>OV281350.1:5000000-7500000 GCA_923062675.1 Marasmarcha lunaedactyla
GGTTATCCGATTTAGGATAGGTATTTTGTTTGTAATTATTCTTATTTGTTTCTTGTTGACACTATACAAAAGTTATAAAAAATAAACAAAGTTATAAAAAGCTGCTTTCCGTAATTTTTTAATTGTTTTTATGTTTGATAAAAAAGTGAGTCTAAAAAATAAATTGATACATTCTGGAGTATTAATTTAAAACAAGGAAAAATGACAGACTAGGTACAAGTGACGTTTGTGCACATATGCAGTGTCAGTAAAAGTAACACGAAGTTGGTTCAAATGTTTTGAATATGAAAATTTTCAAGTCAAGATGCCAGATCAATATATACCTACGAAGGATAATGTATATGCCATTTTTGCGAAAGTGGTGCAAGATGGTATTTTACGACGACTAATTACGAAGAAGCTTGATATTTAGGTAACCAATCGAGCTGACGGAAAGAAACTTAATGAATAGTCATCCTCAAAAACAGCTTTACTGCCAATAGCCGATGGGTTTAGGCAAGAAATTTAGTGAAATCGGCCATACTGTAGCAACTGGAAGTGTGTGGTCATTAAACTGCTAGACACATTCCGTCTGCGGGAACTTGTGCCAGATGCTTTGAAGCTCGCAAAAAAATTATGTAAGTTTTTATACTAACTTTTTTTATTTTTTCAGGAAACACACAGATACTAATAATCATATTTTCATACATAATATTCAATAACGCCTAGAGTACCATATAAATAACACAGTGATTTTAAGGTAATAGATCTGAGTCGTTACAAGAGTACGCTATTCGTACAACAATATGTTTTAACTAAAGTAAAAAATATAATTAAAAACTATATATAATGGAGTTAAAACTATCTATACATAAACCATAATACCTTCAATTTTTTTATAAGGTATAGTTATTTTAAAATTGTCTCGCCAATTTTCAACACTATTTAAGTATATATTATAAAATGCGAGGAAGCGACAATTTGTGCGACAAAAAAGAATGAGGAATGTACCCTTCGTCTTTATGTTATTTTATGTTATATGTTATGTTATGTATTATATGTTATTTAAGCCGAAGAATCAGTCAAATTTTGTATAATTTTGTAAAGCAGGACTGAGTCATGGTAAATTCATATGAGTATCCATCCCACCCTATATTGATTGTCTACCTTACCTACTGTATGTTTGTGCATGTCTTTTACATTATTTTGTCGGCAACTTCAAAACACCTGGCACTAGTAACTGCAAAGGGGAAGTGTGTGACGGTATCAGTTTTCAACAATATTCTACGAAACATACATAAGAGTGAGGCACTGGGACTAAGAAAAGTAAGTAACTAGCTCTCTTAAGTTGCATATTAATGAAAATTTGGCGTCGGCCGAAGCTGGCAGGTAATTCAAATTCAAATACTTATTTCTCAACATTGACAATTACTTGTTCTTATTGACGTCAAATAAAACATGACTATACCACCAGTTTGGAAAAACCTTCGTGAAGAAGAACTGACAAGAAACAGCACAAGTATATTTTTTTTTAAATAAAATTACCATGTCTCTTTATATCTATACAAAATTGTTCTTATCTGCATCTGTTAGCTCGGCAAGTCTCCCTGCCCCCAAGTATCTAAACGGCCCTTAACGCCACCCGTTCATGAGTTAACGCGGGATCCAGCCATCGCCCTCCTCCACCAGGTATACATACACTAACAGTTTATTCTAACCCTACCATATCACAGGGCTCTGGTGACGTGAACTAATATGGAAGATGCAATGCCACAGACACAAAGATGCGTCAGGGGGTAAATAATTTGAAATATTTATTTTTCCTTTTCAAAGGGGAATATTAATTATTTACTAAAAATAAACTAAAATAAATGCAACTCAATTAAATCACATTTTCCAAGTTTACCTACCCTCTCCCGTGCTCTCCATTCTGCTAGCAGTATTGATGGTGTCTCCAAACAGGCAGTACCTCGGCATAGTGGTGCCCACGACTCCAGCCACGCATGGTCCCGTGTTCACTCCAGCCCTGATGCGGAGGGGCTCATCTAGCCTGTGCGGCACTCGAGCCCCCTGAAGACTTCGCATTAACGAGAGGGACATGTCTGCTATTTCTGTAGCGTGGCGGTTTCCTGAAGCATAATAATAAAGAATTATTTTTTATCCCGATTAGATTATCCCTAGACGTAAATAGGTATAATTATAAGTTTGGTCCTAAATCACCTTCAAATAAAATGCGCAACGGGCCTTTGCATGCCTTAGGGAAATGAAAATTTGGGTTTTGATGCAAGATAAAAAGAGAATTATCAAAAAGTTGTGTCCTTACTATTGTTCTTCTTGTTTTTGTAGAAAAAAGTTAATTTTTACTTCTGTCTTAATTACCATTTCTCTGAGGCAGCCCGGAGACCACCATATAAGCGTCACCGATTGTTTCCACTTTGTACACGTTATACTGCATTATTTTCTCATCGAACAACCTGTGAACCGTTCAATTACCATTACACATTTTTAAACTAATAATGAAACTTTTTCAATTTTTATTAATAATTCAATTATGCAAGTAACGTATATATTATTATTGGAACACGTGAAAGGGAATGTCAGTTTAAATCTTACACTAATTCAGTGAAAACATACATAATCTACAGAAAAGATAGTGTATTATTATTAGTGTAAAGATAGTACTATTGTTTTCTATGTCATAATGAAATCATAAAGTAAAAGTTTTTTAAAACATTAATTATTTCGGCTGACATGTCAGTAATCAGGTTGCTTCAAATAAGGTTTTCAAATGTAATAAATAAATGACATGAATAAACATTATTTCAGACCAGTGTCCATAAAAAGTGTGTAAACAATTGAAACTTAATATTAATGTTAGTAAGCAAAATTTTATTTTATTTTCTTATTTTAATTTTACATTTAACAATGGGTGGCAATTGTTCCAATGTCTATGTATAGATCTATCCACTTTATCTTCAAAACTTGTAGAATACTGCTAGTGCTGCCGCAGGTTTGACGCATCCGTGAGGCGGCGACCATTTTTCGTATAATCGCGAAAAAATCATTTATTTCTGTCTCCACGAACATGCCTGACTCGCTACAGTACCGTGGCTGCCCCAAAAATTCTAAAACCTTTATTGTATTGAAAACTTAGAAATGAGTAACATTTCTGTTTGTACTTAATCCAAAGGCTGCACGTGCAAAAGATTGGCAATAAGCTCTAAATAAAGTTAATGATAAATCTTGAGAACTTTTAAAACTTGAAACTTGAAAAGATACTCACTTATATAATATATTGAGCATATTGATGACCTCCATTGGAGTGCTAGTAGCCGATATGTTGGTAAATCCAACAATGTCACTGAAGAAAATGGTGACTGCGTCAAAAGATTCCGCAGGGACTGCTCTTTGGGCGCGCAGCATCCGAAGCACTGGGATGGGCAGCATACGAGACAAAAGAAGATCACTCTTTTGTTTCTCTATCAGAAGCTGCTGGTTGCTATGTTCCACAGATTCGTTGAAAATCTGACGAAAATAAAGTGAATTTATGTTTTTTTTCAAATACCTACACACTTAAAAAAAGTGGTGTTACTAATTTATGTACAGAAAATCAATAATAATTTATTAAATTGTAAATCGTTTCGGATGAAAAATTAAATGAAAAATCTTGTTAACCTGTAATCAACTCTGGTGTTATTTGAAATCAACTAAAACATACACCCTTTGTAGGTTTAGTATGTTGTCATATCATAGAACTTACTGCTGCGTGAGTGTCTGTTCGTATGTAAACAAAAATTAAAATTATTTATCTGTCAATTTTTGCAATCAATTTTAGAAAAAATACGTTATTTTTCATAATTTTAATTATGTTTATTGGTAACTGTGATGTTGGTTGTCATTATTATCAAAGACACGTAAATATTATTTGTTTATCCAACCCGTACGTTGGATTGGTTTTAAGTTTAAAAGTGCATATCTGCGTAGTGCGTAATATCGTACATTTACGTAGCAATGTTACCACAATTTATAGCCACTTAAAGTTTTATGTTGAAAAGGCAAACCCATCTACATCATAAAAAGTAATAATAAAAACATTAATGTTTTTATGACCTCTGAGGAAGTAGTTATTTATTAAAATGTTGAGGCACAATAAGTAAGCATGTCCATGAATATGAAAATCCGAAGCATAAATATAAAACTGTTATGTTTGCAACACACATATTAGTGCAATAAGCTGGTCGTAAGTATTCGCAGATTAGTTAATTATAAAGCGCTATCGAGTTTTACAAATTCAGGGGAAGGGAAGGAATAATTGATCATACGCAGATTATTGTAGCACGCTAATTGACCAAATAATTGATTTCATTATAAGGAAACACTGACACAGCACTTGTACACTTGCTTAGGACCACTCAACAGTAGTTTAACTTTAATTCTACTATTAAACATTAGAAACTCAGTTATGTTTTCTTACAGCAGAGTTTCTAATGTTAATGTCTCGTCTGGGGTAGTACTAAAATCCTTCCTATTTTGCCCTTCATAATAATCCCGTTTACGTGGTTTTGATCCAGTCAAAGTGTCCCGATCAGCAAGGCATCATTAGTCGACGTAATAATCACAATCAATATTCATAAACCAGCGCGCCAGTCGTGGTGTGGAGTACACGTGCGCTAATTGGATTATACGCTATTTTACAAAGCTTTTTACATCTACCTACATACATATAATAGTGAAAATGGTCGATAGTGAGAGCGAGGACGAAGAAAATAAGAATAAAAGTGAAAGACGTGATGGCGAAATTAATAATACATGCGAAAGAGTGATACATTATGCTGAAGGTTGCCAATCCCCTTTTCTTGATACTAGGAACAAAATAAAAAAAAGGAAGCGAGATAAGACATAAAAAAGTGATGAAAGTAGCGAAGATGGGTTTATTACAATTTTGAGAAGAAGACCAAAGCGCCTAATTAGAAGCGAATCGAACGAAACTAGTCCAGAAAACCTGATGGAAGTGGCTACTGCAGAGCAGGAAACGTTTGAGGTCAGCGTCACCTCTACGGAACAGTTGCCTAAACAAATGACAGTGGCAAAGCTTTTTCAAGCGAAAATATTATTAAAATTACAAACGTGAAATATAAAGGTCCTTTTAAGGTTTTGATTAGATTTGAAAATAAAAAGGATGCTTTAAAACTAGTCGACAATAAAAAGTTTAAAGAAATGCAATAACCGCTAGCTACGGAGTGATAAAAGGCAAACTACTGATACATCAGAAGAAGATCTATTAGGAATCTTTGAAACTGATTCAGAAATAACATCTGTAAGGAGATTAAAAAGACTAGAACATGACGGAAAATGGGTTGATAGTGAGTCGGTTCGGGTGTCATTTAAAAGCATACAACTACCTAAACGTATCAAAATTTTCGGTATAAACTTCAAAGTGTATCCGTATATATTCCCAGCTACGCAATGTACAAAATGTTGGAAATTTGGACATTTTGTAAAATATTGTCCTTATAAAAAACATCATGCCCTAAATGCGGCAGAGAACATGAAAGCTGTGAGACCAATGAATACAAATGCATTAACTGTAAAGGTCCACACATGAGCCTTGATAAATCCTGCCCCATCTTTCATAAAGAAAAAAAAATTCGCCAACTGATGAGCAATGAAAACATTACTCACAGGGTTGCCTAAAAAAACCTTTTGGCGAACAAAACAGGCAGAAAGACTTAACGAAATTAATATGCGTAATTGTTCAGCGCCTCGTGTGTCCCCAAATGACATTGAAACAACCAACGAGCATCCAAAGAAGTCATATAGCAGTGCACTCAAAACAAAAGCTGTGGTGCATAGAGGAAACGAAGTTATATATGACAGTGACAATGACAAATACATGAAAAACAAACAAACTAAAAAGAATATTACAAATACCTCCCACCGTATGCTAGACTTGGAAACACAGAACGCGAAGAATAATAATGCATCGAAAAATAAAAAAGATGAACCTGACAGTAACGTAGAACATGAGTACATTTTTAATGAACAAAATAATGCAAAAGGTCATGAAAATCTTGGTTTATTAATGAAATTAAAAAATATCATACTCTCAAAAAAATCTATATAAGAAAAAATTATAATTACTACTTAACAACAGGAGAGCTAATGAAAGCCTTGCTAATTATTATAAATGGATAACAATGATTGTACGGCCATAGTAAACCTACGTTTTGTCCAATGGAACTCATAAAGTCTACATCCTAAGTGGTTGACATTCGAATCTCTTTTGCGTCAACAAAAGATTCACGATGCTATTATTAGTGAAACATGGTTGAACTCTAACATCATTCTAGTAAGTAAGAATTACAATGTGTTTAGGAATGACAGGGCAGATACTTATGGGGGAGTGGCAATGCTAGCACATAAATCAATAAATTGTCAAAGCAGAAACATTAATTTAAAGAACAAAGGAATTGAAGTTATTGGTCTAAAAATAATCAATTGCAAACATTTAGAAAATATTTTATCTATATATTGCCCCTCCTCTGTACGAACATCCAGTGGCGATTGGAATGAGCTTTTTTTCATTGTGTACTAAGAAAACCATTTTGGCCGGTGACTTCAACGGACACCACTCAAATTAGTCGACCAGAGTTGACTCAAGAGGTAATGATATCTTAGATGCTGCATTAGATAATAATTTCACGTCTTTAAATGACGGAACTCACACAAGAAATAACTTGTTAATAGAAGTCTCCAAAAAACATCCACTGACATTACCTTTGTCTCATCTGAAATTTCTGTGTATTTTGATTGGTATGTCTCTAATGAATTGCTTAACAGTGACCATCTGATAATTAACTATAGAATGAACTACACAGATAAAATAATTTATACTTCTAAACGAAATTACAAAATGGCCGACTGGAACCTTTATCGCCAAACTTTAGTAACTGCTTTAAATAGATCGCAAGAAAGCATAAAGGAGCTTAACATTCAAAGTAGATATAATTTTTTTATTAATGAAATTAACAGTGCAGCAGAAAAAGCATCCCAATTATTAAACAAAGTAATCTCCCTGCCAGCCGTTTTAAACCGAAAATTTATTGGAACCCCGAATTATCTATGATTGTAGCGCAACTTCGTCTCGCTTTGAAATCGTTTAGACACAATCCCACCCCAGAAAATTTAAAAAAAATTACAGGACAAAGTCAAAGAATCCCAAAACCTAATAAGAAATAAAACAAAAAGTTGGCAAACATTTTGTCAACAAATTGATAAAAATACAACCAGTGTAGAAATGTGGCAACGTATGCGGTGGATAAAGGGTTTTTAATAAAATCGTAAACGTATACCCCTAGAAAAAAGTAAAGAATTACTCCATAATTTAGCTCCAGAAAACGTAACAAATTTAGCTCTCGAAATTACTTCCTCAAACCCCCTACTACATAGAATTTACTTTTCAGGAGTTGAATCAATCTTTGAAAAAGAAAGATACTGCTCCTGGCAAAGATAGAGTCACTTATTCTATGATTTACAATCTGCCTAAAGTAGCAAAATTATATCTTTTAGACCTATATAATAAAATTTTTAAACATTGTATTGTACCAGAACAGTGGCGCGAAATAGTAATTCTTCCCATACCTGAGGCAAACAATCAAAATCAAGAACATATTAAATTAAGACCTATAAGCTCTCATCTCTGGTCTATGTAAACATTTCCACCAGATGATAAATAAACGTCTAGAGTGGTATGTAGAAAATAAAAAAATCCTTTCTCAATATACAACAGGTTTTCGTAAAGGTCAGTCTTGTTTAGATAGTGTCGCGCGACTAATAACCTTCGCTCAGATAGGATTCTCCGAGAATACCCCAACAATAGCATGTTTTATTGACCTGGAAAACGCCTATAATAATGTTTCTACTGACAAACTGATAAATACCTTAGATAACTTAAAAGCCGGCAAAAATATATGTAGATATTTTTGGAGTTACCTCTCTGAAAGATATCTTGAAATCGATTGTGGAGATCATTCTGTAATTAGATGGACTAGTCGAGGATTGGCGCAAGGCCCTATTTCACCACTTCTGTTTAATATCGTAACGTACAAAATATGCTCCGAGATCCAAAACGTTATTGTGGCCCAATATGCAGACGATTTTGTATTATATACAAGATCTTCAAACATTTTAAAAAGTGGATAGATATACAGTCAGCTCTAAAGTCGATGATTGTGTTACTTAATGATATTGGTTTAAGAATTCCTCATGATAAGAGTAACTACTGTGTATTTAATAGAAGCCGGAACAAAGTTAAACTCAATATTCAACTTGGTGGTAGTCCATTGAAGTCAACGGAATGTACCAAATACCTAGGTATATGGTTGGATACACATAAAAGAAACATGCCAAAAATGATTAAAATACTTGAACATATTAAAAATTTTATCTGGCCCTCAATGGGGCATTCACCCAAATTTTTTAAGACGTCTATACATTACTTTAATTAGAAGCAAAATTGATTTTGGATCCTTCCTATACGATAGTAGTGGTAAACAAAAGTGGTACAAAAAGTAACATTGTAATGCTGGAAAAAGTGCAAAACCGGGCTTTGAGAATAATCGGTTCATTTATTAAAAGTACTCCAATATATGCTATGGAAAGCGAGTTATGTTTACGACCTTTAAATCTTCGAAGAAAATACCTATCATACAACTATATGTTAAAAACAATGTCAATATATAACAACATAACTATAGATCTTGTTAGCCAACTAAGCGACCAGTGCCATAACCAGTACTGGTTTAATAAGAAAAAACCACTATTAGTTTTAGTTTTCGAAGAAATCGAAGATCTTCGTTTGCACTTTTCCAGCACAATAGAAAATTTTAAATTGGATTATTAGCTATCATACATAGATACTAATTACACTATAAAACCTGATTTAGAATGTGTAAAACTAAAAAAAGATGTTTATGAAATACATAACTTAAAAATAGATATTCTAAATGAGATATGGATTAAGTATAAGACATGGCATAATATTTATTCTGATGGCTCCAAAAATAATGCTGGGATAGGAGCTGCTTATTACGACCTTACAATGAAAAAGGGAAAATGTTTGAAAGTTGTCCACAAAATGTCGATAATGGGCGTGGAACTCATTGCAATGTACAAAGCTATGGAATACGCTGCCCGGGTATACAGTGGCCAAGTAGTAATATTTACGGACAGCAAAAGTGCATTTCAGCATCTGGCTCGATGCGCCTCTGGTATTAGCAGAGGCACACCGACAGCCTACAAAATCCTAGAAAAGCTACTTGATTGTCAGCAAACTAACTATAAATTAATATTGCAATGGGTTCCAGCGCACATTGGCTTGTTTGGCAATGAAGTGGCTGACTGCTTAGCCTTAAGAGCCTGTAAAAATGGAGAAAAAATTGAGATACTACCGGATTTTTCTGTACATCTGCCGAGAGTTAAAAAGTCTATACATGAATGTTGGATAAATCATTTTAATAATTTGTCAATAAGCAAAGGAGTATGGTACCGAACGATACAAAGTCAGCCACTCCAAATACCATGGTTTTGCAATCTAAAAAGATTTCATGTAATTATAGCGCTTAGATTAAGGTCTGGACACTATCCATCAGCAAAGTTTGCATATCTAATGAAAAAAAAGGATTCGCCGAATTGCGAACAGTGCAATAAAGTGGAAGATCTCCAAAATTTGCTGATGGAGTGTGTCCGAAACTCTCGCGAACGAGAGAAATTGTTTAAAGTACTCGCCATCAATGCTTTGGAAGTCGGAATAGCACAGTCCATATTAGCAGAACCAACATCACTTGCTGCCCAAATGCTCTACGACATGGTGGCGAGTGCTCATTAGTATTAAAACTTTCTTTTAATTTTTATAAACATCTAGTGTATTTTAAAATAGGGCTGACATGTCATAAAACAAAAGCCCTGCCAAAATAAAGAGGAAAAAAAATATTGATAAACAAAACACCTATGTCTCATGATGTCTATGGGTGCGGATGCCGCTTAGCATCAGGATAGGTCGTTTGCCGGCTATGAAAATAGTAACAAAAAATTCATTTAATAAAGTGAATCATCTTAGTGTCATTGTCATCTTAGCCATGTCATCTTTGTCATTATTTACTTTTTCCTGATCGTCTGTATTTTTGAAAAATAAACAATCGAACATACTCGTAGTTTAATTATTTAACTTACAAACAATACAGTTTTATTCGGGTGTTAACTGTGTCATCTTTATTAAGAGGTTTGCAATAATATTAACTGGGGAACAAAGCAAATGAAATCTAAAGAAAAACAAAGAAAAATATTGTCGCTCCAAACTTAATACATTCTGAATAAAAGTTTTCAACAGTGTAAAGATATTTTTCAACACACTTGCATGTACAGTAACCTTTATGGCAACGCGTTTTGGTTCATAATCCAGCTTATTGTACACACGTGCTTTTTAATTTACATTTTTCGTTCAATCTTCGCAAAGAGCTTTTATGTCTAAAAACAATGAATATTTTTGTAGACAAATAAAATATTTTAGGTTACAGTTGATACATCAGTCATCCTTAACAACATATTAACCTTAATTTGCGTATTCAAAATTATTATTTTTTTTTTTTGCTGCCGAAGCACCCTCTCTCGGGAGGGAGGTGGAAGATTCGTCATGAATACCTCCGCAGCCGTCTGCGGGGTTATGTGGGTGCACTTAAGGTGCAAATGACATTTATATATTTATTTATTAAACCACTTGACCGTTATTCGAAGCTTAATATTGAGATAGGCACATCCGTTTCCCGTCAATTTTAGTGTTTTTACCTCTTTTCTGACGTCATTTCCGGGTTCCAGCGGAAACAGCGCCATCACCAGGTGCAATTGGAGAGAAGAATTCTCGCCATTTTAAATCATTGGCGTTTCGATTCCCGTCAAGTGAACACGCGTCCATAATTCTGTCTGAAATATTTATATTTCAATCCGCCATTTTGTTGAACATTCATTTAATAGTTCATGGTTAGAAATAATCAGTTAAAATACATAGTTCTTTTCGATAATAAGTCTATATTACTAAAACAGTTTTCATCATGGATGCGTAAGTTTTTACCTTTTATTATTTATTTTAACGGAGTTTCCGTTCGTGATAAAATTTGGTTTCTTTTTAGGAAACTGTTACTGCCGATACGTTGTTATATAAGTTATTCAGCGTAGTGTTTTAATATTATAAAAAATTACAGATGCCCTAGTAATGATGTGTATCAAAGTAATGATGCTAAAGAAAAGGTTGTGACTCGGAGGCAGACAGAAAACTCTAGCGATAATTGTTCGTCGAGTTCTACATCGAGTTCATCGTCGAGTTCATCGTCAGGAAAACGTAAGCGTTCTCACCGCCACAAGCGTCGCCAAAAAAGCAAGCACAGTCGGAAGTCCGACCGGAAGCTTGAAAAACTAACAAAAGAAATCAGTGAGTTACGAAAATTTGTTTCTTATAATAATAGGTATAGTGATAACGATAATAACTGTACTGATAACATTTCAACAATATCTGAAATTAGCCGTGATCTTTATAATGAAAATTTTGATGAAAATATTCCTTCGGAATTCGCTTTTAACATTGAGACTAAGTTAAAGGAACCTTCTGTTCCTAAAACACCGGATAATTATTTAAAATATTTGTTAGATGTTCAAAGATTTGATAGTTCTTCGTGGAATGAGGTACGCTATGCTGACACGCAAAAAATATATTACCACACTCCAGGTTTCTGCGAATTGGAAACAAACGAGGAGGTAAAAGCGTATGACTCTAATCGTCATATGTCTCATTCCGATAAGTCATACGCAGCATTAACCTTCTGTGTTTTAAAACAACGTGAGATACTCCAAGATAATTTGCGCTCTTTGATTGCTTGGGCTGATAGTAGTGGTTTTAATACGGAAATCTTAAGTAATAAGCTTGAAGAGTTATTTGTTAAGGGTGAATTTCATAAAGTTTCTAGTGATTTGTTGCAATTAACATGTGGGCATAGGTCAGAAAGTATAGAACTGCGTCGTGATGCCATCATTGCTCATGTTCGCGATCCTTTAATGAAATCGACACTAAATAAGATACCACCCTCTTGTACTCACTTATTTAATGCTGACGCTTTTACTAGTGCTTTGGAAAAGGCTGGTGGTGTCCGTAAAACGTTTTGGCCTTATAATAATGCAAGTTTTCCCCGCTCTTCACAACCTGGAAATAGTAAGCGATCTAACCGTCCCTCGGGGGGACCAGGTTTTTATAAGGGACCATTGCGTGGTAACCCAAGAACATATGATTTGTCTGCTGATCGTCGGCAACATTTTTATCCACTCTCGGGGAGTGGATCATATAATCATGGCTCTTCGGGAGAGCCAAACCAACAAGAGCCACATAATCTTGGTGGCCATAGGCATACGAAAGGCCAGTACGATTCCTTTCGTGGCAGAAACACACATCTCGGCCCAAGACCTCACGGCGCCCAGCGAGGTGGTCGTAAACGGCATCACTCTCCCTCTGCCAGTAGAGGAAATGCAAAAAGGTCGAGACAATGACTCGAGACAGTTTCAGGCTGGTCAGCTACAAAAGTATCAAAGGAGGTGGCAAAAGATCGGCGCGCCAAAGGTAATTTTAAAAATGATTCAAGGGTATCGGGTACCCTTCGTAAAAAGACCTCCACTTACCTTACCAGCTGTGCAGAAACGATTAGCCAACACAAGCGAATCCGAAGAGATGACGTGCATAATAGAAAAAATGAAATCTCAGAGTATCCTGGAACGAGCAAAGGCAACCCCAAGTTTCGTTTCCTCGATGTTCTTGGTACCGAAAAGCGATGGATCGATGAGGCCTATTTTCAATCTGAAAACCCTCAATCGGTACATTCAGCCGGACAAATTTCGGTTAATAAATATGCATCGAATACCGGATTTTCTGCAGGAGAACGACTGGCTATGCAAGGTAGACATTTCACAAGCCTATTTTCACCTTTCAGTAGCGAAAAGTCACAGACGCTTCCTACGGGTCATTTACAAAAACGAATTGTTGCAAATGACATGTTTACCTTTTGGACTAAGCACAGCTCCAAAAACGTTTGCTACAATATCCAATTGGATAGCTCAAGTTCTCCGCAATCAAGGTGTAAGGATTGTCGTCTACTTGGACGACTATTTCTTGGTGCACCAAAACCATTCAACTCTTCAAAATCACGTACACATGCTAATAGCTCTCTTAACATATCTAGGATGGCATATAAATTTCAAAAAATCCACACTCATTCCTCAAAAAACAATGGTGTTCCTAGGAATTCAGTGGTTCCCTTGGGAAAACAGAATGGCACTTCCGAAAGACAAATGCACGAAGATCATTCAAAATCTTACTGCCATCTTGGAGAAAAAGTGCGTCACCCTCAAACAAGTGCAGAGCTTGGTAGGGCTCTTAAATTTCGCCAGCTTCGCGGTACCACGCGGAAGGTTGTATCACCGTTTTCTCTTAAAATTTCTAAATTCCCTACCAGACCATGCAACAATGATGCATTTATTGCCTGCAAATGTCAGGAAGGAAATCCAGTGGTGGACCGGGAACTGTCATGCCAGTACAATTTTACATCCTCTCCCAGCAAAACACTTTCTGACCACGGATGCTTCCGACATAGCTTGGGGTGCCCAGCTCGACAACCAGTCGTTAACAGGATCATGGCTAGTGCACGAACGAAAACTTCACTGCAATCAGAAGGAAATGCTGGCTATGCTGAAAGTTTTTCAGGCCAAAGCAGCAGAACTACACAACAGTTCCGTACTGATACAGTGCGACAACAAAACTGTCGTAGCGTATTTGCGGAACGAAGGAGGAACTCGGTCATCTCCGCTGAACGACTTGACTTTCCAAGTTTTTCAGATAGTAGACAGATACGGCATTCATTTTCGTATTCACTACATCCCCGGGAAGCTGAACAACCATGCCGATCATCTTTCGAGACATCGGCAACCACCCGAGTAGCACCTAAAACCCAGTTGCGTAGAGAAAGTATTCCGAAAATGGGGGATACCAGTGGTGGACCTCTTTGCATCAGCCCGAGCTCATGTTGTAGCGAATTACGCTACTTTAGACCTAACCGACCAAGAAGCAATAATACACGATTCTTTCAGCATTCCATGGCACTTCACTCTGGCGTGGGTCTTTCCACCTCCATTCCTCATCCCCAAGGTTCTAACTCACCTGAATCAATCATCTGGGATCTACCTCCTGGTAGTCCCGAGATGGGAGAAGGTTTATTGGCGAGCCGATGTGAAATCGCGAGCTCTAGCACCCCCATTCGAGTTGCGGAATCTACGTCATCAGCTACTGGACATTTCCACGGGAGAACCACCTCCGAAAGTCGAACAGATTTGCCTGGAGGTGTGGAAATGTGGGGGTGGTCTGAAGAAGTAAAATTATGGAATGCAAGACAGCTAAATTTATTAAAATCTTCGTGGCGTCCCTCTACTCTTAAAACGTACGAGGTGGCATGGAATCGTTGGAAAGAATGGTGTAAAAGTCAAAATATTAGCGCAATAGGATGTAGTGCATCAACTTTGGCAAAATTTTTAGCAGACCTGTATCTAAATCATAATTTTTCATACAACACAATACTTTTACATAAATCTGTAGTCGCAACGTTAAGTAGTACCAGTTTTTCTAATAAATTAAGTTCACACGTTTTAATTAAACACATTTTAAAAGCTATTTCTCTTAAAAATCCTAAAATATTAAAATCTCCAGTATGGGATGTTAATGAGTTATTTGTATTTTTAAATAATATGTCAGTCGATTTCAGTAATCTCTTTCAAACAGCTAGACATACTGCATTGTTGTTATTATTATGTTCTGGTAGACGCATACATGACCTTACTTTATTATGTGTCGATCCAAATCATTATCATACTGTAAATAATAGTATAGTTCTATGGCCTAAGTTTGGGTCGAAAACAGATTGCAGTTCTTATAGGCAGTCAGGCTGGAGACTTTTACCGAACACTGCTTGCCAAAATCTTGATCCTGTGTTCTGTGTTAAAAAGACCATATCTTTGTTCCAATGTCGTCGAAGTGAAGCGGATTTGTCTAACTTATTTATAACGTTTCGCGGCCAACCAAAACCAGCCTCTCGTGCAGTTATAGCCGGTTGGATAAAGACAATTTTTCGACAGGCTGACATATTGGCATCTCCTGGTAGCATCAGATCAGCTGTAGCGTCCAGAAATTGGGTCGATAACGTTGATTTTGATGATCTGTTGGCACGAGGAAATTGGAGATCTGCTAATACTTTTAAAAAATTTTACCGTCGTGAAATTTATAAGAATAATAATGATTCTACTTCTAGCATTACGGCCTTATTTCAGCCTACTAACTAGTCCTAATTATACCCAATGGTACTTAATGTTGATTATGTAATCATAAACTGTTATAAATTTATTAATAACTGTAATTTGGTAAGATGTTAAAATATATTAATTGTTCAATGCAACTTTCAAACTTCTTATTTTGTAGCCTAAATATAAATACCTAATTATGATCACATTGGCGTTTTATAAATATTACCGCCATCACCAGGCGATAACAAACACGTCTCAATATTAAGCTTCGAATAACGGTCAAGTGGTTTAATAGAAGCGTTTTACCTTACAATAAAACGCATATTAAACTACTTACCTTATTCGAAGCTTAACTTTTTACTACTGCCTGGTGATTCTCGACGCAATGATTTAAAATGGCGAGAATTCTTCTCTCCAATTGCACCTGGTGATGGCGCTGTTTCCGCTGGAACCCGGAAATGACGTCAGAAAAGAGGTGAAATCACTAAAATTGACGGGAAACGGATGTGCCTATCTCAATATTAAGCTTCGAATAAGGTAAGTAGTTTAATATGCGTTTTATTGTAAGGTAAAACGCTTCTATTTATTTAACAATATTGGGGAGATTTACAGCTACTATTTTTTTTTTTTTACAGAAAGATAGATACAGAAGGCCAATTACAAATTTCCACAGACAAGTAAATAGTAAAAATCAAAACAAAGGTGATCACATTACCTATTGCATACAAAATGTAGAAGATTAGCCAATATCATGTACATTAAAACAAATACAAATAGACAAAAAAAAAATAACACTACCACATACATATTATTTTTTCATAAAGTTTTTACATAAAGAAGCGATTAGTAAATAACCGCTTAAGCTGCCCAACAGAAGTATTATAAAGATCTATATCATGACTTCTGCACAGTTTATTGAAACACCTGCTTGCTCTTAATAAGTAAGAATTTTGCCTGTAATTTGTCGAAGCAAAAGGTACGTGGAGGATATTTGGATTTCTCAAAGATTTGCCAGGAACATATAAATATACACGTTCTAATAACTCAGGGCAATCAACCGAGCCGTTAGCTATATTAAGCAAAAAGGCAAGGTCTGCTATACGCCTTCTCTCCTGTAAAGGTAGTATGTGAAACTTTTGGCAACGCCTATTATAGTTAGGTACATAAGATTTAACTCTAAATTGGAGATACTTTAAAAACCGTTTTTGAATTTGTTCGATCCGCTTAATATAAACATTATACAACGGGTTCCATATTTGTGAAGCGTACTCCAAGTGACAGCGCACAAACGCGCAATATAATATCTTTACCGTTTTAATTGAGTTGAAGTTATTAGACAAACGCAAAATGAAACCTAGCGCTTTAGAAGCTTTGTTTATTATATTGTTAACATGATCATCAAAAAGTAATTTGCTATCAAAAGTTACTCCTAAATCTCGTATAGTGGTAACTCTGGTAATAATTTGATTTTTGAGCGTGTATGTGTATTGTAAAGGATCATTTTTACGAGTGTATGAACAAATGAAGCATTTGGATACATTCAGATCCAATTTATTAGTATTACAGTAACTCTCAAATCTACATAAATCATCTTGGAGACGATTTGCGTCAGTGACAGATTTAACTGGACATAAAATTTTCATATCATCTGCATATAAAAATATTTTAGAAAAATGAAAGCATGATGATATGTCATTTACAAATATGTTAAATAGAAGAGGCCCTAACAAAGACCCTTGTGGGACACCAGATGGAATTAACAATGCTGCAGAAGAATAGCCGTAAAGTGCAACAATTTGCGTTCTATTTTGAACGTATGATGTAAACCATCTGTATAGATTGCCTTTAATACCAACCGATCGAATTTTACGGAGGAGTAGTAAGTGATTATACGGCCTGGGCAGCCTTAAGCTGATCCAGATTAGCCGAAAGTTGATCGGGGGGATCCGAGAGTGCATTTCTCGGTCTACGGACTTTGTACCTCGACGGCATGGACGGAGCAGTATAAGCTACTGACTCTAGTATAAGGGGGTTAGGGTGCTCTTCGGATCGCTTGAAAAAAGCGGTGGAGAGCGTCCTAAGGTGTTGTTGTATAGTCGGCAGTTCGAGATCTCTGTGCAGGTCTGCGTTTCGCACGTACCACGGAGCATCCGTGGCCCGGCGGCAGAAGAGATTCTGAACTACCTGTAGTTTATACATATCGGAGGGTTTAGCATGTGCAAAGATTGGGGAGGCGTACGTCATGACTGGTCTCACGCAAACCTTAAAAAGCGTTCGCTTGTTCCTAAGAGACATTTTACTGTGCCGGCCTAACATACTGTTAAGTCGGCCCATGTACAGACGGGCGAGTTTGGTAACTCGGAGAATGTGTGGTCGGAATGAAAGCGAACGATCGAGCGTTACGCCTAGGTACTTGGCGGTACGTGCCCACGGTATGGGCGTACCTAGCATTCGGATGTGGGGGTCGTAGGGACGACGGCGTTTATGATCGAAGCGCATGGCAGAGCTTTTCTCGGGATTTACATCGATACGCCATTTTTTAAACCAGGCTCCGAGGTCATTTACGGCCTTCTGGAGCTTGGTGATGAATGTGTCGACGTGCACGCCCTTGACGTATAGGACAGTGTCGTCGGCAAAGAGGGAAAGTTGAACACCTTTAGACGGAATAGGTATGTCATTGGTGTATAATATGTATAGTAACGGGGCGAGTACCGAGCCCTGAGGGACGCCCGCCTTGAGGGGGCGGGGGGTGGAGAGCGTACCTTCGTGTTTGAATCTAAAGGTGCGATCTTTAAGGTAGGAGCCGACTAGTTTGACTAGTCGGTCGGGCAAGCCTGTGTTGTAAAGCTTGTATATGAGCCCTGCGTGCCAGACTTTGTCAAAAGCCTTGGCTACGTCAAAGAAGACCGCGACTGTTTTCAGTCGTCTGGGGTAGAAGCCGGCTCGAAAGCTGGATTGGTGGGGGATAATGAGGGGGTCACCGTCCGCTGGGAACAGGTGGTCCTTCATTCAAGCTAGAATGACTCTCTCGAGAAGTTTGGCCATTGCCTTGAGTAGACTGATGGGTCTGTGATTAGCCGGGTTATTCAAAGGTTTACCCGGCTTGGGAATGCCTATGACTATAGCTTCTTTCCGAGCTTTTGGAAAGTAGCTTAGGTCAAAGCAAGCATTGAAGATAATCGCAAGTAAGGTAAGCACCTGCCGAGGCAGCTGCTTAAGTGCTTGGTTGGAAATTCCATCCGCACCCGGGGCCTTCTTGGATTCCTGTCTCCTAATGATGAGTAGGATTTCATCGTTAGAAACTGTGATGGGGTCAGCGGTGACTGGACGGGAGTCTTTGCAATCGACTTCGTCTTCCACCGCCTGGATGTGAGCTGGGTCTGTGGGTTGGGTACTCGGGGAGCATGCTATCGGCGAAACATTCAGCTTTTTCGTCGTCCTCGAAGGCGGTAGTGCCATCGGGACGAGATAACGGAGGGGTGTAAGTACGGGCGTCTAGTCGGAGGGCTTTCGCCATCCTATAGTACGCCGTGTGGGACGGGGAAATATTAATCATAAGATCGTTCCTTTGAACGTCTCTGTATTCCGCGACGGTACGTTTGACTTTACGTTGAAGCTGGTTAGCGATTTGCCTGTATGGGGTATTTTCTGGCTCTGCGGAGAGCGGCGTTTTTAGCTTTAATTAGGTTGCTAATGTCCAAGGGAAGCTTGGGCTTGCCATGCTTAGCAACCTTTAGATTCTCACTGATGGCAGAGTTGATGGCGGTAGTGAGAGAATCGACTATCGAGTCGATTTTATCCGTGCTATCGAGATAGTCGGATGAAATCGCGAGTGGGCAGTCTGGGGCTTCCAAGGCCGAAGACAGGGTGTGTTTGAAACCTTCCCAATTGGTATAGGTTTTCGGAGCAGGAGGGTCGTTCTGGGGTCCTAATATTAGTGACACCGGACGGTGGTCTGAGCCTAAGTCGTCTAGCGGCTGTATGGTCTTTAGGTCTAGATTGATACCCTTGACGATGGCAAAATCAAGGATATCAGGGGAATGAAGCGGGTTATCCGGATAGTGTGTTGGTGTGACCGGTGAAATGACGTCAAGATCGAGTGACTTCGTGATGTCTAGTAATTTAACACCACTGGTGTTGGTCGACAAGCACGTCCAGTCAGTATGTTTGCAATTAAAATCGCCGAACATAATGACGGATTGCCCCAGTTCGAGTAAGGCCTCGAAGTCACAACGAAGGGGCGCTGTACCACTAGGTATGTAGACTGATGCCAAGACTATGGTCCTGTGACTTGTCATAGCCAGTCTACATACTGTGGCCTCCATGTTGGTGAGTGGAGGCGTGGGAATCGGTGTGCAGTGGATACTTCTCTTGTAGTAAATGGCAGTGCCGCCTCGTTGGACCGAGAGGGGCCTGTCACCACGCACAAGAGAGTATCTAGGAATGTTAAGACCCCTGGTGTGCTGGGGTTTTAAAAATGTCTCTTGAACAAGGATTAACTCGGGCTCTATGTTCTTAATGAACAGTTTGAGCTCCGGAAGTTGGTTGATTAGACCTCGGGTGTTAAAAGAGATCAGGGATAAACCCCTGGGTTTGGTGCGACCAGTCGTGGCGCTAAGTGAAGTATTCATTATAGTTGTACCTATAATGAATTAATTAGGGGTTGGTACTCTGCGATTACGAGTAATCGTTCGTACGAGTCGCGGGCTGCGCGTAGTTTACTAGCGCACTGCGCTACTTGGGTCATATCATCACCTCTAATGGTGTTGAAGATTAGTTTAAGATCCTCAGCCATAGAAGTCTGAGGAGAAATCTGGGGATCTGCTTGTGGAGCAGGGCGGGTGGGTGCAGCCGGACGCTGTCTCCAGGCAAGCACTGGAGTGGGCGTGGGCTGGGCGGGCTTTGCTGCCGGGGAATCCCGGTGGCACAGCGGCGGGAAATTAGAGTTACTAATAAGGGGCGGGGCCTGTCTGGGTGCCGCCCTCTTAATAGTTGGTCTGATGGTCCTGAGTGCACGGGGGCAGCCCCTGTAATTAGCTGTGTGGCCGGACTGGCCGCACAGCACACAAGAAGGGGGAGAGTTTGACTCCGGAGTGCGGTTGCACACCTTTGTGAAGTGCGGCTCCAGGCACTTTACGCACCTGGGGCTGGCTGTACAATTCAGCGCCGCGTGCCCGTATAATTGGCACCTGTGGCACTGACCTGGATAGCCACGGCGATGTGGCGTCTCTACAGAGATTCCGGAGAGGCCGCAGATAGTGCGGGCCTCGCGGAAGAACTCTCGCGACTTAGGCGAGTTGGTCTGACCAACTCGCCTAAGGGAAAACGGCGGCCGTTTTTGCTGTGCATCTTGTGCACAGCCTCGGCGGGAAAGCCTTGAGCTTTAATATCCTCTAGGATGATCTCGTTCGAGAACTCGAAAGGGACTCCCCGTAGGATGGCTTTTGTTTTACGCTCTTCTGGGAGAGCGTAATTATGATAGGCGATCTGCCTTTGGGTGAGGAGTTGTACCAGTGCTCTGAAGTCAGCTACTGAGGGTACAGTGATTTTGACGGCCACGTTCATGTTAGTGGCCTGTACATAATTGATTTTTTGCTCGCGGCAAAGGTTTGAAACTAGAGGCCAGTTGGCCTTTTCCCGTAGGAACACGGGGGGAGGGGTCTTCGCCTTGGCTAGGACCGGCGTGCAGTGCTATGCTGGCTTGGTGGGGGCGGCGGTTGAGCCAGCTGGGAGAGTCACGTTGAGTGACATTAGAAGGACGGGGGAGGGGGGCGACTGTGTCGCTGGGCAGGCGGTTGGTGTCGGAGACACCGGCCTGGAGTTGGGTGTCGTCGGTGAGGGTGTCCGCTTGGGAAGCGGACTCGGCGCTGCTGCTAGACGCAGTGCGCTTGGAGGGGCGGGCGGCGGATGAGGCCGAGGTTGAGGTAGCCGTCGAGGTGGCGTCCGAGAAGTCGCACTCCATTTCACTGGAGGCGGAGGAAGGGGGAGCGCTGTCAGGCAGCGATGTCGAGGCCTGAGAAGCCGGGGCCTGAAGGGCCAGTGGGGCCAGCAAGGTGGCGAAGTCGGGCGAGATGGCACAAAGCATTCGGAGGAATGCTTTTGCTTCGAAGGGGGTGCCTGAAGCGGCGACGCCATCCACGAATTCGCTCAATTCGAATAAGCTCATGCTGAGCTTGCGAAGCCATTGCGTACGGCGGGGGAGGGAATGGGGAGCTATCGATTATACTTGAATATATAAATATATAATCTATGAACAACCTAGTACAAAAACCTAACTAAGCCTCCCTACCGGCGGTAGGGGGGGTCGGGACGGCCGCAACGGTGCCCCTAATTCGGACAGCGCTGGTTCCGTCACCCTGGGTAAGGCCCAGTGCAAATGGGATCGGGACTTCCGGTTTGTTGTTTGCCTGAAGGGCAAAACTATGCGCACCGGGGCAACGCCGACTGGTTTCGTTGGCACCGTTACGCGTATCCACCAGCCCTCGAAGTCTTGAACTCGGCGAACTTACTCCACGAAGAACACCTGGAACGTCGAAGCCCGTCGAAGCCCGTCGACGTAGCTCGCGTTCGACGAAACACGAAGTACGGTTACAACCCACTAATCGCCGTGAAAAGGGCGTTTGAAATTTAATACGGTACGGCTATGAAATTGCTTAAAACGGTAACGACCTTAGAAAATTGAAAGCTCGATTAGCGCGGGGGCTAATGGAGCGGAAAATGCGTCTGCGATCGACGTGCGCTCGGGAACGCACGCAAACCGAGACTGGCATTATTTTTTATTTTTTTGGTTCCCCCCCACGGGAAGGGCAGGAGGACATAAAAAATGCTCTGACGCATACTCCGCGCGCGCGATCGAAGTTATGTGGGACTCGTCCCGACGCCTACCAGAACCATACCCACTAAAAAACCCCCTGTCGGCTCATGCATTTTTGCCACTCAGCCTTCATCTGAGCGATGGCCAATCGGAGAAAGAGACCGCACTAGCGGGGCCCTTAAGGGGTCACCCGCTGGGATTTACATAGCACTGAAGGTGCTCAAAAAAGAAAAGTAAATAAATTAAAAATTGACAAATAAAATTGCATTAATTCGGATTTACGTTAGAATTAGAATTTACGTTAGAATTAGAATTTGCGGCCTGAAGGGCCTCTAGATCTAAAGTTAACTGCGTGCGTTCGCTCGTGTGCGCGTTTCTCGGTCAAGCGATTTTGTAAATCGAATCTAACACAAAAACAGTATATGAGACTGAATCTCGAACAAGATGATTGGGATGGGATTCGGCGCGTTTGAAGAACGATTCTGAGAGTGTTTTGAGGTGCTGTTGCACTGTAGGCAGTTCAAGATCTCTGTGCAGGTCCGCGTTACAAACGTACCAAGGTGCGTTTGTGGCCCTGCGGCAGAAGAGATTTTGAACTACCTGCAGCTTATACAGGACGGAGGGTTTGGCGTGGGCAAAGACTGGCGAAGCATATGACATGACGGGTCTAACGCAGACCTTATAAAGCGTACGTTTATTTCTAAAAGACATTTTACTTTTTCTTCCTATCATACTATATAGACGGCTTAAGTAAAAACGCGCGAGTTTCGTTACTCTATTGACGTGTGGCTTGAAAGAAAGCGTCTGATCTAAGGTGACGCCTAAGTATTTGACAGTGCGCTTCCAGGGGATGGGAATACCTAACATACGAATGTGCGGATCGTTGTGGCGATTACGACGTTTGTGGTCGAATTGAATAGCAGAACTCTTTTCTGGGTTGACATCGATACGCCATTTTTGAAACCAAACACCGAGGGCGTTTACGGCCTTTTGGAGTCTGGTGATGTTATACGGGATCGCTTGACTTTAAGTGTAAAGGGCGGTATCGTCTGGCGAGTTCGACGCCTTTCGGCGGGATGGGGATGTCGTTAGTGTACACGGTGTACAGCAGAGGGGCGAGGACTGAGCCTTGCGGGACTCCAGCCTTTATGGGACGAGGCGCGGAGAGCGTGCCTTCATGTTTGAATCGAAAAGTACGGTCTTTAAGAAACGACGCTATTAATCTGACTAGGCGAGCCGGTAAGCCTATTTTATAGAGTTTAAAAACGAGACCGCTGTGCCAGACTTTGTCGAAAGCCTTGGCTACGTCAAAGAGAACCGCGATTGTTTTTTTACGACGCTGAGAGAATCCTTCGAGTATGTACTCGACGATTCGATGGACTTGCTGAGGGCAGGAGTGCTTAGCGCGAAAGCCGAACTGGTGGGGAATGTTGAGAGGGTCGCCATCCGTTGGAAACAGATGGTTCCGCATTCGAGAGAGTATGACTCTTTCGAGAAGTTTAGATATTGCCTTGAGGAGGCTGATGGGTCTGTGATTAGCCGGGAAATTCAGAGGTTTACCCGGCTTGGGAATGCCTATGACTGTCGCTTCTTTCCAGGCTTTTGGAAAGTAGCTATGGTCGAAGCAGGCATTGAAGATGATAGCTAACAAGGTAAGCACCTGCTCAGGCAGGTGCTTAAGTGCGTGGTTGGATATTCCATCCGCACCCGGAGCCTTTTTGGACTTTTGCTTTCTAATGAGAAGCAAGATTTCATCATTAGAGACTGTGACGGGGTCGTCGGTGATAAGGAGAGATTCTCTGCGGAGAACTTCGTCCTCCACCGCCTGGATGTGGGAGGGATCCGCGGGTTGCGTGCTGGGCGAGCATTGTGCCGCTATGCTGTCGGCGAAGCATTCGGCTTTCTCTTCGACTTCGAAAGCAAGGGTGCCGTCGGGACGAGTGAGAGGCGGAACGCGAGAGGCGGTGTCTACGCGTAAGGCTCGGGCCATTCGATAATACGCTTGGTGGGACGGGGAGATATTCTCCATGAGATCGTTAAACTGAGTGTCACGGAGTTCCGCGACGCGAGACCTAACTTTACGTTGAAGCTGATTCGCAGCTGTTCTGTATGCTGGCGTGGGATATTTCTTTGCTCTCCGGAGAGCCGCGTTCTTGGCTTTAATGAGATTGCTAACGGCTAGTGGAAGCGCGGGTTTGCTTTGCTTAACAACCTTTTCGTTGTCGTTGATGGCTGTGTTAATAGCATCAGTTAGAGTATTGACTAATGAATTTATTTTATCCGGGCTATCTAATTGGTCGGGCGAAATCGCGAGCGGAGAGTTAGGGGCCTCTAAGGCTGAAATTAACGTATTTTTAAAGCCTTTCCAATTGGTAAAGGTCTTAGGAGGTGTGACGTCAACGTTAGGCGTACCTAGCACGAGGGAGACGGGGCGATGGTCGGAGCCTAGGTCATCAAGCGGTTCGATAGACCTTAGATCAAGATTGATTCGCTTGATAATTGCAAAGTCGAGGATGTCAGGAGAGTAGGTCGGGTTGTTGGGATAGTGAGTGGGAGTGATGGGGGATATGACGTCTAAGTCAAGGGAGTTAGTGATGTCGAGGAGAGCGATACCGCTGGTGTTGGTTGATAGGCACGTCCAGTCAGTATGTTTGGAGTTAAAGTCTCCGAACATAATGACTGAATGGCCGAGGGCGAGAATGGTCTCAAAGTCGCTGCGGATTGGATTGGAGCTACACGGTATGTAGACTGAAGCTATGATGATGGTCGGATGACCAGTCATAGCCAATCTACACACCGTGGCCTCCATGTTGAGGAGAGGAGGGGTAGGGAGAGGACAGCAATGGAAGCCTCTTTTGTAATATATAGCAGTGCCGCCGTAACCGTCAGAGTTGGGCCTATCGTTGCGAGTAAACGCGTACTTAGGAATAGCGTATCCCCTGGAGCGTTTTGGAGTAAGCCATGTCTCCTGGAGAAGGAATAAGTCAGGTTCTTTGTTCTGAAGGAACAGTTTAATCTCGGGAAGGTTAGTGCTAAGGCTACGAGCGTTAAAAGATACTAGGGATAAGCACTTGGGTTTAATACGACTGGACGCGGGATTCGCGGGTCTAGACATTATAATTTACTTATTTACGATTTTATACAAAAATAAAAAATAAAAAAAATAAAAATAAATTTACAACGAACTTAGGAGCGAGTGATGCTCGGCTAACGCGAATAAACGCTCTTGAGGAGAGCGGGCGGCTCGCACTTTGCGTGCGAGTACGGAAATTTCGTAAATATCGACGTTTTGAATAACGTCGAACGCGGTCTTCATATCCTCAGCCAACGACGACTGAGGTACGGACAACGGAGCGGGACGCGGCCCTACGGAAGCTACGAGAGCTGGGATGGGTCGGGAAGGTGCAGGCGGGACGGCCGGACGCTGCCTCCAAGACAGAGCCGGAGTAGGCGTCGGCTGAACGGGCTTTGCTTCCGGGGGACCCCGGTTGCGCAGCGGTGGGAAGTTTGCGGGAGTGAGCGGCGGCGCCGGTTTAGGCGCGACCCTCTTGGCGGTGGAGCGCGGAGCGCGCGGGCAGCCCCTGTAGTTTGCTGTGTGGCCGGACTGGCCGCACAGCACACAGGCAGGGGGGGAAGTGGATTCGGGAGTGCGAGTGCACTCCTTAGTGATGTGGGGATCCAGGCACTTAACGCACCTGGGGGTAGTTGAACAGTTAGCCGCTGCGTGGCCATATAGCTGGCAGCGGTGGCACTGCCCAGGGTGACCGCGGGGGTTGGGACGCTCGACGGAGATGTTCGAGAGTCCGCAAATTGTGCGAGCCTCTCTGAAAATCTCCTTCGAGTTGGGAGTGTTGGTAAGGATTACTAGAGCTAAGGGAAAACGCCTACCGCGGTTAGAGTGCATCTTGTGCACTGCTGTGGCCGGGAAGCCCTGAGACTTAAGGTCCTCAAGAATGTCTTCGTTACTGAGTTAGAACGGGACGCCCCGTAGTACTGCGCGGATCTTACGCTCCTCCGGGAGGGCGTAGGTGTGATACGCGATTTGATTTAACGAGAGTAACCTGGTAAACGCGCGGAAGTCGTCGACGGTCGCTACTTGAATTTTGATTGTATCGCCAGCGTTGGCGGCTTTTAAGTAATTAATTTTGTGCTCTTTGCACAAGTTTGATACCGCGGTCCAGCGCGCTTTTTCACGCAGGAAGACGGGCGGAGGGAGCTGAGGCTTCGGCGGGACGGGAGCGCAGCGCGTCGCTGGCTTCGATGGGACCGACGGAGACGCGGTTACTTCGAGCGATTTTAACGGCGCGGGGGCTGGTGTTGAAGACACCGGGGAGGGCTCGGGTATTG
Organism: Marasmarcha lunaedactyla; assembly: GCA_923062675.1. Classification (NCBI taxonomy): domain Eukaryota; kingdom Metazoa; phylum Arthropoda; class Insecta; order Lepidoptera; family Pterophoridae; genus Marasmarcha; species Marasmarcha lunaedactyla. The sequence goes on from OV281350.1 coordinate 5,026,522, forward strand.
ATGATACCGAAGCTTTCTTTGAGCGTTTCTTGGAGCGCTTGGCGACAAGTTTAAACGCGGGCTCAGGAGAGCCGGTTAAGGTGGCGGCATCTGACGACGTATCAGACGCGGGTTTGGAGTCGCTCCCGGGAGCGGTACGCTTGCGACGCGACGCGTGAGAGGATGCGACCGATTCGCAGTCCATCTCGGACGAGGCGGGAGACGAGGAAGAGCTGTAGACCTGAGGGGTCTCGACGTTGGAGGCCTGAGGGGCCGGGGTTGAGGCCTGAGGGGCCGGGGACGCGATTGATGCCTGCAAGGCCTGCGTTATGATGTCTATCGGGATGTAGACGCCTACCGCAGCAAGCACCTGGGTGAACGCGTTAATAACGCTTAGCGGATCCATGAGGGAGGGTTGGGACATTAATATTAATAAATATAAGTATAATAAAAGATGCCTAGTTCCTAAAAACCTAGCAAAATCCTAGTGGCTAACCTCCCTACCAGCGGTAGGGAGGCTGTGGAGGAAAACTTAAAACTAACAGTAGTACGCCGAAGGCCGCTACCTAGAAACCTAAAAAAGGGTACGCAGGTAAAGAGTTGACCGCGTTAGGGTCAACCTTTACCGACAGAAAGGACAAATACACACGAAAACACACAGATATGATAAAAAAATATGAAAAATAGAAGAAAAATAAATAAAAAAGAGAAGAGAAATAAAATAAAAATAAAAGGACTGGTTCAGTACAAATTCGTTGTCACCGTTAAGTATCCTTTGCACTGAAACCAGACTACTTACGCTGGGCACAACACTGCACTCAGCACAACACAACTTAGCACAGCACTTTGAAGACTAAGGGGCTTAGTCGCAAAGAAAAATCGCACTTCGATAGCACTCAGACGGAGTAGAAAAACCTTGAAAACCGTAGCACGGAACCAACACGCTAAACTGTGACGTCAGTAGACTGAGCGCCACGGAATAACGGGAAAGGACCGATCAACGGAGAACGGGGTCTTGCACGTCCGCACTGGGCGGCGATCGGAGCGAGAATGATGGGCATTATTTTGTGTTAATTTTATTTTTATATGTGCTGTTTAGATGGCGCAGGCTTTACGGGCTAGATCCCGCCCCGTTAAATACAAAAAAAATTGAAAATAGGCGTATGAAATGCGTGTGCATTGATAATTAATTACATACTTCGCCCCTTATTGAATAATACTGCCTCGAGTGTAATGACCAACACAGCACACTTGTATCATAATGTAGGTACTATAAACACGCCATTTCACTAATATGTATTTATCGGACACAAACTGACATGCACATTTGTATTACCTGTAATGTTTGAACCGTATGTCGCAACAGCAATATGAGACCCGGAGCCGCTAGTAGTACTATAGTCAGAATGGTAACTCCAATCACCATGGTCTGTCGTGCTGTCCATACCTCACTGTGGACTCGTTGTCTGAAATTAATAAACGATAAAAAGCATCTGATTCATTTTCTGATGATTAATTTGGGGTATTCATAGGTGTGAGCCTTCGTGGATGACGTGGATACTTTTGAAAACATATTTTTGAGCGAAATCCATCCATCAAAATCGATACACGTGAGCTACAATTAATTTTAAAAACATCTTCAGAAAATTTTGTTTTTATCTACAATTTCCTAATGAAGTCAATTATATTTTATCAATTGACTCAGTTTCTATTTATTGAAAAGCTCAGTTTTGTTATCAAAGTGATAAAAAAAGGAATACAAAGAATCGAAATCAAATTCGGAAAACGCTAACAGTATGAATAATCCAACCACTGACATGCATTGCGATTAGAAAATAAATACAATAACAGAATCACAAGAGTAACGCAGCTTGGAGAAAGGAAGATGAAATGGAATAAAAGTCAACAAAAATACGAAAGTTTATTAAATATTATTTTATACAAATTAAAGTAACGTCTAGGCGCAACTTAGCTCGCGTATCGTTTGGGAACCGAACTTATACTAAAAATTAAGGTGAAATTACAATACATCAAAATCGGTCTTGCAATTAAAATTATAGCCCGATGAAGCTGTGACAAGGCATTTTTTTGTAATTTACTAGCTTTGGTATGGATAGTTTCTCGAAAATAAGTATTTTATTCAATAAATTGGCAACTTTTTAAAACGATATTAGCGACGCTCTTAGTTCACAGATATTTAGTTCACAAAATTTTTTAGATTTTTAAATTTTAATTACGGCATTGATAAGAATATTACAGGAGTGATTACTACAAATTATTACAGATTAAGAGGACTAAAAGAACGAGAAATTTGGATAACAACACGTAAAAGAATAAAACGAACCAAGTAAAAAATGCGTAATATTTCTTTTGAATTTATTATAAATCTGAACGACTACGCTGAAATGATTTTGAAAAAGAAATAATTTTAGTCGATAAGAAAACTAATCACGAAAAACCCACTAAAAATCTTTGTACATTTTAATCTGAAGTCTATCAAATAGCATTAGTTATCGAAAAAAAATATTTATTTGAGATTAACGTGTTAATCAAAAATGTATAATGGTTTCTTTTTTTATATGGTTATAATCATTGCATGCACTCGCTTCTCAATATGCAATTAAGTTCATATGGTCCACTTATAAAATCCAATGATTTCTTATTTAAATAAACTCTCTTATCCCTTACCTTACCAATGTCCAAACTAGTTTTTGAGTGTTCTTCAGCTTTTCCAAACATTTTTCTACAAGGATCATGTAGTTTTTGTATTCGTCTAGTTCTGGGATTATCTCATTTTTGGATCTGTCCCACCTTACAGGAACTTTCTCGAATCTGCAAAACAGTTTTATTTTTCTTTCTTACTAACTGCCTCTGAAATTTTACTGAACTAGAAATAAAGATTAGGAAAGGTCGAATTTCTACATTTTCTCGATTTGGACGAGCATATGTATTGTACAAATGATGCGGAGATTAATGGGGTTTCGTTGTCGCGGACGTGTCGGCGCATTAGGCTGTGATGAAGTTTACCAACTTAACAAGCAATCGGGTAAATGTGGACAGATGTCAACACCCTGATATGGCCTCTTTGATTTAATTTTCATGATATTCGATGCAAATGATGATTGTAAATAAAATATAAAGCTGTTTAAGGTTTTGTGAGATTAACCACGTATCAACTATACTTCTAAATTTATATTCAATGTATTTATTTTTATGAATAATTTCCATAGCTGGCAAATGTGCACTCAACCCAATTTATGGTAAGTGGTATTCGAATCCATGGACATAATTGTTCGTAGGAGTTTTATTTATCAACGTTAGGATTATTTTATCGACTTATGATGCGTTATGAGTGTAATACGAAATACGAAGTCGACCGTTGGTTTCAGTCGGTATTGCTTATCCCGTTTCTTCCTTTAACCGGTACCCAACCACGTAAACATGATTATAATGGCAGTAAAAATAGGAAGGTCTGCATAATCACTCGAGATGGTAAAATATCTACTACCTCTGAAATGTCATAAACCTTTAAACACAGAATATAATTTATCATACAAATAACGTCCCACCCAACCAGCCTTCTATCAGAAGCAGGATTACTAGTTACCACTTACGAAATCCTAACAGCATGGTTTCCAAACATACAATACATTCATTCAAAACAAACAAAATGTCATCACAAAAAAGGATTTATAAAAATCTCAATATTTCAAAACGCCCACTAAATCGCCAAATGCGTAAAATTTAACTTAATTTTCTTCCTAAAAGCGACCACTTAAACTAGACCACAAACATGATTGGATTTGTAGAATGAATTTTTAGCCTATAATACGGGCACGGGTCATGCGTGGACTTTTTTAACTCACTATGGAAAATGGAGCTTAGCAATAAATCTTTTTAAGGGCGTATTAACTAACATAATAATTATTTTTAAATTTAGTTTATGGAGACAGGAAAAGTAATATTATGTAAGTATATAGATAACTGAATACGTGTATTCCATTATAATGTACGTATTGAAACTAAATATTAAAACAATTTAGTATTTTAATACAAACATTTACGCCCGAGCAGCGTAGCCCTGCCTCATACGCCAGAGGTCCCAGGTTCGAGCCCTGGCCGGGGCATACATTTGTGTGATGAACACAGATGTTTGTTCTCGGGTAATGGTTGTATTTATATATGTATGTTTATTCTGGGTTCCTCCCCAGTTCGCTGTATGGTCATCCATAACACAAGCTCTGCTTACTTTGGGGTCACACAGTTGGTGTGTTTGTCTGGGGATTTATTGTTATTATTATTGAAAATACTATACGGCTCTTAATCGTCAGACCCGGAGAATGTGTTAGTTGAAGTAATAAAACACGTGTCGGTGGGGAAAATATTGTGAACGTATATTCTGATATTATCAATACGATTGTACAGAGCTTTCACAAAATTAATACATTTCCTATAGCAGATTCAGCCAGTAAATACAAAAGTTTTACATATATACTAATAATAGCACAAGATTTCCTTAAAGAAAAGCTCGATTCTATCAATTACATCTACTACGTGAGTCGCTCGTAAACAATTTACTAATGTATTCATCTGAAACGCTTTTGGATTAGCTGAAATTACGTAGCTACAATGACGTCATGTCACCGTAATAATATTACCGAACTTCCTGTTTTGAGGTAACGGTGACGTCTGACATCAAAGTGGTAATGATTTCTGAGGTGTGCCACATAATTATATCTTTTATTTACAATTTTCAGTAATGAGATTGGTGCTATGGTACAGGTTAGTCATAATATGTACTATATAATTTGTCATAGCGTATCATTTGACGGATTCGTCTTCGCATCGCTTTCGTCGGGTTCTGCGTATAGTGGTAAAAGAATTTCTTTGTAACGATCTCATCTAGGGTGATATTACAGTACTTCCTATTTTGGTCGCCATAATAATTACGTTTATGTGGTTGTGTTTCGGTTTAAGAGAAAGAACAGCCAGCGCTCGTTTGCCGGCTTTAAAAATATTCAAAAAATGTGATGTCATTTTGCAAATTTGAATTATTTATTATACCCAAATTGGCTAGCGTTTTTCATCAATTTTAATCTTTATCCACTAATACTCTTATAGAGTAACAATAAAGTTTGAGTTTTTAAAATAGGTTTAAGACCATCTAACTAATCTTGTATAAAATTATTTAATTATTTTGATTATTCAACTACAATTCAAAATATTTATTTAAGACCAATTAATATTCTGAAACCATTCGAGCAAGTTTTCAGGGTGTCATAAAAAGGCTGGTATTAAAATTAGGAACGATAAAAATAAGTCGAAACTGCTTTTTTTATGACTTGGATGATTGGGCAGCTGACATATTTTGAGGCTTCTTAAAATTTTAATCTTCATTAATCAAGCACTAAGTAAGGAAATGATACTTACACAGCTGCAGCAAATCTAAGGGTATCGGCTTCTTCCATCAACTTTTCGTATTCTAAACTTTGTACAGTCGACATCAAATGTTCCTTTCCAGAGATATCGTGATTTTCAAACTTCATTAGTGCCCAAATATCTAATTTACTAACTTGAAAGTACATAAAATAAGCCAAAGATAGTGACAATTCCTCCATTGACTTCACTAGTTCATAGCACAAAGAGAGAAGCCTGCGAAAAGATAAGGTAAGTTCTCATAAAATCAATCAATTTCTCGAAATTCAAACTGTATATATCCACAAAATTTAAAAGATAAAGTAAGTTCTCATAAAATCAATCAATTTCTCGAAATTCAAACTGTATATATCCACAAAATTTAAAAGATAAGGTAAGTTCTCATAAAATCAATCAATTTCTCAAAATTCAAACTGTATATATCCACAAAATTTAAAAGATAAGGTAAGTTCTCATAAAATCAATCAATTTCTCGAAATTCCAACTGTATATATCCACGAAATTTAAAAGATAAGGTAACTTCTCATAAAATCAATCAATTTCTCGAAATTCAAACTGTATATATCCACAAAATTTAAAATATAAGGTAAGTTCTCATAAAATCAATCAATTTCTCGAAATTCCAACTGTATATATCCACAAAATTTAAAAGATAAGGTAAGTTCTCATAAAATCAACCAATTTCTCGAAATTCCAACTGTATATATCCACAAAATCTAAAAGATAAGGTAAGTTCTCATAAAATCAATCAATTTCTCGAAATTCAAACTGTATATATCCACAAAATTTAAAAGATAAGGTAAGTTCTCATAAAATCAACCAATTTCTCGAAATTCCAACTGTATATATCCACAAAATCTAAAAGATAAGGTAAGTTCTCATAAAATCAATCAATTTCTCGAAATTCAAACTGTATATATCCACAAAATTTAAAAGATAAGGTAAGTTCTCATAAAATCAACCAATTTCTCGAAATTCAAACTGTATATATCCACAAAATTTAAAAGCTGTATACGCAGAAATTCCGGTTTACTTGAACCATTCAAAAATGTTTTCCATTATCCAATGTTTGAATTAATTTAAAAGGACGTAAAGAAATGTACAATTCATTGAGCTTTGCTCTAATTGTTGGATACATTTAACATGTATCTTGTAATTTATATTCAAAATTATAATTAAATACATTTATTGTGTATTAAAATTGTAATTAAAGTATTTATTACTTTATCGCGATTTCGGTTTGTGGATTTTAATAAATGTGATCAAAGAAATAGCAAACCGTATTAATGACGGAACAGTGGACTTCGCATTTTTCATAATAAGTAACAGCATAACAGAATTGTACTGTTCGTATACTGAAATATTTTCAAAGACCACTTTCTGGTTCGGCTCCCTGGAATAAAATAATTTAATCAATTAATTCGCTTAGTTAAAAAATCTAATACTTGGCGTATTTGTATTTCAAGAATGGCGAAATGACTAATCAGAGCAATTAATTAATATTTTATCGAAAATCTAACTTTGGGTATTTGTTTGCTCTTGGTGGATGCTATAAGTTCCAATGCCGACTGTTACCTAGAAACTATCATCGATAGACTGATTTTTGTATCTTATGAATGTAGAAAAATTTGAGTGGATGCGCCTCATTGCTATAGCCATAACAAAGCCGTCAAATCTTTGGTTAAGTTAAATATGGATAGCACCAATTTAGAAATTGTCAAAATGACGTCTTATCTATCGGTAACCATAACTGCTCGATTTTGACCGGTTATTGCTATAGTTTCATCCAATTAAACAGCCAAAATGTAGGCGTCTAGCCTTAAATGGGTAACACACAACAGTCGAATTTTACCGTTAGTGTTATTGTTTTTTGTTAAAGGTAATTTTGGACTTCACCAAAAACTGAGCCTTTGCTGCAACTCAGCCTAAAACTAAGCCCTAATTGTTTTTTCTGATATAACATATGTTATCGAGATGATTTTTTATTGCAGTGGCCTCATAAAAGTTGGTTTAAAATTACTGTTTACAGCGTTGACTGGATAGCTGTTGCACGGTTTTATTTGGCCCCTAAAAATCCCTACTTACTTAACTATATAATACCGGCCTGAAGCTTATCATGGCAGTGCCGATTTGGAATCGGTTTTCTTTTTTCGATTACTCTTACACAACAAACTTATTCATCATACTTACTTCATATTGCTGACAGTATTTCTAAATTGACTGCATGAAACAATAAAAGAAATTTATTTCTGTGTTAGTAAATCGATGCCAGATAGATTAACAAAATCAGAAATTAACACAACAGTTATTATTATTGTATGCGCCGATCGCACACGGAAAAATATATAATAATAAAAAATATGGTAATTATTCGTAAGTAGTCCTGCTAAAATCGGGGTTTTTTTTATGCATTCCTGTAGGAAAAAAAACAATGTAATTCATAGTATTATGGTGGCGCATGAGCAAAAAAAAACAACATTGTTTAACATAATTTTTGTTTCACATATTATTTTAACTGTAACACAATTTCATTGCGACGTTTCATTATGGAAAAATTGTATTGCATCGAAAAGTGCATGTGTGCGATCGCTATGCGAAGGATAGGTTCGACGAAAAAGCAAGCTTCTGCCCCTTCTGGCGTGACCTACACACTATTAGGTGCGACGACGAGCGTAGCGATTATTTGTTACTTTCAAGACTCAACATAACTACGCGCCACCTTAATTTTGCTTCCTCTCATGTTCTTTATGCATAAAAAATGTAGAAATAAATTTTTACCCCGATTTTAGCAAGAGCCCTACTTACAAATAATTACCAAAAATATTATAAGCAGCAGAGACTCGTGCGGCGGTGAAAAGGATGTTAAAACTTCGATAGCTGTGCCGCGCCGTTCGAGTCAAATTTTGAGTTATTTTTATCGTGGAACATAAAATCTCGATCCAGTCATCGGCGTTGTGCAGTCCGAATGTTAGGTTTGTACAAATACGAACAAAAATATATTATAATAAAACCCTAAGTACGAACCTTGTTGCTGCTGGCACTCCTTAATTTCACTTTTACAATACACAAAGTTTATTTAAGTTTTTGTCCACAAACGTTAGATATCATAGGCATAGGGCGCCGTAAAAACACAATTATAATATAAAAACGTGAAAACATGGTTCACAAGTTCACAGTTGCACGTCCATAATTTTTTCTTCGAAGTGACAGTTCCCGCCAACTCAACTTTTTAAACCCAACCAATAGAGAAGGCAAAGAATAAATACATACAGCCTAGTAAAAAAAAAAGCGTGTGTGAACCGCAAAATAAAGACTGTATGTTATCAACCAAATAAAAACTAAACTCTTATTATGATAATAGCTTTTGCCCGCGCTTCGTTCACATACAATTATAGGGCAGTTAATATATACCAGCACTTTCTACTTTTTATGACATCGTTAGTAAAATTATGTTCGTTTGTTGTGTGATTTTACTAGTCATAGGCTTCTTGCTAGAAAACTAATATTACAAAACGGCTTCTGCAGAAAAATAAAGTCCTTAACTGCATGACCATAATTTTCATCTCAATTTATGTGTGATGACTTTGAATGCAGTTTAGCTTCTCTTTAAAAATAAAGAAATGTATCCTTAGGGTAAAACTTACTCTCCTCAGTATTTCGAGTATTTTCTCTCCGGATGGCATCCCAAAATACCACCCTGTATTGAGAATGCCATCCATGGAGACATGCCCAACTACTTTTTTTTTAAGTCCCCAGACAAATACACCTACTGTATGGCCCCAAAGTAAGCAGAGCTTGTGTGGATGACCATACAGCGAACTGGGGGGGATCCCAGAATAAACATACATATATAAATACAAACAACCATGATTCGAGAACAAACGTCTGTGTTCATCACACAAATGAATGCCCCGGCCAGCGCTCGTACGTCAGTCTCAGTCTGCGTGCGTTCTCGAGCGCACGTCGATCGCAGACGCCTTCCCGCTCCGTTAGCCCCCGCGCTAATCGAGCACCCAAATTTCACTGGTTGTTGCTGTAATAAATAATTTCATAGTTGTATACCGTAATAAGTTTCTAACGCCGTTTTCACGGCGGAAAGTGGGTTTTAACCGTACATCTAATAAGTTTCTAACGCCGTTTTCACGGCGGACAGTGGGTTTGTTAACCGTACTTCGTGGAACGTGAGCTTCGTCGACGGGAATTCATCGTTCCAGGTGCCTCGAGTCTTCGTGTTCGAGTAAGTTATCCGCGTCATCCTCAACCGCCCTACTGCGTGTAGGGTGGTTTTAGGAAGTTAGTCATCGTTGATAGGTTCATAGTATATATATTTATATATTGTTGTCCCTCCCCAACCCCTCCGCAATGGCTTCCCTAAGCTCTGATGAGATTAGGAAGAAGTTACTTGAAACTACCGGTGCTGAAGGCATGTCTATAAATGCTGATAAGTATCGTTTCCTTGATTCTCTTATCCCGCATATCATGGCGTTAATTCCCCTAATGGCCCCTCAGGCCACCCCAGTCCCCCAGACCCCTCTGGTGTTAGGCTCTCCAGCGTCCCCTTCCTCCAGTGACATGGAGTGCGAAGTAGACGCCCCTCCGCGCCGCAAGCGCGCACCCGCGACCGAGTCATCCTCGGATGCCACCCCAACTGGCCCTGATGAGCCTCCCTCTTTCACCCTTGTTAAGAAGCGCTCTAAGAAGCGCTCGAAACAAGACCCGGCGCCCTCGACGCCCGTCCCTACACCCCCTGCGGCGTCTTCAATGCCAGCTGCCCCGGTGTCTTCAACACCCGCTCCGGCCCCAACTTCTGTCAAGGCCAAGGTCCCACCACCCGTTTTCCTTCGGAAAAAGGGTAAATGGACTGAGGTTTCGACATTGTGCAATGAGCACAAGATTCATTACACCCGAGCGGCCAACTCGGGTGAATCTATTAAAATCTTAGTCTCGTCGATAGACGACTTTCGTGCTTTAACAAAGCTCCTCACCGATAAGCAATATGCTTATCATACTTATGCTCTGTCAGAAGAGCGTAAGATCAGAGCGGTACTCAGGGGAGACCCGTTCGAATTATCGAACGAGGCTATCCTGGAGGATCTGCAGTCCCAAGGCTTCCCGGCACTCGCAGTGCATAAAATGCACAGCAAGTACGGGAGGCAACACCCTCTCGCTTTGGTGGTTCTCGCCAACGTCCCCAAGTCCAGGGAGATCCTGAAAGGGGTTAGCTCTATATGCGGCCTCTCTGGGATCTCGATCGAGGCGCCTCATCGCCGCGGTCATCCCGGCCAGTGCCATCGGTGCCAGTTGTACGGGCACGCGGCGGCCAACTGAAACGCACCGCCCAGGTGCGTCAAGTGCCTGGTCCCTCACTTCACTAAGGAGTGTAATCGCACTCCTGAAACTCCCTCTCCTCCCGATTGCGTGCTTTGTGGCCAGTCCGGCCACACCGCAAATTACAGGGGCTGCCCTCGTGCACCCCGTTGTATGCGCTCGGGGCGGCACCCAAACAGTACCCGCGCCTTTCTCAAGAAAACTTTCCGCCGCTGCGTAGCCGGGTTCCTCCGGCTGCAAAGCCTACACAGTCCAGGCCTGCCCCAGAAAACTGGAGGCAGCGCCCCGCAGCGAATTCCATCCCGGCTCCTCGCCCATACAAACCCATTCCTCAATCCTCCGTAGCAGACGATATGCGTATCGCAACTTTCACTACAGGCGGAAGACCCGCTAGCGGGTCTCCGCCAGCGCGCCCAACTTCCCGACGGGTGTCGCTTCCGATGAAGGCTAACGGTAATAACTACAGCCAACAGGTGGTTTTTAGTGGGTAGGTGCCACCATTCTGGTGAGTCCCACATAACCCCCCGCAGAGGACTTTACCTGCGGGCGGTATGCATGACGCATCTTCCACCTCCGTCCCGCGAGGGTGCCTCGGCAGCAAAAAAAAAAAGCACTCGTACCTGGGATCTTCGGCGTATGAGGCAGGGTTACTTACCACTACACCACTCGGTCGTCTAATTATTGATCTATAGTTAGACACTGCGATGTGAAAACCAAAAAGGGAGTGGGGTGCGACTTTGTGGATGCCACGCAGTATATTATAATTTATATGCACATTTGTATTAGAACTTTAAGCAAACAAATTGTGTTTGGGTGACATTAAACTAGTAGTACATTTAGTTTCACATTCTTTACTTAGATAACGCTGCTACTGTAAAAAATATTGCAAGCTAAGAACCTTTTCCTCGTTTATAAAAATTAAAAACGTAAAATGATTTGCATTAACCCCATATGTCATATATTTATATCGATAAAAATAAGTGTACTACTAGCCCTTGAAGTATTTACAGTCGTCGCACAAACACCCTGTATTCCCTGATATGACAAATATTCAGTCAGACGCATGAATCATATCTCGTGTAATATTAAAAATGTTTCACAAAAATTGTAACACCACATCTTCAATAACTTTGAGGATATTACCGCTGCACCATTTCACGGATGTTGTGTACGTGTGAAGTGTTCTTAAAATATTAAATTCCTTTCTATGCAGACAGAAACAAAGTCAGAGGATTAAGGATAAAGAATGAAGAATTGCCTACAATTATATGGAGTGTTTTGATTTGAATTGATTTGTGAAACAAAACGAAATATGAAATGAATTATTTTTATGCTCTTTAATGTCAAAATTGTTAAATGTTTACAGTTACTGGTGGTAAAGGCAATTCGATAAATTCCTCTCGAAGAGTACTGTACTGTCTTCTAACAGCTTATTCGCGATTTTGTCGTGCTAATTAGCCGGAAATAGCAAGTTTACGAGCCCTAATGCAAAACCAATACAATACAATACAATACAACCAATATTGCAAAGGTTGCTGTTTTCAACTTAACTACATAAAGTAAAATTTTCCATGTTATTGTTATTAGTTAGGCACTTTTAAAGAGAAAATTCTTTCACAAAAATATGTATTTATAGGCACTTTAATTTGCTACGACTAACTCAAAAAAGTTCATCTAGTTCTTAATTGATGCAAAAGAGTTCGTCCATCTCTCAATTCTACCTATTTCTACTGAAAAATGAGTAAAATTCGATTTTAATATAAAAATAATCAGTCACATGATGAGTCACTGTCATTTCCAAACATATAAAACCATGCAATTTTATCATTATTTTCAAACAAAATGGCTCGCGAGAAACCTATCGACGACGAAATAAGAAAAATAATTATTCGTAGCCACAATAATGGCAAATCTGCTTACCAAATAGCCAAAGACTTATCCCTACGAAGATCCTTAGTTCACACCATCATCGAACATCACAGAAAAAATGGCATGGTTGAATGTTTGAAGAAACCTGGTTAGCCGCGAATTACAATCAAAGCTGAAAATTGAGATTTATGGAAAATCATTTTAAAAAATCGTCGGGTCCGCGCCGGAGAACTTACCTTGAAGTAGAGAGAGATGATTCACAAAGATGTATCTGTCGATACCTGCAAGAGGGTCGTAAAACGATTGGGCTATGGATATTATACTGCTAAAGAGAAACCTTTACTCAAATGGTTGGAATTCGCTGAAGATCCTAAAAATTGGACTGCAGAACAGTGGCGGAAATAATATGGATTTATGATTTTATGACATTTATTGTGATAGTGATGTACATTAAAAAGTTGTTAGAAATAAAGATGAAGCATTCCATACTGATTGTATCAAAATAAAATGAAGTTTCCTGGAGCGGTAATGATATGGGGCTGCATTTCACCACAAGGTCTGGGTCGTCTACATCTGGTAGAAGGAAATTTTAATGCAGTAGAGTACCAAAACATTCTGGAAAGAATTCTCCTGCCTTCGACCCCAACGCTAAAACTTCGTAATGCCTACACCTTTCAACAAGATGTTGCTTCCTGTCACACTGCGAGGACAACCAAGGCTTGGTTTCCACAAAGATCTAAAAGCAATCTAAAGAAAAAAATCAAATCTGTCTGGCACTCAATAACTACACAACAATGTAAAGAATTAGTAGCAACGATGCCACGAAGAATAAAGGCCGTGATCGATAATAAAAGTGACGCCAACGAGTAGTAGACGAACTATTTTGTGCCGTTGAATGCGATGGACGAAGTTTATTGCGTGGATGGTTCCCCAAGAATTTATTATATTTTATTTAAATAGGGGAAACATTTAACTGAAAATGAACTTCATTAAGTGTTCAAAACCGCTGGTATTTATTAAACTAATAAAGTTAAATTTAGGTATCTAAATTTTACTACGAATATTAAATACCTACTTGTAATATTTGGCACTAGACAAACTCTTTTGCCTTGTGGCTCGTATTTTGATTTTTAGGTTTTTTTAAAATATTCCCGTTCTTTCTTTTTTAAATAGAAATAAATTATTTGCACGTTTTATTTATTTATTTATTTATTGTTTCACAGAGCCAACAGCACTCATGTCTAATTTACACTTGTTTGTATTTAATTGCTTAAACAGACCGCCAATAACAGGCTCACAATTTTTAAAATGATCTCATAGAGTAGAATACCTATTTGAACTATTTTACATTTTTGGACTGAGAACACTATAAACAAAAAACAAATGACAGAGAGAAACACAAAAAAGAAATTTGAGATAAATTAAACAAATGATAATAACAGTACGCGAATATGTGTATGTGTGTGTGTGTGTGTTTGTGTGTGTGTGTGTTTGTGTGTGTGTGTGTGTTTGTGTGTGTGTGAAAAATTATATATATGTATGTTAGGTTTACGTTCAAGTATTACACCGGAAATAGTTTCGGATGTCACTTTTGATCTGCATAGAGTTCAGCAATAACAGAATTTTTAAATGATTGCTTTGTGAGATGGAATATATCAATTGAGTGAAATTTTTTACTGTAGCAGCTAAGCATTTGGCAAATTACCGAGTTTTTGGCATAATTTGAGTGATGAGTAGGAATATAGAAGAGAGTACAATGTCTAGTTCGCTTAGTTGGTGTTCTGAGTTGTAAGACGTGCGAGGTTAGCTCAGGGTTGTCAATTTTATTATTACATATGTCATGTAGGAACAGCATCTGTAGCAAAGTGCGTCTGTCTGTCAGTGGCAAGAGTGTGTGACTACTGCACAGGTTTGTATAGGTGGAGTTTTTAAAGTAGGTGCGATAATTAAGAGCTCTCAGAAATCTCGACTGTATTTTTTCAATATTTTGAGCATGGGTTAAATAATAAGGGGTCCAGACAACACAACAATATTCCACTACGCGGCGGACGTAGGCAAAGTATGACAATTTTATACATTCGGTATCAGAAAAAGGTTTGGTTACACGTAGGACGAATCCCAGATTTCTAAAAGCCCTTGTGATAGTTGCAGCGATGTGGTTAGTCAGTGTCATTTTAGAATCCAAAATCACTCCAAGGTCTTTGACAGTTTTAATGGGTGCGAGCTCCTTACCCTCAAGGCTGTATTGAAACCTAAGATAGTTCTTTTTCCGCGTAAAACTGATTTGATGACATTTAGATATATTAACAATGATTCTGTTATCTTTATAGTAATTGCACAGTTTATCTAGATCAGCCTGAAGCTCAGCAGCATCCTTAAGAGTTTTAACGTTAGCGTAGATTTTAGTGTCATCAGCATACATTAAGTATTTTGCGAATTTAAAACATTAATGATAGCTAATATTTTAGCATTGCTTCGAAACTTATGTAACACAATTAAATTTGAAGGAATCAACGCAAAATATTCAAAAACGCTGATTAATCTGTTAATACTTAACGTATCTGATTAATCTAAACTCTACACAACAAAATTGTGCATAATCTATTACATAATACAAAATACTTAAATGATTACTTATTTAAATTTATTTAGAACGATAACTTATTTCATTTTTGTTATGATGACAAAATTCTTCTTGCTGTCAACTGCTCATGTACTATAACTACAAATACCAAATGTTTGCAAAATCACTAGTATATCTAGCGGGTATGCACTACAGTTTACTACAAAAGCTGTAATTGATGTTCTATTCCATAATGGATACGCTGGACTAGCTTTGTGAAACAATTAGACCAAACCAAATGGATATCATGTGTCAATCAGACAAGTCCTTTGCTTTGTCGGGTTACTAACAACTATACAAATAAATGTACGGGGTACAAATGTACGGTCCGACCAATTTGACTATGTATTCAAGGGTGGCGCCGTCTACTATGCTAGTTGACAGTGGTTGCCTTAGGAATCTTTTTGTGCCAATTTTGTCTACTGAACATATAAGTTGGCGGCACCGTACAATGCGTCAGCTCTTTTGATTTCACATTAGACTTCACTTTTAATGATTTTGTGAAATGTTTAATCCATTGTTATAAAATGGGCAAAGTGGGAATCTAGAAGAATGCTTGCGTTAGAGGTATAACAATTCTTAATATCATATCAAAGATGCAATTCGAAGTTGTCGGAGTAGTTTTTATTAGGTGAAATTAGTGTTCACACATTTTTAAAAAAATTATATTATTCAGTCGGTTTAAAAGTGAGTAATGGGACAAGAAAAAGTGTATGTTCATTAGTTTCATTGTAAGCAGTGACTAGAAGTGTAGAAACAATCTCATAAAGCTAATTTCTATTAACCTTTCTGCAAAGATAACTGAGCGCTACAAATTGGTTATATTATATTAAGTTTAATAGACTTGAAAACAGTATAAAATTTTTAATTGTTATTAAAAATGGTTAAATTTATTATACTTTGATTAAGACTAAATATTTACCCCGAAATTTTTACGGAAAACGGTTTTTCGTGCAAAACGTCACTAAAGAATATTGTAAGCGAGTGAAATATTACGTATTTTGTAAATACTTCAGATAAAATCCGCACATTTGTAATAAAGCCAACACGTGTAATATGACACCCCGTACGTGAGATAAGTACGGGCGATATGTCAATTACGTGTTCAGCATTATCATGAAAGCTGTATAGTTTGAACTTATATTAAAAATAGCTTGCATGTTTACGATATTTTCTGATACACTATGTTCATTATAGCGTCTAAAAAAACGACAGCAGTAATTTTTGCTAAGATTTTATTCCGAGCAAAACAATTCTCATAAACATCTAGTATGATATACAGGGTGTCCGGTAATCATTAACTTTGAAATGTCTATTAGTACAACTTATGGCCATTTTGAAAAAAATACGAAACATAATATACCATTGATATTTTTTTTAAATTAAGTACAGTAAATTTTTTTAAACATTATTTTACTGTCTTAAAAACAATGACCAGAAATAAATGATATCTATGTTTTTTTGTTGTTTTATTATAAAAGACTAAATGTGCTGATAGATAAAAACTAAATAGGATGAACAGCTTATGCAGGTTTTTTTTAAATACTTACATTAATTTATTTTTGAAAAATATGCAAAATATGTTTTTTAAGCAAAATTCAAACCTCTTGGGTATGAAAAAAATTATGAATGTATGGGTGGTCAATAATTTTAAAATAATTTATGTTTCAAGTAGATTTTATAATAGTACATTTCATTTATGTAATATACCATTATTAAATTTCAAAAAATATAGTGACTTATTAATGTCATTAATGTAGAAAAGGAGAAAACTTTACTAAACAACCAAATTTGTAATATGGGTACATTTTTTTTTATTGAATTGTGTCTGATTATCAGATATGATTATCAGGGATTAATTAAAAACAACATTTAATATTTAAAAAAATTTATTTTGAATTTTAACAGGACACGCCAAGGACACGCAGTAGAATGGCAGATGACAGAGGGAAAAGCGGAAGTTACGCGTGGGCATCGAGAATTATTCTTATTTTTTAAACGATTAAACATAGATAAACCTTCATTCAACGTATTTATAATTTGAAAAAAAAAAGAAAAAAGAAATGTTTAACGTATATAGCATTTTATAAAACATAATAAAGAGTCAAACGACTTTAACACTTACACACACACACACACACACACACACACTGACACACACACTCACGCACATAAAATTAGCACTTATTTACAATTCTTCACATTAGAACAGAAATAAATAAATAATATCCGGTAAAAAGTGTTTTATTTAAAGTATGAATCGTGAAAATTTAAGAAAATATATAAATAAAGGAGGCTGCTAAATAAATAAAGGATATACTTACATTTTTTTTCAACCTTTGCAAAATATAAAAGGTTTAAAACTTATATAAATTGAACTTGTGTAATATTGAAGTTTATCATTATTACTATCAAAATACCTAATTATCAGATTAATATTTAAAAGCAGACAAAAGCATGCAAAATAATTATTTATTTATCCCGGCTATGAAAATAGATATTATAGCTATATAAGACTTATAATTCACACCAAACCACAGGTCATTTTAAATCTACCTTCGAAGCATTATATATCTATCAGGGACATTGTTTCAAAACTGATAACTGTATTAGACGTTATGTATTTCTACCCACGCTACAGTATATAATTTTTATCTGGGTTTTTTGATTCGAGCCTGTAAATTGTTATCTTGATTTTTAGTCTTTGTTTTATATAAATGTATATAGTTGTATTGATGGTACTTTTTACGTTGTTGTAATCTAAGAATAGATGATTGTGAAGTTTTAAAATACATCTAAAGATAAAGGTATTGTGGAAAAATATTGTTAAAAATTAAAATTTATCTACAGAAATCCACAAAGATATACATTTGTTTTACCTTTATTATTTTGTTAAATAGGTTTCTTGTCATCATTCTCTTAGTCATTCTTTAAATTAATATGGGGGCGAAGACCTGGTTTACCGTAATACAGGACTTAACCTACTTCGGGCACCAGCTCCTCACATATACTAGACTGTATTAAAAATAGGCACTTATGTATTGCTATTGAATTGTTTTAATATTAAGTATGTTGTGAGGAGAAATAAATTAACTTATTATTATTGTTATTATTTTGACTTTTAATTTTTTTCAAAACGTTCCCATTCTTTGTTTTTTAAATAGAAATAAATAATTTGCACGTTATATGATAGCTAACAATTTAGAATTGCTTCAAAACTAAAGTAACACAATTTAATTTGAAGTAGAGAACGAAAAATATTCAAAACCGCGTTTATTCTGATTAATCTAAACTCTACACAACAAAATTGTACGGAATCTATTATATCATATAAAATACTAAAATAATTTCCTGTTTTCGATAGCTATGTAAGATGGTGTAAAAGTTAAGAATACTTAAACAAAATAAACTATAACCAACTTAAACTAATGCCTAGTCGACAGAAAAAATCCCTCAAGCAGAACGGAGTTTTCGGAAAACTTATTGGTAGTAATCGCAAACTGGATTAAGTGTTTTCATCCAGAAAAAGCGCAAATTATTTATTTTATTATATATTTCATCTTTGTTAAAACTCTACCATAGATTCCAAATAAGCTCCTGTTTTAACCTCCAGAAAGGAATGCATCGAATTATGTCTATCTTTCATAGTTAGTGACTTATTGCCATTAATGTAGAAAAAGAGAAAACTTTACTAAATGACCAAATTTGTAATATGGGAACACTTTTTTGTATTGAATTGTATCTGATTATCAGATATGATTATCAGGGATTAATTAAAAACAACATTTAATATTTGAAATAATTTATTTAAAATTTTAACAGGACACGCCTAGGACACGCAGTGGAATGGCAGATGACAGAGGAAAAAGCGGATGTTTCTCGTTGGCATCGAGAACTATTCTTATTTTTTAAACGATTAAACATAGAGAAAGCTTTATTCAACCTTTGTCTGTTGACATCAATAACAATAGAAAATGTAAAGCCTTTATAGGCAATGGAATCATTTTTGACTTCCACCTTTTATAACTTTAACTATGACATGGTGGAATGAAAATTTGTGGAAATACTACAATGTTGCCCACCTAATTATTTAATCAAATGTAACAGTATAATTAGGTGGTTGACTTTTGGGGCAACATTTGGCTCGCTTCCCGCCAAATGTTGCCCGCTACAAATTCAGTGAAAGTTTAAATGTTTGCACGTAGCTTTGGGGTTTCCAATGACAATTTATTCGTTAGTAGCTTAAAATTCTCTTACTTATAATTTGTTCTAAAACTGTGAGTATAAATTGGATTAAAGTTTTTTTTAGAGACGAGAATTTCAAATTGTTGCATAGAAAAAAAAAAAGTTTTATGGGATTTTAGTGTATTTAATTTTTGGTTTTGCAATAAAGTGTGTCTATTCTAAATATTTACTGAAAAATATTAATTTTAATTATCTTGATTTCTCAAGCTATAAGTTACAGATTACAATGCTAAGTGAAACTTTTATCTTGCCCTTGCTATAAATGTTTGTCTAATTTACTGAAATGTAAATAAGAATTTTATTGAGTAATTTTTGAATGCAAAGATGTTGGGTTTATTTTATTGACTTAGTTTCAAAAATTGCAATGTGTTTAAAATATATACTGTTAATAGTGTGCTGAAATACCAATTATTGAAGTAAATAACATGGACACAAATAGCCACAAAAATATATCTTAATATCTTTTAGAATGAATATCATAATACTGTAGTTTTAGTTGTGTTGAGGCCTTTGTGGCGTAAAACATTCTTAGATCTCCGAATTGTAACTATATTTACTTCAGTTACTATAAAATAAACATAAATGCAATCTAGTGTACAAATATTTTTTTGGAACGAATAATGAATATGAAATATAAACAATAAGTCCACATCTTGTAAGAGAACTTTGCAAACATAACAATATTCTGTTTACTATAATTATGGGATAATTTCACGAATTAAATTATTTCTAATGTCTTAAATAGGTCTAGTATGAGATGAATAGTTCTGACATTTTGATACGAAAACGTAAACACGTAAACACTAAGGAACGAGACTACTTAGTCATTTTAACAAGCTCCCATATAATACGAGCTCTGTAACCTATACAGTGTATAAATGGAAAGTAACAAATAACTTATTAGGAAATAAATCATACTCACTATATTGAATTGTCGAGAGCCCGGCCTAGCTTGCTTCCAGCCTCCTCATCGGTGGCTGAAAAACTTTCCTGCATCGTGGTACTGAAAACGAACGATGTACGTAGTAAATAACCTTACTACTACTATAAATGATATATAAATAAATAAAGTAACCTTCAGACAAACACGACAACTGTATGGCCTTAAAGAAAGCAGAGCTTGTGTTATGGATGACCATACAGCGAACTGAGAACAAACCCAGAATAAATTAACATATAAAAATACAAACAAACGTTTTTGTTCATCACAAAAATAAATGACTGAGCAGGACTCGAACCTGGCACCTACAAAGTAGCTTGGCTACTAGCCACTACACTCTTTTTTTACTTCGACAAATGTGGTGATGAGCACAGGTTACATTTGATGGTAAGTGGCATCCGTACGTTTTAACCTACTTCATTACCCACAAGGGTTTACTTGACTTATTTTTATTAGTGTATTCAAATATAATGTAATGTAAAATAAAGTTTAAAAATCAATAAAATGTGATAACTAACATCAATATATAATTTTAAAGTTGTTACTAACTATTGATATGGATAAACTCCATCCATATCAAGGGTACGAAATAAATTATTATTATTATTATTATAAATTATCGATATATGATGCGTTGCCGACCCTAGGCTTCAGTTGCAATTACCTGCCCCTTCTCTTTTAATGAAGCAAAACAGTCAGTTTTCTTATCATGGCGGTTAAAAGTAGTAACCCCCATTCAAGCTCTTTACAAAAGATCTATTCCACTAGCTCAAAATGACTCGAAAAGCTGTCATTCAAACTAAAGTGAGTAGATACTTGTATCGAGATAAGCGAGCGAAATTGCAGGCAAATATATAGTTTATTAGATTGTGCTGAAAAAAGGGGTTAATATTAATGTTAGCATTAAACAGGAGGTCCGGCTATGTATAAGATTGTTGATATCGAGATCACTCAATTTGAGGGTGTACTTTGAAAATTTCATCAATAATTTCATTTTATTACTGTGTTGAGTAAGAAACAATTATTTTTTTACTTTTTCTATTAGGAAAATGTGATATTCCAGTCGGTGCGGCTTTCTTGGTCCGAATATTTGACATTACTTGTTCAGACGCTTGCGATCTATTTTCTGGGTGTTCTCAGAAACGAAAGTGTCTATTTACAGGTTTATTTAATATTCATTGGAAAACTTGTAGCAAAGAGAAACACAAGATATTTGTTGATAAACCACGACTGGTTTTGAACGACTGAATTTATTTTCATCAAACACAGCCAAGAACTACCTGTTTTTGCGTCGTCATTTCAGTATTAAGGATAATCTATTTACGTAAAATAAAAAGAATAAAAAATTTCTTTGGCTAAAAAAAAACTAAAATTTTCAGGAATAAGAACTTTTTGTTTGCAAATTCTGAAATGATATATTAACAGCTATTGAGCCATTACATTGAACAACCCTAGTGTTGTGTTTAACAGTAAAAAGGATTAGTCGATAAAGACCGAGGGAGAACTTTGGAAAGTTCTAAAAATTAATTAAATTTATCGGTTCAGATCGCATATTTGTAATGGCTCGTTTGTCCTCTTTCTTATGTATTTTTTGCAAGACTTTGGTAATTATCGGATAAGGGTAAACCGACTTTATCATTCTCAATCCGATCGCCGCCCGGCACGGACGTGCAAGACCCCGTTCTCCGTTGATCGGTCCCTTCCCGATATTCCGTGGTGCTCAGTCTACTGACGTCAAAGTTTAGCGTGTTGGTTCCGTGCTACGGTTTTCAAGGTTTTTCTACTCCCTCTGAGTGCTATCGAAGTGTGATTTTTCTTTGTGACTAAGCCCCTTAGTCTTCAAAGTGCTGTGCTAAGTTGTGTTGTGCTTGTGCTGAGTGCAGTGTTGTGCCCAGCGTAAGTAGTCTGGTTTCAGTACAAAGGATACTTAACGGTGAAAACGAATTTGTACTGAACCAGTCCTTTTATTTTTATTTTATTTCTCTTCTCTGTTTTAATTTATTTTTCTCCTTTTTTCATATTTATTTTCATCATATCTGTGTGTTTTCGTGTGTATTTGTCCTTTCTGTCGCTAAAGGTTGACCCTAACGCTGTCAACTCTTTACCTGCGTACCCCTTTTTTTTTTAGGTTTCTAGGTAGCGGCCTTCGGCGAACAACGGTTAGTTTTAAGTTATTTTCCCCAGTTCCCCTACCGCAGGTGGGGAGGTTAGCCACTGAGATTCGCTAGGTTTATTTTAGGGAACTCTAGGCATCTTTTATATATTTAAATATACATTACTTAGTATTCATACCAACCCCCTCCCATGGATTCGCAAAGCGTAATTAACTTCGCGAAAGCGTTCGCCCAGGCGCTAGCCGCGTCGAGCGTCTCAATCTCGGACGAGGTATTCACGCAGGCCTTATCTGCGCTTAACGCGTCCCCGGCCCCTCAGGCCCCAACCCCGGCCCCTCAGGCCACCAACTCCCAGACCCCTCAGGTTTTTACCAGCCCTCCCGCGTCTCCCGTTCCATCCGATATGGACTGCGCGTCGGTCACGTCATCTCGCGCGTCGCGGCGTAAGCGTACCACTCTCGGGAGCGACCCCGATTCCGACTCCGCGTCCGAACCGTCGTCGGGCGTTGCTACTTTAACCGTCTCTCATGAGGCCGCGTTTCAATTAGTCGCCAAACGCTCTAAGAAGCGTTCGAAGAAAGCAACGGTGTCTTCAACACTCGAGCCCACCCCGGTGTCTTCAACACCCGCCCCCGCGCCGTTAATGTCACTACCAGTGACCGCGAATACGTCGGCTCCGTCCAAGCCAGCAACGCGCTGCGCTCCCGTCCCACCTAAGCCTCAGCTTCCTCCGCCCGTCTTCCTCCGCGAGAAAGAGCGCTGGACCGCGGTTTCTAACTTGTGCAAAGAGCACAATGTCAATTATCTCAAGGTGAATAACGCAGGCGATACTATTATCGACCCCTTCCGCGCGTTTACTCGTTAACTCTCGCTTAAACAAATCGCGTACCATACTTACGCCTCCCAGAGGAACGTAAGATCCGCGCAGTATTACGGAGCGTCCCGTTTGAGCTCGAAAACGATGAAATCCTCGAGGACCTTAAGTCTCAGGGTTTCCCGGCTGAAGCAGTGCACAAGATGCACTCCAACTGCGGTAGGCGTTTTCCGTTAGCATTAGTTATTTTATCTCATACTCCCAACTCGAGGAAGATCTTCAGAGAGGCTCGCACAATCTGCGGACTCTCGAATATCTCTGTCGAGCGTCCCAATCCTCGCGGGTACCCCGGGCAATGCCACCGCTGCCAGCTGTATGGCCACGCAGCGGCCAATTGCTCAGCCCCTCCCAGATGCGTTAAGTGCCTAGATCCCCATATAACGAAGGAGTGCACTCGCACTCCCGACTCCACTTCCCATGTGTGCTGTGCGGCCAGTCTGGCCACAAAGCTAAGTACAGGGGTGGTCCGCGCGCTCCGCACACCGCTTCAAAGAGGGTCGTGCCTAAACGGGCGCCGCCGCTCCACCTGCACCTTCCCGTCCTATCCCAGCTCCCGTAGCTCCCGTAGGCCCGCGTCCCACTCCGTCGTCTCCACCTCAGTCGTCGCTGGCTGAGGACATGAAGACCGTGTTTGACGTCATTCAAAACGTCGACATTAAGGACGACAAACTGCTAGCCGCCCGCTCTCCTCAAGAACGTCTATTTGCGTTAGCCGAGCATCACTCGCTACTAAGCTCTTTATAAATTCAATTTTTCGTATAAACTTTATAAATAATCATAATGTCTAGACCCGCAAATCCCGCGTCCTGTCGTATCAAACCCAAGGGCTTATCCCTAGTTTCCTTTAACGTTCGTAGCCTTAATACTAACCTTCCTGAGCTCAAATTGTTCCTTCAGAACAACGAGCCAGAAGCCATTGCGTTATTGCTTCTTCAAGAGACGTGGCTAACTCCAAACCGCTCCAGGGGATTCGCTATTCCCAAGTACGCGTTTATTCGTAACAACAGGCCCAACTCCGACGGTTTCGGCGGCACTGCTATTTATTACAAAAGAAGATTCCATTGCTGTCCTCTCCCTACCCCTCCTCTCCTCAACATGGAAGCCACTGTGTGTAGATTGGCTATGACTGGTCATCCGACCATCATCATAGCTTCAATGTACATACCTAGTGGCACCAGACCAATCCGCAGTGACTTTGAGGCCATTCTCGCCCTCGGCCATTCAGTCTTTATGTTCGGAGACTTTAACTCCAAACATACTGACTGGACGTGCCTATCGACCAACACCAGCGGTATCGCTCTCCTCGACATCACTAACTCCCTTGAATTAGACGTCATATCCCCCATCACTCCCACTCGCTATCCCAACAACCCGACCGACTCTCCTGACATCCTCGATTTTGCAATCGTCAAGCGAATCAACCTCGACCTCAGGTCTATCGAACCGCTCGATGACCTAGGCTCTGACCACCGCCTCGTCTCCCTCGTGCTAGGACTGCCTAACGATAACGTCACCTCTCCTAAGACCTTTACCGATTGGAAAGGCTTTAAAAATACGTTAGTTTCAGCCTTAGAGGCCCCAAACTCTCCGCTCGCGATCTTGCCCGATCAAATAGATAGTCCGGATAAAATAGGTTTATTAGTCAATTCTCTCACTGATGCTATCAACTCAGCCATCAGTGACAACGAAAAGGTTGCTAAGCAAGGTAAACCCACGCTTCCTTTAGCCGTTAGCAATCTTATTAAAGCTTAGAACGCGGCTCTCCGGAGAGCCAAGAAATATCCCACGCCCGCCTATAAATTAGCTGCGAATCAGCTACAACGTAAAGTTAGGTCTTGCCTTGCAGAACTCCGAGACGCTCAGATGAACGATTTCATGGCGAATATCTCTCCGTCCCACCAAGCGTACTATAGTATGGCCCGAGCCCTACGCGTAGACACCGCCTCTCACGTTCCTCATCTCACTCGTCCCGATGGCACTACTGCCTTCGAAGTCGAAGAGAAAGCCGAATGCTTCGCTGACAGCATTGCCGCACAATGATCGCCCAGCACGCAACCTGCTGATCCCCCCTCTCCCCTGCTCTCTCCCCATTACCGCCGACTCCATCACAGTCTCTAATAACGAAGTTAAAAAACGAAAAAACGACTTTCCAAAAGCTTGGAAAGAAGCAACAGTCATAGGCATTCCCAAGCCGGGTAAACCTCTGAATATCCCGGCTAATCACAGACCCATCAGCGTCCTCAAGGCCATGTCTAAACTTCTCGAGAGAGTCATACTCTCTCGAATGCGGAACCATCTGTTTCCAACGGATGGCGATCCTCTCATTATTCCCCATCAGTTCGGCTTTCGCGCTAAACACTCCTGCCCTCAGCAAGTCCATCGAATCGGCGAGTACATACTTGACGGTTTCTTTCCGGTTTTCTTTGACATAGCCAAGGCTTTTGATAAAGTCTGGCACAGTGGTCTCGTTTATAAACTCTACAAAATAGGCTTACCGGACCGCCTAGTCAGGTTGTGACGGAACAAGCTCGAGTCTTTTGTATGGAGCGGAAGTATAATCTCAATATAGGTACCTGCTGATAGCAGTTGGCAATACTGATTTACTGAAGTTATCAGTTAGTTCAGTTAAATGCATTTACCTTGCTAAAGAATAAAAAAAATTAGAAAAAAATTATTAATTTAATATTGATATCTGGTTCTCAGAATTTATGTACTAATTTGATATAGATAGATACATCTAATTAATGTTCCTAAAGGTAAAAAAGTATAGCAGTTTGGGATGCCTATTTTTGTTATTAAGTTTCCCTTCCGTTGTTGATACGATCTTATGGGTGGTAATTAATTGCAGGAAACTATTTGATGATGCTTTCGCATTTACACATAGATTTTATTTATTCATTATTTATTTATTTATTTATTTGCTAAACAAAATAACTCTACAGTAGTTACACATAAATTAAATTAAATAAGTAATTCAAGGGTGCATTCTTTTATTTTGTTGGTAAATATGACTGGAGATTGTCGCGGGTGCGTGGTGCATAAAGTATAGCAGTTTGGAACGCCTACTTTGTTATTAAGTTGCTCTTCCGTTGTTGATACGATCTTATGGGTGGTAATTATTTGCAGGAAAATAATTGATGATGCTTTCGCATTTACACATAGATTTTATTTATTTATTATTTATTTATTTGCTAAACAAAATAACTCTACAGTAGTTACACATAAATTAAATTAAATAAGTAATTCAAGGGTGCATTCTTTTATTTTGTTGGTAAATATGACTGGAGATTGTCGCGGGTGCGTGGTGCATGGTGCCCCGTGGGAGGGAGTTCGGTCGTTTGGGTATAAATAGGGCAGTAGGCCGCAGAGCAGGCGTCGGAATTTCAGTCTCGGGGAATGGAAGTTTGAGAGTTGAGAGAAGAAACGAAAGTAACCCAAAAGTTCTGCCAGTTTGTACCCAGTTTAATATTTAGTTTTTCAATTGTTTAAAAATAGAATATAGTGTTGTGTTCAACGTGGGTCCAGTCTTTAGGTGAGTGTTTATTTTAGTACACATTAATAGGGAATTTCGTTTTCAGGAAAGTTCTGCCAGTTCGTAGATAAAAGTTTAATTTTTGAGTATTTTAATATTAGATTACGTTATTGCGTTAGAAGGTGAATCCTGTTATAGAAGAGCGTTTATTTCGTTTAATACTGTAGGGTAATTTAACAGGGAAATTAACTTTTATAGTATATTTATTTAAGGTCTTGATTTATATATTAATATTTCGTGTACTTTATTCTTTATATGTATTTTATTATATATACTTATTTATATATGTAAGTATATATACTTACATGTTATATTTTATCTTACCTTGTATTAAAAGTAATTACGCGCACACACACAGAACACAATACATCTATAGGTACTGATAAACTAAAAATGCTCATTTGTGACGTGTTTATATTCGTCTAAATATAATGTATGTAATGCATTACAATGGTGAGATATACTAGAAAGTTATTTGATTGAGTCAAAATAATTTATTTAACACACTCAGCGTGCTAATCTCCAACTTGGTGAAGTTTATTTACTCTTTATTTTCTCCCTTTATCCTCATGTCAATTGGCTCACAACCACACAGTCGTTGAGGTCTCTTGTAACCATTTTCATTGATCTGAGCTTCTGGTGTTACGACAGGATGACACTCCGGTGCATCAGACTCAGTGAGGAAGTTGGTTCAGGAATTTCTTGGCTGAATAATTGACAAATATTAAAAACTCACATTTCCTTCCTTCATTTATGTTCATTCTGCGACTTGTTATCTGGCATAAGACCAAACAGTGGTTGAAGTCTCTTGTTGTCAATTTCAATGATCTGAGCTTCTGGTGTTACGACAGGATGACACTCCGGTGCATCAGACTCAGTGAGGAAGTTGGTTCATGAACTTCTTGGCTGTATAATTAACAATGTCATGGAATGAATTATAAATCTATTTATTCCTCTCCTTCATTAATATATTTATTTCATGAATTATTAACGAACATAATACTAAAGTCATTGGAGTTTCTGGTTTCACTTTCATTGATCTGACTATCTGTTGATGCGACAAGGACGAGTTCCGGCTCATCAGACTCAGGCAGAAAGTTGGATCTAGAACTTCTTGGCTGAATAATTGACAAATATTAAAAATTCTTATTTCTTTCCTACATTTATGTTCATTTTGTGACTTGTTATCTGGCATGAGACCAAACAGTGGTTGAAGTCTCTTGTTATCAATTTCAAGGATCTGAGCTTCTGGTGTTACGACAGGATGACCCTCCGGTGCATCAGCCTCAGTGAGGGAGTTGGTTCTGGAACTTCTTGGCTGAATAATTAACAAATGTCATGGAATGAATTATGAATTGGGTTTGGAAACTTTTGCCTGAATAAATAACAATTATCATGAAATAGATATTAGAGTTACCCTTCCGAAAATGATCCAACTTGGAGATTACACTACTTAGATTAAATTAAAGTATCTGCAAGGTTTGGGTTTGTGATATAAATAACTTTATTCAAGATTGTGGAATTTATTGTTAGCTTTATTTATTCTTACAATCTCACCATATTCCATCCTCTACTTATCTTTATAAACTTATTTACTTACAAAGTATTTTTATTTTATCATTATTATTCAGTACTAACACTCGGGTGTTGGATTGGTGAATCCTGGAGAGAGAAATTCAAAAAAATGAAAGGATGTCTCTCACATGACTAGGGCGAGGATAGGGGCCCTACTCACACCCATTTTTTATAAATTTCCAATTCATTTTAATTTATCATATCCATTTCCACAGTTCTTTATTACCTCTTATTATATATTGTATGTATTTACTATATTATATATTTTTATTACTATAATAATTTACATTGCATTCTTAAAACATTCTTTGTTTCTTATCTTTGTCACATACCTCGGAAAAGAACTTGGTTACTATGCAACACAGCGAAGAGTCCTACCCAACCTTAGACGATCACGCCAAATAAATATTGTATTTTTTATGGGTAAATCTTTATATTGTGACAATTACAATTTCTCATTCTGTAGTTTATAACTGAAGGTTTTATATATATTTTGAATAGGAAGTATTAGAATAAAGTTGACAGATATATGTTAGGTTTTATATTATATTTATGTATCTATTTCAAATTTTTTTATTTATGACATTCCCTTATATGATCAGAGAGCAGATCAGGAAGGGGTGGTCGTTACAAGGTTAATCGCGTCGTTTCTCAAAGACCGTACGTTTCGATTTAAACATGAAGGCACGCTTTCCGCGCCTCGTCCCATAAAGGATGGAGTCCCTCAAGGCTCAGTCCTCGCCCCTCTATTGTACACCGTGTACACCAACGACATTCCCATTCCGCCGAAAGGCGTCGAACTCGCCCTCTTTGCCGACGACACCGCACTCTATACCAAAGGCCACAGTGTTCCGCAGCTTGTAACCAGACTCCAAAAGGCTGTAAACGCCCTTGGTGTATGGTTTCAAAAATGGCGCATCGATGTGAACCCTGAAAAGAGTTCTGCGATGCGCTTTGACCACAAACGCCGTCGTCCCGCTGGCGATCCCCACGTTCGAATGTTAGGCATTCCCATCCCCTGGAAGCGCAGTACTAAATACTTAGGCGTCACATTAGGTCCGACGCTTTCTTTCAAGCCACATAAGTCGATATAGTTTCGAAACTCGCCCGTCACTACTTAGGCCGCCAACATAGCATGTTAGGTAGAAAAAGTAAAATGTCTTTCAGAAACAAACGTACACTTTACAAGGTCTGCGTTAGACCCGTCATGACATATGCCTCGCCAATCTTTGCCCACGCCAAACCCTCCCTCCTGCACAAACTGCAAGTAGTTCAAAATCTCTTTTGCCGCAGGGTCACAAACGCACCGTGGTACGTGCGTAACGCGGACTTGCATAGAGATCTTGAACTGCCTACAGTACAACAACACCTCAAAACACTCTCTGAAGCGTTCTTCAAACGCTCCGAAACCCATCTCAATCCTCTACTTCGTGATTCAGTCTCATATACTACTCCTGTCTTAGATTCGAAGTTCAAAGTCGCTAGGCCTCGGAATGCGCAAGTGTACTCTTCCACCAGACTGTCAGCCAATCTCGAAGCCCTTCTGGCTGCAAATTCTAATTTTTACGTAAATTCTAATTCTAACGTAAATCCTAATTCTAACGTAAATGCAAATTAATTCAATTTTATTTTGCAATTTTTAATTTTTTTTTTAATTATATACTTTTCATTTTGAGCACCTTCAGTGCTATGTAATCCCAGCGGGTGACCCCTTCTGGGCCCCGCTAGCGCGGCCTCTTTCTCCAATTGGCCGTCGCTCAGATGAAGGCTGAGTGGCAAAAAATTGCACGAGCCGACAGGGGGTTTTTTAGTGCTCATTAGGAGCTAGTCTCGGATGCCTTGTAACGCGCACGAGAGGCATGCGGAAATGCATTTTTTGCCTCCTGCCCAAACGGGGAACAAAAAAAAACCGACTTTAAATCGCAAGTTTTTGAACACGTAAAACTGACTTTAGGAAAATTGAAAATAAAATAGTTATATCGTTAAGAAGAAGGGGATTTGACCCCAGAAGTAAATTTTCATCGATTAAATTGACTGTTTCTTTTTTTCTCTAACACTTAAAATTATTTACCCGGACAAATTGTTAGAAAAAAGGTGGAAACACGAACGCACAATGTTTGATTGCTCATATATCTTTAAGTTACTGTACTATTTTTTGCTATTTGTATGATTATATATTCTGCATATAGCAATCTTACGGCGAAAACATTATTAAAATCAGTTCAATGGTTTTAGGTTATTCAATACTTTTTGTGTTAGTTCAATTGTTTTTTTATCAATCTGTTTTATATATTAATAGTTTCAGAGCTTATTGATAACAAACAATGAAACCAATCTTTAGACACTATAACATCTATAGGAACACAGGCAGACAAGCTAAAATCGTGTTACTTTATCTCAGATTAATAAAACTTATATGTATTAAGTCCTCGTTTGAATTCAATTACTATTAAAAACGTTTAAATACTAGAATGAAACACAAAGTTGGCATTTAACAAAGAGAAGAAAATCAAAAGGATATGTGTTATCAATTTCAATATTAATTAATTTAATTACGAAATTTTCAATATTCAATCATTTTTCTACGACAACTTACAATATCTTACTAGATATACATCAAGTAGCTAATCTGAGCATAGAGGTCGCACGTTCAAGATTGTTTATCCTTGCTTATATTTGCCACTTGGAGCCAGGATAGTATCTTTTATATTTTTTTTTATGAGAGGTATTAAAAAACAATTTGATATTGATTATTTGATTTGATTTAGATTATTTATTTATTTGCATTAGTTTGGCAACAACGTAAGCGATAAATTGCAGTTAAAAAACGAAAAAAAAACCACAGCTTTGCGCCGCGAGTATAAGTTTTACGCCTAATTTCGAATTAGCCGTAAAACTTCAAGAAAATACTTCATGAAAAACTCGATTTTTAATAAATTACCTAAACGCAAGACTATATATCAAGCTAGAGTGAATAGGTACCTACCTTTTTAATAGGCATGTATCATTCTCGTGTTCATCATCACTTGCATCAAGTGCGATGGAATATTTTTCTAGCCAAATTACAATCTGCAATCGCTTACGCCATCGAAAAGGCGTAAACTGGGAACTTGCCGTTTTGCCAAAATTACGAGTATTTTGACAAATTTTTATAATCCAAACACATTTTAGCAAACTTTTTTTACACCAATGCAATATTTGGAATTATTTAAGTACGCACATTTTCATTTGGTCAAATTTTTACTCGGCAGTATATTACCAAGGATAATGGCATTTAGTCATTTGGTCTTTTAAAAAGTGATTTATTACAGCAAACAAACTTTAGACAAATAACATTTAGTCAAATGATTTGTTTGGACATAAAATTTTAAGACAAAAGTAACTAATTATGATAGGTTAGGTTTGCGTGTAGTTAATACACGCGCGAGCCGAGCTAGAAAAGCGAGCGTGGTGCGGCAGCACCCCGCGAAGCGCCAGGACCAAATTAAGTACCATTTCCAGCTTTTCACGAAAAGCGACTTTGTTTCAAAACAAAAAAAACCCCGATCATAGGAATTCCAAACTTCGCTATAGTACATTCTGTCCCACTGATAAAATGAAATAGAAATGGTCTATTGAAAATTGACGAGTCAAATTATTTGGCTTATTTTATTTTGCATATAATAAATAATATTAACTGAAACCTTTGATTTAATTAAAATTGGTTACAACTACTAGTTGGTAAGCGAGTTATTGTTGAAACATTCACTTCGAAAAGATTAGGTTTGCGATACAATTGTTTGTGAGGAGTTTATTTGCCAAGTTTAGTTGCCAAAATTTCATTTGGCAAATGTTATTTTGCGAAACATTATTTGGGACACAATAATCTGTCAACTTTTTTTGATGAACCAAGGGATACCCGTGAACCGTATGTAGCGACAAGTGACATAACGATGGTCACGTGAAATGCTAATACATTTTTAGCGTTTTCTTTAGCGTTAGCGACGTTAGATTGTTTATGGCTAGACCCCCAGGTCACAACGCTCATATTATTTTGCACAGTTACGTGCTCGCGGTTGTCCAAACCAATTCAGTATCAAGCATACTGCAGATTCCTGACGTCGTGCACATTTCCTTGGTGTGTTTGCTTTAAAAACAATTTCAATACGCGGAATTGGACCTTGGTATGCAAATTCGTTGAGTCGACCCGGACACTACTGATGTAATAAGAAAAAAAAATTCTGTTTTAAACTCGGCTTCATACTTACAGGTTACTTCCTACTTGAGAGGAATTGTTCAACAGAAACTGTACAATTGCTTTTCTCTCTTGTTGAATTTTGATAATAAGTTCTCCAAGATTCAGTGTGGAATCCACCTGTGGACATAAAATAACATAGATTTTATTTCAATTGGTAAACAAAAAAATTAAATCATTCTTTTTTTCAACTAGCATTTTATCGCAGCTTTGCTCACCTAAAATAAGGTCTGAAGTAAACATTTGTAGTATATCACATAAAGGTGTTAGCACTTAATGACTATGATACGCCTTATGCCGCAAACATATTTTGCTTTTGGAATTGCCAATTTTGCTGATAGTGGAATAATCAAAAGTTTGATTTTGTAAGCTCAAAAAATACGTTTGGAATTGAAGAATATTAAAACGTTAGTAAATAAATAAAGACATAGTTTTTTTAATGTATTTATTCTGATTCATATATGACAAGTACAATATCTAATGACTGGACAGGTGTTACAAAATTATTTTCATACCTTGCCCAGCCAAGGTACCAAATGATTGTGGCAATGTGTGCGCAGCAACCCACTGTCCTCAGGCCTACCTTGCAGTTACAATGATATTGCTTTACAGCATCCGCATTTTTTTAATTTGTTGCTCTTCGATTACCTAATCTTATTAATAATTAAAAATTAAATTAAGAATAATACGCTAAAATTTTTACAATCATATTATTTTATTCCAAACCTGGGCAGCGGAAAGCCAGGATTGAAACGAAGCATTTATTTTGAAAAAATGATATCCATGAAATTTCTAAACAGTTCTTTTGTACGAAGGTTTACCGAACTGATGGTAGAGTAATGCTTTATGTAACGTCAACAACGAGTAATTGTCAAAGATGAGAAATAAATATTTACATTTGAATTTGCATATGATTTCAAACATGAGGCTTGTCCTAAAGTCTAGTGCAAGCAACTGCGCAGGTTATTCTAATAATGTAGATGAGATAATTCATGGAACCGAAAAATAGTTCAAACAAGCATTACTCGAACTAAGATACTTACCAGGCTATCTCATTATAATAAACTATCGCTATCAAATGTTGTAAGGCATCATATTGGATGCCAGAATATGGTTTACGATCTCCGTTTTTTTTTTGACTTTTAAATACAAATCTTTTGTTCGCGCCTTTGCTCGTATAACAGCTGTGATGCAATTTTATTCAAATTCAAACGATTCAGTGCACGAATATATGTAAAATTTAAGATGTCATACAAGTAATAGAACAGCCATATTCTGCTATTGCGGCGTGTACAAGGTCTAAATTTATTATTACTATATACTCAGTTTATACATTTGTCATTTAAGTATCTGTTTGTCGGTTCAATCAAAATCCGTTATTGCAAAAAATACGGTACAGGTCAAGTTCTTAATATAAAATAGGATCTCATATTTTACTGTCGTGCAGCATGCATCTTAATAGTTTATATATTTTTACACTTTACAGAGTTCCGATTAGTATTCAAATATTCATATTCATACTATAAAAACATTTATCGATTAGAAAGTATCTCAAGGCGGATTTAAATTGTTTAATAGTCAAACATTTAAAATTATGTGGTAAATTATTATAAATTTTTACAGCTATAGATGGAATACTGCGTTTACATATGTCTGTTTTTATGTTATTATAGTGAAAATTTGCTATTTCCTTCCATTTTTAGTAAAACGTTTATTTGCAAAGATTGAGCCTTTTCAGCAACATAATCCATTGGTTCAATAATACAGGATGTAATTATTTTTGAAAAATCATTTTGGTTCATTTCCGTCAAAAGTAAACGATTTTTGAACAAATATAAATATGCAGTTATTGTTTTTTTTATAAATGGAGGGCATGACTCCTTCCACGACTTTTCCCTAACTCTTGTGATTTCGGACTTGGCCATCACCGCCCTTCTCAAAAAACCACCCAGTATTTTTTTTTTAAATTAATTAATTTTCGTTTGTTTTTTTTTTTAGTTTAAGTTGGGTTTGTGAATTAAAATTGTTTTTTTTTGTGCTTCCTTAACTTAGATATCAAAAATGTTTGTGGCTTAAATACTTTGTGGCTTAAATAGTAAATACTTTGGCTGTTATCAAATAAATATTTGCTAAGCACGGAGCTAGGGAGAAATTTCATATAAGCCACGACGTACCAGTTAAATAAGATAGCGTTTTTATTCCGCAAATCTCAAATATTTTAAATAATCTGGCATTTAAACTTAAGAGTCGAGAATTTCCCGTCAAGATGGCATTTATAATAACCATCAAAAAGGCCAAACGCTGCATGAATTAGACAGAAATTAATCTGGGCATTGCTTGCTATCACATGCTCGGCTTTTTGCCGGTTTAATTACTACATAATATGATAATAAATAAGGATCAATGCCATCTATAGAAGCCATATAGAAGCATCAAAGTAACGAGTAGAACATTCAATATATTTATTTTAGTTTGTCTAATGTCATATTCGTATAATAAAGTTCGTTAAAAAAAGGCTTTTTATAGTAAATGTGCTGGAGATAATACCTTATTGCTTTTGTAAATAAAATTGTTCTTAGTGATTTTTAAACATTTACACATACATTTCAAATTAACTTCCTTGCAACCAGAAAACACTGTCCCAAAAAAAACGCAAGTGAAGCAGGTTAAGTATTGTTTTGTATTAATCGACCAATATTGCTGAAATTTGGCACTGTTTGTCAACAGAAAATAACTCCGGTCAATTGTAAAGACACAGAAAAGGTATTTAAAACCTTTTAAAGGTATAATTAAATTAATTTATGACCCATTTATAATAAAGATCATTTGTGTATAATAAAAATAAATCACCTATGTAGTAAACATTTTGTTTCGCGTGCCAATTTATAAGGGTTGTTCGTTATTTCGTTTTCAGGGTTTGTTTTGTTCGTTTTAATGGCCTAAGAACTTCGTTTCGCCTATACCAGGCACTTTAATAATTATTCCAATACGTTACGCACATTTGTGGTCATTTTTCACATTCAATGCATTTTGATACATTTTTTATTTGTCCAGAAGCTCCAAAGCAATCAAAATCATGTACTAAAATCCTTGTGTACTTATAAGGCAACGGTGACGGAGTCTCGATGTAAAAATATAGGTTTGAGTCCGTTGACTGCCAATTTTGCTAAGGTTTTTAATTTTATTTATAGAACCAATCGACTGGTCTAACAGTAAATGTGATTATACAGTAACTTGCTTAAAATTGTTTCGTAAATAAGCAATTAATTGTAGTAAAAAGTAAAGGATAAAAAATGGTTATTGTGGGTTATCCCTAAGAGATAGACATATACCATTGCGGACTTTTTTGTAGAACTTTTTAAGGTGTACAATAATGTTTGCAATGTAAGCGCAAAAAAATGTGTTTTTTACGACATCGCATTAGAAACCTCTAAAATTATCAGTGTTTCTCTACTATATTAAGCATGTGTTATACATATAAACCTTTCTTACATATAAATATTTAAAAAAACCGCATCAAAATCCATTGCGTAGTTTTAAAGTTCTAAGCATACATAGGGACAGACGTGCAAGACCCCGTTCTCCGTTGATCGGTCCCTTCCCGATATCCTGTGGCGCTCAGTCTACTGACGTCACAGTTTAGCGTGTTGGTTCCGTGCTACGGTTTTCAAGGTTTTTCTACTCCCTCTGAGTGCTAACGAAGTGTGAGTGTTCTTTGCGACTAAGCCTCTTAGTCTTCAAAGTGCTGTGCAGTGTTTTGTTGTGCTTGAGCTGAGTGCTGTGTAGTGCCCAGCGTAAGTAGGTAGTCTGGTTTCAGTACAAAGGATACTTAAAGGTGACAACGAATTTGTACTGATCGATTCCTTTTTATTTTATTAATTATTTCCTTCTACTATTTTATATTTTCTTTTCAATTTTCATATCTATTTTTATCATATTTGTGTCTTTTCGTGTACATTTGTCCTTTTTTTTCGGTAAAGGTTGACCCTAACGCGGTCAACTCTTTACCTGCGTACCCTTTTTTAGGTTTCTAGGTAGCGGTCTTCGGCGTACTACGGTTAGTTTTAAGTTATTCTCCCCAGCCCCCCTACCGCTGGTAGGGAGTTT
Source organism: Marasmarcha lunaedactyla (assembly GCA_923062675.1). Taxonomy (NCBI): domain Eukaryota; kingdom Metazoa; phylum Arthropoda; class Insecta; order Lepidoptera; family Pterophoridae; genus Marasmarcha; species Marasmarcha lunaedactyla. Next base: position 5,063,378 of record OV281350.1, read on the forward strand.
AGCCGCTAGGGTTCGCTAGGTTTTTAGGAACTAGGCATCTTTTATATACTTAATATACATATAATTGTCCCAACCCCTCCCTAATGGATTCGCTAAGCGTTATTAACTTCGCGAAAGTATTCACCCAGGCGCTTGCTGCAGCAGGCGTCTCCATTCCGAACGACATCCTAACGCAGGCCTTGCAGTTCTCAATTGCGTCCCCGGCCCCTCAGGCCCCAACCCCAGCCCCTCAGGCCTCCAACGTCCAGACCCCTCAGGTCTATAGCTCTGCCGCGTCTCCCATTCTATCCGATATGGACTGCGCGTCAGTCTCATCATCTCAAACGTCGCGCCGTAAGCGTACCGCTCCCGGGAGCGACTCGGAATCCGCGTCTGATGCATCATCGGACGCCGCCACCGTAACCGGCTCTCCTGAGCCTCCATTTCAATTAGTTGCCGAACGCTCTAAAAAGCGCTTGAAAAAAGCTGCGGTGTCCTCAACCCCCGCCCCCGCGCCGCATATGTCACTCGAAGTGACCGCGTCTCCGTCGGTCTCCTCTTCCTCCGCAAAAAAGCGCGCTGGACCGCGGTTTCTAACTTGTGCAAAAAGCACAAAATCAATTATCTCAAGGCGAATAACTCAGGCGATACTATTAAAATCCAAGTCGCGACTATCCACGACTTCCGCACGTTCACTAGGCTGCTTTCAGTTAGGCAGATCGTGTACGACACCTACGCTCTCCCGGAGAAGCGTAAGATCCGCGCCGTACTACGGGGCGTCCCGTAGTTAGCTGTGCGGCCATTCCGGCCACACAGCTAACTACAGAGGTTGCCCGCGCGCTCCGCACTCTTCAGCTAAGAGGGCTGCGCCTAAACCGGCGCCGCCGCTCACTCCCGCTAACTTCCCGCCGCTGCACAACCGGGGTCCCCCGGAAGCAAAGCCCGAGCAGCCGACGCCTACTCCGGCTCTGTCCTGGAGGCAGCTTCCGGCTGCCCCACCTGCACCTTCCCGTCCTATCCCAGCTTCCGTAGCTCCCGTAGGCCCACGTCCCGCTCCGTCGTCTTCACCTCAGTCGTCGTTGGCTGAGGACATGAAGACCGTGTTCGGTCTTCGTTATTGGTCATTCAAAACGTCGACATTAACGAAATTTCCGTACTCGCACGCAAACTGCGAGCCGCCAGCTCTCCTCAAGAGCGTTTATTTGCGTTAGCCGAGCATCACTCGCTTCTAAGTTCGTTATAAATTTTATTTTTTCGTATAAATTCGTAAATAAGCGAATATAATGTCTAGACCTGCAAATCCCGCGTCCGGTCGTATCAAACCCAAGGGCTTATCCTTAGTTTCTTTTAACGTTCGTAGTCTCAGTACTAACCTTCCTGAGCTCAAACTGTTCCTTCAGAACAACGAGCCAGACTTATTCCTTCTTCAAGAGACGTGGCTCACTCCAAACTGCTCCAGGGGATTCGCTATTCCCAAGTACGCATTTACAACCCGAATTACTCTCCTGACATCGCTCTACATACTCGCCGGTTTCTATCCGTGGCGTAATATAACAGTCGCAGTTTTCTTTGACGTAGCCAACGCTTTTGATAAAGTCTGGCACAGCGGCCTCGTTTATAAACTTTATAAAATAGGCTTACCGGATCGACTAGTCAGGTTAATCGCGTCATTCCTCAAAGATCGCACGTTTCGCTTCAAACATGAAGGCACGCTTTCCGCACCTCGTCCCATAAAGGCTGGAGTCCCTCGAGGCTCAGTCCTCGCCCCTCTGTTGTACACCGTGTACACTAACGACATCCCCATTCCGCCGAAAGGCGTCGAAGTCGCCCTCTTTGCAGACAACACCGCCCTTTACACCAAAGGTCACGTAGTCCTGAATAACATCACCAGACTCCAAAAGGCCGTAAACGCCCTCGGTGTTTGGTTTCAAAAATAGCGTATCGACGTCAACCCAGAAAAGAGTTCTGCTATTCAATTCGACTTCAAACTCCGTAATCGCTACAACGATCCCCACATTCGAATGTTAGGTATTCCCATTCCCTGGAAGCGCAGTATTAAATACTTCGGTATCACCTAAGATCAGACGCTTTCTTTCAAGCCACACGTCGATAGAGTAACGAAACTCGCCCGTTTCTACTTTGGAAGTAAGGGTGTTAAGTAAACAAGAGTTTGTTACGTAAACAGAACAGTTACATATATTTCACTTCCACAAAAGTATTTATAAAAGGCGATGACAGTGGATATTATAATTTGCACAAACACATACACAAATAAGTTCCGTATTATAGAGGCAAGCGGAAGCAAGAAAGAAAGAAATAGCAAAAATGTCCGTTAGAATTAAGCAACCGAAAATAATAGTAAGTGCGACAAAGGAAAGAGCGAGAGAGAGAGTACGTGCGCTCGCGTCGAGAGTAAGTTCCGACTGATGACGCGCTGCGGAAGAGAATCGAACGCGGCCGAGCGATCACGGGACCGGTGCGTGTACGCAGGCGGTGTGTTACCAGTTGGCACTTTGTTGTTTAGTGAAAATGTGAAGTATGATGTATGGAATGAATTCGTGTTAAGTGTTAATTAATATGAGGAGTATTTCTGCAAGTATGTAAACATATTTATGTATTATGTAATGTGAATATAAATTACATAAGAGATAATTAAATATATTAAATAGGTGAAATATAGATATTGTGTATAAATAGAAATAAATAAATATGTATATGTGAAATATGTGGGAGGAGCCCACACTACTTACACCGCCTATATAGTTAGGTAGAAAAAGTAAAATGTCTTTCAGAAATAAACGTACGCTTTATAAGGTCTGCGTTAGACCCGTCATGACATATGCCTCGCCAATCTTTGCCCACGCTCAACCCTCCATCCTACACAAACTGCAGGTAGTTCAAAATCTCTTCTGCCGCAGGACCACAAACGCACCTTGGTACGTGCGTAACTGCACAGAGATCTTGAACTGCTTACAGTGCAACAGCACCTCAAAACACTCTCAGAATCGTTCTTCAAACGCGCCGAAACCCATCCCAATCCTATTGTTCGAGATTCAGTCTCATATACTGCTCCTGTCTTAGATTCGAAATTCAAAGTCGCTAGACCTAGAAACGGGCGCACTGGCGAACCCACGCAATTAACACTAGATCTCGAAGCCCTTCAGGCCGCAATTTCTAATTTTAACGTAAATTCGAATTAATTCAATTTTTATTTTTCATTTTGAGCACCTAAATTGCCATGTATTCACCTTCAGTGCTTTGAGCACCTTCAGTGCTATGTAAATCCCAGCGGATGACCCCTTCTGGGCCCCGCTAGTGCAGCCTCTTTCTCCAATTGGCCGTCGCTCAGATGAAGGCTGAGTGGCAAAAAATTGCACGAGCCGACAGGGGGTTTTTCAGTGGGTAGGGTTCTGGTAGGCTCGGAACGAGTCCCGCATAACCTGGATCGCGCGCGCCAGTGTATGCGTCAGAGCATTTTTTATCCTCCTGCCTATCCCGTGGAGGGGAAAAAAAATACGGGAAGTGACTTTGTTATATACTATGTATTATAATGTGATAACTGTGTTTATTTTTGTAATCACATAAGAGTTGCGCGTAAATATAACTTGAACCAACAATTACTTTTTACGCGAAAAAATAATTACAATAACTCTGACATATTTCTTGAAAGAATTATGTGCAGCACTTTCATGTGACTTTTTATTTTTAAGCCACAATACTTCACAAGAGTTCTATTACAAAAAAGCGCTTTGAGGGAATTATCTATAAACTAGATTTTCGTAAAAACCACTCTGTAGAAATGAAAAGGTCTTCTGGAGCTTTGTGTTACGAATGGAACCTCTTAAATGGATGTCCACCGTACTAAATGTATTAATTCTGTTTTTCTGTGTCAAATAACCTTGTAATGTTTTAATTATGTACCTATGTATTTCATAAAACTATAAGCGTAAAAAATATCTTCATTTTCAATTGTCATTTGTTTGTGCTTTATGAATGTTTTGAGTTTCTGAACGTAAATAAAGTTGGTCAGCCAATGGGAAGAGAACAGCCGTCACCCGCGCCTGCGCATGGCACACCTCTGCGGCCCGCGCGCCGTTCGCGTCCCTTCATCTCACTCACTCGATCGTCGAGTCAGTTTAGTTTCAAACCAGCTTTCATGGTAACAACACGCACGCGCCCAACGTCCGTTCTCACCCCGGAGGCGCCTTTTTGTGATATTCCCTATTTTCATTCCGCCACCACCTACACTTTGAGTTTTCAGAATTTTCTGATACATTATTCCTTTTACTCTATTTGAAATATACCTTGTATAAATTAAGTTTATTTACGTGTGATGGTATAAATTGAACGATAAAGATATTTCTGAGAGGCTCTTAGTTTTGCATTACAGGTATTTTATCTTGTTTTAGTTTAATTTTGTAAAAAACTTCGCGCCTTTATTCGCTTATCTTAAATTACAAAACAAGTTCGAAAACTTCTTACGTAGCTTGCATAAGACATTTAGTAGCTTAGGTCCACTTACGTAGATCTGTGCTAAATTAGTTAGTTAAAATAGTACTTCGTTACTTCCTTTTTCTGTAAAACTGAAAGAGACATAAAGCAATATTTAGCCTAGTGCTAGCATGTTCAGAGCTGCGGATGTTTATTCGTTATGCGAAAATATATGCTTTTAATAAGATATGCTGAAAGAAACTTCAACGTACTTTAAAATAAATAGAATCACGTAATAGTTTGCAGACACGTAAATACTAGAGATTTATTATTATTATTATAAACTATGCCCAAAAATTTTAAGTCATTTATTTATAAAGTAAAAGTTTAAAGAAACGATAAAATACCCACTTAACAAGATTTTATGATTTCACACAAGTTGACTACTGGGGAAGCTCAACTTAATGCCGAAGCCGCAGTTTACAGCATGATTCACGACAGAGACGTGAAGTGAGAAAACTTGGGAAATGTTTATTACTGTAATGTGTTACAGTTATAGTTTTAATTTCAACCCTTTTACGAGTGCTTGGAGACGGTCTTTTTTTAGAACTTTGATCAAACATTTTATACTAAAGTGTCTTTATGAATTCATTTTATGTTGAATAATATATACGTACGTCACATACGCGATTGGACTGGAGTCGCGAGCGTAAGAGAACTGTTCTGCTTGCTCATGGACAGGGACAAGTACTCCAAATTAACGGCCAACGGTTATGGAGTGCCACCTAAAGAAGACGAAGATGCTGCGATGACCAGATTTTAGACCAAAATCTCTATTATCATGCTTATTGATTCTATTGATAGTATATTAAATAAAAAACTTGGGATACATATAGGTGTTAAAAAAGGCCTCCTTCTCAGCATTAAGCTAACGGACACTCTAAAAGAGTGCACTTTAGCGCTGATTTTCAGAAGGAGCCCGAGCAAAATATCATAACTAAACAAAGCAAAGCAAGCAATACAAGCATACTAAAATAAAATAAATATAAAATAAAGAAGAATATTCAAAAATCGGAATCTGAGGAACTGACTTTTAAAATTATTTTATCGTTTAAAAGTAACGTAGGCTGTATTTTATCGCAGATTTCCCACAGGCTCAGCAGTTACGAGAGAACAACCGCAGATTACTAAACAGTTACTACGTGCGTAACAGATAAATCAGTTATTACAAAAAATGCCTTGGTCTCCGGAGCGCTGACGGCTGCACACAAAACGTTGAATCTTTATAGCCCTGCCAAACAAAATTATTGCTCAATACTCACATTTCTTTGCATAAAAAGACTGAATTTGAATTTAGCCAGCGAAGTATTAGTGGAATGAGTATCGTCTTATAGAACAACAATAAATGCGCGCAGATGAAACAAACAGTTCAATACGCCTGCTAGTCCGGTCAAAATACACATTTCAATTTACAAAAATCGCATATATATGTTCTCCATCGATCTCATATATGTCGAGAAAGTTATTTAAGGTCAAAGATCAAAAAATAGTTATTCACAGACCCGATCTGCGTCCGGCCCCGTTCGGACGTGTTAAATGAGGTTGTCTCACGACTTCTCTCGTATCAATACTCAAACGCCATTCCCAGATCCGTTCTGCGTCCGACCCCGATCGGATGTGTTCGTGGTCGCACCAGCTGCTGAGTCACGACTACAACCCGTAGCAATACTTAAACGCTAAGATTCGTACAATATCTCGCTTCGTCCCCGACGACTTGAGATAAGCCTCTTTGTGACTTACACCTTGGCCGGTTTCTACTGGTCGTAACATAGTCAGTCTCGCAGCAACAACAGACTTGAGCTTACTTACGTCGGTCAAATTCGACGATAGTTTGCAAGGCTCAGCCTGATTTTCTGGCTACGGACTTGACGCTTGGCGCTAGCTACGTCAGTCAGAGACTCGCTCTGCAGCCGGTTTCGGCCGGTCGTAACGTAGTCAATCCCGCTCAATCAGTGCAACCCAACTTCGCGACTAGTTCACGTTGCGAAGCCTACGGCCGGTTTTTGTTGCCAATTTATTGACAACACACCACCGCGTTGATCAGGTGGATACGTATAACGGTGCCAACGAAGCCTGATAGCGTTGACCCGGTGCGCTTCCAAGGCCCTTCAGGCTTTGGAAAAACCGGCAGATCGGATCCCGGTACAGGGGCCTTTTTTCCCAGGGTGAAGGTACAGTGGTTGTCCAATAGGGGCAACACTTCACGTTCGTCCCAAACCCCCCTACCGATGGTAGGAAGGTTAGCCGCTAGGGTTTGCTAAGTTTGTTAGGACCTTACGTATTTCCCTCCCCATCATGGACCTTTGCTAAGCGTGGTAAACTTTGCCTAGGCGTTCGCTGCGTCCGGCATCCCCATTCCAGACGAGGTCTTCACGCAGGTCTTATTAGTACTTAACGCATGCCCGGCCCCTCGGGCCCCAATCCCGGTCCCTCAGGTCTACAGCTCTCCCGCGTCTCCCGTGCCAACTGAGATGTACTGTATGTCGGACACATCCTCTTGCACGTCGAGCCGTAAGCGTTTGAACTCAGTAACGACGACATCCTCGAGGACCTTAAGTCCCAGGGCTTCCCACCTGAAGCCATGCACAAGATGCACTCAAACCGCGGGAGGCGTTTCCCACTCGTGTTAGTCATCTTGTCCAACACTCCCAACTCGAGGAAGATCTTCAAAGAGGCTCGCACAATCTGCGGACTCTCGAACATCTCCGTCAAGTGTCCTTGCCTTCGCGGGCCCCTAGGCAATGCCACCGTTGGCAGCTGTACGGCCACGAGGCGGCTAATTGCATAGCCCCTCCCAGATGCGTAAAGTGCCTAGATCCGCAAATTACGAAGGAGTGCACTCGCACTCCCGACTCCACTTACCCCCCTGCATGTTTGCTGTGCGGCCAGTCCGGTCACACAGCTAAGTGCAGGGGTTGTCGGCGCGCTCAGCGCTCTGCTGCTTAGAGGGTCGCGCCTATACAGGCACCGCCGCTCACTCCCGCTAACTACCCGCCGCAGCGCAACCGGGCTCCCCTGGAAGCAAAGCCCGTGCAGCCATCGCCGACTCCGGCTCTTTCTTGAAGACAGCGTCCGGCCGCTCCACCTTCCCGTCCTATCCCAGCTTCCGTAGCTCCCGTCTTCATCACCTCAGTCGTCGTTGGCTGAAGACATGAAGACCGTGTTCGACGCTATTCAAAACGTCGACATTAGGGAAATCCCCGTACTCGCCCGCAAACTGCGAGCCGCCCGCTCTCCTCAAGAGCGTCTATTCGCATTAACCGAGCATTACTCACTACTTAGTTCCTTTATTATATATTTAGTATAAATTATTTAAATAAATAGTAAATAAAATGTCTCGACCTGCAAATCTCGCGTCCGGTCGTATCGAACCTTAGTACTAAACTTCCTGAGCTCAAACTGTTCCTTCAGAACAACGAGCCAGACTTATTGCTTCTCCAAAAGACATGGCTCACTCCAAACAGCTCCAGGGGATTCGGTACTCCCAAGTACGTTCACTGTATGTAGATTGGCTATGACTGGTCATCCGACCGTCATCATAGATTCAATCTTCATACCTAGTGGCACCAGACCAATCCGCAGCGATTTTGAGGCCATTCTCGCCCTCGGCCATTCAGTCATTATGTTCGGAGATTTTAACTCCAAACATACAACTGAACATGCCTATCGACCAACACCAGCGGTATCGCACTCCTTAACATCACTCAGCAACTCGACTTAGACGTCATCTCTCCCGTCACTCCCACTCACTATCCCGACAACCCAAACCACTCATCTGATATCCTCGATTTTGCGATTGTCAAACGAATCAACCTCGATCTCAGGTGTATCGAACCGCTCGATGACCTAGGATCTGATCACCGCCCCGTCTCCCTCGTGCTAGGACCGCCTAACGAAAACATCACCTCGCCTAAGACCTTTGCCGACAACACCGCTGTTTACACCAAAGGCCTCAGTGTCCCGGGTCTCGTCACCAGACTCCAAAAATGGCGACTCAATAAATTGCTCCGTCCTGCACAAACTGCAGGTAGTTAAAAATCTCTTTTGCCGCAGGGCCACAAACGCACCTTGGTACGTACGTAACGCGGACCTGCACAGAGATCTTAAACTACCTACAGTGCAACAGCAGCACAAAACACTCTCAAAATCGTTCTTCTAACGATCCGAATCCCACCCCAACACCTTCAGTGCTGTGTAATCCCAGCGGGTGACCCTTTCTGGGCCCCGCCAGTGCGGCCTCTTTCTCCAATTATTCGAAGCTCAAATGCAGGCTGTGTGGCAAAAAATTGCACGAGTCATTCAGGGGGCTTTTTAGTGGGCAGAGCTCTGGTAGGCTCGGAGCGAGTCCCACATAACCTCGATCGCGCGCGGCGGGGTACGCGTAAGAGCATTTTTTAGATCCTGCCCTCTCCTGGTAAACTGTAAGATTTATCATAAAAATAGTGAAAATAAAAATTGTACTTCATACATTTACATACATTTATATACATTTATTATATATCTTGGTTTTGACCAGTCGCATTGTACAGTAATGCATATGACGCAGGTGAATGGTTGAATTAGTGTACTCCATTGGCATAGTCCACGGCCTATTGTGACCAAGGCTTTTTCATAAATATTGTGATTAAAAATTGCCATGCAAACTTAATAAATTTCAGAAAAATTGTACTTTTACTGATAGTCTTCAAATACCACATCAACGGTTATTCCCTTTTTTTCTCTTTATTTATATATCTAAGAAAAAAAAACTTTAATTCATCCCTTCATTTCATTCATCATTAAAACCTGAATCTGAAACCTTGGGATCATTTTGTTCACTTGCGTACATATACATTTTATAGCCACACTTTATCTACCACGTTTTTAAAGATGATGTTGAAAATATTTTCCAATGCGGTGGGCAGTAAAGTTTGAATAAGCTACAAGTTTTATTTTGAGACTTCCAGAATCAGTCTTCTGGGTTCAGTTAATTAAACCAGCACTAATAAAAGTCCCACTAATTTTAAAATTAAAACAATATTACGTCTACTATCAATAACAATAGAATAATATTGTTTTATTTTGTTGTTAAAAAATCTTCCGTTTTTCGTAACGTTATTGGAATGATCGAACATATGCGCGACAATTTTTTTAGTCGCTTCGCTGCGATTTATTTTTATGTAAGTGGTCCACAACGCTATTTCCATGACTAGGCCGAGGAAACCTTTACGTTGGAGTACCGTGTGATATTGTAAGTTATTTGCAAAATTTGCAATAGGCAAAACTGTAAATCACATACCAATAAAATAAAATATAGTAAAATAATTTTTTTTAGATAATTGTGAGATATAAAACTTCAATTTGACCTTTTTTCGTGATGTTACTAACAGGGATAAGATTACTAGGGAAAAATATCTAAAATATTAACCTTTGGCCGTTAACAACTTTCTTAACACATAAGAAAATCGATTGAAACTTTTAGTACCTATTTATTTGCAATAAAATCCTAGGAGTGTGTACCATACTTCAATAATTTTTTTTTTGTTCTATGAGAACTCGTCGAGAGTACCCATCCCTCGGACACTTCGCTGTCTAAAGTTATTAAATAGTTATATAATTATATTAAATATTTTTCATATCGTTTCCGAAAAAAAAATGTCATGGCGTTGAGCAATAATTTTGTTGACATGGCTGATGTATACGTAAAAATAATAACAAAATGTTGTGTGTAACGTTAATTTTAGCTTTTCAAAAGACCTCAGCCGCGTGGGCATAAGCGCGCGTAGGCTTACCACATTCGATGTTATATTTTTTATTGCAAAGATATGAATTGATCCCAAAGCCAGCTTATTTTTTACTTAAAAAATAAACCATTCAAAAAACTCTTTAGCATGTATTTTATTTTTAGCTAATGAATAAAACACGTAAACACGATGTAGACCATACCAAAGTAGGAAATCTACTTTGGTTCACCCGTGCCGGTAGGTACTCGTATTGAGCGCGTAAGTACGTTGAGCGACAGAGGCCTGTTTTAACTGCACAGGAGTTTGAGTACTTTATATTATACGTTATTTAGTCCTAAATGACTAATTATTTTTTTTAAAGAAGGCCATAACCCGTGAACTTTGAAATATTGAAATGAAGCTTTTCTTTATGAGTCAAACAAGGAATACGAAAGAACATTTTATATTTTAATCCCAAAATGGGTTTGTAAGTTTGTCGAGAGCAGAAAAATATCTAAAATACAAAAATATATAAATAAAGCTTTTATTTAGCAATCGGTTGACAGCTTAAATAAGATTTGACGGACGAGACAAGGCGTTTTATGTTAGTTTTATTAATAAGTCGTCTTTCCGAGTGATACATCATCTTCGTTTCCTTTATTTGTAAGTTTCGAATAATTTCTATAAATTCAATACACTTATTTATTTATTAATGACAAACCCCATGAACAGTCTGAACATTTCCCTAGATTTCTGGTAATTCGCTTGTTCTTTGCTGAATTGTGTTTTTTTTATTTATTAATAGCACAGTCAATTTAGTAATAAAAATTAGCATAAGTAATAATAAGCTGAAACTTGTATAAACTTTTTTTGTGGCGTTCCAAAGTTGTCTCAAAATTCTCATAAAATATCAGGTCACAAAAATCAGATTTCTGCAAAAATTTACAAAAAGTCTTAAATAGCAAAACCGGTCGAAGTTAAAAAGGTTTTTTTTATTTTGATGTAAAAACACATTTAGATCTTTTTATCCTTTTTAATTTGATATTTGCAGCATGAATGCAAACTGTTGTCATTTATAATTATCAAAACGTAAATCTTCGTTCACAAGTTTTTGTTATTAATGGTATTCATTCCTAGACATTTTAGTATCTAGACATATTGTAATTCTCAGTTTTTTGTAGAATATTGTTATTAGAAAAAATATTTTGCACAAGCAAGTACGTTAGCTAAAGTTGTACAAGAATGATACAAAACATAATATTATGAGCGTCACATACGATTAAAACTCCTTTTAGATTACGAAACCAAGGTTTTATTACACCGAAATATTTAAAATATTTTCTTTGAATAGACTCTTATTTCTAAAATGAACCTTGTCAAAACGTAGCAATTAGGCTTTTGTATGAGATCATTAGTGTTTGCACGCATTCATTTTCAAAACGATACAAATTAAAATTCTACTCTTCGTAATACAGACGAATGTGTTTTTAACTTAATTTTACGTGTGATTTTGTAAATAATTAAAAAAAACCCTGTTTGATATATGTCATCAAAATATATTGACACGGTTTAGGTACGTATAGGTACTTTAAAGGCCTATATTTGGGTATTTATGAAATTCCTCTAATGCAAGGCAAATTCACTTAGCTACAAAATATAAAAATAAATTAACTGGATTCGTGAAAGTAAAGTTAAATCATTTGAAAATGCCGAAAAATGTATTTTATGGTTTTTGGTGAAAGTGTTTTTTTTTTTTTTTTTTGGTTCCCCTCCACGGGAAGGGCAGGAGGACATAAAAAATGCTCTGACGCATACTCCGCGCGCGCGATCGGAGTTATGTGGGACTCGTCCCGACGCCTACCAGAACCATACCCACTAAAAAACCCCCTGTCGGCTCGTGCATTTTTGCCACTCAGCCTTCATCTGAGCGACGGCCAATTGGAGAAAGAGGCCGCGCCAGCGGGGCCCTTAAGGGGTCACCCGCTGAGATTCACATAGCACTGAAGGTGCTCAAAAATGAAAAGTAAAAATAAAACATTAAAAATGAAAAATAAAAATTGCATTAATTCGGATTTACGTTAGAATTAGAATTTACGTTAGAATTAGGATTTGCGGCCTGAAGGGCCTCGAGAGCTAAAGTTAACTGCGAAGGTTCGCCCGTGTGCGCGTTTCTCGGCCTAGCGACTTTGAATTTCGAATCTAACACAGGAGCAGTATATGAGACTGAATCTCGAACAAGATGATTGGGATGGGATTCGGCGCGTTTGAAGAACGATTCTGAGAGTGTTTTGAGGTGCTGTTGCACTGTAGGTAGTTCAAGATCTCTGTGCAGGTCCGCGTTGCGCACATACCAAGGTGCGTCTGTGGCCCTGCGGCAGAAGAGATTTTGAACTACCTGCAGCTTATACAGGACGGAGGGATTGGCGTGGGCAAAGACTGGTGAAGCATATGACATGACGGGTCTAACGCAGACCTTATAAAGCGTACGTTTATTTCTAAAAGACATTTTACTTTTTCTACCTATCATACTATTTAAGCGGCTTAAGTAGAAACGCGCGAGTTTCGTTACTCTATCGACGTGTGGCTTGAAAGAAAGCGTCTGATCTAAGGTGACGCCTAAGTATTTGATACTGCGCTTCCAGGGGATGGGAATACCTAACATTCGAATGTGGGGATCGTTGCGGCGATTACGACGTTTGTGGTCGAATAGAATGGCAGAACTCTTTTCTGGGTTGACATCGATACGCCATTTTTGAAACGTAACACCGAGGGCGTTTACGGCCTTTTGGAGTCTGGTGATGTTATACGGGATCCTTTTACCTTTAGTGTAAAGGGCGGTATCGTCTGCAAAGAGGGCGAGTTCGACGCCTTTCGGCGGCATGGGCATGTCATTAGTGTACACGGTGTACAGCAGAGGGGCGAGGACTGAGCCTTGCGGGACTCCAGCCTTTATGGGACGAGGCGCGGAGAGCGTGCCTTCATGTTTGAATCGAAACGTACGGTCTTTAAGAAACGACGCGATTAATCTGACTAGGCGAACCGGTAAGCCTATTTTATAGAGTTTAAAAACGAGACCGCTGTGCCAGACTTTGTCGAATGCCTTGGCTACGTCAAAGAGAACCGCGATTGATTTTTTACGATGCGGATAGAATCCTTCGAGAATGTACTCGACGATTCGATGGACTTGCTGAGGGCAGGAGTGCTTAGCGCGAAAGCCGAACTGGTGGGGAATAATGAGAGGGTCGCCATCCGTTGGAAACAGATGGTTCCGCATTCGAGAGAGTATGACTCTTTCGAGAAGTTTAGACATTGCCTTGAGGAGGCTGATGGGTCTGTGATTAGCCGGGATGTTCAGAGGTTTACCCGGCTTGGGAATGCCTATGACTGTCGCTTCTTTCCAGGCTTTTGGAAAGTAGCTATGGTCGAAGCAGGCATTGAAGATGATAGCTAACAAGGTAAGCACCTGCTGTGGCAGGTGCTTAAGTGCGTGGTTGGAAATTCCATCCGCACCCGGAGCCTTTTTGGACTTTTGCTTTCTAATGAGAAGCAAGATTTCATCATTAGAGACTGTGACGGGGTCGTCGGTGATAGGGAGAGATTCTCTGCGGAGAACTTCGTCCTCCACCGCCTGGATGTGGGAGGGATCCACGGGTTGCGTGCTGGGCGAACATTGTGCCGCTATGCTGTCGGCGAAGCATTCGGCTTTCTCTTCGACTTCAAAGGCAATGGTGCCGTCGGGACGAGTGAGAGGAGGAACGTGAGAGGCGGTGTCTACGCGTAAAGCTCGGGCAATTCGATAATACGCTTGGTGGGACGGGGAGATATTCTCCATGAGATCGTTAAACTGAGTGTCACGGAGTTCCGCGAGGCGAGACCTAACTTTGCGTTGAAGCTGATTCGCAGCTGTTCTATATGCGGGCGTGGGATATTTCTTGGCTCTCCGGAGAGCCGCGTTCTGAGCTTTAATGAGATTGCTAACGGCTAAGGGAAGCGCGGGTTTGCCTTGCTTAGCAATGATTACGTTTTCGCTGATGGCTGAGTTGATAGCATCAGTGAGAGTATCGACTACTGAATCTATTTTAATCGGGCTGTCTAATTGTTCGGGCGAAATCGCGAGCGGAGAGTTCGGTGCCTCTAAAGCTGAAACTAACGTATTTTTAAAGCCTTTCCAGTTGGTAAAGGTCTTAGGAGATGTGACGTTATCGTTAGGCGCGCCTAGCACGAGGGAGACGGGGCGATGGTCGGAGCCTAGGTCATCGAGCGGTTCGATGGACCTGAGGTCAAGATTGATTCGCTTGATAATTGCAAAGTCGAGGATGTCAGGAGAATAGGTTGGGTTGTTGGGATAGTGAGTGGGAGTGATGGGGGATATGACGTCTAAGTCAAGGGAGTTAGTGATGTCGAGGAGAGCGATACCGCTGGTGTTGGTCGATAGGCACGTCCAGTCAGTATGTTTGGAGTTAAAGTCTCCGAACATAATGACTGAATGGCCGAGGGCGAGAATGGCCTCAAAGTCGCTGCGGATTGGTCTGGTACCACTAGGTATGTAGATTGAAGCTATGATGATGGTCGGATGACCAGTCATAGCCAATCTACACACAGTGGCCTCCATGTTGAGGAGAGGAGGGGTAGGGAGAGGACAGCAATGGAAGCCTCTTTTGTAATATATAGCGGTGCCGCCGTAACCGTCGGAGTTGGGCCTATCGTTGCGAGTAAATGCGTACTTAGGAATAGCGTATCCCCTGGAGCGGTTTGGAGTAAGCCATGTCTCCTGGAGAAGGAATAGGTCAGGTTCTTTGTTCTGAAGGAACAGTTTAATCTCGGGAAGGTTAGTGCTAAGACTACGAGCGTTAAAAGATACTAGGGATAAGCCCTTGGGTTTAATGCGACTGGACGCGGGATTCGCGGGTCTAGACATTATAATTTACTTATTTACGATTTTATACAAAAATAAAAAGAAAAAAATAAATTTACAACGAACTTAGGAGCGAGTGATGCTCGGCTAACGCGAATAAACGCTCTTGAGGAGAGCGGGCGGCTCGCAGTTTGCGTGCGAGTACGGAAATTTCGTTAATATCGACGTTTTGGATGACGTCGAACACGGTCTTCATGTCCTCAGCCAACCTTGACTGAGGGGAAGATGACAACGCGGGACGTGGCCTACGGGAGCTACGGGAGCTGGGATGGGTCGGGAAGGTGCAGGCGGGACGGCCGGACGCTGCCTCCAAGACAGAGCCGGAGTAGGCGTCGGCTGAACGGGCTTTGCTTCCGGGGGACCCCGGTTGCGCAGCGGCGGGAAGTTAGCGGAGGTGAGCGGCGGCGCCGGTTTAGGCGCGACCCTCTTGACGGTGGAGCGCGGAGCGCGCGGGCAACCCCTGTAGTTTGCTGTGTGGCCGGACTGGCCGCACAGCACACAGGCAGGGGGGAAGTGGATTCGGGAGTGCGAGTGCACTCCTTAGTGAAGTGGGGATCCAGGCACTTAACGCACCTGGGGGGAGCTGAACAGTTAGCCGCTGCGTGGCCATATAGCTGGCAGCGGTGGCACTGCCCAGGGTGACCACGGGGGTTGGGACGCTCGACGGAGATGTTCGAGAGTCCGCAAATTGTGCGAGCCTCTTTGAAAATCTCCTTCGATTTGGGAGTATTTGAAAGGATTACTAAAGCTAAAGGAAAACGCCTACCGCGGTTGGAGTGCATCTTGTGCACTGCTGTGACCGGGAAACCCTGAGACTTAAGGTCCTCGAGAATGTCTTCGTTACTGAGTTCGAACGGGACGCCCCGTAGTACTGCGCGGATCTTACGCTCCTCCGGGAGGGCGTAGGTGTGATACGCGATTTTATTTAACCCGAGCAACCTGGTAAACGCGCGGAAGTCGTCGACGGTCGCTACTTGGATTTTGATTGTAACGCCAGCGTTGGCGGCTTTTAAGTAATTAATTTTGTGCTCTCTGTACAAGTTAGAGACCGCAGTCCAGCGCGCTTTTTCTCGGAGGAATACGGGCGGAGGGAGCTGAGGCTTCGGCGGGACGGGAGCGCAGCGCGTCGCTGGCTTCGATGGGACCGACGGAGACGCGGTTACTACGAGCGATTTTAACGGCGCGGGGGCTGGTGTTGAAGACACCGGGGAGGGCTCGGGTATTGAAGATACCGAAGCTTTCTTAGAGCGCTTCTTGGAGCGCTTGGCGACGAGTTGAAACGCGGGCTCAGGAGAGCTGGTTAAGGTGACGGCATCTGACGACGTATCAGACGCGGGTTCGGAGTCGCTCCCGGGAGCGGTACGCTTACGACGCGACGCGTGAGAGGATGCGACCGATTCGCAGTCCATCTCGGACGAGGCGGGAGACGAGGAAGAGCTGTAGACCTGAGGGGTCTCGACGTTGGAGGCCTGAGGGGCCGGGTTTGAGGCCTGAGGGGCCGGGGTTGAGGCCTGAGGGGCCGGGTTTGAGGCCTGAGGGGCCGGGGTTGAGGCCTGAGGGGCCGGGGACGCGATTGATGCCTGCAAGGCCTGCGTTATGATGTCATTCGGGATGTAGACGCCTACCGCAGCAAGTGCCTGGGTGAACGCGTTAATAACACTTAGCGGATCCATAAGGGAGAGTTGGGACAGTAATATTAATAAATATAAGTATAATAAAAGATGCCTAGTTCCTAAAACCTAGCAAAATCCTAGCGGCTAACCTCCCTACCAGCGGTAGGGGGGCTGGGGAGGAAAACTTAAAATTAACAGTAGTACGCCGAAGGCCGCTACCTAGAAACCTAAGAAAGGGTACGCAGGTAAAGAGTTGACCGCGTTAGGGTCAACCTTTACCGACAGAAAGGACAAATACACACGAAAACACACAAATATGATAAAAATAAATATGAAAATAGGAGAAAAATAAATAAAATAGAGAAGAGAAATAAATAAAAATAAAAAGGACTGGTTCAGTACAAATTCGTTGTCACCGTTAAGTATCCTTTGCACTGAAACCAGACTACTTACGCTGGGCACAACACTGCACTCAGCACAAGCACAACACTACTTAGCACAGCACTTTGAAGACTAAGGGGCTTAGTCGCAAAGAAAAATCGCACTTCGATAGCACTCAGAGGGAGTAGAAAGAACCTTGAAAACCGTAGCACGGAACCAACACGCTAAACCGTGACGTCAGTAGACTGAGCGCCACGGAGTATCGGGAAGGGACCAAACAACGGAGAACGGGGTCTTGCACGTCCGCACTGGGCGGCGATCGGAGCGAGAATGATCGTGGTGAAAGTGAGGTTTGCATTTCTTTATATGTATATACATTGTATACGACGGCCTGTTTGGTGTGGAGGTAAGTAGCCTTGCCTTCCATGCCAGAGGTCCTGGGTTCGAATCCTGGTAGGGGCAGATATATTATTATGTTTGCTTACTAGTCATGGATGTGTATTTATGTTTATTTAAGTTTATTTCTAATATTTATATATAAAAAAAATATCTATGTGTGTTTATATATTTTTTAAGTTTATTTAGCCGTTATCTAGTATCCATAACACAAGTTCTTTAATGATACTTAATTTGGGCTAGATAATGTGGTGTGTTTGTTAGAAATATTTATTTATTTATTTAGTGTGTTTGGTCAACAGTACCGTAGCCTTAAATCAGTTATAGAACCGTCGATTTTATCAACAAATCAACGGCCATAAGTTTTTTCTTCAACCTTCAAGAAACTTAATAATTTTAAATGTTTATAAAGCTAATATTAGACTAGAAAAATTGCTTAAAAACGTGCTTATTTTAGATAATGTAGTTTGTAATGGTAAAAGTTCGATTAAAAATCTTTTAAACAGTATAATAACTAAAAATAGTATAAATTACTATTTTACCCTTTACATTAAATAAATGACGAATCTGATAAATATATTTTACGAACTCGATCTGGCCACTTAATCTTAATTAAAGTCGGTTAAAAGATTCTAGCAGCCACACAAAGCGTCTGCATAATCCACATACAAATAAATAAAGGACAGAATCCTAAAGTGGTCGACGACTTTCTTTTGTTAAGATCTCCTCTGGGACGGTTCTACAGTCCCTCATATTATGACCGCCATAATAACCACGTTTAAAAGCCATCAAAACCATATTGTATAAAATCCAATTCACAATTTTTCTGGAATCCTATCGAAATGTGATTGTTAGTTTTAGTAGCAAAATACCTCGTTTCAGTCGCATCAATCAATCCAGTTTTGATTGAAGCAAGTTTGTATCCGTGATGTAAAATTAACACGTGGCGATTATTTCTGACGTTAGCAGATAAATTATGACGAAACATTTTTATAACAAACGATGGTAATGTATAAGTAAAAATGATGCAGTAGAGTCTGTTATATTAATATCTCGTCTGGGTAGTACCGTCCTCTCTATTTAACCACAATAATATTAATAACGTTTAGGTGATGACGTTCCGGATAAAGGAAAGGAACACGCAGTGTAATTTCCGGAACAAAGGCAATACGAACTTAAGCCTGTGGTCGGTAACGCACTAATTGTATTAATGATGTCTACAGCTGGTACGGATGTTGCTTATTATCCGGTGGATTGCGAGCTCGTTTGACGGTTATGACAAAGTTAAAAAAAAATATTGATTCAGCCGGTCAGCACTCAACTGTGTATTAAGTTAATTATTTTTTAAATTAATTATACAATACTAACTGTATTGTACTTTTTGACAATTTATTTATTTATCTCTAGGTTTTCCAACAAGGCGTACAATAATACATTCACACAAAGATTTATTAAATACTACTACATGTACAATATAAGGCGAGGTAAAATTCAAAATTCAATGCAGCCCCAATTATAGGCAAACACAACATGCTTATTAAAACGGTTTTTGTTTCATAATCCTTAAATATAAAACATTTTATAAAAGTGAAATAAAATAGATTTTATAATTACCACAAAAATTAAATTAGAAAATTAAAAATAAAATTATGTCAAATTATATGAATGATAAAATTGTTTACATCGATAAAATTTAAAAAAGTACATAGTTAGATTTATTAACAAAGAATACATAATAAAA
This sequence comes from Marasmarcha lunaedactyla, assembly GCA_923062675.1. Classification (NCBI taxonomy): domain Eukaryota; kingdom Metazoa; phylum Arthropoda; class Insecta; order Lepidoptera; family Pterophoridae; genus Marasmarcha; species Marasmarcha lunaedactyla. Next base: position 5,082,596 of record OV281350.1, read on the forward strand.
TAATAACTTACAAGATGTCGAACAGGTTATTATATGAACCAAACAGTTTCTGGCGTAAATTGAATGTAGTCATGTTATTTGTAAATATACAGATGTTGCTTTGATTACTGAGCTCGTTTTAATATGAGCGACACATCACACCAATGGAGCAGAATGCCCAGTATTAGTTCTAGATGTTTTATTAAAAAATGTTTTTTTTGTTTTTGCGAGTCTGGGAAAAGTAACTTAATATATGCTTTGTATCTTTTGAACGTGATTAATAAGATTTTATTAAAAACCGTTATGAATGACTAGGTTTTGTCCACGAATTCGCCCGAACATCCAATTAGAAATAGTGTTTTTTTTAATTATTTATATTTCCGTATTAACGTATTCTGTATGTTATTCCATATTATAACCGTATGCTAAATTTCATCCAAATGCGTTAAGCCGATTTTGCTTAATTGAGTAATAAACATACAAGCTTTCACATTTATGAAACAAATGTGATATTTAAACCTTACAGATATTGGTGCATTACCGATATGAAGATACTTTGATTTTTAATGCGTCACAAACTAGAAAACTGATTGTTACTCCCATAGTTGCTTAAATCTCGATGAAGAATAACAATTTACCCAATACACTTTTTATATCAGTCTAAAATCAAATAAATTGAAAATGTTGCAACATAGCATGAATTGAATCGTTCAACAACGTTAGCTATGATGATAAAATCCTATGCTCTAGCATAGTGCTAATCACTATCAAACTTACTAGGTCAATTTGCTAATAATGTTACTCAAATAACTATTTCTGGCTACCATTTAGTCTAACTACGAATTGGAACTTTGCAATTAGACCCGTTTGAGTTAATCACTAATTAACTGAAAACGGAGCGTATGCTTCTAACTGCAAATGGTTGAATGGACCTGACAAACTCAAGACCTACACTGTTTGACTAATAACTTTAAAATAACAACCATTAAACCACAGAACTAAGTGAAATAATAAATAACTTGGCAAGTTTCAGTGGCTTACTAGTTTTGAAAATTAGACCTAGCTTTACTATAGCATATTTGATAGGTAAATTTATTATAACATTTGTTGCAACTATACCCTAAGATAGATTAGTAGTTTTGTCCAAAACAAACTCACTTCTTATTTATTTTTATTTATACCAAGAAATTTCATAAATAAATATATATATACAAGCTAGATATAAAGTATGAAGAAACCACCGGGGCCAAAACAAGTAGGTATACGTGACGTAATATACAAGCTACCTTGCTCAGTATGTATTATAAAGTCGTTGAATTGGAGAATCCAAAAGCCACGATTCGTAAAAGGAACTCGCGAATGCCCGAGTTGCATGCTTGTTAAAAAATAATTATGTATTGAGGTCAATAATCGTCCAGTGTTCTAGAATTCGGAATCAATAAGCTAATTTAACGTATTTGTGAAGCCATTCAAGATTTTCAAATTTATAGAATAATGAGATTTACCGATTTACTATTTTTTAACCGTAAGGTACATCAAATTGTCAACTTGAAACTAAGATACTTAAGCGCTCGCAGCTAACTTTAAAAGATAACAAGCGGATGAAAAGATTTAGATAAAATGCTAAGTAATGCCAAAGGACACATAGTACATGAGGTGTACGTGTTATCTAACTATATACAGGGTGACTTGTAATTCGACGTATTGCTCTTGGGATGTGATAATACATCTAATTTCCAATAAAATTAACTATAATATCCCAATACTAAGTAGGCTCATTATCGATATATTCATTATTTTTGGTTTAAAAAAAATCCCGAATTAACTCCAAAAAATTAAATAAATAAAAAACTAGTATTTTGAATAAAGTTGTTTAAATTTTTATCAGTTACCAATACATCAACAAACATTTATTAATACTAATACTGGCACAAATATTAAACATTTTAAAATGGCAAGTGAATTCTTATAAAATTTTGTTTTGATTCAGTAATTTGGTCAATAGAAAACTGAATTTACTTTAAAAACTCAACAGTACATTAAGCGTACAAGCTTTTTATTTATTGAATTTTTTGTAGTTGATTCGGGATTTTTTTTTAACAAAACCAAAAATATTGAATATCTTCATAACAAGCCTACTTGGTATTAGAGACATTGTAAATAACTTTGTTGGAAATTAGTTGTATTATTACATCCCAAGAGGAATACGTCGAATTACAAGTCACCCTGTATATAGTTAGATAACACGTACTTACGTAGATAACACAATAACAAATACTTTTCTGTAGCATCGAAAAACATAAATGCAAGGATAAAGCTGCAACTATTATAGTTATAAAAAAAGGACGTTAAATTTGTAATGTGGCTAGATCCCAAAGCTAGAGCAATTTTAGGTCTTATTTTGGCGGCAAAACAGCAAAAAAATTATTTATCTTCGACTCGTCTCTATTATTCCTATCGAAAAATATTTTTACGGCATCTTACAGTATACATCATATCCGAGCCCGAGTATTGAAAAAAAGCGTCATCTTTCATTGCGTTTATTTTCCGTGGTAGTTACGAAAAGGGCTTAAGTTTGGAAAAAAATAATTATTTGAAGGATATGTTGCAAAAAATCGAACTGATAATTTTTATTTTCTGTTATTTTATTATATCCAAGTATTATTTTTATTATAACCATGCCGGACAGGACGTTAAAATTAACCATTACATATAAAGATCAATTACTCACCTTGTAAATTATTCGGTAAGGAGATTTATACGACTGTACATAGGTACTTTTTGTTATAATAAACGTCAGAAAATAGAATCAATCGCATAAGCTCTAACCAACTATTATTTTCAGTGGAGCACATATTAAGTAAAGTAAATCTTTAAAAAAATCTTGGAATCTTGTTTGATCAATACTGATCTTGGAATTATCAAATAAGGATATGAGCAGGAATATGTTTAGTGCCACAAATGCACTTAAACGCATGCAAAATCTTTTGCCCAAACCGACCAAAGTTTCTATTGCCCAAATTATATTTCTCCCTCTACTCATTTACACCGATGTCTGTTGCCTCGATCTCACTAAGGAATAGCTGAACAAACTTGAGCGCATGCATCCGTTTTATTTTCGGATTACGAAAATATGACCACATGTCCGGAATTTCACGACATGAATTCCAAGCATTGTCGAACTATAAATAGAAGATTTTTTACTACATTTTAATCGTTCAAAATACAGAATGTGGCTTCGCATCTTGCTTTAAAAAAATCGTATGAAGGTGCTGTTTGACGTCGAGAAATTCCGTTGCATGACTCCAGGTTCACTCCAAGACACAGTTAAATACTCAAAATACCTAGGGTGCGTTCCAAATGTACCTAAGACTAAATCGATTAGAATAATCGATAAAAGATTTAATACCCGTAAAGTTTCTGACCAGTTCTTCTTCACGAAGGTTTTTCCGAACTGGTGGTAGAGTCATGTTTTATTTGGCGTCAATAAGAACAAGTAATTGTCAATGTTGAGAGTTTGACTTCATTTTTTGTTTTGAGTTACACTGGTCATTAATGTACCGTTTAATGCTAGAGAGTTCCGTTGTATGAGTCCAGAAACAGACCAAAATATCTTTGACTAAAGTACAGTAACTAAAAATGCAATCCCAATATGCATAATGTAAATCAATTGAAATAAATCTTTTAATCGTGGATATAAGTTGTATAAGTCCAGGCCTTGTTAAGGATATATTTGCAATGGATCACTTACTCAAAGTACTAGATGTATTCCCAAAGTAAATTGTCCCAAATAGATGGAAATAATTATATTGGACATGCTGATGGACGTTGAGGAGTTGGTTGTAAAGTCCAGTACAAACCAGGATATTCTTGATCATAGTAAATTAACTTCGGGTTTGGTACTGTCACAAACTACAGGATAATTTTGATTTATTTCTTCAACTGCCTTGTACATGTGGCTCGATTTTATAATGAAATTCAAAACAATAGCACCTGCGTGCGTTTTCTTTAAATGTAATAATGATCCTGTGACTGTTAAATGTATATTACATTCTGAATTCTAATAATTTGTCATTACCAGTTATAAGTTATTTTATTCAATTTGAGGTTATCTTCAGTACACATCCCTTGTAATCTATGTAGTGATCAAATATTTTAATATTATATAATGTCAACTTTATAGTCATCAAAATTTTAAACATTCATTAGGCACGTCTGCACCTACCTTGCAACATATGAGCGCGATATATGCCTAGACCTCGCAACTTAACATGGCCAGGTGTAATTCATTGGCTCGAGGTACCTATCAACAAACCTACTACTGTATACGAACGTCCTATAGATAAGTCTTGGCATCCATCTTACGGCCGCATTTCTCGCTCCGATCGCCGCCCAGTGCGGACGTGCAAGACCCCGTTCTCCGTCGTTTGGTCCCTTCCCGATACTCCGTGGCGCTCAGTCTACTGACGTCACGGTTTAGCGTGTTGGTTCCGTGCTACGGTTTCAAGGTTCTTTCTACTCCCTCTGAGTGCTATCGAAGTGTGATTTTTCTTTGCGACTAAGCCCCTTAGTCTTCAAAGTGCTGTGCTAAGTAGTGTTGTGCTTGTGCTGAGTGCAGTGTTGTGCCCAGCGTAAGTAGTCTGGTTTCAGTGCAAAGGATACTTAACGGTGACAACGAATTTGTACTGAACCAGTCCTTTTTATTTTTATTTATTTCTCTTCTCTATTTTATTTATTTTTCTTCTATTTTTCATATTTATTTTTATCATATCTGTGTGTTTTCGTGTGTATCTGTCCTTTCTGTCGGTAAAGGTTGACCCTAACGCGGTCAACTCTTTACCTGCGTACCCTATTTAGGTTTCTAGGTAGCGGCCTTCGGCGTACTACTGTTAGTTTTAAGTTTTTCCTCCCCAGCCCCCCTACCGCTGGTAGGGAGGTTAGCCGCTAGGATTTTGCTAGGTTTTTAGGAACTAGGCATCTTTTATTATACATTTATTTATTAATATTAGTGCCCAACCCTCCCTAATGGATCCGCTAAGCGCTATTAACGCGTTCACCCAGGCGCTTGCTGCGATAGGCGTCTACATCCCGAATGACATCATAACGCAGGCCTTACAGGCATCAATCGCGTCCCCGGCCCCTCAGGCCACAACCCCAGCCCCTCAGGCCTCAACCCTGGCCCCTCAGGCCTCAACCCCGGCCCCTCAGGCCTCAAACCCGGCCCTTCAGGCCTCCAACGTCGAGACCCCTCAGGTCTACAGCTCTCCCTCGTCTCCCGCCTCGTCCGAGATGGACTGCGAATCGGTCGCATCCTCTCACGCGTCGCGTCGCAAGCGTACCGCTCCCGGGAGCGACTCCGAACCCGCGTCTGATAAGTCATCAGATGCCGTCACCCTAACCGGCTCTCCTGAGCCCGCGTTTCAACTTGTCGCCAAGCGCTCCAAGAAGCGCTGGAAGAAAGCTTCGGTATCTTCAATACCCGAGCCCTCCCAGGTGTCTTCAACACCAGCCCCCGCGCCGTTAAAATCGCTCGTAGTAACCGCGTCTCCGTCGGTCACATCGAAGCCAGCGACGCGCTGCGCTCCCGTCCCGCCGAAGCCTCAGCTCCCTCCGCCCGTATTCCTGCGCGAAAAAGCGCGCTGGACCGCGGTTTCCAACTTGTGCAAAGTGCACAAAATTAATTACTTAAAAGCCGCCAACGCTGGCGACACAATCAAAATCCAATTAGCGACCGTCGACGACTTCCGCGTGTTTACCAGGATACTCGGATTAAACCAAATCGCGTATCACACCTACGCCCTCCCGGAGGAGCGTAAGATCCGCGCAGTTCTACGGGGCGTCCCGTTCGAACTCAGCAACGAAGATATTCTCGAGGACCTTAAGTCCCAGGGTTTCCCGGTCACAGCAGTGCACAAGATGCACTCCAACCGCGGTAGGCGTTTTCCGTTAGCGCTAGTAATCCTGTCCAATACTCCCAACTCGAAGGAGATATTCAAAGAGGCTCGCACAATCTGCGGACTCTCGAACATCTCCGTCGAGCGTCCCAACCCCCGCGGTCACCCTGGGCAGTGCCACCGCTGCCAGCTATATGGCCACGCAGCGGCTAACTGTTCAGCTCCCCCCAGGTGCGTAAAGTGCCTGGATCCTCACTTCACTAAGGAGTGCACTCGCACTCCCGAATCCACCTCCCCCCCTGCCTGTGTGCTGTGCGGCCAGTCCGGCCACACAGCAAACTACAGGGGTTGCCCGCGCGCTCCGCGCTCTACCGTCAAGAGGGTCGCGCCTTAACCGGCGCCGCCGCTCACACCCGCTAACTTCCCGCCGCTGCGCAACCGGGGTCCCCCGGAAGCAAAGCCCGTTCAGCCGACGCCTACTCCGGCTCTGTCTTGGAGGCAGCGTCCGGCCGTTCCGCCTGCACCTTCCCGACCCATCCCAGCTCCCGTAGCTCCCGTAGGGCCGCGTCCCGCGTTGTCATCTTCCCCTCAGTCGTCGTTGGCTGAGGACATGAAGACCGTGTTCGACGTCATCCAAAACGTCGACATTAACGAAATTTCCGTACTCGCACGCAAACTGCGAGCCGCCCGCTCTCCTCAAGAGCGTTTATTCGCGTTAGCCGAGCATCACTCGCTCCTAAGTTCGTTGTAAATTCTTTTATTCTTGTATAAATTCGTAAATAAATTAATTTAATGTCTAGACCCGCGAATCCCGCGCCCAGTCGTATTAAACCTAAGGGCTTATCCCTAGTATCTTTTAACGCTCGTAGCACTAATACCAACCTTCCCGAGATTAAACTGTTCCTTCAGAACGAAGAACCCGACTTATTCCTTCTCCAGGAGACATGGCTTACTCCAAACCGCTCCAGGGGATTCGCTATACCTAAGTACGCGTTTACTCGCAACGATAGGCCCAACTCCGACGGTTACGGCGGCACCGCTATATATTACAAAAGAGGCTTCCATTGCTGTCCTCTCCCTACCCCTCCTCTCCTCAACATGGAGGCCACTGTGTGTAGATTGGCTATGACTGGTCATCCGACCATCATCATAGCTTCAGTCTACATACCTAGTGGTACCAGACCAATCCGCAGCGACTTTGAGGCCATTCTCGCCCTCGGCCATTCAGTCATTATGTTCGGAGACTTTAACTCCAAACATACTGACTGGACGTGCCTATCGACCAACACCAGCGGTATCGCTCTCCTCGACATCACTAACTCCCTTGACTTAGACGTCATATCCCCCATCACTCCCACTCACTATCCCAACAACCCGACCTATTCTCCTGACATCCTCGACTTTGCAATTATCAAGCGAATCAATCTTGATCTCAGGTCCATCGAACCGCTCGATGACCTAGGCTCCGACCATCGCCCCGTCTCCCTCGTGCTAGGCGCGCCTAACGTTAACGTCACACCGCCAAAGACCTTTACCAACTGGAAAGGCTTTAAAAATACGTTAGTTTCAGCCTTAGAGGCACCGAACTCTCCGCTCGCGATTTCGCCCGACCAATTAGACAGCCCGATTAAAATAGATTCGATAGTCGATAATCTCACTGATGCTATCAACTCAGCCATCAGCGACAACGTAATCATTGCTAAGCAAGGCAAACCCGCGCTTCCCTTAGCCGTTAGCAATCTCATTAAAGCTAAGAACGCGGCTCTCCGGAGAGCCAAGAAATATCCCACGCCCGCATATAGAACAGCTGCGAATCAGCTTCAACGTAAAGTTAGGTCTCGCCTCGCGGAACTCCGTGACACTCAGTTTAACGATCTCATGGAGAATATCTCCCCGTCCCACCAAGCGTATTATCGAATGGCCCGAGCTTTACGCGTAGACACCGCCTCTCACGTTCCTCCTCTCACTCGCCCCGACGGCACCATTGCCTTCGAAGTCGAAGAGAAAGCCGAATGCTTCGCCGACAGCATAGCGGCACAATGTTCGCTCAGCACGCAACCCGCGGATCCCTCCCACATCCAGGCGGTGGAGGACGAAGTTCTCCGCAGAGAATCTCTCCCTATCACCGACGACCCCGCCACAGTCTCTAATGATGAAATCTTGCTTCTCATTAGAAAACAAAAGTCCAAAAAGGCTCCGGGTGCGGATGGAATTTCCAACCACGCACTTAAGCACCTGCCACAGCAGGTGCTTACCTTGTTAGCTATCATCTTCAATGCCTGCTTCGACCATAGCTACTTTCCAAAAGCCTGGAAAGAAGCGACAGTCATAGGCATTCCCAAGCCGGGTAAACCTCTGAACATCCCGGCTAATCACAGACCCATCAGCCTCCTCAAGGCAATGTCTAAACTTCTCGAAAGAGTCATACTCTCTCGAATGCGGAACCATCTGTTTCCAACGGATGGCGACCCTCTCATTATTCCCCACCAGTTCGGCTTTCGCGCTAAGCACTCCTGCCCTCAGCAAGTCCATCGAATCGTCGAGTACATTCTCGAAGGATTCTATCCGCATCGTAAAAAATCAATCGCGGTTCTCTTTGACGTAGCCAAGGCTTTCGACAAAGTCTGGCACAGCGGTCTCGTTTTTAAACTCTATAAAATAGGCTTACCGGTTCGCCTAGTCAGATTAATCACGTCGTTTCTTAAAGACCGTACATTTCGATTCAAACATGAAGGCACGCTCTCCGCGCCTCGTCCCATAAAGGCTGGAGTCCCGCAAGGCTCAGTCCTCGCCCCTCTGCTGTACACCGTGTACACTAATGACATGCCCATCCCGCCGAAAGGCGTCGAACTCGCCCTCTTTGCAGACGATACCGCCCTTTACACTAAAGGTAAAAGGATCCCGTATAACATCACCAGACTCCAAAAGGCCGTAAACGCCCTCGGTGTTTGGTTTCAAAAATGGCGTATCGATGTCAACCCAGAAAAGAGTTCTGCCATTCTATTCGACCACAAACGTCGTAATCGCCGCAACGATCCCCACATTCGAATGTTAGGTATTCCCATCCCCCGGAAGCGCAGTATCAAATACTTAGGCGTCACCTTAGATCAGACGCTTTCTTTTAAGCCACACGTCGATAGAGTAACGAAACTCGCGCGTTTCTACTTAAGCCGCTTAAATAGTATGATAGGTAGAAAAAGTAAAATGTCTTTTAGAAATAAACGTACGCTTTATAAGGTCTGCGTTAGACCCGTCATGTCATATGCTTCGCCAGTCTTTGCCCACGCCAATCCCTCCGTCCTGTATAAGCTGCAGGTAGTTCAAAATCTCTTCTGCCGCAGGGCCACAGACGCACCTTGGTATGTGCGCAACGCGGACCTGCACAGAGATCTTGAACTACCTACAGTGCAACAGCACCTCAAAACACTCTCAGAATCGTTCTTCAAACGCGCCGAATCCCATCCCAATCATCTTGTTCGAGATTCAGTCTCATATACTGCTCCTGTGTTAGATTCGAAATTCAAAGTCGCTAGGCCGAGAAACGCGCACACGAGCGAACCTTCGCAGTTAACTTTAGCTCTCGAGGCCCTTCAGGCCGCAAATCCTAATTCTAACGTAAATTCTAATTCTAACGTAAATCCGAATTAATGCAATTTTTATTTTTCATTTTTAATGTTTTTATTTTTACTTTTCATTTTTGAGCACCTTCAGTGCTATGTGAATCTCAGCGGGTGACCCCTTAAGGGCCCCGCTGGCGCGGCCTCTTTCTCCAATTGGCCGTCGTTCAGATGAAGGCTGAGTGGCAAAAATGCACGAGCCGACAGGGGGTTTTTTAGTGGGTATGGTTCTGGTAGGCGTCGGGACGAGTCCCACATAACTCCGATCGCGCGCGCGGAGTATGCGTCAGAGCATTTTTTATGTCCTCCTGCCCTTCCCGTGGAGGGGAACCAAAAAAAAAAAAAAAATTACGGCCGCACCACAGTCTCGGTCTGCGTGCGTTCTCGAGCGCACGTCGATCGCAGACGCCTTCCCGCTCTTTTAGCCCCCGCGCTAATTGAGCACCCAAATTTCACTGGTTGTTGTCGTAATATATAATTTCATAGTTGTATACCGTAATAAGTTTCTAACGCCGTTTTTACGGCGGACAGTGGCTCGTTAACCGTACTTCTAATAAGTTTCTAACGCCGTTTTCACGGCGGAAAGTGGGTTTTAACCGTACATCTAATAAGTTTCTAACGCCGTTTTCACGGCGGACAGTGGGCTGTTAACCGTACTTCGTGGAACGTGAGCTTCGTCGACGGGAATTCATCGTTCCAGGTGCCTCGAGTCTTCGTGTTAGAGTAAGTTATCCGCGTCGTCCTCAACCGCCCTACTGCGTGTAGGGTGGTTTTAGGAAGTTAGTCAACGTTGATAGGTTCATAGTATATATATTTATATATTGTTGTCCCTCCCCAACCCCTCCGCAATGGCTTCCCTAAGCTCTGATGAGATTAGGAAGAAGTTACTTGAAAGTACCGGTGCTGTAGGCATGTCTATAAATGCTGATAAGTATCGTTTCCTTGATTCTCTTATCCCGCATATCATGGCGTTAATTTCCCCAATGGCCCCTCAGGCCACCCCAGTCCCCTAGACCCCTCTGGTCTTAGGCTCTCCAGCGTCCCCTTCCTCCAGTGACATGGAGTGTGAAGTAGACGCCCCTCCACGCCGCAAGCGCGCACCCGCGACCGAGTCATCCTCGGACGCCACCCCAACTGGCCCTGAGTCTCCCTCTTTTACGCTTGTTAAGAAGCGCTCAAAGAAGCGCTCGAAACAAGACCCGGCGCCCTCGACGCCCGTCCCTACACCCCCTGCGGCGTCCTCAATGCCAGCTGCCCCGGTGTCTTCAACACCCGCTCCGGCCCCAACTTCTGTCAAGGCCAAGGTCCCACCACCCGTTTTCCTTCGGGAAAAGGGTAAATGGACTGAGGTTTCGACATTGTGCAATGAGCACAAGATTCATTACACCCGAGCGGCCAACTCGGGTGAATCTATTAAAATCTTAGTCTCGTCGATAGACGACTTTCGTGCTTTAACAAAGCTCCTCACCGATAAGCAATATGCTTATCATACTTATGCTCTGTCAGAAGAGCGTAAGATCAGAGCGGTACTCAGGGGAGTCCCGTTCGAATTATCGAACGAGGCTATCCTGGAGGATCTGCAGTCATAAGGCTTCCCGGCACTCACGGTGCATAAAATGCACAGCAAGTACGGGAGACAACACCCTCTCGCTTTGGTGGTTCTCGCCAACGTCCCCAAGTCCAGGGAGATCCTCAAAGGGGTTAGCACTATATGCGGCCTCTCTGGGATCTCGATCGAGGCGCCTCATCGCCGCGGTCATCCCGGCCAGTGCCATCGGTGCCAGTTGTACGGGCACGCGGCGGCCAACTGCCGCGCACCGCCCAGGTGCGTCAAGTGCCTGGTCCCTCACTTCACTAAGGAGTGCAATCACACTCCTGAAACTCCCTCTCCTCCCAATTGCGTGCTTTGTGGCCAGTCCGGCCACACCGCAAATTACAGGGGCTGCCCTCGTGCACCCCGTTGTATGCGCTCCAATTCCAAGAGGGCGGCACCCAAACAGGCCCCGCGCCTTTCTCAAGAAAACTTTCCGCCGCTGCGTAGCCGGGTTCCTCCGGCTGCAAAGCCTACACAGTCCAGGCCTGCCCCAGAAAACTGGAGGCAGCGCCCCGCATCGAATCCCATCCCGGCTCCTCGCCCATACAAACCCACTCCTCAATCCTCCGTAGCAGACGATATGCGTATCATCTGCGACGCTATGAAAAATATCGATGTTAGTGAAATAGCAGTCTTAGCCCGTAAACTTAGGGCTTCACGTACTCCGACAGAGCGTTTGCTAGCTCTGGCGGAGCATAGTTCCCTTCTCAATTCATTATAGGTTCATTTAAATGAATTGATCCCTAAATCATGCTTCAGCCGACCTCTGCCCAGCCCCGGCTTCACCGGAGGCTGCCCAGAACGGCCACCAACTCATGTCCCTTTGAGCACCTTCAGTGCAACTTTCACTACAGGCGGAAGACCCGCTAGCGGGTCTCCGCCAGCGCGCCCAACTTCCCGACGGGTGTCGCTTCCGATGAAGGCTAACGGTAATAACTACAGCCAATAGGTGGTTTTTAGTGGGTAGGTGCCATTCTGGTGAGTCCCACATAACCCCCCGCAGAGGACTTTAACTGCGGGCGGTATGCATGACGCATCTTCTACCTCCCTCCGGCGTGGGTGCCTCGGCAGCAAAAAAAAAAAAAAAACGGCCGCACTAAACCATACGTTAAAGATCTATTAGGTTTATCAAAGGTATTTTATATTCAAGGTTTCCTTAAAAATTATTTTATCGTATTTGATTACATAAAAAGGACATTTAATTTTGATAATGAATTAAAAGAGAATTTTATAACGCCCAATTATTTCGATGCATTGTTTACCTGTCATATTTAAGACTAGTTTGCTTAAATAACAAAAGATCGTCAATGCATAGTTTATTACATCCGGAGATAGATCATGGTTCTTAAATAATATTCGTTGCACGAATAACAGGTTGGAATAAACAGCATTAATGGCTTGTGGTTGTCAAAAGCGACTAAATCGAATGAAATTGCGGTCACTTCTAAATGCGGCTACGAGTGGTATTAGTAGATATGCGAAATTCGTAGGATTTTGAATTTCCAAAAATAAAATTATTTCTCATAACATTATATCACTTAAAACCTTTCAGTATTACTAAACGTGCATAGGTTCTGTGTGAGTTTTGGAAGGGCACAAGCAGTAGTTAAGGCCAAAAGCAGTAGTTAACAGCTATCACAGCTATAAAAATTATAACAAAGATATACTAGCACTGAAAATGATTCAATCTCATAATTCGTCACAAAAAACACATTTGAAAAGGTTCACTCATCTTTCGCTGATATCTTCTTGTTACGTGTCTTCACATCCTAACTAAAGTTTTTTTTATATTCCAATTATGTAAAAACAACATGTGCCATTCTGCTGCCTTACCCGTCCACCACAACAGTGGTGCCATTTAATTTTGCTGTGGACTCCTCCATACTACATCGTTCCTGAAAAACCTACCTTAGCTCTGTACTGTTTACTCGCTCAAAACTATAGAAATCACGAAAAAAGGGCTTTATAAATCGAAAGAAATATTAGTAAGATTCATTTGTCCTACATATTTTTATTGTGAATGAGTGGGAAAGGAGATATTATCTAAAAACTGCCTTAGGCACCACTTTTCAAAGATAAAAGAATCAAAATTTACAATATCTCCTAACAAACACTTTTTTACAGGTCATTTTCCAGGTAATTCACCTGTAAAGTTTTTCCGGGAATTTTAAAAATGGGTATTTTTAAAGTTTTGAATTGCTCTTTCTGAATTTTAACTTTGCCACCTCGTATCTTTGCCGCTCGAGCCATATTGGAAAATTTGTGCCCAAAGCAGTTTTTTGATAGTATCTGACTTCCCAATTAAAAAATGTGGACAAAATGAACCTAAACAATATTTTTTGATGTAAGTTACTTTGTGATAACCTGATATTCAATTTTCCATAATTAAAATTCAATAACTGCAAGAAATAAATGAAATCACTACAAGACCGCAATAGTCTTGCAAAAGTTTTCTCGCCGGGGGCAATTGGAACGCGGTTTCATTTATCAGGAAAACAAAGATTGTTTGATAAAAAAAAATACTTAAAAATTCATTTTTTTGTTGTAAAGGTTCCTTTAAATAAACGCACATTATAGAGTCTTTTTTTTTAAGTACGAAAACTTAAACCTTTTTGGTTTTTTCCTGATTTCAAAAGTAATGAAATTAAAGGTTGCCACAATTGTTTTTGTTACAATTCACCGACATTGTCAACTGTAAAAAAAAATTAAGTTGCGCAAAACGAGTTTCAGGACCAATACTTATTTAGCTAGATAAGCTCATTTACTTCTTTTTTGTAAGAATGTAATACTCAAACGTAACTAAAGCGGCTACTGAAAGATGCCTAATGCTTTTTGTGCCACAAGTCATATAATCAAAAGACCCAAATTCTAAAACAGGCATGGCGTGGTGGTATTAAAAATATGATTTAAAATGGATGTTTCAATGCCCGTAAACTCGAATCCCTTTAGTTTTAAGAATTCAGCCTTGACCTATGCCAATAAGTCCATTCCCCTTGAATATAATCAACTGCGTCTTGTCTAAACCTCTCATTCTCGCTCCGATCGCCGCCCAGTGCTGACGTGCAAGACCCAGCTCTCCGTTGATCGGTCCCTTCCCGCCATTCCGCGGCGCTCAGGTTACTGACGTCACAGTCTAGCGTGTTGGCTCCGTGCTACGGTTTCCTAAGTCTTTCTACTCCGTCTGAGTGCTTTCGAAGTGCGATTTTTCTTTGCGACTAAGCCTCTTAGTCTTCAAAGTGCTGTGCTAAGTTGTGTTGTGCTTGTGCTGAGTGCAGTGTTGTGCCCGGCGTAAGTAGTCTGGTTTCAGTGCAAAGGATACTTAACGGTGACAACGAATTTGTACTGAACCAGTCCTTTTTATTTTTATTTATTTCTCTTCTCTATTTTATTTATTTTTCTCCTATTTTCATATTTATTTTTATCATATTTGTGTGTTTTCGTGTGTATTTGTCCTTTCTGTCGGTAAAGGTTGACCCTAACGCGGTCAACTCTTTACCTGCGCACCCTTTTTAGGTTTCTAGGTAGCGGCCTTCGGCGTACTATTGTTAGTTTTAATTTATTCTCCCCAGCCCCCCTACCGCTGGTAGGGAGGTTTGCCGCTAGGATTTTGCTAGGTTTTTAGGAACTAGGCATCTTTTATTATACTTATATTTATATATAATACTGTCCCAACACTCCCTAATGGATTCACTAAGCGTTATTAACTTCGCGAACGCGTTCACCCAGGCGCTTGCTGCGGCAGGCGTCTCCATCCCAAAAGACATCCTAACGCAGGCCTTGCAGGCATCAATCGCGTCCCCGGCCCCTCAGGCCCCAACCCCGGCCCCTCAGGCCTCCAACGTCGAGACCCCTAAGGTCTTAAGCTCTCCCGCGTCTCCCGCCTCGTCCGAGATGGACTGCGAATCGGTCGCATCCTCTCACGCGTCGCGCCGTAAGCGCACCGCTCCCGGGAGCGACTCCGAACCCGCGTCTGATACGTCGTCGGTCGCCGCCACCCTAACCGGCTCTCCAGAGCCCGAGTTCCAATTAGTTGCCAAACGCTCTAAGAAGCGTTCGAAAAAGGCCGCGGTGTCTTCAACACCCGAGCCAACCCCGGTGTCTTCTACACCCGCCCCCGCGCCGCTCATGTCACTCGAAGTGACCGCGATTCCGTCGGTCACATCGAAGCCAGCGACGCGCTGCGCTCCCGTCCCGCCGAAGCCTCAGCTCCCTCCGCCCGTCTTCCTGCGTGAAAAAGCGCGCTGGACCGCGGTTTCAAACTTGTGCAAAGTGCACAAAATTAATTACTTAAAAGCCGCCAACGCTGGCGATACAATCAAGATTCAAATAGCGACCGTCGACGACTTCCGCGCGTTTACCAGGTTACTCGGATTAAACCAAATCGCGTATCACACCTACGCCCTCCCGGAGGAGCGTAAGATCCGCGCTGTACTACGGGGCGTCCCGTTCGAACTCAGTAACGAGGACATTCTCGATGACCTTAAGTCTCAGGGTTTCCCGGTCACAGCAGTGCACAAGATGCACTCCAACCGCGGTAGGCGTTTTCCCTTAGCGTTGGTAATCTTGTCGAATACTCCCAACTCGAGGGAGATCTTTAGAGAGGCTCGCACAATTTGCGGACTCTCAAATATCTCCGTCGAGCGTCCCAACCCCCGCGGTCACCCTGGGCAGTGCCACCGCTGCCAGCTCTACGGCCACGCAGCGGCTAACTGCTCAGCTCCCCCCAGGTGCGTTAAGTGCCTGGATCCACATTTCACAAAGGAGTGCACTCGCACTCCCGAATCCACTTCCCCCCCTGCCTGTGTGCTGTGCGGCCAGTCTGGTCACACAGCTAACTACAGGGGCTGCCCGCGTGCTCCGCGTTCCACCGCCAAGAGGGTCGCGCCTAAACCGGCGCCGCCGCTCACTCACGCTAACTTCCCGCCGCTGCGCAACCGGGGTCCCCCGGAAGCAAAGCCCGTTCAGCCGACGCCTACTCCGGCTCTGTCTGGGAGGCAGCGTCCGGCCGTTCCGCCTGCACCTTCCCGACCCATCCCAGCTCCCGTAGCTTCCGTAGGGCCGCGTCCTTCTCCGTCATCCGCACCTCAGTCGTCGTTGGCTGAGGACATGAAGACCGTGTTCGACGTTATCCAAAACGTCGATATTAACGAAATTTCCGTGCTCGCACGCAAACTGCGAGCCGCCCGCTCTCCTCAAGAGCGTTTATTTGCTTTAGCCGAGCATCACTCGCTCCTAAGTTCGTTGTAAATTCTTTTATATTTGTATAAATTCGTATATAATAAATTATAATGTCTAGACCCGCGAATCCCGCGTCCTGTCGTATCAAACCCAAGGGCTTATCCCTAATATCTTTTAACGCTCGTAGCCTGAACACCAACCTTCCCGAGATTAAACTGTTCCTTCAGAACAAAGAACCTGACTTATTCCTTCTCCAGGAGACATGGCTTACTCCAAACCGCTCCAGGGGATTCGCTATACCGAAGTACGCGTTTATTCGTAACGATAGGCCCAACTCCGACGGTTTCGGCGGCACCGCTATATATTACAAAAGAGGTTTCCATTGCTGTCCTCTCCCTACCCCTCCTCTCCTCAACATGGAAGCCACTGTGTGTAGATTGGCTATGACTGGTCATCCGACCATCATCATAGCTTCAATCTACATACCTAGTGGTACCAGACCAATCCGCAGCGACTTTGAGGCCATTCTCGCCCTCGGCCATTCAGTCATTATGTTCGGAGACTTTAACTCCAAACATACTGACTGGACGTGCCTATTGACTAACACCAGCGGTATCGCTCTCCTCGACATCACTAACTCCCTTGACCTAGATGTCATATCCCCCATCACTCCCACTCACTATCCCAACAACCCGTCCTACTCTCCTGACATCCTCGACTTTGCAATTATCAAGCGAATCAATCTTGACCTAAGGTCTATCGAACCGCTCGATGACCTAGGCTCCGACCATCGCCCCGTTTCCCTCGTGCTAGGACCGCCGAACGATAACGCCTCATCTCCTAAGACCTTTACCAACTGGAAAGGTTTTAAAAATACGTTAGTTTCAGCCTTAGAGGCTCCGAACTCTCCACTCGCGATCTCTCCCGAACAATTAGATAGCCCGGATAAAATCGATTCATTAGTAAATTCTCTCACTGATGCTATCAACTCAGCCATCAGTGACAACGAAAAGGTTGCTAAGCAAGGCAAACCCACGCTTCCCTTAGCCGTTAGCAATCTTATTAAAGCTAAAAACGCGGCTCTCCGGAGAGCCAAGAAGTATCCCACGCCCGCCTATATAACAGCTGCGAATCAGCTTCAACGTAAAGTTAGGTCTTGCCTCGCGGAACTCCGAGACGCTCAGATGAACGATCTCATGGCGAATATCTCTCCGTCCCACCAAGCGTACTATAGCATGGCCCGAGCCTTACGCGTAGACACCGTTTCTCACGTTCCTCCTCTCACTCGTCCCGACGGCACTACTGCCTTCGAAGTCGAAGAGAAAGCCGAATGCTTCGCCGACAGCATTGCCGCACAATGCTCGCCCAGCACGCAACCTGCTGATCCCTCACACATCCAGGCGGTGGAGGACGAAGTCCTTCGCAGAGACTCTCTTCCCATCACCGCCGACCCTGTCACAGCCTCTAATGATGAAATCTTGCTTCTCATTAGAAATCAAAAGTCCAAAAAGGCTCCGGGTGCGGATGGAATTTCCAACCACGCACTTAAGCACCTACCTCAACAGATGCTTACCTTGTTAGCTATCATTTTCAATGCCTGCTTCGACCATAGCTACTTTCCAAAAGCTTGGAAAGAAGCGACAGTCATAGGCATTCCCAAGCCGGGCAAACCTCTGAACGTCCCGGCTAATCACAGACCCATCAGCCTCCTCAAGGCAATGTCTAAACTTCTCGAGAGAGTCATACTCTCTCGAATGCGGAACCATCTGTTTCCAACGGATGGCGATCCTCTCATTATTCCCCATCAGTTCGGCTTTCGCTCTAAACACTCCTGCCCTCAACAAGTCCACCGAATCGTCGAGTATATACTTGACGGTTTCTATCCGCGTCGTTATAAATCAGTCGCGGTTTTCTTTGACGTAGCCAAGGCTTTCGATAAAGTCTGGCACAGCGGTCTCGTTTATAAACTCTACAAGATAGGCTTACCGGATCGCCTAGTCAGGTTAATAGCGTCGTTTCTCAAAGACCGTACGTTTCGATTTAAACACGAAGGCACGCTTTCAGCACCTCGTCCCATAAAGGCTGGAGTCCCTCAAGGCTCAGTCCTCGCCCCTCTGCTGTACACCGTGTACACCAACGACATTCCCATCCCGCCGAAAGGCGTCGAACTCGCCCTCTTCGCTGACGACACCGCACTCTATACCAAAGGCCACGGTGTTCGGCGCCTTGTAACCAGACTCCAAAAGGCCGTAAACGCCCTTGGTGCATGGTTTCAAGAATGGCGCATCGATGTGAACCCTGAAAAGAGTTCTGCGATGCGCTTCGACCACAAACGCCGTCGTCCCGATGGCGATCCCCACGTTCGAATGTTAGGCATTCCCATCCCCTGGAAGCGCAGTACTAAATACTTAGGCGTCACATTAGATCCGACGCTTTCTTTCAAGCCACACGTTGAAAGAGTTTCGAAACTCGCTCGTCACTATTTAGTCCGCCTAAATAGCATGTTAGGTAGAAAAAGTAAAATGTCCTTCAGAAACAAACGTACACTTTACAAGGTCTGCGTTAGACCCGTCATGACGTATGCCTCGCCAATCTTTGCCCACGCCAAACCCTCCCTCCTGTACAAACTGCAGGTAGTTCAAAACCTCTTTTGCCGCCGGGCCACAGGCGCACCGTGGTACGTGCGTAACGCGGACTTGCATAGAGATCTTGAACTGCCTACAGTGCAACAATATCTCAAAACACTCTCTGTAGCGTTCTTCAAACGCTCCGAAACCCATCCCAATCCTCTAGTTCGTGATTCTGTCTCATATGCTGCTCCTGTGTTAGACTCGAAGTTCAAAGTCGCTAGGCCTAGAAATGCGCAAACGTACTCATCCACCAGACTGTCACGCGATCTCGAGGCCCTTCTGGCCGCAAATTCTAATTCTAACGTAAATCCGAATTAATGCATATTTAATTTTTCAATTTTTAATGTTTTCATTATTTACTTTTCATTTTTAATGTTTTTATTTTACTTTTAATTTTTGAGCACCTTCAGTGCTATGTAATCCCAGCGGGTGACCCCTTCTGGGCCCCGCTAGCGCGGCCTCTTTCTCCAATTGGCCGTCGCTCCGATGAAGGCTGAGTGGCAAAAATGCACGAGCCGACAGGGGGTTTTTAGTGGGTATGGTCCTGGTAGGCGTCGGGACGAGTCCCACATAACTCTGGAATCGCGCCAGAGTATGCGTCAGGGCATTTTTATCCTCCTGCCCTTCCCGCGGAGGGGAACAAAAAAAAAAAAAAAAATCTAAACCTCTTAAAAGAACGTAATTTGATCCGCTCTTTGCACTGAATTGGCTTAGCCTACTATTATCAAGGATGACATCAGTTTCTGTGGCCGGCTGGGTAAGTCAGTGCGCGAAGACAGACCCAGGCTAATCTTCGTCAAGTTTAATGATTGCAAGACTCGTGAAAATGTCTGGATGTCGAAGACGTCGCTGAAGGGTACGGGCATTGCAGTCTCCGAATATCTCACACGGCTCCGGCATAAGATTTTTATCGCAGCGAGGCAGCGTCTCGGTGTATCACGTTGCTGGACTCGTGATGGAGATATCTATGTCACTGATGCTGATGGGCTTGGACGACTTATCAGAACTTCGAATGATTTGAACAGCGTTCTGGAGGCAGCTTGCATTACGGAAGCACCCAATAAGGAAGGGAAGCAGCCTAAGGTGACTGCTACTGGTAGAAATCGACGTGCCGTATGTAAAAAATAAGACTGTATTTTGTGTTTTCCAAGTCTATATAGTTCTATAAGTAGCTAAATCGTTTTTCTTATACGTATATAACATATATATAAGTAAAAGAACAACTATGTAGATATAAATGTATATATATATGTATATATATATGTATACATTTATATTTAAATACTATTATATACAAACATTTTTTTATTTTACTTATTTTTGATTTCTTGTGATGTATGATGATATATACTATTCTGCTCAGAACTCTGATGATAATAGCCTGTCATTCTGCTCTCTCAGTGATACTAATTCCGTTACTCCTGATATAGTACAAGCTCTCTTGGTGTCTGAAAGTTGGCTTATGCCTTATGTTAGTGCTAATCTATACAATATTCCAGGATATACTCTGATTAGGAATGACAGAATTGGATTAGGATATTGGATATTGGTGGTAGAGTAGCGATATACCTAAATTCAGCTTACAAGTATAAAGTTATATCTATTTCACCGGGTCTATATTCCGGTTCAGCAGAATATATTTTAATCGAGCTGTATCTGAATAGCTTAAAATATTGTCTTGGATTTATCTATTGTTCACCGTCCATTACTTATTTCCACGCTTTGGAATCCGTACTCGACACAGTTGCCACCGAATACATACATCATGTGATTATGGGTGACTTGAATACGGATCTTCTCACAGATTACTCTCGAGCTCGCAAACTAAACAGTTTGATTACTGCGTTTAACCTCCAAATACTGCCACTTAATGCTACTCATCATAACGTAGGTTCTCCTGATACTTGGCTTGATATAATCATTACGTCAACTGATTTATCACCTAATTACGGTGAAATGGCCGGGTTTCTCACGGCATGACCTTATTTACTTATCTCTTAATACTTATTGTCAATAGCGGCTATCTAAATTTATTGACGCCAGAAGCTATAAGTGCATCGACTTCAATCTGTTTAATACGCAATGTGCTGATGCTAATTGGTCACAAGTCCTTGAAGCAACTACCATTGACGATAAATTAAAAACATGTTGCGATATCGTTACCGCAATATTTGATCGCCATGCACCGATTCACAAAGTGAAAATCAAAAGGTCCTACACCATGGATAAACCAAGATGTTCGGATGGCCATGAAAAACCGTAATCGAGCCTTTATAAAATTTAGGAAGTAAGACTGAGGAAAACTGGTGCAGGTTTAAACTACTTCGAAATCGTTGCAATCAGGTCATACGCAACGTTAAACGTCGTTATTTTGATAATAATATTGTGGATAACTCCTTCGCCGACATGTGGAAATTCCTCAAATCACTTGGCTTAGGCTCGCAATCTGTTAATTTCAGTTTTTCTAACTGCACTCCCGATGATTCAAATAAACATTTTGTTCCAACCCCCTTTCTCGATATTGGCACCAAATCAAGTACTGTATCTCAATTGGCAACTTCACCGAAATTAACACAGGATACCTTTGAATTTTCGCCAGTTACCATAGAGGATGTGAAAAAAATACTCAAATCTTTAAAGTCTAAAGCTGTCGGTATAGATGGAATTGGACGTACAATGACACTTCTAATGCTTGAATGGATTCTCCCAATCTTTACTCACATCATCAATTTCTAACTTACATAAGGTACCTTTCCTACCATGTGGAGTAAAGCTCTGGTAATACCTTAACCTAAAACCAATAGTCCCTCTTTGATGAGCCACTTTAGACCAATATCTATTCTGCCATATCTTTCTTAAGTTGTTGAAGCAGTAGTGCACAAGCAACTATCAGACTTTACATTAGCACACAACTTATGGAACCAGTATCAATCCTGATTTCGGCCCGGACATAGTACTTGTACAGCTCTTCTAAAAGTTCTAGAAGATGTAAGAGCAGGAATGAATAAATCAAAGATTACAGAGCTAGTTTTAATTGGCTTCTCAAACGCATTTAACGCTGTGGACCATGACATTCTTGTTGCTACTCTTGAGAAGCTCAATATTTCTCCAGTGGTATCGAAGTGGTTTTTTCCCACCTCTATGGTGGTCAACAGGCTATAAAAATAAGTCCTGATAATCGCAGCACATCTGACTGGCTGAATCTTGATGCTGGCGGTCCCCAAGGTGGCTTTCTTTCTCCACTGTTATTCTCTATTTTTATAAACCTTATCACCCTAAATCTCAAGTGTTTGTATCATCTTTATGCCGATGATTTACAACTGTACACGTAAACCAGTACATATGATATTGATATCGCTGTTTATTGCTTAACGCTGACCTTGCACATATCAACTAGTGGTCACAGCAGTTCGATATCAGAGTTAATCCCAGCAAGTGTCAGGCCATAATATTAGGTAGCTCACGACAGATTAATAAAATTGATTGATCCTGTGCGCCGTCTCTTTCTCTAAACTCATCCGTTATTGCCTACTATTCCTCCATCAAAGACACATTGATGCTACTCTCAGCTGGAACAAGCATATAAAGGAAGTTAGTCGAAAGGTAACAGCTTCACTGCGTTCTTTGTACCGTTTAAAATATTTTTTTCCTAGGCAGACTAAGATTCTACTTGAGAACGCGTTGGTATTGTCAATAATAGATTACGCGGATATGTGCTACACAGATCTCAACGAAGATCACCTCAACAAGTTGGACCTTCTTCTGAACAACTGCATTCGGTTCATCTATGGGCTGCGCAAATATGATCACATATCTTTTGCAAACAACTTGGTTGGCTGCCTATTAGGCAACGCATGCACGTTAGGATACTTTGTACACTCTTTTCAATCCTCAATGATCCTCACGCTCTGGAATATTTAAAGTGTAAATTCCAGTTTCTAAGCTCCACACATGATAGATGTCTCCGGTCTTCCTAATAATCTGAGCCTTCATATTCCTATGCATCGTTCTATATATATTATTCTTTTTTAAATATCGTAAATATCGTTTACGTTTATGAAGTGTTTTTTTTAAGTATGTACGTGTATTTTGTGTGCACCCCTTAATTTTAAAACCTCTCCTTTGCTGCGGCAGACTGGTAGAGAATGCCACATGGCATTAAGTCCGCCATTTGTACACTAATTTTGTTTTATGCAATAAAGTTTTAAATAAATAAATATAACACAGGGTGACACTTATTTGTTATTCATAGATTGGTTTATCCAAACAGCATAATACTTTACCTGATGTTAGGAAGTATCTTCCTCTGTTACTAATAAAAGTAAATCCTTCTGAAAGTTAAAAGCGATATAAGGGGTATTCGTTTCCACAGTGCATCCTTTTCCAGGAATGCTTTAAATTTTATCGACCTCAAATATTTATTTAACGACCAATGGGATTTTAATTTCAATTATCTTTAAACTTGAAATTAAAATCTGAGCTGACAAAAATGATGACATAAGGTATAGTGAGCGTTGGTCGTCTGCTTGTACTTTATTTGAGGTTGAAGTTATATTTTGTAAATGCATTTGTACGATGCTGAATTGTTTGTTCGTCACTACTACATTTCTTTTAAATATATTAGATTGAGCTTCTGTTACGCTGGTCTGATTTTTAAGTAAGGTTCGAAGATGATTTTCGTTATAAGATACTTTTTCGATGTCGTTTTCATATTGCCTTAAAAATCTATTATCCATAACGCCAAACAAGGAATTAGCCAAATGACGCACGCCATCGATTAAGCCTCTCTTCTGCTGTTCCGGTCTTGAAATTAAGTTAATTCATTATAGTGCTCGATTTCTGATGGTACATGATGCTGTGATATTGTAATATATAAATATCCTTATGTAATCGATGCACGTATTTTTGTAAATAAGATAGTCTTACCCAGTATGATTAGTAAGGAAGTTGTTAGTGTACTCTTCAAAAGTACACTAACAACTACCATTCATCTCTGATAAGGTTCATTTCGTACTTTTTATCAAAAGAGAGATTTTGATCGGAGTTGAAATAAGATACGTTATAGATACAACGAACAGGAGCAATTGTAAATAAAAATATAAGCAGTGTCGTAAAAATAATGTAAGAAAATCTGTTGATTTTATGACGAGTTCTTGTCGTTTTTTCATTATTCTGATTGGTAATGATGGTTGGTGGAGTCTCACTTATCTGTTTATTGCAGTCTGCGCTATTTTTTGAGTACGATCTTCATGTAAGTCAACGAGCAGAAAAATTAGCTTATCATGGTTATGTTTCATCTATCTTGCGCTATGGTTTAATTTTATGGGGAAATTCTGTAGACATCCAGAAAGTATTTTTGTGTCAGAAGAAATGTGTTAGAGCACTTTGTAGAGCAGATTTCAGAAATTCGTGCAGAGCTCCTTTTCGGTTTAAAGTTACTCACTTTGCCGAGTTTGTACATATTCGAAATGTTATAGTTTGTAAAAAAACATTAGGAATATTTTAAGGAACTAGGTAATGTCATGATTTTAAGAACTAGAAATAAAGATGTGTTGAGTAAAAACAATATATGCCGCCTAAAAAATTAACATTATTTAGTAGAAATATTTATTGTATGGCTATCGATATATATAATAAGTTGCTCTTTAATTATAAAAACTTAAATTTCAATGACTGTAACCAAAAAATTTATGACTTATTGATACAAACATGTTACTACACAATTGATGAATATTTTCAAGACACTGAATTGTAATTAAATGAATCTATATGTATAAGTTTAGGAATCATAATGTTTTGTGATATTTTTATAACATTTAAATATTCATATTTGTAAATACTATTTTGATATTATTAAATAGGTTTTTAGATAGTAAATCATTTTGTAATCAACTTCTTATAAATATTTGCACGCTGTTTAGCAGTAAAAAATGTAGAAATGTCAATTTTAATTAAAAACTATTTGTTCACATTTTTTCGCAAATAAATTCATTTGATTTGATTTGATTGATAGCGAGAAGTGAAAGTTTTAATATAGGCCTTTTAATGGTACAGTTTTTCGTTTTTACAAAGACCACCCTGACATATCCATTTTTTCCGGGATGGACCTGAACGACTTTTCCAATGCCCATTTTTCGGAAGGTAGGTTCTCTTCCTTGAAATGACGTGGTGCCAACAAGCGGGAGGAGTGACGTCAACCATCCTCTGTACTCTGGTTGACAGAAAGTAAGGCTGAGATAGAAGATAAGCGCTCCATAATTTCAGCTTTGGAAGTAATTTATTTTTCAAGGGCTGCGGTGAGTAGTCTCGTTGTGCACCCGGCCTTGTCGTTTATAGTTGTAATGTGAATAACCCAAGCGTAGGCTGCTTCGCAAAAACCGTGAATAATGTATTTACTATTGTTACCTAAGTATCTTGGTATTTCAAATAAATAAAGTTTTTGAAAATCTAGTTTTAATAAATTCCATTCGTTTTTGATCTTATCCGTTAGCTCTTCATCCCAGCTTATTTGTTGTTCTGACGATGTCTTCTGGAATAATATCTTTGCTCTGATGGTAAGAGGTGAGAGCCAGCCTAGCGGGTCAAATAGCTTTGCAATATTAGATAGCTGCTGTCTTTTTGTAAGGTGATCGTCATTATTATAATCTGTGCATTTGTTTTAAAATGAAAATGTGTTTGTTTTTGGGTTCCAGCGCAAACCTTATGTTTTTTTTAAATCACTTTTAAAATCTAGGGGTGCGTCTACTTGTCCAGGAGATAAATTTTGTATTAGCTCTGTACGATTGCTGGACCACTTCCGAATATTCATACCAGCCTCCGTTAAGATGTCGATCAGCTGTTGCTGTAATTTTTGGGCTTCTTGTACTGAACCCATCCTATCAGGAGATCATCAGTGTTAAAAGATGACTGTAGAACTCTCGAGGATAGAGGATTCTTATCCGTCTCATCCAAGGCTAACCCTTTTAGTGTCTGCATGGTTAACTACGGAGCGGCCCTGGTTCCATAGGTAATGGTTGTTAGCTGGAACTCCCTTAACATTTTGTGTGGTGAACTTCTCCAGATGATGCGCTGTAGGTGCTGATCAGATTTGAAATTGTATTTTCACAATCAACAAAAGCATTGGAAAAGTCTTGTCGTGTAAACGCGAGGCTTGAAAATTATATCTTGATACCTAAGATAGATAAAGTTTATAGAGACTTCATAAGCAGGGTCGTATGACTACTACAAGCAACGATTTATTTTGTGTTACTACAATACTGACCCAGACATATTATAGAAAACGCAACCTATTTCAAAGTTTGCGTCGGTAATACAAAATTATTTATCCAGCAAACGTAATCAAAGATAAGTGGTGGCTACTTGCCCGTACGTCACTTACGAAGATGTGGGTAAATTTCACCCGAATCGAAAGAGTTCCAATCTGG
This sequence comes from Marasmarcha lunaedactyla, assembly GCA_923062675.1. Lineage (NCBI taxonomy): Eukaryota > Metazoa > Arthropoda > Insecta > Lepidoptera > Pterophoridae > Marasmarcha > Marasmarcha lunaedactyla. The sequence goes on from OV281350.1 coordinate 5,108,912, forward strand.
CTCCACTTAGTACCCTTTTGTGGGTGGTTAGTTCGGATTCTTTATGAATTATTTTATGTGGACTTACATTAAACCTTTCTAAGAAAGATATCTCAAGCCCTAAAAAAATAACTAAATCTATTTTAGTAGATAAGCAAGTGAGTTTGTTTGCTATTTGCATATATACGAAAATCACCACATAATTTGGAACACTGCTTAAATATTTATTTATTTACTTTCTTAAATATTTAAAGATTCTCTTGCAGATACGCGTTTTTCAACAAATAGATGCCTTGGCTTTTTAACATAAGTAACATTATAATTTTACGTGTTTTAGAAAAAAAAAATAGTTATACGTAATGTTTACTTATAATTAATATTTTTAATAGAAAAAATGCATAAACACCAGATACAGATGATCCCTGTGGCAAATTCCTTCAAATCAAAGATGGGAAATGTCAGTAAAACTACAAAGTGTTTCCGGAACGAATAACGATTTTTGTTTATAATTATTTTCGCTACTGCATTATAAACAATTTCATCCATGCTTTTGCACTAAACGTGTTTAATTAAAGAAAATTGCATAGAATACGGATGAATGCATTTAAAAATAAATACAGCTTTCTTTTAATAACATCTTACTTGAATCCCAATAAAGCTACTCATATCCTTCAAATGAGTTTAATATAGTAAAAATAAATATAAACCTTTTTATTTTTTTTTATTACGATTATTCTTAATTACTCGCTAATTACGTACTAATCACTTCGCATGTTAGGTATATCCAGTGTCCCATTTTCGTCTCATGAATCGATAGTCATAGATAGTATCCCTAGTAACTACTGAAAATATTGCAACTTAAGCAATTATATCAGTTCAGTTATAAAATAATCTTTCCAAATAAGTCTTATATGACAAGACGTGCATGAACAAAAAAATTCATCGTTTGAAGGGAAGTCAGGCCTTAGCTTTCGGTTTCTAGTTATGCATTATCTCTGTCTTTATCTGTCTACGAGGATGGATTGAAAAGTTCGCAACCTGACATGAATAGCGTTGTCATATTATTATAAAACTACCCTCATATGAACCGTAGACTCCTTGTCAGTCTCTGTGTAATTTTTCTTTGAGATACATGCGTAATTATTTATTTTATTGAACATTAAGTGAGAGTAGGTTTCATTAATTTTGAAAATGGATAGTTTAGAGCACCGTGCCGTGATCAAATACCTCCACAAGAAACACTCAACTCCAAAGCAGAATCATGAAGATATGGTGGTTACTTTAGGAACATCTGTTCCGTCGTATACAATGATAAAAAAGTGGACAGCTGAATTTAAACGTGGACGAGAGAGCATCAAATATGACCCCCGCTCTGGAAGGCCTTCTACAGCTACGACTTCGGAAAACATGGAAAAAATATGTGATCTTATCAAGACAGAAGATTGAAGGTATCTGAGATAGCTGAAGCTCTAGTAATTTCATATAAACCTACGCAAAACATGATCGTTAAGGAATTAGGGTTCCACAAAGTGTCTGCAAGATGGGTTCCGCGGCTCCTTTCAGTTGAACAGAAATGATTAACTCGGCTCACGATTTCTAGAGACTGTTTAGAGCTTTTTCAAGCTGATTCAAACGAATTTTTGGCAGGGTTTGTTACCATGGACGAAACATGGGTTCATCACTATACTCTTGAATCCAAAAAACAAACAATGGATGAGACCCGGATCTCCGACCCCCAAGAAAGCAAAGGTGTGTTTTTTAGTAAACAAGGTAATGGCATCGGTTTTCTGGGATTCTAAGGATGTCATCTTGGTTGATTACTTAGAAAGAGGTCAAACTATAAATTCTGCATACTACTACTACTACTACTACTATTACGTCGTTTACGCGAAGAAATAAAGTCTAAAAGACCAGGATTGTTGACCAAGAAAGTTTTGTTTCATCAGGACAATGCTCGTGTTCACACATCTGCACAATCGATTTTAGCTCAAATAGTGAATTTTGGTTTCAAATTGCTTCCTCATCCCCCTTTATTCACCTGACTTGGCACCTTCTGACTTCCACCTATTTCCAAAACTAAAAAAACACTTAGGTGTTCTACTAATGAGGAGCTCAAAGTGGCCGTAGGCGCATTTCTGGAAGACCTTGACGAGACTTCCCATTTAAATAGAACTTAAATGGGATCAAGGCTTTGGAGAACGCTGGACTAAGTGTCGTGACCTAGGAGGAGAGTATGTACAAAAATTAAATATAAAAAATTGCATTATGCCTGTGTTTTCTTATTTAGGCCGCAAACTTTTCAATCCACCCTCGTACCTATCTATTACCTGTACACCTTGCATAAAGTAAGTATCAGTATCGTAGAGTAGCTGTCAGCTAGACAGCCCCCAATGTTGATTCAAAAACCTTCTCAGCGAGAACAATCATTAATAAAGTGTTCGGTAACTTGACAATAATTCTACACCAAAGTGTAAGTGATGATAGATCCCTCCTGGATCCATTCAAATAAGCGATTTAATTGTAAAAGTCAAGGCAAATTTTTCAAAGCTAGTGTAATAATTATTTATTTATTAGAACTATCTTAGTTTCTAGTGTGCCTTTCTGCAAAATCGCATTTATTTCGTATAAATTCAGCACTTATGAGCACAAATCCAAAAGCAACTTGAGATAGAAGACAAACGTCTAATCCTTTTTCAATTAAAAAAAAACTTATTTTAGCCTACTCTATGAGATAAAATTCCTTGGCTACGTAATACGCAATGCGGGTTTAAATAGTAGGTACGAATGTGTCTGCATATTACCAACTACAACATTATTCATGGACTTGTGTTTTGTAAATTGGTTTTTGATTTAAGGAAATAAACCAATCTAAATAAAAAGTAAATTAGTTACACAAGGTACATCAAGTAGATAACTTAAGTTTATTAGCTAAGGTTAAAATAGTTGAATGCTGTCCAACAACGTTGAACCATACATATAAAAATTTCGAATTGAAAGTTAAAGTACATGTAAATTCCTTAGTTAAAGCAAAGTTGTTGTGTAAATATAGGCACTTGTCAGTTACCAACCATTTATGCTATGTACCCAGTTTTAACTCATTAGTTTTCACTCATTTTTAATCACCCATTCAAACTGTTGGCTCTTTGGTAGCATTGGAGTTATTACACTTTTTAGAGAATATTGTCAAAAGAATAAAAAGAGCCCTAAACACTCACACAAGGGTACCATAGCAACGAATAACTTACCTTGGACAAATCTGTTGGGTTCAAGAATACAAAATAGACATTTGGCCCATAGTTTAGAGTCATTTTATACTTGTATTGCACAAGATTAAATGAAAATTACTCGAAGGAGATTGAGCTTTCTTTAATCATTTGGTATAAAAGAATTAAATTTTACGCGTGCGCCAAATGGCTTTTACTGCTTAAATTATAAACTGGCAAAAAATTTAAATGGAAATTCCTGTTGAGTTTTTTCCGGCATTTAGGAAAGTTTAAGTATGGATAAGACAGCTAAGTAAAGTTGACCCATTGATATATCTTTGCCTGAATGCTGTTATGAAACACCTACGGTAGGTACTTTGTTGGGATTATGTACTTAGAACATGGTATTTAATTTCCTCTTGATATTAATATATTTCCAATATCATTGAATAAGCCGGTGAACTTGAACTAAGGCAGATTAAGTTTTGTAGCATTTCTTCACAAAAAATCTTGAAAATGCCCAGTCTGAAAGTTTTATTTGAAGTCCCAGTTCAAGATATCGTCTTATCCAATTTTGATATAAACATACCAAAAATAATATTTATAATCCTAAACTAAATTGTTTTGGAATTACAGTTAAATAATATATCATGGTCTAGTTTTATATAATGTTCTTTAATTTGCAAACACAAAACTAATATAAAGTAAGTACCACGTAAGTAAGTCTACTTCTTGTGTTATTTCTTGGGAACAGGTTTAAGGTTTTTTAACCTTTAGTTTAAGGACTGAGATATATTGATTTTGTACTCGTCATTATTGTTTCTCGACAGCTTTTTTAATCCCACTGCATCAACATTTGTTGCATTTTGCATAATGCAGCTTCACCCAACTAACGGGTGGTATTCGGCAATATGTAATCCATCACGCTTGCCTACTGCGAGTTGGCACACTTTTAAACATGTCTTCGAAATAATTTCTAGGGTAAATGGTCCTCACGATGTTCCCCTTCATAAATTTAAGGAAATAAATAATCTGACTTTTGATTTCCAATATATTTTAGAAAATTTTATGTTTGTATAGAAAAAGAGATCTGCACAATGTTGACACACAGGGAAGAAATAAGCTGGCAGCTTTTAACAGTTCATGAAATTATAGTCCTGAGGATATCCAAGGTCTCACCACTGACAGATTGAGATAAACTATATAGCAAAGAGCACCGAGAAGTCACGCAAGGTGGTGGTATATCAGCAAAGATATTCACCGCTTGGTTAAATGTCTTTAATAACTCTTTTTAAAACTCGTTTTAAACTGCGGTATTTGGGACGAGAAAATATTCCGTAGATTCCTCAATTCTGCTTGGCAGAGTTGTATTCGATGATTCACCTTCTTCTCGAAGTCCGGCCTACTACATAACTGATACGTTTGCCCTTATCATACATACTCAACAAATTAGACTGAAGCATCCCTAATTTTCACTGGCGTAGGTACGACATGGACGTTATATAAGTCAATTACGTAACCTTCATTTTATCCATGTTCTTCTCAAGGCCTACTTGCTGGGAGGCTCTGCAGAGGTCATTGAGCACTTTACTAAAATCCTTCAGGATCTCAGCCATGATAATATCGTTAGTGAAGTGAAGTGAGAGATGTCTTCGTTGGTATTGATGCCAAGTCCGCTCCAGACCAAAGTCGACTAATGAAAAATGAATGGACTTAGATATTTCTTAAACTTGATATAAAGGAAATTGTAGACTTGTTAGACGGTTATATCATAATTTTCACTTGGAGATATTCAAAATAAATCACAGAGGAAATACAATCGACAGAGAAGAAGAAAATTAATATTTCAGTGATACCAGATCAAAAATCATAAAAATGAACGTACTGATTTCTCAACCTTAGCCATTTTGACTTTTTAGCAGCTCTAAATTTAAAAAAAATATTTTTAGACTTACCTGGTATGACAGATACAATGAAGACTCAAGAGTCTGTGAGAGTTGACTGATGATGGTACAGTTCTGCACGATCAGTGCCGCATGTGGAAGAAAGCAGAGAAGCAGCATCTGTAGCATGAAGATTCTTTGACCTCGTCTGTTGGGAAGAAAATTTGGCATTAGTGCTATGGAAAAATAATCAATGGGTATAAATAAATGAGAAATTCAGCTATGAACTGCCTGCGTCTGGTTTTTCAGAAAAATATTTTCCCAGTTCTTTCAAGCGTCAAATGAATAGATATCTCGTGGATAGACGTGTAACATCTTCGTCTTCATCGTCACTTTCCATCCGGTGACAAAGAAGACAAACGTTTCAACCTTTTATAATTAAAAAAAAATACAAGTTGTGTCCATGGATTACATTACTTGTAGATACTCGGTGTGTCGTTGATTAAAAACACATGGAATCGCCATTGTTTATATAATTTCACTGGAACTTTCTTCTTTTCAACCCGAAACATAGGGAGGTAAACGTGGTAATTATGCAGATAAGTAATAAAAACGATTATACTAGCGCTCCAGAGGAGTGCTTAAAAAAAAATTATTCGTTTACAAAAAGGTTTCGTTTACGAAGCCGAAAGCCAACCACAGTAGGGTAAAGACATTCCTACAGAATCTCCACACCACCGAAGTTCCGCAACATAATTCACAATTTTTAAGTAATGATAAACTTGATGCCTAAACTTACTAATATATGGCAGCCCACACACTTAAAGTGCGCAGCGCGGCCAGTTGTGAATATATTAAAATTTTCGTTTTGATTCCTACAGGCTGCTTCTGTTGCCAAGTATGTATAATACATTTATAATAAAATTTGATTTCTAACTATACGTTTTCTCAAATTATTAATTTAACTGCGTTAAATCTATATAGTCTACAAAGTAAAGGTTAAATAAACTGCGATACCTATTTTATTAGCAAATTTTTTTTAAACCAGGATATGTACCATAGAAAACGTCATCGATTTTATTAAAGCAGTCTAATAATTATTGTACTCAAAAGCGGATTTATTGAATGTGGTGAGAATTAGTGCTTAGTTAAATAACCATAACAATGACTTTAAAAGGTTAATATGGTGGCTAAAAAAACAAATTTACTTTCCAAACGAGAAACACCTACGGTGAACTTCAACGTGAAACAAAACCCGATCAAGCGTAGAAATTAAACGAGTTTGAACATAGTTTTAAGCTTCGGTTCTAATTAACATAGTGGTAGTACTTTGAACTACTTAAGTTATATTGTAATTTTCGATATATATTACAAAAATACCACTTCAATTTGCCACAGGTTAAACAAAAAAGGGGAATAAGATTACTATACATATTTATTTACTATAATATTGAAAAACTTGAATCTGTCTCAATTTAATGTAACTAACTCTAAAACATTATAAATAAAGCACGTATAGACCACTGTATAAAAATCGTGAATGTGTGACACAGGAAATTCGATTTGAAGTTTCATTTCCGGTTTGAGTCAAAGTTCCGGCTCAAAAAATATTAGGTCTTTACCTATGAAATTGCCGTTTTTCACGAAATAAATGAAGCGTAATTTTTTTATATATTTTTTAATTTCTATTAATCAAAATAATCACCCATGCAATCAATGCATCTTTGCCAAATGCATTGGTAGCTTATTGATGCTTCTCTTGAAGAAATCAGCTGGACGGGAGGCAACAAATTCTTCAAAGACATTTTGTACTGCCTCTCGGGTATTGAATTTTTTTCCCGCCAAGAAGTTATCCAAATTCTGGAAAAAGTAGAAGTCTGTAGGCGCAAGGTCTGGTGAGTACGGCGGATGACGGAGAACTTCCAACCCCAACTCTTGTAGCTTGGAGACCGTCTGCTGTGCAGTATGAGGTCGCACGTTGTCGTGCAGGAGCAGTGGAGCCGAATGATTGACCAAAGCTGGTTGGAGACGTGCGAGCTTCTCCATCATTGTGTTCAGTTCTTCACAGTACACATCTGCAGTAATGCTTGTCCCGTTTGGCAAGAAGCTGTGATGAATTACACCCGCGTTAGACCACCAAACAGTGACCATCACTTTTCTAGGGGTAAGTTTTCGTTTAGGGCATTGTTTGGGTGCTGAACCAGGGTCCAACCAACTTGCTGAGCGCTTACGATTGTCAAACAGGATCCATTTCTCGTCACAAGTAACAATGCGGTTCAGGATTCCTTCATTTGTATGCCTGCTGAGCAGTGCAAGGCACGTCTCCACGCGTACTTCGCGCTGGCGGTCATTGAGTTCGTGGGGTACCCATTTGTCAAGCTTTTTTACCTTGCCAATTTGACGCAAATGGACCAATATTGTTTTGAAGCTAACGTCGAAAGCTGCTGCTAATTCAGCCGTGGATTGAGTTTCATCAGCTTTCACAATTGCCTTTAATTCGTCATCGTCGACCAAAGTTTTTGGACGACTTTTTTCAGGGTTCATTTTTCAGGTCAAAATTTCCAGAACGGAAGTGGGTAAACCAATAACGGGTGGTGCGTTCGTTTGTAGTGTTCGCTCCGTAAACGTCGTTGATGTTGCGTGCCGCTTGTGCCGCTTTGCTGCCACCACGAATTTTTAACTTATCCATGATGACGAAAAATGTTCGAATGCGTTGAAAACAAAACACTAACTATTAAACAAATGACGATTTTAGAAAAAGAATTCCATGTTTGTCAAATGAAATTAATTTGAAATTAGAATTATCAGTAAAAAAAAAATATTTTCATTTGAAATGGCCAGTACGGCAAAACGGCAGTTTCATAGGTAAAGACCTATTATATACATATTATGCGACTACATTACGACATTAAGGGCGCTACAAAATTTTTCCGGCCGATATTAATTGGCACGGACAGGCGCCAAATTAAAATATATTATTTAGATGCATGTTTGGGGAAAACCGCCCAATTTATGCCTTTCGGTTTCTGGTGTTCGATACAAGGACTACCCGATCGGAAATAAAATACAATATGTTTAGTAGTTGCTTCAGGCCAACCCGTTCGTTCAACAAATATGTATGTATGTATAATATGTAATAATAAAAGCGGCCCTACGCATTGACTCAATTAAAATAAAGCCATTGTCAGGTAATTTCAAGCCAACAGACACATTCTTCAGTTGTTTATTTACATACAATGTATGCCCTGTACATACACGGCTTTTGGTATGATATTAAATTTTGTCTGTTGATTTTTAATGGATTAAAATTGGAAATTGGGACCCAATTTAATAATGAATTCGTCAGTGGCAAGCTTATCATCTTAAAATTATGCTAGCTATATTTTGATCCTGAAATTCCCAGGGGATTGAGAGCTGCGTAGTTTTACCACAGAAGATACTAATGATAATAAAAATACTTCCAAAGAGAACATTACAGGAAACAATCATTTTAAATTGCTATCTAAGCATAGAGGGGCGTTACCAACATGTTCCGTTCAGCACATTGGGATCAGCAGTATTTGTTGATTGATAAGGCCGGCCAAAGCAATTTATTTTTTATTTATTTAATATATACTTGGCTTGTGCAGATTGCATAGTGCATTCGGGTTCTGTGCATATTGGCATATGCAGCTTGTCTCGTATAATTTATATAATTATTTTATAATTATTATTTTATTAGTATAATTTATTTCTTTATGATACTGATATGATATTTTATTACACATTGATCAATAGTAATTTACAATAATTAAGGTTTTGCCAGACAACTTTTTATTCAATGGAAATTGAGAAGTGTAGTGGAAGGTAGTGTAATGTTTTATGAAATTAATATACAATCAAAAACCGTGTGATATTGGGAGCCAAGTTCAATATCACCAGTTCTTTGACTCCTCCTATGTGCGATTTTATTGAAATAAAAGTGAAAGAACATTCATAACGCTATTAATGTCAAATTTTATTTATTTAGCCGTTTTTGCGTGAATAAGTTACAAAAGTCCAACATAAAAATTTTTACAATTATTGGGGTTGGCTGGTTGTACGAGTACACCTATTTTGGTGGAAACTTACTCAATCTTACCTATACTTGATTTTTTTTTTATTAATGTTATTGGCGTGTCTTGTTTGTAAATAAATAAAATAAATAAATAAATATTTTATCGATCAAAAAAGGGTTCAACAGGCCCCTAAATTATGTATAGTCGGGGAAATCAACGGAGATCTCAGGCTAAGGCAAGAATGGCTTGCGCGTTGTTTAGTCTTTTGTAGGCGCCCCGCATACTAAGGGGCGACAAAACTGCAGGGGATTCGAATGTGTATCTGAGCCTGCACAAGTTCCCCGACCGTAAAGTCGTCGCCAAAACACATTTTATTTGTATATTTATTTTGGGTACACCCCCCTCCCGTTTGCCGGTTGGTGATCCATAACACCAATTTATTATATTATTATTAATATGATCAGGAAGTAGTTAGATTATGTATACATACATGCAAGTTAGAGTTACTATAGCAATAGATATAGATAGTTATAGAAATTAAGGGCTATCAGAAAATGATATAATTTGGGAGCGGGATCAGAACATCATATGATTACACGAGTAGTACTTGTATTAAATGCAACGACGAAACAAAAATGAACAACTGAATTAAAAACAATCAAATGAAAAAGAATAAAAACATCCAAAAAAGATAAATGTCAGGAAATGTCCATAAATACCAGAATTTACTGAGACTCCCTTTCTATTTCACAAGTTTTTGAATGAGGAAAGACTAAGTTGGACTTGATGGACATGTACAAAATCAGCATGAAATATGCACAGTCTATAGATGCTAACTTTTATATAAGAACTTCACTTCCAGGTTAAGTTATTTTTAAAGCACTACAAATTAAATATACTATAATTCTAAATGATTAAAATACGAGTAATTAAATCTTACAAATTTCAAAAACCTATTTTTAAAGTAAAACAGCAATTATCAGTCAACTATGAACAAATCTTTTATCCACTTAGCAAGGTGTTTATGGCCTTCGTTGCAGAGTTCGGTGAAGGTAGTATGTATCCCACTCAGATGGAATTTTAACCTCATTTAATATTATTTTGACATACCCACTGGTTTTAAAAATTCTACTACATAAATACAATTTGCAAAAATTTTTGTACGAAACCTTGGTAATCTCTTACTGCATTATGGATGCTGAGCTAAACGTACCCTAAGGATGGCTTTAAAAAATTAAATATTGCTCTTTTAGTGGCTTACTAAGTTGCTAGCAAGCGAGGCACTTTAAATAATATGACGTCTTTAAACAATGATTCTAACTGTGAACGATATAATTTTTTTTAAATGAATACGAAAATACTAAATAGTATTATTAGTATTGTATTTGTTTAGTATTTATTTGGTCGATAACATACAGTCCTTATTTTGCGGTTCACTCATACTGTTTTAATAACATTATTTATTTTACTAGGCTGTATGTATTAATTCTTTGCCTTCTCTATTGGTTGGGTAAAAAAAGTTGAGTTGGCGGGAACTGTCACTTTTGAAGAAAAAATGATGGAGGTGCAACTGTGAACTTGTGAACCACGTTTTCACGTTTTTATATTATAATTGTGTTTTTACGGTGCCCTATGCCTATTGATATTTAACGTTTTGTAGCCGAAAACTTAAATAAACTTTGTGTGTTGTGAAAAGTGAACTGAAGGAGTGCCAGTAGGGCACACTGAGGGATGAAGGGCTACAGTGAATCATCTCGATTTGCGGGAGCAATTTGGCTCACTTTTTATTTTTTTTTGTTTCACTGTAGTACATTTGCACGAAATAGACTTTGTTCTTTTGTTTTATTTGTTGATAGCGGTTAATTACGTAAACTATGGCGACGCGTAAGCAACGTTTGCGTGATTTAAAGTATGCAGCGGTCATACGACGTTTGGAACTTATTCATGATCTTAGTAAAAGGGACTTTTCTGTAGGTGATGATATAGGTTTAGCGGAATTTAAGGTACGGTTCGCGGACATCGATAGTTTACATGAGGAATTCACCTATTTACATTTTGAGATTCAATTGGATGAAGGTGAAGATTTAGATACAACACAACATGAGGATAAGTTCATGAAGTATGACAAAATATATTACGATATTAAGCGGAGGTATTCAGAGTTGTTTTCTATTAATCCTAATGAGGTGAAATCGTTCACAGGTACTGGCGGGGATTTTAAATCCAATATTAGTTTGCCGCGGTTGCATTTAGCTACATTTTCTGGAAAGATAGAAGAATTTATTTCTTTTATGGAATTATTTGATTCGATGGTTGGACGCGATCGTAGCTTAAGTGATACTGAGAAATTATTTTATTTGTTTGGATCGGTTACCGGTGAGGCTAAGTCGTTAATACAGCATTTGAGTATTACGGAAAGGAATTATTCTGTTGCACTTGAGTTGTTAAATAACAGGTACAAAAATAAGAGATTGTTGGTCGATAAATTAATGTATAATTTATTTAACTTTGGTCAAGTACATAAAACTTTGAATTCTTTAAAACCATTTTTAAATTCATTGTTGGAAAATACTAAGGCACTCGAAAGACTTGAGCTGCCAGTTCCTGACTGGTCTTATGTACTATTCTATTTAAATTTACAAAAATTAGATTCTTCTTTACGCAAACATTTCGAGGAGCGGTTTTTTAGGTAGGGAACTACCTACGTTTGATGACCTTTTGAAGTTTTTAGAGGATGAGGTTCGTACTTTGGAAACGAGTTCGAGTGCCCTAGGCACTGGCGGATCGCGCGTGATCCCGACGCGGGCTCATGCGTCGGTCGCCAGGGCCCGAGACACGTGTGGCGCCTGCAAGGGTGCGTCCACACATTTCTTAACCAAGTGTAAGACGTTTATATCTTGGTCCCCGGTGTTTTCACGTTTTTATATTATAATTGTGTTTTTACGGTGCCCTATGCCTATTGATATTTTACGTTTTGTAGCCGAAAACTTAAATAAACTTTGTGTGTTGTGAAAAGTGAACTTAAGGAGTGCCAGCAGCAACAAGGTTCGTGCTTAGGGTTTTATTATAATATATTTTTATTCGTATTTATACAGACCAAACATTCGGACTGCACAACGCCGATGACTGGATCGTGTTTTCATGTTCCAAGATAAAATTAACTCAAAATTTGACTCGGACGGCGCGGCACAGCTATCGAAGTTTTAACATCCTTTTCACCGCCGCACGAGTCTCTGCTGCTCATAATATCTTTTATTACTATATATTTTACCGTGTGCGATCGGCGCATACAGTATTACTATAATTAACTTGTACATTTTTAAAGGCAGGCGGGGCACTTGCCGGTGGACTGAAATGATTTCTTGAGCTGGGTGAGACAAATATCCCAACAAATAAATATCGTAATAAAAACCTAATTGAATAACATAACTGAACAAATAGTACCTAAATAAAAAAAGAAACTATAAAGAAACAATAGGAACCAAGTTATCAATCCATGTCCTTCTTCAAAAAATAGATTTACTTTAAAAAATTACTGAGTATATCCATTTTGAAACCCGTTAATGGGTTTTAATAACTTTTTCATCAAAAACAAATATTTAAACAAAGTTAATGTTAACTTATTATTAAAAATTACCTCTTGAAAATAAATAACACAATCAAAATCAACTAAAATTAAGCTAAGAGTTATTTAACGCTCCCCTCTGTTTATTATTCTAATTAATGTACCGTTGTTTTGTAGATCGAAGGCCATAAACAGGTAGATACTCTCCTCACTATAGTGATGAACCTTGAAAACTCTAACTTTTGCTTAAGCATATTCACAGTCCCAAAATAATAATATTATCAACCGATTATTGTTTGTGATAGCCTTGAAAGTATTACGCGTTTAATGGTAAATTAATAGGCTTACGATGTATATTTTAGATACCTAAACTTTAATATTTGTGAATTGGCAGATGCAAACTTTTGTTTTATAATTGAATACTTTACAAATAATATTTTGATTGCAAAATTTAGAAACAGGTAGAATTTGTTATTGAATCAAAAAGGGATGAACTCTAGAAGTGATGGTTTGAAATTGAAAATTATCATTGCGACTATTGGTAGCAACATGTTGCATATGTAAAAAGCAATCGTATTTGGTTTTTTTGTTTTGCTTGTTTTCTTCTTTCGACTTGTGTTCGTCAATATACACAACCATATATAAAGAAACCACCTTGTTACGCAACTGCAGTGGCATGCACAGATATTTCAGAAAGGGTATGCACGACAAATGCACAAAAAATATCTTATCAATTTCAGCTTTTTTTCGATGTACCTCAATGACTCTTAGCGCAAGGTGTCATTGACTTTGCGTGATGTTTTATATACAACAATCGAAAATAGCTAACAAACTTAAATGCTATCCGTGCGATGTTTAGTTTGTTTTCTTTACGCAAATTAATAAAAAATTAAAATAAATTACGTTATTACGTAGGTATGAAATGATTAGATACGTTTTACAAGTTAATTTTTGTAAATCAAATCCACACGCACACTTTTTCGATAGTGCTGCAAAAGGTCACCATTAAATCGCAAGATGCTTTTATATAATGAGTAAAAGATCTTTTTCGATTCAATATCTATAAAAATCTTAAAAGAAATCGCGATCTGTGACAGATCCAAAAATTCTTTTATCTTGGTTTGAATACAAAATGCACGGAAAGCAACGTTTAGGTGTAAACATTGAAATATAACTTTCTATGAAAATAACGAATAGCGTTATCTTTTTTTGAATTAAACCACGTGCTTTCCGATTGAGGATCACACCTTCCTTCGTAATAAATTAAGATTTCACCGAGTAAGAAACAGATTTTAGTTTTTTCCCATTTTTTAAGTAAATATAAAAGAAATTATTACCTAAATAATACCACACAACAACTCTTTACGGCCATTATCACAAAATCCAACATAAAAACGTTAGGAAATTAAAAAATTTAATACACTCAATTACTTGCGCTAAGAAAAACAATCAAAACCAAATGCTTAAATAACTCTTTGACATTACCATGCAATTACGAACACACGAAATACCGCCAACCTGACAAAAACAAGTCAACCCCTCAATCAACAACATAGCAAACCGAGCTTTGACAGCTTTTCCATTCAGGTTACAAAAGAGGTTGTGCACAAACAATATTCAGTTGACAGCTCGCTAACAACCACAAAATTATAGTTTTGTGGTTGTGTTAAAGGTGAAATAAAATAATTTTCACAGAGATGCATTATGGGCTATCATTTTGGTAAATCATAATCATGTTATTTTAAAGAACGGCAAATGCACAATTCACTATTGACCGTATTTGTGACACTCAATAATTATATCAGACGCATGAGTGAGTTTAAAAATCTCGATCCCTTGTCTGAGGCGCCATGCATTATTTTTTTATTTCATTTTACCAATAAATTAAAATCATTGTGTTCATTTGAAGTCAAAAAAGTTAAAATCATAAAAGAAAATTATTATATAACCATCGTTTCACAATAATGGAAGAAAACTTAGTGTTAAATTTCTTTGTAATTTGGATAATTTTTTACGATTATTTTCCTGTGTTTGTGGTTTTATACTTTACAAGGAAAGAAAGTTAGATTCTAGAGAGTATTATGCTGTTGGAATCTCAATATCAATTCAATTTATTTTTATATTAATTCAAAATAACTGTTATACTTGAAATATCTTATTTACAAAGAAGAATATTGTTTCTATTACTTATTTCTTAGCGTTTGATATTTACTTGAATCTAGTGGTAATAGAATTGAATAAAGTAATAGTTATATTAAAATTCTTGTTGTATTCCAAACATATCAATTGGTTGTTACTTTATGACTTGGCAAATGTGGGTTCTTTTTATATTTTAACCTGTTTTCACCATGTTTAACCTATGTAATGGAAGAAAACAAGTGATTCAAAAGAAAAGAAAAAAACTATTACTACCAGTGACGCCATAAATTCAATAAAATATTATCACATATTTTCTCAAAATCACTTAAAAATAAGCTTGAACGAAAATATAATCTCCTGCTCCTCTAAGGAGTTCATCTTTTACTAAAAACCTCGTTTGCAATGACTAGTTTTCGTATGTGGTATGGCTTGGAACTGTTCAATTAGTGGAACTGTCTACTAAGTGAAACTACTGAGTTTTACTTAATAGACATATTCGTGTCTGATTCTGATATGAAAGGCTTAGTAAATATTAATGAAGCTTTACAGCTGTAACCGTAACCGAAAGCTCTCTCGGAGTAGAGCACTTTACCGGACTTAATTTATATATCACATAGGGCTATAGAATTCAATCGTCGAGCTTACGCACATCAGTTGTTGTGAAATATGTCTTTTTATGGTATTGAGGTCACAAAAATATTAAATATAGAAAATAAATAATTTGTAAGTTAAGCATATTCATGACTTGAACTTGCAGCAAAACTTTAAGCATAGCCCTTCTCCATTGTTCTCGGAATGACTTTAAGCTTCGATATCAGGCACATCATTAGCGACCAATCGATGTACCACGTGTCATCACTCGCAACGCGGATTGGCATTTGAGACGAGAAGATATTTCGTTGCTTCCTGAACGCTGCCAAACCGAATTGCCTAATCAACTAGTTTGCTTGTTGTAAGAATCCGTAGTCGTCGACATTTTCAGCGTGGCGTCCTCAAAATTTACAGGAGAAGGTACCTACGACGTTAGGCAAAATCTTCGCCTTATCCATGTGATAATCCATCACCTCGCCAAATCGCTGCAGTTAGATAGGCCTCGAATGATGAACCACTAATAAACCTTTCTTAATATATTTGAAAAGAATGGTGTAAATCATCCCAATTTCAACCCAAAAATGTTTTGAGATGAAGCTTTCTTTGTCGTTTTCCAAAGAAAGCAAATAACCACTTTTTTTATCAATACTTTTACACCGTACAAAAACTTTCATAGCTGGCAAACGGCATGCGACCCGCTGGGTGAACTGGATATATCTTTTTTTTTTTTTTTTTTTTTTTATTTTATTAATAATTAGCAGGCGTTTGTCTTCCATCTCACCTGATGGAAAGTGACGATGAAGACGAGGATCGTACACGCCTGTCTAAGAGGTACCTATTCACTCTACACTTGAAAGCTCCATTGAATCTTTATTCTCACAATGTTGCTAATGAAAACCACGTGGTCTAGAATCAACAAAAGTTACAATAACTTTATATCCGGGTGGGTAATACCTTTTAATAATTATTGGAAGAATATTTGTGAATTTTCATATAAGTAAATATCTAAGTAAGGAATAAGCAGCTTAGGCAGTTCATCCACCATTGCTATATTGTGCGAGGAAGCTTAGCTGCGCGGGGATGAGTAGTGGAGTTTTTCTTAAAACGTGGTGCGTGGTGATTAACTCTAGGTAGAGACTGATAGAGATAATAACTAAAATAATTCGTAACGAATAAAAGTAACATAATTAGATTCAAAAACTATAAAAAATCCAGTCCCCAAGAACGATCTTGATGTGTCTGGCAGACCGCATGTCGGTACTTAAAGTTTAATATTTGTCAGAGATAAACCCATTGTGAGTTTGCAGGAGGCTTTATTCAATAAAATATGAAACGTTATATACGTTATGAAATAAAATAACAAAGTGAGTACAGCTTGCGTTATGGATGACCATACAGTGAACTGGGAGGTAGTCCAGAATAAATATACATACGAGCATTTAAATATAAATCTTTATTCATAACATATTTATTCATCACTCAAATAAATACCCCGGCCAGGACTCGAACTTGCGAACAACGGCGTATGAGACTCTACTTTTTATGATAATATAATTGATAATAACTAAATTAAGTAAAATATATTTTTGAAGCGATAATAAAACTATTTTTAAATTGAAATTATATAGGTATTTATAACATGAAAAAATTTAAAAATAAACGTACAGAAAACATTTTCCATTATTTCCAAAAAGGTTCCATCAAAAATATATTTATAATAATTTTTATGAAGCTGAAAAGTGACGATCGTTTAGTATTATTAATGTTTTAATGTTTTAGTACTTGGTTCTCGCCTGGTATACTGTCACTGACCTTAAAAAGAAATATGTGGTTTAGATACACCTCTTTCGAGTTCGATAACGACGACTTAGATGATGATGACACGCATGCCCCAATGACACAGATTACCCCAATAGATTACACATACTAGGGAACCGGTACTCACCACGAAGCTGTCTATTTGCTAGGGATATAAACAATTAAGATTTATTAATCACAGGTCAGGTAATAATGGTATCGAACACGTCATTAATAAATGCTCGATGCTGTCTTTTCTAAAACTTCTTCTCTCTCATTAGTATGTTCTATTGTTGTCTCACAAAGTACTAGCGCAATGTTAATGTTCATCGCCATCTATATTGCCACTTTCCATATCGGTAAACATTCGTTGGGACGGGATCCGAACAATTATATCCATACACACGTGCATTGCATCCTTCCTTAGCTCGCACCTTTTTTTTGTTCCTTTCCAAGGGGAGGGCAGGAGGAACTAAAAAATGCTCTTACGCATACCCCGCGCGCGCGATCGAGGTTATGTGGGACTCGCTCTGAGCCTACCAGAGCCACTACCCACTAAAAAAACCCCTGAATGACTCATGCAATTTTTGCCTCACAGCCTTCATCTGAAGCGACGAACAATTGAAGGAAAAGGCCGCGCTAGCCCTGAAGGGGTCACCCGCAGGGAATTATATAGCACTGAAGATGCTCAAAGCACTGAAGGTGAATTCATAGCACTGAAGGTTTTGGGAGGCTTAGGATGCTTACCTATGTTTTTGGAACTCTTATTAATTTTTTATTTATTTATTATTTTCCGTTTTCCTGTATATGTTGTTTACTTTTTGACAAATCGTGTCAACTTAATTTTTTATGGCAGAAATGGAGGCTGCCAAGCAAACTAAGCTAAACTAAACTAAAACTAATACACGGATTCTTACAAAACTATTGTAAGAAAATATACTTGATTCCTGGCTAATAAGATTAAATTCAAAATTTCAAATTGCGGTTCCAAAGGAATGCTATCCCGACTATATAAGCCGATTTCTGGCCTTAGAACGGCTGACGCTCAGATGAACGATCTCATGGCGAATATGTCCCCATCCCACCAAGCGTACTATAGTATGGTTTTGCAATTGTCAAGCGAATCAACCTCGACCTCAGGTCTATCGAACCGCTCGATGACCTAGGTTCTTACCACCGCCCCGTCTCCCTCGTGCTAAGAACGCCTAACGATAACGTCACCTTTCCTAAGACCTTTACCAATTGGAAAGGCTTTAAAAGTACGTTAGTTTCATTCTTAGAGGCCCCGAACTCTCCACTCGCGATCTCGCCCGATCAAATTGATAGTCCGGATAAAATAGATTCATTAGTCAATTCCCTCACTGATGCTATCAACTCAGCCATCAGTGACAACGAAAAGGTCGCTAAGCAAGGTAAACCCACGCTTCCCTTGGCCGTTAGCAATCTTATTAAAGCCAAGAACGTGGCTCTCCGGAGAATCAAGAAATATCCCACGCCCGCCTATAAAGTAGCTGCGAATCAGCTACAACGTCAAGTTAGGTCTTGCTTCGCAGAACTCCGAGACTCTCAGATGAACGATCTCATGGCGAATATCTCTCCGTCCCACCAAGCGTACTATAGTATGGCCCGAGCCTTACGCGTAGACCCTGCCTCTCACGTTCCTCCTCTCTCTCGTCCCGATGGCACTACTGCCTTCAAAGTCGAAATGTGGAATGCTTCGCTGACAGCATTGCCGCTCTGAATATCCCGGCTAAGCACAGACCCATCAGCCTCCTCAAGGCCATGTCTATACTTCTTGAGAGAGTCATACTCGCTCGAATGCGGAACCATCTGTTTCCGACGGATGGCGATCACCTCATTATTCCCCATCAGTTCGGCTTTCGCGCTAAGCACTCCTGCCCTCAGCAAGTCCATCGAATCGTCGAGTAAATACTTGACGGTTTCTATCCGCGTCGTTATAAAACAGTCGCAGTTTTCTTTGACGTAGCCAAAGCTTTCGATAAAGTCTGGCACTGCGGTCTTGTTTATAAACTCTACAAAATAAGCTTACCAGATCGCCTAGTCAGGTTAATAGCGTCGATTCTCAAAGACTTGCCCCTCTGTTGTACACCGTGTACACCAACGACATTTCCATCCCGCCGAAAGGCTTCGAACTCGCCCTCTTTGCCGATGACACCGCACTCTATACCAAAGGCCACAGTGTTCCGCACTGTATAACCAGACTTCAAAAGGCCGTAAACGCCCTTGGTGTATGGTTTCAAAAATGGCGCATCGATGTGAATCCTGAAAAGAGTTTTGCGATGCGCTTCGACCACAAACGCCGTCATCCCGCTGGCGATCCCCAGGTTCGAATGTTAGGCATTCCCATCCCCTGGAAGCGCAGCACTAAATACTTAGGCGTCACGTTAGATCCAACGCTTTCTTTCAAGCCACACGTCGATAGAGTAACGAAACTCGCCCGTCACTACTTCGGCCGCCTTAATAGTATGTTAGGTAGAAAAAGTAAAATGTCTTTCAGAAACAAACGTACACTTTAAATAAAACACTTTTTACCGGATATTATCGCGTATATTTTAGTTAATTTTAAAATTATTTCGACGTTTCGGCATCTTTGCAGTTGCCGTGGTCACGATAGACTCAAAGATGCCGAAACGTCGAAATAATTTTAAAATTAACTAAAATATACGCGATAATATCCGGTAAAAAGTGTTTTATTTAAAGTATGAATCGTGAAAATTTAAGAAAATATATAAACGTACACTTTACAAGGTCTGCGTTAGACCCGTCATGACATGTGCCTCGCCAATTTTTGCCCACGCCAAACCCTCCCTCCTGCACAAACTGCAGGTAGTTCAAAACCTCTTTTGCCGCAGGGCCACAAACGCACCGTGGAACGTGCGTAACGCGGACTTGCATAGAGATCTCGAACTGCCTACAGTACAACAACACCTCAAAACACTCTCTGAAGCGTTCTTCAAACGCTCCGAAACCCAGTCTCATATACTACTCCTGTCTTAGATTCGAAGTTCAAAGTCGCTAGGCCTAGGAAAGTGCAAGCGTACTCATCCACCAGACTGTCAGCCGATCTCGAAGCCCTTCTGAATTTTAAAAATTCTAATTCTAACGTAAATTCTAATTCTTACGTAAATCCTAATTCTAACGTAAATCCGAATTAATTCAATTTTATTTTTCAATTTTAAATTGTTTAATTATTTACTTTTCATTTTGAGCACCTTCAGTGCTATGTATTCACCTTCAGCGCTTTGAGCACCTGCAGTGCTATGTAAATCGCAGCGGGTGACCCCTTCTGGGCCCTGCTAGTGCGGTCTCTTTCTCCAATTGGCCTCTCTCCAATTGGCGCTCAGATGAAGTCTGAGTGGCAAAAAATTGCACGAGCCGACAGGGGGTTTTTTAGTGAGTAGTGGTTCTGGTAGGCGTCGGAACGAGCCCCACATAACCTGGATCGCGCGCGCCAGTGTATGCGTCAGAGCACTTTTTATCCTCCTGCCCTTCCCGTGGAGGGGAGAGCAAAAAAAAAGGCAGCTGTACGATGCCATGGCATATTCAATGTCCTGCTCATGCTCCGACATGTCCTAGATTTCGAACGCCATTCTAGTTTTTATACAGGTATTCTGGTCATCCCGTGTTTATTACCCCGTACAGCAAGAATCCTAGGTGTAATTCCCTGCGATAAGCCATTTTAAGAATGCGAGCGTCATTAAGAAATGGTGTCACATGTGTGTGAGGCGGCATCTTAAAACAGAAACGAGCACATGCGTTCTGTACTCGCTGCACGACTTTGTCAGAACGAGCAAGCAGGCGGGGTCCGTACACCAGACTACCATATGTCAGTTTTGATAAAATGAGAGCATCTCAAAGTGTGTTGGACTCCGACCAAGAAGTTATTCTGGCAAGATCTTCATTCAGTTTGTTCTCTGCTGCATTGGAATCCTCAGGATTAAATGATAATTATAGCTGTATGTCATCAGCATACATATGGTATCTGCAGTGCCGAATGACAGAGCATATATCAGCGGTGTACCGAGTAAACAATAAAGGGGCCAATACAGAACCCTGGGGAAGGCCTCTGGTGATAGGAGAAGAGCTGGAAAATACAGAACCACCATTTTCACCAGTCAATCTAACGTGCTGTGACCTATTACTCAGATAGCTTGAGAACCATTTGATTGCTGTGGGATTAAAGCCATAGTAAGCCATCTTAGAAATAAGCAGTGAAATATTAACTGATTCAAACGCCCGTGAGTAGTCCAGCAGAACCATCAGCGTCCCATGCCCCCGTCCTGCGCGAATAGTATATTATCGGTGATGTCCAGGAGGGCAGTAACGGTACTATGTGATTTTCTGAACCCCGATTGCATCAAAGGTTTCACATTGCTTTGCTCCATATACAAGTTTAGTTGAATATATATCACCCGTTCTAATATTTTTATAAGCAAGGTAATATACTTATCGGTCTTATATCTTTAATTTAACTAACGTTACTAATCTTGGGTAGGGGCGCAATGACGGCCATCTTCCAGGCTTCGGGAAACACACTTGCTCTGAGTGAACAGTTTATTAATGCCGTTATTGTACTCAGTGATTGTGGAAGAGTGAGAAGCAACATATTTAACGATAGACCTTCCGTTCCCACCGCATTCGATTAAAGCGAGTTAATGGTTCTCAAAATACCCGATTCATCAACCGGTTTAAAGGCGAACTCTTTAGATCCGTGGCGATGAAATTCAAAATAGGTAAGTTGTGATAGTGACGTATGAGGCTTACCTGGTATTTTGAGGAAGTGTGCGTTGAGTTTCACGGAGATTACAGGCCATGTCGCGCAATTTCCCGGTTACACTGATTGTGCGTTTGAGATTATTCCAGAGAGGTCGTGGGACATAGATGTTCTCATTAATGTGCTGAGTGAAATATGCCCTTTTTTCAGCGTACAAAGCTGCATTGACACATATTTTGAGCTCTCTGTAATAATCCCTGTGAGTGTCCGTACCTTACAGCCAGTAAGCGTTATGAGCACTATCGCGCAGCCGCATCATTTCCCTAACCGTAGGTGTAATCCAGGGACAGTGGGACTGTTTTATAGTCACTTGCTTAACTGAGATGTAAGTGTTCAAAAACTGACATAACCGATGTATGAAAACGACTTATAAATGAAATGAAATGTCATTTACGTCCGATGAAGCCCCTAAGGTGTTCCAATCAATCGTTGAGATAGCATAGTTAAAGGACGAATGGTCCATATTTTTTAAATCTCGTAACTCTATTTGACGTCATGGTGGTTTGTGTTTTTTAAATGGGAGTTCTCCAATTACGATGGCATGATGACTTAAAGTGGGAGTGTAGTCAATTGTAATATTTGTCACCGGTGCATTAGTGCAAAACAAGTGGATCAGAGTCGCACTATGACTTGTAAAGTGCGTTGGTGTGTCTACGAACTGACTTAGATTCATAGACGCGAGGAAATTTTTTAATTTAATCGCATCCCTGCGATCAAATTTAACAGAATTACTTTCCAAATCTCAACTATCAACCTTAATAAATTTGGATTTAGTTATTGGATGAGATGGGAACAGCTCCGTTTTTTACTAGTGATGCAAAAACACGACAAACTTCGGTTGTTCAAGTTTCTACTCAATTAAATATTTGTAAGGCTGTTTATATAAAAAGATTTCACAAGCTTAATTTTGAACTTTACAGAGTTCCGAAAGCCTTTTAACCGTGCAATTGTGTTAAATGTCAGCAACTCTAAATGACGACTCAAACTATTGTAACAACGGAAAACTGGCAAAGCATTAGCACATAATTTTATATTGATTACGAGCATCATATTTTGTACGAGGGTATTTTATGTAACATAGCCATTTCAATGGAGTAATTATGGTTGAAATAACATAATGGTCTGATAACTGCTAGAGTGTATATTGTTTTAAGGAATGTACATTGTAAAGTTCATGAAATACGTTTTATAAAAATGGTATTTAGAGGTTCGACCTTTTTGTTTTACGCATAAAACTGGGATGACAAATGGGTAATTGATATTTGAACATTACGTTGCAAGAGGCCACAAGACCTAACCCTAGTATCCTGTGAAAATGGCCTACGTTGCTAACGATGTGGTATTTGTTTAAATGTTTTTCTTCTTTCCTCCTGTTTGTAAGAATCAAAGGAAATATTAACTAATTCACTTAATTTATTTATGTTTTTTGTCTATAATACAACTTAAAAATTAAATTAAATTAATGATGTTTTCTCTTGATTGAAATCATGCATAAACCAATTTGGTTGTAATGTTTCCCTCATTCCGTGAAAGCTAAACTAACATACTCGGATTCATGGCCAATCCATCTCAATTTTTCTACGATTTTTCAAAGGAAAACCAAATGTACGGGCCCTTGTTGGTCCGTATGATGCTGATGTCTTGAAGATAAATAAAACTTGAATAATTGATAAATCTTGATTTATTTTCTTGATAGTTACAAAGTGTGCACACGTAGGAATTTATTCGTAAAAGTGAATTCGTAAAATAAAAGAATACAGAAAATACGTATTCTTTTTAACGTAAATAAATTAAAATGCGTTAAGGATAACTTTTTACGGTTTTTGTTCATTGTTGCAACTTTGCGGGATAATCAGAGAGTTTTAGGAAAAAAATTAGCTTTATTTGTGGAACGCTGGCGATTTATTTTGAAAATTGTATTATTTAAATGTAAAAATATATATTTGTTTTAAATTTAAATTTCGTCGAAAGGAGCTATTCTAATTTTAACTGATGAATTTGCAGGACTTGGCGTCAGCTTACTACGCTCGCTTCTTAGAATGGAGAATCATAGCCGTCAGAGAGTGTCTTTATTTTCACTTCTCACCCAGGAGGCAATCCATTAAACCATTGAAAAAACATTAAACCAATGGCAAGATTTGGTTCCAGAGATATTCTAACGAATCATATTAACCTAAAAACACAAATAAAAATTTAAATGGCAATAATATCCATTGGCTGATCAAATGTTTTCGGGTCGGAAAGCAAATTATATATTATATTATATATAAAATCAAACCAAACCTGCACTTATTTAGCAATAGGAAAAAGAGCCAAAAAGGACAATGTGAAAACAAGAAAAAGAAACTCTAAAAGAACATTTGAAAACTAAGGAGACTTCCAAAGCAATAGAAAGACATATTATATCAGCACACTATATAAATCTCTGTCAATAAATAATTTATAAACAGAAACGAAAGGCCAGACGTAGTGGGAGGCGTGTAAGACTTATTTCATGTTTAATAATAATAATTTCCTTCATATAATTATGTTTACATATATTATTCTATCGTATATAAATAAATATATCCTTCTAAATACATTTATAAAAATAATAATAATAAATCCCCAAACCACAATATAATATCAATCGCGTTTTCTTTTGTATTTTTGATCACAAAAACGATAATTATAATTTAGTGAATTTACGGGATTCTTACCACGATTTTCGATTTTTATTTCGCGCGTCCGATATTTCGATGCTGTTGCAAGCACCGGAGTTGCGATGATCGTGGTAGAGTCCCGTCAATTCATTAAATTATAGTGAAAATAACCGCGATAGTTTAGAACAGTTAAAACGATAATTAATTAATAACACTTTTAATGAATTATTAAACCTATAAAGAGATATATTGTTTAAAAAAACATAAATGAAAGTAAGTAATCAAATTTAGTTAAAAAATCGTAAATCTTAATCTCAATATCGTGTTTTTCTATAATTTTTCACTGTACGAAGAGGACGTACACAAACTAATAAAAGTCAGTTTCCGTCATTGCGTCTCAGTTGAATATACGATATGGAACTACAATATGGAAATATTGCACTGTGCTACGCTTAACTACAAACATAAGTGGGACTTCAAGTAGACTGAGCCAAACGTTAACATAATTATAGACTGCACCACAAGTTCTGAGGTTAACATAATCATTTTATTACGTGGCTTCTTTAGATTTAATTTTGATCTGAAACTAGGACTTTTGATCAAATTCTCGCTAACAAGCTTATTAACAGATAACAACTTTACCGACAGAGCATAAAAGACGGTTTTGGTACTATTGCCATAATCGATAAACGAACATGTGACCGTCCTGATGGTAAGTCGCATTCAAATTATGAGTATTGATTGTGGTTTTTAAATCGAGTAATGTTACGTTGCCAATTGTAGAATTCATATAGATTTGCATTGTTTCTAGTAATTTTTCTGGCAGTAACTTCTTTGTAACTGAAACACAACCATGTAATTCCGTGGTAATTCTTGCGGTCAAAGGAGGAAGAACTGTAGTACCATCCCAGAAGAGATCTTAACAAAATAAACTCTAATAACACTTGACTATTTTAAGTGAGAACTAGTTTCTGATTTACTTTCTAGAAACCTTAGGGTACGTCTTCTTAAGGTAGCGTCGGGTGAGTGGTCGCTCACTTCCCTCCATCATGGTTGAGGAGGGCGATGGCTGGATCCCGCGTTAACTAACAAATATTTTGTAAACGGGTGCCCTTTGAGGGTGTTCGCAATTTGGGTACTTGGGGGAAGGAAGACACGCCGAGCTAACAAATGCAGATAAGAATAACTTTGTATAGACATAATAGATATTGTAAATTTATTTTGAAAAAAATTAAAACCGTGAGGTTTATTCCCAGTTCTTTTTCACAAAGGTTTTTCCGAACTAGTGATAGAGTCATGCTTTATTTAACGTCAGTAAAAACAAGTAATTGTCAATGTTGAGAAATAAATATTTGAACTTGAGTTTTCATTGAAGAATAAGATTAGCACATTCTTAAAAGATTATGAACTTTCAAAATTAGATGAAAGATTATTTTTTACTGTTGTATACGAGCAAAGATCTGCATTTGTGCAGAGAGCTCTCTATTTTTCTACGGACCTCCTTGAATAAGCGTTTTTTGTTGGCTAATTTCAACCTATTTGACCATCATCAATTTATTCAAAACTATTGAGAAAGGCGTTCAGAAGTTTCACAAACGCTGGGCCTCGAGAATGTTTCATTCAAGTAGGCAATCCGGACAAACCGTATTTGACATGCTGATTTATTCAGGATCACGAATGCAAAATAATAACAAAATTCATAGACGTAACCTAAAATAATAATTTGTAATTTTCTTATAAAATAAAAAATGTATAAACCGTCGAAGCTTGGAGATTTTATTTATTTATTAACTAATGTTACAGTGAAATTCTCAGGACCGTTGTTGTATTTCTCAGGAGTCGTGATAAATGTACTACTAAAATTTGCTGTATGCATGAATTAATCAATATTACCTTCAATGTACGATGCCCATGGGTATAGATGCCACTCACTATCAGATAAATAGAAAAAGGATCAAAAAGAGAGAGAATTACCTACTTTCCGGAAAGTATGTAATTCTTCTTTTTTGGAATTTAGGAAATTTTCAAAATTAATATTGGATAAATGTTACATACACAATTTTACTAAACATTGATTGATATTTAATAGGTATGTTTTCTCTGAAATGAAAATCTGAAAGTTTCAAGCTTCAACTTCATATCGTTGAAAATTCTTACTTGTGACCTTCGATGTAATACTTTTTCAATAAGAGACAACATACGGAGATTTCTTAAGTTTTCACAATTCATAATATTAAATAAAACACTTTGAAACTGAATGAAAATGTGGCCACGGGTTCTAAAAACTAAAGCATAGTCTACTTTATAATAATTGATAGTACTGAGCTCTACGATAAATTTACATTTAGAAGATTATGCAATTTGACATTCGTATTCATAAACAAGTATTAACTTAGATAAACCCTTTTACTTGGGGCTAGAATCCTTAACTCACAAACTTTAATTTCACAGTGGAGTATTGCACGTCCCTGCATGCAAAAAGTAGCGTTTCTCAATTCTTAATTAAAAGAACAACAGCAATATCTCAGCCACGAAATCTGTCTTTTGACATTTCTTACTTCAAACAATTTCTCAACTATGGTGTAAAAACCATAGCTAAAGGAAATACACTACAAATAAGAGTGTGAGAGAGCTTTCGGTTACAGCTTTATAGCTTTCTTTAGTAAGAAGGTGAATCAAACACGAATATTTCTACCAATTACAACTGCTATCTGATTCTACTGTCCAATTCTACTCTCACAGTCGAAGACTCGTCACATAGCAAACGAGGTTATGGTTTAAGATACCAAGGCGGAGTAACAAGTCTAAAAAAAACATTATTTTGGAATAAAACTGTCTCAAATTTCATGAAACCTCCTTGTTTACTACTCTTTTAAAGGACTAAATTACAATTTTCAGCCAGTACTTTTTCAGTTTTTTTTTGACAGCCGTTTAGGGAAATCAATTGAAAGTATTTTCGCAAAGATGGAGAAAAGCACATTTAGTGTCTTGGTTAAACATTATTTTTTGAGCGAAAAAGCTATAACGGAAATGAAAAAAAGGCAAATAAATTATGGGGAGAGTCCGAGTTCCGTTAATTAAATTGATACATAAGTGGCATACTTACGGATTTTCAATGTCATGTGCTCGTACAAGCACTAGTGATACTGAAGGTCCAGCACGCCCATTTTAGGTCACTATTCCAGACATGAACGCTAAAATCCACGACATATTGTTGAACCATCGAAAACTGAGTGAAAAAGTCGAGACATTCGGCATCTCAGAGGAACGTAAGGTATATCTTACACCAACATATAGATAATGGAGAAATTCTCCGCACGATGAGGCCGAAACTGACGTGTGCAGACGTCGTAGACGGTTTCTTCCGTGTTGCGAATTTACAAGATACTGAATTTTTATTAAATAACATAGGTACGTGTTTGATTTTTTTGGGTTTGTTTATAATTATAGCCAATTATAATAACACCATGAAAGCGTAATGTATTTGATTGTTGCCTATAAATAGTGGCTATTTTTAAAATTGAATAGGCATACATTAATTTTTTTATATAAAAAATAGACTACATTACTTACAGTACATTACCAAACATCAAATCTTCCGTATTGGATTTTTGTAGTTAAGTAAAAAGACGTCGCGAATTTTCTTTTTTTTGCAATTTTATGTTGTGTTAGGCTTTTTTTTGTATCGTATATTCAAGATTGAGATTTTTTTTGTAAACTTAAGATTAAGTTAAGATGGCGTGGGTTATGCGAAGAAGCATGAAAGTACCTTTCAGTGTGGTTGGTCTCTGCAGACCATATCTCCCTCTTAGTCACTTTTACGTGAAGCAGAACCTTCATTTAAGGTTGAAGATAGTTTATGTGATCTAATAATTTACCTATTTCTAATGACCTATTATTCAGAATGCAAAAAATAACACATAGATAACCTTTTTCACAATCTATCTTGTACAGAAGAGTTTACGAAGCAATGTTTTTGAAAACTTCCATCCACAGATTGGCGACTGCCGGTGCAACAGGGCTTCTCACCGCTACTTCAGCAATTTAAAGATAGAACTCACCATTGTAGATGAAATAACTGAAAATCATTTAGCTGTTTTTAAAGAATATTATCGTCTTTTATTGTGCCAAACTACCAAGTTAATTAAGGAGTGTCAAACAGTTTTACCCAATGAAGTATACAAATAGGTATTGAGACCAAAATGCAACCACCTTACCATCTATGGATTACCTAAGGTACACAAAAATAATGTTTTTATCCGACCTATTGTTATTAAGATAGATTCTCCCACCTATGATTATTGTCTATTATCGTACTGATCTCAACAAACTCTTATTGGAATGTTATTATTGGAAATTTTATTTACTGTTATGATCCATGTTTTGAGCTTAATAGTATGTGAATGGCCTTTTTGCTGGCAATTATTCAGCCTGAAAGAGGAATATTTTGCGAGTCCTCCAATGGGTTATTTTTGTTACTGCGTCTTCTCTCAAAAAAATAACAAACAGCAATGTTTAATTTACCCTGGTGCAAATTGATGAGGGTACTTTTAATCAACTGCATCTGCAAGAAGAAAAATAATCATTTCTTTTATGTAAATTATGTTAAAGTAGGTACATATGTTTATTTACATTGTAATAGAGGAAAAGATATGATAAATTATTGTTCTAATGTTTTTGATAGTTTGTTGCCACCTGGACTCTTAGTTATAGCGTTGTTCTATTTTCATAGTTAAACTTTCTCTTTACCCAAGACACAAACCAGACGTTTCATAACGGATACAAACTATGACAGCTAAAAATTAATCTTGGTACATAAAAACCTATGTTATTGCAAATTCAACCCTGCTTATTTAAAATAATACCTAAATTTAAAATATAATTTAGAAAGCCGATGACGTACATTTTATTTTTTTTATATACGTAACTCAGCTAATCATATTTAGCCCGAATTAAACTCAAAAATTATAATTCTTTACTGATTTCTTGACTAAATTGATTATCATTTTATTACATTGATAATTACATTAATAATACTAAAATTTCTAAATAAATCATAATAAATTTTTTGCAATTTTTTGAATTGAAAGAGAATCTTATTTGGGCATATTCTTGGTGATGATGTTTTTCTAACCCTGATTGTTTTTCTATGTGATCGTAATGTACGTGAAATAATTCTTACGAGTACGTGTGATACTCAGAAAGTTTTGAGAAAAAAAAAAATTCTATAGTGTATAATTTTTTAATTACATCTTCTCAAAGAACTGTCTACCAGCGTCTATACAAGTTTCGAAGTACATTTTCTAGTCTGCAACAGGTACTTGCTCAACGGCTTAGTGAGCGCATTTTCTGGCGATGAAATCAGTATCCTCTGAGCTGGTTTTTTTTTATTTTAGGATACAGAAGAAGTAACACGGATGCAAAACAGGGTTGTAAGGCGGATGACCCAAATGAGGAGATGTCTTGATCGCGGAGTGCGCAGGTGCGTTGTCGTGCTGGAGCAAAAGGCTTCGGAGTCCCGTGCTCGGTCGGTTATTGCTCACAGCAGCAAAAACTTTTGGCAAGCATTTGGTAGTGTACCACTGTGCACTGATGCAACTTTAGTTTCTTAAGGGAATTGATACTAAATACCCCGTCAAGGAGAAAAAAACTGGTGATCAACATTTTACCAACACTTCCTGATCGTTTCACTTCCACAGGCGTTGGATAACAGCCGTACTGTTGACTGTTGCTTTGTCTTTAGATCATTTTGATAAATCCAGGATTTGTCTCCTATATAATATCGTAAACATGGCTGGAAGAACCTGCTTTGAATTTATCAATAATATAATTGGATCCTTCCACGCGCACCTGCTTCTGAACATCGGTGAGGTTGTGGGGTAACAAGCCTCCATACGCAAAGGTTTCTTGTAGAATATCATAAAGACTTCCCGATCTAATCTGCAGATTGTGCTGAATCTCCTCGTATGTGATTCGCTGGTTTTGTTAAATCAAATTTGTTACTTGTAGCACGTTTTCTTCCATAACAGCAGTGAAGGGACGACAACTTCTTTCCTCATCCTTATTAAGCGACCATACTAAAACTCGTCATACCAGCGGTCCACAGTTGCTCACTAAGGCGCCTTGTTTGTAATTGAAGTCGACTAAACTATTCATCAGGTTTCAAGTTGGACTTGAAGTCGTAATAATCATTGTACAAAAGCTACATTTTATTCTATAATTTCTACGAGAATGGAAAATCGTACAAATGGAACACGAGCAAAAGCTAATAAGTTTTATTTTTAGTTTTACAACCCTTTTTCGATCACTCTCTTGTCTCATAAACGTTCGACATCGAAACTACAAGCACGCCCGTCGTTCTGCGTTCCATGGAAATTGGAATTCAGACACGTAATATCAGTGTCTATGCGACAAAATGGGAGTGGTAAGTGCTTGAATAAGTTAGCTTCATTCCTGAAGATTGAGGCCGCTGTAAAATATGATGGTAAGATCATGTTTAATTCCAAGGTTTCTGTTTTGTTTTCAATAATTCTAATGTAGGGCATAATTTTTAATCATAATCATCTTCACACAACACTGGTGGATACAATATTAGTACTTATTTCATATAGATACTAAATCTGTTTATTTTATTCTGTAGGTATTTCTTTTCAACAAACTGTGAAAAGAAATACCTCATTTTTTGAATAAAAAGGAACAATAATAAATAACGGTACGCTATTGGTGGATCATGTGGTATATGTATGGACACTTCCCTCCACTATGGTTGAGGAGGGCGTTGGCTGGCTCCCGGATTTCAGTTACCACGACTCTAAAATTTAAAATGCAATGTTAATTTAAAAAAGGGAGGTTATCAAATTATTTATTTATTATTTACATTTGATGTTCTAACAGGGCTTTCAAATATACAAAATTTTATGGGTAAATGTTTGTAAGTATGTATGTTTGTCCGCGAATTCCTCCGAGACTTGCAATCCGATTGTAATTATTCCTTTTTTGTTTAGGAAACAATGAAAGTTCCATCAAAATTGGTTCTGTAGTTTTCAAAATAAAATCTGTTTCGTTTCAAAATAAGTCGAATTATTACTCGAACTAAAAATAATATCTTGTTTCGTGGTGGTTTAAACATTTATTTATGGTATATCTAGCTTATCGATTGCGAGACAACTTTTCGACAAACAATCTAGACAGACGGGAGGATTGCGGCTTGCCCTTTCAAAAATTGACTACTCATAAACAAAACACGCACAGCCAACAAGTACCACTCAATTAATACTTCTAAAGTTTAGTTAGGTAAATAAATATTGGCATAAAATCCTAAAACATGGTGATAAAGCAGCTTTCCGATCTGAAATAAATGAAGTCACGTTTGGTAGTCGTCTCGTTTTGATAGTTGGTTTGGACATGTAGTACTATGCGTTTTCATCTTTTATAGTCACGCCAGCAAACTGACCTTTATATAATTTTAAAACCGTAGTTTCCAATGGTAACTTATGAAATTGCTGAAAGTATTATTTTCTTCACAAAGAAGAACTGTAGTTTATTGAAAACTAGTAAATATAGTTAATCTAGCTGTAATAATCTAGCTCAGAAATAATTATCCGTATGGATATTTACACTAATATAACTGATTGATTGTGGTAATTACGTGGCAACATTTTGGTATTTTTATATTAAAATTCAAAGTAAGTTTCAGTTTGAGTTGAAACGACAATGCAAGCAGGTTTACAAAAACATAGAGTAAAAAAATAATAATAATAATGTGAGCTCATGGAAAATCTTAATTCTTGAGTATGGTAAAATGGCTGTGCTTTGGCTGCGAACTAAAAAAACTACGAACTAAGGCATATGGCATAAGGAATTTTTTATATGAAAAAAATTGACAACTTTGTAGTAATACTAACTCTCTCTCTCTTACTACACTTTTCTTGATACCAATTACATTGTATATAAGTGTATATAAAAATAAATCTCTTTAAATATTACTGGAATTTCTTAAACGGTTTCTTCCGAGATGGAAATTGTATTCATTCTCTAATTATAATGTCCTGCCGATTTAAATTGATCCAGTAGCTGGCGCCATTTCCACTGGCTTAGGAAAATTAGGAAAATTATTGAAGTATACAATCAGTATTAATATTAAGTTTCATAAAAGTCATTTTGAAGTCTACTTAAAGACATAATCTTAAATTACTATTACACATACATGCTAGCAAAATAATTAAATTTTGAGAGAGAAAAAAATGTAAATACATGTATTTAAATCTATCAAGATTAGCCACAGATTGCTGAAGATTGTCCTTTCTAATAGACGATAAGTTGGTACAGAAGAAACTATTACCCCTATCTATAACCTAAACTATACCTAAACTATAATCCGACTACAGAGTCTGTTAAACTGCTCTCAAGAAAGATGAGTTAAAGTGTTATGTCGACAATTTGTGGATACTCTTTGGTTGTTTTGATGTTCAGTCTTTTGTTCCAAGGTATTTTGAAGCTTTGTAAACATTTGAGGCAATGTGGTTATCAAATAACAATTTAGACTCGTGTATGACTCCTAAATCCCTAATTTCAGTTACTCGTTTCACTCGTGGTTTTCGAGTGAGTAATTTAACTTTATTGAGTTAATTTTGCGAGAGAAGGACAAGAGTACATTTTATAAGATTTAGGTCAAGTTTGTTTGCAACATACTACAAAACGTTGGTTACCGTGTCATCTATCAATTATCTCTTACACGTATTTTTATCTACTTTGTAAGGTAAAATATAGGCGAAGTATTTGATTTCGTGACGAAAAGAAAGTTGAAGCTAGCCAACCATAAAAATATTCTACCTTATTTTTTTATTTGCGGTGCTAGTTTTTATGATTCATTCATTCGTAATTTAAAAAAAGCGTTTAATATAACCTCGCCTGTTTTTAATAACCGCAACCAAGTGCCGCCGCATTGATCCAACTACGTTAGAACAAATGTCAGTACCTCTTAAATTTTCCATACAGTGAGCTTCCAATGAATTCGCAGTCTTTTCATTCCTATCTTTGCACCATTAAGCCCTATAAATTTTCTATAGGATTTAAATCAGGTGACTGCTGACCAGGGAATGACAGTAATGCTAGAGCTCGATGTACAGGCAGTTATCGGGCACAAATACTAATTGTGGCATATCAGCAGCTGGAAAGACACATCGCACATTTGGTAGCATGCCATTCTGTTACACTTGTACGCACCAGTAGTAGGTCCGGTGGCAGTGATCCACTCCCTCATATTTACCGATATGCTTCTAGACTCTATATTTGTGACTATTCTTTGTTTATAATGACGGGTTTTATCCCTGCAACTTCTCATTAGTGAATATAAAATGTTTCTCTCCTGCGGTATGTCAGCTTGCATAGTTATGGAACGTAATAATCAACTTTATCACATTCAACAAAGGCGCCCTTGCTAGCAACCAGTAACAAAATGGCAAAGTTGAAAATAATACCTTCAACTTGTAGCGGTCTTAAGACATGTTAAACATATTTTTATTAACCTTCGAAATGAAGCATTCAAAAGATAACGTTCAATAAAAAAGTCCAACTATTGTCTTTATGTTCTTTGTTACTTATAAAATATGAAAATATCAACATAAAATCTTCGTGAAATTGGAACCTGCGACCCTTGCATTACGTTCTCCGTGGTGCCAAAAAACCACTTAATAAGTCTTGCAAAATTGTAAATGTATAACTTGCCTAACCAAAATATTTTTTTTATGTAGCTGTTTGAGTGAATGTGAGTGTAGGATGCGTATATTTGCTTATTCTGTATGAACTGAACGTACATAATGTCCTTGTAACTGAACTGTTTTCCTTTGGTTTACCTGCTACACGGGTAGGGCTTCAAATTAATAAGCTGGATCGATTGAGAATTTACTGCTCGCTAACTCGCTAACTGGGATCAAAATATTGTTGTAGTTGACAGTCTTATAAATAGTCTTAGAAATGACAATGATGGAAAAGGCACTTTAACTTTGTAACCGGCTAACCCCGAGTTAAATTGTTAACACAAGTCCACGCAAGTCGGCTCATCTGGAATAGTCCTTTTGTACGAGTTACGCACTAGTTTATGGACTGTATAAGTCGCGCTGCTGCTGATAATAAACCACGGAACTAAGGATATTTTATATTAGTTAATGAACGCTAAATTATATTAAATTAAATGAAAATGAGAGAAATGAGGGAATAAGAGAGTTAAGAGCACTCGGGCGCCGCTGTGAATCGACTGACGTGGAGCGGCCGGTGTAACGACCGCATAGCTCTGTCTAATTTGCGGTTAGACAAATCACAATAATTATGGCCTAGATGCATAGAATGCCAACTTTTAAATATTGTTAACGTTA
Organism: Marasmarcha lunaedactyla; assembly: GCA_923062675.1. Classification (NCBI taxonomy): domain Eukaryota; kingdom Metazoa; phylum Arthropoda; class Insecta; order Lepidoptera; family Pterophoridae; genus Marasmarcha; species Marasmarcha lunaedactyla. Next base: position 5,143,916 of record OV281350.1, read on the forward strand.
AAATAAATAAGGATTTTGCTATTTCAATGAATTATTATACCAAAGCTAGTATTTTCAGTTTTCTCAATATTTTTTCTTTTATTGAAAATGAAACTTTTCTACTCAGCTCTGGAATAGAAGATCACAAGTAAGAATTCTCTACAATAAGAAACTTGAACCTTTGAAATTTACACTGCATATTTGTATTCATGAAAATGTATTACCAATAACTATTACTACCACTACCAGCAGTAATATTTACAAATCAACAATAAAAAATAAAAAACAAAGAAACAAAAATAATTAAAATAGAATACAAGAACTAAATTACTTCATACAAAGGCCAAAGTGGTCAAAATGCTGGCAGAATCGCCACGCTGCATCGCTAACGATAAACGTTGCGCAAACTACGTTCCAGCCTTAGGGTCACGAGTTTCACTCACCAATCGTATAGAAATTTCATTGAATAGTCTATGAGCACACCTTTATCCCACGACCCGATGGTCTCCACGACAAAAGGAAATATTTCTATTCAATTTGAATCTCTTGAGAGGTTAGCAAAGTTGTGTATTTAACCGTTTTCCAATAATCATTGAAAAACATCGAATATGAAATATACAATCGTCTTTTTTCTCATATTTTTCTTTTTTTTTTCTTTCTTTATATAGGGTGTTACCGGCAAGAATGTAGATAATTTGCAGGTGGATAAAGTTAGCCCATTCTATTATTTTTAGTAAGGAAACATGGTCCAATATCCTTTAGTTTTTAAGTTAAAGAGAAAAACCGGTTTCACGAAAAAAATTATAACTTTGAGTTACTTTTGATTTAAACAAAATTTATTTAAGAGAATTTTATTTTTATGAACATATAACCCACAATAAAATATAGTGATCTTACTTTCTATTAACAAAAACAATCATTTTCTGATCAAAGGAAACAATACAAAAAGAATGTTACCAAGTTTAATAAACTTCAGCTTGTAATTTAAAAAAAGCATACCATTAAAAAGCGATTCTAAATATTTAAAAAAAAAATGCTACTCTGTTCCTCTTTCTTATGATCTTTCTTATGAAATATGACACGACAAGATGAACCCTTGATTTAATGAGAATTCTGGTCGAGAAGATGAGTTATCCCGATAGATATGTGACGGTTGTCTATTTCGACCTCTTTTTGTCAGTAAATTTTATTTTTTTGTTGTTCCCGACGTAATTTTAAACTAGGAATTACGTAGTGTCGGAGAACGGCAATGTTTTGATTTGACAAGTCAGTCACGAAAAATTATACATCAAAGCAACTTGAATCTATTTATTTATTATTTTCCGAGTTTATTATTCCAAATTACATAGTTAAGATATTTTATTATCGATAATCAAAGTTCTTTTTAAGAAACCTATATTTATTTTTTACGTTCACGAGTGTGCGTAGCCAAAATTGTTGGTAAGGATTCTCATTCATTAAAATTTATTTTATTGTTATTTTTTCTTTTCAGATCAAATTTAATTGTATTAATATTTCTGTTCTATTTTGTGTGACTATTTTTTATTTCAATTTTGTTTATATTTTTCTGTTTGTATTTACAGGCATCTTTGTATATTTTTAATTTTACCGAAAAAATAAACACAGAAGAGAATTTTGTGTTTTATTGAAACTACGCTACATACTGGCGCCCGAATATTCAAACGTAGTTTATGGAGAAGAGAGGAGAAATTGCAACAGAAGGAACAAAAGGAACAGAAGAATTGCAACATTAAAAATAATTTTTTTATAATTATTATTGAGGTCAGGCATAAAACTTTATTTGTTACCATTTTCAATCATTAACATTCACTATAATATATTTATATATGTATCTACTATAATATATCTACTATAATATATCAAAATACTGCTAAATTATTCAGACATTTAAGTTTCTTTAGTTTCTTTCGTTATAATATCCTTGAAGAAATTTTCTGAAGACACAACATTCTATAACCCAGTAATTTCACTATTTAAATAACATTTTCTATTCATTTTCATCACTTGAAAATACGTATATTTTTAAGGCTCTATTCTGCATAACGACTATTAACAAATTTGTTTCACTTTAACATTTTTTTTTGATTTACCATTAATTTACGATTTAGTGGATATGAATAATAACCCATTAGGTCGTTGGCATATCAGAGACATTAAACCTCTACCGCGTTTAACTTCTTCTTTGAGTGACTAGATTGGTTGTTACCAATTACTTTATATGAATTCATATATAATTATTGCTCATTATCTCACGGCGAGCATAAGCCGATTCTTTTTGTCTTATTTTTTTTTCTCTATGCACCTCATTATCGTTTGGCTATACCATTAACATTGACGTTGGTCAAAACTTATAATTAATTATCATCATCGTAGTATTAGGTTAACTTATTGTGTAATTTATTTAATATTTGCAATTCTAGGAGTGTAAACTCTTATTTTCAATATCTGTATTATACTTTATAGTATAATTTGTTAAATGTTATCAATTTTTTTTTCTCAATTTTTTTTTTCAAGCGGTTTGCAACTTGTAAAATTAAGCCTTCTGCACGAGCGTTTATTATGGTAACTCGTTAAACTAAACCATACCTATGTGTATTATTTATACGCTTGAATCACTTTCCTGTGAGAATTATTTTCATATGTTTATTACATAAATATTTTAATTACTTCACAAAAGACCCTTGGATTTTATTTAAAAGTCAATGTTTCACGACTGGCTATGATTTTCTTTTCTTTCCGGCATATTTATTTCAGTCTTTAACTGAAACTTGTTTATAGTAATCACCGTGCGGGAGTTAGCGACACGTTAAAGAAGCCATAAGCTATTAATATTTTCAGCGGATGGCAACTATTAAAGCCTTTTGCCGTTGCGTTCAACTCTGTTGAGTTGACTTTTTTAGGATACGATTCCTCATAAGCAACTCTAACTGAATGATGTTTTATTTCCAGTAGTTGGAATAAGACTAGTATGAAAGAGAATGTATGTTGTAATTATAATGTACGTTGATGGAGTTGAACGATGTATATTAACATTGTATATTCCAGGATCATGTTTAAAATTTTATCATTCATGAACCATGTAATTTAAGATAATTATTTAGGATTTTTTTTTTTCTCTCTCTCGTCTGTTTTGTTTTTTTTTTCTATTAAATAACTTGTTGATAAGCATTATATCAGTATTATTATTTTTTTTTTTTTTTTTCATATATACAGGATGTTTTTTCAGAAAAATTCTTCTATAGGATGTTAATATTAATTTTCATTTTGCTTTTAATTATTATTATTTTTTTTATTGTTCTTTCATTTAGCAGATTAAATATTAAAATTCGATATGTATATGCGGTTTATTTTGATTTGGTTTGAATTTGAAATTTTACTAAAAAAAATCTTTCAGATTTTTTTTTTCCCGGCCCCCGAGGTATTGTGACGGTTGTCTATTTCGACCTCTTTTTGTCAGTAAATTTTATTTTTTTGTTGTTCCCGACGTAATTTTAAACTAGGAATTACGTAGTGTCGGAGAACGGCAATGTTTTGATTTGACAAGTCAGTCACGAAAAATTATACATCAAAGCAACTTGAATCTATTTATTTATTATTTTCCGAGTTTATTATTCCAAATTACATAGTTAAGATATTTTATTATCGATAATCAAAGTTCTTTTTAAGAAACCTATATTTATTTTTTACGTTCACGAGTGTGCGTAGCCAAAATTGTTGGTAAGGATTCTCATTCATTAAAATTTATTTTATTGTTATTTTTTCTTTTCAGATCAAATTTAATTGTATTAATATTTCTGTTCTATTTTGTGTGACTATTTTTTATTTCAATTTTGTTTATATTTTTCTGTTTGTATTTACAGGCATCTTTGTATATTTTTAATTTTACCGAAAAAATAAACACAGAAGAGAATTTTGTGTTTTATTGAAACTACGCTACAGATAGATACTGATAGTTGAAATAGTAAAATACAGAAATTCAAAAAGCTAAATCAAAGTTTATTTTAGTAAGAATTCAAAGGTTCATCGTAATATCCCGTTCTTATCCGTCACTGATGTACAAAATGCCTGCCACCATTACGAACACAAGCTCGGGCACGTCTCCTAACTTCGATTGTTGTAATGCCGAGTCTCATATCACCTTTTATAATGTCACATGCTTCATTAAATTTTTGTTAATGAATTGGTCTCTACTATTTATTGGCTCTTTACTATACATCAGCCCATTTAATCTACCCCACACATAAAGCCCCAGGGGATCAGGTCAGGAGATCAGGCGGGCCATAGAGCAGGTCCATTTCGTCCAATCCACTTATTTTCATAATCACAAATCATTTCGTAAAAACTGTAGGTACACGGCGCCGTTTAAATTGTCAGGCATGTAATGAGGTGCAATAAAAATTGCCGAGATAACACTGGCCCAAACATTGACACTTAATTGTCTTTGTGAAGAGACTTGTTTTTTAAACTTGGGATTAGCAACCTTACTATGCCAATAGTGTTCATTATGGAAATTCATGATGCCATCCTTGTCGAATTTCGATTCGTCGGTCCTGAGTATTCTCTTCAAAAACCTTCCATCTTCAATATTCTGGTGCAGTGTGTATCGACAGAATACCAATCTGCGTGCAAGATCACCTGCTTCCAACCCTTGCATGGGATTGTAGTGGAATGGGTGTCTAAGATCCCGTGCACTACAGATCACACTTTAAATGTTGATAGGCTTAATTGATGCCTATCATTAAGTTGTTTAACAACTGCACGGACGCTGGTTGTGGGATCCGTACGAAAAGCTTCTAAAATTATCTCATTTACTTCCGCTGGGTATTGACTTGTTGATACTCGGGGCTCACGGAAGTTTAAATTTTCGGTTTCAGAAAGGTATTTCTAAAAACCTGTGCGTTAGAAATCCGCCTTGATTCGCTCGCGCTCAGAAATCCGTAAAAGAACACAATATCAGCATATTCACAATACGTTAATGATGACATTTTAAATTTTAGTGCATTTAGTTCACTAACTAATTGAAAAAAGTCAAATTTTAAGTATTCAATCGTGAAGGAACTTAAAACTTGAATCACAACTTACACGCAGAAAAGAAAAGAAAAACGCAGTGACATGACAAGAAATACGTACACACCCAAGGAACAGTAAAACTGAAATAAACTAATTTTTGTTTTGCCTTTCATTGTGGGATGGTTAGGGAAATATCATTAGAACTTTTTTGTTCTGGCTTTTGTTCATACGTCTACCTGAGGGGCGAAAACTTGTTGCGAAAAGCTGCGTTTCAGCCCCTCAAGTAGTACCAGACTCTTATATTTTTGACTCTCATATTGCACCATGGTTTACTGATAAATCATGGTGCATCTTATCGTGTATACATCATAATAAAGAGGAAAAGCCAAGCGATTTTTACAAATAACTTAAATTGTTTTTTAGTAATACGTTTTCTTTTAAATACAAAAAAAAATTATTGTTTTTGTATTAGAAAAGAAAGATCACTTAAAAAAACATTTGCAGATTACCTTGAGTTGCATTATTTCTTTGCGTGTTGCAAAAATTTTTTTTATTACTAAATGGAAACTTACGCTAAGTCTATACAGTCTACACAGTAAACCAAAAACTAGTTCTTACTTAAAATATTCCAGTTATATTAGAGTTTCTTTCGTAAATATTTCGTCTGGGGCGGTACTACAGTTTTTCCTATTTTGTCTGACCATTATAATCTCGTTTACATGGTTAGGTTCCGGTTAAGGGGAGGAGCAGCCAGTGAAATAACAGGAACAAAGGCCTGCTTGGTGTGGAGGTAAGTACCCTTGCCTTCCATGCCAGAAGTCCCGGGTTCAAATCCTCGTAGAGGCAGATATTTTATTATATTTGCTTTCCAGTCATGGATGTATATGTATGTTTATTTAAGGTTTATTTCTAATATTTATATATGAAAAAAAAAATATCTATGTGTGCTTATATATATATGTTAAGTTTATTTATCCGTTATCTAGTATCCATAACACATGTTCTTAATGATACTTAATTTGGGCTAGATAATGTGGTGTGATTGTTAAAAAAGAAAATAATTCCGACCTTAGCCTACTAGTAATCACGATCAATATTCTTAATAAAATACCTACCACTAATGATATCCATGGGTCGGGATGGTGGATGCTATGAAAATAAAAAAAAACTTGCTTTTATCTCTGCTCTGTATCACTGTATCCTGTTCATAAGCTTGTTAGCAAGAATAAGATCAAAGGTTCTAGAGCAAGATTAAATCTTATGACACCACAAAGCAGAATCATTATGTTAACCACGAAAGTTGTAGTTCAGTCTACTTAAAGTCCCACTTATGTTTGTAAAGAATAAAGTGTTCAACCACAACACTACACTATACACACAACTCACTAACGGAAATAAATGTTTAATGATTTGTTGCTGCTTGAAATATTTAGAAATAATGTATTTGAAAAAACATTTAAATAAGATTACTGTGGCGATCCTATTACTCAATATGACTCTATTCATAATATAATTAAAAATGAATATGACTCTGTTTTTAAAAGAAAGAAAATATGTGTATATAATATTTTTTTAGGCTTAGTGACTGGGCAACATATTGTATGAATTGTACAGTGAAAGAACTTATAATCATAATAAGACATTTTATGAATATGTTAAAAAGTATTCAAAATTATTTAAACGAGAATGCAGTGTAACTTAATCTAATTACATTACTAAGAAAATAAAATATAGTACTAACATTTCAAAAACTGCATGGAATATCATTAATCAGGAAACTGAGAAAGCAAAAGAACCGCACACCAAATAGAATTTAAAAATTAATGATAAATTGTTGTCAACTGACAGAGAAGTTGCTAAAGCATTTGAACAATTTTTTACTGCCATCCCTGCGTTAACTACTTTGAGTATTAATTCATTCATACGCTTACACAGATATTGATAACAAATTTAAACATTTGAGGTACTGTTCCACAAGTTTTAAATGCATCTAAAAGCATTAAAGAAAAAAATAATGCCGGTTTACTGCCGAATTTCTGTTAAAATTATTCAATCTGTCATTGATGGTATAGCCCCGCACTTAGCCAGGATATTTAGGTAAGGACTGTGTTGATAATTGTGTATTTCCTGATTTAATGAAGTTGAGTAAGGTCATTCCAATATTCAAAGCAGGTAGTATGTCTGACCCTAATAATTTGAGACCTATATCTATACTACCAACGCTCAGTAAGATTTTCGGAAAATTAATTTTAAATCAATAACTTTCTCATTTTTATGGTAACAGTAGGTAGTTAATGAATTTTAAGCAAGTTGGTTTCACGCAGGGTCGCTCAACAACCGATGCCGGTGTTGAGCTCTTAAAAGACGTATTCAGCGCCTGGGAGGAGTCGTGTGATGCTATTGGTGTCTTTTGTGACTTGTCCAAGGCGTTCGACTGTGTGGATCATACTACTCTACTTATGAAACCTTTACGACATAAAAAACTGAGCGCTTGCCTTGATTAAATCATATATTTCTAAAAAAACCGAAAGTTGCAATAAATTGAGAAAAATCATCAGGATCGGCAGTGACAATGGGTGTGCCCCAGGGCTCAGTTCTTGGTCCTTTCCTATTTTTAGTATATATCAATGATATGCCATCGGTCGTCAAAAATCAATGCGAGGTCATATTGTTTGCTGACGATACTTCCTTCTTATTTAAAATATCATATTATATCATATTTCGACCAGTAGAGCAGTAAACCAATGCATCTCCAACACAGAGGGGTGGTTCTCAGCAAATAATTTGCTTTCAATGAAAAAATAACTAAATGTGTTAAGTTTACATTGCCAAATGTCAAACAGGTAAACAAAAACATTGTAGTTAAGAGCCAGGAACTGACTCCTGTAAACTCAACTGTATTTCTGGGCATAAATTTAGACGCCAAACGCCAGTGGGGACCGCATGTTGATGATTTAGCAAATAGGCTTGGCTCTGCCGCATATGCTGTTAAAAAAATGAGACGATTTCAAATGAAACAACTGCTTGTTTCGTCTATTTCGGTTATTGCCACAGCCTCATTCTGTTGTGGGGGAGTCCTGCCGACATCGATACTACATTTATTCTGCAGAAAAGGGCTGTTTGCGCAATCTATCAGCTCGGTCCAAGGGTGTGACTTAGAAGTAAATTTAAGGAAATAAATATTCTTACTTTCCTTCACGATATATTTTTGAAAATTTAATGTATGTAAAAAAAGAACATAACCTTGTTCAAAAGAACAAAATATCTGCACAATGTTACACAACAGGAAAAAGTATGCTGGCAGGTCTTAATAGTAGCCTTCATAAAGTCACTAACTCATTCATGGGTCAATGTATACGCTTTTATAATAAGGTTCCTGAGGATATCCAAGGAACTATAAGCAGAAGTTGTGTGCTAAAGCATATTATAAAGTATCCGATTAAAAATGATGATAAAAGCCCTTGGGTATAATCCCCTCATTAACAGGATTTTGCTAGTATTTGTAACAAAACATGTCACTAAAGTACGTCTTCTTATGGTAGCTTCGGGTGACGGGTGGCTCACTTCCCTCTAATATGGTTGAGTAGGGCGATGGCTGGTTACCACGTTAACTCGTGAACGGGTGCCGTTTGAGGGTGTTCGTCGTTTGGATACTTAGGGGAGGGAAACTTGCCGAGCTAACAGATGCAGATAAGAATAATTTTTGTATAGACATAAAGAGACCCTGTATATTTATTTAAAAAAAGATATACCCGTGAAATTTCTCACCAGTTCTTCTTCACGAAGGTTTTATCTAACTGGTGGTAGAGTCATGTTTTATTTGACGTCAATAAGAACAAGTAATTGTCAATGTTGAGAAATAAATATTTCATTTCATTTCATTTATTTCATTTCATATATGTAGAGTCTTAATCAAATATTAAATTAATATTTATAACGTAACTTTCCTAATCAAAAATGAAAAAAATTTTTTGTTATAATTAATATTGGCAAGTGATGATGAAGACTAGAATGGTCAACGCGTGTCCAAGAAGCACCTATTTACTCTACGCTTGAAAGTTCTGGGATTGAATTTACCTGGAAAAACAGACGCAAGCGTGGACCAAAAACGAGCCGTCCAAACGCTTAGTTTTGCTTTACACATCTTTTTGACAATGTTCGTGTCTGTCTTACCTCGGAGATGAGAGTTTGAATAACAAAAGAAATAATACTATTGGTGGAGATTTCGTAGCCACCAGCTACATCGTTTAGAGTAAGTGGATACCCAGTCGTAGGCTGTAGATTTATGATTCTACTTTTAACATTTCAAAGGATTTTTGTTGCAGTTTTATAATTAAAATTAATGAAAAGGTAAATGTACGTAATAGCAATTAAATATAAGTGTGATTCAAAAACTACACTTAGTAAGTTTAAATTACTATGTGTGTACTATGTGAAACCCCCAAAAATTCCGAATTATGTTATTCCGAATTTGAATATTCCGACTTTTAAAATTCCGAATTTCACAATCCCTAAGAGACTAAATTGCGAGTATTTAAAACATGATTCTTATTTTACCGACATTCATAAATACGAAATCTTAATTTTCCGACTTTCATTAGTACGAAGAAGTAAAAACCCGCTGTGTTACTAGTCCGAAATATGGTATACCAAATTTTAATTTTCCAAAAATTTTATGCTTACATTCAGATTTTGTATCTAAAACGGGTATAAAATAAAAATTATAATCTAATTCTGCTGTGACACAAATCACGACGTATAAACGACGAATAAACGACGAGCGAGGAGGAGCAGTTAGTCTGTATGTAAATAATGCAGCGTGACCTGAGCGAGCGCAGTGAACGTGCCTAGGCAGCGGCCGGCGAAGCACCAAAAAGGGATTTGCATTCCAGTACATAACCTATGTACTCAAGAAATAACTTGGTAAAAAAACTGCAATAACTTTCTCATTTTCATCTGACTACTTGAATGCTCGAACGTATAAATTGATGTGCCCATGCAGTTTTACAAGGCGTTTGTTATTGCAACTAATATTATTCATAATTTTAATATTCGGGATTCGTATATATGATATTGCGGATTATTAATAATTTGGATTTTTTATGGTTCGGTATTTTAAAATTCAGCAAGTTGATTTTCATAATTATAAACGTTCGGAATTTTGAAGTTTCGAAGAAGAAAAATTTTGAAATTCGTGATTATGACTATCGGAATAAAGTTTTTCGTATTTATGTAGGGTACCCCTTATTTTATAGTTAGACACCATATAGTAAAAATAAATAATGAAGTTGGACTCTTCATATAAAAGGCTCTTCATACAGGCGGCTGACGTGTATGTAGAATGTGAAGATTCGATTTATTTTGGATTTTTGTTATATGGTTTCTTCCGGACAGTTACATCTAAATTTATGTTTGGTCACGAACCTATGTACCGATTTCCCGAACGATCAAAAGAGCCACCCAGTTTGATTATTGACAATATTAAACACGATGCTCTAATAAGGAAGTTAATTTTACTATAGTTTGTTTTGGTTTTTCCCAGAAGAGAAGCGAGGGCACAACAGATAGATGTTTTCTAACAGAACTGCTGAATCAATTTCATCTTTTTAATTTCTTTGCAGAAACATTAAGTCTCTAACATGACGATGGTTCTGTAGACTGATAATTTCACTAGTTGAGGTTGAGGGGAAACGGTATTTAAAGCACTTGATGAATTTATTTTGTATTCGTTCCAATCCTTGAATGTGAACGTTATACCTTTAAGCCTATAAATCTGTTTTGTCGTCTTCTGGGGAGAAATCTTTCGTAAATTCTATGTGAGTGAGGTGGCAGCTGTAGGGATTATTACCCTCAACGTTAACATATCGTCTCATACATCACTGGTCATTTTCCTAGGGTAGTGGGGTATGATTATGACGACTTTTCCCGTACATCCCGGTTTAAAAAAGATTATAAATAGGTCGATGAACCTATAAACTCCATTCGGAAAATATCCCACTTCATATACCTTATAAATTAAGTAAGTACCTTAGTAAGAACGTAGCACTTAACTGCTTTCATTTATCATACCAAAATATTATTTCAACCATAACTTCTCCATTAAAAGGGCTACATTATGCTAAAGCAACCTGGTAAAAATATTCGGTTAGTAATAAGAGATTTCCTCAATCAAATTCAAATAAAAATAGTTGCTACGACAAGCTGGTCCAAATATACAGGGTGTCCAGAAGGTCAACTTCGAAATGGAAGGGGTTCACGCACCACGGCCCAAGTAGTAAAATAGAATATAAAAAAAAGTATATGTGGATGAGTTTAGTAGATATAGGAAGATTTCTAAAATAAATGAAAAATCACTGCTTATAGCAGTAATTCGTATGATGAATCTGTAAATGTTGACCGATTTTGATTTTTTTTTCGGTTATTAATTGGTTAATAAATGTTCTGAGGTAATAAGCCTTTGATTTGGTTTAGTGGATTCTTGGAACTAAGGATTTGGCTATAACTTGGACTTAAGATAATCCCTACGATTTGATGGATTGGACTTTCTGGACACCCTGTATATAATAAAATAGGTAAACTGTTAAAGGATACAAAGTTTCTAAATTACCATATAGTGCCTTTTCAGTGTTCAAGCACTTGTATAAATTAAAAATATATATTTAAAAAAATAGCATTAAATATTTTTTTGTAATACAGCAGGCTGTATGGCGTAGTTCTTTGCCTTTTTTATACCCTAAACATTAACAAACAAAAATAAAACCAACTTTCAATAGTGCGACCGATCGTATAAAATTAATTACTACTTTGCCAAAATGTCAGAAAATTTTCCATTTATATTAAAAGCACACAATACTTTGCCTGTTTGACAATGTTACAACAATTTACGTCTTTATTCAAAGTTCCTGACATTTAAAACAATTATACGGTTAAAAGGTTTCGGATCTTTATGAAGTTAATTAAGTTCGACGTTACACTTATCAAACTTCTAAATCGGCAGCCATTCAAATATTTCTTTAATAAAACTTGATAAACGTTTGTAATAAAAGACATAAAATGTAAGTATTCTAGATCCCTTACAAACCCCAGTTTACATCTTGGTTATTTTATCGGAGTTGTTCTCTCAAGACAGAATTAGATTTCAATATAGCCAATTTAGTTTTAATTTTTACTTGATTAATTATTAATACGATGACAGAATCAAACTATTTGTTAAAATTAGTTTACTTCATAATCGACATTATTAAAAATATCAATCGCTACCTTTCACTTCTTTTGTTATTTTAACTTTGTTAATTATTATACAAGACGAGAGTCATTGGCATTTTGTATAATATTTAAAATTATATAATTTTAAGTTGTTGACAGTTTTTATATGACTAGAGAGGAAACTTATAATGTTCTAGGCATCGACATGTATTTACGAATTACATTAACAGCTTTAAGTTAAGATTGTAAATAACACGTCACTGAGGTAACACTAACAGAAGAAAGCAGAAGTAGATCCTATCATCTTATGATAACCCGTCAAAAACTGCCGGTGTTTTTGACGGGTTAAATTTGACCAAGTTGGACTTGCCCCAATCGGACACTTTCTTTAAGGCCAAATCCTCCCGCTCAATCATGGACTCTCTCAAAGCCCGGATTTCTTGAGGACTCGCTCGTGCATTGGACATGTATCTCTCTACAACGGTGCTGTCATCAGCGTAACCAATAATGCCTGGGGTTAGCAGATCGTTAATGTGCAGCAAGAATAACGTTGCAGACAGAACAGATCCCTGAGGTACCCCGGCATTAATTGCCATTAGGTCAGAAGAGCAGCTGTCTAAGACTACTCGAATTGACCGTTCCCTCAGAAAATCAGATATCCAGTCGCAGAGCCCTTTAGATATTCCGTATGCTGGAAGTTTACTCAAGAGACCATCATGCCAGACCCTATCAAAAGCCTTGGAAATGTCTAAGGATACAGCTATAGGTTCACCGTGACCTTCCAAGGCTTCGCTCCATAAGTGAGTGGCATACATAAGACGATCTCCAGTCAAGCGTCCACTGCGAAAACCATACCGATTATCACTATGGAGCTCGTTGGACTCAAGGTATGCCAAGAGACGATTCTTCAATACACGCTCCATAACTTTGCAAAGTATGGAGGTGATTGCAATAGGTCAGTAGTTGATAGGATTTGCACGGCTTCCCTTCTTTGGTACTGGTTGCACGTTAGCCAGCTTCCAGGATTTAGGGACCTTTCCGGATTCCAAAGAAAGTCGATACAGGCGCGTTAGTATGGGAGACAACTCGGCTGCGCAGTGTTTTAACACAACTGCAGGTAGGCCATCGGGGCCGCTGGCCTTATTCACGTCTAAATTCCTTTTGGTGAATATGAACGGTACCCATTTTGGGTCCGAACTGAGGTAACTGGGGTGGGACTTTACCTTGACTATTTAGACGTAAATAGTCTGCAAAAAGATTAACAAAAAGGTCTGCTTTCTCTTTTGCGGTGTGGGCCAGTGAACCGTCAGGCTTCCTTAGAGGTGGCAGCGATGGGCAACATAAGTTCGACTCAACTGACTTGGCCAGAGACCAGAAAGCTTTGCTTCCTGAAGGATATGACGCTATCTTGTCTCCGATGTGGCCAATGTGGTCAAAGCGAGCTTTTCTGATCACCTTTTTGCAAGACTTGGCGGCAGCATTGTATCTTTTCTTCAGTTCATGCAAATCCACGGCTTTGCTTCTGCGAGCGTCAGCCCAGGCTTAGTACGCTACTTGCTTAAGATTTTCAGCTGTGAAGCAAGCAGCATTAAACTATGGGCGACCTTTGGTTTCAAGGGATAGGTCAGCGTAAGCTGTAAGTTGCTTGGCCTATCACACTTTATACAGCATCAGCGCAGCACGTTGGATCGGTTGATGTAAAACAAGTATGGCGCCAACGATAATACGCGAAAAAATGCCGCATCTCATCTCAATCAGCTTACTTGTATCGCCATACTCGCCTAGCGCCTTTTGGGCGGGTGTCAGGTGGCAAGTACTGCGACACAGATTTCACCTTGCGATGGTTGGATGTCCCTAAAGGTGCAGTTACAGACACCGAGCACCTGTCAGGATCAGTTGTCAGCAGAAGGTCTAAGCAATATTCAGTGTGGCCAGCAACGTCGGGGATGCGCGTGGGCTCGTGCACAAGCTGTGAGAGGCCTTGAGTCACGGAGAACTTTAGAGCCTCTCTTCCAGCGTGCTCAGTGTCCTTATATGGGTATAGCCATTGCTCGTGATGAGCGTTAAAATCCCCCAGGAACACCAAGGATGCGCTGAGGGAAAACGATGCTGAACCTCATCTGCTGCATCGCTGAGATACTCCATGAGCCTCTTTGTCTCCCGATCTCCGCTATGTGACAGGTATATACTGGCGTAGACTAAATGGTCAAGGCCGGTGTCAATGTGAACCCACATGATGGAAAAGTCCAGATCTTCCAAGTAACAGAGACGCTGACAACAGATCTCGTCACTGGCAAACATGCACACCCCGGCGTTCGGGCGGAAATTGGACTCCAGGATGTACTCTAGGTAACAAAGGTATGCCGAGTCTAACGGATTACAAATCTGCTTCTCCGTTAGGAAGAGTAGGTGAGGCCTCTCTGTCTCAAGATGGTGGTGGACATCGTTGATATTTGAGAACATTCCTCTGATGTTGCAGAAGTGCACTTTAAGAGAGAGGAAGTAGAACCTTACTCTTCTTATGACTTTTCATATTCGTTGTGTGAGTGAATATGGAGGAGGACAGAAGTTGAGTGAAGCGCTGCAAATGGAACCAAGCAGCTTGCAATAAACAACGCACCGATGGGGACCTGGCTTGGAGAGTGCGGGGACGCCTGAACCATTGTCATCGGGGCCTCTCTGACCAGTCGCCAGCTGGCACGATGAAGCCTCCCGCGATTTTTCGCGAGGTGGCGGGGCAGCTTTTCGCATGTAGCTAGCACACTACTTGGGCCCCCTACTACCTTCGGTCGGCCAGCGGTGCACCGTTTCTTCGGATCCCACTACCCTCCAAAACCAGTTACCCGGCGAGTCAATAAATTACGAGCTGAAGACGTGACCATATCACTTGGTGGCATGGTTTTGTTTAGTGCCACGGCCGAAGCCTACCACCAGAAGATAGATTTCAAAAGACTTTTCGGTTGGTTTTGTCAAAAACAAGTAGCTTGAATGTTTTTATTAAACAACAAAGTTCACTCTAATTTGAGTTAAAGAAAAAAGCTGCAATATCAATGCAAAAAATATGTTTTTAAAGAAATTTAGAAACCCTAGAATAATATGTTGAATGTACTGAATATATCTAGCCAAGTTTCAATCTATGATCGCTAACGCTATAGAAAACTCGTAAACTGTATGGAGCATAACGTAAAATCACATGCAACTTGGGTAGAAGGGCTGTTCTAAGTATTCAACTACAATATGGTACAATTACAACTACAACTACTAATATACAATCAACTACAAACTAATTATAGTTATGCTAACTACAAACTGGTTATGTAGATTGTCGGAACATATAATTAAATTAAATTATAAAATCTTAATGCCAGCTTATCCTTTTGCAGTCTTGGCTGTTAAGGCATAATAACGCGCATCTGTCAAGCTATGTTTAGATGAACTGATCCCTCTAATACTCCGGCATCGGCCGACCCTACGTCAGTCTCGGTCTGCGTGCGTTCTCGAGCGCACGTCGATCGCAGACGCCTTCCCGCTCTTTTAGCCCCCGCGCTAATTGAGCACCCAAATTTCACTGGTTGTTGTCGTAATATATAATTTCATAGTTGTATACCGTATTAAGTTTCTAACGCCGTTTTCTCGGCGGACAGTGGCTCGTTAACCGTACTTTTAATAAGTTTCTAACGCCGTTTTCACGGCGGACAGTGGGCTGTTAACCGTACTTCGTGGAACGTGAGCTTCGTCTACGGGGTCTCGTCGTTTCAGGACTTCAAGTTCCGTGTTCGAGTAAGTTATCCGCGTCGTCCTCAACCGCCCTACTGCGTGTAGGGTGGTTTTTAGGAAGTTAGTCATCGTTGTTAGGTTCCTTAGTTGTTAGGGTCCCTCCCCAACCCCTCCGCAATGGCTTCCCTAAGCTCTGAAGAGATTAGGAAGAAGCTACTTGAAAGTACCGATGCTGAAGGCATGTTTATAAATGCTGATAAGTTTCGTTTCCTTGACTCTCTTATCCCGCATATCATGGCGTTAATTCCACCAATGGCCCCTCAGGCCACCCCAGTCCCCCAGACCCCTCTGGTCTTAGGCTCTCCAGCGTCCCCTTCCTCCAGTGACATGGAGTGCGAAGTAGACGCCCCTCCGCGACGCAAGCGCGCACCCGCGACCGAGTCATCCTCGGACGCCACCCCTACTGGCCCTGAGTCTCCCTCCTTTACGCTTGTTAAGAAGCGCTCTAAGAAGCGTTCAAAACAAGACCCGGCGCCCTCGACGCCCGTCCCTACACCCCCTGCGGCGTCTTCAACGCCAGCTGCCCCGGTGTCTTCAACACCCGCTCCGGCCCCAACTTCTGTCAAGGCCAAGGTCCAACCACCCGTCTTCCTTCGGGAAAAGGGTAAATGGACTGAGGTCTCGACATTGTGCAATGAGCACAAAATCCATTACATCCGAGCAGCCAACTCGGGTGAATCTATTAAAATCTTAGTCTCGTCGATAGACGACTTTCGAGCTTTAACAAAGCTCCTCACCGATAAGCAATATGCTTATCACACTTATGCTCTGTCAGAAGAGCGTAAGATCAGAGCGGTACTCAGGGGAGTCCCGTTCGAATTATCGAACGAGGCTATCCTGGAGGATCTGCAGTCCCAAGGCTTCCCGGCACTCGCGGTGCATAAAATGCACAGCAAGTACGGTACAACTTAAGTACATAAAGCCGACTGCTCTAACGGTGAAGGAAAACATCTTCAAACATGAAGAAGAAAAAAAAGGAAAATATCGCGAGGATACCCACATAATATCTATAAATGATTTCGAAGGTAAGTGTAAAAGTCTGCCAACCCACAGTAAACAAGCGTTTTGGACTATACTTGGTAACACCACCCGATAGTTGGGTGATACTGATGTGGGATTATTAAGGCTGTCGTGAACTTTCTTTCTTTCAAGTATTTAGTATTCAACCGATCATCGTGTAATACATATATTTTGTCAGAAGTACAGAAATGGACATACTGGATACATAACATAATATTCTCGATTCATTTTCTTGTTCCTCCAAATAGTACAACCAAATTTGTATACACTTACTTAGACGCCGGGTTTATGTGCAGGCATCCAACCTTCACGTCAACTAGACGAGGAGCGTTCCTTTCCGATGGGGTGTCACAGTATGAAGAGCAGCTATCCACTTTCAGGTTACTTGAGGTCATGGCAATCTATAAGAAAGAACAATAAATTACTCACGTTGAATCATAAAATATCCCTTTGAAAATGTAATACAAAAGGAATTAAAAAGCGTGACGTATTGTCGAACTCACAATCTCAAAACTTGCAAGAGAGTTTTCATCTTAGCGACCTTGAATTAATCTCATTATTTTTAAATAAGATATCACTTATTTTAGAAGTCATACTTGAAATTAAATAATAATAATAATAATAAAATAATAATTACTAAATCGCTTATCGGTCTTGATGGTTTGATGACATTCAATTAAATAGTAACTCTTGTAATGTTTAAATTTAATAATAGGCAACGATAATAAAGGTTATTTCATGTACCACATCGGTGTTCGTAATTTTGGGTTTGTAGGTCAACGAGAGATTTGTTATTTACAAGCTGTCGTCGATGGATTACCTGACATAAAAGATTCTGCAAATAGAACGTTTAACATATAAAATTAATTTAGTTTCAGAAATAAATTTAAAATAACCTTGTTGAAAATGAAAATGACTTACGTAACGAAAAAAAATGCAGATGTTTTCAAAGTATCAATATTTCAAATTAGAACACATCAATTTTTCTATGAAACATGAATTTCATATTTAGAAAATAACACTGTGTCTCGTAGTGTACAAGAAACAGACAAAATCTTGAACGTATGTCGTTTTACATTTTCATACCTTAGTACAACATTTTGTTTTAAATGAAACATGCATTAATGCATGCTTATTTGAAAAAACCTTTTCTATTATATATGTAATAGAAAAGTTTTACCTAACCAAACTGAATAATCCATCGCTCCATTAAAATTTTTTTTAAACTTGGAATCATAAGCAATGGACATCCCGTTGTTTAAGATATAATTCAAGTTTTCGATCCATTTCTAATACGAGTACATGCCGGAGACAGCCTCATAATTAAGAATTCTTACAATTAATAAACCCAAGGTACTTGTAATCAATTTCTTCGTGATTTCGTGACGTAACTGTCACGAAATCACGTCTGTTTTTCCAGACAAATATAACCCTGGAGCTTTCAAGTGTAGAGTGAATAGGTACCTCTTAGACAGGCGTGTACGATCCTCGTCTTCATCGTCACTTTCCATCAGGTGAGATGGAAGACAAACGCCTGCTAATTATTAATAAAAAAAAATTTAAAAAAACTACTTCATGGAATTTGAGTGCTTGGCTTCCATTTGCAAAGTAAGTTTATTAATTCTGTTCAACATTTTAAACGTGTAACTTGTTTATAAGAAGTTGTTTGTCAAACCATTAAAGTCCATTTGTACTTTGAGTTTCAACACTTTGTTTGAAAGTTTTCTAAAGAAATTTCTTTTTATAACTTTTTTGCTCCATTTAAAACCTTTGCAACGTGGTTCAATTTCTTTTGTTTGTTGTTAGTAGGTCTGCGACGGTCACCTGTACCGGTCGTTATTGCTTAACAAATGGCGTATATATAACCAAGACTCTAAAACTATGTCTTTGCGCCATTTTTGTGGAAAGAAATTTAAACACATTGAAAACACAGGTATTTGAATCAGAATCATGCGTAATTTATTTCATTATCATAAAGAATATTTAAGCGTAAAACATATTTTCGCCTTAAGCTTTGATTGCCTGCCAACGAACTAGTTCGTACCTTTTCGAAGTCCACATCTTTATACGGCAATGAACATAAACATCCTAAGGGCACCCCAGGGTTGAAACCCTGATTCAGGAAGTTATAACTGTGCTATTAATGCTCGGAGCGTTTTCAAATTTTGATAATACGTTAGGAGTAAACAAATCATTTAGTCTAAATAAGAAATAAGATCATGTATTACGAATAGTAGATTCAGAAAAAGAAACAAAATACTTATTACAAACTTAAATTTTATGATTCAACCTTCAACAAACACTACTCTTTTTTTTTTTTTTTTTGCTGCCGAGGCACACTCGCGGGAGGGAGGTGGAAGATGCGTCATGCATACCGCCCGCAGGTAAATTCTTCTGCGGGGGGTTATGTGCGACTCACCAGAATGGCACCTACCCACTAAAAACCACCTGTTGGCTGTAGTTATTACCGTTAGCCTTCGACACCAGCTGCGACACCCGTCGGGAAGTTGGGCGCGCTGGCGGAGACCCGCTAGCGGGTCTTCCGCCTGCAGTGAAAGTTGCACTGAAGGTGCTCAAAGGGACATGAGTTGGTGGCCGTTCTGGGCAGCCTCCGGTGAAGCCGGGGCTGGGCAGAGGTCGGCCAAAGCATGATTTAGGGATCAATTCATTTAAATGAACCTATAATGAATTGAGAAGGGAAGTATGCTCCGCCAGAGCTAGCAAACGCTCTGTCGGAGTACGTGAAGCCCTAAGTTTACGGGCTAAGACTGCGATTTCACTAACATCGACATTTTTTAAAGCGTCGCAGACGATACGCATATCGTCTGCTACGGAGGATTGAGGAGTGGGTTTGTATGGGCGAGGTGCCGGGATGGGATTCGATGCGGGGCGCAGCCTCCAGTTTTCTGGGACAGGCCTAGACTGTGCAGGCTTTGCAGCCGGAGGAACCCGGCTACGCAGTGGCGGAAAGTTTTCTTGAGAAAGGCGCGGGGCCTGTTTGGGTCCCGCCTTCTTGAAATTGGAGCGCATACAACGGGGTGCACGAGGGCAGCCCCTGTAATTTGCGGTGTGGCCGGACTGGCCACAAAGCACGCAATCGGGAGGAGAGGGAGTTTCAGGAGTGCGATTGCACTCCTTAGTGAAGTGAGGGACCAGGCACTTGACGCACCTGGGCGGTGCGCGGCAGTTGGCCGCCGCGTGCCCGTACAACTGGCACCGGTGGCACTGGCCGGGATGACCGCGGCGATGAGGAGCCTCGATTGAGATCCCAGAGAGACCGCAAATAGAGCTAACCCCTTTCAGGATCTCTCTGGACTTGGGGACGTTGGCGAGAATCACCAAAGCGAGAGGGTGTTGCCTCCCGTACTTGCTGTGCATTTTATGCACCGCGAGTGCCGGGAAGCCTTGGGACTGCAGATCCTCCAGGATAGCCTCGTTCGATAATTCGAACGGGACTCCCCTGAGTACCGCTCTGATCTTACGCTCTTCTGACAGAGCATAAGTATGATAAGCATATTGCTTATCGGTGAGGAGCTTTGTTAAAGCACGAAAGTCGTCTATCGACGAGACTAAGATTTTAATAGATTCACCCGAGTTGGCTGCTCGGATGTAATGGATTTTGTGCTAATTGCACAATGTCGAGACCTCAGTCCATTTACCCTTTTCCCGAAGGAAAACGGGTGGTGGGACCTTGGCCTTGACAGAAGTTGGGGCCGGAGCGGGTGTTGAAGACACCGGGGCAGCTGACGTTGAAGACGCCGCGGGGGGTGTAGGGACGGGCGCCGAGGGCGCCGGGTCTTGTTTCGAGCGCTTCTTAGAGCGCTTCTTAACAAGGGTGAAAGAGGGAGGCTCATCAGGGCCAGTTGGGGTGGCATCCTAGGATGACTCGGTCGCGGGTGCGCGCTTGAGGCGCGGAGGGGCGTCTACATCGCACTCCATGTCACTGGAGGAAGGGGACGCGGGAGGGCCTAAGACCTGAGGGGTCTGGGGGACTGGGGTGGCCTGAGGGGCCATTGAGGGAATTAACGCCATGATATGCGGGATGAGAGAGTCCAAGAAACGATACTTATCAGCACTTATAGACATGCCTTCAGCACCGATACTATCAAGTAACTTCCTCATAAACTCATCAGAGCTTAGAGAAGCCATTGCGGAGGGGTTGGGGAGGGAAAATATATGAACCTAACAACGATGACTAACTTCCTAAAACCACCCTACACGCAGTAGGGCGGTTGAGAACGACGCGGATAACTTACTCGAACACGGCACTTGAAGTCCTGGAACGACGAAACCCCGTCGACGAAGCTCACGTTCCACGAAGTACGGTTAACAACCCACTATCCGCCGTGAAAACGGCGTTAGAATCTTATTAGACGTACGGTTAACGACCCACTGTCCGCCGTGAAAACGGCGTTAGAAACTTATTACGGTATACAACTATGAAATTATATATTACGACAACAACCAGTGAAATTTGGGTGCTCAATTAGCGCGGGGGCTAATAGAGTGGGAAGGCGTCTGCGATCGACGTGCGCTCGAGAACGCACGCAGACCAAAAAAAACACTACTCATATAAACTACAGCTTTAATAGTCTTACTGTAGTGACATTAGCGTTACCCTACCAAAGGATGCCATCAGGCAATATATGTATAGTCCACCAATCTCCTGCTTGTTGGCAGATATACATACCTTAGAACTATCTGCTTAGGTGGGTTGCCTCATGCTTTTCTTCTACTCCATTGGAACAGTAGAGTCTAATGAAATGAAATGAAATATTTATTTCTCAACATTGACAATTACTTGTTCTTATTGATGTCAAATAAAATATGACTCTACCACCAGTTCGAAAAAACCTTCGTGAAGAAGAGTATATTTTTTTCAAAATAAATTTACAGTCTCTTTATATCTATACAAAGTTATTCTTATTTGCATCTGTTAGCTCGGCAAGTCGCCCTCCCCATGTATCCAAACGACGAACACCCTCAAAAGGCACCCGTTCACGAGTTAACGCGGGATCCAGCCATCGCCCTCCTCAACCATATTAGAGGGAAGTGAGCGACCTGTCACCCGACGCTACCATAAGAAGACGTACTTCAGTGACTATGACGCTTTAGATATTCACAGACCTCATCTGCGTCCGGACCCGTTCGGACGTGTTTGACGGTCGCTCCCGGCTGCCGAGTCACGATTGTTGTCTCACGACTTCTCTCGTAGCAATACTCAAACGCCACTCTCAGATCCGTTCTGCGTCCGGCCCCGCTCGGACGTGTTCGCGGTCGCCCAGCCGTTGAGTCACGATTGTCGTCTCACGACGTCAACTCGTAGCAACACTCATACGCTGTTAGCCTCTTTAGGGCTTACTCTGCGGTCGGTTTCGATCGGCTGCAAGTAAGTCGGTCTCTTGCACAGCAACAACAGAGCTGAGCTTACCGCGGTCGATTAAATTCGATAGTGGTTCGCGAAGCTCGGGCTGTTTTTCTGGCTGCGTACCTGACGCTTGGCGCTTGCTACGTAGTCAGAGACTCGCTCTGCGGCCGGCCCCTGGCCGGTCGTAACGTAGTCAATCCCGCACTCTGTGCACCCTCGAAGTAAAAACCTCACTTCGGTGAGTGCAGCAACAACAGGGTTGAGCTTACCGCGGTCGATTAAATTCGATAGTGGTTTGCAAGACTCGGGCTGTCTTTCTGGCTGCGTACTCGACGCTTGGCGCCTGTACGTAGTCAGAGACTCGCTCTGCGGCCGGCTCCGGCCGGTCGTAACGTAGTCAATCCCGCACGTTAGTGCATCCCAACTCCGTCAGGTCTACGGCCGGTTTTTGTAGTCAATTTATTGACGACACACTCCGTAGTAGACTCGCGTTTGATCAGGTGGATACTTAACGGTGACAACTAAGCCTGATAGCGTTGCCCCGGTGCGCTTCCAAGGCCTTTCAGGCCAAGGAGAAACCGGCAGACCCGATCCCATTGCACTTGGGCCTTTCCCAGGGTGACGGTACAGTGCTGTCCGAGCTAGGGGCACCACCTCGCGTCGTCCCCAACCCCCCTACCGCGGGTAGGGAGGTTTAGGTGCTAGGTTTGCTAGGGAACCTAGGCATTCTTATATATTTATATATTTTATATATCGTAGGACCAAGCCCTCCCAATGGACCTTGTCAACGTACTTAGGTCGTTCGCCCAGGTACTCGCCGCGTCTGGCTACAGCATACCCGATGACATACTAACGCAGGCCTTACAGGCATCTATCGCGTCCCCGGCCCCTCAGGCCTCAACCCCGGCCCCTCAGGCCTCTAACGTCGAGACCCCTCAGGTCTTAAGCTCTCCCGCGTCTCCCGCCTCGTCCGAGATGGACTGCGAATCGGTCGCATCCTCTCACGCGTCGCGTCGTAAGCGTACCGCTCCCGGGAGCGACTCCGAACCCGCGTCTGATACGTCGTCAGATGCCGTCACCCTAACCGGCTCTCCTGAGCCCGCGTTTCAACTCGTCGCCAAGCGCTCCAAGAAGCGCTCTAAGAAAGCTTCGGTATCTTCAATACCCGAGCCCTCCCCGGTGTCTTCAACACCAGCCCCCGCGCCGTTAAAATCGCTCGTAGTAACCGCGTCTCCGTCGGTCACATCGAAGCCAGCGACGCGCTGCGCTCCCGTCCCGCCGAAGCCTCAGCTCCCTCCGCCCGTATTCCTGCGTGAAAAAGCGCGCTGGACCGCGGTTTCCAACTTGTGCAAAGTGCACAAAATTAATTACTTGAAAGCCGCCAACGCTGGCGATACAATCAAAATCCAATTAGCGACCGTCGTCGACTTCCGCGAGTTTACCAGGTTACTCGGTTTAAACCAAATCGCGTATCACACCTACGCCCTCCCGGAGGAGCGTAAGATCCGCGCAGTATTACGGGGCGTCCCGTTCGAACTCAGCAACGAAGACATTCTCGATGACCTTAAGTCTCAGGGTTTCCCGGTCACAGCAGTGCACAAGATGCACTCCAACCGCGGTATGCGTTTTCCGTTAGCGCTAGTAATCCTGTCCAATACCCCCGACTCGAAGGAGATTTTCAAAGAGGCTCGCACAATCTGCGGACTCTCGAACATCTCCGTCGAGCGTCCCAACCCCCGTGGTCACCCTGGGCAGTGCCACCGCTGCCAGCTATATGGCCACGCAGCGGCTAACTGTTCAGCTCCCCCCAGGTGCGTAAAGTGCCTGGATCCTCACTTCACCAAGGAGTGCACTCGCACTCCCGAATCCACTTCCCCCCCTGCCTGTGTGCTGTGCGGCCAGTCCGGCCACACAGCAAACTACAGGGGTTGCCCGCGCGCTCCGCGCTCTACCACCAAGAGGGTCGCGCCTAAACCGGCGCCGCCACTCACTCCTGCTAACTTCCCGCCGCTGCGCAACCGGGGTCCCCCGGAAGCAAAGCCCGTTCAGCTAACGCCTACTCCGGCTCTGTCTTGGAGGCAGCGTCCGGCCGTCCCGCCTGCACCTTCCCGACCCATCCCAGCTCCCGTAGCTCCCGTAGGGCCGCGTCCCGCGTTGTCATCTTCCCCTCAGTCGTCGTTGGCTGAGGACATGAAGACCGTGTTCGACGTCATCCAAAACGTCGACATTAACCCCTCCCGCGACGACTCGGAAAACCTTAAAATGCCCTGAATGCGTCAGGTTTTATAAACAAATTTTTTGTCTTGGAGGGCCTTTAGAAAAACGAAGAATTTGTTAACAATAAGATATATATACGGTTTAAATGATACCTTTTTGGATTCGTTATGAGTTTATCTATCTGATTATAACATTCAATAAAGCAATAAAACTGACCTCGTTACATAAATATGCGTTATTTTACCATATTTTATGATTTTTTTTCACATAACCTTGAAACTTTAGCACATTATATCAAATTTACGCACATATTCACCAAAACAGCACTTAATTATTATACTTTGTATGTCTAAGTAGACAAAACAATAATAACTTCACTTCAAATCAATCTGTTTACACAATAAAAACTTGTTTATCTAAACTGAGAAAAAACTACGCGAAATGGCTGCCGCGTGCGAATGCCGTCGGCTCAACATAATTGTCTATATGTACCGTTAACACAAAAATGCATTGATTGCGATAATTATTTTCAATCAATTAATTAATTCTTAATCATTTTTCATTTGTCAGTTTGCATTCAATGAGTACAGACGTGTTGATTTTATTTTCGTATAATCATTACTTGACTAAAAATTGTGACCTAGATTACTAATCAAGCATATAGTGATTTATGCAATATAAATTGAAAAGTGTTTGTTAATAAGAAATGATCTAGTAAAAGGTAAATGAATGAATAGCTAAAAGTACCAAATAAAAGAAAAAATGGAGGGCAGTCCCTTCAATAGGAGTACTATAACTAATCGTAGTCCTCCACCGACGCCTGCTCCTCGACCCCCAGCGCTCTGTGAAGATGAAATTATTACCACTCCAGAAATCCAGGGTTGGATGACTACAATAGAACAGTGCCTGAATGAGGTATGCTCCATCGCAGCAGAAGGAAAACTTAACTCAGACCAAAAACTGAGAATCAACAATCTTTGCCGCAAAGTAGGTCATGGAACCTCACAAATGGCAGTCCAATACCAGTCCCTGAAACTTAAAGCCGTCCAAGCCCACTCAACAATACAAACCCTTAAAGAAAATCGTGACCTTTCTCAGCGACTTCATGACCTCATACAGCAGATTGAGGAATCCTCAAAACCCACCTCATCAACCTTCTCTTTCGCCGAAATTGTCAAAAAAGGAACCAACACCTTCATACAGCCAAATAACCTGAGTTCCATTGCTATATATCCAAATGACAAGCAGAAGTCAAGTGACGACACAAAGTCACTTGTTCAAAAAATTATTTGCCCAGAGGATATGAAGCTGCAGATTAGAAGTCTACGTAAGACTAGGAACGGAGGTGTGATAATCAGCACTGAGTCCAAGGAAGACATAGAGAAGTTAAAACAGTCGAGACAACTCAAGACATCTGGCCTAACAGTCGACGAGCCTTAT
The DNA here is from genome assembly GCA_923062675.1 of Marasmarcha lunaedactyla. Classification (NCBI taxonomy): domain Eukaryota; kingdom Metazoa; phylum Arthropoda; class Insecta; order Lepidoptera; family Pterophoridae; genus Marasmarcha; species Marasmarcha lunaedactyla. The sequence goes on from OV281350.1 coordinate 5,169,954, forward strand.
AAGCGCAGACCTAGAATAGTAGTGGTTGGAGTGCCCACATCGATGAAAGAAAAGGAAGTATTTACATGTATATTCCATCAAAACCTGGAGGATAAACTAGAAGGTACGACACTTGAACAGTTCCTGTCCGAGATTAAACTGAGCCACAAATCAGGTAAGAAAGACATGGAGACCTGTAACTATGTCCTGGAAGTACCTGCTTTAATTCGCAAAGCCTTAATAGTTAACCAAAGAATATTTGTGAATTGGTCTTCTTGCCCTGTAAAAGATTACACTTTAGTAACAAGATGTTTCAAGTGCCAGCAGTACGGCCACGCAGCCAAGTCATGCCGGGAGACTTCGCACACCTGTGGCCATTGTGGTGACCAAGGTCACAGCATGGACGTGTGCAAGGTTAAGTTAGAAGCCCCTAAATGTGCTACCTGCCTGCGCTTCAAAAAGCCATGTAACCATGCCACTGGCGCTAGTGACTGTCCAGCAAAAATAATGGCCGAAAAACGATATATTAATTCTATAGATTATGGAGGCGCCTAAGAGCGCTACACGTTATTATTTTTGTCTGCTTTTTATTCTTGTATATTTATAATGACTGATATATTAATTAACGATATAGACAACTTCTCATTATCTGAGTCGAAAGCCTGTGAAGCAGAGAGCTGCAAACAATATCTTTCTGCTTTTAATAATCCACTAATCATACTAACACAAAATATTCGTAGTATATATAAAAATTATGATAGTTTTTGTACTTTACAACAAAGATTAGATTTAAAACTAGATATAATTATTTTAACTGAATGCTGGTTAAATAAACAGCATAACTTGCCTCAAATGCCAGGATATAATTTGCATAGTAGCGAATTCAACTACAATCAAAATGACGGGTTGGCAGTTTATGTAAAAAGTTATCAAAATATCTCGGTAGTAGAGCCGAATATACAAGACTGTAATCGATTACTTATTACAATTGGATTGGAATTTGCAATATTAGCTATATACAGACCACCTTGTTTTAAAAATTTGAGTAATTTCACCTCCTCACTTAACAATACATTGCAAAACTTAACTCATTACAAAAATGTTATCTTAATCGGGGATATAAACATTAACATTGTACCAGAAAATATTAACGATACTGCTCATGAATATTTAAACTTGTGTTCATTTCATGGTTTGAATGCCGCACACAATTTACCTACGCATCAAAGCGGGTCCTGTTTAGATCATATCATGACTAAGACGAACTTAGAAGCCCTAGCACTAGTTGTTAACTCGAGTATAACCGATCACAAAGCCGCAATAATTTCTTTAAATCGCAATTTACCTAACCGTTCCAAAACACGAGAATTTACAAAATTAAATATTAATAAACTTGACGAAGATTTACATAACATAAATTTTGACCCAGTTTACAATTATGCCGCTGACGTAGATATATGTATGTTATACGTAATAAATAGTGTCCAACATGCAATTTCGCGGAATACTCGTAAGGTATGCCTAAGAAATAGAAACTACAACCTAAAGCCGTGGATAACTCCAGGCCTCATGCGCTGTATGAAACATAGAGATAACTTACATAAAAGGGCAAAGTCACACCCCGATAATTTAAACTTACAATTAACATACAAAAGATACCGGAATTTTTGTAATAATCTTCTAAGAAATATAAAAATAAATTATGAAAAATCGCAACTAGAAACAGTAAAATCGAAACAGTAATAAAAAAATTTGGAATTGTATTAAAAATGTCACAAATACTTCACATAAGAATCAAACGTCGTTAGGTTTATTAACAACGCCACCATCACAGGCACTTTCCGCTGACAAAGTAAATAATTTTTTCGTTAATATTGGCAAGTGTTTAGCGGAAAAAGTCGGTCATTCACAGCTGCCAATGAACAACAAACATACAACTTACACTAATTCAACCTCATTTACTTTGTTTAGTACTGACGAAAGCGAGGTGGAAAGGATAATCATGGGTCTAAAAGAGGATAGTGCCGTTGGATGGGATGGTATATCAAGCAAAATTGTAAAAAAATTTAAGCATATTTTAATTCCACCCTTGACTCATATTTTCAATAGATGCTTATCAGAAGGTATTTTTCCAAAATGTCTCAAAAAAGCTGTTATTATTCCGGTGTATAAATCTGGCAGTAAAGATGATGTTAATAACTATAGACCTATCTCTTTACTTCCATCCATATCAAAAATCTTAGAAAAAATAGTGAATAGAAGGTTAGTAAATTATTTGCAGAAAATATCATATTTCTCAGAATCACAGTTTGGTTTTAGGTCAAAGATGTCAACATCCGACGCAGTCCATCAATTAACGAATCACTTAGTTCAGGAACTTGACAAAGGCAAGCAGACTTTAGGGATTTTCCTTGACCTTGCCAAGGCCTTTAGTACTGTTTCTAAGCCAATCCTTCTATCCAAATTAGAAGCCATGGGTATAAGAGGGTATCAATTAAAATTATTCAAAAGTTATTTAGAAGAGCGTACCCAATGTGTTAAGATAAGCAATGTTCTCAGCAATGATCAAAATAACACTTCTTTTGGATTACCAGAAGGTAGTATATTAGGGCCCACATTGTTTTTAATTTACGTAAATGACCTCTGCAATCTTAAACTCCCTTATGGTAAAATTATCTCCTACGCTGATGACACTGCTCTTCTCTTTTCCGCGGACTCAGATACAGATTTATTCGTGCATGCTCAAGAGGGATTTAACATTGTAAATAGATGGCTACAGCACCATTTACTAACACTAAATACAGATAAAACATTTTATATTAAGTTTTGCATGCGTAATTCAGAAATTTCTAATTCCAACACAATTATATTTGCTCACCATTGTACAACCCGTGCCTACAAGCAATGCTCTTGCCCATTTATAAAAACAACTAAAAATACCAAATACCTTGGTGTTATATTAGATGAAACTTTATCATTCAAACTACATATCGAAGCACTAACAGGAAGGATACGTAAGTTAATATACGTATTCAAAAAATTGCGTAACATTGCAGAATTTAAACTAGTGAGACAAATTTACCTTGCACTCTGCCAGTCAATTCTAACCTATTGCATCACTTCATGGGGTGGCGCGGGAAAGACGCTTTTACTGACTATCGAAAGAGCCCAGAGAGCCCTGCTTAAAGTCTCTACCTTCCGCCCTTTTCTTTTCCCGACTAGTCGCTTGTATAAGGAATGTAATGTACTATCAGTTAGACAATTATTTATAATTAACACGGTACTAAAACAGCACAAAGAATTTCCGTACAACACTAGCTTTACTAACAAACGGAGAAAAGATATTGTATGCCCTCAAAATGTAAATACCAAACATGCTTTTGCCAATAGATTCTATCTGTTCTTAGGACCATACCTTTATAAAAAGCTAAATAGTAAATTTTTTATTTTCCCACAAAATAACCACATTTGCAAAATAACTCTTCAAAGAGGCCTACAATCTTTATCTTACGAAGACACTGAGAACTTGCTTGTCGTACTAAAATAGCTATTTCTCATCATTTTACCTTTAATTTTATAGTTTTTACTGTAATTGCATAAAACCTCTTTTACCTAGGTTACACTTTTGATTAAAATTTATATTGCATTTCATTGTAAACTTATTTTATATACCTAGTATTTTTTCTTGTGATCTAGAATAAGTTATGATAGGACATGGCTTGATTGCCTGAAACACAGGTACACCTAGTTCAGGCGCATGTTGTAATTAGGATTAAGAAAAACTATTGTACTATATATGTAAAAAGATTCCATTGTTTTCATTGTTTTCATGAATAAATAATATTATAAATAAAATAATAGTGATAAATGTTATTGTAATTTTAATCTTAAATTATTATTACTTTAAATTAATTGATACTTTTTCGATTATATTGTTCTAATAATATAGGTAGCTATTGTTTTTTTTCTTAGACAGATATTTTAGAAATCTTACTTTTTAAAATATTGTTTCTCTTGCACACTGAGTGATTAAAATAGAATTTTATTTTAGTATGACCTAATTGTAGGTTAGTTGAATAATATCGTGGTATTCTCTGGAATTGTTAAGTAGATAATAAAGATAGTTTATTGATATATCCTGCATTACTGCTTTCACTTGCGGGTTATTTTGGAGGCACGAGCGGACAAGACAACTCAATTTTGCGTTTGACCCGTTGCGTGATATTCGTGGTGTGAAAAGCAATACTGTTTGTTCTAAGAGAAAACTGTGAAAGGTTCAAAATAAAAATAAAACAATATATTGTATTAAGAATTATATTTAACAGTAAAAAAAGCTGTAAAAAATGTGTGTTGAGCAAATACAACATGAAAGAGTATTGACATGCAAGTCTCTTTGCCTATAGAAAATTATTCTTATCTCAATCTGTTAGCTCGGCAAATCTCCCTACCCCTAAGTATCCAAACGACGAACCCCCTTAAACGGCACCCGTTCTCTCTTCAACCTATTAGTATTATACTTCTAGTATGTTCAACCTGTAGAGAACCGCCTGGAGTCCCCTGGACAAGGAACGCGTGTAGGCTGTACTCTGTACAAAAATACATACCGCGGAGGTGAAGGGACAGTTGAGGATCAGAGCCCCATAATAATGGCTCGCCTGGCAACGCACTCCCGCGATGGTCCATGTGTTCCATTTTTCACAACGCGACCTCGGCTATCTCTCCATACTAAAAATATCACAAAATTAACTATTACTCAACACCATATCTCTTATAATCTATTTATAAGTTTTCACAGAATAATACACTACAATAAAATAAACGGATGCAAGAATGGGGCGCATCTTTTCGGATCGTACAAACCATACTCATTTGATTTTATTATAATAAAATTAATAATATTAATTTTAAACTTGACTAACAAGAAAATGAAAACTTATATTATGCATGTACAAATCTAAAATTGCATACAAATTAAAACTAAAATACATAATATAACAATAGTAAATTATTCTTGTTGAAAAAGTCTACAATTTTTAGTTCCAGTCGGAGAACAAACTTTATTTGGAATAAAATACCTAATATGACACCTCCTACGACAAGAAAATATAAAAAAATGATTGATAGATAATACTTTTACTGCCGTTTTTGCACTTCGTACTCTTTTCATCATTTTGCATTGATTGTTCAGAAATTCATATTTAAAATATGATTGCGATGAAATTACACAATATTATCAATATCTGTTTGTTAAATTATATTCTTACATTAATTAACTACCAACTTATATATATTTTAAACCACGTTTAAGAAAATTAATACAATAAATATTGTAAAATATGGCGGACACGGCGTCGAAGTTTAGTGCATTACAAAAGTTTTGCTACTTTATCATTGTAATTATAATCACTTTCAACATAACAATTACTAAAAACAGATTCTACAGTTATTTCTTAGTAATTCTATATATATGATATAACAAGTTACTTACCGATTTCTTCTTGAATTCATATTTCAATTACAACAAAGCACTTCCGAATAGTTCCAAACCATCATACAAAACAGTAATGGCGTCTCGGCGTCGGCATTAGTTTTTTTTTTCGTTCTATCGTTCGGTATATCAGTATTACCATTAAAATAATACTCGAAAATGTTTAATTATGAATGAATGAATCGATTACATTACTTAGTTCGTATTGCTAGTGCAAAAATATTGAAGAAAAGAGCGACCAATTGCAACTGACTCGTTATGTACACCATGTGTACGTAACGCGCTTGGAGCGTTTTTCCTTACGTACACCTGGTGTACATAAATCGCGCGACGGGTTAACGAAATCTCCGTACTCGCACGCAAATTGCGAGCCGCCCGCTCTCCTCAAGAGCGGTTATTCGCGTTAGCCGAGCATCACTCGCTCCTAAGTTCGTTGTAAATTCTTTTATTTTTGTAAATTTTAAATAAATAAATTTTAAATTTTAATGTCTAGACCCGTGAATCCCGCGTCCAGTCGTATTAAACCCAAGGGCTTATCCCTTGTATCTTTTAACGCTCGTAGTCTTAGCACTAACCTTCCCGAGATTAAACTGTTCCTTCAGAACAAAGAACCTGACCTATTCCTTCTCCAGGAGACATGGCTTACTCCAAAACGCTCCAGGGGATATGCTATTCCTAAGTACGCGTTTACTCGCAACGATAGGCCCAACTCCGACGGTTACGGCGGCACCGCCATATATTACAAAAGAGGCTTCCATTGCTGTCCTCTCCCTACCCCTCCTCTCCTCAACATGGAGGCCACGGTGTGTAGATTGGCTATGACTGGTCATCCGACCATCATCATAGCTTCAGTCTACATACCGTGAGGCTCCAATCCAATCCGCAGCGACTTTGAGGCCATTCTCGCCCTCGGCCATTCAGTCATTATGTTCGGAGACTTTAACTCCAAACATACTGACTGGACGTGCCTATCAACCAATACCAGCGGTATCGCTCTCCTCGACATCACCAACTCCCTTGACTTAGACGTCATATCCCCCATCACTCCCACTCACTATCCCAACAATCCGACCTACTCTCCTGACATCCTCGACTTTGCAATTATCAAGCGAATCAATCTTGACCTAAGGTCTATCGAACCGCTCGATGACCTAGGCTCCGACCATCGCCCCGTCTCCCTCGTACTAGGTACGCCTAACGTTAACGTCACACCTCCTAAGACCTTTACCAATTGGAAAGGCTTTAAAAATACGTTAGTTTCAGCCTTAGAGGCCCCTAACTCTCAGCTCGCGATTTCGCCCAACCAATTAGATAGTCCGGATAAAATAGATTCATTAGTCAATACTCTAACTGATGCTATTAACACAGCCATCAACGACAACGAAAAGGTTGTTAAGCAAAGCAAACCCGCGCTTCCACTAGCCGTTAGCAATCTCATTAAAGCCAAGAACGCGGCTCTCCGGAGAGCAAAGAAATATCCCACGCCAGCATATAGAACAGCTGCGAATCAGCTTCAACGTAAAGTTAGGTCTCGCCTCGCGGAACTCCGTGACACTCAGTTTAACGATCTCATGGAGAATATCTCCCCGTCCCACCAAGCGTATTATCGAATGGCCCGAGCCTTACGCGTAGACACCACCTCTCACGTTCCTCCTCTCACTCGTCCCGACGGCACCATTGCTTTCGAAGTCGAAGAGAAAGCCGAATGCTTCGCCGACAGCATAGCGGCACAATGCTCGCCCAGCACGCAACCCGCGGATCCCTCCCACATCCAGGCGGTGGAGGACGAAGTTCTCCGCAGAGAATCTCTCCCTATCACCGACGACCCCGTCACAGTCTCTAATGATGAAATCTTGCTTCTCATTAGAAAGCAAAAATCCAAAAAGGCTCCGGGTGCGGATGGAATTTCCAACCACGCACTTAAGCACCTGCCTGAGCAGGTGCTTACCTTGTTAGCTATCATCTTCAATGCCTGCTTCGACCATAGCTACTTTCCAAAAGCCTGGAAAGAAGCGACAGTCATAGGCATTCCCAAGCCGGGTAAACCTCTGAATGTCCCGGCTAATCACAGACCCATCAGCCTCCTCAAGGCAATGTCTAAACTTCTCGAAAGAGTCATACTCTCTCGAATGCGGAATCATCTGTTTCCAACAGATGGCGACCCTCTCATCATTCCCCACCAGTTCGGCTTTCGCGCTAAGCACTCCTGCCCTCAGCAAGTCCATCGAATCGTCGAGTACATACTCGAAGGATTCTCTCAGCGTCGTAAAAAAACAATCGCGGTTCTCTTTGACGTAGCCAAGGCTTTCGACAAAGTCTGGCACAGCGGTCTCGTTTTTAAACTCTATAAAATAGGCTTACCGGCTCGCCTAGTCAGATTAATAGCGTCGTTTCTTAAAGACCGTACTTTTCAATTCAAACATGAAGGCACGCTCTCCGCGCCTCGTCCCATAAAGGCTGGAGTCCCGCAAGGCTCAGTCCTCGCCCCTCTGCTGTACACCGTGTACACTAACGACATCCCCATCCCGCTGAAAGGCGTCGAACTCGCCCTCTTTGCAGACGATACCGCCCTTTACACTAAAAGTCAAGCGATCCCGTATAACATCACCAGACTCCAAAAGGCCGTAAACGCCCTCGGTGTTTGGTTTCAAAAATGGCGTATCGATGTCAACCCAGAAAAGAGTTCTGCTATTCAATTCGACCACAAACGTCGTAATCGCCACAACGATCCGCACATTCGTATGTTAGGTGTTCCCATCCCCTGGAAGCGCACTGTCAAATACTTAGGCGTCACCTTAGATCAGACGCTTTCTTTCAAGCCACACGTCGATAGAGTAACGAAACTCGCGCGTTTCTACTTAAGCCGCTTAAATAGTATGATAGGTAGAAAAAGTAAAATGTCTTTTAGAAATAAACGTACGCTTTACAAGGTCTGCGTTAGACCCGTCATGTCATATGCTTCGCCAGTCTTTGCCCACGCCAAACCCTCCGTCCTGTATAAGCTGCAGGTAGTTCAAAATCTCTTCTGCCGCAGGGCCACAAACGCACCTTGGTACGTGCGTAACGCGGACCTGCACAGAGATCTTGAACTGCCTACAGTGCAACAGCACCTCAAAACACTCTCAGAATCGTTCTTCAAACGTGCCGAATCCCATCCCAATCATCTTGTTCGAGATTCAGTCTCATATACTGTTCCTGTGTTAGATTCGATTTACAAAATCGCTAGACCGAGAAACGCGCACACGAGCGAACGCACGCAGTTAACTTTAGCTCTCGAGGCCCTTCAGGCCGCAAATCCTAATTCTAACGTAAATTCTAATTCTAACGTAAATCCGAATTAATGCTATTTTTATTTTTCATTTTTAATGTATTATTTTTACTTTTCTTTTTTGAGCACCTTCAGTGCTATGTGAATCTCAGCGGGTGACCCCTTAAGGGCCCCGCTGGCGCGGCCTCTTTCTCCAATTGGCCGTCGTTCAGATGAAGGCTGAGTGGCAAAAATGCACGAGCCGACAGGGGGTTTTTTAGTGGGTATGGTTCTGGTAGGCGTCGGGACGAGTCCCACATAACTCCGATCGCGCGCGCGGAGTATGCGTCAGAGCATTTTTTATGTCCTCCTGCCCTTCCCGTGGAGGGGAACCAAAAAAAAAAAAAAAAAAATTAGATATTCACCGGGACGAAGAATTTAACGAACAAACAGACACATTACACATGTTTTGTTACAAATACTAGTAAAATCCCACTTATTGACATTATATCCATTCCTTATTAAAAATCATTGGAACCTCAAGGTAAAGAAGCCAGCACGTTAACCAATCTATTGCGCTTTAATAGAGCAGGCGGATAGAATAATAAAGTTGTTCATTTGTTCTTTAATGCAGATATTGGAAAACTATATTTTCCGTAGGGAAATAAGATAACCAATTTTAAGCTTTGTAAAAACAGCCTAAAATGCGTTGAACTTTATATTGCATTACTTTATTTTACTTTATTGAGGAAACGAACATTCATTATTGGTTACTACTTAAAAATAAAACGTAGGATTTATAGAGACCAGTTAAATATATATAAAATTTTTATATTTGCTGTAGTGCCTAAAATATTAGTTATGCCACATGAATTAGTATATAATAATGTAGGTAATACTTCGGTTAGGTACAGTAAAATATTGGTAGATAACTGGCAAGCTCCTGAGGCATATTGCTCATAATTACGTCACTAATGGCTGATTTACACGCGTTAAGTGGTTAAGTTGGTAACTAAATTTTAAGGTAAAAATTACGTGTAAACAGTCAGTAATGTGACAAGTGGTAACTTAATATTTTGTACGCAAGTGATTAATTTGATTAGGATTGGTTCTATTTTTTGTATAAGTAGTTGGGCGGGCCTTCTAACTTAACACGTTTGGACGTGATTTTTTAGTTAAGTGCATAAGTTTAAAAAGCGAATGGCGGCAAGAGCTCGTATTTACTTCGCATTAACTCAATTTTTTTTTAAATGTCGAAGTGGAGTTTAGTTTCAACTTAAAATTTTTTTGAAGAATATTTAAAATGGGAATGCTTGTGGATTAAACGAGATAAAAAATTTAGAAAAAAATATATTCTTACAGAGATTTGAATTTCCGAAACAAATTCTTTTCTGAATTTGTCCAAAATCTCGTTTACCACATATCTAGTTACCGAATTGACGAATTCCTTGACATTCATTACTGTTCATCATCATTGAACTTATGAGCTTAACTACTTTATCCGTTTGGACACACAAGTAACATAAACAAACTTAAAATTTAGTTACCAACTTAACTACTTAATACGTGTAAACCGCGCATAAGCGAAAAGAACCTACGCGATTTGACACGAGTACTAACTGAAAGATTACCAGAACGATTTTACGATCTTACGATGAAGCGCATGTGTAGATATGTTTGACAAATAGGTGCTCAAACTGTTGTCTGGTGTCTGTTTTGGATAAAAATAATCCTCATAATAACGACAGTAGTATATCGGCGTCTAAATTAATTAATTAATTAAACAAAACAACAAATACTTATTACCATGCTTAAAACAATTTAACGTAACCTAAACAAAGTTTTGCCGTACATCGCTCATAAACAGACATCGTCGGAAGTTGTTTTTAAGAAACATAAATAATTTATTTAACAAACAAACTCACGAGTTCAGAATAAATAATTTGTTGAAACCACAAAAACTGGTTTAGTGCAGTTGTGATCGATATACATACACATATGCAATATTTTACAGAGTACTGCTATATAATACGGGTAATACGTCACCATACTAATATTAACTGAGGAAATATGGAAAATAAAATTCAGCCAGTATTTAACATGATGTGCGGATGCAGGGATGCTTTATCTAGCGATATTAAAGTTCATAAAGAACACATTTAAGGAAATTTGTCGGGGCAGTAACTAACGACTAATAAATATCTCGGAACTATATCATGTAACACTTATACTGATTAAAAAGAAGGTGGATTTTAACTTATTATTTAAGCCTAAAGCCTAAAGCCTTTTCTGGGACCATTATTATTAACGGCTTAGCACATTAAACTATTCTTTAAAATTGAACACAAGTAGTGAAATTATTTAAACGAATAAAATTAGTCGAAACAAAAAGAAACATATGAAAAACATACTTCAGTTATTAATAAAATAAAAAAATATCACCTAAGCCTTCTACAGTTTTGAGGTTTCTATCAATTTTGGCATGCATTTTTTTTTCTACTTTTAATGAACCATATGTACCAGCCAACCTTTGGGAAGTAAAAAAATATGTTTAAGCCGTTGTTTCAAGAACATCTAATCATAAGTTTAACGTATGTACGTAGGTATTTGTAAAAATAAATGTGGCCGTGTACTTATCAATTATAGTAATATTAAAACTTTCATTACCTTTCATTAATAGAAATAATTTCAATTCAACGAATATAAAACTATATAAATCATTGTGTAACTGTAAACTACTTTTAAGTCTTTGAGGAAAAAATCCCCTTCGTTTTTTAAAGAATATTTATTTGGGGCTTCCCTTTTATTTCAAGGAACAGTATCCCATAGATGTATAGACCGCTCTGACTGCAAAAGAGAAAATTTCACTAAAAAGAATAATCTTGCCTGAACACATACTACAGTAAAAGGCAAAAACGCATAATTTTTACTGTCTCTAGCCATGAATATTGAGCAATTTTTGCCAGTTTCCAAGATATAGCTAATTTTAATGTTTTTAAGATCGTTACTCTATTTGTTTGTTTCATATTTTCATCTGTACTTCCATGAGCAAAATAATCATCTCCCACATATTCAACACAAGTAACAAAAATAAAAATATACACATATATTGAAACCAAGTCATTTAGGTTCGAATAGAAACAAATGGAAAATTTAAGTTTAAAATAGAAATCTACAAATGGAGCACTGCAAGATTTCAGTGCTGTAGATTGCACAAAAGACTGCTTCCATTAAATTCTATTTCACCCATGTCTGTGAGTTTATCTCTTGTGAATAAAAAAAGCTTTATTACAGTACTGTAATTTTCCGCCCTGAAATCATGGGCTATTTGCGCTATACTTCTTTTACAAAGAAAAAAATTGTTCTTTAATTTTACGTCGTTCTGGAAACATTATTAATTTTAACGGGCACACTTGGTGTTGGTTAATGGTTGGAAATAATGGAATAGCAACCATTTTCAGTTACGATACGATTGTAATGTTTAATTTTCAGCTTCTTCTGTTTTATTTCACTTTTTGTTGTTTATTTTGTAGTAAGTAATAACATTTGCATACGATTTATCTTTTTTACATCTGACTATTTTATAGAGTATTTTAAGATTAAGAAGTTTAGATTGTATCAGCAAGACTGAGATCTCGTTTCACCAAAAACCCAAGAACGTATAATCGGCAAATAGATCTTTGATACATGATTCCCGGAGCTTTATAAAAACTTTTATCAAAATAATTGCTTTACAAGAATTAGTGACTTAGCAGAAAATGTTTTTTAAAGTACAGTATGTTCACAGGTGTTACAAACTTTCTAGAAAAAGAATGACAGCTTGTTATGCTCGATTCGCAAGCAAATCTTAATAAAATTATTCTGTTTGCATTTTTATTAACTTTAAATCCGTCAGAAAAATATGCAGCATCGACAAAATTTTAATCTACGAAATATGACGTGTCGTCAAAGTGAATAGTTTCAATTTATTGTCCTTGCTCCTTTCTTTTCTTAAGTGTAAAATGTCAATGATCTGCCATCCTATAAATCAATGTGAAGTAATTTGGTTTCCAATGATTCTTCCTTCTTATTCAAAACTAAAAGGTAAGAAACAGACTATCGAGCAGTAAACGAATGTATCTCTAACGCAGAGTGAGCAAGTGCTTCTCAGCTAATAATTTGCTCCTCAATGAAAAGAAAACTAAATGTGTCAATTTTACTTTGCAAAATGTCAAACAGGTATTTACGAACATTGTAGTTAAGAACCAGAAACTGAAAAAAGGTACTGCAGCATATTTATATGCAGCATATATATATATATATATATATATATATATAATAAATCCCCAGACAAACACACCAACTGTATGGCCCCAAAGTAAGCAGAGCTTGTCAAATAATAGGTCTTTACCTATGAAACTGCCGTTTTGCCGTACTGGCCATTTCAAATGAAAATATTTTTTTTTTGCTAATAATTCTAATTTCAAATTAATTTTATTTGACAAACATGGAATTCTTTTTCTAAAATCGTCATTTGTTTAATAGTTAGTGTTTTGTTTTCAACGCATTCGAACATTTTTCGTCATCATGGATAAGTTAAAAATTCGAGTAATTATGGAGTATGAGTACCGTCGTGGCAGCAAAGCGGCACAAGCGGCACGCAACATCAACGACGTTTACGGAGCGAACACTACAAACGAACGCACCACCCGTTATTGGTTTACCCGCTTCCGTTCTGGAAATTTTGACCTGAAAAATGAACCTTTCTAAATAAAAAAATAAAAAAAATTTATTTCTCAACATTGACAATTACTTGTTCTTATTGACGTCTAATAAAACATGATTCTACCACCAGTTCGAACAAAACCTTCGTGAAGAAGAACTGGCAAGAAACTTCACGGGTATATTTTTTTTCAAAATAAATTTACAGAGTCTCTTTATGTCTATACAAAATTATTCTTTTCTGCATCTGTTAGCTCGGCAAGTCTCCCTCCCCCCAAGTATCCAAACGACGAACACCCTCAAACGGCACCCGTTCACGAGTTAACGCGGGATCCAGCCATCGCCCTCCTCAACCATATTAGAGGGAAGTGAGCGAATTAAAGGCATTTGTGGAAGCTGATGAAACTCAATCCACGGCTGAATTAGCAGCTTCTTTCGACGTTAGCATCAAAACAATATTGGTCCATTTGCGTCAAATTTGCAAGGTAAAAAAGCTTGACAAATGGGTACCCCACGAACTCAATGACCGCCAGCGCGAAGTACGCGTGGAGACGTGCCTTGCACTGCTCAGCAGGAATACAAATGAAGAAATTCTGAACCGCATTGTTACTTGTGACGAGAAATGGATCCTGTTTGACAATCGTAAGGGCTCAGCAAGTTGGTTGGACCCTGGTTCAGCACCCAAACAATGCCCTAAACGAAAACTTACCCCTAGAAAAGTGATGGTCACTGTTTGGTGGTCTAACGCGGGTGTAATTCATCACAGCTTCTTGCCAACGGGACAAGCATTACTGCAGATGTTTACTGTGAAGAACTGAACACAATGATGGAGAAGCTCGCACGTCTCCAACCAGCTTTGGTCAATCGTTCGGCTCCACTGCTCCTGCACGACAACGCGCGACCTCATACTGCACAGCAGACGGTCTCCAAGCTACAAGAGTTGGGGTTGGAAGTTCTCCGTCATCCGCCGTACTCACCAGACCTTGCGCCTACAGACTTCTACTTTTTCCAGAATTTGGATAACTTCTTGGCGGGAAAAAAATTCAATACCCGAGAGGCAGTACAAAATGCCTTTGAAGAATTTGTTGCCTCCCGTCCAGCTGATTTCTTCAAGAAAGGCATCAATAAGCTACCAATGCGTTGGCAAAGATGCATTGATGATTATTTTGATTAATAGAAATAAAATATATATAAAAAAATTACGCTTCATTTATTTCGTTAAAAACGGCATAGGTATATTATATATATATATATATATATATATATATATATATATATATATATATATATATCAATCAATCATCTCTCTCATACTCTGTCCATTACGGAAACTTCATAAACATTGTATTCTTTGTGGATGAAGTTTACATTTTATTTGTAAAACATTGTTGGTTGCCAAAAAACTTCCTTTAAATTACAATCCTTCTCTATTTTAGAGTAATATGCAACGCCTATGACAGTTGAAAAAACAATAAAAAAAATTCAAACAATACTTATAACATTCCTAAAAATCTTTCCTATTGGTTTTAACTGACTTACTAAAATTGAAATGAAAATGAAAAATTGGTATGAATATCACACCTGTCTTGATTTACTCGAGCGCCCGACAGTTAGTCCAAAATGAAATTTGGCTAGTTGAAAATTTTTCAAAATTTGAACGCTCTTTTTAGTCAAAGCTGCATAAGGTGTTTTATAGTTAAATTAAATAATAGTAAAAAAACACCATCACAATATAATGCGATATCTGAATTATTCTTTTTTTTTTTTAAGTATGCAACCATTTATTAAAATACGCAGCTTTAGCTTAAAAACTACCTCCACGACACAACGGCCGGATATTTCTTAACAGGACCTTCTTAAATAAAGTTAAAAATACAAATAAAAGCGATTTGCTTAACTTATTAGCATAATTTCCTCTGTGCTACGTTTTTATATGATGTTTTTAAAGTGCCCAAAGAAAATAACTCGCCATAATTCCATCCCAAACTCTTGTGTCTCTGTTTTACTGGAATGTGCAATTTTCCCAACATCTTTGCTTAGTTAAGGCTCAAGTTAATTAACTTGGGGCCTTGCATTGCAATCTCTTAACTTGTTAGTAAATGTAATTACTGTTTTAAAAGTTTCATTTTTATAGGTCAGGTATGCAACGCGAAAAATAGGAAGTTTTATCACCATTTCTAAAAATACTCTGTTTAAGTTTATTTATCAAAAATAGCGCCCCCCACAAGTTCAGGAGCTGTTCATTTCTGAAAGGATGATTAAGGGCTTTCCGAGGCTTACGCGATTTTGAGTGTTGCGTTGTTGTATTCAAATATTGACAAAAACTGTCTTTTTTTGAAAACTGAAGGAGCCTGAAGTGATGAACATAATTTTATATTTTGAACAAGAGAGTTTAATGTTTTATACGCCGATGAATCATTACCTGAGTACACTCAAGCACAGAATACTATCGCACAAAAGCCACACTATCTGCTCCGCACTAGAAACAATTTCCTCTCCTCCCCCCGTGGCCCTCGAAGTCGTGTGTTAGGTAACGCTAACAAGACGAGATAAAATACGTAAACAAACTGACCGTTGCTGAGCTACATTGCGATAGCGACCGATTATTATATTTATCCTTATTTCTCTTACGCTATAAATTTGTCAGTTGGTCGACAATGGTGATCGTTGCATGATTTCGGGTATAGTAAAACTGTCGATATAGAAGTTATAAACCTGTTCATAAAGTTCATAACGCCTTGAACCCCTGAAAAATTGTTTACATTCTTTATGTCAATTCATTGGCCTTGCTCCAGCTTTTAGGCTCCTGACAGGCTGTCAAGTCGGTCTTTTACACACTGGGACGCTTTGCAGTAAAACTGTTTTATTTATCTAAATCGATAGAACTCATCGTAATGTTTATTCAGTCATTCACTCAGCGCATCATTTAATATATTACTATATTATAGTATTACTTTATGTACTTGACACTTGACCAATAAACTATAATCTAAAATATTTTGATTAAAGACTTCCAAGTATATATATATATTACTAACTTTTTCCCGCGGCTTGGCTCGCCTAAAATATTATGAGCGGTAAATATACTAGCTTGTGTTTAACTGCTTACCAAATGTATTAAAATATAATGTTAAAACAACCATCTTTAACTCCTTAAAATAGTAATTGATCACCAAAACTTCAACCATATTTTAATTTTAAATAATAATAACAATTTTAACTTATGTACTACGTAGAGCAGATAATTTCAACTAATCTATATCAACCCAAGAATAAGTCGTTTGTATTATAGGTTGTATAGAAAAGTTTTACGTTATTCAATTTTAATTGCTTTTTGTTATTGTAAGAAAATTACAGCTTTTTTGCTATGATTTATAATTAAAGAAAGTAATGAATATTTATTTCTTTGCAACTGATAAGGTAAATAACAATTTTTTTAGGCGTTCATAAATTCACGATACCCCTAGTAAGTAAGGTCTACTTACTTTGGGGTGATACAGTTGACGTATTTGTCTTTGAAAAAAAAATAAAGACACAAACAGCCTCTGCAAAAGAATAAAGTCCCTGTGTAATAATAATAACAGTAACTTTTAACAGTTATAGTGGCAGTAGCATATAGTGGCAATAGCATCTAGTGGCAGTAGCATATAGTGGCAATAGCATCTAGTGGCAGTAGAGGTTTTTTGTTAAGATCTCGTCTAGGGCGATACTGTAGTCCTTTCTATCTTTACCGCCATTATAATTGCCTTTACGTGGGTGTGTTCCGGTTAAAGGAAAAAATTTGTGTTATTACTGGAACTTAGGCAATTTTTATTAAAACCTATGGTCGGCAACGCATCAATAGTCCATGTAATAATCACAGTTACTTAATGAATAAAATACCGACGGTTTATGATGTCCCTGGGTGCGGATGCCACTATGAAGTGAGTTAACTGCTCGTTTGCCAGCTTTGATGTGAAAAAAGTTGCCTTAATTTTAACTCTTAAAGTGTGTTTCAAAAGTCATAAATGAATACCGCTAAATGCAGTCTAGCTAAACTAATGCTAGTCTTTATGAGGGTATATTGGCGGTACGAGTATATTTGGGGGCTCAAGGGACAAATACTTTTTGTATATTTTCCTTTCTGCGTGTCAGCTAAAATTTGTACTGTCGTTTTTGTTTAACTTTTGTATTTGATGCAAATAAACGTTCTATCTATCTATCTAAATATTTAAGTCCAATATCACAACGACTCGATTCTCTATTAAACAATTAATGTGTCTTTCAAACCGTATAGGGTTGGATTTTTTTGAAAGGCTTGACAACAAAGTGCTTTACTGCTTGGCCTTTGAATTTAAAATTCTTTATCACGAAATAGAAGACCAAATTTGAATTTCAAAATTTAAATCAATAACTTAACGCTTTTGAATCACGCATTTGAAAAGATAAGATAAAATTTGTAACGCTCTAGGCTAGCCTTTATCTTTCTTCTGCACAATCCGCTGTCGGTGTTATAGCTATAAGTCGTACGCAGAAGGTTTGCAGATGATTACCCCTCCCACCTCACCCCCGTGACCCCTCATTCGTCTGCTTGGTATTAAATCGTTGCGTGACGTCATCACGTCATCGGCAAACCTGCTGCAATCGACTAGTAGTTTTATAAGTTAAACTTTTGTAACGCCTAATTATTTTGGTATTGTATATGTAAAATCACACATTAAAAAAATCGAAAACAATATTTACATGTTTACCACCCCCTACATTTTACGCCATTGAAGCCATAGGCAAAAGCTAGTCTATTTATTTATTTATTCATTTATTTATTTATTTATTTATTTATTTCTTTATTTATTTATTTATTTATTTATTCACGTAATCAACAGCGACTCTTAAAAATAATCATAAAATATTTTAGTAAATTACAATAAAGCCAATTATAGACTACACGTAATAGAAATACATTGTCTTAGTACTGTTTCTATAGATTTGTAGCAGTTTTTATACTTTTTAATTTAAACGATGAATGGTAGTACAAATTCAACGATAAACAGGTGAACAAAAGTTTTATACACTGAAAACAAAATAAAGATTACAAAGCGTTATTGGTTTAGATACAAAAATAATGTTCTAGAATAGTAAATCGCATTAATTATAGTAAGTTGTGGGGGGTATCGGTGGATGTGGGTGTGTGAGTGTCTGTGTGTGTGTGTTTGTGTGAGTTGTTGTGTGTGTGTGTTTGTGAAAGTGTCTGTGTGTGTGTGTTTGTGTGAGTGTCAGTGTGTGTGTGTGTTTGTGAAAGTGTCTGTGTGTGTGTTTGTGTGAGTGTCTGTGTGTGTGTTTATTATTTTTTATTAACGAATGTTATCAAAGTGTTTTTTAGCTATGCAGTTCCTATAATTTTCAAGATTAAGATTAAATAAATCTAGGTCTGAGTAAAATTTGTTGTAGGTACGAGCTAGACGACATGTGATTGAATTCTGAGAGTAGTTGGATTTTCTAAAAGGTATGGCGAAGAGAGCAGTATGGCGGGTACGGTTTTTAGGTACGTGAAGATAAAGCTTGCCAAGTAGTTCTTCACAGTCTACTTTCCCAGACAACCGTGAATGTAGTAAGGCCATATCATTTTTTTGACGTCGCAATTCCAGTGGTTCAAAATTGTAACGTGAACATGCATCGTTATAGTTTTCGAAACGCAAAAAATCTTTGTATGCAAGGTATTTAAGAAATTTTACGTGCAAGTTTTCAATCCTATGAATATATGTTGTGTACTGTGGTGACCAAATTTTACAAGCATATTCCAAAGCGCTGCGAACATATGCACAGTAAAGTACCCTAATGCTACTTATATCCTTAAAAGGCCCGCAAACCCGTTTTATGAAACCTAGCTGTTTGTATGCCTTATCAATAATTATGTCAATGTGGTCAGACATGAGGAGTTTTGAGTCTAGTTGAACACTGACAGTTGAACATCTCTGACTGATGATGACTTTTTTATACTGGTCCCGTTTATTTTATAATCATATGAGATCTTAGAGATTTTATGCGTATAAGATATTTGCACACATTTGTGAGTGTTTATAGTAATTCTATTTTGTATATAATATTTGGAGAGACTATTTAAATCATGCAATGGGAGTGATTGATAGGCCTTATTATGTCAAATATGTACGCGTTATAAAGTGTTGGACCCAGTACAGATCCCTGAGGGACGCCGGATGGAATCGTTATACAATTACTCAAGACGATACCGAGTCGAACCGCTTGAGTTCGATTTGATACATAAGAAAAGAACCATCTATGCAGGTCTCCACTAATTCCAAGAGCTTTAAGCTTATGTAGGAGGATTACGTGATCTACCCGATCGAAAGCCTTTTCGAAATTAGTGTAGATAATGTCCACCTGGTGATTATTGCTCATTTCGCAAAGAACCAGATCACTGAACGTTGCTAAATTAGTAATTGCAGAACGTCCTGATATAAAGCCATGTTGTTCGACAGGGAAATGTTTTTGAACAACAGGCACTATTTCATTGTGAATGATAATTTCCAGTATCTTACCACAAGTATTAAGTATCGATACAGGCCTATAATTTTCGATTTTGGATCTAGAGCCACTCTTATGTATTGGTACTATTATTGCCTCTTTCCACTTTCTGGGGTAAGTACCGAATTTGTTAACAGACAACTGGTATGTTATCGTTAATGGCTTCACTAAAGTACGTGCACAGTTTTTCAAAAACACTGGCGGTATCTTATCACTCTTAGCGCCTTTATGAGCGTCTAGTTTGTTTATGATCTTAAGAACTACAGACTCTGTGATATTAACACTATTAATAAATTCACCAGCGTCAGGGTAGGGTAACTGGTGTCATTCCTACGTAATGATTTAATGTAGGACCATAACTGTCTCGGATCTTTTTTAATAAAAGTCTGCATGCGTTCAATGTGTAATTTTAAACAACTGTCTTGTAAATGTTTATGTCGTGACCTTAACAGTCTAAATTCATCATAATCTCTGGGGTTGCCAAACATTTTCCACTTTTTATGTAACTTTTTTTTCTTTTATTAGTTGAATTAAGGGTTTGCTATACCATGCCGGGTAATGAGCGTGATTTACGTTTAATTTTAAAGGAACATGTGTAGCAATTATATCGTAAATTTTTGAATAAAAAATATCTTCAATGTCATCAATATTGTCCCCACACAGAAGATAGTTCCAATCGATTTTTGAAAATAAATAATTAATTTTGTTATAGTAAGCTTTAAAGAAGTCGGGTTTCACCGTCGCAGTACTTTTAAGTTTTTTTTGTATTAAGTCCGATGCATCTATCTGTAACGAGGGATGATACCCGTCTTCAAAAACAAGAGGAAAATCTGATTTGATGACATCTACATAAACATCACTAAATAAAAGGTCAAGAATTGAGTTATGAGTTATTAAATAAATTAGATTGCTTTAAACCGGTTATACTACATAAATTTACAAAAGCTCTGTTTACTTTGGGGCTACGCAGCTAGGTATTTGTAAATTTTTTCTCCTAGAGGCTACGTGACATTAGTAGATACGCTTCAGGCTGCGATAGTATACTTTCGATGGTTGTATTTCAACGATACATCCCATATTTTTAGTTTTATAGTTTTATTTTTCAAATCAAGTTAAAATTTTGCTGATGTGGCATTTCATTCAAAAGTGCTTAAAAGAAAGAGGCATATTAATTTGCTAATCTTTAAAAGTATTTTGTATTTTTGCTACGAACGTTATTTTAGCTCTGCCGTAAAAAAAAATATAACAAACGCCTCTTAAAACATATTATTAAAATAATTAAACCAACTGTTCGCCGAGCCGCGCCGCTGTCATGGCCTTCATCACCGCTATATTGTTCATGTTTGCGTCAGCTACGGAAATACTCTTTATATGAGACTCTCATCAGAAAATGGGTAAACTGTACCTTAACTGAAAAAATATGGTTGGATAAGTATTAAAGCTCTTCCTATAATTCGGTATATAAAGTAATTTCAGATCAAAATTTTTTTATTTAAGAAAATTATATGAAAATTATTTTTGTCTGAAAATATTTATTTCCTAAGGTTGCTGTGCCCAGATGATGCCCCCCTGTTTGGCGCGAAGGCGAAGGCGCTGTTAGAAGAAGGCGCTGTAGGAGCAATGTGTTTAGAGTCTTCGGCAAATAACACTGCTTGGAAAATTTGTGGGATTGCGGTGCTATTACTAAACGCTTGAATGTTTAGCACACAACTGTCATGGAATCAACAAAGTATTTTCGTACCAATTGCAATGGATTTCAGCAA
This sequence comes from Marasmarcha lunaedactyla, assembly GCA_923062675.1. Taxonomy (NCBI): domain Eukaryota; kingdom Metazoa; phylum Arthropoda; class Insecta; order Lepidoptera; family Pterophoridae; genus Marasmarcha; species Marasmarcha lunaedactyla. Next base: position 5,191,654 of record OV281350.1, read on the forward strand.
AGTAACGCTTGATTTTATCAACTATAATTATATAACTTTGTAGGTTTCTTTGTAGGTATTGAAAGTGGAGCAATTGTTTTATTTTCAAACATTGTTTCACCGTTACATCGATGTAAAGTAGGCTGTATTTGCCCCACGGAATCTGGAGCTTTCCGCTGGTAAAATCATGCACCAGCTAGTGTAATATAACTTAGGTATTCAAAACATCAACTGCAAAATAAAGAAAAACATTCTCGATTGCTCAGAAGCAGTGTTGTGTTTAGATCAAAACTTAATTCGGCTTTGGCTATGGTTATGTTACTCTCACTCCAATAGAAGTTGGCTGTAATGGTGGTACATCTAAACTGAGTAACCAGCTAAATCTAGGTTAAATTTGAAACTTAACTCAGGGCAAATAGGCGTAACGATCCCTAAGAACAGGTCTGTCCAAAATTATGTTGTTCCTCTCAGTCCGAAGTTTTTATATCTAAATTATTTAATGTTTGGGTGTTTCAAACTAATTTTCAACTAAAAAAAATTATAAAATTGTAAACCAAATTTATATTTATTCCTATGTATTACTGCATCGTTTCATTCGCAGGTTCACCAACTCTGAACCGGCACAAGACTCCCTGTCATATTCTAAAGCTGGCTTCCTACAGCGCGTGATATTGCGGACAGTCTCCGACTATCCCACATCGACGAACCATGGGAAGATTATCGTTTGGGGTAGTGCACGCAGATATGTCGCTGTGCAACCGAACTGCAGCGAGTGGGTTTGAGCTCGTACGAGGTGGTGCAAAGTCGTTTGCGTAATCAAAAACAAGCATATCAAATATGATATATGGAAGTGACTAAAAAGTGAGCTAAGCTCTAAAGAACTGTCTCAATTAAGGAAATTTCAAATAAGGAATGATAAAATGGCTGAGAATATCGAGACCCGTACAGATACTTACTCGCTAAGGTGAAAGAGCCTCGTGTGCGCTGCGTGCAGTGTGAAATGATGTTGTTTTATTAATTGTTCTCGTTGAAAACGTAATATTCTTTATATTTGATTCCTAACGAGTATTTTTTTTTACAGAAGGAACGTTTCAGATAGAAGTTTATAAAAAAAACAGACTAAAGCCTTTTCTAATTTCTTTAGCAAAACATTTAAAAAATTTGAAAAGGTCAGTGGTCACTTGGATTGAAACGAAGTAAACTTATTATTATTATTTTTGAAGTTGAAACAAATGGGTGGGTCTAATGCAGAATTTGCAAAAAAGTGCCATAAATACTTTTCTAAATAAAACATTAAATTTGGATCATGTGTGAAGACACATTGTTGATTTTTACTAATACAGTTATTCACCTTTTGCAACTTCGAGTAGCAGGAGGATTACAAAACCCCGTTTTATTCAGACGATTTTGAGCATGGACACGCAGTCTATTTCTTTTTACGCTAATGACTCTCATACATAAGGTTTCAATTAAACGATATTTGCAAACGGAATTAAAGGGGATTTGGATAGATGCGTGATTCCAATCGATTGTTTGCGGATGTGTCTATCTTTTTTCCATATGGCGATGAAATAGACAATCTCTTAAAAACTATGTCCTTATTTCTCCCTAGTCCGCTGTTAGGTTACCAGTAACACAATATCTGCAATCTTTGGGCTATCACTTCTGACGTATTTTCTAAAGATATATATTCGGTATACGGTGTTAAGCATTAGCATTATTACATATAAGATAAATAACACACAATTGAATACCCTCTAATCCGAGTGAAAACAAAGGTCTGACTAAGGTACTAAACAGTTCAATAGAGTTTTACGCCCTGTTAAAGCTGTAGTTTCCTTCAACATCACGAAAACAAACTAGTCCACGATACCTCCTTTATTGCTTATATATAGTAAAGAACCATATTTTATTTAAATTTGAATTAATTTACCAGTAGTTAAACAATAACTTGGAATTTTATATTAATAACATTTAAAGAAAATATAAATGAGGTAGAATATTTTCTCAAAAAAGTAACCTCCTCAGCCTATATTTTTACAAAATCGTTCTTTTAAACTTTTCATATTTAGTGTAGTTTAATGTTTATTAGTGGTTAGTGCACTTTACAAAGCAAGACTTGATGTCAGAGATTATATTTATCTCTTCATTTTAGCTTCTTTTATCTTTATGAATAAATCGGTCATCTTACCCGTTTTTTTATTAATACACAAAACGAAACCTTCCAAATTTAACCATAAGCTCGCGTAGAGAAAAGGTACAATACGTTTTTATGAAACAATCGACGGTGTGTGAGTGAAAATAGTCTTCATCTGAAGAAGTAAAAAGTACCCACATTTTTAATAAAATTTATTAATTACACAAATATTTAATATCCTACTTAAAAGGCCCCGACTGTTGTTTGAACTTAGCGCGAGCGATTCTCGCCCTTAACTAAGCATATAGTGCGCCGAGGGTGTATCAGAGGTTTTAGGTTCAAATCCAGGGAGGTACTTATATTTGTGTTATGAACAGAGTTCCCTCTTCACGAGTTTAATATTTTTTTATATTATTTGCATTGCATAGTACATATAAATAGCTTTACGAAAATGTATAATGTTCGTCTTTTACAAGCTCATCCACAATGAGTAGTGTGATTCACAACACCTTTGCTTAATGAAATCTAATTTAGGCTAGGTAAATAATAAGTGTGTAAAAGGAAATTAAAATAGTTACTTTACGAAGCAACAGCTTAAAATAATAAGTCGAGGAAAAGTTCGTATTTTGTGTGTAATACGTTTTAGTTATATTCTAACTCTTTGGTATATAGATTACACTCAGAAAATAAAAATTCGAACAAACTGTTTCCCGTCATTTTCAATTGTTGTCTTGTTCGATAAAATAAGCGACTCAGGAGAAGACATTCGGTACCTTTTGAAATGTAACACATTCAAATGCGACACAATAAGCAACGAAATTCGTGTCGTTTAAAGTCATTTACAGGATCAGCAATATTAACACAAAATTGGTTCAAGCGTTTTGAATCCGGAAATTATGAAGTCAAAGACGCCGCTCGCCATGGTCACCCAGTTACGGATAAAGTCGACGCCGTTTTTGTGGAGCGTATTAGTAGTTAAGATAAGCGTGCACTCATTTACAATTCTAAATAAATGTAATGGAACAGAGCCATTTTAAAGAGTATAATCACTGGATGAAATGTCACTTCCTACAAGAAAGAGCGAAAAGAGTTATAATCAAAGAGCCTGCGACCAGACTGAGCCTGCCACCAAAGACTGCGACAAAACCCTGACTAACCCGCAATAAGGTGTATTTGGTGGCATTGGAAGGGCATCGTTTGTTTTGAGCTTTTTTGACCGCGAGAATTTCAGACGACCAATACACGAAATATAGCATATCATTCGCGGGATTCCAACAATGATTGCCTGGGTCAATAATGATTTTTAGCCTTACAAAAATGTTTACAGCAGTCCCGAGTGAATTCGAGTTTACGGATAGAACTTTTATGAACGAAGCTTTAGTTTATGATTAACAAACTTCATACACATAAATCGTCAAAACGTGTCAATTCCGTAAAATCAAATTAGACTTCACTGTTTAACTTTTCATGCAAAAAATACAATGTGTTTGTTATACAGTTGTTGCAATTTTCGTTTCCAACATACGCTACAAAAATCATACTTTCAAAAAAGCTTTTAAATATCTCACACATTTGAATGGTTCTAAAAACTGTATTTGGATGCATCCTAAAGTTATTTAGGCTTTAATGTAAATTTTTTGACCTTACTGATGTAATATAATAATAATAACATTAGTAATAATCCCCAGACAAACACACCAACTGTGTGGCCCCAAAGTAAGCAGAGCTTGTGTTATGGATGGCCATACCGCGAAGCATATATCTTACAACTTTCACTTTTGATATAATTTCACAAATAATAAAACAATTTTTTATTTATCTTTTTATTTATCAATTTATTATTTACTCTGCGGTACCTACTGTTTGACCCAATACCTCGTAAATCGAGGTGTCTGCTTAAATATTAAACAGCGCTTAGTTCAGAATGCGGTTTTCTTACCTGCTTTGTACTTTCTCGGTTTCTTTGTTGTTGTATAATATATAACAACTAACAATATAATCAGACGTAATCAGACGTATCTAATCAAAGCTAAATTTACTGTTAAAATGTCTTTTAATGCAAAAGTTACTAAGTATGACACAAAACATTTCGCACCTACAATAGTGGCAAACAATGATTTAAAACCAGTTTATAATTAATATTTAGGTACGGAGCATTATCGAGAGAATGTATTTCAAAAGCGCTCAGTTATAACAGGCACGCCTTTGAAGTTCCTTTGGTTAGACATTGAAAGGCAATAAATGTATGAGAATTAATGCTATTGTTTAGTGAAATTCAGAGGCACTTGGTGGGAGAATCTATTGCTGTTAGAACAAGCATTTGTTTTCCAACGATGATAACACGGTCCGCGTCAATGGAGTAAGAAAAATCTTTACGATTTAGTATTTAAAGCAGGGAAACGTAGAAATTCTTGATCATCCTTCATACAGTTTTCATCTGAGCCCCAACGATGGCTTTAAAATTCATTAAATTTAAAAAAAAGTTTCATTGTACAAGGTTCCAGTCCAGTGAAGTAGCAGTTGAAGCTTTCAAGTCAGCCATATTGGGTACCCTAATTTTAACGTGGATTTAATGTTTTAATAACTGATTCGAGCGAATAGAAACATTCATAAAAGTACGTGGTGAATATTTTGAAAAACATTCAACATAAATCTATCAATATAAAACCGACGTGCACTTGACTTCATCAAATATTAAATATGACATTATAAGAGAATTAAATGAGAAATACAACAATCGGTACTATATGTATAAGGATGGAAAAATAATAATGAATGTGGAGCCGCACTTTTCGACCCAAATTTAAAACAACCGGCAATGTTCAGACATAATCAACGTTTTGCAATGGCCCGCCTACAGCTGGGCACTCATTTGTGAAGAACAAAGACGTTTGTTGTTTTTATTTATTTGTATGCTATTTTCTTGGTTCCCTCTCCAGTTTGCTGTATGTTCATCCATAACACAAGCTTACATTGGGGCCGTACAGTTTGTATGGGGAGTTATATTAATGTAAGTTTAAACAAAAATTTTTACGTGTACGCTTTGTAACTACACGCGTGTTTACTTATTTTCTTTTTAAATCTACATGGCATTCTAAAACCAAAATCAACACTATTCCTCCGCTTCATTGGAGATAAGGAATTCTAAACAAACACAACAAAACAAATATGTGAGCGCGAGCGCGAAATAGGAAACTTTCAGTGAATAATATTCAATACTATTCTTTTACTTTTCTGGCTTCTCTCACACCGGTGAAAAAACATTCACTCCAAAGATGTCTATGACGTCATAAATAATAGTAGGCCGTTTACATACTTCTTTCATTACGTACATAATTAACTTTTAGGTAATCTGGCACTGTTACATTTTATACCTGCTGTCAAAAAGTGATTAACCTGGTGGACAAACTATTACATATTCATCTGCGTAAATTTTTGCTTCCCGCTTAGTTCGCAGTTAGGGCGTCAATAACACAATTTCTGCATACTTTTGAGCAAAGACTATTGGCGTATTTGCCAATGAAGCATAAAAATTTATGCCATGTAAATAAAATATTTTTTGTTAACTTGACTACATAAAATTAAATTAAGTGCATACCTACGCACAAAGTTAGAAGATACGTCGGTACTAAACAGCTCAACACAGTTTTACGACCTGCTAATGCTTTACTTCAACATCATGAAAACAAACCCATATATCACGATAACTTCTTAATTGCTTAAATTACCTTACAATCTTCATTTTATTCAATTTTGATTAATATTTTATTATTATTATTAATATCATTTAATTAATATTTTAATGGAAATTGACAATATTTTCATTAAATTTGAAGAAAACATAAATGAGGTGAGGTTTGTTTTTGTACAAAGTCAGCTTCTATGTTTATATTTTCACATAATCTTTATTTTAAAACTTTTACATATATTTTGCTTTATGGTTCTTCAAACGGCAAAGTTTTATGCTTAGCTTCTAATATATATGTGAATGAATCGGTTGTATTAATTTTTTTTTTATTTATACCCAAAAAGAAGCCATCTAAACCGTTCCCTATTGTACCTTTTCTAAACGAAAAGGTACGATATGTTTTTATGAAATAATTTACAATGTGTGGGCAAAAGTTCTCTACGCTTGTCGTAAAAAGAGCCTACCTTATTGATTTTATACTTGAAAGGTCCCTACTGTTGTTGGAGCTTTATCTGTCTGGAAAAATAGCGCCAACATCTATTCTATGGCGCCACATTCTAACCTACGTGGGTAATGTTTGGCAGTTACATTATTTTTCTCCAGGCATGCGTATAGATCTTTGTAGAGGTGCGAAATATGTCAAAAGGTGTTCAACTTGGCACATCACAGGTTTTGGGTTCAAATCCTGAAAGCGTTTTTAAATGTGTTATTATCTTTACATAGTACATATAAATAGCTTTACGTAAGTTTACAAGGAGTCCTACGGCTATTTCAGACGGAGGTGAAGCACTTTAAGTTTTGAAGATAAGACATTTAAATAAAAGAAGATTTCATATCGTTTCAGCATTTATAGATTTTTTTTAGTCATCTGCCCCAACCGGGAATTGAACCTGCACGAAAAGTAAAAAAAATCAAATATCGTTCGAAAGGGTTAATCAAAAAAGTGTAATATTTTCTTTAATAACATAGCATGTTAAATAATCTCCTGGAAATGTAACGTTTCATTTATATTTTGTCCAGGAAGATGTGTAATTTTATTTTTTATTTTTATTTGTGTAAGTATTTACTAACGAGTACCTACCCACTTAGGCAGAATACCCGTAGACAGGTAAAATCTCTTGAACAATGATTTGAGGTGATTTTTCTTGTTTAGTAAGGAACTTTATCTTTGAGCAATGTTCAATTTTATCCATATTGGCTTTTTTCCGATTTACTTGTTTACTCTTTGATAACCTAAAAGTCAATGGTTTAGGTTAAGACTTGGTACATTTACTAACTATGACTCGTCAATCAGTAGCTACCAGAATGAGGATCCCACTCGCCTACCAACCCTTCCACTCAACGAATTTTTTGATCTCCCCTCGTATGAGATAAAAAATATTTATAACTCAGGCACTGAAAATGTAAGTTTCTATTTAACAAACAATTTTGATTCTAATAATAAAATTCAAAAACTCTGGTGAAATATACAGGGCTTCTAGCAACCGCGCTATGATCGATAATAACAGTCACAATTTGGCACGATCTTCAACCAGAATGGTCAACTTTGAAATAGCACGAGCAACATTTTTATGACGTGTTAAAAGAAGCTATTTAAGCGGTGTCGTTCATAAATACATTATCATAAAAAATATGAAATCCATAAAATTCTATTAATTTAATGTTTTCTCTTTTATAGTCAATGAAATTTTTTTTTATTGAGTCTCGCACACGTAACAAAATTCAGGCCTTTTAAAATTCTTTTAAAATTTTGGTATAAAGTTAGTGGCTAGTTGAAGGCATTTTCGGTTATTTTTGTAATTTTATTGACATTATTATTTTCATTAAATTCACTTAGAAAAACATGATATTAATAGTTTGATATATTTTATATAAATACGTCTCACAAAATTCAACGTACCTACCAACCAATTAATTAATTAAACCTTAGACTTAACCCTTATTACGTGCGGTACCTTATGTGATCGAACATCTCGTAAATCGAGGTATTTTTCTGCTTAAATATTTAATGGTTGTTTTTGTAACGTTCATGTCATTCTCGCTCCGATCGCCACGCGGTGCGGACGTGCAAGACCCAGCTCTCCGTTGATCGGTCCCTTCCCGCCATTCCGTGGCGCTCAGTTTACTGACGTCACAGTCTAGCGTGTTGGCTCCGTACTACGGGTTTCTAAGTCTTTCTACTCCGTCTGAGTGCTTTCGAAGTGCGATTTTTCTTTGCGACTAAGCCTCTTAGTCTTCAAAGTGCTGTGCTAAGTTGTGTTGTGCTTGTGCTGAGTGCAGTGTTGTGCCCGGCGTAAGTAGTCTGGTTTCAGTGCAAAGGATACTTAACGGTGACAACGAATTTGTACTGAACCAGTCCTTTTTATTTTTATTTATTTCTCTTCTCTATTTTATTTATTTTTCTCCTATTTTCATATTTATTTTTATCATAATTGTGTGTATTCGTGTGTATTTGTCCTTTCTGTCGGTAAAGGTTGACCCTAACGCGGTCAACTCTTTACCTGCGTACCCTTTTTTAGGTTTCTAGGTAGCGGCCTTCAGCGTACTATTGTTAGTTTTAAGTTTTTCTCCCCAGCCCCCCTACCGCTGGTAGGGAGGTTTGCCGCTTTGATTTTGCTAGGTTTTTAGGAACTAGGCATCTTTATTATACTTATACTTTTACATATTATTGTCCCAACCCTCCCTAATGGATCCGCTAATCATTATTAACGCGTTCACCCAGGCGCTTGCTGCGGCAGGCGTCTCCATCCCAAAAGACATCCTAACGCAGGCCTTGCAGGCATCAATCGCGTCCCCGGCCCCTCAGGCCCCAACCCCAGCCCCTCAGGCCTCCAACATCCAGACCCCTCAGGTCTATAGCTCTCCCGCGTCTCCCGTTCCATCCGATATGGACTGCGCGTCGGTCTCATCCTCGCGCTCTTCTCGTAGGAAGCGTACCGCTCCCGGGAGCGATTCAGACTCCGCCGCGTCCGTAGCTTCGTCGGTCGCCGCCACCCTAACCGGCTCTCCAGAGACCGAGTTCCAATTAGTTGCCAAACGCTCTAAGAAGCGTTCGAAAAAGGCCGCGGTGTCTTCAACACCCGAGCCAACCCCGGTGTCTTCTACACCCGCCCCCGCGCCACTCATGTCACTCGAAGTGACCGCGATTCCGTCGGTCACATCGAAGCCAGCGACGCGCTGCGCTCCCGTCCCGCCGAAGCCTCAGCTCCCTCCGCCCGTCTTCCTGCGTGAAAAAGCGCGCTGGACCGCGGTTTCAAACTTGTGCAAAGTGCACAAAATTAATTACTTAAAAGCCGCCAACGCTGGCGATACAATCAAGATTCAAATAGCGACCGTCGACGACTTCCGCGCGTTTACCAGGTTACTCGGATTAAACCAAATCGCGTATCACACCTACGCCCTCCCGGAGGAGCGTAAGATCCGCGCTGTACTACGGGGCGTCCCGTTCGAACTCAGTAACGAGGACATTCTCGATGACCTTAAGTCTCAGGGTTTCCCGGTCACAGCAGTGCACAAGATGCACTCCAACCGCGGTAGGCGTTTTCCCTTAGCGTTGGTAATCTTGTCGAATACTCCCAACTCGAGGGAGATCTTTAGAGAGGCTCGCACAATTTGCGGACTCTCAAATATCTCCGTCGAGCGTCCCAACCCCCGCGGTCACCCTGGGCAGTGCCACCGCTGCCAGCTCTACGGCCACGCAGCGGCTAACTGCTCAGCTCCCCCCAGGTGCGTTAAGTGCCTGGATCCACATTTCACAAAGGAGTGCACTCGCACTCCCGAATCCACTTCCCCCCCTGCCTGTGTGCTGTGCGGCCAGTCTGGTCACACAGCTAACTACAGGGGCTGCCCGCGTGCACCGCGTTCCACCGCCAAGAGGGTCGCGCCTAAACCGGCGCCGCCGCTCACTCACGCTAACTTCCCGCCGCTGCGCAACCGGGGTCCCCCGGAAGCAAAGCCCGTTCAGCCGACGCCTACTCCGGCTCTGTCTTGGAGGCAGCGTCCGGCCGTTCCGCCTGCACCTTCCCGACCCATCCCAGCTCCCGTAGCTTCCGTAGGGCCGCGTCCTTCTCCGTCATCCGCACCTCAGTCGTCGTTGGCTGAGGACATGAAGACCGTGTTCGACGTTATCCAAAACGTCGATAGTAGTGTATATATGGGGGTTCTGTATATTATCTATTCATTCATACCATCTATTTAATCACAACATCATACCATCTATTCAATCTGTTCATCTAAAACATTCACCAGTACTATGACTTATTCAAACATTACATAATACTATCTAACCAATCATTTAATCTAGCCAATAATTTTCGAATTTTCATGCTCACACAGCGACTCGACTGCGTTCAACGGTGCTACGATCTACCAATTCAGATTTCATATATTATCTACTCTTCGTTGTGATAAAATACCTTCTACCTGCTATGAATCTCATTTTCAGATGAATTGAAGTCTCTATTCACCTAAATACTACTTAATTTTACTAGGATGTTATTTTTAAAAAACTATGTACTTTATAAGTTTGTAATTCTAGTGATGTATATATGTCTGGATATGAATAAATAAATTATTATTATATTATTAAACGAGAACAGTTTACTATCATCATTATTTAAAAAATAATTTTAGTCTTAACTTATAGAGGTTGAAAATTAAAAACATGATTCAGTTAACATATTTTTTTTAATAAGAATACAACTTATTTAAACAGGTTACAGTTTCAACGATTCGTTTATATATATATGGTGGACGAAATTTTTTCCGCAATTTCTTTAACTGATTTATAAATGTCATCGAGTAAAATATTTTTCACGACATGCTGTACACATAATTCCGCATCACACGTACAAATTGAACCGGCAACATCAGGGAATTGAGCAGCATCGTATATTTCAATTCTAATTACTTTCACACCCCGTTTAGGTTTTTTTATATAAGAAAATGTAGTTAAGTCCGTTTTCTGTTTTTTACTGCTGGGGCCAACAAGATTCAGTGTTCCAGTATTACGCATATCCATAGATGAGCCTCGTACATCGTTAGGAAGGAAGTTGAATAAATCACTCTCGCTATCCTGAAATTAAAAATATACAGTAAGATAAAAAAGGTTAAAATTGAATAGATACTAAGTTAAGAATATTATATTAAGATTATTGATTAATTACTCACGGACATCATTGAACAATAAGTGTAGTCGCTCGTAAATTCTGTTTTTGTTTGAGGATTTACTTGATAATTATATTTTATTTATACCTCACATATATCGTTTATAAAGTTCATAATCGAACATGAAATTATTTAGTCAATGCAAGAATAAGTTTTGTAATACAATGCTCACACATCCTTATACGGCTACGTCGCGCGCTGTGTGGTCTGCTTCGCACTTCCTCATTAAACACCTAAACTCTTTATTCTTATTTATTAACCGACTTCAGAAATAAAGTATTCCTGATTGATGTCTACTTTCACTTAGGTCTTATTCCATTTATTACACCTCACGGTTAGTAAGAATGAAAATAAACAGACAGGCAGGTAAATTATTAGGTACTATGATTTACTTGAATACCTCATAATAAATTAATCGATACCTACTCAAAAACTATTTTTCAAAGCATGTTCAAATTCATATTTAGTGCAACCAAATCCCCATGGCAAAAACTGTAAAACCATTAGTAAAAATTGATATAATTTCACGACTGTGAATTACTAGTTATGCCCGTGGATTCATCCGCGAAAGCGTCGATCTAAATCTGCGGACCAGCGTGAATATCGGTCTATGTCACGTGCTGTTAGCTTTCGACAGGTGAAGGAATTTTTAAAATCGATTCAGTATTGTTTAAGTACATACATTATTATTACAAACAAACAAAAAAATCAAAACGTTCCTATTTATAATATTAGTGTAGATGATTTTCCTAATTAGATGTTACCGATATCTATTAGTGTTCTTAAAATGGATTTTTAACAAAGTCAGCTATTATGCACAAGCAAGTTTCTTGTCGATATGTTACGCACACTTTAATTTTTCTTTCAATATAAATCAGATGATTCCGTACAGGTTTTCATTAGCGAAAGCAATACAGGCAATCAAACTACAAACTCTGAAGAATTCTCAACTGTCAATATGTAAGTATTCTTATTTTAAATATATTTATATATTCATTCACCTAAGTAAACTTATATTTTTAATTTTTGTTCATAATTTTTTATAGGTCTAGATCTATGCCACAGCTCTTTGATGAGGTGTTTCCTCCTTCAGACGACGAGGTGAAAATGGTTGAAAAGAAAAAAGAAACTACAAAGAGGTAAGATACATTAAAACTATTTTTTTTTCCTCACTTTTATTTCTTTCATTAACTCGTCAACGTAGTTGAGTCAATATTTATAGCTTTTCAATTGTTCACAGATTACATTCACCGAGTTCCCGGGGCGCGGAACACCGGGCGTCAAAGAGGATGAAAGAAAACAGCCACGAAAGAAACGACGCAGAGAAAAATGAAAAAAAGTGAGTATTACATGTTTTTATTGTATCTGCAGGTTTATTCTTGGAATCATGAATGTCATAATATTTGATTTAGAGTTAAAGAACTCATAGGTATTTTTGAATCATGAATGTTATAATATTTGATTTAGAGTAAAAGAACTCATAGGTATTTACATTATGTTAACAACATTTCTCAATTTATTAACAGATCACACACGACGGTGTCTGGAGACGAAGGGGTGTCGAAAAAACACACTCCGACCCCTCATCGATCCAAGAAAAAATCATCAACTATCGCACCGATAACACCCGTGAAAATCACATCTCACGATCTCTTCGGGACGGATAGTGAGGGTGAGGATGACTCTGAGCCATCACCAACTCCAACTCCAACACTGCCACCTTTGCAATCGATATTCATAAACAGAGTGGCAAGCGGCCTGTCGAAGCAGGTTTTACCAGACAAGAAAGGCAGCCACTACATTGAGGTAAAAGTGTATAGGTCCGCGGACATCGAGCATGTGATGCCTATTAATAGATGGCGTCACTCGGTTTCCAGCCTAAAGATTAGGACGGACATGGACACCGATCTTTGGCAACATCTTGCCAATCTAGTACTGGTGGCCAGGAAGGAATTCCGAGGCACACCTAACATTTTTACTTCAAATTTTAGCATGCAGTAACAAGATGTCTAAACACTTTTATATCAATGTAGTGTGCTAGACTAAGTAACTTTAACTCGGTGTGCGAAAGTAAATAATATTTTCCTTAATATTATATTATTATTATAATGTGTTGATATTTAATATACCTTTTATATTTAGCAAATGTTTTTTTCTTTACAGTTATCAGCATAGACCCTACCCGAGATCCTCTCAATAAAAATGAAATAGTTAAATGTGATAATTGTGATATAAGAATAATGAGAAATAAATATCAGTATCATTTGAAAACTGAATTACATAAATTGAATTCTTTGATTATGAGCGAGTTTGACAATATTTATATAATTAATACAGCATTTAATAATCGTGTAATAAGTTATCGTTTGAAAGCTGAAAATAAAAATTATTGTATACCAGAGAATTTTTTATATGACTATGAAACTGATATTTATAGACTTATAGAAATGAATTTAAAAAAACACAGATGTCTTAAGATACAATTTGAATTATATGCATTTTATTTATTACCAAAGACTCTAGAAAAGCAATTGAAATCATTTAATACCAAATATGAAATTATAACTGATATTAATGAATTGAAAGATATATTTAGAATAAAAACTATTGATACAATCAAAAGAAAACTTACTGAATTTGAACACTCTACGTCCGGTTGGACATTTTTATCACTCAGTCATTTAGAAATCAATTTAAATAAGTATTGTGCTTTGCGAGGAGGTACATATATAAAACTACCACCTCGCGTATCTAATACTAAAAGCTGTATGAATGTTAAAAATGATGATGAGTTTTGTTTCCTTTGGAGTATTTTAGCTGGGCTTTATCCATGTGTTGATAACCCGAATAAATGCAGCTCCTATCCTCATTATTCAAATGTGTTTAATATAACTGACATGAAATTTCCTCCATCATATCGAGATATAAAGATCTTTGAAAAGAATAACTTGAATATAAGCATAAATGTTTTTGGTTTAGACAAAAAAAATAAATATGTAACTGGACCTTTGTATTTAACAGCTGAAAAAAGAATTAATCATTTTAATTTACTATTTATCGAAAATTATGAAAAAGGTCACTACTGTTTAATAAAAAATTTGGTTAAGTTAGTGCGAAGACAAATAACAAAGCATAAAGGTAATGTTTATTTGTGTGAATCATGTTTACAATGTTTCAGTAGCAAAAAAAAATATGGAAATCATTATTGTTCCAAAGTTTTAGAATTAATACCAAAGCCTAATACTCATTTAATGTTTAAACACTTCGAGAGACAACAAAAGGTTCCTTTTATCATATACGCTGATTTTGAGAGTTTATTAGAAAACTATTCAGACGATTCGCAGAGCACGACCACTATAAAATTTAAGATTCACAAACCTTCATGCTTTGCTTATTATGTTTGTTGTACATTTGACAACTCATTAAACAAATTGGTTTCCTATCGAGGCTTAGATGCACCTAAAGAATTTATTAAACATTTGATGGAAGATGTGAAGTATATTAATGATTTAATTTCGTTTGCTAAACCAATGACACAATTAAGTAAAACACAGCAAAATGAATATGATTCAAGCGTTCACTGTCATATTTGTAAACATTTATTGTTTGGTGATAAAGTACGTGATCATGATCATATGACCGGCGAGTATAGAGGCGCAGCTCATTCATATTGCAACCTCAATTATAAAATATGTCCATTTGTACCAGTTGTATTTCATAATTTATCTGGCTATGATTTACATTTATTCATAATGGAACTATCGAAATATGATGGTTCAATTAATGTTATACCAAAGACTAAAGAAAATTACATAACGATCACGAAATCATTCACAATAAATGAGAACAAATCTTGTGTGAATGTGAAATTTATTGATTCATTTCAATTTTTAAGTGCAAGTCTAGATAAATTAAGTAAAAGCTTAAATGATGATAATTTTATACACACCTCAAATTTTTTTACTATTCCCAGTCAATTTGTATTGATGAGAAAGAAAGGCATTTATCCTTATGACTACATGAATAGTTTCTCTAAATATGAGGAAAAATGTTTACCACCGAAACATAACTTTTATAATAGTTTAACTAAACAGCATATATCTGATAGTGAATATACACATGCGCAAAATGTTTGGAAACAATTTGGTATAAGCGACATGGGTGAATACACTGATTTATATTTGAAATGTGACGTTTTGTTATTGACTGATGTATTCGAGAACTTTAGAACTATGAGCTTACAGCACTATAAGCTTGACCCAGCCTATTATGTAACCGCACCGGGGCTCAGTTGGGATGCAATGCTATTTTATACCGATGTTCGATTAGAGTTGGTACATGATCTTGAAATTTATCAAATGTTAGAAAAAGGAGTTCGAGGAGGTTTGGCACAATGTACATTGAGACATGCTCAAGCGAATAATAAATACTTACCAAATTTTGATTGTTCAAAACCATCAAGCTTTCTTATATATCTTGATTCTAACAACCTATATGGATTTGCTATGATGAAAAAAATTCCGATATCAGATTTTAGATTTTTATCGTCTGAAGAAATTAGATGTCTAAATATTGAGACTATTTCAGATGACAGTGATTTCGGATTTATCCTAGAAGTAGATTTAGAGTATCCTTATCACTTACATGATGCACATTGTGACTTACCCTTTGCTGTTGAGAAACTCATTCCACCAGGTAGTAAATCACCAAAATTAGTTGCAACTCTTAAAGATAAAACTTTTTACGTTATTCATTATACTTATTTAAAAGAATGTTTAAAACAAGGATTACGATTAAAAAAGATTCATCGCGTAATAACCTTTAGACAAGAATATTTTCTAAAGAAATATATAGAATTGAATACAAGTTTGCGTCAAGCCTCAAAATCTGAATTTGAAAAGGATTTTTTCAAATTGTTAAATAATTCAGTCTTTGGAAAAACTATAGAGAACAAGCGAAAACAAGTTAATGTTAAACTGGTATCTCACTGGGAGGATAATAATAATTTAACAAATAAATGTGTCGGTGCTCGAAAACTAATTGCTAAACCGAATTTTAAATCTGTGTCAATATTCTCAGAAAATTTTCTTGCTATTCAGTTAAGTTTAGATAAAATAACTCTAGATAAACCAATATATGTAGGATTTACAGTCTTAGAATATGCAAAATTACATATGTATCAATTCCATTATAATTTTATTAAACAAAAGTATGGAGAAAATGTGAAACTTTGTTATACTGATACAGATAGTCTGCTATATTTAGTTAAAACAGATGATGTGTATGAAGACATAAAACATGACATTCAAGAGTTTGATACCAGTAATTTTGAAAAAAATAATCCATATAAAATCCCAAGAGTCAACAACAAAATACCTGGTTTATTCAAGGATGAAATGGGAGGTCAATTAATAACTGAGTTTGTAGGATTAAGAGCCAAACTTTACTTCATAAAGAGTACTAGTGAGGAGATTAAAAAGGCTAAAGGTGTATCTAAGTCTGTAACGAAATCTTTGAATCATAAACATTATTCAGATTGTTTATTTTATGACAAAGATTTACGATCTAAGATGAATATGATTAAGTCTTTAAAACATAATTTGTATTCCCAAGAAGTAGATAAGTTAGTATTAAATAGAAATGATGATAAACGTCAAATATTACCAAATCAAATTGATACTGTAGCTTGGGGACACTATGCTTACATGTAGCTATTAAATAGATATAAGAAATTATATATGTTAATAAAAAATTATATGACTTTCCAATTTCTGTTTTATTTTATTCCTATTAGATTATAACTGATACAATACTATAAAATGACAATCAAGTAGCAATGATGTTCATTTGTTAATAATGAAGCTTAAAAAGCACCCGCTAAGCTTGGACATCAATCTTATTGGTATTGAAGAGAGATCACAGCCCATAAGACATAGTGAATTGTTACCAAATAGTATACGGTGTTTAATTTGCGGGCCATCTAACTGTGGTAAAACTAATGTGATGATTACTTTGCTATTACATAAAAACGGGCTAAAATTCAAAAATTTGTATTTATATACAAAGACTCCATTTCAAAGTAAATATTGTTATCTTAAAGAAGTGCTTTCAAAGGTTTCTGAAGTAAAATACAATGTGTTGCGTGATGACAGCGAAGTTACACATCCGAATAATGTGTTACCAAACACAATTATAATTTTTGATGATGTGGTTTGTGAAAATCAGACTAACATTCGTAATTATTTTGCCATGGGAAGACATAGTCAAGTCGATTGCTTTTATCTCTCACAAACATATTCAAAAGTTCCAAAACAGCTGATTCGTGATAATGCAAATTTGTTATTACTCTTCAAACAAGATGAAGTCAACTTGAAACATGTATACAATGAGCACGTCAATTCGGATATGTCATGGAATGAATTTAGAGAAATCTGTCAAAATGTTTGGCGAGAAAGGCATAATTTTTTAACTTTAAATAAAGAATCAGAATTAAATAAAGGTCGTTATAGAAAAAATCTCGACACCTTTATATACTTATCCTAAAATAGAATGTTATCATTTGTGATAAATAAGTGATAGAGGCAAGACAAAAATGAGTCTCAATATTAAAGAACAAATAATCATGTCATCAGACATCATTAAAAATAAACTTAAACAGTTAAAAGATATTGAAGATAAAAACAACTATGAACTCAATAAAATATTTAAGCCAGTTACCAAACCTTTATCACAAATGATAGAATCAAATCAAAGTAATATGAACTGTGATTTTAATGTGAGCGCTATACGAGTGCCTGTCAAATTAGATGATGCAATAACCTCTACACCATATAGAGTACATGAACAATCATTGGATGATGATTTACACTCAGAGAAATTTGCTTCGGGCTCAGAATACTATAGTGATGCAGATAATATCAATAAGAAAGACATATCTGTTACAAAAAAATATCTTAATAGTCTCTACGATATAAATATTCCATTCGGAGTTCGGAAAGTAGGTGATCAGTTAATGATGGGTAATTTTCCGGTTAAGATAATTGCTTCAGTCGATGGTGACATGGAACCATGTAGAATCAAGATTGATAACGATGAATATCAATTGACTCAAGGACTAAAAGAAGTATTATTACATAAAAAACCGAATCTAGAACTAGTTACTGAAAATGATAGAAACACTTATAAAAACATTTTGATAAAAACGAATGCTCATAAGCGTGACTATGATCATAAAGGTCAGTTAAAAGGAGACAAAGGTGAAAAATATAAACAAATTATTAAACCTATGTTCATAGCCTCGGAAGTTGAGAGTACTAAAAAAGTTGGTGGCAACATAAATGTTTTGAAAAGATATAGAAAAAATACTGATTTCATCTATTGGGATGATCCTAATGAGCTAGTTGAAAGATTGAAACTTCTTATTGCTTCCAAACAAGCTGGAAATACTAATCAAGATAATGAAATAATATCAATCATAGAAGAACTGCAAGAAGCAAATATAATAAAATCATAAAAAGCATAGTGATATTAAAAGTTGTTTAGTTGTCAAATAGCTGTGAATGATGAAACAAGCTAAAAATGAGTAAAGAAGATGTGGTGACCGAAATACATAAAAATGCAAGAGTAAATTTTCCTCGCAGATGTGTTCTACTCAAAGATATAGATGATCTATGGCAAGCTGATTTAATAGATATGCAAAAGATATCGAGTATAAATTTTAATTTTAATTTTATACTTATTGTGATTGATTGTTTTTCTAAATATGTTTGGGTCCAACCATTAAAAAATAAAACTAAAGATTCGGTTACAAAAGCTTTTCAATCAATTTTATGTGATGGCAGAGTCCCTTTGAATTTGCAGACAGATTGGGGTAAGGAATTTTATAATGAAAGTTTTAAGAAAATTATGCAGATGCATTCAATAAATCATTATTCAACATATTCTATTAAAAAGGCTTCGATAGTGGAACGAGTAATACGTACTATAAAAAACAAACTTTACAAAAAGTTTAGTTTGAAGGGAAACTTTAAATGGATTGATGGAACTTTAGACGAAGTTGTGAATAATTACAATCATACCAAGCATACGACTATTCAGATGTGTCCGGTTAAAGTAAATAAACATACGAAACACATTGTGATGCAAAGATACAACATACTAAATAAACCAAAAGTTAAAAGAAAATGTACTTTTGTTGTCGGCGATGTAGTGCGAATAAGTAAGCATAAAGCAAATTTTGAGAAAGGCTACACTCCAAATTGGTCGACTGAGTTATTTAAAATAATCGTGGTTCAGAATACCAATCCAGCAACTTATTTGCTAGAAGACTCAAGAAAAAATAAAATTCAAGGAACATTTTATGCGCAAGAGCTTCAGAAAACCAAAAATCCTGACGTGTATTTAGTAGAAAAAGTTCTTAAGAAAAAGGGGAATAAAATGTATGTTAAATGGTTAGGATTGTCATCTCAGGACAATAGTTGGATAAGCAAAACCAATATATTATAAATTACATTTGAAATTTTACCATTCTTCGTTTACCTATGAAAGGAAAAGGTCTTGTGAATAGTATTATAAATCATCTACCGTTCGAGTTACATCTCCCAGGCTATAACTATTGTGGACCAGGAACAAGATTACGTGAGCGACTTATCAGAGGTGACAAAGGAATTAATGAACTTGATGAGTATTGTAAACAACACGATATTGCATATATGAAAACAAAAAACTTACAAGCCAGACACGCAGCAGATAAGATCTTAATGAAAATGGCAAAGAAAAGAACATCATCATCATCTCAAGCGAGTGTAGGAGAAAAGCTTGCAGCAAATATTGTTAATAAAGCAATGTTGATGAAACTTTCAAATGGATCGGGGCTTAAAAAAAGTTTTAAAAATGTTGTTGCCTATGCAAAAAGAAATATTCGTCAAGCAAAACCAAAATGTAAAAAACTAGCCATAGATTTAGCGTTTGCTGCCATTAAAGATCTTGTTTCTGATTCAGAGGTAAAAATTCCGCGCGTGATACCATTACCAAAGACCGGAGGATTCTTACCACTGATACCAATCATTACTGGATTAACTGCTGCTGGTGCTCTTGTTAAAAAAACATCTGCTATAGCGCGAATGGTAAAAACGTTTCAAACTGCACAGAAAACATGGAATGAGATGAAAAGACTCAATCAAAGTTTTGAGCCAGTGCATTTAGGAGGAGGATTACAGCTCAAACCGTACAAGAGTGGTTTAGGTATTTATACTTCATCAAAAAACTGAATAAACAGCTACCTGATCGTCCTCTTACCAATATTGATATAATGAGGTATTCAAAAACTATCCCATATTTTCGAGGGGTCTTCATGAGAGATCAACTACCTAAACACCCTCACAAAATCGAATGTGGTATAATTAATTTGGATAGCTCTGAAAATCAAGGTACACATTGGGTAGCTTATGTTAAAAAAAATGACTATATTGAATACTTTGATAGTTATGGTGATCTAAAACCACCAAAAGAATTTATTAAATATGTAGGGGGTGACATTCAGTATAACTATATCAATTATCAGGGTAGTCATCCATATAACTGTGGTCATCTATGTCTTAAATATCTTGAAAACTGTATGCTTTAATATGAAATAAATTGTATGATTGAATCGTTAAACGATCAGTATCAGTTAATACTTCGAATGGACAAGCAGCATTTATTTGTGCTACCAATATAAATTGTAATCAAATATGATTGATTTCAATATTAAAAAAAGTAAGAAAATTGGGAGTAAGCCAACAAAAAGTTATAGTTCAATTCACGACTCCGGTAAACACACACGCGTTGTACCAGCTCTCAGTGAGATTAATAAAGAATTTTTAAGAAAGTTGGGATTTTCACTATGAGTATGTTACAAATTAATGAAGCGCCGCATTTTGACAATTCTATTGAGAGTTATGAAGTTCATTCCTATACTCCATACACTAATAGCTTCAAAGAAAACGATGAAATACGAATACCGATTAATCAACAAGACATTTATTTACTACCTGCGAGCAGTTCCATTTACATTGAAGGATGTATAGAAGTATATACGAAGGATACCACAGGAAAACTTACGAAAAAAGGGTTTCAATTTAACAATAACCCTATACCGTTTCTTTTTCATGATATAAGGTATGAGATAAATGGAGTAGAAATCGATCGTATTAGACATGTTGGTATTACTTCTACAATCAAATCTTACATCTCGATGAATGAGGGAGAAAGTAAACAGGCTGCTCTGTGGGGATGGAACTTGAAAGGAACAAAATCTGTAAATGGTTTTTTTAATGTTATATTGCCGCTTAGTAAACTATTAGGATTTGCTGAAGACTATAACAAAATCGTATTAAACTGTAAACATGAATTAATTCTAACGAGATGTAAATCTAATGTTGATGCTCTTATACTTGATAATAATAATGATCATGTGTTAGTAAATATTGAGAGAATTCAATGGCGTGTACCACATATTAAAGTATCTGATCGAGAAAGATTACTACTCTTGAAACAGTTAGAAAAAGATAAGCCAATACAAATGGCATTTCGAAATTGGGATACATATGAATATCCACTTTTACCTAAAACAAAGAAGCATTCGTGGTCAATCAAGACTACCTCCCAACTCGAGAAACCTAGATTTGTAATATTCGGTCTTCAAACAGTCGACCAAAATTTAAAGAATAGAAATTGTTCTTTGTTTAATCATTGTAACTTAACTAACGTTTCATTATATCTAAATTCACAAACATATCCGTATGATGCACTAAAACTTGATTTTGATAATGATAAATATCATATATTATATGAAATGTACATCAAATTCCGTCAGTCTTATTACAACGCTTCAGTTGACCCGTTGCTTAATATTATTGATTTTAAAGAAAAGGCACCTTTGTTTGTAATTGACTGTTCAAGGCAAAATGAAACATTAAAAACTGGCCCAGTTGATGTAAGACTAGAAATAGAGAGCAATAAAGATTTTCCTGACAAAACGAGTGCCTTTTGTCTTATCATCAACGATCGCATTATAGAATATAAACCTCTCAGCAGTATTGTTCGCAAGATATCATGAAGTTAATAGTTGATGTTCAAGGTTTTAAAACCGAATTAAATCAGTTCATACTTAAAGAAATAGCTATTCTGGATGATAAAGGAATACAAAGTTTTTTAATAAGACCACCATTCGCTTTCTATAATTTAACTATAAAGGAAATGAGGCAGGTTGGGTGGATCGAGAGAAATAGAAATATTTATTGGAAAGAAGGATTTATTTGTTTTTCAAAATATAAGCCTTTAATTTCACCTCTACTTGAAAACAATTGTATTTATGTAAAAGGTGAAGAAAAAGCAAAATGGATTAAGGAAATGTTTGTTGATTATAATGTGAATGTGATAAACTTAGAAAATTTTAAGTGTCCAAATTTTTATACCCTGTATGAGCTTTACAGCAAATGTAATGATGTCTATAGATGTATCTATCATAAGAATATTTGTGGTTTAAAAAATGTAATCTGTTTAAATAAGTGGTGTTCTGATAATAAAATTATATGTTAACCGAATCATGTTTTATTTTCAACCGAATGTTTACCTCTCGTAGAATAAGACTAAAATTATTATAAAAATAATGATGCTAGTAAACTGTTCTCATTACAAAGTTTGGAAGTAAAAAAAGTTATTGACTAGCGCTCGCTTTCAATATTGTATCTAGAGATCTATCCGTTGAAAACCACCAATGACGATTCGTTATTTGGTAATCGTTGCAAAGTTCAAATAAAAATATGAATCAATATTGGTGGTTTTCAACGGATAGATCTCTAGATACAATATGAAAGCGACCGTACATGAACGGGTTCAATAGATCTTTACACTGTTAAATGGACTGGATGAATAGACTGAATCATGAAAATTCGAAAGTTATTGACTAGATTAAATGATTCATTAGATGGTATTATGTAATGTTTGAATAGGTCATAGTACTGGTGAATGAATGAACACTGAATGATTTAGATGAACAGATTGAATAGATGGTATGAATGAATAGATAATATACAGAACCCCCATATATACACTACTGTCGATATTAACGAAATTTCCGTGCTCGCACGCAAACTGCGAGCCGCCCGCTCTCCTCAAGAGCGTTTATTTGCTTTAGCCGAGCATCACTCGCTCCTAAGTTCGTTGTAAATTCTTTTATATTTGTATAAATTCGTATATAATAAATTATAATGTCTAGACCCGCGAATCCCGCGTCCTGTCGTATCAAACCCAAGGGCTTATCCCTAATATCTTTTAACGCTCGTAGCCTGAACACCAACCTTCCCGAGATTAAACTGTTCCTTCAGAACAAAGAACCTGACTTATTCCTTCTCCAGGAGACATGGCTTACTCCAAACCGCTCCAGGGGATTCGCTATACCGAAGTACGCGTTTATTCGTAACGATAGGCCCAACTCCGACGGTTTCGGCGGCACCGCTATATATTACAAAAGAGGTTTCCATTGCTGTCCTCTCCCTACCCCTCCTCTCCTCAACATGGAAGCCACTGTGTGTAGATTGGCTATGACTGGTCATCCGACCATCATCATAGCTTCAATCTACATACCTAGTGGTACCAGACCAATCCGCAGCGACTTTGAGGCCATTCTCGCCCTCGGCCATTCAGTCATTATGTTCGGAGACTTTAACTCCAAACATACTGACTGGACGTGCCTATCGACTAACACCAGCGGTATCGCTCTCCTCGACATCACTAACTCCCTTGACCTAGATGTCATATCCCCCATCACTCCCACTCACTATCCCAACAACCCGTCCTACTCTCCTGACATCCTCGACTTTGCAATTATCAAGCGAATCAATCTTGACCTAAGGTCTATCGAACCGCTCGATGACCTAGGCTCCGACCATCACCCCGTTTCCCTCGTGCTAGGACCGCCGAACGATAACGCCTCATCTCCTAAGACCTTTACCAACTGGAAAGGTTTTAAAAATACGTTAGTTTCAGCCTTAGAGGCTCTGAACTCTCCACTCGCGATCTCTCCCGAACAATTAGATAGCCCGGATAAAATCGATTCATTAGTAAATTCTCTCACTGATGCTATCAACTCAGCCATCAGTGACAACGAAAAGGTTGCTAAGCAAGGCAAACCCACGCTTCCCTTAGCCGTTAGCAATCTTATTAAAGCTAAAAACGCGGCTCTCCGGAGAGCCAAGAAGTATCCCACGCCCGCCTATAGAACAGCTGCGAATCAGCTTCAACGTAAAGTTAGGTCTTGCCTCGCGGAACTCCGAGACGCTCAGATGAACGATCTCATGGCGAATATCTCTCCGTCCCACCAAGCGTACTATAGCATGGCCCGAGCCTTACGCGTAGACACCGTTTCTCACGTTCCTCCTCTCACTCGTCCCGACGGCACTACTGCCTTCGAAGTCGAAGAGAAAGCCGAATGCTTCGCCGACAGCATTGCCGCACAATGCTCGCCCAGCACGCAACCTGCTGATCCCTCACACATCCAGGCGGTGGAGGACGAAGTCCTTCGCAGAGACTCTCTTCCCATCACCGCCGACCCTGTCACAGTCTCTAATGATGAAATCTTGCTTCTCATTAGAAATCAAAAGTCCAAAAAGGCTCCGGGTGCGGATGGAATTTCCAACCACGCACTTAAGCACCTACCTCAACAGATGCTTACCTTATTAGCTATCATTTTCAATGCCTGCTTCGACCATAGCTACTTTCCAAAAGCTTGGAAAGAAGCGACAGTCATAGGCATTCCCAAGCCGGGCAAACCTCTGAACGTCCCGGCTAATCACAGACCCATCAGCCTCCTCAAGGCAATGTCTAAACTTCTCGAGAGAGTCATACTCTCTCGAATGCGGAACCATCTGTTTCCAACGGATGGCGATCCTCTCATTATTCCCCATCAGTTCGGCTTTCGCGCTAAACACTCCTGCCCTCAACAAGTCCACCGAATCGTCGAGTATATACTTGACGGTTTCTATCCGCGTCGTTATAAATCAGTCGCGGTTTTCTTTGACGTAGCCAAGGCTTTCGATAAAGTCTGGCACAGCGGTCTCGTTTATAAACTCTACAAGATAGGCTTACCGGATCGCCTAGTCAGGTTAATAGCGTCGTTTCTCAAAGACCGTACGTTTCGATTTAAACACGAAGGCACGCTTTCTGCACCTCGTCCCATAAAGGCTGGAGTCCCTCAAGGCTCAGTCCTCGCCCCTCTGCTGTACACCGTGTACACCAACGACATTCCCATCCCGCCGAAAGGCGTCGAACTCGCCCTCTTCGCTGACGACACCGCACTCTATACCAAAGGCCATGGTGTTCGGCGCCTTGTAACCAGACTCCAAAAGGCCGTAAACGCCCTTGGTGCATGGTTTCAAGAATGGCGCATCGATGTGAACCCTGAAAAGAGTTCTGCGATGCGCTTCGACCACAAACGCCGTCGTACCGATGGCGATCCCCACGTTCGAATGTTAGGCATTCCCATCCCCTGGAAGCGCAGTACTAAATACTTAGGCGTCACATTAGATCCGACGCTTTCTTTCAAGCCACACGTTGAAAGAGTTTCGAAACTCGCTCGTCACTATTTAGTCCGCCTAAATAGCATGTTAGGTAGAAAAAGTAAAATGTCCTTCAGAAACAAACGTACACTTTACAAGGTCTGCGTTAGACCCGTCATGACGTATGCCTCGCCAATCTTTGCCCACGCCAAACCCTCCCTCCTGCACAAACTGCAGGTAGTTCAAAACCTCTTTTGCCGCCGGGCCACAGGCGCACCGTGGTACGTGCGTAACGCGGACTTGCATAGAGATCTTGAACTGCCTACAGTACAACAATATCTCAAAACACTCTCTGAAGCGTTCTTCAAACGCTCCGAAACCCATCCCAATCCTCTAGTTCGTGATTCTGTCTCATATGCTGCTCCTGTGTTAGACTCGAAGTTCAAAGTCGCTAGGCCTAGAAATGCGCAAACGTACTCATCCACCAGACTGTCACGCGATCTCGAGGCCCTTCTGGCCGCAAATTCTAATTCTAACGTAAATTCTAATTCTAACGTAAATCCGAATTAATGCATATTTAATTTTTCAATTTTTAATGTTTTCATTATTTACTTTTCATTTTTAATGTTTTTATTTTACTTTTAATTTTTGAGCACCTTCAGTGCTATGTAATCCCAGTGGGTGACCCCTTCTGGGCCCCGCTAGCGCGGCCTCTTTCTCCAATTGGCCGTCGCTCCGATGAAGGCTGAGTGGCAAAAATGCACGAGCCGACAGGGGGTTTTTAGTGGGTATGGTCCTGGTAGGCGTCGGGACGAGTCCCACATAACTTTGGAATCGCGCCAGAGTATGCGTCAGGGCATTTTTATTGTCCTGCCCTTCCCGCGGTGGGTAACAAAAAAAAAAAAAAAAAAAAAAAAACGTTCATGTAGTTTCACATAAACTTGTTATATCCACGTATTCATTCAGTTATTTCCCAATAGTTTCTCGACCAAGAAATTGTCCCCATTATCACTGGAAAGAAGGTATTTAAGATGCTAGGACGTAAGACCGTCGAAGCCATCAGCAGAGCCCCGTTTCAAAAAGGTACAGCCCCGAGTACATCTTCAGCCGACTCTTCAAAAATTTCCTCTTCATTAGAAAAAAAGGTCCAAAAGTTCTGAATTTTTTGTCGAAAGTTAATGTTTACCAATTGCAGGTTCAGTGTAACTTAAAATTACTAGAAAAAAAGGGTTCGAGAAGCCCAATTCATGTCCCCGGCTGAGATTTTGGATTCTATTTTCTTATTTAGATTAAATTATTGATGGTTAGAAGGTTTGTTAATACTTGTTGAAAGGTCGACTGCAAATTTGTTTAATAGGTTTAGTAAACAAATTGAGCGTCATGGATTTTTTATCATTTTTCCATTAAGGCAATACGGCCAAGGTTTGCTCGACGCATCGATGTTCCGTCCAGGCCATGCGGATCACATTTGACCGCGCGTTAGGTGTTATTTAAAAAGGGTTGGTGGACGTTTTTCAAGTAAATCTGCTGTGTCTGAACGTGTCCACTACGGATCCGCAGAGAAGTTAAATCTAGTGGAATAAAAAATTTTGCTATACACCGAAAAATATGACAATTTTATTATTTGCTAACTAGGCTTCAGGCTTAACGTTAGACGGTGCGTTTTTACGTCTACATAGATATTATAATATAATGCTCAGATCAGTCATCATGCCTTATTTGCCAGGTAAAATTGATTGTTATATTTAGAAGTATATTATTAACAAATAATAAAGAAATACTTAGTGTTGTTTAACTTTACTTTAACTTACTTTCGTTCTATTAGTTAACATTCCTTAAGTTAACTTACCTAAGTATAAATTAAAATAATCAAAACAAATTCACGCAGCCTGTTCAACTACCAGGCAATTATAAAAAAGAGAGAAACTTCCATTTAAATTCCAAAAAACTACTACTTCACTTCTTGTCTCAATTCCACCTAATAATATTTTATGCCAACATTACGGTTTTGGCTTGCAAATTTATGAAAATTAATTTAATAACAGTAAAAAGAGGCTTCAAAGTAATCTGTATATTCTAAAGGCCAAAATGTTGAACTAATAAAAAAAGTGCTGCAATAATATTGAAACCAATGTAAAAAAATGTTGTTTTATCAGTACTGCATATAAGTCAGTATTCACGGAAAATTATTTAATATTCAATTCATACAAATTTTGGCACCGCCTCATAATTTTCACTTTATCCTTTTAGTGAAAATACGAGCCGTTATTTGCAACTATGAACAACACAAATATTTTGCTGACGCATGCAGCTCACTTCCCGCTTATCCTTAGAATATTTTAGCATCAAGGTAAAGTGAAAAATATGATTCTTTTATTATGAAGTATTTTTCCTTTACTATAAAAATTGTATAAATAAGTGCCTTCCTCACTTGTATAACGTTATTTTTAATTAGAACAACCAAGTTTCTCCCACAAGCGTTTATATGTGGCAAGATCAAGATTTGTTTATTACTAATTAGATACCAATCTATTATATTCAAAACCAAAATGAAACACAAAAACTCATACGGCCAAATGTCTGGTTTAATTTCATTACAAAACGTATCAGAATAACGATAGGTTCTCGGAAGAACGGTTTCACGATAGCTTTAAAAACAAGACAATCGTCTCGCGCGAATATTAAAAATAAAATCATAATAATTACTACTCTTATAAATTATTACGATTAATAACTGAAATACTCTATTACTTAAGACTCTATTTCTATATGATTCAGGGAAAGGTAATGTAAAGAAAAACGAGCAAAAGCAGTCACTTGCAATATCACAAATACCATTATAAACTCGCTACAAAACTGTCGCTTAAATTGAGATAATAAAAGGTTGTTAATATTTATTCGATATCATAGAGTAAAAATAACGCAGCATGTTCATACTGGTTTTCCATTAGACAATGCAAATTTAAAAATTTGATCCACAAACCTTAAAGAACTAAGTCAACTTAGATGTATCATTAAAACTAAAAACTGACACCCCAATAATTTTTAACTATTAATATGACTGTACCGTTTCTTGTGTAGAATATATAAAGTAAAAACATTTGTGTTTTCTGAAAAGGAAAAAATGGTAAATTATATTGCTATGTCTCTAAAAAGTTATGAAAATAAAAAAACCTGTCTAAAATAATTATTTTCAGTTTCCAATTCAAGCTCTATGTCTATCTGATTAAGGTATTGGTACTTGTATAAAAGTATTTTTTAATAATTTACTTTTCTATTTTACTTGCAAAATAATAGTTGTATCAGCTGATGCATTAGACAATGGATTCATTTAACGTATTGAAATATGTTTATATAGTATTAATAATAATAATAATAAAACATTCTTTATTTGCTAGTATAAGCGTTACAATAGGTCTTAATTTTTTTATATTAATGTCCGTACATATACTGCTGCAATGCCAGCGTGCAAATTTACATAATGTCAGTAATTAAAATTATTAAGTTAAAAGATTCGAAATATTTACAAACATAAAAATTAGACAATGAAGCTATTCAATAAAAAACACATGTCACATAATAAAAAATTGTCAGTAAAATAAAATGACATCATTCTTCCGCGCCGTCCGGTCACATTACCACTACATTGGAACAGGTGTTTGTTTTGTTTTACAAAACAGCATATTTCATACATGGAAGTGGCAAAATTTTCAACTGTTTGAAAAGTGGTTTACAGCTGTGTTGCATATCTTTATCACAGATAGATCTTAGACATTTCTTTTGGATTATAAACACTCTGTCAGCCTCTACCGAATTACCCCATAAAACTAAACCGTATCTTATATTAGCTGATAGATAGCCATGATAAGCCAGTTTTGCTGCTTCTATCGACACAACCTGAGCGATTCATTTTAGGGCGTAAATAAATCTGTCTATTTTTTGGCAAAGCTTATTCACACGGGCTTTCCAGTTACAGTACTCATCCACTATAACCCTTTAGTTAATATAACCCTTTAAATTTAGTTGATTCTGATATTTCTAATTTTGTATCATTATATTTTATTTCAAGCTTTGATAAATTACTATTGTATGTCTTAAATTGAATTATTTTTGTCTTATCTATGTTGATCAATAATTCATTAGCATATAACCAATCTATAATGTAATTTAAAGCTTTGTTTGATTCTTTTTCAGCGTCAATATTTTTTTCACAATTTATTTTAGTGGTTGTGTCGTCAGCAAATAATATGCAATTATGGTCAATTTGATTTGGGAGATCATTTACATAAGTCAAAAATAACAATGGACCAAGCACATTGCCCTGAGAAATTCTACGATCATTGGGTAAAAAGGGAGACTGAACATGTTTTAGATATTTTCCATCTAATCGATTGACTTCAACACATTGAATTCTATCACATAAGTAACTTTTAATCCAGTCTAAAGCTGTTCCTCGTAGACCATAGTATTAAAAATTTTTTAATGTGAAACCCGGTCGAATGCTTTCATGTCTAAAAATATTGAAATGGGGTAAATCCCACGGTTTAAGGCTTCAGTCACATCCTTCATAAGACTATAGCAAGCTAAGGTAGTAGCACAATTTTTTCAATGATTTGGTAGAGGTAATAAAGTGTTCATTGAATATTTTAGAAATGTCATGGGGGTCAGAATAAATTTGGTTTTGTGTTGACTATTGGACTCTGCATTGTTTTATCAAAGTCGAACTAGCTTTACATACATTTTTACATTTTGCTAAGTATTTAGTGTTTTCTGTTTTATGAGAGTAAGCGAAGCATTTTTTCAAAATTTGGCTGTAGGCGTTATATTTGTATTTATTCATTACTTTGTTGCTAGAACATAACCTGTACTTAAAATATAATTTTAGTTCTTTCGTTTCAAGAGAAGGTTTGAGAAAGGTTTTGGATATTAAAATAGCATCGATGTTTGCAGAGCTAAAGGAAGCCAGAAGATCAGAATAGTGCTTAAGAACACTTTGGATGTTGATATGGACTATACTCAAATTTTTGGGATGTATAGAAGAGAAAGCGTTGAGATGGTAATTTAATGTTAGAGAAGGAGAAAATGACCCATCTGCAATTGAAGAATTGCAATATTGTGAGAACAGACTGTCGTCATAACTGTCTATGCTGTCTATAAACGAAAAATCTTCTTTTAAGCCCTCTAGAAATAAACTGTTTTCTTGCGGGTTTATTTGTAATTTTTACTCTGACCAAAGGAAAACAAAGATAAATTAAAAGCTTTTTCTGCGTCAGTTTCTTCATAAACGTCGTTAAAGGATATCACTCATAAAAGTCATACACTCAATAAATTTTTTAACATGCTTTTGACATAAATCTCTTTTTAAGACAAAGTTAAAATTTGGTTTATGGGATATTTTATATTTATCACTATTTATTCTAAATGTCATAGATTGTGCTGTTTCATGATCTGACAAGCATAAATAAATGAACTTTACTTTGAATACAATTCAAATCACTGGTAATTAAGTCAAAACATGCACGTTTTCTCGTTGGTTTTTTTTATATGTAATGTTAAATTGTATTATCTAATAAGCTAAGCAAGTTTTTTGAGTTTTTGTTATCCTTTAGCATATCTATGTACCAGTCTCCACATAACAATATAGACTTATTTCGTTTTTTATTTAAAGTATTTAGAAGTATTTCCAGTTCATAAAAATGACTTACGGTGTTCTATAGATGCAAATAATTAATAAGTTAAAATCGGTTATCTCAACAGCATAAAATTCGAAGCTGTGTAGGACAGGCTTTTGTAGATTTACTTTTTTATAATTTTTTTTTTTGCTCCCGAGGCACCCTCGCGGGAGGGAGGTGGAAGATGCGTCATGCATACCGCCCGTAGGTAAAGTCCTCTGCGGGGGGTTATGTGGGACTCACCAGAATGGCACCTACCCACTAAAAACCACCTGTTGGCTGTAGTAAAATTTACCGTTAGCCTTCATCGGAAGCGACACCCGTCGGGAAGTTGGGCGCGCTGGCGGAGACCCACTAGAGGCTCTTCCGCCTGTAGTGAAAGTTGCACTGAAGGTGCTCAAAGGGACATGAGTTGGTGGCCGTTCGGGGCAGCCTCCGGTGAAGCCGGGGCTGCGCAGAGGTCGGCCGAAGCATGATTTAGGGATCAATTCATTTAAATGAACCTATAATGAATTGAGAAGGGAACTATGCTCCACCAGAGCGAGCAGTCGCTCTGTCAGAGAACGTGAAGCCCTAAGTTTACGGGCTAAGACTGCGATTTCACTAACATCGATATTTTTCATAGCGTCGCAGACGATACGCATATCGTCTGCTACGGAGGATTGAGGAGTGGGTTTGTATGGGCGAGGAGCCGGGATGGGATTCGATGCGGGGCGCTGCCTCCAGTTTTCTGGAGCAGGCTTTGGCTGAGCAGGCTTTGCAGCCGGAGGAACCTGGCTACGCAGCGGCGGAAAGTTTTCCTGAGAAAGGGGCAGGGCCTGTTTGGGTGCCCCCCTGTTGGAATTGGAACGCATACAACGGGGTGCACGAGGGTATCTCCTCTACTAGTAAAGAGATCATGAATTTTAGGCACCGGAAACCCTTAACATCGCGTTGAAATTACCCTAATAGTAATTTCATTGCGAATTTAAGAATAATGCGGAATATAATCGACCTAGTAACTATCACAATTATTATAAAAACAATACATTTTGTAATAACAACGCCGGGAATAGATCTTATTAGTCCTCAAGCGCTCCGACACGTGATCTTCGTCACCGGTGCTTTACTTGAATTCAGTCGCTGGCAACCGCCGCCGCGTTACCCATGCCTTGACCTGGTTAAGCAATTTATCTTTAATTATAATAACATGTGAAGTATGATTTTCAATTTAAGCAATTATGATAGTTGTTCCATAACAACTATCATAATTGCTTAAAGACCAACCACTCAGTTCGATTGGTAATATTTACATAGACCCATCGACAGTTCTTTGACTATTGAAAGGCGTGTATGTAAGCAAAGGTGCAGGACCAGATGGTTTTCATCCGATATTTATTGTGAATAGTGCCAATAGTCTGGTCAAGCCGTTGTGTCTTCTTTTCATCAAATCCCTTCAAGAAGGTGTTTTGCCTGACATATGGAAAAGTGCATTTATAACACCTATCCATAAAACGGAAGGAAATGTGATATATGAAATTATCGTCCAATCTCTAAAATGTGTTTTTTTTTCTAAAATAATGGAAAGAACAGTACATCAACAACTTTACGAAGCTGTCAGCCCTATATTAGTATCATCTCAGCATGGTTTTGTTAAGAAAAGATCCACAACCTCAATTTTTTTAATTTTAATAGATTTTTTAACAAGTAAAATGAATGACGGACAGCGCGTTGATGTGATTTTCAGATTATTGCAAGTGCTTTGACTGGATTGACCACTGTATCCTACTTCAGAAACTAAATTTCTTAGGAGTACACGGCAACCTTTTTCGGTGGCTAACCTCATATATACAAAATAGATCTCAAGCTGTCGCCATGAATGGATACGTATCCGCATGGTGCACCATACCATCTGGGGTACCACAAGGTTCAATATTAGGTCCTTTACTATTTGTACTGTTTATCAACAACGTTACTGCTAGTCTTAAGTATTCGAAAGTGCTATTATTTGCAGACGATATGAAGATTTTCAAAGAAATTACCAGCGGCAATGACTGTCTATTGCTACAGATGACCTTAACAGCTTTGAGGCCTATTGTGATGCGAATAAACTTGATTTACATACGAGTAAATATTATTCAATGAGTTTTTCGCGAAAGCGTATCCTATTACCTTACCATTATCGTTTGAAAAACCAAATGCTTGCACAAGTTGAACACATAAAAGATCTTGGTGTTCTCCAA
Source organism: Marasmarcha lunaedactyla (assembly GCA_923062675.1). NCBI lineage: Eukaryota > Metazoa > Arthropoda > Insecta > Lepidoptera > Pterophoridae > Marasmarcha > Marasmarcha lunaedactyla. The sequence goes on from OV281350.1 coordinate 5,225,055, forward strand.
GATTCCAAATTACTCTATGACAAGCATATAGAGCATATAGTTAATGAGGCGTCCAGGGCACTGGGATTCTTGATGAGGACCTGTACACCTTTCAAAAATGTAAAACCTGTAAAGATTTTATACTGTTCACTTGTGAAGTCTATTTTGGAATTTAACTCTCAGGTCTGGAATCCGCGGTATTCTGTCTACATTAACCGTTTAGAATCGATTCAAAGAAGGTTTCTTAGATATCTAGATTTTAAAACTGCAGTCCATGACAGCACTTACAAAGAGCGATGCTCGCGACACCATCTCCTCCCTCTAGAAGTCCGCAGAGGTATAGCAGATCTGACATATCTATGTAAAATATTGAACGCCAATGTAGACTCAGCTGAATTACTAGAGCATGTTAGATTTGCTGTGCCGCGCGGCTTTGCTACCCGAAGTAAGAAGACGAAGTTGCATATTCCGTTTGTTCGCACAAATTTCCGACAAAACAGTTATTTTGTTCGCACTTGTCGTTTATTTAACTCGCTACGCGACGATACCGATGAGGATTTGTTTTCTAACAGTATTGCATCTTTGAGACGATCATTTGTTGCCGAATTATTCCATCTGTTTTAACTGTAACTTGAAATTTAGCTTCTCTATTATTACAACATTGAAATTCACATTTAATCAATAAAACATTTGAAGTCCTTTATATATTTCAAATAAAAATTTTTCGATAACGAACAACTAGCGATCTTTAAACTTGATTATTAATTTAACTTAACACGTGTGAAAACTAGAAAATGTGTAGCTAATATGTAACCGTTGTTTAATTTTATATAGTTATAATATAATAGCTATAAGTTTTCCTTTAATATAAAATTAAATAAAATTAAAATAAGTGGATAAAACTGACAAGACCGCAGAAACATAATGAAGTGGCGAATTGTCGATTATAGATTGTAGAATAATAAGATCCAAGATAACAAGTTTCCTTTCCCCAATATTACAGAGATATAAAATTAACTTTCGGGAAGTATTAAATTATTTCTTCAAACTAAACTTGTCACGTAGTTATTATTTATTAACTTCAAATTGGTAATGACTCAAGAGAGTATGCAGCTTTTAAATTAGACAAGATGTATCAAGATTCACTAAAGTTAACAGCTTTCACAAAGAAGTGGCAGACGAAGCGCGGTCCGATGCGGCTGCTCTGACAAAGAAAATGTCCATGTCTGGATTATATTATAATCCATGTTTTATTTATCTTGATGATCTTTTAATTAATGGCAATTCATTTCAAAACCACAACAAAAGTTTTTGAACGATTACGTAATCTTAAATTTAATCCTTTAAAATTCGAATTGTTTGAAACAGATATTCTTGAAATTACGTCGCAAGGATTCATCTAAAATAACTTAAATTCTGAATTATCAACGACCAAACAATATTGACGATATAGAACAAGGTATCGCGTTTCCAATCTATAGAGTCGCTTTATTCCGCGTTTTGCAGACTTTTCATATAGGTGGATAGATAATGTAAAAAGAATGCAACTTATATTTGGTCCGAAGAATGTCAAAAATTATTAAACGGCACTTATTGAGTCTCCTCTATTGCAGTATCCCAATTTTTCCGAAAATAATATGTTTATTTCAGAAATTGAAGCTTCGAAAATGGGCTTGGCGCTGAGTTAAGTAATTTTAACGGTCATGTTATAGCTTACGCAATTAGAACATCAAAACCCGCAGAATCTAGGTATCCAATAATAGAGTTAGGATTGCTAGCTTGTATGGTAAATAAAACATTTAAGAATTTACCTTTATGGAAACAAATATAAAATTATTATAGAACATAAACCATTGCTTTTTTTTAGTATGACAGATCGATCAAGCCAGTTAACGTAACTCTGGTAATATATCGAAGAGTACGATTTTGAAATCGACAAATCCCAGGCCGTCAAAATGTGGATGTATGGAGTTGACTTCGGATTAATAGCGATGAATTAAAGAATGATTATAAAATGATACAGGTTGTATCGGTCATGACTAGATAAAGGACAACACAGTAAGCTGATAAGACGCGTTTACAAAATAAGTCTCTGACGAGCAAAACAAATCAGTGTCTAATCAATCCCATAGTAAACGCAAAGGATTTTATCAAGTTCAGTTTTTGTTCAAACTTTCGAAGAAAAGTATTAAAAAGTGATGATAATTTGCTGGTTAATTTAAAAACTTAATTTTCGTACCTTTGAAGGATATAATTTATCTAATTACTCGATCGTTACCTATCACGTTGGCGTTAGCGAGAGAATTGGAATTATTTTGTGAACGATTAAATATTTATGAGTTCGTTGTGGTAAAAAGTTAAGAAAACGAATTTTCAATTATTAATTTGCTCAGAAAAATGAAAAGAAGCGACTAAAATATACAAATTCCAAGGGTTTTAATTACTAAAACGGTTTGAAGAATAACGAGCGAAGACGAAATGATTGTTATACTAAATGACTTTCACCTTTTACCATTGTAAGTTTTTCTCATTGTGACTTTTTAGTTTTATTTTAGTGAGTATGTAAGTATGTTACAAATTTTTATGAATGTTTTTAAATGTTTTTATTGTAGTATTCAACTGTTTGTACGAACCGAATAATGCGAAGCTTGATCAATTAACTCAATTTGTATTTAATTGAAATTATTTATTTTAATTTAATTTACCTATGTAAATTACTAATAATGGTCTTTTGTTGGAAACTACCAGACACACTACATTTTTATTTTGCCTAGTCCTGTTCTTAAAAGAAACATATTAGACTACTATGGAACGGTGCCCTTGGTGTGTGGCTGATAATACAACAACTGTTAAACATGCAGTTCCCTCGGATGTGACCTTCGCGCCTTTTATCCTTTTGTTTTTTTATTAATTTTTAAAAAACCTTTTAATATTTCCTCTTACATTTTGCCATGACAATAATATCTAACATCACCCCACTGTATATTGATTCTTTATTGAGAAGCTGCAATGATATAGTATACCTCCAAGGTTTTAGCATTGCAACAAAGTTAATTCTAACAATTTACTATGCGCAGTTCGTAATAAGATATTTAACTAAACAAACATGACGTATATACCAAAAATCAGACACGAAACAAAATAAACGTTCATTGTTTATCAATTATCGGAGAATGTGCTGTTATTTATGCACACTACGTCACAGGTGGTGCAGAAATATACAGTTCGACTGGGTAACTTTGGCCCGCTAATGGACAATTTTGCAAATATTTGTTGATCTATTTACTCAGATATAGTAATGTTTGAAAGTTTTTTGTAGCTTTTTATGTTAAATTATGACAAAATAAGTTTAGTAATCTGTACCCTGCTTTGAAGTATGTCAAATCAAGAGAAAAATGGTAGGCCAAAATTAGGTGGACGTCTTGGGTAACATTGTGCCACATAATCTCTTCATCGTATTAAGCATTATTTAAAATTGTTTAAGGTATTTGTTTTATTCTTTAGCCTCATATATTCAAAATAGATTTCAAAACTACACCACCTTTTTTAAACTTCTATTAAGTACTTTTACAAAGCTATCCCTTTTATTGGGAACAGTGGTTTTTCCCCAAAAGTCAGTCTTATTCAAATCAAACATTTATACAATTTTGTTGTCAGAAAAAATATTTAGAAACATAGTTTAAATAAAAAAATACAATACATATTTTATTTAAGTGTATGCTAAAGTGAAAAAAAGCATCTGATAAAGTTGAACCAGGGGTCAATGTTAGATAGAAAGACAAATTTACCCAGATTGACTGTGTGCATAGTCATAATTACAATCATAATTAATGATATTCATAATTAATTTTACAAAAATTGTACAATCGAACTAAACATTTTTCGTCTCTTTTGTATGTTTGTTAATATAATTTTATTAAGTGTTGCGTACCACAACTTTCTTTCTACATTTGCAAGAAAGTTATGGCATAAAATTTTTAAAAAATTTAAAAATTTTTCCATGTATTAAAAACTGTGAAAAAGACCAGCAAAGACACGATTCAAAATTGGTATTCCACCGAAATATTAATTGGTTGCTTATGTAATTTACTTATGTAAGCAAAGGGTTTCATGAGAACTTTAGACTACAGAAATCACTGTTTTCTCGGGTGAACTTCATGCTTTCAGTACCTAAACCATTGAAACAAATGATATCTGAAGCAGTTTTTTATATATTTAACTGTTTTTGAGATCTATCTAAGCGTTCTAGCGCGTAAAGTGCTAAGCAATATATGTCACTGTAGCAAACGGGTATTACGCTTCAGCAACTACCAATTCTTCTAATTCTCTTTCTGTTCTTTTACTATTTTGATGACATTGTTTTTTACTAATAGTGCTTTTGTTCTGCACGGATTTTTCACCTCTACTGCTTTGTCAGCTGCTTCACCTCAAGATAAACTTTATCGCATAAACGATACATTTCTTATTTCTAGAATATTGTATGCTTCACAACTTTTATCATAAATACAAATACGTTTTCAGTTAAAATAGGAGATATTTCCAATAAACTAATGTTCGCAACCTTTGACCTTAAATCGCTCACACGTCCCCTTACGAGAGAACATTAACCTTGTTTCGTTAGGGTGTTACCACACCAAACGATCGATCGTCGATTGACGCCATCGATCGGTGGTAGAATCGAACAGTTGACGTCGACCGACGGTTTTACCAGACCAATCTACATCGATCGACGTCGATAGATGTAGATCGACGATCGATTGATTGGTGTGGTAACACCCTAACGAAACAAGGTTAATGTTCTCTCGTAAGGGGACCTTATACCACCCTTATATCTCGAGGTTGATGCGCTCCTTTCTGCCCAATTACCTGGACTACAGTGCATTAAGGAAATTAAACTATAAACTATAATAATAAATTATTACGATACCTGTATTAATGTTATAACGTATACGATTATATTTCTACATGATAGTGCACAATCAGATTGAATAGTATCTAAAAACTAGCCAAAAAGGTCGCAGGCACTATTACATATACCCCGCTCTTTACAAACAAGTAAATCGTTTTTTAAAATTCCTTATAAATTCATTTCTAAAACGTTACCTTCCATTTCATGACGTGAATATTGTGAATTAATAATGTGATGGCACATTTCTATCCAAGACGTTCCTCAATAATTGAGTGATTACCATTTATTCGTGAAAATTCATCTTTTCTGTACATGACGTAGGCGCAACGATCATAAATAACGTCGATTTGGAGATCATCTGGTACACTACAACTTTAGGTATATAGAAGTACTACATGATCAGCAAAGAAAAATTCTAAAGGAGTTCTCTGCAACTTTCCTACTTTTACTTCTTTAACTGTTCTACCCACAAAATGATACTTTTTAAGGAAAATTCAACGGACATCGGATTCACTTAATGAACCTAAATTACCGCAACCACACGAATAAGTTAGCTGTTTAAAAATTTATAATGAACACACAGGCTTTGGTGTATAATTTCCGTCAGGCCCTCTGTCTGCCCGCGGTCTTTTAACTTATGAGGCGTTCCAGTTGTAACTGAGTGCGCAGCGAGCGCAACGAACCCAATTTAATATTTAATTTATTTTATTTTAATTATTAACTAAGCATTAAGGCTGCCAAACAGGTTTCATAAGTAAGCAAAGATTTTTTAAACATTATGTCAAAGGGAACAAATTATTTTATCATAAGTATTTGAAATTTATTATATAAAGTGAATAACAACGGAAAGTTATATAAAACCATAAAAATAAATAAGAATGGTACATTTGTTATTGTAATAACTCAGCTATTCTATATGACATGGCAATTAGGTTGTAAAATACCAACAAGCGAAGACGGTCACTTGCATTATTACGTAGAAATACCTACCTCTTCTATATACAAATAAGGATGTAAAAATAAATTCTAAAACATTCTTAAAGCATATTGAAAATTAAAGTCAATCCAAGTTGTTCCTTTTAGGTATAAACTAGAAAACTTTGTGGGGAGAGTTATATTAGATTTCGTTTTCAATTTAATTATTCGTGAAAATGTATCTGTTTAATGCGATAATATTCTTGTTTACTCTATAAACCTAGAAATGTAGAAATACTGCACGATCGTACCTGTACGTGCGAGTGATTTGCACGTATAGATAAGATCGTGCAAAAGCAAATAAAATGCGAGAGCAACCTGTTTGAAATGAGTCCTCCTCAACTTAACTGTTTTCAAACAAAATTATAATTGCCACGATAAATTCATTTCACCGTTTTTAAAAAGCGTTGTACTGAAGAACTGCAGATACCGTAATAAAATAGACGTTTAAAAAATTATCATTTATTTTCTAATTTATAATTTTTTAGAAAATTAGAATGAGCGCATACTATTTGCTTGTCATTAACTGTAAAGGTAGATAATTGAAGTTTTTTACATAGTGTTTATGTTGTTGCTATAACAAATAACTTAAAATAAATGGGAAACAATAATTAGTAGGTTCAAACGCGATGGTATGAAACCCTTTGTGAGAGTCCTGTTCGCACTTGGTTTTGTCTTCAAAATCCACTCTTATCGTTAATTAATTATGCAATTCCCTTGATTGTGACCTGTAGCATTGCCGTCGTCTTTCTGTCGCTAAACCGTCACAGATCAATAGCATTTTTATAATTCTGTGCAACACGACAATAATTATTTTGACACTAAATTACAATCTTTATTTTGAAATTTCAATGAAACAATAATTTTTCTTCATTTTAATTGCTTGCTAACATTGCAACTTAGTTTTTACTTAATAAATTTAGGTTAAGTGTTTGTATCTTACATGTCGTTGTCAAATTGTCTACCTTCTATCCTATGTCTTAAATTTGTGTTTATAAAAGAATGTAAAGAGTTTTTTCCCGCCTAAAATACCTTTTAAAAGTCGAAGTCAAGGTGCAATTACGCAATCTCGATGAAGATAAAGTAATTAGATAGATAAAGAAAATAATATGTTATTACTTTCCTTCCTAGTTTTTCTTCCTTAACTCGGAAAATATCGGTCACACAAAGAAATTTATATAAAACGTGGACTATAGTATAATAAACAACTTCTGTTTCTATAATTTTTCTCGAAAAGTCGAAAATGCCTAAGATAATGAAGAAAACAGTTGGCACCTTAAAATCAAGATGGTGGGTAATGCAAATGTAAAATTGGTCGTGGCTAGTGAAATAAAGTTTAATCTAAGAATTATTCCGAGGTAAGGCCCTTTTTGCGCTAACCCGACACGACTAATAAGTGAATTGTAATACTTAACTCATTTTATTGTTTTAACTTCTGAAATAATTATAAATTAATAGTTTTTTTGAAACACCTTTTTTCAACTTCATCACCATGTTTACATACACCGGGTACAACTTTTCAATGTTTACGAACGATATTTTTTAATATTATTTTCTATAAATACTGTACAGAGCAATTAGAGATGCAATAAATACCAAAAAATATTGCTAAAATTTTCTTTCGAAAATGATATTGTATCACGTACTTTATAAAAAATTTACCCATCAATTAATGTCATGAATATACATGTAATTGTGTTCATAAGTAAGCGAAAAGTGCCTTAGAGAATATAAATTGATAATATAAACCCTTTGAAGTAACCTACTAGTAGTTAATTAGATAGGGTAAGTACATATATAAAACTATCTTATAAATGATTACGATACATTTATTACTGCGATAACTTACACTAAAATCTTTACGACAGGGAAATAATGTTGTAAAATGTAACAAGGAACGGCAGTGACTTTCCTTATTACGAAAGCCTCCATTTCATGGAAATAAGTGTGTAATTACAACTCATTACTATGTTTTTTATTTGAAATATTTCTTATATAAGATTAATAATGCGATATTACTAGTAAAACCAAGTTTTCTTTTGGACTTTTTTCTCTTCAGTGTCCACTAGAAAATATTTAAATTATTTGTACTATGACTTCCATAATTTACTCGAGAAATTCATCTTTTCAATGCACTGGTCTATAGGTATATTAAGGTCGATGGTCACAAAAAGTAAATATCTGACTAAATCTATAATCGTGATTCCTGTTTTGCACACAAAACAACACTTGTCATGCACAATCAAATCATTAGACAATGAATTCATTTCCCTGTTTTGAAATGTGTTGGATATGCTTAAATTCCGACACACTTTAATACACACTAAACACTTAAATACCGCAACAAAATAGAGTATTTAGAATGTTGGAACGAACATACACGCTTTGCCATAAACGTTTTGCAGTCATTCCGCCAGCGGACTATCTAGCTCATAAACCGTAAATGATAGACAGTCAGTGCGCAATGAAGATTTTACAGACGTAGATGTTACAAAATATTAGAAACAAACGCCAAATTACAATGTTATGGAACGTTTTGCGTGCTCGCACATGGCTGGTCTGCCACACCAGTCGAAAATACTATTAGAATGTTAAACCTGTTAGACCTGCATAATTAGCATCTTTTATATCTTTTATTATCTTTTTTAAATTATTTACTTAGAGAAGGCTTAGTTTTTTTCATTAGTTATAAGTTTTATATAATTATATATTTTTCTTACAGATTTTTTTATTAATTGTGAAGCTCTAATAAGGTCGACTCGCACCAACCGGAGTTAACAACTGAAATCGGAGATAGCTGGGTAGTTCTTTAAAATGCCTCTCCGTCACTGTCAATTTCTATAGTGCTGAAAGAGACACACAACTTTATTTTGACCCGGGTTATAATATAGTATATAAAATATAGTATAGAGGTTAGTACTTTTAAAGATGATTTAGCGTTCGTCGGTTCGAATATATGTTTTTATTAACCCTGGAACCCTACGCGGGGTGCTTCAGTACCCCATAGGGTTTAGTTTTTGCATTTATTTTGCGACTGTACAATTTACAGATTTGACCTCTCATGTATTTTACCGTGTGGCCTCGCACTACTCATTGTTCAGGAACGCGGCGTAAGCTTTACGGTGTAAACACGTGCGCAGGTGTTGTGGGCCTACCCCAGTGTAGGAATAACGTAAGTATTTTTCTTTAGTTGATTGTTATTTATTTAGTTTGTTTCTACTAATATTGAATTATTATATGAATTATTTAAATAGTTTATTATTGAGGTTTGGATTATTGAGGTTATGTGTAACAATTAATTCATGTTCAACAACTTCTATTCAATTTCTCTACAAAATGAAAAAATTAATCTTATAGGATCATTTCATCATCCGTAATTCTTCCAATGTACCTGTTTGTCCGTCTAACTGTTTTTTTTTTCTTATTTATTTATTTATTCACTCACATAACATAATAGAACACATTTTACATGCATGAAATTAGGAACACAATAAGAAAAAGTTATAAAAGACTTAAAAATAAAATAAAACAGACTTTCTGTTTTCTATTTAAATGTTCTACAGCAAATAATAAGCATCAAATCAAGTTTCATCGTACTTTTTTAAAAGAATTAGGACTAAATCTTATACACTAACATGGAAGAATGTCTACAAAGGTTAACTTTGAGGAGGGATATAAAATAATGTATTTCTGCTATTCCCAAAAAACCAATGCCAGCTGATCCTTCTGTGTCTGTCCATCACCCGCAGGGGCGATGTGGTGTCTGTCCGTCACCCGCAGGGGCGATGTGGTTTCTGTCCAAGAAATAAGGACCGTAGAGCAAGACCAGGTGCACGCAATGCAAAATCCCAATTTGTTTGGAACACCAAATAAAAGTATGCCAGAAGTGCTGTAATTAATATTTTATTTTAAACTGTAAGGCTGATTTGTGATCTCATATTGTTATTTTACAGAATAAAAATATATTTTTATTAACTGGTTTTATTAAAAACAATTTATACACAATTTAATTTAGGGGTACCTCATCACCTCAGTGTAGGAACACTGAATGCGTCAGATAGTGTAGGATTCTAGGGTTAAGTATTGTCAATAAACTACGATGAATGTGTAAAGAAGAAATTTGAACAATTTATACTGCAATGTTCAATTCATGGAATAATAAATAATTTCATAAAAGGATTACTGAAAATGAAATTTTTGCGGAAACAAATTTTTATTAAAAATAATAAATATTAGATAATAATAAACAATTAAATCCTTGACAGTGGTTTAAGCCAACTGGATGAGTTTTTCTCAAACCTTCAGGCCGTCTTGATCGCCATTTAGAATTTTTACTTCTGCGATAAGTTCTCTTGAGTTATGAAGATACCATTTCTTCTAAAGTGCTTAGCACTATCTAAGGATACCTTACAATACTAAAAATCAATTTAGCGAAAGTTTAAAAATTTTAGAATATTTCGTCATCTTTGCGTGGAAGATGCCAGGACAAGATTGTTGACACATTGCACGGCTTCTCCGATACATACGAGTATATTTGATGGCCATGTTGTTTTTATTAAAACATATCATATCATATCTCGGAAATTAGTAGTCGCACAAGGACGCGAGAAAAGATTTTCTGTGGTCTTCTCACAGTGCCACTCACCTAAAAATACCCACCGGTATCCCAACATTACAGTTTTGACTCAAAAACGACATTAACCATAGCAGATTTTCTTATTCATTGATTAATGTCTCAACACAACTAAAGTAAATAGAGTGAGTTAAAAATTATTTTTTAAGTTCTTATGTTATCATGACACACACACACACACTAATTAATGCATTTTGGGTATATGCTTACTAAGAGTTAGTACAATAACAATAAGAAAACTTTCAAGTTATTATAAATAATAATGTTTGGAATATTAGACGTAGGTAGCCAAATTGAGATTTCTTATATTATTATATAACTATTCAAAAGGTTTTTACCTTCTAAAGAATTAATAGACATTTCGTATTGTAATAAGGTTGATAGTCTGCTGATAAACTGAACGAGATTTAGTTGAGTTTTCACACTCAGCATTGCAAAAAGTTCAACCAAAAAACAACTGTATAAAAAGACGGAATTCTTATTACGAATATATCGTCTTTATTGTTTGTCTCGAATAAACTTCACTCTCTCTTGAAACTATTTGCAGAGTAGTTGGGTACATTGATTATATAGAAAGTTGAATAAAATCCAATCAAATTAAGTCGGTGAAAACGGTGGAACCTTTATACAACATTCAATATTTTTAATTTATAGCAAGCAACATTATTTAAATTGATTCTAAACAAACACTTACGCAATAAAGAATCGAACTTACACAAAGCTTACAAATCATAATAAGAGCGTACACTGGTGTCTTAACAACGCCTCACGTATTCACTTAGCACGACCATGGCACGCAGTGGTAGGAAATAAATGGAGAAAAGTCATCAGTATCGGCAGTGACGATGAGTTTGCCCCAGGGCTCAGTACTTGATCCTTTCCTATATTTAGTTTATGTCGATGATCTGCCATCCGTGGTTAAAAATCAATACGAGGTCTTATTGTTTGCTAATGATACTTCCTTTTTATTTAAAATCAAAAGACAAAAAAACTGACTATCGAGCAATAAATCAATGTATCTCTAACGCAAAGAAGTGGTTCTCAGCTAATATTTGATCCTTCATGAAAACAAAACTTCAGGTTTTAAGTTTACTTTCCCAAATGTCAAACAGGTAAATAAAAACATAGTAGTTAAGAGCCAGGAACTGACTCCTGTAAACTCAATTGTATTTCTGGACATAATCGTAGACGCCAAACTCTAGTGGGGACCGCATGTTGATGGGCTAGCAAAAAGGCTTGGCTCTGGCGCATATGCTGTTAAAAAATGACAAAAATTTCAAATTAAACAATTGCTCGATTAATCTGTTTCGGTTACTTCCGTAGCCTCATGACTTATGGTATCCTGCTGTTGAGGAATACTGCCAACATCGATACTATATTTATTCTGATGAAATATTTGCCGTTCGCGCAATCGGTCCAAGGGTGTCACTTAGAAAAATAATTTGAGGTAATAATAATTCTTACTTTTCATCGCAATATATATAATATACACAATAATATATATTAAGAAAATATAATGCATGTAAAAAAGAATATACCTTGTTCAAACGGAAAAGAGATGAGCACAATGTTAACACAATAGTAGGCTTCTTAAAGTCACTAACTCATTCATGGGTATACGCTTTTATAATAAGTTCCTGAGGATATTCAAGGTCTTCCTAATGACAAATTCAAAGAAACTATAAAGCAGAAGTTGTGTGCTAAAGCATAAACTATCCTATTATTTGGATGATAAAAGCCCTTGAGTATAATCCCCTCAATTACAGGCTTTTACTAGTATTTGTAATAAACACGTGTAATGTGTATTTTTGTTTGTTGAGTTCTTCGTCCTGATGAATGTCTGAAGCGCCATTGTCACTAAAGTACGTCTTCTTATGGTAGCGTCGGGTAACTGGTCGCTCACTTCCCTCTATTATGCTTGAAGAGGGCGATTGCTGGATCCCGCATTCACTCGTGAACGGGTGCCGTTTGAGGGTGTACGTTGTTTGGATACTTGTGGGGTGAGAGACTTGCCGAGCTAACAGACGCATAAAGAATAATTTGGTATAGACTTAAAGAGACATTGTAAATTTTTGTGAAGTTTCGTGTCTTCTTCACGAATGGTTCATTCGAACTTTTGGTAGATTCACACTTTATTTTACGTCAATAAGAACAGGTAATTGTCAACTTTGAGAAATAAATAATTGAATTTGAAGAGGAGAAGGGTAGTGGGTTGCCTGATACAGTCCTGTGTCTAAATTTTCATTTAATAATGACTAAGAAATATATGACTCTGCAGAAATAGCAAACGATTTTAATCCTAAGTACAATTTTCCTTAACTTCACCAATCCAACTAGCTGTTACTTTCTATAGTTGAAAAAAGTATTCCTACAAATAAAAACATCAGGACCAACACACCATTTATTATTTATACATGTACTAAATTATCCACAGTGTCCCAGGAAAGACAGGCAATTGGTGGTCCAGAACAACCTTTGGGGTTACTAACCCGAGTTACCCCCATATATTATTATGTTATCCAATTTTTTTTAGTTTAAAGGTCTTTTTTTTAGTTTAAAATCTAACCTTCTTGTGACCTTTACATGCGAAACAATATATACCCATGATTATGAATAAACAAAATAAACAGTCATATGATTTAAAAAATTATATCAGAAACTCAGCCGCGCTATCAGCTTTACTATATAATTATTATTCGCAGGGAACCAATTCACCGACTGCAAAGATGAAGTTTTTTTCCAAAACATGTTTTTTTCCGTACAGTAATTTTATCATCACAGCATGCGGAAAAAGTGTCCTCTCTTGGTAACCAAGAAATTCGAAACAAAATGTTCTAAATTCAAAAAATCCTCTGTCTTTTAAACTCGGCTGTCATTTTTAGATTTTTTTAGCAATGTTTATAATTTTATCTTACAGAAATTACTATAGAGTTTAATAAAATGGCAACATTGAGACGATACTAGCAACGATTGTCAGTTCACAGATACGCTATAAATGTAGCAAAACTTGCCATATATAATGACACCAATGTCTCTTTTGACATCTGCAACTTGATTTTGGCAGATGCTGATTGATATTTCCCCTCGGCTTCTAACGAGCTGGTTGTAATTCGACTGCGTGCAAGCCAAAATAAATTTTTAATCTTCTCGTATCAACTTTTTAATGTATCAAAATATTAAGGTGAAAAAAAATCAATTTATGCCAATGCCATTAGTAATCTTCTATAAGTTAACGCATATTCCACATATTTTAATTTAAGTTACTTTTTTCTTAATTTAACGATCATACCCAAAAAATTTATATCCCTAAGATATTTGTTCAGTTATAGTGATTACGCCCCATGATAATATATATAAAAATAGTCCTCATTTTGCACATTAAATAATAAAACAAAAAGCGGCGACTTGCACTGCTATCTCGTGGCCTTGCAGATATTGACTCATTTTTGTCTCTCTCAGATATGTCTTCGACGCTGTCATGCAGTGCAAAGAGAATTCGCTCGGAGCCTCATCGCGGCCAAGGCGCCGTGGCTCTCGGGTTATAAGTTAAAATAACTTTATGAGTTTTAGCATATTCAAAAAACAAACTAACTGTACCTATGTATAGTAATTGTATAGTCCAATGGACCAGCTGAGCAAAGGGAAGGAACACAAAAATGGAAATGGATAAAAATCACTGATTTTAAATACTGCTTAACAAATAATTGCCTACCCTGTCAAGTTGTGTTACTCATAACTTCCGGCAATTAGTACCATATTCATTTCTCAAATTGATTATTATTTATTCACAGCGATCTATTAACAATACTGTGAGTACCCTTGAACTTTGCCTATAGAATGATGACTTATGCAAAGACGAGCAGCAACTAGGTCAGAACATAAAGCCTCGATAATTTATATCCATTGTGAAGTATTCGGTTGCTTTGTAAACCTATTTAACTTAATATGAATACTAAGGCTGATGCTTATTTTGTACAACATGGCAATTCTGCCAGACTTTTGATCATACATAGTGCCCTATACATAGTAATTTAGGTATTTTATTCTGTAACTATTATTCATTCGTTGGTATTCTTTTTTTGGTATTTTTGTTTGTTAATAATTTAAAAAAATAATCGAAATGCATCTCAAATGTATGCAAAATGTATATATTTTATATATTCAGAGAAGTAGTTTAAATAATTAAAGAAAAGTGATGATAAATTTAAAAATGTCCGAAATAATGCGTGGAAAAACAATGCTGTTCATTTAACTATTGGTATTTATGCATTATATAAATAGCAAAAAAATCCCACAAACATATTGCTCAACTTTCCGTATAAAGTAAATAAGTTATTTCTAAATAAACTAGCTTTCTAATGTTGAATGAACATTTAAAATCAGTGAACCATAATTTTTAGATTACAAATTTCTAATTATAATATTATTTACAATTTAATTACTAAAAGGCTATCAGACGGTTCGCTTACCGTAAATATTTGTCTTTCATTCCGCATCTTTCACTCGAAATGAAACGTTAAAACTTGATATGGCATATCACGTACTACGGTTATATCATGTGATACAGTTCACACGTTTTCGAAAGCGTTAGCCATTGTCGATTGCAACTTGGCTAGACCACTTGCATACGAAATGAAACAAGAGTGCCAAATGAATTCATTAACGAACCGATTCAACGACGTCGGGTTTTGGTATTCGACATTTTTCACTCGAGTGAATGATCAGTCGTGTGAAGCATCTGATCGCTCCTTTAGGTAACTTAGACGTCAGTACCTACTTCCAAAAGTAGAGGTAGTAGTAGTTTACCGTTGAATATGTTCATGTAAACTATTTGTTACAGATTTAAGTGATGTTCCAAATGTTTACACCGCGAATATTTTATTATTTTTATACATATTTCAGAACTGAATGAGAGAAATAAGGCCACCAGGAATTCCAGAATAATAATATATTTGTATGAAAAACTCAATACCAGAAGCACTTCAAATGCAAATCATTCCATTTTATCGAGTACCTATTCTATTTAGAAATATTTAAAAAAATGAAACAAAAACATTTAAAAAAAATTTTTAATAGTTCATAACTTTTTTTGTACACTGAATTTGGCCAAATAGTTTTTCCTAATATTCATCTTTCAGTGCCACCTACCGACCCTGAAACGATGCTCAGTACTAACGCTAACACCCTGTATAGCACGTTTTCAAAACACTACCCTTATTTCGACTTTAAATTTCAAAGCCTGCTTCGTAGAGATAGAAAAGCGGTAGGGCACTAGTTTGAGGCTGTCTTGTGTTTGTTCCTACGACTTTTTCGCATGCGGCCATTTAAACATTTTGAGGGTAAGTTGCATCAGCGGCTCAGTTACTAACATATATTCAAAATTACCTTTAACAAAAACACGAACAATGACGTTAGGATTCAACAATTGTGTGTTGCACCATCGTTGCTGGTAAAATCTATTTGTCTGTATTCGACAGTTATCTTGACCAAAACTCTAGCTTTAACAGGTCGAAATCAAGCGGTAAGCATCAGTAATGACGTCATTTTAACCATTCCCAAAGTGGTTACAGGGTTACAGGTCCGAATCCTAGTCGGGGCATTCATTTGTGTGAAGAACACAAATGTTCTCGGGGCATAGTTGTTAATATCTATAAAATGTATGTTGATTCTGGGTTCCCTCCAGCTCGCTGAATGGCCATCCATAACAAACTGACTTGCGCTTGACTGATAAAAACATGCATAGAACAGAACAAGAAGATGAAAAAGTTTTTAAAATTGTGATCTTCCTAACTTCTAACTTTTTCAAAGTTTTGTGAGCAAACTGAGGAATATAGTCTTCTACTTGTCATACTTATAAATTTAATTCACTTTCTCTTTTATTAAATCTGGAGTATAACAGTTGAATCTATATACTAAAGTCGATTTAAAAACCAAGAATACATAAACTTACGCTTAACATGCCACCTCTTTCTGCGTCACATTTACATTTTAGTATTCTAAAATCGCAAATTCGTTTAATTTTGAGCTTTAGAATGAAATGTTTTCGTTTTTAGGAGATTCTAAAAAATATTATAACAATGTAAGACGAAATTTGGCAGAACAATTTTAAATTTATGTTTTAAATGTAAACTCTACAGTCTTTGACATAATTCGTATGAAGCCATTTAAAAAAATATGGTTGTTAAGCTAAATTGTAATTGAATAGAAAGTCTGTCGGGTGACATAGTTCACATACAAAAACGTATACCAAAACTTTGCGAATGTAAACAAATTTAATAAATAGACTGAAGAAAGAAAAGTGATATTCCTATATGATAGGAAACGAGTTCCAAAAATATGTTACCATTTTGTTTTTTTAATTCAAAGGATCTGGAAGATAAATCTTCTCATATTTCAAGCACCGTTACCTCATTCATCACACGATATACTCGTAGGTTCGTTATGATAGCATTTGACGTTTAAAGTAGGTTTTTCGATTCACTCGATAGCCTTACACCTACCCTCCCTTATTAGAAATTCCAAAAAAATACTTACATATGGAGAAATTACGATAGACACTATTAAAACGCAATTCCAAACTAAACTTTCACTGAAACATTACTTTCGTTCAAAAAATCAACTGTTGAATATATCCCGAAAACATTTTCATCGCGATTTCATAGGTGCCCTTCACTAACGCGGGCGCCTGCCGCTAAAACGAAGCAAAACTGACGTAAAGTTGAATGGCTCGCAGCCTCCCGCAGGCGGACACATACATACGTACTACGTACAGCATACAACGTGCGGGGGACCTTGAACCTTTGTCACTCCTTTGTTAAGTATGCTATCTTTATTGTAGAGACTGCTATTTTGGGCTGGATTTTGAATTCATTATGTGGAATCATAAGATTGTTACATAGTTAATGGTGTCGATTTGTAATTATATGCTTTTGTCTTTATATTTATCAAAGTTTATATTCCTTAATCTATCTTATATCCAAGTGTACTATTATAAAACTATAAAAACGTGAAGTGTTACTATTTGTTTGTTACAGCATCGTGTAAAATGCGCTAAGCGAATCTGAATAGGGTATGTAGAGTTTGATACTTTAAAACTTCGGCAAGATTTATACAAATTGATTAAATAAATAAATGTATTATGAAAAAGTATATTTAGCAAATAGTAAAAATAAATAAATAACTCAGTGGAACAGAACTATAGCTTGATATATTTGAAAATTTGACAAAATTTTTGCAACAAAACCAGGCGACCTAGATTCAATTTAAAAAAGATCGTCGAAATGTTTTTATTTTTATTTTTCTTTTAATTAATAAACGTTTTTTAAATTTTTAGTGATGTATTTGAAATTTATTTTACACTGCCAATAATGTCGATTGCTTATAATAATGGGTAATTTTGAAGGCCTTGTTTGGAATGTCTCATTGGTTCATTGTGAAGCGGGTTCGATCCCTGCGTGGCACGAAATGTTTTGTTTTTATTTTTTAATAAGTTTTTTACGTACAGAACATATTAAACCAACGTTAAAATAATTAAAATTTTATAAGCATAGTATATGTGATAAATAAAACGATTCATAAGAAAATAAAAGGTTTTTCAATTAATATTCCATTTAACTATATTTTTACCTTTAACAGATAGTTGTTGGACCATTGTTGCGAGAAAACCTTCCCGTCAAGTAATTTTTAGTTACGCTTTGTTTCTAAAACTGTTTCTGTATTAATATATCAGTGTATGCGCCGATCGCACACGGTAAAATATATAGTAATAAAAGATATTATGAGCAGCAGAGACTCGTGCGGCGGTGAAAAGGATGTTAAAACTTCGATAGCTGTGCCGCGCCGTCCGAGTCAAATTTTGAGTTATTTTTATCTTGGAACATGAAAACACGATCCAGTCATCGGCGTTGTGCAGTCCGAATGTTTGGTCTGTATAAATACGAATAAAAATATAGTATAATAAAACCCTAAGCACGAACCTTGTTGCTGCTGGCACTCCTTAATTTCACTTTTCACAATACACAAAGTTTATTTAAGTTTTCGTCTACAAACGTTAAATATCAATAGGCATAGGGCGCCGTAAAAACACAATTATAATATAAAAACGTGAAAACGTGGTTCACAAGTTCACAGTTGCACCTCCATCATTTTGTCTTCAAAAGTGACAGTTCCCGCCAACTCAACTTTTTAAACCCAACCAATAGAGAAGGCAAAGAATAAATACATACAGCCTAGTAAAATAAATAATGTTATTAAAAACTGTATGAGTGAACCGCAAAATAAGGACTGTATGTTATCGACCAAATAAATACTAAACATCCTCCCGCCCGAGGTTGGCTGGAAAGCCAGAATAAAGTTAACAAGTCTAAACCGCTAGAATACTAAACATAATAAATATAATAAAAACAAACTTAAAAAAGACAACATTAAATTGACATGCAAATAGACTCTACATCGATTGATCTATTGGCAGTCTACAAATCTTGACAACTGGTCGCAGGAGTGTACCAGAAGAGGTTCCGAGCTTTACGATTCGAACAACTCCATCCTTTCCAGGGACCAACTCCTGGATGCGACCTAACCGCCAGTTCAAGGGACCTACGTGATCCTCCTTTATTAAAACTAATTTACCTATTTTAGGTGGGTCGCAATCAGAGGTCCATTTATGTCGCATTTGTAAAGTGTGGAGGTATTGTTCGCTCCACTTACGCCAAAACCGTTGAGCCATAGCTCGCAATAATTCATAGCGACTTAAACGATTATTCGCACTATCCGCAAAATCAAATTCAGGGACTGAAAGTAAAGGTCTGCCTATCAAAAAATGGGTAGGCGTCAGAACATCAAATTCTCGAGGGTCTTGAGACAAGGGGCAAAGTGGCCGCGAATTGAGGACGGCTTCTACCCTAGCAAAAACTGTGGAAAGTTCCTCAAATGTGAGAACTTGCTCACCAATCACTCGCTTCAACAATGCCTTAGCTGACTTGACAGCCGCTTCGAACAATCCGCCAAAATGAGGTCCGCCGGGAACGTTAAACAACCAATTAACACCTCGAATAGAAGCGTCCGCCGACAACCCATCCTGAATATCTTGTTTAGATAAACAAGTCCGAACATCATCTAAATGTCTCTTTGTTCCAACATAGTTAGTTTCGCAATCTGAACGTATTACACTCGGTAAACCGCGGCGAGATGTGAAACGTGTTAAAGCGGCAACAAAAGCTTCTGTGGAAAGATCACCGATAACTTCCAGGTGCACGGCCTTAGTGGCTGAGCAAACAAAAACACACAAGTAACTCTTAAATTGTCGTGATTTCCGCAGACGAGACTCTCTTGTTAAAAATGGACTGGCAAAATCCGTTTGCACAGTATGAAAAACTCCATTTGCATTAACTCTATCACTAGGTAATGCTGACATAATTGGATCAGAAGTCTTTGGCTTCGTCTTAAAACAAAATATACATTTGAATATGCGACTCCTAATAATTTGTCGCGCCGAAACAATCCAAAACCGATTTTGTAAAATAGCCTGTAGAGATGACGGGCCAACATGACAATAAACAATATGGAAATAATCGACGATTAAAATTGTTAGAGGATGAGATTTGGGTAATAATAAGGGGTGTCTTGCTCCCTCCGGTAAACCAGCCGCAAATTCCAATCTCCCTCCAACTCGCAATAAACCGCAATTGTCTAGAAAAGGCATAAGCCTACGTAAACTATTTTGAACAGGTAAGTTTTTACGCAATTTGGCAATATCGGCTGGGTATGTCTCACATTGAGCCATCCGCACAAGGCAATCCAACGCCGCTCTACGCTCGACGGCAGAAAGTACACCGACTAACCGTTTCGATGAATCTTTCTGTTTAATATTATAAATAAATCTTAAACAATAACCCACAACAGCTTGTACTTTTGAAAAAGAACTAAATCTTGTAAAAATTGAATTAAACTCATCCGTTTCCGTCAATAAAGTACTAACTACAGTTTTCCGCAAACCTGGTAACTCTTTAACCCCTTTTACAATATTTGGAGGCCACGTATCTTCAGGACATTTGAGCCATCCAGGCTCCCACCAGAGGGGATGTACAATAAGCTCCGACGCGCGACATCCACGGCTACCTACATCCGCAGGATTCATCGTAGACGGCACGTGACGCCACGATATCGGTAACTCGCATCCTACTATTTGTGATACGCGGTTTCCTTCAAACGGCTGCAACATATGCGGCGGTAAGCGCAACCATGACAATACTATAGTACTATCGGTCCAGCCTATTATATCCTGTACAAACACGTTATTTTTTATGGCTTCGTAGACGTACTTAAAAATGCGCGCAAGTAACGCCGCGCCACACAGCTCTAGTTTTGGTGTAGTTAACTTGGACTTTACCGGGGCAACACGAGACTTAGCCATAATTAGCCTGACCTTCGTGTCACCGTAATCATCACCGGACCGCATGTAAACTACAGCCGAGTAAGCTCGATCTGAAGCGTCTGAGAAACCGTGAAGTGAACATCGCTTAGTGTCTGTCAACACAAACCGTTCCAATCTAACATCACCAATACGTGAGAAGTCCGCAAAAATAGAACTCCATTCCGAGGCCACCTCCGCAGGCGGCTCATCATCCCACGATAAATTTAATAACCACAAACGTTGCATTATAATTTTACCCTGGAGAATAACCGGTGAAACCCAACCCAAAGGGTCAAAGGTACGAGCCAAAGTAGAAAGAATACTGCGCTTTGTGCAGTTCGAGTTATCATTCAATTTGACATTATAACTAAAAATATCCGATTTAGGGTCCCACTGAATGCCTAAAATTTTATGAAACTCGGGCCCATCTGCATTATCAAAAATCCGAGGTCTTTCTTGGTCCGCAGTCTGTATATTTTCTAAAACAGCCCCACAATTAGATTTCCATTTACTTAATTCGAACCCCGCCGATTTAAGCAATCCAATCAATTGGTCTTTTAATTCTAACGCGCCAGAAACATTATCCGCGCCACCAAGGATATCATCCATGTAGGCCGACTCCCGTAGCAGTTTAGCAGCGAGAGGAAACCGCATCTCCTCATCATCTGCTAGCTGCCTCAACACGCGAACCGCTAGAAATGGGCTACTTTTAAGACCGTATGTGACACGATTCAATTTGTAAATCCGGACGGGTTCATCCGGGTTTTCCCGCCAAAATATAAGTTGATACATCGTGTCTTCATGGTGAACAAAAATAAACCGGAACATCATTTTAATGTCCGTCGAAAAAACTACCGGAGACAAACGAAATCTACAAATAACTTCCATAATATCATGTTGTAAATTCGGCCCCGCGTGTAAACAGTCATTTAGCGAGACGCCAGACGAAGTCCTACAACTACCATCGAAAACCACTCGGATCTTATCTGAGTCTGCTTTAAAAATACCATGGTGAGGAATAACAAAATATTTCCCCATTTCTAAATCATCAACCGAAATATCTAAGGGAACCATGTGTCCCATATCCGCATATTCTCTTATAAAAGAAATGTATTTATTCCTCATAAAATCATTGCTATGAAGCCGCTTCTCCAAAGCCAAAAACCGCTTCATCGCCATCTTAGCCGAATCACCTAACTCGGGATGGACGGATAAAAAAGGTAACCGTACAACGTAACCGCCGCTTTCATTCCGCGAATGCGTTTCCGCAAAAATTGTCTCGCACTCGACATCCTTAGTGGCGGCGATATTACTCGGAATATCTTCCACTTGCCAAAATCTTTCCAAAATCTGATCGGTATTCAACAAGCATTGTGAAACACCACACACGTCGCTGCCGGGGGTCGAGCAAGAAACAGGACCCATCAGAACATGACCAAAAATCGTATTAAAAACCGTAGGCAGCTCTGGGTCAACTTTAAAACCTCCGCCTAACATTATATTGCCGAGAAGATCCGCACCAATTAAAATATCAATATCTCCTGACTTATAAAACAATCGATCCGCTAAATTAACTTTATTAAAACGTTCCGCCAAATCCGCAGGTAAATTAAACGACGGCAGTTTATGCGTTATTTTATTTAAAATAACCGCGCGCGTCGATAACTCTGGATCATCACAATGGCTAGGTACAATATTAAGTGTAACTGCACCCTTACAACTGCCAACCGAGGCTCCGCTAAGTCCTAAAATATCGATATCGTATCGAAACCGCCGTAAACCGAACCTCCGCACACAATCGTCCGTTATAAATGTAGTTTGGCTGCCTCCGTCAAGCAACGCCCGCGCGCTGTGGTACTGTCCGCTGTTGTCCCGCACGCGCAGCACCGCCGTGGCCAGCAGCACTGCCCGCTCGCCGCGTGCCGCCCGCACCGCGTGCGACACCTGCGCCTGCTGCGAGTTGTCCGCGCCCACCTCTCCCCGCTGTTGCTGAGGGGTCGAGGGCCGCACCGGATTATTATCACGAGACGAATCAAAATGTAGGAACGAACTATGCTTAGAGGAGCCACATTTAGTACATTTATACGTTGATTTGCAATTAACAATTCTGTGTTGTCCAAAACATTTAAAACATAGTCCGTTTTCCGCTATGAAATTCTTACGCAACACCGGGGACCAAGATATAAACGTCTTACACTTGGTTAAGAAATGTGTGGACGCACCCTTGCAGGCGCCACACGTGTCTCGGGCCCTGGCGACCGACGCATGAGCCCGCGTCGGGATCACGCGCGATCCGCCAGTGCCCGGGGCACTCGAACTCGTTTCCAAAATACGAACCTCATCCTCTAAAAACTTCAAAAGGTCATCAAACGTAGGTAGTTCCCTACCTACAAACCGCTCCTCGAAATGTTTGCGTAAAGAAGAATCTAATTTTTGTAAATTTAAATAGAATAGTACATAAGACCACTCAGGAACTGGCAGCTCAAGTCTTTCGAGTGCCTTAGTATTTTCCAACAATGAATTTAAAAATGGTTTTAAAGAATTCAAAGTTTTATGTACTTGACCAAAGTTAAATAAATTATACATTAATTTATCGACCAACAATCTCTTATTTCTGTACCTGTTATTTAACAACTCAAGTGCAACAGAATAATTCCTTTCCGTAATACTCAAATGCTGTATTAACGACTTAGCCTCACCGGTAACCGATCCAAACAAATAAAATAATTTCTCAGTATCACTTAAGCTACGGTCGCGTCCAACCATCGAATCAAATAATTCCATAAAAGAAATAAATTCTTCTATCTTTCCAGAAAATGTAGGTAAATGCAACCGCGGCAAACTAATATTGGATTTAAAATCCCCGCCAGTACCTGCGAACGATTTCACCTCATTAGGATTAATAGAAAACAACTCTGAATACCTCCGCTTAATATCGTAATATATTTTGTCATACTTCATGAACTTATCCTCATGTTGTGTTGTATCTAAATCTTCACCTTCATCCAATTGAATCTCAAAATGTAAAGAGGTGAATTCCTCATGTAAACTATCGATGTCCGCGAACCGTACCTTAAATTCCGCTAAACCTATATCATCACCTACAGAAAAGTCCCTTTTACTGAGATCATGAATAAGTTCCAAACGTCGTATGACCGCCTCATACTTAAAATCACGCAAACGTTGCTTACGCGTCGCCATAGTTTACGTAATTAACCGCTATCAACAAATAAAACAAAAGAACAAAGTCTATTTCGTGCAAATGTACTACAGTGAAACAAAAAAATAAATAAAATGTGAGCCAAATTGCTCCCGCAAATCGAGATGATTCACTGTAGCCCCCTTAGACAAAAACACGAAACTAAAACCGACCCCAAATAGATTTGACACTCAGGTACCAATCAACGATATACCTACAGTAGTCACCGCGTAAAACAATAACAACAACCGCAATTAAAAATAAAATTATTTACGTGCCCTATACCGAAACAATTAAAAACAAAAAACCTTGTTTCTTATCGCCCGCCCGCTAAATTTATTTGCCACAAACCTGTAGCAAAAATTCATAAACTAAACCGCAATAAACAATAACAATTGCAATAAGAAACAAGTCAATAAAACCTCAAAAGAAAAAAAAAAGTATTCAAATCTGGTATCGAACCCAAACAATACCAACCCGTTAAAACTTGTGTAGTGCCAACTGAAGAAAAGAAATGCGCAAAGTCCAAAAGATAAAAATGGCGCCACTGTTGAGTCTACTTGCAAAATAATTTAGCAATAAAACGCAATATGTATGAAAATTAGGAATTTGACCAAACACAGTTTAGACTTATTTTACAGTTACAATTACTAATGAGAGTTATAATTAATTCCTTAAAAACAAATTGCCCGACAAAAATACAGTCCTAATTTTGCAAATATGTGTGAATACCTAAAATGTAATGTGACGATATAAATGTAATATGGGAATAGGGAGAGGAATAATATAGTTAGATATAATACTTGTGAGTGTAAATATGTGCAGTTTAACTGTGTACTACCGAAAAAAAACCCCAGAAATTATATCTAAATCAGCCCAAAAAAGTTATTCCTATCTACCCCCAATAGAAAATAATTATGTGTGGTTTGCCAGAAGACTGGAATGTTCCACGACTAAGTAACTCAAATTAACCAATCTAATTGCTATCCGGCTCGAAGAGATGTATGCGCCGATCGCACACGGTAAAATATATAGTAATAAAAGATATTATGAGCAGCAGAGACTCGTGCGGCGGTGAAAAGGATGTTAAAACTTCGATAGCTGTGCCGCGCCGTCCGAGTCAAATTTTGAGTTATTTTTATCTTGGAACATGAAAACACGATCCAGTCATCGGCGTTGTGCAGTCCGAATGTTTGGTCTGTATAAATACGAATAAAAATATAGTATAATAAAACCCTAAGCACGAACCTTGTTGCTGCTGGCACTCCTTAATTTCACTTTTCACAATACACAAAGTTTATTTAAGTTTTCGTCTACAAACGTTAAATATCAATAGGCATAGGGCGCCGTAAAAACACAATTATAATATAAAAACGTGAAAACGTGGTTCACAAGTTCACAGTTGCACCTCCATCATTTTGTCTTCAAAAGTGACAGTTCCCGCCAACTCAACTTTTTAAACCCAACCAATAGAGAAGGCAAAGAATAAATACATACAGCCTAGTAAAATAAATAATGTTATTAAAAACTGTATGAGTGAACCGCAAAATAAGGACTGTATGTTATCGACCAAATAAATACTAAACAATCAGGTTTGTCAATACTCCAGGTGAAAAATTTTTTTCACTAAGTTTCATGCAGATGATGTCTTTTTTCACCTTCTAAAGGCATTTCGATTCATTTGTTAGCAGCCCAGGCCATTGGAATAAAGATGCCATGATCGAATCTGGTTGGAGGTAGGCATTTGTGTCGATGGGATAGTGGTTTAAGTGTAACTTGAATCGTTTAGACACTGGTTTAAAGTACCAGTAAGTTTTTACAATGGTTACGGCCACCGTGATGATAAAAACTAACTATTTTCCTTGTTTTATAGAAGATAACATCAACTTATTTTCTCAGTAAACTATTGGTAAAAGCGAATGCCTAAGATTTGCCTATACTAAATTAAAGAGCCAAGACGTCTACGAGATTTTTAATGTTTCATTAAATGAAAATCGTAGTCAATTAATGCAGTTATTTGAAGCAAAATCATTTATTACCCATGTTCGTGGCAAGTGGCTGCCACTTACTAATCCATACTAATAGTATAAATGCGGAAGTAACCTTGTCTCGCTGCCCGTCTGTTACATTTTCAAGCTTAAATCGCGCTTAAAAGAGTTTTTGTTTGAAGCTTTACGCGCGGTTTACACGCGTTAAGTAGGTACTTGAGTTGGTAACTAAATGTTAAGTTACTACTTTACACTTGTGTGTTCAAACGCATTAAGTAGTTAAGCCCATAAGTTTAATAAAGATGAAAGATGATGAAACTCAAGGGATTCCTCGACTTTGTACCTTTTTAAATTTGTGATTAACGAAATTCTGGCCATATTCAGAGACTATCTCTGAAAGACTATGTTTTTTTCTTGAGTTTTTACTTCGTAAATTCAACAAGCATTCGTATTTTAGATAAACTTCAACAAATTTTAAAGTAAATTCCAAACTCCTCTCTGAAATTTTGAGCAAAAGGATAACATGCGAAATAAATACGAGCTCTTGCCGCCAACCGCTTTGTCAACTTATGCACTTAACTAAAAAATCATGACCAAACGTGTTAAGTGAGAAGCCCACTTACTTCTACAAAAAATATAACGAATCCTAATCTGCTAAATCACTTGCGTATAAATTTTAACGTACCAATTGTCACTCAACTGATTGTTTACATGTAATTTTTAATTTAAAATTTAGTTACCAACTTAACCGACTAGCGGGTGTAAACCAGCCATTAGGCTTAAAATGTATGTTTAAGGTTCAACATCAAACATAAATAATACAGATATCTTAAGAAATGCTAACCCTAAAAGGGTTGAGCGGGGCTATACTATGACTTTTTTAATTTTTAAAGCTTCATGATTCTAAAGCTTTGATTTGGTATGGAGTTAGTTTTAAACCCCGGAAATTACATAGTAGAGATTTTATCTCATAAATCATCCCTTATGAGATAAAAATGGGGGTTGAAAATATGTATTACTTATTATGTATTATTTTTATTACTTTTGACTTTTGCAATTATGTAAATTTGGGTAATTTATTAAACATAAATAATACAAATTTTAACCTTTTAAAACACCACTCCTAAAGGAGTTAAATAAAGTTGAAAATTTGTATGTAAATTGTATTTTATAATTTGTTAAAGCAAGAGCCTTGACATTTTTATTTCAGGCACTTGAATAAAATAAGTTAACTAAAAATTCGGCGTCAATAAGAACAAGTAATTGTCAATGTTGAAAAATGAATATTTGAATTTGAATTATTATACTAATTCCATTTCTTTATTTTCTCGATGACACCTCCTGTGGAAACTTGTGCGAGCGTTTTTTTTACATTATGTATGCATTATTTTATAAAAATATGACGTTTACGCACGTACAAGGTTATATAACACCAGAGTCGGAGAAACTGATAGGGATGCAGCTATATCGATAAACGAGATAGATAGAACTGTCATCGAGAAAATAAAGAAACGAAAATAGTATAGTACTTTTGATTGAAAAAAATAAATATGTGTTTCAAAATTCCAACCACAAGAGTTGGAGGTGAAAGAGTTTGATAAAATTTCCTACCGGAAATTTCGAAATTACATCATGGTATGACGAGCATATGATGCCTAGGTTACCTGATATTGTACCTAAGTATTTATTTAAGATTTTTTCAAACGTATAGTGAATTTTACGTTTAAGGTCACAGACAGACAGATTGAGGTTCTTGCGCATTTATATATTATTACGACCAGGAAAAGGCTTGCTAATTAAGATTCGATTACATGTTGAGTGACAATTTATTTGTTGAAATAATGAGTTTATATACGAGATATAAACGTGTGATCTTACTTTTATCACGTATGTTCCTAAATATATTTTTTATTCGGCTTCATTTTAGTAGAAATAAATAAAGTTAAAAACGGCTGGTACAACAAACCAGTTGTTATAACATTTCAAATGTCATTCAAAAGAGGTTTCTATATATGTTTTCAAATAATTATTTGTAGTTGACGGAAACATAATTTTAAGTAAGGGATCTAGTTTTGATCTTCTTTTACTTTTATTGGTTTGATAATGATTAATTTGGAATTAACTACTTTCTATAAAATAGTAAAAATATTGTTGTCATTCTGGTGATTTAGCATTTACTGGAGTAAGAATTTTTCTTATTAAACATTATATTTTGCTGTATTCTGTGATAAGTTAACACAAGACTAAAAAATAAATTTTAAGCCCCCGGCTGACAGGAAAAGCCATGCTTAAACTATTGAACGGCTAAACTGATTTCTATCAAACGTAGGTACTCTAGCGTACCGGGTACGTAATGGTCTAATCCTACTACTAGGAGAAGAGAACACAATTCAAATAATCAATATTAATAAACGACTGTTACAGTAACCCATTGAATATTATATACAGCACAAGCAAACGTTGCAGTCATAGCAATCTCTATTTATTCAGCCATACAAAAACTAATTAAAAATCAGTCATTCATTGACAGTTAACATAAACTTATAACATGAGAGTATGTATTAATTAAAAGTTTTAAAAAAATTTAAACAAGCGTCAGCGAGAGAAGTCGCGGGTAAATGCTGGTTACCCTATATTTACGAAATTTTAGAAAACAACATAACACCATCAAGAATTATCAAATATCAATTTGGTTACAGAAAATAAAACAAGGTTCATTGAGAAATATAATTTTATTAATAAATTCTGTAAGAGGTAAACAAGTTTTGCATGAACCTATTTAGGGACTTTGGTTTGCGTCGATTAGATAAAATTCACTTCGGTCAGACCCTTGGGTTTGAACCGCGATTGTCTAACATTTCAACTTTATTTTAAGTATCGTACGTTGACCACAAGAATAAGCGTTTGCAAAATCAAAAACGTTCCGCGTGGTTTAGATCAATTATTTAATGATTTTTTTTTTCAATATTAGTCAAATAAAAAACTTTCACATCCAATTAAAAAATTGTAGGAAATTCATAAAAATATAGAATATAGCTAAGGAAAAAAATAGTAAGAGAAAATATTTGGGGTTGTTGGTAAAAACGTACATCAAAAGAAACACTCAACCTACGCATTTGTTTTAATATCCGACGATAAACAAATTTTTCCGAATTCAAATGAACTAAACCGGAATATTTGCCTGACTACCTACCCACCCCTTTTTTTTTTTTTTTTGGTTCCCCTCCACGGGAAGGGCAGGAGGACATAAAAAATGCTCTGACGCATACTCCGCGCGCGCGATCGGAGTTATGTGGGACTCGTCCCGACGCCTACCAGAACCATACCCACTAAAAAACCCCCTGTCGGCTCGTGCATTTTTGCCACTCAGCCTTCATCTGAGCGACGGCCAATCGGAGAAAGAGGCCGCGCTAGCGGGGCCCTTAAGGGGTCACCCGCTGGGATTTACATAGCACTGAAGGTGCTCAAAAAAGAAAAGTAAATAAATAAAAAACATTAAAAATTGACAAATAAAATTGCATTAATTCGGATTTACGTTAGAATTAGAATTTACGTTAGAATTAGAATTTGCGGCCTGAAGGGCCTCTAGATCTAAAGTTAACTGCGTGCGTTCGCTCGTGTGCGCGTTTCTCGGTCTAGCGATTTTGTAAATCGAATCTAACACAGGAACAGTATATGAGACTGAATCTCGAACAAGATGATTGGGATGGGACTCGGCACGTTTGAAGAACGATTCTGAGAGTGTTTTGAGGTGCTGTTGCACTGTAGGCAGTTCAAGATCTCTGTGCAGGTCCGCGTTACGCACGTACCAAGGTGCGTTTGTGGCCCTGCGGCAGAAGAGATTTTGAACTACCTGCAGCTTATACAGGACGGAGGGTTTGGCGTGGGCAAAGACTGGCGAAGCATATGACATGACGGGTCTAACGCAGACCTTATAAAGCGTACGTTTATTTCTAAAAGACATTTTACTTTTTCTTCCTATCATACTATATAGACGGCTTAAGTAAAAACGCGCGAGTTTCGTTACTCTATCGACGTGTGGCTTGAAAGAAAGCGTCTGATCTAAGGTGACGCCTAAGTATTTGACAGTGCGCTTCCAGGGGATGGGAATACCTAACATACGAATGTGCGGATCGTTGTGGCGATTACGACGTTTGTGGTCGAATTGAATAGCAGAACTCTTTTCTGGGTTGACATCGATACGCCATTTTTGAAACCAAACACCGAGGGCGTTTACGGCCTTTTGGAGTCTGGTGATGTTATACGGGATCGCTTGACTTTTAGTGTAAAGGGCGGTATCGTCTGCAAAGAGGGCGAGTTCGACGCCTTTCGGCGGGATGGGGATGTCGTTAGTGTACACGGTGTACAGCAGAGGGGCGAGGACTGAGCCTTGCGGGACTCCAGCCTTTATGGGACGAGGCGCGGAGAGCGTGCCTTCATGTTTGAATCGAAAAGTACGGTCTTTAAGAAACGACGCTATTAATCTGACTAGGCGAGCCGGTAAGCCTATTTTATAGAGTTTAAAAACGAGACCGCTGTGCCAGACTTTGTCGAAAGCCTTGGCTACGTCAAAGAGAACCGCGATTGTTTTTTTACGACGCTGAGAGAATCCTTCGAGAATGTACTCGACGATTCGATGGACTTGCTGAGGGCAGGAGTGCTTAGCGCGAAAGCCGAACTGGTGGGGAATAATGAGAGGGTCGCCATCCGTTGGAAACAGATGGTTCCGCATTCGAGAGAGTATGACTCTTTCGAGAAGTTTAGACATTGCCTTGAGGAGGCTGATGGGTCTGTGATTAGCCGGGATGTTCAGAGGTTTACCCGGCTTGGGAATGCCTATGACTGTCGCTTCTTTCCAGGCTTTTGGAAAGTAGCTATGGTCGAAGCAGGCATTGAAGATGATAGCTAACAAGGTAAGCACCTGCTCAGGCAGGTGCTTAAGTGCGTGGTTGGAAATTCCATCCGCACCCGGAGCCTTTTTGGATTTTTGCTTTCTAATGAGAAGCAAGATTTCATCATTAGAGACTGTGACGGGGTCGTCGGTGATAGGGAGAGATTCTCTGCGGAGAACTTCGTCCTCCACCGCCTGGATGTAGGAGGGATCCGCGGGTTGCGTGCTGGGCGAGCATTGTGCCGCTATGCTGTCGGCGAAGCATTCGGCTTTCTCTTCGACTTCGAAAGCAATGGAGCCGTCGGGACGAGTGAGAGGAGGAACGTGAGAGGTGGTGTCTACGCGTAAGGCTCGGGCCATTCGATAATACGCTTGGTGGGACGGGGAGATATTCTCCATGAGATCGTTAAACTGAGCGTCTCGGAGTTCCGCGAGGCGAGACCTAACTTTACGTTGAAGCTGATTCGCAGCTGTTCTGTATGCTGGCGTGGGATATTTCTTTGCTCTCCGGAGAGCCGCGTTCTTGGCTTTAATGAGATTGCTAACGGCTAGTGGAAGCGCGGGTTTGCTTTGCTTAGCAACCTTTTCGTTGTCGTTGATGGCTGTGTTAATAGCATCAGTTAGAGTATTGACTAATGAATCTATTTTATCCGGGCTATCTAATTGGTCGGGCGAAATCGCGAGCGGAGAGTTAGGGGCCTCTAAGGCTGAAACTAACGTATTTTTAAAACCTTTCCAATTGGTAAAGGTCTTAGGAGGTGTGACGTTAACGTTAGGCGTACCTAGCACGAGGGAGACGGGGCGATGGTCGGAGCCTAGGTCATCGAGCGGTTCGATAGACCTTAGGTCAAGATTGATTCGCTTGATAATTGCAAAGTCGAGGATGTCAGGAGAGTAGGTCGGATTGTTGGGATAGTGAGTGGGAGTGATGGGGGATATGACGTCTAAGTCAAGGGAGTTAGTGATGTCGAGGAGAGCGATACCGCTGGTGTTGGTTGATAGGCACGTCCAGTCAGTATGTTTGGAGTTAAAGTCTCCGAACATAATGACTGAATGGCCGAGGGCGAGAATGGCCTCAAAGTCGCTGCGGATTGGATTGGAGCCACACGGTATGTAGACTGAAGCTATGATGATGGTCGGATGACCAGTCATAGCCAATCTACACACCGTGGCCTCCATGTTGAGGAGAGGAGGGGTAGGGAGAGGACAGCAATGGAAGCCTCTTTTGTAATATATGGCGGTGCCGCCGTAACCGTCGGAGTTCGGCCTATCGTTGCGAGTAAACGCGTACTTAGGAATAGCATATCCCCTGGAGCGTTTTGGAGTAAGCCATGTCTCCTGGAGAAGGAATAGGTCAGGTTCTTTGTTCTGAAGGAACAGTTTAATCTCGGGAAGGTTAGTGCTAAGACTACGAGCGTTAAAAGATACTAGGGATAAGCCCTTGGGTTTAATACGACTGGACGCGGGATTCGCGGGTCTAGACATTATAATTTACTTATTTACGAATTTATGCAAAAAATAAAAATTTATAATGCACTTAAGAGCGAGTGATGCTCGGCTAACGCAAATAAACGCTCTTGAGGAGAGCGGGCGGCTCGCAGTTTGCGTGCGAGTATGGAAATTTCATTAATGTCTACGTTTTGGATGACGTCGAATACGGTCTTCATGTCCTCAGCCAACGACGACTGAGGTGCAGAAGACGGAGCGGGACGCGGCCCTACGGAAGCTACGGGAGCTGGGATGGGTCGGGAAGGTGCAGGCGGGACGGCCGGACGTTGCCTCCAAGACAGAGCCGGAGTAGGCGTCGACTGAACGGGCTTTGCTTCCGGGGGACCCCGGTTGCGCAGCGGCGGGAAGTTAGAGGGTGTGAGTGGCGGCGCCGGTTTAGGCGCGGCCCTCTTGACGGTGGAGCGCGGAGCGCGTGGGCAACCCCTGTAGTTAGCTGTGTGGCCGGACTGGCCGCACAGCACACAGGCAGGGGGGGAAGTGGATTCGGGAGTGCGAGTGCACTCCTTAGTGAAGTGGGGATCCAGGCACTTAACGCACCTGGGGGGAGCTGAACAGTTAGCCGCTGCGTGGCCATATAGCTGGCAGCGGTGGCACTGCCCAGGGTGACCGCGGGGGTTGGGACGCTCGACGGAGATGTTCGAGAGTCCGCAGATTGTGCGAGCCTCTTTGAAAATCTCCTTCAAGTTGGGAGTATTGGATAGGATTACTAGCGCTAACGGAAAACGCCTACCTCGGTTGGAGTGCATCTTGTGCACTGCTGTGACCGGGAAACCCTGAGACTTAAGGTCCTCGAGAATGTCTTCGTTGCTGAGTTCGAACGGGACGCCCCGTAGAACTGCGCGGATCTTACGCTCCTCCGGGAGGGCGTAGGTGTGATACGCGATTTGGTTTAATCCGAGTAACCTGGTAAACGCGCGGAAGTCGTCGACGGTCGCTACTTGTATCTTGATTGTATCGCCAGCGTTGGCGGCTTTTAAGTAATTTATTTTGTGCACTTTGCACAAGTTTGAAACCGCGGTCCAGCGCGCTTTTTCACGCAGGAAGACGGGCGGAGGGAGCTGAGGCTTCGGCGGGACGGGAGCGCAGCGCGTCGCTGGCTTCGATGTGACCGACGGAGACGCGGTTACTACGAGCGATTTTAACGGCGCGGGGGCTGGTGTTGAAGACACCGGGGAGGGCTCGGGTATTGAAGATACCGAAGCTTTCTTAGAGCGCTTCTTGGAGCGCTTGGCGACGAGTTGAAACGCGGGCTCAGGAGAGCCGGTTAAGGTGACGGCATCTGACGACGTATCAGACGCGGGTTCGGAGTCGCTCCCGGGAGCGGTACGCTTACGACGTGACGCGTGAGAGGATGCGACCGATTCGCAGTCCATCTCGGACGAGGCGGGAGACGCGGGAGAGCTTAAGACCTGAGGGGTCTCGACGTTGGAGGCCTGAGGGGCCGAGGATGAGGCCTGAGGGGCCGGGGACGCGATAGATGCCTGTAAGGCCTGCGTTATTACGTCATCTGATAAGTTGGCGCCGGACGCAACGAGCGCCTGGGCGAACGACCTAAGAACGCTTACAAGGTCCATTGGAGGGCTTGAATATGTAATATATAAATATATAATGTATGCCTAGGTCCCCTAGCAAACCTAGCACCTAATTAAATAACAAATGCCTAGAGTTCCTAAATAAAAACCTAGCAACCCTAGCGGCAAACCTCCCTACCAGCGGTAGGGGGGCTGGGGAGAATAACTTAAAACTAACCGTAGTATGCGGAAGGACACTACCTAGAATCCTAAAAAAAGGGTGCGCAGGTAAAGAGTTGACCGCGTTAGGGTCAACCTTTACCGACAGAAAGGACAAATACACACGAAAACACACAAATATGATAAAAATAAATATGAAAATAGGAGAAAAATAAATAAAATAGAGAAGAGAATAAATAAAAATAAAAAGGACTGGTTCAGTACAAATTCGTTGTCACCGTTAAGTATCCTTTGCACTGAAACCAGACTACTTACGCTGGGCACAACACTGCACTCAGCACAAGCACAACACTACTTAGCACAGCACTTTGAAGACTAAGGGGCTTAGTCGCAAAGAAAAATACGTACTTCGATAGCACTCAGAGGGAGTAGAAAGAACCTTGAAAACCGTAGCACGGAACCAACACGCTAAACCGTGACGTCAGTAGACTGAGCGCCACGGAGTATCGAGAAGGGACCAAACAACGGAAAACGGGGTCTTGCACGTCCGCACTGGGCGGCGATCGGAGCGAGAATGACCCACCCCGAAAACGACGATGGCTTTAAGGGGTCGGCATTGAACGAAAACACGTGAAGACCGTGCGAGACAAAATAGAATAAACTTTTAACTTTAAATCTAAACACATAATCAATTTTATACACAGTGGTAAAAAATCACTGATCTTATGGATCCCGCATCCTTTGTCTTCCAGCGAATTTGACCATCGTCAGTACATGTTTGGCCGTCTCTCAAAATTAATATAGAATGAGAACTACCAAATCCAATTTGATGGAAATGTCTAATCAAAGCGTTTCTTTTATTTCATTTAAGAATCAAGCGCTCTAAGAGATTAATTTAAAAATTAGGTAAAGCTACTGTAGAAACGGAAGTTTTCTGAAGATTTAGCTTTTATAAATACCTAACCTAATATAATATCGCTCCTACATTTGTGCTCTGTTTATCAAATTTAGAACTCTACACGTTCACAAGTTACACTTTACAAGGAATTTTTTACAAGTTTGTCTAAATTACGTTTATCAAAAAATATTTACAGGGTTTGTAAAATCGCATTTTTGCACTATCTTTTTGTGTTTTTAACTGAATATAAAAAAATACATAAACTCATGGCTGAATGGTATATTATCTTTGCCTAATGTGGAAGGGATATTAAAATTAGAAGTGAAAAGTATTCTCACCTTTAAAAAAATAATTTAAAGAGAATTCGCGGCAAAATTTTTTTTATTATGTTGAAAAATGTCTAGAATGACAATAAAAACATTTTGTTCGGTGTATTTAGCGACAGGTTGTACGCAGTTGAAAAATTGAAGAGTGAAGACATTTCAATTATATGAATATTTGCTTGGTATGGAAAAGATTACACCTATGACCGAGATACATCTTACTCAAATTTAAAAAGGGCTACTTTGGTAAGTATGTTGTAAACATTAGTTATCTCTTAATAGGTACTTAATATAATTTTTTGAGTTTAATTATACAGGTACTTGTATAATGTACCTGTCTACTACAACAAAAACGAAACAGGGCGTTGATTCTGTTTGAATTTCTTTCTAAATGGTTGCCCAAAATATTAATTTAATGTTCTAATTTTTTTTTAAATTGATAGGTTTGCTCCAGATGACCGTATTCAATTCTTGTTTTATATGCTCTCTGTTCCGCTTTTCTTATTTTTTCCTCAACTTTTGCATCACTAGACTACGTTTTAAAACAGAAAATCGAGTTAAAAAATGTATTGCGGTACTTAACACGACACTTGTAAACTCATTAACTCTCAGGATTTCTAATTTACAAAAGATTTTTTATAAACAATATCACAAATTCAACTGTAAAAATATACTTGTGTCATAAATAACGACCGTTCAAACGAACGTTCATTTTTGTAAGTCGGCTATTGTTCCAACAGATTTTTTTTCGATTCTCTCATTCCGTTTCGTAGGGTCAACGAGACAATTTTAGTATCTTAAAGTGTTTCTGAATCTTTTTGTGTGTTTTGTATTTTCTTAATTCTAACTAACCTAACTGCATTGGTAAGTGTCTTTGTGTAACGTGAAAACCATGGAGGTCCTCCCTTCCGACCCTCCTGACCCACTTGATCCACAGGAATTATGAAGTGTTCCCCACAACCGTATAAGAAAAGAAGACCCTATTTGGGATTCCCCTATACTCAATAAAAATACTTCGCCATCTGCATCTATCTAGTCTATTTTTACCTGCCTAGAATTCCAATATGAGAACTTAAAATACGAAGGTACAGATAATAAGTCATTTATTATTAACGTGTTTAGGAAAGATACGGAATCGGCTCTCGCCCCATTAATTTTTATTAAAAACCATATAAAAGGAATAGTTAACGAGATATCTCACAGATCAGTCGCAGTCGCATTTACGCAAATTACGCAAATGACTTTTTAATCAACCCCATTTTATCTAAAAATAATTAATCAGCTGCAATTCCTACTTTAAATATAACTAAAATGGGAACGCCGTTTATAATATTGAAACTTACATCTCTGTCTTTAGAGTGTCCCCAATCCTCTCAAAGTAAAATTGTTAAATAATACCGACTAAATAGGAAAATAGGAAGTCACTACAACTAAATCTGTGGTAGTGACATTTAGAGCCACAACTTGCCGTATAAAGCGTTTCGCTTGAAAACAAGCCATCACAAGGTAAACCAACCAGACGAGGTTCTTCTAATCATTCGGTTGCAGTGGACATCTCAATAGTTTCTCCTTCCTTATCCAATGTTTTTTCCTCCAGTATCAGCAGTGACCAGTATCTTTTTATATTAAAGCGTATAACCCAAATATGGTGGGACAAAAAATGCTCAGACAGTATTAAGAAGAGAAAGATTGCCGAATAAACTTATTCCGTTAATATCTACTATCTCCATTAAAAAATATATAAAGACTGAAACACATAAACTACGAAAAAAAGAAAAGAGACGTATGGCACAAGTTTTGTTGGATTATCTCTCCCCGCTCACCTCTCTGTGTTCTTTCAATAAACATCAAAAGAGTTCGTAGTAATTTTGCTGTTTCCTCCAATGATTTCTTGATGTGGCTCAAGGATTTTGCAAATAATTTAGCTCCCCACATGGGGACAAATTCCTTTCGAAACTTTTGCAGCAACCATTAAACACATACATTATCTTCTTATGACAGGTTCAACGAACTTTTTTCAAAGTTAGATCTGTCTTTCGCCATCTAGAAGACTCATCGCCTGGAATTGACGGAATTTTCTTGTAAAATGGGGAGAAGATTGGCGGCAAGCCCCTCAGACATGGACCTCAAAATCGTGTTCCAGGTGGCCTGATGTTACTTGTCAATTGGTTTTGGTTACTACGCGAAACGAACCGACAATATACGACACGATACGAAATAATATGAACGAACTATTTTGTCTTGCTCGCAAGCCCATCCATTTACCATTATCCATTAACCTATCCATTCCTTCAAAAATTATTTTTCTAAAAATTTTAAATAAAATAATTGAAACTGTTGTTCCTCCAGAGGACTGGAAAACCCCAAGTTTATTCCTATTCTTAAACCCAGTTAAAATCCATTAGATCTATCTTGCAAAGATCATGGAACACCTTATCAAAAATAGATAAGAATAGTTTTTAGGAAGTAAAACCGTTTTGGCAATATGTGTTTTGCAGAGGTTTGGGTAAGTTGAATAACCTAAGCATCTTTGTCACGGAAACAAGAATATCCAGAAGTCCTAAAAATACATGGTAGCAGCTTTTTTAGATATCTCTTTTGCTTTTAATAATGTAATTATTCCTCTACTCAGGCAAAAAATGCTACAGCTTTTTTTTTACAGCAATTCCAGTGAAGCTTACAAATCTCATTTTCAATTTACTGGATAGATGCAACCAAATTCGACTTGATGGTAAGCTGAATCTCCCGGAAACTTTTGAAACAGCCCTTCCTAGGAATCAGTTCTTAACCCTGTATTTTACAACCTATACACTACCGACTCAGAAAGATCTATCGAACCATTCTGCAACATTGTACAATATGCCGATGATATATGCATATTCACTTAAAGTAACTCGGCTTTGGAGGGTTCTGGGAATCTTAACATGGCTTCCAATTATCTATTTGTGTGTTTGGAAGATCATGGTCAATCTTTATCCCCATCAAAAAGTACGGTTGTAGTGTTCACAAGAAAGATAAAAGTCTCAGACATTAATATTGTAGTCCATAATGAACAAATTCCTAGAAGTGAAAAAGTTAAACTCTTGGGGGTTTATATTGACAGGAAACTAACTGATATGCCCCATTTAATTCACATTGTTTCTAAATGTGAAAATAGCATAAATTTTCTGCGCTGTCTGTAAGGGATTTAGTAGGGATCTTACCCTCTAACCCAAAAACTACTCTACAATGCCATAGACAGAAGTCATTTTAACTATACTTGTTTCCTTCTTGAACCGTACAATAAACCTAGTCTAGTTTAACTTGATAAATTTAGTCTCCGAAAAATGCAATGAAATCCTCCCCTATTAACGCTTCACAGGTTGAGTATGTTGACCTTCCTTGTGTCTGACATAGCTAATAAATACATCCTTAAAACAACTCAAAGAGTTACCCTAAGCTATGCAATCAAGAATGCAATACAATACAATTGTTCCAACAGAACTGCATGACTTCAACTTAGCAAAACTAGTCACAAACAACATTAATAATAATAATAAGAATAATAATCATTTATTCATAACCCACAGAAATAATTAGGTCAGTCATACAGAGTAAGCTTAAAGCTATACAATTAACAATA
This sequence comes from Marasmarcha lunaedactyla, assembly GCA_923062675.1. Classification (NCBI taxonomy): domain Eukaryota; kingdom Metazoa; phylum Arthropoda; class Insecta; order Lepidoptera; family Pterophoridae; genus Marasmarcha; species Marasmarcha lunaedactyla. The sequence goes on from OV281350.1 coordinate 5,264,083, forward strand.
ACACTAAAAAGCAATAAAAGCTAGCGCCGTGAAAGCCGAAAATACCAGTAAATAATAATGTCCGTGTACGAAATACATACGCGTTTGACAGTCGTCTCATTGGCTTGGTCAATTTATGACAAGTGATGTCAAATGGCTTAGTCACTATGCGAACATGAATGCGGCCACAAACTATTTTGTCTTGCTCGCACGTCCACGTTTTGCATCATTCCTTCTCGTATGTCGGGGAGCAATATTATTGTGTTTGTGTGAGTAAATAAATCTGTGGTGGTATTAGAGCCATTTATCACGTGCCGGTCGATTGATCCAACATGTCAAATGGCTTAGTCACTAAGCGGATTGAACCGATAATATACGATTCTACACGAATATGGCCACAAACTATTTTGTCTTGCCAGCACGCCCATGTTTTGCATCATTTCATCTCTTATACTAGTACCGTTAGGTAAGAACGTCACCTATCTTACGTTATTTTACTTAAATCAAAGTATGTACCAGACACAATGCTTCTCAAAATCAAGTAAAACGTTTTTAGAAACTGACGTTGTCTTATGTTTGTGACAACCCTAAACCGGAAAGGTAAGTAAATCAAATCAAATCAAATCAAATGAATTTATTTGCGAAAAAATGTATACAAATAGTTCCTAATAAAAATTGACAGTTCTACATTTTTTACTGTAAAACAGCGTGCAAATTTGAAGTTAATTACAAAATTATATACTATCTAAAAACCTATTTAATAATATCAAAAAAGTATTTACAAATATTAATATTTAAATGTTATAAAAATATTATAAAACATTATGACTCCTAAACTTATACATTCATTTAATTACAATTCAGTGTCTTTAAAATATTCATCAATTGTGTAGTAACATTTTTGTATCAATAAGTCATATATTTTTCGTTTACGGTCATTAAAATTTAAGTTTTTATAATTAAAGGGCAACTTATTATATATATCGATAGCCATACAATAAACATTTCTACTAAATGATGTTAATTTTTTAGGCGGCATATACCTACAGTTTTTTACTCAAAATATCTTTATATCTAGTTCTTAAAATCATAACATTACCTAGTTCCTTAAAATATTCCTTATGTTTTTTTACAAACTATAACATTTCGAATATGTACAAACTCGGCAAAGTGAGTAACTCTGAAACAGTAAAAAGAGGCCTGCACGGATCTCTGAAATCTGCTCTAACACAATTCTTTTGACACAAAAATACTTTCTGGATGTCTACAGAATGTCCCCATAAAATTTAACCAGAGCGCAAGATAGATGAAACGTAACCATGATAAGCTAATTTTGCTGCTTGTTGACTTACAGTTCTTGATAATCTACCTATGACGAAAACAAAACTATTTAGTTTTTTACATAAATTACTTACATGTGGTTTCCAGTCACAATACTTATCTAGAGTTATTCCTAAAAACTTGGTACTATCTACCTGCTCTATTTCCGTGCCTCGAGATGTCAATCGAATTACATCAGCTTTACTTCTGTATGTCTGGTATTGCATAAAATTTGTTTTATACATATTAATGACTAAATTATTTTAATTCAAATAATTAGTAATAGAATGAGTGCTTTATTAGATTCATGTTCCAGAGATTTCGAATTCTTTGCTGTTATGTTTATTATTATGTCGTCATCAAAAAGTACACATTCATGCTCGGTAATAGTAGAAAGATCATTAATGAATAAAATAAATAAAAACGGCCCTAACACACTCCCTTGGGGGATTCCGAATGGATTTCGTTTTTAAAACGACGACTTATACTCCTTTACCCTATTTCCACACATTTGTGACACTTTGACGAATTGATCCCTATGCTGCAAGTAACTCTTTAGTAAATTTAATGCATTTCCCCTTATACCATATGACTCTAGCTTTTTTAGTAGAGTCGCATGACAGACCAAATCAAATGCCTTTCTCATATCTAAAAATATAAAGACGATTTGTGACCTTGAGTTAAGTGATTCTGTCACATGTTTCATAAGAGAAAAACAGGCTAAAGTAGTGTTTTTGTTTTTTCTAAATCCGAATTGGTTATTATCCAAAAGATTGAATTCAGAGAAATAGCTTTGTAACCTTTCTAAAATCACTTTTTCAAATATTTTTGATTTAACTGACGTTTTAGCTATAGGTCGATAATTATTGATGTCAGAACCTTTAATTTTATTTAACCTTTTTTATGTAATGGCCTGACGATGGACTTCTTGAGACGATCTGGAAAATGCCTTCTTTTAATAATATCAGAAAGCAAATTTTTATAATTTTTGTGTTTATTTTATCATATCCTGTCGCATTTGTATTTTTTAAATTTTTATTATCCTATGTATTTCTTCAGGTACAACTGGCGATAAGAATATGCTTTTTCTAACAGATGGGCGGGTTTGACAATTAATATTATAACTGTTAGTTTTGCAACTAGCATTAATAAATATTTTAGTAGTTTCTGATGCCTTTTCATAAAAATGCTTTTCATAACAAATTGAAATTATAAATTGGCTACATGTCTGTTTTCCTAAGTAAGCATTAATTAAATTCCACGCAGCTTTACAAGTATTTGGCGTATTTCTAATGTAGTTTGTATACGCTGATGTTTGAGATTGTGCTATACATTTTTTAAATATTTTGGTATATTTTAAGTAATCAATTTTATTTCTTATTTTATTCCAAGGATACAATTTAAATTTTAGGTAAAGCACTCACTTTTTGATACATCTTTTTCGGAAGCCCTTTGTATGCCAATTTGTTTGTTTCGTTTAGTAGCTATGGTCAGGGATATCCTGGATTGGACCTGGACCCATTCAACCTAACTCCTAAAAATAAACAGTACATTAAATATTACAGTCTAATTGGTCTAATGTACATTTGGGGTTTGACACGAGAAGTATTTTCAACTGACTTCAAAAAAGGAAGTGGTTCTCAATTCGTCTGTATATGTTTATTCTGTAAAACTTTTTGTTTCTGGGTCGATTATTAAGATTTGTTTGCGTTGGGTTCTGTTTCGCTCCAAGTTAGGTTATTTTTGAATTGATGGAAATCAGAAACATACCACGCAGTAAAATTAATACGAAAAGTATACTAATACATTATTCGTTACGTCTGTGACCATCCAAAACAAGTTAGGTACATAAGGTACCGGATGTCCAGAATCAGACCTGGGCGTAGAGAACGACAGTTCTCAGTGAACAGCATTTTTATATAAACTGAACCGTTTATTGAAAATTTTCGATTGCTTTGGGCTCACGTGGTTTATTTGATGAGAACAACACATTATATTTGATGGTGAAGATCTTATAATGAATCCAGGGGCTGGACATGAGACTCTTGAATGACTTCTAGTGTTTTATAAGAATTTAATAAGGAAAGGAATAGTTACGCATGGAAACTCATATTTTTCTCTTTTTTTATTAAAAGAAAGATTTGAAGCCCGTTTCTATTTTAAAAAAATGATAAGCTTAATATTTAGAGAGGTAACAACCAAAAACGCTTATGTAGTGGACAAACATCGAATTGAGGGAGGAAACTGACCGGAGACACGCCTAAAAACAAACTCTTTTAAAAAACTGTGTGCTTGTTAAAGAATTACCTGTCCTAATAATTCCTTTTTTCACGATTCATTATATTATTAAAACACTTTAACTGGCACTCCCGACCACGGTATCTGCAAAGACACCGAAACATCGAGTTCAAATGTGTAATAATGTGAAACGCGCTAAAATCCGGTTGAATTTTTGTTTACATATATTTAATATGTCCTTTTCATGATCGCCCTGCTTCATGGTTTTACCAGCAATCAGAACTGTGAGCAGAGCGACCACGCTCGCGAAGCCATAGCCACGCCACAAAACTATTTTACTAGCAATAAAATTACACTTTGCATAACCATATTACTATTAAACAAATAGAGAACTGTTTACCGTAAAAAAAAAAAACAATAAGAAGCCAGTGATGATGATAGCCTTAACTTGTATAATACATCAAAACTCCAAATACTTCTCTCTATACACGCCTCTGTAACATAATTCATAATATTATTGCCCCTCGGTGTGCCCTGCAATCGGAAATGAAATGCCAGACGCAGGAACTTGTCACACAATGATACCTTGGTTGAATGAAAGGTCTGATTGTGTAACGAAGTCACACAGTAAACTGAACGATTAATCAGATGAAGCCTATAAACTTGCGAGTCGTTAAGACGTTGTTGGAAAAAGGTCGTAAAATGTAAGTAAACATACAAAGGAGGCAGATACCGTCCCATACATTTCTGGGCTATGGTGTTGAAAATTATGTTTTCTATAGGAAACATACATTGTTCACCTAAAATTTGAGTAGTGTCACCTATATTTCACCTATATTTTAGTAGTGTCATATAAAGTTTCGTTAGGTTATGAGAATGTTATTTTAAATTATTTTGTTGGAATTTTTTAAATAATTTCATTAAATATACTGTACTTAATGATATCCCAAAACGAATCTTGTATGTTTAAAACATTATTTCTAGGTCATCACATCTTGAAGCCTCTACCTAAATATATGTTTTTGTGGCGAGATTTTTTAATCAGATAACTAATGTTGGTTATACATATTTATGCATAAATATCCTTTTAAGATAAATTTAAAAATGTATACAGACAGACATAAACAAAACTTACATACTTCAACATACTACTACAAAATTCAACATACTTTTTAAAGAAAAACTAAACTGAATGTTAAAAATAATTCTGACTGGAAAACAAGTAAGTGGTTTAAGACTGGCAGTCTTTAATCAGGCCACATGGCTTCTTCCTTACTTGTTTTCCAAAAATATAAGAATATATACGGGAGTTTATAATTAATTGATAACTCTGTGTAAATAAAACCAATACATATTTATCTTTAAATTATTTAATCATCTTCAATTATTATTAGTGCATAATCCAAGGATTGAGTTGATGGAACAATATTTTGTTGGTACCTAGCCCAGCTGAGGTACCATATAATTGACATCACAAGGGCGCAGCAGCCTACGGTCCTCCTACCTACAATACAATTATATTGTAAGATGAACTCTCTGCCCCTTCGAGAGCTGTAAAGTAATGTATAAATAAAATAATATGTCTTTCGGCTAATGTGTCTCGATTAGATTTTACCCCGGAGAAGCCATGATGCATTTGAAGTGGACAGGTCTAGTAGAAGACATACGCCATTGTCGAATCACAACCAATATTTCTTTATTTAAAACTCGTCTGCCAACAGTAGCACAGCGACCAAACGCAATGCCACAGTTCCAGTATCCAAGGGAACAAAACCAATATTCGTCGTGTAAGGCGGGTTCTCGGAATCAGGTAGGCAAGCAGAAAGGATTCGAGTAAAAAAGAATCGTAGTCATAAGAAAATAGGAAAACCATAAAACAACTCAAGCGCATGGAATAAAACCAAATAAACGAGTATCAGAATAGCGGCATGGATGAGTCAGTGACTCGTCAATCGCGTACGTGTCTATCGTTCGTTTCGCTCGTGACATTGGGGGAAAAAATTAGTATTGCCGACGTTAAAACTAAATTCCACTCAAGTAAATCACAATGAATTTACATATTTTGAATTTATTTCATTTCCAGAAATTAAAGCGTTCGCGATTTATTATATTTATAATATAATAAGGTTAATATAACTCTGACATGAATTTCCACCTGTTAACTGTCAAACCCATGACTACTAAGCATCCTTTGTTACGTAACTGTGTTATCTTTTTGTTACTGATGTGTTGTAAGGGATGGTTTGGCCTTCGTCGACAAGGTAAATCAAATTTTACACTTTCTGATAAATAATTCTTTTGACATATCATAAGATAAGGACTTCGTAAGTTTACAATGCACATATCTTACTCATAGTGTATTTAAAAACCAAATTTCTTACTTATTCATTACGAACAAGAGTGGTTTTTTTACAAATTTCATAGCCGGCAAACGAACATGCGACCCACCTGATGGTAAGTGGCATCCGCACCCATGGAGGTCATTAACCTTAGATGTTTTATTCATTTACAGTAATTGTGATTATAACATCGACTAACGACGCGTTGCCGACAGTGGGCTTCGGTTGAGTTCAGTATTGCGCTGGGTGATCCTTCCCTTTAACCGGAACACAAACACGTAAACGTCATCATTATGGTGGTCAAATTACTGCCTAATTTACTGTAATACGACCCAAGACGAGATCTTAACAAAGATACTCTACTACGACTAACGTCTGAAAAGTATTTTAGGATACAGCTAAGTTCCCATTAATTAGAGATTATACCTTTACCTATCGTTTTTTTTTCTAGGTTATTTTTTTATACTAACCTTACTTCTGTAACAATTGAATGGCTCGATTGGATGGTACAATTATACGCACGGGATAAATGCCTTTTTTGAGCTCATAAAAATCATTTGAGGTTGTCAAACGGATTTAAACATTGGAAATCCAGTATAACTAAGCCTTAAGGTCTAAAATCTAATACAAATATTAATTTTTAATTTTAAACAAAACTTGTAACAAAACAGCTACAGACAGGCCAATTTGATGCATCATGACTATTGCAAAATGTCCTTCCTGTTTATAACCACTATGATAACTATTTGCTAAAAGTCTATTATCTATCAAATATCATATTAAAGTAGCGAATGTAAACGGTTATATCGGTAAACGGGTATAACAGTTCTCTGGTTCTACCATTTGGATGTTTCTTTGAACAAATCAATAATAAATTTGAATTCAATTGTACTACATATAATAAACGTACGAAACAAAATTTTCTGCAAAGAGATTATACTCGTAAGCTTGTGTGAGTTATCATTACGTTCGACTTTTCAGATAAAACTAAAAACGAACGCCTTATATAATGATGAGTTTAATTTGATATCATTTAATGTTTCTTTAATAATTAAAAAAAAATAAAAACGTAGAACTGACTTAATCATATTTTCTATTACTTTGAATAACGAAACTAAAAATTTAATCTGAGTCGTATGTAAGAAAGTACAAACATATCATCAAACTGACCATATTCAAACAAAAATCTGTTTCGACATGATTTGATTAATACCATTGAGATGATAATTATTACAAAGGTATCAACACTAGGCCAGGAACTATTTAAGGTATGTAAACTCACAAAGTATTTGAAATAACATTTAAAACTCTGATTTTCTTAGTTACGGGTACACTACAATAACACGAAAAACTTAATTCCGATAGTCATAATCACGAATTTCAAAATTCTGAATTTTATAACACCGAATGGTTCATAATTCCGAAAATGAAAATTCCGTGTTTCCGTAATTCCGAATTTTTCTTCTTCGAAACTTCAAAATTCCGAACGTTTATAATTACGAAAATCAGTATGCCGAATTTGAAAATACCGAACCATAAAAAATCCGAATTATTAATAATCCGCAATATCATAAATACAATCTTGAATATCAAAATTCCGAAAAATATTAGTTGCAATAACAAACGCCTTGTAATGAGCACATGAGCACATCAATTTATACGTTTGAGCATTCAAGTAGTCAGCTGGAAATGAGAAAGTTCATTTAGTTTTTTGTACAGAGTTATTTCTTGAGTATGTAGTTTATGTACTGAAATGCAAATCCGTTTTTGGCACTTCGTCGGCTTCTGCCGCGGCACGCTCGCTGCACTCGCTCGGCTCGCGCTGCATTATCTACATACAGATTAACTGCTCCTCCTCGTTTCGCTCGTCGTCGCGCCTATTTTGTATAATTTCAAAATGTGCCTTATTAATTTTAATTTGTGTCACAGGAGATTTAGATTATAATTTTTAATATATACCTGTTTTAGATACAAAATCTGAATGTTAGCATTGAATTTTCGGAAAATTAAAATTCGGAATACCATATTTTGGACAAGTAACACAGCGGGTTTTTAATTCTCCGTACTAATGAAAGTAGGAAAATAAAAATTTCGTATTTATGAATTTCGGTGAAATAAGAATTGTGTTTTTGAATAGTCGGAATTAAGACTCTTCAGGATTGTGAAATTCGGAATTTTTGGGTGTTCTCCTTAGTTACATCCTCATTTAATTCACTTCATTTTTCGATTTCATTCAGGCCAGTAGACTTTCTCCTACCAGACACACTTGATAAGCAGAAATGCAGGAGTGGAAAAATGGAGCAATTAATAATACACAATTTTTCAGAGGTTGATGAGCTTTTTTGTACCACTGTACTAGGGTTTTTTTGTACCACTGTACTAGAGTTTTTTTTGTTCCACTGTACTTGAGTTTTTTTGTTCCACTGTACTAGAGTTTTTTTTTGTTCCACTGTACTTGAGTTTTTTTGTACCACTGTACTAGGCTTTTCTTGTACCACTGTACTAGAGTTTTTTTGTACCACTGTACTTGAGTTTTTTTGTACCACTGTACTAGAATTTTTTTTTAAGATCTAATCTGGTTTGGTACCTCTATAATAATTACCTTTACGTGGTTATGTTCGGTCAAAGAACAGCCAGTGCAATTACTGAAACGAACGCAATTCAAACTGAAGCCTACGGACTGCACCAAATCATTATTCGAGATAATAATCACAATCACTATAAATACATAAAACACCCCCTCAGGTGGGTCACCTGCGGGTTGGCCAGCTAATATTATAATAATAAAAATAAACTCAGCGTAGGTACCGTATTCTCCACCGGCTCGATTACAAGAATGTAATTTGTAGAAATAATCAAAATTGGGGCGGCCAAGTGGCGTAGTGGTCAGTAGTCCTGTCTCATACGCCGGAGGTCCCAGGTTCAAGTCCTGGCCGGGGCATTCATTTGTGTGATGATCACAGATGTTTGTTCTCGGGTCATGGTTGTTGGTATTTATATATGTATGTTTATTCTGGGTTCCCCCGAGTTCACTGTATGGTCATCCATAAAACAAGCTCTGCTTACTTTGGGGCCATACAGTTGAAGTGTTTCTCTGGGGATTTAAAAAAAATATTTTATTAGTTATATCCGATATTGAATTTAAGCCAATTTCTAGCGCTTCAATATTGAACACAGTGCCACCGAGTTATCTAATTACCTACCTATTCATGTCTTGGAAACTTTATCTCGCAAGCACCAAGTACGTGTTCCTGGTGCCATGATCAGTTCGTTAATGATCAAAAATACTTGTATTATTTTGGGCTAACTAAACATAGGATGAAAGTTATTTAAAGCAATTACTACTCGTATATGTTACTGATTGTAGCTAAAATGAAAATTATACTTAAGCCATATATCATGGCTCTACGTTTAATCAAACAGATCCTCTTAGAAAATCACACAGAGACTAGACACATGAAGTGATAAACCATTGAATTACTATAAAATGGCGGACAAGAACTGGTTATAATATTAAGTTTCTTTAGTTATCTATTTGATTACATACTTATATTTTTATAAATATCGTTTATGGCGTGTTTATATTATTACATTATAAATTCAACCTTATACCGTAGTTTTTCTATGTACGTACCTATATGTAGATGCAACACTCAATTCTTTGAAAACCTCTCCTTTGAAATGAAATAAATGAAATATTTATTTCTCAACATAGACAATTACTTGTTCTTATTGACGTCACATGATTCTACCACCAGTTCGACAAAACCTTCGTGAAGAAGAACTGGCACGAAACTTCACGGGTATATTTTTATCAAAATAAATTTACAGAGTCTCTTGATGTCTATACAAAATTATTCTTTTCTGCATCTGTTAGCTCGGCAAGTCTCCCTCCCCACAGGTATCCAAACGACGAACACACACCTTTGCTACGGTAGACGGGCATAGAATGCCAAATGGCATTAAGTCCGCCGTTTGTACACTGATTTTATACTGTGCAATAGAGTTTTAAATTATAGTAATAATAATAATAACTGGCGCCGCAAGTAAAATGTTTGCCAACCCAACTGCGGTGCCTGGCGCCGCCGTAGTCGCAATCGTTCCGCAACCTCGGATCGACGCGAACGAATTCTAAACGACAGAAATATTCTTAAAAATGCCTACTTGTGCCCTTTTGACTTTTACCAACAACTCCAAAAACAAGAAAATAGAATTCTGAAGGGAATTTCCATCGGTAAGTAGCTAAACAATTCAATCAAAAATATTCTATTCAAAATTTACAATAATTGACAAATGTCTGATTGAATTTAGCTATCACACGGCGTCATCGCCCGCGATTTTCTATACAGATCATAGATTAAGAACTTTGTGCGCACAGATGGGACAATACCTACGGTTCTAGAAGTGCCTACTCAAGATAACTTTTTTATAGTACAAAGGTAGACTTCGAATCAATTTTTTTAAGAATCTACAAGCTTTTTGTTAGTATGCTTTGTTTGTAAGAATATAAGTATGCGCGTATGTATGTATGTAATGAAACCAAAAGTAGTGCGAGCTAATCTAACTTAAAAATAAAATAAAATAAATCCCCAGACAAACACACCAACTGTATGGCCCCAAAGTAAGCAGAGCTTGTGTTATGGATGACCATACAGTGAACTGGGGGGAACCCAGAATAAACATACATATATAAATACAAACAACCATGACCCGAGAACAAACATCTGTGTTCATCACACAAATGAATGCCCCGGCCGGGACTCGAACCTGGGACCTTCGGCGTATGAGGCAAGTCTACTTACCATCTACTACTACTATACTATCTATTGAACTCTCGAAAATAAAACCTACCTTTTATTAAACATACGGCAAACGAACACGCGATCCACCTTATGGTAAGTGGCATCCATGTCCATAGACATAATTAATGGTAGGCTTAGGCTGGAATTGTCTTTATTCCTGTATTTATACTGGCTGATTTTCCTTTTACCCGGAACACAAGCATATAAACGTGGTTACTACTGCGGGTAAAATAGAAAGAACTTTAATACTGCTCCAGACGAGAACTTCACATGAGAAACCTTAACTAAGCAGTTTTGCTTAGGTGACTCCAGGCGAGTGAACCTTGACACTGGGCCATTTTCAAATATTATTTTCGTACTATTTATAGTGCGCAGCTTTACGCGCTGTCAACAAATACAAACAAAGGAAGGAGAGAAAGTTGGGTAAATTTTATTTAATAAAATAAATTACGTACAATATTGGTCAATTTATAAACTATTCTTGCGTATGAAGCCAAAATGATTTAGTTCCCTCAGGTCAACTTTGCATGTAACTAATATTACAATGGAAAGTTGGTTTGTTTGTTTTGCTTTCACGCCTCAACAACGTAACCCGTCACCATGGAATTTTGCATACTGGTTGTCAGTTGTACATAAAAGGATAAAAACGCAGTGTTTACGAACGATGCGAGAGCGATACCGCTATCAAAACCTTGGCAAGTAGGTTTTTTTGTTTATTTGTTAGTCCAATCTATAGGACCAGTGATCCGATCATCGTACAATTTCGCATACATAAAGTATAGATATACAGTTTGATTTTTATCTTGAAAAAAATCACTGTTTCCGACACTTGCTCAAACGAACCTGCGTACTTAAACAAGAGTAGTCGTTAATAGTAGAGTATCATTAAATATTTTATCTAAATATAAAGTCGTTTAATTCCTACTCATCTATACTACTACTATCGAGCCACAGTTATGCGGACAGATATAGCACACATTAATATAAATAATGGAATAACGACCTGATAAGGGCAAAAATACACATTATGTTATTGTTACCGTGTCTAATGGCTTGCTATAATATAATATAAGCACAGTATAATATAATATAATGTACAATGTGTTTCAGAAGTAGGCAATAAAATTTTAACAGCAGATACTACGTTGAATTCCATCGACTAAACAGCTCCCAGTCAACAAAAATTGCAGTTAGATACAATAAGATAAGGTTTATGTCTTGCATGTCAAAATATAGGTTGTATCCAATCCAGCAAATAAATAAGGATGTAAAGGGCTGTAAAGGGACATAGAAAAGAAAGTGACGTATGTAATATGGCTAAGGCCCCTGGAAGTAACACTGGCTTTTTTTATCCGGAAATTCCCACGACAGCAGGCAGTGGCGTGCAGGCCATAAATGCAAATAAGCTGTGTGTAGGTACTCTATAGGCGAATACATATAAATTAAAAATTTGGGTCATTACATATGAAATTAGCGTTTTGTAAGGGAGAAACATGAAGTAAATTTTTTTCAAATATAATATATTTATTTCATAAAAGTATGTACCATTGCTCTCTATATGCACGTTTGCCATCTAATATTTAGTTCATTGATCCCTTTACTAAAAAATCTATTCGGACGGGAATCAATAAAATCTTTGAAGGCGCTTTGGACTTCCCCATCGTAGTTAAATTTTTTCCCTTGCAAGAAGTCATCCAAATTTCGGAAAAAATGGTAATCTGTTGGAACAAGGTCCAGGGAGTACGATGGATGTCTTAAACATCCATTTGAAGCTTATCTAATTTGGTAGCCGAATTTGGTGCAGTGTGTGGTCTAGCTTTGTCCTGAAGCAGCAGTGGCCTAGAGCAATTGACCAGCCTCGGTTGTTTAACAGCTAGCTTTTCCATCATGGTTCGAAATTGCTGATAAAAGACATCTGCCGTAAAGACGATTTCGCCTGATTTAAGTAAGCTGGAGTGAATGACACTGGCACTAGTCCACCAAACGCTCACAAGTAACTTTTCTTGAGTCAATTTTCGCTTGGGGCAGGCTTTAGCTGGTGCGACAGGGTTCAACCATTGCGGTGAGCGTTTCCGAGTGTCGAACAAGATACACTTTTCATCCCAGGTAATGATTCGATTTAAAATCCTTTCATTGTTGTGCCGGTTGAGTAATGTAACGCAGCAGTCGACGCGCGTTTGTCAGTTTCCTGCACTCAATTTATGAGATACCCACCTGTCAAGCTTTTACACCTTCCCCATTTGGTTCAAGTGGATTAAAACAGTTTTGACACTAACACCGCAGCCTAACTCGGACGTGGTTTGTGATGGATCCGCTTCCACAATAGCTTTCAATTCTTCTTTATCAACTTTGGTCTCCAGCCTTCCACGGGGCTTGTTCTGCAGGTCAAAATTTCCAGAACGAAAACGTTGGAACCAAAAACGCACTGTGTTTTCTTTTGCGACACCGCCGCCATACACAGCATTAATATATCAAGCCACTTCTGCAGCACTGGTGCCACGGTGAAACTCGTACTCGTAATGAACGCGATATTTCAGTTTTCCACTTTTTAAACTAAGTGACGTAAATAAAAAACCAAAAGAGGAAAAAACAAATGAATTACGGTTTTCAAAACACAAATGCATGAGAGCTGTATAAATTTGAAATTGGAATTCTTAACCAAAGAGGAGATAATACAGATCAAAGTGGCCAGTACGACAAAAAGCCAATTTGATATGTAAGGACCTAATAAATATGTAGATGACTAATCTCACTGCACAGCGCTTTGGCTTCACGTATTTATTTTGCGATATCTATTATCTGACTTAAATGCACTATTTGATTATTATCTTAATTATAAAACAGTAAATATAAAAAAATGTCAATATATAAGTTTTTGTCGTAAAAATTCAATGGTAGACTTACTGAAGAACTAACGAAGTCCGAGGTCTGGGTATTATTTAAGATTTGAAAATGCAATTTACTAAGCAGATTGATTATACAGTAAATAAATCAATCCGTAACCTTGGTTTTATTATTCGAACATGTAAGCCATTCACAAGATTTCAAAGTAGCATCCTTGAATATTGCTGTCCTGCCTGGAGTCCTAGTTATAACATATATATTTCTATGTTGAAGCGGATACAGAAAAAGTTTGCTAAACATTTAAATTTTTAAGTCTCATAAAAGACATAACTTATATGAAGAAGACTGCCGTCATCATCGAATATTGCCACTTAACTCTCGACGTGATTTCCTAGATATGTTCCTCGTTTATGATATCCTGCACGGTAATCTGTCCTGATATTCTAGCTAGCTTAATGTTTTGTTCTCCTAAACGTCGCACAAGACAGACACCAGTATTTGCAATACCAGTGCATCGTACGAACTCTGCCAGTAACAATACATTAACTTGTATAGTTAGAATATATAATAAAAAATTTGATAATGATTACATATTTCGCCTAACTAAACAAAATTTCAAACAAAAAATTACTTAAACACTTTTATATTATTTATTACACTAAATATTAAATATATATTTGTAAGTATCCATGCAAAAGTCAATTTATTTATACAATTTATTACGACAATATTTAACTTATGGAAACAAATAACGTATTGTACAGTATAAAACAGACAATACTGTAATAAAAACAGAAAATAGGTGTGCGAGTAACTACTGTTTTAATATTTTACTTATTTTTTACCTCATATTTTGTTCGTTTCAATTACTTGCCCCTCTGTGCATACATCTCATATGTATGGTTGATCATGTTGTGAAACTCTGTAATTAGCTTAAATTTTGTTTTGTAAGATTTAATTATTATGCACCTTGCAATAAGCTGTTAAGTTTCCAAATAAATAAATATCGCGCCATCTCTCAGCTGCCGAAGCATAGCTTGGTTGTTGATTGAAATGTGGACTTGTTTTAGTCTGTTTGAACGTATTTGTGGATCGATTTGGCGGACTAGGTTATTTTGATAAAGCGATTACTTCAGAAACATTGAACGGATTTGGATATTATTTACTAATATGAATAGAATATGACTGATTTTTTTGTAGAAATTTCGTTGAGAATTTATGCTAAGTATATCTCAGGCTAAAACTAGGCTTTAATAAATTAATGAAAAGATAAATTAACAACATTCTTCCCGATTTAAAACAAGTCAATAAAAATATAATGACCATGCCTACATCGTACAGATTTTCTTCATCGGATTACCTGAGAATACGTGTCAAGAATAAGATTCTGAAATTGCCACAAACCACAATGATACATATTAGTAAGAATCGCTACAGAGACATATTTAAATTCAAGGCAATTATCTTATCAGGAAATTGGCTGCTCTCCGAAAGGCAATTCTACACAAGACTTGAGACAATTTAGATCTCGATTATTGTGGTTAATATTCTATTCGTGTTATTTTTAGCGCATTGGTATACGTTTTATGTAGTTATTTCTTTATTTAAGGTGATATTAGATTTATGCTGTTGTCTGATCTACATTTCATTTATTAATTAGGAATATTTACAGCTCATGCATAATGTATAAATAAGTACCTTTATTAAAATATAGTAATGAAAATAATGAATAAAATATACTACAAATATAAATCTACAACTTTTTTCCTTTTTTTTCGAAATGGACTGTTTATTTATATTCAGTTTCACCGGACTTAGTTTCATCTAGAATCTATCGAATATTATAGAACAGAGCGGCCGATGACCGAGATAGAGGGGCGCTGGCGGGTCATTCCGGTGCATCACGACGATCGGCCAGCATGACGCATTTACCACCTCCCTCTCCACCGAGGGAGCCTGCTTAGGCGCAAAAGAAAATCCTCGCCGCCGCCGTGCCGACTCAGCTGCTCACGTTTCAGTGCACTACCAACCACAATACCATAATAATAACTGTACTCTGTGCACTGTACGCACAACCTGCGGTCGCGCATCAAAATTTATAATTATGATACTTTAAGATCAAAACAGGATCTTGTAATTCCCTGTTTTAACGTTTACTATACATCATATTACCACTGTATTTAATTTTATTGCAGGCCCATACAAATATTTAGTTTTATTGTTATTTAGATAAATAACAAAGAATGTAAGAGTTGCTAAAGCGGATTCACAGTTAATAATTGAATGAAAGTGGATGCGTATTTAATTTTTTTAGTTTTCATCATTTCATTTGAGATTTCCAGAAACAAAAAGCAGATAGGTTTATTTATGTTTTCATATTATTCCTTGCATGATTCACATGAATCGTCCGAATCGTCCTTAAAAGGTTTTTGTGAATAGATTTTACAACCGAAGCTCCGGGTTTATCTTTAAACCATATAATTTATTTATAATAAGACAAGCTTTTAAGTTTCGGGATGTAAGGGGGAGTCGCCAATCACAAAGACTCCCCAAATGCCAACCTTACCTGCCCGTGGTTCACCCTGCTGGACAATGGACGAGGTTCTGGCCACTAATGATTGGCGGAATATCCATTGAACAAGTTTCGATCGTGATTTGCAACCTCTCGTCCATGCAGCCAATTGGCCTACTCACGTTCTGGCATCATGTCAAAAAGGAGAAGGATGATAGGTCGGAGTAATTGCGCAACGTAAGGAACTCATGGTTTTTCTCATTTCATGCACACATACATGCGAACATACCTGACGTTTCTGACCACTCTGCAAATTGCTTGGAACTTCTGCTGACAACCGATTCAGACAAATTCAAATTCAAATATTTATTTCTCAACATTGACAATCACTTGTTCTTATTGACGTCAAATAAAACATGACTCTACCACCAGTTTGACAAAACTTTCGTGAAGAAGAACTGGCAAGAAACTTTCAAAATTAATTTACAGTGTCTCTTTATATCTATACAAAATGATTCTTATCTGCATCTGTTAGCTCGGCAAGTCTCTCCCCCCAAGTATCCAAACGACGAACACCCTCAAACGGCACCCGTTCACGAGTTAACGCGGGATCCAGCCATCGCCTTCCTCAACCATATTAGAGGGAAGTGAGCGACCCGTGAGCATCGTCACCCGACGCTACCATAAGAAGACGTACTTTAGTGACAATGACGCTTTAGATATTTATCAGGACGAAGAACTCAACGAGCAAACAGGCACATTACACATGTTTTGTTACAAATACTAGTAAAATCCTGTTATTGAGGGGATTATACCCAAGGGCTTTTATCATCCAAATAATCGGATAGTATATAATATGCACACAACTTCTGCTTTATGGTTTCTTTGAATTTGTCAATAGGAAGACCTCGGATATCCTCAGGAGCCTTATTATAAAAGCGTATACATTGACCCATGAATGAGTTGGTGATTTTATGAAGCCTACTATTATGACCTGCCAGCACATTTTTTCCTCTTGTGTTAACATTGTGCAGATCTTTTTTTCTTTTGAACAAGGTTACGTTCTTTTTTACATAAATTATGATGCTACTTTATGACGTCATATTACGTTGATTGTAAGTCAAATTATTTTACGCATTCTTGTTAAATTAAGCTCAAAATATGTAATAAAAAAGTGATATATTGAAACGGTTTTTGCATAGGAATCTGATATTTTTCTTTCGATACCGAATTCAATCACAGCTATATTTTAAATATTACCTTTAGGTACAACGTTGTTTCTTGCAATATTTATATAAATAATATGTATTTTGGAAATAAAAATTTAGAAATCAGTCAAATGAAAGGAATGGCAGGCTGTATTTAAGATTATATTACTAAAGCAATGATTTAACCCTTATTAACACTGCTAGACATTTGTGAGATCGTACTGCAGTGCGTCCCATCCGTGCACAGCTCTACCTGCTGCTCCATCCACTGATGGTGACACCATGTCTACTTCACTTACACCCTCAAGTTAAGCTCCACGATAAGGACATATGTCGTAACGAAATGTTTTCCTTGTTGTACGAGTTATATACCTACTCGTTTTTTATCAATACCTGAAACAGACCCAACATATTTTGAATGCTTTTTCTTTAGACAACAATGTCTACAAAAATTTCATTCAATATTGTGTTTAAAGAAAATTCAAAAAGAATTTTGCTACTTTAAATTGGTATGTAGAATAATTAAAAATACGTGCCACTGCCGGTGTTTGAGGCTTGATGGCCTCAATACTACCAAATACTACCAAACTGTGGGCTTTTTCCTTGCTGCGGTAACGGAGCATTCACATCTCACGTCGGGTTTATATAAAATAGTAAAAAGACAAATGCAAGCCATCATATAACCTACGATATATAATGTCAATGGGCGCGATTGCCACTTACCAGCAGGTGGATCGCGTGCTAGTTTGCTGGTTATGACAAAGTTTAACAAAAGAGACTTTGACTTTATTTGATTAAATTTCATTTTGTAAAAACTTTCTGTTTCTCTTCAAATCTTTAATCATATTTTAAGTATAATTTATCATATTTATTTAGGTCATATATCAAGAAAGGGCAGTAAGTTACTCAAATATAATAAAGAGTATTGGAAGATTGTGTATTAAAGAGTATGTGAGAAAAGGAATAGGGATATCAATCCTTATTTTAAGGCGGCTTAATCATACTTTCAGACACTTTTGACGAGCCTCTCTTCGTCGTATTGCAGGACGTAGCTATTCGTTCTTGTCTGGCCGTAGTTTTGCTTAGAGTGTGCCTCCTCTTACCCCATAATCCTTCTTTAGGCACGATGTCTAACACTTCAGTATGAAACGTTTTTAATTTTGTGAAAAGAAATGAGTACTAATTAAACAGACTTCTTTTTAGTAGCATTATTCGCCTCTAAAAATTTACATTGCCTTCTAAACTACTGTCAGCCACAATTTACGAGCGTCTGAACGATGCTACTTTCGCCACTAAAAATATGTCGTTACATGATGTTTTTGCTATAAAATGTTGAATTATCATCCAATTTTGATCATGGCGCTTCACCGTGTGCTCCACGATCGCTTCGCTCGCTCGGCTCGCGCATGCAATAAATGCAGCCTAACATTAACTTAATCCAAATTTAACTACTACGCTTTCTATAGAATATTTAGTAGGCGTCGCAAAAAAGACGAATTAGTGTATTAGAGGCTATCTCATTATCCCGTGGCTTAGTTATAAAATTAGAAGTTTGATCACGTGGCCAATAAAGAAATTTGTGGCTTGACTTATAATTTCCCAAAAGAAATTATTCAAAAAGCTTTTCAAGTTTACTAAAAAATGTATTGCCAAGAAACTGAAAATATAATAAAATATGAAAACAATGCAAACTAAATAATCGTTCCAAAAATACTTCCCTACGTTTAAATATGCATAGTAAAAAAATTAAAAAGTGTACTCCCTAAGATTCAAAACCAGGTCCAAAACGAAATAAAATTCTTATAATGAAAACATGCGCAGTCAGATGTGAAAGAAATGTTGACACAATGGATGCCCATCACTTTCTATTCAGATTTTCATATACTTTCCGAATTTCCATGTATCCTGGTAGATTTTCTGAAGGTTTTTATACATTTAAACCTTGTCCGAACATTTACGAACAAACCAGAAAAGAAATGGCCCTACCTTTTTTGACATTAATTCATTTTTATTTAAAGAAAGTTTATTTTTAAATTTTCAGTTTTTTCAGCACAACTAGAACCTTATAGTACTTTTCATAGTTTTTCAAATTATCCACCAGTTATTAATCGTTTATTCACACATTCCAACGTAGGGGCGTTTAATATGGCTGACATGAAAGCATCAACTGCTTCTTTACCGAACCGTACGTTTAACCATGAAGTCTTTTTCTTAATTTTAGGGAATGTCTTTTCATTTCGTAGGGCTCAGATAGGACTGTATGGAGCATGGTCAAGAATATCTAAGTTTTCCAGCCTTAAATAGTCAATTGTTTGGCAAGCGCCGTGGAGCTTGCTTTGTCAAGGGGTAAGATAATGTGCAGCTCTGGGTCAGATTTATAGAGTTACTAGCTGTACGCGCGACTTCGTGCGCGTGGAATTTAACAAAAAAGTTAATTAGTTTATTTAGTTTTTGTTTGGTTTTTGCATTTTTATTTTAATTATCATTTATATTCAGTTTTTTGTATTAGCTTGATTGAAAAATTTCTTTATATACAATATTTGGTGTACGATTTTCTTGGGCTAAAACAACAACACTACTAGCATGCCTAGCACGTGAACATGCTACGTATAGTTGCCCATGGTTAAAGCAACCTTTAGTTAAATCTATACCAGCTTTGCTTAACCTTTGTCCTTGGGACTTGTTGATTGTTATAGCAAAACTGATATTGATCGGGAATTGCAATCTTTTGAATTCAAATGGAAAATTTGATGTATTATAGGAATCCGTGGTATAAATATATTACGACCACGAAAAGGCTTGTAAATTAAGACACGATTACATGTTGAGTGACCATTTATTTGTTAAAACAATGAGCTTATATACTAGATATAAACGTGTGAAATACAGTAATATTTAATCATCCCATGACTATTATCTTGTATGTTCCTAAATAGATAAACTGATTCTCTGTAAGTCACGTCTGGGGACGCCACAGATACTCGCCTTAATAAAAATGTAAACACGAAAATGACAATTTATTTGTTAAAACAATGAGCTTATACACTAGATATAAACGTGTGAAATACAGTAATATTTAATCATCTCATGGTCTTACTTTTATCTCGTATGTTTCTAAATAGGTAAACTGATTATCTGTAAGTCACGTCTGGGGACGCCACAAATACTATTTCACCTTTTCTGCATATTATACGACCTTCTATAACGTTTCTTTGTAACGACGCTACTCGCAACCTAGTATTATTGCAAAGTTTTGGCGGGTTTAAATTACTCAATAGCATGATGGGCACGCCAACCTTAAGTTCTAGTTTGTGGGGGGGTAGACCAGGCACAATTATACTGTTTAAAAATTCTGTTGGGTAATTAACCATTTCATCCGGATTGCAAACTGCATTGATGGAAAGATATGTTTGTGATTCACCAGATAGCTTAAAATGCGTTGATTAAGTGCAGTAACCTAGTCGTTTGTAGGTGCTAAAATTGATCTGTCACACAACCACGAATCTTCTTTGATACTGAAATTGTGAATACCATAATAAACCATCATCATTTAATACTATGTATTAAAGTTTCAGTGTCCGCCACAACCTGACAAAGACTAGTAAGTAGTTCTATATCATGATTACTATTCACTTCTGGACACTTTCCCTCACCAACATCAAGAAGAATTTTACTAAATTCCGAATCAGCTGAATGTGCTCTCATGTTTTGTTTTAAATGACGTTTTTAACAATGTCTTCAAGTAGTGAACGTTTTAAACAGGCGTTAATTTCATCGGCTTGCGTACTATATTATATTTGTCTAAAATCTCCAGCGAATAAGAATACGACTCCTCCAAATAATAGATTATTAGTTCTTATATCCCACATCGTCCTATTCACGGTTTCTATAGAAGTTTTGTTTGACATGCAGTGCATTCGTCCCATACTACAAATACACAATCTTGTAGTTCTTTGGCTTTGAGACCATTTTTGGGTATATTGCAGACTGGATTTTCCGTACGATCTAAATCTAGTAGAATTTCAAACATAGAGCGTGCCGTTTTTCCCCCAGGAAGTAAGGTTGCCGCTATGCCGGACGATGCGACTGCTATGGCAATCTTCTTTTCAGCACGTATTTTGGCCAGCAAAAGATTAATCAAAAAAGTTTTGCCGGTACCACCTGGAGCGTCTAAAAAATACACTCCACCAGCGTTTGCATTTATTTTATCAATGAGGAGTCGGTAAATTTGATTTTATTCATCGTTTAGTCGTGGTTCATTATGATTTATAGTATTTTGAAGTTCAACTGGGTTAAAATTTGTATGTTTAATATATTCTCTGTTTAAATGTTCATTAATTCCATCAGTCACTTGTGGAGATGGTTAACCATAATGAGGGAGAGAATTGCCGCCTATCGAAAGAAGAACGTCTTGTAATGCAAACAAAGCTCTATTTGTAAATATGTCTAAATGAGTATTTATGGCTGCATCTGGGTATTTACGTAGGAAGTCTCTTACATAATCATCAGTAAAATGATCCTTGAACTTGTCCCATAACTCTGTGGGATTAGAGACATTGCAAAAAACTAAAATAATGGCGAATAGTTCTCGTAATTTAGATGCGGTGCTGCTTATACTGGCATCTGTTAAAGTGGCGCACCAGTTATTATCGCCTTCTAGTAAGCCAAGAGCAAGGCATGCCGCTTGATATGTAGGATGTAAGATACCATTTACCCTTTTGAGACTTTCGAAAGAAGTTGGTTCCTTGACAAATGTTAATAACCACCTCAGATAATAACATTCCCGATTATTGGGGTGAATTGTATAGATTCTTCCAAGTGTATGCTCATAAAGTATGCCAGAATGACCTTCCACAGGAGTACCTCGACGTCATCGTTGGAATGTTCCATTGTGCTTATTAAATGTGTAATAACCTGGTATTTCTTCGTACAATAAAGAACCCGAGAATTCGTCGTTATTACATAGATCGAAAAATGCCATCATGTCGTGTTCTCGGATTTTATACCACTCTACGGGCATTGCTTGAATCAAAATAAACTCTTTGACCATTTTCTAAGTGGATATCCAGATGTATTACTGCGGGAAAACGTTCGTGAATTGAAAATGATAACATGCGCCAGAAGGTCTCAGAAGTACTAATATATCTTCCATTTTGATATGACGTCACTTCATCGTTAGCATTTTGTATACCAAATACCGCCAAGTCTGATATTGACATATTTACAAATGTACTTTATGGACTTTATACTGCTACAGAGTTCAACGTTGAACCGGTGAAAATGGAACAATCCAGCTATTGTCGACATTGAAAGAGTTAGTTCGTGATTAGATTGTCGTTCCAATCTGTTTTGATTTTAGCATATACGTCAACTAAGTATTGATCAAATAATTGCTGGTAATTATGCAGATGATTGTACTCATTTTCTCTTCTCATTCATTGGTAACAATAATATTGTAGAGCAGATACCTTTTTTTGGAAATTTGGTTGGCCTGCGTTGGGCTCTATTTGATAGACCGCAAAATTATATCCATCTTCCCCATAAACAAACATTAGAGTACACTGCATAGAGGATTCTCGGCAAATGATTATAATGTCTGCGGAGTATTATATCTCGTTTATCACAATTTTGATTTGCCACTAGCACAGATACTTCGTTTGTTGTCGGTTCATTATGGCGACCTGGATGCTCTGTTTGAATTTGGTGGGAAAAATTGAAGAGCAGTTTTGAAATCATGAATGTAATTGTTATTTTCAATAATTCAACTAACATAGGATTAAGATTTGGAAAATATTGTAACCTTGCGTCCCTTTGTCGTACATAATTGCTTATGAAATATTTTTGACAAAAATGATTCTCTTGGATTATCTACTGGTAGAAGGGAACCTTAAAATTTAATGGTATACCTGTCCCTGTATTTTAAATGTGGGCAAATATTGGGTATTTCTTCGTGTATTTCTTTCGCCCCAAAAGAAGTCATTTCAAAAGCCGAGTTATAATGTCTAATATTATTTAGGAAATGTTGAGATTGATCATGTTTGTCACATAACAAAGACTTAAGCGGCTCAGGTGGCAGTTGAATAGAGTTGAAGCGTACTTTTCCAGATGAACAACAAATGCCTTTTGACTCATCTTTTCACCTTAATGCTTTACAGTAGTTGCAACATACATTCATAGGGCCTATCTCAGACGCAGCAGAAAAATTTATTTGGGCATCATAATTGAACCCACTGTTATGCTTTTCGCGCCATAAAAATAAAATAAAATACGATCATTCTCTAATCTTTGCTCTCTAGAATGAAATGATTCTAGACTTCGTGAGATAGCGTGTTGAATACGATCATTTTCTAGACGGTGATCTCGAGATTCCAAAGTTTTTTGAGCCCTTAACAATGAATGACACGTTCTATCTAACTGTAATCGTTAATTCCTCTCAGAACTAGACATGGACATCCGTAATCTACAATTTGTAAGATGACTTTCGCTATCTTGTTCAGATGCATTTTCACGTCGCAATCTTTGGCTTTTGGCCTTTCTTGTATTTTTAGAGAGATTTGACTGTCTTTTAGGCATAACTAATGGGTGTGCATTTAAAAAACGAAAAAGCCAACTTAAAAATATTTATTTTAGAAAAAAACAACTATCTACTTTAATAACTAAATAAAGTAACCTATAAATAATTTATCAATTTCAATGTAAATCTGAATATTGAACATAAATGTACTTAATTTATAATTATTTATAATTATTACTTAAAGGTAAAAAAGGACAGCAGTTAAAATGTAACAAAATATTTTGAATTAAGATAATAAGATAAAATAAGAAGCACGGATCGGTGGTATTATAAAAGATACCTATCAATCAAATCAAACTATCCATCAAAAGTATAATAGAAGCACTGGAAATCAATTTCTAAATGAAGTCGTTGAGATACAACCGTCAGCAATAGCCCGAGGCAGCCTTTGTAATATTGATTCGTTGGTGGAAGGCGCCCGACGCGATGGCCCAGTGGTGGCATACGCGTGAGCTGCGCGCGGTACTGGACAGTACTTGGACATTGCAACATTACTTTATTAAAATGATATTTTGGTGTATGTACCGTGTATATATTCATTTGCATGTGGTAAAAAACGGTTATTTCAATATTACAAACAGCACTCCAATTTTATTTATATGTATTATAGATGTATAGAAGTGGTATACAATAATATTAATAATTACTCTTTATTTTATTGCTCACAAAAAAATAAAAATCGCAATAAAAATATTAGCATTGAATTACTTAAATCTAATGTGGGCAAAGGCGGTCTTATCGCAGCGATTTCTTCCGGAAAACCTTTGTGTCACTGGAAATGAAGAAAGTGGGCCGAATATTTTACTAAATTATAAGCTCATAAACATACAACTTTTAATATTCGTAAATATTGACTAATTAATATTACACATATGTAACATCAAATTACAAAGATACATATACTATATAGTTGCTATCTACAATTTCTCTAAAAGGTGATTGTGCAGTTTGGATTTAAAGATAGCAATAGACTTAGCTTGTCGAATGGCCCACGGCAGTGAATTCCAGAGATGTGCAGCTTAAGTAGTAAGAGACTAAAAAAGTAACCTGATGCAGTAAGCAGTTGCCAGCCTATTGTCACTGTCAATAGGCTGGAAACTTATGCAACTGATTGAATCTTATATGATCACTGATTATGTCGTAGATATGTCACATTACGATTTTCGAGATTACTAACTTGTCAAAGAATAAACGTTGCACATAACCAGGAGCTTAGTATTAAAATGAGTAAACAAATAGTTAAGGTAGTTGCCATACGTAACTTGCCCGCTCCCATTGTTCACTGCATATTGTGTTTGAGAAAGCGACGCCAGTGTCAAGACAAAACGCCGCAAGATTTTGAAGAGATCAAATGCACTTCGAACCACAATTCCACAACTGCAATTTATATATATATACACATATATATATTAATGTATATATGTGAGTGTGTGTGTATGCGTGTGTGTTAATGTTGTAATTATTGGTTTGTCTCAATAAATACATTTAGATTTTTTGACAAAAAATTAAAGAAAGAAATTTATTATACCATCAGTTATTCATCACAAAAATATTAATTTTTCTTAAAACAACCAACTCAACATTTTGAAGTCATGCAGTACATCTATTTTATAGCTACATTATAAATTAGAAACAAAACTGAGAGGAAAAATAAAATTCCATAATGTTTTAAAACGTTTTTTTTTGTTCCCCTCCACGGGAAGGGCAGGAGGATAAAAAATGCTCTGACGCATACTCCGCGCGCGCGATCGGAGTTATGTGGGACTCGTCCCGACGCCTACCAGAACCTCTACCCACTAAAAAACCCCCTGTCAGCTAGTGCAATTTTTTGCCACCCAGCCTTCACCTGAGTGACGGCCAATTGGAGAAAGAGGCCGCGCTAGCGGGGCCCAGAAGGGGTCACCCGCTATGATTTACATAGCATTGAAGGTGAATACATAGCACTGAAGGTGCTCAAAATGAAAAGTAAATAATAAAAACATTAAAAATTGAAAAATAAATTGCATTAATTCGGATTTACGTTAGAATTAGAATTTACGTTAGAATTAGAATTTGTGGCCTGAAGGGCCAAGAGATCTAAAGTTAATTGCGTGGGTTCGCCAGTGTGCGCGTTTCTCGGTCTAGTGACTTTGAATTTCGAATCTAAGATAGGAGCGGTATATGAGACTGAATCTCGAACAAGATGATTGGGATGGGTTTCGGCGCGTTTGAAGAACGAATCTGAGAGTGTTATGAGGTGCTGTTGCACTGTAGGTAGTTCAAGATCTCTGTGCAGGTCCGCGTTACGCACGTACCAAGGTGCGTGTGTGGCCCTGCGGCAGAAGAGATTTTGAACTACCTGCAGTTTATACAGGACGGAGGGTTGGGCGTGGGAAAAGACTGGCGAAGCATATGACATGACGGGTCTAACGCAGACCTTATAAAGCGTACGTTTATTTCTGAAAGAAATTTTACTTTTTCTACCTAACATACTATATAGGCGGCTTAAGTAAAAACTCGCGAGTTTCGTTACTCTATCGACGTGTGGCTTGAAAGAAAGCGTCTGATCTAAGGTGACGCCAAATATTTAATACTGCACTTCCAGGGGATGGGAATACCTAACATTCGAATGTGGGGATCGTTGTAGCGATTACGGAGTTTGTGGTCGAATTGAATAGCAGAACTCTTTTCTGGGTTGACATCGATACGCCATTTTTGAAACCAAACACCGAGGGCGTTTACGGCCTTTTGGAGTCTGGTGATGTTATACGGGACCGCGTGACCTTTAGTGTAAAGGGCGGGGTCGTCTGCAAAGAGGGCGAGTTCGACGCCTTTCGGCGGGATGAGGATGTCGTTAGTGTACTCGGTGTACAACAGAGGGGCGAGGACTGAGCCTTGTGGAACTCCAGCTTTTATGGGACGAGGCGCGGAGAGCGTGCCTTCATGTTTGAATCGAAACGTACGGTCTTTGAGAAACGACGTGATTAATCTGACTAGGCGATCCGGTAAGCCTATTTTGTAGAGTTTATAAATGAGACCGCTGTGCCAGACTTTGTCGAAAGCCTTGGCTACGTCAAAGAAAACTACGATCGTTTTCTTTCGTTTCGGATAGAAGCCGTCGAGTATGTACTCGACGATTCGATGGACTTGCTGAGGGCAGGAGTGCTTAGCGCGAAAGCCGAACTGGTGGGGAATTATGAGAGGATCGCCGTCCGTTGGAAACAGATGGTTCCGCATTCGAGAGAGTATGACTCTCTCGAGAAGTTTAGACATTGCCTTGAGGAGGCTGATGGGTCTGTGATAAGCCGGGATATTAAGAGGTTTACCCGGCTTGGGTATGCCTATGACTGTCGCTTCTTTCCAAGCTTTTGGAAAGTAGCTAAGGTCGAAGCAGGCATTGAAAATGATAGCTAACAAGGCAAGCACCTGTTGAGGCAGGTGCTTAAGTGCGTGGTTGGAAATACCATCCGCACCCGGAGCCTTTTTGGACTTTTGACTTCTAATGAGAAGCAAGATTTCATCGTTAAAGACTGTGACGCGGTCGTCGGTCATGGGGAGAGATTCTCTGCGGAGAACTTCATCCTCCACCGCCTGGATGTGGGAGGGATCCGCGGATTGCGTGCTGAGCGAACATTGTGCCGCTATGCTGTCGGCGAAGCATTCGGCTTTCTCTTCGACTTCAAAGGCAATAGTGCCGTCGGGACGAGTGAGAGGAGGAACGTGAGAGTCGGCGTCTACGCATAAGGCTTGGGCCATTCGATAATACGCTTGGTGGGACGGAGAGATATTCGCCATGAGATCGTTCATCTGAGCGTCTCGGAGTTCCGCGAGGCAAGACCTAACTTTGCGTTGAAGCTGATTCGCAGCTGTTCTGTATGCGGGCGTGGGATAATTCTTGGCTCTCCGGAGAGCCGCGTTCTTAGCTTTTATGAGATTGCTAACGGCTAGGGGAAGGGTGGGTTTGCCTTTCTTAGCAACCTTTACGTTATCGCTGATGGCTGAGTTGATATCATCAGTGAGAGTGTTGACTAATGAATCTATTTTATCCGGGCTACCTAATTGGTCGGGCGAAATCGCGAGTGGAGAGTTCGGATCCTCTAAGGCTGAAACTAACGTATTTTTAAAGCCTTTCCAGTCTGTAAAGGTCTTAGGAGATGTAACGTTATCGTTAGGCGCACCTAGCACGAGGGAGACGGGGCGGTGGTCAGAGCCTAGGTCATCGAGCGGTTCGATAGACCTCAGATCGAGATTGAATCGCTTGACAATTGCAAAGTCGAGGATGTCAGGAGAATAGGTCGGGTTGTTGGGATAGTGAGTTAGAGTGATGGGGGATATGACGTCTAAGTCAAGTGAGTTACTGATGTCAAGGAGAGCGATACCGCTGGTGTTGGTCGATAGGCACGTCCAGTCAGTATGTTTGGAGTTAAAGTCTCCGAACATAATGACTGAATGGCCGAGGGCGAGAATGGCCTCAAAGTCGCTGCGGGTTGGTCTGGAGCCACTAGGTATGTAGACTGAAGCTTTGATGATGGTCGGATGACCAGTCATAGCCAATCTACACATAGTGGCTTCCATGTTGAGGAGAGGAGGGGTAGGGAGAGGACAGCAATGGAAGCCTCTTTTGTAATTTATAGCGGTGCCGCCGAAACCGTCGGAGTTGGGCCTATCGTTGCGAGTAAACGCGTATTTGGGAATAGCGAATCTCCTGGAGCGGTTTGGAGTAAGCCACGTCTCCTGGACAAGCAATAAGTCGGGCTCTTTGTTCTGAAGGAACAGTTTGAGCTCAGGAAGGTTGGTGCTAAGGCTACGAACGTTAAAAGATACTAGGGATAAGCCCTTAGGTTTTATACGATCGGACGCGGGATTTGCGGGTCTAGACATTATATTTACGAATTTATACAAAAATAAAATTTATAACGAACTTAGAAGCGAGTGATGCCTTGCTTACGCAAATAAACGCTCTTGAGGAGAGCGGGCGGCTCGCAGTTTACGTGCGAGTACGGAAATTTCGTTAATGTCGACGTTTTGAATGACGTCGAACAGAGTCTTGACGTGTTCATGTCCTCAGCCAACGACGACTGAGGTGAAGACGACGGAGCGGGACGCGGGCCTACGGGAGCTACGGGAGCTGGGATAGGACGGGAAGGTGCAGGTGGAACGGCCGGACGCTGCCTCCAAGACAGAGCCGGAGTAGGCGTCGGCTGAACGGGCTTGCTTCCGGGGGACCCCGGTTGCGCAGCGGCGGGAAGTTAGCGGGAGTGAGCGGCGGCGACGGTGTAGGTGCGGCCCTCTGAGCGGTGGATCGCGGAGTGCGCGGGCATCCCCTGTAGTTAGCCGTGTGGCCGGACTGGCCGCAAAGCACACAGGCAGGGGGGAAGTGGATTCGGGAGTGCGAGTGCACTCCTTAGTGATGTGAGGATCCAGGCACTTAACGCACCTGGGGGGAGCTGGCAGCGATGGCACTGCCCAGGGTGACCGCGGAGGTTGGGACGCTCGACGGAGATATTCGAGAGTCCGCAAATTGTGCCAATCTCCTTCGAGTTGGGAGTATTGGATAGGATAACTAATGCTAAAGGAAAACGCCTACCGCGGTTGGAGTGCATCTTGTGCACTGCTTCGGCAGGGAAACCCTGGGACTTAAGGTCCTCGAGGATTTCATCGTTCGCGAGCTCGAACGGGACGCCCCGTAGTACTGCGCGGATCTTATGCTCCTCCGGGAGAGCGTAGGTGTGATATGCGATTTGTTTTAGTGAAAGTAACCTAGTGAACGCTCGAAAGTCGTCAATGGTCGCGACCTGGATTTTAATTGAATCGTCTGCGTTGGTTGCTTTGAGATGGTTAATTTTTTGCTCTTTGCAAAGATTAGATACCGCGGTCCGTCGCGCTTTTTCGGTGGAGGGAGCTGAGGCTTCGGTGGGACGGTTGCGCAGCGCGTCGCTGGCTTCGATGGGACCGACGGAGACGCGGTTACTTCGAGCGACGTAAATGGTGCGGGGGCGGGTGTTGAAGACACTGGGGAGGGCTCGGATATTGAGGATACCGAGGCTTTTTTCGAGCACTTCTTGGAGCGTTTGGCGACTAGCTGAAACGCGGACTCAGGAGAGCCGTTTAAGGTGACGGCATCTGACGACGTATCAGACGTGGGTTCGGAGTCGTTCCCGGGAGCGGTACGCTTGCGACGTGACGCGTGAGAGTATGTGACCGATTCACAGTCCATCTCGGACGGGACGGGAGTCGCGGGAGAGCTGTAGACCTGAGGGGTCTGGACGTTTGAGGCCTGAGGGGCCGGGGACGCGATAGTCGCCTGTAAGGCCTGCGGTAGTACATCATCGGATATGTTGGCGCCGGACGCAACGAGCGCCTGGGCGAACAACTAGCAAAGTTTACCAAGCTTTGCTGGTCCATTGGAGGGCTTGGTACTAAAATATATAATATATAAATATATTATGCCGCGGTTCCCTTGCAAACCTAACACCTAAACCTCCCTACCCGCGGTAGGGGGGCTGGGGACGACGCGAAGTGGTGCCCCTAATTCGGACAGCACTGTACCGTCACCCTGGGAAAGGCTTAAGTGCAATGGGATCGGGTCAGCCGGTTTCTCCTTGGCCTGAAGGGCCTTGGAAGTGCACCGGAGCAACGCTATCAGGCTTAGTTGTCACCGTTAAGTATCCACCTGATCAAACGCGAGTCTACTACGGAGTGTGTTGCCAATAAATTGACAACAAAAACCGGCCGTAGACCTGACGAGGTTGAGTTGCACAGAAGTGCGGGATTGACTACGTTACGACCGGCCGGGGCCGGCCGCAGAGCGATACTCTGAGTACGTAACAGGCGCCAAGCGTCAAGTACGCAGAAAGAAAATCAGCCCGAGCCTTGCGAACTACTATCGAATTTAATCGACCGTAGTAAGCTCAACTCTGTTGTTGCTGATCCCACCGAGGTGAAGTATCAATTCGAGGGGTGAACAGAGTGCGGGATTGACTGCGTTACGACCAGCCGAAACCGGCCGCAGAGCGAGTCTCTAACTAACGTAACAAGCGCCCAGCGTCAAGTACGTAGCCAGAAAAACAGCCCGAGCCTTGCGAGCTACTATCGAATTTAATCGACCGTAGTAAGCTCAGCTCTGTTGTTGCTGCGACACCGACTTAGTTGCAGCCGATCGAAACCGGCCGCAGCGTAAGTCCTACAGAGGCTTATCTCAAGTCGTCGAGGATGAAACGAGATTTATACGAATCTCAGCTTATGAGTATTGCTACGAGTTGTCGTCGTGAGACGACAATCGTGACTCAACAGCTGGTGCGATCGCGAACACGTCCGAGCGGGGCCGGACGCAAAACGGATCTGAGAGTGGCGTTTGAGTATTGCTACGAGAGAAGTCGTGAGACAACAATCGTGACTCGGCAGCCGGGAGCGACCTTCAACACGTCCGAACGGATCCGGACGCAGATCGGGTCTGTTTAAAACGTCTAAGCTCATCAATTTAATATATGCCCGTACCAGAGATTGAGAATGGGAGACAGGGCCACCATGCACATGTAGGAAGGCCTCAAAACGGTGTAACTAGTAATAACTTTACACCTTATACAACCATATTTGTCTAAGAAAAACCTGTTAACTGTCAAAACATATTATCCTGCGACGCCAGTGACAAAATTCTTATCTTACACAACCATCAAATCTTCCATATACCTACTTTTATACACGGCTCTCCAACATCACAATATTATATTGCCCCTTGATGTGTCCTACAATGGAGAACTAAATACCCAGCGACTCAGAAAATTCTCACTCATGAATACCCTTGAATCAATGTTGTGATTGTTTAACGAGGTAACACACCAATACTCATCATTAATCTGAAGAAGTCTATTGACTTCGTCGAACACCTTGTTGGATAAAGAACGTGAAACGTTCGTTAACACACAATTTCGTTGCATAAACTTGTATGATTGTTTTGAAAATATGATGTAATAGGGCTCGTCTTGGCAACATTTTATTCACGGCAATAAAGTGTACTTCTTACTTATCGTAAGTGAAGGATATCGTTATTTTATGGTTAAACTATCGAAACAAAAAACACTCACTATCATGAGACCCCAGATCACAACAGTTTCGTGACTAAAAAGTTCCTTTAAGGACACAACTAGGTTCTTACTATCAGTGAGGTTTATGTTTTACCCATATTCTAGGTTAATTTCAAAACCAAAATTATTTCAATCCGTAAGAGTAAAAGGTACTAATTACTTACCGGTTAATATTTGTCTAATGCTTATAATTAGATATATTATGTCAGAGCTTTAAACCAGTCCATCGTGAGTCCATGTGAAGGCCTTATTGCTAAATTCCTATTTTAACTGCTATAATATATAAATAACGACATGCAAACATTATGTTCCGAATAAAGAGTATACATAACATCTACAATTAATGGTAGTCGACGCACCGTCAAGTGGACCGCGAGCTTATTTCACGGCTATGCAAATGTAAAAAGGCTCTCTGATCCTACCAATTAGGGGATTAAGTTGAAGAGATCTTTGATTAAAATCCATTAGCATGACCCATGTAAATGAGTCATCACCACGATTTATGTCTGAGAGCAAACTTATACCAAACACCCATTGCGCTGAAAAGTGTGGGCTCCAATAAATGCTTAATGGATTTGATTTGAAATAATTCCATGGTTTTTGAAATAATTCCAAACACAAAAAGCTTTGTTAAATAATATTTTATAGTATTTAATAAAATATTATTTAGAAACAAGTACAGATTCTGAATCTATCTTATCATTATCAAAATAAAAAAAATCGTACATGTAGTGATAAAATAAACTACTTAAAAAAAACAATTGTAACGTGATTTAAAGTAATGTCGTTGTAATTATAATTATCATTAGGTAAACAATTACACACAAATTTAATAATTATTTTTAAACTAAAATTTCAAGTACTGATCGTCGTAATTCTAATTTTCATTTTAATTTCTGTAACAAAACACTAGTTTTGGATGGTCAATTTTTTTCCATAAAAGGTATCTTACACGAGATAAATTTCTTCTACGTAAGTATATCTACGTGGTACAAACGTAACGAGTAAATATTGTCAGAAATTGATTGGAAGATTTCTGCAAAGAGCTGTGTGACAAAGATGAATCGGAAATGGAATTTTATTGTTATAAACCTAGTTTACTTTTGTACCAAATATATATTTTTCAATATAAGATCGAGATGAATTACAATTATTTGACTAAGAAAGGCTGTTAAATAATAATGAAAATTACTTATTTCAGCAACAACTAATATGTTGCAACTCAAAAATTAAGTTGAAACACCATTTGGTTCCTGGAACTTCAGTAACTCATCCTATATATATCTTTATTAAAAACTAAGTCATTACGACGGTTCTAATAGACTAATAGAATTCTACAAGCGTTCTTAAACTTATCTCAGCTTAATGCTCAAATAACAAGCCACTGTGTTTTATATTATATAGAGTACATTTTCTGGAAACATGTGACGCTAAACTTGTCAAAATGGAAGCCATTATTTTTAATTGAGATTTCAACATGATAGAATATAAATCAAAGTCATTTATCATTTGAAACTTTAGCTCAGTTTATACATTTTAGTTTGAAAACTACACTCATTGTGCCAAGTGGGAGCTTTTACTTCCACTTTAAGGCAAAATTGCGTTTGATTTTCTAATAAAAGAGTTGAGTTACTCACGTTTGTTCAGATGTCGCTGTTCAAATTTCATTCAGAATACTCATCTCAAAAAAATTATCGAAAATAAATTTTAAATAAATAAATGATCCTTTTAGTTATCTTTGGGTAATATTTTCAGAATAGATGAGTAAAACTATACATCTAAATTTCTGTCTACCTCTACTCGTATTTTAAATTTAAATATTTTCAATTAAATTAAGTCAAGTAATAATTTAAAAAATAATTTCAATTGAATCCATGAAACTTGACTGTAACGACTAAATAGAAAACCTTAATTGAGTTATCAAGATTCTCGCTCCGATCGCCAACCGGTACGGACGTGCAAGACCCCGTTCTCCGTTGATCGGTCCCTTCCCGATATTCCGTGGCACTCAGTCTACTGACGTCACAATTTAGCGTGTTGGTTCCGTGCTACGGTTTTCAAGGTTTTTTACTCCCTCTGAGTGCTATCGAAGTGCGATTTTTCTTTGTGACTAAGCCCCTTAGTCTTCAAAGTGCTGTGCTAAGTTGTGTTGTGCTTGTGCTGAGTGCAGTGTTGTGCCCAGCGTAAGTAGTCTGGTTTCAGTACAAAGGATACTTAACGGTGACAACGAATTTGTACTGAACCAGTCCTTTTATTTTTATTTTATTTCTCTTCTCCATTCTATTTATTTTTCTCCTATTTTCATATTTATTTTTATCATATCTGTGTGTTTTCGTATGTATTTGTCCTTTCTGTCGGTAAAGGTTGACCCTAACGATGTCAACCCTTTACCTGCGTACCCTTTTTTAGGTTTCTAGGTAGCGGCCTTCGGCGTACTACGGTTAGTTTTAAGTTATTCTCCGCAGCCCCCCTACCGCTGGTAGGGAGGTTAGCCGCTAGGGTTCGTTAGGTTTTTAGGAACTAGGCATCCTGTAACATACATACTTTATACTTATAATTGTCCCAACCCTCCCTAATGGATTCGCTAAGCGTTATTAACTTCGCGAACGCGTTCACCCAGGCGCTTGCTGCGGCAGGCGTCTCCATCCCAAAAGACATCCTAACGCAGGCCTTGCAGGCATCAATCGCGTCCCCGGTCCCTCAGGCCCCTACCCCAGCTTCTCAGGCCTCCAACGTCCAGACCCCTCAGGTCTATAGCTCTCCCGCGTCTCCCGTTCCATCCGATATGGACTGCGCGTCGGTTTCATCCTCGCGCTCATCTCGTAGGAAGCGTACCGCTCCCGGGAGCGATTCAGACTCCGCCGCGTCCGAAGCTTCGTCGGTCGCCGCCACCTTAACCAGCTCTGCTGAGCCCGCGTTACAATTAGTTGCCAAACGCTCTAAGAAGCGTTCGAAAAAAGCCGCGGTGTCTTCAACACCCGAGCCAACCCCGGTGTCTTCTACACCCGCCCCCGCGCCGCTCATGTCACTCGAAGTGACCGCGTCTCCGCCGGTCCCGTCTAAGCCAACGACGCGCTGCGCTCCCGTCCCATCGAAGCCTCAGCTCCCTCCGCCCGTCTTCCTCCGCGAAAAAGCGCGCTGGACCGCGGTTTGTAACCTGTGCAAAGAGCACAAAATCAATTATCTCAAGGCAAATAACGCAGGCGATACTATAAAAATCCAAGTCGCAACTATCGTCGACTTCCGCGTGATCACTCGTTTACTTTCGCTTAAACAAATCGCTTACCACACTTACGCCCTCCCGGAGGAGCGTAAAATCCGCGCAGTATTACGGGGCGTCCCGTTCGAGCTCGCGAACGAAGATATCCTCGAGGACCTTAAGTCCCAGGGTTTCCCGGCTGAAGCAGTGCACAAGATACACTCAAACCGCGGTAGGCGCTTTCCGTTAGCTTTAGTTATCTTGTCTAATACCTACTCCCAACTCGAGGGAGATCTTCAGAGAGGCTCGCACAATCTGCGGACTCTCGAATATCTCCGTCGAGCGTCTCAACCCCCGTGATCACCCTGGGCAGTGCCACCGCTGCCAGCTCTACGGCCACGCAGCGGCTAACTGCTCAGCTCCTCCCAGGTGCGTCAAGTGCCTGGACCCTCATATAACAAAGGAGTGCACTCGCACTCCCGAATCCGCTTCCCCCCCTGCCTGTGTGCTGTGCGGCCAGTCTGGCCACACAGCTAACTACAGGGGTTGCCCGCGCGCTCCGCGCTCCTCAGCCAAAAGGGCCGCGCCTAAACCGGCGCCGCCGTTCACTCCCGCTAACTTCCTGCCGCTGCGCAACCGGGGTCCCCCGGAAGCAAAGCCCGTTCAACCGACGCCTACTTCGGCTCTGTCTTGGAGGCAGCGTCCGGCCGTTCCACCTGCACCTTCCCGTCCTATCCCAGCTCCCGTAGCTCCCGTAGGGCCGCGTCCTGTTCCATCATCTTCACCTCAGTCATCGTTGGCTGAGGACATGAAGACCGTGTTCGACGTCATTCAAAACGTCGACATTAATGAAATTTCCGTTCTCGCACGCAAACTGCGAGCCGCCCGCTCTCCTCAAGAGCGTTTATTTGCGTTAGCCGAGCATCACTCGTTTCTAAGTTCGTTATAAATTTTATTTTAAATTCTAATTTTTTTATTTTTGTATAAATTCGTAATTAAGCAAATATAATGTCTAGACCCGCAAATCCCGCGTCCCGTCGTATTAAACCCAAGGGCTTATCCCTAGTATCTTTTAACGCTCGCAGTCTCAGCACTAATCTTCCTAAGCTCAAACTGTTCCTTCAGAACAACGAGCCTGACTTATTGCTTCTTCAAGAGACGTAGCTCACCCCAAACCGCACCAGGGGATTCGCTGTTCCCAATTACGTGTTCATTCGTAACGATAGGCCCAACGGTTACGGCGGCACAGCTATTTATCACAAAAGAGGTTTCCACTGCACTCCTCTCCCTACCCCTCCTCTCCTCCACATGGAGGCCACTGTGTGTAGATTGGCTATGACTGGTCATCCGACCGTCATAGCTTCAGTCTACATACCTAGTGACATCCATCGTACCAGACCTATACTTAGCGACTTCGAGGCCATTCTCGCCCTCGGCCATTCATTCATTATGTTTGGAGATTTTAATTCCAAACATACTGACTGGAAGTCAAGTGCCTATCGACCAACCAAAGCGGTAGAGAACTCCTTAAAATCACTCAGCAACTCGACTTAGACGTCATCTCTCCCGTCACTCCCACTCACTATCCCGGGAACCCTAACTACTCTCCTGACATCCTTGATTTTGCGATCGTCAAACAAATCAACCTCAAACTCAGGTCTATCGAACCGCTCGATGACCTTGGCTCTGATCACCGCCCCGTCTCCCTCGTGCTAGGACCGCCTAACAATCACGTCACTCCTTCTAAGACCTTTACCAACTGGAAAGGTTTTAAAAATACGTTAGCTTCAGCCTTAGAAGCCCCAAATTCTCCGCTCGTGATTTCGCCCGACCAATTAGATAGCCCGGACAAAATCGATTCATTAGTCGACTCCCTCAATGATGCTATCAACTCAGCCATTAGTGTAAACGAAAAGGTTGCTAAGCGAAGTATACCCAATCTACCCTTAGCCGTTAGCAATCTCATTAAAGCTAAAAACGCGGCTCTCCGGAGAGCCAAGAAATATCCCACGCCCGCCTATAGATCAGCTGCCAACAAACTACAATGTAAAGTTAGGTCTCGCCTCGCGGAACTCCGAGACGCTCAGTTTAACGATCTCATGGAGAATATCTCCCCGTCCCACCAAGCGTACTATAGTATGGCCCGAGCCTTACGCGTAGACGCCGCCTCTCACATTCCTCCTCTCACTCGTCCCGACGTCACCATTGCCTTTGAAGCCGAAGAGAAAGCCAAATGCTTCGCCCACAGCATAGCGGCACAATGTTCGCCCAGCACGCAACCCGCGGATCCGTCCCACATCCAGGCGGTGGAGGACGAAGTTCTCCGCAGAGAATCTCTCACCATCACCGAAGACCCCGTCACAGTCTCTAATGATGCAATCTTGCTTCTCATTAGAAGTCAAAAGTCCAAAAAAGCTCCCGGTGCGGATGGTATTTCTAACCACGGACTCAAACACCTGCCTCAACAGGTTCTTACCTTGTTAGCTATCATTTTCAATGCCTGCTTCGACCACAGCTACTTTCCAAAAGCCTCGAAAGAAGCGACAGTCATAGGCATTCCCAAGCCGGGTAAACCTCTGAATGTCCCGGCTCACAGACCCATCAGCCTCCTCAAGGCCATGTCTAAACTTCTCGAAAGAGTCATACTCTCTCGAATGCGGAACCATCTGTTTCCAACGGATGGCGATCCCCTCATCATTCCCCACCAGTTCGGCTTCCGCGCTAAGCACTCCTGCCCTCAGCAAGTCCATCGAATCGTTGAGTACATACACGACGGCTTCTATCCGAAACGAAAGAAAATGATCGCAGTTTTCTTTGACGTAGCCAAGGCTTTCGACAAAGTCTGGCACAGCGGTCTCGTTTATAAACTCTACAGAATAGGCTTACCGGCTCACCTAGTTAGGATAATCGCGTCGTTTCTCAAAGACCGTACGTTTCGATTCAAACAAGAAGGCACGCTCTCCGCGCCTCGTCCCATAAAGGCTGGAGTTCCTCAAGGCTCAGTCCTCGCCCCTCTGTTGTACACCGAGTACACTAACGACATCCCCATCCCGCCGAAAGACGTCGAACTCGCCCTCTTTGCCGACGACACAGCCCTTTACACCAAAGGCCAAAGTGTCCCGGGTCTCACCACCAGACTCCAAAAAGCTGTAGACGCCCTCGGTGCATGGTTTCAAAAATGGCGTATCGATGTGAACCCAGACAAGAGTTCTGCGGTTTACTTCGACTGCAAACAACGTCGTGTCGCTGACAATCTGCACGTTCGAATGTTAGGTACTCCCATCCCCTGGAAGCGCACTACCAAATACTTAGGCGTCACCTTAGACCAGACGCTTTCTTTCAAGCCAAACGTAGATAGAGTAACGAAACTCGCCAGTTTTTACTTAGGCCGCTTATATAGTATGTTAGGTAGAAAAAGTAAAATGTCGTTCAGAAACAAACGTACGCTTTATAAGGTCTGCGTTAGACCAGTCATGACATATGCCTCGCCAGTCTTTGCCCACGCCAAACCTTCCGTCCTGCAAAAACTGCAGGTAGTTCAAAATCTCTTCTGCCGCAGGGCCACAGACGCACCGTGGTACGTGCGTAACGCGGACCTGCACAGAGATCTTGAACTACCTACAGTGCAACAGCACCTCAAAACACTCTCAGAATCGTTCTTTAAACGCGCCGAATCCCATCCCAATCCTCTAGTTCGAGATTCAGTCTCATATACTGCTCCTGTCTTAGATTCGAAATTCAAAGTCGCTAGACCGAGAAACGTGCACACGAACGTAGCGACGCAGCTGACGCTAGATCTCTTAGCTCTGCAGGCCGCAAATTCTAATTCTAACGTAAATTCTAATCCTAACGTAAATCCGAATTAATGCAATTTTATTTTTAAATTTTTTATGTTAATTATTTACTTTTCATTTTGAGCACCTTCAGTGCTTTGAGCACCTTCAGTGCTATGTAAATCCCAGCGGGTGACCCCTTCTGGGCCCCGCTAGCGCGGCCTCTTTCTCCAATTGGCCGTCGCTCAGATGAAGGCTGAGTAGCAAAAAATTGCACGAGCCGACAGGGGGTTTTTAAGTGGGTATGGTTCTGGTAGGCGTCGGGACGAGTCCCACATAACTCAGATCGCGCGCGCGGAGTATGCGTCAGAGCATTTTTTATATCCTCCTGCCCTTCCCGTGGAGGGGAACCAAAAAAAAAAGAAGAGTTATCAATTCATGTTACAACATAGAATCAAAAATGTAACCGAACTGTTGAATCACGTGTAACATCAGCCTACCAGCTGTAACAAAAAAGTAAACAAATATCTATCGCAAAATTGTATTTACTAGAATAAATTACCTACGTATTTTTTTTTTTTTGTTCCCCTCCGCGGGAAGGGCAGGAGGATAAAAATGCCCTGACGCATACTCTGGCGCGATTCCAAAGTTATGTGGGACTCGTCCCGACGCCTACCAGGACCATACCCACTAAAAACCCCCTGTCGGCTCGTGCATTTTTGCCACTCAGCCTTCATCGGAGCGACGGCCAATTGGAGAAAGAGGCCGCGCTAGCGGGGCCCAGAAGGGGTCACCCGCTGGGATTACATAGCACTGAAGGTGCTCAAAAATTAAAAGTAAAATAAAAACATTAAAAATGAAAAGTAAATAATGAAAACATTAAAAATTGAAAAATTAAATATGCATTAATTCGGATTTACGTTAGAATTAGAATTTACGTTAGAATTAGAATTTGCGGCCAGAAGGGCCTCGAGATCGCGTGACAGTCTGGTGGATGAGTACGTTTGCGCATTTCTAGGCCTAGCGACTTTGAACTTCGAGTCTAACACAGGAGCAGCATATGAGACAGAATCACGAACTAGAGGATTGGGATGGGTTTCGGAGCGTTTGAAGAACGCTTCAGAGAGAGTTTTGAGATATTGTTGTACTGTAGGCAGTTCAAGATCTCTATGCAAGTCCGCGTTACGCACGTACCACGGTGCGCCTGTGGCCCGGCGGCAAAAGAGGTTTTGAACTACCTGCAGTTTGTGCAGGAGGGAGGGTTTGGCGTGGGCAAAGATTGGCGAGGCATACGTCATGACGGGTCTAACGCAGACCTTGTAAAGTGTACGTTTGTTTCTGAAGGACATTTTACTTTTTCTACCTAACATGCTATTTAGGCGGACTAAATAGTGACGAGCGAGTTTCGAAACTCTTTCAACGTGTGGCTTGAAAGAAAGCGTCGGATATAATGTGACGCCTAAGTATTTAGTACTGCGCTTCCAGGGGATGGGAATGCCTAACATTCGAACGTGGGGATCGCCATCGGGACGACGGCGTTTGTGGTCGAAGCGCATCGCAGAACTCTTTTCAGGGTTCACATCGATGCGCCATTCTTGAAACCATGCACCAAGGGCGTTTACGGCCTTTTGGAGTCTGGTTACAAGGCGCCGAACACCGTGGCCTTTGGTATAGAGTGCGGTGTCGTCAGCGAAGAGGGCGAGTTCGACGCCTTTCGGCGGGATGGGAATGTCGTTGGTGTACACGGTGTACAGCAGAGGGGCGAGGACTGAGCCTTGAGGGACTCCAGCCTTTATGGGACGAGGTGCAGAAAGCGTGCCTTCGTGTTTAAATCGAAACGTACGGTCTTTGAGAAACGACGCTATTATCCTGACTAGGCGATCCGGTAAGCCTATCTTGTAGAGTTTATAAACGAGACCGCTGTGCCAGACTTTATCGAAAGCCTTGGCTACGTCAAAGAAAACCGCGACTGATTTATAACGACGCGGATAGAAACCGTCAAGTATATACTCGACGATTCGGTGGACTTGTTGAGGGCAGGAGTGTTTAGCGCGAAAGCCGAACTGATGGGGAATAATGAGAGGATCGCCATCCGTTGGAAACAGATGGTTCCGCATTCGAGAGAGTATGACTCTCTCGAGAAGTTTAGACATTGCCTTGAGGAGGCTGATGGGTCTGTGATTAGCCGGGACGTTCAGAGGTTTGCCCGGCTTGGGAATGCCTATGACTGTCGCTTCTTTCCAAGCTTTTGGAAAGTAGCTATGGTCGAAGCAGGCATTGAAAATGATAGCTAATAAGGTAAGCATCTGTTGAGGTAGGTGCTTAAGTGCGTGGTTGGAAATTCCATCCGCACCCGGAGCCTTTTTGGACTTTTGATTTCTAATGAGAAGCAAGATTTCATCATTAGAGACTGTGACAGGGTCGGCGGTGATGGGAAGAGAGTCTCTGCGAAGGACTTCGTCCTCCACCGCCTGGATGTGTGAGGGATCAGCAGGTTGCGTGCTGGGCGAGCATTGTGCGGCAATGCTGTCGGCGAAGCATTCGGCTTTCTCTTCGACTTCGAAGGCAGTAGTGCCGTCGGGACGAGTGAGAGGAGGAACGTGAGAAACGGTGTCTACGCGTAAGGCTCGGGCCATGCTATAGTACGCTTGGTGGGACGGAGAGATATTCGCCATGAGATCGTTCATCTGAGCGTCTCGGAGTTCCGCGAGGCAAGACCTAACTTTACGTTGAAGCTGATTCGCAGCTGTTCTATAGGCGGGCGTGGGATACTTCTTGGCTCTCCGGAGAGCCGCGTTTTTAGCTTTAATAAGATTGCTAACGGCTAAGGGAAGCGAACCTACGTACAATATTGGTCAATTTATAAACTATTCATGCGTATGAAGCCAAAATGGTTTAGTTCCCTCGGGCCAACTTTGCATGCGAGCATGGCGATAACCATTAAATTCTTACTAATATCATAAATGCCTGATAGAAGAATAACAGTTTGTTTTGCTTTCACGTCTAAATAACGTGAACCGTCACCATTTAGCATTCTGGTTGTCAAGTATGCTTTGTACCTAAAGGCCAAGGGGTACTTTTGACCTAGAAAAACGCACTGTCCACCAAAGATGCGCGGTCGAAGCCGTGGTCAAACCCTTGTCACAAGTTAGTTTATTTATTATTTGGTAATCCGATCTATTAGTATAAACATTAATACGATAGTAGGTATGTGATCTAGGGTACAAAGAAGAATATAAGGTCCCTTTCATCCTGAAAAAAGTATTGTTTTCGAAGGATTTTCGACGAAGCCTGCGGGTTAAAATTTGAGTGTACAAAATTTAATATCCTATTTGAGTGTACAAATCTAAAGGCTTCTAACTCTTACTCATCTTTACAACGAGCATATATAGGAATGATTTAATTGTTCGTTCATTTATATCGACGACGGAAAACAATAACTCTGATAAAACTAACTTTACACGTTGCCAAAATTACTTGCTTACGTACTTGCTTCGCAGTACATAATTATACTAAAATTGGAACGATACAGAGAAGATAAGCATGGCCCCTGCGCAAGGATGACACGCAAAATCGTGAAGCGTTCAGGTGCTCCCACACAGCAGTTATGTAACGTTATACAATATTGTGTAACACGATAATATTTTATACAAGCGTGTAACATACTCTACAACATGTTAAGAAATGTTATATGTTACAAAGGCTCCCACACTGGTTGAACTCGTTGTATAATATTATGTTCCAATCAGTTTGGGGTTTGGCAGTTTCCGCTAACGTCCCGCTGAGGCTCAGATGATGTTATACAACAAAAGTTATTTTTTGTTATAACATGCTGGAATCAGTTGTAAAACATTTTGTTACTTACACCAAACTTAATATCACACTTACACACACTTAACATATTTCATAAATCATTTGCCCCACACTGAAGATTTGTAATTTTGTACTCATATTATCTACTTGAATTAAACCTAGTTTGGAATCAACTTTAAGGAAAATATGATATAATAAGGAAAATATTCCATACGCTTGAACAGTAAATGATTTGGTATAGGACGTTGAACTGTGGTAACGAGTGTGCCACAAAAGTGACTTTTGCATTCTGACAGAAGTCAGGTTGTCATCTGACAGGAAATGAAAGCATTCACGGAGAGAGAGGGGAGAGGTGGGATTGAAATGGATATTGTAAAGAAGGGAGAGGATGTGAGGTTTTTGCCGATAACGTTTATATCAACCGTTATAAAAGTTTGTTATTGTTGTTTTGCCTTCTTTAGTTGCAGTCACATTAGTAATGCTGAAATATTACGTGAAAATATTGTAAAAATGTACGGCTTTAGACACAGATTTGAAGAATTCCTATTGCGTTCTAAATATGCAGTGCCAAATCTACATCAAAATGTAACATAAAACCAATCATAAAGATCAGTATCTAGTAAAATAATGTTCTGAATAAAGGACATTCAGTTACATCCATCATCATTCTACGGCAGAACGTCCAAATCCAATGCATGCCAGTATATTGGTGATGACTCGTGTTGACTCCATGCTAAGTAATTTTCTATAAAAAAAACTATCAGGGATGAAATTAACTAAATATTAATCGGTTGCTGAGCTCTGTTTCTAGAACTCATTTCGACAACCTATTTATTGCGAGTTGTGGTGAATATTTAAAATTTTACTAAGCACCTCAGTTTTCAACTCATCACACTTGCATTTTTTCTTTTATGCCGTAGTCGTAATTGCGTATATTTAAAATGTTTGACAATAGAGAGCCTTTTGAAACATATGCGTTTGCACTGTGATGATGAAGATGGAGTTGAAGACGAAGTATAATATGTATTTCGTAGAGCGTAAATAGTTTAAATTATAATTTTGCAAAGTTTTTTATGGTAAATATGATTCTTAAAAAGTCTAAAATCTTGAAGCCTTGTGATCTCGCAGGAGATCCGATTGTTACTTTTGTCCAGGTATTAAAATGGTTAGTAACTCACCCCCTTTTCAAATTTCAATACTATTTCTATTACTATTACTATTCAATACTATTTGTATCTAAAATACTCGTGTCTTACGCAGTTATGTCACTACATAAAATATACGTGTGAAGACAATTGGAATTTTGTTATCTAAATAGTATTTCGGAGTTTTAATAAATAAATTTAAAAATATCGGCAAAGGACGTCATTAGTCGGGGTGTTTTATTTAAGGGTGCTAATTAAAAAGACTTCTTTTAATAGCATTATTCGCCTTTAAAAATCTACATTGCCTTCTAAATTACTAACTTGCGAGCTTTTTAACGATTCTATCTTAGCCACTAAAAATATGTTGTCGCATGATGTTATGGCTGTAAAATTTTGAATTATCATCCAATTTCGATAATGGCGCTTCACCGGGTGCTGCCTTAAGACGCGCGCTTCGCTCGCTCGCCTCGCGCATGCTATAAATACAGCCTAACCATTAACCTAACTAGTAGTTAAGTTTAGGTTTTTAATATTTAGTAGGCGTTGCAAAAAAGACGAATTAGTGTATTAGGGTATCTCATTTTCCCGTGGCTTAGTTATAAAATTAGAAGTTTGATCACGTGGCCATTAAATAAATTTGTGGTTAGACTTAAAATTTTCCTTTATTTAATAATAGTGACTGTGGTTATTATATTGACTA
Source organism: Marasmarcha lunaedactyla (assembly GCA_923062675.1). Classification (NCBI taxonomy): domain Eukaryota; kingdom Metazoa; phylum Arthropoda; class Insecta; order Lepidoptera; family Pterophoridae; genus Marasmarcha; species Marasmarcha lunaedactyla. Next base: position 5,308,592 of record OV281350.1, read on the forward strand.
AGTATGAGTTGCCGACTGTAGGTAGGTAAGGCTGTACAATATGGCAGAAATTATTACAGAGGCACAGATTTCAAATCAGTTATGCAAAGACGTATTGAACTTCAAGACTATGAGGCGGTCCTACGGCACTTGAGGCACTTTTGATCATGATTAGTCTGCTTGAAATTATGATTTATTTCTGAGGTTTATTTTTTCTTCAGTTTGAGGTACAATGTATAAATATATAAATAAACATTTATATTAATATAAAAACGAACTTTTGTTCGCGGCCCGCGTAAAAATAAGGACTGGTAAATTTTATTTTATTGTATAATTATAAATTATTACCAACAACCAAGAACCAATGAGGAAGAATTTGATATTGAAACAATACGATTATTACTTCAGAGCAGAATTTCCAACAATAAGATTTTAAATATTTCTTCTTGCGACCGTGTCTTACTTCGTGGGCAGAAGTTTTAATTGGCAAAAGGAATGAAGCGGATAGGATTTCTTTATAAAAGCGGACAAAGCAAAACCAAGATGGGGCACTCATTCATTGTTTTAGCTCGGGGTAAATTTTCAGGGAAAGTAAACAAGTGCAGTGGAAAGAAAATACTATCAAACTAAAAGAAATCAGTATGTAGTGGCCAACCTTTGTGCATTCTTTGTTTATATTTCCTGCTTTTGCTTTTTTTTTGTATTTGTATGATGTGCAATAAAAAGTATTATTATTACTATTTTAACTTTCGACAGCACTGAATTAAATAAAATTAAATACAATAAAATAAAATGAAAACACGAAATAAATAAAATTGAAAGCAGGAAACGATCTTAATAAAACTCGTCATCAGACGAAAGTGTCATGTCTGAAAAAGGTGAATAAAATTGAAATATTTATTGAGGTAAAAAGAACTTTCAAACATTGAATTGGTTATTCAATTTTCGGGCTTAATTAAAAGCCGACCGTAGTCCAGTCTGAAATAATCGCCAGTTGAGTGTAAGCTTCTACCTATAATCTACCATCAAAAGGTTGCCGTGGTGTCACATTTTGATACCAACCCTCAGCTTTACCAAAGTAATAGATACAAAAACAAATTGCAAATGTCTATATTTTAAAATTAAACATTTTTTTACTAAGAATCTTTGCACATAGGCACAAAATGTCAATAGTTTTTCACGATGTAGTGATGAAATATATAGCCACTCACTAATTATTTAAAATTGAAAATGAAAATATTTTATTTCATCATAGGTAAACAAACAGTGATGAGTGTCTTCTGTTTCTCCGTCTTTATCGTGATTGCGTAAATAATAATAATAATAATATTTATTTCAGTACCAGTTTTGATCAATCTTAGTGCTTGGAATCTTCTTTTAGACTTTCACGCCTGTACTAGAATACTCACTCTTCCATAACAATAGATTAAAAAATAATAATATTAATAATAAATACAAGGCGTTACAAAAATGTTAAAAACCAAAAAATTGGTAATGTGTGTATGTGTTTATGAGTGAATTTGTGTGTGTGCGTGGGTATGTGTGTGTGTTTGTATGTATTTATGTGTGTTGCATCCATCCTTAAATCTGATTAAATTTAACTTTGAAATACACTTTACCTTTGGCTTTTAGAAGATATTAAAGGTAGATAGAGAGGAAAAAAGCCGGCGGAAAGAAAACCTCTCGGCACTCTTTTGTCAACATTGTAAAACACATAAAATAGGTAATTAGGAATACAGCTTGACTACGATATGAAAGAAACATATTACTCAATTCATAGTTTTGTATCCTAGTACCCAGTACCAAGTACTGATTTTTCAAGGATTACTCTCTTTAATTATAATTGTAGAAACATTGACACGTAAAACATATAAAAATCGGCTTTAATTCTAAATAACAGCATACAAACATTTGTATTCTTCCATTACACCCAAAAAAATGGAGTTAAGGACTTCTTTATTTGATTTGGATGTTTTCCTGTGCAAGTCAAGTATTTACCATTTTTTATACCCATATACAGGTAATGATCCCAGATTGGTATAAAATAATCACGTGTTTTTTATGTGATATGCAAATTGCATATTAAGCCATTTCCAAGTGGCGATGGCATCGCAAAATATCTTCCCACAACTCGCGCGTCGGCTACCCTAGAGAAAGACAGATTCTTAGAAAGTAAGCTTCATACATTTCAGCCTGAGACTGTGTAAGTACGCGTAATATAATTTATATTTTAAAAGTAAGACCTTTAAATAGGTATGCGTAACTCAAAGGGTTGTAAATGTGAGGTTATAATGATCGATGAAAATAACCGAACCATCGCCTGTATGTATACAACCCACTTCATAGAAAGACTCAAAAGAAAAATCCTCACTTTTGGTATTTTTACTTTGTCATTCAATAGAATTAATTTGATATATTTCTTGTTATTGCCAGACTTTTTTCGGAATATAAATTATATACTCTTATTAGAGGCCAGTAATTGAACAATTCCCGATAAAAAAATCAGTTTCGTATAATATTCGATAGTCAGTGAATTGAAAACAGAAAAGCCAATTCATAGAACGAATTCGCGTAATGCCCAATAAAGGACCTAAGCATTTAGGTTAGGTAGGTATTACTAAGTTATTTATAAGTATTTAAAAGATTTACAACAAAAAATTTTGTGTTTGTTTTCTCGCTTCCAAGTTCATATAAAAATTTAGAGAGTAGCATTTAATACATCGAAGTCCTTGTGAAGTTCCAATGACCTGAAAAAATGACAAAACCCCTGACTCACATGAATTGATCGGCTGAATCCACTTTCGATTCTTCAGCTTTCAAACAAACCATCATAATCGGCTTTTTAGTATGGGTGATATGGTGACACAGACAAATACACAAATACCCGCGTTAAATTTAGTACACCCCGTTTTTTGTGAAGAAAGTAAATAAAGTATCGACGTATTCCTTAAAAAAACATTAAAATTTATTCTTTATTCCTATTAATTGGTTGGGGAAATGCCGCCATCATTATAAGAACCCCTGTCTCCGTCATTTAAAGTGACAAGCAATTTGCATGCTTATCAGGGTACAAAATAGGCTTTTTTATTGACGAGGCAGATATCTCATTACTAAGTGATTTGTGAAGTGTGTTTCGTTATCACGTTGGAAAAAACCCCAAAATAATTCACTGTGACTGTCATAAATAGAGCTAAATACAGTATGTTAACAAACTAAAGACCATCGTTTGAATCAGGCTTTGTATACGCTGGAAAGGATCTAGTAAAACATATATAAAACAATACATGTACCATGACATATATTATATTCAATAGTAATTGGTGAGTGAAACTCTTGACCCTAAGGCTCGTGGCACTTACTTTCGAAACGAATTTTTTTTGCGTTTGAGCGGGGTAATTCTGCCATCTTTTTGGCTACGGTGCCTTCATTGGTGATTGTAGTTTTGGAGTCGTTTTTTATTTCTAGTATATTTTTAATATAAAAAAATTGATCGGCATCAATATTGTAAATGTTTCCTTAAGTTTTCACGATTTATTATATTAAATAAAACACTTTTTAACCAGATTTTATCACATTTTATTAGGTTTAAATTCTATTTTATTCGACATATCTTCTTCTAATACCTTTAAAGACTACAGAGAATATTGTTAGTTACACTCTTTACCTAAGGTAGAAAAGCATGACTACGTTTTACCCTATGAGGCTTTTCGCGATCCCTGCGGCGGTGACGAGGTGGACTGAAGTCGTTCTCACGAAGCACCTAGACCAAAGTTGTATCGTGATATTCACTACGAAGTGTTTTAAAATTTTCTATAAATTCATTTTATTTTTAAAGAAGCAGTTGGAAATTTTATAAAATCCTGCACCACCTCCATAATATCCATCCAAAATATTGAGCCATCATCGCCTGACTACTTAGAGACCAATTAGCTCCTCAGTGACAACCCACGTCGTTTCCGTGAAAGACGCTCGAGCGGAGACCTTCTAGCGTGCTGTAATACAAACTTGCAAATTTGGATTTTAAAAAAAGACACTTTATTTTTACACTTCAAATAATTGTTTATTTCGTTTATAGAAAAGACTGAGACAAGGAAGACCTTAGACATATCCAAGGCCCTTAATCGGGTCTGGCACGAAGCCCTCCTAAGCATGCTTCCTGCATATGGCATAGCATCTGGGCTCTGCGATATCCGATTTTCTGCGGGAACGATCGTAGTCGTCGCTGGCATCTGACCCAATGGTGATCAGTATCGGTGAACCTCAGGGATCTGTACTCTCTGAACTAAATCTTTCTGCACATTTATAACCTGCTTTTATCGGAAGACATTATTGGTTACGCTGATGACAGCACTGCTGTAGACAAATATGTGTTCAGATCAAATTTGAGAGACACTACGTAGAGTTTCCGACTAGGGTGAAGCCAACCTTGTCGATTACAACCCTTCGAAGGTGTGGAGAAGACTCCGGTAAAAAGAGCTTATTTAACTTGACGTGCACATTCCAAAGTGTATCTGCACCGATCACAAACCATCTAGGCTTTCTAGGCATGACCATCACGTCGAAACGGTTCGCTTTTGGACCATACTGTTGGAGAGTATGTCTTTTTAAAAAAAGGCTTAGATAGCGTCCAAACATTTCAACTCTAAACAGCTGCCTAACCTGTATACAGCGCAGGGTAGATTTTATATGAACTTAATTTGGGCATTGTTTTCTATCAATTAACAATATATATTTATACTGTTTGTCACTTCTTATGATAACGTAAACAAGGCGGGAAGAACCTACTCTGAATTTATCAATCATATCATGGCACCACTCCACGCGCGCCTGCTTCTGAGCACCGGTGAGGTTGTGGGGTACCCAGCGCGAAACAATAGTCCCATCGCAAAGGTGATTGTCTAGAATATCGTGAACACTTTCCGAAGTAATTTGCAGATTATGTTGAATCTCCGCGTATGTGATTCGCAAGTTTCGTTGCATCAAATTTTTCATTTGTAGCACGTTGTCTTCCATTACAGCATTCAAAGTACGACCACTGTTTTCTTCATCCTTCAAATTTAAGCGACCGCTCTTAAACTGTTTATTCCAGCGGCGCACAGTTGCTTTAGAAGGCGCCTGGTTCGAAGTCGATTAAACGATTCATCAGGTTTCAAGTTGGACCTGAAGTCTTAAAAACTCATTGTGCGATAATACTACATTTTTGTAAGACACACAAGAGTTTCATAATGCTGGTAAAAAAATTAAGAGGGAAATTTAAATTCGGAACAGATATATTATTAATTTTAAATAATTGTATTTTCAAATAAATCTTAACTACCCAGCGTTCCATACACAAAAAATTTTTTCCCAAAAATTTCTGAGTGGTCTGGTACGCTGTTAAGTTTGTTAAGATCTTATATATACATTGTCGGCTGCGCATTTTAGGTTCAACATTTTAGGTATTCTTACCAAAATTACTTATTAATTAATTTTTTCTCGTAAATATTACAACGCAAAAATATATGCAGACGTCATAAATCACCCAACAATTCGATATAATGTCCGTCAGTCAATAGACTGGCCGTGATAAGCATGCAAAGTGCTTGTCATCTAAAATAAGGGAGACAAGGGTATAATGATAACGGAATATCTCCAAGACCTTCGTGGTAAATTGGGAAGTTATATTTAAAGGAAACGTCGACACTTGTCGTTCTGGAAGCGTAGTAAAGTTAATCGATTAATTCGGATCAATGTGTATTAGTTGTTGTTTAGGCCATATAAATAAATAGGTTAATATATAAAATAAATGCTTGAACAATGTTCGGTTAGGTACATCCTCCATCCCTTTTACTCCTTGCCATTCTATCCTCACCTGTCTCCCTTCCTGACAGTTGCGCCTTGACTGCTCCATCGGCACCACCAAGATAATGTTTTAATTACTTACCAATTAATAACTGCGCTTATCAAAATATTAGGAAACTTCTATAGTGCAGTGTTGTGATATATTGTACTCTGTGTGTGAGGATCAATAAGGACGCTTGGGATTGCATAGGTGAGCGAAACCTTCCATACTTCCCACATCCAGCCAAACATTTGTTCAAGCATAGATAGATTGATCTTAATTCTATTCTTAAGCCTAAAAACAACCAACGGCCGCGTCTAGGATAGGATTTATTATTAATTACGACCCTAAAATAGGTTTAGATAAATTAATTTTAAAATAACCTACACCATTTGAAATTACACTCTTTTTCCTATAAAAAATAATTGCGTTCTCGAACGATCTTTGCGTAAGAAATCAACATGGCTACTACAGATATTTCGTTAAACGAGCGTCGTAGGTAATGCACGATTTACGTAGGTATCAAAATAAAGTAAATGTCTGTTTTTCACATATGCAAACTATATTTAAGAGCATGTTACAGTTAGATAGCAGTAATATGGACGCATTTATATCGAACGCGAGTACAATTGATATACTTCGTTCCGATTTTGTCCGCGCTTTAGACGAACGTAATGATTTTATTTCCTCAAACATTAATCTAGACGATGTATCTAATTGTGAGTCCATGCTAGCATTTGAGGATTTATATTCAAATCACGTGTACTCCACCGTGCTGCTGGGTACTGCGCATTGTCACGTGGTGGACCCAATCGTGTTGGTGGACAGCGCTTCACAACGTGATTTAATTACATTAAAGTGTTGTAATAAATTTAAATGTTTCAGTCCGATACTAAACGTGTGTGCGGGGTAGGCGATGTTAGTAATCCAGTGCCGGGACACACCTGCCTTACGCTCCGTTCTCGGCTGGACGAATCGGCGCGGTTTACCATACAGCCATTGGTCACCCATTGTATTACAAATGAGATGCCGACTGCACAGGTGTATTTAGTTCCCGTTGATAATAATAATGAGCAAAACAGTCTCGGTCTGCGTGCGTTCTCGAGCGCACGTCGATCGCAGACGCCTTCCCGCTCTTTTAGCCCCCGCGCTAATTGAGCACCCAAATTTCATAGTTGTTTACCGTATTAAGTTTCTAACGCCGTTTTCACGGCGGACAGTGGCTCGTTAACCGTACTTCTAATAAGTTTCTAACGCCGTTTTCACGGCGAATAGTGGCTTGTTAACCGTACTTCGTGGAACGAGAGCTTCGTCGACGGGAATTCGTTGTTCCAGGACTTCAAGTGCCGTGTTCGAGTAAGTTATCCGCGTCGTTCTCAACCGCCCTACTGCGTGTAGGGTGGTTTTAGGAAGTTAGTCATCGTTGTTAGTTCATATATTGTCCCTCCCCAACCCCTCCGCAATGGCTTCCCTAAGCTCTGATGAGATTAGGAAGAAGTTAGTTGATAGTACCGGTGCTGAAGGCATACATATAAATGCTGACAAGTTCCGTTTCTTAGATTCTCTCATCCCTCATTTCATGACGATAATGTCCACAATGGCCCCTCAGGCCACCCCAGTTCCCCAGACCCCTCAGGTCTTAGGCCCTCCCGCGTCCCCTTCCTCCAGTGACATGGAGTGCGAAAAAAACGCCCCTCCGCGCCGCAAGCGCGCACCCGCGACCGAGTCATCCTCGGATGCCACCCCAACTGGCCCTGATGAGCCTCCCTCTTTCACCCTTGTTAAGAAGCGCTCTAAGAAGCGCTCGAAACAAGACCCGGCGCCCTCGGCACCCGTCCCTACACCCCCTACGGCGTCTTCAACGCCAGCTGCCCCGGTGTCTTCAACACCCGCTCCGGCCCCGACTTCTGTCAAGGCCAAGATCCCACCACCCGTTTTCCTTCGGGAAAAGGGTAAATGGACTGAGGTCTCGACATTGTGCAATGAGCACAAAATCCATTACATCCGAGCAGCCAACTCGGGTGAATCTATTAAAATCTTAGTCTCGTCGATAGACGATTTTCGTGCTTTAACAAAGCTCCTCACCGATAAGCATTATGCTTATCATACTTATGCTCTGTCAGAAGAGCGTAAGATCAGAGCGGTACTCAGGGGAATCCCGTTCGAATTATCGAACGAGGCCATCCTGGAGGATCTGCAGTCCCAAGGCTTCCCGGCACTCGCGGTGCATAAAATGCACAGCAAGTACGGGAGGCAACACCCTCTCGCTTTGGTGATTCTCGCCAACGTCCCCAAGTCCAGAGAGATCCTGAAAGGGGTTAGCTCTATTTGCGGCCTCTCTGGGATCTCAATCGAGGCGCCTCATCGCCGCGGTCATCCCGGCCAGTGCCATCGGTGCCAGTTGTACGGGCACGCGGCAGCCAACTGCCGCGCACCGCCCAGGTGCGTCAAGTGCCTGGTCCCGCACTTCACTAAGGAGTGCAATCGTACTCCTGAAACTCCCTCTCCTCCCGATTGCGTGCTTTGTGGCCAGTCCGGCCACACCGCAAACTACAGGGGCTGCCCTCGTGCACCCCGCTGTATGCGCTCCAATTTCAAAAGGGCGGCTCCCAAACAGGCCCCGCGCCTTTCTCAAGAAAACTTTCCGCTGCTGCGTAGCCGGGTTCCTCCGGCTGCAAAGCCTACTCAGCCCAAGCCTGCTCCAGAAAACTGGAGGCAGCGTCCCGCATCGAATCCCATCCCGGCTCCTCGCCCATACAAACCCACTCCTCAATCCTCCGTAGCAGACGATATGCGTATCGTCTGCGACGCTATTAAAAATGTCGATGTTAGTGAAATCGCAGTCTTAGCCCGTAAACTTAGGGCTTCACGTACTCCGACAGAGCGTTTGCTAGCTCTGGCGGAGCATAGTTCCCTTCTCAATTCATTGTAGGTTCATTTAAATGAATTGATCCCTAAATCATGCTTCGGCCGACCTCTGCCCAGCCCCGGCTTCACCGGAGGCTGCCCAGAACGGCCACCAACTCATGTCCCTTTGAGCACCTTCAGTGCAACTTTCACTACAGGCGGAAGACCCGCTAGCGGGTCTCCGCCAGCGCGCCCAACTTCCCGACGGGTGTCGCTTCCGATGAAGGCTAACGGTAATAACTACAGCCAACAGGTGGTTTTTAGTGGGTAGGTGCCATTCTGGTGAGTCCCACATAACCCCCCCGCAGAGGAATTTACCTGCGGGCGGGTATGCATGACGCATCTTCCACCTCCCTCCCGCGAGGGTGCCTCGGCAGCAAAAAAAAAAAAATAAAAAAAATAATAATGAGCTGAATTCTCAATACGTAATACCACATCGCTCCGTAATTAGGACGGATAAAAGTACTACCAAATTGCGTGTAGTGTTAGACGGCAGTATGAAAACTACTTCCGGGTTATCACTTAATGATATTTTATATGTAGGTCCAAACTTGCAAAATGATTTTTTTCAAATAGTACTAAATTTTAGACTTTTTGAAACTGCGATCACCGCCGATATACGTCAAGTGTATTTGCGTATTGTTGTGCGACCTGAAGACAGAAAATTTCAGCGTATTTTATACCGTTTTGATCCTAATGAACCTCTACATTTATTTGAAGTAACGCAGGTACCATTTGGCTCGTGTGGTAGCCCGTACCTCGCGATGCATACGGTGCGGCGCCTGGCGTAGGACGGTGGCGCACGCTACCTGGCCACGGCGGTCGTGGCGTGCCGAGATTTGTGTAATATGGACGATCTGGCCAGTTCGTGCCTCGACACTCGTGAAGCGGTTCAAATATCGCGTCAGCTGATCGAGATGTTTTATGATGGGGGCTTCGAATTGGTCAAATTTTCAAGTAATTCGTCAGAAGTGCTTGCGAACATACCGTCTACACATAGGTTGATTGAAGACGTTGAATTCAGTAGTGATGATCATTTAAAGATCTTGGGACTCCGATGGCTACCGGCTGACGATAAATTTATGTTTACAGTTAATGTACGCAATTGTGAATGTACTACACGTAATATATTATCTAGTATTACTCGGTTATGGGATTTAATGGGCTTTGTCGCTCCGGTTACTTTATTGGCAAAATTAATAATTAAATCGTTATGGGCGAATAATATCGATTGGGACGAAACGCCTCCACAAGAAATTGTGTCGCTCTGGTGGCGATTTAAATCAGAGTTACCCGCTTTGGAGTCGATTAGAATACCGCGGTATATCGGTGTCGGGACCGACTGCGTGCTCACCATCTTGTGGTTTGCAGATGCATCGGAGAAAGCGTACGGAGGCGTTGTAAATTTACACGATTACTATTCTCAAGAAGATAGATTTCAAATAAATCTGTTTTGCACAAAGTCTAGAGTAGCCCTGCTGCGTAATGTGTCTCTTGCCAGGTTAGAACTATGTGGTAATCTAATTCTTGCGACATTAATGCGATTAGTTATCGATACTTACTCGCAGCGGACTACTATTGACAACGTTTTCGCGTTTTCGGACAGCACCGTGGCACTAACGTGGATCCACGCGTCGCCTGCACGTTGTCAAAACTTCGTTGCGAATAGAGTTGCGAAAATACAAGACCATTTACATCCTAGTAAGTTTCATTTTATCCCCGGCAAAGATAATCCAGCTGACTGCTTGTCACGCGGCTTAACACCTGCCCAGCTCGTTGAACATAAATTATGGTTCAGTGGGCCTGAATTTTCTAAATTACTTATCTTGGATTGGCCCATCAAACAGTTCGATCCCATATCAGCTAAGGATATCCCTGAAATAAAGTTAAATAAAGTCTTAGTTTCTTCTAACACCCAAGAACCTCCAGTTTTATACACACTTGCCCTTCGAGTTTCGTTGTGGGCTAAATTATTAATACATTACAAAATTACCTATGGATTTTAAATTATCTCATTTAGAAGTAGCTGAATTAACAATAATTAAATTCGTACAAAATATTTATTTTGAGGATAAGTATAAAAGGGTTAAATCAGGTAATAAATTATCTCCTGCCTTTCTCAAACTCAAAGGCTTTGTTCACGATGGCATTTTTCGTGTTGGAGGCCCACTAGCTAACGCACACTTAAATTATGATAGTCAGCATCCTATTTTGTTGCCACCTCGTGACCATGTTGTCAACCTAATTATTGATAATTAGCACAGAAAGTATTTACATACTGGTCCACAATTGCCTATGTCTTTGTTGAGACAAAAATTTTGGATTTTATCTGCAAGGAACATTGTTAGGCGGCGATTCCAACAATGCAATATTTGTTTGAAAACTAGACCTTGATTTCCTATTATTGCCGGCCTGTAGGGTTCAGGAAGCTAAGGCGTTCTTTCACACAGGCTTTGACTACGCGGGCCCATTGCGCATTATCCCGTATCGCCATCGTGAAATACACAAAAGGCTTATATATGTTTATTCGTATACTTAGTAACTAAGGCTGTGCATATTGAACTATGTAGTGACTTAAGTACAGAAGTGTCCGGTCGCTCACTTCCCTCTAATATGGTTGAGGAGGGCGATGGCTGGATCCCGCGTTAACTCGTGAACGGGTGCCGTTTGAGGTTTTTTTCGAACTGGTGGTAGAATCATGTTTTATTTGACGTCAATAAGAACAAGGAATTGTCAATGTTGAGAAATAAATATTTGAATTTGAATTTGTGTTTTTGAATGCGTTCAAACGCTTCCTGTCCCGTCGCGGCCCAGTCAAGATTATTTATACCGACTGTGGTACTAACTTCATTGGTGCAAAGTCTTAACTCGATGAAATGTACAAATTACTTTCATCTGAGCATTACAAAGATAGTTTTACCAATGAGATACGCGACAATAACATTAAATGGAAATTCAATCCTCATTCATCTCCCCACTTCGGAGGTGTATGGGAAGGTAATATACGATACGTGACAATGCACCTTCTCAAGGTAGTTGGTAATCAACTTCTTACCTTTGAGGAGATGTTGACGCTGTTAACCTAAATTGAGGCCGTACTGAACTCACCCCCTTTGTCAGTGCTGAGTTCGGATCCCTCTGAGCCAATAGCGCTAACGCCCGCTCATTTTCTCACATTGACTCGTCTTAAATCATTTCCTTTTCAAACTGTAGCTGAGAATATCAGTCTTATTAACAGGAAGCGTGCGGTAGATAATTTAGTTCAATCTTTTTGGAAAAGGTGGACAATAGAATATCTGAACACTCTACAAATACGTCAAAAATAGTTGAACGAAAGTACATTAATTGAAAAGGGTACCGTTGTCCTATTACAATCGGAAAATAGTTCTCCGCTGAATTGGCCAATAGAAAATACGTTTCCCGGAAGTGATGGAGTAGGCAGAGTCGTGACTGTTCGTACTAAATCGGGCACCTACCGCCGACCGGTAGTTAAAATATATCCAGTACCTACTCAATAACACTCTATGTAAATACAGTCCATAAATACAAAAATAATAATAATTATTATTATAAATAAATAAAAGAAAATGCTGCTGCTGGGGGGCATGTTTAGGCCAAATAAATAAATAGGTTAATATATTTAATAAATGCTTGAACAATGTTCGGTTAGGTACATCCTCCATCCCTTTTACTCCTTGCCATTCTATCCACACCTGTCTCCCTTCCTGACAGTTGCTCCTTGACAGCCCCATCGGCACAATCAAGATAATGTTCTAATTGACGGCCGAGTAGCGTAGTGGTCAGTAGCCCTGTCTCATACGCCGGAGGTCCCAGGTTCGAGTCCTGGCCGGGGCATTCATTTGTGTGATGAACACAGATGTTTGTTCTCGGGTCATGGTTGTTGATATTTATATATTTATGTTTATTCTGGGTTCCCCCCCAGTTCGCTGTATGGTCATCCATAACACAAGCTCTGCTTACTTTGGGGTCATAAAGTTGGTGTGTTTGTCTGGGGATTATTATTATTATTATTATAATTACTTACCAATTAATAACTGCGATTATCACGTGAAAAATAAGAAACTTCTATAGTGCAGTGTTGTGATATACTGTACTCTGTGTGTGAGGATCAATAAGGACGCTTGGGATTGCATAGGTTTGTGAAACCTTCCATACTTCCCACATCCAGCCAAACATTTGTTCAAGCATAGGTAGATTGATCTTAATTCTATTCTTAAGCCTAAAAACAACCAAGGGCCGCGTCAGTTTTACTAGAGTTTCTTTTGTTAAGATATCGTCTGGAGTACTAAAGTGCTTCCATTTTCGACCCCATAATAACCACGAAACACCTAAGTCTGTGCTTGTTCACGTTAACTCGCAGGCGTGGCGGGTGCGAGCGCAAAATATTTTTTTTTTTTTTTGCTGCCGAGGCACCCTCGCCGGAGGGAGGTGGAAGACGCGTCATGCATAACGCCCGCTGGTAAAGTCCTCTGCGGGGGGTTATGTGGGACTCACCAGAATGGCACCTACCCACTAAAAACCACCTGTTGGCTGTAGTTATTACCGTTAGCCTTCATCGGAAGCGACACCCGTCGGGAAGTTGGGCGCGCTGGTTTCCGCCTGTCGTGAAAGTTGCACTGAAGGTGCTCAAAGGGACATGAGTTGGTGGCCGTTCTGGGCAGCCTCCGGTGAAGCCGGGGCTGGGCAGAGGTCGGCTGAAGCATGATTTAGGGATCAATTCATTTAAATGAACCTATAATGAATTGAGAAGGGAACTATGCTCCGCCAGAGCTAGCAAACGCTCTGTCAGAGTACGTGAAGCCCTAAGTTTACGGGCTAAGACTGCGATTTCACTAACATCGATATTTTTCATAGCGTCGCAGACGATACGCATATCGTCTGCTACGGAGGATTGAGGAGTGGATTTGTATGGGCGAGGAGCCGGGATGGGATTCGATGCGGGGCGCTGCCTCCAGTTTTCTGGGGCAGGCCTGGACTGTGTAGGCTTTGCAGCCGGAGGAACCCGGCTACGCAGCGGTGGAAAGTTTTCTTGAGAAAGGCGCGGGGCCTGTTTGGGTGCCGCCCTTTTGAAATTGGAGCGCATACAACGGGGTGCACGAGGGCAGCCCCTGTAATTTGCGGTGTGGCCGGACTGGCCACAAAGCACGCAATCGGGAGGAGAGGGAGTTTCAGGAGTGCGATTGCACTCCTTAGTGAAGTGCGGGACCAGGCACTTGACGCACCTGGGCGGTGCGCGGCAGTTGGCCGCCGCGTGCCCGTACAACTGGCACCGATGGCACTGGCCGGGATGACCGCGGCGATGAGGCGCCTCGATCGAGATCCCAGAGAGGCCGCATATAGTGCTAACCCCTTTGAGGATCTCCCTGGACTTGGGGACGTTGGCGAGAACCACCAAAGCAAGAGGGTGTTGCCTCCCGTACTTGCTGTGCATTTTATGCACTGCGAGTGCCGGGAAGCCTTGGGACTGCAGATCTTCCAGGATAGCCTCGTTCGATAATTCGAACGGGACTCCCCTGAGTACCGCTCTGATCTTACGCTCTTCTCATAAGTATGATAAGCATATTACTTATCGGTGAGGAGCTTTGTTAAAGCACGAAAGTCGTCTATCGACGAGACTAAGATTTTAAAAGATTCACCCGAGTTGACCGCTCGGGTGTAATGAATCTTGTACTCATTGCACAATGTCGAAACCTACACGCAGTAGGGCAGTTGAGGACGACGCGGATAACTTACTCGAACACGAAGACTCGAGGCACCTGGAACGACGAATTCCCGTCGACGAAGCTCACGTTCCACGAAGTACGGTTAACAACCACTGTCCGCCGTGAAAACGGCGTTAGAAACTTATTAGATGTACGGTTAAATCCCACTTTCCGCCGTGAAAACGGCGTTAGAAACTTATTACGGTATACAACTATGAAATTATTTATTACGGCAACAACCAGTGAAATTTGGGTGCTCGATTAGCGCGAGGGCTAAGGGAGCGGGAAGGCGTCTGCGATCGACGTGCGCTCGAGAACGCACGCAGACCGAGACTCTCTCACGTATGAAACGCACGTTCGGTCTAAGTAGCGGGCAAGCTAGCGACAAGCGCGCGCGGCCGCTCGCGATTTTTTTTCCTCCCTCTGAGGGAGGGAGGTGGAAGATGCGTCATGCATACCGCCGCAGTCAACCGACTTCCACAACGGTGATGTGGGACTCACCAGAGTGGCATCTACCCACTAAAAACCACCTTAACGGCTGTAGCATGGGAATGCTGTCAGCCTTCATCGGAGCGACACGCGGGTAGGGAGGTGGGTGCGCAAGCAGGGACCCGCTAGAGGGTCACCCGCTGAGAATGCTAATCACTTAAGGTGCAAATGACATTTATATTGATGATTATAAGGCCTGGGCAGCCTTAAGCTGGTCCAGATTAGCCGAAAGTTGATCGGGGGGATCCGAGAGTGCATTTCTCGGTCTACGGACTTTGTACCTCGACGGCATGGACGGAGCAGTATAAGCTACTGACTCGCGTATAAGGGGGTTAGGGTGCTCTTCGGATCACTTAAAAAAAGCGGTGGAGAGCGTCCTAAGGTGTTGTTGTATAGTAGGTAGTTCGAGATCTCTGTGCAGGTCTGCGTTTCGCACGTACCACGGAGCATCCGTGGCCCGGCGGCAGAAGAGATTCTGGACTACCTGTAGTTTATACATATCAGAGGGTTTAGCATGTGCAAAGATTGGGGCGGCGTACGTCATGACTGGTCTCACGCAAACCTTAAAAAGCGTTCGCTTGTTCCTAAGAGACATTTTACTGTGCCTACCTAACATGCTGTTTAGGCGGGCCATGTAAAGACAGGCGAGTTTCGTGACGGTTACGGTAATGGTTACGCCTAGGTACTTGGTGGTTTGTGCCCACGGGATGGGCGTACCTAGCATTCGGATGTGGGGGTCGTAGGGACGACGGCGTTTGTGATCGAAGCGCATCGCAGAGCTTTTCTCTGGATTTGCATCGATACGCCATTTTTTAAACCAGGCTCCGAGGTCGTTTACGGCCTTCTGGAGTTTGGTGATGAGAGTGTCGAAGTGCACGCCCTTGCACGCCCCTATAGGCAGTGTCGTCGGCAAAGAGGAAGAGTTGAACACCTTTAGACGGAATAGGTATGTCATTGGTGTATGTAGTATATAATAGCGGGGCGAGTACCGAGCCCTGAGGGACGCCCGCCTTGAGGAGGCGGGGGGTGGAGAGCGTAGCTTCGTGTTTAAAACGATAGGTGCGATCTTTAAGGTAGGAGCCGACTAGTTTGACTAGTCGGTCGGGCAAGCTAATGATAACTAAAGATAAGCTAAAGATAATGAGGGGGTCACCGTCCGCTGGGAACAGGTGGTCCTTCATTCGAGCGAGTATGACTCTCCCAAGAAGTTTAGCCATGGCTTTGAGTAGGCTGATGGGTCTATGATTAGCTGGGATATTCAAAGGTTAACCCGGCTTGGAAATGCCTATGACTGTAGCTTCCTTCCAAGCTTTTGGAAAGTAGCTTAGGTCGAAGCAAGCATTGAAAATAATCGCAAGTAAGGTAAGCACCTGCCGAGGCAGCTGCTTAAGTGCATGGTTGGAAATTCCATCCGCACCCGGGGCCTTCTTGGATTTCTGTCTCCTGATGAGGAAGAGAATCTCCCTCATTAGACACTGTAATGGGGTCAGCGGTGACTGGACGGGAGTCTTTGCGAACGACTTCGTTTTCCACCGCCTGGATGTGCGCTGGGTCTGTGGGTTGGGTACTCGGGGAGCATTGTGAAGCAATGCTATCGGCAAAGCATTCAGCTTTCTCTTCGTCCTCGAAGGCGGTAGTGCCATCGGGACGAGACAATGGAGGGGTGTAAGTACGGGCGTCTAGTTGGAGGGTTTTCGCCATCCTATAGTACGCCGTGTGGGACGGAGAGATATTAATCATAGGATCATTCCTTTGAACGTCTCTGTATTCCGCGATGGTGGATTTGACCTTACGTTGAAGCCGATTTGCAACTAGCCTGTAGGCGGGTGTGGGGTAACACCTGGCTCTGTGGAGAGTGGTGTTTTTAGCTTTGATTAGGTTGCTAATGTCCAAGGGAAGCTTGGGCTTGCCATGCTTAGCATTCTCACTAATAGCCGAGTTGGTGGCGGTAGTGAGCGAAACGACTATCGAGTCGATTTTATCCGTGCTATCGGGATAGTCGGATGAAATCGCTAGGGGGCAGTCTGAGGCTTCCAAGGCCGAAGACAGGGTGTGCTTGAAACCTTCCCAGTTGGTATAGGTTTTCGGAGCAGGAGGGTCGTTTTGGGGTCTTAGTATTAGGGACACCGGGCGATGGTCGGATGCGGCTGTATGGTCTTAAGGTCGAGATTGATACCCTTGACGATGGCAAAGTCAAGGATATCAGGGTAATGAAGCGGGTTATCCGAGTAATGTGTCGGTGAACATAATGACTGATTGCCCTAGTTCGAGTAAGGCCCCGAAGTCACTTCTAAGGGGCGGTGTTCCACTAGGTATATAGACTGAGGCCAAGACTATGGTCCTGTGACCTGTCATAGCCAGCCTACATACTGTGGCCTCCATGTTGGTGAGTGGAAGCGTGGGAATCGGAGAACAATGAATACTTCTCTTGTAGTATATGGCAGTGCCGCCGATGCGGGCCTGTCATCACGCACAAGAGAGTATTTAAGAATGGTGAGACCCCTGGTGTGCAGGGGTTTTAAAAATGTCTCTTGAACAAGGATTAACTCGGGCTGTATGTTCTTAATGAACAGTTTGAGCTCCGGAAGTGGGTTGATTAGACCTCGGGTGTTAAATAAGATCAGGGTTTTGTGCGGCCATTCGTGGCGCTAAGTGGTGTATTCATTATATGATTATTTATAATGTTTTTAATAGAGATTCGTACTGGATGATTACCATCAGACGGTCCCTAGAAGTGCGGGCAGCGCGCAGTTTTCCTGTGCGCACTGTGCTATTTGCGTCATATCGACCCTTTGCGTTGTGTCGAATATCAATTGTAGATCCTCAGCCATTGAAGGCTGAGAAGTCTGTGGGCCTGCTGATAGAGCAGGGTGGGTGGGTGCAGCCGGACGCTGTCTCCAAGCGAGCACTGGAGTGGGCGTGGGCTGGGCGGGCTTTACTGCCGGGGAATCCCGGTGGCGCAGCGGTGGTAAATTCGAATTACGTATAAGGGGCGGGGCCCGTCTGGGTGCCGCCCTCCTATTAGTATGTCAGATTGTTTGGGGTGCGTGGGGGCAGCCCCTGTAGTTGGCGGTGTGGCCGGACTGGCCACACAGCACACAAGATTGAGGTGAGGTCCACTCCGGACTGTGACTGCACTTTTTAGTGGTGTGAGGTTCCAGGCACTTTACGCACCTGGGGCTGGCTGTGCAGTTGAGGGCCGCATGCCCGTAAAATTGGCAGCGGTGACACTGCCCGGGGTAGCCGCGGCGATGGGACATCTCAATCGAGATACCGGAGAGGCCGCAGATGGTGTTGACCTCTCTGAAGAAGTCGCAGGACCTGGGGGTGTTGGTCAGGATGACCAATGCCAGGGGGAATCGTCGGCCGTTCTTGCTGTGCATCTTGTGCACAGCTACGACGGGATAGCCCTGGGATTTAATGTCGTCAAAGATGACGTCATTGGGAATCTCATCGGGGTATCCCCTGAGAATTGCCTTTATCTTACGCTCTTCGGGGAGAGCGTAAGTGTGATAGGCTAATTGCCTGTGTGATAGGAGGGTCGTCAGCGCTCTGAAGGGACTGAAATTTTAACGGCCTCAGACATATTGAGGGCGTTTGTGAAACAGAAACGGTAACAAAATGTGAAATTTGAGGCCAAGTTAGCGCGGGAGCTAAAAAGGCGGGAAAAGCGTCTGCGATCGACGTGCGCTCGAGAACGCACGCAAACCGAGACTCTTGCTCGCGATTTTATCAAACGCGTAAGATGTTTGTGCGTGTTCACGTCGAACTAGCGGCGGAGCGCGATATTCACTCACGACGTCAGGTAAGTTCAATCAGTTTGAACTTGTCGCTAGAAACGATAGCACTCAATTCATCATGTCGTTCAATACAGAAGAATTGATTTGTGCTGTAATCAAATAATTTGACGGTCATCCTGGTATATTCAAAAAATCTTAAAGGATGTTCTCTCAAATTACTATTTAAAGTACGAAATTCACCATACCGTTTTCTTTCTTTATTAATTTCGTGTAAACCAATTCTAATTTTTATCGGCTCCCACTTTAGGTATTAATTTTCGGTTAAAAATAAATGATCGTCGTCTCCAAATTAATAGTGTTATAACTAATTTCAGATTTATGTAATTTAGTTAGATGTAGATTTAGTTAATGATTGTCACTTGGATACAATTAGATGATTAATTAGATATATTAAAATAATTGAGATAGAAACAAAAAAATTATCTGCTCGAATTTTTGCAAAAACTCCTTTAAACAATAAAT
Source organism: Marasmarcha lunaedactyla (assembly GCA_923062675.1). NCBI lineage: Eukaryota > Metazoa > Arthropoda > Insecta > Lepidoptera > Pterophoridae > Marasmarcha > Marasmarcha lunaedactyla. Next base: position 5,327,773 of record OV281350.1, read on the forward strand.
TTTTTCAAACTGAGGCACTATCTATAATTAAGACGGGAAATAAAAGCAATAATTTTTTTCTTATATTTCGATTTAAATTTGAAGTATACTATGGATGCAGTATGAATATTTTCCAATTGGAATAGTAGGCACGTTTCCAAATATTTATAAAAAAAATTTGCCACTTTTTTCCGCCAAAATACCTTTAATTTTTCTGTATTTATTACCAATGAGAAATCGTAAATAAGGTATTCCTTAAATTTTTTTTTATTTTGTAATAGCCGACAAAGGACCACGCGATCCACCTGGTAAGTGACACCCGTGCCCATAGACACCATTTATCGTACATGTTTGGTTAAAAGTTATATAGAAAGGTATTAGTTATTATTATCGATTTAAGATGTGACTGAAAACAAATTGCCTTTTTCCGCAATTACACTTACTGTTTATTGAATACACACCACGTAAACATAGCTATATAGTGGGTTATATTAGAAGTACTGTAGTACTGCAGACGAAATCCTAAAATAAGAAACTGTACTAGCACTAAAAATCTATATTGTTCACTCTATATGGTATGTTGGTCAATTTTGTAATAACGTGCAGGTTCCGAAAGTTGCTTTGTCGACATGCCCACTACTTGGTAGATCAACTCCACATCTTTACAGCGAATATGTACAGCGAATGAATATGCACACCGAAGGACTAATTATACTTGTATATTACGCCTGTTCTGTAGAGAACACCTTTCGGTAGACAAAACCTAATATACTGTGTTTGCTATATACCTAGAAATAAGAGTAACACATATACCACAAGTACTAAGTGCTCTTCGGCGTGAGTAAGCATTTCCTCTAAACCTTTTTATCAGGAGAGACTAAATGGAACAAATATTTTCGTCTTCGTCATTTCAGGTAAATTTAAACCAACTTACACAGATACATCTAAAAAGATAATTGCTCGTAAACATTTTGTATCACCGGTTCAGATTTAACTAATCGATTAATCTTTAAATCATATTAATTTTAAAATCTTGTATGGCTTCATAGAAATGTAAAACACGCTTATTGACCTGTAATTCAACTACAGATGAAAGGACTCGCGGTTTTTAAGCTCTTTAAAAGGAAATCGACTCAAGTCATTTGGTTAACAACTCAATGAGTCTTTCAACCTTGAACCCTAAGTCTTATTTGAAGCCAAGACTGGGACTCGAGGCCTTATTTTAAGACGAAGTCATTTTGAAATGACTATAAATTTGAAACGACTCAGTCTCAACGAAAATGTTCGAACCCTTTTAAAACGACTTGGTTCGTGGGAGTCTTAAGTCGTGAGGCGCGTTTATACTCGTATAAGTACTAGAATTATTAATGTCGATATGTATGTCGCGTTCATACGCTAATTATTACAGTTAAAAGAAGCTAATAGGTAGGTACGCAGATTTATTTAATTTTTTTGATTTAAAACTATCAAGTGAAACTTTGTGGACAATAAATAAATAATGCCTAATATTAAATGAAATAATTTAGTATCCTAATGGTAAAAGATTTATTGAAGAAGAAACTTTCGCATTTATAATATTTGCAAGATAAGATAAGATGTTAAATAGCTCATTTTATGCTATCGATTTTACTAAAAGTCGTTTTATTTCAAAGTTAAACTCTAATGACTGAAGTGAAAAGAAGAAGTAAAAAGCCTCAAGTCGTATTTTTTGAGTCGAGTGCTAAATATTGACGCGAGTTTTGATTGAAAAGGTTTATAAACCTCGAGTCCTTTCATCACTAAATTCAACCACACAGAAAAGAAAGAAGAAAGAAAAACTATTTTGCCAACTGTTTTGTTATAATTATTATAAAACTAAGTATGGAAACTAAAAATGGAAAATTGCGTGGTAAAAACAGTAATAACAAATAAAAAAATTGTAATACTCTCCGGCTCATCGTGAGTCGGGACACCGCCGAGGCAGGTCCGGCGTGTTTTCTTGAGCCTTACAAAAACCTTGCTTCAATAGGTCCCCACAGTGAGTTCCGGTCAAAGGGACGGAACAACAAAATCAATTTCAACTGAAGCCTACAGTTGGCTACGCGTCATAAGTCGCTATAATAATGGCAATCGCTATTTATGAATAAAACACCTACAATTAATGATAATAAAAAGTTATTGTATAAGCAAACTGTGGTATAATATAAACACTGAGAACCTTTTTCAATAAATGGCTGCTGATATATTAAACACTATAGAATCTACTGAAGACCTTGTCGATGTGTGAGTAGTAGCCCTTTTTTGGATGCAGCAAAATCCTCATGGATACCCGGCCGAGCGGGGGCTGCAGTCGTGTGATACCGGACTCTTACCGGCTAAAAACCTGCGGCATCCGTTTGGGTGCATCAAGCCGGGTCACGGGGATCTTGCGCATTCCGTTCGCGGCCCGACAGTGTTAGTGTTATCGCTCTGTGCACCACCAGCGACGTGTGAATACCTGTATTCTATATATTAAATAACACATTAAAACTAAATAATACAATATTATTTAATATTTTAATACAAATATTGACGGCCAAGTGGCATAGCCCTGCCTCATACACTGGAGGTCCCAGGTTCGAGTCCTGTCCGGGGCATTCCTTTGTGTCATGAACACAGATGTTTGTTCTCGGGTCATATTTGTTATATTTATATGTATTTTCATTCTGGGTTCCCTCCTAGTTCATTGTGTGGTCATCAATTACACAAACTCTGCTTACTTTAGGGCCATACAGTTGGTGTGTTCCACTAGGGATTGTATTATTTATATAGTATCAACACAGGGCGATGAAAAATACCTCAGGAAGCGAACAACCTCAGAACATCAAAACGAACATGCTTTTTCTACGATCTCCTTTGTGTACGTTGCGTAACTCTAAAATAATATTTTATCGCTACATACAAAACAAATCAGCTTGATCGCCAGTTTTGTTTAGTTCTTTTTGATGATCCGAGGCTGGATTTTTCGGCTTCCTTTCTGATCACCCTGTACTTGTTTAAAGTACGACGAGTAAGTAGATCAGTATTCAGAAGGTAATAAGTGTGATGGATCTATTTTGGGGTACAATGACCTACTTACAACAAGCAATATAACTGTAGGTATTATTAAAGAGGTATTTATATACATTTGGGCCCTACTACAGCGAGATGTTAAATCTCGCATACGTGAACTGCGTTTTAACAACTGGGACGCGCTTCGTGAAGAGATTTCGCCTTCGCATCTGGCTTACTGGATCCTGGCGAAGTCTCTCAAAATTATCTCTACCGCGTCATCGATTCCTTCGCTCTTTAGGCATCCGCCCATGTCTCCCGCCTTCGATGACTCTGAAAAAGTTGAAACCCTAGCCAATAGCTTAGCCCAACAATGTACACTGAGTACAGAGAGCGCTAACGCCCTCCACATAGAAACTGTGAATAGCACAGTCGAAACTAAATGCGGCAACCCACCGATTGATACCCTCCAACCGGTAACGGTGGAAAAGGTATAGACAATAATTAAAAACTTAAAACCGCGAAAAGCCCCAAGTCCAGACGAAATACCAGGTTCTGAAAGCTCTCCCACTCGCACTCATACATCTGTTAGTAGTTATGTTCAATAACTTACTAACAAACTGCTTCTTTCTGCAAACCTGGAAGGAAGCGATTGTCATAGGTATTAGGAGACCCGGAAAACCGGCTAATCTACCCACAAGCTACCGTAGAAACCCGATAGGCACGGATGCGCTTTTCTTTGAAGTGGCTCAAGCCTTTGACACGGTCTGGCACAAGGGCTTGTTATATAAGCTCTTTGAACTTACCGTCAGGGCAGGTCGCGTGTTCGTTTGCTGGCTATGAAAATAGTAAAAAAAAGATCTCTACTAATAAATATTTAATTGTAGTTAACATTAAAACAATTACATGTATTGAACTTATCCTAACTTTAATATTCAGAAATATTGTATAGTGAAAATTATATTTTAAGGTAGTGGTAATTAGGAATACTTTTGTTCAGTCCCCATGCATAATTTTTACATTACATAGATATGGTTTTTAGTTTAATATAGTCTGCATTACCAAATAAAACTGTATGTATACATATGAAGAGCCGTCAGGTCTTCCTAGCTCAGGAGACAAGGATCATTTATAATTGTTATTTTGTATTTATTTGCATAATAAATATTATTATTATTATTTTATTATTATTAATATAAAATGTTGAAGTAACGTCATGATTCTTGATTGATGTCTTAAAGGATTTTTTGCAAAAATTCGAACAGATTTTTTTTGTTTTAACCTTTAATTCACTTCCTGAATCCCAGGGACTCGCATCAAAACTTTGAAGTAAAATTTTTCGTACGTTTTAGAGGTTAGGTATCTCCCCGACCTTAGCGCGAGCGACGCGGAACCGAAGCTCGGAAACGGCTCCTATGTGGTGAGTTATTAAGCAAAGTGAGTCCGAGGGACTCACACTAGTTATTTGTGTTACAGTTTTGGACATTTAATTGGATTTTTATTCATTACATTTTTGTTGTTAATAGTGGCTAGTACATAGTGGTTTTTAAACTAAGTACGTTTTATTTTTGTTCCAGAATTTTAAAATATTCTACATATTCGTGTAGTAGACGAAAGACGCGTTGGCCTATGGCTGTTTTTTTTTAGAATTGTTGACATGGCTGGTACTAATGCCCAGGTTATTTATGAAAGTTAAACAGGTTTACCAAAGCTGTTAAGATTGTAGTTTCTGAAAAGCAATGCATGAGAGAAAATATTACTCTGTAAGCCACTACAAAAAAAATAACAAAGACTGCTTATCTGTCGGCGAAATGTATGAGCCTTGTTCAAAAAAGATATGCGACGCTGCTTGTAAATAGTCACCGAAACCCCGTGCACGTTTTTTATTTTTGTATGGAAGCATGCCATTTGTTTCTTTAATTTAATTTTTCATATCTATGACACTTCAAAAACAATGTTTTTTTGTTTAATATTCAGTGATTTTATAAAATTTTGGATGAGTTTAATAAAGTCCTTATTTTTTGAGATTGATAATTTTAGCTTCTTTGATTTGTTAGAGGAACTCAAATATTATTAAGTTTTGTTTTAATTTTTATTTAGTTTAATAAGTGAAAAGAAGATAACAATAAAGAAAAATTCAAATAATAATGTTTTATCACCTAAAAATTTTTAAATAATAAATGCGAGTCCGTGGGACTCATAGAAGGTGCTTACGTTAGTCTAGTTCACCTAGTGAATAGGGGGTTAATCTTAAATATTATAATGTATCTAATTAATATTAGATGATTAAACGAACTTCCGAGTGAAGTTCTATCGCTATTACAGGAGTCGCTTCATTCGAAGATAGTATTTAATTAACAAGGTAGTCCTTTTAAGGTACTAGGTAACTTCGCATTTGACTTATTCAAAAAACTTTTGTCTTTTTACTTGATCAACCCCGGTCCCGGCAAGTCTTCATTTTTTAGAGATCAAAACAAAACTTTTGTATGGGTTCTTTATATATCTTCGAATGAAGCGTCTTTTGTCTTTACAAATTATAATTAATTTAAATACGTTTATTCATCAAATTTCTTACTTTAGTACATAATTTAAGAATCCAGTAACCTATTTAATAATTTAATTTTAATTATTCTCTTTATCGGAAGATATTGGGTGGTTTGTACCTTTATTGAGTACGGACAAGGCAAAGTCGTTTAGTGGGTCTAATATCGGTTTATGGTAAAATTTTGTAAAGGCCTGAGTGTTTTAGGTCCACCCAGCCGTTTCTCGGATAACCTACACTGAGCACGTGCCGCGTGCTGAGTGCGCTGAACACACTCATGTCAACGCCGCTCGTACCTGCTTTATCCACCGACTTAGCGTTTGACTCGACGCGGCTCTGTGAGGGGGCCTTTCATGTTACAAACAAGAACCCCGGGTTCGAAGCTTTAATATTTTTCGTCACAAAAAAATAATCCTTTAGAGTCGATACAGGACATATCATTATGTTATTTTTAAAGATTGGCAAAGATAACACAGGTTGTTTACGATTTGGGGCTGTGGTTTTAATGATGTATATTATGATTACGTGTACGGATGCAAAAACTATATTTTCTAGTTTAATCTCTGGACCCTATGTCGGTGCATGCGGCTATCGATGTAACGGTAACTTTTTGGTAATTTTTTCAAAAGTTAAAGTAATATAAGGATATCACAGAGAAAGCTGATTAAGAACTAATTTGGGTCCCAAGAAAATGTTTACTTCGATGTTTACTTTGGTTTCATTATACAGGCTTCTTGTAAAATTTCCCTCATCATTGCCCATATCTTCGCCTAGCAATAGAGACAAGGCTGAACGGTGCGAATTTAATGAACCGAATGAACAACCCTTATTAAATTGCTCATTTAGAAAACAGAGAATTAATAAAACAGGTTTATGAACATATCGGTATTACGTAACGTACAAAACTCCCACCATGACCTCAACGTGATATTGTATTGACAAAAAGTCATGGGTGCCAGAGAAGCGAGCATCAACGTCAGGGTCTCTGGCATACAGTCGCGCCGGAAGAACGCCGCCGCCCGGAGCGTCTCGTGGCACCCAGGATAAGGCTGGAGTGCTTTGCTTTGGTGCTGTTATGGGAGTTAATTAAATCTTTTGATTCAATTCAAATCAATTATTTTTCTTACACATTTTAAGACAAGGGAAAATGGAGAAATGGTAAAAATTACGCAGAGGCCCAATTAATCGTAATCGCATCGATTATGACTGCATACGACTGAATGCGTCACACTTGCAAACAAACATTAAAGCAAAAATCCACAAATTACGTTCGTCGCCAAATGCCCTAGCCAAATGTGTCTAGTTAGAGTATTTAAATGTGGAAATTGAATACCACCCATCCTATTGATGTAACGAATAGCGATGGTTTTTTCAATACGTAATAATATTGCACAATTTCTTTCTTCCCCGGCTGAACTTTTGAAGCCAAAGGTATTCTTTTTCACTATGTTTCCAAAAATCATAAAATTTATTGTTTTGGAATACTGCGCCCCAGCCTGTTCTGAATGCATCTGTATATATCTTATAAATTATGATTTAATAAGATTAAATCTTCTAACAGTAATTTAGGGAGTTTAATTTTTGCCTCATAGTTGTACTTATTTTAAAGTTAGACAGGCTGCGAACAGTGCACCATCTCGCAAAATCTCGTCTCGAGCATATTTGAAGTTTCATTAATTTATTTATTATTATACCGCTTATCGTTAGGTAAAAAAATAGACATCTGTTGGATGTTAAACATAAAGCCTAAAAATGTTGCTGACTTTGTCGGTACTAGTCGATTTTTGTCCAAATTCACAACAAGTGACTTACAACTTCGCGCATAATTTTTGTAAATACCCCCGGAGCAACGGATAATCCATACGGCATGGCTGTAAACTCGTATGCGATTGGCTCAAACATATCGTTTTCTTGAAATTGAAATAGTTGGTATTTTTTGTAAGTAACAAATATAGGTACGAGTAGGTATGATCTTTCTTATCTATGTTAGCTAAGAAACCATAATGGGGAATTAATTTAGAAGCAGTTTTATAAGCTTCCATTTTGAAGTGTATTTTTTCTACAAAATTGTATGGGTAATATTATTTTTTTTTTTGTACGAACCGTTTTTCGCCGTTGAGTTTCAGCGCTAAAAATATTTATTTGTTATATTTTGTGATATATATCACTTGAGGTATACACACAAGGTTCTATAGCCTCTAAGTCTAACAATTTATTAATTGCTATTATCATTTTTCGTTTTTCACTGTGCTACAAAATATGTTTGGGAGTAATACTGGTGTAATTTTATCATGAAATGAAATTGAGAAACAGAATTTTATATATTTTAAAATAGTTTCATTATTTGTTATTTTTTAGGCCAATTATCGTAAAAGAAATGGATTCGAACTGCGTGTACCTGAATTATGGTTGATTGGGTGCAAGAGTCCCGGACTGGTTGAATTTTGCGTTGAACGCCGAATTCAAATGTGGACGCCGAAGTGGAGGCACTGGCTCTTTCCATTGACGTCGCCCCCCCCCCTGTTTGACGGGTAACGAGGAGTTCCCATCCAGTTTCTCGACTTGGTTGACCGGTTACCTGTCGATGTTTGGGGAGTACTTAGATAGCTTCAGTGTACTTTATTATTATTATTATTACTTTTTTTTAAAGCGGTTATTCCATAACTGGAGCCGCTTAAGCCCCGAGGTTAGAAAGAATCTCTGGATCCATGTCGGAAATAATTCTCCCGACTGGCCCGGTTCATTTTGGGAGGTCTAGGGTTCCAGATTAGGGAGCGTCTACATAGAGAGCTTAGGTATAGCGGTAACCGAAATGGCTAGCTGGAGATTCGTCCGCTGGGTTCATCATTATATTTAAATAATTTTAATGACGACTTTCAGATTTGAAAAAAAAATATAAATAATAGAATATTACGAAATACAGATATTGTGTTAAATCCTTTTAAGACTACACGCATTTTCTGTAGTCGTATTAAAATTTTTAAACGTTATTGAAAAAATAGTCAAAAATAACAATACGAGTACTATACAGCATTAATCGGAATAAGAAACATCAGGTAGAATACAACCATTAATTTATGCGGATAACGTGATATATCTATTATAGATTACACGTATTTTCTGCATCTTTTGACAAAGCAAAATTATAGCTTATAATAATAAACATCATGTAGAAAACTACCAGGAATTAATGCAGATAGCGTGATATATCTATTATAGATTACACGTATTTTCTGCATCTTTTCTCCCAAGCGAAATAAAATTTAAAATAATAAACAGTATGTAGAAGACGCCCAGGAATTTTTGCCGATAGAGTAATACATCTATTATAGATAACACGTATTTTCTGCATCTTTTCGACAAAGCGAAAATTAAAGTTTACAATAATAATCATCAGGTAGAAGACTAACAGGAATTTATGCAGATAACGTGATATATCTATTATAGATAACACGAATTTTCTGCATATTTTCTATAAAGCGAAATTTGAGTTCATAATAAAAAACAACATGTAGAAGACTACCAGCAATTTATGCGGATAACGTGATATAACTATTTTGACAAGCACATCGATACTATTGTTACAAAGGCATCGAGAGCTCTAGGTTTTGTGATTAGAACCTCAGCTGACTTCCAAAACATAAAAACTCTCAAAATTCTGTATTGCTCCTATGTTCGCAGCCTTTTAGAGTACGCTTCCACAGTCTGGAACCCCATATACAATGTTTACATCGATCGCATTGAGAAAATACAAAAGTGCTTCTTAAGGTATCTTCAATTCAAATCAAAAATATATGACGAGGATTATGTAAAGCGCTGCAGGCGACACCATATTTTGCCTTTGCATCTCAGAAGGCAAATGTTAGATGTATCTCTGCTTTTAAAGATAGCGCAGAATGTGGTGGACGCGCCGGAGCTTCTTAGCAAAATATTAATTCGTACGCACAATAAATCCTTCAGGCAACCTAAACTCCTATTTGTTCCCACTGTCACTACGAATTACAGGCAAAATTCATATTTTTGAGAGCATGTGAAACTTTTAACAACGTTAGCGGAGAGTTGGACATCGATTTGTTTTGAACCAGTTCAGAAAAGACAAAGAAGTTGATTTGTACAAATTTTTTCTAAAATATTTATTAATTTTTTTGTATGTTATCTTTTTTTTTCTATCATCCTTTCTTCATCTTTTTTTTTTAAGGCGTTGTTTGGTTACAACTGGCATTGATATAAAGTAATTTATTGTTATATAATTTATTCGTGAAAACTTCTTGTTAGCCTTAGTACCTGTCATATCTGTCACTTATTGTACCAACATAGCTGTAAGTTTTCCTAAAATAATAAAATAAATAAAATAAAAATATAACACGTGTTTATGCATCTTTCCAATAAAGCGAAATTATAGTTTATAGATACCCGCGATCACTTATGAAAGAAACAAAAAATGGCGAACCTCATCGGAAGAAATAACGAGTCACTATCGTTTATTCTTTATTGTTAGTTCTAATTTTCGAACTTTTAGTTCAACTTTTACAGGACATTTAATATTAAACTGTTAAGTTACTCGTTGGTATAATACGTGTGCTTATTACCACGCACGAGAAAATAATGAAGACTTGCCGGGACCGGGGTTGATCGTGTAAAAAGACGGAATTTTTTTTGAATAAGTTAAATGACATACTTGTGAACTAAAACTGTGCGAAGTTACCTAGTACCTTAAAAGGACTACCTGTTTAATTATATACTAACTGAATTATTTTATTTTATTTTATTCAGATTGGTACAGTCACAGACATCAGATCAAAAACAATTTTAGATAACTTACATATGATTACATTACAAATCTAACATCCTATTACAACCATACACAGCTTACAAGAGAAACTTTACGTTCCAGTTGTTACTGGTCAACTACAAACAGTAATTAAAGACTACAAAAAAAATCAAATTAAATTAAGAGTTACAAAAGGTTTTTTCTTTTTTAAGATTTTTTAAGTTTCTTTTTAAGATTCACAGTTAAGCCAACATAATATAACTAACAGTTCAATAACACTATAATAATTCCAACGGCTCACTGTAAAGCTTGGTCTTAAATGAAAAATAATTATTAAATAATAAATCAATATCGTCACTTTTTAAATTATTATAAAGTCAGCACATTCGATGTAAGGGGTTATTTTCGGAAACATTGTTATTTGAGAGCGGAATATGGAATAACTGCGGATGACGCACAGACCGAGTGGGAACCTTGAACAGTATTTGTTCAAGTAATTTACCTTCATCACCGCCGACACCATGTGTGATTTTATACAGAGTACAAAGGTCCGAGATCTTCCTCCTTGTAGCTAAAGATGCTAAACTAAAGTGATTTAGCCTATCTTCATAGGTAGAGATGTTCTTTCGAAGTCCTAACCTCGCACATAAGCTACGTAAGAAGCGACGTTGTATAGACTCTATGCGATCTATGTGAACTTTATAAATAGGTGAGCAAACGTTGGAACAATATTCCAGTATACTTCTTACCAGAGAGCAGTACAATAGTATCCATGATGAGGGCTGCCGAAATGGGTTAGCGACGCGAAATATGAATGAGAGCATTTTGTATGCTTTACTACATATATGATCGTAATGTGATCTGAAAGATAAAGCCGAATCATACATAACACCTAGGTCTCGCACTACATAGAAGCGCATCTCCTTTTATTTTATATTGGTATGATACCTTATATTTATGTTTAGAGAATATAATTACTTGGCATTTTTTGATGTTAAGAGCCATGCACACCATTGTTCTATTTTGTCAAGATCTTTTTGTAGCGCTTCACAATCAAATACATCATGGATATGACGATAAATTTTTATGTCATCGGCATATGCTAAACATGGACTATCGATGCTTTGTAGTAGGGCATTTATAAAAATTAAGAAAAGTAATGGACCTAGATTAGAGCCTTGAGGAATTCCTGAAGTGGCTAGGAATGGTCTAGAATCAAAGCCATGTAGAGCAACTATCTGAGTGCGAGTGTCCAAGTATGATTTTGTCCACCGATAAAGATCTCCATGAATGCCCAGATGATAAGTTTTTATCAATAATATTTGGTGACAGACGGTGACAGAATGAAGCGACGATATATAGCTAACTTATCATAGATTGATTATCAATGTTTATAATTTGAAAGTAGTAAACATTTTACTAATTGAATCTCAAACATTTCAATGATGATGAAAAGAAATTACTTTTTGAATGTTGTAGTAAATACGTATACTAAAGTGACCGAACACTCCATAAATATCAGTAATTCTCCGCCTATATACGTGAATGTTTACAGATTACGGGTAAGTTATAAGGAAGAAGTTGATAAGCAAACAAAAAATATCTTAGACAAAAATATTGTTAGTCAGTCAGTTTCCCCGAGGAGCGCCCCGGTGGGATTTTGTAAGAATTTAGATGAGTCTAGGCAGAATAAAAGGCGCATAGTTATCGATTATAGGCGTTTAAACAATGTCACAGTTTCGGAAGATTTTCCAATTCTATTTTAGACCAATTAGAACGTTCTAAGTACTTCAGTAACTTATATTTAGTTTCTGATTTCAACGATGTTTATTAAGAAAAGAAGTCACAGCATCACTGGCTTCACTTATATCAATACTTACAGCACTTCAGGTTACGTTGAGTTTGCTACGATGCCTTTTGGGCTCAAAAACGCCTATTCGACGTTTCAACGGCTAATGAATACCGATCTATCAGGCTACAAGGCCATCATGCTTTTATTTATTTAGATGACGCCGTAATATTTTCAGAAACCTTGGAAAAACACATCAAAAAACTCAATATAATATTCAGTAGATTTAGAGAATTTAATTTTAAAACTCCAGCCCGACAAGTGTGAGTTCTTGCGGTGCGAGGTTGCTTATCTAGGACACATTATTATTGGTAAAGGTGTACATCCTAACCCAGATAAGGTCAAAGCGGTTTCTAATTTTCCAATGCTAAAAAATTAAATAATTTTCAGGGTTAGTTAGTTATTACCACCAATTTATAGATAATGTTAGTAAAATAATAAAACATTATACCTTACTTTAAAAATGGGACGCGAATTTCTAATCTCGTGAACAACACGAATCATTTAATATTTTAAAGGACAAGTTGATTTCAGCTCCATTTTTACAGTATCCAAACTTTACACAACCTTGTATTGTAACAAGTGAAGCAAGTAATTTTGCTGTTGGTACTGAACTTTTACGAGTATTATTAGCTTGTTTTGGCGTGAAAATTATAATTTGCGTACGAGTCGACTAGCTATTATTAATATTTATCCCTTAAACTCACTATAAAACTCAATTTAGTTACTCAATTCAGATCACCCAGGTTTCAACCTTATGAGCTTTACTTGGTGAAAACGAGCTTTCGCATTATTTAAAACATACCCTTCTTATGTCTTAATAAAAATAAGACATAAGAAAATAAAACATCTAGTAACTTTTATGCAAATGGATCCAGAACCACAAAATATTCAAGTTAATTAGAATTTGACACAGTGCATTAACTTGGTTTAACCCGTACGTGCAGTTAATACCAGAACAACGCTGAAACAGTTGATTTCTAAAATAAATAATACTAAAATAATAAATTTTATTTCCCGCACACAAACACAACAACTGTATGTCCCCAAAGTAAGTAGCGAACTGCGGGGGAACCCAGAATATGTTAACTCCGTAACTATATTTTGTTAAATAATACTTTATTTATTATATCCCTATGTACTCGTAGTGGAAGCCGGGCCTCACTCATAGTATTGTAGTTCATATGTTTATTTTTAGTAGCCAAGAAACGACAGTAAGTAAAGAAGACGTATAATTCTTTTGCCAATTCCAAATCAAACTAATTTCAACCTTAAACGTACAGACATATAGTCCATCACAAGCCGTATAGTTTATATTTACCTATTGGACCCGAGAACTCGTAAACAAAAGGACTCATTAGCAAACACAGAGTGAACAGAATCGTGTTATAAAGGAGCATGCAGACTTGTGATTAATTAATTGAACATGCAAAATAGTGATTATTGGTTTTTTTTATATTAGTACGTGGGTTTTAATGATTTAATATGACCTCAACAAAATAAATTATTAGAAGAAAAGCCAAGTTTGCTCTACAAGACCCAAATTAAGTTAAATAAATGTCCGAAGAAGCGGTTAACGATAAGTGGAGATAAGGTTAAAGAATTTAGAAGAAAACTGGCAACTGTTTAAACTACCATAAAGCCTTGGTGAAATATACCCCGAAAGAAGAACGCATGAATATACGTTACTTAGTAAACGAAGATTCAACAAATTGCATTACCTGAATGACATGCAGTCGTATTTTGAAGAGTGGAATAATCAAACGTCCTTAAAACTGGCCGTGTGCTCAAGAAAAAAGTTTTGAATGGATTTTGTTGGATAAGTACAGAGCAACACTCAAGTTGAAGCAATTATGGTAATGCATCATAATATTAAGGAAAACGATATACTTTACAATTTTTGAGCAGTAGATGACTATAAAAGAAATAAAGTATCAAAGGAAGAAGAAATTTAGTAAACCATTGTATTTGAAAACTTAAAAAAGGAATAAATTTGGTAGATACGTCGTCAATTTACAAGTTTAAATCAGAAACACGTAAAAGTCCAGAAGGAAACATGAAGGAAATATCAAGAAAGAGATTAAGCCAATTAGTTAAGCGTTAAGAAATAAACCAAGAATTAAGAATGGAAAACAGTGAAGTTATGAAAGAATATCTTTCCTTGAATCAAATGGAAGAAATACCAGAGAATGACATTGACAACCCATCAGATTACTTACCACACCATTATGTTGTCAAAGAAACAAGCAATACTACAAAGGGCTGCGTGATGTTCAGTGCGTAGTCAAGTTGGTTTCATCTATAAAGTATCACTCAATGAAGGACTGTTAGTTGATCCACAAGAAGATATGCGATCATTGTTCATCAGATTTTAACCCTTAACCAAACGCATCTATTTTTGCGAAAATTGAAATCTCCGAATGATTTTTGGGTGAGTTCGATCCGTAGATTTCAAAAATTATTCTGTAATTTTTTTATAGGGGTGGTTAGAGGGTAGTTTTATGGATTTTATTTCAGTATGATTTGAACTTCTTGGTGTTGCCAAAAAAAAAATAATTTGTAAATTCAGAACAAGTGGGAAATAGTTTCCTAGTATTTGATTAAGGGTTAACTAAAACGAGTAAGATTGAAATGTATCATCAAAAACTTAGCAACTTACTAAAGAAGACACAGACTACCAAAGCGTTCTATGGAGAAATGAAACTAATGGAGAATTAAAGAATTATTGACTTCTAACAGTAACATTTAGAACTGCTTCTGTTCCTTACCTGGTGGTTAGAACACTACAACAGGTGGCAGGATATGAAGGTCGTAATCATGCGAAGGTACAAAGGTTGACGTAGATATAGCACAAAATATAAAACTACAGAAAAAAGGGGGCTTTTCATTACAAAATGGCCGTCAAACAGTGCAGATCTCCTTAAAGAAACGGATTCACAAAAAATAAGTTCACAAGTAAAATTTTCCTTGAAAGTTGATGGAATAGTCAGAACATTGGGCTTATAATGGAACCTTTAAGAAGATAATCTGCAACCAAATCGTCACTAAGTGGCACCTTCTATAAAGATCACGGAAAGAACCATCTTAGTTGAAACAAAACATATAATTTGACCCTCTCGGTTGGTGATGTCTGGCTATAATTCCGGCAAAATACTTTTACAAAGATTGTGGCTAATAACCTTACTACTTTGATTTTGAAGAATTGCAACTTGAAATAAAACAACAGTGGTTAAAAATTAGACTTTTTCAAAATATTTCAATAAAGTTAAGATACAACGATGATTAAATACAACAAACGAGAACTTACCAGATGCTTACCAGACTCTTATCCATGGATTCTGTGAAAGTGGAAAGTGATAATACTTACTCTATTCGAAGAATTTAAGATTTGATGAAATTAATAAAAACAATACTGTACTGTCGAAGATTCTTGACTTTAGGAAACATGAAGATAAAATTCAAGCTATTACCACAAAATAATTGAATACTGCTTAAGACAACTGTGTCAAAATAAGTCTAGAAATAAAATTCAAGAGTGAAAAAGAATGTGTTTACGAAGAGAAAAATCTGTAGATAACAAAAGTCAGATAAAGAACTTGAATACATTCCTAAATTGCAAAAATATACTCATAGTAGGTGCTCGCCTGCATCAAGCACAGATACTTGAAAACGCAAAATATAGAAGGATACTAAGCAATAAGGGTCAATTGGCTTCGTTAATGGTTAAGGGCGTACATCGAAGAACGGTCAGTTGTGAGAAATAAATATTTGTATTTGCAAAATATATAGAGCAATCGAGGTACGCATTTTGTAGGTGCTAGCAAACAATTGCAAAATATGTGGAAAAATACGAAGCTTGAAATAACAGAAAATCCTATTAATTTGTTGGTTGAAGATGGATTGGAACACAATGCCATTTAAACCCTACACAAATTCCCAATTTTGTTGGATTATGCGAGGGCGGGGTTAAATCAATCAATTAAATACCACTTGAAAAAGATTGTAACCATTTATTTATTTTTTTATTTTGAAATGAAATGAAATATTTATTTCTCAACATTGACAATTACTTGTGTATTTTTTAATGACTAACACACTATGCGAAATAGAAGCATGTCTAAATTCCCGCCAACGTTGTCTAATTGATGACTCAGACCCAGATAGTTTGGATATAGTTACCCCTGGACATTTTCTTATAGGTGGAGCAACAATAAATGTCCCTGAATCAGATCTTAAGGATGTAAACTGCAATAGAATATCGAGGTGGCAACACACTGAACGACTAGTACAACACTTTTGACATATATGGCAAAATAAATAATTTTCTAGATTACAACAACGACCCAAATGGTTATCCCACAAAGAAGAATTCAATGTTGGGGACCTGGAAAATGGGCACTCAGTCGTATTGTTGCGAAAGACCTCAGAGGTGAGGTGCCATATCTCTGAGGTCCTTTTCATCATGAGATGTATGCCGAGTTTATTGTCCAAGATGTAATAATAAAATTTAATTCAATCAATCAATTCAAAATTCAATAATTCAAAAAATTTAATTAATTAATGAAATGTACTAATGTGTAAGATCCTTATTAGTTGATAAAGTAAAAATTGTTTCAGAGTGAGGGTACCCAGATAGTTCGAGCGAAATATTATTGATGTTTTCGTTGGTTGTTGTTTTGTTTCTCATGAATAGGTTTTAACTTTTTTAGTAAATTGGAAGAGCTTGTTTTATGTATCGTTGTAGTGAGATTTCTAGTTATAGAATATTAATGATCTTAGGGTAAAAACTTTGTTGTAAGGGTAGACGGTTCTCCGTAACCATATTTGGTTAAATAATGCTTAGTTTATTATACCAATATTCAATAACTACGTACTCGTAGTAAAAGCGAGGCCTCAGCTATAATTTATATAATAAATAAATATATAATAAATATAGTTTTAAGGATCATATTTTGAATTTTAGTAGCCAAGAAACGACAGTAAGTAAAGAAGACGTATATTTCTTTTGCCAATTCCAAATAAAGCAACCTTAATAAATGTTAATCGTAGGAACACAATACGACTATAAATATCAACCACCATGAGAAAAAAACCCGAGAAAAAGCATCTGTCTTCATCACACAAATGAATGATCCAACCAGGACTCGACCCTGGGACCTTCCGCGTATGAGGCTACTACCACTGGCATCGCTTCGGCTGGCTATACAGGGTGTCCAGAAACTGAAGGATAATCCTTCAACTGCGGATAGGTCTATTCATATCCTACCTCAAAAACAAAAAAACTTCTGGTAAAAGTCTCATAATTTTTGAGTTATCGGTATTTCTAGATTAAAAAAAAATATTTTTTCTGTTTAATGCATGCCATTTTGACAAATGACGACATTTTACGTCCCATTATTTTTTAAAGTACTCGTGGTTACATATGTCATTAAACACAATGCCAAATTATTTCCTAAGAAGTTGAAAAGGGTACACTACATAAATCTGAAAAACTTTATTCCGATAGTCATAATCACGAATTTCAAAATTCAGAATTTTATAACACCGAATGGTTCATAATTCCGAAAATGAAAATTCCGTGTTTCATAATTCTGAACTTTTCTTCTTCGAAACTTCAAAATTCCAAACGTTTATAATTACGAAAATCAATATGCTGAATTCGAAAATACCGAACCATAAAAAATCCGAATTAAAAATAATCCGAAATATCATAAATACGAATCCCGAATATCAAAATTCCGAATAATATTAGTAGCAATAACAAACGCCTTGTAAAACTGCCTGAGCACATCAATTTATACGTTCGAGCATTCAAGTAATCAGCTGGAAATGAGAAAGTTTATTTAGTTTTTTGTACCGAGTTATTTCTTGAGTATATAGGTTATGTACTGAATTGCAAATCCCTTTTTGGCGCTTCGCAGGCCGCTGCACCGGCAAGTTCGCTGCGCTCGCTCGGCTCGCGCTGCATTATTTACATACAGACTAACTGCTCCTCCTCGCTTCGTTCGTCGTCGCGCCTAATTTATATAATTTCAAAATGTGCCTTATTAATTTTAATTTTTGTAACAGGAGATTTAGACTATAATTTTTAAAATATACCCGTTTTAGGGTGTTACCACACTAATCGATTGTCCGTCGATCGAAGTCGACGGGTCGACGTAACACCCTTAGATACAAAATCTGAATGTTAGCATTAAATTTTTGGCAAATTAAAATTCGGAATACCATATTTTGGACTAGTGAGACAACGGGTTTTTAATTCTTCGTACTAATGAAAGTCGGAAAATTAAAATTTCGGATTTATGAATTTCGGTAAAATAAGAATCGTGTTTTTGATAATCGAAATTAAGACTCTTCGGGATCGTGAAATTCGGAATTTTAAAAATCGGAATATTCAAATTCCGTATTTTTATTGGAAAAAACCCGTAATTTTAAAAACTTGTTATACTTTTACGACATTTTGCTTCTAATATTACTAACACAAAGCAAGTCGTAAGTCAAATTACTCACTAATTACTTTTTACAGTGTGACAACTATTATAACTTTGTAAAAAATTTGGTCCTATGAAGGTAAATACAGAGGCAAAGTGACCAATTATGTAATACGTCCCGTGATATAATAATACCGTAATATTTCTAAAACCAAGTATCACGAATATTCCAAACGTTTGTCATATTACCCCTCCCGCTACCCGCGTTCGATGACCGACCAGTGCGCGTGCGATGTTTCGCTACACCAGACGCGAGTGAGAGAGTATACAACACTGTTGGCGCAATTTAAATCTGATATTTACGTAAGTTTTATGAATGTGTTCTCTTTTTATTCGTACATGAATAATTTACAATAAGTTTATAAATAAATAACCAAAGTACGTACTTTTTAAATTGTAATATTATTTAACGAATACTTAATAATATAAAAAACTTTTGTTATTTTCCAGCTGCCATCATATTGTTCGTAATATGGAATATTGTTGACATCCCAATTTGGAATAGTATTCCATATTAGGAGCAAGTTTTTAATATGATGACTGATTACTGTTATTGTCCTTTACAGATATATTTGTGACCAATATGGCCAGTAAAAAACGAAAAGCATGGGACAAAATAAATATGAAAAATGGCTTTGAAATTTTCACGGCTATCGAAGCGAAAACGTGCGAAAGCGAATAAGAAGTGAAAACAAAAAAAAATGGGTTATAAGAAAGCTGCACAGGTCTTTAGTGTACCTCAGGCACCATATCGCTATCTAGCGGCAATAGTGATGATAAACCATCTGATCTGCAACCTAACGATCCAGATGCTGATGCTGAGTGCATGTAATGCTCTGGTCTTTTCAGTGATGAAAAAAAGGGACAAGGGTGGGTTCGATGCATTGCCTGTAGACGATGGTGTCACGTTGAGTGTTCCGGAGCAGAATATGCAGATTTTATTTGTGATTTTTGGGTTAATTTATCTTTTTTTTTTGATCAAGACGTGGCCCTATTATGGGATACCCTATTCCATAATGGAGTCACATTTTTGAGAAGTACATTTTGGTTGATTTGTTTTAGTTACTTATACCATGCAAAGTGTTTATTATTTGTTGATTTAATTGTTATTTTTTAAGAGTGATCTTAACTGCATTTAATTGTTACCTAGGAGACTAATTAAAACACTGTTTTTTTTTTTAATTTGTTTAAGTATTCCATGTTCAGTCCTGTCTACAGATAAATAAATAAATCTAAAACCACAATAATTTAATCTGAAATCAACTTTAGTGTAATTACATTAATCATAGATATTTAATTCGGTGTTCTTGCATCATTTGGTAAATTATACTAATTTCATATTTCACAAGCAAACGTAAATAGAACTTCTCAAGAATATAACAAAATCGATGAGACCGAATGATCCAGTAATACATTTTAGTAATATTAATAAACTCACATTAACCTCTCTTATTAGGCTTCCCATCTTTCCACAACTAGTATACAATCTGGTTCTGCTGCTAATAACGCTGAAAGCCTTAAACGTAGAAAATATAAGAATTTGGGTAGCGGGTATATTTTTGAGGCTTTTGGCGTTGAAACCATGGGGTCCTGGGGACAAGGTGCTCATCGTCTTTTTTCGGATCTAGCGAGGCGATTGGTGAGTGAAACTCGTGACCCGAAGGCTGGCACCTACCTCGCACAACGAATTTCTATAGCGATCCAGCGTGGTAATTCAGCCAGCCTTTTGGCTACGTTGCCCTCAATGCATTCAAGTTTAGATTTAGTGTTTTATTTGTAGTATAATTTTAACGTATATTTTGACCAAAAATATGTATTAACTAGCAAGGAATGTAAATTGTATTATGACTTTTTATCATGTTTGGACCAATAAATAAATTATTATTACTTGAAAAAAAAAAAAAAAAAAAAGTAAACAATTAAGGCATATTGGTTAAAAATAGTACAACAAATACTGAAGGTCATTTACAAAAATCAATAACTAAACAAAT
This sequence comes from Marasmarcha lunaedactyla, assembly GCA_923062675.1. Lineage (NCBI taxonomy): Eukaryota > Metazoa > Arthropoda > Insecta > Lepidoptera > Pterophoridae > Marasmarcha > Marasmarcha lunaedactyla. The sequence continues at coordinate 5,348,405 of OV281350.1, forward strand.
AACAGAGTCTTAAAAAAACTAAAACTTAAACAAATTAAAATAACGTTTGCAAATCTATAATTATGGATAACATAACCTGAATATATAATATTCAAGTAAATAATTACTGTATTGCTCAGCAGCTGTGTGACAATTTTTGATAAAAAGATGAAATATGGTACTCTTATGCTACACCAGTCCACTCAGAAAGTTTTGCCTTTGAAAAAAAACTTTTAGGTCATCCGCCTTACAACCCTGATTTGGCAACGTGTTCGACTATTTTTTGATCCCTAAAATTAAAAACCAGCTCATGGAGATACAGTTTTCATCGCCAGAAGATGCGCTCTCTGCGTTCGAGAAGGCCGTTGAGGAGTACCTGTTGAAAACTGGGAAACGTGCTTGAAAGTTTGTTTAGACGCCTGAAACTTTGTATAGACGCAGTTAAACAGTTTTTTGCAAAGATTATAAAATATAATCTAAGGAAAAAAATTTTCTAAAGTATTTTTGAGTGTCCCACGTATTTTGAGTGGACTAGATTAATCGTGTGAATTTATTGTTGTTCTATAAGAACATCTTAATCCCGCGGACACGTCGCTGTCAGAAATTTAAATTCAAAATATTTTTTCCCATTATTGGAAAAAAAGTCATTGTATTGAGCAATTAATTTGTTTAACATGGCTTCGTTTGAAAAAAACGAATTTGTCTAGTTCTTTTAATGTTAAAGTTGTTCCAAACTAGTAAAGTGATTCTCATGGCCGTAGACCATCAGACAGCGCAGTTATGAGGTAAGGGTCAGCCTTATCAACAGGCTGGCTGGCCTTTTGTTTTAATTGAATTATCATGAACACATACACAATATTCCATAAAACAAGTTTATGACAGTTACAATTCCATCGCTAAAGGTAACAGTGTATGGGGGAATTTTCCGGGGCCAAAAATTGCGTGGCAACGATGAAATCGGTACTAAAATTATAGGTATAATGTTGTAACATTTTATCTGGTTAGGTGGAGTAGTAATCTATGTGTAGCACTAAATATTTTAATGTAATGGATTAATAGGAACTCCAAAAAATCAATTAAACCTCGAAATCTTTCATTGCCGTGTTTGTCCACACGTCACCTTGAAGTGTATTATACCTCATTGATAAAAATCTCTTGGTTATTTATATAAAAATCGAGTTTTATTTCATACGTGAATAGTTAAAGTATTGTTAGGGAATACATTTATTCAAAAATTTTAACAATACAACCAATGGTAATCAAGAATTCATTTGTCTTAGAACTACCTTTCATCGCCATGTCCTAAACATGTTTAATATCGTTTTGTCTAACGACTTGCGTCCCCCGCCCCTGTGTGCAAAACGTTGCATATTGGTGCCGCCAAGTGCTTGACGTGGAAGGAGGTGCACACTTGCCTGCGTTTTCGCGCCACAAACATGAGTGTTCCATTTTTATGTTACTGGACATTTTTTCTTTCATCGCCATGGATAGGTATAACTTCTATTTGCATAAGATTATTCTCTTGATTGTGCATTCGATAGAACGCCATTTCTTTTATATTTATTTGTGAAGTGATTATTACTTCTAATAATTAATAGATTTTTTGTTATTTTATATTTTTTCCTTCATTTTCATCGCCGTGTTTTCTGTGGTCGAAATTTGCTATGGCAATGAAAATAAAGACACAGCAATGAAAAAAATTTCACTGCCATGCCATGTAAAGCAATTTAGTTTGATTGGCGTGGCCAGGTGTTTCGTTTCCGTGACTTATGTTTTCATCGCCATGGTATGATGAGGCATAGAAAACATCTTTACCTGTAATATACAGGTAGTTGCGAATACTTACAGTATCGGGCTCGTTGAGTTAACCTATCTTTGCGAGCTTTAAATTGGAATCACTTCATCGCGGGTTGCTCATCGTTTAACAAAAGGTAATTTTGTTAGCTTTCCAATGATATTAAATAATTTAAAATTTATGTTACTTTCCTATAAAAAATTAAGAATAAACTGCATATGTTCGAATTGATGAGGTCTAAATAAAACGAAAATAAAAAAAATAACAAAAATTTATTTACAATATTTCCTTCCGTATTTTGTGTTGCCCCCTAGGTAACCCCCTGCTTGTAAACGGTTTTTCATTGACCGAATGAGTTACCAGATGGAATCATGTGGGATTTCTTGCCACTCTTCTATTGAAGCTCTTTTGAGTTCTTCTATCGATGCTAGAACTGGAGTTCTTCCTCGTACCCGCCTTTTAGCTCGTCCCACAAATGTTCTATAGGATTTAAGTTGAGACTGCGACTGGACAGTCTATTGTGGCAATCCCAATTTGTCCCATGTACTGCAATGGAAATAACCACCCACATTATATAAGATCCACCCCCGTATGTCACTGTTTCTGTAATACAACATTGTGCAAATCGCTCCCCCGGTTTTTGTAGACTCTTCGTCGACGGTCGCTACCATGCAGGCACATTCTGGTTTCGTCCGAGAACAAGCTTTGGCTCCATTACTCCATATCCCAATTTAAGTGGTCGCGAGCAAACTGTACCGGGTTTGTCGGTGAGCTGGGGACAATTTGGGTCCAGTGGCAGGCCTTTTTGGGGTCAAATTTGCTTCTTAAAGTCTTCGTCTCACTGTCCACTTGCTAACCGCCCTCCCTTGAACTTCTCTGAATTGTTTAGACGTCCACACCTGTCAGGTGTCGATTGCGCAGAGAAGTGGTAACTATAAATCGTTGCATCGTTGTCGTCTTGACCCTGGTCTTTGGACTAAGTTACCAGTCTCTCTGAACCTCTTGTACACCTTGGAAACACAAGACTGGCTCAAATAAAGTTTGAGAGACAAGAGACAAGCCTCGCCGGATAAGGACAACGATTTGAACGGCTTCTGCAGGTGTGAGTTCCATTTTCTTAAAGCTTCAGAAATTCCAGTGACGTGAAATTTAGGACTGAATATCATTTTCGTAAAGTTCGCTTTTTATAGGGTTTTAGGACTCTTGAACGATATGGTTTTTTTTTGTAATGAAAATTGGTCTTTTGTTTTTACGTTTTATGACTTAGAATGAATTTTTTTTCTCTATTATATTAAAAGAAGTTGAAAGCTGTCAAAATTCCCCTTCAAATGATGTAACACAAGATATTAAATAAAGCAATTTTTTTTTTAATAAACCTAAAGATAAAAAATACCACTGAAATGAAGATTTTAATGGACCTGTTGTAATTTACCCGTATATTTAAAATCACAATCAATTAAAAAGATCAAGCTAGCTGGCCCCAGATTTTTGTAATTTGTTGCTAAGCCGCTATAGGTATCACAAAAATTCTTATTTGATGTCCGTTACAATCTTATAAGATGACGTTAAATATACGAGAAGACGTCAAGAAGTTGTGGAGATTGAGAGATTACGAAAATCGGCGTTTCAAGCTGGCTGGTCCTGGTTCCCATCGATTTTCTTAAAAGGTTTCGCGTCACGTAAACTGAAATAATAGCGATTATCTAACGGAATAAGCTTTCTTAATCCTGGATCATTTCGAAAGATGAGCCAGACAACCCGAGGAACGTAACTTTGGTGCTAACTTTCATTTGTGTTTATATTCAAATTTTAGGATTATAATATATATAAATAATATAAATATTTAAATTTTTAAACCTGTAATGATATGTATTAAAAATTTTGTTCTGGTGGTAATTTGAGAGGCGGCGAAATATTTTCTTGTTTTTTAAAGAATCCTACAGCGTTCGTGCCCGTCAAACAATACAAACAAGAAATCACATTAACAACAAAAACTTACTACTTATATCCATTGTTAATGTTACTTTCTTTCTAGCTTCGGTTACAAATTCCCACCTTAATATTCAAATTATTTCAGAAAATTTATTATATTGTTAAGATTTTTGAAATTCAACATTTTATAAGGGAAAATATCAAAACATATTTATGGACCACTTACAATATTCAATTATAATATATTCAATATTCAATATAATTTTAAGGAAAAGGGGACGTCAACAAATCCTTTCAAAACAAGAATGCTTACTGATAATAAGGCAACAAACTTTATTATTTTTCCTAGAAATAACCTTGTTATTTTGTGGCCAGAGTTTTGTATCATTGTTATATGTAGCATGTACTGTTTTATCAACAATATGGTTTTATTTTAGTAAAATATTGACTCAAACTTTCACAAAAGAAAGTAAACATACAAATTATTGCATAGAATTTTTATTTCTATATTAAATACTGGATATTGTTATTTATTACGATAACATTTGGAAATTCTTAAAGTAGGGTAGCAATTTTCCGTAACTTGATAGCATTCTTAAGCGAAAACAGGCATCATTAACGAAGTTCTGCCCTCAAATTCGCCCTTTTACAAGGTATTAATTAATTTATCAAATCTTTACTTTATCATTTTGTAAACCAAATAATTATCTAATTAGCTAATTAACTTTATGAAAACGAAAATTGATAATTTCGATAATGAAATATAATGTAGAGCAGACATTTGATAACCCTTAATTATGTTTTTTCATTTTTTTTACTTTTCAACTACTTTTTTTTAGTTTTGAGCTTATTTTAGCAATAATTTATAAATGAGATAAATGCCTGCTTTTTCCGCTTTTTTTAACAATTACAATTTTTTTTTGTAGGTCGTTTATATTTAATTATAATATATGTGAGCCATTTTGTTTGATAACTTGTTGCTATCTTGAAGTTGGTGACATAATCCAGTTATAGAAATTTTAAGACTTCTGATTAAAATACTGTAACATTTATCTTAAACCTAATAACAATTTAATTTAACAATTTAATAATAATTTTAAAAATAATAACTACCTATAGGTACTGAAAATTGCTAGAATTAAAAAAAAATTTAAAGATGTTTTAATATGGAAATAAAAATTGTCATTAGCATAGTTAGAATAGATTGTAAAGTTAAGGAAGAGTGAGGTCTCCAAATACAGGCATTACTTGCTTACATTGGGGCTCCAATCTACATTTGTATATTAGACGAAGATTTTAATGAAATAAATTATTTAATAAAAAAACTACCTTGTCTGGATCTCTGGATAATCATATATCTGGATCAGTCTGGATGTATGTGGAACTACGTATTGACAGTCATTGTAGGCAGACATACCTATAAGGGATAAGTATTTTTTTTTTAACCTTGTAATACCCGGCAAACGAGTACATTATTAATTGTAGACGTCATTGATTAATTATACTGTTATTTATATCATAGGCTGCGTCTCTGACCGTAGGCTGAAGTGGGAGTTGCATTTGTTCCAGCAATTGCACTGGCTGTCCGTTCCCTTCGTCCGGAACTTGGTTATTGTGGCGGTTAAAATAGGAAGGATTGTAGTACCGCCCAGACGAGACAGATTACTGAATATATACATAAAAAAAAAAAATTAATCTCCCCAAACAAACACACCAACAGCACACGCCAAAAGTAAGCAGAGCTTGTGTTATGAATGACCATGTGAACTGGGAGGGAACCCAGAATAAATAAATAAATCCACCACAGATTTTGACATTGAATAGAATACTTTTTTTCTGAGAACTGGGTTTCCTCGCGATTCTTTCCTTCACCGTTGGATTTAGGTACTTTAGTTGTGAAAACTCATTGGTACATTGGCAGTCACGGGGATCGAACCTCCTCAAGACCGAGAAGCCAGCGCCTTAATCACTACACTACCGACGCTCTTGGAGACTAATGTTGATATACTTTCCCGAAGGATTTTTCTAACCGACAAATCTTTAAAGTGTCAAGATCGTATTAGGATAACAAGTACTAATTTCAACATCAACCCTGTACGCGCCACAGGAGAAGTACCTTTACCATAATTATATATTTTACCCAACCCACTTATGATGACTCAGGAGGCTCTTGGAGGAGACCCAGGAGGATTTTAATTCTTAAGCAATGAACTTGGAAGGCACATCTGTTAATAGCATATACTTATTAATTTAAACTGCCTTAATTTAATTACTATTAAAGTCGATATAAAAGTAATTAAGAAGACACTTCTTTTTTTTTTCGACGCAGGTAGATCCTCATGCGGTTGCCGCGGTCGGGTGATGCCGGACTCCTACCGGCTAAAAACCTGCAGCTTCCGACTGGACGCACGCAGCCAGGTCACAAGGAGCTTGCGCATTCCCATCGCGGCCCGACAGCGTTGGCCGGCGCTCTGTGCATTTTTCACCTGCTTTAACCCTTGAGTAATACGGGACTTTAAGCTATACTTTGAAAGCTCTCATAAATTTAATATTTTAATTAATTAAGCTTATTTCGACACAGTAAAAATGAAATAAAATATTAATATTTAACTTGACTGAGACTCGATTCAAATATAGGTAATTTTAGAGAAGACTATTATTTAAAAAAAAATGTTTCTTTAAATTACAATACTATGCTTTCCCATCCATCTCTGCTTTTAATTACTGAAATATATCTGTAAACAAATTCAAATAAAACCGATTTTAAGAATATAATGTTAGGATGCATAAATCTTTACCGTGTTTTGAGGATTTGTGAAAGTACTGCTAGCATACATTTCAAATCAAAGCAACGTGGTGGACGCTATGGGGCCTTTTACGATTCCATATTAATCTCTATAACTAGAAATATATATTTGTATAATAATAACAATAAATCCCCAGACAAACACACTAACTGTTTGACCCGAAGGTAAGCAGAGCTTGTGTTATGGATGACCATACAGCGAACTGGGGGGGAACCCAGAATAAACATTTATATAAATACAAACAACTATGACCCGAGAACAAACATCTGTGTTCATCACACAAATGTATGCCCCAGCCAGGAGTCGAACCTGGGACCTTCGGCATGTGAGGCAGGGATACTTACCACTACATCACTCGGTCGTCGAAAAGGTGCGTGTATTTCAGTCAGGCTGTTAATAACACCATACATTCTCTTAAAACAATAGGTGGCACGCTTTGTTGGCTGCAGGCGACATGCTGGGTGCTAAGTGAAATCATCAACTATGGAAGTTATACAAATTATACAACAATATCTTTATACATGGTTACGAACCTCGCACCTCAAATCCCTTAGCACATTGCTTATGTCAAAAATTTCAAAACAATAAGAGTGGACTTGACGTCATGTGAAAGAAAGCCAGTATTGGTACTGAAACCTCGTGCCGACCCCTCGCACTTTGCTCATAGCATAAAGTCCGTATGACCTTTAAAGTGATGAACTTGTAAAATAACTTAATGAAAGTAATTATTATTTTTATACTCCTTAAACATTGGTATTATTTAGCAACAGGTGGGAGCCCCGTTCTCGGTCACTTGTTGCTCGTACCAGCAAAAACTTCTGGCAAGCATGTGGTTGTGCAACTCTGCAATGATGCTATTTTGGTTTCTTAAGGGAATTGATACTAAATAAATACCCAGTTAAGAAGAAAGAAATGGCAATCTAAGTTTTTCTAGCGCTTCTTTATCGTTGCGATATCGTAAACACAGTGGGAAGAACCTGATTTGAATTTATCAATCATATAATGGCACCATTCCACACGCGCCTACTTCTGAGCATCGGTGAAGTTATAGGATACCCAGCGCTAAACAATCCTCTTTACGCAAAGGTGGTTGTGTAGAATATCATGACTACTTCCCGATCCAATCTGCGGCATGTGCTGAATCACCCCGTAAGTAATTCGCAATGTTTGTTGAATAAATTTTTTACATGCAGCACGTTTTTTCCCGTAACATCAGTCATAGAAAGGCCACTTCTTTTTTGATCCTTCAAATTTAAGTGACCGCACTTTAACTAGTTATATCAGTGGTACACAGTTGCTTTAGAAAGCGCCCGGTACATAAAAGCTAGTAAAATTGAAGTCGATAACACTATTCATCAGATATCAAGTTGGATTTGAAGCCGTAAAAAATCATTGCACGAAAATGTTCCCGACGAAGATTCATTTTTCTATGACACACATTAGTTTCATAATGTTGGTAAAAAATCTTAGACTGAAATTTAAATTTGGGAGAAATACATTTTTACTTGTAAGTAATCGAATTTACAAAATAACTTATGAATGAATTGAACTAAATTGGTCATGACAATAAGTCTGACATGAAATCTATCACCCCTAATCCCAAAATCTTCTTAGGCGTTTCTAAGTATTTTAAAAATAACAAGTGTAAATAAAACTTTTAATGGAAAAGTCTCTCAAGTAGAGAAACTAGTCTGGTACACTAACTACGGTTTCATTACTTCTTTCTAAGCCCTACTTGGCACTTGGCTCTTTTCTTGCAAATTGCGTAGTTTACGTCAGTAGTTATTAGTTGTGCTTGCACGTAACACATTATAAGCGGCGAATACTGCAATTCTTCCTATCCACTGTAAGCATTAAAATAAAAGTAAAAATAGAAGAAAGAAGGAAATCCTAACGGAATTCCAAAGAATTTTCTTCGTAAGTTTACAGTTACTTTTCAGGGAAGACCATTTTTGTAAAAAGATTTAAATGGTGTGAAACTGAGCTATTAATAACTATAATTTCTGTAAACATTATGATATTGTTTCTTAGTACAGCCCTCTCTGCGTCTACTCATGACACTTAAGTAAATGCCACTGATTAATATTTTACAAAACATAAAATTTTAATATATTTCTAATCAACATTCCCTAGCATCTCGAAAGCAATTTATATGTTTATGCTTAAATGAGTTGGCATTAACTTCACGAAATTCATGTAATATTTCTTAAGTAGTAATGGATACGAATCCTATCACGAAGAGATTATTCTCTTAAGCGATATGTTCATTTGTTTTGGTTTACCTTGGTAACATAAGAATCAATAATAAAACAAATACGATTGTTACATTTAAGACACAGTTCTGTTGTTTTAATCCATGTAAGCATCTCACAACTACTAAATAATTAACCGTCCAACCTAATAAATGAACATTGCATGATTATTGTGTGTTTTGTGTTGACGAATGACTAGCGTAGTGGGTAGAAGCCCTGCCTCATACACCGGTGGCCCCAGGTTCGAATCCTGGCCGGAGCATTCATTTGCGTGATGAACATAAATGTTTGTTTACGGGTCATGGTTGATGATATTTATACATGTATGTTTATTCGGGATTACAGGTTACAGTACCCCCAGTTCACTGCACGGTCATCCATGACACAAGCTCTGCTTACTTTTGGGGCCATAGTGTGTTTTTTCAAAGTGATTACTACTATATACGATTCGCCTAAGGGAACCCGAGACTACGGACGTTCCAAGACCACTCCGATTGATCGGTCCCTTCCCGATATTCCGTGGCGCTCAGTTCACTGACGTCACAGTATAGCGTGTTGGTTCCGTGATACGGTTTTTCTGGGTATTCTTACTCCCTCAGAGCGCTGTCGTAGTGATTTTATCTTTGCGACTAAGTCTCTTAGTTTTCAAAGTGCTGTTCTGTTTTGTGCTGAGTGCTGTGTGTGCCCAGCGTAAAGTATTCTGGTTTTAGTACAAAGGATACCCAACGGTGACAACAAATTTTTACTGATCCAGTCCTTTTATTTTATATATTATCTTCTTTCTGCTAATTTATTTATTAACTCTTCTATTTTCATATTTATCACAATTCTTTACCTGCGTACCCTTTTTAGGATTCTAGGTAGCGGCCTTCGGCGAACTACGGTTAGTTCTAAGTAATTTTCCCCCGCTGGTAGGGCGGTTAGCCGCTAGGGTTGCTAAGTTTGCTAGGAATTCTAGGCATCTTTTATTTATTTATATATTTAGATTTTCTCACCAAGCCCTCATGGATTCGCAAAGCCTAGTAAACTTTGCGAAGTCCTTCGCCGAGGCGCTCGCCAGCGCCCTCGGTATCCCTATTAATAATGACGTGCTAACGCAGGCCTTACAGGCAACGATCGCGTCTCCGGGCTTTCAGGCTCCAAACCTGGACCCTCAGGCCAACAACGCCATGACCCCGCAGGATTTTTGCTCCCCTCCCGCGTCTCCCGTGCCATCCGAGATGGACTGTGTATCGGACACATCTCTCGCACATCGCGCCGCAAGCGTGCTGCTCCCGAGAGCGATTCAGACTCCACGTCCGTAGCTTCGTCAGTCACCGCCACTTTAACCGGCTCACCTGAGCCCCCATATCAGTTAGTCGCCGAACATTCAAAAAAAATCGCGGTGTCTTTAATACCCGATCCCACCCAGCTGTCTTCAACGCCCGCCCCCGCGCCGCTTATGTCACTCCAAGTGACCGCGTCGCCGTCGGTTCCGTCGAAGCCAGCAACGCGCTGCGCTTCCGTCCCGGCTAAGGCTCAATGCCCTCCTCCCGTCTTCCTCCGCGAAAAAGCGCGTTAAAAGAGCACAAAATTAATTACATTAAAGCCTCCAACGCAGGCGAGACCATCAAAATTCAGGTCAGCTTCTATCATTCAGCTCCTATCGGTCAAACAAATCGCGTATCATATTTACGCCCTCCCGGAGGAGCGTTAGTTCCGCGCGGTATTACGGGGCGTCTTGTTCGAGCTCGCTAACGATGAAATTATCGAGGACCTTAAGTCCCAGGGCTTCCCAGCCGAAGCCGTGCACAAGATGCACTCCAACCGCGGTAGACGTTTTTCTCTCGCGTTCGTCATCTTGTCAAATACTTCCAACTCGAGGGAGATCTTAAGAGAGGCTCGCACAATCTGCGGACTCTCGAATATCTCCGTCGAGCGTCGTAACCAACGTGGTCACCTTGGGCAATGCCACCGTTGCCAGCTGTACGGCCACGCAGCGGCTAATTGCTCAGCTGCCCCCAGGTGCGTTAAGTGCCTGGATCCTCATATAACGAAGGAGTGAACTCGCACTCCCGACTCCACTACTTCCCCTGCATGTGTGCTGCGCGGCCACTTCGGCCTCGGTGTATGGTTTCAAAAATCGCACATCGATGTGAATCCAGACAAGAGTTTTGCGATTCGCTTCGACCCTAAACGCCGTCGTCCCGCTAATGATACCCACATTCTAATGTTAGATATTCCCATCCCCTGGAAGCGCACTAGCGTGCTAAATACTTAGGCGTCACTTTAGACCCGACGCTTCCTTTCAAGCCAAACATCGATAGAGTATCAAAACTCGCCCGTCTTTACTTAGGCCTCATAAATAGTATGTTATGTAGACATAGTAAAACATCCTTTAAAAACAAACTTACGCTCTTTAAGACCTTCGTTAGACCCGTCATGATATATGCCTCACCAATCTTTGGCCACGCCAAACCCTCCCTCCTGCACAAACTGCAGGTGGTTCAAAATCTCTTCTGCCGCAGGGCCACAAGTGCACCCTGGTACGTGCGTAACGTAGACCTGCACAGAGATCTTGAATTACCTACAGTGCAACAGCACCTCAAAACGCTCTCGGAAGCGTTCTTCAAACGCTCCGAAACCCACCCCAATCCCTTAGTTCGAGCTTCAGTCTCGTATACTACACCTGTCATTGATTCGAAGTTCAAAGTCGCTAGGCCTAAGAATGATTCCAACCAGCTGTTCATTTCTGCTATATCAACATATAAACTAATATCTTAAAAATGATGACTCGCCAAACAACAACTCGTCAACTAGAAGAAAAATTGAATCTTACTCTTCAAGAACTCCAAAAATTCAAAGCTTTAAATGAGCAGTTGTTAGAAGAAAGGAATGATAGTGAAAAAGAAATGACAGTAATATTAAATAGAAATAAATCAATGAAACAGGAGTTAGTGAACTTACACACACAGCTTTTAGAAGTCTCAGAACAACGGGACCAACTTCAGGGGATGGTGGATGGGTTTGACAAAGATAGTAATGTCTTGCAAGATACGCTTGATCATAACAATGACCTTAAAAAGCAACTTTGCAATTCATATACTAAAATAGCATGTTTGGAGTCTAAAATAAATCAGGAGACAGTAATTCAGACCCAATCATTGTTCAATGAGCTTGTCTGCAGTGACCCCGACATGGTCACTACAGTTCCTTCAGATTCCTCTTTAATAATTGATTTAACAAGTGACCTTTCAATGTATGCAGACCCTGCATTAGAATCTTTGGGAACGGTACATAATAAAAACAATAAAATTCACCATACTGGTAACATAAAATTGAGCAAAACTAAGAGTAAGAAAATTGTCAAACTCAATCAATCTATTCAGAGTAGCTCTAAATTTATCAAAAAGCAAAGCATTTTATCTCAAACTATTCCAAGTAAAAATCAATGTTTAAAACTAAAGAATGAACTGATATTCTGTAAAAGTAACTTGGAGCAGAATAGGTTAACTTATGAAAGTGACATACAGAAATTAAATGTAGAAATACAGAGACTACATGAAGAGCTACTTATTCTAACCAATAAGTATGAAATTTCTCAAAAAGAAATTAAGGAACACACTGTAGCTATGGACAATTTGATTGAACTGTCTAAATATAATCATGACCGCTTTGAGTCCCTTACTAATTATTATGAAAGTAATTCAAATAATACTACATCAGATTGTCCTCTGCCAATATCCAGTCAACCTGAGGAGCCATATGTCACTAAGCATGTAGTATCAAACTCAGGTAGTAGCTTAGATAAGAAGTCAAATAAAAGTGAATTAAATATAATTATGTATAGCGATGAACTTGGTAAGAACATGGGATTGCAACTTAGTCGGTGTGTTGGGGGGCCAATAACTAATTATTGTTACCCCGGTGCTTCATATTATGACATAGTTGATAAAATTACATCCCGTACATTTAACCCTAATACAATATTGATTTTATTAGTAGGCAGATGTAAGCAACTAAGTAGGAAAACAATGACAGCATGTTTTGCTAGATTGAATTGCAGGCAGAATATTAGTAAAATTATTTTGTTTGCATTTCCATTTACCCAGAGCCCCTCAGAAAATAATATGAAGCATCGACTAAATATAGATGTACAAAATATGACATGTCGTCATAGTGAAAAATTTCAGTTTATTGATTTAAATACATTTATTAACAAGCCATATATGATAAATGATAGGTACAATTTGTACAGTAATGACCTCCGACATATAGCATACTCGCTATCATATATTTTATTCATAACAGTCAATTCGTTGACTACAACCGCTGCTTCTATTGAGCAGTCACTTTATACTTTTGACCCGTTGGAATGTAATATTCCAAAACATAGTATTAGAAATAATTTAAACATAAGTTAGTGACAATAGATAATACATCTAGCACCAGTATTCTAAGTAGTAATTTAAGCAATAAAAATGTAAAAAATAATTTTCTGAACATAGTCCATCAAAATATGCAGGGCATTGATGGTAAGGAATTACAGATCGAACTATTCATAAACTGTGAAAATATTCATATACTATGTATCACAGAGCACTGGCTCACACAGTGTCAAATTATGTCTTCTTATAAGAATCATGTAATTGCTAGTTCATTCAACAGAGAACAAACAACTTGCGGCGGCTCAATGATCATCACTCATAAGAGCCTAACATTTAAAGAACGCACTGATATTGTAAGTCTGTCTGTTGAGCGATCAGTTGAAATAGCCTGTATTGAGATAGGGAATATTGTTATAATAAGTGTATACAGACCCCCATCCTCACCATTTGAAGTATTTGAGAGCACTATGGATGAGGTATTACATAGAGTAAATAACAAAAACAAAGAAATAATTATTTGTGGCGATTTTAATATTGATTTATTAGTAGAGACATCACTAAGTAAACGATTCTTGAATCTTTTTAATTGTTACAACCTAAAAAATCTCTTCTTAGAGCCTACGCGAATCACAGCGACCTCAGCCACATGTCTTGATAACATAATCCCATGTACAAAGTCAGTAATTAATAAACTACAATCAGATCATAGTGGGCAGTTGGCCACTTTTGATATTGGGCTAAAAAAGACTTTAAAAAGAGAAATTACCTTTATACCCATGAATGAGAGACGGCTTGAAACATTTAGGAAAAATGTATTTGAAAAAACATTTAAATTAGATTACTGTGCAGATCCTATTACTCAATATAACTCTATTCATAATATAATTAGAAATGAATATGACTCTGTTTTTAAAAAAAAAGAAAATATGTATAAATAATAATTTATTTAGGTTTAGTGACTGGGCAACAGTGGGAATATGCAGAAGTAGAAATAGATTATATGAATTGTACAGTGAAAGAACTTATAATCATAATAAGACATTTTATGAATATGTTAAAAAGTATTCAAAATTATTTAAACGAGTTTGCAGTGTAGCTAAATCTAATTACATTAATAATAAAATTAAATATAGTACTAACATTTCAAAAACTGCATGGAATATAATTAATCAGGAAACTGGGAAAGCAAAAGAACCACACACCAAATATAATTTAAAAATTAATGATAAAGTGTTGTCAACTGACATAGAAGTTGCTGAAGCATTTGAAAAATTTTTTACTGCCATCCCTGTGTCAACTACTTCGAGTATTAATTCATGTTCCACTCTTGCACAGTCACTGCTAACGGAAAATGTAAATTCATGCAATATTGATTTTATTTTTAAACATGTTACTGTTCCACAAGTTTTAAATGCATTTAAAAGCATTAAAGTAAAAAATACTGCCGATTTAGATGGGATTTCTGTTAAAATTATTGAATCTGTCATTGATGGTATAGCCCCGTACTTAGCCAGTATATTTAATGACTGTGTTGATAATGGTGTTTTTCCTGATTTAATGAAATTGAGTAAGGTCATTCCAATATTCAAAGCAGGTAGTATGTCTGACCCTAATAATTTTAGACCTATATCTATACTAACAACGCTCAGTAAGATTTTTGAAAAATTAATTTTAAATCAATTACTTTCTCATTTTTACGGTAATAGTCTAATGAATTTTAAGCAGTTTGGTTTCACGCGGGGTCGCTCAACAACCGATGCCGGTGTTGAGCTCATAAAACACGTATTCAGCGCCTGGGAGGAGTCGTGTGATGCTATTGGTGTCTTTTGTGACTTGTCCAAGGCGTTCGACTGTGTGGATCATACTACTCTACTCATGAAACTGCACCATTACGGCATTAAAAACCGAGCGCTTGCCTTGATTAAATCATATATTTCTAATAGAAAACAGAAAGTTGCAATAAATGGAGAAAAATCATCAGGATCGGCAGTGACAATGGGTGTGCCCCAGGGCTCAGTTCTTGGTCCTTTCCTATTTTTAATTTATATTAATGATCTGCCATTGGTCGTTAAGAATCAATGCGAGGTCATATTGTTTGCTGACGATACTTCCTTCTTGTTTAAAATCAAAAGACAAGAAATTGACTATCGAGCGGTGAACAAATGCATCTCTAACACAGAGCAGTGGTTCTCAGCTAATAATTTGCTCCTCAATGAAAAAAAAACGAAATGTGTTAAATTTACATTGCCAAATGTCAAACAGGTAAACACAAACATTGTAGTTAAGAGCCAGGAACTGACTCCTGTAAACTCAACTGTATTTCTGGGCATAACCTTAGACGCCAAACTGCAGTGGGGACCGCATGTTGATGGTTTAGCGAAAAGGCTTGGCTCTGCCGCATATGCTGTTAAAAAAATTAGACAAATTTCAAATGAAACAACTGCTCGATTAGTCTATTTTCGTTACTTCCACAGCCTCATGACATATGGTATTCTGCTGTGGGGGAGTGCTGCCGACATCGATGCTATATTTATTCTGCAGAAAAGGGCTGTTCGCGCAATCTATCAGCTCGGTCCAAGGGTGTCACTTAGAAGTAAATTTAAGGAAATAAATATTCTTACCTTCCATTCACAATATATTTTAGAAAATTTAATGTATGTTAAAAAGAACATAACCTTGTTCAAAAGAAAAAAAGATCTGCACAATGTTAACACAAGAGGAAGAAATATGCTGGCAGCTCATAATAGCAGGCTTCATAAAGTCACTAACTCATTCATGGGTCAATGTATACGCTTTTATAATAAGGTTCCTGAGGATATCCAAGGTCTTCCTAGTGACAAATTCAAAGAAACTATAAAGGAGAAGTTGTGTGCTAGAGCATATTATAAACTATCCGATTATTTGGATGATAAAAGCCCTTGGGTATAATCCCCTCATTAACAGGATTGTACTAGTATTTGTAACAAAGCATGTGTAATGTGTCTGTTTGTGCGATGAGTTCTTCGTCCCGATGAATATCTAAAGCGTCATTGTCACTAAAGTACGTCTTCTTATGGTAGCGTCGGGTGACGGGTCGTTCACTTCCCTCTAATATGGTTGAGGAGGGCGATGGCTGGATCCCGCGTTAACTCGTGAACGGGTGCCATTTGAGGGTGTTCGTCGTTTGGATACTTGGGGGGAGGGAGACTTGCCGAGCTAACAGATGCAGAAAAGAATAATTTTGTATAGACATAAAGAGACTGTAAATTTATTTTGAAAAAAAAAATATACCCGTGAAGTTTCTTGCCAGTTCTTCTTCACGAAGGTTTTTTTTCGAACTGGTGGTAGAATCATGTTTTATTTGACGTCAATAAGAACAAGTAATTGTCAATGTTGAGAAATAAATATTTGAATTTGAATTTGAATTTGAATGCGCAAGCGTACTATTCCACAAAGCTGACATCCGATCTCAAAGCCCTTCTGGCTGAAAATTCTAATTCTAATTCTAATGTTAACTCGAATTAACGTAATTTCTCTTAATTTAATTTTATTTAACCTCTCTTTGCAATTTTGAGCACATTCAGTGCTACGAATTCACCTTCAGTGCTTTGAGCACCTTCAGCGGGTTACCCCTTCTGGGCCCTGTTTGTGCGGCCTTTTTCTCCAATTGGCCGTCGCTTCAGATGAAGGCTGTGAGGCAAAAAATTGCACGAGTCATTCAGGGGGTTTTTTAAGTGGGTAGTGGCTCTAGTAGGCTCGGAGCGAGTCCCACATAACCTAAATCGCGCGCGTTGGCATGCGTAAGAGCATTTTTAGATCCTCCTGCCCTCCCCTTGGAGGGGAAAAAAAAAGAGATTTATTGTGAAACGGACGCTTGCAACGAACCACCGCGTCAGGATTAGGTCTACAGTCCGCTGACTTATTGACCAGCTGATTTTCTTTTTTAAATTGCGAATATAGTGGTAGTAGTATTTCTTATGTTAAGATATCATCTGGGCTGGCACTAAAGCTCTATCTTTTTCTAAACTAATATCATAAAAATCACATTTTCGTGGTTATGTTGTGGTTAAAGGGAAGGAACAGTGCAATTACTGGGACTGACGCAAGGAAATGAAATGAAATATTTATTTCTCAACATTGACAATTACTTGTTCTTATTGACGTCAAATAAAACATGACTCTACCACCAGTTCGAAAAAGCCTGAAGTAGAACTGGCAAGAAACTTCACGATAATATTTTTTCAAAATAAATTTACAGAGTCTCTTTATGTCTATACAAAATTATTCTCATCTGCATCTGTTAGCTCGGCAAGTGTCCCCCCATGTATCCAAACGACGAACACCCTCAAACGGCACCCGTTCACGAGTTAACGCGCGATCCAGCCATCGCCCTCCTCAACCATATTAGAGGGAAGTAAGCGACCCGTCACTCGACGCTACCATAAGAAGACGTACTTTTGTGACAATGACGCTTTATATATTCATCGAGACGAAGAACTCAACAAACCAAGTCCAACAGAAGCCTACGTCCGGCGACACATCATCAAAAAACACCTTAATATTTTTGTCGATGTAATAATTATAATCAATATTGATAAAAAGACCACCTAAGACTACTGATCTCCATAGGTGCACTTGCCACATAGCATCAGTGGGTTTCGTGCTTGTTTGCCGGCTATGAAAATAGTAAAAAAAAGACACAGAGCATCCCGGCGCATTTGCGTAAGCACCTATTTTGGATAACTGGTAAGCGATTGAGGTTCGACGGGTTGAGCGAAAACTGCGCTGGCATATGTCATAATGAGGCGGTAAAGTGTAACCTTATTTTACTTTTAGAGGATGCAGCCTACCATGACGAAGGTGATTCGGGCGCTGACGTATTTTATGTGAGCCGCGAATTTACCTCCACTGTCCAAAATGCAAATATTTGACATTTTTGATCTAGTCTAGGGTTGACTTCTATTCTCCATCTCCAACACCAATCACCTAACGCGCTGGCTGCGGATTGAAGTATTCTAGTTAACTTGCCAAGATTCGTGACAAAGGTGCGTAGCGCGGTATCTACTTCCTCTGTCTTTGAGATGTCACTAGTGTATAGTGAAAACAAAGTCAGAGAAAGTACCGAGCCTTGAGGAAAACTGGCTTAAACAGGACGGGGAAAGTATTTATAATTTAAGGGTGAATGTACATAAAAACCTTCCTTTCCCTGTCTTATTTAATAAATATTGGAAACAAACCAATAAATTGTTAAAAAAATATATTATTTTAAATATATTATTTTATATTATAAAAAAAAACCTGCCGGTAAAAAAATTTCGCGTCCGTATTAGAGTAAAAGGACAAACCTCCGTTATAAAAGTTTTCCTCGTATGACTGAAAAATCCTTACTGTATTTTCAATTCTCTAAAAGAAATTCATAAACAACGTATTCAAAACTTTATGAGTATACAGAATAGTAATGGACAATAAAAGGACATTTAGACAATAAAAGAAAAGTTATTATTGGATTAGAATATTTTTTTTACCGTATTCGTACTATTAAAATCCCTTTTTTCAAGCAAAATATTCTAAACAGTAATAGCATTATTTCACTACTGCATTGTGGAAATTGCTCATAAATATTTAATCAGAACTTTGCATGAAAAGGTGCAAGTAAACAAGATGAAAATTAAATGTGTTTTCTTTGTTTTATGCATTTTCATTATTTCAAATTTACGTTTTGTCTAATGAGGTGTAAGCGTGATTAAATTAAAAATCAGTAAAATATTAAATCTCTGATTACAAACTGTTCTTGTTTGAGAAGTTGCCGATAAGACCGAAGAGTTTCTTTGAGATTGGAAGGGCCATTTTTATCCCTGGAGTGTTCATAAGATCTGTGTTAAAACGATATGAATTAACAAATTTAGTTATGTTGTCGCTTGTCCAATCGTCAAGTCCCTAGCTTCTCTATTTTACCACCCACATTAAATCTCAGTGACTGCCTATTTACCAATGATTTTAATAATTTATGAACAATGGCAGGTTACCAGTCGCACAATGCTCATAAATATATTTGGTATGATCAAATATTCAGGGAACTAAACATAGGCCTGGCTTAGCAAATAAATATAAAGTACACTAAAACACTAACTTAACAAAGCCTTAATGTTAGCACCTGTGAGAAATCCACAACAAACTTAATATTTTTAATAACGATCTAAGTTACTTAACTCATGAACCGACACCTTGTGTTACCTTAGCACTAACCTATATATTGGAGTAATTTCCATAACTTGTTATTTTTTAGACTCCGCTTAGCTGAAAGTCTAATTTATAATATTCTATCTGTAAAGTACAGCTACTACAAAACAGAAAACTTAACAAATTATACTTTGTTTTTCATTTTAAGAAATGAACTACTCACCAATTTGTTTGTGTTTTTATATAAATGTAAAAGTAAAAGAAGATTGTTATAACACAACGTATTTTTATGTATGTAGTATGTACGTATTTGTAGTATGTCTGTTAACACGAAGAATTAAATAAGTATTACGTAACGAGGAAGGAGCTGATTTCTGAAAAACAGGTCTGCGTACCAATATTATCAGACAGACCTTGTATTCGCTTGTATTAAATTTTTTTGAAAATTAAAGATGTTATATTATTATTATTAACTATAACATTTGCTGTAACTATAAGATTTACACGCTTGATCGTTATAAAATAAATACCTAAGGAACTTCTACTTCGAATTAAGAGTACAAGGATTTGTCTAGAGCAAAGGCTGTACGGACGCAGAACACAATGTCTATTGTAGTGAAAGTTATAACAATTAATTTTTTCTAATGCTTTATTTTACTATTTTATTCAGGAACAAATACATTAATATACATAATTTTCAAGCTGTTTTTTTTTCTTAATTTTATTTTTCTCACAAGTAAATTGATTAGTAAAACCACATACAAACGAACATAAATCAATAATATCGCAAATAAAAGTCGTTAGTGTCGGTAATATATGTACAGCGACATGTAATGCCCTTTATTTTACGCGAGGAAAGCCGCTGTCAAAAGTAAGTAACAAATAAGATTATTGGACTACTTCACCTTTCCAATAAATTCATTTTTTGGCGATTAGCTCGGAGAAATTTAGTGAATTTGTGACATTTCCGAAATACAATGGTCTTGCCTGGTAAAAAAACATTTTACACGTGGCGGCGCATCTCCCGTTCTGTCTAAAACAAAATATTGCTGATATCAAAAATTACTCATCGCGTCACTTTAATAATGTCAAAGTTATGCAACGTTCAGTGCAGACAGATCCCGTGAACGGCACCCGCCACGTTACGGCGCGTTAAGATTGAAATAATTGCATCCATTGTTTCAACTTCTAACGAGCAAACTTAACTGTTTTTAGATCATTATAATATTTTTCAGTGCCTTGTTGTAACTGACAATTTTTAACAAGGGTTATGAATAACTTTTTAACGAGGAATCATAGATTACAAATGAACGCATTGGTTTATAAGTTTGAAGGTCTTTTAAAATTGAAACGTTAATTTATTAAAAGGTGAAAACGTTAATTTAGTAAAAACAACGTTGGCACGAGTGAAATAATTGGATCTCCAAAAATATACTTGATTTCAGTTCTTACTACAAAGGTACAGTTAAGTTAATTTGGCTATTAATAATAACGAACTTGCGTTCTGAGCAATATGGTAATTGGCGCACAGGTATTATTGCTAACTCAGATTACTGTAGAAGCAGAATTTAGGGGGGGAGATTTATTTCGAATATTGACGCAAAAGTTTAAAATACGCATATTTTTGCATAAGGAAGACTATGTATGTGTATAGTATATAATTATTAGAACATACAGAAACATTGTCCAAATTCTAACTTCATTAATTGCAATCATATTTTCACATTCACTTTCTGCACCAATATTTTTCACAATCTTAAGTGTTATTCTTACGTCACTTAAGTCTACGTTTCTGAGTCCACGTTGTCGGCATTTTTATATTCCTTTTTGTATCATCGTTAGCCGTAACTTGTTGTCAAAGTATTTCTTCACGCGGCTTCGTTCCGGCTCCAAATTTCGATCTATTCATCAATAAATATGGGTATTTGGTAAGAATGGTTGGGGTTTGGGAGGAATCAGAAATAGATATGGGGACAACCTTGTAATAAATATACGTCTCCGAAGTTATTTAAGGAATTTCTATCACAAAAATTATCTTTTTGCTATCCTTATATGATTTAAGACATTATCTATGGTAAGAACGCAAAACATATTTACATTTCTTTATAAATAAGTAATATTAAGTGGTAAAATTCTACTGTCTCCATCAAATCAGTATAATCTATCTATATATATATATAATAATAATAATAATAATATTTCTAACAATCAAACCACATTATCTAGCCCAAATTAAGTATCATTAAGAACTTGTGTTATGGATACTAGATAACGGATAAATAATCTTAAGAAATATATAAGCACACATAGATATATATATTTTTTTCATTTATAAATATTAGAAATAAACTTAAATAAACATATATACACATCCATGACTAGAAAGCAAATATCATAAAACATCTGCCCCTACCAGGATTCGAACCCGGGACCTCTGGCATGGAAGGCAAGGGTACTTACCCCCACACCAAACAGGCCGTCGAATGTTATTATAATCGTCGAATATTATTATAATCCTAACCAATTCTTGCGGGTACTATAATAATGTTTTTCATCTTTAATAGCAGATAAAATCTGCACAAAAAATAACGCACTATAATATAGAAATTCACATTAAAAATATCAAAAATCATAAAAATTTTAAAAATGTAGTAACATATTACAGCTTTCAAAAGTATTCGAAAATAAGAAAGTTAAAATGATTTAAAATTTAAGTACCTAGGTATATATGTAAAATTATTCTGTTAACTAGAATGTATGCATAAAAAATTGTATTTCATTATCGTAAAGTTTGAAATTCATAATATAATAAACAATTTATAACAAGGCACAATAGGTGCATATATGAAAATTGATAGGAAGGTGGAAATTTTTCTCTCAGTGCCATAACTTATTTTACTTTTTTTATTTATTTTCTTTTAATTTTAATAATAATAATAATAATAATTCTTTATTGCTCACACAAAATAAAAATTACAATAAAAATATTTGCAGTAAATTACTTAAGTCTAATGTGGGCAAAGGCGGTCTTATCGCTGGTAGCGATTTCTTCCAGACAACCTTTGTGTAACTAGAAATCTATTAAGTAAGCGGAAGATATTTTACCAAATAAAATAAAATAAAATAAAATAAAGCTCTATAAGCATACAAACATACAACTTTTAATATTTATTATTATATACATATATACTAAATAATAATATACATATGTAGCATTAAATTACATAGATACATATACAGTTGCAATCTATAATTTCTCTAAAAGGAGATTGTGTAATATTGATTTGAAGATAGCAATAGACTTAGCATGTCGAATGGCAGACGGCAGTGAACTCCAGAGATGAGCAGCTTTCACAGTAAAAGACTCATAAAAGTAACCCGATCGAGTAAAAAAAGCTTGCAGCCTATTGTCATCGTCCGACCGAAGGCAGCGGCCATGGCCAGCACCGAGGAACCCAAACCGCTCCTTGAGATAAACAGGAGTACGAGGGTCATACAGTATTTTGTACATGAGAGTCAGAACGTGCTCCTCGCGACGCAGCCTGATAGGTAACCACTTAAGTCTACGTCGGAATTCTGAAACATGATCGAACTTGCGCAATCCGTAAATGAATCTTATACATAAGTTTTGGAGGCGTTGGAGTTTGCTGAGCAAGTCTTCATTGAGATCAATTAGGCAGACATCAGCATAGTCCAAGATTGGCAAGAGAAGTGATTGCGCAAGTTCAATCTTAGTCCGAAGCGGCAACAAGTTCCTAAATCTTCTCAATGACCCAGACACCGCGTAAATCTTCCTACTGACCTCAGATATGTGTGGTCCCCAAGAGAGTGTAGAGTCAAAGAGAACGCCCAGGTTCCTGACGACACCACTAACGCTCAAGGTAACACCATTCAAAGTAATTTGCGGAATGGTAATTTGATTTAGCTTCGCAATCTGCTTAGCACCGCCAACAATGATAGCTTGCGACTTGTTCGGGTTGATGGTAAGGCCATAAGATTTGCTCCAATTAGAAATAACTGCGAGATTATCGTTTATTTTATGAATAAGGGCACCGATATCATCAATAGCGGCTTGGGAATAGATTTGTAGGTCATCCGCATACAAATGGTACTTGCATGAAAGTAAAGGGGTCACAAAGTTAATAAATATTGAAAACAGGAGAGGAGAAAGGACCCCACCTTGAGGCACACCAGCAGTCACGTCACAAAAGCTAGAGACCCCACCATCAGCGCGAATACACTGTTGTCGCCCCACAAGGTAACTACTGAACCATGTGATTTCCCTATCAGACCCGAACACATTCCGAAGCATAGCCAACATGATATCACTATCAACTGAGTTAAAAGCATTGCTAAAATCAAGTAGCACCATAGTAGTCACATTCTGGCTAGACATCCCTAAACGAATGTCATCAGTAACATTTATCAATGCTGTCGCAGTACTATGCCCTGCACAAAACCCAGATTGATATGTACTTAAAAAGCCTGAGGAATTTATGAATGAACTTAGTTGGTTAAAGACAAGTCGTTCGAGCACCTTAGAAAGAAAGGGTAGAATGGAAATGGGTCTAAAGTGGGAAGTTAATGTAGGACTGGTGGTTTTAGGAACAGGAATTACAACTGCCTTGCGCCAACAGCTCGGAAAAGTTCCAGTACTGAGCGAGAAGTTGAAAATATGACAAAGTATTGGAATGAGGACCTCCAAGCCGAGTTCAACCATCTGGCGGCTTATGCCATCGATGCCCTCTGCGTTAGATTTGATGGCTGAAATGTTATCTTCAACTTCACGCCCCGATACAGACCTAAAGGAGAAACTAGGTTTTCGGGAATCGTTCTTGCTACTCAAAGAGTGCAGTGTTGCTTGTTTTAAGGTATTACATATAGGGGGAACATTAGTGAAGTGATGGTTTAATGAATCAAGATCAAGCTTGAGTGGAAGAGCAGACCTGGATTTACCGATTCCCAGGGTTTTTAAGAATGACCACACTTTACTAGGGACGCCGTTTGCCACAGAACGGTGTATATGGAGGCGTTGAGCATCTCTGCACATCCTACTACAACGATTACGTAAGTCCTTATAACGACGGCAGTTCTCTTCGCAAGGATTATGTTTATATTTTACCTTTGCGGAATTACGTTTAGCCATCATGATTTTAATGTCACTTGTGAGCCAAGAGGCTGGAAGGTGTTTAAGCCGGACTGGCCGAAGCGGTGCATGAACGTCAAACAGCTGCAATAAAATGTTATTAAAGATCTCCAACTTAGAGTCTATGGTAGGAGCACTAAACACCGCGTCCCAGTCATAAACTTTTGTTTGTCAATGCCGTTAAAATTGCGTTTTAAAATAACACGAGGCTTAGGTCTGGGACATCGAACTTTATAAGAGAGGAAAACAAGGTCGTGGTAGGAAAAGGCTTCAGCAGAAAGTTGGCCATGGGTGCCAACATGATCAAGAGACGAAACAATAGCTAGATCTAACAGGGACGGCTGACAATTCGGAAAGTGATAAGTTGCAGCTAAAGGTAGTATGTTGAGATTAGTGCTCTCAATGATTGATCGTAGTCTGTTGGAACGAGAGTCCGCTTTAAGGAGGCAGGTGTTAAAGTCACCCATGACTATGGTATGATCAAACCCAGGCACCAGTGACTCCAGCATCAACTCAAATGAATTGAAATAATCAATATGAAGGTTAGGGCAGTAAAAAACTCCACACAAAACCTTTGTTTGACCAAAGAGAACTTCAATAAAAAGATGCTCAGAAGACTCAGAGTACTAAGATGAGGATGCACTGACGATGCTGTAGGGAATATGACTTCTGAGGTATATAGCTACTCCACCTCCACCCTTGCCAGTTCTGTCATTGCGAATTAGGTGGTACCCCGGTAGGGAGTAGGAATAGGAAGAAAGAGAAGGTTTAAAAAAGGATTCTGACACAAGGATAGCGTGTATACTAGGCATATCGGAAAATGTGCTCAACAGATCCGAATAGTGTGCTGGAATGCTTTGCGCATTAATATGCACTACGTTGAAGTTTTTCGGAAAAACCGAAAAGGTAGATTTCAGCTGAGAGTCTAACGATTGGGTTAGACTATGGAAACTGCCGTCTGACGCCGACGAAGCAGAACAATATTCTAAACTATCATCTGACAAGTTATTACCATCATAAATTGGTTGCAACATTTGAATAAAGTAATTGCTTATAAAAAGAAAATAATAAAACTGAAAATATACTTAATAATATATATATATATATAAGAAAACAAAAAAAAACTGGGTATATAAATTATGAACAAGTCCACACGCTAGCAGTGAAGAAGAAATTCGCTCAAAAATAATATATATGACACATTATATATGCATGCAGCATAATAAACATTTTAACACCCAAAAATCAAAGTTAATTTTGAAATTCCAGTTCAGTGTAGAAAATATTAAGAAGCACACAACACTCTTAAGTAAATACAATCAATTACACATAAAATAATATAGCGGTGAAATATAATTAGGTGCATAGCATAACTTACAACAATTATGACTAACCAAGTGGAGAATGCATACATTAAATAGTCAAAGAACAATAATATATGATGCCCAGTAAAGTTAATCATGGTAAAGCATAAGTATTGTGCTTATTGAAACACAAATTGTACACCTCACGACATGGAATATTAATTATACTAGCAGTTAGACAAAAAATAAACTTTCCATGTATATATTTCCAATGTATCATTGTTTTGAAAAGTAATACATAAAAACAAAACCCAACTTAACGCATACAAACAGGTGTAAGCTATATATAAAATAAACAGAAGCACATAACATGAAAAAAAAAACGTTTCATCTCATAACTTATCCAATTTGAATAACATGCAAAAAATTAAACTGCGAGATTCATGGATTATCGAGTAAACAATAACAAACAACTGGTTTAGTATGCGAGCGCCGCCATCGATAATGCAAGGATTGGCTAGTTAGTAACACATAATCCGTGTTTCAGACGCGTGATGAGTGTCGCGGGTCACAATGTTTTTATAAAGATATTAAGATATTGTAATCAAAATAAGTTTTTAAGTGCTGTGTAAATTGATAACCATGGAGTTAGTGTCTAAAACAGTTAATAAATTAAGCCAGAATAAACTAAAAATATTGTGAAATATTCAGTCACTTTCGGTGTTAAAAAACATTGAGTGAAATTCAGTCATGGATTCCAATTTTAGTTTTTTGCCATCCGGGGTCTTAACTCGGATTACACCATCCAGGGTCCAGCAGTTGGAAATGCCGAACTTTTGTCGAGCAGCCATGAATACTTCATGTCGCGGTTTTGTTAAAAACTCTGAAATTGTAATTTTGGAGCCTTTGAGCGCGACCTTGCTTTTCCATAAAGCTGCACGAACGAGTGAATTTGTGAATTTAACCACAATAGGTCGCGGCTTGTTGTCGTTGGCGCGTTTTCCCATCCGGTAGCTAGCGGCTATGCTACTGGCGGTCAGAGAAGGCACCTTACACTTCACGGCCAGGCTGGAGATGATCGTAGCAGAAGAATCTTCACCGGGCTGCTCCGGTACACCGTGCACAAGCAACATATTGTTGCGGAATCGCATCTCAATGCGATCTAAGCTCATTTTTAGTGCAGCCACTTCGGCGCGCAACACCGAGAGACCATTGCAAACAAAGGCTTTAAACGTTTGAAACTCAGTGTTAAGAACAGCTATTGTAGGAGCCTTACGGTTCGAGAAAGCCACTTGTGCCAGCTCAGCCTGGAATTCTGCCATTTTCGACTCGAACATCCTGGCCATATCGTTCAGGTTATCTTCCAACTTTGTGTGGTGAGTGGACATTTTGTGATGCGACGGAGGAGAACGTACAAAGGAAAATAGCACTGCAGGCGAGTGAGACTAATTAATCTTCATGAATTACATGTAAAATTTTACTTTTTACGTTAATTTACTTATTTAAATGCAATAAAATAACAGAGCTCAATTTTTGTGTGTTTACTATATACTACCCGCTTTCGTTTTTTATTTACTATATATATAATTTTATTTACTTATTTGATCCCAATTAAACCGTCGAAACGATTATCTACTATTCTTGTAATTAATTCTGGTTATTTCGTCGAGAACATACGTGGAGATCCGTACGTACACGTATTGAACACATAAAAATCGTTGATCCGTTTCAGTGATGTTACGAATGGATAGACAAACACTTTTAATTTTATAATGGAACTAAAGGTTCCTACGCAGTTTCGCTCGTGTAACTTCTAATGTTTTATGAATTTTGTGTTTATTTCTAGATCAGTGTTTATTTCTCTTGGATAATGTAGCTTTCTAATCACGATAGATTTTTCAAATCGGTTCTACAGGTTCTGAGCTTTATTATTATTTTTTATAAATGATTGCGTTCCATGGAATCGTTTTTCGTTTGTTCGAAAATCTTGTTTATTTTGTTATAACTGAACAGTCAAGACGCACAATTACCTCAAGCATTTGTCTTATACTATTTCCATTTCTTTACTTTCTCGATGACAGTTCTTATTTGATATAATGGAGTGTTGTGACCAAATAAGTAATGATATCGATCGCATATATTTATTATATTTTGAACAAAGACAAATACAACAAAAACATTCAAATATATTTTTTCAAGGGGGGAACACTCAATGTCCCACCGCCATTTTGTGTTTGTTTTAATGTCACTCGCTACAAGACGGTCGTCCTAGTCACTACATTTCTGTTCGCTGAGTTTTTATACATTATCCATATGTTACGTTGTGTATTTTGTGTTCCTCCGTGTTGATTGCTGCCCAGCTGTCAAATATCAAAATGCCGAAAGGATCTGTTCTGAAAAGGCAGGCGAGAGAACTGGTGATCAAGGTTCGTAATTACTTTGAAGCAGAGTATCAAAATGGTGGCCCGCTATTACCACTGTCGCAAGTGCGAGAGCTTGTTGCAGCCGCATTAGGAATTAGTGGACCTAATGTTTCAAAAATTACTACCGAAGCTTACGGTACAAGCGGCATGCAGGAAAATAAGCTTCGTACGCCGAAGAAAAAACGCCAACCACGTCGTGTGACATCGGTTGACAACTTCAACGGTGATGCTATTCGCCGTCATATGTATGACTATTACTTGCGCAAAGAAATTCCAACACTTAAAAAACTTGTTATTTCTTTACGTGAATGTGGTTTGTTCCATGGCCAAAAATCGTCATTAAGCTTAGTTTTGAAAGAAATTGGATTTTCTTATAAAAAATCGGACAAACGTAAAATATTGATGGAGCGTCACGACGTTGCTATGGCTCGCTGCGAATTTTTGAGCGAAGCCAAAAAGATATCAGATTGGTCAAATGTTATTTTCACTGACGATACTTGGTTAAATGCAAACCAAACAGTATCTAAGAACTGGACTGACGACACCGGCGCTTCCACTAGTTCAGTGCCAATGGGAAAAGGTGAACGCCTTATCATATGCCATGCAGGGTCTACGAAAGGATTCATGTCAGATGCTTTACTGGCCTTTAAATCCAAGAAAGCAGTGGACTACCACGAAGAAATGAACGCGGAGATTTACGAAGTATGGTATGGTCCATAATTATTATGGACAACGCTACATATCACTCCAGACAAATTGATAAAATGCCGACGCAATGGCCAAGAAAAAACAAAAGATAATTGACTGGCTCCAACGTCATGGCAAAAATGTGGATAGTACTTTATTAAAAGTACAATTAGTGGATATTTTAAAATTGAAAAAAAGCCTCCCTAAAAGATATGTTATCGACGAAATAGCTGCCGAATGTGGTCATTGGGTTCTTCGACTTCCGCCGTATCATTGCCAGTACAATGCTATAGAACTAATGTGGGCACAAATCAAAGGACACGCCGCCCGAAATAATACCCATCACCCTTTTACGGCAAACAAAATGTTGGATTTATTAAAAAATGCATGTGCGGAAGTAACTGCCGAAAAATGGGAAAAATTGTGAGAAGAACCCAAAACATTATAGCGTCGGATTGGGAAATTCATGTGGCATTCGATAATATACAAGTACAGGAACTTATAATAAATGTTGGGGAGAGCTCATCGTGACAGTGACGATTCATCAGATTTTGATTAAAATATATGAAATGAAATGAAATGAAATATTTATTTCTCAACATTGGCAATAACTTGTTCTTATTGACATCAAATAAAACATGACTCTACTACCAGTTCGAAAAAACCTTCGTGAAGAAGAACTGGCAAGAAACTTCACGGGCATTTTTTTTTTCAAAATAAATTTACAGAGTATCTTTATGTCTATACAAAGTTATTCTTATCTGCATCTGTTATTTCGGCAAGTCTCCCTCCCCCCAAGTATCCAAACGACGAACTTTTATTCAAACTGCACCCGTTCACGAGTTAACGCGGCCAATCCAGCCATCGCCCTCCTCAACCATATTAGAGGGAAGTGAGCGACCCGTCACCCGACGCTACCATAAGAAGACGTACTTTAGCGACAATGACGCTTTAGATATTCATCGGGACGAAGAACTCAACGAACAAACAGACATGTTTTGTAACAAATACTAGTACAATCCTGTTAATGAGGGGATTATACCCAAGGGCTTTTATCATCCAAATAATGGGATAGTTCATAGTATGCTTTAGCACACAACTTCTGCTTTATAGTTTCTTTGAATTTGTCAATAGGAAGACCTTGGATATCCACAGGAACCTTATTATAAAAGCGTACCCATGAATGAGTTAGTTACTTTATGAAGCCTACTATTATGAGCTGCCAGCATTTTTCTTGCTCTTGTGTTAACAATGTGATCTTTTTTTCTTTTGAACAAGGTTTTGTTCTTTTTTACATACATTAAATTTTCTAAAATATATTGTGAATGGAAAGTAAGAATATTTATTTCCTCAAATTTACTTCTAAGTGACACCCTTTCAATATTTAATATATAAAGATAATAAATAAAGATTACCTGTCGTTATAATTGTTTCGTTTCATTGTCGAGTACCCACCTATACCTACTTATTTTACAACAGCTTCGAAAATTTTAAAGAATTTGGCATTATCAATCAAGAATTAATACGTGTAACATCTTGTAATGAAATATAATATTAGTTAATAAATTTGTACAAAAGTATCCGGCAATAGTTTAGTTTCTCACATTTTGTAAAAAAATATCGGGTCTGTTATCGTGTTACGTTTGTCGATATAGCTCCATCCCTACCAGTTTCTCCGACTCTGGTATTATATAACTTTGTATGTGTGTAAACGTCATATTTTTATAAAATAATGCATACATAATGTAAAAAAAAAAAACGCTTGCACAAGTTTTCACAGCAGCTGTCATCGAGAAAATAAAGACGGAAATAGTATAAATGCGCTGACAAAGTATGAAGGGGTTTGTAAAGCCAATTTTGAGTTAGAAAACTAGTGTTAGTGCAATAAATATTGAAATTTGTAAGTACTTCAAGTTGTCTATTAAAGAATCTTTACATGAAAGGTTATTCGCTATTTCTGAGAGATAACTTAATGTTTTCTTGACAATGTTGAGCCGATGAACGCAACAAACAGGAGCCCAACTGTACCCAGCTGATCGGTTCAGGTTGTTAACATAGAATCTGTATTAGATTCTAAGTGTTGTATTATTTCCTATAAATAGTTTTTGTTAAAACAGTTACTAAAGGTTTGTAATCCCTATTTTTTTCGTGCAAACTAACAATTACGATGAATACAAAAAAATCAGCTATGTGTTTTCTTCACCGTTCGAGAATTATCTTAAGTTGCACTCCATCATGATTTTTATTTATATGCTATATAGTGGCAAAGTTAACTTTCAGAGGCGAAAAGATGGTAGATTTGGAAAATTTGTATGAGGTATCGAGATGAAGTTAGCTACAAATATAACGAATCCTGATACTTTGACATAACTGTAGAATGCTTTAGGAAACACATGACGCTGATTTTTATTTGTATTGATCGTAACTGTTACTTTGCATAAAAGAAAATAATAGAAAAATCTACCAAATATGTCAGAAATTCCGATGGCAATAATAGTTATTCTGATAATAGTTCTAAACCGATACTAAAATGGTTAGGTATTTCGATTGACAAAGGCATTTTTTTTTCTGTATTCTAGCTAACAATGTTAGCAAATTACTGTAAGGCAAAATATTTTTAAAACAAACGACGCGACTGCTTGCTATCTCCATCGATAAAATTCTGGATTATTATCTAAAATTTGGAGATAAGTTTATCACCAGTGCTTATCCATAAATAGTTTCTGAATCAAATGAATATAAAAATATCCTCGTCGGGTCAGTAACTTAACACAGTTGATGAGTACAATAAAAAAGCAACCCCCAAAGTCTACTTTTAGTAGATTTCCAGCATCCTCGATTGGCCCTACAGTTACTTACATTTTTTTTTTATATGTAAAGCAAGTACATAATTAGTATAATTTTTTAGAACAATATTTAGTTTGAAGAGTAATGTGCGGTAATGACTTTCGCTGTACATAAAAATGTTGCATTTCAGTTGTTACTTCTTATTTTTTTGTCTTATTTTCTCAAACATTTTAGGGAAGCTTACAGCTAAAAAACACTACAGTATGAAGACAATTGATTCTGATGGCCATATAAAATCTTCCACCGGTACAATTGATTAACAGCAGTATATACACTACACGCAACTGATATAATAAAAACAGAGTACGTTAAATAGAGGAAATAAAGTAAATAAAATGAAGTGTGACATTGATAACTTAATTAATCTGAAAGTTTAAATTAGTCAATTTGAAACAAAGAACTTAATTTGTTTCTAAGTGTCGCTATCGAGGTGTTAAACAAGTCAATATCGTTGTCATCAATACTAATGTCATTACAGCATCAGCTTGCTCTAATAAGATACGAGTTTTGTTTATATTTTGTCTTACTGAATGGTACGTGTAGTAAGGCGGGCTTTCTAAAGGTAGATCCTTGGTGCGTAATCCTAGTTCGCTGAGTAGCTGTGGACAGTCCACCGAGCCATTAGCGATAAGGAGAAATGTGACGTCAGCTACTCTCCTTCTTTTACTAAGGGGTTGGTGGTGGAATTTACGTGCCTCTTGCCTGATAGTCCGGTAAAATAGTTTGGCGCGAAATTGGAGGTACCGCATAAACTTCTTCTGAATACGCTCAAGCCGTGAAGCGTAAACATTATATTGGGTATTCCAAACCTGAGTAGAGTAGTAAGAATATAAATGACTACGAACATATGTATTAAACACGATTTTTATTGTTTTCACGCTATGGAATTCGGTCGGCATTCGAAATACAAACCCTAACGCCTTGGACGCTCTTTTAACAACTGCGTCGATTTGAGCATCAAACAAGAGTTTGCTGTAGAATATTACTCCCAATCTTTGATTGAGTTGGCTCTAGAAATGGGGCTATTTATCAGAAAGTTACGAACGATGTTCCTGACTAAGATAAATAATCTTAGAATTGTAATAACAACTTTATATTAGCATAACTTACTGAAACTGCCTAAAACGTAACAATTACATACGTTATGTATACACGTATAATGATCGCTATGACCAGATTTATAAATTGTTGTAAAGAAAATTAAAGATACCTAATTTGATTCCTGATTTGTCTGCACAAAATCGCGACTTCTATCGACGAAATTGTACTATAAATTATTGTATATGCCTGCGAAATGTACGCCATCTGCCCTCTTGCTACAAGTCGTCTCAGAGACTCCACGAGCGACGTGCCTGACGAGGTGAAACTTCGTCGAGTTCACATCGAGTTTTTTAGATTCTAGAGCTAACATCACAAAATTGACCATGTGAGGAGCAAGAAGTACTTCAATAAATTCTTACTACTTTTTGACTAGATGACTAGAAATTGTAGGCTCTTGATTTAAAAGTGATAGTAATTTGGATAAATTGCGAATAAAAAATACCGATAAGAAAGAAATCGAATTCAGACAAATAAACCATCTTCCTCAATTCCTTGATTTGTGTTGTTAAAATCCAATTAAAACATGCAAATCGTAAAATGAGCAGTTAGAACAAAAATAAAACAAAAAGAACGATTTAAAATAACGAACGAATATAAACTAATCAAAAACCAAACTTAAAGTGAAAACCACCGAAATAATAACTAAATCTCAATTAACTGACTAAGTGTATTTTTCGTAGCAAAGATTTTAAAAAATTGTGCCGATGAGCCGAACTAAACGGTTCGATAGCTCATTTTTGGTTCGTGTTGCCAAAGAGTGGAACGATTTGCCTGCGTCTGTTTTTCCAGACAAATATAACCCTGGAGCTTTCAAGTGTAGAGTGAATAGGTACCTCTTAGACAGGCGTGTACGATCCTCGTCTTCATCGTCACTTTCCATCAGGTGAGATGGAAGACAAACGCCTGCTAATTATTAATAAAAAAAAAAAAAAAAAAAAAAAAACGAAACCAAAGAAAACTTCTGAAATGCACAGTCAGCCAGTACGTAATTCCAATTAACCAAGCAAAACACCGTAAGCAAATACGGTGTACAATATACGTTTACATATTGAGCGTGTCTTATTCAGGGCTTAAACATTTATTTGAAGCTTAGAACGCAAAAAAAAAGTTGACCTAGTATTAAAGAAACAAGCGATAATATTTCTAATATATTAAGCAAAAGATAGTAAGGTACAGATTAAAACGAAACCAAAATCAATAGAAATAGAGCAAAGTAAACGAGGGTTACTCAAGAGTTTTTGGGATATGTCCTACAAGAATGACAACTCCACTGCTGAAAGATATGTAAGTCGAAATACAGTGATAACAAAGAACTTAAAAAACTTTTGCTACTATGATGTCGCTTGTAAAAAACTGACCAACTTACAAATCGTACCAACGTGCACTCATTACTGTTCATATTTTTGAAGGCGATATAAACGAATTACTTTCGTTCCGGCACTCGGGGGTTTGTTGGCAGGCCCGGCACAGGTAGTGGGTTCGAATTAAAAAGATGGGAATGTTGGGAATGTATTAATTATTTCTTAGTTGCCGCCTTACATCAGGATACGTAAAAATAGGTAGGTAGGTTACACTGGCCTGACGGTACGGTCCTTCTTTTGTTAGCTCGCACTTATCCAACGGGCTCCAGATATTATTACTACAGATCCTTCTGGGTAAGCAATAAGCGTCCCGGGGCAGGTACTAATCCGCAGGTTGGGTGTAATAGTAAATCCTGGAATGCCAGAGAGAAAAAGCGTCAGAGGCGGTTTTAATAAAATTACCGTTACGGCGTAGCGTTTAGAGGTTACAGCGTCCCAGAAGAGGAAAAAAGGATAGTACTAGCGTTAATCAATGTTAAAAACTACATTAGAAACGCGTTACACGTTAAAACACTTAGTAGGAACAAATTAGAACTCACACCAGCGGGATTAACTTCCAAATCAAGGTTAATTATAGGTATACTCTCAAATGCGTCTGAATTACGCAGCGGTCCAGTTTGTTAGGCTGCTGAAATAGAAACGGCCGTCGCGTCGCGTTTGGCACGACGACGTTCGGCAAGCTCTGGATCAGCCGGCGTTGATTGTCTAATTAGGAATGCGCTCGCGCAAAATAAGATTTATTTTCAACTAGCGTACTTGACTTTCCTTGGATAATGTTTTGATCGAACTATTTTATGAAAACTAAGGTTTAATGTTAAAAAATAGTTCATAGTTAAATAGTAAGTATATTAGCTTGGAAAAACCTTGGAACAGTATATTTTTAAAAGAGAGTTTCAATTCTGTGCAATATGTATGCACGATCACTCGAATATTAAAGACGTGCAAGCGTTTCAAGCAAATTTCCTTTTACAGCAATATTTAAAGTACTAAGCAATATTAGGGAAAATTTTTCTATATGAACATTTCCTCAAATGGTTAATTTTGTGGGCTTTCAATAAGAGGATTTTTTTTCTCGAATCTATCTAAATCAATTTGTAAGTAATGTATGCAGTATCTAAGACTCAATTGTCGATACTAAATTTTAAATTAATTATAATTCATTCTGGAAGGATAAAACTGGATAGATTGCGAATGCCAACACAAATCAATTACTGAACTATAATTTCTTTAATTAATGGAAGTAACGGAATTTTATTTTTGTGGGATCATTTATGATGTGTTTTAAAACAAGCACTGTTAATGTAAGGCATATAATTTAGGTCCTAAATAAAATGAACTAAAAATAAATTTTAGCAAACTTAGTGGCTCTGACATCTGGCAATCGAAATGTAAAATAATTTTTTTTGCAATTAATTGCTATTTCAAATCAATTTAACGTTCAAGACAAGAAATTCTATTTTCAAAATCAGAGGTTTATTTATGTTAGATTTGTTTATTAATATTATGTTTTGATCACATTTGAATCTTCGATATCATTTCTTTTCTATGCTCTATTTTAAGTTTCATATATTAACCTTTTCAAAGAGCTACTTAACAAAAAACTAGGATCATCTTTTACTAACTCCATCTGTCGTATAAATTATTTACTATTTTTATTAGCTGTTCGAAAATCCCTCATTGCGAACAGCATGGCTGAAATTTGCTTCATCCGGCGTACTTGTAACTCTCCAAATCAACATATTCCAGTCATTTAGTTTATTACTCAAAACAATTTAATAATATTCTGAATTTCATCGATATGGAAATATGACCGAACCTATCAATTTATTGCCACTATTCCAGTCTACAATTTGATTTAAAATGAAAATGTGTTTATCTACATTTACTCACTTTGAATGAAGATTTTCTTCCATGCACATAAGTAGATTATGGGAGTTGAATACTCCTTGACTCGTAAACAGCGACTCGTCATATCATAATATGTTGTTGAGAAATTCGGAGTCTTTTACTAATTTCTGATTAAACATTTGGCAATTGGTAACTGTAGCAAGTATTGTACTTTCCCGTAATGAAAAGAATAAAGACAATATCTTTTCCGTAGTTTTTATATGAGCCTGTAATTAACATTTACAATCCGTGCAACAGCTCTTGATGCCAACGTTAGATCTGCTGTAATTAAATAAATAATTCGATTCTCTTTTGTTAACCTAAGGCAGTCACCCTCTCTCTGCGAATATGTCAAAGACCTACGTCACAAAACTGTCTATGTGTATCCACGAAAGTGGAAAGGTGAAGAATGCGACAAGTGGAAAATCTTCTGCTCTGCTCTGTGCGACTTGCCGTTACAAAATGAAATGGATATCCGCTAAGGAGGGTAATGCGTCGTAGCCATTATTTATTACACACGTATTTTATTTGTTTGCACGTATTGGAGAAACATGAGTTCCGAACCGAAAGTAAAATTAATTTGTGGCATTCACTTGCCCAAAACAGCCGACTGATATATATATGTAAAAATAACCGTGCATGAAACTAAAAAAAAACTTATTTACAATGCAAGAACTACATACAAACAAAAGATACGGAACACCAAAAATAAACACGTACACTTAATAATGTTATATTACTATGCTGTATATTTACATACAAAAATAAGGGAAAAAGGGTTGTAAGAAATAAGGAGGGTAGTTTTATTTATTACAATTTATTTACAACGTAACTTTATCTTGCGTGACAATTAGTAATAATTTTGAACGCTGACATTTTAGTGACTTGAAATATCTTATAAATAAATGTTTGCAATCTCGCGAAAGACACCAGAAACGAAACTAGGATGTGTAACTCTTTAGATTTTTCAACTTTTTAATGCTGAATATTTCGAAAACTATGCTTTATTGGACTACATGTAATTACCACCTAATATACCCCAATTAGGCTTTAAAATCGATGGTTAAAATCGGTCGGGTTAAATAAATAATTATAATAAATCCCCAGACAAACACATTCAATGTATGGCGCCAAATTGGCACAGCTTGTGTTATGGATGACCATGGAGGGGGGTTACTCCGGGATTTACACGCCATCTAAATAAATTAGAATTGAACCAGACCTTAAGTATTTATATAGAGTTAGCTTTTTTGTTTTCATCACAATAAATAAATAAATATGTGTTTGACTCTAGGTAAGAGCATTAAGTTATGTTTAAGACGTTTGTATGAAACATTGGTCTGAAATAAAGAAATTTTATTATTATAAATATAAGCAACCATGGCCCGAAGATCATCTTTTGTTCATCGCCGGTAAATCCTTATTAGACAAGATATGGACTGATCCTGAACTATTTAATGAAGCTATAGTTCTTATAATTTAACGACAAAAGCTCCGTATTTAACCTGTTATCTCACCATTCCATACGTAGTAGAGGAATGAGTGCAGAAACATTTGCTCGAAAATTTTGAATAACTCGAGTTGCAAAGTCTAAACTTGTAATTGATCGCAATACAAACACACATATCATTGTATAATATACCTTACATTATGTATAAGAGGAGTTTGGTTACATAAAGAACCAAACCTCGTCCTTATCCAACAATCTAACGCTGTACTTGTTATAAAAAGAGAAAATACCATTTTACCAAACAAAGAATCAAAGCTTAAATAATAGTGGTGTCTTATTTTTTCTGCCACTACAAGTAATCTCACTGGAAACAACACCAACGTGGAAAACTCACTCAGCGTAAAATGCATTAATTAAACTATCCACACACTGAAATTGTAGAAACATTCTCCTATTTGTAGTATAAATATGTATTCCTACACAATTAAATTTTGCTTGCAGTACTATAATTGTGTAATTAGGTTTGAGCAGTGTCAGTGAATGAGTTCTAAATTATTCACTAGCTGGTTGTTTTTATTAAGAAAATTTTAGCTTATTTGTACCAAAATTGAATACCACAATAAAATTATCTTTTTAATGACAAATTCAAAATTTAACTTAAATTAATAATTATAAAATAAAATAATGCTACATATAAAAAAACGAAATCTAAACTTGAATCCATTAAAGGCAACGTAGCCAAAAGGCTGGCCGATTTACCACGCTGGATCGCAATAGAAATTCGTTGCGCGAGGTAGGTGCCAGCCTTAGGGTCACTGTTTCACTCACCAATCGTCTCGCTAGGTCCGAAAAAAGGCGATGAGCCCCTGGTCCCCAGGACCCATGGTTCCAACGCCAAAAGCCTCAAAAATATACCGATTACCCAAATTCTGATATTTTCTACGTTTGAGGCTTTCAGCGTTATTAGCAGCAGAACCAGATTGTGCACTAGTTGTAGGAAGATGGGAAGCCACGAGAGTGTCGACGCAGGTTGCATCCCACACCAGTGGCCTACGCATCCTCCACGGGACCAGAGTAATACCATCAGGCCACTTGCCATCATCACGCAACAAGCCTGACGGTTCAAGAACCGAGGGAGTGTTCGAGGTAACAAGAGCCCGATTTATGATGTCATTTAAACTGGCATGGCGAGATATTCTGCCACCACTGCGAGAACATGAAAGGCCATGGCGACGGAGCTCATCGACCAACACGCCACAGCGGCAGCGGTGTCTAACACACAATTTCATTCCTAAACGTAAACTACAGGCAAGCCTAAAAGCTATGGTTGTCAAAAAGAGTTCCCAAGTTAGAGGACGGAAGCGCCAACTTTGCTGTCACTCACTTTGCAGTGACTCAGTTTGATTCCTATTTCCCCGGAAACTTCAGAATAATAAGTAGGTGCAAGTGACCGAAATAAATGAATACTTGTTATTAAACGAACGTTGATGTTCTTCTTCAATAGTTCTACCTTCGATTATAAATCAGACTAACTCTTGTAGTATTTTTTGGTACGGAATATAACAACGAATATAAATTACATAATATTTACAGCCTATTCCGTAGCCACTTGCATTAGTTTAACCCTAAAAATTGTAGGTTATAATTTTCTAGCGACCCATCCTGGCTTTATTTATTTTCTCGCGTCAGATCGTTGCATGAAGTTAGATTTAAATGTGTTTATTTAACCTACATGACATATTTTTAATGTTTCTTATTTCCTATCCCGCAAGTATTTGAAAACGTAAAGAATCGTTACATGTCATAAAAACAATTACTAATCAAAGTAGGTACCAATCGCCATGACTAAGTTAAAGTCATCAAAGTCTGATGTAGCCCTTAGTGCTATGATTTTAAAGCATATGGTGTAAAGTAGAAAGTGATTATCGTTACCAACGAATTTAGTTGGATAAGGATTAATATCGTATCTGTATAAATAGCTCTCTAGTTACCACATTATGTGTGACCATTTTTTTGAACATGAAATAAGTATAGTCGTAAAAGATAGCCATATGCTATTACAGACCTATAAAAGAGGAATTCCATGATACATTATTTTGTTAGATTGAAAGGTCTCAGTCGGCTTGATTTCTTGCGACATCTTGGCCAATTATCATCATATTTCGAGGCATTAACACAAAACAATAATAAACTATACGGATAAACGTTTCTTTATACCACGTATAGAAGATCATATGTAACTGATATTTTATTTGGGTCACGGATGCCCCATGTGTTAAATTAATGAATTAATGAATCATTCAGAAAATCCTGCACACTTTTTTTATTTAATGAGCATTCAAAAACTGCCTAAAGATACCAAAAGTACTAATTATTATTTCACTGCATTTTAAATCTAGCCAAACTTTCCTATATTTCAAAGATTCAGTCAGACTATAAGATCTTGATTTTACCCTATAACTCACAAAAAAAACATTCAACTTGAAATCACTACAAGCAACTCATGAAAGTTTTTGCTTTCTAAGTATACCTAGAGAATTAAACCTCTTACAATTCTCAAAAGTTTCAAACACGGAGAAAGATCTATGTTCCATTAGTTAATCAATGAAATATAATTTACCGGTAGTGCTTCGAACATGGAACTTCGTGTACAAAGATATGTCGCTTTTGGCTGGTTCAGAACAACTGAATGACCTAGAATTAACGTAACTTCAAAATCTACGCCGCGTTAGAATGCATTGTTTTATGTGTACATGAAGTCAGCGGCGCGGGGAGCGGCGAACAATCACTCGCGGGGGCGTTGTTGTTGAGGTAGGCGTAATTAGTTTTAGTTTTTATCAGTCGAGTAAAAATGTTATTGAAGGATGTTATTTCAGCCGTTTTTGAAAGTCCACCTTCATGGAACCACAAAGATATTAATAATATAAGTAGAATAATAATCTAACAGTTGTAGTAAGTGTTTCCCACTTAGTTTAATACACTTCTTCCAATCAATCAAACCAGTTATAAAAAGAAACAATTATTCCACCACAAAGTAAGAATGTTCAATATGGCTGACTTGAAAATTTCGACTGCTTCTTCACGGGACTGGATCCTTTGATCATGAAAATTTTGCCTAATTTTAGGAAATGTGAATAAATCGTTAAGTGCTTGGGTCAGGACTGTGTGGGGCATGACCTACATTTTCCTGCGTCAATTACTAAATGGTTTGACGAGCACTGAGTGCGCTTTGCGAGGATGTAGGGTAATTGCTCACTTTGGGCTAGATTTTCCAATTTCGGTGATAATTTGTGGTAAACAAACTGTGGTATGCCACTCAATGTTAAACATTCTACATTCTTTAAGTCCGATCTTCGAAACACGTCCTGTTTTTGCCACGGACATGGTCCACATAACGGACATTTTAAAGAGAGAAATAGAAATCCTTTATATGAATTTACTTGCAGTACCACTGATGCCGCATATCACCCATACATTAACGCGAACTTTTCTGAACAAGGTATAATGAATCTTATAAGCTTGACATTATGTCAAAAACCATTCGTTGTGCCTATGTGTTGTATATTGTATGAGCAATTAATTTTACATAGTGCTTGATAAAATCTTGAATCATAAAACATTATTCTACAACTGTACTTTGTTGATGTTTCTAGCTGAACTGAGCTTAAAAAACATATTTTGCTGTATTTAGTAGGGACTATATTTTTTCCTGTTGCTAAAATCCATTTTTCCTTAACGGCTGAGTCTTTAGGGAAACCATAAAAAAGTTTTTTAAAACCTTACATTAACAAAATCCATAAAAACAAATTGCTTAACTTGACTAAGTAAAAGGCATTAGATAGATAAATCCTTAACTCGCGTCAACGACCTGCGGCCGCACCGCAATACTTTTGCGAAGGATGAAGCGTCGCTTACTAAAATGTCCATTGCAGTGTCTTATAATAATGCTTGCTTTGTATTGGAGACCAACAAGCAATGTAAATTACAATATACTATCAGAACAGTTATCGTCATCAATAGTTGTAGTTTTACAATGTTTCATTACAAAAATTTTATATTTGTAAAGTCGTTTTAAATATGTGTGCCTCGTAAATCAAGTATTATTATTTATTTTATTTTACATTTCTAGGGAAACTTACAGCTGGTAAAATATGTATCATAAAATTATGTTTAAATTAAGGCCAATTACAGGTTTCCGCGTATAGTTACAATTAAAAATACAATAAATTTAAGTTATTTCTTGCGTAACAGTCAAGATACTATAATCTATGAATTATTAAAAAACATATTGTTGTATAATTTTTTAAAATTGGTAACGTTAGTGCAAAAGAGATCGATATTATTTAAGTTATCATTAAATAAATTAAAAGACCGGAAAGCTCTTAATGGGAATGAATTTTTTCGGTAGTTATTTTTAACTATTGGTACACATAACATATTGGTATGCCGTGTGGTTTTTTAGGCGTATTCAGGCTTAACATACTGAGTAAATCAGGACAGTCAATGCTTTGCTGGAAAACTCTCATAAGTTCTGAGCGTGGCCACCATCTTCTTTGAAGTGCTTCGATGGTGAACAAGTTTTGTCAGCTTTGGTTCGTCATAGAAGCAGTTTAGAATGAACTTTATAGCATTGTTTGTATTCAGGATCGTAGAAAGGTTTTGTTAGCTCTTGGAAGCATTGAAACCGTCATGAGCCTCTTCGAAAGTTACAGTGAGTTAGCACACGGACATTGTCTTAGTAAGATTCCATTTCGTACGTGACCTGACAGATTCGAAACGACGATAATGTGTTCAATTGTTTTAAGGTTCTTAATTCACACTTTGAAAATTGAACAGTTCCAAATTCTAAATTGTCGGTTAATATATAATACTACAGAACTTAAAAGGCTTGCCGATTTGTTTCTTGAGGAAAAAATAACTCGATGGCGGCGGTGGACCCAGTGCCTCACATTCTATTGTTTACTAGCGTGTAAGCAATATATACATTATATAGATTGCAAGCTCTATTATCATCCATAAAAGGTACGTAATGGCTAGCCGATTTTGTAAACTAATCCATTTAGACGTTCAATAAAATGATCTGTCTCTGACATTTATAAGGGCCGAATAAAAAAGATTTTTTATTTAATAATTTTGCCTTTATTCTGACAGTTTCTTGTCCTACTTTTAAAGGAAGCTATCCGCATTTTTTTTATTATTAACAATCTCTATAACTCGAGACTTTGTAGGGATTAATAAAGCGCAGATTTAAGACATTTAATTAACCTTGTTTCATAAAGTTAATTTGTTATTTTCCTATATTCTTGGTAAAGGAAACCAAATTGATGACATTCGGTGAGGCCCTTGTTCAGGAGTATTGAGTAGCACTCATATAAGGGTGAACAGGAAATAAGGATTTTAACTACGTTATTAACTTGAACGATTAAAGAAAAGCGTTCAGTATAAATATTAATGTTTTGTCAACAAAAAGTAAGTGGAACACATGGTTATTTGCCAACCCTGGAAGAAATAAAAAAATAATGATGAAAAACGAATAGAACCAAGGTTTACTTCGTATTAAATAGGCTATTAAAATTCGCGTTCTCACAAAGTGAATTAAAATTAAACAAGTTAATTAAATTCATTTAACCTGAAAGGTTTAATAAATTAATGAAAATTTTGTTTCCAAGTTAATTTGAAAGTTAATTTTCATAGCTATTTATTTCTAGAGGAAGTAGATTATAAAATAATAATATTTAAAAAGTTGCACCTCCGTGACATTAGCGGTCACCGTTACGTATAAACTTTATGAACTCATTCGAACCCCGTAATAGTAAAAACTATTTTTTGAAGATCGTTGCAATAACTATCATCCTGAAAAAATTGTGAATATCTTTTATTAAAATGATTTTTCTTTAAATTTGGAGATTTCAGTTCAATAAAACGAAATTACTTGAAATAATTTGAAGTTCTTTAACTAAAATTTAATTAGGCCTATGCACAACAAATGTTCAGAACTACTGAACAACTAATCGGAACAATAAACTTAAGTTTACTGCGAACGAGAAAGAACAA
Organism: Marasmarcha lunaedactyla; assembly: GCA_923062675.1. Classification (NCBI taxonomy): domain Eukaryota; kingdom Metazoa; phylum Arthropoda; class Insecta; order Lepidoptera; family Pterophoridae; genus Marasmarcha; species Marasmarcha lunaedactyla. Next base: position 5,391,956 of record OV281350.1, read on the forward strand.
AATCCTGTATTTTAAGATGGTAGATAGTAAGCAAGAGTCGTGAAATTTAAAGTACTTGGAGACAACCTTCAAAATGACTTACATACAAGCGAGTGATAAGTGTTTACTGATCTTAAGACGTGGCTTCTGGTTTTGTAAGACTTGGGTCTTTTGCTTTTTTAAAGAGGTCATGAACATTCTTTATAAAAGCCTCGTTCTTAATTTATAATGAATGAAACTTTGGACATACTATATACCTAAAAATACATTATTTATGTACTAGTCTGACATTTTATTATATTATGTTAATTATGTAGAAGTAAAATATATAATCAACAAATTATTATTTTTTTTTACAAAGAATATTGGCAAACTCACATACATTGTCAGTACCGCAGAGCATTCACGTATCTCAAATTGAATATGTAGGTTTGACTGTTTGAATGATGGATAATCGAAATGCAATCATTAGATTCATATAGAACTTGGAAATAAAAAGTCGTAATTATAATCTAACCTCAAAAAACACGTGAAAAAGACGTGAAAACGTTGTTTACTCAATAGGATGAATACGGTAAGAGGGTTAATACGTTCATAGGATGATCAGATGAAGCTATTGAAATCAAAAAACACTCTAATTTCAATTTTAGTTTATACAACAGCGAACCGTGACAAGACAATTGACATAAGGGCTCATTGAAATGGCGGCTCAATGTCTTTGAGGTTTGACAGATTGACAGTATATATAATTTTTCTAGATGTCGATGAAAAAAATAAATGGCGTTGTTATGGGAATAATTGGATTTTATTATATTTCTAAATATCCCCAAAAACTATCTCAATATTTGAGCTTGGTAAATATGTGTCTAATATTGACCTATAAACTAAATATAGCCCGGTTTTGATATGATTACAATTTATAAATATTACAGGGTACCTAGTCTGCCATTCTCTTTTGCACGCTGACTAGTCAGCAGTATATGGATGAACATTTATAAGGTACCCATTTTAAGAACTTATTGTTACTTATAAAAAATTTCTTATTTTTTTTGTATGCGGTTTTCAGTGCGCAATGATTTTAATGAGCAAGTAAACTAGCCGGTTGTGGTTACAATAAGTGGTTACCCACGGACACCACTAACCAAACGTTTATTGATTTATATTGACTAGTATATCGGAGTATTCGGTATATTGCTTTCAGATGATATTTTTTCTATAAGTCTTCAGTTCTATTTGCCTCTGTTAGTATAATTTTACTGGCTGGCCCTTCTCCTTAACTGGAGCACACCCATGTAAACGTTATTTATGTATTGGTTACAACAGAAAGGGCAGAAGTACCAGCCTTACTTGACGAGACCTTATAAAAAAAATTTACTACCACTAAAAATAATTTCTAATAATTGGGTAGCGGGTATATTTTTGAGGCTTTTGGCGTTGAAACCATGGGGTCTTGGGGACAAGGGGCTCATCGTCTTTTTTCGGACCCAGCGAGGCGATTGGTGAATGAAACTCGTGACCCGAAGGCTGGCACCTACCTCGCACAACGAATTTCTATTGCGATCCAGCGTGGTAATTCAGCCAGCCTTTTGGCTACGTTGCCCTCAATACATTCAGGTTTAGATTTAGTGTTTTATTTGTAGTATAATTTTAACGTATAATTATTTATTTAATTTAATTTTTAAATTTGTCAACATTATATATTCCACAAATAAAGTTTCTGTAATGATGTTCTTGTATGGGGAAAAAAAAAGATTGTTCTTGATTATTTATCTTTAATTATTTCTATAATGCTGGTGAATGAATGACGGTATGTTAAAATTTATGTTTGATTTTAATATAAAAAAGTCATATAACAAAAACATACCTCCATACGGGTAAGTACTATTCTGTATTATTCTGTAAAGTTACACACAGTAAAGTTCAGTAAGTAAAATTCCGAGAGTTTCGTCGTATCGTGCACTCAAAAGTTTCAACATTCTTATAGTAAATTTTTAGATACGCTAATACATTAGGCAGAAATACATTAAGCGACGACTCTCTTACAGGCTTCTACTATCGACTAGGTCGCTCTTTCTGCCTAGCATGAACAAATTAAGTCTAACTGCAGCTTTAGTTCGTAAAAGAGATACTAGCCAGCCAAAGTGCGACGGGGTTGACATGGCTATATGAGGTAAAAGAAATCTGCCGAAAATGATCCGAAGGTCGCTCTAACAACTATCATTATTATGAGACTTATTCACAGGTCAAGTCTACTCTTTATATAGTAAGGGACTCTGAGATGCGAGGATTGTAATTTTTGTATTCGTGTATCAGTATATTTTTGTTGTTTCATTCGCATAGCTGATGGCAGTGACCTTCTTAGAAAAGGGAATGTCAACATAGTGCCTTAAAAAATACCGTAACAGTAGGAAACAGAAAGCCTATGTACTTTAACCGGTTCGGAACGAGGCGATTGGTGAGTGAAACTAGAGTCCAAAGGCCGGCACTTGCCTTGCAAAACGAATATCCATTACGATCTAGTGAGGTAACTCCCGACTTTTGGCAAATCATGATTTAGGGGCAGTGTTTTTTATTGCTGTATAAATTCTTATTAATTTTTTTACCTATTATAAATCAGGTAATATTTTTGGAAATTATAGTCTGTGTTCATATTATTATGTATATGCACGGCGTTTTCGGGTTGTTTGCAAAATACTAGTTTCAAATTTAATTAGTAGGCTTAAAGCTACAAATGTTAATGTACTTATAGCTATTCAAAGTGATACTCCACTTTGTTCAAAATTTAAATAAACTGCAATGAAATATATTATAAAAATGCAAGTCAGAGCCTTCTTACCTAATTTGCAGTTGATATATAATTTTTTAATAATAATAAATCTGTTAAAAATCGTGGCAACTACATTACCTTTATAATATAAGCGATGGTTAAGTTACGCTATTAAGTACGTTGTTTGTACCTAATCATATTTGTTTAAATTTTTATTGTAAGGTATTTGAACTGTTTTCACTTAAGAAAGCATGTTTGTGCGCTAGAAAACAATAAAATTTTAACTTTTGTATCTCCGTCTTCGAACAAGTAACATATATCTGCCGAACTTTTGAACTGTCGTCGTGTGTTTGTACAAACTTACTGAAAGCACTTTGTTGAAGAATTTAGGAAACTGCAAGTTTACCAATGATTTAGAAGAGAAAAGAAAAAACAATTATTTCATACAAGACATCAGATAAACAAGCTACTCACGCCCCATTGTAATAATCATTATTGTACCCAAAACAACTTTTAAAAAATTAAACACTTTTCAACCGAATTTTCTCGCGTTTAATTATTACAGATATAAATGACAAGACGCTGGTCATCTTAGTCACTGATGACCAGCGACTAAGATTTTATGTCGAGTTTAAAATATTCAAAAAGTATGATTAAAAGCGTTAAAATCCGGTTAAAATGTGTTTTATTTAATACAATAATAAGAATCGAGAAAACTTAAGGAAATTACTTAAAAATATATATAATTTAAACAATCAATACAATATTTAATTAGTATTTAATCAAACCATAAAAACATTATAACATAAACTTCATCTCTTAACTGGAAGATGAAATATTACACCGTCACTTTAGTTCAGAGTTCATCCCTGAGGTGTTGTTGGTAATTCTCGTTCTCAATGAAGCCGAGACTGTCCCAGAAGCTGCGGTGGCCGAAGTCGGAGCTGGTCTTCATGCTGATGGAGCCAGGAGACGCCAGCTCTAGGTACTGTAGAGACTCCGACCCTGGAGTAACTGGAGTCCATTCTACGCCTGAGATGCGAGGTACTCTGTCGGGGAAAAAGACAGTACATTTTTATTGACAGCCAACAAACTCTGACGGTTGTTCCAGTGCCTATAGATTTCATTATTCGTTTTACTCGACTTCTCCTTAAAATTTTGTAATTCTTAAAAAAAGCAATCGCTGCGGAGGAAGTGCTGTTCAATATTTTGGTTATTTCAACAAATAAATAGGTTTTGGAAAAAAGGTTTAGGAAAAAAAATTATTTGGTATTTTACGCCTATTATATATGAACAAATATATAATAGGCGTAAAATACCAAAATAAATAACAATGGAGCTGCCATTAGTAGATATCCAAAATACACAACGTCACGTTTGATAATCTTCAGTTGGCTTGGTTGCTACCTGTAACTGGCTCTTTACCCCTCTCTCTGACTTCATGATTCTAAATCATTTTTCCGGGTAGTCATATCTATTAAAATTTGCAAATATTGAATCACATACAATACATTGCATTGCGAGTTAATCAAAGCATTTTCCGCTTCCGTTCTCTTATATATTTGAGCTCCGAAATGAAAATTTCGGTCACCGCCTCGTGTTACACAAAAGGCGGGAAACGCTTTAATTGAATTCTACATACAACAATATTCCTGAAATTATAATTCACATGTTTGATGTGAAATGAAAGAGAAATTTTAGTGAACTCTATTGTTACTTCTGGTTAAAATAAAAGATATGTGTTAAGAGTTAGGTTTGTATCATAAACATACTCATACCTATAATGATCGTATCTATATTATATGTATCCTTTTGTTTATACTTGCGGTTACCTAATAGACCCACAGAGTCATGGCCTAAAAGTCTAAACCATGAATGTGTGTACTTTTGAAGCTCCAATTTAAATTCATTCCAGAATACATTTCTAAGCTAACAGCGACTTCGCATATCAACCATAAGTATTAACAACAACAACTGAAGCATTAAATTGGCAACATAGCAATTATCATACTAAACGTTTTTTTAATCATTTTAGAACTATACAAATTTAAAAAAATATTATCGCAGTAAGGTCTAATATAAAACGATGTTCAAACCGGTCTAAAACCAAAAACATAGCTTTTAACTCTCACCCAGTAGAAGCGTAGTTATATAGCATATCAACTAATATGTCCGTCATCTTGCGGTCGTCGGCACTGGTGGACTCTAGGTCTGCATACTTGAAGATGTGGAACACGTCATCAGCGTGACTCACTCCTGTAATCAAAATATTTCCCTTTAATAAAGAAATATACACAAATTGTATTCTCTTAACAAGCAAATCTTGTAAAATGCGAGAACAAACGCCTAATTGTAAAGTATCGAAAACATTATTGACTTATTAAGAAAATATATCTATGCGAGGATTGGGATCAGGTCTGAGGCCTTACCGTAGTTGTTGTTGTTCCTGGCCATAAAGTTCGACAGACTCTTCTCTCCTCTAAAAGAGTAGCGGTATAGATAGGTGGGCTGTGAGGACTTGACCGCGTGGATCTGAGCGAGACGTCCGACTTCGGCTGAGAACAGACGGTCACCGAGGGCCTGTGAGATTGATATGTCGTAATTTAATTTTGTCCTTTTAGTTCTGTTGTCATAAATGATATTAAAAATACCTCTCAGAACATCAACCGTATAGCATCAAAGCTACTAAATAAGATAATGATATTGATTTCCTTTGGGCGTCATTTTATTTAGTTATAGAGAAATTATGATAAGTAGGTCTTACTTGAACCAATTGAGCATAGGTATCTTGTCCGACCGGTTTACCACCCAAGTAATGCTGTTTGATTTTGTTAGCGACAGCGGCGCGTTGTTGGATTGGCAGCGTGTCGTTGTACTCGAAGATGTTGCTCGCCAGTTGTTCCCATCGCGACTCCAGCTCGGGTAACAGGGAGGGATCAGTTTGGTATACTGTAGAAGAAGAACAGGTTTCAAGTTCGAGTATTTAAATCATGCACAACGGGTTGGTTAGCATGCTGAACTATTTATTGAAAGTATATATAAGCATACGTTGCTAGCTGTCTTGCTGATCAATCAATTGATTGGACGGCAGTTGTAGGTTAGTGGTTTTATCAAAACTTAAGATTTATTGCGCCTCTGCTACCGCCAGGGTTGGCTGTTGGCTGGAGATGATTGCAAGACGCGCGGTTCTTTGCATTTGCATACAAAAAACGACCAACTTGCCATTGACCGCGGCTCACTCCCTTCAATCCTGCTGGTACCGCCAGCAACCGTATCCACTGCGGATGTGAACTGCTTCGTAAAAATACCTTCAGTACTCCGTGAAAGGCCATAATCTTTTTCCCTTCCCCTTAGAGGGGTATAACTTTTACACTCGTAATTTGAGGACTAAAAGACAGTCCTGGCAATAACCTGCATTAATATGCTAATTCGTAATTGTGTACAATTTATAAGAAGGATTAGCTAATTGTATTATAGATCCAGAATCTTAAGTCTAAACCTAAGCTTTTGATTGGTTTGAAATTTAAAGTCCTACCAGGTTCGAACTGGAGCATGCCGTGTAGCAGGCAGGGGTTACAATTACAAGGGAGATGAACTATAAATTCTTTCAAACTCTAATTGATAATACTTTTAATACTTCATTTCTTATCCGACAATGAATGAATAATAATAATATATATTTATTTATTTGCATATTAAGTGCTTTACAGAGGTCTTATTTTAACAGTATAGAACTTACAACTTAGTCACCCATCCATTGAGTATTGCAAATGTTGGAGGGCATTACAAATAATATAGAATGAAATATTCATTTAATAAAATTTAATTGCAGATGTGATATTAATGTTCGACCTACCTAATTTCAATATAATTTATTACTATATTTAGATCTACCATATTACTGCATAATTATTTTTATTATATTTATAAATTTGTTAATTTTTATTTAAACAACATACTTTTAAGACTATATTTTAATACGTTTACTTAAATATTCATTTACTGAGTAGAAACAATTTTCAATAAGGATTTTTTTTTAATGTGTGCTAAATATTAATAGTTTATTTTCTTGTTTTATATTTCGAGGTAATTTATTGAATTTTTTTTCAGCCATATGATATGGGCTATTTGACAGCATATTAATTCTTGCAGTAGGCATATATATAGTCTATTTTTATGACGAGTATTAATGTTATGTATGTTAAAAAGAACATAACCTTGTTCAAAAGAAAAAAAGATCTACACAATGTTAACACAAGAGGAAGAAATATGCTGGCAGCTCATAATAGTAGGTTTCATAAAGTTACTAACTCGTTCATGGGACAATGTATACGCTTTTATAATAAGGTTCCTGAGGATATCCAAGGTCTTCCTATTGACAAATTCAAGGAAACTATAAATAATAATATAATAATAATAATAATAATAATTTATTTCAGACACAATGATCCATATAAAAAGGTGAGGACAAAATTAAACAAAATACAAAAATGTGTTAGTATTCAATGACTTAATAACTATGTTAGTACGTACTATTAGTTACTGTTCCTATATATAATTGACATTTATGTGGATTTTGTTCCAATGTCTGAAGATTGGATTATCCACTTTATCTGCTAAAGTATTAAGGATGCTGTTTGAGCTCCCAGAGGTACGGCGCATCAGAGAGGCTGATCTTTTTCGTATGATTGCGAAGAAATCATCCACTCGTGTCTCCGCAAACATGCCTGACGCGCTACAGTACTTCCGGAGTCCAAGCAGCATCCTTAGACTGTTATTATACTGGACACGTAGGGCCGTGAAACATCTTTTTGTGTTATAAAGCCAAAGGCTGCACGTGTAGAGACACTGACAATATGCACGGAACAAAGTTAGTTTAACCTGCATACTACAACGTGCGAAAAATAAAGGAGAAGTTGTGTGCTAGAGCATATTATAAACTATCCGATTATTTGGATGATAAAAGCCCTTGGGTATAATCCCCTCATTAACAGGATTGTACTAGTATTTGTAACAAAGCATGTGTAATGTGTCTGTATGTTCGATGAGTTCTTCGTCCCGATGAATATCTAAAGCGTCATTGTCACTAAAGTACGTCTTCTTATGGTAGCGTCGGGTGACGGGTCGCTCACTTCCCTCTAATATGGTTGAGGAGGGCGATGGCTGGATCCCGCGTTAACTCGTGAACGGGTGCCGTTTGAGGGTGTTAGTCGTTTGGATACTTGGGGGGAGGGAGACTTGCCGAGCTAACAGATGCAGAAAAGAATAATTTTGTATAGACATAAAGAGACTCTGTAAATTTATTTTGAAAAAAATATACCCGTGAAGTTTCTTGCCAGTTCTTCTTCACGAAGGTTTTTTCGAACTGGTGGTAGAATCATGTTTTATTTGACGTCAATAAGAACAAGTAATTGTCAATGTTGAGAAATAAATATTTCATTTCATTTCATTTCATGGGTTTGATGAACTTTTTCAAATGTTTCAATATTTTTAAAGACAAAAATATACAAGTGGAATATATAAATAAAGGGAAGTGTAAGCAGTTTATATTTTTTGAATAATGGTTTACAACTTTGTGAATTGTCTACGCTGGCAAGTATCCTAGCAAACTTTTTTTGCATGATGAATAAATCTTGGGAGTCTACACTATTTTCCCAGAGCATAATTCCATATCGCAGCCAGGCGTAAGCGTATGCATAGTATGTAGATAAAGCCGTTTCCAAGTTTGTACATTTCCTAATTTCAAAAAGAGCGTAACTAAATTTAGCTAATTTAGATTTTATATTTTGAATATGGATTTTCAAATTTATACTTGAGTCTATGCTTAAGCCTAGTAAGTTGAATGTGGTTACAGTTTCTAAATTTACGTTTTTGTAATTGATAGCTAGATTTAGAGGTTCAGCATTATATGGTCGGAAGTGGATTCACTTTGTTTTCTTTAAGTTTATTTCTAAATAATGTTCTTCAAGCCGAGCTGCAATTGATTTTAAGGTATTTTGTATTAGGGGTTTGGGTCTATGTCCTTCTCTACCTTAAATAATATTGAAAGGTCGTCCACAAAGAGTAGCGGCAAGGTTTCAGTCCTGTTGAGTGTTTTGGGAAAATCGTTTATATAAATGAGAAACAGGACACATCCCAAAATACTGCCTTGTGGGATTGATCCAGTTAGGGATATTACTTTAGATCTAATTGCTTCAATGGTATTTTTATCTTCATCATAATGGTCAATTTGTACTATATGTTTTCTATCTTCCAAGTAGGATTGGAACCAGCGATAGGCTGGACCACGAATACCTGAACCATATGATTTGGAAAGTAAGATTTTATACGATACTTTTTCATATGCTTTTGTCATGTCGAGCATCAAGCCTAAAACATGATACATATCATTTATGTGCTGGAGCGCGTTTTGAACGTATTGGTATACTGCCAGAGTAGCTGATTTTGATTTCCGGAAACTATTTTGACTATCGTCTAGTATATTGTATTGGGACACGGGAACTCATCTTTAAGAATATATTGTTTGCCAAAGTACACAACATTCAAATGCTCCAGAATCCAAAACTAACCAATAATTTCGAAAATCAATTTAATGTTGACGCTTTGGATTTGAAGGATAGCTATCGAAGATAATGTGGATGTGACTGTGTCATAGTAGGTAGCTGGTGATAGGGACTAGTAGAGGGCTATACGCTTACTTATAGTAAAGTATATTTTTTAATTAACTGTTTTATATTAGTATAATGAATGTTGCCTTGTGCTGAGCAGGATAAGAAAACGGACTAATACAAGTCATAAACACTCTTCGTACACCTCAAGTGAAGTGAGTACCAAAGGATGATGGGCGCTTTGGTACAACCCTTCAACAGGGCTAAGTTATACATCATTAAATAGATCTTTTTATGTAGAATATAAGTTACCTTGGCACCACCTACCAAATATTAGTATTTTCCGAGCTATACTCGTTTATATAGGTACGCCAGTTGTTAGAAATATTGTAAATTGTTTGATCATATTTTCAAATAATAAGAATACTACTTCTATCCTATACTGAGTAAATAGCTGACGAAGGTTCCTGGATGCCTGGTTTTCCCACGGTGCAGGTAGTCATCTGCGGGGACAGGTTGTTAGTTGGGGGCGCAGGGGTGCGCTTTCGCAAACCTTGAACTCAACAGTCGTTTGTTTGTGTTTGCTGTGTTAGAACGTCTCATCTTATACGCACTACTATTATTTTACCCTTGCGCGCTTATTGGACACCGATATCTGTTTTACATAGTGATCCCGGCTATCTATTGGACCTTTGCTACCCGCCACTCACGTTGACTTTGGCTTGAACTGTGGATTACTGAAGTGCTTAACGACTGTATTGCAATGGAACAATCACAAAACTTTGTTATGTGCCAGAGAGGACTATTCCATGAGTATACCGCGAACATTTGCTGACTGAAAACCTGTCAAGGATGCGAGGGGATTTAGATGCATACATACAATAAAATGGTGTGATGGAGGTTAGTACTATTCATTTATTTGCGAAACATGTATACATTTTACAGCAGATATCCCCCTTCTGCGCTACGGCTAATGAGTATAAAGTAGGCTTTTTTTAAGGTTAGGCTTAGACCAAACGACATGCATCGGTATGCTTGTGATTTTCTTTGTATGTGCATGCACTATAATATCAATTAATAACAATGGTACAAACGAATACCGTCAAAATAAGGTGCAATAAATAATGAATGTTACTAAGTAAATAATGTTGCTAAGTATGCCTTATATTCGCACGTATATGGATCCGTCGACATGTTTAGCTACCTGTCAAAAACTTATGGAACGAGAACAATAGCTAAACGTCGATGGGTTGTGTCATTGTGTGCAATAAGAGTGCGCGCATTGTTTCCCAAAGGGATGGTCACATATAACCATTTTACTTTTTACTTATAATATAACCATTAATGTTTTTACCTCGAAGAGCAAGATTGTGATAACCTTATTACACCTATTTTAAAACACTCGTAATTCTTTTCAGGTTCTGTTTGATAGAACGCTGAAGGTGTGCCATCGATGTTGGCAACGGGATGAAAGTGATTTAAGATTACATCTTCAAGATGGAGCACGTCAATCACAAGATAAAGTACACCAACCGCGAGAACAACATATTGAGGGACTGATTTATTTATCCGTCTACTCTAGAGCACCAAACACTTCGGGGCATTGTATATTTGATAACTGCACAAACGAAACTCGCCATCGGATACCGAAGAATGTCATTAAAACTCACATATTTTCTGACCACAAGCTGTATATTTCCGACGGTGCCAGAGTTTGCCGAGAGCATTTACTGGGAAATAGTTGAGATGAACTACCTCAATTCTGCAATGTTACTCATGACTTCAACGAATCCCAGTTTAATAATCTTTGTGATCTAATCACCAACGCCTTAAAACGTGGATGTAGATTAGACTTTGGCGAAGGAGGATTAAATGAAGAAGAAATGCACTACTGGACAGGTCGTAATACTGAACAGTTTAAGGCTATCTTGGAGCAAACTCCTTCTCTTAATCAGAGGTGTAATAAACCAAGAGTTGCCTTAGGTATCCTTCTTACCAAACTTCGGACTGGTGAATCCGATGAAAGACTAGCTACATTGTTTTATGTCAAGACGAAGTCTGTGAGTGTCTCTCTAATGATTACGTTGTAATTCACTTGGGTGTGGACCATACAACAAGACAGAATCTGTTAGACAGGAATTTAAGAATTCCAAAATCTTTTTATGGAAATGAAGAAAAATCAAAACTGATTGTTATATGCGACGGCACGTATGTTTACATACATAGAGTGCTAACTTTTTATTTCAGCGGCAATCATACAGCCTTCATAAATTCCAAAATCTACTAAAGCCCTTTTTATTTGTGGCATCAGACGGTTACATTATCGACGTCAAGGGTCCATACGCTGCTACCAAGAGCGATGCTGCAATAATGAGTGAAATAATGACGGATGAAGAAAATCCGCTTCACATTCTGTTCCAAACACATGATGTGTTAATTTTAGATAGAGATTTCAAAGATGACTTGGAAGACATAGAAGCCGCTGGCTACGAATATCATGTCCCTTCTTCTAAAAACCCCCAGGATTCGCAGCTTACCACTGACCAAGCGAACAAGTTGCGACTAGTTACAATATGCCGTTGGGTAGTGGAAGTGGTTAATGGCAGATTAAAGCGCGATTTTAAACTGTTACGGCAAAAATATTTTATTAACGCGTAGCCTCATATGTTTTGTGATTTTAAAATCGCTGCCGCAATTTTAAGTCACTTCCACCAATCCATTGCTGACAGCCCTCACGCGGAAGCCTTTTTTAATAAAAATACGAGAGAAAATACATTGCCTAAACCTTTTATATGGTTATGTTGAGGCGAAAAACCTCAATCATAGAAGGGCTGATTTTGTGAGGTTAGAAGCTGCACAATTAGAGAATTTCCCAAGATTTGGCATAGAAGATATAATAATACTATCTTTAGGTACATACCAATTAAAACTGGCTAAATCATATTGCAGTGAGCATTTACAAAATGGCCTAAATACAATAGAAGTCCGCAGACAAACTGCTCTGACAGACTTAGCCAATTATGGTATTAGTTGTGATGCATGGCTTTTACGTGGCCGCATTCCGCCAAGGCATGTGAGAGCAAAACAATATTTCTCTTACCTTTTAATTGATCAATCGAACTCAATATACCAATATTATTATACTTGCTTATCTGGTCGACGCACTGTTGGACCATGTGCACATATTATATCAATAGTTTGGTATTTAGGATATGGGAGACATGAAGGTTTTACTGCGCCTGCATTATATTTAAATGATGTGATTATAGATTCAGAATAAAACATACATAAAAAACAACTGTGCCATACAAAACTTCAATACCTACTCGATCAAAATGTATGGCACAGCTGATTTTTTTTTCGCGATTTCAATGTTGGTCCCATAGTGAAAGTTGTTCATAATGATAACTGCAATGACCCGTTAAGAGATTGTCAGCATTTTACAAATAACCCTGTACAATTAAGAGTAACATCAAAAATTAAAATATAATATTATACTTCATATGTGTTTCATTTAAACGAAATCTTTAAAATAAATCTGTAGCTCTTAATCATCTGTAGAAAGTATAAATGAAATGAAGTAAGCAAAAAATATGTTGATGATATTGTTATAAATATATTGTATTGAAAATCCCATAATACCTAAAATACTAACAATCGAGACTGGCGCCATTGATATTCTTATTCTTCGTTAAATTACTTGTCTTTTAATAATCAACTCGTAATTGTTGACTCCAGTACCAGGCTCCATACATATTTGCCCATCGTCCTTTACTCACTTCACTTCCTTTTTCCTCTTCTTCGTTACTATTCCGCTTACCGAAGCCAACTTTCGCTTACTTCAGCCGACTCCCGGCTTCTCACAACTGGCTGCATCTACACGAGTTTATACGACTGTAACCACCCAAGCTACCTTTTTTTTATTCCTTTGTTTCAAAGACCCCAGACTTTTTTGTACATTCTTTTATTCTTAAAAATATTTCAATAGAATTTACTACAACTGTATTTACATCCTGCTAAATATTAAAATGAACTAGTTTCTTTCGTACTTCTCCAAAGTGAGAAAATTTCTGATCTGTAGGTTCGAACCTCCTGTCGTCTAAGACGTGAATCTCTATCGGTCGTTCCACAATCTGACTTGACAGGCTCTTGCGAAGAAACTTCAGGAACCATCAGTGCGCCATGTCATGTACTCTGCTGCTGCTTTGCCCAAGACTGAATGAGGTATACATTGAATTTGACCAGCAAGCATTTTAACAGATTTATCGATGAGCAATTAAGAGTTTATACAGTTATCTACTAGAAGCCCAATCAAACCCAAATATAACAAATCTGTTAAACACACATTAAACAATATTACTGAGAAGGTCCTTCGAAATTATATTTACAAATTAAAAACTAAGTACGCGCAATTAAAACCCAGTGAAACTGGTAATGTTTTTTTTTAGTGGGTTCCAATAATGTCCGATCTACAAGAACGGGAAAGGTAGACCGCCAAATCTGCCTCTAACTGCCATCGCCAGCTGTCTATATTTATCAGTCTAGGAGATCATGACGCGTGCAATGGTGTCGAAATGTGGGAAGCTCGATGATACGATTAGTTATAATATAATTGTTTAAATATACGCAACAGTGTAATAAAATTATAATTTTTTTTCAAACTTACCAGCTGCTGGATATAGTCCCTCTTCAGACGTGACACCAGTAACGAGAGGCACCTTATTCAGCTGTCCCGCCATTGCCGCATGGTACGGGTACTGTGCCAGGAACGGTTGGCGCACAGTGGCGCCCTCACGAGTTGGTGTGAATGGCGTGAACATGTGCACTTTCCACTCCTGGAAGAAAGGTTGCGATAGGTTTTGGAGGTGAATTATCGGACGGAACATAAGAGGCATTTCGACCCCAACGCACAATAAGGCCTATAATATCTTATATTGGATCAGCAATGCAAACGCTTTTATAACAAAAATTTTGCTAAATGAGTCAATATGATACGATACCGAACATTTCCTTATTTTACACAAACCATTGATATTTTTTCCGCAATAGCCGGAATGTTTGTGAAAGCGTTGCTTAATGCCAAGCCTCAACGTATTGGCTTTGCTGACGTCTTACGCTGATATCTATAAGGCGTACTTAGACTCATATCAGACTTACGCCAGCTAAATGGTCACATAAAAAGATACTTTGTTTTATACTAAACATATTCTGGAAACATGTGTCAAATGCGATTTTCATCACTATGCAGTACATGAGAAAGTTTCTTATTATTTGATCATTCAGCTGTGATAAGCGTACGACAGGTCTAAGCACTCTTTATGGATTTCAGCCTTAGATACCCAGTCGTTTAGTTTCGTGGAACATAAGTACATTTTATTTTTAGATAATTAATTTAGATACACCAACAACAAACGTAGACACATAATACTAATAGTTATTCGCAGAAGATACTTATTCTAGTATGGATATTAATGAAAAGCATACTCAACATTTCAAAGAAACATAACACTACAACTTTAAACAAATTAATCTATTTTGACTAAGTTATAATTACAACAGCAATTAGCAGACATTTTAAACAAAAAAACTTTGTAAAGACTGCACAAAATATAGTAGACGTCTAACAACATTTAAAGTTTAAAGAAATACTTAAATATAGGACTAAATTTATAATCTGCACAAAATTTGTATTACTTATTTTTAAACTCATTGAAGCTATCGCTGAAGATTTCCAGTTTCACGTAAGCTGTTGACTAAGTTATTATATTAGGTCCTTACTTATGAAATTGGCGTTTTGTCGTACTGGCCACTTTGATCTGTATTATCTCCTCTCTCTGTTTCGAAAATCGTAATACATCGTCGAAAAGTTGCTAGTCTATCGGTTTTTTACAGATTGCACTTTGGAGACAGTGCGAATGCTCCTTTTCAGGTGATCGAACATTTCCCCTTTCTCCACCGGTCAACCAGATGCAGACAGAAGTTTCACCCGTTTGTGGTTAGCATGACGAAGAGCCGAACTAAATGGATCGATAGCTCATTTTTGGTTCGTGTTGCCAAAGAGTGGAACGATTTGCCTACGTCTGTTTTTCCAGACAAATATAACCCTGGAGCTTTCAAGTGTAGAGTGAATAGGTACCTCTTGGACAGGCGTGTATGATCCTCGTCTTCATCGTCACGTTCCATCAGGTGAGATGGAAGACAAACGCCTGCTAACATTTAAGAAACCAGTTGAACATTTGGTTTTTCCTCTTTTGGTTTTTTCTTTGCGTCCCTTAGTTTACAAAATGGGAAACTTGAAATAACACGTTATTATACCAGTTCCATCGTGGCACCAGTGATGCAGAAATGGCTCGAAGTATTAATACTGTGTATGGCGGCGGTGTCGCAAAAAAAACAGTGCGTTTTTGGTTCAAGTTTTCGTTCTGGAAATTTCGACCTGCAGAACAAGCCCCGTGGACGGCCGGAGCCCAAAATTGATAATGAAGAATCGAAGGCTATTGTGGAAGCGGATCCATCGCAAACCACGTCCAAGTTAGCTGTAGACTGCGATGTTAGTGACAAAATTATTTTAAACTTGAAGCAAATAATGAAGGTGAAAAACTTGATAGGTTTTTCACCTTCATTAGTTCATTATTCCTCATGAATTGAGTGCAGCAAACCGACAAACGCGCGTCGACTGCTGCGTTTAATTACTCAACTGGCACAATAATGAAAGAATTTTAAATCAAATCATCACCCTTGATGAAAAGTGGATCCTGTACAACAATCGGAAACGCTCATCAAAATGGTTGAACCCCCGCGGACCAGCCAAATCCTGCCCCAAGCGAAAATTGACTCAAAAAAAGTTACTTGTTGCGTTTAGTGGACTAACGCCGGTGTCGTTCACTACAGCTTTCTTAAATCTGACCAGAAGATTACGGCAGATGTCTATTGTCAGCAACTGCAAACCATGATGGAAAAGCTAGCTGCTAAACAACCGAGGCTGGTCAATCGCTCTAGGCCACTGCTGCTTCGGGGCAACGCTAGACCACACACTGCACAACAGATGGCTACCAAATAAGAGAAGCTTCAATTGGAATGTCTAAGACATCCACCGTACTCCCCGGATCTTGCTCCAACAGATTACCATTTTTTTTCGAAATTTGGACAATTTCTTGCAAGGGAAAAATATTGAACTCCGATAGGGCCGTCCATCCGGGCCGAAAATCCATCCCGTCCGAATGGTTTTTTTCGTAAAGGGATCAATTAACTACCTATAAGATCTGAAAAGTGCATAGATAGCAATGGTACTCTAATTAAAGAAAAATATCAAATTCCAAAAAAAATTTACTTTATGTTCCTCCCTAACAAAACACCAATTTCATATGTAATGACCTAATACAAACTTTACATTCTTTAAATCGGTAAATTTCTGCCTATATTTGTCCTACAAATCGGCAAATCAAACTGACGTTTATCTTAGTTAGAGCTATTGGGCCTTGAAACACGAAGCTGAAATCATTTTATGGAGCTCTCACTGAATATTAGGCCATTTACCATGTTATACCATGTTGAATAATTCTCCGACGGTGGGATAATTAATTTTAATGAAGCGCTGTAAGTCTCGACTTGCAAGGTGTTCGATAGCTTATGTGAGCCATTAAGAATGCGAGGAGCCGAGTGAAAGAGCGATTAAGGTTGAGTTTTGTCGAATGGATTCCATATTACTGTTCCGTATTGCAAAATGCCCCGATTAAATAAAACAGTGTTGTTTTATTATTCCTGAAGGGTTTAGTGCAGCTATATATTAATTCTAATATTTGAAATGCTATCTTAGTAAAGTTAAGTGGGATAGTTTAATTTTTTTGCGATTTCTAAATTCCTTACTATTTTTTTTTATATTTAATGCATTATATGTTTTGTTGTAATAATAAACCATCTTGTCTGAGACTATTGTGTACTTTTAGCAAAAATAGGGCACCTCATCAAAAGCGTTACTAAAATCTGTATATACAGCGTCAACTCGTTCGTCATAATTGAGAGCTTCTGATATATTAGACACATAGCAAAATACATTTTTTTAAACGGATCGATCGGCACTGGAGTCGCATATACCAAAAGAGTCCTTTGTGTGATTCACTGTCATATGTATTGTCATTTTCGCATTATTTTTCATTGTGAAAGTTGCTTCTTGTGTTTCTGAACTATAAAAAAGTCACCCAGTGTACTTACCAACATCTCGGCCTGCGCATTAACAACAACTTCAGCAGGTCTGTACTTCAAACAGTCCACCATCTCCTTGTTGATATCAGTGGGGCATCCAACAATTGCTGCCAGAGCCTTGGCCTTCTGAAGTGGCTTGACCGAGTGCGTCCATGACGCGAACGAGGCCCCGCTAAATGCTATGCCTCGGTGGAATAAACCTGCAAGGTGAAGAAACGCCTTTGTTAAAAATAATTTTAAAATCGCCCCACTGACTAGTAGCATGCATAATTTTTAAACAGCAAAATTGATACTAAAAACGTTGGATTGTTGGATTTTTAGAATTGCGAATAAAAACCTCATAAAAATCGGTACATTCGACGATAATATGATGCCACAAACAGACATTCAGATACACTTATTACACTCATTTTTTTATGTTGGCACTGAAGTAAGTACGGTATGTGCATGAACAGTCATCAATAAATAATTTGGAATGCATGCATTATTGAAAATGCACGAGATAGCGTAAATTCGTAATGACGTCAATTATGCAATGCTTACATGCTACCATATCAATGCAGGTGTCTAGAATTTTGTTGGATTATTTAATTAACAGTTTGATCAATTTCAAAAACAATAGACGACAAATATACAAGGTGCCTATTTAGATACTTATTATGCTGTAATAACTCTTGATTATGTATTTTGTACGTGCATTACATTTCCTATGTGCCAAATAATGCACTCCCTTTATTGTTTAATCCTGTACAATTCTCGATTTAATTCACTTGGTACCCACCTCGATGGAATCCGACGGAAAGGAAAAGATTCAGGATCTCGATTTTAAAAAGTGCAATACCTACCTTTTGACATGGGCGACAGATACTGATAATTGACACTAGCGCCACCTGCCGAGCAACCAATCAGCGTGACGCTGTCGGGGTTTCCTCCGAACATGAGGATGTTGTTCTTGACCCATTGAAGGGCGAAGTTCTGGTCCTTGAGCCCAGCATTGCCAGGGGCTATGTCGTCGCCAGTACTTAGGAAACCTGGAAGAAAGGAATTATCAATTGATACATGTTTGCTCACATTGATATGGCTCTAAGCTCTCTTTTTAAATGCTTTTGAACTCTAAAATAATATTGTTTCATTGAAAATTTATGAACATTAGTTATTTGTGCATTTATGCAAGGCTGCAAAATTGTTTTATTGGCTTGAGTACCTTCAAATTCAAATTCAAATATTTATTTCTCAACATTGACAATTACTTGTTCTTATTGACGTCAAATAAAACATGATTCTACCACCAGTTCGAAAAAAACCTTCGTGAAGAAGAACTGGCAAGAAACTTCACAGGTATATTTTTTTTCAAAATAAATTTACAGAGTCTCTTAATGTCTATACAAAATTATTCTTTTCTGCATCTGTTAGCTCGGCAAGTCTCCCTCCCCCCAAGTATCCAAACGACGAACACCCTCAAACGGCACCCGTTCACGAGTTAACGCGGGATCCAGCCATCGCCCTTCTCAACCATATTAGAGGGAAGTGAGCGACCCGTCACCCTGTATTGTATTTCAAAGGTACGAGACACAGGATAACTTTGCTGCCGAACGAAATACACAACTTTTCACCTTACAGTAGCAAGGAAAATGCTAGGTGCAAGCAAATAGCTTAAATAATACATTAAACTATCTTCATGCTAGCCAGTGCGATTATTTCAAAAATGAGGTCGGTGCACTCACATGTAATAAATATTAATGCATTTTTGGTGGACTGGCGATACAGAAAATGAATGAATAAAAAGGTTCGAATTAAAAACTATATTCGACTGCGCGATAAAGAGGGCAATATTTTGAGTTGGCATTAGCCAACTCTGCATTTAAAGTGTCAACTAAGGTCTGCACAAAAGGGCGTAAGTAATATAAAGTATCATCTCAATTCTAATGCTTCCTACCATGATACAATTGCAATGCAAAAATATACTATACTGCTAAGCCGTGGATTCTGAAGATTTGCCGCGAAGTTTTGCAAAAAGGTGTTCAGAAAAGCTCGCTTTGACCACATTGGCCACATTGGAGAAAAATAGCGTCATATCTTTCAGGAAGCAAAGCTTTCTGGTCTCTGGCCAAGTCGGTTGAGTCGAATTTCTGTCGCCCATCGCTGCCACCTCTGAGGAAGCCTGACGGTTCACTGGCCCCCACCGCAAAAGAGACACCAGTCCTTTTTGCTAATTTTTTTGCAGATTGTTCACGTCTAAATAGTCAAGGTAAAGTCCCACCCCAGTTACCTCGGACCCAAAATGAGTACCGTTTATTCTCCAAAAAGAGGTTCTTAAATGCTTGCAGAATTCAGACGTGAATAAGGCCCGAATAGCATACCTGCAGTTGTGTTAAAACACTGCGCAGCCGAGTTGTCTCCCTTTCTAACGCGCCTGTATCGACTCTCTTTGGAATCCGGAAAGGTCCCTAAATCCTGGAAGCTGGCTAACGTGCAACCAGTACCAAATAAGGGAACCCGTGCAGATCCTATCAACTACCGACTTATTGCAATCACCTCCATACTTTGCAAAGTTATGGCGCGTGTATTGAACAATCGTCTCCTGGCATACCTTGAGTCCAACGAGCTCCTTAGTGATACTCAGTATGGTTTTCGCAGTGGACGCTCGACTGGAGATCTTCTTGTGTATGCCACCCACTTATGGAGCGAAGCCTTGGAAGGTCACGGTGAAGCTATAGCTGTATCCTTAGACATTTCCAAGGCTTTTGGTAGGGCCTGGCATGATGGTCTCTTGAGTAAGCTTCCAGCATACGTAATACCCAATGGGCTCTGCGACTGGATATCTGATTTTCTCAGGGAACGGTCAATTCGAGTAGTCCTAGACGGCTGTTCTTCTGACCTAATGGCAATTAATGCCGGGGTATCACAGGGATCTGTTCTCTCTGCAACGTTATTCTTGCTGTACATTAATGACCTGCTAACCCCAGGCATTATTAGTTACGCTGATGACAGCACCGTTGTAGAGAAATACATGTCCAATGTGCGAGCGAGTCCTCAAGAAATCCGGGCTTTGAGAGAGTCCATGATTGAGCGGGTGGATTTGGCCTTAAAGAAAGTGTCCGATTGGGGCGAGTCCAACTTGGTCAAATTTAACCCGTCAAAAACAAAGGCGTGTTTATTCTCCGCCAAAAAGAGCAGTTTCAACCTAACGCCCACTTTCCAAAATATTTCTGTACCCTTAACCGACCACCTAGGGCTTCTGGGCGTAACTATATCGTCCCAAATAAACTTCGGGCAACAAATTGTGTCCATAGCTCAAACTGCTTCAAAGAAGTTGGGAATCATCTCGAAGGTCCGACGGTACTTCAGCCCTGAACAGCTACTTAATTTGTGCACAGCTCAAGTTCGGCCTTGTATGGAGTACTGTTGTACCTTTGGGATAGTTCTGCAAAGTACCAACTAGAAGCGATGGACGCAGTTGACCGAAGAGCCCGAAAAGTTATTAACAACTTTGACTTAACCAACAAAAAACTGCAAAGCCTCGACCATCGTCGGAAAGTTGCCAGTTTAGCAGTCTTCTACAGATTACATTTTGAAGAGTGCGCGAATGCTCTTTTTGAACCCACACCCTTCTTACATCGGACTACTAGACGCAGACAGGCCTTCCATCCCTTTATGGTAGATATCCCAAGAAGTCGAACCAAACGTTTCGATAGTTCCTTTTTGGTGCGGGTACCTAGAGACAATGTCTAGTGAATAGGTATCTCGTGGATAAACGTGTAACACCTTCGTCTTCATCGTCACTTTCCATCAGGTGAGATAGAAGAAAAACTTCTGATCCTTTTTCAATAAAAAAAAGCATCAAAACCTCTACTATTTGGGTACTTATAATTAGCAGCAAAAGCCAACTCACCAAGCGGCCCCAGCCTATAGTTAAGGGTGACCACGACAACATCTTTGTCCATCAGATGCACTGGGTCGTACAATACGCCTGCGCCGTACATAAAGGCTCCTCCATGGATGTACACGATCACTGGCAGAGAAGCCCCGGGGCTCACGCTAGGGGTAGCCACGTTCACGAACAGGCAGTTTTCGCTTCCTGTGGATAAAATAATTTTATGAAGTTAATCGGTGAAAGGAGATAACATCCGAATCTGGTATATATAATGTTTGGCCCAAAAGCAGGCCTATGACACTCGATGTACTTGTGCGCACTTAATGCATACCTGAAGATAAAAATGAATACCTATAGAGGTATATAAATATATACAACCATGACCCGAGAACAAACATCTGTGTTCATCACACAATGAACGCCCCGACCAGGACTCTAACGGGATCTCCAGCGTATGAGGCAGGGTTACTATCTGTCTACGCCACTCGGCCGTCATAAGGTTTTCCTATAGGTTTTGATTAAACTAAAATAGCAGAAGATACATCTATAACATTACGAACCAGGCATTACCAAATACATGTACTCACACAAACTAAATTGAATATTTGACACCATCTGAAAATGCGAGTTTTTATAATTTATTCGGAAAATATAAATTGTTTTGACCCAAAAAATATTTAGAAAAAGAAAGCTTTGAATTTAATAGTTTTGTATAGAGCGTTTTTCGGCGACTCACAGAAGCTCCTCAAACACATCGCTGTATTTAAAAAAACTATTTATTGTAAACTACTGCTACTTCTGCAATATTTCTCAACTGTTGATAAGCTATTTAAACATGTAATTAAACAATTAGTCAAATACTCTATTATATTGCTTCACGACACATTGCCACAGATAGAATGGTGCAAAACATGGGCTTGCGAGCAAAAAAAAGAAATATTTCGTGCCCGTACAATTTTGTTTGCATTCTTGTCGTTGCGTATATTGTGGGTATGGTCCGTGTAGTGACTGAACCATTGGACAAGTACAATCTGAAGGCCTCAGGCGCTTGTTACCTACCTGCCTCTACTTTACTTAATCAAAGCCTATAGGTGTATAAATAATAATAATGAAAAGTTCTTATATTTGCCAGTATATGGGTACAAATGGGTATTAAAACATATTGACGACCTTACATATACTGCTGTATTATGCAACGTGCAAATTGAGTGTTATAAAATCAACATTATTATATTCTTGCATAAAACAACTGTAATAATAGTACGTATAAAACATATCAAAAACTAAGATTAAGATTCGTAACATATAAAATTAATCATCTACAATTACACACAAATTCTATTAGACACGTCAGTAAAAAAAAATTTATATCAAATTAAAAAAACAAAATAAAAAGCAAAAGGTCAAAGCTAAATTGTAAACAAGGTACATCAAAAGAAAAACATGAAATTTAAACAATGTTAATCAAATGTTCATAAAAAACGTAGGTCCAATAAAAAAATCAAAACAATAATTATGTCAATAAAATACAATAAATTACAGAAATATATCATGAATGTAGTCATTAATATTATATAATATAATACATTTTATGAAGCAAAAATTGGAATAATTTAGTTTTAAATGTTTTATTGGCAATTCTTTAAATTTTAGTGACTATCTATTATATATATTCTTATAGCCATACAACAAAAAATATAAAGCAAGATTAGTAATCAAATCTCACGAGAAATTCGGAGGATCAAAAATAGGGTCCGTCTTAGAAATATCTTGTTTTGTTCAGTTTATTTTGCGCGTAACAGATAGATTGCGTAGGGCAGTTGTCTATCTCGCAGTTCATGTTTGATACTGCAACAAGGGCTAATTAAAAAGACTTGAGTTAGTGAAACGACAAAAATTCACAATTATGACCAAGTTGTGTATGTAAGTTGTGTATGTAAGTTGTGTATATAAGTTGTGTAACCATCATTGTCACTCTAGTACTTATTCTTATGGTAACGTCGGGTGACGGGTCGCTTACTTCCCTCTATGGGTGATGGCTGGATCCCGCGGTAACTCGTGAACGAGTGCTGTTTGAGGGTGTTCGTCGTTTGGATAGTTGGAGGGAGGGAGACTTGCCGAGCTAACATATGCAAATACCCATAATTTTGTATAGACATAAAGAGACATTGTAAATTGATTATGATACTCTAAGTATGACAAGCATCCAAGTTGCAATACCTATTTAAATGTCATTCATTTAAGATTCTTTTTAAACTGGATTGAAAGTTGGTGTGTTTCTCTGGAGATTTGTTTCTTTTTTACTGTAAGATAATCGATGAGTGTTATTTAGAAATTCATGCTAGTCGAATTTCCCAAAAACATTTTGGCTGTATATAAAACATATACCCATCGACCTCTTTATTCACCTTCAACAGTCCTCATCGTTACTTTTTATCAGGTGAAATGGAAAAGAAATGCTTAACCAATATCCGATTAACAAATTATTACAATATTGAACGAATACAGGTTCCAATTAAATTTTTCGTAACTAAAAACCATCTCCTAACGACCTGGTCAAATAAAACTATTCACAGTTAGAAATTCGTTTTATATTCAAATCGAACCTAGCGCGAAATGCATTGTGCATATTCAGGTATGATATTCAACTTTAAAAATTGCAACAACCGTTCCAGCTAACCCTTTCATGCCATTGTTGAAATGTATGAAATTGGATTTTTGCAGTATACACTAGTAGGTAAAAGAATATTTCTGTATATTTAAAAAAAAAACATGTTCTTTCAAAAGACAAATTTCATTTTTTTTTTAGGTGTGATATATATTTATGTGATATATATATATATATATATATTTTATTGGTACTTTTTTTTAAGACTCAAATGTTAAAAATCTAAAATTAGGCCCGAGCCTCTGTATAACCTTGACGCCAAACTCTAGTGGGGACCGTATGTTGATAGGTTAGCGAAAAGCTTACCTGGAAAGTTCCGGGAGTTTTGAAATTGAGTAGATTTATAGATTTTGATCTGCTCTTTCCGAATATAAATTTTGCCATCTCGTATCTTTGTCCCTCGAGCCACATTATTTGAAAAACAATCCCTAAAGCAGTTTTTTGATAATATCGTTGAAGGGTGTTCGCCGTTTTGATAGTTGTGGGAAGGAGACTTGCCAAGCTATCAGATGCAGATGAGAATAATTTTGTATAGACATAAAGAGACTTATTTTGAAAAAATATATCCGTGAAGTTTCTTGCCAGTTCTCCTTCACGAAGGTTTCTCCGAACTCCGAACGGTAGAGTCATGCTTTATTTGACGTCCATAAGAACAAGTAATTGTCAATGTTGAGAAATAAATATTTGAATTTGAATTTATGGAAGGTTCACTTGTGCTCGGAACGCGAGCCGAAAGAGACTGAAAACTCAGCTGCTCGTCTTTATATAATGCTAGCTTTTCATTCTCGGCGAACCTAGACAAAACTTTTTGAATAAGCCGTATGCCGAGACGTAGCAAGTATGTAAAGTAAAACGAATGTTAAATAAAAACAATCTTTAAGCCTAAATAAAATGTTAAAACACTTGATATAATAATTTAGGTAAGGTTACATATTAAATATTATATTCATTTCATTAACGACAAATAATAAGAAGCGTCGGTGTCGCAGTGGTAAAGGCACTGATTTCTTTATCTTAAGGTCTCGGGTTCAATCCCGGTGAACGCTAAATGTACCAATGAGTTATTATAACTAAAGTAAACGCAACCGACTGGTCTTACTTACGGTGCAGGAAAACAGTAGGAGGAGCAAAGAAGTTATTTCGATTGCACGTGAAAAGTTTTCCCATCAGCGGTACGCAAGTGTGGTGGACTAAAAATTTCCTGAAACCACTCCCTTAGACCGGTGAGGCTGATGTTCATTCCGTTTACCTAGCTCTTCTTCGCTTTTTCAGTGTACCTAGCTCTTATTGTATTATCCTAAGATGTGAATTTTTGTGTTGTGTCTTTGTGGGAATAAATGTTTCTTAATCTTCTTTGTTTCTTTATCTTCTTAAAATACATTATTATTTGATCTCAAACCAGTATTTATGAAAAATAAGTATTATAAAAATATGGTTGTTCATCTAGTTGGTAGTAGACTTTTTTTTTTGTCTGGGATGATGCTACAATCCTTCCTGTTATAAACGCCATAACAATCACGTGTACATGGTTTTGTTCAGGATACAGGGAAGGAACTGCCAGCAACTACTACTACTACTATAACCTCTTTTGTGAAACCTGGCTGAAATAAATGTTTGAAATTGATTACAAATACATAACCACGAAAATTTCGTCGCACGTAAAATTTAAAAAAAAAACAGTTGAAAAGCGCCATTTTACTCTGCAAACGTTTCTCTTTTGCGTGCCCGAGTTGGAATTCAGGCGTGTAAGACTAATTTGGAGTGTTTCAAGTAGATATAAATATGCAAAAAATTGCGATGTAGGCGAATTTATTCAAATAAATCGTAGATTATTTAAATATGAGCATGATTATTCGATAAAGAATAGACTATTATTTAAATTGAATATTCATAAAGTAAAAATGATACACAATATATAAATACGACCACAAATAATCCAAACACAATGCAAGATTGCCAATGCAAGATACTAAACGTCAAAGATTGGAGCAAGGGTATCATATTACGATTTGTACATTTTTTGTTTTTGTAAAAAAAAAAAGATTTTACTGCGTTTTAGAAAGCAGTGGTTTAAGTAACTCATTTTGATTCTTTTAAGCTAAATATGCAATGAATAGTATGCAGCCGCGTTATCTTTAAAAGTTTCAGTTAGAATTATCGACATTTTGTAGATATTGAATAAGAAAAGTGAGCAGTGTTATTTGTACGTTATTCCGGTTAATTAATCGGTTAGTTAATAAACCTGATTCGTAAGCCTAAATGATAGATATACGTGTATTTTCTATCGATTGTCTTATCTTATTTTAGAATTTCAAGAAGATAAAGAAATAAAATGTAAAGTTAAGAAACTTCAGCTCGTGACTTTATTGTTTCTAACCATGTATATGATAATTTGCGTTACAATTTGGTTTGCCTAAGCATACCCTAAAAAACTGTTTCCATATCCTAATGTTCATAAACAGGACGAAGTATATGCAAAAGGCAGCCTAAAATAGTGGAAATAGAGTAGAAATTACCGGATCAAAAGCAATTCCACCTGAAGAGTACAGTTGGCAACGCATTATTAGTCGATAGTATAATTTCATGACGGCCGAGTAGCGTAGTGGTTATTCACTCTGCCTGATACGCCGGAGGTCCCAGGTTCGAGTCCTGGGCGAGTATTCATTTGTGTAGTGAACACAGATGTTTGTTCTCAGGTCATGGTTGTTGTTAATATTAATATATGTATGTTTATTCTGGGTGCCCACCAGTTCGCTGTATGGTCATCCCTAACACATGCTCTGCTTACTTTGGGGTTATACAGTTAGTGTGTTTGTCTGTAGATTTATTATTATTATTATTCAATATTGATACATAAAACATCTTCGACTAATGAGCCCATGGGTGCGGATGCCACTTACCATTACGTGGGTAGCATGCTCGTTTGCTGGTTATGAAAAAATGTTCCAAACAAATGAGCTAAGAGTTGACCTGGATAATCCAAAGTAACACAAAAAAACCAATTTAGAAGATTAGATTGAATGCAACTCGTTGAAGGACTTCCGCATACAATACAGTTTACAGTCCTAACATAAGCTTTAGACATTTAACTATAAAATAAAATCACGAAGCCACTCACTGAACCACCCCACCCTATTTCACTAGACATAGTACATTTACCTACTGAACAGACTATAATTATCATTATAGATGACGTTTGTGCGAAGATAACTCAAATACTGCCTTCGAGACCGATAAAACACGTGTAGGTAAACATAGCAGTGTAAATAATAATTACAATAATTACACAGCCCCGTCATACGAACATTCGCAAATGATCAGTACATGATCAGGACAATGAACATAGAATAATGGAAACAAGTGAATGCTGACAACGTTTGACGACACGTTTACTCTAAGCTTATTCTTGATAAGCACATTGACAAAGTTATAAAAAAGCTTATAGTTTAAAACCTTAGGTTTTGTTCTTAGATTATCTTCTGAGTTTAGCAATATTAAGAACATCAAGACACCTTCGTCCGAAATCATCTGTAATACGTCATCACCTCTTCATACGATGTATGTATTGAGAGAATCGACATAAAACTGAGAAGGAGGCCTTTTTAACACCCATAATCACTAACATAATGTATGCCATTTTTTACCGTTTAGTAATTTTGTTTTTTTCCTTTACGTGTAAAAGTAAACTTTTATAATTATTATTATTTGTATTATCATACAAAGCAAAATCTTGAAATGTTTACATAAAGTGACTGATATTCATCATACTACATAACTTTCTCTCAGCATGCGTACAGAGGTAGGTAACAGATATTTGTAAAACTGTCAAAATATTTAACAATACAATCGACAAGCCTAAGCTTCTGGCTATGGTTCTGGCTCGCTATATCACCTAACCTACCCTCCTCCACCTCCAGCCAATACTAATAATAGACAGATATATATCTTATATGAGATCAAGCAATCTAGTGAACAGAGTAATTCGCGCTATTGAGAACTTGATATCTTTTGCACCAGTACCTCGAGGGTAAGAGTGGCTTTGACGATAAACTATTTTGTTCTAGATAATAAAAAAAATATAATGCATCTAATTGGTTTGCTTTTAGTTTTAATTTGATTCTACATTTTGTTTGCTGATTTTGCTTAAATGTCTACTCTTTTTACTGCATAGATCTCGATATGCCTGTCTACTCATTACAAAGCCATTTGTGAAAGCTTTATTTGGGGTTCTTGTGCTATAAATGTGCTAAGGCTAGTATATCAAAGTATATCAGAGTAAATATATATAAATTGTACTTATGTAATGTATTGTATTTATAATGGCACACTTATTTGCTCTCCAGTCCCAGGTCTGCTGGAAGAAATTTCCGAGGAAATAAGCAGCACCTTTGTATATATAATTCTGTTTTTTTTTATATTCTATCTTTTATTGTATTTTATATGTAAGCATAAATTGTTAAATAAACTTAATAAATAAATATTTATAGGTATAATAAATACCTATAAATATTAATAAAATATATAAATAGATATTAATAGGTATATAATATAAAGATATATTTCTAAATATATATTAATAATATCTATTAATTAATAATAATATAATATAATATATTTATATATATTAATAGGTTAATTTGAATTATGTTGTCGAACCAAACGCATAAAATATCCTATAGTTTATTTTATTCGTCTCATATAATTAAAAAAAAACCACAAATGCCTACTTTACAAGTGTCCTTGAAAGACTGACTTTGTCTTGGTGTGTCTCGTCTGCCACGATAGCCATGTTAAATATTTTCTCGAGTTATAAGTATATCAAATATTTAGTAGATTCCAAGTTGTTAAAACATAAATTTGATGATTTTATTGGAAAAAATTATTCATTTACCAAGGTTTAGATTAAAAATATTTTAATGAAGAACATTATATAAAACAACGGAAGTCCTCAAACAAATTGCATTTGACATATTTATCTCTACCTAAATTATTTGAGCCCGTCTGTAAACGTTCCAGAAATATCGCTTCAGAGGTAGGTAGAATTTTCGAATTTATGAGCATTATACTAAACATGATCTTTAACAAACCATTACAAAATATAACAATTACATTTTCAGCTTTATCTTTTAATCTTTGCTAAGAATCTTTGTAGTTTGGATCCTTTAATATTTCTTTTATTTACTTTTATCAGCTTTTGGCTGCCAGCCTTAGCATTCAGTCTTAATCCGATATTTTTATGTATTTGGCCGTGGCCTTTATAAATCTTTCAATTAATTCCCGAATTAAAACTCTGTAATGCCAGGATGCAAGTTGTCCGGAGACTGGGTTATCCCTTTTGAGCATTTTAATATGCCAAATTTAGTTCGAGAGTATGCTCCGCATATGCCACCAGTGCCAAAATGGCGAACATCAAATGGGCATAAAAATCATTTGACAAAAGCTAGTCGAGTGTTAATGATGTATGTCAGTGTGCAGCCACATAACTTCTCTTACAAAAACAAATTTATCGACTTTTATGCTTAGATATTCTAGTAAATTGTAACTTACGACCAATATGAAACCGTATTGAGTTTAAATTAATAAATGATATAATACAATTTATGCATTTAAAATAAAATTAACCTAAGAAAGATTTTTCAGAGACGTAAGAAGCAAGATATCTCGATATGTCAAGATATCATACGTTGATATTAGAGTGGATATTATATATATATATTAAAGTGGATTTCAACAATTGGTACGCAAGATTCATTTATCAACTTGACTAGTATTCAAATAAAAGCATTATTTGAATCACTCATTTAGGTCTAAAATTACCTTATCGAAGTAAATTATATTATCTAACCCATTCCATTTTAGGCAGATATTTATCTTTCTCCAAAATAACATTAAGGTACGAGCTGATTAGCTCTCCTTGAATTCAATAAATCTAAAAATCACAATTTATAATGGAATGTTACACCTAAAAAACCTTAGACTCAGGTAAATTAATCGAAACACAATATATGTAGAATAAGGATCGTAACCAGATAAGCATAATTTCACTTTCATTGTGTTTTTAACGGAATAAATAAAGATACTGTGTTTTCTACCTATCCGGTGGTATTTTCCCGAAGTGCAAGTACCTACATACCAACAATTTGCTTCTCAAAGGGGTCGTATTGCAGACATGCCGAGAGCGGTCTGGTAGCATCCCATACCCCAGTCCATGGCTTCAAGGGTTGTGGTTCCTGAAGACAAATAGAACATAAATGAACTTCACAAAGCGACTAAGTAATGATTTCATATTAACTCCCTCGTAATGTAAGTATCTGTGTAATCTTGCCTCATACATTGGACTTAATAGGTCTGAAGACTTTTCTTTTTTGAACTACTTGATGGACAATTTCTTTAAATATAAACCATTATAATATAATAATAATAATAAATGCCCAAACAAACACACTAACTGTATGGCCTCAAAGTAAGCAGAGCTTGTGTTATGGATGACCATACAGCGAAATGGGGGCAGAGCTATAAACTATAAACAACCATGACACAAGAACAAACATCTGTGTTCATCAAACAAATGAATGCCCCCGCCAGGACTTGAACCTAGGACCTTCAACGTATGAGGCTGGCTATTACCCACTTTGCTAATCGGCCGTCAATTATGTTTACGTATGAAAGTGAGATTGTTCGTTATAAATAATGCCATTGATTGAACTGGTGCTTTTTCTCGCGTCGTTTCTGCCCGATCCCGAAATAACTTCTTGATAAAGTATATCTAATGTTATCAATATGAATGTCCCTATATGATAAATTGTAAATCGATACAAAGATCAGGGCAATTTGGACAATTATACACACCAGATACAAACAGGCGGTACTATAATAGAAATAGATTAATTTTAAATCTCTTCTCTTCGTATGTGTTTTAGTGGCTATCACAAAATGTTATGCTCGTAGATATTTTTTTTTAAACAGTAGTATTACAAACATGTGTACACATTTAAACAATTTTTATAGGTAATAAAAAATGCGAATAATTTTGAATTATTCGGTATTAGTAAGTCATTCGCAAGAACGCTCAGTGTGGCGGCAAAAATTCTATTAAAAGTATTTTTGGGTGAAACGCTTAAATGCCTTGCAGGTATTTTAACCTTATTTACGAGTGAGTCCATTTTAAATCTAGTTTAACGTTAATTGATATTGAGGTTCATTCAACTACAATAAAAAAAATAACAGTATAATATACATAAAATAAATAAACTTACCTGGTAAACATAAAAACTTCAATGAGTACCGGGCACTATTCCTAAATAATATTACATGTACCTTAATTAAACATTAATTAATATAAACTTACTCGAAACCTATATTTTCCAACCGGAGGCCTCGCATACGGAACACCTTGAAAATATGCATAGTTGCGTCCCTTCGTCGAAACCTTCCAAGATCCCTGTATTAATCCATGATTAATCCTCACTATAAGAGAACTCTGAGCCGTCACTAAAGCGACAAAAAAACAAGACAAAAATAACCTCAAAAACGACATTTTGAAAATAGAACGCGGTGCGGCGTGCGCAGACGCCGGTTAAAGACAAACTAAAGCTAAACTCGTCGTCTCGATAGAATTTGTCTGCTTGCTTATCGAAGTAAAGCCGCAAACAAACTAGAAGGTGAAGTAATCTTAAACGTAATTTAACTTTAGATAAACTTAGATAAACGTTGTTGACTGATAGTGAAGCTTAGTTATAAATAAAAGCATTAATGTATTATAATGTAGTAATTATTTTGTAATTAATACGTTATTAGATTCTTTTCCGATTTAAATTATTTTTAATTATCAATTTTATGTGACATCACAAGTACTTCTATGATAGGTTGCGTGAATACAGCTAACCTATAGAACAAATTGTTTTGTTAATATTGAAACTCATTTCATCAATTTACGGCCAAGTGTTGCAGTTGGGCGTAGCACTGCCTTATACGCCAGGTCCCAGGTTCGAGTCCTGGTCGGGGCATTTATATGTGTGATGAACATAGATATTTGTTATCAGTCTCGGTCTGCGTGCGTTCTAGAGCGCACGTCGATCGCAGACGCCTTCCCGCTCTTTTAGCCCCCGCGCTAATTGAGCACCCAAATTTCACTGGTTGTTGTCGTAATATATAATTTCATAGTTGTATACCGTATTAAGTTTCTAACGCCGTTTTCACGGCGGACAGTGGCTCGTTAACCGTACTTCTAATAAGTTTCTAACGCCGTTTTCACGGCGGACAGTGGCTTGTTAACCGTACTTCGTAGAACGTGAGCTTCGTCGACGGGGTTTCGTCGTTCCAGGACTTCAAGTTCCGTGTTCGAGTAAGTTATCCGCGTCGTCCTCAACCGCCCTACTGCGTGTAGGGTGGTTTTATTAGGAAGTTAGTCATCGTTGATAGGTTCATAGTATATATATTTATATATTGTCCTCCCTCCCCAACCCCTCCGCAATGGCTTCCCTAAGCCCTGAGGAGCTTCTGAATAAGCTGATCGCTGATTACGACGCCCAAGGCACTTACTGCCCCCCTCATATGATTCGCACACTGCAATCATTTCTCCCTCTAATCATGGCACTGTTCACACCGGCCCCTCAGGCCACCTCCGTCCCTCAGACCACTCTGGTCTTAGGCCCTCCCGCGTCCCCTTCCTCCAGTGATATGGAGTGCGAAGTAGACGCCCCTCCGCGCCGCAAGCGCGCACCCGCGACCGAGTCATCCTCGGACGCCACCCCAACTGGCCCTGAGTCTCCCTCCTTTACGCTTGTTAAGAAGCGCTCTAAGAAGCGTTCGAAACAAGACCCGGCGCCCTCGACGCCCGTCCCTACACCCCCTGCGGCGTCTTCAACGCCAGCTGCCCCGGTGTCTTCAACACCCGCTCCGGCCCCAACTTCTGTCAAGGCCAAGGTCCCACCACCCGTTTTCCTTCGGGAAAAGGGTAAATGGACTGAGGTCTCGACATTGTGCAATGAGCACAAAATTCATTACATCCGAGCAGCCAACTCGGGTGAATCTATTAAAATCTTAGTCTCGTCGATAGACGACTTTCGTGCTTTAACAAAGCTCCTCACCGATAAGCAATATGCTTATCATACTTATGCTCTGTCAGAAGAGCGTAAGATCAGAGCGGTACTCAGGGGATTCCCGTTCGAATTATCGAACGAGGCTATCCTGGAGGATCTGCAGTCCCAAGGCTTCCCGGCACTCGCGGTGCATAAAATGCACAGCAAGTACGGGAGGCAACACCCTCTCGCTTTGGTGGTTCTCGCCAACGTCCCCAAGTCCAGGGAGATCCTCAAAGGGGTTAGCACTATATGCGGCCTCTCTGGGATCTCGATCGAGACGCCTCATCGCCGCGGTCATCCCGGCCAGTGCCATCGGTGCCAGTTGTACGGGCACGCGGCGGCCAACTGCCGCGCACCGCCCAGGTGCGTCAAGTGCCTGGTCCCTCATCTCACTAAGGAGTGCAATCGCACTCCTGAAACTCCCTCTCCTCCCGATTGCGTGCTTTGTGGCCAGTCCGGCCACACCGCAAATTACAGGGGCTGCCCTCGTGCACCCCGTTGTATGCGTTCCAATCCCAAGAGGTCGGTACCCAAACAGGCCCCGCGCCTTTCTCAAGAAAACTTTCCGCCGCTGCGTAGCCGGGTTCCTCCGGCTACAAAGCCTACACAGTCTAGGCCTGCCCCAGAAAACTGGAGGCAGCGCCCCGCATCGAATCCCATCCCGGCTCCTCGCCCATTCAAACCCACTCCTCAATCCTGCGTAGCAGACGATATGCGTATCGTCTGCGACACTATAAAAAATGTCGATGTTAGTGAAATCGCAGTCTTAGCCCGTAAACTTAGGGCTTCACGTACTCCGACAGAGCGTTTGCTAGCTCTGGCGGAGCATAGTTCCCTTCTCAATTCATTGTAGGTTCATTTAAATGAATTGATCCCTAAATCATGCTTCGGCCGACCTCTGCCCAGCCCCGGCTTCACCGGAGGCTGCCCAGAACGGCCACCAACTCATGTCCCTTTGAGCACCTTCAGTGCAACTTTCACTACAGGCGGAAGACCCGCTAGCGGGTCTCCGCCAGCGCGCCCAACTTCCCGACGGGTGTCGCTTCCGATGAAGGCTAACGGTAATAACTACAGCCAACAGGTGGTTTTTAGTGGGTAGGTGCCATTCTGGTGAGTCCCACATAACCCCCCCGCAGAGGAATTTACCTGCGGGCGGGTATGCATGACGCATCTTCCACCTACCTCCCGCGAGGGTGCCTCGGCAGCAAAAAAAAAAAAAAAAAAATAGATATTTGTTCTCGGGTCATGGTTGTTTATATTTTTATACGTATGTTTATTCTGGGTTCCATCCAGTTCACTGTATGGTCATCCATAACATAAGCTCCGCTTACTTTGGGGACATACATTTGGCGTCTTTGTGTGGGGTTGTTATTATTATTATTATAAATTGACCTTTGTACATTTTCGCCTGAAAAGTACTCCGAGATTATCATTTCCTCAACATCGCAATACCTACCTTTTTTGAATGACAGTTTTGACGATTTTGGGATAAATAAAATTTAGTTCTTCATTTATTCACTTAAAATAATAAAAAAATAATAAATTTATATAAGCAGCTAATTAAATACAAAATAACTCCGTTTTTTTGTGGGAGTGGATGTGACTTCAAGGTCAGCAAGTGCTCGTTTTGGAAAGAAGTTCAAGTGCAGGTTATTTTGAAAATAGTCATTGTTAGGTCCTATATTATAACAAAATTACTGAACAAGTATTTCAAAAGGAATTTATAAATTACAAATGAGTTTTATGCTAAGAATGAAGAACTCCGAGATTTAATAGTTTATAAATAAATGGGCTGCGATGCTAAACGTTAAAGTCTGGCACAGCGGCCTCGTTTATATACTTAATAAAATAGGCTTACCGGATCGCCTAGTCAGGATAATCGCTTCCTATCTCAAAGATCGAACATTTCGTTTTAGACACGAAGGTACGCTCTCCGCGCCCGTTCATAAAGGCTGAAAACCCTCAGGGCTCAGTCCTCGCCCCTTTGTTATATACGGTTTACACTAACGACATTCCCGTCCCGCCGAAAGGCGTCGAACTCGCCCTTTTTGCCGAAGACACCACCCTTTACTCCAAAGGCCGCAGTGTTCCGCAGCTCATCACGAAACTTCAAAAGGCCGTAAACGCCCACGAAGTATGGTTTAAAAATTGGCGTATCGATGTACAAGGGGCGGCTGATAAGTTCGCGGCCTGAGGTACTTAATGAAACAAAATCATAATTTTTTTATTTATAAGTGTTCCCCCTCAAGTGAAATTTTCACATCGTGAATACAAGGCCTTTAAACCACTTAAAAAATATTCTGAAGATTGCTCCTCAATATGGGTCTCTACGGCCGACTTCATTTCATTATCATCCGAAAATCTACGCCCGCGCAACTCCTTTTTCAGTTTTGAAACAAGGAAATACTCATTGGAAACCAGGTCCAGACTGTAGGGTGGATCATCGATTTCTGCGAACCCAGTGGCTTTTAAGGCATCCCTCGCAACGCGAGCGGTGTGAATGGGCGCGTTGTCTTGCACACAAACCACACTCCGCGCGCCAATTTGCCTTGTCTCTTCTGAACGACTGCTTCATATGCTTGACGCAATAAATTGGCGTAGTATTGACCATTCATTGTAGTTCCCTTAGGCAAGTAATCAATAATAAAATTCCTTCGCTATCCCAAAAAATGGTCGCCATAATCTTGGAGGCAGAATTTTATCTTTAAACTTCTTTGGTGGCCTTTCTCCCTTTTTAATCCACTGCATAAACTCTTGTTTGGACTTCGGATCATACTGACGTATCCAAGTTTTGTCTACGGTTATAATGCAATTACAAATTTCATCAAAATCGCTCTGACACAACTCCAAAAAACCCCGACAACTCGCGAGTCGTTGTTGTTTGTCGAGCGGCGTGAGCATTCGCGGTACCCAACACGCGCTAATTTTTTTCATATGTAAATTTAGGTGCAAAATTTCTCTGATTCGCTCTTTACTAATCTGCAACTCTTCAACTATCTGCCACAATTTAATTCTTTGGTCAGCCAAGAACTTTTCGAACATTTTCGACGCAGGGCGACGCGGGGGGCCTCGTCTTCATAGCTCTCTCTTCCTTGTCGAAAAGCCGAGCCCATTTTTTACCATGGTTTACGAAGGCCCAAAATTTTGAGGAATCGATGACATTTCTTCAAAAATGTTTTTCGGCGCTTTTTCTTTTTGTACAGGGAATTAAATCACTGCGCGGTGCTCAAAATAGAGGGAATTTTCAGTTTCGGTCGACATGCTGTTGTTGCTTGTTCCAGGGATGAAGTGTTTTGAATTAAACAAAGGGGTGTTATTTATACTACCACTTAGTTGGGAGACTAGTTTTATCAGTATCGAGATGATTAGTCATCGCTAAGTACATCAGGTCGCGAACTTATCAGCCACCCTGGTAAATCCAGGCAAGAGTTTTGCGATTCGCTTCGACCACAAACGCCGCCGTCCCGCCGACGATTCCGATCCCGGTCCCCACGTTCGAAAGTTAGGTGTTCCCATTAGTCTTTACTTAGGTCGCCTAAATAGTAAATGTTTGGTAGTCATAGTGTGGTGATTTTTAAATACTAATAAGTTAAATAATAAGTTAGACAGCCATGTGTGCTGTATGGAGCTATTTATGTTCCATAATTAGTTAGACAGCCATGCGTGCTGTATGGAGCTATTTATGTTCCATATTTAATTAGACAGCCATGTGTGCTGTATGGAGCTATTTATGTTCCATAATTAGTTAGACAGCCATGCGTGCTGTATGGAGCTATTAATGTTCCATAATTAGTTAGACAGCCATGCGTGCTGTATGGAGCTATTTATGTTCCATAATTAATTAGACAGCCATGTGTGCTGTATGGAGCTATTTATGTTCCATAATTAGTTAGACAGCCATGCGTGCTGTATGGAGCTATTTATGTTCCATAATTAGTTAGACAGCCATGCGTGCTGTATGGAGCTATTTATGTTCCATAATTAGTTAGACAGCCATGTGTGCTGTATGGAGCTATGTACGTTCCATAATTAGTTAGACAGCCATGTGTGCTGTATGGAGCTATTTATGTTCCATAATTAGTTAAACAAGCATGTGTGCTGTATTGAGCTATGTAGATTCCATAATTAGTTAGATAGCCATGTGTGCTGTATGGAGCTAAGCATGATCCATAATTAGTTAAACTTGGATGGTTTCAAATATACTAATATAGTTTTATATTTTTTTCTTTGAGCAAACAAGTGGAACCTGATGGGCAGAACTCTGAACGACGTCGAATGCGTCTCAAACAAAAGACTCTTGCAAGTTTGCGGCCAAGAAGCAACTCTCGGTTGCCTACAGAAGGAGAACGCGTTCGTAAAGCAAAGAAAAAAGTTGCTCAACCGTGGGTGGTAGAAGACGTACAGCCAAGCGAAAGCTTGGCCAAGCTCGGGACGCCTTCACCACCTTTGCTGCATTCACCGGAGCTTCAGGGCTGCCAAGCTGAGCAGATTGACATCGCGACATTGAAACTCGATGAAGTCGAAACCTGTGTCGAGGTTCTTGTAGTCAATGACGAATTCCTGCATACGTCTGTTCTAGTTGGCCAACATTTTACTGAAATGCCATTTGTAACTGTTTTGAAAAATGCGAACAAACTCTTGTTCTACAAAAGCCTAGCTGTCAGTGACTCTTTTGACTATGACCACGTTTTAAAACTAAAACCACTTTCAAAAAGTTTTGTGACTTTTACGGGATTAAGCATATATTGAACGCAGTCGCATATCCTAGAGCCAACGGTCCAGCCGAATGTTTCAGCCAGACCATTTTAAACTCATTAAAAAAGTGTAACACTGACAAAGACAAGTGGGACTGGGACATGTGGCTCAGAAAAATACAACGTGGTATTAACAATACTGTTAATGCTAGTACTCAAAAAACGGCATCGGAGGCTCTATTCGGCTGTAGAATTTGTGATTATTTGTCCAATAAACTTGACGTAAACAGTAACAGCACAGAAAATTTTGAGTCTATAAGAAAAAAAAATTGTCATAATGTAGAGACAACACAAAGAACAAAAGTTATGACAATGGTAGAGCCCCTGCTGCCATTTTTAGAAAAGGAGACTTGGCCAAAATCACCAGGACCAATTTTTATAACAATTGTAACAGTTGTAAACTTTTGTCGATATATATTGGACCATATAGGATAATTGAAGTTCTGGGCAATGACAGATATAAAACAAGTAATGTCCCTAGATTCAATAAGAAAAATAAGTCGTTTGAAACTGTTGTCGCTGCGGAAAGAGTGAGACCGTGGATACATATGAGACCTTAAAATCCCAAAACTTCGGAAGGGTCTACAGACTCATCGGATTACGACAATGAAGATAACCTCTTTTTATCCGAATTTTGACAGCAGAATCGTGCAACTTAAATGTGGTGATTTTATTATTGCAATGTAAAGCAAAATCGAAACAGCTTTGTATTATTTAACTCTACAATCAAGGTATGTTGATAACTGATGTGGCATCAGGAGATGCGCTTATACGGATGGCCGAATGTGGTGATTTTTAAACACGTTAAGATTTTCTTTGTTTTAAGTAATTTTAAACATCTTTTATAAGTCAAATTTATATTTTTGTATTGACGACACATCCGCTCGCTCGAGATTGGTTGCCGAGTTAACCAATCGACGAATCCAAACTCACCGCTTTTTCTTGAGTAACGAACAAGTGGTGGTAGTGAAGCTAAGCAGAGCGTTGGGCATTCAGACTCGAACTGTCGTGCCGATCTGTCGTTCCAACGAGACTAAGCGTTCTAACAGAATATTGTGTAGTGCATAGTGAAGTGCTAGCTCAGTGTAATTACTGAAGTGTTATAATAAATTATTGTATTTAATTGTATAAATACTGAGTTTGGTTGACGACAATAGTAAAATGTCTTTACGAAACAAACGAACGCTCTTTAAGACCTGCGTTACAACCGTCATGACCTATGCCTCGCCAATCTTTGCACACGCCAAACCCTCCCTCCTGCACAAAATGCAGGTGGTTCAAAATCTCTTCTGCCGCAGAGCCACAAACGCACCCTGGTACGTGCGTAACGCGGACCTGCACAGAGATTTTGAATTACCTACAGCGCAACAGCACCTCAAAACACTCTCGGAAGAGTTTTTCAAACGCTCCGAAATCCATCCTAATCATTTGATTCGAAATTTAGTCTCGTATACTCCCCTGTCCTAGATTCGCAGGTTCAAAGTCGCTAGGTCTAGAAACGCACTCGCGTACAAAACCACGCAGTGAACAGCCGATCTCAAAGCCCTTCAGGCCGCAAATTTTAATTGTAATTCACCTTGCTCACCTTCAGTGCTATGAATTCACCTTCAGTGCTATGTAATTTCCAGCGGGTGACCCCATAAGGGTCCCCACTTGCGTGGCCTTTTTCTCCAATATTGGTCGTCGCTTCAGATGAAGGCTGTGAGGCAAATTATTGCCTCAGGTCAGGTAGTCATTCAGGAGGTTTTTAGTGGGTAGTTGGCTCTGGTGGGGTAAGCGTAAGAGCATTTTTTAGATCCCCGTGCTCTCCCCGCGGAGGGGAACTAAAAAAAAGCGTCAACGGTTCGAATTTCGTACCAGGATTTTTTTTTTCGAAGGTCGGGTGTCAATTTCTGATACTAGTGAATAGATTAGAATGAAGTTTTATGCACAAATAAAAAGAGTTTTTAATTTTGATTTTTCTTTGAAAATCCTTTATGTAGCTATTCGCACCAAGATAGCGAAAATTGGACCCCAGTTTTCTACTTCGAAAATTCCAGCTGAATTAACGATGGGTAATGGTTGTTTTGCATAGTCAATTTTTACCCATTGACGTGGGACCCCGTATAAAAAACTGTAGCGTGGTCAATTCGTGCAGACCTATAATCATTATTTAGTTATTATTTATGAGTTAAACGAACCTCGAACCTCTGCAGGTCCATGTCTCGATGCAAAAGGCCAACTTGAATGCCTGAATACTTTCACAGACAGCGAGTATGGGTAGCTTGAATTAAAACACTTATTTTGATACCTATTGATAAACACGATAAACCTTTGCCGCAAAAACAAAATGGCCGCCACTGGATACCACTCCAAACCGTCCTAATTAAAAACCACTTACCTAATAATAATAACATGACGTTGGCTTAAAAATATTTTCTTATCCTGAAGGTGTTAGATGCCTTATATTCGGCATCGGCCACGACAGCAAACAATGATAATTTGGCATGGTTACCGAAAGAATATGTCAAACGAAAAACAATATCTTTAATAATTATATTTTAAATATTCTTGATAAATGTATTAGGTACATATTCTAGATGACTATTTGATTTACTTACTTTTTATGTATAGGTTAATCGCAATGTAATTGGAAAATACGTATTGAATAGGCCAATGATTGCAAAACACAGTAAGTTTTCGCATTGTTGTGGAACGTAAAGACAATATAATAAAAGGGTCACTATAATAATATTTATTCAACATTAACAAAAAGTTCAATTAATTACACTTCGTTCCTTCCTCCCTTCAGCCGAAAGACGTCCTCTGCAGCACAAAGGATCTCCATGCCACAAATAGATAATACTAAATGGACTAAACACCAAGGGGATACGGAGTGTCTTATGTCACGGGCGGCATATTGCATCCGAAGCGAAATTAAGGATTCGAAGGTTAATTTAGAGAAGATTGAGGGATTAGGAATCCTGAATTGAGCGAAGGATTCAAGCCTGCCCAAGACGAAGACAAGTTTATCCCCGGGGAGCATACTCTGCTTTTCACACCAGATAAATAAAATCAGTAATACTTGTAGAATGTATTATAAATTAAAAATTAAAATGCGCTATACTTGGCTTCTGAATTCTAGAAAAATTTTGAAAAACACTAGAATCACGGACTCACATTGAGTTTTACTGCCTTTATTAATATTTCATTTGTTGGAATTTTCATAGGTTTTTAAAGACAAAGACAAATTTAACTTTTCAAATAGATTATTATCATAAACGGTGCACGTAGTTTTCCTAATACACTCCGGAGCGAAATCAATGTCACCAGGCATATTGAAAAACAGACAGATCTTTCGTCTTTCGTCAGATTTGTCTTATTATGTAAAATATATGAATTTTTAGTTGACGTTCCAAATTCAAACCTTATTACCCGGAGTTTAATAATGAAATTCAGTACGATATTATGCACCGGGTTTGCCTGAGGGTCGTTTAGGTTTTGCTTTAGACTGAGTTTACATGACATATAATAAGGCATTATCGTGCAGGTGGTGTGAACAATTATTTTATTCAAATTACTTATTGCAGTTTCTTTTTATTAAGTAATTTTTCAGTAAATTATCAGCCTTGATAAGTTGTTAATTATCAATTTATCTAACATGCGAAGTACTAAATTACCAAGCAAACTAGATAAACGTGCTTATCCTTTGAAACGGCAGTAAACAAAAAAAAGCGCTGCGAAAAAAATACATACCTTAAACTTTGGTAATCTAGTCAGGTAAATTAATGCTGGCCTGAAATACCCAAATAAATAATATAATCACTTGTATGTATCCGAAATATTAGGTCTTTACCTATGAAATTGCCGTTTTTCACGAAATAAATGAAGCGTAATTTTTTTATATATTTTTTATTTCTAATAATCAAAATAATCACCCATGCAATCAATGCATCTTTGCCAACGCATTGGTAGCTTATTGATGCCTTTCTTGAAGAAATCAGCTGGACGGGAGGCAACAAATTCTTCAAAGGCATTTTGTACTGCCTCTCGGGTATTGAATTTTTTTCCCGCCAAGAAGTTATCCAAATTCTAGAAAAAGTAGAAGTCTGTAGGCGCAAGGTCTGGTGAGTACGGCGGATGACTTCCAACCCCAACTCTTGTAGCTTGGAGACCGTCTGCTGTGCAGTATGAGGTCGCGCGTTGTCGTGCAGGAGCAGTGGAGCCGAACGATTGACCAAAGCTGGTTGGAGACGTGCGAGCTTCTCCATCATTGTGTTCAGTTCTTCACAGTACACATCTGCAGTAATGCTTGTCCCGTTTGGCAAGAAGCTGTGATGAATTACACCCGCGTTAGACCACCAAACAGTGACCATCACTTTTCTAGGGGTAAGTTTTCGTTTAGGGCATTGTTTGGGTGCTGAACCAGGGTCCAACCAACTTGCTGAGCGCTTACGATTGTCAAACAGGATCCATTTCTCGTCACAATTAACAATGCGGTTCAGAATTCCTTCATTTGTATGCCTGCTGAGCAGTGCAAGGCACGTCTCCACGCGTACTTCGCGCTGGCGGTCATTGAGTTCGTGGGGTACCCATTTGTCAAGCTTTTTTACCTTGCCAATTTGACGCAA
Source organism: Marasmarcha lunaedactyla (assembly GCA_923062675.1). Classification (NCBI taxonomy): domain Eukaryota; kingdom Metazoa; phylum Arthropoda; class Insecta; order Lepidoptera; family Pterophoridae; genus Marasmarcha; species Marasmarcha lunaedactyla. The sequence continues at coordinate 5,434,501 of OV281350.1, forward strand.
ATGGACCAATATTGTTTTGATGCTAACGTCGAAAGCTGCTGCTAATTCAGCCGTGGATTGAGTTTCATCAGCTTCCACAATTGCCTTTAATTCGTCATTGTCAACCAAAGTTTTCGGACGACCACGGGGTTCATTTTTCAGGTCAAAATTTCCAGAACGGAAGAGGGTAAACCAATAACGGGTAGTGCGTTCGTTTGTAGTGTTCGCTCCGTAAACGTCGTTGATGTTGCGTGCCGCTTGTGCCGCTTTGCTGCCACGACGGTACTCATACTCCATAATTACTTGAATTTGTAACTTATCCATGATGACGAAAAATGTTCGAATGCGTTGAAAACAAAACACTAACTATTAAACAAATGACGATTTTAGAAAAAGAATTCCATGTTTGTCAAATAAAATTAATTTGAAATTAGAATTATCAGTCAAAAAAAAAATATTTTCATTTGAAATGGCCAGTACGGCAAAACGGCAGTTTCATAGGTAAAGACCTATTAGGTACATGACATCACGTTTGACAGTCGTCTAGTTGGGTTGATCAAAACATGTCACGTGACACGTGATTGTAAAAAGATGTCTTCATTTGGTTGTCAAATCTTTTTTTTTTATTGAAAAAGGATTAGACGTTTGTTAGTATTTCGAAACATCGTCCTGAAAGGACGTTGCTCTGCGCCCATACAAACTTCGCCCTGGATCCCAGATATGCGTAAAAGTGCTTAATGTAATCTGAATCCAAAGTCAATGCTCCTCACATATTTATTTTATTACACACAAGGGTGTAAATCTCGCAGTTAAAGACGAAATGTACAGGTTGTTTGAGGTTATAATCTTTCGTGGAACATCAAAGTAACACTATAGTATTGAAATAAATTTAATATCTCTTTACCTACTTACTATTGTTAAGGAATATAATATTACTCATGACCATTTTTTCTGGTCCTAAGCCTTTTTTGAGTTTAAATCGTTCCAGGAAAAAAATAACAAATCGCGTATTTCAAAATTTAATGGATACTCGTGCGTCATTTTGAATTAATATCGTTGTTGTAATAACTTTAACTTGCAACCTAGAACCGCAGATCTCAGAGCCATCTATGAGGTTTTGAGGGAAGTTACTTGGAGGATACACACGAGTAACATATGTGTAGATTAAAATCAATACTGGCCAAATCCATTTCAAGTACTTTGCTAGTAATAATACTTTTTTGTCTGGAATATTCATTGTATATTACTAAAAAATGTTTTAATGAAATGAGAAGAGTAAAGTTAATAAAATGTTGCGAATAAACAATATGCTATCATTATAGTAGTAAAAATTAGAGAAATTTCGAGTTAAAAAATGGATTTGACCATTATTAATACCAATACGTGGATTTGTCTCATTATGATACTTGCATCTATGGATTTGACTCTTTATGACAGTGACATGTATGGATTTAACTAATTTTGATAATAAACAAGTATGTGGTCAGGGGTAGTTAACATTGCTGACTGAAATCAAAACCATATTGAAAATTTTCAAATATTTATTATAAAAATACGACAACACAAAACACAGATAATTCGTTACAGTATTTAGTAATCAAAACTAAATTAAAACTTCTGGTATTTCGTCTGGTTTTTGACAGTGTTCCATATTTGCAGATCTACCCACTAGAGCTTCGTGCCTTGATATAACCCCTTTATAATAGTCCATCTCTGGTATTTCATGCCAAAGTTCTCCATAGTGCGTAGTAAGCAGTCTTCTAACGTCGTCAATTTTATTTTTGTTTACTTGTACAAACAGTTCTTCTCTATCTGGATTAATTTGAGATACAGATTTATTAACTTTACAAATGCTTCTGTAATTACCTATAATATTTGTATATGATTCTTCTGCTCGTACACCAACATTATTTCCACTGTTGTTTTTTTTAATAAAAAATCTTTTAGATAATTTAAATGGAAAGTGCATACTGCTAGTCGTTTTCAACACACCTGTTGATGCTTCTTTCCATTTAAACACTTCAACGTCTACTCCTAATTTATAAACGGTGCCGTTATCTTTGAAAATATTATAATATTGTTCAGGATTATCGATTACTTCTCGTTTTTTAATTTGTTTTTCTATCTTCGCAAAGACACGATCTGGTGGTATGTATGAATGACCCACAACGGGAAAAAGTAACTCCACCATTTTTATAGTTTGTGGTGCATGATCTTGTAACCACTTACATGCCATACCAAGTACGGTGGTATTTTTGTTTTGGCCGCTACATCCATCCGCCACTAGACGAATTTTTTTATATTTGGCATATTCTGGATTATCAAATAACGTACATAAGCAATGAAAAACGGCACTCGCAATCTCGTTAGATGCTTTTGGAAGCAAATCTTCAGTCCATGTATAAATGAACACTTTGTCACGACATAATTGCGATTTTGAAGTTCCTACGACAATTGTAAAGTTATAAACATATAACTGTCGTGAATAATAAGCTATTTGGTCCTGAACTTTAGGACATGGTTCATTTTTCTGACAATCATATGACAGTATAAGTAAATCCTCCGTCTCATCTCGAAGTAAATTAAAAAAACTTTTAGCTCTCAACTTATGAATGCGTTTTTTAATAATCAAATTACTTTTATCTTCTGAATTTGTTGAACGTTTAATTTTTTCGTCTAATAGAATGCATTCTGAGCACATATCGGTTCTCGGAGAGCCAAACCCAATATTAAATGAAGTTCTGAAAACGTGTCTGAAATATGACGCTTTAATGGACTTATGTTCGTCACTAGTTTGGGATATAAACATTTTATACAATTTACTTATGTTTAATTCAGATGAAAGATATTGTCGACATTTAATTTTACTCCTGCAATAGTGAACTTCTAACGGAATAAAAGTTTTTATGAATTCTTTGATTGCACTTTTCTTTTGCGCGTATTGTTTTTCTTTACGATTGCCTCCTCTTGTCTCCATAGCTAATTCACCAATCGTTTTGTAGTGTCTTGAGATAACACCAGTTACTCTGCCTTTTTTTAAGCCCAAAACACATAAGAAAGTTTTTTTACAGATTGGTACCAAGCTATGATTTCGTAATGCATAATAAGTTGGAATCATTGTTTTTGCATTACCTTGACCATTCGAAATACGACGTCTTTGTATATTAGAAACTTTTGTATATTTTAAAATAAAATTATCCTGGTATATCTTATTACATTTTTTATAGAAAGCTCTATGAAATTTAATTATATCTTTGGAGGACAAGGATGAACATCTATAAGCTTTAGAGTAATGATTGCAAGGTAATTTCAAATTAGGTGGTGCTTTGGGTGCATACCTGGAATAATTTACACATAAATTAATTTTTGATAACTTGGTATGAAACTTCGAATCAAATTAGATTTAGGTATAAGCTTAATTTTTAATTCAGCCTAAATTTATGAAATACTTCGAGGTACCTAAATTATTATATAAATAGTATTGAAAAAAACCCGGCTAAGTGCGAGTCGGACTCGCGCACGAAGGGTTCCATACCATTATATTTAAAAACGACAAAAAATCATGTCTATTGTATGGGAGCCCCCCTTAAATATTTGTTTTATTTTAATTTAATTATTTATTTTTAAAGCGAAGATATAATTAAATATTCTGTGAATATTTCAAGCCTCTTACTCTTGCCGTTATCAATACCGAGCAACTAAATCTAACAAAACTAACTGTTGTAAACTAACTTGTTGTATGGGAGCCCCTTAAATATTAATTTTATTCTATTTTTTAGTATTTGCTGTTATAGCGGCAACAGAAATACATCATCTGTGAAAATTTCAACTGTCTTACTATCACGGTTCATGAGATACAGCCTGGTGACAGACAGACAGACGGACAGCGGAGTCTTAGTAATAGGGTCCCGTTTTTACCCTTTGGGTACGGAACCCTAAAAAGTAGGTTTTCAAATTTTTTAATACTATTTATATCATAATAATATATTAAAACTTGAAATGGTACAACAATTTCAAACTATAATAATCACCATCAGAAAACGTAATATTGAAAATAGATGAAAATAAAGAAATAAATAAAATCTATAAGTACTTAATCGATCCTAAATATACATAAAAAAACATTAGACTGTAAACTGAGCTTCATATGTAATATAAGTTTGAACACTTGTGAAAAGATTGAGGACACCCGACAATACAGCAATATATCAAGCCGAAATCAACAAACAAAACTTTAAACAAACCTCAATTCTTTTTCTTTGCTAATTTTCCAATTATCTTTTTGTAATAACCTCTTCCTTGATGTATGAGGTGTTGTTTCCACTATATTATTCAATTCAGTTTCCATTTTTAATAAAGAAATTTTATTTAAAATGCTTCGATGTCTCTCAATCACGTTTCGATTCCAGAAAACAATAAATTAAGATGGCGGTTCGTCCATAGTAAATGGAGAGCTGTGATTGGTTGACATGGATTTGGCCGATTTTGATTTTTACCGCTCTCGGATGTGCCCATTTTTGATACAAACCATCAATTTTGTACCTTATTTTGTACAGGCTATACACGGATTAGACCAAAATTGAAAATATGAAAAGAGAGTAAAATTAATAAGGAACTTAATGGTGTTGCTACATAAAAAATCTTATATTTTGGATTTGACCGATTTTGATTCTAATCTACACATATACAGCAAATAAAATATAACAATGCGTTTCACCAGGTATACCTGAAAGTTAAGGACCCGATTTTCCTGCGCATAAATAGAAACTGTGACAGTTCTTTATGCATTAATTATTTGTAAACAAACAGCTTTTTAAATATTATCTTCCATGGCAGTTTTAGGCATAACAATATGCTGTAGTGCCAAAAATATACGATATCAATCTTAAAATGGCGTAATAATGTTAAAAACATCAGTTACGTAAAATTTCGATGACTAATTTTTTTTATTTTATTTATTTTTTTATAAATGACTGTCAAATAAAATATTTTACAATAAATTATTGTGTCGAAAAAATTCGTTTATGGTATGGGCCTAGAAAGATCACCTAATTATGTAGTCAGTAGTTAGTCATGGTGAAAAGGAATTTAGGATATGGGATGGTTTAGATGATCACATATGATATTGGCGAAAACGGACATAAGCCTTTGCTAGAAATAATAAAAGATCAAAGACCATATGAAATATTTCCTGAACATTTTGTTCCTTCGGGACCAAAAGGATCGCCAGTGTCTCCGGTAAAGCTTGCAGTTATTAAATCTATATTGTATTTCATAACAGAAGACGCAAAAATTTTATTTCAGCCTTATTTCCTACGATTTTATTAAAGATGATGTAGACGGATTGGATACAATGGACTATTACCTTCTGGACACGCCAAATGCAAAATTTGGATTCCGTAAAATAAAGGAGCAAATAAGGAAGAGAGAAAAGGAAGCCTTGCACTAACCTGTCTTCTGCTGGTCGGTCCTGGAACACAGCTCAGATGGTCGGCTTATCCTGGGGTGGTTGGTGGACTTTGACCGTGGCGCCACGTTATCCAGGTTGCTTCGCTTTTCCGCGTTGATTTGGTTTTATCCAAATATCTAGTTTGCTTAATGTGTATCCGATATTTTGTAAGAATACCGGCGCGGGAGACGAGGTGCTGAAATCAGCACCCGGCGGTACGCTTCGAACGACAGGAACGGTAGTCGCAGCGATCAGAGGAAGAATCTTCGAGAGACTGACTTATTGTCAAACGTTCGACATAGTCGAAATGTAATGCAAGGCGAGGGAAGGGGGGTGGAAGGTGAGGTAGCATACAAAAAATTTGTTTTCTAAATAGATAACTAGATGGCGTTACCATTCCAGCCGCCCTTAAAGGGTCACCTTTAAAGACTATCATAGCGATTTAAATAATTACTATATTTAAAGTATGTGCGAAGGGAAAAAATATACATATTATACATATAAGAATATAGGTACATACTTATACTACGTATTATACATAAACTATAATATACAAACGGAAGTTTTCAAACGGAAGCTATGTCATTGAGTAGGAAGCGGACAAAGACGCACAACCGGTCGCAGATACGTTCCTCTAGTTGTCCTAACTGTAGCTACGCGAATAACTCCGTCCTTCGCGGGATGAACGCTCTCTACCACCGCTAACGGCCAGGCTAGCGGGGGTGAGTTGTCCGTTATTATGACAACCACTGTCCCGGCAGTGATGGAGCTGTCAGGTGTGTTGACGAGTCTGGAGACTGTAGAGGTACTCTGTACTCCATCGACGCCAAAAGGATTGAACGAGTTGATCCAATAACGAATGTCTATGCAGGAGAGACACATTGTCTGATTCCACCGCGGGCGCGGGTAAAGAATAAAGTGGGGCGGTGTGAAGAAAATGACTTGGAGTCAGAGCTGCAGGTTCGGCTGGATCAGGGCTCAACACGGTAAGCGGGCGCGAATTTAGTAAACATTCAATCTGAACGAGGACCGTGGTGAGCTCTTCATACGACAATAGCTGCTGGCCGATTACTTTAAATAGGTGATTTTAATTACCTTTACCATACTCTCCCAACATCCGCCAAAATGTCCGGCGGCGGGACAGTTGAACTTCCAAGTGATGCGATTTTCAAGGAGAATTTCTTCGAAACGAGGTTGATATTCTTTAGTGATAAATCTGTAAAGCTTTTTTAGATAAGAATTAGCCCCCACGAAATTGGTCCCATTGTCAGACCGCATATACTGCACCGGTCCGCGACGCGAGAGAAAGCATTTTAGGGCGGCCAGAAAGCTAGGCGTGCTAAGGTCTGTAGCTACCTCTATATGAACGGCGCGAGTTGTTAGACACGTGAAAAGACAAATATAAGCCTTTTCACTGCGTGTGCCTCTACGTCGGACTGGCGTGTATGGTATGGGACCGGCGTAGTCGCAACCTGTGTGGGTGAACGCCTTTATTGCAGGACGTGTGCGGCAGTCTGGTAAATCTGACATGAGCGGATGAGCGGAATGCGGCTTCAATCTATTTTTTTTTTTTTTTTTTTTTTTTTGCTGCCGAGGCACCCTCGCGGGAGGGAGGTGGAAGATGCGTCATGCATACCCGCCCGCAGGTAAATTCCTCTGCGGGGGGGTTATGTGGGACTCACCAGAATGGCACCTACCCACTAAAAACCACCTGTTGGCTGTAGTTATTACCGTTAGCCTTCATCGGAAGCGACACCCGTCGGGAAGTTGGGCGCGCTGGCGGAGACCCGCTAGCGGGTCTTCCGCCTGTAGTGAAAGTTGCACTGAAGGTGCTCAAAGGGACATGAGTTGGTGGCCGTTCTGGGCAGCCTCTGGTGAAGCCGGGGCTGGGCAGAGGTCGGCCGAAGCATGATTTAGGGATCAATTCATTTAAATGAACCTACAATGAATTGAGAAGGGAACTATGCTCCGCCAGAGCTAGCAAACGCTCTGTTGGAGTACGTGAAGCCCTAAGTTTACGGGCTAAGACTGCGATTTCACTAACATCGATATTTTTCATAGCGTCGCAGACGATACGCATATCGTCTGCTACGGAGGATTGAGGAGTGGGTTTGTATGGGCGAGGAGCCGGGATGGGATTCGATGCGGGACGCTGCCTCCAGTTTTCTGGAGCAGGCTTGGGCTGAGTAGGCTTTGCAGCCGGAGGAACCCGGCTACGCAGCGGCGGAAAGTTTTCTTGAGAAAGGCGCGGGGCCTGTTTGGGAGCCGCCCTTTTGAAATTGGAGCGCATACAACGGGGTGCACGAGGGCAGCCCCTGTAGTTTGCGGTGTGGCCGGACTGGCCACAAAGCACGCAATCGGGAGGAGAGGGAGTTTCAGGAGTGCGATTGCACTCCTTAGTGAAGTGCGGGACCAGGCACTTGACGCACCTGGGCGGTGCGCGGCAGTTGGCTGCCGCGTGCCCGTACAACTGGCACCGATGGCACTGGCCGGGATGACCGCGGCGATGAGGCGCCTCGATTGAGATCCCAGAGAGGCCGCAAATAGAGCTAACCCCTTTCAGGATCTCTCTGGACTTGGGGACGTTGGCGAGAATCACCAAAGCGAGAGGGTGTTGCCTCCCGTACTTGCTGTGCATTTTATGCACCGCGAGTGCCGGGAAGCCTTGGGACTGCAGATCCTCCAGGATGGCCTCGTTCGATAATTCGAACGGGATTCCCCTGAGTACCGCTCTGATCTTACGCTCTTCTGACAGAGCATAAGTGTGATAAGCATATTGCTTATCGGTGAGGAGCTTAGTCAAAGCTCGGAAATCGTCTATCGACGAGACAGTGATTTTAATAGATTCACCCGAGTTTACCGCTCGGGTGTAAAGGATCTTGTGCTCATTGCACAGTGTCGAGACCTCAGTCCATTTACCCTTTTCCCGAAGGAAAACGGGTGGTGGGACCTTGGCCTTGACAGAAGTTGGGGCCGGAGCGGGTGTTGAAGACACCGGGGCAGCTGGCGTTGAGGACGCCGGGTCTTGTTTCGAGCGCTTCTTAGAGCGCTTCTTAACAAGGGTGAAAGAGGGAGGCTCAGGGCCAGTTGGGGTGGCGTCCGAGGAAGACTCAGTCGCGGGTGCGCGCTTGCGGCGCAGAGGGGCGCCTACTTCGCACTCCATGTCACTGGAGGAAGGGGACGCGGGAGGGCCTAAGACCTGAGGGGTCTGGGGAACTGGGGTGGCCTGAGGGGCCATTGTGGACATTATCGTCATGAAATGAGGGATGAGAGAATCTAGGAAACGGAACTTGTCAGCATTTATATGTATGCCTTCAGCACCGGTACTATCAACTAACTTCTTCCTAATCTCATCAGAGCTTAGGGAAGCCATTGCGGAGGGGTTGGGGAGGGACAGTATATGAACCTAACAACGATGACTAACTTCCTAAAACCACCCTACACGCAGTAGGGCGGTTGAGAACGACGCGGATAACTTACTCGAACACGGCACTTGAAGTCCTGGAACAACGAATTCCCGTCGACGAAGCTCACGTTCCACGAAGTACGGTTAACAAGCCACTATTCGCCGTGAAAACGGCGTTAGAAACTTATTAGAAGTACGGTTAACGAGCCACTGTCCGCCGTGAAAACGGCGTTAGAAACTTAATACGGTAAACAACTATGAAATTTGGGTGCTCAATTAGCGCGGGGGCTAAAAGAGCGGGAAGGCGTCTGCGATCGACGTGCGCTCGAGAACGCACGCAGACCGAGACTGCTTCAATCTAAAACATCTGTTACATTTATGTATTCTATGTCTTACGACACGGCGGGCGGATAAAATCCCGTATCGTTGCCTTAGCAAAGACATCAGCAACTCGGGACTAGCGTGCGAGTGCAACTTGTGGTAGTAATCGATGAGTAAGTCGACGACGTGGTCGTGGCGCGGAAGTATTACTGGGTGTTTCTGCTCGTAGCAGAGTTCGGAGTTCGCGAGGCGGCCTCCGACGCGAATCATTCCGTTATGAAGGTACGGTGATAACTTGTTAAATGAACGACTGCATTGTTTGCCGTCTCGTAAACTAGCAAACTCATCCGCGAAATATTTATGTTGAACTAATTCGATTACCTTAGATTCCGCGTAATTTAATTCGGAAAGTGTAATAGAAATTGAATGGCGGCGCGGTAATAATTTTGCAAATCTAAATACATAAACAAGTATGCGTAATAATTTACTCCACGATGAAATGCGTAGAGCGAGGTCATAAATAGTAGAGGACGCGGATAGGGTAGTAGCGTGTACGATGAATTTATGCTCTGGCATATCGGCAGGCGAGACGTCGTTGTCAATATTTCTTAGAGGCCACTGTGATACGTCTTCAGACAGCCACGTAGGGCCGTGTAACCAGAGTGGATGCGTTATTAGTTTCTGCGGTGTGATGCCGCGGGACAAGCAGTCGGCAGGATTTTCAACTCCGGCAACGTGGTAAAAGTTTTGTGCTGAAACGTTCTCGGAGATTTGAACAACGCGATTTGCGACGAACGTTTGCCAGCGATGGGGCGAACTTTTTAGCCAGTAGAGTGCTACTTTTGAATCTGTGAAGGCATAAATCTTTAAATTTAAACGACGTAATGGTTTAAAACGGCACGCATCAACTTGGCGAGTAATACACAGGCACAGAGTTTAAGTCGAGCGATCGTATGCGGAGAGGAAGGCGCGACCCGAGACTTAGCACAAACAAGGCGCGCGCTTACACCACTGACGGAACTAACATGAAGGTATACAACACCTCCATACGCCTTCTCACTCGCGTCTGCGAAACCGGCTAGAGAAACGACGCACTCGTTGGTAACTCCTAAATGTCGTGAAATGCGAAAGTTATTGAGAGCCGGAAGTTCGCGACAGAACTGCTGCCACAGCTTCACAATGTAAGCGGGCGGGGTATCGTCCCAATCAACTTGTAGCTGCCACAGCTGCTATTATAAGCTTAGCGTACAGAACTGTGGGCGCCACGAAAGCCATAATGTCCCATAATCTAGCCACTGTCGATAAAATCGAGCGCTTGGTGCAGACGTCATCGGGCGACGAGATTTTAAAATAAAATTCATCGGAGTCCGTTGACCAATGTAGACCTAATATTTTATGCTGCACGTTTTTATCAAATTCTACTCCGCCGTCGAGTCTGTGGGTCGCGGGCACGTTCTCAAGGACTGCCCTCGAGTTGCTGTTCCATTTGACCAGATCCCACTGAGCTGACTTAAACATGTCGATCAGCTCTCGACTTGCATCTACAGCCGTCCTAGCGTCGGGCACGGAGTAGGCCAGGTCATCCATATACAATGAACTCGCCGCTACGTCACTCGCGAGTGGGTACTTGTGTCCCTCGTCGATGATTAACTGCTTCACCGTGCGCAATGCGTGATAAGGACTCGATTTTATACCGAAACATACGCGGTTGAATTGATAAAGTGCGAGCGGTTCATCTGGGCTAAAACGATAAAATATTTTTTGGTATCGGCGGTCTGCTTCGCGGACAATAATTTGTAAAAACATTTGACGACAATCGGCGGTTATGGCAATAGCGTAAAGTCTGAAATTCAAAAGTATATTAAAAAGATCACCTTGCAGGTTAGGGCCACCATGAAGAATTTCGTTTAATGAAGCGGTAGACGTAGTTTTACAACTGGCGTCTAGAACGGGGCGGAGCGGTTTATCCCCGCTGACGACGGCGTGGTGCGGAATTACGTAACAAGGAAGCGCGGGGTCGTCGCGGGGCACGGGTGACAAGTAGCCTTTAATAAAATAATCTTTAATAACATTATCGTAAGCTAATCTTAATTTAGGCGAAGCTTCTAATTTGCGTTCCAAACAAACGAAACGTTTGCGAGCGATTTCTGTGGAATCACCAAGCGCGTACACATCACCTCGAAACGGCAAGGCCACTGTATAACGGCCAGTGTCACAGTCCCGTTCGGTGGTGTATTTGTAAATATATTCACATTCAGTGTCGTCTGAACACTGAACGGGCGTATCGGGCACATCCTCGAGATCCCAAAATCGCTTCACTAGCACATCCAAAGAGTCATCCTCGGTCACGCAGCACGACGTGAGACAGGCCGTGCGAGCGGGCGTTGCGGCGGGCACGGAGCCCATTATTACATACCCGAGTATTGTCTCGATGGCGGGAGGCAATGAGGAGCCGGCGGCGGCGCGAACAACATTATTTAAAATTAAATGCGGAAATATCGAAGCTCCAAACAATACATCAATTTTACCAGGAATTGTAAAAGAATCATCTGCAAGCGTTAAATTATCTAAATAAGTAAATGAGGATTTATCGACCATGGCTGTCGGCAAATTGTCTGTAATATGGTTTACTAATAAACAGTTTACGTCATTATTGACATTTAAATTAAACCGCGATGCGAAATTAAACGTAACCGACTCGCTTACTTTGCTTTCTGTGCCTGCAAACCCCCGTATTATGGTATGCCTAATAGTTTGAGACTTGAGGCCCAATCGCTCACAACAATCTTTTGTAATAAAACTACTCTGCGAGGCGGAATCTAATAACGCGCGAACAGTGTGTAAAACACCGCGGGAATCGCGCGCCAGCACCTGGGCCGTGGCCAGCAACACCGTGGAGCCGGGCCGGCCGAGGCACGCGGACGGCGGCGGCAAGAGGCGCGGGCGCCGCGGGCGGAGGCGCGCGGGCCCCAACCCCGACCTCGCGGTCAAAGTGCAGTAGCGAATGGTGTTTCAATTTACATATTCGACAATTAGTGTTTGAATTACAAAATGATACCCGATGTTTCAGACTTAAACAATTAACACACGCATTATTATCCTTTACTACTCCAAAACGTTCGTGCGGCGTCAATTTATTAAAAGCAGAACATTTAAACAAATGAGTATGTGTAAAGTTAGAACATAAACACTTGTTTCCAGCGGCCGAAGTACTAACAACATATGATTGATATTTCGGCAGCGGCGGAGCAATACTATTTTTCGAACGCTGCTGGTGACTTAAGCGAGTTCCACCAGGCGTATTGGCGGATGCGGCGGGAGTGACTGAATGTACATGCTGAAGTATCTTGTTTTGGTTTGAAATGAATTGTACTAAGTCACTAAAAGTCGGTATGCAGTTAGGTTCGCCGCGGGACTCGAACCCACGCACTGTACCTGGGTCTAATTTCTTTAATGCAATATGCAGAACAAGCGAATCAAATAAATTATCTAATTTTAAGTTTTTAAGTGCATTAACTGCACTTACAAAGTGTTCAGTAAACAAATCAAAATTAGCTGTAGTAGCAGTAGTTATCGGTTTGAAATCAAATATTTTATTCATATAAACCGAGGCAAAAACTCGTTTATCTTCGTATTTATCTACTAAACATCGAAATATTAGATTATAATTCTCGGCGCTGCTGCCACAGCTTCACAATGTAAGCGGGCGGGGTATCGTCCCAATCAACTTGTAGCTGCCACAGCTGCTATTATAAGCTTAGCGTACAGAACTGTGGGCGCCACGAAAGCCATAATGTCCCATAATCTAGCCACTGTCGATAAAATCGAGCGCTTGGTGCAGACGTCATCGGGCGACGAGATTTTAAAATAAAATTCATCGGAGTCCGTTGACCAATGTAGACCTAATATTTTATGCTGCACGTTTTTATCAAATTCTACTCCGCCGTCGAGTCTGTGGGTCGCGGGCACGTTCTCAAGGACTGCCCTCGAGTTGCTGTTCCATTTGACCAGATCCCACTGAGCTGACTTAAACATGTCGATCAGCTCTCGACTTGCATCTACAGCCGTCCTAGCGTCGGGCACGGAGTAGGCCAGGTCATCCATATACAATGAACTCGCCGCTACGTCACTCGCGAGTGGGTACTTGTGTCCCTCGTCGATGATTAACTGCTTCACCGTGCGCAATGCGTGATAAGGACTCGATTTTATACCGAAACATACGCGGTTGAATTGATAAAGTGCGAGCGGTTCATCTGGGCTAAAACGATAAAATATTTTTTGGTATCGGCGGTCTGCTTCGCGGACAATAATTTGTAAAAACATTTGACGACAATCGGCGGTTATGGCAATAGCGTAAAGTCTGAAATTCAAAAGTATATTAAAAAGATCACCTTGCAGGTTAGGGCCACCATGAAGAATTTCGTTTAATGAAGCGGTAGACGTAGTTTTACAACTGGCGTCTAGAACGGGGCGGAGCGGTTTATCCCCGCTGACGACGGCGTGGTGCGGAATTACGTAACAAGGAAGCGCGGGGTCGTCGCGGGGCACGGGTGACAAGTAGCCTTTAATAAAATAATCTTTAATAACATTACCGTAAGCTAATCTTAATTTAGGCGAAGCTTCTAATTTGCGTTCCAAACAAACGAAACGTTTGCGAGCGATTTCTGTGGAATCACCAAGCGCGTACACATCACCTCGAAACGGCAAGGCCACTGTATAACGGCCAGTGTCACAGTCCCGTTCGGTGGTGTATTTGTAAATATATTCACATTCAGTGTCGTCTGAACACTGAACGGGCGTATCGGGCACATCCTCGAGATCCCAAAATCGCTTCACTAGCACATCCAAAGAGTCATCCTCGGTCACGCAGCACGACGTGAGACAGGCCGTGCGAGCGGGCGTTGCGGCGGGCACGGAGCCCATTATTACATACCCGAGTATTGTCTCGATGGCGGGAGGCAATGAGGAGCCGGCGGCGGCGCGAACAACATTATTTAAAATTAAATGCGGAAATATCGAAGCTCCAAACAATACATAAATTTTACCAGGAATTGTAAAAGAATCATCTGCAAGCGTTAAATTATCTAAATAAGTAAATGAGGATTTATCGACCATGGCTGTCGGCAAATTGTCTGTAATATGGTTTACTAATAAACAGTTTACGTCATTATTGACATTTAAATTAAACCGCGATGCGAAATTAAACGTAACCGACTCGCTTACTTTGCTTTCTGTGCCTGCAAACCCCCGTATTATGGTATGCCTAATAGTTTGAGACTTGAGGCCCAATCGCTCACAACAATCTTTTGTAATAAAACTACTCTGCGAGGCGGAATCTAATAACGCGCGAACAGTGTGTAAAACACCGCGGGAATCGCGCGCCAGCACCTGGGCCGTGGCCAGCAACACCGTGGAGCCGGGCCGGCCGAGGCACGCGGACGGCGGCGGCAAGAGGCGCGGGCGCCGCGGGCGGAGGCGCGCGGGCCCCAACCCCGACCTCGCGGTCAAAGTGCAGTAGCGAATGGTGTTTCAATTTACATATTCGACAATTAGTGTTTGAATTACAAAATGATACCCGATGTTTCAGACTTAAACAATTAACACACGCATTATTATCCTTTACTACTCCAAAACGTTCGTGCGGCGTCAATTTATTAAAAGCAGAACATTTAAACAAATGAGTATGTGTAAAGTTAGAACATAAACACTTGTTTCCAGCGGCCGAAGTACTAACAACATATGATTGATATTTCGGCAGCGGCGGAGCAATACTATTTTTCGAACGCTGCTGGTGACTTAAGCGAGTTCCACCAGGCGTATTGGCGGATGCGGCGGGAGTGACTGAATGTACATGCTGAAGTATCTTGTTTTGGTTTGAAATGAATTGTACTAAGTCACTAAAAGTCGGTATGCAGTTAGGTTCGCCGCGGGACTCGAACCCACGCACTGTACCTGGGTCTAATTTCTTTAATGCAATATGCAGAACAAGCGAATCAAATAAATTATCTAATTTTAAGTTTTTAAGTGCATTAACTGCACTTACAAAGTGTTCAGTAAACAAATCAAAATTAGCTGTAGTAGCAGTAGTTATCGGTTTGAAATCAAATATTTTATTCATATAAACCGAGGCAAAAACTCGTTTATCTTCGTATTTATCTACTAAACATCGAAATATTAGATTATAATTCTCGGCGCTCGGCGTAATACCAGCGCACGCTGAACTAGCCTTGCCCGATATTTTACCCAATAAATAATAAAGCTTTTCGGCATCTGTTAATGATGTGTTATTATGAATTGTAGTCTTAAAACTCTCATAGAAAAGCGGCCACGAACATATTTCTCCATCAAAAGGAACAATTTCCATTGCAGGTCATCTAGGTCTGTTGCCCTTAGGACCCTCAGAGTTCTTATCTAAATAGTTCGTTGCACTTTCCGTATATTGTGTAACCAGTCTCTTTATACGATTGAATAATAACTCAAAGGAAACTAAACTTTTATAGTCAGGTAAAGCGTTTGGGTTTATAGAAAGGAGCCTCTTATTATAACAATCTAACACAGTTTGAAACTCTGCACGAATGACGTCAATGTTACTGCTGGCGTCAAGGAACATATCTACGCTGTTTGTATCGGTGGACGAAATCGCTTTCGATAAATCATAAGCATGCTGTAAATACTCGAACATAGCTTCTCGTTTAGCTTGTAACATCGCTAAATCTGCGTCATACTCGCGTTCGGTACCTTTATCCTTAGGCATTGTGCTTAATTACCAAATACCTAGATCAAACTAAATACGAGATAAACACCGAAGGAACGTTAAATAAATAGTTTCAAACCTATTACTTAAGAGCGAGCGAAATATTTAGCGGTGTTGTTTGCTATCTACCTACATAAAAAGTAACCGTTGGAAGAAAGATCTCGAACTTACAATTTTATTAACCTCTAAAGTACCAACTTAAATAAATACCTATGAGGAATATCTAAAAGATCAGTATATTTTGTGTAGTTTTTAATGCGATTATGTAATAAATAAGTAATATAAAAACGTACCTAGTCAGAGTTTTTACGTCTAACGTCGGTAGTCCGAAATTGTAAACGTAACGGAAAAAATAATTATATTGAGTTGCTTGATGCGTGTAATGTGGAGATTTCAAGAATGGAATATTTAAATTAGACAGAATAAATAATGGTTTTAGCGGTAGGTTCTAATTTAAGAAAGAATAAGCGGATATAATATGAATAAATATAATAAGCGCGGGAAGATATGAGCGGTTGAATATGAGCAAATATACTAGTATAATGCGAATAAATATTAGTATTTAAGTAAACTTAACGAAGTAATTTCCATTAAGGGCGGTTGGAATCCGACTCAAAGGACCAAATAATATATGGACACGCCAAATGCAAAATTTGGATTCCGTAAAATAAAGGAGCAAATAAGGAAGAGAGAAAAGGAAGCCTTACACTAGCCTGTCTTCTGCTGGTCGGTCCTGGAACACAGCTCAGATGGTCGGCTTTTCCTGGGGTGGTTGGTGGACTTTGACCGTGGCGCCACGTTATCCAGGTTGCTTCGCTTTTCCGCGTTGATTTGGTTTTGTCCAAATATCTAGTTTGCTTAATGTGTATCCGATATTTTGTAAGAATACCGGCGCGGGAGACGAGGTGCTGAAATCAGCACCCGGCGGTACGCTTCGAACGACAGGAACGGTAGTCGCAGCGATCAGAGGAAGAATCTTCGAGAGACTGACTTATTGTCAAACGTTCGACATAGTCGAAATGTAATGCAAGGCGAGGGAAGGGGGGTGGAAGGTGAGGTAGCATACAAAAAATTTGTTTTCTAAATAGATAACTAGATGGCGTTACCACCTTCATTAATATAATTTCCCACGCTTTTGTGAGATTTGTTCTTCAAAGATTATTTATTTTAAATTTTTATTGAGTTTTTCATTTAAATATCTGTATGGTTATTATTGGTATCATTTGAAACCTTACAAACCATTTAATGTAAAATAGAACCAAGTAAAGATTTTAGTACGTTTTAAATAAACATAGGCAAATAATGATAGCAAAAAAACTTATCAAGGACTCTAAAATATTTTTCATAATAGAAGAATCTAGCAATATTTTATTGGCAATGCATGTTTTTGCAAACTTAAAGTTCCTCAAAAGTAATTTAATAGCACTTGGTTCTACTTTGCACAAGTATGGAAAGTAATAATGCACTAGCAAAGGAATCGTATGGGTTTCTGTCAAGATTAACTTCAAAATAGAATCTAACGACCGACCAGGGAGTTTTATTTATTTCACATTATAATTTGTGCCAATCAGAGCTCTTCGCGGGCTTTATTCAGTTTCATAAATTCAAAACTCGCATTAAATCATTATAATTGATATTGTAACAGCAAAAAAAGAACGCCACGTCATTTTAAATTTAAATTACAACATTATCTCATCCGAGGCCTTGCAGATCTGATTCATATGTATAAATTTGACATCGACGCGGACGTTGCATCTTGTAGTAAGTAAATACCAACGCAGGTCCCTGCTTGCCTAGTAGTGTCAATATTAGTAGCCTGGCTTATCAAAACGGACATCCCAAATTTGAACCCTGGTAGATCCCTACTTTAATTTATGGATACACTGTGATGTTTGGATAGACTCATAAGGGTTTCAACAAACACAATAGCATGATGCATAAGAGTCGTGTGAAGTAAGAAGATTAGTACTTTTTCACTTTTTAAAGTTACAGTGTTGTAAATATATAACTAATGATTAATAGCTATACACAAAAAAAAAATGCGTGGTGCCAAAATGTAAAAATCTACAAACAACGTAGACTTCTGTTTTGTACTCATATTCAATTCTGACAGTTGTCACCTACACATATAGTTCACTCTGTCATCGATCATACAATAAACACGCTACGATTACATTGGACCATACATGTGGTGTTTCTTCAACAGTCCTTTTCTCGGAATGAAAAGTAGCCTATGTCCTTTGCTGTACATTTGTCTAACCCGTGATAACTTATGTACATTTCTTGATGACCGGTTGAAGGAGAGAAAGCATAATAAATGAACAAACAACTCACTTTCCCATTTATGATGTTAAAGCTAAGATGTGTCATCTCATGGGTCAATAGCCTTTATAAATAATATACATGCAACTACTTAGATGCTTTTGGACATATTATTTGAATTTTCACGTTTACTGTCGCTGTATACATAAAGTAGATAGGTGCCTAGATAAAATGTATTACTCTGACACTTATGTGTTTAGTAAAATTATATATGTACGATTTTAGGGACCGTTGGATCACTCAGATACCTTGTACGACAGGTCGTACTAGTGTGCAGCCCAGGACTACCTGGTAAAGGAGTAGGGTATAATAAATAAATAAAAAATCCCCATACATATAGAATAAACATACAAATATAAATAACAAACAACCATGACCCAAAAACAAACATTTGTGTTCATCACACAAACTAATGCCCCGGTCAGGACTCGAAACTGGGACCTCTGGCGTATGAGGCAGGGCCACAATCCATTACAACCGTCGAATGTTTTGGTGACTTGCAATGTATACAACAAATTATTTTCCATCTGAACGAGTGTGTCTTTGCATATACTTCTCTGAAGCTTAATGAAATATTAGTCACAGTTTCGACACAGCTGAATAAATACTCCTATGCAGTAAGTCTGTGAACTTTGTGTCAATATTTGAGTCATGCTCAAACGTTGCTTTTACTGCAGCTCGTTATGAATTTACTGCATAAATAGAGCAGGTGTTTGTTTTGAATTACCTTATATGGAACTTATCTATTTACCTATATCATTTTTGGTTTCATATTACAACTTCTAGATTTTCACTTGCAGTTTCCATTCTATTAACCTAACTACTATATAACTTTACTAATTTTGTGTCATCACACAGATACTTGCTTAGGGAGATAATAAGACATTTGTATTTTTGAACCATATCGGATGAAAAAACAGCCGCGTTAAAATGTTATTTACATCATAATAGGGAAGTAATAATATATGTTCCTGGATATTAGTGCCATATCAATCCATCGGAAGTTACCTATTTAATATTGCCGGGCTAAATGTTTCAAATTCATCCATTGCATTTTAAGATTTTTTATTATTTTTCATTGAACACACTGTATTGGCTCAGAATAAAACTCATGTTATAAATGTTTACATTTTGATTATTGTTAAAGAGTAACAAAAATCTTTACCCTATTTACTAACAAAGAAATTTAGGCGTAGGTATGTAATCTACCTCTAATTATTTTTTTTTCCTATTTGTTGGCCTTCTGCCAATGTAAACCTTTTTCGGTTAATAGGCTTCTTTGGTGCTTTATTTCTTTTTTTAAACGTCATAATTGTGAGTTGTGTAAATTATTTTCTCAGTATATTTAATGAGTTTGTAGTTATATTTTCGTATTTGGTTTATGTAAATGATAAATGGCCTCTTTGTTTACGATGTAATAAACAAGCTCTACTGGGATTTTTGTGTTATTATTATTGCTGCACCCTATCCTGCGCTACACCTGGTGCCGACAAACATCGTGGAAAATCTTAGGGATCTTAAAATGACGTGAAAAATACAAGGGCAGTAAAGGTTTAAACACACACATGTACTATTTCTATGTTACGCTTATAGTCCGGGAGGTAGCGTTGCATTTTGGGTAGTGATTTTACGCCGATTGTTTGCCATCTTTTTCAATAGATCTCGAATGATTTACAACAGAATCAAGTGTCAGCTGGCGCACCCGCGGTGTATGTGGAATTGGGCGGTTGCGAAACTGGTAAAAAATAAAAAAAATAAATGATATTACGCCGGCTGAAACATTTTCCATAACTAGTTGTTATCATACTGAGCTGGAAAAAAAACACCAGCTGCATTGTGTAGGGGGGTTATGCGTCAGCTGCCCGCATGAATATTGTAAAAAAAAACGTTAAATAAAGTTATACTACGCCCAATGTAATTTAACAACGTGGTTCTTTAAATAATTAAGAATACGAAAACAACAGTCAGCTGCGTGTATAGCGGTGGAAAGGCCGTCAGCTGACGCAGTGAAGATGCAGATTATTCGAGCAATGCACAGAATCTTTCACAGTATATTTTTGTCTTTCTTTATTTTGAACAAAATTCATAATATGAAATGATATCACGTTTTAAATGAAATGAACATAAACTAAAATAAAACTAATATTTTAAAAAAGTCAAAATATAGAAATAATTGAGATCATTTTTGTTTTTACAGATGTAACCATAACATTTTTGTCTAACAGGAATTCTTTTTAAATTTTTATACGTACGTATGTAAACATTTTTATATTTTATCTTTATGTTCATAATGGACCTTTGAAAAACCCTTGTCTTTCAATAACAACTCTCTTCACAATTATCACATATTATTCACTGGTTTCGTTTTACGACTTATACAATTTACACTATTAATTTCTAAGAAATAAATAATGTAAACCTCCTCTGTATTGAAGATGCCTAAAAACATTTTCCCTACGTTATTAATTTCATTACGTATAAATTAAAAACCCTCGGATTAAAAAGTCTGTGCAATTAGTTTTAACGACTGACCTTACTTCATTATTTCTTCTTTTCTGTATATATTTTTCTTATAATAACCTCATTACCTTCGGCTATCAGTACCTACCTATCATTGACGGACGTCAGACTTCGTAAACTTTGTTTAAACTGTAGATATTTTTATCTGTTCATTTTTCAAGCTGCTATAAGCCTAAGCCTAATAATTAAAATAAACTATGCACGAGCAGTCTAGCTGGGTATCTTAGAACTTGGTTAAACTAAAACTTTTCCTTCACTTTACGAAGGCTTTGGATTTGCTTTCATATTTTGTGAGTAATTTTCCTCGCTCTTCGTTTCCAGTTCAAATTAGTAAATAACAATACCGTGCGGGTTAGAGACGCGTAAATAAGCCATAAGCTATTAAATATAATCTATTTTTAGCTTATAGCTTAAAAATTGTATACTATTAAAAGTCGACGCTTATTGGTTTCCTTTAGTAGTTAACTCTTATTGTATGGCGTTTTAATACCAGTTATTGAATTAAGACTCTTCTGTTAGATAAAGTATGTTAGTGTTCTAGGTAGAGTATGGTATACTATTTCCATTTCTTTATTTTCTCGATGACAGTTCTAATTTGATATAATGGTCTCTAGCTCCAGCCAATAGCTCCATCCCTATCAGTTTCTCCGACTTTGGTATTATATAACCTTGTACGTGTGTAAACGTCATATTTTTATAAAATAATGCATACATAATGTAAAAAACGCTCGCACAAGGATACACAGGAGCTGTCATCGAGAAAATAAAGAAATGGAAATAGTATAGTAGCTGAATACGTTTAAGAAGCAGCTAGCCCGTGTAAATTTTACATTTTATATTACATGACGGAATTTATTAATCTCCCATATTAATTACGTCTTAAAAAGTTTTTTTTTTCCAAAACAATATATTTCGGTAGGAAACTATTCAAAATTTTAACAAACTCTTATTATTTTTTCCACGCGTTTAATTTCGAGGCCATTTTGCCTCTTTGTTTACGATGTTATAAACAAGATCTACTGGCATTTTTGTGTGTTATTATTATTGTTGCAACTTATCCTACGTCTCAACTTGACCTCCAAATTTGGTATGACACGCAAGTGACCGAGCTATAACATTTTCAATAAATGGGACGTTATTAGTTTGTTACGCCAAGTTTCTTTGAGGTAGTAAGAGAGTGTCAAAATTTAATTTTCACATAGCTTGTATGCTTACCTCAAAACTGTAACGAATGCACAATTATGTGTTCTGTTTGTTTTCTATTTCTATGTTTCATATTTAAGTAACCAAGTCTTATAGAATGTTTAAAATTCGAATGCTAAATAAACAATACGTATACATATAATAACATCCTGTGTCTAGCAGTCAAGCATCAGTGTTAGTTTAACTGATTTATAAGCTCTTAGCAAATATTTGAAATTGTACAACGTAACAATTTTGTATAACAAATTGATGTAGATGATACGTATATCCGTAATGCATTCCCATTTTATGGTTACGTAAGTCAACCTAATGGTTGTTTGACCTAAACTCAAAATACAGAAAGTTTGAAATAAAGAATAGACTTAATACCACAGTTCAAACTCCCTAAACTTTAAATATCTACCTATTTATATAAAACTAAATTCATAACCTCAAGAATCACGAAATAGCACAGCTTATAAGTCGTAATAGTTATAAACTCAACTTTAAAAAATTTAAACATATTCATTACTAAACATTTAAAAATGCACATGCATGTATATAGTATATATCTTTGCTATTTTTTTAAAATGGCGCTTCGCCGGATGCTGCCGCGCCATTTAGGTTGTATAGCAGTCGGCGTCCAAAGCCATTAGGTATTTTGAACAATTAGTATTTAAAGCTTAGGTGTTTCTTATTTCAATGCTATAATTTTATGTGTTTTAAACCATTAGGTATTCCTATTTAGGTATTCCAACCGTAAGTATTTAATATACCAGGATAAGCAACCCTATTTTTAGTTAGAGTTACAGATTCATCGAAATTACTAAGTATATGACAACTTTCCCAATTCAAATTTTCTTAATTCAGAATTAGAAAGATTAAAAAATTAATAGCTATACTTACTTAGCCATTTTGTGTAGCAGCAATGCAGGCACTCTTTACTGGTAATAAGTTTCACGTTTTCTCTAGCCCTGGAAGACTTGAAATGTATGGATGTATGAACTACCTTTCGCCCCTATGGACCCCTGCTGCGGTTTGTTTTAACATAGAAAAAAAAACCATCCATATCGAATCTCATAGTTATTACTTTTTATTGCTTTAAAAAGTATTTACCATGTAGTTTAACAACCATTTCCATCCGCTCGAATCTTCAATTTAAAAATTTATTCCACTACTAAATCAGCGGAGTGCACACAGATTTCAGACAGGGTTGTTGTAAATTTCTATGTAGGTAGATACAGTCGGGGAAGTCGATGGAGGCTCAGGCTAAGGCGAGAATTGCTTGCCCGTTGTTCACCCTTTTGTACATGCGCATTGCAGACTAAGAGGCGACGGTACTGCACGGGATTCGGGCGCGAATTTGAGCCTGCATCAAGGTCACCAGCTCTACCTCATTGGTTACGCGTGTTGTTTGCAACGTCATGAATATCTGAATAAGTGATGGATCATAACAAACTCAAATGATATCCATGAGATGTTGAGTTTGTTTTGTTTTCTTTGCGGAAATTAATTAAAATTAAAAATAAAATATCTTATTTACGTAGGTATCAAATGATTAGATACTTTCTACGCGCCATTCTTTTTTCGGATAGTTTGGCAAAACCTGAACATAAAATCGGTTTAATCGTTTTAAAATTAGCAAAGCATCTTTTTCAATGCAATCTTCAACAAAAATCAAACATAATTTTTATCTTGGTTTGGAAACAAAGCAATATAATTTGCTTAGTGTAAAAAACCGGTGTAGCCAGTAACGTACAATTATGATAAAACTTAACATAAAAATAAAGAGTAGCGTTATATTTAAGTAAAGTCCGACCCGGGTTCGCACCTTCTCTTCGCAATCAATTTAACCTTATCCTCAAAAGTAAAGTTTTAAAAATAAATATTAAAGAAATCAATTAGGTACTCTTTACTCATATCATCATAATAACCAAAATTAAAACAAAAGGTAATTAAACATTTAAAGACAGTCATAACTTGCGCTTGTCATAAATATCTGTCATCAAGCATCCATAGACAATTGTAGAGCTGTTCATTTCTCTTATATTATAACCCTATTAAACCCTTCTTTATAAAAAAATTCGATTTTAAAACGATAACTACTCCGTGACGTCATCATACGAATATCTTTAAATATTGATTTCAAAATAAACACGTAAAGCGCTGTCCAGTTAGATAAATTTAATATCATGATTTGTTTTTGGGCTACGTCCTGAAAATAATGATAAAACTCTTTATTGCCATTAATAAAAAAACAAAAACGAAACTCATTAAAGAAATTGGCAATTCGCTGAAAGCGATTTCTACCAGGCAACCCTTACATGATACATTTACAGAGATAGGTAGGTATTATATTGATATATCCGGGACATGCCGTGCTTTTGCATGTAAGGAGTGCAATCCAATGTACAAAGTCCTATACTTTCCTTAATTTTAGTAATGTAAATAAATTGTTAGGCCTTAGGTATACAGTCCTGACCTTGGGTTGCCAACAATTTCTACGTTTTCCTGCTTGAAATATTGAATGATAAATGATATTATACTGATTGTATATAGGCTTGAACCTTTAAAGAGATTTTTTACACCATCCGACACGAGCCGCCTTGTGATTGTCGGAAAGCATATTCAGAATCCAACGGCAAAGTAGCTCCCACCAAGTCAACTCATGCAAAATAATCAAATGGGTGTCCCTGAGATGCCGAATAACGCCTTTATCTCTCAACAAACAATGTTTTCTTTAGTGTTAATGGGTTTTGGGATTCTGAATACTAGCGTAACTAACCCTGAAATCTTGTTAGACCTCTCGGAAAGTTCTAGAATATTATTTCACGGTCATTTTCCTTACTAAGAATTCATTTTCGTACGTGACCTGGCAGAGTCAAAATGACGACGCTGTGTCTTGACAAAGCAATAAATCTAAGCTTTTCAATTGTTTTGAGATTCTGAAGTCAAAATTAAGTAATATGTAAACTACAGAACATCCAAGTATTTTCATGTATATACCTACAATAACGGAAGCCTGTTTTTGCCAGAATTTAAAAGCCATGCCTGGTATTCATTCCTGTTCACCCAAAAAAATATCTGGTTTTACCATGGCAAATACATAGCTGAGAGCATAGATATGATATAAAGAATGTGTCGATATGTTATAGGCCTCTGTTATCTGGGAACTCAAAAGTAAGAAAATTACCAGAGTTAAACACCACTCAGGTGTTGATTATGGTTTCAAAGTTTACTTTTATGCCACAAATAAATAATTAAATGTTACAGATTTGTTAAGATTATTTCAAATTTTAGCACATGTTGTAATAATGCTACTCCGTGAGTATAAAGTGTAAGTATATTTACTACCGTTGTAAAATAAAAGCTTTTAATATGTGGCTTCTCATTCCAAACGCTGAAAGAGAAAATGAGAAGGGATTTTTAGACATGGTCTACGGTGTATTATTAACAAAAAAGGAGGTAATTTCGTTGTTTAAAGTATGCATCTATGAGGCTTATACACTGTTTCCTTTTTAGAAAAAAACGGGATCACGTATTTCTGTAAAATATCTATAAGACCCACTCATTCAGAATATTTACATAAAGTTAAAAAGAAAACATTTTGAGTAATTATTCATGGAAATTAAACCAATATAAACCATTAATATTTATGCAATAAAAAACCAATAAATTTATGCTAAATAATTCTAACTCAGTATTTAATGTTTATTCTGGAACGACGTGGTTGCAAATTAATTGTCAAGTGGCAGTTGAACTTAATACTTTAATTGTACATTTCCATGAAACCGTAACTATAAAATAATAATAATGAATATATAGGGTGGTCCATTTATAGTGGTCCAAATTTTTTTTTAATTTAAAGGACATCCTGAATAACCATTAGAAATTTATTATTTGACAAAAAAATGTATGGTATAGAATTTACGAAAATTGGTATAGGAGTAGTTTAAAAACGTGTCTACCACGCTTTGTGCCTTTGCAGTGTAAATTCTGAATAGACTTTTTAAAATTTTTGCAACTGCAACTTTTTCAAATTTGAGATTTGAAATTTGAAAATTAACAAATTTTCAATTAAATTTTGTAACAAAAATTGTACTACCAAAGTTTTGATCATGCTTCTAAAAATTATCTTAACGTATGGTAATTCTCGACACAAAAAATTAACACTGTCGAACAATAGTAACATCTTCAAAAATAGCATCATGCGCATTAAATCGAGAAAATAAAAAATTACGAAGTATACCGTAATCGTAACATGAACTAATCTGTTCTTATTTCTTAAATTTAAATTTGCACAACCTTGTAACTTGTTTCAAATTTTGCAGCAAATAATTTTGTGCCATTCGACGACAAAGGTGTTATCCAAGTCCATTTGTTAAAAATATTGTATTGTTACTGTTAAACCCAATCGGCTCGCAAAAAAAATGTCTGTTATCACTAATGTCTCTTATCTTTCTTCATCTCTTATCTCTATTGTCTTAACTACTTTACTTAACTCTTTACCTTAGTTGTTGTTTGTCGCTTGCGCTCACCACAACTATCCTACTGCGTTTCGTGAACATTCGTGTGCTATTTTAAAGTTTTTTGCTTGTTTATGGACTCGTAATTGATGTCTGCCTGTGATTCGGATATTCTGTTATCAGTATAGCTGACAATCGTGCGCCGTACTCACCCCGCGAATACGCCCTGATACATTATTTTTATGGCGTTGCACAAGGCGTAGCGCGTAAAGCAGCTCGGCTTTATCGAGAATTTGCTAAACGCCAGCCAGGCTTTCGTGAGACTACACAACTCTTTTTTGGAAAGAGTTATTCCCGGCTTTAGTGGACGAGAACCTGGACGGATTAATAATTACCAGGAAAATGTTATCCTCCAAGAGTTACGTCGCGAACCATCTACAAGCCAAAGGTTGAGGAGAGATCGCGAGGACCCACATTTTTTTCCACATTACCTACAATACTCATTAACTACGCAGCAATCAATCCACACTTAGTAAAAGAATCCAATTTTCAAGAACGCCATAGTGTTAATTTATGGTGTGGAATAATAAATAAACAGTTTGTTTGGACAACAAGAGAAATAAACAGTGTGGGACCATTTGAGTTGCCGAGACGTTTAAATGCGGATATTTATTTGAACTTCCTTCAAAATGATTTGACGAACCTTTTGCAGCACCTACCAGAAGATGTCATAGAGCATATGTGGCTACAACACGACGGAGCTACTTGCCACTTTGCTCTTCGATTGCGAAATCGTTTGGACGCAAACTATTCCGAGAAGTGGATCGGTCGTGGTGGCACCATCCACTGGCCTGCCCGGTCACCAGATCTAAACTCTGTAGATTTTTTTATTTGGGGGTTTTTCAAGGAAATCGTTTACGCCCGGGAGAGTATTTTGGAACAAGATTTGAAGAGAAAAATCCAAGAGGCTACGAGAAGAATAAACCGAAATCAGCAAGCATTTAATAGGCTGCGAAGAAATTCTTTACGTAGATGTCGTTTATGCCTTGCGAATCGTGGCAGGCATTTTGAAAATTTACTGTAAAACAATTTTTACATGTAAAATTGTTTCCAATAAATAATGTTTCATTGATTATTAACGTTGGTTGTGTTTATTTATCTTTTGTAATCACAATCGCACAACACAATAAATAAAACTTCAATGGGGTGCTCACATGCCAGGTAAAAAAATGCATGCATTCTTTTTATCCCTAAACAATGAGTTATTTCAAAATTAATTGTCAAACAAGTTCAAATTACGAGTTAAGACACATAAGTGGTAAGCGAGCTGATCGGGGTGAACAGTAACAACACAATATGTCTATCTCTTTTTAACAAATGGACTTGGATAACACCTTTGTCGTCGAATAGCACAAAATTATTTGCTGTTAAATGTGAAACAAGTTACAAGGTTGTGCAAATTAGTTCATGTTACGATTACGGTATACTTCGTAATTTTTAATTTTCTCGATTTAATGCGCATGATGCTATTTTTGAAGATGTTACTATTGTTCGACAGTTTTAATTTTTTGTGTCGAGAATTACCATATGTTAAGATAATTTTTAGAAGCATGAGCAAAACTTTGGTAGTACAATTTTTTGTTACAAAATTTAATAGAAAATTTGTTAAATTTCTAATCTCAAATTTGAAAAAGTTGCAGTTGCAATAATTTTAAAAACTCTATTCAGAATTTACACTGCAAAGGCACATGTCGTGGTAGACACATTTATAAACTACTCCTATACCAATTTTCATTTGATTCCAACGAAAAGTTTTCACACTAGAGTAATTTCTGTGAAACGACTAGAGAAAATTAATATTTATTTTCAAAAAGTCATAAATTCTATACCATACATTTTTTTTTCAAATAATGAATTTCTAATGGTTATTCAGGATGTCCTTTAAATTAAAAAAAAATTTGGACCACTATGAATGGACCACCCTGTATAAAAATAGGTTGATCAAGTCTGCTGCATTAACACATACATCGTGACATCTATGATGACCAAGGCCACTAGGAATCGATCCAGGAATGGCACTTATAATTTTATGTTTTATTATTGTATGTAAATATTATTATTTTTACATTCTTATTAATTTAATTTGATCGGTGGTTGCAAATCTTCTTCTGGTTTATCTTTGCACCCTGTTCTATGAAAACGAGACGTGAACGTCCCGTAGCAGTTACCGCGGCCCAAACCATCACTGATGCTGGTGCTTGCTTTCACAGAGCAATTCGTTGGTCTAAATTGTCGTTTGATTTACACTTTAACCATACGCGATCGTTTTGTTTGTTCACATATTGCTGAACCGTAAACATTTTTTCATCGGAAAATACCAAATTTTCAAGCTCGCTACGAACGTGCAAGTGCTTTAACTCCTTAGCTCTTTCTAGGCGAACTGCCTTTTGTGCAAGTGTCAAGTCTTGCACTTTTTGTATTTTTTTATAGTTGTAGTTTATTTTTTAATATGCGCCTATGCTCCGGGCAGATACATTAAGACTTTTCGCCAATCCAATTTAACTGCGCTTTGTCGTGGATTTCGTTCAATTCTAGCCTTTACCTTTCGAACCATTTCTGATGATGTTGCTGTTGTAGGATGTCCACCTCCATGGCGTTTTTTGATGCTCACCGTTTTATTGTAACGCGTGATGGTCCGATACACAAACATTTTGTTTAGATGTAAATGTCGTAGCTCATTAACAATGGCTGGTTGCGATTTTCCAGCCAAATACAAAGTAATGACACAGTTGCGTTTGAATTCCATCTGGATAACTTTTTTAACAATGACGAAAAACGATTAGCTTCTGTAAGTTTATAAACAATACAATAGACTTACGTCTGTGAAAAAATGGGCGCCATATTTAAAAAGTTTGGTTGTAAAAACTGGTAACACATCGAGTTCTGACC
Source organism: Marasmarcha lunaedactyla (assembly GCA_923062675.1). NCBI lineage: Eukaryota > Metazoa > Arthropoda > Insecta > Lepidoptera > Pterophoridae > Marasmarcha > Marasmarcha lunaedactyla. Next base: position 5,463,849 of record OV281350.1, read on the forward strand.
CCTGTATTTGCCTGTTCAAGTAAACATGAAATCACTGTTATGCCGTGGTTACATAAGCTTTTCTTCTTTTGTTAGTGTCCCACTCCGCAGAAACTGTTTTTCGATCCTCTAAAACACTTGTCTCGAAATGACCTGCCGTTCCGAAGAACGAGGCCACCATCTTTTTTTACCACGCTTCGACCTCTCTTCACTTTAGTTAGCAACTCCTCGGAAGGAAACATCCACTGAGCGGACTGTCTTTTGGTTTTGGGATCATTTTGGTTTCTGGATCATAACAGTAAATCTAGCTTTCGTCACCCGTAAGTATGTCGAACAAAGCATTTGAGTCACCTCCGTTAAATCTTTCAACTATTTTACGGCACCAATCAACACGACAGAGTTCTTGGCCATCGGTCAAATTATGTAGGTATCATATAATAACCGGGCACAAAGCTTTCTGACCGCTAAATGTTCATGGAGGATTTTGTGCACTTGACTCATACCGATGTCTAAACTTGTCCGAATCTGCTGATAGGTCACTCTTTCGTCAGTCTCTATCATACGCCGCACAACAGACGTTATCTTCAGTCGTCGCCGTAGAAGGCCGTCTCTAACGAGATCATAGGTGCGACTAGTTCGACCTCGTAAAAACTCATTAAACCAGTTGTAAACAGTGGCACGAGATGGGGCTTTATCGTGATATGCCAATAGTAGTCTATCTATCATAACTTTTTTGTTGGCTTAAATGACATCGGTCATAAAAAATCATTGCACGAAAATTTTATCGCGTTAAATTCATGCTGACGGGGCACAGACGATTTTCAGTTTGCCGCCAAGTCGTAAAACAAATGACAATTGAATGAAATACATACTAATAATATTGGCAAAGAGTTCCATTTTCAAACTGTAAAATTATTTTTTTTGTTATATTATTTACAAGTGGCCAGTTTGACCCTCGTATAAAAACACAAACAGATCACGCATTACCTTATTTAAATAAATGTTAAAAGGTTTTATGGTACTTACTACATAATATGCTAGAAAGAACGTGTTTGTAATAAACCACGGTGTTTTATGTAATAACTTACGGTAGGGAACACAGTACATCACACGAGAACACATATAAACCATCATAATCTCTCTCACACTCACACATTCACACCCAAACACATACACACATATAAACACACACATACACAGTTAAATACGCTACGCACTCAATGTCATAAACAGGAAAACGAACCTTGATGGGAAGACACTGGTCTCCACAACACAGGGAACCCAAGTGTGGAGTCCAGCGTACTACTGAATTAATGCCATCTGTAAATATCGTAAACATTGTATCTGTACCATTTATCAGTTGATTGTGTATTATTTGTGTATGTACTGAATAAATAAATATTTCAAATATTACGATTTGATTGTACAAAAACTAAACTGGTAATATCACGGCAGCGTTCTACTAGGATATGTTCTTACCTTACACCCTGACCCTACTAACGGTAAGTGGCATCTGCATCCATATGGTCATAATTTGTCGTAGTGATTATCTACTAATGGTGCGTTGCAACCATAGGCTTCAGTTGGAACTGCCTTTGTTCCAGTAATTGCTGTACCTCTTTCCACACAACCACGTAGGTAAATGTGATTGCAATGGCCGTCAAAATAGGAAGGACTGTAGTACCGCCCAAGACGAGATCTTAAGAAGCTTGTAGAAACTACAAATAACTTGTACACAGCAGTCTTCACGGTAAATTATTATTTTGTAAATATTCCATATCCACTAGCTTTTATTCCTTTTTGATCAAAGTGAGTATAATTATCTAAGGATTCCGCATCCACATCTAATACTTTGCACACCTACGAGTAAATGTTGCACATTAAGTACTGTTCCTCAAAAATATAAAAATAATAAAAAAACCCCAGACCAACATACCAACTGTATGGCCCCTAAGTAAGTGGAGCTCTTGTTATGGATGACCATACAACGAACTGCAGAGAAACCTAGAATCAACATACATGTATACTTACAAACAACCATGACCCAAGCACAAACAACTGTGTTCATCACACAAATGAATGCACCGACGAGGCTCAAACCTGGGACCATATGAGGCAGGGCTCGCACACTGCCAGGCGAACGATCGGCTATTTAGTGACGTCAAACGTGGAATTACTAGGTCACCCGCCGTATAGCAAAGACCTCGCACCTTGCGATTTTTATTTATTCCCGAAATTAAAACTTCCAGTAAAACGTTTTATGGACGCTGTGGTTGCGTTTCAAAAGCACGTCGAAGCGACTCCTAAGGACGAGTGTACGAGTTCCATATGCAGCAATGTATTGACGTGAACAATAAAGATATAATAAAACTAATAACTAGCTAGTTTAATCCGTTTTAGATTTCTTAAGAACTTTGACCCTCGTACATAGTCACATTTCACAGTCTGTATAACAGAACTTACTACAGAGAGATACAGAAATGCCTTCGTTTGAATTTACTTGCAGTGCCACTGAATGCTTTTGTAACGTGGCGACAAAGTGGATTTAAAAATTATCTTTGACATTTGTAAAATTCAACAGCTCAAGAGGAGACTCAGGAACGATGTTACTGGTAAAATAGTGTAAGTACAATAATATAATAAAAATGTTTTAAAAATATGTTTGTAAATATCGTCATATCTAATTTCTGGTAAAGCTGATAAGTTTGTTGCGCCTAAAATAGTTGTAATGTTAGAAAAAATTTGACTATTCAAAACTGCTTATAAATGTTGCACATAAAGTATTGTTACTCAAAGATATAAAAATAATAATAAACCCCCAGACAAACACACCAACTGTGTGGCCCCTAAGTAAGAAGAGCTCTTGTTATGGATGACCATACAATGAACTGCGGGGAAACCCAGAAATAACATACATATATATATACATACAAACAACCATGACCCAAGTACAAACAACTTTGTTCATCACACAAATGAATGCCCCAACCAGGCTCAAACCTGGGACCATATGAGGCAGGGCTACTACCCACTAGACCACTTGGCTAAAGAAGAAAAGGGAATGAAACCGCGTCATAACAGTGATTTTATGTTTACTTGAAAAGCATTGTTATTTTGACGTAATTAGGTAGGGCTACTACCCACTAGACCATTGAGACCTGGCTAATGAAAAAAACCTGATGAAACCACAGCATATCAGTGATTTCATGTATGCTTACTTAAAAGATCTTTACAGTCTCGGTTTCCAGTTGCCACTACCATCTTGTGCTGGTCACTTACAAGCTGTCACTATTTTACCACTAAAGACCTAATCACTATAAAATATCCATGGCATTTTCACATTAAGTGTGAAATAAAAAGTTTGTAGTTATAACATAAAAAAACAATGAGTAAAATACTTTCTGATTATTAGGTCATTATATAAAATCAAAATGAAAGAAAATACATCATTTGAACTGAATTAGGTTCAGATATTGTTAACTTTTTATCAAATATTTTCAAAAGAAAACACTATTGTACAAAATATTATTTTATTAACATAACTAAGTAGTATAGTGTAGCTTACAAGAATTATTTAATTGCACAATAATGTTAGAGAATGATAAAAATGGCAACACACATTACAATTTTCAAAACTACCAGTAACAGAAAATGTTATACAATTTTCATTTAAGTAAGATTTATTTTTAATTTTAATATCACTGCATTTAGTAAATAACTGTGTCACAATCAAAAGCATTATTTGTGCTGCAAATAATGAATTGCTACAAAACATACAACATTAACAAATCAATAAAAAAAGTGAAAAACAATCCTTTAAATATTAAAAATTACCATAAATAGACATTATGTATTACAATACATAATACATATAATCCCTAGAAGAAATACTTTTCAGACTTTTACAAGTTCAATCCTTAAATACCATGGCCAAAAGCAATATTATTTTGTTTATCTCCTTAATATTTTAATTTTCACTAGTACAGATCAAAAGTTATCAAAGGGTGATGAAATCTTATATCTTATGAATGATTATGTATAATGAGCAATGTTAGACAAATATATATTTAACACCATTCAGGAATTCCTTATTGAAATACATAATTTATATTAAGCAACTGATTTAGTAAAAGCTAACAATTTTGGTATAATAACAAAATAGAATATTATTGGCCAAAGTAGACTAATTAATAAATCACCGATCTACACTAAAGAAACACACCTTTAAATACCTACAATAATGCAAACTTAAAAAGCAAAAATGAAAGTATAAGAGCAGAATTATTAAAATTAGAATTATGCTAATCTGGTAAGAACTATTTGAACAGCTCTGGAAAAAATTAAGCTTTATGATATCAATTGTTTGTATATTAATAATCTGGCTTCTAAAATTTGAACTTTGATCCCTTATTCATCTTTTTTAGAATCGCCCCCACTTGTTATGGTTAGTTTTTTCTGTAATTTGCTGTGTTCCTCTGCAAGTCTGTCATATTCTTTGTGAAGACTTTCAGCTTGAGATTTCAGAGCCTCCTTATCTTTCTTCTCTCTAGTGAGTTCCCGTTCTAATTCATTTAATTTACTCTTCAGTTCGTCTTGCTCTTTCTTAGACTGTTCATCACCTGATCCCTGTTTCTCTAGCAAGGACCTAGCAGCAATGGTTGCACTTTGAGCTTGACGGAAGTTGGCTTCTGATTGAGCTAAAAGGGTAGCAAGCTGTGAAGTGGATTCAATCAACCGACGGATTACAACAAGCAAGAACAATGCGAATCCAGAGATGTAGAAGTTCCTCTGCGAGCGGAATAATCTCATATTAGTTTGCATTTCAGCATCAAGGTGTTGATGATCTTTTCCTGAGTCTAAGTTGGAGTACTTGCTCATTTCCCGAATAGCATCAACTAGGCAAAGCACCAACACGCCGATCAGAATTATGAAGTAAATAGACGCCTGCCCACTGATGTAAGCGCAAAATTTGGATTTGAATAATTTCTGCCATCTAGAAGGACTTGCGATCGGCAAACTTAGAAGTAGCACGAATGCTATTTCGGCATACAAAAAAGATGCCACTATAATCCACTGCAAACTCATTTTAATATACTACAGGACTTTACCCAATCAACTCACCAATCACTCACGTTAAACTTTAGAAGTAGTAGTAACAGATGTGGAAAATTTGATTTAAATAGTATCCTCGCTATGACTCAGACTGTTAAAATAATACGAAGTTTCAAAGAATTGATGTCAAAAGATGACATAATTCTATAACAGTGACGTGTACTTCCTTTCTTCGTACCATTTTAAAACCGCGTTCATTTTAATTTTATTTTAAATTTACATTATTATACATCTCTTGCTGGACGAACATTGAATCTGTATTTATAATCTATTCTTTATGAATTTCGGGAGGCTTTTCCGGATTATCTTAAGCCCATATCTGCGACCTCAGCATAATGGTGTAGGCATTCTTCCCTACTCCAATTTTCAAAAGCGCCCGAGGTTTTCTTTTGCTTTATCTTATAATTCGTCCCTTTTTACCCCTACCATAGACAAAATTACGGCATTTCCAAAAACAGTCAATTCACTGATTTCTTATCCCTGAGAATGAAAATATTGGGACTGTCTTCAGGCCTACAAGACATTTATAAGGTTCGCGGATTCCACGATTATCGGTCCTGTTATCTTTCAAGTCTCCTCCTCAATCTACGATCTTCACAGGCTATTGCGCTTTTGGAGGAAGTTAAGTATACATAGTTAATAACAACTTAATATTTCCATTGTATTTACAGACTCTCTCAGCTGACTTCAAGCTCTGGAAGGGAACCTGTTTAAATAAGGCTCCAAATTCCATACAATACACATAATCAGACATATCCTATTCTATTGCAGTTCCCGAGCTAGAAATATTGTGTAAGGTTTCAAAGTCAATGTTACAACTGATGGATTTGGGTCGATCAACTTTTAGTTGTCCTTCCTCCTCCTAGTCCTGTCCCCAGTCAAAAAAATCCATTTTCTTAAAAATATATACTTTTTACCTACAAAAAAATCGTTGAAATTATATTTAATATATAAAATATTAATTTAGTGAAAGATTGAAACATTTTTCTAATTATTTATTCGTATTTTAACGGTTGTCCAATCGACGTCAATGTCTATTTCATACTGATGGAAGTTGTCCCTCAGCAATAGTCGTTACGTAAAACTTACGTTGTGAAAAAAAATTATATGACGATGTTAAATATAAATACACACATAAATAGTAATATATATTTAGCCTAAAATAAGTAGTGTGAAATATTTCATTTCTCTGTTTTTGTACAGAAAGTTTTACATTTTATTGCTGTCCCCGTAAATGGCCACAGCATAAGTCACTTGGACAACCAGTTAGAAATTCGAGCTATAATATGTAGATGGCTCTGTGCGCACACAAGCGAGAAGCTGATCATTTGTGGTGCCAAAGCCATGAAACCGTTATTTTGTTTTCGCGGTATTTGCGGCGTCAGTCAGTCGTCGGCAGTCGTCGGAGATTCTGTTGTGAGTGAGGGTGGCTTTATTGTGTGTCCGCTGAACTACCGCAGAAAAAATGTAAGTAAATGAATATTTTATTACGAATTATAATATTACAGAATCCATTTAATCTTGGTTTTACATTACAAGGGTGAAAAGATGAATTGGAAGTTTTCTCTTTAACAACAATGCTCAAAACTCAATAAATGTCTATTAGACAACCGGTCCCTTAGACAACTGAAGCGGTTGTCCAAAAGAAAATATTGGTTGCCCAATGGACAATAAAATAAAATCCAATTAATTTAGTTATGAAATGTGCTATTTTCCTTCTTTCATGTTTGTTCTTCTAAGGTTTGTAGAAAAATCCATGTATATACGTAAGGATAAATAAGGTATTAAATGAAATAGCTTAATTTAGTAAATTCTGAAAGATTTTGGGATATGCTAATAATTTTGTCTTTTTGTTATAGAATGGGAATGTCATCGAAGGAGAAATCTCGTCGATATCGGGAAAGGCTGAAAGCTGATTCTGAAAAACATGCTGAACGGAAGAGAAAAAAAAGATAAAGTTACCATAAGAACAAGGTTTTGGTTGAAAATATGAAACCACAGGATAAAATAAATGCTAGAAAGATTTGGAAATTGCGTAAGCAAATAGAAAGAAAACGCAAAAAAGAAACTGAAAATCTTCTAGCATATACACCTCCTAGTTCACCATCTATCCTACAGGATATAGTAAACCCACCCGAATCAGTAAACTCACCATCGCCCTCTCCATATCTTAGACAGCAAAATTGTAAAAACAAAAATAATGGAAGAAAGAAGATACGCAGAGATAGATCAAAAGTGTACAAAGAAAATATCCGTTTAAAGAATGAAAACGAGAAATGGAAAAAGAAATATGAGAATTTCAAGAAAAGAGTACAACGCAAATATATAAAAAAAAGTGTTATTTTCAAAGAAAATAAAAGAGAAGAAGTCAAAGAAAAAGGAAAAATTAATGACCAAGAAGGCGACCAAGATAAATATAAAATATTAAGTGATTCTATAAAAACAATATATAAACAAACAAAAAATCTTAAAGAAAAGAATTTACTCAAGAAAATTTTCAAAAATGTAAGCACAACGGAAAAAAACAATATTATAAAAGAAAGTTTAGGTTTACAGGGAAGAATAAGAACTAGAGCAGGATTAAGAAAAGAATCAGAACTGAAAAAGAAAGTCAAAGATTTCTTTCTGAGAGATGATGTCTCAAGAGCCACCGCAGGTAAAAAAGAAACTGTTGGCAAAGGCAACAAAAAAGTACAAAAACGATTTTTGTTAGACTGTATGAAAAATCTATTCAACGCTTTCAGACAAGAACACCCAGGTGTTAGCTGCTCTTATTTTTACTTTACCAAAAATAGACCTTTTTATGTAATTAAGCCAACAGTTGATGGAAGAGAAATGTGTCTTTGCAAAGTTCATACGAATGCTGAATACAAGATAAGAGCCCTGAAAAATAAAAGAGTCATAGATACTATGCACCTAAGTTCCCTCGTTGTGGAAACTGTTTGTGATCTTAATAAGAAAGAATGTATGTTTAGTACATGCACACAATGTCAGGACAGAAAACTTAAGATAAATACAGACAAAATGCAAGATAAAATACAATATTATGAATGGGTGAGAGAACAAGAAATATATTCAAAAGAAGGGAAAACCATAAAAGCTGTTAAAAATATAAAGAAAATTAAAGAAGACACAGTAGAAAATATGATAACAATTTTTGAAAAGGATCTAAAAGTACTAAAAAAACATGTTTATAATATGAAAAACCAGTATATGAATTTCCGACAAAGCATTGATAACATTCAACCAAACGAAGCGGTCATACTAGTCGACTTTAGTGAAAACTATAATTCAAAATATACGCAAGAAATTCAAGCACACCATTTCGGCGGGTCTAGACAACAGGTGACACTTCATACTGTAATTGTATACATCCACAATAGTGAAAAAAATCACAAAGTTTTATCGTTTTGTACTGTGTCTCCTTACAACATCCATCAACCAGCTGCCATTTGGGCACATTTGCACCCAATCCTCAAGAATTTATTAGAAAACTACCCAGGAATCAACACAATTCATTTTTTCTCGGATGGACCATTCTCCCAATACCGACAAAAACGCAACTTTTTTTTGGCTTGTACAAAAACTTTTGACTATGGCTTTGAATCTTTAAGCTGGTCGTTCTTTGAGGCTGGCCATGGCAAAGGTCCTGCAGATGGCATTGGGGGATATTTAAAAAGAGCTGCTGATAACAAGGTGGCTACTGGAACTGACATAAACAATGCACTTGAGTTTTATCAAGTTCTTCAAGGTACAAGCAAAGTGAAATTGTTTTACATAACAAAAGAGGATGTGGATGCTATTGACAAAGAGATTCCACAGAATATTTACCCGCTATCAGGAACAAAAGACGTTCACCAAATATTTTCCAGGGTTCGAGGTCAACTCAAGTATAGAAACCTGAGCTGTTACTGTACTCGAGGATTTTGTGAATGCCTCAACCCTAAAGTTTACTACCCTACACCACGTCCAAAAAAGGACGTAGTTGTTAAAAATACTTGCGGAGAAACACCCAGTGATGATGATTTACCATTAAGCCGTTTAATTTCGTCGAAAGAAAATGATATTGAATATGCTGATTTAAAGCGAGCTCCAAGCCTAAATATCTATAAGAGTGTATATGGTTCTCCCGACGATTCCGAAGAAGATAATAACATCAATGAACCAAAACCGTCAACATCAGGGCAAAATAATAAGCTTCCAGGACTAGGAGAATTTTTACTCGTTAAAGTTTACGGAACCAAAGGCAAATCGTATACTTATGCGTGTGTAACTCAAAGCGATATTGACGATGACGGGGAGATTAAAGTCACATTTCTTAAGTATATTAAAGGAGGTAATTTATTTAAACTTAATGAAAATGACATGTCTTACGTAGCATACGAAGACATTGTCAAAAAACTACCCAAACCAGATGTACAAGTTAGAAGAGGAATCGTTTACTATAAGTTTCCATGTGATGTTGACGTATTTGAAAAATAATAGTTTGTATAGTTTTTAAACAATGATCTCTATACTATAGACTGATTTGAGATTTTCTTTTATTAAATAAGTTTATTAGTAACCCAAAGTGCTTTTACAATTAGGTAAAATGACTTGCCAAATACGTGTTTTAATATTAAGTTGTTATTTTCTTATTCTTTCCTAGATACAGCAAAATATATTATGAGTACTTAGGTTTGAGGATGTTGATTAAAACAATTATAATTTGTTGTTACCTTTATGATGATAATTTTAGGAAAAAATGTTTTTCAGTTTAAAATGGAAGTTATTTTTGTTTATTTTATTATTTCGGATACCGATTTTCTTTACAAATATATTTTTTCAGCAAAATACGGCTTTTCAATATTAATTTATAAGGTCTTAAATCTAAAAATTAAAGGCTGAAGTACTACCGTATGTCTTGGACAACCAATTATGTCTGCTGGACATCTACATTGTCCCCATATTTTAAAATCTTCTAAGAGTTGTATTGTTAAGAAATATTAAGGTAATATATTTTAAATCAAATGGTTTAATGTTACTACTAAAATTTTATTTTTAGCTTGCGGTTTTTACAACAAATAGTCTCTTCTTTTGGATTTAATGTTACTTTTCCCTAAGTTTTAGGACAACGGTTGTCCAAGAGACGTTTCAAATTGAAATATCTGTAGAATCAGTACATCAAATAACTATAAATTAATTGCAAAATGAGGTTTTTGGTATGTTTAATAAGATGAAATAAGTGGTTTGAATTCATAACAAAGTTTACTCCATTGAAAAAAATAAATAAGTAGTTGTCCAACGGACACATTTTTCTGGGCTGAATAGAAATAATCGCTCCAAAATCTACCAAAATGATAAAAAAGTGCTCTGCTCGATATCGAAACATAATATCGAATTGATAATTTACAATATAAGGTCATTTAATGAGTAAAATCTAAACATTAATAAAAAAACACAAAATATCACATTCGGGACAATTAAAAGTTGATCAACCCATTTGTTAAAGATTCCATCCAAATCAGTTCAGCCTCAGATTTGTGTCTCCTAGCTAAATCCCACCAACAGGCCGTGTGGAGTTCTGAAAGGCAGGCCTAGTGGAAAATACATCCAGCCCTTCACTCCCACTAAACCTTGGTTTTTCCTAAGCGAGTCCCTTCTAAGTGGCATCTCCACCCATGGACATCATAATCTGATTGTTGTTTTATTTATTAACCACTGTAAATAAATAAAACTACAATATTTCATTTATTAACAGTAATTGTGATTATTATATCGACCAATGATCGTGGCTGATCGTAGGCTTCAGTTAAAGGTGCCTTTGTTCCATTACTTGCACTGGCACCTTCCCTTTAACCGGAACATAACCACGTAAACGTGATTCTTGGTGAAAATTAGCACACTTTAATTCGAGTGGGCCTCAAATAAAAATAAATAATTTATTTATTTTAAGCAAACCTAATTTCCAGAACGTAAACATTATCGTGCGACTGCATATCGGTGTGACTCCTCTCGGGGGGTCTATTATCCATAAAATTCATCATAGTATCTGCTGTTAAAATTTCTTTGCCTACAACACAATGTTTATCTCAATGCCGGGCGAAATTTAATTCTTGGCAACTTTTTTTATATTTGGTACTCTGTTTCCTCCAATATACGATACTTAGAAACAGATGGACTTAGGGTATGCGTTCAAAAGCATCCGGGTAAAAATGAAAGGAAATGTAAAAATGGTGTGAATACCATACCAGTCTTAATACAATCAGCCACCCGACGAGACGTCTAAAATGACACATTGCTTGGTAAAAACTGTCAAAATTTGAACGCCCGAAGCAGTTGAAGTCTTCGTAAGATGATTTTATTATCAACTTCCTAGTTTCAGCTACATAAGGTGAAAAATTGTGGTTAGCAATAATCAGCTGTAATGCGCACGATTTAAATTTAAAGTGATTTAATTTATTCATAATTTTGTACAGTAAATATTGTATAAGACCCATCGCTCATTTGCTTTTTACAATCATGTTCATTGATAGTTTTATTTGTAATTAAAATTTCTAATCATTTGCTCGACCAACATTGCACCTTTATTTACGATTTATTCTTAATAAGTTTCGGGACGTTTTTTTTGGATTGTATTGGGGCCCTATCTGCTGCCTCGGCGTAATGGTGTAAGCATTCTTAAACTATGCCCAGTAGTATCAGATTCTATTACTTATAAAGATCGAAACATGTAAAGATCCGTGTTTTATGTAATGTAATGTATTTATTAATAAACATCATTGAATGCCGATGTAAGATTGCACTGGGTTCCAGGACATATAGGATTAGTAGGAAGAGAGGAGGCCGACCAACTGTCTGAGTTAGCAGCAACCAGAGATGTACACAACACCCTGTTAAAAGTATCTGGAATACAAAATGCAAGATACTTTTCAATTAAGTATTTCAGATATCAGATACAAAATATTTTCGAGAATGGTATCTGAAATACTAGATTCCAAATAAGTATCTTCTAAATACTTCTTAAGATGAAAATACTTTTGTAAGAAAACAAGATTTTATTTTAATGAATTTAAGTTTACGATTGACATTAATGTTATAATTTACGAATAAATCGTGTTGATAAATCGTGTTTTTTTTTAATTCTTTATTTTGGAAGGGCTTTTGTACTTAACATGTCAGCCCTATTGTATGACACAGTTGAGTAAACTCATTGAAAAAATAAGAAACTACTTAATTATCTATCTGATGAGCACTCGCCACCATATCGTATAACATTTGTGCAGCGTTAGACGTTGGTTCTGCTAGTATTGATTGTGCTATACCAAGGATGGTGTCCAAGCTCAGCCATGTTTCTGAAATAATAGCCACATGGATTTTCTGTTGAATAAGTAGATTTTCAAGACTTAGCCACTTGGGGTAAAGACTTTGTGAGTTCCACTGAGCAAATTGTAAATTAACTAAAGTGTTGTATGTGCTGCTATCCATTAAACGTTGTAAGAATGGTTTTCATAAGGTCCCTTTTTGATATATAGTTAACTAATAATGTTTTAATTTCACTTATTAAAACTTTAATAAATATAAGGATTTTTTCTTCCCAAGATCTTTTTGAAAGTATTACTTCTTTTAACTTTCTTAAGAGGTCACTTTTTTCATTATTTGTTTGGTTTTCTTCTTCATTGTTACCGTACTCAAATTCCATATTATGTATATTCGATTCTTCTATTTCTATATTCTCCATATACTGTTTTTCTAATTCCACAAAGTTTTGCTTTCGATGTGATGATTTGTGCATGTTTGACTTGAATTGTATATTCTGATTGTTTTTATTTTGAGTCTCTTTTTCATCTGTGGTATTATTTTCTCTGTGTACTGTAACTTTTGTTTTAACTGCACTGCTATATAGCTTCTTTAAATTCTATATTCTTCTATAAATCGTGTTGTAAGTGTTTAAGCTCTTTAAGCTAATAGCTTTATTATTTAGGTGTTGCAGTGTTTCTAAGTCACCGGTGCTGGCAGTAGATCCCGTATTTTCACCACTTGCAATAGAGGAATCAGAATCCTCTAAAAACATATAATGACACGTTCAGTTTTACGCATTAATTTTATAAATGTTTACTAACATATTACTAAAAGTATTTTATCCGAAAAAGTATTTATAAAATACTAAGATACCAAACAAAATATATTTAAATGCAAGATACAAAAAGCATTTAAGAAAGTATTTTAGATACAAGATGTAAACACGTATCGTGTATCTGTATTTCAGATACTTTTATCTCAGATAAGTCACATCTCTGGCAGCAACAGAGAGTACCTATTATAATTTTTCCCAGATTGTATAATCTAATATAGATTTTATGTCAACATTCAAAATAAAAGTTATCAACAAATTGAAACACTCATTTAAACACACCATGTAAAGATAAAGGAATATAGTACAAATCCATCCAGAATAATCCTCCTCGTGTACCTTGGTATGAGAATAGTAACTTAAGCAGAAATTGTATAAAGCTACTCCTAAGACTTAAACCGGGAAACTATCCATCGGCGAAGTTTACTAATTAAAAAGACACATACAAATAAATGTTTAATTTTTGATAAAATTGAGGATGTACAATTTTTGCTGATGGATTGTATCAGAATGAGAGCGATTTACAATTTAAACGTAATCGACGTAGGCCTGATTTAGACGATCCTTTCAGAATCAGTGTCATAATCAGCAAAGAAGCTGAGCCAATTGGTTCTGCTTTCTCAACTTTGAAATACTTAGTTATACATTATTTTCTTTGCTGTGTCTTTTTTTTTGTATTCAGTTATATATACTATGGGTTCGACACATCCATTGTGGAAAAAGACCCTTTTAAATAAATATAGATTTTTAAAACAATCATTGAATGCCAAAGGCGAAAATTGTCTAGATGGATTTGTATTAAATAAAGTTTATTTGTTTTGGATAAAAGAGTTATCCAAAACAAATAAACAAATGTTTCTTACAAATTATAATAGTGTAGAATATACAGAAATATAAGAGCAGTAGTGTAACTACACTGATTACGTACAAATTCCAAGTTGCTAACAGCTGTTAGAGGTTAAGTGTTAAGTGGTTAAGTTGGTAACTAAATTTTAACAAAATTTTAAGTAAAAAGTTGCGTGTAAACCGTCAATTAAGTGACAAGCGGTAACTTAAAATTTAGTACGCAAGTGATTAAGTAGATTAAGATTCGTTCTATTTTTAGTACAAGTGGGTTGGCGGGGCTTCTCACTTAACACGTTTGGACGTGATTTTTTAGTTAAGTGCATAAGTTGACAAAGCTAGTGGCGGCAAGAGCTCGTATTTATTTCGCATTTATTCTTTTTTTTTAAATGGAAGAGTCGAGTTTAGTTTCAACTTTAAAATTTGTTGAGGAATATTTAAAATAGATATGCTTGTAGAATAAAATTTTAGAAAAAAACATATTCTTGTAAAGATTTTAATTTCCGAATAAAATTAAAATCTTTACAAGAATTCCGAACAAAATCACATTTAACACACATCTAAGTACAGAATTGACGAATTCCTTGAGATTCATCACTGCTCATCTTCATTGAATTTATGAACTTAACTACTTAATCCGTTTGGACACACAAGTAATATGTAGTAACTTAAAATTTAGTTAAAAGGGTTGAGTTCAAAATGTTCGTGGCGTCGGCCACTTATGTTTCAGTAAAATATACATTTATAATTATTTTTATTATAATAATCAATAAGGTTAATACCATATTTTATAATCACATGAGCTAATTACTAATTAGTTTTTTTATTTTTTTTGTTAAAATAGCCATCATTAGAGTAAACTTATAATAACTATTATTGCATTGCATTGCACCACAAATTCTTCAATCTTAAAATATTTGTTTCTTCATTTAATAGGGAAAAAAGGAACAATAAACAATTAACTACTATTTAATTATATTTATTGTGTTAATTTGCTATGT
Source organism: Marasmarcha lunaedactyla (assembly GCA_923062675.1). Lineage (NCBI taxonomy): Eukaryota > Metazoa > Arthropoda > Insecta > Lepidoptera > Pterophoridae > Marasmarcha > Marasmarcha lunaedactyla. Next base: position 5,478,897 of record OV281350.1, read on the forward strand.
CATTAGTAAGCAGGCTGCATTCACTTGTTGCACAAAAACAGAGAGAATGTTTCTTTTTATTGGGGGTTGCCGATCGACGAAAATAATTTCGCACATAAACCCAAGCAAATAAAACATTTATAATATATTTTTAGTGATATTATTGAATGTGTTATGATTTCGACATTTTTAAAGTAATTAATTCAACTGAATATCTATGTCATCTATTTTAAATCATAAAGATTACCTCAAGTATTTCTTTTTGCATAATGATTAACCTATAGTTCGAGAACCTTGTCTGTATCGGTAAAGATGCACGCAGTTACATATTCTTTGATTTGCTTTTATGTCTTTTATATATTTATTTACATAATTTGGTTCTCACTTTCTTTTTAGTAATTATTATAAAATGTTATTAAAATTAAGGTATAGCCATTTTTTGCGTAAAGTACTGAAATCAAAAGCTGATTGAGGGCTGAACTCAACTATTTAGTTACCAAGTTAATACATGTAAACGCAAATGATAGCGCCGTGAGCGGTAATCGGAACGCACCATGTGGTACCGACGTAAATTGAACTGTCAATGGCTGTTTTGTTTGGTTTCGACTGACGTCATTCCTGCACAGTTCACATTTCCACAAAATAATTGTACACCTGTAAATTGTGTTCTTTATTAATAGCCAAAATACACAACAATCACAAATAATAATTATCATGGCTGATCCCAAATATGAAAATCTTCCAGGAATCGTAAGTAAATAAGAACCCTATAAGTAAACCTGTGGACATGCACTCATCACCTTTACGTTGCCGAATGCAAAGTTAAACTAAATTACTTAAGTTAAACTTTCTAAAATTATTTGTTGCAGGCCTATGACCAGCCAGATGTATATGAAACAGATGACTTACCAGAAGCTGATCAACCAGATCCATACGAAGAAGAAGAAAATGAGTGTATTGAACAACTTCATTTGTCCGTGAAGGATTCTTATAATAAGTTCAGAGGAAAGTTTCTAAGTGGAAATGTTGATTTTTCTGATCGCCTAAGCAAGAAAATAAGAATTGGATACAGGTACATTCATACTATCACAATTTATGACTTACCACAACTTTTATGAAATTGCTCAAGCAGCCCTTGTTGTCCTTCAACAATTGGTTGTGTACCTCTTAGAGATAAAGTATTCTAGCTATAGAGTTGTGTTCCATTTCTTTTTTCTTGTATCTCATTGTTTAGTGGTTTGGTTGCTTTATGAGCTTGCTTTATGAGCTTGCTTTAATTTAATTTAAATTGGTATTTATTTCTAGGGCTGGTGAATGGGAGTTGGCTGCTGAGGGTGAGCCAGAAACTGCTCTAGAAAAGTACAACAGACTTCGGTGTGAATTCTCAGACCTGCTAGAGCAGGTTGCCGAACAACAAAACAAGGCCTCTGAAAGTGAAAAGGTGTGTATTTCAAATGCATAACTGTGTTGATGCCGTAAAAAATTATTTTATATTTATAGTTTGAAATATTTTCAAATGTATAGAAAATCAATGATAATTTAAAAATTCAAGAATTCTAAATAATAGTACAGCTTATTGAGTGACTGATGTTGTTGCATAAATGAATATTTATTTCTGTTAGTTACTTGACTACCAAGGGGTGTAGTGGTAAGTAGCCTTGCCTCATAAGCGGAAGGTCCCAGGTTAGAGTCCTGGCCTGGGGATTAATTTGTGTGATGAACACAGATGTTTGTTCTTGGGTCATGGTTTGTTTATTACATGGGTCTTGGGTTATGTTTATTTTGGGTTTCCCCCCAGTTCACTGTATGGTCATCCATAACACAAGCTCTGCTTATGTTGGGGCCAAGCTACAGTTGCTGTGTTTGTCTGGGGACTTATTATTATTTTTTCCACTTACAATAGATCTATAGATAAATGACAACTTTGCATTTAAAACAATTGTGTTTTATTACTTAATCTTTACCAGTTGTCCAAAATGTTTCTCAATCTGTTCCTAGCTATTTTAAATCTAAGTATGACAACTTTATCATAAGAACTGCAAATAATCATTAAAGTAATAAAATATTTCTGCATATTGTAAAAGCCAGATAAAAGTTTACCTGTAAGTTTTAGTTTTAAGTAACTTATAATTCTGAGAATTAAAAAAAAAATAAAGAAAGAACAATAAGCTTAGGTACTCTTCACATGAAATTCCTAGACATAATATAATCCAGTTACTTAAGCATGTACTACTAAATAAAACATTGAAATCCTAGAGAGAGCTCACCTTGCTTTTTTTAATAAACATATTTAACATTACAGGAAGAGTTTTCAAAGTTGTCAGCTCAAATTGGCATAACAAAGAAGCTCCTTGAAGATTTAAAATTGGAAGAGGGTGCACAAATTGACCCTAAAGCAGAGAAATTAAAGTAAGTATTTTTTATGGAACTCTGATATATATTTTTTGAGGCATTGCTTCTCTGTTTGAAATAATTATATATAAGCTTAGATCATCTGTGTGGGTACTTGAATTGGTATAGTTTATAATACTCATGTGAATAACCTGTCTTGAGTAAATACTATGGGGAAAAAATCTTATAACAGGGGAACTGTACTTAATATATATGTATAATTGGATACTGGTCATTGGATTCGTATCATATCATTAAAATACTATATGTGTATCACAATTTATGACTTATATGAGCTTTTTTTATTTACATGTTGGTTGTAAATTTCTCAGGTTCTCCTACAGGACAACTCTTCATCTTTTAAGTGGCAGTAGAATTTCTTATGTTAAGATCTCGTCTGAGATGGTACAGTCCTTCTAATTTTGCCCACCATAATAACCATATATGCATGGTTGTGTTTTGGTTAAAGGGAACTAACAGCCAGTGAAATAACTGGAACAAAGACAATTCCAACTTAAGCCTACAGTTGGTATGCATCATTAATAGATGAATCAATAAACAACAAAATGACCAAATTAACACACCCATGATTAACAATTGTAATGGGAGCAGACCCCACTCACCATCTGTTGGATCTCATGCTTGTTTGCCAGCTATGATGAAGTTAAAAAATTAATGTTCTCCTGGTATTGTATATATGTACTAATGAACTTATCATGTTTATTTGAATTAATTTTCATTTACACAGATGTCACATTTCACAATTGACTCACAGAAATAGTATTTCTTAAGAATTTGATCACATGGAAGCAGTATTTTTTTACACATATGAATGCTTTTTAAGAGTTAAGCAAGGGGCCATCTTTCATAACATTAAGGACACCTGAATATTGAGAAAGAGAATAATTACTCACAAGTTTCTCAAAATTTCTTACAGAATATGGCCATTGTGTTGTAATAACACATTAAAACATTTCAGGGAGCATCTAATAAACTTGTCAGGTGGCAAGAAGGTTGGTGACATCATGACAGCTAATCTCAAGTTGAAGCCTGATATCACAGCTGCACAAACTACGAGGCTAGCACAACTTGAGCATAGGTAAGATCAAATTTAGTTTTATATTTAGTTAAATTAATTTAGTTAAATAGTAACCTTTAGTTTGAAAATAAGGTATTGGACATTAACTTGTGCAATAAATCTTTACTATCTTTAGTCACACACAAAAATTAGATACACAATCAATGTCAAAAAAACTTCCTCACCAAAGGAGTGCACAACTGAGTATTCAGGTTCTCTATCGTTTGAAAGTAGGAACGCGACAAAATTGTAAAAATTACAAATCTATATCTTCAAAAAAGAATGTTGTGTAAAATTTTTGGGTTGTGTAACTGTAATTAATATCAATGTAGTATGAACCTTATGTATTTGATCAAGATATCAGTGTAAAAACAAGGTTTTAAGCTAAATTCCATCTAAAAGTCTATAATTTATGACCCATACAAATGGAAAATTCACTAACGAAACTTATATTTCCTACAATTGCAAATCGTTTTTTAACATGAACAATTGACTTTGTTCTTCTTATTGGAGACACTATTGTTGATTTTTATGTAGTTGTTTTTTATATTTACATTTTATATTTACAATTATAAATTATTGAAAGGCTGTATTTGTCATCTCGCGATTCTGTGCTGTGTGCAGAATGGATCTTCACAGTAGCTTGTGAAGATGTCCTCAAGTTGACACACCCTTGGTCTTAGGTATGCGTTTTTTTTTAATAAACATGTCGCTATAAAAGGCAGGCATATTGAAGCAGGCTTACCTCGTATAGTAGGTATGTAGATTTTAGGTTCCTTGTTCATTTAGTTTCTAATAATAATAAATAAACAAGATAATTATATACTGACTTCAGTAAAATTAATACAATGTCTAATGCCTCATTGTGACTTAAGTTCGTTTTCTTATGGTAGCATCGGGTGTTGGGTCGCTCACTTCTCTCTAATATGGTTGGGGAGCGCTATGGCTGGCTCCCGCGTTAACTCGTGAACGGATGCTGTTTGAGGGTGTTCGTCGTTTGAATAGTCTGTGGAGATGGAAATTGCTTTGCATAATTATTATTTTGTTAAGACATAACAGCCATTATTAATTTATTATGAAAAATTTTCTTGCCAGTTCTTCTTCACGAAGGTCTTTTCAAAAGCTGGTAGATTCATGCTTTATATAACGTCAACAAGAATAAGTAACTGTCAATTTTGAGAAATACATATTTGAATTGGAATTACCAACTAAATGAAAAAACTGCGTATTCTGTTGTAAGTGTCGATTTCATGATTCAGTGAAAATAATATAATAATATTTTCAACCATATGAACTTGCATATGGTAGAGTATTAAATTTAATGAAAAAAATTCTTATAGTAGTTAGACATGAATTAGATCTTTCAGAATTCCCGAGAGAAAGTTGAAACCGCAAGTTTTTGGACATTTTTGTGTAAATTTTATTACATAAACAAATTTTTTCCATACTTGTTTTTGTTCAAATCTTTTTATTATACTGCACAGGAGGAATAAAAAAATGGTTAAGTCGAGATATTTTAATGTCCGGGTAATATTTAATATTTTAAAACGGGGTGGATAGGAACATTTCTGCACTTCAATTTTTGTTTTCATGCTTGTAACGCAAAATAAACTAAATATACCCTACATGTTTAGACTGGTTTTTCCCCATTTAAACCATATATAGCAGAGTTAAGATTAGAATTACAGCACATCAGATTTTAAAAGGAGTTTGGGGTAAATAGGAAAAATGTATCGGATGAATAGGAAAAAATACTATTAGCACAAAATTCGATCGAAATAAATTTATATAAAAACCCTATGCAATATTTTGTAGTATGAGCTTCTTTAATAATTTGATTTTAATCAACATTATATTTATGTGTATGTCCTGTACGTAAGTAACGGAATAAAGGGAAAATTAATGTTATCGGAGCAGTTAATAAAAAACACCTTTGTACTGATATACCTTTTTTGTTTCGAACTAATTTAAACAAAGAATAAGCTATGTATGGCCGCAAGCTTACCGTTATTCGTCAGTGAACACTGCATCCGCATCGGTTTTGCCGATTTCGCGATTGGCGCGCTTAGATAAACCAACCAAATTACAAATTAACAAAATGACAGAAGAGCAATTACAATTCCAAAAATAATTGTTTAGGGTTCTGGTTCATTAGTAAAGACTGCCAGTAAAAATTTTGTTTTAAATATCTTCCATGTACAGTTTTCGGTCGATTACAGTTTTATTATGTGTATAAATTAGAGGTTCCTGCACGGTTCACTCGTGTTACTCCTGGTCCCGTAGGAATCTCGGAATAAAATCTAGTATTTGCTCCTTCCTAACTACCTTACTAAGGTGCTGTACAAACATGGACACTTGTTTCTTGTGTCGGACACAACACACCAACGAATATTTTATTTTCGGGTCATCATTACGAAACATCAGTCCCCATGCAGAAGTAGGCACTCTTTGTGTCCAGTTGCTTATGTTTGGAAAGGGCTCGGTCTCTGGCAACCAAGACTAGTCAATTGAAGACCCAAGCAACAAGCTACAAAAACAATAGTACTGCACAAACTACCGTGTCTTGTGTTGTAACGTCTCTGCAACTGGCAACCGGCGACTGCTTGCCGCCTGAAACTGACTAAACACAGCAACTAAAATTCCTTGCGTGAGCAACAAAAGATGTCTACAGCGCTTAATAGTAAAAGAATTTTTTAAATTTGTCAAAAAATCTGTATTACTAATTAATAAGATAGAAACAAATCTTTTCTCTTTGTTATAGTAGTTAACAATGTGCAACAGTGGATCTGCTGTCCTTGTTGCCAGTATTATAAATATATTTTTATTTTACAGTTTAAACACCAATAATAATAATATTATTATCTTTATTTAAAGGCAAAAACCCAATACAATCAATACCAGTCAATAGAAACAACGTCTACTAATACAGGCCTGTGTATATTAATAAGTTCCTCCAAGATGCTTTAACTATTTAAAAATCGAATACAAAACATTTCAATCGAGTATTTAAAAGAAGTTTATGTTACATCTAAAATTTAACGTCGTCTGTAACAGACTGTCCAGCTACGTTTTGTTTGTAATATTTTCATAATATATATGTAATATTCTCAAAAAGTAAAGCTTTAATATATTTTGTTGTGCTTAATATTTCAGATTACATAAATTGGAACAAGTATCAGGAATCAAAGACGAAGATACATTCAGAAAATTACAAGTGGCTACAGGAGAGGTACTGTGTTCAAAAATAATTATTTTAAACAAATTCATAGAATTAAAACGTAGAAAAGTGTTACATACATAAGATGAGTTGCTGTATCTAACAATTTAATAGTATCAATGTTTGTGATTTTCGCTTGGTCTACATTTTGAATAAATAAAATGCATGTCTACGTAATTGGATCGGTATTAAAAAATTTTAGATTTATATTAAAAAACCAATTTAAGAAATAATTTTTTTATAATTTATGCACATTTTTTTATAAAAATAAAGGAGGCGTTTCAATATTTAAGGGGCACTTGGCTAGCTTTTGTACGGGTGTTCTCTGGATTCTATAAAACAAATACAACGAGGATTAAATGCCAATTTTTCATAATTTCGTTTCGTTTTGTATTGAAAACATTTTCAGATCCGTAAAACAGTTACATTGCATGATGAAATATGGCATTATCTGTCAATTGACGTTTTATTTTTATTTCAAGTTTTGAGGTTCATTCTGCTGTTACTTTTATTTTTCCTTTCTACGAACTCCTGTGGAGATTTTCGTTTAGTGTTAATATAACAACTGCAAAAATCTTAATTTATAATTGAGTAGTTGAGTGTGTAAAAGGATATTTTAATTTATTTTATTATTTCAGGTAGCCTAAACGATTATGATCTTTTTAGTCGATCATTTAACACCTCCAAAAACATTTAAATGTGTAAAACACCTTCGTTTAAAATATTTTTGTAAGTAGTGACTACGAACTTAGCTAAGACTCGTAGTGAATATTGATTATTAAAATCATACACTCAGGTCTAGTTCGACAATCGGACCTGAACAAACCACAGACTAAACAGACAACAAGTTGCCAGACTCTATGGTACAAGCATACTGTTTCATATGTTCTTTGGAAATGTCACCTCAGTGTGTCCATATGATGTTTTGTTTTTTGTTTCAAAGTAGAACATAATGCAGAATGTCACTTTTTTATATATTTTTTGTGTGTTTATCACATTTGTTTCATACATTTCAAACTGCTGTACATCACGTTAACCGAAAATGAAATGTCTCCTTTAAAAGCAAATGCGTTAAAGTTTTTGACTCACATTCAACCTCTATATGACGTTACCAAGTAGCATTATTTTCTAACTTCTTTTTGACAAAACTGTTAGGTCATTGTTTGCAATAAATAGCTGTAGTCACAAACCATAAAATAATTGGAGATTTTTTTTTGGTCTTTATTTAAAGGCTATACGTCTTAAAGATTAAGTCAGCTTTACACTATGGAAAACAAAAATTCATTTACATCTAATCCTCTTAAATGTTACGATTGAATCACAAAACTAAGAAACCTATCGCTATACTCAATACTGAAATTTGAACTAACAATATTATGTATAAAGAAAAATAAGTCGAAATTGTTACAATTACTTACTGCAATAAATTCACGTCTTAGAGGTTCGTTTCTATCACATTCCATAAGAACATGATACAAATCCTCATATCGGTGACACACTGAACAATTGGGACTATTAATATTTCTCATTAAAAAAAGGAAGTTATTTAACGGAATGTGATTAGAACGAATACGAAAGCACAGAGTTAAATCTCTCTTATTAAGATTGAGACCTGAGAACCAAGGATGTTTTGGTGGTTCATCTACTATTGTTCTATACCAGATACCTGTGCTTATCGATTTTTGGTGGAAATATAAATTCCAGTCATCAAAACTTTTCTTTCCAATAAGACCCAAGTAATCAGTATAGAAGGAAGTAACATTGATTGGTGTTGCCTCAGTTGGAGCTGTGGCTGCCAATGAGTCTGCTATCTCGTTACCAACAATGTTGACATGTGAAGGTATCCATTCACCCCATTACGTATTAAACTGTAAATAAATTTAATAATGAGGAATGCTTCCGGTCTTCCCATGTTACCTGTGCTACAAGAAATCAGATGAAAAAGACAACTTTGGGAGTCAGTAACAATAACCACATTTTGATAGTTAGTACTCTCTGTATATGACAGTGCTTCAAGAATACCGATCAATTCAATGCACATGATCGGAATATCCTTATTATCAATCAAAAATTGAGCTTTAGTTTTAGAGTTAGAATCATAAAAAGCGCATCCCCCATGACCCAAAGACTTTGAACCGTCAGTAAAAATGTGGACATAGTTGTGGTATTTGGTAGAAAGTAATTCTTCACTAGCTGTTTTAAGATCTAAAGGTGACACATTTTTTTTGGATTGATTGATAGAAGGAATATCAGCGGAGCATATATTTTCTAAGGGTAATTCAAAAGAATGTGTTGAAAGTTCATATGGGGGCCAAATATTATATTTTTTAACTCTCAGGGCTTTGAGGTTCCTATAAATTATGTTTGGTAAACTATGTTTATTTCAGTACTTAACGCCTGATTGGATAATGTTTTCAAACTCACAAATAATATGAATTAAATAATCATTGTGTCTACAAGACATTTTCAAAAAAAACTTATCTGACAAATATTTCCTTCTTAGTCTCAGAGGGGTAACGCACAGCTCACTCTACATTACATGGATGGAAGTGGATTTGATGAAACCTCCACATAGTCTCAACGCTTGGTTTTGGATTAGATCTAACTTTCTGAGAGTATAAGGACTGGCATTGGCAAACACAGCACATCCGTATTCTAATCTACTTCTAATTAATGTTAAATATAATCTTCTCAAATGCACAGTATGAACTCCCCATTTATAACCACAGACACAACTTAGGATATTCATGTACTTAGTGCATTTTTTGGTGAGTTTCATTTATATGCTTATTCCAAAATAATCAAAGCATAGTCCAAGAAATTTAATACATTTAACAACTTCTAACTTCACATTATTTAACTCAATATTCACAGGAGGAATGCGGTACTTCCGGGTAAACAAACATAACTTAATTTTATTTAAAGCTAATTGCAAACCAATATTCTGTAAAATCTTTTCGAAATTGATTAGAGTACACTGCATAAGTGAAGAGCAAACATTAATTTCCTTATTACTACAATAAAATACATAATCATCAGCATATTGAATAATTCTCATATTACCAGTGAACAGACTACTTATTTTCAATGTAATAATGTAAAACAAAATAGGGGACATAGGATCACCTTGAGCTAGTCCATCACGACAAACTCTTCATATTTCCCCTCCACCACTTAATTAAAAAACAAGGAAATTATATGTAAGAAATTTTTAGATGTATTTACAAATCAGCACATCAACGCCATATTCAAGAAGGAATTCAATAAGCACCTGAATTGAAACATTGTTGTATGCATCCGTAATGTCTGCAAAGCCACACAAAATATACTCCTTTTTCATTAAACTTAATTCTATATCCATAGACAGACGAAACAAACCATCTGAACAAGATCTGCCACGACGGAAACCAATTATATAATCAGGAAATGACTTATTTTTTTCGAAAAATAATTCTAATCTTTTTGTAATTATTTTACTGTATATTTTGCATAAACAATTGATGAGAGAGATGGGACTATGATTGACTATAGAATTATTACGTTTAGGTATAGCAATTAGCTTAATTTTACGCCATTGATGAGGAACTGAAGTAGTAGTATATATTAAGTTTTAGATATTTGATAAAATTGTTTTAGCATTAACCGGAAGGTGATGGATCATAAAATATACTATACCATCGAAACCTGCAGAGGTGTCTTTGTGTTTTATTAAAGAATTAAGTTCAGCTAAGGAAAAAAGTAGATTATCATTCTGAAAACAATCTGTAAATTGTGTGAAAGGTGGAGATCCAACACCATCGGGAGTCAATTTCGAAACAAATTGGTCCGCTTCCTCTTCCGATAATGTTTCAGATTTACTTGAATAGCCTTTTATCCAACGAAGTTTTTGCCACGTATCACTACTAGTAGTTTTAGTATTTACACTATCACACAGCTGTTGCCATGAATTTAACTTACGAGCGTTAAAAATTTTTTCCTTCAAAGTTAAATAATTCTCTATTGTACGATTTTTTCGAAGTGTATTGAGAGCCAGCCTTCTTTCTGCTACTGCTTTTGAAAGTTCTTGGTTCCACCAAGGTTTTGGTTTGAATTTGGAGGAGGTACTATTATTGATTTGAATAACAGGTATGAACTCATCGGCTGCACTATTAATTATGCAAAGAAACCTATCATAGCTGTCCTGAACCTTTGAGCTTAATGAGAAATTATAACAATTTGATTCAATAGATTTACTATAACCTTCCCAGTCGGCTTTCTAACATTACGTTTAAAAATATTTTTATGAAACATTATTGACTTAATTTTTATACTTATGAGCAAATGATCACTATCTAGGTTTTAGTTTGTGACCGACCAAGAACAGCAAAGCAGAAGATCAGAACTCGCAAAAGAAATATCGGGAGAAGAGCAAACCACTCTGTTTTCCACTGTTGCTATTCGCGTAGAACTTCCATCATTCAAAAAAGAAAAGTTGCGATCTGAGCAACTTTCTGCGATTAAGTGCCCTCTGCCATCTGTCGAATACGACCAAGAGATATGATGAGCGTTGAAATCTCCACCTATAAATGTTTTATATCTAAACAAACTAAACAAATCATCATAATCGCGTCTGCTTGTCTGTACATTACTTGGAGAATAAACACCTAAAACATACTTTATAGTGGATTGATTAAGTAGGTCAATACATAAAATGTCCAACTTATTGCGTGGTGAGTAAATATCTTTATGTCTAGCAGGAAGTGAATTTTTTACAAGGATAACCAAACCACCAAAACCATCCTCTCGATCTTTTCTAAAACGATCTATAACCAGAGATGTATAAAGACTCATCTTCTGATAACCACGTTTCTGAACAAATACAGACGTGTACATTTTCTTTATACAAATAGGCTTCCAAATCAACTTTCTTTGAAATAATACTGCGACATTTCCATTGGACAATTTTTGTATACATCAGATTAAATTCTTGAGGATCCACTAGATTTAAGTTTTTGAACAATTTTGTATATTCGGTTCTTCAACCGTCTTATTGATAATTTTGGAGCAACATCCTGTAGCATAGTAATAAGATCATCTACATTAGTTGTGTATTTAAGAGTAATACTGTAAATATTAGATTTACCAAGACTCTCATCGAAGAAATCGTGTAGTTCGGCAATTGATAGAGGATATTGATACTGACTAGATTCGATGGCAGATCTGATTTCATCAGATTCGGACATAGAAAGGTGTTTGGTCGACGATCTCATCGTTTTTTTCTTTTCGGGTCGGTGCAGGCTGTCTTGGGATGAGTCACTAATTGAATATTCGAAATCGGAGTCGTTTTCAACTACTGAGGGTTCCATCGTCGGTAGAGGTGAGCTTGTAGAAGGGTCTGTGGTGAGGTCTCTTGAAGGTCGGCAAATTGATAAATTCACTACATACATTATCATCTTTGGATAGTTGAACAGGTTTCTTGTTGATCACAGTGGGCAGACTAGTGCTTTCAGTACACTTACTTGCAATATGACCTTGTTGTTTACAAATAAAACAAGTAATATTTTCAGTAGTTAAATAAATCCAATATGATGTATCGTCAAAGTCTATTTGTAAGCGGTCAGGTAGTTTCTCAACGTCTTCTGGTGTCACATAAATTTGCCTACGAAAGCTGAGAATATGATTGAACCCCGGTTCACTTATACCCGCCCTGATGAAGGTCATCGATGACGTTGTTTTAATGTTCAAGTCAGTTAATTTCCTTTCAATAACTTGATGCGGGATGATGGGACACACATTCGACAAAATAATACGTTTATTACGAGATATTAGTGGTCTGATAGGTAATTTTTGATTGTTAATTATAATACATTGCTGTTTATTCACTAATTCATCGGCGAGATCTCTGGTAGCAACGAAAACACGGTTATTAGACATTCTGCTGAGGTATCGAATTTGTGACGGTTCTATTAATTTACCAAAGGCATAAGCATAGTCTTTGATGAGCACATCGGCCACTGCATCTACTAACACAGCTTGTTCTTTAGTTGGGAATGAAACATTTTGGGTAACAGAAGAATAACTTTGAGTATTCGTGGCCATTGTTCCTGTAGTCAGAAACGCCGGCGCGCGAGCGAAAACCGGTATTTGGTTAAATAATAGTACTAGCGCGTAAACAAGGAGTTGGCACTCGTAGTTAAATAACACGTGCGCCGTTATAAGTGCGCGGGACAGTACTGAAAATTGTAGTTGTTAATGCCAGAAAATATAATAAACTATGAAATGCGATTTTAAAAAGATCAGACATCTCTCTCATCATCATTCATAATTCTGCCGTAAAATTAAGGACCTACAACGAGTTGTGCGAATCAAAAACCTTCTAGCTAAGTAAACTGGATTCGCATAAAATCGGATTACTTCAAGCTTTTTATTTTTTACCGATGTTTTTTTAGTATTAACCCACCAAGTGTTTTACCGTTTTGTAAACCTGTTTAAAGGCGCCAACTTTTGATACTCTAGTACATTTTTTTTCAGGAGGCTCTGTCAAAGTTGAGATTTTGTAAAAATGTGTTATTTCTAATTTGAAGCAATTGTGTTATTATTTTCTATTGCAAGAAAAGATATTTTATTGAGGGTTATGGTGACACGTTTTAAATGGACAAAAATAGCCAACATTAACCACAATGAACAAAAAAATGGATAAAAAATGGAGGAATGCTTTTTTTGTTTAATGCCCATAGTTTCTAAAGAACGTGGGATGGATTTTTTTTCTGATTTTTCTGATGATGGTTACTATTTATCCAATAGTCCCGATTCGACCTGACGTTGAATTTTGGGACACCCTGTATATTCCCTGTTATCAATTGGCTGGAAGTCTCATCTCAATCATATTCAAACATGTTTTACTCAGAACTTTATTCGTGTTCCAATAAACATTATAACGCCTCATTTAACTTTTTGACACTATGTAGATAACAATAGTGTGCACAGATACAACACCAGTTTGACAAAAACGATACCTATTGTGTAAACAAAATTTCAAATTAAAACGGAAAGCATTTTTAATTTCGTTTAAGTGTCAACTGAAAGATTTGTTATATTATATTTCAAGATAAGCAATTAATTTATTGTACACGTTTTCCGCAAAATTACGAGGTTCTTTTATTTTATTGACCAGGCTTTGCTGTAAATCTCAAAGTAAACTTTTTCTAGGCGACTCTCTGCGGCGCCGCTGCGGCACTAGCGGTGCAGGCGAGCCTTCTGCGGCCGGGCGAGGTGGCGGCGGCTGAGGCGCGTGTGGCCAGTCTCGTGGCCAGCGTAGACGCTCTCAAAGCTCAGGCCGTGTCTGACCAGCCTGAAGTCCAGGCTAAAGTGAGTCTTTTACAGTGCAGTGACGCATCCAACATTCGTTTCAACCCATAAGTTGCGAAATTATAACGAGGACAATACGATCTCTGTACCTTCACTAATATAGGAAACCCTTCCGCCCTAGTGCAGTCGCGAAAAAATTACATAAAGTGTATTTATATTGTGAAAAAGAATTCTTGAAACGCAAACCATACCTTTGTGTATTTTAAATTGTACCCTGAAATCATTATATTTCATATAAATTATTATATAGTAAAATAGCGGTAGATTAGTGACAAGCTCCTGGTGTACGGACCTGTTAAATTAGGCCCCGTCGTCGCTTGATCTCAGTTAGTCGCAATCGGACTGTCTACGCGAAAAGAAACGAAGCGATAGGACGAGACCCGAGTACTAAGGAAATGAGACGACAACAGGTTTATTCGTCTTGCTCATTCTGTCTCGTTCCAGTTTCATTAATGTACAATTCCAGAAATGTAATATAAATACTAATGTATGTACCCGATGTCCAATCCTAAAGTGCTCGTCTTCCACTATTAATAAAATATTGCATGTTTTTAATTCAAGCAGAAAGAAATATCGAGGTTGCGAGTTTTTTGTAAAACACTTGTAATTTGAAGGTTTGGTATACTTATAAGAGAAGTTATATTTTTTCAGGTCAATGAACTCCACAAACTGTTGAAGCAGATTGAGGGCATTTCTCATCCCGAATTAGTCGAGAGGATGGAGGCCTTAGAGGCCCTGCATCGTCAAGGTAAAGTGTTTAAATAAATAGTGACACAGTTTATTTTACTATACAAGTAGGTTAAAAATTATTGAACCATACATTTTTAAAGAAACAACGATTTAGTAAAATCTTTACAAGGTACATACAAGAAATTGGGATAGAGTATACAGGGGAGTGGCTGTCACCGTGAACGACTACTGATAAATGCGGCATGTGTGATGAGTAGCCAGCAGAAAGTAAAAACGTTGTTTGATCCATCCTTGATTTGTAAAATTATAGTTATATTGCAGGAGCTTTTTTCCAAATATCATTGGGCATCCTCACACAGGATCGGTGGATAAAAGTGCTTTATAATACGACTACTGTCATCCCAAAAAAACAAATTTAACCTACTTTTTTAACATATTCAATACAAATATAATATTTAGCGGCCACACTCACAGACTTCAATGGATGTTACTCAAGGTGCTCTTAATTATAAACTTTCCTTTGCAAATATAGACTTAACTAGGCAAAGTATAAATACGAAAAGCAAAATCTATACTTAGAAGCCGTAAACCTTATACATAGAAATCATTTATATTTATTTCCCTCTATCTTTTCAGCAAGCAATTTTGGGAAGTCCCTGTCCGAATTAGAAACAATGCAGACTTCCATAGCGCACGGAGTTCAGAACAACAAACAACTCCTACAGGGTGTCCAAGAAGTATTCGCCATGAATGTGGAGACTCTACAGGCTGAAATCACCAAGTTAAATGAAAGGATATCCAAATTAACTGCTGGTTCTTCGTAGGAAATTTATTGTGCTTTGTTAGTTATGTACTCAGTCATGACTATTTATTTTGAACTAAATTTATCGTGACAAGTACTTGATGTTATCAATTATTTCGAGTGTATTAATTCGAAATATTCCTTTTATTTTGTATACAGAAATACTTCTGCAGTAAGCTTTGAAGCTTTATTAAAATATATTTCTTATATCATATTATCTTTGAATACTACTACAATAAATGGCATACTTTTGTTACCAATAGTATATTTGTTAACATCGCAATGAATTTTTAGCATAATTATGATCATTATAGAATTTAATTTGGGTTTAAGTATTCATGTTATTCATTGGATTCAGTCATAGCTGAAATGAAAAAAGAATGTTGAAAAATGTATGCCAACGACTTTTTTTATTTAGCTAAAATATAATTTATTATGATTCCTAACCATAGATAGAATAATCATCTTATTGGACACGGTGCCAATTATATTTTTTTTATAACAATTATACTTAAAATATTTTGCTTTATAAGGTTATCTAGAAGTTAATCCTATACTTTTCATTTGGTATTTTAATGTGCCTTGAAATAAACAAATAGGATGAAACTTGAATATTATGTTCATTTATTTAGATCAAGTAGCATATCATTATAATTTGTGATCAAAATAATTTTGATTTTTCTGACAAAATTTTTACAACAACTTCTGTAATGTAGAGGTTACAAATTATTTAATTGAAATAAAAGAAAGCAAAGTATTTTCTTTATAATGCTGAGTTTAAAAAAATAATTCCAGAGTATTGTGAATAAATACCGTAGTTATACCTAAATAACTGCTTATTTGCTTCAGATATAAATAAATCCCACATCTTCATGAGTCAGTTATTTTGTCCTTTTATATGTACATGCTATTTAATAATCAGTTTATATTCTGACTTAATAGTGAGTAGTAAGAGTATTCCTCATCGATCACATATAAAAATTAGATACACAGCCAGAGTCAGAAAAACGTTCTCAACTATAGAGTGCCCAAAGGAGTACTTGGGTTCCCTTTAAGTTTAGTAGCAACTTCGAGAGTAAATATGTCAAAAAATTTAATGTTATGTCAGGATACATTCAGGAGTTTGAGCGATTCTTCGAAGAGGAGTCAGTTGCTGACAAAAAAAACAGCCATTCACATAGCTAAATCAAATTGGAAGCTCCAAATTGGCGTAAAAACAAATGTACGGTGGATCTAATACAAAATTGTAAAAACTGTCCCAAGTTATGAATAAATTAAGTCACTAGAAATTTAAATCGTGTATCATTGCGCTACAGCTGATTATTGCTTGCCCAAAATTTTCACCTAATGTACCTTCAACTACTAAGTCACATTACGCAGCTTCGATTACTTCGAGCAGTCAAATTTTGAACAGTTTTCATTAGGCAATATGTCATTTTAAACGTGTTGTTGGGCGGCCGAGCAAATCAAGACAGGTATGATATTTATTTTATTTTTGCTGTTACGCTATTGAACGCAGACCCGACTTCCATTTGCCTGTAAGTCAATGGGGAGTTCTGAAGAAAATCTGGTTTTGATGGGAAAACGGTTATAGTTATCTAAAAGCTATAGGGGTTGTTAGGCATATAAAAAAGTTGAAGAAAGAAGGTTCGTTTAGATGGTTTGGTAAAAAAAAATATTTTTCTTTACATTATGTTTGTATAATGGATGATGAGTCATATTTTATTTTAGATGGAAGTAGCAAGTTAATAATTATTTGAAAGGACAATAATGTGAAATACGTGGAGCACACAACGTTTACTAGGAAAGTTTTACTGAGGGTTACAAATCGCCCTCGCGGCTTTCCAATCCTGTGTGTCAAATCGAGTTAAGCCGTCATTGCCGACCGCTATTTTGAATATTGTTTGCCACCGTCACAATCTAACTACATACCTATAGTGCGTTTCGTTCTACAGTCAGCAATCACCTTTGATGTTGGCGAAAACGGCGAAATCGTCTACGCATCTGTCACGATATTTAAAAGTGCTAGGGTTGTCACTTCAGTAAGAAATAATAATAACTCTTTTATTGATCACACAAAAAAAAAATTACAAAAAAAAATATTTACAGTAAATTACTTAAAATTGTCTTATCGCTGGCAGCGATTTCTTCCAGACAACCTTTGTGTAACTGGAAATCTAGTAAGTAAGTAAATATTGAACTTTTAGAAATTTTTTATTAATTTAAACCGACAAATATATACATTAATTACATTTTTTACAGATTATAAAATTTAATTGATAGAAAGTAATTCGTACTAAACAACCCACAAATACTCCAAAATGACATCCATATTAGCAATATGCACATGTTCAAAAATGATATCTAATTCGTATTGGGCAACCCAAAAATACTCCAAAACGACACCCATATTAGGAATATGCCGATTTTGAACAGCCGCCATCTTGGATTTCAAAAATAATATCAAATTCGTGTTATGTAACCCAAAAATACTCTAAACCCTCTCTAAAACCATATTAGAAATTAACAAATTTCATACTGCCGCCATATTTGATTTCAGAAATAACAATAAATTCTTAGTTGATAATTAATATAAGAACCTTTCTAAAAATATTTTAAATCGACAACCATATTACAAATATACACAACTTGTGCTGCACAAGATGCGCCATCTTGGATTTGAAAAATTACTTCAAATTCGTCCTAAGCAGCCTGATAATTCTCTAAAACAAAAATTTTCTAATGATGTCCGCCATTTTGTGCACATTAGTAGAAATTGAAATAACCTCTCATAATTTATTGCAAAATGTCACCTATCCTGCTCACGTGGAAACTCATGAAACCTCAACTCCTTATTTTTAAAGGAGGAGGATGAACAACTTTTTACTGCACAAGAGGTATGTACCATTTTTATTAATTCAACAATAATTCGACAAGCGTCAACCCTGCCAGACAGCTCTCAAATGGCTCTCTACGGTGATCTTAGCAGTTTGGGAACGAACCTCCCGCGCCTTACCCGCGCCGCACCTCACGATTGCTCTGTCTAAACGCCTAATGGCTGGTTTACACGCGTTAAGTGGTTAAGTTGGTAACAAAATTTTAATTTAAAAGTTGCGTGTAAACAGTCAATTAAGTGACAAGTGGTAACTTAAAATTTAGTACGCAAGTGATTAAGTAGATTAGGATTCGTTCTATTTTTCGTATAAGTAGGTGGGCGGGCCTTCTCACTTAATACGTTTGGACGTGATTTTTTCACATATACTTACTTAAATCACAATTTCATATCACAATTTAATCAATTATCTCTCAGAACTGATATCGCTGCTCATATAAAATTTTGCAAATTTAAGTTGTTTGCCGATGATCTAAAAATCTTCAACCCCGTTGCTTTTGATACTGACACAAAAAATATCCAGAGTGACTAATGTCACCAGTTAATACAGCATTAAAGACTAGTGCGATAAAAACAGAATGTATCTAAATGTTCAAAAGAGTTATTATATCAAATATACCAGGGGAAAAAGACAATTAACTCAATTTACACATTAAATGGTAAAGCCTTGACAGAGGTCAATGAGGTCCGCGACTTGTGAGTTATAATCGATAGTCAACTCTCTTTTAAGTCACACATTGATTCAATTGTGACAAAAGCAGCACAGTTGCTGGGCTTTGTAAGACGCAGCACAAATACATTTAAGTGTCCTAAAACTAAAATAATAATTTATAATTCTATAACTCGCAGTTGACTATAGTAGAATATAGTAGTGTCGCATGGAATTCCTTTTATGCTGTTAATTCTCAGCGTATCGAACGTGTTCAACGCGCATTCACTAGAATGTCGGCTTTCACTTGTCCTGGAATATCACACAAAAGTCCTTATGAAAATCGATTGGACTTCTTTAAATGCATATCTTGCGAAACCGCAGATAGGTCTTTCGTTCCTCCATAAAATTCTGCAAGGCTCCGGGGACTGCTCCTCGATTTTGGAAAATATCTCGCTGAACGTTCTATACAACTATCCTCGACAAGGTATTTCCAAAATTGTAGGCTGACAGTCAGCTAAAACTAACCTTGGTCTTAACTTGCCTTTAATCTGCATGTGTCGTACCTACATATAACTACTTTAATGCCTGTTTAAGCGATCTGTACATTTTGAATGACTTCATGAATATTTTCAAAAGTAAATTATTTAAGTATTTGACTAACTGATGTTTTGTTATGTTACTTAAATGGTAGTCTTTAAGTTGTATTTTTTTTAACTTGTACACGTAACAAAACCTAATAGATTTTTTAATGTTATAACTACCAAATTAATTGAATCAAAAAAATTATTTCATTTATTTTTATCGTTTTTCTTTCTGTTTTATACAATTGTAGTTTTATTTATATGTAACATTAACCACTGTAACAGGGAATGCTGTATGCACCTATACATTGTGCACATATCAGTAAGTTGACTTAGGAAATTTTATATAATGTAACTTTAATATGTTCGCGCTTGCTGTATCTTAATAAGTAAATAAAGAAAACATGCTTGGTATTAAATCACGAAATTGTAAAACAATACCCAACATATTATGTACCTACGTGAGTTAAGATTCAAAATCTATTTATTATACAGATGAGTAGAGCTTAACAGTTACAATATTAAAAAGTATTATTAAATCACATTTTTATTAAGAAAAAGATTCAATGTCACTCAAAATAAATATTTTATGTAATTAAATTATACTTATTTATTTTTAGTTTATTTAGAATGAGTTACATATGCAATAAGTCTGATGATATTTAAAGCTATCACAATTCAAATTATCTCAGTCACTGCTATTATGTACTCAAAAAAACATATTGTCACATTTAAAGGAACTAACGAGCTACGAATTACAATAATTAGACGGACTATTAAAGGTCTTCCTAAACCACCGAAGCCCTAAGTTCATAATAGGTATTTGTTTGATAGTTAGTAAATTTTTCAGATGACTATTACGAAGTCAAATGATTGTCACGATAGCTTAACGTCTTTGTCACTAGAGTTAAATCGAAGTTCTGAGCTCCTAAGACCACCTGTTGCCAAGATACAGGGAAGCCGTAGGCTCAAAAATTTGGACCTATGGTGCAAAAATATCTCGATGATGGGTCGTGTTACGAGATTCACACCTGGGTGATTCTTTAGTCACGCAAATGTGACGCTATCGTGACAACTAACATCAAACCGAAATGCAATAATTTACGAGTCATTTGATGACAACTGGTTAGCCATAGATTCATAATCAATCCGATTCAACTACTAATATCTCCGAAACCAAAGCGTCACAAATTTCGAGTACCTAAGGCCGTAATGAGCATCACATTTGAGTCACTAACGTATGGGACACCTACAAAGTCAATCACAAATGAGGCCCTAGGTTCTGATGTTAACTCATGGAGAACGTACCACAAAACTGGCAGAAAACTGCAAGGACAGGGTACATTTTTTTGCATTGATAGCATTTTGCCGTTTGAGGGTGTTCGTCGTTTGGATACTTGGGGGGAGGGAGACTTGCCGAGCTAACAGATGCAGAAAAGAATAATTTTGTATAGACATAAAGAGACTGTAAATTTATTTTGAAAAAAAAAATATACCCGTGAAGTTTCTTGCCAGTTCTTCTTCACGAAGGTTTTTTTTCGAACTGGTGGTAGAATCATGTTTTATTTGACGTCAATAAGAACAAGTAATTGTCAATGTTGAGAAATAAATATTTGAATTTGAATTTGAATTTGAATTTACCTACAAAAAATTAATTGAGAAAATATATCACTTCGGATTTGGTCCGTATTTATTATACTTGTAATTTTAATGAATATGAAGTAAATTTGTAATTTCTATTAATGAATTCCAACTGAAAAGTCCAAACTCCAGCTGAAAAGTAACAGTCGATTTTCGTTCATAAAAAGTATCTATTTATCAAAATTTTATCTAAACCGTCAACAAATAATATTAAACAACAGATGCGTCCCCTAAATCCAACGCCACCTAAAATATATGGGGTTCCCAAGATATACAAACGCGATTGGCTCCTACGCCCTATTGTGAGCCAGATAGATATTGTGAGTCATTAAAAACGACTTACGCACTGAGTACATGGAGTTGATTGAGTTTTGTCTAACCAGTTGCTATTTTATCCTGCGGGGTGATTACTATCTGCAGCGGTGTGGCTATGGGTTCACCTGTAGCGCCTGTGGTGGCTAATATATTCATGGAGGCATTTAAAGAAAAAGCGCTGAATACTGCATCGGTAAAACCGCGACATTGGTGGCGTTATTTCGACGATGTGTACGCAATTGTACCGGAGGGGGTAGTTACACAGCTACTTGGCCCCTTGAATCAGGTACATCCTAGAATACAGTTTACCGTAGAAATGGAGGAGAAAGGGGAACTACCTTTTCTGGATGTACTGGTTCGACGAACACCTAATGGCCGGCTTACACACACTGTGTATCGCAAACCAAGTCACACGGATCGGTACCTAAAAGCAGACTCGCATCACCACCTAGCTCATCTTTATTCAGTTTCACGTGCCCTCATAAACCGAGCTTTACGTAAGTGTGATCCTCAAGATCTTAACACCGAGATGAATCAAATTAATCAAATTAGACGCGTGTTAGAACAGAATGGAACAGAATGGTTAGAACTGGAGACAGACCAAGTCTCAAGTGCGAGCCTTAAACATGGTCCTGCCACCGTAAGCAGAGCGCCGGCTTACCTACCTTATTTAAAAGGTCTAACAGACTCGATTGGGCACATACTTAGCCCTAAGTACGATATTAAGACATTCTATCGTCCCTTAAAGAAAATACCGCAGCTCCTTCGGTCACCAAAAGAAAAGGACCCCCTAGATAGGCCAGGAGTACACGAATGATCTGCTCTGATCGCAGCGTAAAGAAGATGGATGAGAAGACATCTGCAGTCGTAGAACACATGTTTGTCCAACGCTGGTTCGTTGCAATACATCCGCTTTGATAAAGCTCTTCTATTAGTTCAGGAGAAAAACCTCGTTGCACGCAAAATACACGAAGCGATCAATATTAACAGGCGTGACACTTTCAGTCGCGATGTTGGTTGGGCCCTAGTCCCCGCGTGGAAGCCGATCCTAGGACAGCAAGGACACGCCAGTACTTACGCAGCTCTCTCCATGGACATCGTTAGCTCAGCCTGCACCCTGTTTTTGCCTACGGCGCCCCCCACCCCGGCCCGGCGCGGCCATGCACCCCCAAGCCGACCGCAGCGCGAGCTGCGTGTGGGTGGTGTTGCCCTGATGATGGACTCCAGACGAGTCCGAAACTAGTCGGACTTATCCGACCGTGTACCGTGTACGAAGATATCAAATTCATAACTTTTACATATTTAAAAATAATAACATGGCATGTCAATCTAAATATTATGGTAGTTACATAGATAAGAAGTGAACTAGTTTGCAGTTTTCGATACCAATCTATTTTTTGAAAATTAAATGCATCTGTTGGTCTAAATATAGTTTTTTATTTTTTATTTAAATGTTGCTTTAGATTTCAGATTCCATATTGGTAGTATATCATTCCAACATTTTGTAGCATGGTAACGAAAACTGCCCGTGAAAGCCGTTGTACGGTGTTGCTGTGTACTTAGGGGTGGACGTTGTGATCTTAGATTATTATTATATTTGCAAGTAGAAAATTTTAATTAAGAGAATAAGTATTCTGGGCTTTTAAAATTGACTATGTCGCATACTAACGAAGAATCTTCTTCAGTGCATAACGTTTGTAATTATGCTTAAAGACATAGGTACTGAAAATTACTTTTAACCTCGGTAAAAAACTTAAAATATGATAAAAAAATAGTGCAAGTAAAAAGTTATTAAAAAATCACTTTGCTTTGAAGAGATAGTAATAATTTAAAAAAAGTTTGACAGAATTCTACTTCAGACGTCCCAACAAACAACACGATTGGTGTAGGTAGAAAATTTTGATTGTCGTTGCGTCTTCTGAACCCGTTTATTTTACATTCTTGTTAGTATTTTCTAACCCGTCTTTCGTGTTGAAAGATTTGCAGGAACCTATGTTTACCGGTTTGTGTATTTCTTATGTTATGAACAAACATCGAAGTTTATCATTACGTTTTTTACAACTTTTTAATTCATTATATTTCTAACACAAAGCAAAAATTTTACTGAATTGCTTATGCTATAATATTAAAAATACCACAATGTTTATATTTATTCTGGGTTAATGACTGGATTTATCATAATCCGAGCAATTATTATTTTTATATCAGATAGTATGCCTAAAACGTTTTTACTGGTCATGTGCAAGCAAAGTTCTCACATTAAGATTATTTATTAATCATTTTTTTTTTGAAAAATGTATTATTTGCTCTTGATTAATTTATATGTTATTATCAATTTATAGGGGCTTGTTCCAAATTTTTGACTAATCACATTGATTCCAGAAACTTTAATCTTTTATCTCATACAGCAATAATTTATCAGAAATTTAGGTATTTAAAGAAACGATTATTTTACTTTATATTAAAAATATGTTTTTGCCTTTTTATTTTACTACTAACGTCTTACCTTATGAGATATTTGTCTTTAAAGTCTTTGCACTACTTCAATATTTGGCCATGGCTATTAATCATAAAAATAACTTTAATGTATCTTATCAAAATTTAAGAGGCTTGCGTACCAAAACAAATACTTTTATAGAAGCTGTCTTCTATCTGATTGCGATATAGGATTATTTAAACTTGGCTGTGTGATGGCATACTGAACGCTGAACTATGTGACGAAAAATACGGTGTGGTCCGTGGCGACCGCGGCTCACTCGGCGGCGGAGTGATGGCACTCTGCGGAGCGCTCGCCTGGCCTGGGTGGACGCGACCTGACCTTGAATCTGTCTGGCTGACGGTGCCTGCGTGCTGTCTGAACTCCGCACATAGTTTACATATAGGTGTAGTATACTCCGTATTCTAGCATACCGAATAAACTATCCTTATTACTGTGTATCCTAAATGAGGCTACTCAAGCCCACCCGGATGATTTCTTCTTATTAGTAGGAGATTTTAGTTGACCGAATATGCAGTGGACATCATGTGAGCCTTTATAAAAAAGGGTAGTGTCAACTTACAAGTCGCAAGTCAGAATGTTATAAGTAATCTCTTATTTTTAGGCTTGAGCCAATATACTACTATGGTTAACTCTCATGGTAAACCCGTAGACTTAGTTTTCTCAAATTTTCCGTTAATAGTAAACCAAAGAAAATTCCTCTTCGTCATACAGGACCAGTACCACCCTACTTTTGAAGTAAATGTCTCGGAGAAATTAATATATTACTGATGAAAATCAACTCTAAAGTATTTGTTCAAAAAGTCTAAATATGAGGAGATTAATCAGTATTTAAACACTTATGACTGGCATACATTATTAGCATACATATTTAGCAACAACTACTTTAATATTTCTACAGCATGAAATTATATTTTTTTTACAAATCATTCATTTTTATAACGAAGCTAAGTTCAGCACAACACTATTAAACGGATTATAAACTGAGTTTTCAGTAATTCCCCATTCCTATTTCTGTCACACGTCAAGATGCCGCGCGGTGGGAACAACAGAGCCGTAAGTCTTATGATTTTATGATGTTTTGAGTACTCCAATAGATTGTGTTTTGTCTAAATTTTATTCATAATAAACAATACTAATCATAGCAAGCACTATACATTATATGAACATATATGTGTATAACATATAGTGCATGAACACCGAATTATCAATATACTTTAATATATATTTACAGACACACACACAAACACACACACACACACACACACACACAACACAGACGTGCACATACAAAACACACATTCAAAGTTAAGATTATATCAATTGGTCAATTACATGTAACCTCATTGCAAAGTTATAATAGTATACTAAAATTTATCAAATCCAAATGTAAATGTAATTATAAATATAAAATCACAGAAATTATAAGCGCCTTTCTAACCAAATATTCAAATGTACTCTGTGGAGACCTGGTGTCCAGCAACACAGGCGAGGCCTGCTTAGGCACCAGTCTCACACAATATCAAATTTTGTAAATGAAAAAAATATTGTAATAGATTTATTGCTTATATGTATTGCTTACTTTTGGTTCGATGCCTTAAACAATATTGCCAAAGACATAACAAAAAGTTGTTCTATGTTTGACTAGCATCCGCCCGCAGTTTTACCCGCCAGGACTACTATTTTTTGTTCAAGGGACTTATCGCACCGCTGCTATGCCAATCGGGGGTCTACCACGCAACTCACATCGGTTTCAATCGACATCACAATTAATAATTCAGATTTTTTTTTAGGTTAGGCGAAGTTTTTACCAAGTTTGAAGGAGTTTCAAATTCACATTTTTCTGGCGTTGAAGTCAAAAGCTACAGCAGGCCACGGTGACATACCATGGTCCAGAACCTGAAGAAAAAAAATTTAAAGCCAACCGTGGCTCGATTAACAAGTTGATTAAAAAGGTGATGAAGTAAAGTATGATGGCATGAGCCATCTTCCAAATGTTGGAGAAAAAGGCCGTGGTTGACTTTGCAAGAGTGGCTATACGACAATTTTATGTATAAAATGTGAGATACGATTGTGCTGTACCAAAAACCGTAACTGTTTTGACGATTTTCATATTCAAAAATTAATTCTACCATTATACCTCAATGTTTTATTTCTTTACCTAGCATTTGATAATGTTGTAAAAAGCAGTCGTTTTTCGCAAAAATATCCAAACAATATTTTTTTAATTATTTTTTTAAAACTTTGTTTTACATAAAAAATTTGATCTAAAAAGATTTTATTGAAAAATTCTGCTTTTTTTCCTGCCAAATTAAGGGTTAATATTGAATTCATGATCAATAGTTTTTACGATATATTAAAAACAGTGATTCCCAAATTTGTTCCTCAAGTGTTGTCGTCAGGTTCCGATATTTTTCCTGTATGGTATAATAGGTCCCTAATGAATATTATAAAATATAAGGCAAAAAAGCATCGCCATTGGAAAAAGTACGGGAATCCTTCCGCGACTATGCATCATTTGCTTTGCTACGGCGAGTGCAGAAATCAGTAGAGAAACAATGTTTACGTAGGAACTTGAAGGACGGAGAAACCTGCGCTGCTTTTAGTGATTTTTTCCATTAAAATGTTAGTAAGCCCAGTATCTCACCATTGCCAACTTCTAATGCAACTTTCGTTTCGGTTTCCTGCCTGACTGGCATACATGTAACCGAAGACAAAGTTTTTAAACTGCTTACTAAGTGTTTTATTTAATATCGTATAAACTATAAATCGTTAAAACTTAAGGATATACTATGACAAAAATATACATTTATAATTTATATTAGGTATTTAATTCTTACTTATTACAGGCTTAATTTGCCATACAATATCAAAACAAAACAAATTTTGAGCGCATACGGGTTATTTTTGAACTGAAAATTTCCATCCTTTTTTAGTTTTTACGATTTTGTACAGAATTAGTAGTTTCAGAATCCCTTATAAAAGACATAAAGAACAAATGTTTATGTCTAATGCTTTGGAAATTGGTTTAATGAAATGAAATAACATATCCACTGTTATCACATAGTTCAAAGTAAGGTAATAACTTACTCAAAACTTGACATTTGATTCTGACCAATTTTCGTTTTATTTTGTATTTTTCTGAGGACATGTTTACTGAGTTGCCTTATAACAGATTCCATTGATTCAGCCGAAACGCTTATATTTCCTGGTATCAAAGTGGTTTTTGACGATTGAGCAATTTCGGTTGCAGTAACTACAATCGTGGACTTTCGTTTACGTCTTTTTTTTGATTTTCTTGCCTTAATAGTCGATTTTAATCGCTTCTTAGACACATAGGTATTCATAGATGTTGTAGACTGATCGAATGATACTGGAACTTGTTCTGGTTCTGTCGATATCTCCCCTGATGCTACACGAGTTCTTCTGAAATTATAAGTGAGCTCTCCTTCTAAAGAAGACGATGTCTCTTCTAAAGTTTCCTCAGATATTTGATTAAGAATTGTAGGCTTTTCCGACGCATTTTCTATAAGCGGAGGTTTATTCAGAGTATTTTCTACTGATTCACTTAATAGCTTTAAGAAGTCCACGCGCCGGCGATTTTTTTTCTTAGTGGTTTTCGCGGTTGTCTTGGTTGTTGTGGTTGTCTTGGTTGTCGTGGTCGTCGTGGTCGTCGTGGTTGTCGTGGCTTCCGGGGTTGTCGTGTCTTCCGCGGTTTCGGTTTCAGTCGTTGCTTCTGTAGTGGTGGTTGTTGGAGTAGTAGTGGTTTCTATGGTTGTTTTGGTTGTTGAACAATTATTTATATTAATTATTTGAATAATACATGGTGGAGGAGGAGATGGAGGCACTGGCATAGCCAAAGGCAATGGTTCTGGTAGAAAGATGGGTTGTGGGAATGGGAAAGAAAGAATTTCTGGTGATTCTAGCTTCTCTGATTTATATCTGTTTCGATGTTTCCGTCTTTTCTTGCGCCTGTAATTTATTTCATCCGAGCTGTAATATTCTCTTTTACGTCGGGACCTACTGCCTTCTCGCTTTATTTCCGCACTATTGAACTCACTCTCAAACTCTTTTTTGCCAAAATCATCATCTGGATCGGCTAAAATGTATCTTCGTATACCTATAATTGTAACAAAGTATTTGCATAATTTATATTTCTTATATTTCTATTTTTTATTATATTACGATGATACATTTTATTGACGAATTCTTTCATGAAAATGTAAACTTCAAACACGTACTTAGCGTGCAAATTATTTATTCTGTTTAATACTTAAGTTTAAAATTTTGTTAATGTCTTCTGGATGTATCTAAAGTTAACTATAAAGACGTAAAAGTTAATTTTCTCATCTTCTGAGTGTTAAGTCTTGATGTGCTTCATTTTTCCCTGTTGAAGTTTGAAAAATGTTCAACGCGCCATCTATCTTGCTATGAACGAAGGAATCTGACGTTAAATGCCATCCGACACTGGTAAGAAAGCCTTTTGAATGAAAAGGGAACTTCAGTCAGGGCAGCCTAGATTGCTAAGCATAAATAAAACGAAATTCTACGTCTCTGAACTCTGTATAAAGACCGAATAATAATAGGTCTTTACCTATGAAACTGCCGTTTTGCCGTACTGGCCATTTCAAATGAAAATATTTTTTTTTTGACTGATAATTTTAATTTCAAATTAATTTTATTTGACAAACATGGAATTATTTTTCTAAAATCGTCATTTGTATAATAGTTAGTGTTTTGTTTTCAACGCATTCGAACATTTTTCGTCATCATGGATAAGTTAAAAATTCGAGTAATTATGGAGTATGAGTACCGTCGTGGCAGCAAAGCGGCACAAGCGGTACGCAACATCAACGACGTTTACGGAGCGAACACTACAAACGAACGCACCACCCGTTATTGGTTTACCCGCTTCCGTTCTGGAAATTTTGACCTGAAAAATGAACCCCGTGGTCGTCCGAAAACTTTGGTCGACAACATTGAACTACTATTACTAGCGTATAGAACGGACACCGCGAACCAGCTTTTTGTCCCAGGGTTTTGTTGCCGACCGGCAACAACTCATTCAGTCACTCGCTACCGCTCTTAGCGACCGGGTGCCGACTTAATGTCAAAACAAATATTTAAATTGCCGATCTGCGTGTTAAAAACTTGTAAAAACCAATCTACTGTGAATAAAAAAGATAGTGGAGTAAGTTATTATCGGAAAGTAAATAAAATTTTTAGTTAAAACCAATAAAAACCATTTTTGTACATTATTTTCTATTGAACCGGGCATTTTGTATGAAAATCATAGATCAACGGTCATAGATTAAGAAAAGTTAACTGCACAGAATGGACACGTAGTGGTGGTGAACTATAATATAGGGATGACTTAGATGTAACTGATCATTACCCCACTGCTTCAGAAGAAGGGTTATGTAATTCGAGCGTTTGTATGTATGTATGTGAACCAAAAAAAGTAGTTCATGAGTTACAGTCACAGAACCTATAACAGTATAGTATAGTATAGAAATAGCTTTGTTTCAATTCACTAGCACTACCACTGACACTTGCAAGTAATGCTCACACGCAAATAACTAGAATTGTTCTCTACATCACCGGCCCCGTACGTTTACAAGCTCATTTTATAACCAGAGATAATGAACATTATTACCGTGACATCATCGTAACAACCGCTGGCCCTAAAATGCACTTCATTTATACCATATTAGTAGTACACAAAAGAAATAAAATTCTCATGTTAACGCTCAACAAAAACAGTAAGAACATTTGCCTCAGCAAATCTAACGATGCCTTGATCATAAAAATTCACCCAGCCGAGTCTCCAATACGAGGTAAGAAAGAATATTACATACATAGATAGGCGTGAAAACCCTCTTTGCAGTCGGGTAACAATAGTACAAAGAGAAAATCTAATGTATGGGCAAAAGCTAATTTTATATAATACCAATTTATATATAAATGATATTATTTTAACTTTATTTAAGTTAAAATAATATTTTTAATTAGTTACGCCTAAGCTATCGTATATACAGTGTGGATACCACTCATGGGCAAAAAATGAAACCACAAGTAATAATAGTCCACAGAAGTATAACTCAATCGAATATTACACGAAAAACCGCAAATTAAACAACTTTCATTTTCAAACAAAATAAATAGCAAAATAAATGCAGTATCAGTATAACACTCTGTTTGACGACGCACCTTAGCCTCAGCAGAAGAGTGGCAACGATGCACACGCATGGCGCGATAGGCAGCACGGCGCCGCCATCTTCGATTGTTGTTATACGGTTTGCGACGTAATGAGAAAAAATCACTTACTTTCATTTTTTAACCGTGCTTTTTTATTTCGTCACGATTTAACTGAACTGAAAATAAACCCAATCATGGCGCACTATCCTATATTGTAGGACAGGTGCGAGTTGCGCTAAATCTCTCCCGATACATACGTAAAGTTAACACTGCATTCTGGCGACATTCACCATACATTAAAATCATGTATGTATACTTTGCAGCACTGTAAAAATGCTGTTGTTGTCGCGGTATTTTGTTAAAAAAAACACACACACAAAAGTCAAGTACCTAGTGTCAATGTCACCATAACAAATAAATACTGAATAAATTAAACTACCTAACCTAACCACAGTTTACATTAATCACTGCACAATGCGCGAGCGCGAGTATCAAAAATCTCTGCAGTAGGCACATACATGCGCAGCGGCCCGGAAGTCTAGCGGTGAACTGACGAGTGACGAAACATAACTTCCCAGTTGGCAAAAAACATAAGTCATAAATAGTGCAAAAGGTGCAATGTCGGTATTGAATACTTATTTACAAGAAAAGGAACTATGATAATCATCAATGCACTAAAATAAGCGTATTTTTGCATTATTAGAGTTTTTATTATTATTGTTATTAACAATTAACAAATTATTTCAAGGAATGGACTATGTACCTATTATAATAAATGTTTATTTTTTGTTTTTACGATTGAATTTATGAATTTTAACAGGAGCGATTCGACTCGTCCCGTCTAGGCGTAACACGTAAAAACAATTCATAAGATTTCACTGTCTACTTCTTTATTTATTTTATCTCTAACTACACTTAATAATTTTTAATAAGAACGCTTTTA
Organism: Marasmarcha lunaedactyla; assembly: GCA_923062675.1. NCBI lineage: Eukaryota > Metazoa > Arthropoda > Insecta > Lepidoptera > Pterophoridae > Marasmarcha > Marasmarcha lunaedactyla. Next base: position 5,510,121 of record OV281350.1, read on the forward strand.
AGTACCGTTATGATAATTTTAAAACACTATGTACTAAGTGATTAAAGCAAAAACATTATAAACATAATCTCGGATCATTTTCTCTTTCAACTTATTTATTAACCGATTATTATTCCCTTTACAAAACAGTGGTAACTAACTGATTATAACATGCTATCTTACATACAACTTTAGAAAACAAGTTGGGCGGGTTTTTGTCATTTTTCTCAAAAATATGATTTTGCACTTAGCATCCTTTTACGGTAGGGCGGCAGAACAGCTGCTGTGTCCACCCTGCACGCGCCCCACTCACGGGAATTCCCGCGCTCGGCAAATAACGCACTACGTGGCAACGTCGCATTTCTCCAACTAAGTACTAAATAATGTTAATTCAAGTTCATTGACTCATTGACCTAGTGTAGCAAATCTACAGAGTGTGTCTCTACGAATTTGCTCAAAATTAAAACTCTGGTTTTTGACCTAATTACTGGACCGATTTCTTTCATTTTTTGTATACTGTTAGAAAAGGCGATAACAAGTATGAGGTTTCATTTATTGCCCATAAGTGGTATCCATACTGTATATCCACTTTAATGTTCATTTACGTATATTACAAAATATATATTCATTTTCCATGCAGTTAGGTAAAATTTTAATATTTTGTCCATTCTGTACCACTCGTATAATCTATTGGTATGACAAATTGCAATTCGTTGATTGGTCGAGAGATATTAAACATTATCGTAGCAATCCAAGCGCTGCATGCTTGAATCATTTGACTAGACAACTTAAATTTTTGTAGCGCTGCATCTAATAATAAATGATTGAATAGGTAAAAATGGAATGTGACACAAAATTTGTTTTGAATAGCTTCTCTAGTACGTAGTACATAGTAACTCAATGGTCGACAATGACGAATTAAAGGCAATTGTGGAAGCTGATGAAACTCAATCCACGGCTGAATTAGCAGCAGCTTTCGACGTTAGCATCAAAACAATATTGGTCCATTTGCGTCAAATTGGCAAGGTAAAAAAGCTTGACAAATGAGTACCCCCCGAACTCAATGACCGCCAGCGCGAAGTACGCGTGGAGACGTGCCTTGCACTGCTCAGCAGGCATACAAATGAAGGAATTCTGAACCGCATTGTTACTTGTGACGAGAAATGGATCCTGTTTGACAATCGTAAGCGCTCAGCAAGTTGGTTGGACCCTGGTTCAGCACCCAAACAATGCCCTAAACGAAAACTTACCCCTAGAAAAGTGATGGTCACTGTTTGGTGGTCTAACGCGGGTGTAATTCATCCAACTTCTTGCCAAACGGGACAAGCATTGCTGCAGATGTGTACTGTGAAGAACTGAACACAATGAGGGAGAAGCTCGCACGTCTCCAACCAGCTTTGGTCAATCGTTCGGCTCCACTGCTCCTGCACGACAACGCGCGACCTCATACTGCACAGCAGACGGTCTCCAAGCTACAAGAGTTGGGGTTGGAAGTTCTCCGTCATCCGCCGTACTCACCAGACCTTGCGCCTACAGACTTCTACTTTTTCCAGAAATTGGATAACTTCTTGGCGGGAAATAAATTCAATACCCGAGAGGCAATACAAAATGCCTTTGAAGAATTTGTTGCCTCCCGTCCAGCTGATTTCTTCAAGAAAGGCATCAATAAGCTACCAATGCGTTGGCAAAGACGCATTGATTGCATGGGTGATTATTTTGATTAATAGAAATAAAAAATATATAAAAAAAATTACGCTTCATTTATTTCGTGAAAAACGGCAATTTCATAGGTAAAGACCTAATAAAATTCTTTTGTGATTTATGTACACCTACTTCCACTGGGTAACGTTATTTTTAACACCCGGCGTAAAAAAGGGGTGTAAGAAGTTTGAACTGTGTATTAGTGTATGTGTGTGTCTGTCTGTATTACTGAGCTGAGTTAATCGAGTGTCCTTAGCCCAGTTTGTTTTCGTTTCAGCCGAATCAAAGTTACGTGTGCTATTTACCGTTTGTTTAAACAAAAAACTTGTTGCATAATTTTGATAAATATCAACCATGATTTTAAGGAAAAGAATCAAAAGTTAGAAACAAATCAGGACACAAAACGAAATAACTTACCTCTTGCGGGTTTGACACCCCCGTGTAGTAGCGATATTGACAGGTTTTCCTCAAAGCATTGTCCGTAATTTGTTTCAAGTACTGTTATTAGGAGAGCTTGTGTGACGAAAACCTGAATGAAGCATACATTACGTGTATTGAAATAAACAGCACTTATTGAAACTTAACGAATATTTTAATAACAACAGAAGGCTCCGGAATAAAACATAATAAGACACATTTAATTTTGTACATAATTTGAGACAAGATGAGAAAACTGTTTCAGGTAATAAAATATTTAATTGTTCTTTTGTTGAAAACGCAATGTTTTATTGTGTAGAGATGAAATTCCTCAAGATCATACATTTTTCGGATTTTCACTTTAACTTGCGTAATTTTTTACAAATAATCTGAGGTGTTTTATTCTACTTTAATAAAAAAATAATAACGTAGAAACTCATATCTTGTATCCACAAGTGGAGACTTATAATCAACGTTTTCGTTCGGTAAAATTGGAGAACTTGGTGAAGGCTGAGATTCAAACCCGAATCCCCTGATGATGATGTCGCCCCTTATATGTGGAGCGCCTACAAAAGACCGGACAACGACGAATTTATTAACGATGACACAACTAAGAAAATTATATGAAATATTTTATAGTCACAGAAACAAAAAGACCAAGATTCTATGATATCAAAATAGAGAGAGCGGGGTTTAAAGGAAAAAATAATACCGCAATTCAGTGTGCAGTGTGTTGGCGTAATAAAAAAGTGCCAATATGTTGGAAACAATTTCTGACCTTATTCGGTATAACCAAACATAGAGGTAAATATTGTTATTTTAATACTATGTTTTGAATAAATAAGTACACTATAAAACACTACGTCATTTAAAGAGCACTAGCCCGGATTGTGAATGATAGACACTTAAATGCTTCTGTTAAAACGTCATATTTTCGCTACATTTTTACCACCAGCTACAACCTTAGATTTGGCATTCCAAAAACAGATGCATGTTCTAAAAGCTTAGAGCTTGCCTCAAAAATTGCTTCCGAAACTGATGCTCAAAAGAAAAGTTAATAGAGAAAAGGGTGCACTCTTTGAGAGCCAAAGCTTTTTATTAGAAACTTAAAGAAGTGTCTGATGGCCTTAAAATATTCTCGTTCGATTGCCAGAAAAACCTTCCTTTGCCGAAAGCCCCAGATCAAATGGCTTATTATTCCCGTCAGCTATATTTTTCTAATTTCATTGTAATGGAGGGTGCATGTAACATTCACCTCGATAAGGCACGCGTATTTACTTACTACTGCACGGAAAATGAATTTAATAAAGATTCCAATTTTGTTGCTTCAGCTGTTGTACACAGGCTTAACAATGCCGATTTTTATAATATCACGAATATCCGTTTGGTCGCAGATGGATGCAGTGGTCAAAACAAGAATTGCATTCTGGTAGGCGAATTCCACTCGAAATGGTCGTCGGAGCATAAAAACATAAATTCGATCGAGTTGGTATTTCCAGTGACAGGCCACTTATTTATGCATTATTAAATATGCACATTTTGCACCCTGACGTAATAAAAGATGTAATAGGAGAAACTTCGACATTGGTCTGGTCAACTGGAGAGACGCCGTTAAAACGGTTTTTAAACATACTACATCTTGGAAATGGCATTTAAAGAATGCAAAAGATTTATTCTGAGGCGCTCAAAACACCAAGCAATGTTTTAGTTAGAGGCGAATTATATTACAAAACAGATATAGCCAAAGCTGAAAACGTACATCAAAGCAATAAAAATATTACAGATATAAGCCCCCAATAACTACCGAATATAGTGCCTGTTAATAAAAATAAATAGACTGATATTTACTTTTTTCAAGAACAAGAAAGTGTTATTGCTCCTCAAATTGTAGAAAATTATTGTGAAGAGGCAATGTCAGGTCCAAGATCTTCGTATATAATTTTTGTTTGTGATGGGTTTGTTTTAATTATTACTTTGAAATAAAATTAAATTAATTTTATTTAAAAAATAAGCTATTGTTGATGCTTTGTGATAGCCCTCATTATATGAAAAGGAATTTAGAAGCAAAAGCGGAAATCTGTACACTAATTAATTTCAAATGCGGCATTCTTAAAAAATTGGTTTCAAATTCGGCAATCTACAAAATTCAAATGCAATTTATGGCTCATTCGTAATGAATCAATGCAAAATCCATTTTTTAATTGTCGTCTTAGTTATTTTAGATTAGATAAAAACTATCTTTGTAACCTTATGAGCTTGAAAGAACAAATAAAAAGTTTTTTCTTATTTACCAAAAAATCTCTAAAAGTCAGATTGCCATCTTTGAAACTAGTCGACATAACAAATCCTTTGATACTTACCAGAGCCAAGTTTCTTAAATATTCTATTTTGGGAAACTCATTGATCATTAACAAAAATCGCCTATCTTCATTTATAGACATCTAAAACAGTATCAACTTATTATTACTGTCATAAACTACTACAGAAGTAATAGAAATCACATTTTCTAAAATAATTTTGTCAGGTAGGTACGTACACCTAGGTAAACGCTATAAAAATACACATTTCAGTATTTATATTTTAACACTGCACAAGTTATGGTTATGGAATAAATAATAAAACAATATATAAATGGTAGTTGTTGATAGGTACCGGTTTATCACGTAGTTTCTTTCAGATATAAGACTCCTGTTTTAACTCTACAATCACTGTTATTAATATTATACTTATTCTGAAGAAAATGACCGTTCGCGCAATCTATCAGCTCGGCCCAAGGGTGTCACTTAGAAATAAATTTAAGGAAATAAATATCTTACTTTCCATTCACAATATATTTTCTTCCTTGTTCACAACAAAAAAGATCTGCACAATGTTAACACAAGAGGAAGAAATATGCTGGCAGCTCATAATAGTAGGCTTCATAAAGTCACCAACTCATTCATGGGTCAATGTATACGCTTTTATAATAAGGTTCCTGAGGATAGCCAAGGTCTTCCTATTGACAAATTCAAAGAAACTATAAAGCAAAAGCTATGTGCTAAAGCTTATTATAAACTATCCGATTATTTGGATGATAAAATTTCGTTCGTTAAGTTCTTCGTCCCGATGAATATCTAAGGCGTCATTGTCACTAAAGTACCTCTTCTTATGGTAGCGTCGGGCGACGGGTCGCTCACTTCCCTCTAATCGTCGTTTGGATACTTGGGGGAGGGAGACTTAACAGATAAGATATCTATCATTAAGAATCATTTTGTATAGACATAAAGAGACACTGTCAATTTATTTTGAAAAATATATACCCGGTATAAATACACTCGGCGTCACAAAAATAGCACCTTTCGAAAAAGCAACTTTAAAATACTTTTACTCAAACTTTGTCCATAGTAAGGGTATGATTGTAGGATATCATTGGAAAGGTTATTTAATTGCCTATTAGAAATTACAAACATGTGTATATGTTTTAAAGCTTTTAATAAAAAAATCTTAAAAAGGATAAAAGTTACAAAAACTAAATTTAAAAAAACATAAAAAAATCTCAAATCAGTCCTTAAAATCTAGTGTTTCCTCCCCTTGCTTTGATGACAGCTTCCATCCGATCCTTCATGGACCTCACGAGGGTCACCACTCTCTCTTGGGGTATGTTCCCCCATTCTTCCTTCACGGCATCCTGAAGCTCTTGGAGAGTGGTGGGAGCAGGATCACGTGCTCGTATGTGTCTCTTTACATCGTCCCAGAGATGCTCGATCGGGTTTAGGTCTGGGCTTCGTGCTGGCCACTGCATAACAGGAATCTCAACCTCTTCCAAGTAGTCCCGCACAGAAAACGAAGTGTGGCAACGGGCGTTATCGTGCATTAACATGAAACCATCGCCAACAAAACCGGCATACGGGACCACATGGTCTTGTAAGATTTCTGTTATGTACCGCCCAGCATTCAGCGACCCTTGCCCGCGACCACCGCCAGTCCGAGAGACGCACACAAGTTCCGTTTTCCCTTCAACGGATATGCCACCCCAGAACATACAGGAACCACCTCCGTATTCGACGGATTCCTCTATACACGCTTGGGTAAAACGTTCCCCTCTTCTTTGGTACACCATTCTGCGTCTATCGTTGCAGAAAAGACATACTTGTGTCTCATCGGCAAAGAGAACGGCTCTCCACTGGTCAAGCGTCCAGTTGACATGCTCCTGAGCAAATTGTAACCGCTCTCTCCGATGTCGCACAGTCGATTTTGGGCCTCTAGCAGGTCTGTGAGCTCTTAATTCCTTTTCTTTCAATCTTCTTCTAATCGTAGAGACACTCACAGACGTTCTAAGAGCTGACCGGAGCTCTTGTTGCACCTCAACAGCATTGCTGAAGCGGTGGCGCAACGACGTAGATACAATGAAATGGTCGTCTCTTTCTGATGTACAACGTTTTCTTCCGGATCCACGTCTTCGGGTATAGCCACTAGTCTCACGGAACCGTTGGTATACTCGTCGTACTGCAAATCGGCTAAGGTTCAACTGTCGAGCAACGTCAACCTGTCGCAGTCCTGTTTGCAATAGAGCAACGATTTGAGCGGCTTCTTCAGGGGTTGTATCCATCTTCAGGTACAGTTCTTTTGCGTATGTTGTTCCAGTGTGTTCACTCTAAAGTCTGAGTAGCGACTGACCCATTTCTTACCTGGACATAACATTTTATACCCTTTTAAGGTAGCCCAACTAGCGCTCCTTAAGTGAGCATTTTTTCCAATATCTTATTGATTGGTCCCTGGTTAGAAATGGTAATTGATTTTTTAATGATACAGGTAATGAATGTAAAGATATTGAAGTGCATTTTACAATGATATTTTTTTACGCGTGGTATTTATGCCCAGATTCTAGGAGCAATTTACTGAAAAAAACATAAAGTTGCGATTTTTGTGACGCCGAGTGTATTTGAATTTGAATTTGACTGGATTTGCAAAGCAATAGAATTTAACATATCCTTTTTACAGCAACCTGCAAGACAATGCCTCTAACTGAGTACCAAGTAAGATTAAATACAATAAAAACTAAAATAAACATCGCTGATATATTTTATTTTTGTCCAAAATTTTAATTAGCGCAGAAGTTACTGTTGACGAATACTTGAACCCTGAGTTTCTATGAATTTATTTCAAAAATAGTGAAATGTACTTAACGAAAAACTTAAAGGCGCGCCTTCGAATCGCTTAAATGTCGAAATCGCTCACTTTACAGTACTTTACTACGCACTACACACTACTTAACTAACAGTACAGTACTCTAACTTAAAAGTAAGACTAACTAATCAAAAAAATTTTTCGGTTTACCTAATTTTTTTTTCTTCCGTAACAGCAGTCAAAAGACGACCACTTCTTTTGTCGTAGTTAAAATTTAACCGAGTGCACTTAAACTCGTCATACCAGCGGTACACAGTTGCTCAAGCAGGCGCCTATCACGCACGTTAAATAACCCAGATTATAAATAGATCTATTCAATGTGGAAGAATTCCATAGGCTTTGAAGATTGCTAAAATTAAACCACTTCTAAAAGTCAATAATCCCACAATTTTGAAGGCTATCAGATCTATAAGTCTGCTGAGTTTTCTCTCCAAATTGGTCGAAAGAGTGGTGCATATGCAACTCTTTGAATACTTAGAAAGTAACTCGATATTTAGTTTGTTACAGGCTGCGTTCAGAAAAGGTAGAGGCACAGGAACATAAACACAAGATGAGGGTTTTTGGACATTTTTGACCTTTCTGGATGCACTCAATGTAGATTTAATAATATCAAAGATGACTTATTACGGTTTCGACAGTAAAACGATAAAACAAAAAAAAAAGATAAATGTCAATATCAACAGGTGGAGGGAGCAAGAGCAAGAAGGAGTTCCTATATGGTATGGTATACCTCAGGGCTCAATTCGAGGGCCGGTCTTATTTATTTTGTATAGTTTTGACGTCGTTATTGAAATTCATCGCGTAACTATCACTTATACGCCATCGGTGTCCAAATGTATACAAGCTGTGACACAAAAACACAAAATTTTTAAATCAGTTTCTTGAATAAGGACCTTTAAATATATGCTCTTGGTACAGAAATAATTGTTTATACTTCGAAAACAAAGTTAAGATTTTGGGGGAAGTAAACAAGTTAAAAGTTGCGTGAATGTCAGTTAAATGTTGTTATAGAAAATTTGAAATAATCGAACAGGCTGGTAAGCTAGGCGACAATCTGGACTCTAAGTTTAGATTTGAAAAACTTGTTTCAAACACTGCTACATCCTGTTTTTATGGTCTAAACGTACTATATAAAGTTAGAACCATGCTAAGTATGAAAATGCGAGTTTATGCGTGTCCCTCATCTTATCAAAACTTAATTACGCTGACTTAGTTATATTGTCTTGTCGCCTCAGCAGGTTTAGAAAGCCAACGTCGTTGGTTTACAAAACGTCCGTTTACGCGTAACGTAAAAAAAGCTGAAAAACTTAAAATGAAAACCGTAAAATGCTTATTAATTGACGTCATCCAGTTAAATATTCCAGAATATTTTATATTTTTTAATATATTAATTAAAAAAGAATGGTTTCGCTTACAACATAATTTTAATACCAGAAAGGGTTGGAATGATTAGTGAAGTATTTATAAATTATTTTCTTCTTTTTATAAAAAATGTTTAGTTGGTGTTCCTCATTTATACGTCATTATTACCTATCGGGGTGCCTGAGGGCCAAAATGACTTGCTTTAGGCAGTAATATATCCCGTACCAGAGTAACACATAGACTTTATAAAGATGTTTTGTTAATTGGCCGAATATAATGAAAAGTGTCAAGTAAGTTTTTGGCATGCACTACTAAAACCGCAAGAGTTACAAAAATATAATGCACGGTGAAAATGTTTCTCTCCAATAGTTCTATATGAAAGACCACGACATCATATATTATCTATATTGTAAGTGAAAGCCATTATAAATAAAGTCATATATTATAAATATAATAAAATAGTATACTTTATTTCCAATGCCCATTGTGAGTTAACAGATTGATTCTTATCAAATAATACTCCTTTCTATTTTGATATTTAAACTGGATCAACTTTTTCTTTTACGCTACGTAATTTGCCGAGTGCGCGACCCGAACACGGATAGACGAGTGCGGGTAAAGGTATAAGTCGTTGATGGTTGTGTCCTTTGGCTCATGGCATATGCCTAGTGCACTCATTGCGTATGCTGAAAAATATCAGTCACGTTGGCGACACAAGCCTACGTCATAGTTGCCATATATTTGTTTTGTTCACATAAGTATTATATATATTAATGTATGTAAAAAAGAACATAACCTCGTTCAAAAGAAAAAAAGATCTGCAAAATGTTAACACAAGAGAAAGAAATATGCTGGCAGCTCATAATAGTAGGCTTCATAAAGTCACTAACTCATTCATGGGTCAGTGTATACGCTTTTATAATAAGGCTTCTGAGGATATTCAAGGTCTTCCTATTGACAAATTATTAAATTTAAGAATTAAAGAAACTATAAAGCAGAAGTTGTGCGCAAAAGCATATTATATACTATCCGATTATTGGATGATAAAAGCCCTTGGGTATAATCCCCTCATTAACAGAATTGTACTAGTATTTGTAACAAAACATGTGTAATGTGTCTGTTTGTTCGTTGAGTTCTTCGTCCCGATGAATATCTAAATAGTCATTGTCACTAAAGAACGTCTTCTTATGGTAGCGTCGCTCTATAATATGGTTGAGGAGGGCGATGGCTGGATCCCGCGTTAACTCGTGAAAGGGTGCTGTTTGAGGGTGTTCGTCGTTTGGATACTTGGGGGGAGGGAGACTTGCCGAGCTAACAAATGCAGATAAGAATAATTTTGTATAGACATAAAGTGACTCTGTAAATTTATTTTGAAAAAATATAACCGTGAAGTTTCTTGCTAGTTCTTCTTAACGAAGGTTTTTTCGAACTGGTGGTAGAGTCATGTTTTATTTGACGTCAATAAGAACAAGTAATTGTCAATGTAGAGAAATAAATATTTCACTTCATTTCAAGTGGCGTCTGGACAGTCACGTCAGCATGGGTTGCACTCGGAGTGATAGACCTTGTGGTAAGGTAGAATTTGGTGCTGATTACGACTTTATTCCAAAGGGAATAAAACATTGCAAAGAGCAGATCTGTTTTTGTGATATGATTAAAGTTTGTATGCAGTATCAAATGACATGTCGACATGCAACCATGATTGGTGTAATCTAATCGAATGTTAAAAGCATTCAGTTTCTCACTAAAGCCTATAAACATAGGTACATGATCACCCTGAGGGTATATGACGACTAGGTCCTGAACAAAATCAAACCAAATATTTACTTTCAACTTATTGTACACTGATATAGATAGATTTTGTTTAGTTTTAATTAGTTTGAGGTCCATAATTTTGTTGTTATGTATATTATTGGCATGGCAAAGGAGTTTGATTTCCGTCTCACTTGATGGAAAGAATAATTAAAGTAGAGGCCTAAGTCAGAAAAGTCTCTTAAAGTTAAGACTGTAAAGTTAATGAATTGGCTAAAAACATTGAACTGTCTCAAACTCAATACTTTATTCTAATCAATAACAAGTTTGGCAGCTACGATGCTACAGACAGACACACAGATATAAAAGTACACTTTCCCTCTTTTTATGTCGGGGGTTAAAAAAAAAGAGTTCTAAGAACTTCAGTAATAAGAACCTGCAAACTCAAGAAAAATGTCAAGACTTAGGGGAGGTTATTTTTAACGTTTTAGTTGGTGTGAACAAGTTGAATTTATTTGGCGGGGATAAACGTGTCTGCGTCTTAGGAAACCTGGATTCTTTTATTCTATATTTCGTTGCTCTGATCGTGAATTAACCCTCGAACACTTCATTACACAATGATTCAATAACGTTTAAATACAGATTTTTTAACATAAAGAGTAAGTTGGTCAAAATGGTTTATATTATTTTCTCCGAAACTAACGCACACTAGCAGCGCTTGTATCCGCCATATTGTCGCGGCCCTTCCCTAGACTCCCTCAGTCGATCCCTGCGTTGTAGCGAGTGCGCGTGTGTCCAGAAAGTTCGACGACCATAAATTATCGAATTTGATGTTATTTTTGGTAAGATTTCTCATTCTATTTCGTCTAATAATCTTTGTTTTTGTGTTGTTTAGATGCAGAGTGTTATAGGTTAACTATTAGTTCACTGTTTGGTGACATCTTAGAAACAAATTATTGACTACTTTTTAGCTGAGATTAATTTTTTTACCAAAAACGTGCTTGCGGCCATTATGGCTCACGAGGTAGGTGGCAAATATGGCCTGTAACGTATTTTTATTAAATGTTGTTTCTTTTTCTTTTAAGGCAACACGAAAACCAATTTTGCAATCCACGCACTCAAAGCGGTGAGTAGCTTTCAGTGCAACAGGTATATGGTAGGTCGATGGCCAGAAATGTTTTTGAAGATCATGATTTTATTTATGTGAATGACCAATAATGTAGAATCTCCAATCAAGAAAATATCACACCAGAACCAACTACTTCGGCAATAGAACATGAATCTTGTAACGTAAACGAATCTATTAATGAATCTGATATGAGTAATGCGATTTCTAATAATGCTACGTCGCCTTTACGAAACCAGAACAAAACTCTACCTGGAAGTTTTGACAAAGTTGTAGTTCCCGTTGCAACGTCAGCACAGTCACCAACTTCAAGAGATCGTAACTTTATAAAGCCATTCCAATTAAACCCCATACTAGAAATAGCACCCACAAAAACTACTAAGCGAGGCAGGAAGGCTGCGAAGTCGACATTGCTTATTTTGACCCCGATAAATGTATTGATAGATCCATTATAAAAAAAACAAGACCAAATCGAAAAGACTATGAATAAAGCCAAAAAGGAAAAGGTAAGGGTAAAAAGATCAAGTCGAAATCTAAGGAGGTACTAATGTCTAGCTCGGAGGAAGAAACCTTTGTACGACGACAGTTCTGACGAAAGTCCTGATAGGAGCGATGTTGCTGATGCTAAGTGTCTGTATTGTGAGGGTCTTTATTCTATGGATAACAGAGGCAAACAACGAATTCAATGCCTATGTTGTAAGTGATGGGCTCACGAAGAATGCTCACGAGTGGAAACCGCTGTTTTCTTCTGTGAATTTTGTTCTGAAAAGTAATGAAAAAATAATTTCTTTTAGATTTAGGTTTTATTTGTTATGGTAGACAATATGGCTCACTTCAAATGTGGCCAATTTGGCCCCAGGTCATATTGACCTACCCTGTTTGAATTTCAAGGATTCGTGAAGTTAAAAAAAAACCGTTTAAGTTACTTTTCGATGTTTATAATCTTAAAATTATAATTGTTGATTACCATTAAGTACTCAGAACTGATTTAACCAATAAAGACTGTTTGATCTCATAAATCTCGTAATTTATTTCCAAAAAAGCTTATAATGTGCCATATTACCCGAAGTTACTCTAGTTCTGACTAAAACCAACTCTTTACTCTGTTTTTGAAGATAAATTTGTAATAGACCACTTGTTAAACATTATTTGGACTGAGTAGCTATCTGATGAAGTATCAAACACGGATTAAATCTCTTTTAAAGCTATGTTGTTGGTTGTAGTAATATTTTTTAGTAGATTCGTTTACGATGTTGTTTTAATAAAACTTGAATTTACTATGAAGGGTATGCACGTGCAAATCCTTTCGGTTTCTTTCATTTGAAGACCCGGACTAAGCTGTATGTGATTGATTGTAATATTTTTTTCAAGCTTGGACTCGTAGCCATTTGTCAAATGAGAGCGAAATTTATCTTCACCTGTTTTCGAGTCATTAAGCTCACTTTTTACAGGCTTGACACGTCTTTAATTTTCTGTACCATTATGTATGTTATCAAGAAAGTTAAATACTGTTACCGTATTATTAAGTTCCAAATTTATATTCGGTATAAAATAATTTGGAGCATCAGCGGAAGCGAAATACGGTGGGTCAAACGGAGGAGGTGATGGTGGTAAGAGCATCTGTGGTTGAATATGAAAAACAGACGGATCAGAAGGCATGAATTCAAATGGTATTTCTGTTTGGTCATAAAATACATACTCATATATTGGTGGTTGGTTATTAGGATAAAAGGGCCACGGTATTGGCAATGAGCTGGGCTCAGGTTCAGGTGGTGGATCAGGCGAACCTGGTGAACCTGACGATTGTGTCGTCTGTGTAAGTGTCTGGTTTTTATGAGATTGTGTTACTTCATACTTGTTATCTGAGAATAATTTCTTATTGTCTTCCATACTATTAAAGTAACCATCATAGTCTCCTGAGGTGCTTTCACCATTCCGTATATTTTTATCTTTTTTATTTCGTCCTGCATGCTTGTAGAAAGAGTAGTAGTTATTTAAGTTTTTATCATGAAAATGGCTTAGTTCTGGCTTATGTAGGTATCTTTTTGTATATTCTTCAGTACTATATTTTACATTATAATCACTCATAGAATTTGTATTTAGCTTTTGCCTCTTGTTTTGTGTCTTTATTTTGTTTTTTCTCAAAACCTTTGTTTTCGTTGTTGTAGAACTATTTTCAAGCGGGGATTGTGAATAAGTTATGGCATTAGTTGTGTGATTTTGCTTATATGTGTTATTCAACTTTTTTCTATGGCCATCCTTAGTGCCAAGGTTTTTCATAATTGGAGTACGTAGTTCTAGTTTATTATTGGGCACAGTAGAAATATTAGGCATAATTGTAATATTCATGCCTTGGGTTCTTTTGTAATTTTGTTTTGTTTTTAAAATAAGTCTTATTTTGCCATCCAAAATTAAGGATCTATAGTTATTGGTATAGGCGTTAATATTGTGAACTTCATTATTATTTGTGTTTCTTTTCGATTGTTGATATTTTATATGATTATTTTGAATGTTTTCAAGTTCGTTTCGACTCACTGCTGTATAAGAGACGGTGCTTGAGGCTTTCGTCGTATATGTATTTTGTTGGTTTCTGACAATAATTTGAAACTTTAAGTTATTTGATCTTTTTGTTTCAAGACTTTCATTCTTTAGATTTAATAAAACACTGTCGGATAACATAAAGTTTTTCTTTTTATTCCTTGTCATTCGTTCCACTGATGATGCCGTGACTGTGGAAGTAGTTGTTTGTTTCGTAGGAGCAGGTTTAATTTTGATCAAATACGTGTATGGTTTGGTATCCGGGGAAATATGTCCATTAAAATAATCATAAAATAATTTTTTATTCATTTTTGATTGTAAATAGATGTTCTTCAACCTTTCTATTTCACTATTTGGTTCTAAATATCTTAATAATTTACTGTCTAAGCCAGTCTTATAATTATAGTAAAAAGCATATCCTAGATGTATAATTATAGCACTTTCATAAAGAATTATCTGAAAAAGTTATTTTAATATATGTATATATTTTTATATCACTAGTCAAGAATAAAACTGACAATAATAATACACATGTACGAAATAGATTTGAAATATACCCACCCATCTCATTTTTAATTTAAAAAATAATATTTTAGTCCATATTTAAATCAAGAAAGAAAACTGCCCTATCGAACCGGTAAAGAATATTCTATTGTAAATATTCCTATCGCAATTCAATTTTAAATACAATAAAACGCTACGAACAGTTTGATACTCAACATGACGCATTACAAAATATGTTGTATATTACTCAGCATGGAATTTAATCACAAATATTCGCAGTTATGTAGAATATTGCTTCTTACGAATTTAATAATATGGTATAAAATAAACTAGAATTTCAAAGGCGTAGCTCAAGATCTTGATAAAATAAAATATTCTTATATTATGTAGTTCCGTTACGATAGCCTCGGATGACGGGCTGCACACTTCTCTCTAATATGATTGAGCAGGTTTGTGGCTGGCTCTCGCGTTTAGCTCGTGAACGTGTACCGTTCTGGATAGTTTGCGGGAACGGAGTCTTGCCAATCTAATAGATGTAGATAGGTATTATTTTGCAAAATCATTGTAATTGTTTTGAAAAAATAACCGCTTTGAAGTTTCTTCCCAGGTCTTATACAAGAATTAAAATTATAGCTTACATTTTATCTGGGTAATGTTTTAACTGGGATAAAGCAATGTTTAGAAAAAAAATAAAAGCATCAAAACCACCCGGCGAAGCGCCAGGACCAAATTAAGTACTATTTCCAACTTTTCAAGAAAAGCGACTTTGGTTCAAAACAAAAGAAACGATCATGGGAATTTCATACTTCACTACAGTGAACTTTCGAACTAATGTACACCGTACTTCTATACTTTTGAACTTAAGTTAGGTAAAGTTCAGTAGTGGAGTCGTTAGTGGTATGGTTGCATGTCAGCGCATTTCAGTATATGGGAGAATGGTGTGTCGAAGTTAATATTTTCGCGATTCAGTGTTATAGCAATTTCATTTAAGTATTTGCATGTCATCGTATAGAAGAATGATGTCTCGAAGTAAGTACTTTCAGAGTTTCATGTCGTCGCAATACAGTATTTCCCAGCATCGTTAATCTAACTTCCATGGCTGAGTCCAGTTACTTAGTGTCGAAAAATAGGTCATATTTTCTTATTTGAAATACCCAAACAAATTTTATTATTATATTATTATTATATATTTAGCCAGAATTGACTTATCGCTGGCAATACTGATTCACGCACTCCAAGCGGAGAACGAATTGAGCGTGACTGGCTGAGTGACTAACACTCTCGTTCCCTCGTTTGGTCGGTTTTGCAAACTGCAAATATTTCTGAAAACTGCAGCATTTCGGGATAGATTCCGCTATTTAGCTACAAGGTGTTAGAACAATCAGCAATGGTGGTGGGAATCACCAATAAAGCAATCCATGTCTAAGCTGACATTTGTTAAAAAAAACATTACAAAAACCTGCTGTTCGAGAAGCATCAAGCCTTGCAGCTTCAGAGTAAACGAATGTGAGAGTAACTCTATATCCTATTTATAATTATATAATATTAAATCTTTTGTGTAATTTTTGAAAAGAACAATAAGCATATGTGTAGGTGTATACTCATTTACGGTAAATGTACGTTTATAAAATATTCCTCATACGTTTTGTAAGCTTCAATCAATTACCTTAGTACAATCAATCTGTTTTTTTCTTTTACGGAACTAAACTAAACTTAGGCAAAAACCCATGGAATAGGGTGAGAAGGCAGCGGCCCACGACCCGTCAGTCGATGTCGGCAAGTCGTAAATATCTTATCGCTTAATACAAGTATTAATTGCGATGTATGATCGTGATTGGCTGATTGAGTAACGCGTCACCGCCACATTACTCCCCTCCAAGACCGAAGGTCGTAAGTTTGAAGGGATAAAACAAATAAACCGCAAAAGATCGATAATTCGACAGCAATATGATTTATGTATAATAAGACAGGTGAACGAGGTTTGATTAGTTCTTTAGTTTTTAATCATTCGTACATCTGCTATCTTTGAAACAAATAGTTTCTATAGGCTTCTACGACCCGTAACTCAAAGCCATCTTCTTGAAGTATTAATTGTGGTAGGATCTATGAATATTACTGAACTTTATTTTAATTTTAAAATTACCTCAATAAACTCATTTTTTTTTTGTTCCCCTCCGCGGGAAGGGCAGGAGGATAAAAATGCTCTGACGCATACTCTGGCGCGATTCCAAAGTTATGTGGGACTCGTCCCGACGCCTACCAGAACCATACCCACTAAAAACCCCCTGTCGGCTCGTGCATTTTTGCCACTCAGCCTTCATCGGAGCGACGGCCAATTGGAGAAAGAGGCCGCGCTAGCGAGGCCCTTAAGGGGTCACCCGCTGGGATTTACATAGCACTGAAGGTGCTCAAAAATTAAAAGTAAAATAAAAATAAAAACATTAAAATGAAAAGTAAATAATGAAAACATTAAAAATTGAAAATTAAATTTGCATTAATTCGGATTTACGTTAGAATTAGAATTTGCGGCCTGAAGGGCCTCGAGATCTACGGTTATCTTCGAACGTTCGCTTGTGTGCACGTTTCTCGGTCTAGCGATTTTGTATGCCGAATCTAGGACAGGAGCAGTATATGAGACTGATTTTCGAACAAGAGAATTGGGATGGGATTCGGCGCGTTTGAAGAACGATTCTGAGAGTGTTTTTAGATACTGTTGTACTGTAGGCAGTTCAAGATCTCTGTGCAGGTCCGCGTTGCGCACGTACCAAGGTGCGTTTGTGGCCCTGCGGCAGAAGAGGTTTTGAACTACCTGCAGTTTGTGCAGGACGGAGGGTTTGGCGTGAGCAAAGACTGGCGAAGCATATGACATGACTGGTCTAACGCAGACCTTATAAAGCGTACGTTTGTTTCTGAAGGACATTTTACTTTTTCTACCTAACATACTGTAAAGCCGGCCTAGGTAAAAACGTGCGAGTTTCGGGATGAGAGTGCCTTGCATTCTCAATTGGAGATTGTCGGGGATACGACTGCGTCTGTAGTCGAAGTAAACCGCAGAGCTCTTCTCTGGGTTCACATCGATACGCCATTTTTTAAACCAAGCACCGAGGGTGTTAATAGCCTTTTGAAGTCTGGTGACGAGACCCGAGGCTCTGCGGCCTTTGGTGTAAAGGGCAGTGTCGTCGGCAAAGAGAGCGAGTTCGACGACTTTAGCTGGGATGGGAATGTCGTTAGTGTATACGGTATACAAAAGAGGGGCGAGGACTGAGCCTTGAGGGACTCCAGCCTTTATGGGACGAGGCGCGGAGAGCGTGCCTTCATGTTTGAAACGAAACGTGCGGTCTTTGAGAAACGACGCGATTATCCTAACTAGGCGAGCCGGTAAGCCTATTTTATAGAGTTTATAAACGAGACCGCTGTGCCAGACTTTGTCGAAAGCCTTGGCTACGTCAAAGAAAACTGCGATCGTTTTCTTTCGTTTCGGATAGAAGCCGTCGAGTATGTACTCGACGATTCGATGGACTTGCTGAGGGCAGGAGTGCTTAGCGCGAAAGCCGAACTGGTGGGGAATTATGAGAGGATCGCCGTCCGTTGGAAACAGATGGTTCCGCATTCGAGAGAGTATGACTCTCTCGAGAAGTTTAGACATTGCCTTGAGGAGGCTGATGGGTCTGTGATTAGCCGGGACATTAAGAGGTTTACCCGGCTAGGGTATGCCTATGACTGTCGCTTCTTTCCAAGCTTTTGGAAAGTAGCTAAGGTCGAAGCAGGCATTGAAAATGATAGCTAACAAGGTAAGCACCTGTTGAGGCAGGTGCTTAAGTGCGTGGTTGGAAATACCATCCGCACCCGGAGCCTTTCTGGACTTTTGACTTTTGATGTGAAGCGAGATTTCATCATTAGAGACTGTGACGGGGTCGGCGGTGATGGGGAGAGAGTTTCTACGGAGGACTTCGGCCTCCACCGCTTTGATGTGATTGGGATTCGCGGGTTGCGTGCTGGGCGAGCATTGAGACGCAACGCTGTCAGCGAAGCATTCGGCTTTCTCTTCGTCTTCGAAGGCGATAGAGCCATCGGGACGAGTGAGAGGAGGGACGTGAGAGGCGGCGTCTACGCGTAAGGCTCGGGCCATTCGATAATACGCTTGGTGGGACGGGGAGATATACGCCATGAGATCGTTCATCTGGGCGTCTCGGAGTTCCGCGAGGCGAGATCTAACTTTCCGTTGCAGCTGATTCGCAGCTGTTCTATAGGCGGGCGTGGGATATTTCTTGGCTCTCCGGAGAGCCGCGTTCTTAGCTTTAATAAGATTGCTAATGGCTAAGGGAAGCGTGGGTTTGCCTTTCTTAGCAACCTTTTCGTTTACACTGATGGCTGAGTTGATAGCATCAGTGAGAGAATTTACTAACGAGTCTATTTTATCCGGGCTATCTAATTGATCGGGCGAGATCGCGAGCGGAGAGTTTGGGGCCTCTAAGGCAGAAACTATCGTGTTTTTAAAACCTTTCCAGTCAGTAAAGGTCTTAGGAGAAGTGACGTTAACGTTAGGCGGTCCTAGCACGAGGGAGACGGGGCGGTGGTCAGAACCTAGGTCATCGAGCGGTTTGATAGACCTGAGGTCGAGGTTGATATGCTTGACGATTGCAAAGTCGAGGATGTCCGGAGAGTGGTTCGGGTTGTCGGGATAGTGAGTGGGAGTGATAGGGGAGACGACGTCTAAGTCGAGTAAGTTGGTGATGTCGAGGAGAGCTATACCGCTTTGGTTGGTTGATAGGCACGTCCAGTCAGTATGTTTGGAGTTAAAGTCTCCGAACATAATGACTGAACGGCCGAGGGCGAGAATGGTCTCAAAGTCGCTGCGGATAGGTTTGGTGCCACAAGGTATGTAGACTGAGGCTATGATGATGGTCGGATGACCAGTCATAGCCAATCTACACACGGTGGCTTCCATGTTAAGGAGAGGAGGGGTAGGGAGAGGACAGCAATGGAATCCTCTTTTGTAGTAGATAGCAGTGCCGCCGAAACCGTCGCAGTTAGGCCTATCGTTACGTGTAAACGCGTATTTAGGAATCGCGAATCCCCTGGAGCGATTAGGAGTGAGCCATGTCTCCTGGAGAAGAAAAAGATCTGGGTCGTTGTTCTGAAGGAACAGTTTAATCTCGGGAAGGTTAGAGCTAAGGCTACGAGCGTTAAAAGATACTAGGGATAAGCCCTTAGGTTTAATACGACTGGACGCGAGATTCGCGGGTCTAGACATTAAAATTTATTTATTTAAAATTTACAAAAATAAAAGAATTTACAACGAACTTAGGAGCGAGTGATGCTCGGCTAACGCGAATAACCGCTCTTGAGGAGAGCGGGCGGCTCGCAGTTTGCGTGCGAGTACGGAGATTTCGTTAATGTCGACGTTTTGGATGACGTCGAACACGGTCTTCATGTCCTCAGCCAACGACGACTGAGGGGAAGATGACAACGCGGGACGCGGCCCTACGGGAGCTACGGGAGCTGGGATGGGTCGGGAAGGTGCAGGCGGGACGGCCGGACGCTGCCTCCAAGACAGAGCTGGAGTAGGCGTCGGCTGAACGGGCTTTGCTTCCGGGGGACCCCGGTTGCGCAGCGGCGGGAAGTTGGCAGGAGTGAGTGGCGGCGCCGGTTTAGGCGCGACCCTCTTGGTGGTGGAGTGCGGAGCGCGCGGGCAACCCCTGTAGTTTGCTGTATGGCCGGACTGGCCGCACAGCACACAGGCAGGGGGGGAAGTGGATTCGGGAGTGCGAGTGCACTCCTTAGTGAATTGAGGATCCAGGCACTTTACGCACCTGGGGGGAGCTGAACAGTTAGCCGCTGCGTGGCCATATAGCTGGAAGCGGTGGCACTGCCCAGGGTGACCGCGGGGGTTGGGACGCTCGACGGAGATGTTCGAGAGTCCGCAGATTGTGCGAGCCTCTTTGAAAATCTCCTTCGAGTCGGGAGTGTTGGACAGGATTACTAGCGCTAACGGAAAACGCCTACCGCGGTTGGAGTGCATCTTGTGCACTGCTGTGACCGGGAAACCCTGAGACTTAAGGTCATCGAGAATGTCTTCGTTGCTGAGTTCGAACGGGACGCCCCGTAGTACTGCGCGGATCTTACGCTCCTCCGGGAGGGCGTAGGTGTGATATGCGATTTGGTTTAATCCGAGTAACCTGGTAAACTCGCGGAAGTCGACGACGGTCGCTAATTGGATTTTGATTGTATCGCCAGCGTTGGCGGCTTTTAAGTAGTTAATTTTGTGCACTTTGCACAAGTTGGAAACCGCGGTCCAGCGCGCTTTTTCACGCAGGAATACGGGCGGAGGGAGCTGAGGCTTCGGCGGGACGGGAGCGCAGCGCGTCGCTGGCTTCGATGTGACCGACGGAGACGCGGTTACTACGAGCGATTTTAACGGCGCGGGGGCTGGTGTTGAAGACACCGGGGAGGGCTCGGGTATTGAAGATACCGAAGCTTTCTTAGAGCGCTTCTTGGAGCGCTTGGCGACGAGTTGAAACGCGGGCTCAGGAGAGCCGGTTAAGGTGACGGCATCTGACGACGTATCAGACGCGGGTTCGGAGTCGCTCCCGGGAGCGGTACGCTTACGACGCGACGCGTGAGAGGATGCGACCGATTCGCAGTCCATTTCGGACGAGGCGGGAGACGCGGGAGAGCTTAAGACCTGAGGGGTCTCGACGTTGGAGGCCTGAGGGGCCGGGGTTGAGGCCTGAGGGGCCGGGGACGCGATAGTTGCCTGTAAGGCCTGCGTTAGTACGTCATCTGGGATGGGGATGCCGGAGGCAGCGAGTGCTTGGGCGAACGACCTAAGTACGTTGACAAGGTCCATTGGAGGGCTTGGTCCTACGATATGTAATAAATAAATATATAAAAATGCCTAGGTTCCCTAGCAAACCTAGCACCTAAACCTCCCTACCCGCGGTAGGGGGGCTGGGGACGACGCGAAGTGGTGCCCCTAGCTCGGACAGCACTGTACCGTCACCCTGGGAAAGGCCCAAGTGCAATGGGATCGGGTCTGCCGGTTTCTCCTTGGCCTGAAGGGCCTTGGAAGCGCACCGGGGCAACGCTATCAGGCTTAGTTGTCACCGTTAAGTATCCACCTGATCAAACGCGAGTCTACTACGGAGTGTGTCGTCAATAAATTGACAACAAAAACCGGCCGTAGACCTGACGGAGTTGGGTTGCACTAAAAGTGCGGGATTGACTACGTTACGACCGGCCGGAGCCGGCCGCAGAGCGAGTCTCTGACTACGTACAGGCGCCAAGCGTCGAGTACGCAGCCAGAAAGACAGCCCGAGTCTTGCAAACCACTATCGAATTTAATCGACCGCGGTAAGCTCAACCCTGTTGTTGCTGCACTCACCGGAGTGAGGTTTTTACTTCGAGGGGTGCACAGAGTGCGGGATTGACTACGTTACGACCGGCCAGGGGCCGGCCGCAGAGCGAGTCTCTGATTACGTAGCAAGCGCCAAGCGTCAGGTACGCAGCCAGAAAAACAGCCCGAGCTTCGCGAACCACTATCGAATTTAATCGACCGCGGTAAGCTCAGCTCTGTTGTTGCTGTGCAAGAGACCGACTTACTTGCAGCCGATCGAAACCGACCGCAGAGTAAGCCCTACAGAGGCTAACAGCGTATGAGTGTTGCTACGAGTTGACGTCGTGAGACGACAATCGTGACTCAACGGCTGGGCGACCGCGAACACGTCCGAGCGGGGCCGGACGCAGAACGGATCTGAGAGTGGCGTTTGAGTATTGCTACGAGAGAAGTCGTGAGACAACAATCGTGACTCGGCAGCCGGGAGCGACCGTCAAACACGTCCGAACGGGTCCGGACGCAGATGAGGTCTGTGAATAAACTCATGCATTTAAATTTTTTTTATTCTAAGTTGTCATCGTTGAACATTTTCAAACATTCAGAAACAAATTCATAATTTGAAATCTGTGAAAAGGGGTGATTCGGATAGTTACGACACGAGGGACCAAAATATTTTTTTGGGGTCAACGTTCTGGATAGGTCATAGGGTATGGATATATATGGGGGAAGAGGGTTCCTAAGCAAACTACCCTACAAGCAGTATATACCCGGTAAGAATTTTTTTTTTGAAGAAACTTCCCCTTTAAGTTTTCAAGCAATATTTAGAAATTCGGAAATTCCGCACCTTGCAAAAATACCGTAAAGCAATTGATCGGCTTAATTTTATCATTTATAACCTTTCGTAATTTTATAAAATAAAATTCTTTTGAATCGACAAGTTCAACTGTAAGGCACATAAAATGATCATTTTCAGGGGATGGATGATGTCAGATGAGCTTGGAAATTCACAACTTGTTGGGTATGAGTCAAAAGGTTACGTTATTTGGACACCGCCTTGCAAATTTCGGTTATGACTCTCTGCCTCTTCTCACTGTTACTATATGCCGCCAACATATTGCAGTTTGCTTCACGATGTTTAAAACAAGGAGGTAATACTTTTGTTTTAGAATTAATCTTTGCCACAGGTCAGATAATTGAATCAGATATGTATAATAAGTATATATTTATGTAGGAGATCTCATAAACTATGTATTATCAAAAGAAATCTATGCGTTTTAAACATGAACATAAAAGAAAATTCTTTAAAATAATAAAAGTTTTTTGGTCACATGTATTGTTAGTATAAACTATAATTTTATATGTATAATAAAAAAGGAGCTGTAATCTCAGTTCTTCATTTGTTATAAATGGTTTATGTTCTTAGTATTTTTATTTTTTTTTATATTTATTACAAATATGACCATAGAGAATATGAAATGGGTGTGTATAATCAAATTTCTATTCGATCTTTTCAGCCGGCACTCACTGATTGCATTATAACTAAATTGCATTTGCAAATAAAATCTGAGGGAGTCAGGCGCAAGAATAAGGTTCACAATTCTCTTTGGTTATTGTCTTATGCATATATGCTATTCCAAAACAAAAATTAGAGTAGTTCATAAAAAAATTTTTTTATTTTTAATTGCAGATTTTACTACATTATGTAATTTACGCAGGCTTTCAAGATACGCATGCTATATATATGTATCAGTCGAGATATAACGATATTTTTCAGCCAATCAAACAAAACTCAATGACGTTTTTGCAAGGGAACGATGTCTTCCAAAACCAAATGAAACCTTTTATTTTACCAAAGATCAAGATTTCAAAAATACTTCCCAACTTATTGAATAACAGAAATACAATAACAAGTAGTGACAGTTCCAGTATAGAAACTGATAATAAAGTCCATATGCACAGAAACAAAGAAAAAGTAAAGGATAAAAAAGACAAATTAATAGGAGTACTGTATGATTATTTGAATTATGATCTTTATACACCATCGGCTGCTGCTATGGCGTATTATAATCCCCAGCCATCACCCAGGCCTGACATGTTTTTTGTACCACCATATCCACCTCCTGATTTTCCATATCCAAACTACATTTATTCGA
The DNA here is from genome assembly GCA_923062675.1 of Marasmarcha lunaedactyla. Lineage (NCBI taxonomy): Eukaryota > Metazoa > Arthropoda > Insecta > Lepidoptera > Pterophoridae > Marasmarcha > Marasmarcha lunaedactyla. The sequence goes on from OV281350.1 coordinate 5,534,155, forward strand.
CAGAAAGTCCAGTGGAAAATATGACCAATACATGTACACCAACTGTTATCATACAAACAAAAATATTGCCAAAAACTACAACTCTTACAACTAAAAAGTCCCAAAGAAACCTCAACGATAAAACGAACCCCAAATTCAAAAGTTCAGCACATAATTTCTTGAATGTGGCATTTCCCTCGCAAAAAATAGAAGATCTAAAACATGCTGATTCTGAAGCTGAGTATTACAATGATCATTTCGATACGAATCCTTCTCACGAACATCTTGATAATAATGTGAAACAGGAAATTGATTACCTCATGAGATATCTTAAGCAAAATAAACTAACAGAACCTAGAAAAGAAAGAAACACTTCACATGTATCACTCTACCCATTAATCAGGAGTCGTACAAATAGATTAAGTCAGCCTTTGCATAAATTAGGTGATTTTATGGATTCATAGCTATATAAGTGTTATCATTATTATATTTCGTTTCAATAAAATCGGATCAGTGTCAAAACAAAAGAAGGCCGAAAACAAAAATTATTTTGTCGTGTGATACAGGTAGACTTGTAAGAAAAAAGTACTGCTCCAACCTCAACCGCTCACTATAGAATTTGTACGACTAATAAGTAAAACTTTAGACAAAGAAAAAAGTCTTACGTAATCACTTGGCGGCATACTATAGCGGGAATGCAAAGACAGACTTAAGAAGTTTAGAATGCAATCACTATGTAAACGTAGAGATTTGATAGATCTAATTTTAGTATACAATCTATTCAACAGTTTGCTGGACGCCCCGGGGTTACTTGGCAAGTTTAATTTCAGAGTTGCTCCGAAAATCCCGCGAAATCCTACTAAGGCATTTACACCCCCGTTCAGACGCTCAGTGTTGGGGTGCAATTCACGAGTAGCAAGACTTTCACGTCTGGTAAATGGGTGCAGTCATTCGGTAGACTTGCACTCTACTGCATTGCAATCATATAAAAAAGAGTGTTCTAATACATCTCATTGGCTAAAATCTAGAATCACCAACTCACTTATCATCGTATTTTTTCCAAGTTTCCTATTTTGATTGTTATTTATTCTTATATTTTTTTACCCTTGAGCTAAACTAATTTCGTTTATGGGAACCACAAATGTTTCTTAGTAATAAGTAAATAAAAGTTTGAACTAATACGAGCACAAAGGTTATATGTACACCTATATCTGAAGAATGATTTCCATGTTTCATACAGCATGTATCTAACATTATTGGTATATCAAAATAAGTAAACAAACGTTGTAGAGTTTATAATTATTTTTAAAGTAACAATATTTTAATGAATTATAAATAATCTTTATAAATATGTATTTCATTTATGTATTTCTTCTTTTATTTTTTATTTAAATTTATGTAAGGAGGGACTTTACATTTGCTATTTATAAAATGGTATCTGCAATTGGAAGTCAAAGTAAGCAGAGCTCGTGCTATGGCCGTCCATATAGTGAAATGGGGGGGAAACCCAGAATAATCATACACATATAAATATCGAAAAGAGCTTGCCGAGTTTAATTTAAAGGTTTTCTTTAGGAGCTCATTTGAAAGGAAATTACCGGATTTGGAAAGCTAGGGGTTTATCGAACTAAATTGTGAGCCATAGAGATAAAAATCCTGCATTTATAATTAAAATTCGACGATCGATGGAGATTGCTGGGTTCGATATTGCATGCCTTTTATGTTTTACCAAATATTCACACGCAATCGACAGTGGCGGTATTACAAGTTGCAAAGAACCTACACGCTCCACGCCAGAAGAGCCCGAGGTGGCAAAATTCTTATATGGATTGTGCTCTCCCTAGACAACTAATTAAATATTGGAAAAATCATTTGAATTAGGTACAAAATATCCAACATTTTCTAAACACGGCTTTAAGCGTAGTCTTAGTAACGTTACTCCGTTAAATTTTTTCCTTTTTTTCGCGGTGAATTAAATTTCTTATAATTTATTCCTAAGCTTTTGCTCAAAGTATGTCAATTACCTAATAATGTTCCATAATTTCCATGCCCTGACTGAGTGTCTGGTGACAGTTGCCGCTTAGCAACTCCCCGTATTGTGAAGTCGGCCGGCGACAACGATCACATATTCACTAGACGTGCCATGTTAAAGTGCAGTTTTTAACATTATTATTATGGCATGCAACGATTCCAATATGTAATAAAGCAAGACTAAGATTGCGCTACTAGTTTTCTTGTTTCTTTTATCTTGATTTTAGGATTTTTATTAACATGGATAGTTTGATGATATTTTTTTAATAAACTTTAATAGATACAAAATTCAAAAATTGCGATTTATATATAGTTTAGATGTGGTTATGTATTTAATATATATAATATAATATTTAGTAAGAATGCTTTTTGTAATAAGAAACATACATTTGTCTTCTATAAGTAGACTACCTATATTAGATTTATTCAATAGAATACAGAATCGGTGGACAGACAAATCTTTAAAATATGGTAATTAATGAACTTGTCGAAAATTGAGCAAACTTGATCCGAGTCTGTCAAAATACTTGTTGGGTATTGGTTATTACTCTTTTATAAAGTGTCTATAAAAATGTTCAAGTCAAATAACTCAAATTACAACTTATTGAAATAAATCGACAAACAAACCTAACCTATGACAAACAAAAGTATAAATAAAAAAAGTTTCCTTTTATTTATTTATTTATTAAAGGAAGACCAACAGCCAATATTACAATAATACATATCTATGATAACAATAGTGGGCCAATTATGAGTACTCACCAATATAAAACAGTCCAAATTTACCACACAATTATTTTCTATAAATCACACTTAAATTTACTCCTTAAAAACTACTTACAATTACTACGATAACCTAACATTTCGGTCACTACATAAACCTACTTATTATAAGAAAAAAATTACACAAAATCGCTTTGCACTGTGGATGTTTTGCTATCGATTATTTTATTTAGTACGACAGATTTTCAAACCCATCCGAAATTCCGGCTGCAAATGTGTTTCTTGTTCGGCCCCAAGAAATAAGAGAAACGTTATTATTTATAGGTAGATTAGTGTTTGATTTAAAGTATCAGCTTAAATTAATAAATTTCACAAATTATCGCCTTTACGTATAAGTTACGTACCTTTTATTGCAGATTAGATTTATATACCTGGCAATGAACTGGGAGATCTAGTTTCAATAATAAAATCGTCAATATTGCGAGGAATGATACAAAGCAGAGATATTTAAGTGTTTTAGTTGGTAATACACGTTCTGTAAGACACACAGTAAGTAGGTATATAGACATTAAAGAAACAGTAAATGAAGAACTGTTGGCTAATGGGCTTACAAGAGGAGCATGGCATGAAACCGTATATATTAAAAATAAATAAATGTTTAAAATCCAGTCTACTTTTTCACATAATTTGGATTTGGATCTGTTCCATGACAGCAAAGAGAACTTTAGACATAACATAATAAAAATACTAATGACAGGATAAACAACTTATAAACACATACCATCTTCAACATCCATACACACACATACATACACAAACACACACACACATAATATACACAAATCACACAAGACTAAAAAAAACGACTAAGATTTTAATGTAATTTGGCACAAAAAAAAAAGAAAAAAAGAAAAAGAAACAAAAAAAATTCAATTAGTTTTTCTGTTTTTATAATAATTATATACTTACTTTTTTATTGCATAATTTAGTTTTGTTTTGATATTAATCCATGATGTTGATTTTGTAACTTAGTGATACATCTCTCCCTATTCTTAAGCTTATATATGTTTCATCTTTAAATTGTTAGTCCTTAATTGGCTGTCAGTGCAAAATAATATAATGTTTACATTTAGCTAAGAGCTGTGGATTATGTAAAATTGAAATAAATAAATAAAATAAAATTCTTTTTTTTTCAACCTTAAAATGTCTTCTTCAAAAAGAACTTATCATATTTATATGTCACTCGGTAACAAAGATTGCAAGTTTTGAAATGTATTTAAGTTAATATTTAAATGTCTATACACATCCGACAGATGTATGAGGAGTTGCGGGAAGCCTTTGAGGTTGGAATTATCTATCTATCTATTAATAAGGCCATATTATTGAAATGAAATCACCCTGTATTACAGGTAGGTTTGCACTCAAGGCAAGCATTCGAGATAATGTTTCTACTGGATTTCATATTCTCCTACACTAAGCCGTGTGTGATACCTAGAATACTAGAATATATTATGTTTACCATTAATTAGTGTAGTGTCATAATGTGTTACGCGTATAAGTCGTTAAGTATATATGTATGCTACTTCATTTGGTTCCCCTATAGGAAGGTATCGAAAGCAGAATAATAAAATATTGAAAATTCATGTGATAAAGATTATTGGATCGGAAAATATCACGTTTTGGTCAATCATACCTTCGAAGTAAAATAGCCAGATATTTGGGTGTGAGAAGAAATCAAGCTATGGAAATATTTCTCAACGACGTCGGATCCAATCAAAATCACATAGCATATGATATTTCATTTTATAAAGATTTGTTCGATTGGAAAACATCTATCAAGTAAAATAGCCGGTTAGTAAGTATGAAATGGAAAATATTAAGCTTTTTGAAGATACCTGCTAAGCTGTCTGTAAATAATATTTTTGTTTATAGGTATATCTGAAAGGTGTCTTCGATGCCTTACAGGAATCGATATAATAAGTTGGTACCTAATCAAGTGAACAAAGAGCGATTATATGTTTCGTAGTTACACCGTCAGTATAATATTAGATTAAGTATCTAGAAATAATTTTCTATTATAATAACATAATTTAAGCTTGTTGTCGTTGACCACGGATGTAACTTAATATCACTGATGTTCTTACTGGCAGCGCTTGTGAAACGTTTCTGCTTTATTTTATTAAAGTTTAACAAATTGAAATGGAAAAATAACATATTTAAATAATCTAGTAAATAAAATGATTGAGTTTTGTATATTTAATAATCTTAGGCACTTAGTAGCAGACGCAGTTAAAACCTTGCCATTGTTATTTGTTTTATAGTCCGTATGTAGGTAATGCAGCGCGAGCCGAGCGAGCGCAGCGAGCGTACCGCGGCAGTGGCCGGCGAAGCACCAAAAAGGGATTTGCAGTTCAGTACATAACCTATATACTCAAGAAATAACTCGGTACAAAAAACTAAATACACTGTCTCATTTCCAGCTGACTAGTTGAATGCTCGGACGTATTAATTGATGTGCTCATGCAGTTTTACAGGGCTTTTGTTATTGCAAGTAATATTATTCGGAATTTTGACATTCGCGATTCTTATTTATGATATTGCGGATTATTAATAAAATGGATTTTTATTATAACGTAATTATAAACGTTCGGAATTTTGAAGTTTCGTAGAAAAAAAATTCGGCATTTTCATTTTCGGAATTATGAACCATTCGGTGTTATAAAATTCGGAATTTTGAAATTCGTAATTATCACTATAGGAATTAAGTTTTTCGTATTTATGTAGTGTACTCCGCTCACAGGCATTCGAAAATCGAAATGCAATCGGCAAATCGGAACGCAGCATTAGTATTGTCGGTATCTGCACCTTCGGTATTGCTGTAATAAATTAACGAAAACAAAAAAGATTTCATACCCAATATATAATAAAATAAAAAAAAACCATTAAATCTCTATCAGTAGGTAACTTCATAGGCTTCTAACTGAAATCTTAAGATCAAGTCAGCAACAATGTTCTTAAATAAATAGCAAATAAATAAAGTATTTAAAAATATTAAAGTAATATCACAGTTACCAACGTAGCGTGATAAGCTGGCAAGCTTTTGAAGCCCACCAAAATATATCGGCCATGTCTAAAGTTGTATCTACACCACGTATCGTTTCAGCAGCTTTTTATTGACAAAATGATCTCAATTCAATATGTCTATGATTAGAGGTATGATCATACCTCTACAGTTGCATTTACAGTTACAATATTTTAGATACAAAATAATTATTCATAGTTTGTACGTAAATAATAATTGAAAAATAAGTTTGTAATTATTCATTATTATTATTAGATACATTTTATTAGCAAAACGGGGTGTAAAAAAGTACTATTCATTTTGCCCTTTCATGATTTCATTAAAATGATATGTAAAAAAGCAGCTTATGTTCATGTACACGCATTTATAAGTTAAAAATAAATAATAAATATACATCCTCAAAATTTTCATACAACAGTCAAATTTAATTTCCTTAGTCTAAAATCTCTATTTAAAAATGAAATCGGCATTAATCTGCACTTCAAAAACCTGCCACTAAGCTTTAATACTTGTGGCGAACTTTGCCACATATCTTTAAATATACTTTAAATAGTTACCTAGACCACTCATTACCATTATACCCTTATGTTAACATACTTAAATATGACTTATTTTTTTTAACTGGTTAAATTTTTGTATTTACTAGGAAGCTGCAAAACCACTCCAGCTCAAATAATGAAAATGTAAATGTATATAATACCTGGAATTGAATAAAGCTTTAACTCTGTAACGGACAGCTACCTGTTTCGATATTAATTCTTGGTGTAACGTACACTCAGAATACCTTGGTTATCTTTGGTACAAATAAAATGGGATTGGTAAATTTTAATTTGGGGAATTTAAAATTGGTTGAACCCAAAAAAAATCCGTTTTCATAAGGCTAATTGAATAAATAATTTATCTGGTTACTTTGCTGATACTTGAATAGGAAATGAACTCATCAAAAAAATTACTATTAAGAAATAGCCACCAAAATAAAAGATTTTTTTATCAGTGAATGTCAGATTTTATCTGTAAACTGGGAGTGTCTGTAACAGTATATCTTTTCCATTAGCGAGAGTAAATACTCGTCTCGATTGTACAAAATAAGCTTTAAAAGTACCTAGTTATACATGACCCGGGTTGTATTGCAACATTGCTCGTGGCTAAATTGTGTTTCAAACTACATGGAGCCGCTTTGCTGTGGACTGATAAACTTGATTTATTCGTATTTGAATACTTTTGCAAATTGATAATGTAGAAACTTTGAGACCTTAGCAAGGGTAGGCTTAGAAAGAGGTTGACACGAGCCTATCGTCTGAATCAATTAATACAGTTTATTTCGCTGGAAATTTTTGTAAGTAGTCTGTAAAGCATAAACTAAAAATAACTGAACGTATCTACCAACGATTTACAACTATTTACATTACAAGGTAAGTATTTTAAAGGCATAGATTTAAAAAACTGGAAACTGTGTCACTGATTAAAACCAAATCCAAACATATTGGGAAATCTGAATAGTAGTTCACTTTATATAGTTATTATCGTGTGAAAGTTCTGAAAGATAAGCTTTATTCTGAACACATTCCATGAGTCCATGGTAGAGGTCCTCTTTAGCACCGTGGCATGAATCACATTGTAGGTCCGTATGCATGGCTGTATTGTAGGTCCGATAAGAAATCTTAATGCTTGGACATGTTCCTAATGGAACAAGTCCAGAATGAACTCTCAAACAAATGACTAGCTCTCTTCTATTTAATCTACACGTGGAAAACTACGGGATACGAGACGTTCCCTAACCATAGTAATCTGAATAAAGTCTGCTTTCCGAAGTTCGTACACATCTTTGCAAACTTGAGTATGGTGATCAATATGATGCGAAACAATATCTAATTCTACACCATGGGACATGGCTAAATTTGCCAAAGATTAGTTATTGCCATCTCATTCCCACCGATTTACCACATGGAAAGGCACCCACTGACTATTGACATCAACACCACAAAGCTTTAAGTTCCAAACACGATTAATAATGCAGTAGTCCTCTCGTCTACCGAAAGCTCTATCAGCACAACTTATTAAATGCTGTTAAGATTCAGCATACCAGCGAGACTCCAATATCGCAATCAACTCTAAGATGTACATTATCGATGTAAAACCAAGCATGAAAGAATGTAGTTTGATCATAACAGGAGTACCCTGCATTAACTCTGTCTTTTGAAGCATCTGTATATTTTTAAATCATGCGATAGCATTAATTCAAAATAAATTGAAAATTATTTATTTCATGAAATGAAGTATGTAGGTACATAAGTTTTTTTTAGATAGTTTATTATATGTGGCTAACGGAATTTCTCTATAACACTGTACTTTTCAGCAGGCCTTTGTATTCTATAAGCGAATTATCGAGAAAGGTTCGCCCGCGAGTTGTTCACTTCATGATAAAAGTTAGCCTATATTAGTCCGGTCAATCTAGACATTGGAAGGTACATAAATTTACAACAAGCTGAAAATCAGTAAAATTATTCAAAATATAATAATAAATAAAATTTTCTAGTTTAAAAACCCGCTTTGAGGTTATGCGTCATAGTTGGCGTGGAAACGCATATTATGACAATTTAAACTTTTACAACTTTTTGAATCGTTATATCTCAGAAACGTTGGCCCGTGGGAAAAAAGTATGAGTAAATTTTTGTAGATAATTTAATGATCTAAAATTTTTGTCTGGAGTATTTTTATGATAAAACTTACCGTTTTGCCGAAAATCGCGAAAAGCTATTTTTTTTGACCTTTGACCTTGAATAACATTTCGTACAGGGGAAAAATGGGAAATTTTCAAATTTTATTCATAATTATATTTAGAACGGTTTACCCGATTTTCAGCTTGTTGTAAATTTATGTTGCTTCACTCTTATTTTTTGGTCTAATTTGACCGGACTATATGTTCTTCCAGGTCGTAACGCTAAAGTTAATCCAAATCTGTGCCGTTTTTGCGTGGTTGATTAACAAACACACAAACTTTGAAATTTATCCAGGACACTTTAAAACAAACTAAATAGAAATAACTTTTTTAACAGACAGTCAAATAATAAAATAACATGTTTCTACCAGCATGTCCATTATGTAATGCTTAAAAACATAAGAAAGTACAACGATTGGGTTAGCTCAAAATTTTAAAAGGTCCCTCTCGGCATATACCTAGTGATTTTTTGACCGTTGACCATGAATCTGAGCAATTTTCCCAAAGACACCATAAAGCGGATATAAAAAAAATTTACTCTTCATACAATCTCTACGGGTCAGCGTAACACTCACGTTCCAAACTCGTTCTTCTTAAAAATGTTTTTGAGAAGAATCTTGTAGGAGTCTACTTCTTCTTTTTGTAACACGTCCACTACAACTACCCTGACTTGCCTGGTCATTTTGTGAGGGGTCCCGGTATTTTGATAGAGTATTTTGTAGGCACATATTACACAGTAATCAACGTTAGCACTTAGTAACATGTATCATTACGAGTATACCTCATTTAAATTGTGTCAAAGTGTGTTGTATTCCCATAGTCCTAGTACAAACGTGCTTACTAGTACAATTACTCTACACATTCGTGTCCATGGGTTTCAAATCACGGGAGGTATAAAGTATTGTTCATATAAAATGTTACGAATTTTCCTGCACGGAGTAGTTGTTTTGTTAACTTCGAATTAGTACCTGGTTTAAATATTGGGTTTCAGGAATTTGAAACGAGATCCCTGCACCCTTTGTGTAGGTTCTGAAATTAATATTCGTAGCTAGAGAACTGAAAGTTTTAAACACAGTTGTATTTGAAATGTAAACCGACACCGAGACTTTTTTACTTTAATTACTTTTTTTTTTTTTGGTTCCCCTCCACGGGAAGGGCAGGAGGACATAAAAAATGCTCTGACGCATACTCCGCGCGCGCGATCGGAGTTATGTGGGACTCGTCCCGACGCCTACCAGAACCATACCCACTAAAAAACCCCCTGTCGGCTCGTGCATTTTTGCCACTCAGCCTTCATCTGAGCGACGGCCAATTGGAGAAAGAGGCCGCGCTAGCGGGGCCCTTAAGGGGTCACCCGCTGAGATTTACATAGCACTAAAGGTTCTCAAAAATGAAAAGTTAATAAAAAAAAACATTAAAAATGAAAAATAAAATTGCATTAATTCGGATTTACGTTAGAATTAGAATTTACGTTAGAATTAGGATTTGCGGCCTGAAGGGCCTCGAGAGCTAAAGTTAACTGCGTAGGTTCGCCCGTGTGCGCGTTTCTCGGCCTAGCGACTTTGAATTTCGAATCTAACACAGGAGCAGTATATGAGACTGAATCTCGAACAAGATGATTGGGATGGGATTCGGCGCGTTTGAAAAACGATTCTGAGAGTGTTTTGAGGTGCTGTTGCACTGTAGGTAGTTCAAGATCTCTGTGCAGGTCCGCGTTGCGCACATACCAAGGTGCGTCTGTGGCTCTGCGGCAGAAGAGATTTTGAACTACCTGCAGCTTATACAGGACGGAGGGATTGGCGTGGGCAAAGACTGGCGAAGCATATGACATGACGGGTCTAACGCAGACCTTATAAAGCGTACGTTTATTTCTAAAAGACATTTTACTTTTTCTACCTATCATACTATTTAGGCGGCTTAAGTAGAAACGCGCGAGTTTCGTTACTCTATCGACGTGTGGCTTGATAGAAAGCGTCTGATCTAAGGTGACGCCTAAGTATTTAATACTGCGCTTCCAGGGGATGGGAGTACCTAACATTCGAATGTGAGGATCGTTGTAGCGATTACGACGTTTGTGGTCGAATTGAATAGCAGAACTCTTTTCCGGGTTGACATCGATACGCCATTTTTGAAACCAAACACCGAGGGCGTTTACGGCCTTTTGGAGTCTGGTGATGTTATACGGGATCCTTTGACCTTTAGTGTAAAGGGCGGTATCGTCTGCAAAGAGGGCGAGTTCGACGCCTTTCGGCGGGATGGGGATGTCGTTAGTGTACACGGTGTACAGCAGAGGGGCGAGGACTGAGCCTTGCGGGACTCCAGCCTTCATGGGACGAGGCGCGGAGAGCGTGCCTTCATGTTTGAATCGAAACGTACGGTCTTTAAGAAACGACGCGATTAATCTGACTAGGCGAACCGGTAAGCCTATTTTATAGAGTTTAAAAACGAGACCGCTGTGCCAGACTTTGTCGAATGCCTTGGCTACGTCAAAGAGAACCGCGATTGATTTTTTACGATGCGGATAGAATCCTTCGAGAATGTACTCGACGATTCGATGGACTTGCTGAGGGCAGGAGTGCTTAGCGCGAAAGCCGAACTGGTGGGGAATAATGAGAGGGTCGCCATCCGTTGGAAACAGATGGTTCCGCATTCGAGAGAGTATGACTCTTTCGAGAAGTTTAGACATTGCCTTGAGGAGGCTGATGGGTCTGTGATTAGCCGGGACGTTCAGAGGTTTACCCGGCTTGGGAATGCCTATGACTGTCGCTTCTTTCCAGGCTTTTGGAAAGTAGCTATGGTCGAAGCAGGCATTGAAGATGATAGCTAACAAGGTAAGCACCTGCTGTGGCAGGTGCTTAAGTGTGTAACTACACAAATATGCTTACGCAGTAGAATAAGTATTATGTGGCCGAGGCGATGTGCATTTAGTTGCAGCGCCAGTACGTACATTCGGCCGGTACAGTTAACACCTAACATGTAATACTTGGAGTCAGAAATAAATTAACTACAGTGTTTGTCGGATCTTTTAATTCAAGCAACCAAAAGTATATACCTACCAATATATATTTAACAGTGGTGACCCCGACAATTAATTAGTACCGTTCTTCATGCATTTTGAAATATAAAGTGAAATCAAAATGGCGGAACCGGATGTACGTGACTCGGAGGTGGCGCAGATTACTGTTACCTCGCGTATACCTGATTTTTGGGAAGATCAGCCTCGTACCTGGTTCATTCAGGCTGAGTCGGTGCTGTACAACCAAAAGTTATCGGACGCGGCGAAGTACCATCTAGTAATCGCCAAATTAGGTAAACATGTCGTGCAACAGGTTACCGATATATTGATAAAGCCACCAGCAGAAGGCAAGTATGAGCTGCTCAAGTCAACCTTGCTGACAATTTATGAAGAGTCGGAGGCACGCCAAACCCAGAAGCTCATAGGCGAGATGGACCTGAGCGACCAGAAGCCGTCCCAGCTCTTGCGCCGCATGCGTGAATTAGCGAGGGATAAGATTAATAATGATACCCTCAATATTCTATGGCAGAATCACTTGCCAGCATCAGTTCGTGCCGTCCTCGTCGTCACAGATACAAAGGACCTGAATACCTTGGCCACCGTCGCAGACAAGGTTATGGAGACGGTGAGACCAATTAGCGTTGCTGAAGTTGGAACGTCCTCAGCATCTAACGACGCCATGTTAGCCGAGATTGCTAAGATAACCAGGCGTTTGGACATGATAACGAAATCTCATCACAGATCCAGGTCTCAGGGGCGTAACAAAAGCCGGACAAGTTCCAGATTTCAAGCCCGTCGAAATCCTACACCTCGTCGTACCCGTGAAGATTGGTTATGTTTTTACCATTTCCGGTACCAAGATAAGGCACGCAAGTGCATTCAGCCGTGTGCCTGGAAAAAAGGAGGGTCGGAAAACTGAATGCCGTGCAGCCAGCTGCGGTGGGCAGCTGTACAGGAATTTCCAATCATCGTTTAAGTGTAGTAGATAAGTGTAGTGGTTTACGATTTTTGATTGACACAGGTGCGAACGTTTCCGTGTTGCCGAAGGACAAAGTGCAGTTTAACAACTTAAGTGAAAAGTGTTCTGACTTTAAACTGTTTGCCGCAAACGGAACTATCATAAATACTTTCGGAACAAAGACGTTAATTTTAAATTTAGGTTTACGTAGAGCGTTACAGTGGACTTTTATTATAGCTGACGTACGCCAACCAATTTTGGGCGCAGATTTTTTAGCGCATTATAAACTTTTAGTGGATATAGGCTCACGCAGGCTAATAGATGAAGTGACACAACTAGGCGTTTTAGCTACTATTTGTTACAGCGATGAACAATCAGTGAAAACGGTAGATAGATGTCATCCTTTTTACGATATTTTAGCAGAATACCCTGATATCACCAAGCCTGTTTCGTTCAAGGAACCCGCTAAGCATTCGGTTTACCATTTTATAGAAACCAACGGCCCACCTGTTCACGCGAAAGCAAGACCGCTCCCGCCTCATCGTTATGCGAAGGTCAAGGAGGAATTTAGGGTTATGCAGCAGTTGGGAATTTGTAGGCCGTCGAAAAGTGCGTGGTCAAGTGCGTTACACGTAGTCCCGAAAAAAGACGGTCAGTTGCGACCTTGCGGTGATTACAGAGCGCTTAACGCTATAACAGAGCCCGATAGGTACCCGATTCCGAGGTTACACGACTTTACTTATTTATTAGAAGGGAAAACCGTTTATTCTCGAATTGACATAAATCGTGCGTATCATTTTATTATGGTTAATCCGGATGACGTAGAAAAGACCGCTATTACCACACCGTTCGGATTATTCGAGTTTCCTCGTATGACATTCGTATGAGATTTTATTATAAGTGATCATACGCAGTACGTTTAACAACTCCGCAGTTTGATAAGAAAGCTTAAACCTAAGCCTACAGTGCACAAAGATAAGCGTAATATTTTTGTGTATCCTGATTTAAGTATTTGTAGTCATGTTTTTGTACGAAATGACCTCGTAAAGAAGTCTTTACAACCTCCTTACGAAGGACCATTTAGAGTTTTAGAGCGTAAAGATAAAGTTTTTTTGATTAAAATGCCAAGCAAAAATGTTTTTATCGCCATAGACAGGTTAAAACCCGCCTTTTTGAACGATGATCCTAGCGATAGCCCAATTTCGGTTAATAAAACGGAGAACTATTCGAATAAAAATTCTGAGAAAGTATCAGTCAGCACAAGCGAAGCGGATAGCGGCGATCGCCCGCTCAGCTTCACAACAAGTCGCGGCCGAATAATAAAAAAGCCCGTACGTTTCAATTTTTAATTATTTAGCGTAAATTAATTATTCTAAAAATTATTTTATTCATTTTATTCTGAATTTCAAGTAAACAGTTTGGTGCTATTTAAATTGTTGCATTTTTCAACATATTTCTAAATCATGGGTAATACAGTTAACAAGGACGAAGTAATTATCGCCCAATCAGAAGCTGAAATTAAGGAGACCATTTTTAGATCCTACATGGGATGGTCCGTAACAGTGTTGATCATTGTGATCATTATTATATTTTTTATTTGTCGTTATGGAATAGCAAGAATTCGCAAGTGGATACTGGGGCAAGTTGTAAACGTCCAAGGACATGCTGTCCAGGTAGCGCAGGCCGCTAGAAACAGTTTTCGTAGAACGCGCGAGCAACCACAGGCACCCACGAAGATAGAGATATCCTAGGTAAAGTAGGGGCACCTTTAAATATCAGGTTATTACTGTATGTACGGTAAAAGTTTAATCATTTTTTTTTTTTTTTTTATTCAAATATATATATTATTGTTTTATTTTGTTTTTACGACGAATTGTGTATTCTGTACTTTTTTTTATTTATACGTAAAGATTGTTTAATCGTGTACTCATGCAAACAAAGTTACTTACACATTTCTAGAAATGTATACCTAAAGAAGTTTTGTGTTTAAAGTGTTTCTAAAAATAAATAGGTAATACCTAATATCATTATAAGTTAACAATTATTGTATTACGTGCTAGCTAATGTTTTTTCAACTTGTTTGTTTCAAATTAAATGTTAGTAGTAATCACTATGTTTGTTTTGCAAGAAATACGTAGAAATTGCAATCAGGTCAGACTTCGTCGAATGAGGAATGCCTTACGCAGCACAGTCGAGTTGTTATTGTAGGCTGGAGGATGTTATGTTTTGTACTTAGCTATATTTTGTCTCCTTACTTAGGTTGAGGATGAATTAAATATATATTTTTTTTTTTAACTTTTAAAAATTGTATGTAAAAAATTTTTTTTTAGGGGAGGAATGATGTAACTACACAAATATGCTTACGCAGTAGAATAAGTATTATGTGGCCGAGGCGATGTGCATTTAGATGCAGCGCCAGTACGTACATTCGGCCGGTACAGTTAACACCTAACATGTAATACTTGGAGTCAGAAATAAATTAACTACAGTGTTTGTCGGATCTTTTAATTCAAGCAACCAAAAGTATATACCTACCAATATATATTTAACAAGTGCGTGGTTGGACATTCCATCCGCACCCGGAGCCTTTTTGGACTTTTGCTTTCTAATGAGAAGCAAGATTTCATCATTAGAGACTGTGACGGGGTCGTCGGTGATAGGGAGAGATTCTCTGCGGAGAACTTCGTCCTCCACCGCCTGGATGTGGGAGGGATCCGCGGGTTGCGTGCTGGGCGTACATTGTGCCGCTATGCTGTCGGCGAAGCATTCGGCTTTCTCTTCGACTTCGAAGGCAATAGTGCCGTCGGGACGAGTGAGAGGAGGAACGTGAGAGGCGGAGTCTACCCGTAAGGCTCGGGCCATTCGATAATACGCTTTGTGGGACGGGGAGATATTCTCCATGAGATCGTTAAACGGAGTGTCTCGGAGTTCCGCGAGGCAAGACCTAACTTTACGTTGAAGCTGATTCGCAGCTGTTCTATATGCGGGCGTGGGATATTTCTTGGCTCTCCGGAGAGCTGCGTTTTTAGCTTTAATGAGATTGCTAACGGCTAAGGGAAGCGCGGGTTTGCCTTGCTTAGCAATGATTACGTTGTCACTGATGGCTGAGTTGATAGCATCAGTGAGAGTATCGACTACTGAATCTATTTTAATCGGGCTATCTAATTGGTCGGGCGAAATCGCGAGCGGAGAGTTCGGTGCCTCTAAGGCTGAAACTGACGTATTTTTAAAGCCTTTCCAGTTGGTAAAGGTCTTAGGAGATGTGACGTTATCGTTAGGCGCGCCTAGCACGAGGGAGACGGGGCGATGGTCGGAGCCTAGGTCATCGAGCGGTTCGATGGACCTGAGATCAAGATTGATTCGCTTGATAATTGCAAAGTCGAGGATGTCAGGAGAATAGGTCGGGTTGTTGGGATAGTGAGTGGGAGTGATGGGGGATATGACGTCTAAGTCAAGGGAGTTAGTGATGTCGAGGAGAGCGATACCGCTGGTGTTGGTCGATAGGCACGTCCAGTCAGTATGTTTGGAGTTAAAGTCTCCGAACATAATGACTGAATGGCCGAGGGCGAGAATGGCCTCAAAGTCGCTGCGGATTGGTCTGGAGCCGCACGGTATGTAGACTGAAGCTATGATGATGGTCGGATGACCAGTCATAGCCAATCTACACACAGTGGCCTCCATGTTGAGGAGAGGAGGGGTAGGGAGAGGACAGCAATGGAAGCCTCTTTTGTAATATATAGCGGTGCCGCCGTAACCGTCGGAGTTGGGCCTATCGTTGCGAGTAAACGCGTACTTAGGAATAGCGTATCCCCTGGAGCGGTTTGGAGTAAGCCATGTCTCCTGGAGAAGGAATAAGTCATGTTCTTTGTTCTGAAGGAACAGTTTAATCTCGGGAAGGTTGGTGCTAAGACTACGAGCGTTAAAAGATACTAGGGATAAGCCCTTGGGTTTAATACGACTGGACGCGGGATTCGCGGGTCTAGACATTATAATTTATTATTTACGAATTTTTACAAAAGTAAAAGAATTTACAACGAACTTAGGAGCGAGTGATGCTCGGCTAACGCGAATAAACGCTCTTGAGGAGAGCGGGCGGCTCGCAGTTTGCGTACGAGTACGGAAATTTCGTTAATGTCGACGTTTTGGATGACGTCGAACACGGTCTTCATGTCCTCAGCCAACGACGACTGAGGTGAAGATGACAAAGTGGGATGCGGCCCTACGGAAGCTACGGGAGCTGGGATGGGTCGGGAAGGTGCAGGCGGGACGGCCGGACGCTGCCTCCAAGACAGAGCCTGAGTAGGCGTCGGCTGAACGGGCTTTGCTTCCGGGGGACCCCGGTTGCGCAGCGGCCGGAAGTTAGCGGGAGTGAGCGGCGGCGCCGGTTTAGGCGCGACCCTCTTGACGGTGGAGCGTGGAGCGCGCGGGCAACCCCTGTAGTTAGCTGTGTGGCCGGACTGGCCGCACAGCACACAGGCAGGGGGGGAAGTGGATTCAGGAGTGCGAGTGCACTCCTTTGTTATATGTGGATCCAGGCACTTAACGCACCTAGGGGGAGCTGAGCAGTTAGCCGCTGCGTGGCCATAGAGCTGGCAGCGGTGGCACTGCCCAGGATGACCGCGGGGGTTGGGACGCTCGACGGAGATGTTCGAGAGTCCGCAGATTGTGCGAGCCTCTCTAAAAATCTCCTTCGAGTTGGGAGTATTTGACAGGATTACTAAAGCTAAAGGAAAACGCCTACCGCGGTTGGAGTGCATCTTGTGCACTGCTACGGCCGGGAAACCCTGAGACTTAAGGTCCTCGAGAATGTCTTCGTTACTGAGTTCGAACGGGACGCCCCGTAGTACTGCGCGGATCTTACGCTCCTCCGGGAGGGCGTAGGTGTGATACGCGATTTGATTGATCGACAGAAGCCTAGTGAAAGACCGGAAGTCGTCGACGGTCGCTACTTGAATTTTGATTGTATCGCCAGCGTTGGCGGCTTTTAAGTAATTAATTTTGTGCTCTTTGCACAAGTTTGAGACCGCGGTCCAGCGCGCTTTTTCACGCAGGAAGACGGGCGGAGGGAGCTGAGGCTTCGGCGGGACGGGAGCGCAGCGCGTCGCTGGCTTCGATGGGACCGACGGAGACGCGGTTACTTCGAGCGATTTTAACGGCGCGGGGGCTGGTGTTGAAGACACCGGGGAGGGCTCGGGTATTGATGATACCGAAGCTTTCTTCGACCGCTTCTTGGAGCGCTTGGCGACAAGTTGAAACGCGGGCTCAGGAAAGCCGGTTAAGGTGACGGCATCTGACGACGTATCAGACGCGGGTTCGGAGTCGCTCCCGGGAGCGGTACGCTTGCGACGCGACGCGTAAGAGGATGCGACCAATTCGCAGTCCATCTCGGACGAGGCGGGAGACGAGGAAGAGCTGTAGACCTGAGGGGTCTCGACGTTGGAGGCCTGAGGGGCCGGGGTTGATGCCTGAGGGGCCGGGGTTGAGGCCTGAGGGGCCGGGGACGCGATAGATGCCTGTAAGGCCTGCGTTATTACGTCATCTGATAAGTTGGCGCCGGACGCGACGAGCGCCTGGGCGAACGACCTAAGAATGCTTACAAGGTCCATTGGAGGGCTTGGAATTACAATATGTTATATATAAATATATAAAAATGCCTAGGTTCCCTAGCAAACCTAGTACCTAAACCTCCCTACCCGCGGTAGGGGGGCTGGGGAGAATAACTCAGAACTAACCGTAGTATGCCGAAGGCCGCTACCTAGAAACCTAAAAAAGGGTGCGAAAGTGACCGCGTTAGGGTCAACCTTTACCGACAGAAAGGACAAATACACACGAAAACACTCAGATATGATAAAAATAAATATAAAAATTGGAGAAAATAAATAAAATGTAAAAGAGAAACAAAATAAAAATAAAAGGACTGGTTCAGTACAAATTCGTAGTCACCGCTACCTAGAAACCTAAAAAAGGGTACGCAGGTAAAGAGTTGACCGCCTTAGGGTCAACCTTTACCGACAGAAAGGACAAATACACACGAAAACACACAGATATGATAAAAATAAATATGAAAGTAGGAGAAAAGAAAAAATAAATAAAATAGAGAAATAAAATAAAAATAAAAGGACTGGTTCAGTACAAATTCGTTGTCGCCGTTAAGTATCCTTTGTACTGAAACCAGACTACTTACGCTGGGCACAACAGTGCACTCAGCACAAGCACAACACAACTTAGCACAGCACTTTGAAGACTAAGGGGCTTAGTCGCAAAGAAAAATCACACTTCGATAGCACTCAGAGGGAGTAGAAAAACCTTGAAAACCGTAGCACGGAACCAACACGCTAAACTGTGACGTCAGTAGACTGAGCGCCACGGAATATTGGGAAGGGACCAAACAACGGAGAACGGGGTCTTGCACGTCCGCACTGGGCGGCGATCGGAGCGAGAATGAACTTACTTTAATTACAGTTTTTTATTATTTCTATATATGTTCACACAGGTACTCATTGATACTTTTTCACTCGTTACATGGAGAGAAGGTGGGATACAGTGACACAAAGGGATATTGTAAAAGGGATAATGTATCCTTTTGTTTCACTGTGTTAAGTGTTCCTTCCCACACTCCAAAAGACTTCTTATTCCTAGTTTCGAAGATGATAAGTGCGCCTTTCTTGATAAGGAAGGCTGTTTTAATAAAATATTGTCTCTAGGAAATCTCATAAAATATGCATTGTAAACCTTCGCCCGGTATTTTAAGGCACAATCTCATGTTGTGAAAAAATCTACTCATGTAGTTACAGTTAGCTTAACACAATAAGTATTTTTTTTCTCTTTATTTAGGATGCAAACAGGCATTTAAACTTATGGTATAATACGGCCGAGTGGTGTAGTGGAAAGTAGCCGTGCTAGGTCCCAGGTTCGAGTCCTGGCCGGGGCATTCATTTGTGTGATGAACGCAGACGCTTGTTCTCGGGTCATGGTTGTTTGTATTTATATATGTATGTTTATTCTGGGTTCCCCCCAGTTCGCTGTATGGTCATCCATAACACAAGCTCTGCTTACTTTGCGGCCATACAGTTGGTGTTTTGGTCTTGGGATTTATTATTATTATAATACTACGTCTATAAGCAGACTTTTAGCTCAATAATTTGTGTACAAAACTTTTCAAATAGTCCTAGGGTAGTTACATAGTTACAAATCTGAAGTAAAGTCTAGAAGAGTTTAAAGATTAATAAATAAATGTCAATGTCACTTTTTTGCTTATTGCGATAAGTACGTGTCAAAATGATTATTAACCTTAATTAGTACCATGAAAGCTGAAAACAATATTTTCTAACAACCTGTTATTATAATTGTATAAAAGCTTATAAATAAAAAGAGCATCGATGTATAACCATCCCTTATGGGGTATAAAAGAATTCCGATGTACTTCCGCTGAGATTTGAGTGAAAAATACTCCAAACCTTTATTTATTGTACTCTTGTAAAAAAAATCAAAAACGTTTGAACAATTCCATGACAATTACGTATACAAAACGGCAATCTTATCACTGTAGCACGATCTGTTGAAGGAGATTAAAAATTTACAATCACCGGATCAGGCGCACGTTAAGAAAAACATTGTTTACTAGGCAGACCCACGTAAGGACTAAACAAAAAAAACTAATAATACATCGACAAGAGTTGTTCAAACAAAATTTCAATATTTGATACATATATAAATACATACATTATATTTTATTATGTGTTTACTTCTATTATTTCTTCTTCAAATCTGCAATATTTCAAATGTGCTATTGGATTTTATTTTCATGAGTCAGCAATTTTTTTAACTGGTGATACTGCTTATAGTGAGCAGTCTTTTGATAAATTGGAATTGATTATAAATGTTTAAAATTCTAAATATGCTTGTGGCAACAAATTTGGATATCATACCAAATGGTTTAAATTGAATAATCAGACAATAGCATAGGTATAATAATCTTGCATAAGTTCTGGAACAATTAATAGTAAACACGTAAATAAAAATTATAATAACTAGAACAAATTTATTGATATTTAATATTGATATTTTTTGTAAACTCAAAAGAAAAGTTTTGAGACTTTTAAAAGGCTCTAGAGATTTACACATTTTTATCTGCAGTGAAAGTTTGTTCCGTAGAAACACCGCCAGTACATAGACTGATTTGCTAAAACTGCTCGACGAATGCAGAGGTGTACGAAGCATTCGTTGCAAGCAACTATGTTTCTCATGACGAAACTTAAATTTATCTCCAAGGTAGCTCGGTACTGTAGGGTCAAAACAGCTGTCGGTACAGTTAAGAAAATATGAATCTAATTCAGAGGTTTTGAAGGCGCTTAAGTTTATTTAACTGTTATTCCGTAAGATCAAACAAACTGGCATCAGCATAGTAGAGAATGGGTAGAAATAGACTTTGTGCAATAGACATTTTAGTAGATATGAGTAAAATACCAAATTAACTTTTGGCAAGTCATCAAACGTGCGATATGTAGAGATCCGAAAATATTCAGCGTACATCTGGTAAAAAGAAGTAAGTTTTGAGGTATGGAATTAATAAAATAGAAAAGGACAATGGAGATAACATGTAACCCTGCAGGACTCCCACTTCAATGTTAGACGTAGTCGAACAAACGACCTCTGTATATATTCGTTGACAACTTTCACGCAGGTAAGTATGAAACCAATCGATTACCGATGGAAGAGAGCTCATAAGTGTAAATAATACATCGAAATATCCCAATATCCTCCGAAATTGTATCTAAGACAGTGAGGGTGCTGTTCCCAGATCGAAAACCTGATTGATATTGGCTTAAAATATTGATATCACTTTCGAAGTATACGAGTTGTTCATGGACGAGACGCTCGAGATATTTGGTCAGAAAACGGCATTTGGAGAAATTCACTAAAATTTTGTGGAGCACATCGTTTTGGTAGAACTTGAGCGTCTTTCCGTAGGAAAAGTGTTCAATCAGTTCTTAGGTAAGTATGTAGGAGTCAGAAAATTTAGGAGCGGGATTATTATTTTGTGACAAATTTTGTCACAGCCGACTGCATTAGAAGCAATAGAATAGTTGATGTATCTAATTCAGTAAGTTGATTCAAACTTAAAATATTATAACTAGGTATAGGCAAAGACGAAAAAGTTTTGATTGAACTGGAATTAGTTGAGGTATCCATATGTCTACAAGCAGTGAAGTGATCGTTTAAGAGATTTAAATCGAAGTCTTGTATGTTTAGTAGGGATCTTTGTATCTTTTGTTTTGATAAAGTTTTTTAGGAAATTCCAGATCTGCCTTATTTTCTGTGGGTAACTTATCTATGAATAAAGCGTCGTTGTTCATCTCTACACAGAGTTTTGCAACGATTACGCAGACTACGTAGGTACTTTTATGGTTTGCTTCTATTGGGTCGGTTAAGTGTCTTGATATTGTCGTTCAGTCATCAAACAGAGAGATGTTTGATTTTAATTTTGTCGGTGCTACAGCTGAGTTAGGAGCGAGTTAAATATGCCCAAATTTTTGTCAATATCAGCTAAAAAACTATATGCCATTCCAAATTACATGATTGTAATAACTATCGTAATCAATACCGCCAAAGTTGCTCTGCTGAAGGGATCTCGACCTTGCTTTTGGAGGTCATATTTTACGTGAAAGAAATTTGAGATTATGATAAGATTCAAATTCAAACATTCATTTCTCAACATTGACAATTACTTGTTCCTACTGACGTCAAATAAAAAACGACTCTACCACCAGTTCGGAAAACCTTCGTGAAGAAGAACTCGCAAGAAACTTCACGGGTACATTTTTTTCAAATTCAATTTTTAGTGTCTCTTTATGTCTATAAAAATTATTCATATCTGCATCTGTTAGCTCGGCAAGTCTCCCTTCCCCAAATATCCTAACGACGAGCACCCTCAAACGGCACCCGTTCACGAGTTAACGCGGGATCCAGCCATCGCCCTCCTCAACCATATTAGAGGGAATTGAGCGACCCGTCACCCGACGCTACCATAAGAAAACGTACTTTAGTGACAATGGCACTTGAGATATTCATCAAAATTAGGCTTCAGTCTCTAGTTGACCAAGTTTTTAAACATAGTCTAATGAAGAAACAATTATAAAATCAAGTAGGGACGGTGCTAAACTGGTTCTTGGTACTCCGACGTCCACACAATACTGCCAAATTTTGGGATACTTTTCATGTAAGAATAATACAGAATACTGTGTGCCTTGAAATTTTTAAAGGGCTTTCTTATACGCAAAATCATGTCGACTTATTTATCGAGTTGATTAAAATAATTATATTTTCTAGATGACTTATGAAATTTAGTTTTGTGTCTAATATTACACCTACAGCCCTTATTAGCTGTACTAGCTGATGACGTGGCATATTTTTAACTAAGATTCAAGGATTCATTGTTACAGTAACTTTCAAAACGCTACAGATCTCTCTGAAATTCTTTACAGTCACTTATTGACTTTACTGGTTTTTGTATCGTCAGTATAGATTAGACAATTTGATTCTTCAACGCATGTGTTTATGTCCATTATGTATATGTGGGGTTTACCAAGTGCTAAGTGGACTGTATTTAAAATAGCTAACGTGCAAAATCATATAATAAATCGAAATCAAATCAAACAAATCAAATTATCAAAATAACAATTATTCGTTGTGAAATTAGAACCAAGCAAGCGCAAGAACTCACTTCTGGTATCGATGTCACCTGGCACCTCCAGGAACCACGGTATCCTTGGATTGATGTTGGTTAATCTCGACTTACCGCGATCTCTCCTCAAATACCTGGTGTAGGACTGTGGTTGGTGATGATGCAGCGATGAAGTTCAGGCACTGACTTTGCTTCTAATCTTTCACAACACCAAAGCGAATATAACAACACGACAATTATTTAACTTAAATCAAAATTACGAGAGCGACGAAAAAGGGTTGTTCGCGATTCGAATTCCCCACGACAAGAAAAGTAGTATTGCCGATTGCAACACACAAAAAAACCAACACTAAGTGTTGCCGACTAAAATAATTATAAAACTACAAATTAATAAAAACTTTGCATCTAGCTTGAACATTCCGCCCACCTAAATGCAACGTATTTACGAACGAAAAAATAAATAAAAAATAAAATAAAACTACGATAAGCAGCGACAAATTACTAAATGATCGGCAAGGGGCAGACCTTCACTACAGGTCGCCTATACTCACCCATAGCCGTCTTTACAGTAACGACACGACAAGTTCCATCCGCACCTGGATGTAAACAAACGATACGTCCCAGGCTCCAATGCAAGGGATTAGTTTGCTCGTTAATAATGAGCACCAATGTGCCAATTTTTAAATCTGGACTTGATTTATCCCACTTCAGTCTCTGCTGCAAAGTGTGCACGTATTCGTTCCGCCATCTTTTCCAGAAATCCTGATGCATTTTTTGAATAAGCCTCCACCTATGAAGCATACTAATATTTTTCCCTATAAAATTTTCTTCAGGCAGTGTCGACACAGGTTCTAACGTTAAGAAGTGCGACGGCGTTAGAGCTGAAAGGTCGTTAACATCCGCACTTACAGGTGTTAAAGGCCTCGAATTCAACATAGCCTCTATTTGAGACAATACTGTATAAAATTCCTCATATGTGAGGCGCTGCAAACCGATCACACGTGACAAATGTGTCTTAACGGATTTAATACCAGCTTCAGCCAAACCGTTGAAATGAGGACTCCCTGGTGGACTGAACGA
Source organism: Marasmarcha lunaedactyla (assembly GCA_923062675.1). Classification (NCBI taxonomy): domain Eukaryota; kingdom Metazoa; phylum Arthropoda; class Insecta; order Lepidoptera; family Pterophoridae; genus Marasmarcha; species Marasmarcha lunaedactyla. Next base: position 5,558,427 of record OV281350.1, read on the forward strand.
AAATTTTATTGATTGTGTATCCGCTGCGCTCTGCATAATGTTTCCGAGATAATTAGCGGCACCTATAAAATTCCTGCCTTGATCGGAGACAATATGAGAGCAGCGACCACGTCGTGCAATAAAGCGCTTTAATGCAGCCAAGAATGCATCAGTACTGAGCTTAGAGGCGAGCTCAATATGAACAGCCTTGGTGCTTGTGCAAACAAACACGCAGATATACCCCTTAAAGGTTCTGACACCTCGACCACGACCAAGGGCTATGTCAAAAGGACCGCCGTAGTCAACTACGACACTAGAAAAAGGTTTCACTTCACTGACACGGTAGGAAGGAAGGTCGCCCATCAAGGGTGGTTGAGCCGGTCTTGGATTAGCACGAAAACACTTTACGCAACCTGAAACTACTGACCGTATTGCCCGTTTAGCTGATAAAATCCAAAAGGATTGACAAATCAAATTTTGTAAAGTTTGAGCTCCAGGGTGCATGTACTTCTTGTGATATTCATCAATAAGAAGGAATGTGAAACGATGATCTCGAGGCAGTAGGATCGGATGCTTTGCGCTAAAACCTATATGAGCGTTTGACAAGCGGCCGCCCACCCTCAAAACACCCGCCTTGTCCATAAAAGGTGACAATTTGCGGAGTCCTTTAGGCAGCGAGTTGAGATTGCCCTTTTCCAGGGACGATATTTCTTGGGATAAAACCATATTTTGCACATGTTTTATTAGAAATGTGCGTGCACTTTCTATCTCATTAGGCTGAACAAAACCATAAACCTTTTCTTTGCGACATTTACATGAACAATTACGACGAAAACGAAAGCAATACGACAAGATTCTTAGTAGTTTTGACAGCGAAGAGTATTTATTTAGTACAACCTCGACCAAGCTCACCTCTTGCTCGATTGCCAAGAGGGTCGTACATTTTAGTTCTTCCTGCAGGCTATTGGGAAGTAATGCAACTTTCGACAAAGGCCACCTTTCTTCAGGCTCCGACAGCCAAGAAGGACCGCTCCACCACAAGTCACGCTTCAAAAATTCACTTGGTAGTGTGCCACGTGACCCGTAATCAGCAGGGTTATCAAATGTGCTAACATGGCGCCAGCTTTCTGGTGAAAATTTTTCTTGTATGTGGCTTACTCTGTTGGCTACAAAAGTTTTCCATTTAGATGGACACGACTTGATCCACGACAACGCCACAGTGGAGTCCGACCAACATATTACTTTAAATGTGTTATGAATTGGCTCTAACGACACTAGGACAGAAGTAAAGAGATCAGCCAGTAACACAGCTGCTTGCAGCTCCAATCTGGGTATCGACAAGGTACGTAGAGGAGCAACTTTCGATTTTGAACAAATTAATTGCACATAAATGTTGCCCTTCGAATCTACGGTTCTACAATATACTGTGGCACAATAGCCACGCTCGGAAGCATCGCAAAACCCATGTAATTGCGTTTCAACAAATGCCTTACAGGGTATACGCCGAGGAATTGAAAGAGATGACAAACATGATAACTGCTCTCTGAAGGTCATCCACTCCGAAGCGATAGCTTCAGGCACATCATCATCCCATGATACACCGGATGTCCACAGTAACTGCATTAAGTATTTTGCATAAAATGTTACTGGGGCAAGGAATCCTAAGGGGTCGTAGATGCGAGCGATATGTGAGAGGATGACACGCTTAGTGCATCGAGAACCTTCACTGGATGAAACTCTGAACTGGAAACAGTCAGATCGAGGTCGCCATAATAGCCCTAAAATTTTGAGACATGTATCCTCAGTCGTTTCAAAGTCTATTAACTCTCCTGAGTAAACATCTGATGAAGGCAGGCCATCAAAAAAAGACTGGTTGTTCGACGTCCATTTTCTGAGATGGAAGCCACCAGACGAAAATATTTGAGCCAGCTCATCTCGCAATAACAACGCTTGCTCGATAGAGTCAGCACCAGAGGCCAGGTCATCAACGTAGATATCACGCGATAAGACTTGAGAACCCGACGGAAATGATTCAACTGAATCACTCGCCAGTTGAGCAATTGTGCGGAGAGCCATGTATGGTGCCGATGATACGCCATAAGTGACTGTGCGGAGACGATATTCACGCACAGGTATGTCAGGCGACGATCGCCACAGGATTCGCTGATATTCTGCATCCTCATTGGGTACCCAGATTTGCCGATACATCTGTTTGACGTCCCCAGTGAACACGATAGCATGCCAACGAAAGCGAACAAGAAGATCAAAAATATTTGTTTGAAGTTTTTGACCAGCAAACAAAGTATCATTTAATGATTTACCACACGTATCCGTGGCACTTGCGTCAAAAACGACACGAAGGGGAGTACTAATTGACTCAGGACGCAAGATGCCATGATGTGGAATATAATAAAACCTACCTATATCAGAAGCATGGGGTTCAACTTCTTCCATATGCCCACACGCTTCATAATCAGTCATGAATGCGACATATGCTTTACGAAAGTCAGGGTTGGAATTCAGTTTCCTTTCTAATGACGCAAATCGCTTGCGCGCAATGTTGCGAGAACCCGTGAAGACAGGCTTATCTAACGGATCCTTGAATGGAAGCGGAACGACAAATCTTCCATCGCTATGACGCTGATGATGTTCGACAAAATAATCCTCACATCTTTGCTCATCCTTCGACAAATGAACCTTTTGAGAATGGACATTGTCTAACTCCCAAAACCTTTTAATGGACAATTCCAAGGATGAGTTCGACATAGGGTGTGAAGGATTTGATACAAAAAGACAATTTTCTTTATTATTCTCACTACGGTTAGCAGGAGAAACATCACACGCCCCCATGACGATCCAGCCGAAAACTGTGTTCAGAGCCCTTGGTTGACCCTGACCACCTTGTCTAAGTCCTGACAAAAGGGAGGATGCGAAAACTTCTGCACTTAGCAACAAATCTACCGGGCCAGGGGTCTCAAACTCTGGGTCGGCCAAAACCAGATTTGTCAGGTGTGACCAATTTGAACTATCTATGTGCTGAGATGGTTGATCAGCACATATTGAGGGTAACACTAAGGCCTCAAAACTAAATTTATATTTGTCATGCTGCCTAGAAAATATTTCACACGACACTAAACTATGGGGTTCAGCCCGAGCATGTCCTATGCCGCTAACCTGTTGCATATTATTTTTTAAATCTAGTCCCAGTAATTTAACGCAAGGCTCAGATATAAAATTGCAAGCACTTGCAGAATCTAACAGGGCCCTGACCTTGTGCTGCCTACCAAAACAATCTTTAATTAATACCTTAGCTGTTGCAAATATGATATTATTTTTAATCGACATTGTTGTTAATGCCTGCTTATCAATAGTAGCAGGTTCACTTGTAGGCTCCTTGGGTTGCACAATAATGTTTTTAGGTCTATCAAAATGCAGCAGTGTATGGTGGGAAAACTTACACACTTTGCAAAGACTGTCAGTGGTACATGCCTTGACATGGTGTGACCCAGAAAGGCAACAAATACAAAGTCCCTTCAACTTTACAAACTTAAATCTGTCATTTACTTTTAACTTGTGAAAGCGGGAACACTTGACTAATGGGTGCTGGCCATCGCAATAAACACAGGTTGGTGTAACAATCAGAGCTGGCTTTATATTTGACTTGATTTGCTTAGGAGTAGACTGGCTTTGAGTTTTACATATGCGAGTAAAATCTAAAGCCCGAACATGCTTTTCTATAAAAGCTTGCAAATGTTCAAAATCTGGAATGTCATCCGAGTTAAATTCTAACAAGAAAGCCTCTTGCATTAACCTATCCAGTTTTGACCACAACAAATAAAATAACATAAAATTTTTATCAGGTAAATTATATTTTTCCAACACTGACAAAGTTTCAGTAAAAGTTCTGTTAACCCGCTCTAACTCAGTACCCGATTTTACTTTAATGGGTTCACAGAACACTAACTTTTCATAATAGTTTACTGCAATCTGTCGCTTCTTATCATAATATTTGGCTAGTGTATTATAGGCATCCAAGTAACTTTCATCGGTAAGCGGAAAGTTTTTGACTAAAGCATAAGCATTGTTTTCTACACTAGATAACAAGTAATGCAGCTTTTCTACATTGGGTATATCTCTCTGGTGTATAAGAGAGTCAAAAAGTTGTTTAAATGATACCCAGTTTTCTAACTTGCCATCAAATGGCTTGATGCTTATTTTTGGCAACTTAGCACGCATAGACTCGACTACTTTACTTTCCAGACTTGTGTTTTGAGTAGTGTTTTGAGACCTCAAAGAATGTAACTATTTCTAAATTTTTGTTCAAAAGTAATCGACACACCACATTCCGCTCTTTGTTCTGCTTTGTTACACGTCATTAGTAGTTTCCGCTGAGCGTCATGAAACTCAGCTTCTATTTGTTTAAGATCTTCTTCTATGTAACCTACCAAATCAGATGACTCTATATACTCAATACGCATAACAGCGTAATCACGAGCAATCCTATTTATATCACCTGAAGAATCCCCCCCTTTCTTGTCAACATTCCTTTCTGTCATTTTAAAAATCTAAAACAAACGAAAACCTAAAACAAATCTAAAAATATTAACATCGACAATAACAACAAAACAAAATTAATTGAGGTTATGTTCAAAATGACAGATCAGATTGATGACAAAATTTGAAAGTGACAGATTGTACAGGCGATTGAATGAACTAGAACGAAGTTCGATTAATGTAGTGCCAACTACAGATGCCAAGTGCCAACCTAATAATACGAAAAGGTACAAAATAACGCGGTTTCCAAAATACCCCCAAGTAATTTTATTAAGCGTAACGGTTAAGCTAAGACAAAGGAAATACAAATAACGAATACGAAATCAACAAAATTAAGAGGTACTGTACTAAATATCCGCCGAAGGGCCAAAATGTGGGGTTTACCAAGTGCTAAGTGGACTGTATTTAAAATAGCTAACGTGCAAAATCATATAATAAATCGAAATCAAATCAAACAAATCAAATTATCAAAATAACAATTATTCGTTGTGAAATTAGAACCAAGCAAGCGCAAGAACTCACTTCTGGTATCGATGTCACCTGGCACCTCCAGGAACCACGGTATCCTTGGATTGATGTTGGTTAATCTCGACTTACCGCGATCTCTCCTCAAATACCTGGTGTAGGACTGTGGTTGGTGATGATGCAGCGATGAAGTTCAGGCACTGACTTTGCTTCTAATCTTTCACAACACCAAAGCGAATATAACAACACGACAATTATTTAACTTAAATCAAAATTACGAGAGCGACGAAAAAGGGTTGTTCGCGATTCGAATTCCCCACGACAAGAAAAGTAGTATTGCCGATTGCAACACACAAAAAAACCAACACTAAGTGTTGCCGACTAAAATAATTATAAAACTACAAATTAATAAAAACTTTGCATCTAGCTTGAACAGTATATAATAAATAACAGTGGCCTTAAATATGATTCTTGTGGCAATCATCATTAGACAAGAAACTTTTAAATATACAGCTGGACTACAATTTTGAATGTATGATTTTCTCCACCTCAGAAGATCAACATTTATACCAATAGAATGAAGTTGGAATAAATAGATTGTGATGATTTTGTCAAATAATTTTGAATAACACAGCCTCCACGTACCATCCTTCATTTTACTGAGAATAACATTTTTAGAAGTTAATGAATTCGTCTCAATGCTACGACCCCTTAAAAACCATGTTTAAATTCGGAAATGTGGTTAAAAATGTGCTAGTCTGTTGAGAACTATCTACTCAAACACTGTATATTTGAAAAGAGTAAAAAATATTATACTTATTTCAGTTTAGTGTAAGAATCACATTTCATCGAGAGCCGTAGAGACAATGCAAAGTATATAATATATTATAATAATTATAATTTATCTCTAGGGACAAGTTTAAGTATGTGTCACCATGTTTTTCTCAACATTGCTACCGATGAGTATGTTACAAATCTTAGAAATTTGTCAGGTTGCCTACATAATTGCGTACATAATACTTGTTATCTAATACTTACCTAACGTCATATTTTTTATGAAATTTATCTTTTAATAGACTTACTTTAATCAAAATATTTGTAAGCAAACTGTACTTGTACCTTCTTTATTAAAATACAATACCGATTCCAGGAAGCTAGATTATCAAGAATATTAAAGCTCAGAATCAAAGCGTATAAAATTGAACTCAACACCTTGCAGAAAATCCTTAAAAAAAAAATTTTCTCTTATCAGCATCTACGCAGTAACAGAATAAAATAGTGCCTTTTGTGATGAATTTCTTGGAATGGTTTTTACATGCAACTATATTAAATAGTTTTTTGTATACTAGGGAAGTTACATAATAATTGGTTACCGTCCATTGCTGCACGCTTTCGAAAAGCTATGTCAAGGTTACCAGCAGGGGTCAGGGCTGCCAACAGGCAAAATTGTGAAATAAGAAAAATATACCTATAAGTTTTATGTAATTTATTGGACTTTGAAACGCTAGGTTATAAAGTAAATGCGCTAAAATTTATGAACTTTACGATTTATAGTTCTTGGTTAGTAATTGGTTGAAGTGAGAACGAAGATTGTATCCAATACAACAAAAACCTTGTCTAACATTTTATTCCTTAAATTGTTTTATGTTTTAGAAGTCAGCTTCATGTAATGTATGGTTTTGTATTTATTTTTTATATTGAGTTGCACAATAAAACTTTACTTTCTGGGTGCACCAGGAAAAACTGTGTGGAGTCCGAATCACCCCAATATACATAAATCGATTGCTTTAGTTTAGAAAAAAAATGTTTTTTAGTATTTCAATGGTTTTCGACTCTTGAGCTCATTTTGGCAATAACTTAATAAATAAATGAATCAAAATGAATTTAAATTTGAATTTGAAAAATCTGAATGCAACAGGAACTGGCAACCCTGATTACGTAAAATGTAAAGGACTGGGACTGCGTAACTGATAGAATGCTGATGTTTAAAATTAATTTTATTGCAATTATATATAAACAGTTTTTATTGTTTGTCTTCGAAATAGAAAAGCTAATTCACTCCACTTCTGAAAACCCCGGGTTTGTACTTTTCCGGATAATCAGATGGAGAAAATTCAATCAATAAAGAACTATCGCACCGTGTCTTTCTGCTTTTTGGCACACTTACAAATGGGTGGAACTCTGTCTCCATCTGTTGATCGAGACCTGTGTAGAAGGTCTCCAGTTGAGCGTTTACCGCGCAAGCTAAACTGGTTATCGCTCAGTAGCGAATTATTTTCTAGGTATGTCCAAAGACGATTCTATTGTCTATAATTAACTGGGTCTGAACGGTTGTTTTTGGCACAGGTTGAGCAGGGGCGATGTTGAATCTTTTAGAGCTTTAACATCATAAACATTTCCACGAAATCAGTCATCCATAATAAACTTGCAACATGCCAGAAAAGTCAGCTTAGAGAGCATGGCAACAAAGCACATCTATAAAGTACCTACGTCTATAAAGATATTCAAACAATAATTTACAATAGTGCATTCATTTCGCAGCGGTTTGATAATACTCACAAATATACTGCTAATTGACGCGTTTTTGTTTTAAAATGTAATTATTTAGTTTGGAAATTTATTCATAGTTTATGGAATTGAATTAATGTGACAATGTCATTTTAAGGTTTTCACTTATTTAAACAAAACATAGCATAAAAACTAAAATAATAAACGACGAATAAGTATATAATGAAGCTTACGAATGAATGTTTACTGAAATGATATAAAAATTTGATATTTTGCGCAACTAATATTCTGTAATTACTCTAGTTTTTAATCAAGATACATTATATTACATCTCTATTTCATACTACGCTCACAGTGACCAACAATTCGAGCAGATCCCTTTGATGTGACATATCCAATACTAGTGTTTATTAACGCTACTGAGAATCCAGTGCATTTACACGGATATTCCCGGAACCCAGCATTATTAAACCTGGGAGCTGCGATGAAAACCCTGTTAATTTCCCTGCCAATAAACTGGATTCATCATTTATGGATGACAATATAGTGAAGAAAAATTCTTTTAATTATCTATATAAAGGTTCGAGTCCTGGCCGGGGCACTCATTTGTGTGATGAACACAGTTGTTTGTTCTCGGGTCATGGTTGTTGATATTTATATATGTATGTTTATTCTGGGTTCCCCCCCAGTTCCCTGTATGGTCATCCATAGCACAAGCTCTGCTTACTTTGGGGCCATACAGTTGGTGTGTTTGTCTGGGGATTATTATTATTATTATAATATAACCTTTACCGAGGTAAAGTATACGAATTGCGGCGCCACAGTTCCCGTAAATTAATATTACTATTTAAGAATTAAAAAAAACTTTTAGAATCCTGGATACCACGGTTGTTAAGACGTCACGGATAATCGACCTTACCATAAACATAGTTAAACATCTGTTTATCTTTTAACACTGTGCGCTGTCTAATTGTTTTACCCAGCTAAATTAAAATATCTATTCTGAGAAATTGACATTTTTATTTAATTTACATATAAACAATGTTTAAAGATAAACAAGTATTTTAATTTTTTATACCTTTATGGCATTCATGGACTAACTTTAAATGTATACTACATAAAAACATCGAGGTAACAATTTTCATTCCAGTAATAAACTGTTCGTATCCCAAGTAAATATAAATTTCTATATGTTCTGTCTGTTTTTTGAAAACCGCTCGGTAGTTTACATGAATATTACGTCAACAGACTATCGCATCCGCTGCATCAATATTGAAATACAGGGTGAACTCACAATTTTTTTATTTTAAAATTTGTAAATAAGAAATAATACGTAGCGAGTTTTGCATTCATCAAATTGGTATAGATATCGCTAGGTTTCATTCAATTATCTAAATAATTTGAAATAATTAATAAATACACTAGATCAAAACTTTCTGGTACATAATAAAATAGTGAAACATACAAACGGCGGAATTTATGCCATTTGGCATATTTTGCCAGCAAAGGAAACGTTTTTAAATGATTATAACGAAATTCATATAAAAAAAGGAATAGGTACTTAAAAATTTACTTAAATAATTTATTAATTAATAAATTTATTATAATAATAATTAATAATCTTTAAAAAGAATTTAAAGATTATATATTTTATCCAAGTTTCATGACTAATATTTAATGCATTAAAAGCAACATGTAAGTCCAAATTTAAAAATTCAAGTCACGGTCACGTTGGATACCACACAGAATTGGGTGGTAGTGATGGGATTTATAATGGAATATTTATTACAGACAGTATGTCCGTTCCATACTAGGCCAAAAAGGGTATACAAGGGACAACGGATCATTGACTTCGCCGTCTCAGATTACACATCTAACGATATTTTAGAATTTAGATGATTTTGGAATTCTAGAGCAGTCACTAATAGTGTTAGTCTTACACTCTCCTAGGACTCTCTCCTTTGGATTCCGACGCGATCGGACGTGTTTACTTTACCTTACGTTTCATTTATCTTGCAAATTTCGTCTGATTGCATACTAAACCGGTTTATTTTGAGTAAAAAAGTCTAGACTACAACTATAAATATTAAAAGTGATTAATTATCTTGTGAACAGATATAAACTGTGTTGTTAGTAACAAACAAAAAACAAATAATTAAAACCAGTGCGAGTGAGACAGCTGTGTGTGAAAAGGGTAAATAGACTTGCGCCAGCGCCGTCCTACTTGAGTTTCGACAAGAAATTATCTATTGTTCACGCCCACTGACCAATCACTGTGTACCAGCACACTACGTGTGAGTACCTGCGTCATCGTCCTGCGTTAGCCCGCCTTCTTGGACTTTTGACCTCTCGCCGGTTTCTGCCGGATCTCAACTCATTTAGGCCTATTCGAGAATAAAAATGTCTCTTAAGCGCACTCCGCCGAAATCGATGCATGGGAGAATTAAAAAAGTGAGTCAGAAAACCGCCACTACATATGAATCTGAACCGGAATGCTTAACTAGTAATATAAATAATCCTCATAGTGACTCAAGCTCACCCAATTTTGTACTTCGCCGTCAGAAGAAGGCCAGAGAGATAAGTTCACCGTCGGATTTCTCCAACTTCAGAGAATAAATGAAGGAACTGCTCATATCACTAAACGCCGAACAAAAAAAGGAATTAACAGGAATTACTGTGAATTTGAAAGAAATTCAACAGACAAACAGTAATATTGAGAACTCGGTTTCCCTACTGGCCTCGCAAAATGAGGAGTTTCGCAAAAAAATTGAGTCACTTGAACTACAAGCTAAAAAGGATACACACATTTCCATCCTGGAGGACAACATAGAAGACCTGCAAAGAAACTCTCGCAAGACGTGTATTGAGCTAATAAACGTTCCCAGAAAGCCACAAGAGACCAGAGACGACTTGGTTAACATGGTCATGTCCTTAAAGGACAGTATTAAGCTCGATATGAATGCGTGCGACATTTGTGATATATACAGATTAAAGGGAAATAATGTAACTATAAAAAACCCTACAATTATATTTGAATTAAGCTCCTCCATCATGAGATCAAACCGGTTAAAAAAAGTCAAGGAATTTTACGTTAAATATAAGAGCAGGCTTCAAGCAAAACATCTGGGCTGCACTACGAACGAAGACACTCCTGTTTTCATATAAAAATCGTTCACTTATACACACACACACACACCACTTCACTAACTCTCACTCACACCTTTGTTATAACTATAGTCTTACATTTCTGATGAGTAATGGATAGTCTCAACATATTGCAAGAATTTGACTTATCTGAAGTCGCCCAATCTATGAAATGCATGGTACAAGACTTACAAACTTACCCAACAAGCTCCCCTAGTATGAAAATTGTAACTCAAAACATAGTCAGTATATATAAAAACTAAGATGACCTAGAAATTGCACTGTCCCAAATAAAATTTGAGGTTGATATCTTGATTCTAACAGAATGCAGACTAAATCATAAAAAACAAATCCCATCAATACAAAACTATAATTCATACCAAACTAACAACATGCTTAATCAAAACGACGGTGTAGTTGTTTATATAAAAAATACTTACCAGGCTAGAGTCTGCGAGCTCAACCTCACCGACGCCACTGGACTACAAATAAAAATTTCTGATTACACCATTCTTGGCATTTACCGCTCTCCCTCCTATACAAACGCCTCAAACTTTATTACTAGTCTTGATACACACCTAAACACAATCTTAGAATGTAGAAATATTATAATTGTTGGGGATATCAACATTGACCTAATTATATCACCATCAGAAAAATCCTATGAACGATATAACCGTCTATATTACCTTAATATACTATCCCTTCATGGTCTATTACCTGGTCATACACTACCTACAAGAATAAACAGTTGCCTAGACCATGTCATACTTAAAATAGAAAATAGTTCACTTAACCCATTTGTATTCGTATTAGATACTTCCATAACAGATCACAATATGGTCTTACTAAATTTACCAAAAATGTTTTCACCCAAAATAGTAAATAAAACTAAAACACATATTAACTTTGAAAACGCTCTAAATTTCCTCATAACCACGGATGTATCTAAATTAAATATATTCAATGATCCCAATATGTACTCAAACGCTCTTATCAATATAATAAAAAATGCATTAAACACTAACTCTAAACTTATTAACATTTCCAGTAGTAAAAGAATCATAAAACCCTGGATTACTCAAGGCGTTATAGATACATAAGACTTAGGAATTATTTACAATTAAAATATAGAAGGCATCCTTTCAATTATATCCTAAAAATTACATACAAACGTTACAGAAATTTTTGCTGTAACCTAATTAAAAAAGTGAAAAGACAGTTCAATAGAAATCAAATCAATAACTCAATAAATCACCCTAGGAAACTTTGGACTACTATAAATGATGTCACAAAATATAAACCAACTAAATCTTCAAATACAGCACTATTAAATATCACTCCATCACCCTCCTCATCGGTTAACTATATTAATAACTTCTTTGTGAACATTGGCCAAAAATTAGCACAAGAAATCCAAATAAAACTAGATTCTGCGCACAACAACATATGTAGTCAACCTAATAAAGTATTCTCATTTGTTCTCTCAGACACTGATGAGCAAGAGGTAGCCAGCATACTTATGAGTCTGGATTCCAATAGTGCTCCTGGTTGGGACGGTATAACTACTAAATTTTTAAAACATTCCAGACACTTTTTGGTTCCTCTAATTACAAAACTTGCTAACCTATGTTTCCACACAGGAGTTTTTCCTGATTTTCTCAAACGCTCAGTTGTAACACCTGTTCACAAGTCCGGAGACAGACTTTATGTTAACAACTACAGGCCCATAGCTGTATTGACCGCTATCTCTAAAATAATTGAAAAATTAATAAACATTAGACTAGTTAACTACCTAAATAAATTTAACATTATATCTAAATTTCAATACGGATTTAGACAAGGCCTTTCAACGCAAGATGCGATTAAGGAGCTTATTTCTATTATTATAAATGAAATAGAAAATGGGAAAAAGTGTCTTACAGTTTTCTTAGACCTTAAAAAAGCCTTTGACACAGTGTCAGTGCCATTACTTATCCGACGCCTTGAGAGCTATGGAATTAGAGGTTTAGCACTTTCCTTATTAACTAGTTACCTGGAAAACAGAACTCAAGTCGTTAAAATAGATAAATACACTAGTACAGAGGAAAATATGATTTACGGTTTTCCACAGGGAAGTGTCCTCGGCCCAACGCATTTTGATCTACATAAACGAGTTATGTAACTTACGGAGTGTTGGGGGGAGGATACTTTCCTTCGCAGACGATACTGCTATTGTTTTCTCAGCTGAGTCCTGGGAAGCCCTAAAAGTGGTAACTGAAAGTGGCCTTGTAAAGGTAGCAAACTGGCTAAATATAAACCTTCTAACACTAAACGTCAACAAAACTAACTATATGTGCTTTGCACCGTATACTACCTCCCAACCAGACAAAGCCTTTGAAATTAGGATTCATAATACCTGCTCCGACAAGTCACTCTGCTCATGCTCATCTCTACAGAAATCTAGCTGTTCTAAATATCTAGGCGTCATGATAGATCAAAGATTAAGTTGGCACCCTCACCTCGAACTAGTCATGTCTAGGCTAAGGAAGCTTATATGGATATTTAAAAAGCTTAGACACTTTATGACACCTCTTCTCTTAAAAAAAGTCTATATGGCCATAGCACAATTAGTAACTACATACTACATTCCAATCTGGGGAGGTGCCACCAAAACTCTCTTTTTGGATTTAGAACGAGCTCAAAGATCATTATTGAAAGTCATGTATTTTAAACCTTTCCGTTACCCTACTGATGATCTTTATAAAAACTGTAAGTTACTGTCTGTACGCAAACTTTATATTTTAAATTTAGCTCTCAATTTCCATAAATCATTACATTTTGACGAGAATTTGCTTAATAGAAGAAGAGGTAATCAGGTAGCCCCTCAAAAACTAGTTCGGACCACCTTTGCACAGCGACAGTTTCAATGTCAAGCTCCTTACATATATAATAAAATAAACTTCATCATTAAAATTTACCCTTTGAAATCATATTTATGTAAGCTTAATTTAACTAAATGGCTTGAAAAACTATCCTTCGAAGAGACTGAAAAAATCCTAATTAGACAAACATAAACATAACTCTTAATTACTTTAAATATCTGCTCATATAATCAAAAATAAAATTTCTCAACACTACTATCAGTAACAAACACTCACCTGCTCACATACACACACAAACACACACACAAAGAAACACACACTCCCTCGCTCCCTCACTCACACACTTCACTTACACTTCTCTATAAAACAAACACACACACACAGAAACACACACTCCCTCGCTCCCTCACTCACACACTTCACTTACACTTCTCTATAAAACAAACACATTCACACTTTCTTTGCCCACCCATTCTACCAATTTGCACACTCTTTAGCTTAAACTTACTATTCATGTTTTGCTTTTGTACAAAAATAGATTAATTAGTTTAAATTTACAAGAATAATTATATATGTATAAGGAGAGAAGCGGGTCATTCCCAACCCAAGTATTCGTTGAATTACTTTCTGGGAAGACTCCAAAACTATCATAATATGTATTACCTTTGTTGAAATAAATAAACTTTTTATTTATTTATTTATTTATTTACAGAGTACTTTTGTTCTTTAGAATTTTTACAAAGCTCTTATACAAACTACAGTGATTTTTTACAAATGATTACAAAATATTACAAATTGACGTATAAAAATATTTCACCTAGTTTCATTGTATAAAATAAATAATAATAAATAAAAAATAATGTTATGTTTGAGCTAGATGAATGTGTTTTTTTAGTATTCAAAAGCTGATACGATGTAGAATTAGATGAAATAATAATAAAATAATAAAAATATGAGATCTTTTTGAGAAAATCGTCAATTTCCTGAAAATTAACACAAAAAAATCATTTTTTTCCAAAAAAAATGTTTATTTTTCAGGTGAAGCAAATTTTATGGGTATTTTTTATTTATAAATCAGTATTGCCATTGCTTTCCTCTCATTTAAGTTTTTATTTGAACACGATAGGCCATTTAGTTCAAAAGTTATAGCAATTTATTTACATAGCTTCAAATTTCCCAAATGAAAAATTAAAAACATCATAACTCCCACAAAAAAATTTTTTTAATTCTTTTTGTCGCTAAAATTCGGTCTAGTTTCCCCCATTTTAATATGTGCACATTATGGAGATTCACCCTGTATAATGGAGTATGTCTGGGAACAATAATAATTTCATTTTCAATAAGTACTAATTTTGAGGTTATGATTTCAAATTACCTACATTTACATTGGTAATTACTACTATCACCAACCTACCATGATAATAACGACAAATAAACGTCATCAATATCTTTTACTTAATGTCTACCTACATGCATTTAATTCGTGTAATTCTGTCTGACCAAAAATCACAGCAATAAGTCGTCGTAAGCGCAATCTATCGGAATCCTCAGGCACAAAAGCTTATAAAGTCACGTTATCTGAGTCCAATAAACAGTCCAGGTCGAATAAAGTAACTAAAAGAATCGCTAATCATCAGAACAAAACCAAGGCACTCACCCACACAAGTGACAAGTCCAAAAGTAACCAAACGGTTTCGTTTCAAGTTACGTTTTTATCTCGAACTCGCTGGCAAAGGCAAGAGCTATACAGCCAAGGTTAAGGACTCCAGTGAGTATTAAATCATTTTCACTATGAAGAATATAAAAAAAAATCATTATATTATAATGAGTCCTTTCATTCTAAAGTGATTATAATTTTCAATATATAAAAATTATATTACAAAATACTTACGCTTAGTCACAATCAATCCTATGGATCGTAATAAAAATGACAAGAGGGAAAACAAACTGATCAAGTCAAATCAAGCTTTATAAATCAACTATTTTATGGAGACTTCTACACATAAAGCTAATATCATGGAAATCCACATTTAAAAAAGAATAAACACTAGTTACTTTTATAAACGCTTACTGTTTACTTAAATAAGGATTCGCCAATATTCTTTACTTTAAATTCAAACTTCAATTTAAAAAAAATACCAAACAAAAACTTTTTTATCATTCTGTATAATCCTTAACAATACCCATACAATCACAAAATCCACGCAACAGATTTACAAGAATTAAATATCAGTAACTCAATTAGAATTTCCAGGAAAGTGAAGCCTCGAACGCACTCGCACAACAATATTCCAGTATTATTTTCTTTCCTCTTTCCTTTCCCCGCGGGTGAATATCCGTTTTAATATATCCTAGAGCTTCTGTCACCTAGCAACGATTGTACAATTAGATTCTTCTCGGCAGGTAGGGCATGGCCGGTGCATTTGCGTATTAAAGTGTAGCCGTGCGACGCGACTACGCAATGCATTTGCATGCGTAGCAATGCAAATCGAAATTATGAATAGGGTAGGGTTGATGAGATGTAAGTATTAGATGAAAGAAAATTTTGAGAAAAAAAATAAAAATGTTCTATAGGTTACATTTTTTTATTACATCTTTTCAAAAAACTCTCCACCAACGTCTATAAAAGTTTCATCCGTGTGAACAATTTTTGAAAGAACATTTTCCAGTCTGCAACAGGTACTTCCTCTACAGCCTTGTTGAACGCGTTGGTTCCTTTTGAAACAGCCATAATGTTGACTGGCACTTTGGTTCTGGATAATATTGATAAATCCAAGATTCCTGTTGTGATATCGTTAACACGGCGGGAAGAACCTGCTTTGAATTTATCAATCATATCATGGCACCACTATACGCTTCTGCGCATCGGTGAGTTTGTAAGATACCCAGCTCGAAACAATCCTCCTTACGCAAAGATGGTTACGTATAATATGATGAACACTTCCCGATCCAATCTGCAGCTTGTTCTGAATCTCCTCGTATGAGATCGCTGGGTTTGTTGAATCAAATGTTTGATTTAGAGTATATTTCTCGAGTATATTTCAAGAATATATTTCTTGTATAGTGGTGATAAGGTTCAATTAGCTATATCCAAGCTGATCACCGTAGAGCACGTATGGGGTCTTGTTTGTTGGACACCTCGCGACGATTTCATACAAAACGGTTTTCCGTCCAGTCTAACAAGACTTCAGTATTAATTGTTTGATTTTGCTTGACAATGATAATAAATCTTGATTTTTTACACCGTTGTATTAAGACACTATTTGACTTGCGAACTAATTTAAAATTGCAATAATTTGTGCAAGGTTGCACTTAGCACACGACTGATCTACTCAGCGGTCCAAAGGAAAGAGGATTACAATATTCAAAAGTTATAATAGAAAACAGTTTGAAATATTCTATAACGAACATTTACCTTTTGGTTGCTCACGTACGTAACTTGTTCATCCGCGGGCGTGAGTGGTGAACCGTCGTCCGCATTCACCTGCTACTTGACTGATTTAGTGCTGTGTTTTGACTAACTTTCTATTACGCTTTGTATTATTGGATTTGTATTATTTTCGAGTGTAAGAGTGTGCCAAAGTCTCCAAAATGAGCAATTTTACGTGCAGTGGATGTAATACCAACCTGAAGAGCAATGAAAAAATTACTTGTACTCAGTCCCGCTGTAAGAAACACTTTCATTATCTGTGTGTTAATCTCACTAGTGCAAATTTTAAAAAGTAGTCGAACTGGAAATGTTCCAAATGTTTAACAGAAGTTTTATGTGTTCAGCGGCAGACAAAAAATGATAATACACCATGTAAGAGTACATTGGCAGTCGGGTCTCTTCCTGATTAAACTCATAATGTAAATAAAAACGCAAGGGGAGGCAGCAATACTTATAGAGAAGATGACAATTTATTTTTGCGCTCGACTATTAAATCTATTTTACAGGAAGATTTACATACCATAGTAAGAAATGCTATACGCGAGGAGTTTTCATCCCTGAGAAAGGAAATAAGTAGTTTAGAAGATTCTTTGTGCTACATGAATACTAAATTCGAAAAAATGAAGAGTAAATTCGTTCTCAAAACGAGGCACTCCAACGAAAAACCAAAGATATGGAATTAAGATTATCGGCAGTGGAACAAGATTCACGGCAGAATAATATAGAAATACATAGCTTGCCAGAACATAAACAAGAAAACTTAGTAAATAATGTAATGCAAATCGGTAAAGTGACAGGTTTTCCCTTAACAGAATCTGATTTCTTATCCTGAAATCGTGAACAAAAGCAAAAGAAAATTTCAAATACCCCCAAGACAGTTGTATGCAGATTTGTTGGTAAGCTGAATCGTGACAATTTGCTAGCAGCTGTATACAAGTATAACAGATCTAATCCAAAAGAGGACAAAACTAAATGATATTTACCTTGAAAAATGTGCTAACGACTTTGATTTGATAGTGTTAACGGAAACCTGGCTGAACAATGATATTTATGTTAATGAATTTTGTGACGATAGGTTTCAAGTGTTTAGAAGGGACAGACAGTCAAATTGTTTTTAAATGAATTCTGATGAAGGTGGTGTCCTAATTGCCGTTAAAAGGTCTATAGATGCATACAGAGATTTTACTTTCAAAAATCGTTGCGAGGACCTATGTGTCACAATAGTCTTAGGTACAGTCAAAAAACACATTTGTTGTATTTATTTGCCATCCCCTCTCAACCGTAGTCATCTTGACGAATTTTTTGATAGAAGTAGTGTTGTTATGGACAACCTGGATGAAGACCAAGATGGAATTGAGGTTTCACTATTCTTTTAGACACAGGAAGAAAAGTATTTTCTAAATAAATCATCAAAACTGTAGAGGGCCAATTTTGTGGACGCACACGAAACGTTAAATAGTAGGTTAAATACTTAATATGTATGCTGTCGTAAGTGTAAATGCACGTGAATGTACGCTGAATCGAACATGAGTAAATATTTTTTACAGGTAAGGGCAAGTGCTGTACCTGTGGACGGGTTTACCTATGGACACCATTAATTCTAACAAAACTGGGAACTCTTTCATTATAATTGAACCGCAGCCGCAAGATTTTGTGTATTGTTGACTATTTCGACGTATCGCCATCTTCGTTTCTAGTGTTGTTTTGGTTGTGCCTGCGCGGAAAGATATTCGGTCCAAAAAGTAAGTTTTCTACTTTATTTAATTTAGTTTCACTGTGAAATTATAATAAAACAATAAGTTGCACTTATATTCTAGTATTTGTTGTTAATAGCTTATTTTCTTACATTGAATTCACTCCCAAATCAACTTACCGGCGAAATCGGATCATTTTTTTTTTGTTTTGCTGCAAAAAACACAAAAACAAATATGAGTACCTATGGACTGTCCACAGGTACAAAAGGGTATTTGTACTTAAGGACAGTTCAGATATTTATTTGTATGCAAAGTTAATCATTTTTTTAAAATTCCATTTTCCAGTGCCTCGAAGTATAACAGGTATAAAAAGGTAATGGTAAAAAGGTATGTAGACACTATCAAAGAAACCGTAAAAGAAGCAAAACAAGGTACTTCTGTAAGAAAAGTTGCCGCCAAATACAAACTACCAAAGTCAACCATTTTTCAATATTTAAAACTCTATGAAACCAAAGACTTAATGAAAGACTCTTTTAAATTATTAAAAAATGACGTAAGAAAAGTATTTTCTCCAGAAGAAGAAACATTGCTTTGTGATTTCTCCTACGTCTCCTACCGAAAAGATTGAGATATTGAAACAGGAAAAGTTGTCTTTTATTAGGTGCTTAAAATGTAAAATGTATGCCCAAGATCGCAAAAGAATGCTCAAATGTAGCCTACGTCACCACAGTTATCACATTAAATGTGTTCCACAGTCGCGTGAGCTAGATTCTGAACTGACGACGAGGATGAAAGTTTTGTTGGTATGACTCGCTACGTATTAGAAGATGATAGCTGTAGCGATGACTTTACTAACAATTTGTTCGAAGAATGTCATATAAGTTACAAGTAATTACGAAAAGAGTTAATGTTTAATTGTTTATGTTACTTTTAGAGGTCTATTGTTTTGTTTTCTGTAATATTTAAGAATATAAGTGTTCGTCCCAAGGTACAACACCGTCCATAGGTACAATGTTGTTGTACACAGGTACAATTGACTGATGAACCTGTGGACAATACTGTAGTTTATAAGAAAAGTTGATTATTTTCATAAATATTATTCTTATAGAAATTTAAATGGTAGTTTAAGAAAGGCTAGTTATTCGGCAAGATGTGCGATTTATAAAAAAACAGTAAAAGTTATTCAGTTCAGATTTATAAAATGTTTTATTCCAAATTCTGGAAAATGTCCACATGTTCCGCACTTGCCCCTATATTAACAATAGAGGGTGTAAAAAATTTTTTTGTAGTACTTTTTAATTTATTAATCCTGGCTGCACCACTCAAAGTCCAGTGAAATTTAAAAGGCTTGTAAATAAAGAGTCCATTTAAAAAAAAAAAACTGAGCACTAACTGACACATATGATGAATACCAAGACACTTGCAGTCCGTTACACGAAACTGTGGAAAAATAAAAATTTATGAATAAATTTATAATTTTGGACACTATGTTTATTTAAGAAAGTTTCACAATTATTATTTCTAAAACTCTGTAAACAATATTGTGGATTCCGTTGACCAGTAAACCTGTAGCATCTAGGGAGGTATGGGGGCTGGGCGGTACGACCTGTTGTTCCACCCCTTGACACTAACAGGAATTTTATATCTGTATCTGTTAATTCTAAGAGGGTATATTTTAACCGACGTTTACAATAACAAGAAATCCTCTCTCCGTAATTGGACCTCACATGATGTTGGACGAGAGATTATTTTTAACTAATTTGTACAAAAAATAAGATAGTATAGAAAGAGTTCTATAACACTACTGTACAAATTTATTTATTTACAAACAAGAATTTGAAAAAGGACTAAAATCGGTTCAAAGGTATGCTTCTTTAAGCGGCCTTTTGAACATTCATAAGTTTTTCACAAAGAAGATTTAAGTATAAGTTTTGCAAAGAAAGGTACAAAAAGCTAAGAGCTAGTAAAGTCTGACAGAATTTAACGACGCTAAGTAAAGTTAAGTAGAGTTAATAGGCAGCTCTATGATAAATTGAGATGAAAACTTGCTGCTATATAAAAATGCTATATTTTTCAGATTTATACATGACCGAAAAGTATTCCATGTACTGTGTAGGAGCCACAATAAACAAAGAAGAATAATTAGAAAACCGCAATTTGGTTCCTTTTTACAAATTGTACAATATATTGGTTGCGTCGGGTTTTTCACACAAACGTACTCAAGAATACACTTTTATTCCTGTTTAGTGTACAACATTATGGTCCGTGTAAGTAAATCATCGGCGGAATTTTCAAAGAGATGCGATGGAAGTCTAATGAGGAAAAAAATTCTAAGTTCCTTGTGTGCTTCAATTTTGTCGCGGCTGAAACAAAAGAAAGTCTTAATTATAATTTTTTACTCCGATTATCAATAAACTTTGAAACTGTTAATACGATCAAAACAATTATTTCGCTTTAAGAGAAGTACATTATGTATAATCAGGCCGATATTTGTTATCCCTATATTTGCACGGGATCTGGAGAAATGCTGCGTGAAACCGAGCCAGGTAATCGACTCAGTATTAAATAAACCTTGACTCCAGATCCAACATCATTTTAAAGTCTACCGAGATCGGAACGAAAGCCACCACAGCCGACGCCCCTGCCGAGGCCGGCATGCCCTCTGCAATGACACAATATAGATTATATTTATACTTTTTATTTTGAATAGGGTGGGACGTTAGACATACCTTAATCAACAAAGGTGGTAGTTTCTTATGTTACGACATAGCTTGCGGCAGTTCTAGGGTTCTTTTTTATTTTAACTGTCATTATAACCTGGTTATCGTAAAAAAATTAATTATTTGGTAATTTTTACATTCTTAATTAGTTACGTAAATTATCCACTCATGTTATTTATTATACAAGCGACAATAGTTACTTACCTAACAACAATGTAATTTATTTTATTTATCAAAATGGATAACTATAAGACATTTTAGTTTAATTTATTTAGGGCTCATTGTTCTTTCACACTCGCTTTGACACTTGACAAGACTTTCCATAATAATTATGTCAAATTCCCAAAATTATTCTACTGAAACATTTGTCTGATCGTTAAACAATCAGCCCTTAAAAGTATTAATATAAAGTGGAAAGAAATAATAAGAAAACCTTATTCAAAGTTTACTTTTAATCTATTTAAACAATTCAAACGAAGTATGTAATTACTTATGTATTTCCACCTTTAACAACGCATTTCATACATACTACATACAATCATGCAAAAACATATTCAAACCACATTACATAGATAGATATCTGTCGTGTAAGTATGTAATTACTTATGTAGTTCCGCTGTTAAAAACGCATTACATACATACTACATACAATCATGCAAAAACATATTCAAACCACATTAATGGAACAAAAGATATTTATTCAAAAACCGAAACTTAATAAAAGCTTTTTACATGGTCGTAACGGACGTATTGATTTCGGTTATTTTATTGGAAGTGCCCCGGCTGCTGCTAGGCGCCGTCTGCACCCGGGACCAATCGATGCAGCCTCCTGCAGTTATGTAATGTACACAGGATATTTAGAAGTAATGTTTTTGGTGAATTAAATAAATTCAGGTATATTTGGGGTTCAGAAAAAATTAGCAAAAAACAATCGAGGCAGTATTTTTGAAATTAAATGATCCTATTCTATCTTATCCATTGTACCCATTGTAGAAGCTAGACATCTTTTGTCAACTTACTGTGTTCCACGACTCCAGCTCTAATAAATTATGCTCATTAGCAACCCGCTTTTGCCTGAACGTAGTAGCATCGGCGGCTACTTGTTGAAAAGTGTGAAAGCGAGACACAACCTGTTGCTGGACACTGAGTAAAGGCAGTTTAACTTTTGTTTATCGTCTCGTCAGAAGATAATGTACTGTGGATAATCGCTGGAAGATGTATTCTTGTTAGAAAGTGTTAGAAGTATCCTTGATAATAATAAGCATAGACACGGAACTTCTGATTAAAATATTAAAAACCCCTTAGTTTGAATATACTAGCTGGAGCCACATTCTTCTCCACTCCTTGAATTTAGCTCACACTCGCAAATAAATTTACACCATACCTTTACACCCACACATTATGACGCACATTTTCAAACAAGAAAAACTGAAGGTTTTAGTTATTATCTTATTATTTAAAGAAGAGCTCAAGTCGCACGTATAAATTAAATAGTTGAGTTCATTTCAGGCCCTCAATAAGCTTTTGATTTCAGTACTTTACGTAAAAAATGACTATACCTTAATTTTTATAACATTTTATAATAATTACTAAAAAGAAAGTCGGAACCAAATTATGTATATAAATATATAAAAGACATAAAAGCAAATCAAAGAATATGTAACTGCGTGCATCTTTACCGATACAGACAGGGTTCCTGAACTATAGGTTAATCATTATGCAAAAAGAAATACTTGAGGTAATCTTTATGATTTAAAAAGATGACATAGATATTCAGTTGAATTAATTACTTTAAAAATGTCGAAATCATAACACATTCAATAATATCACTAAAAATATATTTATGTCAGCTTTGTAGTCAAATGTTTTATTTGCTTGGGTTTATGTGCGAAATTATTTTCGTTGATCGGCAACCCTCAATAAAAAGAAACATTCTCTTTGAATTTTGTGCAACAAGTGAATGCAGCCTGCTTACTAATGACTTAGCAAATTAACACAATAAATATAATTAATTTGTAGTTAATTGTTTATTTTTACTTTTTTCCATATTCAATGAAGTAACAAATATTTTTACATTAAAGAATTTGTGGTGCAATACAATATAGTTATTATAAGTTTACTCTAATGACAATTATTTTTAACACTAAAAATAAAATAAACTAATTAGTATTTAGCTCAGGTGATTATAAAATATGGTAATTACCTTATTGATTATTATAATAAAAATAATTATAACTGTAAATTTTTGCTGAAACATAAGTGGCAGACGGCACGAACATTTTGAACTCAACCCTTTGTAATAATTTTGTAAAGAAGAGAGTGCTCAAAAGCTTTTTGAAATAAAGTTCATCAAAAGCATATGTGTAAATAAAAGTGTTTTATGTGAGTTCTGCTGTGTCATTTTAGCAATATTTACATGAGGTACGCTTTCATATATTTACTGTGGTCATTTCCAATTTAAACTTTGAGTCGACATTAAAACAGAACTTGTGCGTATCTATTCCAAACAATACAATTATAACTAATACAAATTAGCCAGGATAAAAGTTCCTTATTTGGAAAATGTTCTAGCTAACATCTTCGTTTTCATTAGGTTAATAGTTATAAAACGTTAATATGCAGTTTTAAGGTCGGCGGTATTACAACTCTTGTACCACAAATTTATAATCTGCTTCTCTTTTCCACGATTTCCGGTATTTTATTATTATTCGTTAGTATGACGGACCATGACGTCACTCTGTATTGCGCCCGTCACACTGCGACCTAGCATATCTATGCTTTCCTGATGCCGATGCATCTAATCTCCCTGGCGTCCAGTTCGTATTTGTCCATGTGGGTGGATCGTTTCTGTACTAGTGTAACGCATTTCCTCTTCCATGTGGCAGAATCTTCAGCACGTAGAGTCCAAAAAGCATAAATTGAACATGTATTTCCTTAATTTACATTGACCTGTCAGCGCTCGCACTATAATTCTCAGCTGGGTCCTGTTGAGACATACATAGTAGTTCTCTGGTATAGAATTTCGAAAATCCCTCTATCAGCTGGAGTGTTTCATGCCCTGAGCTTCGGGACAGAGGCGTCTGCTTTCTGTTATTAACAGGTGAATAGATATCTGTCGTGTAAAGCTTCTTGGGGTTCCGCAATAAGGTTCCGGTTTTTTAATTAATCTTTTATCATAAAATATATATTATTTATTTCAAAATAAAACCACGCCGCGCCGTATGTATGCTCTCCCTAGTAACAAATATAACAAATTTCCTTGCTACATCTATAGGGGTACATTAAACTAATGGAACAGCTACGAAATGCCTGTTACAAAATTGCAAGTCACGCAAATCAGATTATGAATCCATCAAACGAAATTAATAATACGTAGAATTGAAATGTGTTTCACTGCACTGTATGTAATATACATATATCTATAGGAGCAATGCAAAAGCTTTAATAAAATTGTTGATGTATTGAACATGCCATTTTAATTTATCCGGTGTAACAAATAAAAGAGGTAAAAGCTTTTTAGAAATTGAGGGATTTTCCTCAACTAAATTAAAAATACAAAATTCTTTCCAGGTACTACCTCGAAAGGTGGCTGAATGTCATCAAGTAGCACAGGTTACAGAAACATGTAATTATGTTATCGGAGACCAACGTTTACTAGCGCACGTATCGTATTATTGTTTTCCTCTTTTTGAGCTGTCAGAAAATCCCTCATTGGACAAATGTATGTATGTAATGAAAGCCTTACTAATATAATTAATGTATTACTGTCTATACTAATACAAAGATCAATAGATGAACACTCACACTAATTGGCCAAAACAAAAGGATTATGTTACGGACGAGATCAACTTGCTACAGGTAGGAATTGTAGTCTGCTCAAATGTTTTGAAGGGTGCCTCTATGTGACCTACCCTTTATTGACACATAGGTAACAATATAGTAGGTAGTTGTCAAATTATTATTTTTGATCTTAGGTATGACTGAAGTAAAGAAAGGATATTGCCAATTATATATATAAATAGAGGGGTTATCAAAAAACGTTCTGTTCTACTTATGGGTTATCAATATACATATGTAAACACCTTAGCTTAACCGTATGCTGTTAAAAATATATGAGTAAAAAAATAATTATAAATGAGGATGCCTCTTACTCTCGCATAACAGTTGGTAAACAAATTTCAGTTTCGGATTGATATGATACGATATAATTTAATGTCAAGAACTCGTTTCAAATTTCAAGAACTGAAAACCAACAAAACGTTAATTCTATTGTAAACGTTTTGCTCTATGCAACGGAAGCTAAGGTAAAATATCTCACGTAATTCAAACTTAAGTAGTCTTACTAATTAATTTGATATTTCCGAATATTTGAATCTTACAGCACAAAGATGTGCGCTTGTTATATAAAGGCTGTCAATACCTGTTTTTGCGAAGTTGCGGTCAGTACTCTATTAATAGGTGCTATGGTCAGTCATTCCGATGAGCTCCGCGCTCGGGGCAAAGTTATGTTCGTTTTGACTCCGAAGCTCTCTCTTTGAAGTTGACTAGAGAGTTCCATAGAGAAGACAGCCACCTGGCCTGATTTTACGAAAGAAAATAACGGCACGACCAAGATGTCCCATAGTATTTTTACATATATTTTTTATAGTATTTATATTTATTACGCACTAGACAACCTGGCTGCCAAGGCCGGTGCGGCAGTTTCAGAAAGCATGTTTTTACAATTCCTATGTTCGTATGCTAATAAGTACCATTTAACTTCGCAGGTATTCGACAACAAGGACGCTCTGAAGCAAACCATCAAACAAATGCGTGAGATATTTAGCAATCCACGTGAAATAAACTGAAACCTACCAGTGCACGTCTCATCGACCACAACACCTACATGCAAGTTATCAGTTATGCAACAAGTTATCAGGGGGACAAGCAGGCGATGCCAGTTCGAATTCTGCCTCAGTGTCGGTAGTTTCTGACCGACTTTGCAAAGCAGACAACTTGAAGGTGCAAACAGCGGATGATTTATTGATCAATGCCGTAAATGGCAGTAAATCGAATCGCGTTGGAAAACTACAGCTGCATATTTAATAATTTTAATAATTTAATAATTTTTAATTTAATAATTTATTGACATTGACATAATAATTTTTCACAAAGTCCTATGAAGACTCTGACACCTAAACTGGGCTAAAAAAGCCCGTATCTCAGGGGTCAGTGGCTTCTCCCAAGTTTTGCTAACAATTCGCTTTGAATGGAAATATTACGCTTATATCGTTATAATTTATTTAAAAATAAAAATAAATGTAGACATGTACATATATTTATTTATATATAATAATATATTCTTTATTACCTCTAGGTTTACAGATCAAGGAAGTAGCCAAAGTTCCATTTCGAGCGTAAACTCATGCCAGGAAACTTTTCCCTTTCATATCACACACAATATATATTTTAACAAGCAATTATCATATCAAGTTTATTTTTATACTTTAAACTAATAAATTCAAATACAAGTCATTCAATTACTTAAAACTAAAGTTTAACACTCAATTCATAAAGTGGGTACTATGAGATTGGTATTTAAGTTTGACAAGAAAATAAAAACAAAGACTGATTGATAATGCAGCTTTAAACGGCGGTAGATTAACAAAGTTGTGTGGTACAAGTGACATAATATTTTAATAGGTATCTACATTAAATTGATACTTTTCA
This sequence comes from Marasmarcha lunaedactyla, assembly GCA_923062675.1. NCBI lineage: Eukaryota > Metazoa > Arthropoda > Insecta > Lepidoptera > Pterophoridae > Marasmarcha > Marasmarcha lunaedactyla. The sequence goes on from OV281350.1 coordinate 5,585,494, forward strand.
TATATTATACAAATGTCATTATAATTTATTCAATAAATAAATAAAAATAAAAATAGATACATGCATAAATATTATATATTAATAGTTGGTAGTAGCCCGTTTCCTAAATAAATAGATCCTCTGTTTCTTTATAGTTTAAAGACAAAAGCCAAGTCTTAATAATGGATTTGCATTCATGAAGTAAATGTGGATAGAAATTAAATTTTTTGTTTATTTTATTATAGAGAAAAACTGACAGGCATGCTCGCTGTCGCCTTGCAAGAGCAGTCCGGAATGCAACTGGGGAAAGTACGTTTGGTATAAGACGTTTATTACGGCATATCTCTGGGTTGTAAGAGGTTTGGACATGCTGTTGGATTATTATATTATAAACGAATAACTGCCTAATAGTAAGTAGTTCACACTGTTTATATAGAAGTGTGGTTGAAAATCTGAAGGGTTTAAAGGTCATTACTTTTAGTAAAGACCTTTGAGCTCTTTCAAGTTGCATGAGGTGCGTCTTGCAGGCTCCGCCCCACACTCTCACACAGTATCCGATTACGGATTGTGCTAGGGCAAAGTAAACTGTGCGGAGGAGTTGGTAATCAGCGGCATAGCGTAATTTTTTAAAAATCCAGATTAATTTTCTCGTGCGTGCAGTTATAAGCTCAATATGAGGACGCCAACTTAATTTATGATCTAGCACTATATTCATGCAAGAACATTTACACTCATGGTCACATGTGTGTATTTTGAGATTAATATCTGCCACATGAGAAGTTACAGTTTGAAATTGAATGTAAGAAGTTTTAGAAATATTTAGAGTAAGTAAATTTTTTTTGAGCCATTTAGCCACCTTTTGAAGTCCAGTTTCAGCAACTTTTTGAACCTCAGTCCAAGTATCCGCATAAAAAACTAGAGCCGTATCATCGGCATAAGTAAACAATTTGCCATTTGTTAGAGCCATATTACATAGTTCGTTTATGTAAATAAGGAAAAGACTTGGACCGAGAATGCTGCCTTGCGGAACTCCAAAAGTTACATTGGCATCAGTGCTAATATAATTATTTATCTTAACTCTTTGCACCCGATCTGTAAGGAAATCTTTAAAAATAAGCAGGGCTGAGTCCCTTGTCCCAATACATTCCAGTTTGTACACAAGAGTAGGTATCGAAACGGTATCAAATGCCTTGGCAAGGTCGAGGAAAACTCCAATACATTTTTGTTTCTTGTCAAGTTTCTCAGTGACATACTCTGTCAAACTATCCACGGCATCGTTTGTCGACATACCCGATCTGAAGCCAAACTGGGCGCTTGACAGCATATTGTACCGATTTAAAAACTGTATTAACCTAATGTTTAGCATCCTTTCTAGGATTTTAGACAGTGCCGGAAGTATAGAAAAATTTCTTTTCTAGCCCCACCCTTGTGAACCGGAGAAATGAGTGACCTTTTAAAGACCTTTGGAAAACAGCCGTTTTCAAAACATCTCTGAAGCAAAATCGTTAGCGGAGCTACAATTACATGTCTCACCATTTTAAAAAAAAGTGCTGGTATGGAGTCCCAATCAGTAGCACAGTCGTTTTTGAGGCTTAAGATAAGACTCAAAGACTCAACCTCTGACTCATCTGGTGGCATAAGTACAAAAGAGTTTCTTAAACTATTGGATTTTATATTATTTATGTGTTTTTTGCCATTCTCCGTAATTTTTTCGGCTAACTCTCTACCAACATTAGAAAAATAACGATTTATTTCCTCAACCGCATCAAGTGCATTCGATTTCCCAAGCAACTCCTCAGCAGAAGATTTTTTACTTGTATTATCAGTAATACATTTGATTGCAGCCCAGGTTTCTTTACTCGATTTAGCACTACGTAATATGAATTTATCGTGTTCGCGTTTCAATTTTCTGAGTAGTGAGCCACAGAAATTTCTGTACCTTTTATATGTAATTTTAAGTACTTCATTTTGGGGATCCTTTTTTAAATAAAAATGCAACTTATCCCGATGACGAATACAGCGAAGCAGGCCAGGAGTCATCCAGGGCTTAAGAGACTTTTGCGCCTGGGTACCTGGATCTTTTTAGAGTTTATTTTGATCGCGGATGACAATATGTCCACAAATCGGGTTGCCGCGGATTCGGCATTACACTTATTAGTAATGAATGTCAAATCAGCCAATTCAACACATTTTACAGCTTCACTAAAATTTACTTTTTCAACAACAGAAGGGCCTTGAGCGTTAGTCCGTCTACTATCAAGTGATAAACGTCAATGCCCATCTGTGCCCCAGAAATGCCCAGATAAAGTATATTACAAGATTGCTCTAATAAATAAAAAATAGAATTATGTTGTTAATTTTAAATCATATGAAGCACTGGATAAAAGTTTTAAAAAAATAAGACGTTCTAGTTGACATCGCAGTACGTGTCATCGTTTCAGTCATTAATTCATGCTTTATTTATTACGGTCTGGAATCACGTCTTTTGGTCCATGTATATTCATTCGTTGTGATAGTTTTGTTACCAATGATAACGAATACCTATTATTATAGAGTTGCGGTTTTATTTGCGTATTATTATTGATACGATCGACCAGATAAAACTCAACATGATTGATATTAGTAGTTAGATTGATATTATTATATTTATTTACTCGAGTACTTAAAGCTTAGTGTGGCGTCCCCAGTCGTGACATACGTGATAAGAGGAAGATCATGAGATGATTGAATATTACTGTATTTCACACGTTGATATTTAGTACATAAGCTCCTTATTTTAACAAATAAATTGTCATTCAACATGTAATCGTGTCTTAATTCGCAAGCCTTTTCCCGGTCGTAATACTTTGTATCTAACCAAATTGTTTTCACATACATATTGACACTATACAATGGAGACAGACTAGATAATTCCAAATAACTGACATGTTTATCTGATAATATACAGATAAGTATATAAAAGAACACTGATCTGGCTTAGCTTATGTGATGATCATGAAGTTCCTAGTGAAAAACTAATAGCAATGCTGTCTGTAAACAATAAAATGTATAAAAAACCAGTAGGAAGTTATCAAGTTTAATGTCCAATATCTTTTGAACCGGCGCTTTATACGACATTAAATCCAGATATCATATAAATACTGTTAAAAAGTTATCATATGACATAGAGCTGTAATTTATGCATTGCATGGTATTGCTGACTTTCAGCTCCATACTAATATGGGCATGGTCCTTTACTAAAATGGAGTAGTGATCAGTTACGGTAGAATTCATAACGATAACACTTGTTTGTAAAATGGTTTTAACCATAACATGATCGAGACAATTATTAATTCGTGTTGGATATGTGTGGCCTGGCAGAAAACCTAACTCACTGGTCAGATTTAAATATGAGTTACTATTTCTGTCACCGTTTCCAGGTTTAATATCGATATTCATATCACCTATCAAAAATACATTTTTGGATTTTATAGACCTAACAACAACTTCCAAAGCATTTAGAAAACGGTCTGTGTTGTGAAACGATGGTGATCTATAAATACCTAAAATTACAATGTCTGGTAATATTTTTACCAGAAAAAAGTTTGCGTCTTTGGGATCTGGTTCTTCAATTATGCAATTTATATTTTGTCTAGCATATATTATGATACCGTCATTTTGGTTTAAACTTTTTTTTGTGCAATAAAAGTTATAATCCTTAAGACTGGGAATGGGCTTATCGTTTTGTAACCAGCATTCAGTTAAAATTATCAAATCTGGATCAAAAGAAAGACGAGATATATGTACCAAGAATGCATCAATGTTTTTGTAGACGCTACGGATATTTTGTGTTATAATATTCAGAGAGTTACACGACTTTTTAACTAAGTCATTACAAGTCTCTGTATCTCAATTGTAAGCTGTCGCCACTGTTATGTGATCAATATCATTATTTATATTGTCAAGCAATCTAGCCATTTTTAAAAGTGTAAGAGCTATTTGTCGCGGCTGATTGTAATTTAGGAAGCTGATTTTTATTAAACAGAGAAGATCTTAAATTCACAATTATAACGGGACTGCAAGTATATAATTGATTATTATAGTATATAGGTGTGTATATAATGTAAAAAAATAATAAATATATAAAACAATATCTTTAAAAACAATAATTAAATGCGAACCTCTTACAAACAGGAGAGTTTTCGCTGGCTGGTGCAGTTGCCTGGGGACCTCCATTAGACTCCGAACGTAGTTTATTCAAATCACCCTCACACTCGATTCTAATATGTCGTTTACCTTCATCGTGCCTAAGGTAGGTTCTTCCAAACGAAGTCCAGCAGAATTTATATCCATTTTCTTGGGCAAATGCTCGTGCCAGATAGTTTAATCGTTTTTGGCTGGGTGATAGACATTCCGAAATAAAGATTGGCTTTGCTGATCCTTCCAAACTCAAGTGTGACGTGCTTAATTTGTTTGCAGGATTATTTTTGTTGAATTTGCGTGCTTTAATAATAATATTTTCTTTCAAAATAACGCTCCCCAGTTCCACAACAATTGTTCCATGTCCAGTTTTACTTTTTGTACGAAAAATATCTTTAATTTCTGGTTTCTCAATAGGAAATTCAATGACCTCTGTAGCCTTTACGACTAGTTTACATAAAGTATCTTTATTTTCGCCAATTAGCTTAGGAATATTTCTTAGCTCGAGTTTAGTTGAGGCAGTGGTTCGTTCCAGGGACTCAATTTTCTTTTCAAGCTGATTAATATACAGGCGATCTTCATTCCTCTGTTTTTCCACCTTATCGTATTTTGCTTTCATTTCTTCGTACTGTTTGGAGACAAAAGTAATGGACTCTTTTATTTCTGTGTTTTGGGCCAAGAGTTCCCTCATCGAAGATTGCAACGATGTGAATTTACCCTCATTTTGAGAGTTTGATTTGGCAAGCATTTCTCTAACTTCCGTTATGATTTTTTTTTATATTAGAGTCATCAGTCTTGCGCCTCGCAGTTACATTGCTTCGCTCTAAATTTGACAAATCTGGTGCGGATTCCGATTGAGAAACTTACGGAACGTTCAATCTAGCTTGTTTCAGGTCTTCAGCAGTGGGGGTGCCGGGAGGTGTACGTTTAAGTGGCATATTTACTATCAAAAATGAACACGAAGTAGCCAAAAAGAATAAACTTGGACCCTTACAATTTTCCGCTTTCGTTTATGAATTACGTCAAGTCACAATGCTTACGTATCGCTGATGCGCAAAGACGAAGCGATGGAGCGAGCGTAGGCTGTCTCACAATAGTTGTCCCGTTCACACAGATGCGCTTACTTTCCGCAGCTCTTGTGCTCCTGGTACACTGCTTGATTCAGTCGCACGGTTTCTATTTAATAATTTTTCTTTTTCTTTTTTAAATAATTACATTACATTACACACGTCCAAACGCTTCCGTGGTCCAGGGGGGAGAGGTATATGACTATACAACACACACTATACCTTCAGGAATTCATCGTCTTGAAGGATGACGTGCTAGGTTTATTTATTTATTTATGTAAGATGCCAACAGTATACATACAAATCATGGATTAAATATTAACATAATGTCTTAATACTAGTATGTACACAACTTAGAGGCAAATACAGCATTCAATAATGTCAATTAAACATGCAGAAGTAATATGAAAAAACAACAATCTAGTAAAACAGATGTAATTTGTTTTTTAAGTACACGCTCATGTAAAATAAAAATAGTTTATGATTCCAATTTTGATATTAATGTCAAACAAAATCCATCGAAACATTAGAAAAAAAAAAACAAATACTTAAAAGTAATACAGAGGTAAATAAGAGTACAATATTACAATAAAACTATGCCAGGTCAGATTACAATATAATTAATACTGTGTCAGGTAAAATTACAATGTCAAAAAAATCAATGTATAATATAGAAAACAAAAATGTCAAAAAGTAAAATTAAAATTAGATTAGATTTGATCCTCAGACAGAACATCCTCCTACATTTTGCGTATATTAATTCGATCTCAGCATTATCTCTTTGAAAACGCTGGAATCATATTGAAAGACACACGCAGTACGTGCGATACTTTGAAAACACATACCAAATAGGACATGTCAAATTGTTTAGTGAGACTCTTTGGTGTCCCCACTACGCTATATACTCATTACTTCTATGCGTCCGCCTGTAAATAAGTGTATGATTGCTTATGAAAATGCCTTCTACCCAGATTGTGTTCTTAAATTTGATCCCACGCTTTTGTATTTTCATAATAACTATGCTTATTTAATCTTCACAGTAGTGTACCGTAAGTACATCTATTTTCATAATCTTAATATTATATCGGCTGTTTTATATCGATTTATAAGCTACCTTGCTCTGAAATTCTCAATAGTATTTACTTATGGCTTTAATTTTTAATATCGGGTTGGCTAATAAATAATGAGTGACATACATGACTTCATTTATTTAATAATTTACTATTAATCATTAACAATATAATCACCGTCGTTATCTACTACCATCCGCCAACGATTTGGCAAAGAGTGGATGGCATCCCTGTAAAACTTCGCCGGTTTTGCTTTGAAGAATTCATCTATGTATTGTTGCACCTGATGTTCATCATTGAAGCTTTTTCCTTGTAAATGATTACTGAGAGACTGGAATATACTGAAATCCGTTGGGGCTAAGTCCGGCGATTATGGAGGGTGTGGCACTATTTCCCAGTTGAGCTCCAGTAGCTTTAGTCGGGTACTCTTAGCGATGTGCGGCCCGGCATTGTTGTGAAGGAAAAATAGTTTGTCATGTTGTGGACGTTTACGACGGAGTTCAAGCTTTAGATTTTCAAGGTGATTACAGTATACTATTGCCGTCATCGTGGTATTAGTAGGAAGAATTTCCCAATATGTTACTGTCCCACCAGATCGAGAGCATCACTTTCCGAGTATGAGGATCTTTTTTTGGCGTAGGTTTACCTGGTTCGTTGCGGTCCAGCCACTGGCGCTTGCGTGTGTGGTTTATATAGATAACCCACTTTTCGTCTCCAGGTCTAGCCAGCTAAATGTGCGACGGAACGATAAAAGCTATGCACAGATATCTCACTGTAAGTCAGTTGATCTTTGTTCAACTGGTGGGGTACCCAAACACCATATTTGTACGTCTTCCCCGAACCGTGCAGATACTTTTCCACCGTGCCATGAGAGTATCCGAGCTTAAGAGCCAAATTGCGCGTAGTGCTTCGAGGATCTTCTTCAATTAATGCCTTCAGTTTATTTATATCTATTTCTACCGGACGGCCAGACCTTGGTTGATCGATCAAGACATAGTTACCCTTGCGGAATTTATGGAACCACCGATTTGCTGTAGCCTCGTAGATTGCATCATCAGCTATCCTCTGGCATATATTACGTGCAGCTTCTGCAGCCGAATGCCCAGATTGGTACTCATAAAATAAACAGTGCCGAATATGCGTTTTAATATCACTTATTTTTTTCGTGGTTCCTAACGCAATGACAACCGAAACATTACTGACGGCATTTTTTTTTTTTTTTTTGTTCCCCTCCGTGGGAAGGGCAGGAGGATAAAAATGCCCTGACGCATACTCTGGCGCGATTCCAAAGTTATGTGGGACTCGTCCCGACGCCTACCAGGACCATACCCACTAAAACCCCCTGTCGGCTCGTGCATTTTTGCCACTCAGCCTTCATCGGAGCGACGGCCAATTGGAGAAAACTGACGGCATGCTCACGACTCGCTCTTTATATATCCCCTGCAACAGAACGTTCTCGACCTTACCCGAAATTTCCAGAAAATAAAAACTGAAACGCTTATTACTTATTAGCCAACCCAATAACTTATATTTATTACTAACGATCTTTCCACTTCTATTTATACGTACTCTCCAGACTGTACAAGTTACTCCTATAATAATTTATTCACTTTTAATATATCAATTTTAATTATTTATTTCTATAATTTATCTATTTATTATAAGTATTTAAAATGATTAGTATTTATTATCAGAATGTTAGGGGCTTGCGAACTAAGTCTAGTCACTTTGCAAGAAATTTGCTTTTGAATAGTTATGATGTGGTGTGCCTGACTGAGACATGGTTCATTGACGATATTTACAGCACTGAATTCTTTGATGATCGCAATATTGTGTGGAGGCGGGACCGACATTATTGTTTGATTGGCCAATCCCTCGGCGGCGGCGTCCTGATCGCCGTGCGCCGAGAACTGGGTGCATAATTTGTACGGATTGATATTCCTCCGCTGAGGATCTCTGGGTAACGTTAAAGTTACAACACTTGCACCCGCTAGTTTCATATAATATTCATCTATAGTATATATTTGCGAACAAAAACTTGGAAACACACACTTGGATCACTCTGGATCCGCTTGACCTGCCTCACAAAGCAGCATGCATTACTGCTTACTTTGTTGAGGTACATACCTTGGCCACAGAACCTAGAATTAAATATGTTTATGAAAAAGGTGACTTTGGATGTATTCGCTCTGAACTCGAGTCTATTGACTGGTCTTACATATTACTGGTCACCTTTTCGACAATCTCATTTGATAGCTCTGTTTCTTTCTTTTACGACACATTATACAACCTCCGCGAGCGGTTTATTCCAAAAGTAACTGTGCGGCCAAGTAATAACTACCCACCTTGGTTTAATCAATGTTATTTAAAAAAAAACAAATTTCATAAAAAATATGCTAAATATAGAAGTTTCGCGTATTACCAGAGCTTTTCTACATTACGCAAACGCGCCAAGCTCCTGGAGGATCAAATGTTTGAAGAATATATAAAAAAATTGAGGACGGTATCGCTAAAAACCCTAGATCATTTTGGCCATATGATAAATCTAAAAATAAATAAATAAATTTATCATGAAATATGGATAAAGGTCATCGAGTTCTGGACATAGTATCTGCAGCTATTTTAGTGAGTTTTTTCATTCCACCTTTCGCCATCAGACCCCACCCACCTCATGGTCCCCAAAAGTCGAAAAATGACGTTGGAAATTATCGATCTATTTCAAAACTCTGCCATTTCGCTAAAATATTAGAGAAACTTGTTTGTAGTCTGGTGTTTGAAGCACTGAAGAAAATGTTCAGCATTGAGCAACATGGATTTCTTAGAGTAAGGTCTACCGAAATCAACCTTGTGTCCTGCACTGATTTTTTATCAGAACTTATGTCCACACCAGCTCAAGTAGACGTAGTCTACACTGACTACAGCAAATGCTTTGACAGAATCGTCCATTGCATCCTGTTGCTAAAGCTTCAGTGTACGGGAATACGGGGTTATTTACTTCGGTGATTCTCTTCCTATGTCAGTAATAGGTGTCAGACTGTAGTATTAAATGATTTCACATCTCTAGGAATGCCCATATCCTCTGGAGTCCCTTAGGGTTCCTTACTGGTACCACTGCTATCCGCAATTTTTATAAATGACGTAGGTACGTGTTTCCAACATTGAAAGATCATTCTGTATGCCGACGACATGAAGATCCTTTGTCCTATCTACAGAACTGCAGATACAACTAAATTATAGGATGATTTAGAGCGGATTGAGAATTATAGTATTATTAACAAACTAGAATTAAACATATTGAAATGCTACATTTGCTCATACACGAGGAGATCAAATATAAAAAAATTCGATTACGTTATGTCTAACATGAAAATAACGAGAGTGGAGTCCATTAGGGATCTAGGAGTGGTTTTGACTGCAAGCTTCTGTTTGACAGACACATCGATAATATTGTTGCAAAGGCATCGACAGCTCTAGGTTTTGTGATTAGGACCTCATCTGACTTATAAAACATAAAATCTGTCAAAATTATATATTGCTCCTATGTTCGCAGCCTTTTAGAGTACGTTTCCTCAGTCTGGAGCCCCATATACAATGTATATATCGATTGCATTGAGAAAATACACAAGTGCTTCTTAAGGCATCTTCAATGCAAATCTAAAATATATGACGAGGATTATGTAATGCGCTGCAGGCGACACCACATTTTGCCCTTGCACCTCAGAATTCAAATTCATTGAGGGCATGTTAAACTTTTTAACAACGTTAACGGACAGTTGGACATCGATTTGTTTTGTACCAGTTAAGAAATGACAAAGAAGTTGTAAAACAAATTATAAATATTTTTTGTTTGTTTTTTAATGAGGAGTTGTAAGGTTACAACTGGCATTTATTTATTTAAATTTATTTTATTTATTTAAAGTAATTCATTACTATATAATTTTTTCGTGAAAACTTCTTGTTAGACGTAGTACCTGCTATGTAAATTTATAAAACTTATTGTACCAACATAGCTGTAAGTTTTCCTAAAATAATAAAATAAAATAAATAAAAAGATGAAACCTTTGCCTGCCTCTAATATATCAATGTAGGAAAGGGGCAGTTCGACTCGTTAAAGTTTGAAAAGAGCATTTGCATATTTACTACCATATATTCTATAAATAACTTTTGTAGGGCGTTGGATACGGTCCTGTAAATAAATCAGTATATGAATAAATTGCCCAGACAAACACGCAAACTGTATGACCCCCAAGTAAGTAGTTCTTAGTGAACTGTATTAAACTGAAGGGTTCCCAGAATAAACATACATATATAAATATAAACAACCATGACCTGAGAAAAAACATCTGTGTTCATCATACAAATGAATGCCCCGACCAGGACTCGAACCTGGGACTTCCGGTCCATGAGGTAGGGCTATTACGCAAGTCGGCTGACAAATTTTTAAAAAACATAAGCGTTTAAAATTAAAATCTCAGTTTTATCTAATGTGTGCAACTTTTAAATCCAGAGCCTGTTTTCCAATATTAAGTAGTCGAAAATGCTTCAAAAGCTCATTAGCTATAACTCAGCGAAGCTAAAGTTTGACTACATTTAATTTTATAAAATTAAACAATGTCTTGGGGACGATAACAAAATTAAGATGAACCATTTTGTTTGAATAAACTGATAAACAAAAAATTTAAAAAGGAAAAAATTTCCACATAATATGTTTTTTAATTTATTATTGTATGATACGAGTCCAACATCCAAGCAAAATATTTTCGTCATATGTCTACTATCGAAACTACGAAAACTACGAAATGGTTATAAGAGCATAATTTAGAGATTAACTATAACAAAACTAAATTAATAACTTTTCACCCACACCAGCAAATCTCTTCAGATATAGATTTTACATATAATAATAATAAAATTGATGTCACAAAACTGTTTAATCTGCTCGGTATTAACATAGATACACATATAAATTGGAAATTTCACATACAAAAACTACGAACTAAACTCAATTCTTTTTCATACGCCCTCCGTGAAGTGAAAAAGGCCACAAATGTACAGACCACACTTATAACATATTATGCCTATGCCTACGCTTGGTTAAACTATGGTGTTATGCTTTGGGGAAATAGCACAGAGGCACCGGCACTCTTCATAGTTAAAAAAAAACTGATGCGTATTTTAGTTAACATAGACCCAACCAGTAGTTGTAGACCACATTTCCGTCAACATAAAATATTAACACTACCATGTCTCTATATTCTAGAAATTTGTAAATTTGTCCGTAAATACCCAGAGCTATACACAAAACGCACCTTACGACAGCACAACAAGTTAACGCTACCTAGATCCAGACTTGAGTTACACGCAAAGAGCTCCTATGTGATGTCTATCAAAATATATAACAAGCTCCCCGATTGTCTGAGAAATACTACGGATTATAAGTAGTTTATTAAAAAATAAAAACAATTACTTACAGAAAAATGTTATTACTCAGTTCATGAATATTTCGAAGATAATAAATTAAATAAGTAACAAATAAACCATAAAATAACTTAAAATAATAATTCTTATTTTCGAAACTTACAAATCAGGTAAAATATAATTTCTCAAGTAATAACATACAAAATAACATATTATATAAAAATATTAATTTATCATTAAATTATTGATATAAGCCCCTCTATCCCCTTACAAATTGTTGTACCCAACAGGGTCCATGATGTATGTACCTAGTATAATATTTTGTCACATGAATTTACCATTGTGGAACGCAATAAAGATTTGAATTTGAATTTGAATCGATACCAAAGTACTATTACAATTAAAGTTATGACGTCATTGATATAAAGCACCCCTAAGCTCGACCTAACGCTTTACTTATTGATCTTTTCAAGAGGGCAAACGTTTACATGTTTTAAAACGGAGTTTATAATTAAGGAAGCATTTTTAAAATTATAAGCCAAAGTTGTTATTTGAGTGCTATTAAAAATCACCTTTTGCAAAGCATCCAATACTTTAATCCACTGTTGGCATATCTCAAAATTATGACTATTCATTAGAAGATAATGAATTCCATTTTTACGTTCCAAGATCACCATAATAAAACAAATCATTGAAATGTGTCATTAATAACCGTGTTTAAACTCCTCCAGCCCTAAGTTCTTAATGATTGGTCTAACATTAAGATTTCGGACTCTTCGTTTAGTTCGAGTTCTCGATCATTCGAGTCTCGGTCTGCGTGCGTTCTCGAGCGCACGTCGATCGCAGACGCCTTCCCGCTCTTTTAGCCCCCGCGCTAATTGAGCACCCAAATTTGATAGTTGTTTACCGTACTAAGTTTCTAACGCCGTTTTCACGGCGGACAGTGGCTCGTTAACCGTACTTCTAAGTTTCTAACGCCGTTTTCACGGCGAATAGTGGCTTGTTAACCGTACTTCGTGGAACGTGAGCTTCGTCGACGGGGTTTCGTTGTTCCAGGACTTCAAGTGCTGTGTTCGAGTAAGTTATCCGCGTCGTTCTCAACCGCCCTACTGCGTGTAGGGTGGTTTTAGGGAGTTAGTCATCGTTGTTAGGTTCATATATTGTCCCTCCCCAACCCCTCCGCAATGGCTTCCCTAAGCTATGATGAGATTAGGAAGAAGTTAGCTGATAGTATCGGTGCTGAAGGCATATATATAAATGCTGACAAGTTCCGTTTCCTTGATTCTCTTATCCCGCATATCATGGCGTTAACTCCACCAATGGCCCCTCAGGCCACCCCAGTCCCCCAGACCCCTCAGGTCTTAGGCCCTCCCGCGTCCCCTTCCTCCAGTGACATGGAGAGCGAAGAAATCGCCCCTCCGCGCCGCAAGCGCGCACCCGCGACCGAGTCATCCTCGGAAGCCACCCCAACTGGCCCTGATGAGCCTCCCTCTTTCACCCTTGTTAAGAAGCGCTCTAAGAAGCGCTCGAAACAAGACCCGGCGCCCGTCCCTACACCCCCTGCGGCGTCTTCAACGCCAGCTGCCCCGGTGTCTTCAACACCCGCTCCGGCCCCGACTTCTGTCAAGGCCAAGGTCCCACCACCCATTTTCCTTCGGGAAAAGGGTAAATGGACTGAGGTCTCGACATTGTGCAATGAGCACAAGATCCCTTACACCCGAGCGGTAAACTCGGGTGAATCTATTAAAATCACTGTCTCGTCGATAGACGGTTTCCGAGCTTTGACTAAGCTCCTCACCGATAAGCAATATGCTTATCACACTTATGCTCTGTCAGAAGAGCGTAAGATCAGAGCGGTACTCAGGGGAATCCCGTTCGAATTATCGAACGAGGCCATCCTGGAGGATCTGCAGTCCCAAGGCTTCCCGGCACTCGCGGTGCATAAAATGCACAGCAAGTACGGGAGGCAACACCCTCTCGCCTTGGTGATTCTCGCCAACGTCCCCAAGTCCAGAGAGATCCTGAAAGGGGTTAGCTCTATTTGCGGCCTCTCTGGGATCTCAATCGAGGCGCCTCATCGCCGCGGTCATCCCGGCCAGTGCCATCGGTGCCAGTTGTACGGGCACGCGGCAGCCAACTGCCGCGCACCGCCCAGGTGCGTCAAGTGCCTGGTCCCGCACTTCACTAAGGAGTGCAATCGCACTCCTGAAACTCTCTCTCCTCCCGATTGCGTGCTTTGTGGCCAGTCCGGCCACACCGCAAACTACAGGGGCTGCCCTCGTGCACCCCGTTGTATGCGCTCCAATTTCAAAAGGGCGGCTCCCAAACAGGCCCCGCGCCTTTCTCAAGAAAACTTTCCGCCGCTGCGTAGCCGGGTTCCTCCGGCTGCAAAGCCTACTCAGCCCAAGCCTGCTCCAGAAAACTGGAGGCAGCGTCCCGCATCGAATCCCATCCCGGCTCCTCGCCCATACAAACCCACTCCTCAACCCTCCGTAGCAGACGATATGCGTATCGTCTGCGACGCTATTAAAAATGTCGATGTTAGTGAAATCGCAGTCTTAGCCCGTAAACTTAGGGCTTCACGTACTCCGACAGAGCGTTTGCTAGCTCTGGCGGAGCATAGTTCCCTTCTCAATTCATTGTAGGTTCATTTAAATGAATTGATCCCTAAATCATGCTTCGGCCGACCTCTGCCCAGCCCCGGCTTCACCGGAGGCTGCCCAGAACGGCCACCAACTCCTGTCCCTTTGAGCACCTTCAGTGCAACTTTCACTACAGGCGGAAGACCCGCTAGCGGGTCTCCGCCAGCGCGCCCAACTTCCCGACGGGTGTCGCTTCCGATGAAGGCTAAAGGTATACGCTTACCACAGCCAACAGGTGGTTTTTAGTGGGTAGGTGCCATTCTGGTGAGTCCCACATAACCCCCCCGCAGAGGAATTAACCTGCGGGCGGGTATGCATGACGCATCTTCCACCTCCCTCCCGTGAGGGTGCCTCGGCAGCAAAAAAAAAAAAAAAAAGAGTTCTCGATGTTAGACCAACTTACCTTGCAGACCGTACCTGTGGTATCTCTCTTGCCCATAAGACTATTGAAGTGTGTCATCGGCAGTACAGGTGCGGATTGACGCCGGAAATTGCTATTCTGCTTTTGTGTTGTTAATACTACCGGTTGACTGCAGTTGATCAACCGGGCTGGATATTCAATCTCGCTCAGAAATTACACTCTTTCTTTTGTCTTTAGCGCATAAAGGACTTGATTCTTTGTCCCGGTCACCGATTACCTAAGCAACTAGATTACGCGTCCGTTCATCAAAAAGGGTTCGTGACATAGTAGCAGGTGTTCAAGTACTGTACGACAAGTATAAGCTGGCTCAGCAACTAATTATTTATCGGTATGTCAATACGTTGTTGTAATACAATTCCGAAATCTGATCAACCCATGTCCTTCAATAAATTCAAGAAAACTATCAAGACCACTTATGTCAAATAGGTTCTTATAAAAGCAAATATTATTTGGATGACAAAAAGGCATGGGATTGAGGTCTCAACAGGCTGCTTCAGTTTCTGTATCTGAAAAGTAGTATTTGTGTAAATAATGTGTAAACAGCTTGGCTGCGCCATGACACCTTTAACATATAATACCTTTTTAAATCCGAAGTTAACGTGTATTTACGCAATATTAATACATTAAATGACTCCTCAGCTTACGTATAACATAAACTATTTGCAGTATTTTGGTTGGTTTGATGATCCATGTATCGCCCGACACCCTTAGTAACCCCACGCAAGGACATCAGCTTCACCCAACTAAGGCGTGGTTTTAGGCAGTTTATATTCCACCACGCTTGCTTACCGCGAATTCGCAGACTTTTACACATACCTTCTTGTTTGCGCCAATGTGGCGCACAGTATGTAGTTTAGGCTACCCGCATAATTTTGATATTTCTTACCAAATAGTACATAGCTGCTCCGCACGCTCCGAACCCTCACGCGCGTCGGACGCTGTGTACCACCTACTTGTAGAAGGGAAGTTTCATCTGAGCTCCCTGACCGCAACGCTCGTGGTTGCTCGCTTACTAGCGACCCACACCCGCTTACTGGACTGCAGTGATATAACTACTGTAAGAAGATACTTGGAATAACCCGCTCCGCTAAATACCGCCGCTCCAGGTCGTGTGTTTGGGTGAGAGCTAGGTGCCTGCTTCCAGGTTAGTTTAGTGTAGTTCCATATATAATAGGTATTAGATCCTACAAAACCGCCTTTAACCTAACCCGCATACCACACGGATGTGTATCCCAAGCGATCCTAGGGTGGCCTTCGCTATCGAAGAAGTGGCCGCCACACTTCTGTTCAGCTACGAACATGTGATCGAGACACGGAAACGCTGACGCTCAACCTCAATACCCGCAACCTTCGATCGAACTAAATAAGAAAAACGCAAGAAAGTGCAACGCTGCTAAATACACGGACGTAATACAAAGATTTTTCTTGTAAATATTGTTATTGTGTGAGTGTAATTAATTTAGTATAAATAATGATGAAAATGGTAAATAAATTTGTCTTCCACTTGCAGTAGAGTCTTACTTATCTCCTGCAGTGGCGTCCTCTCACTGTGGCCAAGACACCTTTAGCCATCAGTTGATCGGTCTTCTGAGTCTGCTTGACCGGCAGTAAGAAAATCCTATCCTGTGTACATTGCACGCCGTACACACCCCTTACATCCTTCCCCCCATCCGTCTGTTGCCTTAGGTCTAACGGCGCAGATATCCCGCACTTATTTATTTATTTAACATTTAAATGGTAGGGCTAGGGCCGATAGGACTTTAGGGACTTAGGCTCCGTAGGGTTTAGGTTTGTGAGGGTTTAGGTCTTTCCCCTGTCAAATGAATTATCCTCTCCAGTTTGCCCAGGCTGACTGTACACCTTCGAAATAAATTCTTAGGTCTATGTGTTTCCACACCATGTTTACCTTCATTGTTGGAGCATTGGCTTTATGTAGTTAAGTTGTGAAAACTCATTGGTACATTTGACAGACATAGGGTTGAACCCGGGACCTGAGCTTCTCGCGAGCGCCTTAACCACTGCGCAACCGAGGCTCTATGAATATATCAAACGGAAATATCACGTGGATTAACTTAACGCTAAACTCGCTCCACTCCAAAAAGTGTATCTGTAACGATTACAAACCATCTTGTGCTCCTAGACATGGCCATCACGTCGAAACTCATTTTCGATCGACAGATTGAAAGCATGGCAGCTTCCAAAATATTGAGAGTCATCGCAAAGGTCCGCCGGTAATTCAACTTTGAACAGCTGCTTAACCTTGTCTTTGTCTTGTCTTGCTGCAGTACCGAAGCTATCTATAATAATAATAATAATAATAATATTCTTTATTTGCCATAAAAATTACAATAGGTACAAACATCTTATAAGGTTTACAAACTTAATTAAATACAGCTTAATTAATCATAATATGGTCTTATAACTTCAGAAGTAAAGTTAATAATTATTGAAACATATTTAAATAGAACGAGAAACTATATTATAATTACGCGATAGACAACAACAGTTTTTTTTATTATTGAAGCGGGTAGTTTGCTGCTTACAATTACCAGCGGTCCCCGCACTAGATAAACCTGTATCGCGGGGTCCCAGGGCCGATTTCCATTGACAGCTGTACGGATGCGAAGCGATAACATCATTAAAGCTATTAGAAATGTTGATGCTTAAGTATAGATTTTGTTAATTTTGTACTTTATATGATAGGAGACACTACTTACAAAAGCTGTAGTTCACTATAAAGTAGATTTTAATATTTTTTTTTTTATTTTTTACATTAATCAGTTTTAATTTTAATTAACAAAAGGTAATAGTTAAAACAAAATTTAAAATAAGCAAATTATTTGTTCTAAATTTTATTGTTACAGTTTTGTTTTCATTTTTTTTTGTTTTTTTTTAAGGGATTTGTTCATTTTATTAAATATATATTATACAATAATTTGGTACAATACCATTTAAATTGTTACACTCTTGTTGTTATGAATTTTTAATATAGGTATACTTCTTGTGTAATGTTAGGTATAATAAAAGGTATAATAAATAATAGTACTTGAATAAAATAAAATAAATAAACAAAGGAAATGATTAAACATATTAATAAATAAATATGGAAATAATGAATAGCATATATTAAATATTAGGTAAATATAATAACTATGTAGTGACATTATGGTCTTAAATAAAAGATATAATTTAAATAATGTATTTGTGTGGGTAATTGAATGTTTAATTTTGTAAAACTATATTGTAACTAGTAAATTAAATATAATTTTATCAACTTTAATAAATATTATTACGATGTGTTTTTTGCACAATATTTTTTGCAAATAAATAAATAATTATTTAGTTAGTAACTAACTAAGCGACCACATATACCAGGGCTTCAGTGTCTATGTAGCCGAGGCTAGTGAGCCATTCAAAGACTAGAATTTTTACTGTCTTTGTTGGAAGCCCACGAATATTGCATTTCTCTGCCACTTTGTTGTACAGCCATGGGTGCAGAAATTCGCTATGCCTTCTTGCAAAAGATGATTTTATGGATGGAACCGGCGCTTTGTAGACTCTTTTATTTAAAATTAAGGGAAAGATGGAAGAATTAATGAAGTGTTTATGGAATTTTAAAACACTTCGCATGATATAAAGTCTACGGACACTTAATATACGGTATTCTCTATATAGAAGGTCGGTAGGATATCTATAATTCTTGCCAAACATCGTTTTCAGGACTGCGCGTTGACTTCTCTCAACCTTTAGCATTTCTGTTTTTGCGACTCCTCCCCATATGGTCAAACAATAAAGAAGAATAGACTGACACAAAGCCACGTATATTTTAATTAGAAGGGTTCTTTCAACACTATGCCTCAACAATCTAATTATGTGTGATAGCTTGCGCATTCTTCCCGAGACATACCCTATGTGTACATTAAAGGAAAGTCTTTCATCCAAGTAAATACCTAGATATTTAACGTTGGACGTTCGGTCTATAAATGGACAATTACACGAAGCTCTTGGGGACTCCATACAAGAGTGGATTTGAAGACCAAGTGACTTTGGAGGGGCGGTAGCAATGGTTTTAAAGAAATACACGCATTTTGTTTTATCTGTGTTCAAGGTTAAAAGATTTTCTTTTAACCAATAATTTAGGAGCGCCATACTGCTTTCAGCAAAAGTTTTAACATGGTTCCATGTACGACCGTGGAACACTACTGCAGTATCATCAGCGTAGCAATAGATTTCTGCATTGCCGAGATTTATTGTTTGAATGTCGTTCAAATACATCAAGAACAAGGTCGGGCCGAGAATACTGCCTTGTGGTACCCCATACAATATTGTGTTCATATCACTAGTCAGTCTCTCAACTCTAGTAAGTTGTCTTCTATCTGTGAGATATGACGTAAACCATTTGTGCGCTATACCACGAATCCCCATCAGTTCTATTTTACGCAACAGAATTGTCGTAGAAACGGAGTCGAACGCTTTTGCAATGTCGAGGAACACGCCCATACATCAGCGTCCCTCGTCAAGGCGTCTAGCGACTGATTTTGTAAAAGCACTGACGGCAGCCTCCGTGGACACGCCTTGTCGGTATCCAAATTGCCGGTCAAAAAGTAAGTTATTTGTGTCAAGATACTTTATAAGGCGTAAATTGACAATCTTTTCCAGTATTTTCGAAAGGGATGATAGCAATGAAATGGGTCTGTAATTGGAAGGCTCGCTTTTAATGCCACTTTTATAAATGGGACACACGACAGCAGTCTTCCAAATATCAGGAAAGTCTCCAGAAGAAAGACTCAGATTGAAAATATGCGTTAATGGAACAAGAATGAGACTAGATATTCTTTTCAACAATATATTATTTATTCCGTCATTTCCTGAACTATTAGAATTCTTCAGCTGTTTAATTAAGAATTCAACTTCGTTTTCGTCGGTGGGAGACATGAAGAAACTAGTGCTGGGGGATTTATTTACTTTTGCTTTATTAGCAAGTGAAGGTTCTGTCTCTTTGAGTTGAGACAGAATATTGCCTGCTAATTGACTACCTACCGTTGAGAAGTATTTGTTGACGTTATCGATTGATTCCTGTGCACATGGGCGAGATGATAATAATTCCGAATTACAGCATTTGATTTTTTCTTGATGACTAATTGTTTTTATGGTCTTCCACAATTTCTTTGGGTCATCTTTAGCCTCTTCAATAAGCTCCCTTTGGTACTCCTTTTTAAGGGTATGCAGTAAGTTCGAAAGAAAATTTCTGTATCTCTTGTATGTTATTTGGGTGATACTGTCTGGATTGATTCCGCGAAGTACCAACTTGAAGCGTAGGACTGTGTCGAGTGGAGAGCCCGTGGATTCATAAAGGACGAGGAACTTACTAAATTGCAAAGTCTCGAGCATCGTCGCAAATTCGCTAAGTAATCTATCTTCAAAGTGCAATCTGGAAAAAACTGTTAATCGAAACTTCCCATTTTCTCAACCTGTCTGCGCCTGGTTGACCACCAGAAGTGACCACCAGAAGTTTCACATATTTGTGGTTGGCGTACCGAAAAGTTGAACTAAACGGATCTACTGTTCATTTTTGGTTCGTGTTGCCAAGCAGGGGAACAATCTGCCTGCGTCTGTTTTTCCAGATAAATACGTCCGCTTGGACCGCTACGTACCGCTTGGAGTGGCGAGTGTCATAATTGTCTTTGTCGTGACTTTCCACCAGATGAGATGGAAGACAAACGCCTGTCAATTGGTAGTAAAAAAAATAACCAAATACTCTACCGTTTTCTTACTCTTCTTACTTACGTTTTCGTTCTCTTGAACACTATTGTAAAAGGCTAGGCTTTTATCAGTGTGGTACATTTCACCGTAATTTTGTCAAATCTGTAATTTTATAATATGACTAGAATATTTGCTGGAAAACAAATGAGTAGGCTATTTGAAAATTTTAAAATAATGAAATATTATTGCCGCATAGATTAATTATTTTAGAAGCAATTTGGATTACTATGCAATATGGAAATACTATAAATATTATTGATATTCTCTCCAAAAAAAAAAAAAAAAAAAACAAAAAACTGAAATAAAATAAGATATTTTGAGTTGTAACAAGGAATCAAATGGTTTTGATTGCCTAAGTTTTAAATGTCGTCAAAGGCAAATAAAAATCTTGTTTCTAACGCGAGATATAGCGCCGAGACAGGCCAGTCTCGACGCTATATCTCGCGTTTTCACAGCTTACATAATCAGTGAACTTTAAAAAATTGGTTTTTCGAACGAAATACTTAAAAATAATAAAAATCAATATTATTTCTAGGGTCCTCATACATACAAAGTAATTGTTTTAGACTAGCGCGGTTATTTAAACAATTATTTCGAGAATGAATGGGATTCTTACCATGATTCTTACGTCGTACCAGTGTCCGTGATTATGGCGCTAGCAACAACGGTGCCGAAAGATCGGAAACTAAATAATACAAAACAAAATCATGGTAACAATCGCGGAGTAGCCCTGCCTCACACGCCGGAGGTCCCACGTTCGAGTCCTTAAGTAAAATGTATGTAACATGGGCTTTATCTTCCTACAAATTTCCCACGGGATCTGAACTAACTTGATCTGATTTGGTATAAATGAAACGCAGTTTACATCAAGTAACATTTATTACATACCAAGGACAACACGTAGTTCACAACACTGGGTAACATTTAAGACACACAGTTTGGAGGCGTTTAAATAATCAATATGTAATAATTAACAAAAATATATCTAACAATAAATAACGACATACAACAAGGACATGTTGAATCTTATAAAACCAAGTACATCGAAAGTAGAAGATTTGCTGAGCTGAGTATGTTCGCGTAACATAAGTTCTGACATGTATGGCTTCCACTTGCAAAACTACTTTAACTTACGTCATTGAACATAACACATTCATTTAATGTCACAAGTTATTGAGAAACTAAAGCTCCTAGTAGTTATAGTAGTTAACCTATCGATTAATTTAAAGCCTCATCAAGAATATTAATATAATAAATAAGGTTGCAAAGCTTGGATTTAACGAAGGATTTAACTAAATAAGTAAAAATAAAAAGTTATCTAAATTTCGTACTGGGATAATATTTTGATAAATAAAAATCACCAATTATTTGGAAACGAGTTTTAAATTATTTATAAATACCGCAATGGGGACCTTTCCAGGCTTAACAAGCTTTTTCGACCGATTCGTTGCCAAATAAACAACATTTCTTATTTTTTTCAATACAGGTATTATAAGTAATAATGCTTTTATTTTCATGTAGCGCACACAATAGGATTTATTCAATGGCTACATTAAGATGTGTAAGTATCTTACAGGTTGATACAGGTACTTATATCATTGAAATTAGCATTATGATACTAAAATACAAAAAAGTTATAGTAAAAATGTAAGTAACAATTCCAATAAATTAAATAAATCTAATTCATTTTTCATGGGGCCTACAACTGTTGAGGATATCTTGGCGGTCATTAAAAATCTAAAAGATACCAAAAGTACTGGAAATGATGATATTTCAACAAACATCATTAAAGAAATTGCACCGTATATAGCACCAGTTTTGAACCATATTATAAATTTGTGTATCGAAAATGGCACATTTCCGGAAAAACTTAAAGTTACCGTTATAAAACCTATGTTAAAGAAATCTGATCCACAATATATATCTTCGTACAGACCTATCGCATTTATAACAGTCTTTTCTAAAATATTTGAAAGGGTTATATATAATTCTCTTAGTGTTTACTTTGAAAAATATCAACTATTGGCTGTCGAACAAGTTGGATTCAGAAAAAATAAGGGAATAAATTTAGCTATATACAATCTCCTTAAAGAAGTATTAACTAATGTCGATAACAAAGTACCTGTTTGTGCTCTTTTCATGGATCTGACAAAGGCGTTTGACTATGTTGACCATAAAAAATTATTTGACAAATTAAACACATACGGAGTACGAGGAGTGGCACTTGATCTCATAAAATCATATCTCGATAATAGATTACAAGCTACTCAAATATCTAGATTATGTCCCCAATCCTCTACAGAGAAAAACTACCTTTCACGATTCAGGGCAGTCAAGTGCGGGGTACCACAAGGTAGTATCTTAGGGCCATTATTATTTTTAATTTATATTAATGACTTTCCAGACATAACTTCGCATTCAATGATTTTATTTGCAGATGACAGTACATTGATCTGTAGCAATAAAGACATTGACATATTAAAATCTGACATTAAATCTACATTAAGTAATATTATGGACTGGCTGACAAATAATAATCTAAAAATAAATTTAAATAAAACTAACATTATGAATTTTAGGAATAGATATGGGGGCTTGACTTTCGGTAATATTGATTGTAATGGACATAAAATTAGTGAAGTAATTACAACAAAATTTTTAGGTTTAACACTGGACTCCAACCTCAACTGGAAGGAACACATAAATATCACTTGTAATAAAATAAGTAAATATTCCTACGCCTTACGCATGTTATCAAACTTAGTCAACGAATCAGCAATAATATCAGCGTATTATGCCTACATTGAGTCGATTCTACGCTATGGTGTCATATTTTGGGGGAACTCTACTGACAGATTAAACATTTTCAAAGCTCAAAAGCGCTGTATTAGATCGATTTGTCACCTGAAAAGCAGACAATCTTGTAAGCCCTTTTTCAAAAAGTTAGGTATTCTGACTTTTCCCTGTTTATACATTTTAGAAACAGTATTGTTTGTTAAAAAGAACATGAACCTGTTTGAAGGCTTAAACAGCCAAAGGCTTAAAGGCAAAATCCGGTCTCAACCTCGTAAAACTACTCTATATTCTGAGAGTTTCTTCGGTATGGCTTCCAAAATTTTCAATAAATTGCCGAATTGTATTAAAAATATTAATAATGTTACTGAATTTAAAAAGAAACTAAAAATGTTTTTAGCAGATAAGGCTTACTACACTATTTTTGAATACTTCAATGACAAGTTGGTACGCATGTAATTATAATTGTTATAATTTAAGATGGTAATGTTATTGTAAAATGTTAGATATGACATGTAAATGACGTTTATTTGGTAAATTAATATTGTAAATTTAGTAGCAACGTTTTATACAAGTATTGTACATACCTCCTAGGTTAGATATGGTCTGAACTACCTATTATAATCCAACATTTGTAAAAACCCATATTTGTGCAAATAAATTGATTTGATTTGATTTGATTTGATTTGAAAATATTATTTTATAAAAATGAAATAAAACTCATAAATCTATAGAATTCATACAAATCGATTAAACTTAGGCTATGTATTTGATGAAAATCATATTTAAACAGCCTTGCAAACCCCAAATAGCTTACATAATTACTGCTTAGAAAGATACATCCATCAAAAATACATCAATATTTGTTAAATATATTTATGGCTAATATTATTTTACTTATTTAAATTAAACAGGTAAATTAATCTGTAGTAACTTCAAGTACTCGACAGTACATTTATTTTGATTTTTAAGAATTTTTTATTTTTTCCGATATAATTAGGTTAACAATATCAACATAAAAATAACAAGAGATCTCTCAACTCGGTCTGCTATTAGCTCTCGATTGACTTTAGAAACAAACATTGACATTTTAATATCAATTAATAGTGAACAGACATTGAGGCTTATTCAAATGATTCTCTGTTGATAAAAATCGTTTTTAAAAAGCTTTTTTATAATGTTAAATTCGCCTGGAGAATTCAATTTCAAATAAATAATTGTTTTATTTCATACATGTGGCTCTTACAGATTATTTGATCTTATTGGTTATTTAACAAATTCAATAAGTCAGTAATACAAGTTTCGTTTATATTTGGCATGGTCCGAAAAGTATTGGTTATAGCTTTAAGTCCAAGTTTGTTCTATTACTGAATGGAAATTATCGTGTTTGTCAAAAGTAAGTCAACCTTCACAAATCGTTTAGTGTACCTACGTCATTCTTGACATTTGCACGTGGTCGTCTAAATTACTGATAAAGGTAGGTAAAGTAATCACTCCTATCCTAGGTTACTAAAACCCACTTGGGCAGACCTTGAACTCCAATATAAACTGAGAGCGGCGAAGAAACATTTTATCCAACAGGCTCATTCCGGGTTAAATTTAACTACGCAAGTAAGCCTTATTGATATAATTGTGTGACAGTGGCTCAGAAAAGGGTCGTATTAAAACAAATATTTAATATGTTAGTATATTAAATATTTCTAGCAATAAGAAGACACCTTTATTTTATGAAGGTTGACGTACACACGACTTTGACACCATATTGGTTCGATCATCAGATAAAAATCAGAAAGAAATATAATGGCGTAAATTTTGTATCGTTTAAACTTATTCATATGTTCCAATATTCATTACTTGTTCAGCACTAAGATCTAAATAACATTTAGTAATTTTTTTTTTGTCCTACCCCAAGGGAATCTACATCTAACAAGAAACGGCCAGCATGCACCTCAAATACGTAAGCATGCCTATAAAAACGAATACTACTTTTTTGTTATATTTAAGTCATACTGTATAGTTTTACATATAATTTAATTTGGGTTTTTTATTGCAGAGATACTTTATTTAATATAGGAATAGGTATTCCTATATTAAATAAAGTTGAATAGGTATTCTTTCTAGGTTAATATGGACCATCAAAAATTCTGTGGCGTTAGCGCATACGCATTAAATTATTGAAAATGGCATACCGTAGTTAATTCGGCTGACGGATAATTTATTAGAAATCATACCGGGATTCAAGCCAGTATAACAAGAACACTTGATTTCTCGGATAGTTTTGTGGAGTGCATGCTGGCTGCTATGGAAATACCAATGGTGCGTCGATATCGTCGATACAGTCGACTGTCAAATATGTTGACAGCCACTGTCAACACCCACAGCTGCTATAAATCTGTCTAGGCGCAGATCTGCGCAACCACGTTATGTGTGTTGGCGCAGATATGTGCCAAGACTACCTCTATCACTTTTTTCTCGATTTTATATCGTATTAGCTGTTAAAAAAGACTTAAAATGGTTTGAAATGTATTCCCAATAAACGAATGAACCATACACATTTGTCGTTCCGGTCAAAATTTCATTACCAACATAGTAAAACGATTTTCAATTTCAAACTTTACCGTTCGCGAGCTGAGGTAGCAAGTGTGTGTAAATTTATTTCCAATTTTTTCCTCTATTTTCCAATTAGACATACGTAAATTTTGTATGAACAGACAGTACTTATCTTTGTGAATCAAGGTATGATAAAAAAGTTCAAAACTAATTGGTAAAAGAATAATAAAGTACACTATTTCTAGCGCCTGTCGAATTTCAGGTAATAGCCACAATCAGATGCCTCTGGAATGAAAAATATATACAGGACACTCATAAAAAATGGCTTAATATTTTCATTAGTTATCTAGCTCCTAAAATAAATCACAATATAAGTGTGCCTGGAGTAATAAATAGAAAATAACAAACAAAAACAAACTCCTTGCGGTGCGCGCGGCGCGCTGTCATAAACTTACACAGACGACGGTACTTCGCGAACATGGCGGCTCACATACCAGAGGGTAAAAACCAGATATGGTCGCACCACGGCTTACATCTAACATGCAATAATCCTAGCTTAACTAGTTTTCATTGTGTATTTTAAAATTGTTGTGGCCGATGAAGTTCGTTGAGTGACTGGGCTTTTTTAAATATTTTAAAAATGATGTTAAATTATCTAACAAATCCATTTTGTCAACAGCATCTGATAACAAGACGTCCCTGATATACTTATATCGCTGAAATGTCCCATCTTATCAAATAGGTAAAGGTTTAAGAACACATTTTAATCCAAGCAAAGCTCTACCGAGCCATATAAAATCATCAATTAAAATAGAGTGTTTTCCCTTTCTCTGAAAACAGATGTACCCACACATAATTACTAACATAATTTATTAAAATTCGTAAGTATCTTAAACTAGTCTAATTTTTATTTAAGTTCTAATAAAAGCTCAAGTAGGTAGAGTTTAACAATTGATCTATCAAACAATTGCAAAGTAAACATATGCTTCGAACGTTAATTATAGGTTAACGTTCCGTAAGATTGCAACAGAATCCTGTAGTTAAAAGTTAGCTTTAAGCTCTCCGATTACACGAGCAGCTTAAGTTTCTCATTTATAAGCTAAGTTTAAAATAACAAAATGTTGTTCAAGATCGTGTTTGGATGTGAAAATTTATACAAATTAATTTTACAAGCTTTACTCTAGGGTTATTTTTTCAAAGTTCATGGTGTGAATTGTTTTACTCCTATCTCATTCGACTTTGGAACTTTGTCATACTCTGAATAACTTTATTTTACATACTGTACAATCTCTCCCCGAGTTAAATTAACCAATAACTTAATTTTAATTTTAATAATAAACCTAAATGACTTCGAGTCAACCATCTACATACAAATTCACTAACGTATTAAAGCAAGGACCAAAATTTTAGACGAATGAATAATTTAATTATGGTTTTCTTCTTAGCAGTACAGTTTTAAATAGCTTATGTATATTATCTTATCACTATTCTTAAAGTGTTAAAGAGTGAAAATGTTGATATTGTATTGTTATATTTCATCTATAATTAATGTTTTTTAACAAACGGGAATATTTACATTTCATCAATAGAAGAATAAAGGAAGAAAAAGATTTATGGATAAGAATACAATGGCTAAATTACTAGTTAAATACACGGGGCAAAGTGGCCAAAAGTTAGGTTGGATTGCAGCGCTGCTGGGTCGCTAAAGATATTTATTCAAATTTTGTACGACCTAGCCCGCGAGTTTCTGATATCCTACCAGTTTTTGAAACTTCTATAAAATAGGTCCCATTTGATCTAAACATTTTAGGAAAATGAGGTATGTCTTTATATTGTTCTTTTTTAGTAAATACTAGCTAGCCATCAGCTTCCCAAAAATGAATAATAATTGTTTGAGGATAGGATACCCATACCTAAGTATTATCTGAATATTTTGGAGAGTATCGGACGGTACACACCAAGCTGGTTACTGAACGTGAGTTAGGAGCGAAGACGTTTTGACGTTCGTTACGAGAGCGAAACAATACAAAATGCCTAATAATGGGAAGTGACGTATAGAAGGATTGCGATTTTGTAATGAGTTGTATTACTTTTGTTTTCGCCCCAGATATCTAAATATGGTTGTTTCTACTTATACTATAGTTATTAAATATATATTTAAATAAACATATTTATTTATTTTATGCAGCTTCAAATTACTCCTTAACGGTAATTACAATACGCTATTACTTAATTAACTAAACATTTAAATATACATTCATTTTTATTTCTTTTACCTGCTTTTAGCAGCTTTTTTATAAATTACTAAATGTCTACATGACATCATCATAGAACCATAGATATACGAGCAGATGTTGAAAAGAGAAAAGATGTTTGAAAATTTGTTGTTACTAATTATAACTGTCTGACTGGAAAAATAAGCCAAACTTTTAGTAACTTATAATATGAAAGTCTTTTGTGTAAACAAGAAACAAGAACACGACAAATAAAAATTACATACATAATTGTAAATTAAATAGAAACAGTCTTTAAAAAAGGTATGAAATTAATTTGCTACTACACTCGTTATAAATATAACTATGTTGCATCAACTATTAGAAAAAATCAATTAATAATTATTATAATAAAAATTGATAAACCTTGGCCGCGAAACTAATATTTTAATCGAATACTCAATAAGCGAAAACCTGAAATAACTTATTTACTGGCAATAAAATAATGATCCTGTTTAAATAATCGTTTTCCTTCGTAAATAATGTTTTAAAATATTGTAATACAACTACAATTATGAAAAAAAATATGCCCAATGTAGGCCTGCCCTTGTTTGCTAAGCTTATCTCATTTAGAAACAAAGATAATAGTAACTGCTCTTCTCTGTTTATAACATTCACAAATATTTAAATATTTTCTTACATATCATCAAACCATTATTACATAACCAAACGTTAATAGACAACCATTGGCGAAAAACAGCTGGACGGTGGGTCTCATACAAAATTGACGTGAAACGTGAATTTACAGAATTAGGAATTAATGAAATCACTTGAAATTTACAACTGCAACTAGGAAGTTGACTATAACATCAACTTATGTAGTTTGACAATTTCGAGTGTTCAAATTTTGACAGTTACTCCAAGCAATATGTCATTTCAGACGTGATCAGGCGGTCAATCAATTCAAGCCCAATGACATATTACATATAGACAAGTTGTCCGCTCTCAATAATGGCAACGCAAATACAAGGCAATTTACCGCCATTTCACTTGCGGCTATACGTCAAACAAAACTTATTCCCAATTCTGTGTTTTTAATGCCGTACAATACCTTCTTGTGTGTTTAGACAGTGTACAAATACACACTCACAGTAAAAGAAAGACTAAACGTTTCTTTTATTCTTTCCTTCTCCCACTAATTATATTAATGTATATATCGGGTAGGTATCTATAGTTAAGTTGACGCCGTTTTTTTGTGCGGTAATGTTTGGGTATGACTTGTCTATATGTTAAATGTCATTGTTCAAGACTGGTATGATATTCACACTATTAGTGCATTTTCATTCCGTTTTTGCCCGGACGATTTTGAAGGCAGGCACGAGGTCCATTTGTTTGTAGTCAATAGAGATAACGTAATATAATTAAGAGCTGATTTTTCAATGCTCGAAAAACTTTTACCAGTAAAATCATTTTGAGTATTTGACATAATTTCTTTGAAATGTCTTGTCAAGTGTCAATGCTATTCTCCAGATAATAGTTATCTGTCGCTTGAGAAACCAGCCCTAAAACAAACTGATACAATAGTGTTGTAGAGATGTGCAAGAAAGCTATCAATATTAGTTAGTGTTATTTTTATGTAGTGTTTCAAATACGTAACTAATGGACACTCAAATTACTGATGAAATGTATGTAAGAGTTATTTAACTTTCAAAACTTCAAAAGGAATGGCACGATTCATTGACAAGAGAATTAAATAGTTTGTTAGTTGATTTTGTAGGAAACGCAACAATTAACAATTTATAAAAAAATTTAAAAATGGTTAAAAGTGTTTACTTCATATATTAGTTATTTACAAAGGCTTTAAACATACTAACCTATTATTTTTACTTTTTTCTGACTTTTTTATTTTTATTTTTAAAGTTCTTATATAATATCAGATATAATAGACATACGGGGACTGTATTGTGTGATATGCCATTATAGATGTAACATACATGTAGGACTACGTCAAATGTACAAAAGCACCTTCAGTGATTGGCGCTCAAAGCTTCCCAGAAGAAAAAGCTCGACTTTTCAAATCTGCTAGAAAAAGTTAAATGCTAAGTTAAACTGTCAAGAATAGTTATCATATCCGTAAACACAAGTCTGATCAATATTTAAGCTCAATTTTAAGCTCATTAGTTTGTAATGAATAAGTATTGTTAGTTTTTGGTATACTCTGTTTTGGTAATACGTGACTTCGAAACCTACAGAGATTATAAATATGTATATATACATAGCGTGGAGTGTACAATATGTCTAATTTACTTTAATTTTAGTTATACTAATTAAATAAATACATTCTACGTTTTAAAGCGTTTCATCTAATATTTGATGTATCCTCTTCAATTTTAATTTAAAAATTGACAAGAGGGAATATTTTAATACTATTTACCTAGCTGAAAAAAATATAAGAATGAAGAAAGTTCAATATTTGAGTTAATGAATGAATGAAATAATTTATGATGTCCTATCTACAGCGTTTGAACTTATTCATATTTAAGCGCAATACTTATACAATATTGTGTCTCGCTGACACAATATGTATTCCTTGAGATAAAACTTTGGAAATATTCAAATGGTGCGATTTTATAATAGATCATTGTTAAATTTTATTAATTAACAAACCCAGCAAAAAATTATTTACGCGTGAGGAACTTTTCGACCTTTAAAGTTATTTACCAAACTTTCCGTATTAGATTTATGCATCTTTGCTTAATTTTGGTTATGACATAAAATAATAAAACTTTTTATTTCTAGATATTTTATATACGTAGAAAACAAACATAAAATAACATTGAATATTGTTACATAATCGCACCATTGATGGATAGAAACATCGGCAAAAACCTTATTAACGGGTGTATTTGGTTCATAATTCTGTGAATGAAAAGAAAAGTAAGGGTGTGGCAGCCCAGCCTAGCGTCGTGAGTGACGATTTGTGAGGGTGGAGATCATGAGCTGGTAAATGATGGATGTGGCAATAAGAACTGATGATAAGTGACACAATGATACTGTGATATGTGATGTGTTGATAAAGTTACAAATAAAGATAACGAGTCACAGATGAAACCTGACGGTGAGTGACATCCTATAACAAGGACTGATGAATTGATGAATGAACGGGCGGGTGTACGCTAGTGAATGAGGGATGACTGAATGAGAGTACATACATGACGAAGAAATATTACGAATGTTCAGTTATTAAGATATTTGCCGATGACAAGACATACTAATCTTTTCCAAAAGTTTGTGATAAAGCGGTCACAGCCTTAACGAGCACAATTCACTCACCACGAGTCTGTCTTTAAAGAAATATATACCAAAACTATGAAATAAGTTAACTCGTTTAATTAAATGTTCAAACTCAGGTCGATATATATGGCTTTATAGATGCCTCTACTAAGATAATTATTACATCCACTCATTAGTGAAATAGTAATGATGAATGTATTACATGAATATTGACGCAACTGTGTGCCATAATCATTTAAATTTGTGCTTTTGTATTATAATGTAAGTAGGTAAAATTATAAAAAATTAGAAGATCATTAGTAAACATGAACCTGACTTTTGGATAATTTTTTTTTATGTATATTGTCTAATTAATAATTTGATTAAAGACGCATCCAGAAACTTTGATGAAGTCGAGAGAGACTGAAAAAGAAGTAGTTGACGAGAATAGAAGATGATCTGAAGAAGTTACGAAGAAACACGAATGATTCAATCTAGAACTTTGAAATAATCTACTTTTTATCACAATGCCAGCTGCGACTAATCATTTATACACAATAGAATATCCTACTAGCTACTTCTACTCGCTACTATTTAATTGACTGGATTGGTTTATTATTATCATTCACAAGCATTTCGTCGAATTTACAATTTTGTTAATTCTATTAAGTTAAGCTAATTATGACTTTACTTGCGAACATTTTTGGTATCAGATATATGTACAAGTTAAACTCTTATCTATATAATTCTATTCTATGAGCTCATTTATACAGCAAACTTATAGGTTCTAAACTACTATAATTTAATATAAATCGTACATAATTTTCTGGAATATATATAATATTTTTATATACAGGAATCTTAATTATTTTATTAGCGTCATATTTAAAAAAATGTTCATTGCTGGAACGTACAGGGGTTCGCTTTCAACACAGGAAGTAGGTAAGAGCATTAACTGAATAACTTCTTCATGAAAAAAATTACGGCCATTAAGTTACTTTTAAAAACTGAACATTTTATTTATTCTTATACGAATGTCAATAGTGCGATGTTAAATTTTTTTAGTAAAGAGAGGATGCCTCATAATGGTCGCTGTAGCTTCCCTCGCCCGCAGTCCCATAAGCCAGCGGTGGCGGTTTCGGGGGTTTCCGCCTCCAGCCCAGGGCTCAGGGCAGGAATCCATGAGGATTTTCCTACGTCAAAAAGAAATTACACTTTATTGAAGTAGCTCATGCAGATAATTTACGCACATACCTACTTATGAGCAATTTGGTATCAAAAGTAACTTAGATGTATCTATTATTAATGTTTTCTAAAAGATTGAGGTATTTTGAGAAAGTAAATTTATAAATTTACGATTTGAGCATTATTTAACTTGAAATCAATTTAAAAAATTATGATGACGTCACGGAGTAGTTACGTATTTTAAATTGCATTACAAAGTTTATTATTATACCTGGAATGATAAGAAAAAGAAGAAAAGTAGTAGATAATTAATATTTATTGATATGTTTGTACCTGTTCGAGGTGTTCTGTTGCAGCCATTTCATCACATCTTAGTCTTGCTCTTGAATTGCTTCTGCAACAAACATATTAGGTGATTATTAGTTGACAACGCGCACGCATTGAGCAGGTGCGCGCCATTATCTAGACACTACAAGAACTATGGCGGCATTTCGCAGTGTACGTGTGGATTGAGTGAGCACCCTACAGAAAAATATTAAAACATGATGTTCATTTAGTAAAAGTACTAAAACAATTGTAAAAGTAATCTCTGTATTTGTAAAAAGATACAACAAGATATACATTATTTAACGTGCGCTCACTCAGTTCTCACAAACTACCAACGAAATCAGTGAAAGTATTAATTTAACATATAATATTCATATACTAGTCTTTTGTAAAATCTATGTTAACGTATCTTTATAAATTGTAGATCACTTAGTAACTTATAAGTATAAGGTTTTAAAAATAATTTCTTATGCTCACTCAATCCGCTTACTTTCAAAAACCCGATTTCTGATAAAGAAATTGAAGATTTAAACTGCTATATAAGTGTATAGTTAAGTAAAATTAATATGGGGCTATGTAAAATACAAAAATAAAAACCTCTAACGTGGCAGGTTTTTGGATAATAAATGTTTGTGAGTGCTTACTCAGTCCACATATTTAAAGCAAGTTAAAAATGTTAATATCTTAAGATTTGTAGCATCACATAAACTATAAATTAGTTCAACTTTAAGTAAAATATTTTACTACATATCCACCATCTAATGTTTTATATTTGTTGTTTGCTTTTAAAGATATTTGATTGTAATTTTCCTAATATAAATACATCATTAGGGTGACCACACTTCATTATATTATATTTATAGATATATAGATATTTATTCACATGGCACAATAACATCAAGTGTGGATAGTAAGATAGTTGATATATAAAAAAACCCGACCAAGTGCGAGTCGGACTTTATAGCTCAGTTTTACAAAACTGTGTACTAACCAAGCATGTTCATGAAACATATTAAAAGTGTCTTCTTGCCCTTAAAGTTGTTTTATCTTTTTACAAATACAGAGATTACTTTTACAATTGTTTTCGTACTTTTACTAAATGAACATCATTTTTTAACATTTTTCTGAAGGGCGCTCACTCAATCCACACGCACACCATTTCGCATCTACCATTATGTGTGCATCTACCATGTCGGTACTTTGTGCCCTGCATTATATAAACGACCGCAGTATTGCCACATGAGTAGATAAACGGAACAGAGATAAAGTTTCTTTAGAACGTAAAAAAATGTTACCTATTTTGGCAGGGTTGTCACAATAGGTTAAGACAATTAAACAAAACACATGTTAAAAGGTCTCATTGTTCAGTATGATAGAATACTTCACAAATTACTTACTCTAATAATTTTCTTTTATAATTTTCGTTTTTTAATAATGTATTCCTTCTTTTGATGGTGTAGTAAATTCT
The DNA here is from genome assembly GCA_923062675.1 of Marasmarcha lunaedactyla. Lineage (NCBI taxonomy): Eukaryota > Metazoa > Arthropoda > Insecta > Lepidoptera > Pterophoridae > Marasmarcha > Marasmarcha lunaedactyla. Next base: position 5,619,842 of record OV281350.1, read on the forward strand.
GAATCTAACATATAGTTTTTTCATGTTATCTAAAGGGAAACACTCGCATGGCATACAAATTTACAATCTTTAACACGTTTAAGTATTTAATTGCAAATATTGACAATATCTATTTCAAGATCGAAAAATTCGCTAAACTTTTGCTCGAGCAAAATTTTATTTTTTCTAGTATTATTCATACACACAGTACAGTAAACAACCATTATAAATAATAAAATACCACGTTTTTACATTAAAATATTTAAACTTGCAACTAACAAAACAAACAACGTGCGTCGCAATGCCCCTGAGATTGTCAACTGGCTGTTCCTTTTGACAATCTCTTTTGACATGTCTCGCCGCGTACGTGACAAGCGGCCAATGGTCACGAACACATGATCCGCGTGCTTGTAGTAGTGCAACCGATTCTTGCGGTAGTATGAAGCTTTGTCTCTGTTCCGTTTATCTACTCATGTGGTATTGCAGGGCGACAAAGACAGTTGAATAACATTTTGTTTCCATTCCCTGACATATATGTGTAAATAACACTGGATTGGCTATTGTTTTTTCGCCAGTGGAGTTCTCTCGTATTAATATTGACACATAAAAATTTACAAAGGAACTAACTCAGTCTTCTAACTTTTTTCGGTCTGGCATTGCAGAGACCATTTAATAAAGCAAAGGCCGAATTAAAAACCTTTATCGGTTTTAACCTGTTTTATTAAAATGTTCTTGTGAAATAAAGTAATTTCTAATTTATTTTGTAATTATTTCAGCATACATATTTTTATTAAATATTCAAAAACAAAATTATTTCTCGCTTTGGAGGTATTTTAAATAATAATCTGTTTCCAAAAATACTAACTTCTCAGTACATGGCCATTTTATTCATTTATGTAATGGATTGGGTTGGAAAAATACAGTTTTTTACAGTTTCTATAATACAGTAAATTGTAGTTATCATGTTTTAAAGGAAACAACGGGTTTCGGGCCTGGCGTACTCAAATGAAGTATGCACAAAAAAGCGTTTAATGCTAGTTGGTTAACTTTACTTAATTGGCTAAATACTGAAGTTAGGATATTTGAATAATAAAGTTTTAATATTTTATTACAAGGCTTCCAACCTCTTCGGCATTCCTAAAATAACTAGTTCCAAAATTTCACTTTTTGGCGTACCCCTCTGAAACGTACATCAATCAAATGAGAAAGTTATTATTATAAACATAATTTACTCTTCGTCGTTGTGAGTGAGTTCTGAAGATAATTTAGATTTAAAAATAAAGATAAGTTTAACATTATGTTACTCCATTGTTACGTTGACTTTTATACTTTACATTTATTACAATTATTTTATTAAATATTGTTTAACTAAATACAACCCACATGCATGCTAAGTTGTTTGCCTTATTATAAACGTGGGGTTATTTAAGCTCGGTTTTTTTACAGATCATTGAAAAAAAATATTTTGAAAAAGCGTTTGATCGTGTGGACCATGTTAACCTTCAGTGAAAGCTCCAGGAGCTTGGTATCCATGGAGAGCTACTTCGTTGGATAGCTTAATACCTAAGAAAACACTCACAGGCAGTTGTTTTGGCAGGACATCGCTATGAATTTTTAATCATCCCATCGGGTGTCCCTCAGGGCTCTATTATGGACCTTTCGTTGTATGTTATTGACGTTAGCAAGTGACAAATTTAGTAAAACTTTAGTAAAACCTAATGTATGCAGACGATACAAAAATGTATGCTCACATAAAAATGTATCGAGGATGCTGTGAATCTTCAAGCTGATCTCGACAATTTGTGCAAATATTATAAAATTAATCGTTTTAGTGTCAATGTCGCAAAACGCCTCGTGACTAAAGTATTCTCTGATCCTTATTGCATGAAAATTTTATATCATGGCTATGTTCGAAGAGTGTTGGAGTTTTGTTGTATTGTTTGGAGCCCATTTAAAAAAAAATACGTGACAACATGGAAAAGATTTAAGCAAAGTTTCTCAAAACACTTAACATTCGTACGAAAATGAAACAGTTGCTTTGTAAGGTTTACCATTTGTTGCCTTTCAGTGAACCACGACCCCTGCTGCAAATGTTGTTTTTACATATCTGCAGCAATAGCATTGATGTTCTCGAATTACTCTCACTTACTTTCAAACTTCTGTTAGACGAACCAGACACTGTTCTGTTCTCCAAGTCCCTTTTAGTCACTCTAATTACGCCAAGAGTTGTCATAATAAACAGTTTGATACTATTGATATATTCCAGCATAAGAATTTATCATTTATAAAACAAATTATAGAGAATACTAATCTGAAATTAATAACCCAATTCTAAGATTTTTTATTATGTCTAAATCTTGTAGTGGGTAAGTAATGTGATACTTATAATCACACACATACACACAATCTCACACACAAACTCACTCTCTCACACACATACACATTTACAATTGTTGGTCGTGTACACGTTATTTTTATTATTTAATATATAGACATATGCTTTTCTCTTAGTTAAATGATAAAGCATAACCAAATGATAAATAATCTTTGTAACTGTATTAAATTCATTCGTAAATTTTACCATGCTTAATCTTGTAAAGTCTACTTTTATATGTTTAATTTAAAAATTGGGAACCTGTAATTGGCTGTATATAACTATTGTTTGGGTAATAGTTTTTAAGTGCTGTTGGTTCTGTAAAAATAAATAAATAACTAACCCAATAAATAAATTACATACAAATGAACGGATTATACAAGTGATACAGGGACGCATCGCTCCTCGTTTTCCATTTCAATGACACAGTCATATCTGCCTCAGTATAATTTACTAACTAGATCCATCCTAAGTGTATTCTATTCGTTTAGGTGCTACACGTAACAAAATATAAAAATAATAGAAGCTGTGTTCAGAACGATAAATAATTTAATAATCAGAGGACTCTGAACAGAAGTACCTGTTTCTAAATACCCTGAAGTAAATATATAGTGTGAAGTCATTTTAGTTATTAAAAACTCGCAGAAACGACAGTAGTTTAACTATTGGATGTATCTTATATTTTACCGTTCTTATATGATATATTATCGATTATGAAATATTCAATTCGTCTATTGTCCGGCGATTTCTGTGATTCAAGCAGTTACATTTCTGAATAGTGCGGTGGAATTTTTTGTCATTCAATCCAATCAAAACCGTTTAATGCCTCGATGAAAATAGATAAGGTTATTATTGTGTTTATTGGAGGAAATATTTAATGTCATTTATTGCGAATTAGTGAAAAACTAGAATGCGAATTGTTTTTAAATACTTTACCTATGCGGATGGCGATATATATTTCATTATTTTTTATATTGTCAAATTAGCCCATTCAAATAATGTGAGGTTTCATAGTTTTCCATTCATGTTATTTATCAAGTTTCTTAAACAGATCCTTATGGCAGACTCTATTGATTGATGCCATAAATATAAAGGGGGTTGTTTTTCGTTTTTTACCTGGTTTTATGCAGATAATCTTCATTTTTTTTAATAAAGGAATGTTTACTTAGGGTACAACTCGCTATCCCCAGTATTAAGAGTACTTACCCTCCAGGTTGCAACGCAAAATTCCACCCTGTATATTTCCCTTGCATAAGTGTAAACCCTGATAATTTCCTTCAGAAAGCTTGTTCTCAACTAGGGACCTACATGCCAACGTATTTATTAACGCTGAACTGCTACTTTTTGTACATCTTCCTAATGGCTTGAATTTGCGTGGATAAGATAAAGCATGCCTTCGTTCTGTTAGACGGGGTTTGGTAAAACACTTTTTTAAAAAGATTATTTTTATTAACTGAAAGGAACTAGGTACACTTTTGCAATATAGAATTAGAAAATGAATAATGAATTGAAACGATGTTACATGAATGGGATCCCGAGCTGAACTGACTTTAGTCGTTTTAAAATACGTTAAGGTTGAGGAGGATATTTAGACTATAGTCCAGTCAGTCAAGACAATTAATTCATTATAATTCCAAAAGTTTTCAAATTTTGATGTAAGGTCGGGAGTGGTATTAAAACAAACTATAAAATTTTGCAACCTGCTCTGCGGTCCGGAACATTGTTAAAAATGCAATAAATGATAATTTGCTCAGTTCTTGAGACCAAAATTCCAAAAGTTCTGCAAAGTTGGAGTGGTGTTAAATATATTATTTTACATCACGTGTCAAATTTGCAACCAATTTAAGTGTACGGAACATTTTTTGTTATTAAAAATTAATGTTTTTCTTTATTAAACTGAAGGAAAACGTTCCAAAAGTTCTGCAAATTTGACAGATATATCGGAAAAATATACCGAACGATTGTATAAATTTGCAACCTTTTACGTTGACCGGAACATGTTTATTTATAATTCTTTTTAATTCGTGGTCATTTTTTCGAGTAAGGTGGTCTCGGAATAATTACAAAAGTTTTGAAACTTGGTTGCAAACTTCGAAAACATCTATTCTGATGTATTTACAAATTTGCAACCTCATACGCGATCCGGAACTTTATGCAATTTGCAAAAATGTAATTTTTTTATTTTTTCATATTCAAGAAAATTTCAAAAGTTCTGCAAATCGAGGGGACTGTTTACTTTTGGGATTAATGTCAGTATTTATTAATTCAGTATTTATTTACTAGCCTAAGTCAGCAGAATGCTGACTTTACATTTGATCAGCTTTTCTAAGAACATTGTATGTATATAACAGTTCGCAAATCGTGTTAAAAAGTCATTTTTTGCCATACTAAGACGAATTTAATAAAAGTATGAAACTACTTACATTTTTATCTATACAAAACGGATTAATGTAATTGAGTACACATATAAACAAAAATATCTGAGTTATGCAGTGTAGTGATAATTATATTTTTAGTTCCTATGCACCTAAACCTATTTGTCAAACGTTTGTCATTGAATTACCTGGCTACACTGCGCACTAGGCAACCACAGCAACATTCGCGCTCTATACCTGAGTGAAACGCAATGCACTTCAGAAAACTATAAATAGTACTAAAGTTAGCTCTATAGCTAGAAAACTTTGGCTAGCAAATCTCAAGATGACAAACGATTTTAAAAAATGACGTTTCACAGCTACTGGTCGGACTATAACTTCCTAGTTCTAGCACGGTATTTGCACTTAACGCCGTTTGTAGTTTAAATCCATAGATGGCAGTGACGGTAAAATTATCGATTAGTGAAAAAAACAGCATTCATTTATTCGGTTAATCTCATAAATACGAGTAAATGATTTATATATTCATTTTTATGTCAAACATTCCTAACTTCCTGAGAATATAGGCTCCAAATTGAAACAAATAATTGCTGTCATTTATATGACAAAGCCTATGCAGTGTTCATAGAATACCTATATACAGGTCAGTGATAGAACCTCATTGCCGTGGCAAAGTAAATATATAATTTAAATAATTACTAAAAAGAACCACCTGAGTTTACAACTCAATGTCGTGTCGCTGTCGTCTACGTGTTATCTGTCCTCTTCACATGAGCTCATAGGAACATACAACAGGAGGTCTGGTGAGGGCTCTTATTGCGGCTATGGTGTGGGGTAATAACATCAAATCGAGCATTTGTATGAAGTTACACTACTGCCTATTGCATATTTCATTTGAGTAACCTATGCCGAGCCCAAAACCGTGCGAGTCCTTTAAAGTATGCCTCGGATTATTTGAATATATATCCCGGAGAATACTCGTTGGAGGCGCTTCAAATTGGAACGAAAAGTAACTAGTAGCTGTCATTTGTATGACAATGCCGGTCCAGTGTTTATAGAATATAATTATACAAGTCAATTGCTTTTTTCAGTACTTCTATTTTAGTATAGTTGGTAATCGCTTTGCAACGTTGCACTTCACAAAACATTTTAAAGTATAAATCATGTTGCAAACATGTTGGATTTGTGAGTAATTTTTTATTTTTTTCTAGTTACTAACTCTGTTTTATGTAAATTATACATTATTAAAAATATTTTTTGCACCATTCTCTATCAGCCAAACATAAATATACATTTCAGTTAAAAAAAAACTTATTCTACATACGTACCCAAGGCAGTACTTACCGAGACAGCGGATGAGAATCGTAATGACTTGGTTGCGAATTTCAGGATTGAGCCGTTCAATCATGTCGATAATTATCTGATGCGGAGAGCGGCGGCGAGGGCGCACCGTCGGCGACGGCGGGCGCACCGACCGCGGCGCCGACATTACGCGGGAAAACTAATTTATTTAAAATTAATAAAACTTTTTAAAGCTCTTTAAATCTTACTAAAATCATGATTTGCAAAAGTTGAACTAACATTTTTGATAAGCACGCAAAAAGTTTTAAGAAAGTTTTGAGGAATAAAACATTTTAGATTTAACAAGAATAGAAGTGATACGTGTTGATTAATTTGAATTACTCGTATCGTTTCAGGTGAAATTGTGTGTAAGTTTTTCACTCAGACTTAGTAAAGTAATGAGACAAAGAGATTATAAAGCGTTAAGTTATGCAGGCTACGTATGCACGGATTGCATCGGAGACGTCGACTGTGCCTCTCGCTGGGAATCACGAGCTGAGGTACTTCCTGGGTGCAGGTGCATTGCGCATGACAACCATCTCGCCGGGATTTCAGCTCGAAGTTTTTTTTAAAGTTTCCTGGTATTTCAGCTTAATTATGTAACATGCATTATGTATATTGCACACTTATAAAGCGAAGGCTAGTATCGGTAAGCATTGCATTTTGACATCATTTCAAAAAAAGAATGTAATTTTTTAAATCTAAACAGCCAGTTTGTGTTGCATGGATGTCACGACTATGTTATATTTGATATGAAAATCTAGATCAATGGTTAGTTTGGTTAGACAGCTAAGAACGCACCAAGTTGAGGACCAATGGCACCGCACCACGCGCACTCATTGGCTGACACATGAAACAATTTTGAAGACATGACGTGTCCATTATAATGCGCCGGTAATTATGGGACTAGAACACTATTTATGAACATGGAAAGTTTCTATTCAATTTTTTCTGCAATATCTTCTACGTTAGTCTGTAGTTAATGTAAAAAAAATAAACGAATAAAATAAACATAACTCATGTTTCACTTAGACCCCCGTAGGCGGCAATGCCTCCGATATGCTACCATGGATTATCTAAGGTCACCTTTTGGAGTCAGGTGTAGAGGATCAATTTGGTAGGTTGAGGTCATGGAAACAATAGCATGAACAGTTTTAGTCAGGGAGAGGGCTATTGATGACGCCGTGTTAATAAGTATCGTATAGCATTGTGTATCGAGAGACAAGTCAGCGAATCTTCTAAACGGATAAAAACTGTATGGAGTTTAACTATGAAGATACCTAATTAAACTATTAATGTTGTCGGCCGAGTGGCGTTTGTGGGTAGAAGACCTGGATCATACGCCGGAGGAATCAGGTGTGAGTCCTGGTCGGGACATTCATGTTTGATGAACACAGATGTTTCTTCTCGGGTCTTAATTGTTTGTATTTATATATAGATATGATACAGTGCATATAGTTAACATTTTTGTTACTCTCTAGATTTCCAGCATCCGTCGACCATATCCGAACAAACATTCGTACAACAGTATTTTACATATGGTTATATTGTATCTCCGAACGCTTCGTTTATTTTAGAGCAAAATTATTTTTATTTTATTTTATATTTTTTACCTATTAGTAAGTAGAGATAATTTACAAAGGTTTTTTTACAAATGTTTCTCAATTAGCGTCCAATTCATTATGAATTACATAATTCTTTAGTTAAAATTCATTGGCAAAGAGTATGCACCACAAAATAACACGTAAGTTATAATGCGGCATCTTAGAAATTCGAAAAAGGAGCAGCATAGGTACGTCGAAGTACGTGCCTTATTAGTTATAACAAAGCTATTTTAAGATTTTCCCTGGAAAAATAATATCACAACTTTCCTGTAAGAAGCTTTTGGGTGAGCGAAGAGTTGGTTGTGTAAAATGCTTACAGAAAGAAGTGTGTGAGCTTTGTAATAAGTGACGCATTATAAATTTCTAACTATTATTATGTCCATAATATACATTACATTACAATCAAACTTAAAAGAATTGTGATAAGATCTTTTAAAGCAGATTTTGTATGCATATTAGAGAAAGTTACTAGTACAAGTAAACATATAAAAACACACAGGTATTTTATTTTATTTTACTTTATTCAGGAAACAAACAGTCATTATTATGTACTTAAAATTACAACATATGATTTATACAGAGACCAGTAAAGTTTCCATACCAAAACTTATACACTTTAACGAGAAACACGGTTCCACAATAAGTACAAAAATAAATATAAAATTTAATAACTATACAGTAAAATACAAAGATAGTTTCCTTTTTCAATTTTGAGAGAGAGAGATGAAAGATATCAATATTATTATAAATCTTATTAAATTGGGTTCAAGATCTGTTGATGAAAGAGTTAGCGGCATAATTAGTACGGGAAAGAGATGAGAGAAAAGTGGGTTTATGACGAGCATTTATTCGAGGACAAGCAAGTTAATGTTACTTAGTAAGTATGGAGACTAAATTATATTATTATTTATAATTTTAAACAGAACAATTTTATCTCGTATATACCACCTTTCAGAGAGTGAGCGAAGTGATTCCTTAATTTTTTATTCCGTAAAAATTAGCCTTAAATTTTTGATATTTATAAAATATATTTTGAATACTTTCTATCTTTTTTAAGTAAATTTTATATTACGGATTCCAATATATCTATATTACGAAAGCATTATAGAGCAAAATCAACGTTTGAATTTGTTTAAACTCTTTACCGACTCTCAGTATGAAACCTAACATTTTGAAGGCATAGTTCGGTCATATAATAGATGTGAGTATCAAAAACTTGTTTGCCATCCCAATATACCCCCAGGTCTCTCACCAAAGAAACTCTTGTAATTCTTTCACCTTTTAAATGGTATTCGTAGTGAAAGGTCCTTTTTTTTCGCAAGTAAGAAATAACACTGCATTTTTTAATGTTAAAGTGTAAAAGATTTTGTGGAGCAATGTCATTTATGTAAATATATAAAAGACGAAAAAAAGCCCTTTATAGTGACAGTCTGGCTGCGGTCAAGCAAATATGGCTCAAACCATGGCAGGAGGTCTCCGTGCATCCCGACTTCAAACAATGTGTGAATTAATATTTCATGCTTAACTTTATCAAATAAAAAAAATAAATTATTTGAATTTTTTTTAATTTTAATTTTTAATTTTTTCATGGAGTCCCCTGGAAGCTATCACTCTATGTTCTACTCACAAATTCAACAAATTCACATAGATTACTTTCAGTTCATTTCCCGTCCAGGAAACCATGTTGCTGCTGAATAAGTAGAGGTCGCAGATGGGGAAAAATTTTGTCATATAGAATGAATTCGAAAAGTTTAGGAATACAACATAGTTTAGATATTGGGCGGTAATTAGAGATATCATGCTTATCGTCGCCCTTAAACACCGGATCTACGAAGGACTGTTTCCAAACTGCTGGACGAACACCTGTGCTCAAAGATTTATTAACCAGGATATTTAATGGTGTTATATGACCCTCAGAACAACGACGCAACAATACAAGCGGAATACAGTCAGGGCCAGCACCTTTTTCAGTGTTCAATTTAATTAAATATTTCTAAGTGTTTGCCGCGATATGTTGATGGATTTTAAATTCACTTGATTGCATTGGTAGAATCCGGTGTTTTGTGTTTCTTGTTTCCCGTTTCGAGAAAGCTTGGAGCTGCGGCGCCCCCAAAAACTTTGAACAAAGTAAATAAAACCACCTCTGGTAGTAAATCAAACTAAGAGCAGTCTGCCTTAAATCGATATGTTTAGTGGATTGTAATAATTAAAAAAAAATTGTTGATAACATATGTGCTTCTATAAAAAACAAATTTAATTAATAATAAGTACCAGGCAACTCGCAAATGTATACAGCACAAGGGCCAACAGCTTCAAAGACTACCTAGCATCACACAAAAGAATCGAGCTCTTTAATCTTATGAACATTCCAAGCTTTTGATTAATATTTTGCAATAAAACTGCATCTTAGTAGTCAAAAGGGACTCAATTAATATAATGTAGGTATGCAGACAAAGGTTACCTACGTTACACGGATCCGTGTAAACGTAGTCAGCATATAGTCTGTGGAGTTCGAAAGTTCATTAATTTCAGTTTTAAGAGTTATGGATATAAACTTTTCGTATAATTCCGAACAACATGCTTTGCATTGTTCTTGCTCAGCAAGGCATTATTTTATTCGGCCCGTTCTAAATAATATGAACATACCGTGGTGAGCGAGCATGTGAGTATGCTTAAACACCACGAAATAGATTCCAGCATGAAGCCACACAAAGTAAAACAACGCAGGATACACGCGACACGAAAAGAATAAACAAAATGTTACGGAGAGTGGTAATGAGATTTATTTAAATGGTAATTATTAAGAAATAAGGTAATTCGCTAGTCTCAATGTGGTAATTATAATTAAAATTATAAATTTATATTGCTTTCATCATTTATTGAAAATCTGCATAATTTCATTTAAAAAAAAATTCATTAGATTCCTCATAGAAAAGTAGGTAGTCTTAGATTAACACGATTCTTAAACAATCATAATTAAAAATGTTATAGAATCTTAATAAGTATTTGCTCAAACATAACAAAAAAAAATACTTATAACTAATATAGTTTATCTAAAATAATGTGCATGTAATATATATAACTTTGACCTCACCACCAAAAAACTTCAAAGCCTCGACCATCGTCGGAAAGTTGCCAGTTTAGCAGTCTTCTACAGATTACATTTTGGAGAGTGCGCGATTGCTCTTTTTGATCAGGTTGAACCCACACCCTTCTTGCATCGATCTACTAGACGCAGACAGACCTTCCATCCCTTCATGGTAGATATCCCAAGAAGTCGAACCAAACGCTCCGATAGTTCCTTTTTGGTGCGGGTCGCCAAGGTATGGAATGAACTGCCTGCGTCTGTTTTTCCAGAAAAGTATAGTCCCAGTTCTTTTAAACGTCGAGTGAATAGGTATCTCGTGGATAGACGTGTTATACCTTCGCCTTCATCACTTTCCATCAGGTGAGATAGAAGACAAATGTAGGAAAACTAAGAGAATGCATACGGAGATGGAGGCTGAGCCCAGGAGGTGGAGACTTTCGCATTCCAGGCATCGCATTCATCACAGGAAACATATTCTACGGGTTTAAATAACTTATATAATTGCCTCGAAACTTTTCTCGTTTTTCGTAAAAAATGTAATAGTTATTGTTGTCTTAGTAGCAGGTAAAGGAACGAGAAAGCATACAGATTTGTCTTTAGTAGAAACCATGCTGCAGAGATATTTGACTGTGGTAGCATAGATTGTAATCAGGGTGGCCAGAAAAGTGACGTCCAAGCATTTTTTTTTGGTTGTGAGTGTTGAGAGGTACCTGAATCACCCCTATGTATTTATGTTAAACGATTTTTCATAGTTTTCAGGATTTATGAATTTTTGCAAAATTGCGACCGAATCAGTTTCAAAAATTAAAAAAAAAAGTGTTTAGACTCTAAGCTTTCATAATAGTAAGTAGTACTTCATAGGCTAATCGCTGAAATCAGCCAAGACAGCGATCCTCTTTTTATCATTTATTGTAAGATTGATTGATTTGTTAACTAACGAAAAATAACTCTAGAAAAGTTTAAATCTAACATAATTTGAAACTTTATTTAATTATAAGGTTTGCCCGTTCTCGCGTCTAGGGGTACACTACATAAATACGAAAAACTTAATTCCGATAGTCATAATAACGAATTTCCAAATTCCGAATTTTATAACACCGAATGGTGGCATTTAATAAGTGCATTGTATTATTGTATAAGGTCTGTGGAGTTTGTGAATGACAAATAAACAAATAAGAAACTCTTCTACCACTAATCTCTTCTATTAGTTCTCCTTTGTTAATCTCTTACAGTGGTCAAGGGACGACCACTTCATCCTGGGAGCGCGTAGTAGTACGCGATGCAGGAGTATTCTAGTATAAAGACCGAACAACGCGCCAGCGATGCTCGCCCTAAGGCTGGGCCTGCGCTGAGTACACTGGGTGCACCGCAGCATGCGGTGACTTTCAAAGGTCCTTTACCCAATACTACCATTTGAATTTTATCAACAGGTTCCACCGGTTTGGTCATCTCTAGAAGCCCAACGAAGATCCGTTTCTGATAATAAGCGAAATTTTAATCTACCAAGAAATTTGTATTCACAGAGGCAAACAGCGCTCTGAGTCATTGATACGTTGTCAATTGTTTGCACACGTGGCACTCGAAAAAGCGCTCCCATTTAATTTTGATGTAAAATAGCGAAAACGCTATCAATTGTTACAATAAAAATCTGTTAAAATTACATTACAGCCTTGATTTATCAAAGTTTAAAAAATAATGAAAAAAAATTTGCAATTATGATAATAGTTAAGAATATAGTTTTTGATTTTGGAAATATTCATTAACATCTTTTGTGGAAATTTACAATGATTCTTAAGTTTAGGTATAAAACACTATTTTCTTCTCGATGTTTAAAGTCGTTATTTAGATAATTTAATGTTTTTTTGTTTTTGTATTATGCATACCACTCTAATAAGTATAATCAAACAGTGGAAACTTCACTGGTTAATGTATTTGAAACTGTGAAATAGAAATAAGTGTTATTTATAACTGTTTGTTTCCCAAACAAAGTAAAAGAAAATTAAATAAAATTAAAATCTTCACTATCTAAATTATCTCGCGCACATTTACATTCCGCTCTTTCTTCACGATTTTCAAGACTTGGTCGATGTGTTTTTTTTAAGTCAGTTTGGTTTTTGTTGTCCATTGTCTTCCAGTTACCTTGAGCAAATTGTTGGTCCTTCTTAAGGATTACGCAAATAATAAATTTTTTGTGGATGTCACTTACAAACTTTATTGCCGCAAACGGGCTTCATGTTCTTCAGTCTATGTATCGTACCCATTTTACTTTAGTTTCCCAAGTCTTACGGTTATCCAAGGGGTATTTTGGTGGCTTTAGTTTTCTTGTTCTCTTCTCAAGAGAGCCGTCTTTTGCAATAATACAGTACGATAAACATACAGTGCTTTACTGAATATTGACTCTATGATTTATTATCGACGGGTATAGGCTCCGGCCTTGTCCCTATTTCAGCCTTGGCCGGGAGCTGGGTGGGACCGGGAATACACCAGAAGTTATGGCACCTGCATCGATCTGTCAAATTTCCTGGGAAGCGGAGCGCATTTACCTTGTATTCTAATAGTATTTAGAAACTAGCCATAATCATGAAATAAATTTTTCGCAATAACCCAATAACCAATTTTATTTATTATTTTGTAATTACTACGGCACAGTATGTATGAAATGTAATATCGATGTACCTTTTCACTAAGGGGCAGCAAAAAAGCGTTTGTAGATTGGTTAAAGTGGGAGTCAACAGCCTTTTTCTGAATCTGTGTTTCTTTCGAAGTGTCAAGGTTAATTTAAATCATAGAGCCTGATATCAAAAGAAGTCATGGTAACGGAAGGGGAAGAAAATTATTAACCTATTTTTTTCTCGTAAGTACTCAGTAGCTGGGCGGATCGGTAATGAGCTTTATTTTTACAAAATAAGGAAAATTACCCAATTAGATACGAAAAACAATAAACAATTAAGAAAAGAGCGTCTTATCGGGGATGTTGAGGGTAAAGATTGAACAGGTGGGCGGCCAATTAGGCAGGATGAAATGTTGATACGATAAATGAAATAATTGCCCTGTCTCCTGTCATCTATAGGTATTATTTATATAAAGAAAAATTCCTGAAGAAAGGAAAAAAGGAAGGAAAAACGAAAGGAACAACGAAAACTTGTTTGTTACTATTAAGAATTAAATGTAATCGAAAAACATTGAAACCACTGTCCTGGTTTTTAAAATTATTTCACGATTATAAGCTACTTAACCAGGAGTAGATTCATTAATAGTTTTAAGCTACCGCGATTATTTAAACTGTATTTTGAGGAATTCCCGGGATCCTTACCACGATTTTGATTTTGATTTCAAGTTTTCAGCATAGTTGCCGGTTCGAATTATAAGTACCATGAGGAATCGGCAGACGCGAAGTACTTATTTACAAACAAGAACACGCTGACGATACCCACCTGTTGCTAAGTGGCGTGCGCATCCATGGACTCCATTAATCTTAGGTTTAATTTATTAACAGTACTTGTAATTATATCGACAAATAATGCTCGCCGACCATAGGCTTCGGCTGAAACCGGCTTTGTCCCATTAATTCCACGGACTTGTTCTTCCCTTTGGCTGGAACACTACCACATAAACGTGAATATTATGGCAAGTGAACATTGGAAGGCTAGGACCGTCCCAGACGAGGTCTCAACAAGGAAACTCTACTCCCACCGTGAGAAGGACCTTCAGTCGTATGATGCGCCCGCCGTGGAATCTGTCCCGTCAACTGCGAATTACATCTGCGTGCAATATTATAGACACTTTCAAACGGTACAGTTGTGTACAGTAGCGTCGTGCGCGTGGCGGGAGGACGCTATTGCACGTAGCCCAACCTGAAGGTGCTACACTTCAATAATACGTATTATCCGAACAAGTTGTCTGTGAAGTTATATTTTTTAAAACTCGTCCGTCATTTTTATAGTATACTGAAATTAGTTTACAGTTTTAAAAATGGCAAGCTTTAACTAAACGGTACTAGCGACGCTTTTCAGTTCACACATAGCTTGGTCGGACTACACAATTACATATTATTGAAAGCTTCGATTTAGGTAACTGCGAATATTAATTAAAATGAAAAATTTTTTAAACAGATTAGGGTATGAATACTAAAAACATACGTAATTAATTATAAATTCTATAAATGTATCCATGTAGGTTAATGGATTTATTATTTTAAACAGAATCGAGCAAATATTTGTTGCAATACATTACGTACGTTTTTTTAAAGTGATGTGAACTTAGAAGCTTAGGAATTTTACACTAAAGGTCACCTAAAGCTACACGAGGAAGCTCGACGGTATGCTCAAGTTAAATTCACCTATAATGTTTATTCATTGTAAGACAAAAAGAAAAAATGACAAAAATATTGTTCGAAATTTTCCTTGAACAATCGAAAATACAGTTTTAACTTTGATGGAAATACAGCCATTTGACACAAGCCAATATAATTATTGGTTTACAACCGAAACACTTAATGAGAGTCAAGCGAAAACGAAAAGCTGAGAACTTAAGTATCTATCTATCAAATTTTACAAATAATTTAATAATACCTACTTCTATGTTCTTTAATGTCGAACACATCCGTGCTAATGTGAGAAGGCTTAACTAAAACTTACACAAACTTAACAATATACACGTGAGCAAGTGAGGATAACCCTGACAAAAGCTAACTGTAAAATAATTACTAAATGCAAGTCTGGCTGAAAGTTATACCTACAGCTATCTCAAAAGCAATAGACAATGTTACGAATCTAATACTTTAAAGTAAAGTGAGATGGCAACGGCGCGGAAGATTTAACGAACGAGGCTTTTGGTTAAACTCATCTTAGTTTTATTCATCTGAAAATCACCTACATAAAATTACATATGTAAAGCCCCGTCCATATGCTTGGCAAACAATGGCAAACAGCAAACAACAAACAGCAAACACGAATATGTGGATAGGTGTTTGTATGTGTTTGCCTGTTTTTGTTTGTGTTCGCCACTGTTCGGCGTTGGTGTCGGTTTTTCTTCACAGATCAAAGGCTGTTTAGCAAACAGTTTGCGATGCATCCACACGCTCAGTATTGCATCAGTATTGCGCGCAAGCTTACGGATGGTGGACGTCACGTCGATATTTCTTTATTGGAGCAGCAGTTTTTCCCACTTAGGTAATAATGTCTGATTGGTCAGAAGACCCTATTCTTTACTTTTTAGAAGCTTATCAAAATGAGCCATGCATTTGGAACTCCAAAGATATTACTCACAAAAATAGGCAGAAGGTACAAGATGCGTGGACCCGCCATAGTGTAA
The DNA here is from genome assembly GCA_923062675.1 of Marasmarcha lunaedactyla. Classification (NCBI taxonomy): domain Eukaryota; kingdom Metazoa; phylum Arthropoda; class Insecta; order Lepidoptera; family Pterophoridae; genus Marasmarcha; species Marasmarcha lunaedactyla. The sequence goes on from OV281350.1 coordinate 5,635,916, forward strand.
TAATGAATAAAAATGTGAAAGAATTAAAAAATAAAAAATAAATATTAATGGCTACATTCAGGAGGCCCTTCAGAAAAAAACATGACTCGATTCGTTCTGGTGCAGGTTCGTTATGACTTTTGTGATTTTATTTTCATTACATGGAATTCAAGACAGCTTTTTTTGTTTTGAGAGATAGCATAAGTAGGTAAAAATTGAGCGATTTAAAATAAAAATAGGTCAACCCAAAAGTGATAGCTGCCACAAGCTCGTCGTCCGCCATGTTTGCCGATTCAGAAAATACTGACATGTTCGCCAAGCGTGAGGACGACTATTTGTGTCAGGTGATTGTGGTCGATGTTTGGGACTTTGTTTGTTGTGTTTGGTATTCGTGGCAAACACCAAGCATGTGGATGGGGCATAATATATATTACGCCGTCACATACAAATTGATAGATGTAGGGGCTCTTCAAAACAAGTCAGTTATAAAATCTAACGCAATGGTACGACAAATGCCAAAATAAATAATATATATAAATAAGCAGACCTTGTGTTACCAGACAGCAAACTGGGAGAACCCATAATATGCATACAAATATAAATATAAACAACCATGACCCGAGAACAAGCATTTGTGTTTATCGCACAACCGTATAAGGCTGGGCTACTGCCCACCACGCAACTTGGCCGACCATATTAGCGCTTATTAGTGTAACGTAGTTCCAGTAAAACACCAAAACTCTCTTCTATGTTTATTTTTTCGGTAAAATTAAAAATATACAAAAATGCCTGTAAATACAAACAGAAAAATATAAACAAAATTGAAATAAAAAAATAGTCACACAAAATAGAACAGAAATATTAATACAATTAAATTTGATCTGAAAAGAAAAAATAACAATAAAATAAAATTTTAATGAATGAGAATCCTTACCAAAAATTTTGGCTACGCACACTCGTGAACGTAAAAATAAATTATAGGTTTCTTAAAAAAAACTTTGATTGTAGATAATAAAATATCTTAACTATGTAATTTTGAATAATAAACTCGGAAACAATAATAAATAAATAGATTCAAGTTGCTTTGATGGATAATATTTCGTGACTGACTTGTCAAATCAAAACATTGCCGTTCTCCGACACTACGTAATTCCTAGTTTAAAATTACGTCGGGAACGACAAAAAAAATAAAATTTACTGACAAAAAGAGGTCGAAATAGACAACCGTCACAATACCCCGGGGGCCGGGAAAAAAAAAATCTGAAAGATTTTTTTTAGTAAAATTTCAAATTCAAACCAAATCAAAATAAACCACATATACATATCGAATTTTAATATTTAATCTGCTAAATGAAAGAACAATCAAAAAAAAAAAAAAAAAATAATTAAAAGCAAAATGAAAATTAATATTAACATCCTATAGAAGAATTTTTCTGAAAAAACATCCTGTATATATGAAAAAAAAAAAAAAAAATAATACTGATATATTGCATATCAACAAGTTATTTAATAGAAAAAGAAAACAAAACAGACGAGAGAGAGAAAAAAAAAATCCTAAATAATTATCTTAAATTACATGGTTCATGAATGATAAAATTTTAAACATGTTCCTGGAATATACAATGTTAATATACATCGTTCAACTCCATCAACGTACATTATAATTACAACATACATTCTCTTTCATACTAGTCTTATTCCAACTACTGGAAATAAAACATCATGCAGTTAGAGTTGCTTATGAGGAATCGTATCCTAAATAAGTCAACTCAACAGAGTTGAACGCAACGGCAAAAGGCTTTAATAGTTGCTATCCGCTGAAAATATTAATAGCTTATGGCTTCTTTAACGTGTCGCTAACTCCCGCACGGTGATTACTATAAACAAGTTTCAGTTAAAGACTGAAATAAATATGCCGGAAAGAAAAGAAAATCATAGCCAGTCGTGAAATATTGACTTTTAAATAAAATCCAAGGGTCTTTTGTGAAGTAATTAAAATATTTATGTAATAAACATATGAAAATAATTCTCACAGGAAAGTGATTCAAGCGTATAAATAATACACATAGGTATGGTTTAGTTTAACGAGTTACCTTAATAAACACTCGTGCAGAAGGCTTAATTTTACAAGTTGCAAACCGCTTGAAAAAAAATTGAGAAAAAAAAATTGATAACATTTAACAAATTATACTATAAAGTATAATACAGATATTGAAAATAAGAGTTTACACTCCTAGAATTGCAAATATTAAATAAATTACACAATAAGTTAACCTAATACTACGATGATGATAATTAATTATAAGTTTTGACCAACGTCAATGTTAATGGTATAGCCAAACGATAATGAGGTGCATAGAGAAAAAAAAAATAAGACAAAAAGAATCGGCTTATGCTCGCCGTGAGATAATTAGCAATAATTATATATGAATTCATATAAAGTAATTGGTAACAACCAATCTAGTCACTCAAAGAAGAAGTTAAACGCGGTAGAGGTTTAATGTCTCTGATATGCCAACGACCTAATGGGTTATTATTCATATCCACTAAATCGTAAATTAATGGTGAAACTTTATTTGAAACTTTACATTTAATAAATTTGGGTGCAAACTTAGCACAAAAATGTTTTTTAGAGGAACTTATTACATGGTTTCGCCTCCAAACAATATCACCGTTATTAAATTCTAAATTCTGATGATGTTTGTTATAATAAGTTGCATTATATTGATGTGCATTAAATAACCGCTTCTGTACTTCGGAAAAGATAGGTATTAATTGTCCTATGTTTTCAGCATATACATCCCTAGGACTGAAAATTAGTTCATCTCTGGAATCTTTATTTTTGTAGATAGATCCACATGTAACAGCTTCTCTACCAAATACTAAAAATGATGGAGTGAATTTTGTGGTTTCATTAACCGCAGTATTAATAGCAAACTGTATTTTGTTTATATAGGTATCCCAAGTTCTGTGATCTTTATCTATATAAGCTGCAATCGCCGTTACAATAGTTTTATTGTAACGCTCAACGGTGTTAACCTGTGGACAGTAACGTGGGGTGTAATGTATTTTTGGTATGTTGTAAAATTTAAATAATTCAGATAATTCTGTACTTATCATTTGAGGACCATTATCTAATATAATAGTTTCTGGAACTCCATAAACCATAAAAACTAAATTGTCCAATATATGGCGAATAATAGAAGCGGTTGCATGTTTTATTGGAAATAACAAACAATATTTGGAAAAACAACAAGTAACTACAAATAGAAATCTATTCTGCTTACGTGAAGTAGGAAGTGGACCTATCAAATCTATGGATAAACATTGGAAAGGGCGTGAACAATGTTTGGGTTTGCCCATTAAACCAATTAAGTTTTGATTTTGGTGCTTGGTAGCTAAACAAGTCTCGCACTTAGCAATAAACATGGCTACGTCTTTATACATGCCAGGCCAAAAATAGAGATTTTTAATTCTATGGTATGTTTTAAAAGTACCAAAATGTGCCGTTTGGGGAGTAGAATGATTTTGTGTAATCACAGATTCCCTAAATTCTAATGGTATTACTTGTTTCCAATTAAATTCAGAGTTAAATAATGTGTTAGATCTACAAAATCTAAACAATTTATTATTATGAATCATGTAATCCGGAGTACTAGAAGGAAATGATAAACATTTATTATAAATTGCTAAATACCAAGTGTCTTTAGTTTGAGAAGTAGAAAAATTAATTAAATCAATTGGTTTTATACGTGATAAAGTATCTGGTACGACATGATCTGAGCCTTTTTTGTGTTTAATTACGAAATTAAACATAGATAAACGAATACTCCATCGAGCTAATCTGCCAGTAGGATTATTTAAATGCATAAACCATTGAAGGGCTGCGTGATCAGTATAAATTGTAAATTGTAATCCATTATCTAAATAACAACGCCAATGTTCTAGTGCCGTAATAACACTTAAAAGTTCACGTTCAGTGACTGAATAATTTTTTTGAGCGCCTGTAAGTGATTTACTCATATAAGCAATAGGTTTATCAATATTATCAACTTCCTGAGTTAACATTGCGCCAATGCCGTAGGAAGAGGCATCACAATGAACAGCAAATGGTTTAGAGAAATCTGGGCATGCCAGAACTGGTGTACTAATTAAAGCTTGTTTAATAGCCTTGAAAGCAATTTCAGCTTCAACAGACCACTTAAATGGAGGTGATTTTTTGCTTGTAGAAGTTAATTTAGTTAACGGTGCTGCAAGAGTGCTTAAATTAGGTACAAAACGTCTGTACCAGCTGGCAGTACCCAAAAAACGTTTGACCTCCTTAGCAGATTTTGGAGTTTGTATATCAAGAATAGCTTGAACTTTTTTAGGATCCGTTTTTAAACCATTTTCATTAACTACATAGCCTAAGTACTTTAATTCTTTCCGGAAAAATGAACATTTTGGAAAATTGACTGTGAGATTGGCATCTGAAAGTTTTTTAAGAATTTTAGTAAGTATATCGACATGTTGTTCAAAGGTTTGAGAGATACAGACTATATCGTCGATAAAATAGAAAACATTATTATCATTTGTAAGGTCATTTAGTAGATTTTCAATGAATCTTTGTTGGGTAGCAGGTGCATTAGTTAAACCAAATGGCATAACTTTAAATTGAAACATTCCTCGGCCTGGAACATGGAATGCAGTTTTGAGTTTATCCTCTTTTTTTAAGGGAATATTCCAAAACGCTTTAGCAATGTCAATAGATGATATAAATTTAGCATCTTTAAGGTTATCTAATATATCAGAAATGAAAGGAAGTTTGTAAGCATCTTTTTTTGTGATATCGTTTAATTTACGACTATCAATACAAAATCGCCAAGTACCATCTTTTTTAGGTGTAATAATAATTGGGTTCAGCCATGGGCTGTCACTGGGTTCAATGACATCTAATTGTAACATATCATCAACTTCTTTACAAAGAGCTTTTTGTTTCTCAGGAGAAAGTCTGTAACAGCGTTGACGAATAGGTGGATGGTCTCCAGTGTCGATGAAATGTTCGACTAAATGAGTACGACCTAAAGGTTTACATTCAGTTGAAATCAACCTAAACTTTTCCATAATTGCATCTGCAATAATTTTCTGTGTGTCTGTTAAAGAATGGTATTCATGTAAATGAAAGTTAGAATCTGTATTAATGAGAAAAGATGAGTTTAAATTTGAAGGTTGTAATGTGATATTACTAAGAATATCCGGAGCAAGATTAAAAGTTTTCCAAAAATCAATACCCAAAATGAGTGATTCAGTGATTTCTGGGATCACATGAGCTGTAATTAACGCAAATTTATTGTTATAAAAAGTAGGAAGAGTAATAATGCCGATAGAAGAAATAGTTTGTCCGTTTGCAACATTACCTTTTATTAAACAGTTTTTTTGCATAAAAAGACCATGTTGTGATAAAATTTTATGAGAATTATTACCCAATATAGTGATAGCACTACCACTATCTAAAAGACCATTTAAAATTAAATCGTTTACTTTTATATGTAAATAAGGACGTTCAAAATCTGATGTTTTATTAAAGAGGAGAGCACAAGTGTTATAAGATTTAAAAAAAATTGTTAAAGTTTTTAACCATGTATCCCAATCTTTTTTGTCAAAATTTGATGATTTAATACCATTATTTTTATTTATGCACTCCTCGTAATTTAGTTTTTTGAAATCGACTTATTACAATTAGGACATTTACTAGTAATAAAGTCTTTTTTTCCACAACGAAAACACACTATATTAGTGTTAGTACAGTCTTTTAATAAATGTGTATTAGATCTACAACGTGGGCAAGTGAATTTATAAAAATTCTGATTTTTATTAATTGCAGCTACAGTATTAGGTAATGGATTAGCTACAGCTGCTATGGAATTATATGTACAAGCTTTAAAAGGAAATTCAGGAATATATGGTTGATTATGTGAAAGTAGAGTATTATTATACGATTTGTTATTAGAATTTGATGTAGAAGGAATAGGAAAAGAATGATAATGATCTGGTGGTGATGATGAAGAGTAGTAAGATGTATTATTAGAAACTTGGAGAATGCTTTCTGTAAATTTGCATGATTCTAAGAGGGAATTTACAGTATGTAAATCAGTAGGTGAAAGACGTAATGTGAATTCAGGTTTAAGATTTCTAACAAGAGTATTAATTTTTTCTTTTTCGGACATTGGTTCCAAGAGCTTTGAAAAAAGAGATTCCATTGTAGCAAAGTAGATGATAATTCTCTCATTATGTTTTTGTTTACGAGCATCGATTACTTTTTTTAGTTTATAATCGTAATCGGTAATTGCAAAATCATTGAACAATGCCGATCGGAAAGATGACCAGTCATTAATAGTCGACTTTCTAGCTCTAAACCAATCAAGAGCAGATCCAGATAAAATATCATAAATATGTGAGAATAAAGATTTTTCAGAAATATTTTTTATTTGTGAAAATTCTTCAAGTTTTTGAATAAAATCCTTTGGACAACCTTCACCTTTATAAATAAATCTTTTTAAATCATTGTTAGTTCGATTTTCTGTAATTTTACTGACCTTATCAGTTAATGCTTCGAAAAAAGAAAGGGGTTGTAGATTAATATTTTGTATAGATTCTGCGGAATGATATGTGGAATGTGTTGGTGATTTTTCCAAATTTTTAAAACGTGAGTCTAATTGAGTTAAATCATTCCAACATGAATTTATTAAATCTAACTGCTCTGAAGATAAATCTGATGTAATGTCAATGAGGCCTAATCTTGTTCTTATATGAGTTAAATAAGGTGAAATTTTTTGTTTCCTAATAGGATAAGAGTTTATACAAGCTTCAACAAGTTTTAAATTTATTTTAATGGTATTAATATCTTCTGAAAATTATTCAGGGCTATTTTGTAAAATTTCTGTTTCAGAATCTACATTAATATTTAATAATAATGATCGTAGTTCGTCTACAGATTGCGTCGAAGAAAAATTTATATTTCTGATTTTTAATTCATAAATTATTTCAGGTTTATTTAATTGTGAAAAATTCATTGCAAAATCAAAAAAAAAAAATGTTAAAGTGAAACAAATTTGTTAATAGTCGTTATGCAGAATAAAGCCTTAAAAATATACGTATTTTCAAGTGATGAAAATGAATAGAAAATGTTATTTAAATAGTGAAATTACTGGGTTATAGAATGTTGTGTCTTCAGAAAATTTCTTCAAGGATATTATAACGAAAGAAACTAAAGAAACTTAAATGTCTGAATAATTTAGCAGTATTTTGATATATTATAGTAGATATATTATAGTAGATATATTATAGTAGATATATATATAAATATATTATAGTGAATGTTAATGATTGAAAATGGTAACAAATAAAGTTTTATGCCTGACCTCAATAATAATTATAAAAAAATTATTTTTAATGTTGCAATTCTTCTGTTGAAATAGTTCCTCCTCTCTTCTCCATAAACTACGTTTGAATATTCGGGCGCCAGTATGTAACGTAGTACCAGTAAAACACCAAAACTCTCTTCTATGTTTATTTTTTCGGTAAAATTAAAAATATACAAAAATGCCTGTAAATACAAACAGAAAAATATAAACAAAATTGAAATAAAAAAATAGTCACACAAAATAGAACAGAAATATTAATACAATTAAATTTGATCTGAAAAGAAAAAATAACAATAAAATAAAATTTTAAACAATGAGAATCCTTACCAAAAATTTTGGCTACGCACACTCGTGAACGTAAAAATAAATTATAGGTTTCTCAAAAAAAACTTTGATTGTAGATAATAAAATATCTTAACTATGTAATTTTGAATAATAAACTCGGAAACAATAATAAATAAATAGATTCAAGTTGCTTTGATGGATAATATTTCGTGACTGACTTGTCAAATCAAAACATTGCCGTTCTCCGACACTACGTAATTCCTAGTTTAAAATTACGTCGGGAACGACAAAAAAAATAAAATTTACTGACAAAAAGATGTGACGGTTGTCTATTTCGACCTCTTTTTGTCAGTAAATTTTAAAGCAACTTGAATCTATTTATTTATTATTGTTTCCGAGTTTATTATTCAAAATTACATAGTTAAGATATTTTATTATCTACAATCAAAGTTTTTTTTAAGAAACCTATAATTTATTTTTACGTTCACGAGTGTGCGTAGCCAAAATTTTTGGTAAGGATTCTCATTCATTAAAATTTTATTTTATTGTTATTTTTTCTTTTCAGATCAAATTTAATTGTATTAATATTTCTGTTCTATTTTGTGTGACTATTTTTTTATTTCAATTTTGTTTATATTTTTCTGTTTGTATTTACAGGCATTTTTGTATATTTTTAATTTTACCGAAAAAATAAACATAGAAGAGAGTTTTGGTGTTTTACTGGTACTACGTTACATACTGGCGCCCGAATATTCAAACGTAGTTTATGGAGAAGAGAGGAGGAACTATTTCAACAGAAGAATTGCAACATTAAAAATAATTTTTTTATAATTATTATTGAGGTCAGGCATAAAACTTTATTTGTTACCATTTTCAATCATTAACATTCACTATAATATATTTATATATATATCTACTATAATATATCAAAATACTGCTAAATTATTCAGACATTTAAGTTTCTTTAGTTTCTTTCGTTATAATATCCTTGAAGAAATTTTCTGAAGACACAACATTCTATAACCCAGTAATTTCACTATTTAAATAACATTTTCTATTCATTTTCATCACTTGAAAATACGTATATTTTTAAGGCTCTATTCTGCATAACGACTATTAACAAATTTGTTTCACTTTAACATTTTTTTTTTTTTGATTTTGCAATGAATTTTTCACAATTAAATAAACCTGAAATAATTTATGAATTAAAAATCAGAAATATAAATTTTTCTTCGACGCAATCTGTAGACGAACTACGATCATTATTATTAAATATTAATGTAGATTCTGAAACAGAAATTTTACAAAATAGCCCTGAATAATTTTCAGAAGATATTAATACCATTAAAAAAAATTTAAAACTTGTTGAAGCTTGTATAAACTCTTATCCTATTAGGAAACAAAAAATTTCACCTTATTTAACTCATATAAGAACAAGATTAGGCCTCATTGACATTACATCAGATTTATCTTCAGAGCAGTTAGATTTAATAAATTCATGTTGGAATGATTTAACTCAATTAGACTCACGTTTTAAAAATTTGGAAAAATCACCAACACATTCCACATATCATTCCGCAGAATCTATACAAAATATTAATCTACAACCCCTTTCTTTTTTCGAAGCATTAACTGATAAGGTCAGTAAAATTACAGAAAATCGAACTAACAATGATTTAAAAAGATTTATTTATAAAGGTGAAGGTTGTCCAAAGGATTTTATTCAAAAACTTGAAGAATTTTCACAAATAAAAAATATTTCTGAAAAATCTTTATTCTCACATATTTATGATATTTTATCTGGATCTGCTCTTGATTGGTTTAGAGCTAGAAAGTCGACTATTAATGACTGGTCATCTTTCCGATCGGCATTGTTCAATGATTTTGCAATTACCGATTACGATTATAAACTAAAAAAAGTAATCGATGCTCGTAAACAAAAACATAATGAGAGAATTATCATCTACTTTGCTACAATGGAATCTCTTTTTTCAAAGCTCTTGGAACCAATGTCCGAAAAAGAAAAAAATAATACTCTTGTTAGAAATCTTAAACCTGAATTCACATTACGTCTTTCACCTACTGATTTACATACTGTAAATTCCCTCTTGGAATCATGCAAATTTACAGAAAGCATTCTCCAAGTTTCTAATAATACATCTTACTACTCTTCATCATCACCACCAGATCATTATCATTCTTTTCCTATTCCTTCTACATCAAATTCTAATAACAAATCGTATAATAATACTCTACTTTCACATAATCAACCATATATTCCTGAATTTCCTTTTAAAGCTTGTACATATAATTCCATAGCAGCTGTAGCTAATCCATTACCTAATACTGTAGCTGCAATTAATAAAAATCAGAATTTTTATAAATTCACTTGCCCACGTTGTAGATCTAATACACATTTATTAAAAGACTGTACTAACACTAATATAGTGTGTTTTCGTTGTGGAAAAAAAGACTTTATTACTAGTAAATGTCCTAATTGTAATAAGTCGATTTCAAAAAACTAAATTACGAGGAGTGCATAAATAAAAATAATGGTATTAAATCATCAAATTTTGACAAAAAAGATTGGGATACATGGTTAAAAACTTTAACAATTTTTTTTAAATCTTATAACACTTGTGCTCTCCTCTTTAATAAAACATCAGATTTTGAACGTCCTTATTTACATATAAAAGTAAACGATTTAATTTTAAATGGTCTTTTAGATAGTGGTAGTGCTATCACTATATTGGGTAATAATTCTCATAAAATTTTATCACAACATGGTCTTTTTATGCAAAAAAACTGTTTAATAAAAGGTAATGTTGCAAACGGACAAACTATTTCTTCTATCGGCATTATTACTCTTCCTACTTTTTATAACAATAAATTTGCGTTAATTACAGCTCATGTGATCCCAGAAATCACTGAATCACTCATTTTGGGTATTGATTTTTGGAAAACTTTTAATCTTGCTCCGGATATTCTTAGTAATATCACATTACAACCTTCAAATTTAAACTCATCTTTTCTCATTAATACAGATCCTAACTTTCATTTACATGAATACCATTCTTTAACAGATACACAAAAAATTATTGCAGATGCAATTATGGAAAAGTTTAGGTTGATTTCAACTGAATGTAAACCTTTAGGTCGTACTCATTTAGTCGAACATTTCATCGACACTGGAGACCATCCACCTATTCGTCAACGCTGTTACAGACTTTCTCCTGAGAAACAAAAAGCTCTTTGTAAAGAAGTTGATGATATGTTACAATTAGATGTCATTGAACCCAGTGACAGCCCATGGCTGAACCCAATTATTATTACACCTAAAAAAGATGGTACTTGGCGATTTTGTATTGATAGTCGTAAATTAAACGATATCACAAAAAAAGATGCTTACAAACTTCCTTTCATTTCTGATATATTAGATAACCTTAAAGATGCTAAATTTATATCATCTATTGACATTGCTAAAGCGTTTTAGAATATTCCCTTAAAAAAAGAGGATAAACTCAAAACTGCATTCCATGTTCCAGGCCGAGGAATGTTTCAATTTAAAGTTATGCCATTTGGTTTAACTAATGCACCTGCTACTCAACAAAGATTCATTGAAAATCTACTAAATGATCTTACAAATGATAATAATGTTTTCTATTTTATCGACGATATAGTCTGTATCTCTCAAACCTTTGAACAACATGTCGATATACTTACTAAAATTCTTAAAAAACTTTCAGATGCCAATCTCACAGTCAATTTTCCAAAATGTTCATTTTTCCGGAAAGAATTAAAGTACTTAGGCTATGTAGTTAATGAAAATGGTTTAAAAATGGATCCTAAAAAAGTTCAAGCTATTCTTGATATACAAACTCCAAAATCTGCTAAGGAGGTCAAACGTTTTTTGGGTACTGCCAGCTGGTACAGACGTTTTGTACCTAATTTAAGCACTCTTGCAGCACCGTTAACTAAATTAACTTCTACAAGCAAAAAATCACCTCCATTTAAGTGGTCTGTTGAAGCTGAAATTGCTTTCAAGGCTATTAAACAAGCTTTAATTAGTACACCAGTTCTGGCATGCCCAGATTTCTCTAAACCATTTGCTGTTCATTGTGATGCCTCTTCCTACGGCATTGGCGCAATGTTAACTCAGGAAGTTGATAATATTGATAAACCTATTGCTTATATGAGTAAATCACTTACAGGCGCTCAAAAGAATTATTCAGTCACTGAACGTGAACTTTTAAGTGTTATTACGGCACTAGAACATTGGCGTTGTTATTTAGATAATGGATTACAATTTACAATTTATACTGATCACGCAGCCCTTCAATGGTTTATGCATTTAAATAATCCTACTGGCAGATTAGCTCGATGGAGTATTCGTTTATCTATGTTTAATTTCGTAATTAAACACAAAAAAGGCTCAGATAATGTCGTACCAGATACTTTATCACGTATAAAACCAATTAATTTAATTAATTTTTCTACTTCTCAAACTAAAGACACTTGGTATTTAGCAATTTATAATAAATGTTTATCATTTCCTTCTAGTACTCCGGATTACATGATTCATAATAATAAATTGTTTAGATTTTGTAGATCTAACACATTATTTAACTCTGAATTTAATTGGAAACAAGTAATACCATTAGAATTTAGGGAATCTGTTATTACACAAAATCATTCTACTCCCCAAACGGCACATTTTGGTACTTTTAAAACATACCATAGAATTAAAAATCTCTATTTTTGGCCTGGCATGTATAAAGACGTAGCCATGTTTATTGCTAAGTGCGAGACTTGTTTAGCTACCAAGCACCAAAATCAAAACTTAATTGGTTTAATGGGCAAACCCAAACATTGTTCACGCCCTTTCCAATGTTTATCCATAGATTTGATAGGTCCACTTCCTACTTCACGTAAGCAGAATAGATTTCTATTTGTAGTTACTTGTTGTTTTTCCAAATATTGTTTGTTATTTCCAATAAAACATGCAACCGCTTCTATTATTCGCCATATATTGGACAATTTAGTTTTTATGGTTTATGGAGTTCCAGAAACTATTATATTAGATAATGGTCCTCAAATGATAAGTACAGAATTATCTGAATTATTTAAATTTTACAACATACCAAAAATACATTACACCCCACGTTACTGTCCACAGGTTAACACCGTTGAGCGTTACAATAAAACTATTGTAACGGCGATTGCAGCTTATATAGATAAAGATCACAGAACTTGGGATACCTATATAAACAAAATACAGTTTGCTATTAATACTGCGGTTAATGAAACCACAAAATTCACTCCATCATTTTTAGTATTTGGTAGAGAAGCTGTTACATGTGGATCTATCTACAAAAATAAAGATTCCAGAGATGAACTAATTTTCAGTCCTAGGGATGTATATGCTGAAAACATAGGACAATTAATACCTATCTTTTCCGAAGTACAGAAGCGGTTATTTAATGCACATCAATATAATGCAACTTATTATAACAAACATCATCAGAATTTAGAATTTAATAACGGTGATATTGTTTGGAGGCGAAACCATGTAATAAGTTCCTCTAAAAAACATTTTTGTGCTAAGTTTGCACCCAAATTTATTAAATGTAAAGTTTCAAATAAAGTTTCACCATTAATTTACGATTTAGTGGATATGAATAATAACCCATTAGGTCGTTGGCATATCAGAGACATTAAACCTCTACCGCGTTTAACTTCTTCTTTGAGTGACTAGATTGGTTGTTACCAATTACTTTATATGAATTCATATATAATTATTGCTAATTATCTCACGGCGAGCATAAGCCGATTCTTTTTGTCTTATTTTTTTTTCTCTATGCACCTCATTATCGTTTGGCTATACCATTAACATTGACGTTGGTCAAAACTTATAATTAATTATCATCATCGTAGTATTAGGTTAACTTATTGTGTAATTTATTTAATATTTGCAATTCTAGGAGTGTAAACTCTTATTTTCAATATCTGTATTATACTTTATAGTATAATTTGTTAAATGTTATCAATTTTTTTTTTTCTCAATTTTTTTTTCAAGCGGTTTGCAACTTGTAAAATTAAGCCTTCTGCACGAGCGTTTATTAAGGTAACTCGTTAAACTAAACCATACCTATGTGTATTATTTATACGCTTGAATCACTTTCCCGTGAGAATTATTTTCATATGTTTATTACATAAGTATTTTAATTACTTCACAAAAGACCCTTGGATTTTATTTAAAAGTCAATGTTTCACGACTGGCTATGATTTTCTTTTCTTTCCGGCATATTTATTTCAGTCTTTAACTGAAACTTGTTTATAGTAATCACCGTGCGGGAGTTAGCGACACGTTAAAGAAGCCATAAGCTATTAATATTTTCAGCGGATGGCAACTATTAAAGCCTTTTGCCGTTGCGTTCAACTCTGTTGAGTTGACTTATTTAGGATACGATTCCTCATAAGCAACTCTAACTGCATGATGTTTTATTTCCAGTAGTTGGAATAAGACTAGTATGAAAGAGAATGTATGTTGTAATTATAATGTACGTTGATGGAGTTGAACGATGTATATTAACATTGTATATTCCAGGAACATGTTTAAAATTTTATCATTCATGAACCATGTAATTTAAGATAATTATTTAGGATTTTTTTTTTCTCTCTCTCGTCTGTTTTGTTTTCTTTTTCTATTAAATAACTTGTTGATATGCAATATATCAGTATTATTTTTTTTTTTTTCATATATACAGGATGTTTTTTCAGAAAAATTCTTCTATAGGATGTTAATATTAATTTTCATTTTGCTTTTAATTATTTTTTTTTTTTTTGATTGTTCTTTCATTTAGCAGATTAAATATTAAAATTCGATATGTATATGCGGTTTATTTTGATTTGGTTTGAATTTGAAATTTTACTAAAAAAAATCTTTCAGATTTTTTTTTTCCCGGCCCCCGGGGTATTGTGACGGTTGTCTATTTCGACCTCTTTTTGTCAGTAAATTTTATTTTTTTTTGTCGTTCCCGACGTAATTTTAAACTAGGAATTACGTAGTGTCGGAGAACGGCAATGTTTTGATTTGACAAGTCAGTCACGAAATATTATCCATCAAAGCAACTTGAATCTATTTATTTATTATTGTTTCCGAGTTTATTATTCAAAATTACATAGTTAAGATATTTTATTATCTACAATCAAAGTTTTTTTTAAGAAACCTATAATTTATTTTTACGTTCACGAGTGTGCGTAGCCAAAATTTTTGGTAAGGATTCTCATTCATTAAAATTTTATTTTATTGTTATTTTTTCTTTTCAGATCAAATTTAATTGTATTAATATTTCTGTTCTATTTTGTGTGACTATTTTTTTATTTCAATTTTGTTTATATTTTTCTGCTTGTATTTACAGGCATTTTTGTATATTTTTAATTTTACCGAAAAAATAAACATAGAAGAGAGTTTTGGTGTTTTACTGGTACTACGTTACAAAGAGGTCGAAATAGACAACCGTCACATTAGCATTGCAGAAGTATATTAATCTTACAAGTGGGTAGTTACAACTTACCAATGGTAATCGGTGATGACAGGAAACCGAAGTTTTCGTCATTTTATTTGGCAATTTGGCACATTACTTGGCAGAGTTTTTAGTTAAACTTATTATTAGGTACTTTTCGGTCAATATTCAAATACCATAAGGTAGTGGTACTTTAGGTATCAAAGAGTTATAACAAAAAGAAAGAAAGAAAGAAAATCAGAAATATTTTCCAGATGATTCGCGTAGCAGTGCTTAGTATGAATTGGTACTTAACAAAAGCGACAGAAGCGTCTGCGCGTATAGATTTTGATCAAGCAAAAATAATTTAAAATGGTTGGACATTTACAATTTGATCTTAATGTAATAGATCATCATAAAAACACATAATCAATTAGTTTAACGAAAAATATGTAAGAATCATGATTGTAGTAAGATTTCAGTAATTTGACTTTCAGTAACACTTTTATCTAATGAACTATTAACAAATATTGTATTAACTTGGAAACTGTTTCTATTTTACGAACCGATATTTAAAAATCAACGCGGCACGGTCAACATCAGGTGAGAACACGTTAAAAGATCTAATAGAGCACAAACGACGGAATATGACTTGGAGAAAACGCTTGAGTGCAGGATTGGGGCGCGGGTTTCCCAGGGCGGGGCGTCTCCTAAATACCAAACTCTGGAAAATACCCTTGTTTACCTTTAAGTATCGAATCTATATTTATATAACTCGATCTCGAGGAAAAACAACAACTGAAACTACTCAGTGCTAATTGGCCTATTTGCTTAAAATCATGTGTTTCAATTGGTTGTTTTGTTTGACTTTTCTTGGAACAATACTTACTTTATTTACTTTGTTGAAATGAATACGAGGCTGATCTACTCAGAGGATTTGTAAAAAAATATATTTAACTATAGACATTTTACCTGTATGTTGAGGAGAAGTTAGGTTTGTGTAAACGACTGCCACCTTTAGTTTAGATTGCACCGATTGCTGCCGATTTAGATGGGATTTCTGTTAAAATTATTGAATCTGTCATTGATGGTATAGCCCCGTACTTAGCCAGTATATTTAATGACTGTGTTGATAATGGTGTTTTTCCTGATTTAGATAATGAAATTGAGTAAGGTCATTCCAATATTCAAAGCAGGTGGTATGTCTGACCCTAATAATTTTAGACCTATATCTATACTACCAACGCCAACGAAGAGAAGGGCTGACAGGAGAAAGATGTCATGGCTAAGAAACATGAGAGAATGGACCGGTATCAAAACAACAACAGAGATAAGAGTGGAACAAGAGAGACAGGTTCAGAAGCTTGACTGCCAACCTTCATCAATGGAGAGGCACTTAAAGAAGAAGAATACCAGTATATATATAAAATTACTTAGAATAATATCTATGTGGTCCCTTTACTGGAATCCACATCGTGGATCAAGATCGTGAGCAAATGTATCTAAATGAAATTGCAACAAGGTTACTGTAATCAAATTGCTGCATGATCTTGCTTCAGCAGGGCAAATCTTATACCCAAACCTCGTTTCCTTGGGCGTTTTATTTTTGCTGCACAGAAGGCAATTAAGGTATTTAATGTTCCTCTTTGAATTTTCTGCAGTCGGAATGTCTTCAGGCCAGTGACCATTGTAAACTCTCTTTGCTGGCTGTTGCCTTGGCCCTGGCCTTTCGATTGTAGCTCTATCATTTGTGCGTCTACTGGAATAAATACTTCCTATTCTGATAATATCTTTGCCCTTTAAGTTACAAATGATTTTAGTCATCTGCATAATTAGCTTATTCCGATAACTCTAAAAGTTTGCCCTTCTAGGTAGTTTGCAATCAGGCAATAAAGCTGACCTCCCCTGTGAATGCGGGGTATGCGTACGCGCTACAGATATGGGTTTGCCATCATAAACCCAGTTTAAAGACGCCACATAAAAAATAACATTTCAAATTAATATTAATGTACAATGTAGTTTTATGAATTAGAATAAAAATATAAAAGTAAACATATTTAATAAAAAAAAAGGATATATAGGAAGGAACTATAAGCAGAACGAATTATGCTCAAAACTCACGTAATAAAAGAATCAGTAACAACCACAATATTGTTCCAACGGCGAAAAGTCTTTGTAAACTATAATTTTACTAAATTACACTGAAAGTAAAAACATTCATTAGAATTGGGAATCGATACCTGTCATTCATTCATTTTCATTTTATGTCCATGTTATCCCTAATGTTTGTATTAAAAAAACAAAAGAAAAGAAATGTCCCAACCTGGGCTAGGTCTTTGTACACCATCTAAAAAAAATTTACAAATAAATTGTAATTATAGAAAAAATACAAATAATTTGATTTAATTAGTAGTTAGATGGTAAGAAAATAAAAAAGTCGACATTATTTGTGTTCGTTTTAGCGGGCAACATTGACAATGAGTCTTTTCTATGACGGAAGTTGTCTAGTGAAGTTAGTTCAGTAAGCAGAGGGGACAGCCACCACACTTACAGCACACTTCACTCACATTTTGTTGCATTGTTCGTTGCGCTTGAATTCTTTCGTTCGGTGTCTTTTTAACTTTACAACTGTTAAATAACTGAAAATACTCAAAACAATTCTATTCAAGTCTTTGGACTTAATGGCAACCAGCCATCGATACTACTCGACACACAAAACAAAAAGATGCAAGTAAACCTTAGCTGTCAATGACATTTTTTTCCGCCAGGATGTTTTTTGTTTGTGTTGCACACTAATAGTGCACAATTTCATTTCCTACCAATAAACAAAGTGTTTTAATAACAATTTAACGATCAAAAAGTGTTCTAAGTATCTTAAACAATTTTTTGATCAAGTGTACAAAGACCTGGCCCAGACTCCTTGCATTTTGGGACATTTCTTTTAGGCTGCATGGGCTAGACTCCATGCCTTCCCCTAAGGGTAAAGAATTAAAAAAAAATAACTTCAATTTTTTTTATCTGATTGTAGTTTTTTTAGTTTTGCAAGTTTCAGCTCCAGTACTACTTAAAAGTTGTTTGATAAAAGGGCGGCAGTGTTTTCTGAGTTACTGGTGTGCAATTTTAGTGTCTTGGAAGTGGGATTCTTGATGAAATTTACGAATCTATATCCGACAATGGTTTGTTTACAAACTTTTTTTTTTAATACGGTATACTCTATAACTACGTACCTATTTACAGCTTATTTATATCGACTACTCCATGTATTTATTACTCGTTGCAAAACCGGTTAACAAAAAATTTGAATGAAATGTTTTCAAAAATAGAAACTGAAAGCTAAAACTCTATGATCTTATAAATTGGATAAATTATGAATGGTTAGATATGGGTATTACAGCAAATTGTTAACTCATGTCAACATGAAGTACCCACATTACCATTTATTATTCAATTGTTTATAATGAATTTTGTGCTATCACTTGTTGCGCATTGTCGATGAAGCAAGGTGATAGAATTAAATGCTTTGACTTTAAATGGGCCTAGTGATGGAAACTGCTGCTCTTATTGTGGTGTCGGCCCATTTGAAAACAGCACAATAGACCATTTATTACAAATTCATTACACTGCACTGAATAAATACTGACTATTAATACTTTGAACTGTGTAAATATCAACATGACCGGTTTGACTCCCTTACCAATTGCTATGAAAGCCATTCAAATATTACTACATCAGATTGCCCATATCCTGCCAATATCCAGCCAAGCTGGCAGGAGCCATGTGTCACTGAGCGTATAGTATCAAATGATGAACTAGTATGAGATTGCAACTTACTCTGTTTATTGGGGGGCCAATAACTAATTATTGTTACCCTGGTGCTTCCTATAATGACATAGGTAGTTCATATAAGTACATCCAGTGAATTCTAACACAATTTTGATTATATTTTGTAAGCAACTTAGTAGGATAACAATGACAGCTTGTTTTGCTAGATTGAATTGCAAGCAGAATCTTAGTAAAATAATTTTGTTTGCATATCCATTTCCCCAGAACCGGTCAGAAAATTGCATTGACTAAATATAGATATACAAAATATGACATATGATCATAGTGAAAAGTTTCAATTTATTGGTTCTAATTTTATGAAAAAGCCTTATATATGACAAATGATAGGTACAATTTGTACAAATATGACCTGCAACAGATAGTGTACTCGCTATTATATATTCTATACATAATAGCCAGTTTGTTGACTACAACCGCTTCTATTTAGCAGTCACTTTATACTTTTGACCTGCTGGAATGTAATATTCCAAAACATAGTATTAAGAATAATTTAAACATAAGTTAGTGACAACAGATAATACATCTAGCAAAAGTTAAGTAATAAAAATGTAAAAAATAATTTTATGAACATAGTCCATCAAAGTGGGCATTGATGGTACGAAATTACAGATTGAGCTATTTATAAACTGTGAAAATATTCATGTACTTTGTATTACAGAACATTGGCTCAGACAGTATCAAATTATGTCTTCATATCAAAATCATGTAATTGCTAGTTCATTCAGCAGAGAACAGACGAATTGTGGTGGCTCATTGATCATCATAGGGAAAGTTTTTGAACAATTAGTTTACGAACAAATATACTGTGTCTTAGGTAAGCAGCTACCAATTTCACAACATGGTTTCCTCAAGCGTCGATCTACAGTCACGAATTTGACATGCTTCTCCAACTACGTGTTTTCCAATATGGAAAAAGGTGGGCAGGTTGACGTGATCTACACGGATTTCGAAAAGGCTTTCGATCGTGTGGATCACGTTATTCTCATCAACAAACTGTCTGGAATGGGAATTCATGGTGGCTTGCTCAGATGGATCAAATCATATCTGAGCAATCGATCCCAAGCAGTTGTATTGGGTGGATATAGGTCCGACTTTATAGGTATACCAACAGGTTTACCACAAGGATCTCATTTAGGACCGCTATTTTATAATGTATACGTCTCATTCATTGATGCCTAGTTCAAATTTGCTCGGCACTTAATGTACGCAGATGATAAAAAAATATTTATGAAAATCAACTGTGTCTCAGACTGTCTGAAAATGCAAACAGACTTGGATGCATTATCACAATATTACAAAAAAAACAATATAACTGTTAATATAGAAAAATGTGAATGTATCAGTTTTACTCGAAGCACTAAGCAGATAACCTATACTTACAATTTTAATAATAATCCAATTCGTAGAACATCTTTAATTAGAGACCTAGGTGTACATTTTGATAATAAAATGCTTCTTAGGGATCACATCGATATGATAGCGGATAAAGCGTTCAAAAACTTAGGTTTCGTCATTCGATCATGCCAACCATTCAAAAGTATCAATACTTTAAAAACAATATACAATGCCTACGTCCGCAGCATTGTCGAATACGCAAGCCCGATTTGGTGTCCTCAGTATTCCACGCATAAGTATCAGTTAGAAAAAGTTCAATCAAAATTCATAAAACACCTGAACTATCGTCTTCGCAAGTCAGGGCCATTAACATACAGGGAGAGCTGTCAGCAGTATCAATTACTATCTTTAGAAGACAGGCGAAAAGTAGTAGACTTGATGCTTCTGTTTGACATAGTGCGTAGCAATGTGGACTGCACAGAGCTGGTGGATACTGTCATGTTGAGTGTCCCTGGCTTGCGATCCCAGCGTCGCATTCCTCCACTTTTTAAAATCCCTCTGACGAAAACGAATTTTGCCCAAAACGCCCCATTTTCCCGATTACCGCGAATATATAATGACATTTTCTCGGAGATTGACTTGTTCTGCAGTAGTAAGGCCACTATTAAGTCACAGGCAACCAAAATATTATCATAGTTTTCATTTTATTTATATATTTTATATTTTATTCGAATATGTTTTCATTCTTAAATTTATAAGCATACATACATTTTATATATATTTTTCTTATTTCTCCTTCCTTTTTCAACGCAAGTCTCGGTGTATAACTTTAATGGCGGCTGTACACACTCGTCGAGACACCCCGAGACAGGCCGAGCGCGAGTGTGAACAGGATGCTCTCGTCTCGTCTCGCGCTCTCGTTCTCGCCTCGGACGCTCTCGGCCGCTTGTCGGTTTTTTCGACAAAAAAGGGCCTCGTTGTGTCTCGCGAGGAAAACGAGAGCGAGCATGTACACGCTCGTTCTGTAGTTGCCCGCTGACAGTGACGACGTGTAGACGTGTTTCGCCATGTGGTCCAACGAGCGCGAATTGGAGTTTTTGGAGTGCTACCAAAGAGAAGCCTGTATATGGAACGCCAAAGATGTAAAACATAAGGATAAGCAATTTATCCATGACGCTTGGGTGCGAATAAGCGAGTATATTGGAATTCCTGTCGCTGAGTTAAAAAGGAAGCGGGATTCGCTTATGGCTACCTATCGCAGCCATAAAAGAAAGGTTGTTGCGTCTATTCAGTCTGGAGCTGCAGCTGATTCAGTTTATAAACCGATATGGTTCGCATTCGAGTTAATGGACTCATTCTTAAACGATATTTTCCAGTGTAGAAAAACTTTGAACACGGATACACAGGTAAGAAAACATATACTCGTTTTTTTTTAATGTATTTATTTATTAATATGTATGTATTTAGAATGTAGGATTATAAGTAGATAAAATAATTAAACAATATTATTATAACTGTTGACGAAATAATTTGTGAATTCTTCCCTTATCTGATTTGCATCTTGTGTTGGTCTTCTTGGTACTTGTTGCAAGGGTCTGATAGCAGTGTCTTCAATTTCATTTCTCCATAAACCTGGTGTAACCAGCTCATTGTTACTGTCGTATACGTCAACTGTACCTGGAGGTGTATAAATTGCCAATGAAGTCCTACTCTTCCTCAAGAAATTGTGTAGCAGTACACAAGTCATAGTAATAATAGTGGTTTTCTCTGGATTTAGTAGTATGGGTTTCCGAAATACTCTGAATTTTGAGGCTAGTATCCCAAATACATTTTCAACAACTACGCGTGAGGAAGAAAGTTTCTTATTAAAGATACGTTTCGGCGTCCATTCATTATGACTTCCTGGGTACGGCTTCATCACATGTGCTGTCAATGCAAATGCTCCATCTCCCAGAAAAACATATGGAACTTCTCTTGTACTTCCTGGTAGCGGTCTTGGCATCGGAAAATTTAGATTATTTGAGCAAATTCTTTGCCATAGTTGACTACTACGAAAGACACCGCCATCACTAATTCTTCCCTGGCTTCCAATTTCAGCAAATATGAAATTGTAGTTGCTGTCGACTAAAGCAAGAAGAACAATACTGAAACTCTTTTTATAGTTATAGTACTCTGAACCACTATGTGCAGGAGATTGCATAACAATGTGTTTTCCATCTATTGCTCCTACACATCTTGGAAAATTTCTAAACCCTTCTTCTATTTGTAGCCATGACTGTGGATCCTGAGGAATCTGTAAAAAAATGTGCTTTGTTATTATTTTCAGAATCCACCTACACCAGAAAGTGGAATATCGAACGAAGATGTAGCTGAAAATTCTCATCATTCAGAGCCTGCCCCTACGACTTCCTCTCCATTGCCAACAATACCGCGGCGGCGAAAGAATCCCATAGAACTACAAGAAGCTGGGAAGTCGATGAAGGAAGCCATGAATTCACTGAATAAAGTCTTGAATAAACCGGAAGTACCCGAAGACGATTTCGATCGTTATGGCAAGATTCTCGCAAATAAGCTACGTAAACTATCTGAATCAGAAAGTTTAAAAATGATGTATGAAATAGATGGATTATTTATAAAGCGCATGAATACTACACCCTCATATTTCACACGACCTTCACCGACGTACAGTTCACATTCAGAACCAAGTCAAAGACTAATTCATATACCACTTCCAACTACATCACCAACCTACTACGTACGGCCTGAATCGACATGTACTTCTTATTCAGATCCAGGGCTTCAAGCATCACGTTCATCCAATAACGTTATCCAAATTTTATCTGACGAGATTTTGAGCCCACCAACAGATTCAGAACACAATACCGACATTGTAAGTCAGGCATATTATGAAGCATAGTATTTTTCTTTTGTAATTACGACAAGCTGTGCCTTATTAATAAATAAATATTTGTTATAGATAATATTTTACTTATATTGTTTTTACTCACCCTAATTTGATCCTTTAAAACTTGGTTTAGTGCAATACAAACTTCCGGTACTATTCTGGAAATTATTGAACCGGAAACTTTAAATAGAAAATGTAGACTTTCAAAGCTATCTCCACTGGCTAGAAATCTTAAAGTAATTGCAAGGCGAATTTTGGCTGGTATTGCTTCTCTTTTAAGTGTGTTTGCTTTACTTATCATCGGAGAAACTTTTTGCAATAAATATTCAAAGTCTATTAAAGACATTCTTGTAAACTTGTTAAATTGACCAGAGGGTTCCGCCACTAACTCAGCCAATTGATTTTCCATTGTGCTTCTGAAATAAAGATACATAGATTTAATAACACTATAAAATACCTATATTAACTGTTCGAAATGTTTTAATTTGAAAGTATTTACTTACCTGTTTCTGTTGCGGTGCATAGTAATCATCCACCATCTTCTTTTCCTCCAAGGCTTACTAATTTTCTTTTTATGGTAAATTTTTAGAAAATTATAATAGCTCACGACATAGAGACTAACAGCAGCAACAGTTTTTACGTCCATGCTTGCGGAAATCTTTAGTTCAAATGACAGAACGAGTGTGTACAGGTATTCTCTCGACGAGAGTCTTCTCGGGCGAGACTCTCGGCGAGAGGCTCTCGTCGAGTGTGTACAGCCGCCATAAAATATGATTCTTTTCCCACTTCGCCGTCACTTGGCTTATTATTATTATTATTTTTAAATATAATACATGTAAGAGAAACCTGTAATTAGTCATACTAGTTATAATACACTTATTTTGTAAGTCATGATGTAACACTGTTGGTTTCTAAAAATAAAATAAAATAAAATAAAAAATAAAATCACACATCACACATTTAAAGAACACTCTGATATTGTAAGTCTGTCTGTTGCGCAACAACTGGGTATTTCAACTGAGCGATCAGTTGAAATACCCTGTATTAAGATAGGGAATATTGTTATAATAAGTGTATACAGAGCCCCATCCTCACCTTTTGAAGTGTTTGAGAGCACTACGGATGAGGTGTTACATAGAATAAATAATAAAAACAAATAAATAATTATTTGTGGCGATTTTAATATTGATTTATTAGTAGAGACGTCACAAAGTAAACAATTCTTGAATTTTTTTAATTGTTACAACCTAAAAAATCTGTTCTTAGAGCCTACGCGAATCACAACAACCTCAGCCACATGTCTTGATAACATTTTTACAAATTTAATGCCATGTACAAAGTCAGTAATTGATAAACTACAATCAGATCATAGTGGGCAGTTGGCCACTTTTGATATTGGGAAAAAAAAAGACTTAAAAGAGAAATTACCTTTATACCCATGAATGAGAGATGACTTGAAACATTTAGAAATAATGTATTAGAAAAATGGCTTAAATTATTAATTCTTTTTATATAATTAAAAATGAATATGATGACTGTTGTTACAAAAAAGAAAATTTGTGAAAATTTATTTAGGTTTAATGACTAGGTAATAGTAGGCATATGCAGAAGAGGAAATTAATTGTACAATAAAATGTACAATGAAACTGCACCATTACAGCATGAAAAACCGAGGGCTTTGCTTGATTAAATCATATATTTCTTATAGAATACAGAAAGTGGCAATAAATGGAGAAAAATCATCAAAATCGGCAGTGACAATGGGGGTGCCCCAGGGATGAGTTTTTGGTCCTTTCTAATTTTTATTATATGTCAGTGATCTGCCATCGGTTGTTGAAAATTCAGGGTTATATTGTTTGCTGATGATACTTCCTTCTCAATTAAAATCAAAAGACAAGAAACTGACTATCGAGCAGTAAACAAATGCATCTCCAACACACAGAAGTGGTTCTCAGCTAATAATTTGCTCCTCAATCAATACAAAACTAAATGTGACAAAAATAAGTTTACTTTGCCTAATTTCAAAACAGGTAAACACAAACATTGTAGTTAAGAGCCAGGAACTGTTCCTGTAAACTCAACTGTATTTCTGGGCATAACCTTAGACACCAAACTCCAGTGGGGACCGAATGTTTGGGGAAATGTGAATTTGGCACAAGCACAATTTGAAAAGAAAGCTTTTTGGTAAAGCTGCTCTAACTTTGGGGCAATTCCACTCTAAGCATGGTAAGTTTTTTTTTATTAATTAAAATAAGCTAATGAAACAACAAAATTACACAATTTCAATTTCGTTACTTTTGTATAACAAAATGTAGCTTGCTATATTTTTAAGCTAAACCTAAACTTGCATGAATATAGAAGAAATGTATATAATCAGACACATTTTTACTGGAACATTTTTTAAGAAAGTAAATTGTTAATTTAATGTAATATAATTTTAGATCACTGGAGTGTATCTAGGAGTGACTCGGAAACTGAATGCAGCAGCACAACCTGGCAGCAGACCTTTTTCCTGCGGCTACCAGACATTGCAAGGCCTTCTTTACTAATGGAAGTGGACAAGTGTTTTGTATATCATAGGAAGGCAAAATTGTAAAATTACTTAGTTTTTTTAAATAAAACAAGGACGTACATTTTATGGCATTGTCTATACAAACAAAAAGAAAACTTCTATTAAAATACATGTATTTGACTGATAAATCAACTTTACTGAGTACAAATCTAAATGGCCATTGCTGTAAAAGTTACATAAAACTTATCAATATTGCTTTTATAACCAAATTAATCATACAATTTTTCAGGAGGAGCTATATACAGATGGAGAGGGTGTGGCATGGGGGATGCCCAGGTACTAGCATCGGACCATTCTGATGATCTGATGATCTCCAGAGGGCATTTCGCGGGTGCTATCTTTTCTGGTGGTATGCTATTAATATAAAATTTTGTGTTACATAACTGCATGCAACAATAATCAGCTAAGTTTATGATTTCTATATGTTTTAAAATGTTAATAATTATGTGTTAATTTTTGTAAAATTTTTTTATGTAAAGTAAAGTAAAAATAAACTCTTAGTTATCAATAAACATCAAGTACAAGATGCAACACTAAAGTGCTAACTTTGCTTGCAGAAACGACTATTATTTATTCATTTATTTTATTGATTTATTCTTTATTGTACGACATAAAAAGATACAAATGAATAACATTGAACAAAAATGAAGTAGGTAGAAAAGGTGGTCTTATTACTAACAAGCAATTTCTTCCAGACAAACTTTGGTTGAGAAATTGGAGACCATGTACTTGGGTGCCTTAGGCGTACATACATAATAAATATACACATATACCCATTTACTTTTTTTTACTTATACAGTTTGGATACCACTTATGGGCAATAAATGAAACCACAAGTAATAATAGTCCACAGAAGTATAACACAATCGAATATTAAACGAAAAACCCCAAATTAAATAATTGTCATTTTCAAACAAAATAAATTTCGAAATAAATGCAGTAACAGTATAATACTTTTTAGACAATGTACCGTAAGTAAGTAATTGTATCTTCAGTATGCTAGTGTTGCTATCTCTAAAATAATTGGCTATCGACTAATCGATTTTGTTCACCCAGAATCACTCGTACTATCGATAAGACTGTCGATATTCTCGATACAATCGATACTATCGATGTCAATTACTCAGCAATACTATCGATTATAATCGATAAATCGATTAGAATTGTCTAAATGCTCAATACAATCGATTAGTATCGATAAAAAATGTTACAGCAATATAATCGACTTAATCGATGGTATCGGTTTAATTTAATATTGGTTTCGATAGTATCGCATGTCTTTGCAACTTTTAGTTATATGAGAAAGTACCAGCAAACATAATATTGTACACTAATTAGGTAATATTGTGTAGTTCTTACATCCGCTATGTATAATAAAAAATTGGAAACTGTTTTGGCTAGTGAGATACTTATTGTAAATTTTTTATTTATACGAAATATTGTAAGCCGTTTGTTTCTTGAATAAATAAATAATAAAGTTCTTTGAGGGTATTTTATTGTAATGGCTATATAGGCCCATAGATAATTATAATCGATAGTATTGCTGTATAACTGTCATCGATAGTACGAGTGATTTTGGGGTCATCTAATAATCGATTATAATCGATACTCAATCGATTATGCGGCAACTCTCAAGCGCCTCCGAGGGCGGATCCGTGTCGCTCGTGCATAGTAAATGACAGATAAAAACATAGGTTTAAGATCTTTATTTCCCATAAAAGAAATTTTACATTTCACTTACATGAGAATAACTAAGAATTTTATGTGTAACGAGTGCACAAACGAACACAGTAATCAATAATTCAAAAAACCCATCAGCGTCAAAACACTCTAACAAAAACAAAAAACTGTGGGTAAATGTAAAACAACTCACAACAAACACGAAAAATATAGGTAGATAATATGAAAATCCGATGGTATTTGCAGAACTCACAAACCAAAAAACGACAGAGAGTTAGAATCACTGGATGTGGCATTGATGTTTCAACAATTCGAGCATTATTAATTAATATTATATGTTATTTATTATTATTCTTACTAGGCATTAAAGGATATCAGGCTTCATCGATTGTTGGAAAAGGTTTTTTGGATGATTATTATATATATATTTATTGGATATTTGTAAATTATTGTGATTAAATAGGAATTTTAAAGATTTGAGATTTTAGTAATTTATTGAAAGTACTTAGTGTTTTGGAGTTCTTGATTGCTAAAGGTAGCTGGAAATAAGTTTTGGCACCCTCGAACATGAGATTCCTTTTTCCATAGTTTGTTCTAGGTGGTCGCAGAATGAGATTGTTTGCACTTCTTAAAGACATCTTTTGAACACTTTTTTTTTGTGAAAGATTATATTTGTATGGATATCATTATTTAAAATTTTTCGTATCAGTACGCAGGTATAATATGTATACGTTTGAGATATGTTCATTATTTTTGTTTTTGAATATAATGTGCTACTTGGTGTGAAAAAATCATAATTAAATAATACTTTGATCATTTTATTTTGCGCTATTTGCAGTAGTAATAAAATTGTTCTTGCTGCCGAACCCCAAACCTCAATCAAATAATCGATATGAGACTTTATTAGGGAATTATATATTAAAGTTTTTACTTTTCGTGGTAGGTATTTAGAGATGTTACGCAAAGCGCCTGCCAGTGATACGATTTTTGTAGTTAATTTGTCTAAGTGAAGCTTCCAGGAAAGATGGCTATCCAAAATGAACCCAAGGTACCTTTCACATGACTTTCGAAGAATGAGTTGGTTTTTAATTTTTAATTGTATATTATCAAATAGTTTTTTGTTTTTGCAGCGAATATTACGTAACTGGTGTTAGCAATGTTGATAGTAAGTTAATTATATTGAAACCATTTATTAAGAAGATTTAGATCACTTTGTACGTCTTTGTGAATTGCTTCAACGCCGAAATGACCGAAATAGAAAAGGCTAGTATCGTCAGTATAAAGTAATATCACATTTAAGGCCTATCTCATGGATATCGTTTATGTAAATTAGGAACAAAACCGGCCCTAGAATTGATCCTTGTGGAATTCCAAAGGAAATTTGATTGGGCTTACTTTGATATGTGCCAAATTTTACTACTTGTTGTCGGTTAGTGAGGTAAGATTCAAACATTATTAATGCATTACCGGAAATACTTATTTTATTTAATTTACGAATCAAAATTTGATGGACGACCGTGCCAAACGCTTTTTATAAATCAATAAAGACGCCAAGTGCAATTTGCTTTTGATCAATTTTATTTTTAATGTTTGTTATAAGATGTATTGTCGCAGATAGTGTGTTTGATTTTGGGCAAAATCCGTATTGTTTGTTTGATAGAATATTATTAGTTGTTAAAAACATACTTAAACGGCTTAGAATAACTCTTTCAAAAATTTTCGAGATAATCGGTAAGAAGGATATTGGACGATAGTTTCCTGGATCAGTCTTCAAACTGGATTTATAAATAGGGGTCACTTTAGCAATCTTTAGATCATTAGGAAAAAGGCCTATCTCTGAAAATGTATTTATATGTAAAGAAAGGTCTTCTGAGATTATACTTTTAACGCACTTTATAGCCTTAGTTGAGATTTCATCAATACCCGATCCAGTGTTTGGGACATCCTCGATTATTCTACAAATTTCCGCAGTTGATGTGGGTGCAAGATTTATAAGCTTGGGTTCATTATTTGAGCTTGAGTGTTCATTGCCCGAGTAGCTTTACATTCACAATTTATCACGTCTAGGAAGACTTGGTACTTAACGCATATACGTGTATGAATACAAAACTTACAGTAGATATTCGAAAATGTATTTGTTAGTGAACTAGTAAAGTAAGCGGAAGGTACTTCGAAAGCTGTTACTGGGACTCCTAGACGGAAAGAGCTACATTTATGTTGCGGAGTTTTGCGCCGGCTGGAGAAGATGCCGCCGTAGTACCCTTTGGCCCCGAAGACACCACGACCTGACGAACCACGGAGTGACACCCGACTTGATCGAGTGCAGGTTGGAGCGCAGTGAAAACAACACTTCTTCAAAGTATGAACGTTTATTGCGGATACCAAAATAAACCTTAAGTTTAAACAAGCCTATGAACCGCAATCGTTCCTGTAGTTCAGTTTCTTTCTTCAGACCTCTTCACTGGCCTCCGGATACACCGAACAGCGCTTACGTCTTCTTGGGTCTTCACTGGCCTCCGGATTCACCGAACAGCACTTTCTTTCTTCTAGTTGGATTCTTCTGAACTTTTCTCCTTAGACCTTTTCTTTCTTCTTATTAGACTTTTTCTTCCTTCTTGTTAGTTGTTGTTTTCTTCGCTGCAGGCACCGAACTGTTTCTTTCTTCTTATTAGATGTTCTTTCTTCACTTGTGGGCACCGAACTGACTTCCCAAGCTCGGCGTGCGCCTTTTATACAAATTTCGCCCTAAATAATTCCAGCGCTCTGATTGGCTGGCGCGTTTGTGCAATTTGCACCTAATTACACTTAAGTTTTACTTGGATTCTAAACTTTAAACTATTAAGCAAAACTATTACAATATTATATTCAAATAATAGAGCGAAACGATTCCTATATGTTTACATAAATACCAATTTGATAAAATTAAATACAAAAAACTTTCTAGAACAAAGACAATCTCAAAACACCGTTTGCGCCGGCAGACTACTTACTTAGCCTAACATTGTACCTAAGGCGAAACGGTTACAAACATAATTTTATCATTTTACATTTTTAAAATATGCAAACATTCTAATTACAATTAGTTTTTAACATAATCAAACAAGATATAACTACCAATTAGGAACATATACAACAACAAAGGTTTTCTCGTTATTCCCTTCAAATACGTAAAACACCATGAAAATAACTATTACATTTCAATAAAAGAAAGCAATTTACACATTATTATCAATAAACCATAACAATAAACCATATAATTACGTAGTTATTCAACGAGAAAATATCTAACCATATTACGTCATTTATTACTTCAAATGCGTACTTTATTATATGAACCTATATACAATAACGTTATATCTACCATTATGTACCTAATCTGATACGAAATAACCATAAAATTACCACAATTATGACAAATCTAAACAAATCAGTATTTGACAAATAACCTAGATCTTATTTCTATCTAAGACATACATAAAGCTTCTCATATTACGTTTATCTACCAATGAAATCTCTAAGAACTTTATTAAACACAAATATCATCAATTCAACCATAAATCAATGTTATCAAAATAGCATTCAAAATATACCTATACCTAGGTTCCTATAACATCATAATTTCCTATAAGAATCTTATTAGTACTTGCTTACGTCACACTCGAAAATAACCACCTATCCGAGGACGGGCGCAAGTAGTGAGGGCGTGGACTAGCGTTATTTACAAAACTATTTGTATGGCTATGTCCCTATTATGCCGAATCCATTTCATGTCGCGTCGCTAACAATTTGTATTTATTATAGACTCATTTTGTAAGTTGAGACGCGACCTTACTACCGGACCTGCTACAATGATCTGAAGGTATTTACGCAATATAACATTGAAAAATAAATAATAAGAAAGAATCATATAGGCAATTAATGGATCTTGTCATGTTTTCGGGGACCATTCGAAATGTGTATCATACTTTTGCACAGGTCTTGTTAAAACGAGAAACAAAGATGTTGTACCAACATTGATGTCACTTAAGTAATTTCTAACAAAATTAAGATTTGGCGCTTCGCCTATCTTAACATGCTTTCAGTCTTGAGTACCTACAATATTACAAATAATTTAGTGGAAAGTTAAAACGCATCAATGGCAAAGTTTGTTGGTGGTTTATACGTTAATTCTTCACAGCGTCTTATCAATCTCATTGTGCAGCAGCTGTTGTAACTTATAATCAAACCAATAATCCGAGTAATGAAAAAAACGCGAGCTCATTATGAAAGCTGTTTCTGAAAGTTGTCAAAAAAGTATATGGATGATAAAACAGTACGTAGATGCTGAAAACAAGTTTTTAAAATCAAGTTCACGGGGTACACGCAAAATTCAGCCATCGCTTGCCTCAAACATATTAGAGGGAAGTATCGTTCGTCACCCAACGCTACCGTAAGAAGACGTACAAGGCGAAAGAGACTTCGTGCGTGCATTAGGAACTGTGGCCATCATTTTGATCAAGACCTTTAATCATTTTATTCTCTTTAAAAATAAATTGCCTATGTGCATTTAGCCAGTTAACATTTCATTCCCATATCTTTTCCCAAAGAGCTCCTTTTATGTTATACCTATACCTATTTCTCTTATGAATTTCGTTCAGCGCTGTTTGCGCGATAATTGTTCTTCTTGCGTAATATCACAGTGGTTCTATTGTATGAGAGACCAATTTGGGAAGAAAGAAATCATAAAAAACAAATACATTTTTCAAATACATTTTTATGATTTCAATGTAAAAGCAAATGTTGGCCATATAATAAATAAGAAAAGTGCCACATCGCTTTAATTTCCAATTGGTGTTTGTTATCGTAGACACTGATGACTATTTTATATAATTTACGATAGCTACTGAAATCAGGAATTTATTTGAGTAATTTTGTGTACGATAAGTTGCCTACCGCTTTTATGGTAAGATTAAATTATCCGATTTAAAAAGATCATAGCAGTGTTTCATGTTACGTAAATCGTATAGATATCCTGCAAGGCCGTTGTACAGATACTTTCCATCCGAGACGCCACACATCTACACCCGCAGACGACGTGGCTGCAGCAGTCGCTCGCAGAAGACAAATCGGCAAGTACCAACTTTAGTAAAAAACAAATTTATTTTCGCAGTACAAAAATGTACAGCATAATGTTTAGCTCCTTGAACCTTAAATTTTGCACTAAATTTCAAATTAAAAACAAATACAAAATTTGGAATTTATCTCTTAACTAGGACGACACTGAATCTGTTCTGCTCTAACAACAAATACTTTATGTTTAATAAATAGAAAGAAACTTCTTGTGTCAATTTACTATTACTTATTCGTTCTTTGAACCACTTACTCACCACTTACACTCTACCTCATATACCTTTTTAGAAACATCACAATGTATGATCCTCTCATTCACACCGATCTACTCATATGCGCACACATCTTATGTAATGTCATTATTTAGCTTTATGGAAATTCCTAAATATCTCATGTAATTACCAGCTTGAATTGCACTTAAATGCAGAGTGACCACTGATTCTCAGCACCCAAGTTCTTACTTAGCTTGAGAATCAGGGGGCACAATGATTACCGCTATAATTATAGCCATACTTTATTTAATATACGAAATCGGTAATACTAAAACAACCTATTTTATAACTTTTCTGATATGAACAAATAAATTATAATTATTTTTTGAAACTTAACAGTTTTTGCTAAAGTTTTGGGTTATTATAAAAATAACTAAAAATGAAAATATCTTGGGAACTAGCTATTTCCGGCTAAGTCGTTACATGACAAAATCTATTGCAAATAGGCTATATGTTAAGCTCTCAAAAGGAATGTATCGAATTACCCATAACCCTGTATTTCACTTTTTTCCAGCACGCGCAAGAAATTATGAGCAACTGGAGTCGTGATCTCGCTGATTGTTCCTTAGTTCTTCGCCGGGCGGTGGGTGCAATAAATCAAGCTACACTTTTCGGCTACAATTCACCATCGTCTAGGGATGACCTTAGGGTGCGAGCAAGGGCGATCCTTTAGAAGGAAACCTACTTATAAGGAGGTCAAAAGGGTGCACGAAACGGTGGCTATTATAATTATTTCCGGGGTGCCCCAGAGCATTTCCTAGAAGATGTTGGTCGCAAAATTGAGGGTACAAGTCCGTCAGGCTTGTTTACTCAATTATGGGACCAGCATCTTATGGAAATTATTTAAAAAGAGACTATTTATGAATTTCAAACACTTGCCCCTTACTTTGAATCAGAAGCAGGACTTCCACCACACTCACGCCTTAACCAATGGGTAGACGTCAGTGTAGCTGAACTGTACAGGTTGGTAGGTGTGTTCTTATGGGAATGTGTGTTAGGGGTCGACTTGATGAATATTGGACCACGGGGTCGTTAGGTATGCCTGGATTCAGATGTTTGATGCCAAAAGACAAGTTTTTAATTATAATGAGATTTCTACACTTTGTGAATAATATGAGTATATCAGGAACTGGTTCGGTCCGAAAGCTCGCCAAAATATCACCAATTATAAATTATTTAAACATAAAATTTAAATCCGCTTATAGTCCGCGCAGGGAGTTATCCATTGACGAATCGTTGCTGCTTTGAAAGGGCCGTGTTTAAATTGGATACAATGTATTCGTTCCAAAGCAGCACGATTCGGGATAAAATCTTACGAATTATGCGAGGCTTTAAGTGGAGGATACGTTATTAAAATAGTACTTTACGCGGGAAAGGGCACGGCATCCACTGACCCCCTTTTTGGGTTCACGTCATCAACAGCCAAAATAGTCCTCAACATAATGCAGGACTATTTCGGCAAAGGGTACACTCTTTACATGGACAAATACTTTAATTCCGTGTCCTAGCCATATTTCTGAAACAACAAAAAACTGATGTCGGGGACCCTCAACAGGAGGCGAACCGACACCCCTTCTGAAATACGAAATTTAGGAGAAAGAACCTTGGCAAGAGGTACGGTATTGATCAGACATTCTGGTGACGTGGCTGTTACGTCTTGGAAAGACGTAAAACTCGTCACCATGGTGTCAACATACCACAATCTGGGCATGGCGCCCGGTGGGGTATCGCCGTGTACAAACCTTAACTTGTCTTCGACTGTAATAAATTTATGGGTGGCGTTGATCTTAAAGAACAAATATTATCTATGTATTTATTAGAAAGAAAAAGAGGAATTATATGGTACATTAAAGTTTTTCGTGGGTTTATAAATATCACAGTTTTTAAGTCATACGTAATTTATTGTTCCAACATGGGCCAAAACAAAAAACTCGCACACCGTGAGTTTAGGTATAAGCTTGTAGAAGAGTTAAGCGAGCAATATGGGCAAAACGTTCCTGTGAGAGCACGCCTTAGTGTCTCGTGTGTTAGGTAAGACAAAACCTTGGATCATTTTCCTGAGCACATTGAGGTCACCAAGGAGCGTACTGCCAAACAGGGTCGTTTTAAAAGGGGACGATGAGCTCGCTGCAACTCACCAAAGATTAAAAAGTTAACTAACATTATATGCTTACAATGCAAAGTGTTTCTTTTTGTTGGCTCATGTTGGAATGAATTTCATACAGGAGAACATTTTTAATTTACCTATTTATTTATTATATTCAACTTTTATTAAATATATATTTACATATATATACATTCTCTTGAAACATATAAAATTTATAAGTATTATTAGAACGGAAAAGTAATAAAGTATATACATGTATTAAATATATTTAATGTAAGATCAACACCACCCAAAAATTTTGTAACCCAGCAAACTTACAATGAACCCACCTGGTGGTAAGTGGCATCCAGGTCCATGGACATTGTTAATCGAAAGTGCAATGACTAAAGATGCGTTGCTGACCCAAACCTTGAGATGAAATAGTATATATCTAACATTTCAATTTAAAATGACTGTATTAATTTTTAAAATATATATATATATATATATATATATATATATATATATATATATATATATATATATTGAAAAAATACTACCCGGGAAGTTTCTTGCCAGTTCTTCTTCCACTAAGGTCTTCCGAACTGGCGGTGGACGTATCTCAAGTGTTCAATATATGCCTACGAAATAATGATAATTTTGACTTTGATGGTCAAGACTTGGGGTTCCAGTAATTTCTCTGGCTGGCCCTCCACTTTATCCTGAAGACCACTACGCATACACATAGTTATTATGGCGGTCAAAATTGCGAGGGTGGTAGTACATACCGAGGCGTTTCTGAAAGTCTTAAGTATCTATATACCTACCAACCAGTCAGTTCATCAGTTTTGCCGTGAAAGAGCAGCAAACATCCAAACATTCACATTTATAATATTAGTAAGATTTATCCTGGTGTATTTCTGTTTCGAAATTGGTGCTTTTTTAAATTTTTCCGTTGTATATGTTTTTGTAAAAAATAAATTATATGTTCAAAGTTTTCGTGGTTTTCTTCCTTACATTGTATTTACTATGCTACGTTCAAATAAAAATGTATAGTTTACATTTTTTATTTGAGCTTATTGTCTTCATTTATTATAAATCGTGTACATCCTATAAACTATGCACGGATCCGAGACTAAGCAGATAGGAAATATAACCCAAGGAACGGATCCGTGACAAAGAAGATAAGCACTTGAATCAAGTCACACACACATGCAAAAAAAGAAGACCGATGCAATTTCAGTCACTCCTAATATTTTATAGTATTTTTCAAATTAGTTTTTCTAGTAGTAGCAATATTTGTGATATATCAATGGATAGTGGACAGATTGAACTTTTGGGTATAATAACTAAAACTGGTAAAAAATTTCGTAAAATTTATTGAAAATCATTGAAATTCAGAAAATGAATTTTAGAAGATTCTCTGCAATCAACAGCCTATAAAAAAATACACAGATTAGTTGGAAAAATAATTGATAGATTACAAGATTATCTAGGTATAACAAATAAGTTTTCGTTTAGTGTGTGTCAAACAATTTTATGAAGATTTTCAACAATTTCTAAGCGCGCACTCTTTGCTCGGCCGAAAGTGTCAGCAGACGACGGGTACAAGTAGGTGGGCCGTTCACGCAGACGAAGGGTTAATGTACACATTTTCATTAATTTTAAATATATTCAAAGTGGTGTCGCGAAGGCGAATGAATTCGGTATGTAAAGAAAATAATCTGATTCTAATTCAAAAACCATTTCGAGATATCGCTTTTTTTAAATATATCTTGTTAGACAGA
Organism: Marasmarcha lunaedactyla; assembly: GCA_923062675.1. Classification (NCBI taxonomy): domain Eukaryota; kingdom Metazoa; phylum Arthropoda; class Insecta; order Lepidoptera; family Pterophoridae; genus Marasmarcha; species Marasmarcha lunaedactyla. The sequence continues at coordinate 5,672,677 of OV281350.1, forward strand.
CAGCTTGCAGATAAAAGCGATTAAGCTTATTTTAACCAGAGACTAGTAAATAACTATAGACCGACCATCTCCATACAAAAAACTCGAGACTCGGAAAAAGCTCAAAATCCAAGCTATTACTAGATGTCACTCTCAAATAGCTTCGACCAACCTCGTCGTCTGTAATTTTTATATGAATTATTGACAAGAAACGTAATGCAAAATATTTGTATTAATACGGACTAAAACTGCTAGATGGCGTTGTCAAGTAACCTGAAACCTTAGCAAGTAGGATTTATTCCTTTCCTGAAATTGGAAAATGTCCTCATTTTATATCATTGATTTTGAAATAGGTAGGTAGTAATTTATTCTTACTTTATAGATGATAAGATTACAACTACAAAGGACCATAAACATACTGGTATAAGTTTATTTTGTTCAGAGACGCCTGGGCACTACCATCCTCCGTATTTTAATTGCCATAATAACCTATTTTTAAAAGCTTTTATTATCACAGTTGTGATAAACGCACATGTTATACGATATATTTAGCAGCCAAAACGTAAGCTTAATCAAGGTCCATAAAATTTGCAAAAGTCACTATTGTGAATTCAAAGAAATTCAGGGAAAAGTTCTAAAAACAAACACACATCCATAGCAACATCAACAAACGACAAAGAATTCAAATTGTCAAACAAATAGAATGTTGCCATAAAAAGAACAAAAAAAGTTGATGGATAAAGAACAGTTTTTTTAATAAGTGTCTAACAACAATATTTGCAAAATATTTCAAGATTATTATACATCCAGCAAGAAAATATTTTTTTAACTATTGCAAAATAGTTATGAGTTGTATGCATTATAAATAAAAATTATGCACTTTTATCGATATCAAGAAATAAAGTAAAATATAAAAAGACCTATTAATTAATTGCACTGAAATTCGTTTGTTTCTGTTAAGGCAGATAAGAACAATCTGTGTAGATGAATGCTATATTTTTCTGGGAAAAATTATATACTGGCAATACAGTCACCCCGTAACACTACAAATAATATCCGGGGTGGAATAAAGTTTTCTATTACTGAATTATAAAAGCGGCAACATAGCATCAAATAATATAATGCACTAGCTGACAACGTCTGTTGTCGCCTGATACCTACTGATAGTCACTTGCAATAAAATATCAAATTATTTTGTAAATAGCGCCATCTTAAGTTTTTTAACGTATTATTTTGACTAAATTTAAATAAATTGTAAATCTAATACAACTAACGCCATCTAGTTGTGTTTAAGAAAACACTACTATTTTTCAAATCACAAAATTTTGCTAGACATGGTTAGTATATAGTTATCTACTAGTCTCTGTTTTAACGAAAATGTTTGAACTCAGCTAGCTAGGCCCTGCCCGCAGTCCTCGCATAGCTACATAACTGCTAGGCCGCCATGACGAAATACAAAATAGTAAGCGCGCCGTTAACCGTCATAGTTTGCGGGCCTTTGGGCTTGTAGTTTGTTTTTCATAAAATTGACGGAAGGTAATTATGGATGATACGAGGGTCAAACTGAAAGTTCTTAGAACTGGCCACTTGTAAACAATATAATAAAAAAATAATATTAAATTAGAAAATGGAACTTGCCAATATTGTTGATAATGAATCCTTCAATTAATCATTAATCCTTCAAACTTTACCTACGATTTGGCGGAAATTAAAAATTGTCCACGTCAGTATGAACTTAACGCGAGAAAATTTTCGTTCAATGATTTTTATGACTTTCACGATAAAACCCCATCACGTATCACTGTTTACGACTTGTTTAAGTGACTGACAAAAGCAGATTCGGACAAGCTTAGGCATGGGTAAAAGTCAAGTGCACAAAATCCTCCATGAACATTTAGCGGTCAGGAAGCTTTGTGCCCGGTGGATACCTCATAATTTGACCGAGGGCCAAAAACTCCGTCGTGTTGATTGGTGCCGTAAAAAGGTTGAAAGATTTAACGGAGATAGCTCAAATGCTTTGATCGACGTACTTACGGGTGACGAAAGCGGAAATTATTGTTATGATTCCGAAACCAAAAGACAGGCTGCTCAGTGGATGTTTTCTTCCGAGGAGTTGCAAAGTAAAGTGAATATAGGTCGAAGCGTGGAAAAAAGGATGGTGGCATCGTTCTTTGGAACGGCTGGTCATTTCGCGACAATTGTTTTAGAGGATCGCAAAACACTTACAATTGTTTGCCACTTGTCTTGGAAAAAGTTCAGGAGAAACGACCTCGCAGTAGGATCCTTCTTCACCACGACAACGCCTCGTCGCACACCGCCAGGCGAACGATCGACTATATTCGTATAGCCCCGACGTCGCACCTTGCGATTTTTATTTATTCCCGATAATAAAAGAAAAACTTCGACGAAAACGTTTTATGGAGGCTGTAGCTGCGTTAAAAAAGGCCATCGAAGAAGCCCCTAAAGACGAAAGGGCAAAGTGCTTTTCTCAGTGGTTCCATCGGATGCAGCGATGTATTGACTTGAATATATATAATAAAACGAATAACTAGCTAGTTTAATTAGTTTTTGATTTTCTAAGAACTTTCAGTTTGACCCTCGTAAAAGGATGTTTAAAGATTCTGTGTTTTAGTAAATATGTTTTCCAGCTTTACAAAAGCTTTCAATAAACTATAAAATTATTTTTAGTATTGAGTACCTTATAATTCAGCTATTTTAAAAAGCATTGATAAAGTCAGCGACGAAGCCGGTCACATCTAAAGCAGATTTAAACGCAGAAAAAAGTAATAAAGAGTCGTTTCTTATACATTTGCACTTTTTGTGGGTAAAGGTTGACCCTAACGCGGTCAACTCTTTACCTGTGTACCCTTTTTAGGATTCTAGGTAGCGGCCTTCGGTGAACTACGGTTAGTTTTTAAGTTATTTTCAGGCCGGAAGCCGATATATCAATGGCCTTCATGGCTTTCGTTCGCACGCAGTGTTCAGACATCTGGACACAGTTCGAAAGTGGGCTAAAACCCACAAACAAACCTCCTTCTAAAAAGGAGAGACGGGCACGCCAGTCCGTATCCACTAACCCATTACGAGAGCGCTCTAGATCGCGCTCGTCCGTGGCTTCGTCCACCAGCAATACCTCTTCGATGGATTGCGATATCCCGGCTCCCGTCCAAGCCCTCGAATCCAACGAGGGCTTCACCGTCATCGCTGAGCGACAAAAAAGGGCCAAGCCCTCGGACTCATGTAGCGATAAGTCCAAAACCCCTAAAAAGCGGTCTCCGTAGTCCATACCCGCATCCTCGCTCCGCGATTCCGAGGCCAAGCCAACCGGTCGGTGTCCGCCTCCTATTTTCATCCGCGATAAAGCGGCATCTGTGCCCACACACATGTCCAATTGTCACGAATTCCTTCGAGAATTTCAAATCGACATCTTACTTGTGCGGGAAACTTTTTTGAAACCTAGTCACGAGGACCCTTAAATAGCGAACTACAACATCGTTCGCAACGATAGGCTTACCGCTGATAAAGGCGGTACCCTCATCTCCAAAAGGTCACTGAATTATAAAACCTGTCGATCCCCCACAGCTCGAGAATATCGAACTTTCCTGTTGTAGAATAGCGATGAGCGGCCATCAGCCAATCACGCTAGCATCCATCTATCAACCACCTGACAAAGCTATACTTCAAAGCGACCTTCAGTCGCTACTCAATATGAGTCCGTCCTTAATACTAGCTGGCGACTTCAACTCGAAACATTCTTGTTGGTATTCCGTAGTTACCAACCCAAACGGTCGTCGGCTTCATCACATGTTACAGGCGCTAAACTATGACGTAGTGGGTCGTCGGGAACCGACACATTACCCTATAACACAAATCATCGTCCCGATATTCTCGATATAGCAATCCTCCAAATTGTTAACTTAACGGTATTCTCAGTAGAAGTCCACCAGCCACCACCAGTCATGCACCAGCTTACTTCGGATCACCGACCGGTAGTCCTGCAGCTAGGTATCCCAACTGACCCCGTTCCTCAAACGAGGTCACACATCGATTGGGTCAAACTAACAGAAGCCTATGAGGCAAGCCCGACCTAAACACCATTCCCGATTCGTCGTCATCCAGTGAAGAGACCAATGCTGTGATTGGTGCTTTCACCAACCACCTTCGAACTGCTATCAGTGCGTCCTCCAGGCAGGTTTCGGCGGCGAATGATCACACTGGGTCCTGCCTGAGGATGTTAGGGAGTTGTTGAGAGCAAAGAACGCAGCTATCCGGGCGTACGATTACGCTCCGACCGAGGTAAACCGCATCCGTATGTGGGCTCCACAGCGAGATGTCAACTCTCGCATATGCAAATTGCGGTCTAACAACTGGGACGCGCTTCTTGAAGAGATTTCACCTTCGCACCTGGCTTAATGGAGCTTGGCGAAGTCTACCGCGTCATGGATGCCTCCGCTTCTTAAGCCGACGCCCAGGACTCCCGCCTTCGATGACTCCGAAAAAGCTGAAACCCTAGCCGATAGCTTAGCCCAACAACGTGCACTGAGTACAGAAAGCACTAACTCCCTCCACATAGAAACTGTGAATAGCACAGTCGAAACTAAATGCGGCAACCCACCGACTGACACCCTCCAACCGGTAACGGTGAAAGAGGTACAGACAATAATTAAAAACCTAAAACCACGGAAAGCCCCAAAACCAGAGGAAATACCAAACAGCACTCATACAACTGTTAGTAGTTATATTCAATAACTTACTAACAAACTGCTCGTTTCCGCAAACATGGAAGGAAACGATTGTCATCGGTATTAGGAAACCCGGAAAACCGGCTAATTTACCTACAAGCTACCGTCCTATTAGTCTGCTTAGTGCGATAGGCAAATTATTCGAAAGGATAATTTTGAACAGGCTACGAGAGGTCATCCACTCCAAGCACCTGTTACCGGACGAACAGTTCGGCTTTAGGTCCCGTCACTCCTGAGTCCAACAGGTGCACCGCATCACGGAGCACATCTTGGAGCAAAGGAACTTAGGTCGAAAACCTATAGGCACGTGTGCGCTTTTCTTTGACGTGGCAAAAGCCTTCGCTAAGGTCTGGCACAACGGTTTGTTATTCAAGCTCTTCGAATTAGGCGTGCCAGACAGCCTCGTGCACATCAAACGAGACTTTTTACAGTGTTGAACCTTTTGTTACAGATTGGATGGTGCACTCTCTAGTCCCTCAAGGCTCGGTACTTTCTCCGACTTTGTTTTCAATATACACTAGTGACATGCCAAGGATGGAGAAAGTAGAACTCGCGCTCTTCGCAGACGACAGCGCGCTATACACATCTGATAGGCATCTACGTAGGTTAACTAGAAAACTCCAATCCGCAGCCAACGCATTAGGCGCTTGGTTTATAAAATGGAGAATAGAAGTCAACCCAGAAAAAAGTGCAGCAGTGTACCGTCACGGCTAAGCCTTAGAGAGCACGTCAGAATGCCGCGACATTTGAGTAAAGAGATTAATATGAATTATTATGAATTAAGAATAAAGGATATTAAAATATACTGTTGACAGAACAGAAAGAAATGAAGCGATAGATTCTGACTTGCTCCGTCATCGGAGCAAGATGTACCAATAGAATTATATATATATGGTAATAAATTTATTAAATTGATTTGATTCGTATTAATTTATACCACAAGGGTGGTCAGTCGCGTGTGGGCGTAGAACACCAGTGTACTTCTCTCTTTTAACCTGCTCCAAGGCAGGAAACCCTCCAAAAGATTAGGTCAGATGTCTCTGTTTGGTTATCCGATGCCCTGGGTTAAAAAAGTCAAATATTTAGGAGTCACTTCAGATAATGGACTTACATTTGCGGATCACATAAAACGTGTCCGGGACCGTGCCACCTTCGTCATGGGTGGACTCCACCTCCTAATCTGCAAGAAGAGTAAAATGTTGCTTAGAAATAAGCTTACACTTTACAAAACTTGCATCCGCCAGTGTGGTTTTCGCTCGCGCCAGCACGTCGAATATCAATCACTTGCAGGTTATTCAAAATAGGTTCTTACTCAAATGCGTCAGGGCCCGCCCTATGTCTGCAATTTAGATCTGCATAAAGATCTCGAGGTGCCCACTAATGCCACGTTGATGAAGTTGGTGTCGAGACGCTACTTCGACAACGCTCTCCACCATCCCAACCCTGGATACTTGGGGGGAGGGAGACTTGCCGAGCTAACAGATGCAGAAAAGAATAATTTTGTATAGACATAAAGAGACTCTGTAAATTTATTTTGAAAAAAAAAAAATATACCCGTGAAGTTTCTTGCCAGTTCTTCTTCACGAAGGTTTTTTTTCGAACTGGTGGTAGAATCATGTTTTATTTGACGTCAATAAGAACAAGTAATTGTCAATGTTGAGAAATAAATATTTGAATTTGAATTTGAATTTGGTCAATAAGTCAGCTGACTACACAGCCAACCCAGACGCGCCGGCTTGTTACAGGCGTCCGCGTAACGTCTTAACAGATCCCGACGACGCTATTACAACAACCCAATTAGCACAAATGGTTCCGAATTCCGAAAAAGAGCGTATCATATTGCAACTTAAGGTGCTAACGATAAGGTCTATATCCTGCTCTAGACCTTATCGTTAGCACCTTATGCAACAGATATGGCCCTGAGTGGGCACATCGCATAGCAGGTCTAGAGGGTATCATATTGTGCCTAAAGGTGCAAATTGCATTACCTGTACCCTTGATTTGCCACTTTGATTGAAATGTTGATTGAACGGTTGAGTGAACGATTAAATTTTGTTCATTCGTACGTACGTTTCATTTCTGTAGTTGCAATGTTGACAATATTAATGGCGTGTGACAGTTTTTAAGTGACAACTACGAAACATAATATAATTGCAAATACCAAATACTTTTATTCAACTATTATGCTATATCTGTACTGAAAAATCAAGTGGGGTCTTAACTTTACTGCAAACTGCGTATATGTTTATTAATTAAATTTACTCGCCATAATGATTTCATGAGAATTTCAACAAAAACAGTGTAAATAACATATGGTTCTAGTAGTTTAAATAAAACTGACCAAGAATATAATTGGTACAACAAGTATTTATAGTGAACTTACGTAGTATAGTTGTAAAATAACTTCTTTTGTTATAACAAAAACAAGTTTAGTAAAAATAATGTAAATAAGAGGTTAGGTTTTCCTAAAAACATTCCATTAAAAATGGTGAATCGTTTTGTTACTATAGGTAATAATTTTCACCAGCTTACTTCAATTCATATCTTTTGTTTTTATAACAAGGGGAGTTAATTAAATTAAACCTCTAACCTTCACAAGTTAAACCTTGGGTAAAATCCACAAAACAAATACTGAACTTTCTACGGAACCCTCCTCTTAAACTTAAGAGGAAAATAATTAGAACCAATGATGCCATTAAGGTTCATTTTATCATCCTTTTAGATATTCCAGTGGTTTAAGAGTTGATTTTGCTTCCAATTGGAAATGTTGGGCATAATGGTGGTTATTGCTTCTCGTTTGTAGCTATAAGACGCACTACAGGCATAAATTACCACTTAAAGTAGCAATTCACACTCACACTGTAGCATAGAGTGGTACAACTGTGGTAAGGTGCTCAATTTTAACCCTGCAGGTGGTATTAATTGAAAATTTTGAACCCATAGTCCATTTTGTAGACTTTATTTATATTGATCACTCCTATGCAGAAAGAAGTTGCAATTTTTACCCAAACAGCGCCGATATAGAATTTTGAGTCATAAACTTAGCTGCAATTATCACTAAGGTACTAGTTGGAAAGGGACGCCGGTGTTCCAGTTAGAAATAGGGCAACACGGCATTCGAATCGCCTAACCCAACGGTGGGCCAGGATAACACGACGTACGCATTCCTAGTTTTAAGTTTGTTGAGTTTCTTTGAGTTTGTTTGATGCTGAGTTTCTTGCTGAATTTTTGGCAGTAGATGACCCTTCTGAACCAATGGTTGTTACGGCGTGTGCGGGGGATCCGCTTGAAAGAGTTAGTGACTGGACAGTTGACGAAGGTATGACGAGCTCAGACCACACTGCTATACACTTCACAATAAATCTACACAAATCACAAGGCACTAACATCGCAAGAACAACAAGACTCTACAATACGAAGAAAGCTAACTGGCCTGAATTTCGTAAGAAATTAAACCAGTTAACTGAAGAACACAACATCACAAAACAAGCAATAGAAAACATCACAACTACAGAACAACTAGACCAAACACTAAAACAATACACAAATATAATCACTAAAGCATGCACACAACACATATCTAATAAAGAAAAATACAAGTACACTTACCATACCATTGTGGTCCGAGAAACTGGGTCAGCTAAAAAAGGAAGTCGCACTCTGAATGAAAGGAGGAATGGAAGGAGGCAGTGGTAGTAATTCTAAAAAAGCCAGGAAAGGACGATTACTCCGTACCAAAGTCTTACCGACCAATAGGCTTTCTCCCCCTGTTCGGAAAGATATACGAGAAGATGTTGATGGTGCGAATAAAATACTACCTCATACCTCGCTTGAGCACATGCCAATACGGTTTCATGCCTCAGAGAAGCACCGAAGACTCCCTGTATGTCCTAACAAACCATATAAGATCCAAACTTAACTTGAAGAAAATCGTCACTGTAGTATCGTTAGACATAGAGACAGCGCCTGGTGGCCAAAAATCCGAGTCCGACTGGCCGAAGTGCCCTGTCAACATACGTCGCGTCATTGACAGTTATCTCACAGATAGGTATGTCAGAGTTAGGTATGCTGGCACTGAGCAGAGGAGGACCACACAGAAAGGCTGCGTTCAAGGATCTATTGGTGGTCCCATACTCTGGAACCTACTATTAGATCCGCTGCTTGGGACTCTGGTAAGCAGGGGAGATTACGTGCAAGCCTTTGCAGACGATGTTGTACTGGTTTTCGGTGCAGATACGGCTCTAGAGACAGAAGCGCATACCAATGCCACTCTTGAATGTGTTCGCCAATGGGGTGTCGCTTGGGGTGTCGCTTGGGGTGTCGCTAACAAGCTGAAATTTGCACCACAAAAAACTAATGCAATGGTGTTAACGCGGAAGCTGAAGTACGACACCCCGTGACTGATAATGGGTGGTGTTGACGTTGGAATAAAGAACGTAGTCAAGATCCTAGGCCTAACTATCGACAATAAATTAACTTTTAACACCCACGTCGGAAACCAGTGCAGCAAAGTCATTGCTGCTAACAAGCAGCTGTGTAGGGCTACAAAGATCAACTTGGGTTTGCACTCAGAGGTGGTCCGCATAATATATACAGCAACAGTCGAGCCAATACTCCTGTATGCAGCTAGTGCGTGGGCACCTGCAGTGACAAAGCTGTGTGTAAAAAATAAACTGCTCGCCATTCAAAGGGACTTTCTGCAAAAGATCTGTAAAGCATACCGTACAGTGTCGCTCCACTCAGCGCTTGCACTCACCGGAATTTTACCGTTGGATCTCCGTGTTCTGGAAACAGCTTCACTGTACGAATCCAAGAGAGGCGTCTATCAACCAGAGCTCGGAGATAGGGAGGTTGAACAGAGAAGCTCGGCAATGGAGGCCCCTCATCCCGCAGAACAGGTCGGCTTGAAGTTCAAAATCCTGGTAGACCAGGATCAACTTAATAGTAACAGCGACTATTCTGCTCGCATTTTCACGGATGGCAGTAAGATTGACGGCCGGGTTGGAGTCTCGGTATCCTTATGGAATAACGAGACCGAAACCAAGGCCGTCAAACTTACGTTGCCATCCCACTGTACCGTCTACCAGGCCGAACTCCTAGCAATACACAGAGCTAGTGAAGAAATCCTGTGGAGCAAAGAATCTTCCTTTGCTATTTACAGTGACTCGATGGCCGCACTCCAAACAGTTACAAACTTGCGGAGCTCTCATTCCTTAGCCGTAAATACCAGACAGAACATAAAAATCCCCTCTCAGCAAAATAAATCTGTATGTTTATTCTGGGTAAAGGCTCATGCGGGTCTAGCAAGGAATGAGAGAGCAGACAAACCTGCAAAAGAGGCAGCTGTGAATAGCAAACGAAGACCGAATTATGATAAATGCCCCGTTTAACGGAACGGTAGGTATAATCGAGTGATACAGCGGCCATCAGTAAGATCTTTTTCCCAGACGTAACATCAGCCTACAGACCATGACTAGACACGGCTTCTCCGAGTATCTAGCACGGTTTAAATGCAAGCAGAATCCCTCGTGTATCTGCGAGCCTGGAGTGGAGGAGATAGTTCCCCACATACTGCTGGAATGCCCAATCTTCGCTTCATCCAGATACAATGTAGAGCAGAAACTAGAAACAAAACTGGAAATCAATAAAATTAGTACATTATTAGAAGGAAAATTCAGAAGCGAGTTCCTCGAATATTGCATCAACATAGCAAAAGCAGTAATAAAAAAAAATAAAACACTATAGCAAAATATGTCTAAAAGATATAATAAGTATATTTTAATTGACATATAACAAAATACATAAGTGAACAAAATTTTTAAGAATTACAATATTCCTACGAAAAAGTAGAGTCAAAAAAGTCTGCGCCACTGCCGGCGGAGGTATTTGATATATTATATAAAAAAAAAGCCAATGGTAGTTTCAATATATGACGTCGTAAGCCAAGGTCCGTGCCCTCTCGGGTGCCCTTAGGCGTATCGTATGTAGGAGTAGTTTAAGTTGCGACTTAGCGCCCTCAGCGCTAGGCCACAAAGTCCGGTGAAATTTAATAAACTGTCCATTACTAAAAAAAGAGGTTTTATGTTAGCTTGCCGTTAAAGTCACAATATGCTAAATTTATAAAGAATATGCAGATTTAAACTATTTGTCTAAAACTAAAATCACTGACTCAAGTCCTTAATATTGATTAAGTCATCTTGTAGTATTAAAAGCTAATAGCGAATCTACTAGACTTATTAGAGTCGTTTTCGATAGATTACAACTTCCAGTTATTCGTTAAATGATGTATTAACAGATAGACATCATATTCAAAACTCACTATTCTCCATATTGAGAAGGTCGGAAAGGAAGGTTTATAAATACCTAATTACAGCCGACATCGAGAGGATGTATAGACGGATAGTAGTGAACAAAAAGGATAGGAACTTTCAATTAATATGATGGAGATCTGACGATTCGTTACCCTTAGAGATATTCAAGTTAAATAGTGTTACTTATGGCCAGTGTCAGTCACTTAACCTTCAGCTACCGACCCTAATTTTAAGTAATTAATTGCCGAGGTTAGGTCATGGTGACACCCCATTTGAAGTGACGTTTTTAATCAAATTTATATTAAAAATATGTTCAAATTATATCTATTCTGAATGATTACTTCATAAATATTGGGATGAAGTCATAAAAACAGTAAAAAATAATTTTATTAACTTTTAATAGAAAAAATAAAAAATGGCACATTTTTAGGAACATACTTTTGAGTCTTTGGAAAAAACTAAGTAAGTCATAAAATATTTTGAAATAATTAACTTTTCTTCTTATACAATAAAAACGAACTCTAATCAACAAGTAACAATCAATATTTTAAAGATCTAATAATTTGAGGCACAATTCTGACAAACTTTTTGGGCACATTGTAGACATATGTATATTTCACACCCAACGCACTGATGAGGGGTCTTCGTTTTGAGCTTAGATGGACAAATCTTACAAAACTTCCTTTTTTGACTGGTTAGGACATCCTCATGGTCTTCTGGTTTCTTTGGTTATCAAATCTTTGACAAGAATACTCTTTATTGTATTTGTCAGCTCCCTTGGCAAGTAAGTATTATACGCTTGTCGATTCAAATGCGGCACAATCAACTCTCTGGCAAAATAATATATTATAATATAAATTAGGGTCAGATGTCGAACAATTAAACAGTCGTTCACAATGAAATATTGCAATATTTCTAAAATGCGGCGTTGCCAAATCGTGTAAATCTGCGTGGGAGTAGTCCTCAAAGAACCGCCCCCGCTGACCTAGTCAAGCGACGTATCTCGTGGCGAGAACGTATCTGCTGAGCAGTTTTGTGATTTTTATCCAAAAAAGAAAGAAATATTACTAATTTTTTTTTGTTTCTCAGTGTAATATACAATAGAATTGGTTATTTTTATGTATTACGTAAGATTATGTGTGATTCGCATAAACTGAAGAAAAGATACAAAGCTGCCGCCAAGTCTTGCAAAAAGGTGATCAGGAAAGCTCGCTTTGACCACATTGGCCACATCGGAGACAAGATAGCGTCATATCCTTCAGGAAGCAAAGCTTTCTGGTCTCTAACCAAGTCGGTGGAGTCGAACTTCTGTCGCCCATCGCTGCCACCGCTGAGGAAGCCTGACGGTTCACTGGCCCACACCGCAAAAGAGAAAGCAGACCTTTTTGTTAATCTTTTTGCAGTCACGAATAATTCACGTCTAAATAGTCATGGTAAAGTCCCACCCCAGTTACCTCAGTTTGGAACCAAAATGGGTACTATTCATATACGCCAAAAGGAGGTTCTTAAATGCTTGCAGATTTTAGACGTGAATAAGGCCAGCGGCCCCGATGGCATACCTGCAGTTGTGTTAAAACCCTGCGCAGCCGAGTTGTCTCCCATACTAACGCACCTGTATCGACCCTCTTTGGAATCCGGAAAGGTCCATAAATCCTGGAAGTTGGCTAACGTGCACCCAGTACCAAAAAAGGGAAGCTGTGCAGATACTATCAACTACCGACCTATTGCAATCACCGCCATACTTTGCAAAGTTATGGAGCGTGTATTGAACAATAGTCTCCTGGCATACCTTGAGTTCAACGAGCTCTTTAGTGATAACCAATATGGTTTTCGCAGTGGACGCTCGACTGGAGATCTTTTTGTGTATGCCACTCACTTATGGAGCGAAGCCTTGGAAGGTCACGGTGAAGCTATAGCTGTATCCTTAGACATTTCCAAAGCTTTTGATAGGGTCTGGCATGATGGTCTCTTGAGTAAGAGTAAGAGTAATTCGAGTAGTCTTAGACGGCTGCTCTTCTGACCTGATGGAAATTAATGCTGGGGTACCTCAGGGATCTGTTCTCTCTGCAACCTTATTGCTGCACATTAATGACCTGCGAACCCCAGGCATTATTAGTTTCGCTGATTTCAGCATCGTTGTAGAGAGATACATGTCCAATGCGCGAGCGAGCCTCAAGAAATCCGGGCTTTAAGAGAGTCAATGATCGAGTGGGTGGATTTGGCCTTAGGGCGAGTCCAACTTAGTCAAATTTAACCCGTCAAAAACACAGGCGTGTTTATTCTCAGCGAAAAAGAGCTGTTTCGACCTAACGCCCACTTTACAAAATGTCTCTGTACCATTAACCGACCACCTACGGCTTCTGGACGTAACTATATCGTCCCAACTAAACTTCGGACAACAAATTGTGTCCATGGCTCAAACTGCTTCAAAGAAGTTGGGAATCATCTCGAAGGTGCGACGGTACTTTAGCCCTGAACAGCTAATTAATTTGTACACAGCTCAAGTTCGATCTTGTATGGAATACTGTAGCCACCTTTGGGATGGTTCTGCAGAGTACCAACTAGAAGCGATGGACGCAGTTGACCGAAGAGCCCGAAAAATTATTAACAACTTTGACCTCACCACCAAAAAACTGCAAAGCCTTGACCATCGTCGCAAGTTGCCATTTTAGCAGTCTTCTATAGATTACATTTTGGAGAGTGCGCAAATGCTCTTTTTGATCAGGTTGAACCCACACCCTTTTTACATCGGACTACTAGACGCAGACAGGCCTTCCATCGCTTTATGGTAGATATCCCAAGAAGTCGAACCAAACGCTTCGATAGTTCTTTTTTGGTGCGGATCTGCGCCTGCGTCTGTTTTTCAGAAAACTATAGTCCTAGTTCTTTCAAGCGTCGAGTGAGTAGGTATCTCGTGGATAGACGTGTAACACCTTCGTCTTCATCGTCACTTTCCATCAGGTGAGATAGAAGACAAACGTCTACTCCTTTTTCAATAAAAAAAAAAGTTTGTAACATAATTGGATTTTCCACAACCACTAGGACCTGCAACGAATGGATGAAAAAATGGACATTATTATGATTATTACTTGGAGTTTGGAACGTGCTACTCAAGTGAAAATAAAAATGTAAACACTGCTCGGTTTTAATGCACAATTTATTTACAATATAAAGATTTATCCTGAACAAAATGGAAAGAAAACTTAAACTAATTAATAATTTAAAAGATGGTTACAAAAAATCTAAACTTAAAACTATATTTTTAAAATTAGTACATACAAAATCTAACATAATTCAGGCATAAAAATGTTTTACAAACAATACAAGTGGTATGAACGACGCATATTGATCACATAAATTTATCTTTTTATTAATTAGGAGTTCTAAAATGTCTCCAAGCTAGTGTATTTGTTGAATTTGGTAAAATATATACTTATATACAACTTAAACTAATTTTATAAATTTTGTTTTGTAAATAACACATGCTTTATGGATCTAAATTGCAAAATTTTACTTGTTTTGTTGCATTTTTTGAATAATGTATTTTGAAACGAACTCTTTATATATTTGTCCATTATTTTCATCCTTGAAGAACTGTCAAAGGATGTGGTCGGCAAGTGAAAGAGTAGCGGACTGTATTTTTAGACGTTTAATGATGAAATATAATATGACAAGAAAATATAAGATGCGCGTGCGCGTACGATGCTTCGCAGTGGCGATCGACGGTTGACTGGTTTGACGCGGCGCAGGACCCACACCCGCGAGTTCCGCCCCGCTCCCCTGTGTTGCCATGTTAAGAGACTCAACATGCTCCCCTGGTTGAAGTATCTTCAACGATGTTGGCTGGAAGAGGGCAGATTGTATTGAACGCACGCCGGAGCACCCCCTTGCGCGTGCGTATGTCTACTACTCTCGCGACTCCATCCTTGCCTGGATACATTTTCACTATTCGTGCGAGGAGCCACAATAACGGCGGCTGAGTTTTGTCCTTGATGACGACTGTATGTTCTCTTTCAGCTCTCCTGAAGACCGGGACCACTTCATCTTCTTTTGCAGCCACACAATGTATTCTTCAGAGAAGCTAGCCCAGAAGTGTTGCTTGAGATGTTCTATGCGGCGGAATCGTTGCAAGCTGGAAATCTTAGCATTTTGGATATCTGGATGTGGCACCGTTATCAGAGATCGTCCTATAAGGAAGTGTGCAGGAGGAAGGTCAGGTCAGCAGAATCACTGTAAATAAGAGTTAAGGGCCTCGAATTTAAGATAGCTTCAGTATGTGTCAAGCACGTTGCCATTTCCTCAAACGTTAAATGAGTCAAGCCTAGAATGTGCCTAAGATGGTGTTTTACGGACTTTACTGCTGAAACCACCAAATTGCGGTGTGTATGCGGGTATAAAGGAAAAGTTGATAGCAGGTTCTACACTATGAAATCAAAAATCTTGTGCAAGAAGTTGAGCAAGTTCATTAAAGGCTCCGACAAACGTAGAACCATATCTGAAAAGATATTGCGTGGTTTTCCCCGTCGAGCAATAAACTGATTGAGTGCAGCCAAAAAAGCTTCCTTTGTTAAATCTGAAACTAGCTCGAGATGTAGAGCTCGTAAAGCCAAACACACAAATACCGCAATTAAACATTTAACTTGGGTACAGCCTTGCCCTTTTCGGTTAGCTATCATGATTGGTCCGCCATAATCGATACCTGTATCAAGAAATGGGAACTCCTGGTGTAGACGCTGTTCCGGAAGATGAGCAAAAAGGATTTGCCATCAATGTGTTAAATCCTTTTTGCTAGATTTTTACCACCAATAGGCCAATAATTAAAATGAATTGCAGCTAAGAGCAGTTGCGGTCCAGCATACATAAGCTTGTGATGAAAATGTGTGAGGATCAATTTTGAAAGATTATGAGCACTTGAGAATAAAATGGGGTGTTTGACGTTATAATCATTGAAAGAGTTTTCAAGCCTTCCCCCTACCCTAATTATTTTTTTGGATCAAAGAAAGGAGATAGAGATAAAAGTTTGCTTTTTGCAGGTAAAGGCTTTCCTGCCTGAAGTAAATGATATTCTTCAGGAAAGGATTCTATTTGGCTAAATCTAGTAAGACTGTTAACGCGTTGTCCAGTTCTAGCACTGAGAGATGGTCACTTTCAGACGAATGTTTTTTTACATTTGTTTATTAATTGTAATTAAAATGCTATAACGCGTTGTAATTTGTTTAAATTTGAAAATTATGAAATTAAATTAGTTAAAGTATTTCCAGACTTATTACTGTTGTCGTTAACGTGAAATGATCTACCATTTCAGGTAATTCAGACGGTACTTGCTGAGCCACCTTACGAAACTCCGGCCAAGATGCTGGGCTATTGCGCAGGAAAGATGGTCCTGATAGCCAAAGCGATGAACATGACAAGTTGTCGGCACTAAGTCCGCGTGAAGCGAGATCTGCGGGGTTTTCACTTGAAGGCACGTAGCGCCAGTCACTACCAACTGTTTCTTGAATTTCTGAGACTTTATGGCGAACGAACGTTTTTAACTTTCTATCTTTTAAAAAATATTGTTTCGTCAACGTGCAAAGTAAGAGACTCGCGTACCTTTGAGTAAAAACGACTGCCGGTCAACGCTGCACATAATTCGAGGCGCGGTATTGTTGTGGCCTGGAGAAAGGCGACTTTACTTTTTGCACTAAGCAGATGCGTGTGAACTTCACCGTTCGTGGTAAAGCTACGCACAATAAATACATGCACCGTAGCTCTTTTCCGAAGCATCTGTAAACACATGCAATTTTGTCATAGGAGAGTCACATATCGTTCGCCGTAAAATTTCAAATTGATTAAAGAAAGGCTCCTATCCCCATGCTGCTATTTAAAATGGAAAGGCTGGGATTTCGTGGCAATCAACAAAAACTTTATCATAGCTATCTGTCTGACAGAGTACAAAGAGTTAAAATTATTGGCAGCAGGTTCAGTGATGATCTACCGATATCGTAGAAACTGCTGCCCAAGACGGTCTCAACAAGGTGACGACTTGGCTGATGAATAACTGTCTAACCCTGAATACTGCTAAAACCAAATTCCTTACCTATTCCAGACGAAATACATCGCAACCTAATTCACCACCCATTTTCATTGCACATCATTGTCCAAATTTCACTTCTTGCACAGATTGTCCGCCCATAGAGTCATCAGCTACAATAAAATATCTAGGGGTTATCATTGACCAAAAGCTAAATTTCAAATTGCACATCAACGCACTTTCCGCAAGACTTCGCAAACTTATTTTTATTTTTAAAACTCTACGCCACATAGCTCCTTGGAGTATTATCAAATCAACTTACTTTGCACTTTGCCAAACTATACTAGCGTATTGTATTACATCCTGGGGTGGAATTTACAAAACACTACTGTTCGAACTTGAAAAGGCCCACAGAGCGCTCCTTAAGGTAGCTTACTTCAAACCGAAAATAAAAATCCATTAAACTTTCTAATTTTCTAAGAAACACCGACCGTGAAATTCAACTGTCACATAAATATTTGTAAAGACTCATGTACAATTTTACATATTTAGAAAATAAATTACTCTACCACACAGTGGGTTGAAATTACTTCCTTTTAAACAACCTTAACAAAAAGACAATTACTATTAATGTATTTCTATAGGTACAACCGTGAAATTTCACATAAAAATTAAAAATTATAAAGGTTAACATAATTTGTCATGTTTTAAGAAGATTAATTATTATAGCTCTCAGTAGGTGGTAACCAAGAAAACCTTACTACTTGTATATTTCTATACGTTTGCCTTATCTAACAGGTTAAAACATGCGGCATAACGTTTAAATAATATGAACAATAAGTCGCTATTCTATTTAACCGCCCCTTTTGTACCTTTTGTTTGCAATACCTTGCGAGTGAAATGATTATAATTCGCAATACGTATACTAAACATAAAATACTATTTAAGAAAACGTTGGAAGGTATTAAAAGATTTGATATACACCTGGGTTCGAAATATTGGATATGTAAATTATGCATACAGTAGGTATTAAATATATAAGCTATTTATATAAGAATTATACCAATCAATTGTTGGAAAAATGTTCCACAGTTTCAACGCAAAAAAAATTTAATATAAGATTGAAGGTACTCTTACTGTGATAATATGTATCAAATTATTCAAATACCTACTTTGATCTAAAAACCGTCCAAGGTTGTAATATAAAAAGCACCATTGTTTAAATGTAACATTAGTTGCTCAAACTATGAAGAACATAGAACATTTAAGATACCTACTCTAACTGTGGTAGTAGGTATCAAATTATTCAAATACCTACTTTGATCTAGAAACCGTCCAAGGTTGTAATATAAAAAGCACCATTTTTTAAATGTAACATTAGTTGCTCAAACTATGAAGAACATACAACATTTAAGATACCTACTCTAACTGTGGTAGTATGTATCAAATTATTCAAATACCTACTTTGATCTAGAAACCGTCCAAGGTTGTAATATAAAAAGCACCATTGTTTAAATGTAACATTAGTTGCTCAAACTATGAAGAACATAGAACATTTAAGGTACCTACTCTAACTGTGGTAGTAGGTATCAAATTATTCAAATACCTACTTTAATTTTTTTTATTTTATTTTTATTAAAAAAAAATAAAAAGAACAGAATTGTTTGAATATAACATTAGTTGCTCAAACTATATAAATCATATTAAGAGCCCGTGAATCCCTATTACTATCGGGAAACGGGTCATTTCGGATTTTGAGGCGAGTTGACTCCTAAAAAAACGACAGTGCGAAATATCCCGCGCCCCGATATCAATTTTAATACGTGGATTAATCAAATTGATACCGCAAGCCCGCGGATCTAGTAGGACATACAAATTTATTCAGTTGGAAATCTAATTGGACAAGAGTGAATTTAAGTAAGAATCTGTGATTTATTATTCAGAGCGGGTGTAATTACCATATCACGCGATTCAATACTGCGCATTGCTTTGATTAGCGACAAAAACCGTAGGCTTTAAAAAAAGGCCTTATCAATTTAATTAACATGTGACATAGCGTGAATGCTCCTATAACTTCGGCTTTTAAGAGGTATTATAGGTAGACAGAGAGGGCAAGACGCTGACGGAGAAAACCTCTCGGCACTCTCTTATCCGAGTTGTCAACTACATAAAACAGTAGGTGTGCAATTTGACTACGACATGAAAGAAACAATGCATTAAATAATCATAATAAAATAAAAATATTAATGCTTAAAAAAATAAGGTCAAACTACATTTACAAAAATGCACACAGGGCATGCAACTAAATTAAATAGAGCTCATTTACCAATTCGTTCATTTGTTACCTGTTAGTTTTTGCTATCGATTTAAACAATGTTATGTTTCATGGTTTCTCGTTCATTTGTTCAGTTTATCGATCTTGTTAAAAGGATTTGAATCTCATGGTTGAATCTCTATCGATTGATGCATTAAAAATAGTAATAATAAGTTGTTGTTTTTTCGGATTTTAGCCAGTTCGATTCCCCGGATTACTTTTCTTGATAGATTGTATAAGTGACTGTACCTTCATGGTCGTTCGGCACATTTATGTCGGCAGTATGTGTTGAACGACAAGGCCGTGCCGAAGCACTTACAACTCGTATTGGGCTTGTGCCGCTCGGGTAGTCGTCTCAGGCTTCATGCAGGTCACATTTGATTCGTGTTGGAGTCCTTATTATTTTGAAAGCAAAATAATTGCATTTACATAGTTAAGCTGCGGTTAAAAGGAAGGAAAGCTAGTGAAATTGAAGGAAATTCGAACTTAAGCCTTCGACCGGCAACGCATCATTAAGCGACAAATTAATACACTTAACTATATTTTTTCTTCACAGTGAGACCAGTTGGAATAATAAACTGATGTGAGTTACCGGAATGGTTGAAAATAGTAAAAATATCAATAACAAAAGATGCGGTTGGTGGAAGGCTGCAACAAGATCAAGCTGGAATTTGGTAAGAGTAACCTTGTTGCAATTTAATTTAGATACATTTGCTCACGATCTCGTGGATTTTAGGCGAAGTTACCATATATGTTAGTCCGAGTCGTTTGATATAATATATACAGGTATTTAATAGCATCCGAATTGGGAAAAAACAACACACCAATACTTTCCGCATGGTCCAGCTTCAATCGCAAATTTTGATTCTCATATTTTCCTGGTAAAAGGCAATCGGGTCCTAAATCCTGCGTAGATATCTAGTTAAATCTAGCTAATGAGTGTCAAAGTGTAAATATAACCTCAACAAATAAATAAATAATCTCACTTTTACTTTGATATAATGTTTTAAAATGGGAAATTTATTTTTAAGCGAAAAAACGGTATTTTATTTATTATTTATTTTATGACTTTTAAGGAAATTACAGCTAGGTACATTTTTAGACACGTTCATATACCACGTGCAAAACACGTATTGAAAGCTGATGGCCAAATACAAGTTTCCACTTATACGTTTACAAAAAGAGGGAAAGAAGAAAATATCCTTTCAAAGTCCTTGGGGTTCTGTTTTTTACACAAACCTAACTTCTTCTCAATATACATATAAATTGTCCATACTCAAATATATTTTTACATATCCTGTAAGTAGGTCAGCCTCGTATTCATTTCAACAAAGTAAATAAAGTAAGTATTGTTTTCCAAAGTAGTACCTAAGTATGTCCAAGAAAAGTTAAACAAAACAACCAATGATTTTAAGTAAATAAGGCAAATTAGCACCAAGAAGCTTTTCAGTTGTTGCTTTTCCATGAGATCGATTATATAAATATAGATTCGATACTTAAAAGTAAACAAGGGTATTTTCCAGGGTTGGTATCTAGGAGACGCCCCGCCCTGGGAGTCCCGAATGCTCCACGCTTGCGCGCAAGCGTTTTCTCCAAGTAATATTCCGTCGCTTGCGCTCTATTAGATGTTTTATTGTGTTCCGGGACTCACCCGGCTATGACCGTGTCGCGTCGATATTTTAAATATCGGAAAAAGAAACATTGCTCGAGTTAGTACAAATTTTGTGTTCAATAGATAAAAGTGTTAAACAATTAAATGATAATTTCAAATTACTGAAATCTTACTACAATCATGATTCTTACATATTTTTGGTTCAATTAATTGATCATGTATTTTAATGATCATATATTCCATTACGATTAATTTGTAAATGTCTGTACATTTTAAAATTATTTTCGCTTGATCAAAATCTAGACGCTTCTGTCGCTTTTGTTAAGTACCACGTCATACCACTGCTACGCGAATTATCTGAAAAAAGATTTCGATAGGACCAAAAAAAGAAACCTAGGTATAAATAGTCTTAAAGATACCTTGTAAAGACATTATTTTCTTTTACTATCGCGGGTTATTAATTCATTTTTTAAAGATTCATGTGAGTTTTACTAATTTTTTTATTTAAACTCGGTTTATTTTTTTGCCAGCGTAACAGAACTCGTTAAAAGAAAACTCCTTGTTTATTTGTTTCTTTCCTTTGCACCTAACTAACCTAGTAACCTAGGTGGCTTGCGCATCCCCTAGCATTGCGAACAATATCTTGCACTTTTTGTTATAACTTTTTGATACCTAAAGTATATACCTTATTATATTTGAATATTGACCGAAAAGTACCTAATAATAAGTTTAACTAAATACTCTGCCAAGTAATGTGCCAAATTGCCAAATAAATTTGCGAAAACTTCGGTTTCCTGTCATCACCGATTATAATTGGTAAGTTGTAACTACCCCCTTGTAAGATTAATATACTAATAAGGGCTAATATGGTCGGCTGAGTTGCGTAGGGGGTAGCAGCCCTGCCTCATACGCTGGAAGTCCCAGGTTCGAGCCTGGTTGGGGCATTCGGTTGTGCGACGAACAAAGATGTTTGTTCTTGGGTTATGGTTTAAACTTATTTTGACATTTATGATATCGATTTTTTATCCTACCATTGAGTTAGACTGCTTTTAAATTTGACGGCGCAGAAATCGCCCAGGCTTGAAGAGCCCCTACATTTACCAATTTATATGTGACGGTATATAATTTTATGTAGGTGATTTTCAGATGAATATAATAAGATGAGTTAAACAAATGCCTCGTACGTTAAATCTTCCGCGCCGTTGAAATCCTCCGTTTTTTAAGGTGTTATTCATAATATTGTCTTTTGCTTTTAAGATAGCTGTAGGGATTACTGTCTGAAATAAGTAATTATGTTACGGTTATTTTTTGTTCGGATTATCTTCACTCGCTCACGTGTCTATTGTTAAGTTTGAGTAAGCTTAGTCAAGTTTTAGTCCTTCTCACATTAGCGAGAATTTAATTTAATTTAATAATTCGACAAAATAAAAATAATTCGACATTAAAGAACATAGAAGTAGGTACTATTAAATTATTTGTAAAATTTAATAAATAGATACTTAAGTTCTCAGCTTTTCGTGTTCACTTGACTCTCATTAAGTGTTTTTTTTGAATCAATAATTAAATTAAGTATTTTCATTTTGATAAAATTGTGTTAAAGCTGAATTGCCATCATGGCTAAAACTGTATTTTCGATTATTTAAGAACAATTTCTAAGAATAGTTTTTGTTATTTTTTCCTTTTAAGACAATGAAGAAACATTATAGGTGAATTTAAATTTAGCATACCGTCGAGTTTCCTCGTATAGCTTTAGAGGACCATTAGTTTCGTTCTGGAGCTTTCAATTAAGAAAAGTAAAAAAAAGAAAAAGTAAAAATCTATTTATTGTCACAGCAGCACACAGCAATAGAAATAACAATAGATAACAAAAACTTAACCTAGTTAGGAAGACGGTTCTGCTAAAACAAGGCACACACACTCGGCTCTGGCTTTGTAGCTAAAGGCTACAAAGCGCCGATTTTCAGTTGCGGCCAAGAAGCAGTAGCGCCACCACTGCACACACTTAATAATACATAATTTTTCATTATTTTATTATTATTATTCATTATTAAAAGTGAACATACTATTTGGCTTCTGCTCAGTCAATACGACAAACAGTTTTTATATTTCAATAATTTGTAATTGTGAAGTCGGACCAAGCTACTCGTATATGTGAACTGACAAGCGTCGCTAATATCGTATAAAGCTTGACATTTTTAAAACTGTAAATTAATTTTATAATACTGTAAAAGCTATAAAGCCATTAAACTATAAAATGACGGACGAGTTTCTAAAAACTGCCACTTCACAGACAACTTGTTCGGATAATGCGTATCATTGAAGTGTAGCACCTTCAGGTTGGGCTACGTGCAATAGCGTCCTGCCGCCACGCGCACGTCGCTACTGTACACAACTGTACCGTTCGAAAGTGTCTATAATATTGCACGCAGATGTAATTCGCAGTTGACGGGACAGATTCCATGGCGGGCGCATCGTACGACTGAAGGTCATTCTCACGGTGGGAGTAGAGTTTCCTTGTTGAGACCTCGTCTGGGACGGTCCTAGCCTTCCAATGTTCACTTGCCATAATATTCACGTTTATATAGGTAGTGTTCCAGCCAAAGGAAAGGAACAGTCAGTGGGATTACTGGAACAAAGCTTGTTTCAACCGCAGCCTACGGTCGGCGCGCATTATTAGTCGATATAATTACAAGTACTGTTAAAAAATTAAACCTAAGATGAATGGAGTCCACGGATGCGCACGCCACTCAACAACAGGTGGGTCGCGAGCTCGATCTGATACAGCTCGTGTTCTTGTTTGTAAATAAGTATTCGCGTCTACGATTCCTAACGGAACTGTTCGTACTTACAATTGGAACCGGCCGCCTCTGACACACGAGGGAGTTTTACTGTCTAACGCTATGGGTTTATGTTCTCACGAGTAGTCCCGCGCAGTCTCGCCCGCCCATATAAATTTCAAAAGAAATCGTATTTTATCATTATATTGATTCACACATGGTGTCAGGGTACTTGCTTAATCTTTTTTATTACATATTTAAATAGTTTATCAACAGTGAAGATATATTGCAGAAGTAACAGTTTGTTTACAATCTATAATCTTCTCTATAGGAGCTGCTGCGAGTCGCCAAAAAGGCTCCATATAAAGCGGTACTGAGTTGTGATGGCACAGCGTGTAAATCATACTATGAATAGAATGGGTGTTTGGATAAAATGTGTAATAGCTACGTAGACAATGCGTTCTAATGCATACTGTCTTAAAAAATGTTATATTTAATTAGCCTACTGATAAGCTTAATAATACTAATAAATTAACACATTTTGTAATAAGTTTTTTGCTTCTTATTTAAGTTTTCCAATCTATATAATTTAAATATAAACGTCCTTTCCAAAGTCCAAAGTTTTGGGTCAAAATAACTTCTAAATAAATGATAAAAACTTGCATTTTCAATGGTTTTAAATACCTAGTTATGATTATCATGGCGTTTGCAACTATGGCGAAAACTGGAAATAAATATCGAAATCGTGATAAGAGTCCCGGGAAATCCTCAAATTATAGTTTAAATAACCGTGGTAGTCTAAAACTATTCATGAATTATATATTACTCCTTGTTAAGTGTAGTTTTAAAATAATGACAAAATTTACAAAAATTTTGGTTTCAGTAGTTTTCGATTACATAAAGTACAAACAAACAAGAAATTATTTTTTATAAAAATAATACCTATAAATTGATACGGGGCATATTTCATTTATCGTATCAACATTTGATCCTGCGTAATTGGCCGCCCACCTGGTCAATCTTTACCCTCAACATGTCCCGATAAGAAGTTTTTTTCTAATTGTTTATTGTTTTTTGTACGTAATTTGATACGGGGCATATTTCATTTATCGTATCAACATTTGATCCTGCCTAATTGGCCGCCCACCTGTTCAATCTTTCCTCAACATGTCCCGATAAGAAGTTTTTTTCTAATTGCTTATTGTTTTTTGTACCTAACTGGGTAATTTTTCCTTATTTTGTAAATAGAAAGCTCATTTCCGATTCGCCTTACTACTAAGTACTTACGAGAAAAAGCAAAGATTTTTCTTCTTCTTCCGTTACCATGGCTTCTTTTGATAATATCAGGCTCTTTGGTTTAACCTTGACACTTTGAAAGAAACGCAGATTCAGAAAAAGGTGTTGACTCCCACTTCCACCAATCTACAAATCTACAAATATATACATACGCTTTATTGCTGCCCTTAGTGCATAAGTACATCGATGTTACATTTCATAAATACTGTAGCCTAGTAATTACAAAGGAATAAATGAAATTAAACAATACTACCTGAAATTAAATAATTAGGTTATTGGGTTATTACGTAAAATTTATTTCATGGCTATGGGCAGTTTCTGTAACAAACAGAATAAAAGGTAAATGCGTTCCGCTTTCCCAGAAAATTCGACCGATCGATGCAGCTGCCGTGCGCTCTGGGCCTCAGAATTAAGGGCCCCAGAACTTTCTATTTTTCCGATACATAAATAAATAAATAAATACCCAGACAAACACACCAACTGTATGACCCCAAAGTAAGCAGAGCTTGTGTTATGGACGACCATACAGCGAACTGGGGGGGAACTCAGAATAAACATACTTAGATATGTAAATACAAACAACCATTACCCAAGAACAAACATCTGAGTTCATCACACAAATGTATGCCCCGGCCAGGGCTTGAACCTGGGAACTTCGGCGTATGAGGCATGGCTACCTACCACTGCACCGCTCGGTCGTCAATTATTCGGTCGATACATGTCCACCAAAAAAAAAAAAAAAAAACTGAAAAATAAAAAATTCAACAACTTTCATATTAAAAAATTTGCAGAATAGTAGGTACCTATACAAATTTTATTGCAATTGCCAAATTATTAACTTCGTTTTAAACGCGTTTATGTAATAGTAGCCCTAAATCGAATTCACTCAGCTATGGTTCGATAATTGTGATTGGAGTAAAGGCCATTCCATTACAGCGAAATTAATCTAAAGCTTCGGTAATATTCAATAGAGGATATTGGACACAATACTCCGTGTCTAGCTCTAAGTTGCAACTTAAAGCCTACTTTTCACTTTGGAACGAACTTCGCGGAAACAAACTAGTGTTTGGTTTCTGACTTTGGCTTCCTTATTGTCTTCAAAAGTGAACATGAAGTTATACAAATTATGTAAAACTTTTCTTATTAGTTTTATTACCTTAAAAAATTACATTAACATGCAGTTTTGATCATATTATTTAGTTCTCTTGTTAAGGCATAGAGACTCTTCTGTTAACCAACTTTTCCATGAATTAAACATTACCTAGTATTGATGGGTACATCGCCAGAGAGTATTTGGACTCTTTGTGCCCTTGCACTGCCAAAGAATTCTACAAAGAAAAACTTTTCTAGACTTTTCTTGGCGTTCTACGGGCTGAACGAAAGCGCGAGCGGGAACTAAACGACACAAAATTACCTATGTGCTTTTATTTGTTTAATTGTACTTGTAATTTGCACTGATATTCAAACAAAATCTGCTTTACAAGTACTTGTCACAATTCTTTTTGGTTTGATTGTAATGTAATTTATATAATGGACTAATAATAGTTGGAACTTTATAATGCGTCACTTGTTTTTTTTTTTTTGGTTCCCCTCCACGGGGAACATCCATAAAAACATTAAAAATGAAAAGTAAAATTGCATTAATTCGGATTTACGTTAGAATTAGAATTTACGTTAGAATTAGGATTTGCGGCCTGAAGGGCCTCGAGATCTAAAGTTAACTGCGTTGGTTCGCCAGTGTGCGCGTTTCTCGGCCTAGCGACTTTGAATTTCGAATCTAACACAGGAGCAGTATATGAGATTGAATCTCGAACAAGATGATTGGGATGGGATTCGGCGCGTTTGAAGAACGATTCTGAGAGTGTTTTGAGGTGCTGTTGCACTGTAGGTAGTTCAAGATCTCTGTGCATGTCCGCGTTGCGCATGTACCAAGGTGCGTTTGTGGCCCTGCGGCAGAAGAGATTTTGAACTACCTGCAGCTTATACAGGACGGAGGGATTTTCGTGGGCAAAGACTGGCGAAGCATATGACATGACGGGTCTAATGCAGACCTTATAAAGCGTACGTTTATTTCTAAAAGACATTTTACTTTTTCTACCTATCATACTATTTAGGCGGCTTAAGTAGGAACGCGCGAGTTTCGTTACTCTATCGACGTGTGGCTTGAAAGAAAGCATCTCATCTAAGGTGACGCCTAAGTATTTAATACTGCGCTTCCAGGGGATGGGAATACCTAACATTTGAATGTGAGGATCGTTGTAGCGATTACGACGTTTGTGGTCGAATTGAATGGCAGAACTCTTTTCTGGGTTGACATCGATACGCCATTTTTGAAACCAAACACCGAGGGCGTTTACGGCCTTTTGGAGTCTGGTGATGTTATACGGGATCGATTGACCTTTAGTTTAAAGGGCGGTATCGTCTGCAAAGAGGGCGAGTTCGACGCCTTTCGGCGGGATGGGGATGTCGTTAGTGTACACGGTGTACAGCAGAGGGGCGAGGACTGAGCCTTGCGGGACTCCAGCCTTTATGGGACGAGGCGCGGAGAGCGTGCCTTCATGTTTGAATCGAAACGTACGGTCTTTAGGAAACGACGCGATTAATCTGACTAGGCGAACCGGTAAGCCTATTTTATAGAGTTTAAAAACGAGACCGCTGTGCCAGACTTTGTCGAATGCCTTGGCTACGTCAAAGAGAACCGCGATTGTTTTTTTACGATGCGGATAGAATCCTTCGAGTATGTACTCGACGATTCGATGGACTTGCTGAGGGCAGGAGTGCTTAGCGCGAAAGCCGAACTGGTGGGGAATAATGAGAGGGTCGCCATCCGTTGGAAACAGATGGTTCCGCATTCGAGAGAGTATGACTCTTTCGAGAAGTTTAGACATTGCCTTGAGGAGGCTGATGGGTCTGTGATTAGCCGAGATGTTCAGAGGTTTACCCGGCTTGGGAACGCCTATGACTGTCGCTTCTTTCCAGGCTTTTGGAAAGTAGCTATGGTCGAAGCAGGCATCGAAGATGATAGCTAACAAGGTAAGCACCTGCTGTGGCAGGTGCTTAAGTGCGTGGTTGGAAATTCCATCCGCACCCGGAGCCTTTTTGGACTTTTGCTTTCTAATGTGAAGCAAGATTTCATCATTAGAGACTGTGACGGGGTCGTCGGTGATAGGGAGAGATTCTCTGCGGAGAACTTCGTCCTCCACCGCCTGGATATGGGAGGGATCCGCGGGTTGCGTGCTGGGCGAACATTGTGCCGCTATGCTGTCGGCGAAGCATTCGGCTTTCTCTTCGACTTCGAAGGCAATAGTGCCGTCGGGACGAGTGAGAGGAGGAACGCGAGAGGCGGAGTCTACGCGTAAGGCTCGGGCCATTCGATAATACGTTTTGTGGGACGGGGAGATATTCTCCATGAGATCGTTAAACTGAGTGTCTCGGAGTTCCGCGAGGCAAGACCTAACTTTACGTTGAAACTGATTTGCAGCTGTTCTATATGCGGGCGTGGGATATTTCTTGGCTCTCCGGAGAGCCGCGTTCTTAGCTTTAATGAGATTGCTAACGGCTAAGGGAAGCGCGGGTTTGCCTTGCTTAGCAACCTTTTCGTTGTCGTTGATGGCTGAGTTAATAGCATCAGTTAGAGTATTGACTAATGAATCTATTTTATCCGTGCTATCTAATTGGTCGGGCGAAATCGCGAGCGGAGAGTTAGGGGCCTCTAAGGCTGAAACTAACGTATTTTTAAAGCCTTTCCAGTTGGTAAAGGTCTTAGGAGATGTGACGTTAACGTTAGGCGAACCTAGCACGAGGGAGACGGGGCGATGGTCGGAGCCTAGGTCATCGAGCGGTTCGATGGACCTGAGATCAAGATTGATTCGCTTGATAATTGCAAAGTCGAGGATGTCAAGAGAATAGGTCGGGTTGGTCGGATAGTGAGTGGGAGTGATGGGGGATATGACGTCTAAGTCAAGGGAGTTAGTGATGTCGAGGAGAGCGATACCGCTGGTGTTGGTCGATAGGCACGTCCAGTCAGTATGTTTGGAGTTAAAGTCTCCGAACATAATGACTGAATGGCCGAGGGCGAGAATGGCCTCAAAGTCGCTGCGGATTGGTCTGGAGCCGCATGGTATGTAGACTGAAGCTATGATGATGGTCGGATGACCAGTCATAGCCAACCTACACACAGTGGCTTCCATGTTGAGGAGAGGAGGGGTAGGGAGAGGACAGCAATGGAAACCTCTTTTGTAATAATATATAGCGGTGCCGCCGAAACCGTCGGAGTTGGGCCTATCGTTGCGAGTAAACGTGTACTTAGGAATAGCGTATCCCCTGGAGCGGTTTGGAGTAAGCCATGTCTCCTGGAGAAGGAATAAGTCAGGTTCTTTGTTCTGAAGGAACAGTTTAATCTCGGGAAAGCTGGTGCTAAGGCTGCGAGCGTTAAAAGATACTAGGGATAAGCCCTTGGGTTTAATACGACTGGACGCGGGATTCGCGGGTCTAGACATTATAATTTACTTATTTACGAATTTATACAAAAATAAAAATAAAAAATAAAAATTAACAACGAACTTAGGAGCGAGTGATGCTCGGCTAACGCGAATAAACGCTCTTGAGGAGAGCGGGCGGCTCGCAGTTTGCGTGTGAGTACGGAGTTTTGGATGACGTCGAACACGGTCTTCATGTCCTCAGCCAACGACGACTGAGGTGAAGATGACGAAGCGGGACGCGGCCCTACGGAAGCTACTGGAGCTGGGATGGGTCAAGAAGGTGCAGGCGGGACGGCCGGACGTTGCCTCCAAGACAGAGCCGGAGTAGGCGTCGGCTGAACGGGCTTTGCTTCCGGGGGATCCCGGTTGCGCAGCGGCGGGAAGTTAGCGGGAGTGAGCGGCGGCGCTGGTTTAGTCGCGACCCTCTTGGCGGTGGAGCGCGGAGCGCGCGGGCAACCCCTGTAGTTAGCTGTATGGCCGGACTGGCCGCACAGCACACAGGCAGGGGGGGAAGTGGATTCGGGAGTGCGAGTGCACTCCTTAGTGATGTGAGGATCCAGGCACTTTACGCACCAGCGGTGGCACTGCCCAGGGTGACCGCGGGGGTTGGGACGCTCGACGGAGATGTTCGAGAGTCCGCAGAATGTGCGAGCCTCTCTGAAAATCTCCTTCGAGTTGGGAGTGTTGGTAAGGATTACTAGAGCTAAGGGAAAACGCCTACCGCGGTTGGAGTACATCTTGTGCACTGCTTGGCCGGGAAACCCTGAGACTTAAGGTCCTCGAGAATGTCTTCGTTACTGAGTTCGAACGGGACGCCCCGTAGTTTTACTACGTTACGACCGGCAGGGGCCGGCCGCAGAGCGAGTCTCTGACTACGTAGCAAGCGCCAAGCGTCAAGTACGCAGCCAGAAAAACAGCCCGAGCCTCGCGAACCACAATCGAATTTAATCGACCGCGGTAAGCTCAGCTCTATTGTTGCTGTGCAAGAGACCGACTTAGTTGCAGCCGATCGAAACCGCCCGCAGCGTAAGCCCTGAAGAGGCAATCAGCGTATGAGTATTGCGAACGAGTTGTCGTCGTGAGATGACAATCGTGACTCAACTGCTGGAGCGACCGCGAACACGTCCGAGCGGAGCCGGACGCAGAACGGATCTGAGAGTGGCGTTTGAGTATTGATACGAGAGAAGTCGTGAGACAACAATCGTGACTCGGCAGCCGGGAGCGACCTTCAACACGTCCGAACGGGTCCGGACGCAGATCGGGTCTGTGTCTTGAATGCGTCACTTATTACAAAGCTTCTTCTATTTCACTTTATTCTGGAAACATTTTACACAAGCTACTCTTCGTTCACACAAAAACTTTTTACAGGAAAGTTGTGATATTATTTTTCCAGGGAATATCCTAATATTCCCTAGAAAAAAGTTTCGTTATAACAAATTCCCAAGTAACTTTGCTTTTTCGAATTTCTAAGACGCCGCATGACTACTTACGTGTTATTTTGTGGAGCATCGATGACCTTTGTCAATTAATTTAAACTAATAAAACAATTATGTAATAAATATTGTATTGGACGCTATTTGAAAAACGTACTTAAAAAGCTTTTGTAGACAACCTTGACTCTACTTACTTATAGTTATTTACTTCACTACAGACTAACGAAGAACATATTGCAGTATAAAATGAATAGAATCTTTCCATTATGATTAATAGTGTTCTACTACCATAATTACCCGCGCATTATAATGGACACGTCATGTCTTCAAATTGTTTCATGTGTCAGCCAATGTGTGCGCGTGATGCAGTGCCATTGGTCCTCAACTTGGCTGAGGTATTCTTAGCTATCTGACCTGACTAACATAACATAATCTTGTTATTGCTGTAACACGAAACTGACTGTTTATTGTAAAAAAAAAATTAAGAATAGTTAAATTAAACAAATTGACGTTCTTTTTTCTCAACATTCTAGATTAATGACAAATTCGTTCTTTATTTGAAATATTGTCAAAATTGTATGCGCACCGATCCTGGCCTTCACTTGGTAAGTGTGCATATAGTATACATAAATAAGCTGAAATACCAGGAAACTTAAAAAAAACTGCGAGCTGAAATCCCAGCGGGATGGTTGTCATGCGCAATGCACCTGCACCCAGGAAGTACCTCAGCTCGTAATTCCCAGCGAGAGGCACAGTCGACGGCTCCGATGCAATCCGTGCATACGCAGCCTGCATAACTTAACGCTTTACAATCCCTTTGTCCCAATACCTTACAAAATCGGAGTGAATTATTAAAACATAATTTCATCAGAAACAATACAAATTATTCAAAACAATACGTACTGGTTATATATTGTGAAAATGTAATCTTTTTGATTCCTCAAAACTTTTCTAAAACTTTGCGTGCTTAGATGTTAAGAAACAATTTTAGTTCAACTTTTGAAAATCATGATTTAAGTATCATTTAAAAAGTTTTAATTAATTTCAAATAAGTTTAAATGTTAAGAATTTTAAATTGGTTAAGTATTCAGGCAGGCTCATTTTCCCGCGTAATGTTGACGCCACGGTTGGTGCGTCGGCTGCCGCGAGCAGTGCGTCCTTGCCGCGGGCTGCGCGGTATTTGCCAGAGATTTTTCGACATTATTCAACGGATCAAGCCTGAAATTCGCAACCATGTCATTATGTACGCCATCCGCCGGCTCGGTAAGTACCTACCTTGGGTACGTATGTAGAATAAGTAATTTTTTATCAAACTGTAAAATATTTTTATGTTTTACTGATTGAAAATCTGATGATATTTATAATATTTTTGTGTAATAAGTAACATTCATAAAACAGAGTTATTTGAAAGGAATGGAAGGCAAGGAAGTTTTGTAATTGGAACATTGACCTGTATATATTCTATGAACACTGGACAGGCATTGTAATACAAATCACAACAAATTTTTTGTTTCAATTAGAAGCGCCTCTAACGTGTATTCTGCAAAGCATACTTTAAAGGTCCCGCACGGTTTTGGGCTCGGCATAGGTTACTCAAATGAAATATGCAATAGGCAGTAGTGTAATTTCATGCTGCTCGATTAGAGTAGTAAATAGAGAGTAGGCAACAAGAGCCCTCAGCAGACCTCCTGTTGTATGTTCCTATTAGCTCATGTGAAGAGGACAGATAACACGTAGACGACAGCGACACGATATTGAGTTCTACTCAGGTTGGTCTTTTTAGTAATTGTTTAAATTTAATTTATAATTACCGGAAATACATTCTGATTTATTTTTAATGTTGCTGTTTTGTAAAAATACACTGTTAAAACAAGTATATTACTTACTTTATTGTATTTTTCATAAAATACTCTTTTTTTAAAGACTACATGTATTTAAAAAGCAAAAAATTTTTTTTTTTTGTGTTTTATGTATTGTATTTCATTTATAACCGAACATAGCGCGTGACAGTTGTACATAACATTGTAGGTTAATATTTCATAAATACCTAAAACATTCTAAACCAGATTTATTTGTTATTAGGTGGTTATTATCAATGAAAAACATTTCTTGCACATTCAATGTTATTTATTGCAGAGTACAGCCAAGTGAAGGGTTACCTCTATTTAGATATAATTATATACAGAGATAAGACTCCTACAACACTGGACAGATGTCATTGATTGTCAAAAACAACAATTTGACAATTAAGAAGTGCACTCGGCTTGACAAATAACTGTTTCAACTGCACTACATTAGGCAGCAAGCTTCTGAAGAGACATTTGATTGGGAGTACAGCTACCTATGTCCTTAAATTTAGGATATATACTTCTTAGAATGTTGATATTGTTACAATCACCCAAATGGATTTGTTTAGAAGCAAATGAAATCTATCGTTTTTTCATACCAAATAACAAAGCAGTTTTACATAAGTTGTATGCAAAAAATTTGAATAATTTAATGGACAACCCTATCACTCGAACAGAGTGTATATTCTTGTTTCAAAAAACAGGCCTAGTTCAGTTCTGTTTTAGTAGCTTAGTAAGTTAGCAAATTGAAAAATGGCAATCAGCCGCTATTGGTGTGGCGGGCTATATCTGCCAGTGTCGTATTGGTGAAACACAGTAACAAAAATAAAATAAAAAGTTGCCAAAAAATTAAATTCGCTTGGCATTAAGATATTGTATACGTAAAATATATATAAATAAAATATTACACACTAAGAATAACTTAAACCAATGAATCTAAATGGTACAGGTATGAAATGCTTTAACTAAACAAACCAAAAAAAAAGATTATAAATAATTACCTAAAATACTTGCTAACAATAAACAATGATAGGCTAATGTTTTGAGTAACTTATACATATATTTACTGTGCCGCGGTAATGAGGTTCTATCACTGACCTGTATATTTTCTATGAAAACTGCATAGGCTGTGTCATATACATATACATAAAAATGACTCTATAAATTTCTTTTTTTATGAGATTGGTTGAATAAAACGAAAAATAAAGCCTGTAATAAAAGATCTAGGTACGGATACCTAGGTATTGAATGCAGTTTTTTTCACAAATCGATGATTTTACCGTCAATGCCATCTAGTGATTTAAACCACAAACGGTGGCGTTAAGTGCAAATCACAAACTAATTAGTGATGCTACGCATCAGACAAACGTCTTCCTAACTGCAACGAACCTTTTCAATTTGACTACCATTTTTTTAAAATTTAGATTGTCCTTCGTTTCCTAATTTTAAAATGACGGCATTGGATTTTGGCGTAATGCCATTGTGGCAGCGCGAAAGTCCCTCTTCTATTCTACAAGATATTTTAACAATCTAAAAAAGTAGGAAGGTAAAATAAATAAAACACTTGTATATTTATGTTTTTTTAAATTTCTATTTGATATTTTTATATGCTTTGTTTGTATTGCATGGGAGCAAATTTTTATTTTCTAGACGCGAGACATTAGTACCTTTTAATATTCTGTTGATTATGTTACACTAATTAAATACCGTTATTCTTATTGAGTAACCCAGAAAACATTTCTTCTTAAAATTCTTGTGGCTTACAAACAATTTACGCAGTTCTACTACACTTAAACCTTGTAAGTTAACACTATTAGCACAAAGACACGGTAAACACTGTAAAGGCCTATCTCAGTTCTTGAAAAATGATGGAAATTGACGTCCTTTCGCCCACTTTCTCATTCACTACCAGCACTTGTTGTAGATTGTGAAGCACCATGAATGCAAATTAATTACTATATTTGGGAATTGAGAGGTAATGTTACGGAAATTGATCAACGCAAACTCTTCACTTGTCAAATATTGAAACCTTAATGGCAGATCGAGCTGATTGATTGAAAACTAAATTAAATTTTGCGTTTTGTGGCAATCAGCTTTAGTTATTACACAATAACTATTTCTGCCAATTTCAAGTATTCATATAATATAAGTAGTTTTAACATAATTAAAACATTGAAAGATAACCTTAAACCGTACATCACTGATTGAACATAGTGTTATCATTCATCATTCACATTAAAGTGACATATGACAATTGTTCGCTCGAAAAGTAGCAACGGAGCTGTCACAATCAAAAAGTTCTAACCATAGACATAATTCATAGGTTTTGTGTATGAAGACTACCTGCTATGGTGCAAATGAAGAACTGAGGAAGTTATAGTCCGACCAAGCTCTCTGTGAAACGCTATTTTTTTAAATTGGTTATCATCCTGAGATTTGCTAGCTTTAGTACCAGTTATAGATTTGCATTGGGTTTCAATCACTTAGGTACAGAGCGCGAATGTTGTTTTGGTTGCCTAGTGTGCAGTGTTGCCTAGTGTGCAGTGTAGCCAGGGGGAGCAATGACAGACGTTTGACAAATAGGGTTGTGCTGTCACGTAATAAAAGTTTTTATTCAAAAAAACTGTAAAGAACCATGAATTAGTCGGAGGGATCGCCGCGAACGCTTCCACGGTGAAAACGCTTAGGCGCTTGTAGGGGCAGTGGCAGACGCTCAGGCGCCGACTGACGCTCTGGCGCGTGCAGGATCAGTGAGAGGAGGAGCAGGTTGGATCAGCAGGCAGGATGAGACGGTATACAGGATCATCAATGTCAGCAACAGGAGCAGGATCAGGCGTCAATGTCGGGGTTTTCAACGTGAGGCAGTTTCGGGTAGTTTCTGCATGAGGCAGCTTCAACATGAGGCAGCTTCAGCGTCAGGTAGCTTCAGCATGAGGTAGCTTAAGCGTCAGGTAGCTTCAGCACAAGGTAGCTTCAGAGTCCGGTAACTTCAGCATGAGTATGAGTTCGAGGACTTGCAGAGTTACTTGCAGAAGACTGGAGATGTTATCGGTAGGATGGCTTGATATAGACTGGAGATGTGATTTGAGATTTGAAAAGCATATTGCCAATGCAGTGAAAAATTGCTTTTATAAATTAAAAATATTGTACAGGGTGAGGCCATTCATTGCAGAAAAATTAAGAATACAGTTAGTAGAATCCTTAATTTTGTCAAAGTTAAATTACATGGATACGGTTTTTGGCCCCCGTATATTAGGTAGAACTCAGAGGCTCATACAAAGAGCACAAAATGCCTGTGCCCGTTTTTGCTTCAACATTCCGTTAAGAGCTCATGTAAGCCCGTATCTAAACAGGCACTCCATACTTAAAATGAAGCATCGTCGTAAGATACATCTAGCCTGTTTACTTTTCGGCGTCGTCAAATATACCAATCCGTCATATCTGTATAGTAAGTTATCATGGTTTTTTCGTCTTAAAACGTATGGTCCCCGGCGGCAATGCGCAGCGCAGCTCTCTACTCCCCGACACAGATCTATGGCTTTTAGGGGCAGTTTTAGTTACAACTCTTATAAATGTAGGAACAATATTCCTCCGCCTATCAGGAATCTAAAAAGTATAGCAACATTTAAATTTAAATTAAAATGTTTTCTGATAGAACATCAGAGAGGTGAAAATACCCTAAAGCATGACACAAGTGCTATCTAAGTGTTTGGTCTCATATTTTCTATTTATTTATTCTCTATTTATGTACATTTATTTTTATTTTAAGTATTAAGGTACTAGTGTAGTTTATATTCTAATTAAGTGTCTTTTCTGTAAAATGTTCTGTAACCAATACTTCTTCATATTATTTATTTCTTTTTGAACATACATATAGGTAATTATTTATTATTGATGTTTTATGTCCTTCTGCATGTATTTTTTTCTATGTTTTTTTTGGACTTCTATGGACTTGCTGAGGGCAGGAGTGCTTAGCGCGAAAGCCGAACTGGTGGGGAATAACGAGAGGATGCCGTTCTAAGGCCGCAAAGGAACGCATTCCTTTGGAACCGCAATTTGAAATTAAGTATATTTTCTTACAATAGTTTTGTAAGAATCCGTGTGTAACAGGCTTAGTTTGCTTAGCAGACTCCATTGCTGTCATAAAAAAATTGAGTTGACACGATGTGTCAAAAAGTAAACTACATAAATAAGAGAAAATGGGGAATAATAAATAAATAAAATAAAAAGGATTCCAAAAACATAGGTAAGCATTACAGTGCGCAATCAGTCGGTACGTAGTCGATGAAAATAATCCGCATTATAACTAAAAATATAATTATTACTACATAACTCATATTTTTTTGCGTTGATTTATGCTAAGTCACATTAACCCGTTTTAATTAAGATAAAAAAGTAAGTTTCATACTTTTATGAGCTTTGTCTTAGTATGGGAAATAATTTTTAACATGGTTTGCGAACGAAAGAATGCTTTATCTTATCCACACAAATTCTAGTCATTAGTAGCAGTACAGCGTTAGTACATAAGTCGGCATGTAGGTCCCTAGTTGAGAACAAGCTTTCTGAAGGAAATTATCAGGTTTATTACTCACGCAACATACAGGGTGGAATTTTTGCGTTACAACCCGCACTCTAAATATTGGGGATGGCAGTTTGTACTCTAAGGAAAAAATAAATAATAAATAAATATTTCAAACAATCACACCACATTATCTAGCCCAAATTAAGTATAATTAAGAACTCGTGTTATAGATACTAGATAACGGATAAATAAACTTAAGAAACATATAAACAACCATAGATATTTTTTTAAATATATAAATATTAGAAATTAACTTAAACATACATACACATCCAAGGCTAGAAAGCAAATATAATAATATTAGGTCTTTACCTATGAAATTGCCGTTTTTCACGAAATAAATGAAGCGTAATTTTTTTATATATTTTTTATTTCTATTAATCAAAATAATCACCCATGCAATCAATGCATCTTTGCCAACGCATTGGTAGCTTATTGATGCCTTTCTTGAAGAAATCAGCTGGACGGGAGGCAACAAATTCTTCAAAGGCATTTTGTACTGCCTCTCGGGTATTGAATTTTTTTCCCGCCAAGAAGTTATCCAAATTCTGGAAAAAGTCGAAGTCTGTAGGCGCAAGGTCTGGTGAGTACGGCGGATGACGGAGAACTTCCAACCTCAACTCTTGTAGCTTGGAGACCGTCTGCTGTGCAGTATGAGGTCGCGCGTTGTCGTTCTAGGAGCAGTGGAGCCGAACGATTGACCAAAGCTGGTTGGAGACGTGCGAGCTTCTCCATCATTGTGTTCAGTTCTTCACAGTACATATCTGCAGTAATGCTTGTCCCGTTTGGCAAGAAGCTGTGATGAATTACACCCGCGTTAGACCATCAAACAGTGACCATCACTTTTCTAGGGGTAAGTTTTCGTTTAGGGCATTGTTTGGGTGCTGAACCAGGGTCCAACCAACTTGCTGAGCGCTTACGATTGTCAAACAGGATCCATTTCTCGTCACAAGTAACAATGCGGTTCAGAATTCCTTCATTTGTATGCCTGCTGAGCAGTGCAAGGCACGTCTCCACGCGTACTTCGCGCTGGCGGTCATTGAGTTCGTGGGGTACCCATTTGTCAAGCTTTTTTACCTTGCCAATTTGACGCAAATGGACCAATATTGTTTTGATGCTAACGTCGAAAGCTGCTGCTCATTCAGCCGTGGATTGAGTTTCATCAGCTTCCACAATTGCCTTTAATTCGTCATTGTCGACCAAAGTTTTCGGACGACCACGGGGTTCATTTTTCAGGTCAAAATTTCCAGAACGGAAGCGGGTAAACCAATAACGGGTGGTGCGTTCGTTTGTAGTGTTCGCTCCGTAAACGTCGTTGATGTTGCGTGCCGGTTGTGCCGCTTTGCTGCCACGACGGTACTCATACTCCATAATTACTCGAATTTTTAACTTATCCATGATGACGAAAAATGTTCAAATGCGTTGAAAACAAAACACTAACTATTAAACAAATGACGATTTTAGAAAAATAATTCCATGTTTGTCAAATAAAATTAATTTGAAATTAGAATTATCAGTCAAAAAAAAAAATATTTTCGTTTGAAATGGCCAGTACGGCAAAACGGCAGTTTCATAGGTAAAGACCTATTATATCTGCCTCTACCAGGCTTCGAACCCGGGACCTCTGGCATGGAAGGCAAGGCTACTTACCTCAACGCCAAACAGGCCGTCAAATAATATTCTTTTATTTAAAAAAAGAAGATAATCCTCATCGAACCAGCTAAAATACGAAAAACAACCCCCTGTATATTTGTGGCATCAATCAATAGATATTTTCTTAAGTTTTCACGATACATACTTTAAATAAAACACTCGAAATAATTTTAAAATTAACTAAAATATACGCGATAATATCCGGTAAAAAGTGTTTTATTTAAAATCAATCAATAGAGTCTACCGTAAGGATCTAATCTATTTAAGAATCTTGATAAACTACATGAACTAACATTGACAATATAAAAAAATTTGCCATGCGCATAGATAATGTATTTTAAAAGCAATCGCATTACTAGACAAAAATGACAGTTAATATTACCTTCAACAAACACACAAATAACCTTATCCATTTTGATTTGGAAAATTTTTTTGGAACTGCTCGCGTCCGCAAGGTTTAGCCCTTGATGCCTTGTACGTAGTCCCTGGGTGGTGCTAAACGAGCAGTATCTTCTGGTGGTAGGCTTCGGCCGTGGCTTGTCACCACCCACTAAACAAAACCATGCCGCCAAGTGACATGGTCGCGTTCATTTGGGAGGGTAGGTCTGAGTAATCGTGCTGCATCAGAGAACTGTCTTCAGCTCGTAATTTATTGGCTCACCAGGTAACTGGTTTTAGAGGGTAGCGGGTTTCGAAGAAACGGTGCACCGCTGGCCGACCGCAGGTAGTAGGGGGCCCAAGTAGTGTGCTAGCCACATGCGAAAGGCTGCCCCACTACCTCGCGAAAAATCCCGGGAGGCTTCATCGTGCCAGCTGGTGACTGGTTAGAGAGGACCCGATGACAATCCCCGGGGGGGTTCGGGCATCCCCGCAGTCTCCAAGCCAGTTCCCCATCGGTGCATTGTTTATTGCGAATAGCTTGGTTCCATTTGCAGCCCTTCACTCAACTTCTGTCCTCCTCCCTATTCACTCACACAACTAATATGAAAAATCATAAGAAGAGTAAGGTTCTACCGCGGTTACACTTCCTCTCTCTTAAAGTGCACTTCTGCAACATCAGAAGAATTCACTCAAATATCAACGATGTCCACTACTATCTTGAGACAGAGAGGCCTCACCTACTCTTCCTAACGGAGACGCATATCTGTAATCCGTCAGACTTGGCATACCTTTGTTACGCAAGGTACATCCTGGAGTCCAATTTCTGCCCAAACGCCGGGGTGTGCATGTATGCCAGTGACGAGATCTGTTGTCAGCGTCTCCGTTACTTGGAAGATCTGGACTTTTCCGTCATGTGGGTCCACATTGATACCGGCATTGACCAATTGGTCTACGCCAGTATATACCGGTCACATAGCGCAGATCGGGAGACAACGAGGCTCATGGAGTATCTCAGCGATGCAGTAGATAAGGTTCGGCAACGTTTTCCCTCAGCGCAGTTGGTGTTCCTGGGGGATTTTAAAGCTCATCACGGGCAATGGCTATACCCGTATCAGGACACTGACCACGCTAGAAGAGAGGCTTTTAAGTATTCCGTGATTCAAGGCCTCTCACAGCTTGTGCACGAGCCCACGCGCATATTGCTTAGACCTTCTGCTAACAACTGATCTTGACAGGTGCTCGGTGTCCGTAACTGCACCTTTAGGGACATCCGACCATTGCGTGGTGAAATTTGTGTCTCAGTACTCGCCGCCTGACACCCACCCAAAAGGCACTAGGCGAGTATGGCGATACAAGTCAGCAGATTGGGATGAGATGCGGCATTTTTTCGCGTCTTATTCTTGGTGGCAGACTTGTTTTACATCAACCGATCCATCGTGCTACGCTGATGCTGTATCAAGTCTGATAGGCCAAGCACTGGAGTATTTCATCCCTTACGCTGACGTATCCCTTGAAACCAAAGGTCGCTCATGGTTTAATGCTGCTTGCCTCACAGCTGAAAATCTTAAGCAAGAAACGTACAAAACCTGGGCTGACGCCCGCAGAAGCAAAGACGTGGGTTCGCATGAACTGAGGAAAAGATACAATGCTGCCGCCAAGTCTTGCAAAAAGATGATCATGAAAGCTCGCTTTGACCACATTAGCCACATCGGAGACAAGATAGCGTCATATCCTTCAGGAAGCAAAGCTTTCTGGTCTCTGGCCAAGTCGGTTGAGGAGAACTTCTGTCGCCCATCCCTGCCTGCATGCATTTCACACAAACGAGTCTCAAGGTCGACAGGTTTTTTCCGCTGGCGTTTTACATCTTTTAAAAGCCAGAGTTAAAGACCAAGATCAAGTAAAATATGTGTTACCCACTTTAGTCAAGCGTAAACATTTTATAAGAGAAATAAAATATTTGGAATATTAATTTATTAATTTTTCAAGGGAAACATACATATTTAAAACAAAAACATAACACATAATTAAACACACATTTTACAGTTATGTTTCCACAGCTTTTTTACACATATCAAGTTAACACTAGGAAACAAACCGCAAAGAAAACTTTAAGGATACAATTTACAAGTGTTTTTAAAAGAAAAAAACGAAACTAAGAGCTATTAAGATTGTAGCGGTGACGCGCTACTTAAACTGACCAATCTCAACGCGGGAACTACATCGCTATATTAACTTTTCTAAAGCGATTAGAATATATTATACGACTTTCCAACGACGACTGTGTCAAGCATGCAGACCAGATCTGCGTCCGGCCCAGTACGGACGTGTTGACAGTCGCTCCCGGCTGCCAAGTCGCGATTGTTGTCTCACGACATCTCTCGTATCAATACTTAATCGCCATTCCTGCCGCGCTCTCGAGCGCAGCCCCAGACCCGCTCTGCGTCCGACCCCGTTCGGACGTGTTCGCGGTCGCACCAGTTGCTGAGTCACGATTGTCGTCTCACGACGACATAATACTATACGACAGAATACTCTAACGCTGAGATTCGTACAATATCTCGCTTTGTCCCCGATGACTTGAGATAAGCCTCTTTGTGACTTACGCTGCGGCCGGTTTCGACCGGTCGTAACATAGTCTGTCTCGCAGCAACAACAGAGTTGAGCTTACTTACGTCTGTTAAATTTGACGTTCGTTCGCAAGGCTCGGCGGATTTTCTGGCTACGTACTTAACGCTGGGCGCTTATTACGTAGTCAAAGACTCGCTCTGCGGCCGGCTTCAGCCGGTCGTAACGTAGTCAATCCCGCACTTTCAGTGCAACCGAACTTTGTCAGAACACACTCCGTAGTAGACTCGCGTTGAGCAGGTCACGTTGGGCCTGCTAGCAGTGCCCCGGTGCGCTTCCAAAGCCTTTTAGGCTAAGGAGAAACCGGCAGACCCGATCCCATTGCACTTGGGCCTTTCCCAGAGTGACGGTACAGTGCTTGTGCGAATTAGGGGCACCAATTCGCGTCGTACCCAGCCCCCCTACCGCGGGTAGGGAGGTTTAGGTGCTAGGTTTGATAGGGAACCTAGGCATTTTTAAAAATTTATATATTACATATTGTAGTCCGAAGCCCTCCAATGGACCAAAAAGCTTGGTAAACTTTGCTAGGTCGTTCGCCCAGGCGCTCATCGCGTCGGGCGTCTCCATACCCGATAATGTTCTAACGCAGGCCTTACAGGAAACAATCGCGTCCCCGGCCCCTCAGGCCTCAACCCCGGCCCCTCAGGCCCCAACCCCGGCCCCTCAGGCCACCCAAACCCAGACCCCTCAGGTCTATAGCTCTCCCGCGTCCCCGGTTCCATCCGAGATGGACTGTGTCTCGAACACGTCCTCTCGCACATCGCAGCCACGTCCTCTCGCGCATCGCGGCGTAAGCGTACCGCTCCCGGGAGCGACTCCGAATCCACGTCTGATGTGTCATCGAACGCCGCCACCCTAACCGGCTCTCCTGAGCCCCCATTTCAATTAGTTACTAAACGCTCCAAGAAACGTTCGAAGAAAGCCGCGGTGTCTTCAACACCCGAGCCCACCCCGGTGTCTTCTACACCCACCCCCGCGCCGTTAATGTCACTGCAAGTGACCGCGACCCCACCGGCTCCATCCAAGCCATCAACGCGCTGCGCTCCTATCCCACCTAAGCCTCAGTTCCCTCCGCCCATCTTCCTGCGCGAAAAAGCGCGCTGGACTGCGCTTTCTAACTTGTGCAATGAGCACAAGATTAATTACGTCAAAGCGGCTAACGCTGGCGAACCTATGAAAATTCAAGTCGCGACCATCGACGACTTCCGAGCGTTCACTAGGCTCTTATCAGTTAGACAAATCGCGTATCACACCTACGCCCTCCCGGAGGAGCGTAAGATCCGCCCGATACTACGAGGCGTCCCGTTTGAACTCAGTAACGACGACATCCTCGAGAACCTTAAGTCCCAGGGCTTCCCGGCTGAAGCGGTGCACAAGATGCACTCCAACCGAGGTAGGCGTTTCCCACTCGGGTTAGTCATCTTGTCCAACACTCCCAACTCGACGGAGATCTTTAGAGAGGCTCGCACATTCTGCGGACTCTCGAACATCTCTGTCTAGCGTCCCGACCCTCGCGGGCACCCTGTGCAATTCCACCGTTACCAGCTTTACGGCCACGCAGCGGCTATTGCTCAGCTCCTCCCAGATGCGTAAAGTGCCTAGATCCGCACATTACGAAGGAGTGCACTCGCACTCCACACCACCCTTTACACCAAAGGCCTCATTGTACCGGGTCTCGTCATCAGACTCCAAAAGGCCGTAAACGCCCTCGGTGCATGGTTTCAAAAATGGCGCATCGATGTGAACCCAGACCAGAGTTCTGCGGTTTACTTCGACTGCAAACACCATCGTGTCGCCGACAATCTCCACGTTCGAATGTTAGGTATTCCCATCCCCTGGAAGCGCACTACCAAATACATAGGCGTCACCTTAGACCAGACGCTTTCTTTCAAGCCACACGTCGATAGAGTAAAGAAACTCGCCCGTTTTTACTTAGGCCGCCTATATAGTATGTTAGGTAGAAAAAGTAAAACGTCTTTCAGAAACAAACGTACGCTTTATAAGGTCTGCGTTAGACCCGTCATGACATATGACTCGCCAATATTTGCCCACGCCAAACCCTCCGTCCTGCACAAACTGCAGGTAGTTCAAAATCTCTTCTGTCGCGGGACGACAAACGCACCTTGGTACGTGCGTAACGCGGACCTGCACAGAGATCTTGAACTACCTACAGTGCAACAGCACCTAAAAACACTCTCAGAATCGTTCTTCAAACGCTCCGAAACCCACCCCAATCCTCTAGTTCGAGATTCAGTCTCGTATACTACCCCTGTCATAGATTCGAAGTACAAAATCGCCAGACCGAGAAACACGCACACGAACGTAGCCACGCAACTAACACTAGATCTCGAAGCCCTTCAGGCCGCAAATTCTAATTCTAATGTAAATTCGAATTAATTCAATTTTTATTTTCATTTTGAGATTATTTTTATTCTCCTTCAGAACTTTGATCACCTTCAGTGCCCTTGTAATCCCAGCGGGTGACCCCTTCTGGGCCCCGCTAGCGCGGCCTCTTTCTCGTCGCTCAGATG
Organism: Marasmarcha lunaedactyla; assembly: GCA_923062675.1. Lineage (NCBI taxonomy): Eukaryota > Metazoa > Arthropoda > Insecta > Lepidoptera > Pterophoridae > Marasmarcha > Marasmarcha lunaedactyla. The sequence goes on from OV281350.1 coordinate 5,717,254, forward strand.
AAGGCTGTGTGGCAAAAAATTGCACGAGTCATTCAGGAGGTTTTTTAGTTGGTAGTGTCTCTGGTAGGCTTGGAGCGAGTCCCACATAACCCGAAATGCCACCATAGTTCTTGTAATCGTGCGCACCTGCTCATTGCTTGCGCAGTCAACTAAGGTGCAACACCTTCGACATGCTACGCCAACTTGGATTTCTATAAATTGATACATTTCAGCTATGGCTTAGGTTAAGGTTAATCACCGTTAAATTGGAGAACTTAATAATTCTGTTTTGAAATACGAAATCAACAAAACCAGACTTTGTATGGCATATCGGTTCTGGAAATACATACTAACAATACAGGGAGGTTTGCTTAGTGCTGTGCGGAGGCCCGCGTGTCTGCTGTATCTACTAGGATAAAGATTGCAAAAGAAACTTTACCTAAACGGCAGCAACGTGCTAAAAGCCCGTGCGCAGTTGCACGAACTTGATCACATGTCACATACTTAGGATGGATGCGAATACTAACATGAGTTTTTAATTGTTTATCGATAATCAAGTTTACATTAACTTCTCAGCTTTAAAAGTCAATTACCATCTAGATAAATTTTTGAATTAGTCGCGGATGTTAATTGTTGTAGGTATTATAAATGAGAAAAAGTCGTAGTTGATGCGAGGTGATGATTTGGGATTTGTTATGTATGCCTCTATATTACCATTAGCTTACGTTATCGATTCAAAATGACTAAGATGTTTGTTGCAGATGCAATGCTAAAGCGAGACTAAGAAGTGATGATGAATTGGCTGAATAATCCTGCACGACTTTGCCAACGGGTAATAAAAGATTCATAATCTACGTCTTTTAACAAAATTCTGTTCAACAAGCGTTTAGGAGATGACTGTTCATACGTATCATTCCAGGTAGGTAATATAATAATAAACTTTGTAATGCAATTTTTCAAATAGGTAACTACTCCGTGAAGTAGTGATGTACTCATCATAACTTTTTTAGTGACATTGGTTTAAAATTAAATACTGCAGAAATCAGGAATATATAAATTGTTTTTTCAAAATATCCCATTCTTTTAGAAAAACGTAAAAAATAGATACCTCAAACTTACGTTACATACCAAATTGCTCACAAGTATGTGCCTAAATTATTTGCATGAGTTACTTTAAAATCATGACATAACCCAAGCGCTGTTATCACTCCGTTTGAAGCTAGATAATAACTTATCATTGGGAAAGTGATAGAAACACATAAGCCATGACTACGGTGGTATTACCTAAGGCGATTTTCACACTGCACCTGACAATTTTACGGTAGCGCGCGCACCGGATTTCGAACACGAATATTCAATGTTACAAAGCTTTACCCTGGGGTTTTTGTATATTATGGCAATTTTATCTCAAGCCTAAGGTCGGCAACGCATCTTTAGTCCATATAATCAGTCACGCAGCCCAAAAAACGAGAAGAAGTGATGGCGGCTCGAATGCACTTGGAACGACACTAGATGCGAGCTCGCCGTAAAATTATGACTCGCCTTCAGGATACCTCTCTCGCTCAACAAACTTTTACCCCCGAGAAAAGATTTACTTAAAAGATTTATTTAGAGGATAAAGAATTTAATATTAATTTTTGTTTTATCCAGAAAGTGTGAGGTATTTTGAGACACCAATTTAAATATATCTGATATCTGTGCAATATTAAAATTTAAATAAATGTTTAAAGATATTCATATGGAGACGTCAAGGAATAGTTAGTTATTAGTAGTTTATTCTTGAAGTATTGCTTACAAAGTATGTGGCTAAATATTTTTTTCAGTATTAACGATTTTCTTTTCTACATAAACAACCTTAAACGCGCCCAAATGCCTTTATATCGAGTGTGAGAGAGATAGATACACACATGCTTTGGCTACGAGGTTTTTATCTAAGGCGGTTTCACACTGCACCGGACACCACCCCGGTGTGTAGTAGCGCGTACCGAACCCCCTCGTGAATATGCAGTATTGGTGTGTTTTAGCCTGCGGCATTTGGATGACTTGGCTACGACACTGCCAGCCGCACTACCAATAATGTCGTTTACAATCAACACCATCAACCTTATTTTGTATGAAAGAAGTACAGACTTCACAACAGTTCGGAAATTTTACTTTTTTATTAGTACATGAATCATGACATAATAGCACATTTATTTATTTGGTAAAAACGTCATTAATGGGAAGTTTTTAAACATACGCCAAACTTAAAAATACACTACCATTTTAGAAATGTATGATAGCGCATTGTTAGATCTACGGTTTACTGTAGGTAACTTAAGGCATAATCAAATAAATAACTATCCAGTATTTTAATTGTTTAAGGTTGACTCACTTCTTACGTAAAAACAGGTGTTATGAATTTATGTTAACAGTTATTGGATTATTAAAAGGCACAAAGTAGTTGCAAATTAGACTGACGCCATTTTGTCCGTGATCCACTTTTCGTAATAAGTTTTGTTGACGGAAAGAGTCAGACTGTGTTGAAATTTCACTGAGATACACACTGAGAGACACATCAAATAAAATAGTTGTTTTATTAAAACCCAATCCTATTGACACTCCAACATGTATAATCCTAGAACTGAATTCGGTACGCAACGTTGTTACAGTATATTTGTATGAAGATTTTTTAATTTTCAGACATTCTCGCTCCGATCGCCGCCCAGTGCGGACGTGCAAGACCCCGTTCTCCGTTGTTTGGTCCCTTCCCGATATTCCGTGGCGCTCAGTCTACTGACGTCACAGTTTAGCGTGTTGGTTCCGTGCTACGGTTTTCAAAGTTTTTCTACTCCCTCTGAGTGCTATCGAAGTGCGATTTTTCTTTGCGACTAAGCCCCTTAGTCTTCAAAGTGCTGTGCTAAGTTGTGTTGTGCTTGTGCTGAGTGCAGTGTTGTGCCCAGCGTAAGTAGTCTGGTTTCAGTACAAAGGATACTTAACGGTGACAACGAATTTGTACTGAACCAGTCCTTTTATTTTTATTTTATTTCTCTTCTCTATTTTATTTATTTTTCTCCTATTTTCATATTTATTTTTATCATATCTGTGTGTTCTTCGTGTGTATTTGTCCTTTCTGTCGGTAAAGGTTGACCCTAACGCGGTCAACTCTTTACCTGTGTACCCTTTTTTTTTAGGTTTCTAGGTAGCGGCCTTCGGCGTACTACGGTTAGTTTTAAGTTATTCTCCCCAGCCCCCCTACCGCTGGTAGGGAGGTTAGCCGCTAGGATTTTGCTAGGTTTTTAGGAACTAGGCATCTTTTATTATACTTATATTTATACATATTATTGTCCTAACCCTCCCTAATGGATCCGCTAATCGTTATTAACGCGTTCACCCAGGCGCTTGCTGCGGCAGGCGTCTCCATCCCAAAAGACATCCTAACGCAGGCCTTGCAAGTGCGTCAATCGCGTCCCCGGCCCCTCAGGCCCCAACCCCAGCCCCTCAGGCCTCCAACGCCCAGACCCCTCAGGTCTATAGCTCTCCCGCGTCTCCCGTTCCATCCGATATGGACTGCGCGTCGGTCTCATCCTCGCGATCAACTCGTAGGAAGTGTACCGCTCCCGGGAGCGATTCAGACTCCGCCGCGTCCGAAGCTTCATCGGTCGCCGCCACCTTAACCGGCTCTCCTGAGCCCGCGTTCCAATTAGTTACCAAACGCTCTAAGAAGCGTTCGAAAAAAGCCACGGTGTCTTCAACACCCGAGCCAACCCCGGTGTCTTCTACACCCGCCCCCGCGCCACTCATGTCACTCGAAGTGACCGCGTCTCCGTCGGTCCCATCGAAGCCAGCGACGCGCTGCGCTCCCGTCCCGCCGAAACCTCAGCTCCCTCCGCCCGTCTTCCTGCGTGAAAAAGCGCGCTGGACCGCGGTTTCTAACTTGTGCAAACAGCACAAAATCAATTACTTAAAAGCCGCCAACGCTGGCGATACAATTAAAATTCAAGTCGCGACCGTCGACGACTTCCGCGCGTTCACCAGGTTACTTTCTTTAAGACAAATCGCGTATCACACCTACGCCCTCCCGGAGGAGCGTAAGACCCGCGCAGTACTACGGGGCGTCCCGTTCGAGCTCGCGAATGAAGAAATCCTCGAGGACCTTAAGTCCCAGGGTTTCCCGGCCGAAGCAGTGCACAAGATGCACTCTAACCGCGGTAGGCGCTTTCCGTTAGCTTTAGTAATCCTGTCAAATACTCCCAACTCGAAGGAGATTTTCAAAGAGGCTCGCACAATCTGCGGACTCTCGAACATCTCCGTCGAGCGTCCCAACCCCCGCGGTCACCCTGGGCAGTGCCACCGCTGCCAGCTATATGGCCACGCAGCGGCTAACTGCTCAGCTCCCCCCAGGTGCGTTAAGTGCCTGGATCCACATTTTACGAAGGAGTGCACTCGCACTCCCGAATCCACTTCCCCCCCTGCCTGTGTGCTGTGCGGCCAGTCCGGTCACACAGCTAACTATAGGGGTTGCTCGCGCGCTCCGCGCTCCAACGCTAAGAGGGCCGCGCCTAAACCGGCGCCGCCTCTCTCTCCCGCTAACTTCCCGCCGCTGCGCAACCGGGGTCCCCCGGAAGCAAAGCCCGTTCAGCCGACGCCTACTCCGGCTCTATCTTGGAGGCAGCGTCCGGCTGTCCCGCCTGCACCTTCCCGACCCATCCCAGCTCCCGTAGCTTCCGTAGGGCCGCGTCCTGCTTTGTCATCTTCACCTCAGTCGTCACTGGCTGAGGACATGAAGACCGTGTTCGACGTCATTCAAAACGTCGACATTACGGAAATTTCTGTTCTCGCACGCAAACTGCGAGCCGCCCGCTCTCCTCAAGAGCGTATATTTGCGTTAGCCGAGCATCACTCGCTTTTAAGTTCATTATAAATTTTTATTTTGTATAAATTCGTAAATAAGTAAATTATAATGTCTAGACACGCGAATCCCGCGTCCTGTCGTATGAAACCAAAGGGCTTATCCCTAGTTTCTTTTAACGTTCGTAGCCTTAATACTAACCTTCCTGAGCTCAAACTGTTCCTTCAGAACAACGAGCCAGACTTATTGCTTCTTCAAGAGACGTGGCTAACTCCAAACCGCTCCAGGGGACTCGCTATACCTAAATACGCGTTTATTCGTAACGACAGGCCCAACTCCGACGGTTTCGGCGGCACTGCTATATATTACAAAAGAGGATTCCATTGCTGCCCTCTCCCTACCCCTCCTCTCCTCAACATGGAAGCCACTGTATGTAGATGGGCTATGACTGGTCATCCGACCATCATCATAGCTTCAGTCAACATACCTAGTGGTACCAGGCCAATCCGCAGCGACTTTGAGGCCATTCTCGCCCTCGGCCATTCAGTCATTATGTTCGGAGACTTTAACTCCAAACATACTGACTGGACGTGCCTATCAATCAACACCAGCGGTATCGCTCTCCTCGCCATCACAAATTCACTTGACTTAGATGTCATCTCCCCCATCACTCCCACCCACTATCCCGACAACCATTCACTTCCCTCTAATATGGTTGAGGAGGGCGATGGCTGGATCCCGCGTTAACTCGTGAACGGGTGCCGTTTGAGGGTGTTCGTCGTTTGGATACTTGGGGGGAGGGAGACTTGCCGAGCTAACAGATGCAGAAAAGAATAATTTTGTATAGACATAAAGAGACTCTGTAAATTTATTTTGAAAAAAAATATACCCGTGAAGTTTCTTGCCAGTTCTTCTTCACGAAGGTTTTTTTTGAACTGGTGGTAGAATCATGTTTTATTTGACGTCAATAAGAACAAGTAATTGTCAATGTTGAGAAATAAATATTTCATTTCATTTCATTTCATTTCATTTCATTTCAACCCGAACCACTCTCCTGATATCCTCGATTTTGCAATAGTCAAGCGAATTAACCTCGACCTCAGGTCTATCGAACCTCTCGATGACCTAGGTTCTGACCACCGCCCCGTCTCCCTCGTGCTAGGACCACCGAACGATAACGCTACCTCTCCTAAGACCTTTACCAACTGGAAAGGCTTTAAAAATACGTTAGTTTCAGCCTTAGAGGCCCCGAACTCTCCACTCGCGATCTCTCCCGAACAATTAGATAGTCTGGATAAAATTGATTCATTAGTAAATTCTCTCACTGATGCTATCAACTCAGCCATCAGTGACAACAAAAAGGTTGCGAAGCATGTTGTTAGCTATCATTTTCAATGCCTGCTTCGACCATAGCTACTTTCCAAAAGCTTGGAAAGAAGCGACAGTCATAGGCATTCCCAAGCCGGGCAAGCCTCTGAACGTCCCGGCTAATCACAGACCCATAAGCCTCCTCAAGGCAATGTCTAAACTTCTCGAGAGAGTCATACTCTCTCGAATGCGGAACCATCTGTTTCCAACGGATGGCGATCCTCTCATTATTCCCCATCAGTTCGGCTTTCGCGCTAAACACTCCTGCCCTCAGCAAGTCCATCGAATCCTTGAGTATATACTTGACGGCTTCTATCCGCGTCGTTATAAAACAGTCGCGGTTTTCTTTGACGTAGCCAAGGCTTTCGATAAAGTCTGGCACAGCGGTCTCATTTATAAACTCTACAAAATAGGCTTACCGGATCGCCTAGTCAGGTTAATAGCGTTGTTTCTCAAAGACCGTACGTTTCGATTTAAACACGAAGGCACGCTTTCTGCGCCTCGTCCCATAAAGGCTGGAGTCCCTCAAGGCTCAGTCCTCGCCCCTCTGCTGTACACCGTGTACACCAACGACATTCCCATCCCGCCGAGAGGCGTCGAACTCGCCCTCTTTGCCGACGACACCACACTCTATACCAAGGGCCACAGTGTTCCGCACCTTGTAACCAGACTCCAAAAGGCGGTAAACGCCCTTGGTGTATGGTTTCAAAAATGGCGCATCGATGTGAACCCTGAAAAGAGTTCTGCGATGCGCTTCGACCACAAACGCCGTCGTCCCGCTGGCGATCCCCACGTTCGAATGTTAGGCATTCCCATCCCCTGGAAGCGCAGTACTAAATACTTAGGCGTCACATTAGATCCGACGCTTTCTTTCAAGCCACACGTCGAAAGAGTTTCGAAACTCGCTCGTCACTATTTAGGCCGCCTAAATAGCATGTTAGGTAGAAAAAGTAAAATGTCTTTCAGAAACAAACGTACACTTTACAAGGTCTGCGTTAGACCCGTCATGACGTATGCCTCGCCAATCTTTGCCCACGCCAAACCCTCCCTCCTGCACAAACTGCAGGTAGTTCAAAACCTCTTTTGCCGCAGGGCCACAAACGCACCGTGGTACGTGCGTAACGCGGACTTGCATAGAGAGCTTGAACTGCCTACAGTACAACAACACCTCAAAACACTCTCTGAAGCGTTCTTCAAACGCTCCGAAACCCATCCCAATCCTCTAGTTCGTGATTCAGTCTCATATACTACTCCTGTCTTAGATTCGAAGTTCAAGGTCGCTAGGCCTAGGAATGCGCAAGCGTACTCATCCACCAGACTGTCAGCCGATCTCGAAGCCCTTCTGGCCGCAAATTCTAATTCTAACGTAAATTCTAATTCTAACGTAATTCCTAATTCTAACGTAAATGCGAATTAATTCAATTTTATTTTGCAATTTTTAATTTTTGTTTTAATTATTGATTTTCATTTTGAGCACCTTCAGTGCTATGTATTCACCTTCAGTGCTTTGAGCACCTTCAGTGCTATGTAATCCCAGCCGGTGACCCCTTCTGGGCCCCGCTAGCGCGGCCTCTTTCTCCAATTGGCCGTCGCTCAGATGAAGGCTGAGTGGCAAAAATGCACGAGCCGACAGGGGGTTTTTAGTGGGTATGGTCCTGGTAGGCGTCGGGACGAGTCCCACATAACTCTGGAATCGCGCCAGAGTATGCGTCAGGGCATTTTTATCCTCCTGCCCTTCCCGCGGAGGGGAACAAAAAAAAAATTAATTTTCAGTCCAGTCTTCTGAAGATTTTGTTTATGGGATGATCTTCTCAAAATACACAGAACATGGCATTAAAATATGGCTTCATACAAAATCTCTTAATATATTCGTAATTTATAAAACTGTCCAACTTAATGTAGGTACTCCAATCTCATGCAAAATTTTAGCCAGATATTTGTAGGCAATAAATACCTTTTCATTAAGATAATGATTCAGTTTAGAAAAATATTGCTATTTATGTACCTGCACCTCATTTTAAGGAATAAGAAACTAAAAATGGCTACCATATGGTGGGTCCATATTTTGACCCCACATGTCACATATTTTTATCGATAAAATAGTTGTACTACTAGCCACTGAAGTTTGTATGTCGTGTCTTGTCTGTATGTTTTATAATCTCCTGTGAATTTTTTATATTACCTAAAACTCTTTTCTGCAAGGCACAGCGGGTTAGATATAAGACATAAAACAACGATCAAGGAAAAATCGTTAGGTCTCATAATAATCTATTTATTTTCTATTTATGTACATTTATTTTTATTTTTAAGTATCACGGTACTAGTTTAGTTTATATTCTAATAAAGTGTCTTTTCTGTAAAATGTTATGTAACCAATACTTCTTCATATTATTTATTTTCTTCTTGAACATACATAAAGGTAATTATTTATTTTTTGATGTTTTATGTCCTTCTGCAAGTATTTTTTCTATGTCTTACTATACTTACTTATGTTTATTGTAAGAACTTCCCATTTTTATATATTCTCAATTATCACGAATAAATGTTTTTGAATTTGACTAACTTTACAGTAGTTTCAGGTATGAAAACACTGTGTTATTGAAAGCTGCCTGTTGTGTATGCTCAGACACTGGACAGGTTTTCTCATAAAAGTGACAGCAAATTTTTTGTTTCAGCGTAAAACGCTGTCGAGCTCTGAGGAAGTAAACTGAATGAAACACATTACGAAGATTTCAAATGGCTATCCAGATCTACATACATTTTCACTTTCTGTAAATAATTTAAGTTGTTATGGTAGGTAAATTGTGTAAGTATAAAATGTAAAGAAAATTTAATAAGTATGAAATGTAAAAGAAATTTAATGAGAATGAAATGTAAAAGAAATTTAATAAGTTCGAAACAATAAGCTTTTTGCCATCGTCGCTACACACTGGCGAGGAGCCAATGGCCAGTTCACAGCCACGTAGGTTATGTTATTGCTTATGTTATGTTATAAAGAAATAGCCGAATTTTACTTCTGTAAAGATGCGCTCACACCGAATGAAGACGTTTATTTTAAGTTGTCAATTTTAATTCGTTATACACCATACCCCCTGGCCCCAAACATCTGCAGCGCGACTTGCGATGCGATCTGCGGCCAGCGGCGAGCGGCGAAAACAATAAATAAGTGCTACGGCTACCGGAGACGCGCGGAAGTCGAGTGATTCGCGGCGGCGGCGGGTGGGTCGTAGATGCCTAGTTTACACGTTAAAACTAAATTTTTACAATATTTTAAGTTACTTTAAGATAGAAGAACATCTAACTGAAATTCTTTAAATGCTTAGAACGGAGTGTAAATTTCAACAAACATTTTCTTTAAATTTCACTTTAGTAATATGTAGTTTATATGGATATTGTAGTAAGTCAGTAGAGCAACTAATAAGAGAGTATATACATGTTTCTGACTGACATGCGATGTTACGTAAATTGTTGGATTTTCAATTTCATTTTAATTCTTTATATCAGATTCTCATATCATTTTAATTACTTTTATTTTCTTATCACTACTGTATTCCTGTGGTATATTTTAAAATTTTCCTATACTAATCCGGGAATGAAATAGAAAGTTTGAGATTACCTACGCTTTTTAATACTACAAAATATTAGGTAAATAATTAGCGTACAGACAAAAAAAACGTCGTATACGTGAATGACAACAAAATGGTTATCTGATAGATCTGTCTTAGAGGTGCTTTTCCATTGGCGATGCCAGAAACCGCGTTTGGATTGATGAGGATTGAAATATAAACGGAATGCTTGCGGAACGGAATCTTCTTTACCAAACCGTTGGGTATTTGACTGTTGTTTTTCTGTCATATCAATTCTGCAGTGATTTTACTGACCCGTCACAGAATTGATATGTAAAATGAACAGCAATTTCAGTAATAAACTCACGAAACAACATAACATATTACCGTTCAATAATTGACTTTCGCGATTTTGGAGTGAACCGAAGCACCGGTTTCAATTTGCGTTTCCGTGATTTGCGTTGAGAGGGAGATATTAATAGCAGGTTCAAAGGCTTTGGAATGATTTCAAGATTTTTATTGCAGTGAACAACAATAAGAATAGTTTGTGATTATCATATTTTAAAAGTAGGTTTACCATGATTCATGATCATGCCACAGATTGGTCATCACTAAGAATATCAAAATTTCAACATAATGAATCCTCGTCGATCCATTTCTCACCTCGCAAATGGAAATTCAGCTTCCAGGTTATAATGCCGTTCAGTCGAAGTTGTTGGCTTGTTGAGTGTCTTGGGTTTTTAATCTAATTATCGTCAACATTATCGATGCTCGGGTGTTCCTCTTTGGGGCGTAGGTTAAAGGACTCAAAAAAGTATGCAAAATTTCTTTTTTCAAGTCAAAGAGTGTCGTTGCCTATAAATTATAAGATTGTATATACGTTACAAAAAAAAAAATAGTAATTCTTGTAAATATAAAAAATTTGTCAGTAATATGTTTTTCTATTTATTCGCTACTAAAAAGCGCATTTATTCTAAATTAACTATTAAAATAAATTTCAGTAAATTGTACATACTTAATAATTGTATATAGCGTCGAGTGAACAGGTATCTCGTGGATAGATGAACACCTTCGTCTTCATCGTCACTATCCATCATCATCTGGTGATATAGAAGACAAACGTCTCTTCCTTTTTCCATAAAAAAAAACTTACTCTAAGATTTGTCAGTGATGGACCGTCCTTAAAACTATTAATTAATCAGTAGTACTTGTAAATTATATATTTAAAATTACGGATAACGCAGTCGGTCTTTTGTAGAAATAATAAATATACGTAAAACATCTATCAAAAATCAAGTTTCTAAAAAGGAGACGTTTCATTTTCGGCTAGCGCGATGTACATGTAAATGTATGAAAAAATGTGGTAAACATACTAAAAATATTTAAAAACTATACCCTGCATTATGTTCTACTATGGATTAAAAAAAAACGACATATCATGTGGCCACACCGAGGTGACCATACTTCGCATTGTTGAACGAACATAAGAAACTGCATGCTTGTATCACTGAGTCTGTGACAACTTGTTGTCTTTCTAGCCTGTGGTTTGTTCTTGGTTAGAGTCGACTGTATGGTTTCAATAATTAATATACACTGCGGGTTACGACTTACAAAAATATTTAAAACAAAGATATAAATAACATTTGAATGACTTTGCTGGTGGTTTAATGTTCGTTGACAATAATCATAATCATTTTGGCAAACTGAAATAATCAAAATATCCCTATACTCACTACCAATTACTAATAAATATTAATAAATTAAGGTGTTTGCTGTTGTTTTATCAATGGTAAATAATAATAACGGTTATAGTACAATAATTAAATGAAACGAAAAACTCCAAAGGAGCTTGTAAATTGGATAAGCCATAAATTGGAGTATAAAAGTAACAACAGACTCAATAAAATATCAACATGACAGATAACGCCATGTTTTCATTATGTGTAGCTGATTGGATTTGAAAATGTTTTCCTAAGACAAAACTAAATGCAATTGTGAAATATTGGCATATATTACTCGTTATATTTATTATTGCAATCCTAGAAACAACCATCTAAAAGCTAGCCAAGTGCCCCTATAAAATTGAAATGTCTCCTTTGTTGATTAAACTCTTTTTTCGTTGATTTCAATAAAAAAAAGGACACGTGTAATGAATAATTTAAAACATTCAATTTTCAAACCTTAGAAGCATCTACAAAAATATATCTTCTATAAATATTCTGTACCAAAATAAAAAAAAATCTGTAATAGGATCTTGTATATACTATTTCATTGTAAAAAAATGTATTTCTTTGAAAAAATAATAGAATCCTAAAAGAGTTCCCGTAGAAATAGAATAACTTAGTATTAATATTCGGTTTATTGATACGATTCTACGATACTGCGACATAAAGGTACTCTATAAAACCTCTCTGCAAACTGTTATTCTTTTGGGACGTAGTTTGAATTTAAGAGTTGTCTTGACTGTGACTTCCTGGAATGAATATGTCATCATTTCTGTGCCTTCGATTTCCATTCCTTTCTGCGACAGTGCAGCTCAAATCAGCTCAATTTTGCATGTTATCTAATAAAACATATTCACAGACGTTATATTAACCCACACTTATGGCGGGAACGTAACAAACAAGAACTGACGTAGTACAGGGCGAACATACGCAACCTGCAAACGTTGTCGTGTAGCTGGCATATCATGTAATATCAACTACAATTGATATTATCAGTATACACGGTGATTATTTCTAGTTAACGGAAAATCATTAGTCTCTGTTCAGCGTTTGATTAATTTTAGTCGGATTTTTAGTAACCCAATGCTTAGTTAGGTAACAAAGCTTTAGTGGATACGCAACCTCGAGCTCAAGGGGCAAGCCCAGTAATAGCATCTTTAAACACATTCGCTAGTAAGGACACAGAAGATCAAATTGTGACGTAAGTTGACATTTTTATAATATCCGTCCAACATGCAAAGCAGGGTTCCTTAATCGCCTAAGAAAGCTTTGGTGACCATCCAAGGGGTATTATTATACCACCTTATCATTTATGTAACTTTCAGCTTTATTATTAGACAACTTATTGTCTGTAGAGAGTTACAATAAATATCAAATAACACTGATTGAAATTACTATACTGGGTTTGACACCAAGATGAAGGGGCTAATTTCATATATAAATTTTTTCATCATTGTTGCAAATATATATCTACAAATGTACAAGATTATGTCAACAATTTGCGAAACATTTCAAGAGATTGTCAAAGTTATTAAAAACATTGTATAGTACCAATAATACTTCAAAATGTATCATTAAGCCAATATTATTTTAATGTAATATTTTTGTTAAATAGATAAACACAAAATGATGAGCTGATATAATCCAGTGTATTTTATGTTTCTAATTGAAAATATCTTGGAAATCGTATCAAAAAACGTTGAGTGTGATATTATTTTCTAGCTCCAAATATTTCTATAAATATACGTATAACTAATTAAACGCTTAGGATTATTATTAAGATTGTACATTTGAAAGCAGGACAAGGAACTCAGGGTTATTAGGTTAATATAAGCATTAAAGCTTCCACACCGTTTTGAAGACGATTGCACAGTGGCTAAGGATCACTCGAAGAACAGAACACTTGCAATTTATACCTTTGAACGTATTTTATGCCAACAATAAAACGCAAACATGGTCTCGATTATAAAATCCAGATCTCAAACAAAATTGACCTAACATTTTATTAAAACGCAGAAAAGTTAACACCAACACCAGCTGTCTGTTTCAAAACGTATTCCCACCGTGCTAAAGGGGGTCCCTCGTTTGCAAGACGGGTCGCCACCGCAACACCCTTCGGCTCCAACAGCCGTCGGTCCGTCCGTCAACTTGACCACCACTTCAGCGTGTTATTTAGTGAGCTATAAAAACTTCTCGATGAAAAACTTCTTTCTGACTCATAGACTTGCAGTATAACTCGTTACCTAACTCGCTGAGTGGTTTCGAATTTGTGCACGACGTGCAGTATCGTATCGGTATGCTCACGTGTTTTAACGTTTTAATAATAAAAAAGATAAGTATTTAGAACTTTTTGATGTTAAATCTCTAAAGTATTTCAAATCTATTTAGAATCTGTTCTGCTCTTCTAGCCGGTCTCATCTTAGCAAAAATTTTTTTGTCGATCATTACTGACAATTTTTTTTCATTTATAAATAAAAGCACGTAATATTTTCATTAGAGAATAATTCATTAGCTAATCAGGCGTATCAATAAGACCTGTAGTTTGTTATTCAAGAATTCATTATTACATAATGTTAGGCAGTACCAAAATCATAAAAATGACCTGAAATATTCCGGTCGTTTTTCAATTAGTATAATTCGAAAATGATATTTCTGAATCATCTCTAAATAGTCATGTTATAATAAATATAATGGTACATAGTAATGTTAGATAGCATATAATATAAAACCAACAAAGAGCGCATCTTGTACCTTTGTCAATTAACTTTATTTTTTGTACAGGGTGATTCGCCGTAGAAGATCTGAAATATATTTATTAGTAATGAAGGTACGTGTAGTAAAAAACCCCTCTATAAATTACTCCCCTTGTTTTGCAGCACTATTCATACTTGCACATTGTGACACATCATCTCTTGACTGAAAAAATTAAACATCGCACTACTGACATTCTAACAAGAATAAATAATATGTTTAGATTTTGAAAATAACTATAAACCTTAATTTTCTAATCAATTCCAAAACAAAAGAATGTTTATGATTACAGACAAAATTGATAAGCTATACGTTAATACTCTTACTTCCTGTGTTGGTGAAAGCGAAGCCCTGTACATTTCAGCAATGAAAATATATTAAAATTAAAATATAATTTTTATTGAATGTAATGCTAATAAAATAATTCAAATTCCTGTATGTAATAAAAATATTGTATATATTCCAGATAACAATGTACTACTTATATTAAATTATACCAGTTTAGTACCTATACGTTTGCTGTATTAATAGGCTAGAATCGTATAGATAAGAGTTTAATGTGTACATAAACCTGATATCAAAAATGTTCGCAAGTAGCAGTTTCGTAATGTGTAGCTTAACTTAATAGAATTACCAAAACTGTACATTCGACGAAATGCTTGTGAATGATAATAATAAACCAATCCGGTAAATTAAATAGTAGCGAGTAGAAGTAGCTAGTAGGATATTCTATTGTGTACAAACGATTAGTCGCAGCTGGCATTGTGATAAAAAGTAGACTATTTCAAAGTTCTTGTTAGAACTCATTCGTGTTTCTTCCTTACTTCGTCAAATCATCTTCTTTTCTCGTCGACTACTTCTTTTTCACTCTATCTCGTCAGTCTTTGTCAAAGTTTCTGGATGCGTCTTTAGTTATTAGATTTTTATTAAAAGACCCATTTGTTAAGCGAATGTTAATTAATTAACAAAGGACAATTTATTTTTTATTTATTTATCATTTATTTACAAATATTACAGAATCATATTAAAAAGCATCTAAAAACCACAAAGGTTTAACCTAGTGCTATTATGTATAGATTATATTTATTGATCTATTTATTTTAGGTAATATAATACATACGTTTAGTTTATTTCTTACTAATTTACTATCATTCTACATTTTATTTGTTAACAAGAAATAAAAAAATAATCTTATTTGCTCTTGTTATGTAATTTTTTTTGTAAAATTGAATTATATTTCTACAGTATATTGTGCACTACAAATTATTTATATAAAAATCTTCAAGATTTTATTTAAAAATTTATACATTTTATTTTAACGCTTTGAACCAGCTCAAACGTTTTGTCAATTTAACGACGCAGTTTGCTTGCCCTAACCTTTCTTTGAGATGTTGACTCCAGAATTTGTTTATTTAAATTACATGATTACAAGTTTTTAACTTGACTTCTTCCTTGGTCACTAATGTAATTAAATATTTGATTTGAATATTTATTTTATTAATAACATATTAGAAACGAGTGTTAACTAACTGTGGCAAGACGACAATACTTATAAATTTTAAAAAAATATCCGAAAGCGGGGTTTACGTTTACTAATGATCTTCTATTTTTTAATAATTTTACCGTCTTTTATTATATTGCAAATGCACAAAAAATTGCACACAGTAACATCAACCTTCATGGAATAGTAATAACATTTACTATTTTACTAATGAGTGGATATAATAATTATCTTAATAGAGGCATCTATAAAGCCATATATATCGACCTGAGTTTGTACATTTAACAATACGAAATAAGTTATGGCATAGTTTTGTATACCAAATCATAAAAATGACCTGAAATATTCCGGTCGTTATTCAATTATATTTCAAAAATGATATTTCTGAATCATCTCTAAATAATCATGTTATAGTAAGTATAATGGTACATAGTAATGTTAGATAGCATATGATATAAAACCAACAAAGAGCGCATCTTGTACCTTTGTCAATCAAATTTATTTTTTGTACAGGTTTATTAACTGTTTAAGACAGACACTGTTTAAAGTCAACACAGTGTTGTGGTGAGTGAATCTTGTGCTCGTTAAGGCTGTGATAAGGTTTTCATTAGTATGTCTTGTCATCGGCAAATATCTTAATAACTGAACACCGTACATCGCCCGATCATTTATTCATCTATTCATCCTTTTGACAGACTATTTGACCAGTCCCTGTTCTAGGATGCCACTTACCATCAGGTCAATCTATGACTCGTTATCTTTATTGTAACTTTATCAACACATCACATATCACAGTGGCATTGTGTCACTTATCTTCAGTTCGTATTGACGAAACCATCAACTCATGATCTCCACCCGCACAAATCTTCACTCACGACGCTAGGCTGGGTTGCCAGCCATAGCCTTACGTTCCTTAGTTTACACAATCATGAACCTAATTCACCCGTTAATAAGGTTTTTGCCGATGTTACTATCCATCAATGGTGCGATTATGTAACAATATTCGAAATTTTTTTATATTTCGTTTTTGCATATATAAAGTGTTTGGAAATAAATGCAATCAACTGTAATTATTTTATTTCATAACCAAAATTACGCAAAGATGCAAAAATAAAATTCAATTCAAATTGCTTTAAAGGTCAGAAAGCTACACGTTAATAATTTTTTTCAGGGTTAGTAAATTGATACAATTTAACAATGGTCTATTACAAAATCGCACCATTTGTATATTCCCAAAGAGTTATCTCAAGGAATATACACTGTGTCAGCAAGAAACAATATTATATATCTATAGTGCGTAGTGCGCTTCAATATCAAAAAGTAAGTCCAAGCACTGTAGATAGGACATAATAAATTATATCATTCATTCATTTACTCAAATATTAAACTTCCTTCATTGTAGTATTTTCTTCAGCTAAATAGTATACAATTTAAATTATTGTATATTCAGTATATAGTTAATTAGTATAACTTAAAATAGTAAATTATACATATTGTACACTACAGGATATGTATTTATAATCTCTGTAGTTTTCGAAGTCACGTAGTACCAAAACAAAGAATATCAAAAACTTACAAAAGGACTTATTCGTTACAAACTAAAGAGCTTAAAAGTGAGCTTAAGTATTTATCGAACTTGTTATAATCACGGATATTATAAATGTTCTTGTCAGTTTAACTTAGCATTTAACTTTTTCTAGCAGATATGAAAAGTCGAGCTTTTTCTTCTGGGAAATCTGAGCGCCAATCACAAAAGGTGCTTTTGTACATTTGACGTAGTCCTTCATGTATGTTACATCTATAATGACATATAACACAATACAGTACCCGTATGGCTATTATATGTATCTGATATAAGAACTATAAAATAGTAAAAGAAAAAAAAAAACAAAAAAAATGTAAAAAAAAATAGCTTAGTATGTTTTTAAGTCTTTGTAAATAATTTAATATTTTAAGTGAACACGTTTAACCATAATTCAATTTAAGCATTCATAAATATAAAATTTATTATTGTTGCTTTTGCGAAATCGCTCATATAACTAACAAACTATCTAATTCACTTGTAAATTAATCGCGCCATTGCTTTTGAAGTATTAAAAGTTAAATAACTCTTACATACATTTCATCAGTAATTTGAGTGTCCATTAGTTACGTATTCGAAACACTAAATAAAAAATAATACTAACTAATATTGATAGCTTTCTTGCACATCTCTACAACACTATTGTATCAGTTATATGTATAGGGCTGATTTTTCAATCGTCAGATAACCATTATCTGGAGAATAACTGTGACATTTGACAACATTTTCCAAAGAAACTATGTCAAATTCTCGAAATTATTTTACTGGTAAACGTTATCTGAGCATTGAAAAATCGGCCTTTTAGGAAAACAGTTACAAAAGTGCTGTAAAATATGCAATATTAACCAGTATTATTTTTTATTTCGTGTTTCAAATATGGACCTCGGGCCTGCGTTAAAAAGCGTCTGGGCAAAAATGGAATGAAAATGCACAAATGGGGTGAATATCATACCCGTCTTGAACTGATGGGCCGTCGGATGTCATGTCTAATATCGACATATTGCTCGGAAAAACTGTTCAAATTGGAACCCTCGAAGCAGTGAAAGCTGGAGAAGATGATTTTACTTCCTAGTTGCACCTACATAAGGTGAAACATTGTGTCTAGCAATAATCGGCTATTATGCAATGTAACGCGATTTACATTTTGAGTGATTTAATTATTTATAATTCTGTAAACGTGTGGGTAGTTCGGGTCATATTTTACGTCAATTTTGTATTACAATCACCGTCCATTTGTTTTTACGCCAATAGTTGTCCTTTGGTTAGCCTTTGTTAGCTAAACGTTTGGTTAAATTTATTACTGACATGTAACAAAATATGTAAATATTTAAATAGTTATGAATGTTATAAATAGGGAAGAGCAGGATACAAAGTTACTATTGTCGTTGTTTCAAAACGAGATAAGCTTAGCAAACCAGGGCTGTTATAAATTGGACATAGTTTTTAATAATTGTAGTTGTATTACAATATTTTAAAAACATCATTTATAAAGGAAAACGATTATTTCAATGGGGTCATTATTTTATTTGCTAGTAAATAAGCATTTTATGTTTTATGCTTACTGACCATTCGATTAAAATATTAGTTTTGCGAACAAGTATTCAGATAATTAAACTTTTTTATTATAAATATTAATTGATTTTTTTCTAATAGTTCCTGCAATTTAGAGATGTTATCTTTTAATATAGGGGTAAATTATTTCATAGTTTTTTTGTTTTTTTTATCTATGATTATATCAACAAGATATTTAGTAATTTTTACAAAAAGCTGCTAAAAGCAGGTAAAAAGAAAAAAAAATGAAATACGTATATATCTATTTATTAAGTTCAGAAATGGTGTATCTTAATTATTGTTTATAAGTAATTTAAAGCTGTAAAAAAATATAAATAGATGTATATCAATATATATTTAATAAACTATATATAATATAGTATATATATATAGTAATATAGTAGAAACAACCATATTTAGATATCTGGGGCGAAAGCAAAAGTAATACAACTCAGTACAAAATGTAACACTCTTCACATGCAAAGGTTGAGTGAAAATTATATTATATTAGGCATTTTGTATTGTTTCGTTCTCCTGACGAACGCCAAAACGTCTTTGCTCCTAACTCACGTTAGGAGAACTCAACCAGCTTGGTGTGTATAGTCCATTACTCTCCAAAATATTCAGATAATACTGAGGTATATCAATGGAGAAGATCCGAAAATTCCGAATTATGTAATTCCGAATTTGAATATCCCAATTTTTTTAATTCCGAATTTCACAATTCTGAAAAGTCTTAATTCCGACTATTCAAAAACACGATTCTTATTTTACCAAAATTCATAAATACGAAATTTTAATTTTCCGACTTTCATTAGTACGAAGAATTAAAAACCCGCTGGTTTACTAGTCGGAAATATGATATGCAGAATTTCAATTTTCCGAAAATTCAATACTAACATTCAGATTTTCATTCAGATTTAAAACGGGTATATATTAAAAATTATAATCTAAATCTCCTGTGACACAAATTAAAATTAATAAGGCACATTTTGAAATCATACAAATTAGGCGCGACGACGAACGAAGCGAGGAAGAGCAGTTAGTCTGTATGAAGATAATGCATGGCGTGCATGGCGAGCCCGGCGAGCGCAGCGAGCGTGCCGCGGCAGCGGCCGGCGGAGCTCTAAAAAGGGATTTGCATTTCAGTACAAAAACTACATACTCAAGAATACAACAAAGATAACTCGGTACAAAAACCTAAATAAACTTTCTCATTTCTAGCTGACTACTTGAATGCTCGAACGTATAAATTGATGTGCTCATGCAGTTTTACAAGGCGTTGGTTATTGCAACTAATATTATTCGGAATTTTGATATTCGGGATTCGTATTAATGATATTACGGATTATTAATAATTCGGATTTTTTTATGGTTTGGTATTTTCAAGTTCGGCATATTGATTTTCGTAATTATAAATGTTCGGAATTTTGAAGTTTCCAAGAAGGAAAATTCTGAATTATGAAACACGGAATTTTCATTTTCGGAATTATTAACCATTCGGTGTTATAAAATTCGGAATTTTGAAATTCATGATTACGACTATCGGAATTAAGTTTTTCGTATTTATGTAATGTACCCATATCAATGGGTATCCTATCCTTAAACCATTACTATTTATCTTTGGAAAGTTGCTGACTACCTAATATTGAGTAACTATAAATAAATCTCGTTTTCACGATACGTTTAGATCCAGTTGGACCTATTTTATAGAAGTTCCAAAAAGTGGTAGGATATCGGATACAAAACTTGAATGAATATCGGTAGCAACCCAGTAGCGCGGCAATTCCACCAAACTTTTGGCCACTTTGCCCTGTGTATATAACTAGTAATTTAGTTATTATTATGGTAATAATATACAATAATAGTCGTACCTAGTAATATACATTAATTACTTAAAATTTTACCGCTAAGACGAATGCCATTATGAAATTAAATATTCGTCTAAAATTATTGTCCTTGCTTTAATATGTTAGTATATTTGTACATACACATGTTTGACGTCAAGTAATGTTATTAATAAAATTAAAATGAACTCATTGGTTTATTTAACTCAGGGATTGTACAGTAAATAAACTAAAGCTATTAAAATTTTGACAAAGGTCCAGTCGAATGAAATAGGAGTAAAACAATTCAGCTACATTTAGGCCAACAGCTACACCGGTAACTTTAAAAAAATAACCTCAAAGTATAAATTCCAAAAACTGTATATATACATAAAGCACAACTGAGCTTGTAAAATTAGTTTGTATAAATTTTCACAACGAAACACATTTTGTCGTTTTAAACTTTAGCTTATAAATGAGAAACTTATGCTGTTTGTGTAATCGGAGAGCTTAAAGCTAACTTTTAGCTAGAGGATAATGTTGCAATCTTAAGGAACGTTAACCTATAATTACGTTCGAAGCATATGTTTACTTTGCGATTGTTTGATAGATCAATTGTTACACTCCCTACTTGAGCTTTTATTAGAACTTAAATAAGAATTTGACTCGTTTAAGATAGTTACGAATATAAAAAAGAAAGTAAGTCAGCATATGTGGGCACATCTCTTTTCAGAGAAAGGCAAACACTCAATTTTAACTGATGATTCTACATTGCTCGGTAGAGCTTTGCTTAGATTAAAATGTGTTCTATACCTATTTGATAAGATGGTACATTTTCACGACATAAGTATATCAGGGACATCTTGTTATCAGATGCTGTTGACAAAATGGATTTGTTAGATAATTTAACATCATTTTTAAGATATTAAAAAAAACCCAATCACTCAACGAACTTCATCGGCCACAACAATTTGAAAATACGTAATGAAAACTAGTTAAGCTAGGATTATTGCATGGTAGATGTAAGCCGTGGTGCGACCATATCTGGTTTTTAATGTATAGCAGCTGTGGGTGTTGACAGTGGCTGTCAACATATTTGACAGTCGACTGTATCGACGATATCGACGCACCATTGGTATTTCCATAGCAGCCAGCATGCACTCCATAACTCCTGTTCGAGAAATCAAGTGTTCTTGTTATTTCAAGTCCCAGTATGATTTCCAAAAAAATCACCGTCAGCTGTAATAACTACGGTAAGCCATTATAAATAATTTACTGCGTATGGGCAATCGCCACAGCATTTTTGAACCTAGAACCTAGAAAGAATAGCAATTCAACGTAAATAATGCAATAAAAAGCCTTATTAAAATTCTATGTAAAACTGTTGAATATGACTTAAATATAACAAAAAAGTAGTATTCGTTTTTATAGGCATGCTTACGTATTTGAGGTGCATGCTGGCCGTTTCTTGTTAGATTTAGATTCCCTTAGGGTAGAACAAAAAAAGTACTAGATGTTATTTAGATGTTAGTGCTAAGCAAGTAATGAGTATTGGAACATATCAGTGCGCTTAGACGATACACAATTTTGGCCATTATATTTCTTTCTGCTTTTTATTTAATGATCGAACCAATACGGTGTCAAAGTCGTGTGTACGTCTACCTTCATAAAATTAAAGGTGTCCGTTAGGCTTCACACTGCAATACGAACTAAATCTTTCGGATAATTTCTTAATGCAACAATAAGAAAATAGTTAGTGTATATAATATTTGTTTAAATACGACCCTGTTATAGCCACTGTCACACAATTATTTCAATAAGGCTTACTTGCATAGACCTGAGTTAAATTTAAAGCGGAGTTAGCTTGTCGGTCAAATGTTTCTTTGCCGCTCTCAGTTTATATTGGATGTAAGACATAACATGAATTGGCTAACTCCAAGTTCAAGTATCCGGAAGGTCTGCCTAAGTGGGTTTTAGTAACCTACGAAAGAGTAAAACACCTTTACCAGTCATTTACACGACCACATGCAAATTTCAAGAATGACGTACACTAAACGATTTGTGAAGGTCGACTTACATTTGACAAACACGATTATTTCCATTCAGTAATAGAACAGACTTGTACTTAAAGCTATGACCAATAACTTTTGGACCCTGCAAAATATAAACGAAACTTGTATTATTACTGACTGATTAAAATTTCTTAAAACTGTAGAAGCTGTACCAATTTTATGAAATTCATTCAAATCTACTATGTAGCTTGAGAATCTGTTAGATTCTAATTATATTTATAAATAAGAACAAGTAGACAATGTTTTTATTTAATATCTTGAGAAATTGCAGCTTAATTTAAAATTAAACTATAAATCAAACCCCAAAATTTACTTACGAAGTAACTTTGTGTGCGGCAGCTTAACAATAAGCGTAAACGGGATATTACTTTTGAAATACGAATGTATAGTTCCAATTTCTCAAAAATGTATCTATAAAATGTGATATTTTGTAACAGTTTTAAAACGCTCAACCCTCTAAAATCAGCCTCTTTATCCAGCAAGACTTAACTAACTCTTTGTTAACTAACAAAAAACGAACGTCAATCGAGAGCTAATAGCAGACCGAGTTAAGAGATCTCTTGTTACTTCGGTTATTGGTAAAATTTTATTAAAGTAGTTTAATTCGAAAGGTCGTAATATTTTATGTTGATATTGTTAGCCTTTTCATATTGGAGAAAATAAAGGGTTAAGAAATCAATATAAAACTACTGTAAAGTACTTCAAATTACTACAAATTTATTAACCTGTTTAATTTAGATATAAAAATAATATTAGCCATAAATATATTTAATAAATAATGATGTATTTTTGATGGATGTATCTTTCTAAGCAGTAATTATGTAAGCTATTTGGGGTTTGCAAGGCTGTTTAAATATGATTTTCATCAAATACATAGCCTAAGTTTAATCGATTTGTATGAATTCTATAGATTTATGAGTTTTATCTCATTTTTATAAAATAATAATTTAGAATCATAATGCTAATTTCAATTATATAAATACCTGTATCAACCTGTAAGATACTTACACATCTTAATGTAGCCATTGAATAAATCCTATTGTGTGCGCTACATGAAAATAAAAGCATTATTACTTATAATACCTGTTATGAAAAAAATAAGAAATGTTGTTTATTTGGCAACGAATCGGTCGAAAAGGCTTGTTAAGCCTGGAAAGGTCCCCATTGCGGTATTTATAAATAATTTAAAACGCGTTTCCAAATAATTGGTGTTTTTTATTTATTAAAATATAATTTTAAAAAAACTTTTGTAAAATATTATCACAGTACGAAATTTAGGTTACTTATTATTTTTCCTTATTTCGTTAAATCCAAGCCTTGCAACCTTATTTATTATATTAATATTCTTGACGAGGCTTTAAATTAATCGAAAGGTTCAACTACTAGGAGCTTTCGTTTCTCAATAACTTGTGACATTAAATGAATGTGTTATGTTTTATGACGTAAGTTAAAGTAGTTTTGCAAGTGGGAATGCCATACATGTCAAAACTTAAGTTACGCGAACATACTCAGCTCAGCAAATCTTCCACTTACGATGTTATGGTTATATAAGATTCAACATGTCATTGTTGTATGTCGTTTTTTATTGTTAGAATTATTTTTGTTAATTATTAAATATTGATTATTTAAAAGCCTCCAAACTGTGTGTCTTAAATGTTACCCAGTGTTGTGAACTACGTGTTGTTCTTGGTATGTAATAAATGTTACTTGATGGAAACTGCGTTTCATTTATACCAAATTAGATCAATAGTTAGTTCAGACCCCTTGAAAACTTCGTAGGAAGATATGGCCCATGTTTCATCAAAGTAATTTGCCCTTTTGGAGAAAAAATTTTAAAATTGGTTCAGTAGTTTTATGATTACTCACTTACATTTACCTGGACAGATTAACTAATCTTTTCCCATAAAATTGTATGTTACCACTCAAAATATATATAATATATATATTATATATACTAATGCGAATTGCTTTTAAAACGGATGTTAATAAATATTTCATTATTTTAAATTGCCAAATTGTATATAATTTTTTTCATTTTTCGTCGAATATTCTAGTCATATTATAAAATTACAGTTTTGACAATATTACGGTTATATGCACCACACTGTAATTGACAAAAACCTAGCCTGTACAATAGTGTTTATGGGTACGAACCCTGGTAGAGTCTTACATTTACCTGACGAATATCAGTAGATATTTGGACCTTGTTTTTACTATCAATTGGCAGGCGTTTGTCTTCCATCTCACCTGGTGGAAAGTCGATGAAGACATAGATGATACTTGCTGCTCCAAGAGGTACCTATTCATTATACACTTGAAAGTTCCATGGTCATATTTATCTGGTAAAACAGACGCAGGCAAATCGTTCCACTGCTTGGCAACACGAACAAAAATGAACTGTGAGACCGTTAAGTTTGACTTTTCGGTACGCCGACCACAAACATGTGAAACTTCTGTCTGCGCCTGGTTGACTGGTTGAGGAAGCGGAAGGTTCGATTAATTGGTAAAGAGCATCTGCGCAATCTCCAAAGTACAATCTGTAAAAAACCGATAGACTAGAGAATTTGCTACGATGCTTGAGACTTTGCAATTTAGTAAGTTCGTCGTCCTTTATGAATCCCCGGGCTCTCCACTCGACACAGTCCTACGCTTCAAGTTGGTACTTTGCGGAATCAATCCAGATAGCTTCGCACTGCAGCAAGACCGGACCTGGGCTGTGTACGGGTTAAGCAGCTGTTCAGAATTGAATTACCACCGGACCTTTGCGATGACCCTCAATATTTTGGAAGCTGACATGGTTTCAATCTGTCGAACGAAAATGAGTTTCGACGTGATGGCCATGTCTAGGAGCACAAGATGGTTTGTAATCGTTACAGAGTCACTTTGGAGTTTAGCGCTAAGTTACTCCACGTGATATTTCCATTTGATATATTCATAGAGCCTCGGTTGCGCAGTGGTTAAGGCGCTCGCGAGAAGCTCAGGTCCCGGATTCCACCCCGTAACTATCAAATGTACCAATGAGTTTTCACTACTTAATTACATAAAGCCTAATGGTCCAGCGGTGATGGAAAACATGGTGAGGAAACACATAGACCTAGGAATTTATTTCGAAGGTATGTGTAAAAGTTTGCAAACTCGCGGTAAGCAAGCGAGGTGGAATATAAACTGCGTGAAACCACCCCTTAGTTGGGTGAGTATGACGTCCGTGCGTGGGGTTACTAAGGGTGTCGGGCGATACATGGATCATCAAAGCAAGAAAAATACTTCAAATAGTTTATTTTTTATTTTTATTTATTTTTTTTTATTTTTTTATTTTGGCAACAAACAGTCATGCTTAAACTACAGTTTTACAAAAATAATAATAAAAAAGGTTCACAATAAAAGACCAACAGTGCCCAAAAATAATCAAAGAATTGAGTTCAAAAGTGGTCAACAAATTAATAAGAAAAGTAATGAAAAATACAGAAAGAGAGAGATCAAGAAAAAACGGGTCATTTAACAAACGAAAAATACAATAATTCATATTTTATAACGAGGTTTAGAGTAACGTCAGTTTCAACTTTTCCTTAAAATATATAAGAGATGTACAGAAAAGATCAATTTCTGAGAATTCCCTATTGTAAGTATTGGTGGAACGATATAAATAGGAATTACGAGTATAATTCTTATTACGTCGAGGAGGTACAAACAGTGGTAGACAACGTGAGGGGCGCACAGGGAGACGAGCACGGCCGGAGAACTGAAGCCGGCCGAGTAGTTCTGATGAATCTATACCTGAATTAAGTATTTTGAACAAGAGGGTAATATCAAACATTTTTCGCCGGTTTTCAAGAGTGAGGAATTTTAATCTATTTAGTGTTTCATTATAATCTTCATTAACAGTGTTACAGCGATAATTAAGTGACTTTATAAACTTCTTTTGGATTTTTTCAATTCTGTTGATGTGTTTATTGTAATTGGGGTTCCAGACGGAACTACAAAAGTCTAAGATGGAGCGTACAAATGTAAAATAAAGTACTTTTAAGGTATTTTCATTTTTGAACGGTTTGCTAATTCTAAGAATGAATCCTAATCTACGAAAAGCTGAGGATACTATATGATCTATATGGTTAATAAATGACAGCTTTGAGTCCATAATAACTCCTAAATCCCTAATTTGTGTTACTTTTTTCAGAGGTCTATCATTGATGTGATAATCGAAACTTATTGGTTTTTTTTTGCGAGTATATGATATAGAGTAACATTTATCAGTGTTGATAATCAATTGGTTGGTAACACAGTAAGTGCTAAGCGCATCTAGATCATTCTGAAGTTTAACACAATCAGCCCGCGAATTAATAATTCTGTACAGTTTTGTATCGTCAGCGTACTGTAAGTGCTGACTGTGTAGAAAGATATTGCCTATGTCATTGATGTAAAACGAAAACAGAAGGGGTCCGAGGTGTGAGCCTTGAGGTATTCCAGAAGGCACTGGAAGGAATCGAGAACAGTATCCTTTTACGCATACTGCTTGATTTCTATTTTTGATGTAGGATTTTATCCATCTGAGAAGGCTGCCGTGCACACCGGCTGCCGCTAACTTGTTGATTAATGTATTGTGATTAATTTTATCGAAAGCGCGCGAGTTTATGTTATACTTAAGCTGAGGAGTCATTTTATGGATTTGTTGTATTGATATAAAATGTTATGATATAAGTTATTTTATCGTGCTTTTCATATACAGATCTAAGATTGTTTTAAACTATCGCGATTATCTTCAATACAATTTAATGAATTTACGGGATTCTTACCACGGAATCTTGCAACAGCATCGAAATATCGGACGCGCGAAATAAAAATCGAAAATCGTGGTAAGAATCCCGTAAATTCATTGAATTATAGATCTTAGATTGTAGTCCACTGAAAACTAAAAGCAAATTAATTGGATTTTGTATAATTTTTGTTCGTAATTCAGCGATTGACGTAGTGTTTCTTAAGAGCACAGCACTAATACGTGCTGTTGTATATAATTTGTTCAAATCTCAAAGACCTATTATTCTCACAATCAGTGAAATTATCCAGGAATTGGAGACACTTGAAGGTGAGCCTGATAGTAACGCTGATGTCACCTTTACCGAAAATGTAGTGAACTTAGACATTTGCCTAGGTCATAACTGCGGGTCCAGGTAGAGATTATTGACTAATACTTTTCACCAAGTGATGATGATGAAGAATACAGCGTCTCATTAGCTCAAGTAGGTCATCGTCAATGTCAAATACTAAGCCTCAAGATGTAAGTTACAATAAAAATATGGGAAGCACTAACGGATCCAACCAGAACATTGCTTTATATCCTACATAATATTCATGACTACATATAACACACACTATCGGGCGTCCTCATTCGGTGGACCGTGGAAATGTAAAAAAAAATTAAGTGCGCAAAATGAAACACCGAGTGTTCAATTTAGTGTAATTTGTAAAGCTGAGCTTCGCGCGAGTTCCAATAGTAGTCGATCAAGTGAAAGTGGGTAGACAGATACTTCTGCCTCTAACTGTCAATGCCAACTACTTACATTTAACAGTTTTCATGATAGTGGCTCTTCTGACAGTTCCTAATTTTGGAAACTTGGAATAAAAAATTTAATAGTCAAAAAAAATCAAAAATCAAAATATTTTTCTTCGTAGGTAATTCTTTTACGTAGTACATGCGTAGACCGAGAGAAAAAAAGCCGATGGAATAGTAAAGCGTCTCGTCACTCTTTTGTCAACATTGTAAATTACATGCAATAGGTAATAAAGCATACATCTTGACTACGACATGAAAGTAACAAACACAAGACTGCTTTTATGTGTGCTAATGTTATGCCTCAGCCAAGCTGTTTACACAGTATTTATATATTGCTTTTCAGTAACAGAAAATAAAACAGCCTGCTGAGACCTCAAACCCATGCCCTTTAGTATTTGCTTTAGTATGAACCTATTTGAAATAAATGATCTTGATAGTTTTCTTGAATTTATTGAAGAACAGATATTGAACAGATTTCGGAATTGTATTATAACAACTTATGACATACCGATAAATAATTTTTAGCTATAGCCAGCCTATACTTGTTGTACAATATTTCAACACCTCCTACTATTTCACGAACCCTTTTTGATGCACGGACGCGTAATCTAGTTGCTTAGGTAATCGGTGACCGGGACAAAGAATCAAGTCCTTTATGCGCTAAAGACTAAAGAAAGAGTGTAATTTCTGAGCGAGATTGAATATCCAGCCCGGTTGATCAACTGCAGTCAACCGGTAGTATTAACAACACAAAAGCAGAATAGCAATTTCCGGCGTCAATCCGCACCTGTACTGCCGATGACACACTTCAACAGTCTTATGGGCAAGAGAGATACTACAGGTACGGTCTGCAAGGTAAGTTGGTCTAACATTGAGATCTCGAACTATACGGACTCTTATTAAAAACTTAGGAATGGAGGAGTTGAATAACGGTTATTGATGACACATTTCAATGATTTGATTTAATTTGTTGATCTTGGAACGAAAAAATGAAATTCATTATCTTCTAATGAATAAATAGTCTTTATTATGTGATATGCCAACAATGGATTAAAGTATTGGACGCTTTGCAAAATGTGATATTGAGCAACTAAAGCAACTTTTGCTCATAATTGTAAAAATGCTTCCTTAATTATAAACTCGTTTTAAAATCATGCAAAATGTTTTCCCTCTTGAAAAAAGCAAGAAGTTAAGCTGTAGGTCGAGCTTAGGGGTGCTTTGTAATAACATAATGACGTCACAACTGTAATTACCTAATACAACTGTAATATTACTTTGGTAACGATAGTAGACATATGACAAAACTTTTTTTTTGAGAGTTGGACTCGTATCATACAATAAATGACATTTTATGTCGAAATTTTTTCCTTCATGAATTTTTGGTTTTTCAATTATTCAAACAAAATGATTCATCTTATTTTTGTTAACGTCACCAAAACATTTGTAAATTTTATAAAATTAAATGTCGTCAAAGTTTAGCTTCGCTGAGGTATAGCAAATGAGCTTTTATAGCATTTTCGACTACTTATTATTGGAAATCAAGCTCTGGATTGAAAAGTGGCAAACAATTGATAAAACTAAGATTTAAATTTTCAAAGGACTTACAATATGTTTTTAATACCCCTGACTCGGGCGCCGGAAGTCCCAGGTTGGAGCCTGGTTGGGGCATTCCTTTGTGTGATGAACACAGATGTTTGTCCTCAGGTCATGATTGTTAATATTTGTATAGATATGTTTTTTCTGGGGACCCTACAGTGCAATACAGTTCACTGTATGGTCATCCGTAACAAAAGATCTGCCTACTTTGGGTCATACAGTTGGCGTGTTTGTCTGGTGGTTTATTTATAATCTCTGTACCCTACGCCCTAAAAAAAATATTTACAGAATATATTTTAGTGAATATGCAAATGGTCTTTTCAAACTATTACGAGTAGAACTGCCCCTTTCCTACATCGGAATATTAGAGGCAGGCGAAGGTTTCATCTTTTTATTTCGGGGACACCGAAGAGTCC
The DNA here is from genome assembly GCA_923062675.1 of Marasmarcha lunaedactyla. Classification (NCBI taxonomy): domain Eukaryota; kingdom Metazoa; phylum Arthropoda; class Insecta; order Lepidoptera; family Pterophoridae; genus Marasmarcha; species Marasmarcha lunaedactyla. Next base: position 5,747,565 of record OV281350.1, read on the forward strand.
CACTAAACGATTTGACATGTCCTATTTGGCAAGAGTTTCCAAATTATGGAACGAGCTGCCTGTGTCTTTCAATATAATCCCGTCGCTTTCAAACAGAGAATGCTGAGATCGAAATAATATATGCACAATGTAGGAGGATATCCTGTCTGAGGTTGAAATCTAGCACATCCTTCAATACGATGCATTCCTGAAGGTATAGTGTGTGCTGTAACGTCATATGCTGCTATAACTTGCCCACGCGATTCAATTTACTGCCAAATATGGTTTTGCTGAGTAAATCATCTACTGTTTACGTTTATAAGTATCTAATAACCCAACAGTGTTTGAATTCAGTTTATATGAACATATCTAAACGTAACGGAATTACTTGTAGTAGGGTTCTGTACAACCTGTTTGGGTCACTTCTCTGTTGGCGAGTTCAACGCTTTGCACGGTCTCTTAAATCTCAAAAGGGCTCATTTGTAATTAACAGTTCGATTTGTCGGGGAGTTAATTTCACGTTTTCCCCCTGAGGCAGAATTTGAACTGGCATCGCCTGCTTGTCCCCCTGATAATTTTAGACATTTAGGTGTTGCGGTCGACGAGGTGTGCACTGGTAGGTTCCAGTTTATTTCACGTGGATTGCTAAATATCTCAGGCATTTGTTTGATGGTTTGCTTCAGAGCGTCCTTGTTATCGAATACCTGCGAAGTAAAACGGCACGTATTATACGAGCAGTAGGAATTGTTGCAATAAATATGCTTTCTGAAACTGCCGGATCGGCCTTGGCAGCAAGGTTGTCTAGTGCGTAAAAATAAAGGACATCTTCGTCATGCCATTGTTTTCTATCGTAAAATCTGATCAGGTGGTTTGTGTCTCTATGAAACTCTCGAGTCAGCTTCAAAGAAACTTCAGAGTCAAAACGTAACGTTGCCGCGAGCGCGGAACTCAATACTAAACAATAGTATAAATTTGTTTTACTGACTTATCTTATATTTTTTACCTAGCGAACCTTTTTAAAAGAACATCTGCCACATTATATGCGCGTGTAAGGCAAAACCGTCACGGTGCGACGAGGAACTAAAGCAAGCGTCCTAATAACAACAGTGAGTAAATTAAAAACAGTCATGTTCTCAATATAATAGAGATTTAATCAACCTGTGGACGCAGCCACACAGCCAGCGCACCGGATCCAATATCCTGTTTATCCTTTGTGCCGGCAGATTGCATCTATCAATAGAGTACCGACAGCAACCTCGCAGAAACAGGTATTAACAACCTTTATATAACAAGCGCACATCTTTGAGCTGCATGATTCAAATAATCGGAAATGTCAAGTTTAATTAATTTGACAGTTAGACTACTTAAGTTTGAATTTAGTGAGGTATTTTGGCTTTGTTTTGGTTGCATAGAATAAACTTTTTACAATACAATCAAGTGTGATGTTGGTTTTCAGTTCCTGGAGTTTTAAACGAGTTTTTGACATTAAATTGGTAATCATAAATTGAAAAAATCTAAATTTGATCAAAAATCCGAAACTGAAATTTGTTTACCAACTGTTATACGAGGGTAAGAGGCACCGCTATTTAGAATTAACAGAATATAGTTAAGCTTAGGTGTGTGTATATTCATACCCTTCTGGTGTAATATATACAATTGTTATATACTTGGTTTTAATCATACCTAAGATCAAAAACGATAAGTTGACAACTACCTACGATATTGTTACCTGTGTGTCAATAAAGGGTAGGTCACATAGAGGCACCCTTCAAAACATTTGAGCAGACTACAATTACTACCTGTAGCAAGTTGATCTCGTCCGTAACATAATCTTTTGTTTTGGCCAATTAGTGTGAGTGTTCATCTATTGATCTTTGTATTAGTATAGACAGTAATACATTAATAATATTAGTAAGGCTTACATTACATACATACGTGGATCTAATGAGGGATTTTCTGACAGCTCCAAAAAAAGTTAACAATAATACGATACGTGCGCTAGTAGACGCTGGTCTCCGATAAACATAGGTTCGTATTTCTGTTAAAATGTATTTTTATTTACTCTTACTACTACTACTTTTTAGTAGCCTGTGCTTCTTGATGACATTCGGACTGGCTTTCCTTACCGCCACCTGTCGAGGTAACTGGACCAAATTTTTTTTTAAATTTGGTTGGGGAAAATCTCTCATTACCCAAAAAGTTTTAACTTCCTTTGTGTGTTACTCTCGGATCAGTTAAAATGGCATGTTCAATACAACAACAATTTTATTAAGGCTTTTGCATTGCTCCTATAGATATATGTATATTACAAACAGTGCAGTGAAACACATTTCAATTCTACGTACTATTAATTTCGTTTGATGGATTCATAATCCGATTTGCGTGACTCGCAATTTTGTAACAGGCATTTCGTAGCTGTTCCAGGTATTACTTTAATGTACTCCGATAGATGTAGCAAGCAATTTTGTTATATTTGTTACTAGGGAGCGCATCTATACGCCATTCGTGGTTTTGTTTTTAAATTAATTTAAATAAATAATATATAATTTATGATAATTCATAATAAAAAACTGGAACCTTTCTGTGGAATTCCAAGAAGATATATATGGCAGAGCTACGCCTTTGAAAAACAGAAAGCAAACGCCTCTGGACCGAAGTAGAGGGCATGAAATACTCCACCTGATAGAGAGATTTTCGAAATTCTATACCAGGGAACTACTATGAATCAACAGGACCCAGCTGAGAACTTTAGTGCGAGCCCTGACAGGTCACTGTAAACTAAAAAAACATGTGTTCAACTTAAGCTGTGTGGAGTCTACGTGCTGAAGATTCTGCAATATGAAACGCCCTACTATGTCCGTGCGTTGCACTAGTACAGAAACGATCCGCCCACAAGGACAAATATGAACTGGACGCCTCGCCGGGCAGATCGGAGGATCGCCATGAGGATAGTACTTCGCTTCCTGGACTCGATCGGAGTACGCATAGATCTGCTAGGTCGCAGTGTGACACGGCGCAATACAGAGTGACCACATGGTCCCATACTAACGAATAATAATAAAATACCGGAATTCGTGAAAAACAGAAACATATTGTAAGCAGTACGAGAATAAACATGTTCCGGCCTCTTTAAAATTGCACATGACAGTTTTGTAACTATTTATCTAAGAAAAACGAAGATGTTAGACTTTTATCCAAATAACGAACTTTTATCCTGACCATTTTGAGCATTTTGTTATATTAGTTATATTTGTTTTGTTTTGAGTACATAAAGTTCTGTGTTAATGTCATTTTAAAGATAAAATTGGAAAAGACAAACAGTAAATTTAAGAAAGCGTACTCACATAAGTAAAGTATCTAGTAGTAGATACTAGTAAAATGAGACAGTAGAACTCACATAAAATACTTTTACTAACGCATTTGCTTCAGATGAATTTTATTTCAAAAAGCTTTTGTTCGCTCGTTATTTTGCAAATGTATTTAAACGGATTGAATTTCGAACGTTCCAATTGTTCTCTTCTAACTTTCTCTTTTAATTAAACATCCAAAAAACATCACTTGCTTATACCTAAAACAATTCTTTTGTATATTATTAGAATCAGAAGAATTAAAATTTGTTTTAGGGTGTATTCAATATGTTAGTGACCAGGGGACTTGAGAAACTAGCCAACATACCTTAGAAATTATGTCGATGTATCGCCGATTGGCCGAGGATGTGTATGCGAATAGATAAGATGTGTGAGTATGGTTCATGACCGGTGTTTTTCAACGATATACCAAGACAAATGTGCGTGTAAATATGCGTGTGCGTGTAAATGTAGTATGGTTTAAATTATTTGCGAGTGTGCTAAATGCAAGGAGTGGGAAATAAAATGGCTCCAGTGGTAATGCAAGTAAATAAACAAAGGCACTTCTTATATTTATGTTAGCTGTTCTTTGTCTATGCCTATTCTTACCAAGGACCGTGATTTCTTATTGTTTGTTAAGGACTAGATGGATACTGCATTAATTACTGCTTGACAATTAATAATAAGCCTGAAAAATATTAGAGAGGCGGAAAATCAGTGCAGTTGGGTAAACATAAATAAAATTTGAACCTAAATCAGAAAAGCCAAGAATCAGAAACAGTTATTAATTGACTGACTCTGTTAAAGGTCAATAAGGGCTCAGATACGTTTACCAACGGAATTTGGGTCTTGGTTGTGGCTTAAAAAATCTCTTCATAGAAAATAAATTAGGAATTAAATTTTCTTTGTAAACTAATCTTATTGCACTGCTGCAAAAAGCATGCGTCCGAATCAAAACAAATCATGCAACTGTACTAAACTTGCTTTCAACCGTCATTTCGTCATTTCAAAGCAACTCAAGTTTCTTGAAAATTCTATTTACTTGTTAGTTTTAATGAAAAAAAAAATCTGAAGACATGTTTTCTACGAAAAAATAACTCCCTAGATTGTGTTGCCAATTTAGGCACATTAATAAAAACTGCACTTGTAACTTACACAGACTTTTCGTGCATTAAATTCCATTATTTCGGTGAAAACTATTTGTTACTTTAGAATAACTATATTTTCCAACGGAAAATAATTTTTTGTATGTGGCTGTTAATTCAAAGGTTTTTGAAGAAATTTAACGAACAGATCTTTTCTGTACACATATGAGAATTAGAACTAGAATATTATTATTGAATATTGTAACTAAGCTGTTATCATTTACTACATACCGATGCCCTATAACACCCAGATGTACCAATGAGTGTTAACAACCTAAGAACGAGCCCCAATGCAAAAGAGTTCGTCCAGTGCCAAATATTCCAAATGTCTAATATTCGATGTAAAATTTAGATGTATAAATTTAACTTTATTAGTTCAATAAATACACAGTGGTTTTGTTCACTTAATGAAGTTTATTTTACATTTAAAAAGTAACGAAATATTTTCCTATTTAAATTAAATATAATAAATTCTTGGGAAACCATCCACGCAATAAACTTCGTTTATCGCATTCAACGGCGCAAAATAGTTCGTCTACTACTCAGTGGCGTCACCTTTCGCATCTTTTTTCTTTAGCCTTTATTCTTCATGGCATCGTTGCTACCAACTCTTCACATTGTTGTGTAGTTATTGAGTCCCAGGCAGATTAAATTTTTTCTTTAGATTGCTTTAGACCTTGCTGGATACTTGCGCAGCGTTTTGTTGCAATCGGTGAGAAATCTGGACTACTTGACGGCCGCACCCTTGTAGGGATCTGATTTCGGCTAAAATTAAGCCTTGGTTGAGCTCGCAGTGTGACAGGAAGCACTATCTTGTTGAAAGGTGAAGGTATTACGATGTTTGGGTTTGATGACGAGGGCACGATACTAGTTTCCAGAAAATATTGGTACTCTACTGCATTAGCAGTTCCTTCTACATAATGTAGACGACCCAGACCTTTTGCTGACATGCAGCCCCATATCATAACCGATCCAGGAAACTTCAGTTTTCTTTTGATACAATCCGTATGAAATGCTTCATCTTTATTTCTGATAACTTTTTTCCGTCCATCACCGATCGTCAACTCAAATTTAGATTTATTACTCCATATTATTTCATGTCACTGATCTGCAGTCCAACTTTCAAGATCTTTAGCGAATCTCAGCTTTTCTTTTTTTGGAAAGGCGTGTATAAAATCCATAGCCCAATCGTTTAACGACCTTCTTGCAGTTATTGACAGATAGATCTTTGTGAATCATCTCTCTCCACTTCAAGTTTACTTCTGCACTTTGTGCAAGTGCACTTTGTGCAAGTGCACTTCAGGTGCAGGCACGACGACTTTTTTTAATGATTTTCCTTAAGACTCCATTTTCGGCTCCGCTTATGTTGATTGAACTCTGAAGAACCAGTTAATATTTCTCAAGCAGACAAAAATATTACTCAAATAAACATACTATTTCTCTACAAATACATCTTCCAACGATTATCCACAGTACATTATCTCCTGAAGAGACGATAAACAAAAGTTACTAAAAGTTCTTGTTAAAAAGTATTCAAAATTATTTAAACGAGTTTGCAGTGCATTTATAATAAAATTAAATATAGTATTAACATTTCAAAAACTGCATGGAATATAATTAATCAGGAAACTGGGAAAGCAAAAGAACCACACACCAAATATAATTTAAAAATTAATGATATAGTGTTGTCAACTGACAAAGAAGTTGCTGAAGCATTTGAAAATTTTTTTACTGCCATCCCTGTGTCAACTACTTCGAGTATTAATTCATGTTCCACTCTTGCACAGTCACTGCTAACGGAAAATGTAAATTCATGCAATATTGATTTTATTTTTAAACATGTTACTGTTCCACAAGTTTTAAATGTATTTAAAAGCATTAAAGTAAAAAATACTGCCGATTTAGATGGGATTTCTGTTAAAATTATTGAATCTGTCATTGATGGTATAGCCCCGTACTTAGCCAGTATATTTAATGACTGTGTTGATAATGGTGTTTTTCCTGATTTAATGAAATTGAGTAAGGTCATTCCAATATTCAAAGCAGGTAGTATGTCTGACCCTAATAATTTTAGACCTATATCTATACTACCAACGCTCAGTAAGATTTTTGAAAAATTAATTTTAAATCAATTACTTTCTCATTTTTACGGTAATAGTTTAATGAATTTTAAGCAGTTTGGTTTCACGCGGGGTCGCTCAACAACCGATGCCGGTGTTGAGCTCATAAAACACGTATTCAGCGCCTGGGAGGAGTCGTGTGATGCTATTGGTGTCTTTTGTGACTTGTCCAAGGCGTTCGACTGTGTGGATCATACTACTCTACTCATGAAACTGCACCATTACGGCATTAAAAACCGAGCGCTTGCCTTGATTAAATCATATATTTCTAATAGAAAACAGAAAGTTGCAATAAATGGAGAAAAATCATCAGGATCGGCAGTGACAATGGGTGTGCCCCAGGGCTCAGTTCTTGGTCCTTTCCTATTTTTAGTTTATATTAATGATCTGCCATCGGTCGTTAAGAATCAACGCGAGGTCATATTGTTTGCTGACGATACTTCCTTCTTGTTTAAAATCAAAAGACAAGAAATTGACTATCGAGCGGTGAACAAATGCATCTCCAACACAGAGCAGTGGTTCTCAGCTAATAATTTGCTCCTCAATGAAAAAAAAACGAAATGTGTTTTTACATTGCCAAATGTCAAACAGGTAAACACAAACATTGTAGTTAAGAGCCAGGAACTGACTCCTGTAAACTCAACTGTATTTCTGGGCATAACCTTAGACGCCAAACTGCAGTGGGGACCGCATGTTGATGGTTTAGCGAAAAGGCTTGGCTCTGCCGCATATGCTGTTAAAAAAATTAGACAAATTTCAAATGAAACAACTGCTCGATTAGTCTATTTTGGTTACTTCCACAGCCTCATGACATATGGTATTCTGCTGTGGGGGAGTGCTGCCGACATCGATGCTATATTTATTCTGCAGAAAAGGGCTGTTCGCGCAATCTATCAGCTCGGTCCAAGGGTGTCACTTAGAAGTAAATTTAAGGAAATAAATATTCTTACCTTCCATTCACAATATATTTTAGAAAATTTAATGTATGTTAAAAAGAACATAACCTTGTTCAAAAGAAAAAAAGATCTGCACAATGTTAACACAAGAGGAAGAAATATGCTGGCAGCTCATAATAGCAGGCTTCATAAAGTCACTAACTCATTCATGGGTCAATGTATAGGCTTTTATAATAAGGTTCCTGAGGATATCCAAGGTCTTCCTATTGACAAATTCAAAGAAACTATAAAGGAGAAGTTGTGTGCTAGAGAGAAAAAAAATTCAATTTGTTTTTTTATTTTGATAATAATAATTATGTACTTACTTTTTTATTGCATAATTTAGTTTTTTTTTCTGATATTTATCTATGATGTTGATTTTGTAACTTGGTGATACATCTCTCCCTTTTCTTAAGCTTATATATATATGTTTTATCTATAAAATTGTTAGTCCTTAATTGGCTGTCAGTGCAAAATAATGCAATGTCCACATTTATCTAAGAGCTGTAGACTATGTAATAACGATATAAATAAATAAATGATATGTGACAGTTAGTGCTGCAGTTTTTTTTTCGAAATGGACTGTTTCGAAAAAAAAATCCATCAACAATTTTACAACTTTTAAATTTCACCGAACTTTGAGTGCTGCAGCTGGGATTCCACGGATCAAAAGTGTTCTTAACTTTTTATTTTTAGCAACGTTTTTTCAGTTTTGGACACTAAATTAGCCGATTCAGTATTCAGTATTCATTATACATTATACACATTTTAAGTATTTAACATACCATACCAATGTAAAGTATGGTATGAACAGACAGAAATTGAAACTACAAAGGGTAAGGCTTTTATAAACCTACCCCACTTTTGATAATTTCCTTTACACATTATCTTTAGTAGAAAATTATTTTCTACCTATAGGGTCCGAGTCGCACAAGGTTGTTGATAGTTGTTGATGTTGGGTTCTTGAAGATGGAGTTGATCAGTAGAAACACCAAGTCCAATTAGATTTCCGTTTATTGAGCACAAGTTAAAAGGTTCACAAGTGTTTGCCGCATTGGCGTTAAATGTACTAAAGCTATACAATTATAAAATTAAAATGAAAAGTAAAGTTAGGTAAAATGCTGAATTGCTGAACATGATAAGTTGTACGGTTTGTATAAACTGTACATGCTCCCGAAAGCAAGATGAGATTACATCAAAGGTAAAATATATTTTATATTTATAAAATTTAGTTTCATAAATTAAAAAATGTTACTTAATGTCTCCATTTTATTATAATAAGTAATTTCACACAACACTACACTTATCACTATCACTTATTCGAAATGCACGGTTGATATTCGGTGACGTCGCTTTGTCCACGCGAGCGTGGGGATGAGAAGCCAGCGGCGACCTCGCTTCCTAGTGTTATCTCGTAGGTACGGCTGGTAGTCGGTGAAGCTCTATTGCAGGTTCACTAGGTGTAGGTTGTCCACTGCAGGAGATTGGGAATGTTGCAGAGCAGCGTACCCGCCGCCAGAAGTAAATACAAATGCAAAAGATTACTACTGTAGCCAATACGTACAGAACTACAAGCTGATGCACATTATGGATAGATATATTATTAGTTGATAGCTCGTCGATATTGCTATTCTTCATTTGCTCGATTTGTTTGGCCAATAAAATGTTATCCTCTTCATTAGGTGATTTGAATATAGGAACAGTTATATTGAAAATATTATTTGTAGATGGGATTTCGACCTTGAGTACAGCTGGTTGTAAGCTTATGGTATTAGATTGCTGATGATGCGAAAACACAGTGAAGATCTCGCCCTTGATGACGCAGCCCGGCATTGCTAAGTCTCTCGGTTGTAACTTGACTCTCGCATATGATTCTTATTGTTCGTTGTCGACAAGCAAAATGTAAATAATAATTCATTTTATTAAGCTGTGTCCATATGTCAGTACATGATGATTGTTTAGTTTCACATGTATTTTCTTCTTTCATTTTCATACAAAAGTTTTCATTAGCATTCAGGTGGTATATCGGTCGTTTCAGAGCACATATGAAAGAAGCGGTGTTGTATGGTATGCATGCGTGCAATTCATATTCTGACAGTGGCATGTAGGATTCTTTCTGTAAATTTACTCCTATGTAATCATCTATGGGTTGGATTTTTGACATGGAATCATTAGATGCTTGAGGAACAGCGATTAATTTGTAGATCTCATAGTTATCTCGGGTCACTAAAGGTATTTTTATTTCAAAAATGAAATAACCTCTGGTCATCCTGACCTTGATTTTCAGAAGATGGTAGAGTTTTCTTAAGTCTGTGTGTATGTTTTCTATTGGTAATGCGAGATCTTTTGAAAGTTGTCCAGAAATAATGTTCAATTCTTCAGTGATTGATCAAGCTCAGGCTTTTGAGCTCAGGCTCAAGAGATGAATGTTGAATTTTCCGTAATGAATAGCTGTCACGGTATCTAGGAGGGTTTCTTGGAGGTTTTTCAAATCTACTAAAATACTGTTTGCGATAATCGATGTTAAAGTTTTTCATATTTTTGATATCGTTTATTTCAGTTCCCACTGTGTTCGCAGCCTTATTCATGGCGATAATATGTTGATTAAACATTTTATACTGTTTCTCAATAGTCTGTTGTATTCGTTTTAGTAAGTTATTTTCTGATTCTATTCTAATCGATGTTTGATTCTTCCATAGCGAAATTAGATGTTTTTCGTTTTTCCTGGTCATGCTTATATCGTTTCCGTACTTTTCTGCAAAATGTTCGTCGAGTACTCCAAGCATAAAGGTGGCTAAGTAGCCCACGCCATTGATAAGGCCTCGGCGTTGCCTCGATCGTGTGAACTGCTGATGTAGTAATAAGTTGTTGTAGTGATTTAACTCAGTACTTCCGTGACGTAGTTGTAAAAGTATGATGTCACAGTGGTGACGTTGCGATTACGCATGGCATGTTTGTTCTAAATTTGTCACGTAGGTATTAAATATGTTTATTCCGTTCCAGTAAGGGCTCATATCGAAATAAACAATTAATTTCCAGTCATCGCGAATCAAATGCGTCTGTAACCTTGCCAAAATAAATACTTTTACTAGCATATATTATGTTCATTAGGCTGTGGGTACTCTCCGCGGGTGCAAATAATGAGATTAGAGAGATAAGTGTAAAAATAAGATTGCATTGCCATTTTCGTGACCGTTTTGTAGTTTTCATTGTAATTTTAGGTTCTTCGGAATTTGCTGGTTGGTTTGGTTCTATATTTTCAGATATTTCTTCTACAGGAAGTATGGATAGTTTTATGATCGGACTTTTAAGGTGACCACGCGAACATGTCCCTCGTTGCCAGGATGAAGGTCGATTATACGACCTAGAGCCCATTTTCCAGGAGGTAAGCTCACTTCATGAATAACCACGATGTCGCCGATGTTTATATTTTCACGTTTTTGTTGCCATTTGCTTCGTGTAGACAACATGGTAAGATAGTCATAAATAAGCGGGTAGTTACCAAGTTAACACTTAATTCACTAGCTCTGCATATTTATTTCTGTTTAATTAGTTAATAACTGATAATTAGTCACTTTTTACATGCAATTATATGAAGCCTAAGTAGTACTACTCGCCTGCAGTGAATATTCTCCTTTGTTTCTTCTCCTTCACCGTGACACAAACATCACAAAATGACCACTAACCACTCAAATTTGCAAGAAGGCATCAACGACATGGCCAGGATGTTCGAGGCGAAAATGGCAGAATTCCAGGCTGAGCTGACCCAGGTGGCCTCTTCAACACGTAAGACTCCTACTATTGCCGCACTTAACACCGAATTCCAGGCATTTAAAGTCTTTGTTTGCAATGGTCTCTCTGTGTTGCGCGCCGAAGTCAATGCGTTACGAAATAACATAGATCGTATTGAGATGCGCTTCCGAAGCGGAATGCTGCTTGTGCATGGTATTCCCGAAGAAACCGGCGAAGACACATGCAGCAAGGTGATATCCAACTTGTCTGGTAAATGTAATGTGCCATCTCTCACTGCCAACAGCATCGCCGCAAGTTATCGGTTGGGGAAACTCCTACGCACAAATAGCAAGCCGCGGCCAATCGTAGTCAAATTCAACAATCCTCCTGTGCGTGCGGCGCTGTGGAAACAAAAGGTCGCACTTAAAGGTACTAAAATAACCTTATCCGAGTTTTTAACGAAGGAGCGGCACGAAGTGTTCATGGCGGCTCGTCAAAAGTTTGGAGTCACAAACTGCTGGACACAGGATGGCACTATCAACATCAAGACTCCTGACGGTAAAAAGTGCAAAGTTCAATCTATGGTTGAACTCTCTGCCTTATCTTCGTAATTTAGTTCACAGAAATGACTTTTTAGTTTAATGTATCCTTTTATTGCGTTTGTTTTTTGTATAATTTTTCAAGTTTCATAGTGAATTGTTTCACAACACACGCATGACACAATATTTTGTGTACCGTTATCGAATCTATTTTATTATTTCGTTTAATTAATTAATGCGCGGCGACACTAATCATGCGTCGGAGAGGTGAATTTCGACTAGTTAGTTCCATGCGAAGCGCCCGCGCGCGCCGACCCGCCTATTCCTGTTTTTTGCTTGTTATTGTTTACCTGAGCACGGACGGACAAAATGTTATGCTTGCCTCCCGACTTTCAAAATTATTATTTAAATTTTATTTAACTTAACGTATTAGAATTTATTAGATACATTTATAACTTGTATTTTTTTTTTTTTAAGCAGTGTTTTTTTAGTCTTGTTTTGCGTGTATTTTTAATACTAGTATTCCTGGGTTATTGTGTTTTGAGAATTTTGAATGTTTATTAGTTGAATTTCTGTTTGTTTTTTTTTTTTTTCTTTTTGTGTTAATGTGATTTATTTTTAATGCGATTCACTTTTGCACTGCTGGCGTGTTGACTACTTGATTATTATTACTTGTATATTTTAATACATTTATTTAACATTTTTTTTTTTTATCATTTTTAAGTAACTTTTTTTTATTTTTTATTTTATAAATTTACGTATATGTTGCAAACGATATATGATGGTGACGATAACATTTCAGATGATGGCTCTGGATTTTATAGTGCTTCATCCTCATCCAACAGCAGTTATCATAGTGCGACCGAGTCTTTAGCCTCTCAGCTGGAATCAAACTTTTTGTGTTTTCCTAAAAACTTTAACGTTGTGCATATTAATGCGCAAAGCATTCCCGCGCATTACTCGGATCTTTTAATGACCTTTTCCAACAACGCTTTAACACATGCTATTCTTGTGTCGGAGTCATTTTTAAAACCTTGTCTCTCTTCTTCCTCCGTCTCTCTACCCGGATTTCACCTTATTCGTAATGACAGAACTGGCAAGGGCGGCGGCGGAGTCGCCATGTACCTTAGAAACAATTTCACTTTTAGAATTATCAGTACATCCCCGTCCCAGTACTCTGAGGCTTCTGAGCACCTTTTTATTGAAATTGTCTTCGGTCATATTAAGGTTCTTCTAGGAGTTTTTTACAGCCCAAACCTCCACATTGATTACTTCAGCTCTTTCGAGTCGGTATTGGAGACACTGGTTCCTACGGTTGATCACACCATAATAATGGGTGATTTTAATACGTGCCTCCTTAAAAATGACCATCGCTCCGAAAGACTGCGCTTAATTGTTGAGTCCACGAACCTTAATATTCTCCCACTAACAGAGACACATCATTTTCCAAATTGCCAGCCGTCCTTGTTAGATCTTGCCATCGTATCCTCTGTCGATCATGTTAGTGCCCATGGACAGCTATCCGCTGATGCCTTTTCATACCATGACCTTATCTTCCTTTCCTACAAAATCCGAGTCCCCAAACCTAAGCCCCGAGTAGTATTACAACGAAGCTTTAATGGCATTGACAGGCAAAAGTTTGTGACTGACCTTGGCAGTATTAACTGGGATGCAGTGTTTGATGCACCTACTATTGATTTGAAGCTGGAAATTTTCAGTAACCTCTTAACCCAACTTTATGATGTTCATGCTCCGCTTCGGCCAGTTCGGCTTAAACATCTCCCCGCACCTTGGCTCACTAGTGATATTAAAGCCACTATGGCGAAGCGTAATGCTGCGAAGGTGAAATATAAACATAATCCCACGCAAGAAAACAACGACCGTTACAGGAAATTACGTAACCAATGTAGCAGAACGTGTAGAGACGCTCAACGTCGCTATATACATAGTTCTGTGGCGAATGGTAACCCTAGTAAAGTGTGGTCGTTCCTGAAAACTTTGGGTATAGGTAAAACCAAGTCTTTTCCTACACTCAGCCTTGATCTTGACTCTTTGAACCTGCACTTTGCTGAGGTCCAAACGATATCACCTAACTTGAAACAAGCGACGCTGAATCATAACTGAATCATAACTGGTAGTTAAGGATAACTACCAGTTATGATCCACATAAACCTGCTTTTTCCTTTAGGACAGTATCTGAGCGTGAAGTTGAAACAAACATCTCCGCTCTCAAATCAAATGCAGAAGGTATTGATGGCATAAGCCGCCGGATGATTGAGCTTGGCTCCGAGGTCCTCATCCCTGTACTCAGCCACATTTTCAACTTCTCGCTCCATACTGGAACTTTCCCGAACTGCTGGCGAAAAGCAGTAGTTATTCCCGTTCCTAAAACTAGTAATCCGTCACTTCCCTCCCATTTTAGACCTATTTCCATTCTTCCTTTCCTGTCCAAAGTCCTTGAACGACTTGTCTTCAAACAAGTCAGTTCATTCATAAACTCCATAAACTTTCTAAGTCCCTTTCAATCTGGATTCTGTCCTGGGCATAGCACTACTACTGCAATGATTAAAGTGACGGATGACGTTCGCTTGGGGATGTCCAACCAACAACTGACTGCTATGGTTCTCCTTGACTTTAGTAATGCGTTTGGCACCGTCGATAGTGATATCTTGTTGGCCATGCTAGGAAATGTATTTGGCTCAGACAAGGAAACGGGATGGTTTCATAGTTATCTGGTTGGACGTCAGCAGTGTGTTCGTGCTGACGGTAGGGTTTCTGGGTTTCGTGACGTCATTGCTGGTGTGCCCCAGGGGGGTGTCCTTTCGCCTCTTCTTTTCTCAATATTCATTAACTTCCTGACACCCTTACTCTCTTGTAAATACCATTTGTATGCCGATGACCTGCAAATTTATACCCAAGGCACCGTCAACGAGGTTGATGACCTAATTGAGAGAATAAACAATGATCTTGCTGTTATCGCTAGCTGGAGTCAATCCCATGGTCTTACAATTAACCCCAATAAGTCGCAGGCTATCATTATGGGTGGTGCTAGGCAGGTTGCGTCACTCAAGCAACTAACAATACCACAAATTTCTTTGGATGGTGTCATTCTGCCCATTAGTGGTATCGTCAAGAACCTTGGTGTGCTCTTTGATGCAACTCTTTCCTGGTCGGCGCACATAGCTGAAGTTAGCAGGAAAGTTTTTGCCGCATCGGGATCCCTAAGAAGATGGAGAAACTTGCTTCCTCTCAGGACCAAGGTCGAACTTGCGCAATCCCTTCTCCTTCCGATTCTGGACTATGCTGATGTCTGCCTTATTGACCTCAATGAAGATTTGCTCAGCAAACTCCAGCGTATACAGAACCTTTGCATTCGGTTCATCTTCAGCCTGCGCAAGTTTGATCATGTGTCTGAATGCCGACGCAAGCTTAACTGGCTTCCAATTAAGCTGCGTCGCGAGGAGCACGTCCTCACTCTTCTTTATAAAATACTCTTTGACCCTCGTATACCTGTTTATCTCAAAGAGCGTTTCAAATTACTTGGCTCAAGCCATAGCCTCTGCCTCCGATCAGGAACAGATAACTTGCTGGAGACTCCTCTGACTCGGTCTGGATACTATCATGAGTCTTTTACTGTGAAAGCTGCCCATCTTTGGAATCAACTGCCGTCTGATATACGACACTCCAAATCTAATAGCATTTTTAAAACTAAACTGCACAATTACCTTTTGGAAAAATCTTAGTTTGCACGTGTTTATATATAATGTTATTATAATATATATATGAGTGTTTATTTATTTATATACCTATGTATTTTGGTATTTATGCATATTTTAAAATAAATTGTATACATTTTTTTTTCTTTCATATTGGCACACTACCCCACCGTTTCTTCTTGATTTCCGTCAACACAAAGGTTGTCTGGAAGAGATCGCTGCTAGCGATAAGACCGCCTTTGCCCACCCTAGTTTTATGTTTATTTTTACAATTTTTACATTCGTGTATGAGCAATAAAGTGTTTTTATTATTATTATTATTATTATAGTCCGACTGCCATCGGTTCCAGGTGTCTTTGAATATTTTTTGTACCATATGCCATCGTGTTCGACTATCTGTTTCAGTTTCATTGATCGTCCACTTGACAAGAAATGAGATGGAGTCAAAAAGTCCATGTCTTCAGGGTCCTCGGTAAGTGCTGCTAATGGTCTCGAATTCAGGCAGGCTTCTAGTTGTGCCAGAAGTGTCGACGTCCTCAAAAGTGGGTTTTTGCTCTTCAATGACGCGTCGCAGGTGGTACTTGAGACGGCCGCCTCCCAGAGCCCTCCGGCACTTGGCCATGACGGTGCGTTGAAGTGCCATTCTATGTTCATATCAGCTATGGTAGAATAGAAGTCAGGCTCTGTTGTTTGTTTCAGGTTTATGAATTCTTGTTTTAGAATCTTGTTGGCTCCGACGAAGTTAGTACCATTGTCACTATACATGTGACGCGGAGTTCCACGTCGAGCTGCTAGTCTTTTGAGGGCTGATAAGAATGCTGTTAAGCTTAAGTCTGAGACTAGTTCCAGGTGGATAGCTTTCGTCACCATGCAAACGAACACCGCGATGTAGCCTTTGGTTGTCTTCACCCCTCGGCCTTTGTTTGTTTTCACGTCGACGTAAAGTGAGCTCTCGAAGCGGAATAGCCATATTTGCGGAAGTCTATAATCATATTGGAAGAATGCAGCGTTCAAAGCATACTAGTGTGTGCGAAATTACCAGCTGCTATATACTGCGATCTTGAAGTTAGATACAACACGTTATTTTATAGAATTTCAGTTTGAAAGATAATTTCTTTATTACATATTAGACACGTGTTAGTTTTCTTAGTTTTTTCTTCGTTAGTTCTCAAGTGTCGAGAAGGTGAAAGATATTACACGCTTATCCGAGAGGTCTCTGTTGACTCCAGTCCTGAAAGAGTCTAGGACTATACGTTTTAGATAAAACAGAAGTAGTTTAACCCATTTAAAGCCACTGAAGATATTTCTTAAATTCTTTAGAATTATTCATATTAATTAATTTCTTAAATTATTAGACAATTTAGAGGTAAGGTAATAATACATAAAACTTAAAAAATTCCAAAAATTTTTTTTTCAGTAATTTACAGGGGTGTTCCCAAGTTGGCATAATGGCTTCTTATGTGTGATATTTAGTAAAGCATGACTTTTCTATACAACACATACTGTTAAAAAAATGAGACAAATTTCAAATGAAACAACTGCTCGATTAGTCTATTTTGGTTACTTCTATAGCCTCATGACAAAAGGCATTATCTTGTGGGGGGAGTGCTGCCAACATCGATACTATATTTATTCTGCAGAAAAGGGTCGTTCGAGCAATGTATCAGCTCTGTCCAAGAGCGTCATACAGAAGTAAATTTAAGAAAAAAATATTCTTACTTTCCATGAACAATATATTTTAGAAAATTTAATGTATGTAAAAAAGAACATAACCTTGTTCAAAAGAAAACGTGTAATACGAAAAAGTTTGATTCAACTAACGGTGCGATCACATACGAGGAGATTCAGCACAAGCTGCATATTGGATCGGAAAGTGTTCATAATATTCTACACAACCATCTTTGCGTGAGTACCTTTCAACCTCACCGATGCTCAGAAGCATATAATAGTGCCATGATATAGTTCATAAATTCAAAGCAGGCTTCCTGCTGTGTTTACGATAACACAACAGGAATCTTGGATTTATCAGTATGATCCAGAACCAAACCACCAGTCAACAGTATGGCTGTTTCAAAAGGAACCAACGCCCACGAATAAAAAGCACAAGCGAGAAGCCCTAAAAACGATTCTGTCCGCTAGTTTTTTCTCCTTAACGGGGTATTTAATATAAATTCCTTTAAGAAATCAAAGTAGCATCAATGCAGGTTGGTAAAATGTTGGCCACAAGTTTTTGCTGCTGCGAGCAACGAGCGATCGAACACGGGAGTGCGAGGCCTATTGCTCCACCGCGACAACGCGCCTGCGAACTTCGCGGTCGAGGCAAGGGACTTCCTAAACACCATATTGGTAAAACGTTTGTGTCATCCGCCTTACAGCCCTGATTTGGCTGATTTTCACTAAAATTAAAAACCAGCTCAAGGAGATACAGTTTTCATTGCCAGAAGATGCTCTCACTGCGTTCGAGAAGGCCATTGTTTTATAGACGCTTGTGGAGAGTTCTTTGAAAAGATGTAGTAAAAAATTGTAACCTGTAGATCATTTTTATTTTTTTGTCAAATATTTCTTACATCTTATACTTACATATCATCAACCCTACCGTATTCATATTTTTCGTTGTGCATTGCGTAGTCGCGTCGCACGGCTACACAAATTTAATACGCAAATTCACCGGCCATGCCCTACCTGCCGAGAAGAATCCAATTTCGTAATCGTTGCTAGGTGACAGATAGCTCTAGGATATATTAAAAGGGATACGCAGCCGCGGGGAAAGGAAAGAGGAAAGAAAATAATACTGGAATATTGTTGTGCGAGTGCATTCGAGGCTTTACTTTCCTGGAAATTCTAATCGAGTTACTGATATTTAATTCTTATAAATCTGTTTGTAGCGTGGATTTTGTGATTGTATGAGTATTGTTGCGGATTATACAGGGAGATAAGAAAGTTTTAGTTTGGTATTTTTTAAATTGAAGATCGAATTTAAATTTTTAAGTTTACTTTGATGGGTAATGTATACTTATTGAAATATTAATTTATTAATATTTTTCTGCTAATTGCATGACTCTTGAGCGTCCGCATAATCACAAATTTAGTATCAGCACCATTCACTCTTAAGAAACGTACCATACGTTGTTAGCTTCAGATCATCACGCATGCCATTAGCAGACATAAGTGTTCACTACACATATAAAAATATTACTCCATGTTTCGTGGAATAATGTACCTCGGTCTTCGACGTAGTCGCACTTTTGCGGAATGTTTTCCCTTATGCTATATCAGACCCTTCATCAGACCCCTATTTTTTACCTATTCTGTTCTCAAACAGATGTTTGTAACTTTTACGCTTATCTTATTGAAGTTTGTTCGTCGCAATGAAACTAGGTGAAATATTTTTATATGTCAATTTGTAATATTTTGGAAAAAACTTTGTAAAAATTCCAAACATCAAAAGTACACTGTAAGAATAACACTATTAGTGCCCTTCAGACCGCTTTTAAGTTCCAAAATCCGCTAGATCCTAAAACATCGTTAGATGTGTAATCTGAGACTGCGAAGTCATTGTCCCTTTTGTATACCCTTTCTGGCCTAGTATGGAACGGACGTTCCATTATGAATCCGATCACTACCAACTCTCTGTGGTATCCAACGTGTCCGTGACTTGAATTTTTAAATTTGGACTTAACATGTTGCTTTTAATATATTGCATAAAATATCAAAAAACTATATAAATAAAATAAATTTTTTTAAATTCAGTAACCAAACACATCCTGACACAGCCACCACTGCAAGATGTTAGAATCTTAGGAAATCTATAAATTAATTTGAAGCATATTATTATAGTATTTATTATGGAACGTCGATGGAGTAAAAGAAAAGTCCTCTTTAACAAGCAGCGAGTTACGTCACATTATTCAAATTTATTCAAGCAATTATTTTAAATAAACTTGTGCAGCTATGCATAATTAAAGTTAATTTGCTTACATAATTAATTATTACATAATAAATTTATTTATTGATAAACTATTTAAGTAATTTTGTAAGTATTCCTTTTTTATATGAACTCCATTATAATCATTTAAAAATGTTTCTTTTGCTTGCAGAGAATGCCAAATGGCATAAATTCGCCATTTCTTTGTTTCACTATTTTGTACCATACAGTTTTGATCTAGTGTATTTATTGATTATTTCAAATAATTTATTTAAGATTTTATTTAGAGATTAGATTTGAGGTAATTGAATATAACCTGCGATATCTATACCAATCTGATAAATGTAAAACTCGCTACGGTACCTTATATTTCTTATTTATAAATTTTAAAGTAAAAAATTTGTAATTTCACCCTGTATTTCAATATTAATGCAACGAATGCGATAGTCTGTTGACGTAATATTCATATAAACTATCGAGCGGCTTTCAAAAAACAGACAGAACATATAGAAATATATATATATATATATATATATATATATATATATATATACTTGGATAACGAACAGTTTGTTACTGGAAAGAAAATTGTTACCTCGATGTTTTTACGTATGCCATAAACGTACAAAAAAAAAAACATTTTAAATCTCGTTTATCTTCAATCATTGTCTACATGTAAAACACAGTTAAATTAAATAAAAATGTAAAACTACCAGACTAGTCTCTAGAAATTTTATTTTAATTTAGCCGGGTAAAACAATTAGACAGTGTACAGTGTTAAAAGATAAGCAGGTGCTTAACTTTGTTTGTGGTAAGGTCGATTATCCGTGACCTCTTAACAACCGTGGTTCCCAGGATTCTAAAAGTTTTTTAATTCTTAAATAGTAAATATTAATTTACGGGTACCGTGACGTCACAATTCGTATACTTTACCTCGGTAAAGGTTATAGTATATTTTTATAGATAGATAAAATATTTTTTCCTAACCATATCCATCCATGAATTAATCCAGTTTATTGGCAGGGAAATTAACAGGGTTTTCATCGCAGCTCCCAGGTTTAATAATGCTGGGTTCGGGGCATATCCGTGTAAATGCACTGGATTCTCAGTATCGTTAATAAACACTAGAATTGGATATGTCACATCAAAGGGATCTGCTCGAATTGTTGGTCACTGTGAGCGCAGTACGAAATAGAGTACTTTCATTAGTAAACATTATTATGAATATACTTATTCGTCGTTTATTATTTTAGTTATGAAATTCAAATGCTAATAAAAAAAATAGGCTCACTTTACTGCTGGGTCCAACGGCCGGCTCGATAAGGGAGCTATTAAGTGCATGTGAGGAGTATGCAAGATCTCATGGCCTCGTGTACAACACCAAAAAAAGTCAGTACATGATCTTTGGGGTTGAGGCCTGAGAATGCTGCTGGGGTTACCTCGGAGCTGTAGTGCATCGGCCATGTTCGCGTTAGCAGGAGTCGATGACTACTACGCTGTCATGAGGAAGAAAAATGTGTCACTTATGTGCAGACTACGCTACAGTACTAACACGATGTTAAAATGAATCGCCTCTAAATTAGAATTACCAATATGGCAGCAATTTGTTAATATACTAACATGAATGGAATTTTTAATTAATATGATATCAAATAATTTATACATTTTTCATTCATAATCTATCCGACAAACATTTTTTAATGACACATAATTTTCTTAATAACATGTTATTTTATACATTTTGAAATACAATTTGTTTATATGGATTAACTAAATTTAAATTGACATTTTCCAGTTTCTGACATCTTATTGACATAGCAAATAGTTTTTATTTATTTATAATTGTTGTTATTATTAATGAATCAAAGTGAATATCACTTGTAAATTACATAAAAGCCCTTTACCGCCATCACAGTCTTAATTTATTATTAATTTGACAAAGAAATAATATTGAAATAAACCTGCATTGGATTTTGTGTTTTATTATAATTTTTTTTGTCGTGTGACAACGAGGTATTGTCCGTAATATACTGCTTAGAATGTGATGCTGAAATATGTGTGAATTTAAATGATAAGGATTTGCAGAACATTTTTGTAACACTAACATAGTTCTTAAGCTTTGTAATATTAACATGTGGGCCTAGTTGCCACAATAAAGAAATTTATTATTATTATTTATTCGGCATGACCGTAAAGTGGCCAGCGACCGACTGCCGGCTGTCCGCTGCATTACAATAAAATTGCCAACCTAAACAAGCCCCCCATACACCCCCTTCTAAAAAAAAAATCACGAACATATTTTTTAAAACAACATAAACTGTACAAATTGTACAAAGTTGTCATTCAATATGCCTAAAGGAATAACAAAAAGAAATTCTAAACTGTGTTTCTCAACTTATATAATTGCAATTCTTCTAAAGAAGCTAGTTAACTGTGTATAAATAGCTAATATTTTGAAATAATTTAAAAGTTTAAAAAAAATGGTAAGTAAATAATGATTGGTTCATTACCACATTGTCTTTGTATTGTACCCAACCCATTTTGATACAATTTACTTTTTTTGAAAAACTTTTTATAAATTCACAATAGCTAGTACACTAAAAGGTTGCTCAAATACAAGTAAATCAGACATTAAAATTACTTACAAAGTTTTGTGAAGCTAAATGCCTAATTTACAAAAGCAATACGATGATTTAACCCTAAAATGTAAACTAAATTAATCGTTTACTTATAACTTACTGATACTTAGAAATTAACCTACTTAATTACAACAACCTTTATCACCTCGTGGTGTAGGTTCAACTCGACGTTTCGGTGCATTTACAGACACCCGGATCACGAGTCAGTCACTTAGGTGACAGGCGACTGTAACCCTTACGTTTTTATGTATGGTCCTTATTTCTGATCTTTATTTATATTGTTTAATTTTCTTCATTTTGCTAAATATTATTGTGTTTACTTTTATTGACAATCATGTCAACGCATTTTTTTAATGACAGCAATGGAGGCTGCCAAACAAACTAAGCTTGGTACACAGAATTCTCGCAAATATATTGTATGAAAATGTAAATGATTCCTGGCTAGCAAGACTAATTTTAAAAACTTCAAATTGTGGTTCCAGTGGAATGCGAGCCCGGCTATATAAGCTGATTGCTGGCCTTAGAACGTCCTACTCTTTGCAATTTTGAATTCACCCTCAGTGCTATGTAATTCCCAGCGGGTGACCCCTTCAGGGCCCTGCTTGCGCGGCTTTTTTCTCCAATTGGCCGTCGCTTCAGATGAATGCTGTGAGGCCAAAAGATTGCCATAGTCATTCAGGGGTTTTTTTTAGTGGAAAGAGGCTCTGGTAGGCTCGGAGCGAGTCCCACATAACCTCGATCGTGCACGCGGGTTAGCATAAGATAATTTTTTAGTTCCTCCTGCCCTGCCTTTGGAAGGGATCAAAAAAAAAACTTAGAACGTCAGTCTTGAACAAACCAGTCTATTGCAAGCAACTCTAGTGGAAACACCTAAAGTCTTTAACAAGCGAGTCTATTGCAAGCGACTCCAGTGAAAACATGTAGAGCCAAGCCAGCCTACTACAAGACACTCTTGTGAACTCTTCAAACTGATGCTGAAGCCTAAGTCTTCAAACTGATGCAGAAGCCGAAGTCCTCAAATTGAAGCTGAAGTCAAAGTCCTCAAACTCATGATGATGCTGAAGCTGCCTGGTTCTTATGCTGATTCTGATACTGAAGCTGCAGCAATATGATGCTGCTTACTCCCGATGAATCCTGCAACCGAAGGAATCTGCTACCGCCGCTGCTTGCCACTGATGCAGCCTGGTCCTGACCCTGCCTGCCGCAGACCCTGCTGACCCTCCCTGCTGCAGACTTTGCTGATCCCTTCTACTGATGAAATCTCCAGCTGACGAAACCTGCTACCGACGTTGCCTGTTCCTGATCTTGCCTGCAGTAGACCCTGCTGACCCTGCCTGCACCAGAGTGCCAGCCAGCGCCTGAGCGCCCTCGCCGTCGAATCTTCGCGGTGACCCCTTCGAATCTGTGAAAGTTTATCGATCAAGACTAATACGTGACACGAACACTTGACAGTTATGAAAACATTCAATTAGGTCCATGTGTTTCTCAGAACACAGAAAGTGCTGACTGTGTCTTAAGATTTCAGACAACAGTAGCTGAAACTAACTCGGAAGCAGTGCTCGTGAAGGCTTTCAAGGTTTTCGTGAAACAATTTTGTCCAGATATTTGGACCAAATTGGAAAGTGGGCTCAAACCCCCTACAACTAACATACCTTCTAAAAAAACGGAGAGATGGGCGCGCCAGACCCAAACTACATGCGTCTCGCGCGAGCGCTGTAGCTTGCGCTCTTCAGTGGCTTTGTCTGCATCCTGTGCAAACAATTCATCGACAGTTTCCTTGACAGATTACGACATCACTACCCCCGCCCGAATACAATGAGGAAATTTCCATCTTCGCCAAGCGACAAATAAGGGCCAACTCTTCGGAATTATCCCGTGATAAGCCCAAAACGCCAAAAAAGTGAGTCCCGCTATCACCTAGGTCATCCAATCTCGCCGCTCCCGAAGCCAAGGCAACCAGTTGGCATCCGCCTCTAATTTCCATAAATTGTCCCAACATAAAATCGCGAACCCCATGCTAAAATTACCGCCATCGGTATCCGCGTGGTTACTCGTGGAACTCGGTGGAGGCTCGGGTTGTGGCAAAAATCGCTTGCGCTTTGTTCGGATTTTTGTAGGCGCTCCACATACTACGGGACCACAACACTGCAGTAAAGCTTGCCAATCGGTTGAAATAAACTTATTTCGTCCATCACTGCCACCACTGCAGAAGCCCAACGGTTCTCTTGCTCACAGTGCTAAAGAGAAAGCAGGCTTATTTGCTAATCTCTTTGGAGAATAGTCCACCCCAGTTACCTTCACTAGTCCCTAAGATGGTTATCATTTAAATTATGAAGGAATGACTCTAATGCTTACAGTGAGATGGCATTCCTGCGGTGGCCCCATGGCTCCTTAAAATATAGAAAGGTTCCAAAGTCTAGAAAGCTTGCACATGCACAACCTGTGCCAAAAACAGCCGTTCAGATCCAGTCAACTATAGCGACAGAATCGTTTTCTGACATACCTAGAAAATAATTTGCTACTCAGCGATAATCGGTTTAGTTTTCGCGGCAAACGCTCAACTGGAGACCTTCTAGTGTACATCACACACCTTTGTAGTCAGGCCTTGGAGAGTCATGGGGAGGCAATAGCCGTATCTCTTGACATTTCTAAGGCCTTTGACCAGGCACAAAGCTCTCATAAACAAACTTCCAGTATATGGCATACCATCCTGGCTCTGCGACTAGATATCTGATTTCCTGTGGGAACGGTCCTCTCAGGTGGCCAGATTTAGGACAACATCAAGGTTGGGGCTCCACCCTATGTTTGCAATCTAGACTTGCATGAAGATCTTCAGTTGCCCACCAATACTGTGTTCACGAAATTGGTGTTTAGACGCCACTTTGTCAACGGTCCCCATCATCCCTCTGGATGTATTTTTGAGGCTTTTGGCGTTGAAACTATGGGGTCCTGGGGACAAGGTGCTCATCGCCTTTATTCGGCCCTAGCGAGGCAATTGGTGAGTGAAACTCGTGACCCCAAAGGCTGGCATCTACCTCGCACAAAGAATTCCTATTGCGATCCAGCGTGGTAATTTAGCCAGCCTTTTGGCTACTTTGCCTTTAATAGATTCAAGTTTAGATTTAGTTTTTTTATTTGTAGCATATTTTTATCTTATAATTATTAATTGAATATACTTATATGTACATTCTATTAGAATTGTACAAATATTTTAATAGTTTGTAAAAAATTTTCATCTTTTATTTATTATTAAAAGTAATAAAATACTTGCAATAAAATTAATTTTAAACATCAGCACTCTATCAGTAACACCACCCCTGTCTTTACATATTGCGTAATCAGGGTTGCCAGTTTCAGTTGGATTCAAATTTGAATGAGCTTTTTTGCTTTTTGGACGTCAGCACGCAAACGAAATTTTATCGTTTTCTTTTTTTCACTACCTATTTAAACCCACCCACACACAGGGTGACCCAGGAAAGACTGTCCAACTGTTGGCTCGGTAAGGTCCAAACTTTTAAATTACCAGTACAGAATAAAACAAGCATTTATCTCATTTATTTATTAAGTTATTGCCGAAATGAGCTCAAGAGTCGAAAACCATTGAAATATTAGAAAAAGAAAATATTTTTAAAACTAAATCAATCTATTTACGTGTATTGGGATGATTCGTATTCCGCAAAGGGTACACTAACGCTGAGCAGTCATTTGACAGTCTTTTCTGGTACACTCTGAAAGTAATGTATTTAAAGATTTTATTTTACAACTCACATAAAAATTAAATACAAAACCATATAATACAATACAACGAGGCTGACTACGATTGGATACAATCTTCGTTCTCACTTCAACTCGTATTCTTCTTCAACTTCAACTTCAATAAATCGTAACATTTACTCTAGTAAGCGCTTTTACTTTACTAATATTTTCAAAGCAGGGTCACTACCAGTTACACTACAAGTCCAATAAATAATATAAAACATGTAGGTATATTTTTCTTATTTCACCAATTTTGCCTGTTGGCAGCCCTGACCGCCGCTTGTAACTTTGACAAGCCTTTGATAGCTTTTCGAGAGAACGCAGCAACAGACGGTAACTAATTATTATGTTACTTCCCTAGAATACAAAGAAACTATTTGATAAAGTTGCATTTAAAAACTATTCCAAGGAAATCATGGCAACAGGCTCTTATTTTTTCAGTTACTGCGTAGATTTATTTATTTATTTTTCAGGAAAACAAACAGTCATCTTAATCTACTTAAATTAAACATATAAGATTGTACAAAGACCAGTGAAGTTTCCATTAATTTAATTTATTTTTAATTTTTAATTTAATTAATTAATTTATTTAAATTAATTTAATAAGAAGCTCATTGTAAACTAAAAAATAGGTTAAATAAAATTAAAATTGTACTCGTGCAATAATAATTTCAATTTAGGGAGTGGGAGATGAAAGATATCGAAGTTATTTTTAAGTTTGTTGAATTCCTTGCATGATCTATTAATAAAAGAGTTAGCGGCATAATTAGTACGAGAAAATGATAGATGAAAAGTAGGCGTGTAACGAGCATTTACACGAGGACAAGCAAAACCAATTTTACTAAGTAAATATGGAGAGTATATATTACCATTTACAATTTTACATAAAAATGTTATATCTCGTACAGTGCGCCTATCAGAGAGTGAAGTCAGATTAGTTGTTTTATCGATATCTACACTATAATTATAATTAGATTTAAATTTTAAAAACTTCATAAATTTATTTTGAATTCTATCTATTTTATTCACGTATATTTTGTACTGCGGATTCCATATTGTAGTTGCATATTCTAATATTGATCGCACGAAAGTATTATACAACAAGATAAGTGTAGATATGTGTTTGAACTCTTTTCCGACCCTAAGTATAAATCCTAATATTTTGAAGGCTTTTTCTGTCATATATTGTATGTGAGGACCAAAATCCAACTTGCTGTTTAAAAACACGCCCAGATCTCTAACCAAAGAAAGTCTCGTAATAATTTCACCTCCTATCTTATAATCGAAGGGAATGGTTTGATTTTTCCTCGAAAAAGTAATGACGTTACATTTTTTTATATTCAGATTCAAGAGGTTGTCTTCACAATACTTTGATAAGAGGTCTAAGTCCTAAGAGGATAAGAGGCCTACGAGATACCTCCCAGTTTATATATACAATGTGCGGAAGAACTAACCTTGCCATTGACCGTTTTAATTAATCAGTCATTTAATGAAGGAGTATTCCCATGTATTCTAAAAAAGGCTGCAATTAAACCAATTTATAAGAAAAATAAAAAAGATGATCCCGATAACTATCGACCAATCGCAATGTTACCAACCGATTCAAAAATATTTGAAAAAGCTATGTGTAACCGAATTTATAGTTTTTGTGAAAAATACGACATCTTCGACGATTGTCAGAACGGTTTCCGTAAAAATAGGTCAACGATTTTAGCTGTATATAAATTTATCCAAAAAGCACTCGACGCACTTAATGAAAAGAAACATGCTATAGGAATAATGTTAGATATGACAAAAGCCTACGATAAAGTTCAACATAAAGTACTACTATCTAAACTATATAAAGCAGGAATCCGTGGACTAGCTCATAATTCGTTAACCTCGTATCTAAAAGACAGAGAGCAATACGTAGAAATAGAATACTTTAACTATGATAAAAAGCAAATAGAAAGTGTCCGATCATCTAGGAAAATAATCAATAGTTCAATTCCGCAGGGCAGTGTTCTAGGTTGTTTATTGTTTTTAATTTATATTAATGAGCTACCTAAAACTATACAAGAATATTGCGTTTTGTTTGCTGACGATGTCTCTATTCTTGTCTCGTCACTAGATACCATAACACTACACGATAAAATCATTTCTTGTTTAGACACAGTACAAAACTGGATGGCGGAACATAGCCTGGAGATAAATTTACAGAAGACAAAAATTATTACTTTTCACCCTCACCAAAGAAAACCACCAAATATAAAAATTAAATTTAATAGTACTGAAATGGAATTGGTAAACAATTTTAAATTGCTTGGTTTAGAAATAGACTCAAATTTAAATTGGAAAATACATTTAAATAAAATACGATGCAAAATATCTAGCTTTACTTATGCGCTCCGAAAAATAAAAAAAAACACCGACTTAGAAACTGCTGTTTCTATGTACTACGCATATGCTAATGCATGGCTAAGTTACGGCATAACATTGTGGGGAAATAGCACTGACTTAAATTCTTTATTTGTCTGTCAAAAGAAATTGATAAGGATAATAGCAAACATTAGTAATAGAGAAAGTTGCAAATCATATTTTCAAAAGTTTAAAATATTACCATTACCTTGTATATATATATTGGAAGTATGTAAATCGGTACATACACAACCAGAATTTTATGAAAAAAGGGAACAAAACACTTCTAAATATGAATTAAGGCATAAAAACAAATTGCAATTTCCAAATTCCAAACTAACATTGCACTCCACGAGTCCCCTAGCAATGTCAGTAAGGATATATAATAATTTGCCAAAAAATATTAAGTTAATAACTAATAATAAAATATTCATAATGGAAATAAAGCAAATCTTACTAACAAAATGTTATTATCATGTGAACGAGTACCTTATTGATAAATTATAAAAAAATAATGTTACCGAAACACCCAAATGAAAACTTAAATTATCATAAGTTCAAAGTTAATATTAACATGCGATTCCTCCTCTCCCCCAAAATTGCAGCGCCCAGCAGGGTCCTTAATTTTCATTTTTTGATTGTGCTTTTAATAATCAAATGTATGATTCTTGAGAAGCAATAAAGTTTGAGTTTGAGTTTAAGTCACGCTGTAAAGCCAAACAGTCGTTATATGAATGGATTGTTTTATAAATTTTATTATCGTCGGCATACAACAAAAATTGTGAGTTTTTAAATACTGATGCAATATCATTGATATAAACGTTGAATAAAAGCGGTCCAAGATGAGATCCTTGGGGCACACCAGACGGAACAGGGGTGAAAGTTGAGCAATATCCTTTTACTGTGACAGCTTGACTACGGTCACGCAAGTACTCGCCGCGTCTGGCTACAGCATACCCGATGACATATTAACGCAGGCCTTACAGGCATCTATCGCGTCCCCGGCCCCTCAGGCCTCAACCCCGGCCCCTCAGGCCTCAACCCTGGCCCCTCAGGCCTCCAACGTCCAGACCCCTCAGGTCTACAGCTCTCCCGCGTCTCCCGCCTCGTCCGAGATGGACTGCGAATCGGTCGCATCATCTCACGCGTCACGTCGTAAGCGTACCGCTCCCGGGAGCGACTCCGAACCCGCGTCTGATACGTCGTCAGATGCCGTCACCTTTACCGGCTCTCCTGAGCCCGCGTTTCAACTTGTCGCCAAGCGCTCCAAGAAGCGCTCGAAGAAAGCTTCGGTATCATCAATACCCGAGCCCTCCCCGGTGTCTTCAACACCAGCCCCCGCGCCGTTAAAATCGCTCGAAGTAACCGCGCCTCCGTCGGTCCCATCGAAGCCAGCGACGCGCTGCGCTCCCGTCCCGCCGAAGCCTCAGCTCCCTCCGCCCGTCTTCCTGCGTGAAAAAGCGCGCTGGACCGCGGTTTCTAACTTGTGCAAAGAGCACAAAATTAATTACTTGAAAGCAACCAATGCAGGCGACACAATTAAAATCCAGGTCGCGACCGTCGACGACTTCCGCGTGTTCACTCGGATACTTTCTCTTAAACAAATCGCTTATCATACCTACGCCCTCCCGGAGGAGCGTAAGATCCGCGCAGTACTACGGGGCGTCCCGTTCGAGCTCGCGAACGAAGAAATCCTCGAGGACCTTAAGTCCCAGGGCTTCCCGGCCGAAGCAGTGCATAAGATGCACTCCAACCGCGGTAGGCGTTTTCCTTTAGCTTTAGTAATTCTGTCAAATACTCTCAACTCGAAGGAGATTTTCAGAGAGGCTCGCACAATTTGCGGACTCTCGAACATCTCCGTCGAGCGTCCCAACCCCCGTGGTCACCCTGGACAGTGCCACCGCTGCCAGCTATATGGGCACGCAGCGGTTAACTGTTCAGCTCCCCCCAGGTGCGTTAAGTGCCTGGATCCTCATATCACTAAGGAGTGCACTCGCACTCCCGAATCCACTTCCCCCCCTGCCTGTGTGCTGTGCGGCCAGTCCGGCCACACAGCAAACTACAGGGGTTGCCCGCGCGCTCCACGCTCCACCGTCAAGAGGGTCGCGCCTAAACCGGCGCCGCCGCTCACTCCCGCTAACTTCCCGCCGCTGCGCAACCAGGGTCCCCCGGAAGCAAAGCCCGTTCAGCCGACGCCTACTCCGGTTCTGTCTTGGAGGCAGCCTCCGGCCGGAATGGCCGGACGCTGCCTGCACCTTCCCGACCTATCCCAGCTCCCGCAGCTTCCGTAGGGCCGCGTCCCGCGTTGTCATCTTCACCTCAGTCGTCGTTGGCTGAGGACATGAAGACCGTGTTCGACGTCATCCAAAACGTCGACATTAACGAAATTTCCGTACTCGCACGCAAACTGCGAGCCGCCCGCTCTCCTCAAGAGCGTTTATTCGCGTTAGCCGAGCATCACTCGCTCCTAAGTTCGTTGTAAATTCTTCTATTTTTGTATAAATTCGTAAATTAATTAATTTTAATGTCTAGACCCGCGAATCCCGCGTCCAGTCGTATTAAACCTAAGGGCTTATCCCTAGTATCTTTTAACGCTCGTAGCCTTAGTACTAACCTTCCCGAGATTAAACTGTTCCTTCAGAACAAAGAACCTGACTTATTCCTTCTCCAGGAGACATGGCTTACTCCAAACCGCTCCAGGGGATACGCTATTCCTAAGTACGCGTTTACTCGCAACGATAGGCCCAACTCCGACGGTTACGGCGGCACCGCTATATATTACAAAAGAGGCTTCCATTGCTGTCCTCTCCCTACCCCTCCTCTCCTCAACATGGAAGCCACTGTTTGTAGATAGGCTATGACTGGTCATCCGACCATCATCATAGCTTCAGTCTACATACCATGTGGCTCCACTCCAATCCGCAGCGACTTTGAGGCCATTCTCGCCCTCGGCCATTCAGTCATTATGTTCGGAGACTTTAACTCCAAACATACTGACTGGACGTGCCTATCGACTAACACCAGCGGTATCGCTCTCCTCGACATCACTAACTCCCTTGACTTAGACGTCATATCCCCCATCACTCCCACTCACTATCCCAACAACCGGTCCTACTCTCCTGACATCCTCGACTTTGCAATTATCAAGCGAATCAATCTTGACCTAAGGTCTATCGAACCGCTCGATGACCTAGGCTCCGACCATCGCCCCGTCTCCCTCGTGCTAGGTACGCCCAACGTTAACGTCACATCTCCTAAGACCTTTACCAACTGGAAAGGCTTTAAAAATACGTTAGTTTCAGCCTTAGAGGCCCCTAACTCCCCGCTCACGATTTCGCCCGACCAATTAGATAGCCCGGATAAAATAGATTCATTGGTCAACTCTCTAACCGATGCTATTAACTCAGCCATCAGCGACAACGAAAAGGTTGCTAAGCAAAGCAAACCCGCGCTTCCCCTAGCCGTTAGCAATCTCATTAAAGCCAAGAACGCGGCTCTCCGGAGAGCAAAGAAATATCCCACGCCAGCATACAGAATAGCTGCGAATCAGCTTCAACGTAAAGTTAGGTCTCGCCTCGCAGAACTCCGTGACACTCAGTTTAACGATCTCATGGAGAATATCTCCCCGTCCCACCAAGCGTATTATCGAATGGCCCGAGCCTTACGCGTAGACACCACCTCTCACGTTCCTCCTCTTACTCGTCCCGACGGCACTATTGCCTTTGAAGTCGAAGAGAAAGCCGAATGCTTCGCCGGCAGCATAGCGGCACAATGTTCGCCCAGCACGCAACCCGCGGATCCCTCCCACATCCAGGCGGTGGAGGACGAAGTTCTCCGCAGAGAATCTCTCCCTATCACCGACGACCCCGTCACAGTCTCTAATGATGAAATCTTGCTTCTCATTAGAAAACAAAAGTCCAAAAAGGCTCCGGGTGCGGATGGAATTTCCAACCACGCACTTAAGCACTTGCCCCAGCAGGTGATTACCTTGTTAGCTATTATCTTCAATGCCTGCTTCGACCATAGCTACTTTCCAAAAGCCTGGAAAGAAGCGACAGTCATAGGCATTCCCAAGCCGGGTAAACCTCTGAATGTCCCGGCTAATCACAGACCCATCAGCCTCCTCAAGGCAATGTCTAAACTTCTCGAAAGAGTCATACTCTCTCGAATGCGGAACCATCTGTTTCCAACGGATGGCGAACCTCTCATCATTCCCCACCAGTTCGGCTTTCGCGCTAAGCACTCCTGCCCTCAGCAAGTCCATCGAATCGTCGAGTACATACTCGAAGGATTCTCTCAGCGTCGTAAAAAAACAATCGTGGTTCTCTTTGACGTAGCCAAGGCTTTCGACAAAGTCTGGCACAGCGGTCTCGTTTTTAAACTCTATAAAATAGGCTTGCCGGCTCGCCTAGTCAGATTAATAGCGTCGTTTCTTAAAGACCGCACTTTTGGATTCAAACATGAAGGCGCGCTCTCCACGCCTCGTCCCATAAAGGCTGGAGTCCCGCAAGGTTCAGTCCTCGCCCCTCTGCTGTACACCGTGTACACTAATGACATCCCCATCCCGCCGAAAGGCGTCGAACTAGCCCTCTTTGCAGACGATACCGCCCTTTACACTAAAAGTCAAGCGATCCCGTATAACATCACCAGACTCCAAAAGGCCGTAAACGTCCTCGGTGTTTGGTTTCAAAAATGGCGTATCGATGTCAACCCAGAAAAGAGTTCTGCTATTCAATTCGACCAACGTCGATAGGCACGTCCAGTCAGTATGTTTGGAGTTAAAGTCTCCGAACATAATGACTGAATGGCCGAGGGCGAGAATGGCCTCAAAGTCGCTGCGGATTGGTCTGGAGCCGCACGGTATGTAGACTGAAGCTATGATGATGGTCGGATGACCAGTCATAGCCAATCTACACACAGTGGCCTCCATGTTGAGGAGAGGAGGGGTAGGGAGAGGACAGCAATGGAAGCCTCTTTTGTAATATATAGCGGTGCCGCCGTATACGTCGGAGTTGGGCCTGTCGTTGCGAGTAAACGCGTACTTAGGAATAGCGTATCCCCTGGAGCGGTTTGGAGAAGCCATGTCTCCTGGAGAAGGAATAAGTCAGGTTCTTTGTTCTGAAGGAACTAGTGGAGTACATAACGGCGCGCTCGGGCTGCACCCTGCCGCCCGCGCCCGCTACCCGCTACCTCCGCCCGTGCCTTCCACCCCGCAGCCGGCGGCGCCCGCGCCGCCGCGACACACACACCTCAGAGTCCACGGTCGCGATCGCACGTTAATTATTGTCGGGCTAAGTTCATTGTTGCAAAGGACGTAATTAAATCCAGCTTTCCTGATACAGTCCGCTTTCATTTCTTAGGAACCTCTTTATGGTCCTTTACTCGCCTCTTAACAAATTACGTCGTGCGAAGAATCGCATCGCAAGGCAGCCGAGATAACGGGACTTCAAACAGCTGTTACTGAACTTTGGACCGCTAATAGTCTACGTGTCTACGAGTCTACGCCTTCGATCACAATCAAGAATTTAGTCTTCCGACCAAAAACAAATTAATAGTGCGGCTGAGTGAAGTGTCTGCAACATAAATAAGAAGAAAGAAGACTGCGTCATAGCATCGAAACCGTGAGATTGTTCCAATTTCTTTCTTTCATCCCATCATTTCATTTTCATCTTCATACCCATTCCATCTCATTATATCAGCATTATTTCATCATAGCTTATTAATTGGTATCAGTGGTAGCAAAATCATCATTTCATTCATTTCATTGTCATAAAAATAATCGTACGTAGTTAATTAAACATTTCATATATCATAATTTCATTATCATTAGCTCATAAATGTGCCTGGCTTTGCATAGCAGTTAAAACAAATAATTATCGTATAAAAAATAGTTTGAATTCATTGCATTTAAATACTACCTACTTTAGACAAATAAGGTTGATTGATATCATTATTAAATTCACAAATAGTTGTAGTGCTTTGCAATCACGTACAATTAGTAACCATTAACAAAGAACATATTTTATTTGAAATTTTTAAACGGTTTTTATTTTTTAGTTCGTCCGTACTACCTGAAATTTCGTGTATACATACTACCTACGACGTCGAGACTGCAGCACAACGGAAAATTACCAAAGTTGTAACTTTTATACTTATTATAGAACAATAGGTTTTCATATTTAGTTTTCAAGCTATTTTAATCATTTAACTGAGCCTTTATTTAGTACTATTTCGTTTGAGGTAAAGTTCTGTTCTTTTTGCTACAATCATAGGGTTTATTTAAATTTGAATTTTTCGATTTTATTCTTGCGTTATAGTTACAGGTATTGACTTAATCTACTACTCCTACTCTTTTACTATTTAGTAATTTGCCTTTACTTTTCTAGTAACTTTCCGTTAATAATTAAAGCAGTTTTATAAATACCTACCTACCTAACTTTAAATAATCACTTTTTTTTTCAAGCCTTGAATTTTTATTTCAAACTTATATTAATAATAGTTCATAATGGCCGAAGCTAAACTTTCACTTCTAGTAAAAAAACGAGGCACACTTAAAGGAAAACTTACTGGCTTTTCTAATTACATCAATACTTTAAAAGAAAAGGCTGAAATTATTACTCCCGCAGTCATAAATGAACTCAACGCCCGTCTTGAACGAATTGATGCTTTATATTCGGATTTTGATGCGCTTCAGGGTGAGATTGAGGAGTTGGCCGACGATCCTGAAACGAGGTTCCAGGAGCGGGAAGCGTTCGAGAACCAATACTACGCTGCTATTGGCATCGCGAAGGCGCTGAACGATGCACCTTCTGCGGTTTCTTCCAACGAGTCAAACAGCACTAGGGTAAGCTCTCTTGATGGTATACAAAGACACAGTAATTTTGTAAGACTTCCTAAAATAGAATTACCTTCCTTTAGCGGCTGCTATCAGCACTGGCTTGAGTTTCGAGATACTTTTATATCAATAATTCATTCTAATAATAGCATGGACGATATAAATAAATATCATTATTTACGCGCTTGCTTACAGGGCAGTGCCGCTTTAGTAATTAAAAGCTTAGATTTTAAAGCTGATAATTATGCCGCTGCTTGGGAATTGCTGTGTCGAAGATACGATAACAAGCGCTTGCTGGTAAACAATCATGTACAGGCACTTTTTAGCGTAAATAACATTCAAAAAGAATCAAGCAAAGCTTTACGGTACATAGTTGACATTACAAATAAAAACTTACGTGCTTTGGCAACCCTAGATCAACCCACAGAGTATTGGGATACTCTTATAATTTATATGATGGCTACTAAATTAGATTGCACTACAAATAGGGAATGGGAACAGCATCGCAATAATCTTAGTGATCCACCAAATTTAAATACTTTTTTAACTTTTTTAACAAATAGGGCCGACCTGCTGGAGACTTTAGAGGAGGCTAAAGGTAACAAAAATAAACTTGATACTAGTAGTACATTACCCGTTCACAAACAAAAAAGCTTTATAGTTTCAAACAAGCCTAAACCTCATACTACATGTCCATTATGCAATAAGGACCACCATTTATATTCATGTGACTCATTTCGAAAACTACCAACTAATATACGCATTCAGAAGGCCAAAGAATATAAGGTATGTCAAAATTGTCTCCGCACAGGTCACAATGAGTCGCGATGCAAGCTGAGCCATTGCAAGTATTGCAACATCAAACATAATACTCTTTTACATGTAGAACCACCACAGGAGTCTACTTCACACAATAGTGTCGTACTTTCAGCTGAACATTCACAAACAATATCTAATGCATACAATATATTACTATCCACAGCTCTGGTTAAAGTGATTGACCAGCACGGGAAGCCACATGCAGCAAGAATACTGCTAGACAATGGCAGTACCGGCAACTTTGTCACACAGCAGCTGTGTGACAAGCTTCATCTTGCTACTCATATAGCAAATTCAAAGGTAACAGGCATAAACAATCAAACGTCCAACAGTTGCCAATCTTGCTCTCTTACATTAGAGTCTTACAATGGTAATTACAGAACGGACATTGACTGCTTCGTTTTACCGCAAATTACTTCATCATTACCTACTACTTACATAGATATACACGAACTAGGTATTCCATCTGGGATTTGCTTAGCCGATCCAACATTCAACGTACCGTCGACCATCAACCTCTTACTAGGTGCGGACGTCTTTTGGAGAGTGATTGGTACAAATCGCATCCAGTTAGGAAAACATAAGCCGGTCTTATACGAAACCAAATTCGGATGGTTAGTTTCAGGCGCCATATGCCAACCGGGTCCAAAGCATAATATGTGTATGTTCACTAATAATTTACAAAATCAATCCGATTTAACACGATTCTGGGATTTGGATACGATTCCAACCAAACATAAATTTACCCCAGACGAGCGTGCATGCGAAAAATCTTTTTTAGAAAGTACTAGGCGGGACGAAACAGGTCGTTTCATAGTATCAATGCCTTTAAAAGAATCACCTGATGTGTTAGGCGACTCCCTTTTAATTGCTAAGCGAAGATTCCTTGCTCTTGAGCGCCGTTTAGAAAGGGACCTTCATATGAAACAACTTTATAAACAATTCATCAAGGAATACATAGAACTAGGTCACATGACTGAAATTTTACCTGATCCAAGTATTAGGTATTGTTATCTCCCACATCATGGAGTTTACAAAGAAAGTAGTTCTACCACTAAATTGCGCGTGGTGTTTGATGCATCGGCCAACACGTCGTCAGGTAAGTCACTTAATGACATCCAACGTGTTGGACCTACAATCCAAGATGACATCTTCGCCATCTTAATACGATTTCGTGGACATCAGTTTGCCGTTTCAGCGGACATCGAAAAGATGTATAGGCAGGTAAACATTGATGAACGACAACGTTCACTTCAATGCATACTGTGGAGGTTCGATCCTTCCCATCCTCTGAAAACTTATACTCTTAATACATTGACATATGGTACTGCGTCAGCGCCATATTTGGCTACGAGATGTTTAAGTCAGTTAGGGTATGAAACGTCTGACGCAGACATACAAAGAGCCATTTGTCACGATTATTACATTGACGATTATCTTTCAGGTAGCAATTCCATTAATGAAACTATTCAGTTATGTCAAGGTGTATCTAGTACTTTAGAATCAGCCAAGTTTCGTTTGAGAAAATGGCACTCGAACAATAAAGATATACTTAATGCGGTCTGCGACATTAATGATATGTCAAATAAGGTTAATCTTAGTGCTAAAGAGACAGCAAAAACACTAGGTCTTCATTGGATATGCTCATCCGACACACTAACATTTTCAATAAATATTGATTCAACCAACATAATTACTAAACGTCATATTTTATCCACAATTTCACAAATTTACGACCCATTGGGGCTTATATCTCCTTGCATAGTTGAAGCTAAAATATTAATTCAACTATTATGGATATTAAAATGCTCGTGGGATGAGGTTGTGCCATTAGAAATTAAAAATATTTTTTTGCAATTTTCAAATTCATTACTACATTTAAATAACTTAAAAATACCCCGATGCGTCAAAATACATCCATCAATAGATACACAAATACATGTGTTTACGGATGCGTCGGAGAAGGCATACGGTGCCTGTGTATACATACGTAGTGTAGATAAAAACGGTGCAGTCAATGTCCAACTGTTAGCATCTAAAAGCAAGGTAGCCCCAATCAAAACGGCTACTATGCCTCGGTTGGAACTATGTGGTGCACTTATGGGAGCAAGACTTTGCGCCAAGATTGTTTCGTCTGTTGCCTTCGAATATAGTTCATGTACTTGTTGGACTGACTCAATGATTGTTTTAGGCTGGCTTTCTTCTTCTCCTAATCAATTGCAGTCTTTTGTTCGTCATCGAGTTATAGAGGTACAGGATAACTCTTTTGAATGGCGCTATGTACCATCAAAACAAAACCCCGCAGATTTGGTTTCGCGTGGTTTAAGCGCAGACTCTATACAATACTGTGCTCTGTGGTGGTCTGGCCCTACCTTTTTAAAACTTGATCCCTGTAAATGGCCTGAGAAACCCAATCAAAATAATGAACTTAATAAAACTTTGCCAGAAACAATAAATAATTTGCATATAGTAAATAATCAACCACAAAAACCTAACTTTTTATCTACTCTTATTGAAAATTCATCTAATTTTACTAAATTAAAACGGACATTAGCATTCATTTTAAGATTTATTAATAATTGTCAAAAAAATCATATAAAATTAAACGGTCATTTGTCTTTTTCCGAACTAAATGCTGCAACAACTAAGCTCTTACTAATTTCACAACAGGAATCATTTCCTGTAGAGCGTCAATTGCTCATCAATAAAGAAAAAATACCTATTAAAAATAGGCTTTTACCATTGTCTCCATTTTTAGACTCTGACAATCTTATTAGAGTAGGTGGCAGGCTTAGCGATTCTCACTACGGCTTCAATGTTAGGCACCCTATACTTCTGTGTGGTAAGCATCGCTTGTGTCAACTAATCTTCAACACATTACATAAACAATACTTACACTCAGGTCCTCAACTATTATTAGCCACGGCACGGCATAATTATTGGCCGCTAGGGGGAACTAGGTTGGCGAAGCGGACAGTACGCTCGTGTGTCAAGTGCTGTCGCTTTAAAGGCAAAACAGTGCAACCTATCATGGGAAACTTACCGAAAGAAAGGCTTCATTTAGAATATCCCTTTCTTGAAACTGGCGTCGATTACGCTGGGCCAGTGCTAATAGCAGATCGTAAACGCAGAGGCTGTAAATTAATAAAATGTTACATTTGTGTCTTTGTTTGTTTAGCCACTAGAGCGCTTCACCTGGAGCTGGTTTCGGACTTGACGAAGGAAGCTTTTATTGCTGCTCTAAATAGATTTATAGCACGCCGGGGGAAGCCGCAGAACGTGTTTTCAGACAACGGAACCACATTCGTAGGAACCTTTAACGAGTTATCAAAACTTCTCAAGGAACCTTCGTTGTCATCAAGTCTCGTTGACCAAGGTATTAACTTTTATTTTATTCCTGCCTACGCTCCTCACTTCGGTGGACTGTGGGAGTCCGCAGTTAAATCTGTTAAACACCATCTTCGTCGTGTGCTAGGCTTAACACATTTAGATTTCGAGGAAATGGCTACTCTACTGATACAGATAGAAGCTATCTTAAATTCCCGTCCTCTCACTCCTTTGTCTAATGATCCCACCGACCTCACTTGTCTGACTCCTGCCCACTTCCTTATTGGACGATCAATCGGCTCATTGCCTTGTCAGCCACTCCAAGATAGACAAATCACTTCACTGCAGCGATTTCAACGTATCGAAGCGCTGAAGCAACATTTTTGGTCACGCTTTGAACATGAATATGTTTTGCTTCTGCAGAAACGCACAAAATGGCTCGAATAACAGGGGGAGCTAAAGGAGGGCTCGCTCGTACTGGTGATGGATAAAACATCACCTCCACTCATGTGGCCACTTGGTCGCATTCTCCAGCTACATCCTGGCAGAGACGGGATAGCCAGGGTCGCCGACATTCAGACCAGGAGAGGCATCGTGCGTCGTGCCTATAACACCATCTGCCCGCTGCCAGCAACTGTTGAAGATCGTTCTTCAAGGCGGGGAGTATAGTGGAGTACATAACGGCGCGCTCGGGCTGCACCCTGCCGCCCGCGCCCGCTACCCGCTACCTCCGCCCGTGCCTTCCACCCCGCAGCCGGCGGCGCCCGCGCCGCCGCGACACACACACCTCAGAGTCCACGGTCGCGATCGCACGTTAATTATTGTCGGGCTAAGTTCATTGTTGCAAAGGACGTAATTAAATCCAGCTTTCCTGATACAGTCCGCTTTCATTTCTTAGGAACCTCTTTAGAACAGTTTAATCTCGGGAAGGTTGGTGCTAAGGCTACAAGCGTTAAAAGATACTAGGGATAAGCCCTTAGGTTTAATACGACTGGACGCGGGATTCGCGGGTCTAGACATTATAATTTATTATTTACGAATTTATACAAAAGTAAAAGAATTTACAACGAACTTAGGAGCGAGTGATGCTCGGCTAACGCGAATAAACGCTCTTGAGGAGAGCGGGCGGCTCGCAGTTTGCGTGCGAGTACGGAAATTTTGTTAATGTCGACGTTTTGGATGACGTCGAACACGGTCTTCATGTCCTCAGCCAACGACGACTGAGGTGAAGATGACAAAGTGGGACGCGGCCCTACGGAAGCTACGGGAGCTGGGGTGGGTCGGGAAGGTGCAGGCGGGACGGCCGGACGCTGCCTCCAAGACAGAGCCTGAGTAGGCGTCTGCTGAACGGGCTTTGCTTCCGGGGGACCCCGGTTGCGCAGCGGCGGGAAGTTTGCGGGAGTGAGCGGCGGCGCCGGTTTCGGCGCGACCCTCTTGACGGTGGAGCGCGGAGCGCGCGGGCAACCCCTGTAGTTAGCTGTGTGGCCGGACTGGCCGCACAGCACACAGGCAGGGGGGGAAGTGGATTCAGGAGTGCGAGTGCACTCCTTTGATGTGGATCCAGGCACTTAACGCACCTGGGGGGAGCTGAGCAGTTAGCCGCTGCGTGGCCATATGGCTGGCAGCGGTGGCACTGCCCAGGATGACCGCGGGGGTTGGGACGCTCGACGGAGATGTTCGAGAGTCCGCAGATTGTGCGAGCCTCTCTGAAAATCTCCTTCGAGTTGGGAGTATTTGACAGGATTACTAATGCTAAAGGAAAACGCCTACCGCGGTTGGAGTGCATCTTGTGCCGGGAAACCCTGAGACTTAAGGTCCTCGAGAATGTCTTCGTTACTGAGTTCGAACGGGACGCCCCGTAGTACTGCACGGATCTTACGCTCCTCCGGGAGGGCGTAGGTGTGATACGCGATTTGATTGATCGACAGAAGCCTAGTGAAAGACCGGAAGTCGTCGACGGTCGCTACTTGAATTTTGATTGTATCGCCAGCGTTGGCGGCTTTTAAGTAATTAATTTTGTGCTCTTTGCACAAGTTTGAAACCGCGGTCCAGCGCGCTTTTTCACGCAGGAAGACGGGCGGAGGGAGCTGAGGTTTCGGCGGGACGGGAGCTCAGCGCGTCGCTGGCTTCGATGGGACCGACGGAGGCGCGGTTACTTCGAGCGATTTTAACGGCGCGGGGGCTGGTGTTGAAGACACCGGGGAGGGCTCGGGTATTGATGATACCGAAGCTTTCTTCGAGCGCTTCTTGGAGCGCTTGGCGACAAGTTGAAACACGGGCTCAGGAGAGCCGGTTAAGGTGACGGCATCTGACGACGTATCAGACGCGGGTTCGGAGTCGCTCCCGGGAGCGGTACGCTTGCGACGCGACGCGTGAGAGGATGCGACCGATTCGCAGTCCATCTCGGACGAGGCGGGAGACGAAGAAGAGCTGTAGACCTGAGGGGTCTCGATGTTGGAGGCCTGAGGGGCCGGGTTTGAGGC
The DNA here is from genome assembly GCA_923062675.1 of Marasmarcha lunaedactyla. Taxonomy (NCBI): domain Eukaryota; kingdom Metazoa; phylum Arthropoda; class Insecta; order Lepidoptera; family Pterophoridae; genus Marasmarcha; species Marasmarcha lunaedactyla. The sequence goes on from OV281350.1 coordinate 5,789,259, forward strand.
CTGAGGGGCCGGGGACGCGATTGATGGCAAGGCCTGCGTTATGATGTCTTTCGGGATGTAGACGCCAACCGCAGCAAGCGCCTGGGTGAACGCGTTAATAACGCTTAGCGGATCCATTAGGGAGGGTTGGGACAGTAAGATTAATAAATATAAGTATAATAAAAGATGCCTAGTTCCTAAAAACCTAGCAAAATCCTAGCGGCTAACCTCCCTACCAGCGGTAGGGGGGCTGGGGAGGAAAACTTAAAACTAACAGTAGTACGCCGAAGGCCGCTACCTAGAAACCTAAAAAAGGGTACGCAGGTAAAGAGTTGACCGCGTTAGGGTCAACCTTTACCGACAGAAAGGACATATACACACGACAACACACAGATATGATAAAAATAAATATGAAAAATAGAAGAAAAATAAATAAAATAGAGAAGAGAAATAAAATAAAAATAAAAGGACTGGTTCAGTACAAATTCGTTGTCACCGTTAAGTATCCTTTGCACTGAAACCAGACTACTTACGCTGGGCACAACACTGCACTCAGCACAAGCACAACACAACTTAGCACAGCACTTTGAAGACTAAGGGGCTTAGTCGCAAAGAAAAATCGCACTTCGATAGCACTCAGACGGAGTAGAAAAACCTTGAAAACCGTAGCACGGAACCAACACGTCAAGTATGTACTCAACGATTCGATGGACTTGCTGAGGGCAGGAGTGTTTAGCGCGAAAGCCGAACTGATGGGGAATAATGAGAGGATCGCCATCCGTTGGAAACAGATGGTTCCTCATTCGAGAGAGTATGACTCTCTCGAGAAGTTTAGACATTGCCTTGAGGAGGCTGATGGGTCTGTGATTAGCCGGGACGTTCAGAGGTTTGCCCGGCTTGGGAATGCCTATGACTGTCGCTTCTTTCCAAGCTTTTGGAAAGTAGCTATGGTCGAAGCAGGCATTGAAAATGATAGCTAACAAGGTAAGCATCTGTTGAGGTAGGTGCTTAAGTGCGTGGTTGGAAATTCCATCCGCACCCGGAGCCTTTTTGGACTTTGATTTCTAATGAGAAGCAAGATTTCGTCATTAGAGACTGTGACAGGGTCGGCGGTAGTGGGGAGAGAGTCTCTGCGAAGGACTTCGTCCTCCACCGCCTGGATGTGTGAGGGATTAGCAGGTTGCGTGCTGGGCGAGCATTGTGCGGCAATGCTGTCGGCGAAGCATTCGGCTTTCTCTTCGACTTCAAAGGCAGTAGTGCCATCGGGACGAGTGAGAGGAGGAACGTGAGAGGCGGTGTCTACGCGTAAGGCTCGGGCCATGCTATAGTACGCTTGGTGGGACGGAGAGATATTCGCCATGAGATCGTTCATCTGAGCGTCTCGGAGTTTCGCGAGGCAAGACCTAACTTTACGTTGAAGCTGATTCGCAGCTGTTCTATAGGCGGGCGTGGGATATTTCTTGGCTCTCCGGAGAGCCGCGTTCTTAGCTTTAATAAGATTGCTAACGGCTAAGGGAAGCGTGGGTTTGCCTTGCTTAGCAACCTTTTCGTTGTCACTGATGGCTGAGTTGATAGCATCAGTGAGAGAATTTACTAATGAATCGATTTTATCCGGGCTATCTAATTGTTCGGGAGAGATCGCGAGTGGAGAGTTCGGGGCCTTTAAGGCTGAAACTAACGTATTTTTGAAGCCGTTGGTAAAGGTCTTAGGAGATGAGATGTTAACGTTAGGCGTACCTAGCACGAGGGAGACGGGGCGATGGTCGGAGCCTAGGTCATCGAGCGGTTCGATAGACCTTAGATCAGGATTGATTCGCTTGATAATTGCAAAGTCGAGGATGTCAGGAGAGTAGGACCGGTTGTTGGGATAGTGAGTGGGAGTGATGGGGGATATGATGTCTAAGTCAAGGGAGTTAGTGATGTCGAGGAGAGCGATACCGCTGGTGTTAGTCGATAGGCACGTCCAGTCAGTATGTTTGGAGTTAAAGTCTCCGAACAAAATGACTGAATGGCCTCAAAGTCGCTGCGGATTGGCCTGGTACCACTAGGTATGTAGATTGAAGCTATGATGATGGTCGGATGACCAGTCATAGCCAATCTACACACAGTGGCTTCCATGTTGAGGAGAGGAGGGGTAGGGAGAGGACAGCAATGGAAGCCTCTTTTGTAATATATAGCGGTGCCGCCGAAACCGTCGGAGTTGGGCCTATCGTTACGAATAAACGCGTACTTAGGTATAGCGAATCCCCTGGAGCGGTTTGGAGTAAGCCATGTCTCCTGGAGAAGGAATAAGTCAGGTTCTTTGTTCTGAAGGAACAGTTTAATCTCGGATAGTTTGGTGTTAAGGCTACGAGCGTTAAAAGATACTAGGGATAAGCCCTTGGGTTTAATAAGACTGGACGCGGGATTCGCGGGTCTAGACATTATAATTTACTTATTTACGATTTTATAGAAAAATAAAAAGAAAATAAATTTACAACGAACTTAGGAGCGAGTGATGCTCGGCTAAAGCAAATAAACGCTCTTGAGGAGAGCGGGTGGCTCGCAGTTTGCGTGCGAGCACGGAAATTTCGTTAATATCGACGTTTTGAATAACGTCGAACACGGTCTTCATGTCCTCAGCCAACGACGACTGAGGTGCGGATGACGGAGAAGGACGCGGCCCTACGGAAGCTACGGGAGCTGGGATGGGTCGGGAAGGTGCAGGCGGAACGGCCGGACGCTGCCTCCAAGACAGAGCCGGAGTAGGCGTCGGCTGAACGGGCTTTGCTTCCGGGGGACCCCGGTTGCGCAGCGGCGGGAAGTTAGCGGGAGTGAGCGGCGGCGCCGGTTTAGGCGCGACCCTCTTGGCGGTGGAGCGCGGAGCGCGCGGGCAACCCCTGTAGTTAGCTGTGTGACCGGACTGGCCGCACAGCACACAGGCAGGGGGGGAAGTGGATTTGGGAGTGCGAGTGCACTCCTTCGTAAAATGTGGATCCAGGCACTTAACGCACCTGGGGGGAGCTGAGCAGTTAGCCGCTGCGTGGCCGTAGAGTTGGCAGCGGTGAGACTGCCCAGGGTGACCGCGGGGGTTGGGCCGCTCGACAGAGATATTTGAGAGTCCGCAAATTGTGCGAGCCTCTCTAAAGATCTCCCTCGAGTTGGTAGTATTTGACAGGATTACTAAGGCTAGAGGAAAACGCCTACCGCGGTTGGAGTGCATCTTGTGCACTGCTGTGACCAGGAAACCCTGAGACTTAAGGTCCTCGAGAATGTCTTCGTTACAGAGTTCGAACGGGACGCCCCGTAGTACTGCGCGGATCTTACGCTCCTCTGGGAGGGCGTAGGTGTGATACGCGATATGATTTAAGGAAAGTAACCTGGTGAACGCGCGAAAGTCGTCGACGGTCGTGACTTGAATTTTAATTGTATCGCCAGCGTTGGCGGCTTTTAAGTAATTAATTTTGTGCTCTTTGCACAAGTTAGAAACCGCGGTCCAGCGCGCTTTTTCCCGCAGGAAGACGGGCGGGGGGAGCTGAGGTTTCGGCGGGACGGGAGCGCAGCGCGTCGCTGGCTTCGATGGGACCGACGGAGACGCGGTCACTTCGAGTGACATGAGCGGCGCGGGGGCGGGTGTAGAAGACACCGGGGTTGGCTCGGGTGTTGAGGACACCGGGGTTGGCTCGGGTGTTGAGGACACCGCGGCTTTTTTCGAACGCTTCTTAGAGCGTTTGGTAACTAATTGGAAGGCGGGCTCAGGAGAGCCGGTTAAGGTGGCGGCGACCGATGAAGCTTCGGACGCGGCGGAGTCTGAATCGCTCCCGGGAGCGGTACGCTTCCTACGAGATGATCGCGAGGATGAGACCGACGCGCAGTCCATATCGGATGGAATGGGAGACGCGGGAGAGCTATAAACCTGAGGGGTCTTGGTGTTGGAGGCCTGAGGGGCTGGGGTTGGGGCCTGAGGGGCCGGGGACGCGATTGATGCCTGCAAGGCCTGCGTTATGATGTCTTTTGGGATGGAGACGCCTGCCGCAGCAAGCGCCTGGGTGAACGCGTTAATAATGATTAGCGGATCCATTAGGGAGGGTTGGGACAATAATATGTAAAAATATAAGTATAATAAAAGATGCCTAGTTCCTAAAAACCTAGCAAAATCCTAGCGGCAAACCTCCCTACCAGCGGTAGGGGGGCTGGGGAGAATAACTTAAAACTAACCGTAGTACGCCGAAGGCCGCTACCTAGAAACCTAAAAAAGGGTACGCAGGTAAAGAGTTGACCGCGTTAGGGTCAACCTTTACCGACAGAAAGGACAAATACACACGAAAACACTCAAATATGATAAAAATAAATAAAATAGAGAAGAGAAATAAATAAAAATAGAAAGGACTGGTTCAGTACAGATTCGTTGTCACCGTTAAGTATCCTTTGCACTGAAACCAGACTACTTACGCTGGGCACAACACTGCACTCAGCACAAGCACAACACAACTTAGCACAGCACTTTGAAGACTAAGGGGCTTAGTCGCAAAGAAAAATCGCACTTCGAAAGCACTCAGACGGAGTAGAAAAACCTTGAAAACCGTAGCACGGAACCAACACGCTAGACTGTGACGTCAGTAGACTGAGCGCCACGGAATATCGGGAAGGGACTAAACAACGGAGAACGGGGTCTTGCACATCCGCACTGGGCGGCGGTCGGAGCGAGAATGAGTTTTACTACCAAAATCGTCTGCTTATATAGCATTATTAGACAAAGACAACAAATAACACGACATCTGTCTCGCTCCAACATCCACATAAATATTGCCGCGTTTTCGGTCCGTGCTTCAGTGTAGCGATGATCACCGGTGGGGGCACGCAGCGCTGCATACAAGCACGAGTATAAATATGCCGGAGCGCGCTTGGAGGCAGCGTCCGGCCGTTCCGCCTGCACCTTCCCAACCCATCCCAGCTTCCGTAGGGCCGCGTCCTGCTTTGCCATCTTCACCTCAGTCGTCGCTGGCTGAGGACAAGAAGACCGTGTTCGACGTCATTCAAAACGTCGACATTACAGAAATTTCTGTTCTCGCACGCAAACTGCGAGCCGCCCGCTCTCCTCAAGAGCGTTTATTTGCGTTAGCTGAACATCACTCGCTTCTAAGTTCGTTATAAATTTATTTTTTTATTTTTGTATAAAATCATAAATAAGAAAATTATAATGTCCAGTCGTATTAAACCCAAGGGCTTATCCCTAATATCTTTTAACGCTCGTAGCCTTAACACCAACCTTCCCGAGATTAAACTGTTCCTTCAGAACAAAGAACCTGACTTATTCCTTCTCCAGGAGACATGGCTTACTCCAAACCGCTCCAGGGGATTCGCTATACCAAAGTACGCGTTTATTCGTAACAATAGGCCCAACTCCGACGGTTTCGGCGGCACCGCTATATATTACAAAAGAGGCTTCCATTGCTGTCCTCTCCCTACCCCTCCTCTCCTCAACATGGAAGCCACTGTGTGTAGATTGGCTATGACTGGTCATCCGACCATCATCATAGCTTCAATCTACATACCTAGTGGTACCAGACCAATCCGCAGCGACTTTGAGGCCATTCTCGCCCTCGGCCATTCAGTCTGGACGTGCCTATCGACTAACACCAGCGGTATCGCTCTCCTCGACATCACTGAGCAACTCGCCTTAGACGTCTATCTCTCCTGTCACTCCCACTCATTTTCCCGACAACCCGTCCTACTCTCCTGACATCCTCGACTTTGCAATTATCAAGCGTATCAATCTTGATCTAAGGTCTATCGAACCGCTCGATGACCTAGGCTCCGACCATCGCCCCGTTTCCCTCGTGCTAGGACCGCCAAACGATAACGTCTCATCTCCTAAGACCTTTACCAACTGGAAAGGTTTTAAAAATACGTTAGTTTCAGCCTTAGAGGCTCCGAACTCTCCACTCGCGATCTCTCCCGAACAATTAGATAGCCCGGATAAAATCGATACATTAGTAAATTCTCTCACTGATGCTATCAACTCAGCCATCAGTGACAACGAAAAGGTTGCTAAGCAAGGCAAACCCACGCTTCCCTTAGCCGTTAGCAATCTTATTAAAGCTAAGAATGCGGCTCTCCGGAGAGCCAAGAAATATCCCACGCCCGCATATAGAACAGCTGCGAATCAGCTTCAACGTAAAGTTAGGTCTTGCCTCGCGGAACTCTGAGACACTCAGATGAACGATCTCATGGCGAATATCTCTCCGTCCCACCAAGCGTACTATAGCATGGCCCGAGCCTTACGCGTAGACACCGCCTCTCACGTTCCTCCTCTCACTCGTCCCGATGGCACTACTGCCTTTGAAGTCGAAGAGAAAGCCGAATGCTTCGCTGACAGCATTGCCGCACAATGCTCGCCCAGCACGCAACCTGCTGATCCCTCACACATCCAGGCGGTGGAGGACGAAGTCCTTCGCAGAGACTCTCGACCCATCACCGCTGACCCTGTCACAGTCTCTAATGATGAAATCTTGCTTCTCATTAGAAATCAAAAGTCCAAAAAGGCTCCGGGTGCGGATGGAATTTCCAACCACGCACTTAAGCACCTACTTCAACAGATGCTTGCCTTGTTAGCTATCATTTTCAATGCCTGCTTCGACCATAGCTACTTTCCAAAAGCTTGGAAAGAAGCGACAGTCATAGGCATTCCCAAGCCGGGCAAACCTCTGAACGTCCCGGCTAATCACAGACCCATCAGCCTCCTCAAGGCAATGTCTAAACTTCTCGAGAGAGTCATACTCTCTCGAATGCGGAACCATCTGTTTCCAACGGATGGCGATCCTCTCATTATTCCCCATCAGTTCGGCTTTCGCGCTAAACACTCCTGCCCTCAGCAAGTCCACCGAATCGTCGAGTATATACTTGACGGTTTCTATCCGCGTCGTTATAAAACAGTCGCGGTTTTCTTTGACGTAGCCAAGGCTTTCGATAAAGTCTGGCACAGCGGTCTCGTTTATAAACTCTACAAGATAGGCTTACCGGATCGCCTAGTCAGGTTAATAGCGTCGTTTCTCAAAGACCGTACATTTCGATTTAAACACGAAGGCACGCTTTCTGCGCCTCGTCCCATAAAGGCTGGAGTCCCTCAAGGCTCAGTCCTCGCCCCTCTGCTGTACACCGTGTACACCAACGACATTCCCATCCCGCCGAAAGGCGTCGAACTCGCCCTCTTTGCTGACGACACCGCACTCTATACCAAAGGCCACAGTGTTCGGCACCTTGTAACCAGACTCCAAAAGGCCGTAAACGCCCTTGGTGTATGGTTTCAAAAATGGCGCATCGATGTGAACCCTGAAAAGAGTTCTGCGATACGCTTCGACCACAAACGCCGTCGTCCCGATGGCGATCCCCACGTCCGAATGTTAGGCATTCCCATCCCCTGGAAGCGCAGTACTAAATACTTAGGCGTCACATTAGATCCGACGCTTTCTTTCAAGCCACACGTCGAAAGAGTTTCGAAACTCGCTCGTCACTATTTAGGCCGCCTAAATAGCATGTTAGGTAGAAAAAGTAAAATGTCCTTCAGAAACAAACGTACACTTTACAAGGTCTGCGTTAGACCCGTCATGACGTATGCCTCGCCAATCTTTGCCCACGCCAAACCCTCCCTCCTGCACAAACTGCAGGTAGTTCAAAACCTCTTTTGCCGCCGGGCCACAAACGCACCGTGGTACGTGCGTAACGCGGACTTACATAGAGATCTTGAACTGCCTACAGTACAACAACATCTCAAAACACTCTCTGAAGCGTTTTTCAAACGCTCCGAAACCCATCCCAATCCTCTAGTTCGTGATTCAGTCTCATATACTACTCCTGTGTTAGACTCGAAGTTCAAAGTCGCTAGGCCTAGGAATGCGCAAGCGTACTCAACCACCAGACTGTCCGCCGATCTCGAGGCCCTTCTGGCCGCAAATTCTAATTCTAACGTAAATTCTAATTCTAACGTAAATCCTAATTCTAACGTAAATGCGAATTAATTCAATTTTATTTTGCAATTTTTTAATTTTTGTTTTAATTATTGATTTTCATTTTGAGCACCTTCAGTGCTATGTATTCACCTTCAGTGCTTTGAGCACCTTCAGTGCTATGTAATCCCAGCGGGTGACCCCTTCTGGGCCCCGCTAGCGCGGCCTCTTTCTCCAATTGGCCGTCGCTCAGATGATGGCTGAGTGGCAAAAATGCACGAGCCGACAGGGGGTTTTTAGTGGGTATGGTCCTGGTAGGCGTCGGGACGAGTCCCACATAATTTGGAATCGCGCCAGAGTATGCGTCAGGGCATTTTTATCCTCCTGCCCTTCCCGCGGAGGGGAACAAAAAAAAAAAAAGTGCAACGCGCCAGTATGCCGGGCGCCGCTGCGCGCGCACGTTGTGTACGATGCTGCGTATGACTCCCATAATCGTTATTTTAGGTAAGTAATAAATAACAAATATTAGGTACGCATTATATATAATAAATCCATGTGTTTATAATGTTTTTATAAAGCTTTTGACAACAATTTTGCTTTTTTAGGGCTGCAAGCATACTGCTTATTCCATTACGACATCTAGAAGAATTTAGAACCTTACAAATTTATATAGGTTGTAACATAGTCATCGGTAGCAATTTTCAGAAAAAACATGGTGACACACACTTAAACTGGTCCGTATAGGTATATTATATACTTTTCATTGTCTCTGCTTAGGGCTCTCGAAGATGTAAATCTTACATGAAACTGAAATAAGTATAATATTTTTTACCTTTCCAAATATACAGTCTTTGAGAAAATAGTTCTCAACAAATTAGCATATTATAACCATTTTTACTTTTTTATCTATTTATTTAGGTTGTAGCATTGAGACGAATTTATTAACTTTCAATCATTTTATTCTCGGCAAAATCATGGTTGGCACGTGGCTGTGTATTTTGTACAATCATTTGACAAAATAATCACAATCTATTTATGAGTAAACTTCATACTATCGGTATAAATTTAGTCCAGCTGTTTCTGTAAAAGTTTCTAAGTTCTTTCCTATCTAATCAGAGGTGCCACAAGGATCACATTTAAGGCCACTCTTAGACACCTGCTTTAAAGAATCAAATTCTCGAATCTATGCAGATGATACAAAAAAGCAGAAAAGTCAATAAGTGACTGGAAAAAATTTCAGAGAGATTTATAGCGTTTTGAAAATTACTGTAAGAATAATGCCTTGAATCTTAGTTATAAATATGCCGCGTCATCAGTTTGTTGAGAAGTTACCTGTTAAGAAAAACCTGTTACATTTGGCTACAAATTAGGTACAAAATCGATAAGCCGTGTACAGCTAATAAGGGCTGTAGGTGTGAAAATAGACACAAAACTGAATTCCGTTTGTCATCTAGAAAATAGAATTACTTAATAAACCCGATAAATAACAAAACATGATATTCTGTAAAATAAAGCCATTTAAAAATTCCAAGTCAAAACGTCCCAGAATTTGAACACCGAAGTACCAAGTAGACATTGAACGATACGAACGTAAATAAAAAAATACTAATAAATAAAACTAATAAAAATATACTACAGACTCACATCGGTTATCGGTAAAATGCTACAAATTCCTTTCCCAGTTTAGCACCATCCCAACTTGATTTACTAATTGTTTCTACATTAGACTATGTTAGAAAACATGGTCAACTATAGGCTGATGGCTCATTTTATCAAATTATATATAAATATATAACCTCAAATTTCTTTAATGTAAAATACGACCTCCAAAACAAGCTCGAGATCCCTTATGCAGAGAATCTTTAGCAGTACTGAGTCCGGCAGTTGTTACATGATGCACGTAATCTGGAATGGTAAACAGTTTCCCATAAATTTTCCAGTAGAGCTGAACAACGACGCTATATTCATAGATAAGTTACCCACAGAAAATTAAGCAAAGGTCTGGAATTTCTTGAAAAACTTTGAGTGTAGGCAAAAGAAAAGATACAAACATCCCTAAGAATTCGATTTAAATCTCTTAAATGATCACTTCCCTGCTTCTAGACATACGGATGCCTCTACTAATTCCTTTCCTAAAACGATTTCATTTTTGCTTACACCTAGTTACAATCCTTATATTTGGAATCAACTTACTGAGTAAGACGTTAAAAGAGCATCAAGTTCTATTGCCTCTAATGCAGTCGGCTGTAACAAAATTAGCCGCAAAATAATAATCCCGCTCCAGGATTTTCTGGCTCCTATTTTAACCTTTATCTTCAAGAACTCGTTAACACTTTTCCTACTGAAAGATGCACAAGTTCTACCACTACCAAAGAAATGGACTCCACAAAATTTTAGTAAATTCGTCCCAATAACTATTTTGCCTTTTCTGGCCAAATCTCTCGAGCATTTCGTCCATGAACAACTCGTATCCTTCTATAGTGTTCTAGAGCAAAAGTGTAAATGCATGTTTGCATCCTAAATAAAGACAAAAAAATACTTATTTTGTTAATCTAACTGACCCTACATGAGTAGATTTTCTTTCAATCACGACATTGTGCACGTATCTCCTAGAGACAGTATTCTATTAAATCAAGCTTCTTTATCAAGTAAGGGTAAGAAATACTTAACACAGTGAAGCAAAGCGGTACATTGAAACACGTATAATATTTCTACCGTTTCTAACAATATAATATGTTTATTATAATCTAAAAATATAAAATTTAATATTACATACGAACATATTTTATATTGCTAGAAATGGGGGAAATTTTAAGGCTTTTTTCAATATTGCTTTGTTTTACTGTACCTTCCCCTAAACATTCATTTCAGATCACACAAAGGGTGCAACTTTCCCCAATGTTTTCGGGATTTCGTTTCAAATTCCTGGAACCAAATATTTAAACCAGTTACTAATTCGAAGTTAACAGAGTAACCACTCCGTACATTAAAAAAAACAAAAATGTTGTTACATTTTAATTGAGCAATACTTTTTACCGCCCGTGATTTGAAATCCATGGGCACGAATGTGTAGAGTAATAAGCATGTTGGTGTTAGAAATATACAAATACAACACATATTCAACGAGGTGTACTCGTAATGATACATCTTACTAAGTATTAACGTCATGATTACTGTATAATAAGTACCTACAAAATACTCTATCAAGAATTTGTACTGATCCTGTCCTTTTATTTGATTTATTTTTCCTTTCTACTATTTTATTTATTTACTCTCCTATTTTCATATTTAAGTTTATCGTATTTGTGTCTTATCCATGTACATTTGCCGTTTTTGTCGGTAAAGGTTGACCCTAACGCAGTCAACTCTTTACCTGCTTTTTAGGTTTCTAGGTAGCGGCCTTCGGCGAACTACGGTTAGTTTTAAGTTATTTTCCCCAGCCCCACTACCGCTGGTAAGGAGGTTAGCCGCTAGGGTTGCTAGGTCGGTTAGGAACTTTAGGCATATCTCATTTATTTATATATTTATATCTTCCTACCAAGCCCTCCCATAGACTCGCAAGGCGTCGTAAACTTTGCGAAATCGTTAACCCAGGCGCTCGCCGCGTCGGGCGTCTCAATTTCTGACGAGGTTTTCACGAAGGCCTTATTAGCGCTTAATGCCTCCCCGGCCCCTCAGGCCACCAACGCTTAGACCCCTTTGGTCTTTAGCTCCTCTCCCGCGTCTCCCGTGCCCTCCGGGATGGACTGTGTGTCGGACACATCCTCTTGCACGTCGCACCGCAAGCGTACCGCTCCCGGGAGCGACTCAGAATCCACGTCTGATGCGTCTTCGTACGCCGCCACCTTAACCGGCTCTCCAGAGTCCCCATTCCAGTTAGTCACCAAACGCTGTAAGAAGCGTTCGAAAAAAGCCGCGGTGTCTTCAACACCCGAGCCCACCCGGGTGTCTTCTACACCCGCCCCCGCGCCGTAAATGTCACTGCAAGTGACCGCAACCACGTCGGTTCCGTCGAAGCCAGCAAAACGCTGGGCTCCCGTCCCGGCTGAGGCCCAACTCTCTCCTCCCGTCTTCCTCCGCGAAAAAGCGCGAAAGACCGCGGTTTCTAACATGTGCAAAGAGCACAAAATTAATTACGTAAAAGCCTCCAATGCAGGCGATACAATCAAAATTCAGGTCGTGACCATCGACGATTTCCGGTCCTTCAGGCTCCTATCGGTCAAACAAATCGCGTATCATATCTACGCCCTCCCGGAGGAGCGTAAGATCCACGCGGTACTACGGGGCGTCCCGTTTGAACTCAGTAACGACGACATCCTCGTGGACCTTGGCTATGACTGGTCATCCGACCGTCACCATAGCTTCAATCTACATACCTAGTGGCACCAGACCTATCTGTAGCGACTTCGAGGCCATTCTCGCCCTCGGCCATTAAGTCATTTTGTTCGGAGATTTTAACTCCAAACATACTGACTGGACGTGCCTATCGACTAACACCAGCGGTATCGCTCTCCTTAACATCACTGAGCAACTCGACTATCCCGACAACCCAAAACACTTTCCTGATATCCTCGATTTTGCGATCGTCAAACGAATCAACCTCGATCTCAGAAGGCCTACTATGAACTATTATTGCGATTCAATTGACGACCTAAAATAAACTGCTATACTTTTTCATACCACGACGTCATTAAATCGATCCAGTTTAGGTTGACGCAAAATCAAGTCGGCAATTGGATCGCAAACTGTTTTAGTTCGTTCATTTTTCGTACCATGAGGTGATATTTCAACCTATATTGGATGACTTAAATGTCAAAGTAAGCGATTCAAAAAAAGTTGCTACTTTCTTGGCGTAAAGTGAATCGTTTTGGTTTATCTTTAAAAAAAATGGTTGAAAATATACGTAATTTAAGGTATTTCAGTTGGATATTTAGTGTTTCTTATGTGTTAATGTGAAAAAGTGAGTTCTAGAGCTATCTTTTGTTGTAGATATCTGACGATTTAGTCTTTTTTATTTTCTTGGAAAATGATAATGAAATAAACACAACACGGAAACAATCGGACCCCTTTTATTTGGAAGATGAAGAATATACAAAAAGGATATCGGTTGTCTAAACGATTGGTATTAGAAATGTGTGATGAGCTGAGCCCATTGTTGAAAAATCCAACAAAATCAACTGATTTATCAGTAGAGACAAAGGTAGAAGTCAAATTGGGTGCGTTCTAAACTCGTCATAATCAATTTATGTTTACGACAACACTGAGGAAACCTTTAATTATTTGTAATTTAAAGAATTATATAAATTTCTATTATTTAATGAGTACTAAAACGGGCTTATGGTATATAATTTGACACTAAAAGCGCAATTTTTCGAGTTCGAGTAAAAGAGACAGACTTATGCAACGAGTGTACAGCGTCATCTCTTTCTCACACGCGGACCACAGACAAATTTCGATCTTTCATTCCTCCGTGAGCGATTCAAACGCCAGTTAGCTAAAGGCACTTCATGGTACGAATTTTAGCGATTCAGTTTAGGTACCTAAACTGGATTGCATCGGAATTGGATGGCAAACTAAAAGTTGATGGTAGACCTTCAGGTCTATCGAACTACTCGATGACCTAGGTTCTGATCACCGCCACGTCTCCCTCGTGCTAGGACCGCCTAACGATAACGTCACCTCTCCTAAGACTTTTACAAACTGGAAAGGCTTTAAAAATACGTTAGTTTCAGCCTTAGAGGCTCCAAACTCTCCGCTCGCGATCTCGCCCGACCAATTAGATAGCCCGGATAAAATAGACTCGTTAGTCGATTCCCTCACTGATGCTATCAACTCAGCCATCAGTGTTAACGAAAAGGTTGCTAAGCAAGGGAAACCCACATTAGCCGTAATCTCTTAGCCGTTAGCAATCTTATTCAAGCTAAGAACGTGGCTCTCCGGAGTTCCCAAGCTCTATCCCACGCCCACGATTAGCTGCGAATCAGCTACATTGTAAAGTTAGGTCTTGCCTCGCGGAACTCCAAGATGCTCAGATGAACAATCTCATGGAGAATATCTCCCCATCCCACCAAACGTATTACAGTATGGCCCGAGCCTTACACGTAGACGCCGCCTCTCACGTTCCTCCTCTCACACGTCCCGAAGACTACTGCCTTCGAAGTTAATGAGAAAGCTGAATGCTTCACTGACATCATTGCTTCATGCCAACGATACAAAAATCTATGCTCACATAAAATGTTTCGAGGATGCTGTGAAGCTTCAAGCTGATCTTGACAATTTATGCAAATATTACAAAATAAATCGTATGAGTGTTAACGTCGCAAAATGCCTTCAAATAACTTTCACGCGCAAGAGAAAAAAGATCGTATATCAGTATAGCTTAGAGGGTAAAGGACTAGTTGCTACAGATACGGATAGGGACCTTGGGGTGCTCCTTGACTCCAAAATGACGATGTCGGAGCATATCTCTGGTACAGCCACAAAGGCCTACAAAAGCCTTGGATTTGTGCTTCGCGTGACTAAACCATTCTCTGATCCTGATTGCATGAAAATTTTATATAATGCCTGTGTTCGAAGCGTGTTGGAGTATTGTTGTGTTGTTTGGAGCCCATTTCACAAAAAATACGGTGAAAACTTAGAAAGTATTCAAGCGAAGTTTCTGAAAACCCTTAATTATCGTATCAAAATGAAAAAAGGTGACTATAAGGAGCTTTGTAAGGTTTACCATTTGTTGCCTTTAAGTGAAAGACGATCCCGGCTGCAGATGTTGTTTTTACATGATATCTGCAGCAATAGCATTGATAGTCCCGAGTTACTCTCACTTACTATGCATCTCAGAACTCCTGTTAGACGAACCAGACACTGTCCTCTTTTCCAAGTCCCTTTTAGTCACTCCAATTACGCCAAAAACTCGGTTATTAGTCGAATACTTAGTTGTCATAATAAACAGTTTGACACTATTGATATATTCCAGCATACGAAGATATCATTTAAGAAACAAATTATAGAAAATATTACTCTGAAATTAATGACCTAATTGTAAGAATTTTATTGTATCTAAATCTGGTAGTGATAATGTGATACTTATAATCAAATACAATCAAACACACACACACATACTTTCTTTCACGCACATACACCTCTCTCTCACACACACACACACACACACACACACACACACACACACACATTTACACTTGTTGGTCGTGTACTACACATTATTATTTTTTATAATCTTTGTTCCATTGAATTAAATTCAGTAGTAAATTTTACTATCTGTAATCTTGTAAAGTCTACTTTTATATGTTTAATTTAAAGATTGGGAACCTGTAATTGGCAATATGTATAAAAATTTTGTTTGTGTATATTTCTTTTTTATTAAGTGCTGTTGGTTCTGTAAAGATAAATAAATAAATAAACAATGCTCGCCCAGCAAGCAAACCCGCGGATCCCTCCCACATCCAGGCGGTGGAGGACGAAGTACTCCGCAGGGACTCTCTCCTCATCACCGCCGACCCCATCTCAGTCTCTAATGATGAATGCGCTTCCAGGGAATGGGAATACCTAACATTCTAACGTGGAGATTGTCGGCGATACGACGGTGTTACAGTCGAAGTAAACCGCTCTTGTCTGGGTTCAAATCGATACGCCATTTTTGAAACCATGCACCGAGGGCGCTAACGGCCTTTTGGTCTGGTGACGAGACCCGGGACACTCAGGCCTTTGGTGTAAAGAGCGGCAAAGAGGGCTAGTTCGACGCCTTTTGGCCGATGGGAATGTCGTTTGTGTGCACGGTTTACAATAGAGGGGCGAGGACTGAGCCTTGAGGGACTCCAGCCTTTATGGGACGAGGCGCAGAAAGCGTGCCTTCGTGTCTAAAACGAAATGTACGGTCTTTGAGAAAGGACGGCACTATTCTAACTTTATAAACGAGACCACCGTGCCAGAATTTATCGACAGCCTTGGCTACGTCAAAGAAAACTGCGACCGTTTTCTTACGCCGCGGATAGTAGATAGTATGTACTTTACGATTCGATGGACTTGCTAAGGGCAGGAGTGCTTAGCGCGAAAGCCGAACTGATGGGGAATAATCGATGGGGAAAAGTCGATGTTCATACTAGGCCAGAAATATCGCGTCTTCATTAGTAGTCGTGTTGTTCTTGTTCCAGGATGGCTCGTTCCGTGCACAGCGTTGAATGCTTGGAGGCGAAACTGAGTAGGTAGGTACGGACGTACGTGTGGCGTGGAACACTCTTAATTTTCTTAAACTGTAGTTTTTCTTGCTTGAGAAGTGATTGTAGCTCGCTGTCTTGTTGTTGCGCTGTTGCCAGTTCATCGTAGTCTATAGAAGTAGGGCAGGTTATCGTCTCGACGCGTGATAATGCATCTGCAACGATGTTGTCCTTGCCACTGATGTATAATAATAATAATAATAATAATAATAAAATGGTTTATTCGGCGCAAATTAAGAAATTGACAAAACAATATGCAAAATCACGAAACAACAAAAAATAAATAACAGTATTACAAGTACATACAAAGCAAAAAGAAAAACAACACTTTCACGCCGAAAGGGCTTGCACTCAGCATTATGCTGAGAATTTATAGTTATAAATTTCAGCGCTGATTTTCAGTACTAGCCTCTGCACTGACTTCACGGACGCTTCACGCATGCAATACATAAAATAAGTATTATAATGAAATATACATTACATTCTAAACATATTATGTATACATAGAATAAAAATATAATATTTAAATGAAATAGGTGTAATAATATAAATATAATTGTTTTATTGTGGACATTTCTAAGCTGCCGTTTGTTTTTCTAAAATATATTTTTTATAACAATTTTTAAAGTTGTAGATATTTGATATTTTTTGAAGTGGTGGGGGGATGTTGTTCCAACATTTAGTGGCAGCATATTTAAAACTACCTCGAAACGCGGACGATTTATATTTTTGGGTCATTAGTCTATTTACGGAGGATCGAGTGTGGTATTTATTGCCTGGTGTATAGGTCCATTTAAGCTTGTTGAACAGGTACTTAGGTTGGCCGCTTTTTATGACCCCGAAAACCAAACAAGCTAAATGTAGTTTTCTCCTATTTTCCATTTTTAACATTTTTTGGGTATTTAAAATGGGAGTGACGTGGTCCCGACGGTCCATAACAACACAAAACCGAGCACAAGCATTCTGTAGCCTTTGCATTACCCTTTGTGTGCGAGCGAGAATCCTGGGGCCGTACACTGTGTCGGCGTAATTCAAGCGTGACAGAACCAATGCATCAACTAGGTGTTTACGAAGTTCTACACTAAGAAAACTTCGAAACTTATAAAGAAGTTTCAGTCTGTAAAAACAGGACTGCAGTACATTAGTTATATGAGTTTCAAAGTGTAGTTCCTCATCAATAACGACCCCCAAATTCCGTGCAGTGGTAACGCGGTCAATTGGAATATTGGAGATCGCTACGGTAAAAGGCAATCGCATGGCTTTAAGTATTTGGTTCCTTGACCCAAATATTAAATATTTTGATTTGGTTGGGTTAAGGACAAGGCAATGTTTTTTTGACCATTGAGCTACTCTATCCAAATCAGAATTTAACTTATTGATTGACGGGACAACGTTAAATGGATCAATGGATATGTAAATTTGTAAGTCATCCGCATATAAATGGTACTTACAGTTTGTGATGCAATTAATTATATCAGCCGTGTACAATATAAATATGAGGGGACCAAGGATCGATCCTTGAGGTACCCCTCTGTTTACTGAAAGAGCCGTTGATAAAAATTTAGATCCATCATCCAGTGTAAGTTCTACTTGTTGTGAGCGATTTTTTAAGTAATTGCTGAACCAAGTTATGGTTGAGCTATGAAAACCATAAAAGGTCATTTTAGATAGCAACAAGGGAATATTTATACTATCAAACGCTCTAGAAAAATCCAGTAGAGCTAAGATGGTGCAATTACCTTCATCTTGAGCAGTTAAAATATTGTCAGTGATGTCTAGCAATGCTGAAGATGTACTTCGACCCTTTCTGAATCCAGACTGTAATTCGGGAAGAATAGAATTTCTTTCCAGGTACTCGGTTAATTGAGAACTGACAACTTTTTCGAGTATTTTGGAGAGAAAACACAATATGCTGATGGGTCTGGTTTCTTGAACTGAGATAGGGTTATTATTTTTAGGTATAGGACGGACAATTGCCAACTTCCATGTGTTTGGGAATGATGATAATTCTATAGATTTGTTTACTATAAATGTAATAATATCAAGGGTAGCGTTTAGAGTTAACATGATCATGTCACGATTTATACCGTCACATCCTTGTGCATTGGATTTTATATTCCTTACAATTTTAAATATTGAATCGGAGGATACGGGGTGTAATTTAAATTCATTGTCATTATTAAACCTATGAAATTCATAAAAAGTCAAAAGGGATAAATTTATTTCATTATTACCGGGGACGTTCACAAAGTAGTTATTTATTTCATTTGGGTCGCATATATGTGAGGGCAATTCTGCGTCAATTTTAGGCACAACATTATTTTTAAGATTTTGCCAAAGCTCTTTGGGTTTTTGTTTATTATTATTTATAAAATGTTTAAAATATGCAGATTTTTCACTGTAAATAGAAATTTTAACATGTTTTTTCAATTCCTTATAATATACTTTATGTTCTTCTAGTTTGGTTGATCTGTACTTTGCATAAGCTTCATCTCTAAGCCTTACCATTAACTTTACGTTTGAAGTAATCCAGGGACAGTGTTTTTGTTTAAATACTTTTGTTTTTAAGGGAGCATGTAAATTAAAAAGATCAATGATAAAATAATTAAATAATGATACCATGTCATTAATGTCGTCTAACTGCTTTATACTATTCCATGGAATGCAATTAAGATCCATGTTAAAGCGCTCCAGATTTAGGTCTTTTAATGCTCTGAAAGTGACTTTTTTTGCAATAATTTTATTTCTTTTTATACTAAGATCACAAGTTATGAAAGCGTGTCGGCCAAGCCCTGTAACGAAATTAACATTTACACTTCGATAATTAGCATCAGTGCATATGATGTCAATTAAGGTTTCAGAGGTGTCAGTAATATGAGTAGGAGATTTGACTAACTGTTCAAGACGCAAAATCTTACAGAAATCCATCAACTTCCTAGTATGAGGGTCGTTTTTCTTCAACAGATCAGTGTTAAAGTCACCCATGAGTATAATTCTATCACCTCCAGCAAAAGAATTTATTGAATTAGAAAGTGCATCCAAAAATACATCTAAACATAAACGCGGTGGTTTATAAGCTGTTCCAATAATCACTTTTGTTTTGTTTACCTGCGCACTAATCCACATTTGCTCCACCACAGAATGATCGGGAATTTTTAAATAACGAACATTAATGCCTTTTCGAATGTAGAAGCCCACCCCTCCACCACGACCGTTGCACACTGAAGGCGGGCGCGGGATGTGCCGCAGCCGGTAACCTGGCACACGGGGCGCGCGAGCGTCCTCGTTCGCTCTCAACCAGGTCTCATTAATGGCCATCACATCGACATTATGACTGTTCATAGCAACAATAAAGTCTTCGTGGTTAGTGCCCAGAGAACCTGCATTTAAAAAACCAACTCTAAACAATGTCTTGTTAGGGAGCATTGTGACCATAAAAACCATAAGACCGAGATCCATACATAGTGACTTTGAAAGTTAAATACAAAAAATATCCATTCTGGGTGGATGGCATATAGTACTCGAAAGGGGCGTTTGAATTTGTAATAATATTTATAATCTCTTTCTCAATAAAATATAATTTTAAAACCAAGGTTTTAGTAAAATAAATTTTAATAACAAACATATAAGTGTTAAATATAATTTGATAGTATAAATATTTATTCAAATAAGATATTTCATAAGGTGAGGTATATGTATAATGTAGTAAAAATATTTCTTGATAATAATTACTAAGTAAATAAATAAAGCGTCCGACGATCCCCGAATTTGACAATGATTTGCAATATTTAAACACCAACATAAAGAAATATGATAGTAAAGCATACCACAGGCTTAATTTGTAGTGATATAAAATAAAGGAAATCTGGATCTTAACTAAAGAAACATGTGTAAAACTCAAAATAAGCAGAAACAATACAATCCACAAAACTTTGATTAAGATTTGTTTAACCTTAAATTCAAACACAGACGAATAATTAAAAGAAAACATTTTAAAAATATGGAATAGAAACGGTATGTATAATTTTTGCGGCACATTTATAAAAACATACATAAAATTGGTAAGATAAACATATAATAATAATATTTTGTAGTAATATAAAATAAAGTTAATCTGGATCTTAACTGGAGAAAAATTGGTAAGATAAAAATGTAAAGGACAAATATTTTTCAAACATAGAGCGAATTTTACGTATTGTACGTGATGTGTCGTATATAGGTGGTAAACTCGCTGATATACATAATTTGTCGCATTCGCTTCGGTGTTTCGTTATTTGTCTTTGTCTTCGTAAAAATGTACATATATGGTTTATGATCGGTGAAACCTAGAGTAGAGAATATTTTCTTTCCATGAAGTTGGTTTGTGAAATCTCGAAGTCTTGATACAGGGTAGCGATCGGGCTTCGTTATAGCGTTCAAACGACGATAGTCGCCGCAGACGCGTAGTTCTCCATTCTTTTTCATTACGACGTGCAGTGGGCTTGCCCAGGAACTCTTGCTTGAGCGGCACAGTCCTTGCTCCATCATAGATTCGAATGCTTTTCTTGCAGCAGCATAGCGATGTGGAGGTAGGGGTCTCGCTCTTGAATAAATAGGTGGGCCACTGGTTTCAAGGTAGTGTTCTACGTTAATTTTCGGGGTAAGCTTCATAGATGTAAGACGCGTCGTCTCTGGATACTCGGCGAGTATGTCGCAAAAACGTTGTTGTTGATCGATGCTACGTACTATTGGTTGGCTGCTGTTACAAGTGGGTGCTTTGACGGCTAAGCTTGTAACACTATCAAGTAGTCGATGGTTCTTCAGGTCGACGACGAGTTGGTGGTGTCTGAGAAAATCCGCGCCTAGGATGGGTGTTGTTACACCGGCGACGATAAATTTCCATCGGTAAGGGCGTCGCAGTCCTAGATTCAATTCTAGAGTTTTCTCTCCGTAGGTATCTATGGCGGTGTTGTTAGCGGCGTACAATTTGAATGAGAGTGGTTTTCTCCTGTATCTACCAAAAATTGCATCGTTGTTTTTGAATCTGTGACGTAAAGGCGGTGTGGTTCAGTTTTCCGAGTTTTCATTGTGTTGTTGTTTGAAATTGCAGGGTGTAGTGCATTTTCTTGCTTCATTGCCGAAACGCCGATTATAAAAGCAATAGGGCGATGGGGTTGAGCTTCGATTTCGGGAGTGGCTCCGCTCGTCGTCGTCGGCAAAGAGGGCGAGTTCGACGTCTTTCTGCGGAATGGGAATGTCGTTAGTGTACACGGTGTACAACAGAGGGGCGAGGACTGAGCCTTGAGGGACTCCAGCCTTTATGGGACGAGGCGTGGAAAGCGTGCCTTCATGTTTGAAACGAAACGTGCGGTCTTTGAGAAACGACGCTATTATCCTAACTAGGTGAGCTATGTTTGGAGTTAAAATCTCCAAACATAATGACTGAATGGCCGAGGGTGAGAATGGCTTCGAAGTCGCTAAGGATAGGTCTGGTATGATGGATGTCACTAGGTATGTATACTGAAGCTATGATGATGGTCGGATGACCAGTCATAGCCATCTACACACAGTGGCCTCCATGTTGAGGAGAGGAGGGGTAGGGAGAGGAGTGCAGTGGAAACCTCTTTTGTGATAAATAGCTGTGCCGCTGTAACCGTCGGACCTATCGTTATGAATGAACACCGAATCCCCTAGTGCGGTTTTGAGTGAGCCACGTCTCTTGAAGAAGCAATAAGTCTGGCTCGTTGTTCTGAAGGAACAGTTTGAGCTCAGGAAGGTTAGTGCTGAGACTACGAGCATTAAAAAAAACTAGGTATAAGCCCTTGGGTTTGATACGAACGGACGCGGGATTTGCAGGTCTAGACATTATATTTCTATTTTATGAATTTACACAAAAAATAAAAAATTAAATTTAAAACGAATTTAGAAGCCAGTGATGCTCATCTAACGCAATTAAAAATTCTTGAGGAGAGCGGGCGGCTCGCAGTTTGCGTGCGAGAACGGAAATTTCCTTAATGTCGACGTTTTGAATGACGTCGAACAATGTCTTCATGTCCTCAGCCAACGACGACTGAGGTGAAGACGACGGAGCGGGACGCTGGCCTACGGGAGCTATGGGAGCTGGGATAGGACGGGAAGGTGCAGGTGGAGCGGCCGGACGCTGTCTCCAGGACAGAGCCGGAGTAGGCGTCGGCTGCACGGGCTTTGCTTCCGGGGGACCCCGGTTGCGCAGCGGCGGGAAGTTCGCAGAAGTGAGCAGCGGCGCCGGTTTAGGCGCAGCCCTCTTGGCTGAGGAGCACGGAGCGTGCGGGCAACCCCTTTAGTTATCTGTGTGGCCGGACTGGCCGCACAGAATACAGGCAGGGCAGGAAGTGGATTCGGGAGTGCGAGTGTACTCCTTTGTTATATGAGGATCCAGGCACTTAACGCACCTGGGAGGAGCTGAGCAGTTAGCCGCTGCGTGACCGTAGAGCTGGCAGCGGTGGCACTGGCCAGGGTGACCACGCGGGTTGGGTCGCTCGACGGAGATATTCGAGAGTCCGCAGATTGTGCGAGCTTCTCTGAAGATCTCCCTCGAGTTGGGAGTATTAGACAAGATAACTAAAGCTAACGGAAAACGCCTACCGCGGTTTGAGTACATCTTGTGCACTGCTTCAGCCGGGAAACCCTGGGACTTAAGGTCCTCGAGGATTTCATCGTTCGCGAGCTCGAACGGGACGCCCCGTAATACTGCGCGGATCATACGCTTCTCTGGGAGGGCGTAAGTATGGTACGCGATTTGTTTAAGCAAGAGTAAACGAGTGATCGCGTGGAGGTCGTCGATAGTCGCGACTTAGATTTTAATAGTATCGCCTGCGCTATTCGCCTTGAGGTAATTGATTTTGTGCTCTTTGCAAAAGTTAGAAACCGCGGTCCAGCGTGCTTTTTCGTGGAGGAAGACGGGCGGAGGGAGCTGAGGCTTCGGTGGGACGGGAGCGCAGCGCATCGCTCGCTTCGACGGAGACGCGGTCACTTCGAGTGACATAGGCGGTGCTGAAGGCACCGGGGTGGTATCGGGTGTTGAAGACACCGCGATTTTCTTTGAGCGCTTCTTGGAGCGTTTAGAAACCAATGTGAATGGGGGCTCAGGAGAGCCGATTAAAGTAGCGGCGCCCGACGACGGTTCGGACGCGGAATCGGAGTCGCTCCCGGGAGCGGTACGCTTACGCCGCGACGCGCGAGATGACGTGACCGACGCGCAGTCCATATCGGATGGAACGGGAGATGCGGGAGAGCTGGTAAAGACCTGAGGGGTCTGGGAGTTGGTGGCCTGAGGGGCCGGGGTTTGGGCCTGAGGGGCCGGGGACACGTTAAGCGCTAGTACGGCCTGCGTGAATATGTCGTCAGAAATTGAAACACCCGACGCGGCGAGTGCTTGAGCGAACGCCTTCGCAATGTTAATGACGCTTTGCTTATCAATTTGGGAAGGGGTTGGGACTATAATATGAATATATAATTATATAACAATGCCTAGAGTACCTAAATAAAAACCTAGCGAACCCTAGGGGCTAACCTTCCTACCAACGGTTAGGGGGCTGGGGAGAATGACTTAAAACTAACCGCAGCTCGCCTAAGGCCGCTAGCTAGAAACCTAAAAAAGGGTACGCAGGTGAAGAGTTGACCGCGTTAGGGTCAACCTTTACCGACAGAAGGGACAAATACACACGAAAACACACAGATATGATAAAAATAAATATAAAAATAGGAGAAAAATAAATAAAATAGAGGAGAGAAATAAAATTAAAATAAAAGGACTGGTTCAGTACAAATTCGTTGTCACCGTTAAGTATCCTTTGTACTGAAACCAGACTACTCACGTATGGCACAACACTGCACTCAGCACAAGCACAACACAACTTAGCACAGCACTGAAGACTAAGGGGCTTAGTCACAAAGAAAAATAACACTTCGATAGCACTCAGAGGGAGTAGAAAAACCTTGAAAACCGTAGCACGGAACCAACACGCTAAACTGTGCCGTGTGTAGACTGAGCGCCACGGAATATCGAGAAGGGACCGATCAACGGAGAACGGGGTCTTGCACGTCCGTACCGGGCGGCGATCGGAGCGAGAATGTTGTTGACGTTTATTAAAACTACTCTTGCATATATCTGCTTTATTGCGACGGCACAAGTAGCGACGACACGGCTCAGATGCAGGCGGCGGTCGGTTGCACAAGACTCATCGTGCGGGCGGGAAGGGTACGATGCGCTGTCTCTCTCGCACACTATAAATATCGCCACACGGCCGGGACGAGCACGGCAGTTGCGCTAGACCTCGGCAACGTGCGGATGAATGTATTGCAGCTACAAGTGCAACAGCACCTCAATACACTCTCTGAAGCATTCTTCAAACGCTCCGAAACCCACCCCAATCCTCTAGTTCGAGATTCAGTCTCGTATACTACCCCTGTCCTAAATTCGAAGTACAAAGTCGCTAGACCGAGAAACGCGCACACGAACGTAGCCACGCAACTAACACTAGATCTCGAAGCCCTTCAGGCCGCAACTTCTAATTCTAACTTAAATTTGAATTAATTCAATTTTTATTTTCATTTTGAGCACCTTCAGTGGTATGAATTCACCTTCAGTGGTATGAATTCACCTTTAGCGCTTTGAGTACCTTCAGTCCTATGTAATTCAAAGCGAGTGACCCCTTCTCAGCCCCGCTAGCGCGGCCTTTTTCTCCAATTTGTCGTCGCTGAGATGAAGGCTGTGTGGAAAAAAATTGCACGAGTCATTCAGGGGGTTTTTTAGTGGGTAGAGGCTCTGGTAGGCTTGGAGTGACGAGTCCCACATAACCTCGATCGCGCGCGGCGAAGTATGCGTAAGAGCATTTTTAGATCCTCCTGCCTTCTGCGTGGAGGGGAACAAAAAAAGACCTTTAACATTTTGAATGAACCCAATCGTTTTACTATTTTTAAGTTTTTAAGCATTACATGATTCGAGGCGCTGTAAAAACATGCTATATTATTATAAGACTGTCTGTTAAAAAAGCTATTTTCCATCTAACTTGTTTAAAGTTTCCTGCGTTTATTAATCATAATAATTACAGCGAACTAACATTTTAATTAGGTTATTGATTTGTATACAATTTTAGGATAGAATAGGACAGAATATGATCCGGAATAACATATCGGCTGACTTGAAAAACTCGCGGGCGAACCTTTCTCGATAATTCGTTTATAAAATACAAAGGCCTGCAGCTGCAGCGTCATTCAGAAATTTCGTTAGCCACATATAATAAACTATCTAAAAAATACCTATGTAGCTGAATTAATGCTATCGGATCATTTTATTGGTATAGGGCAAAAATATACAGATGCTTCAAAGATATTGTACATGTCCCTATCATGGGTTTAGAGTTGCTTGCGATATTGAGTCTCGCTGGTATGTTCAATCTTAACAGCGTTTAATGAGTTGTGCTTTAAGCGTAGTGGTGTTGATGTCAATATACAGTGGGTGTATTGCGTATATATATTCCCAATTTACCCATGTGGAAGTCAATGGGAATGAGGTGGTATTACGACAAGGAAAAGGCTTGTAAATCAAGACACGATTACATGTTGAATGACAATTTATTTGTTCAAATACTGAGCTTATATAATAGATATAAACGTGTGAAACACAGTAATATTTAATCATCTCATGATCTTACTTTTATCACGTATGCTCCTAAATAGATAAACTGATTCTCTGTAAATCACGCCTAGGGACGCCACAGATACTCCCCCCTTTAAAAAATAATGTAAACACAAAACAAAATTATTTGAGCTGTCGTCAGTATATGCAAAAAATGCTGGTTTAACACGGTCAATGGAAATATACGATTGCTTTCTCATCAGTTGGAGTGATTCCTTGGCTCGTTATATGATAACCAAAGAAATCGAGCCCGGTCTTGAGAAATTCGCATTTTTCAAAGTTAATTGATATTCCAAGCTCATGCAGGCGTTTTAAAATTATTTCCAGGTGTTGTAGGTGTTTATCTTTTGCGACCTTATATTTGTCTGACGGTGACGGCCTCGCGCACGCTGATACGGGCGCTCCTTTTGTTTCGTAATGATGTTGCACTTGACACTTGAAGTTATATGAAGGGTATATTGGTAGCTGGCTTAGTTATATCTTCGTATTTTGCACGTAATTTTGTTATGCTAATTTGTCGTGAAATAGTTTCAACGCTAGGTTGACTTGCTCTGATAATTGTTGCAGGCGTTGTCAGCTCAGTAACTTTCTCAGTAAGCTTTCTTGTGAAACAGTTTCAACGCTAGGTTGATTTGCTCTGATCATTGTTGCAGGCGTTGTCGGCTCAGTAACTTTCTCAGTAAGCTTTCTTCCGTCTAAATTGACAAGTAATTTCTGGTACTGTAAATATTAGCACCAATTATGGACGCGTTGACGTCAGCAATAACAAAATTCCTTCTAAATTGGCGACTTATTGGCCATTTTCGGTATTTTGCCGTATGTTCTAATGAGGCTACCGTTCGCGTCGTGTACTCTATGACTTGTAACATGTTGTGCTTGTGAGTTTCTTCTCAAAATTTAATCCTTGCCCCGGTGTCGACCAAAAACCTCTTGCCACTTTGTCGGTCGGCTAAGATAAGGCAGTCGTAGGGGTGAATAGCTCAAAGTTCCGCCCTGGTTCGTGCTAATTTGTAGTTTCCCTGATACTTCCGTTGCTTGATCTGGTTTTTCCAGGCACATGGTGGTTGCTATTTATATACTTTTCGTTGAATCGCCTATGATACTGACACAGAGCTTGATTACGATACCTTAATGCACTTCTTGACCTAGATCTTGAACGGAATTTACTGCGTCGATACTTTTTGTTTTCGTCGCGTAGTGCAGCGACTTCAATTTTCATCTGTGTCAGCTGGTTTGTAAGGCTAGTGTCCTCGTTAACTTAATTATTTGCAGAATTTTGTCTTTAGGTTGTTCTCTTCTGGAGGGTTAACGATGATGTCACTGACTTCGCGTATTTCATGCTTCGATAAATTTGCGATTGTAGTCATCTCTTGTTTCTGGGCCGCGGCTATAGCTTCAAACTGGGTAAACCATTAATTTGGTTGGTATTGCCAGAAGCGTGGTATACGTTCCGATATGCTTATGGCGGCAATTTCAG
Source organism: Marasmarcha lunaedactyla (assembly GCA_923062675.1). NCBI lineage: Eukaryota > Metazoa > Arthropoda > Insecta > Lepidoptera > Pterophoridae > Marasmarcha > Marasmarcha lunaedactyla. The sequence goes on from OV281350.1 coordinate 5,816,529, forward strand.
GTTCCGATGTAACAGCTTTCACTGGAGCACGTATAGCCATTTTCCTGTGTTTCGGTCGGGTCCTCAAAACTTCTTGCTTCCGATGCTTGACTAGCGTCGGAGTCACCAGTTATTATGACCAGGAAAAGGCTTGTAAATCAAGACACGATTACATGTTGAATGACAATTTATTTGTTAAAATACTGAGCTTATATACTAGATATAAACATGTGTAATACAGTAATATTTAATAATCTCATGATCTTACTTTTATCACGTATGTTCCTAAATAGATAAACTGATTCTCTGTAAATCACGTCTAGGGACGCCACAGGTGGCAATAACTAATCTTTGGTATAGTTAGACATGTCCGATGGTGTAGAATTAGATATTGTTTCGCATCCTTTTGATCACCTTAATCAAGTTTCAGATCTGTACGAACTTCGGAAAGCAGCCTTTATTCAGTATACTATGGATAGGGAACGCCTCGTATCCCGTAGTTCACGTGTGGATTAAATAGAAGAGAGTCCTTTGTTTCAGAGTTCATTCTGGACTTGCTCCATTGAGATTTCTTATGGGGATATATTTTATATAATACAGCCCTGACTGTGATTCATGCCACGGTGCGAACTATTAGTTGAACTATTAGTTTCATTTCACATTGTGTTTGGATCTGTTTTTAAATTAATAATCACAACGCGTGTTCTACATCGCAATATCAACTTTACTTAAGCGATTAGAATATACAGTATGGATACCACTTATGGGCAATAAATGAAACCTCATACTTGTTATCGCCTTTTCTAACAGTATACAAAAAATGAAAGAAATCGGTCCAGTAATTAGGTCAAAAACCAGAGTTTTAATTTTGAGCAAATTCGTAGAGACACACTCTGTAGATTTGCTACACTAGGTCAATGAGTCAATGAACTTGAATTAACATTATTTAGTACTTAGTTGGAGAAATGCGACGTTGCCACGTAGTGCGTTATTTGCCGAGCGCGGGAATTCCCGTGAGTGGGGCGCGTGCAGGGTGGACACACCAGCTGTTCTGCCGCCCTACCGTAAAAGGATGCTAAGTGCAAAATCATATTTTTGAGAAAAATGACAAAAACCCGCCAAACTTGTTTTCTAAAGTTGTATGTAAGATAGCATGTTATAATCAGTTAGTTACCACTGTTTTGTACAGGGAATAATAATCGGTTAATAAATAAGTTGAAAGAGAAAATGATCCGAGATTATGTTTATAATGTTTTTGCTTTAATCACTTAGTACATAGTGTTTTAAAATTATCATAACGGTACTTAAAAGCGTTCTTATTAAAAATTATTAAGTGTAGTTAGAGATAAAATAAATAAAGAAGTAGACAGTGAAATCTTATGAATTGTTTTTACGTGTTACGCCTAGACGGGACGAGTCGAATCGCTCCTGTTAAAATTCATAAATTCAACCGTAAAAACAAAAAATAAACATTTATTATAATAGGTACATAGTCCATTCCTTGAAATAATTTGTTAATTGTTAATAACAATAATAATAAAAACTCTAATAATGCAAAAATACGCTTATTTTAGTGCATTGATGATTATCATAGTTCCTTTTCTTGTAAATAAGTATTCAATACCGACATTGCACCTTTTGCACTATTTATGACTTATGTTTTTTGCCAACTGGGAAGTTATGTTTCGTCACTCGTCAGTTCACCGCTAGACTTCCGGGCCGCTGCGCATGTGCCTACTGCAGAGATTTTTGATACTCGCGCTCGCGCATTGTGCAGTGATTATTGTAAACTGTGGTTAGGTTAGGTAGTTTAATTTATTCAGTATTTATTTGTTATGGTGACATTGACACCTGACTTTTGTGTGTGTGTGTTTTTTTTAACAAAATACCGCGACAACAACAGCATTTTTACAGTGCTGCAAAGTATACATACATGATTTTAATGTATGGTGAATGTCGCCAGAATGCAGTGTTAACTTTACGTATGTATCGGGAGAGATTTGGCGCAACTCGCACCTGTCCTACAATATAGGATAGTGCGCCATGATTGGGTTTATTTTCAGTTCAGTTAAATCGTGACGAAATAAAAAAGCACGGTTAAAAAATGAAAGTAAGTGATTTTTTTCTCATTACGTCGCAAACATGTCGCAAACCGTAAAACAACAATCGAAGATGGCGGCGCCGTGCTGCCTATCGCGCCATGCGTGTGCATCGTTGCCACTCTTCTGCTGAGGCTAAGGTGCGTCGTCAGAGTGTTATACTAATACTGCATTTATTTTGCTATTTATTTTGTTTGAAAATGAAAGTTGTTTAATTTGCGGTTTTTCGTGTAATATTCGATTGAGTTATACTTCTGTGGACTATTATTACTTGTGGTTTCATTTTTTGCCCATGAGTGGTATCCACACTGTATATGACTTTCCGACAATGATCGTCGGGCCGTGGGCCGCGGCCTGCTCACCCTTTTCTATCGGTGGGAACGCGTGGTTAAGTTGTGGTTAAGTGATAGAGTATTTCGTTTTTTTAATTTATGGCTTTAAAATACTTACTTTGTAATGTAAATTGTTGGCTTCGTTATATTACGTTCCGTTATTTTTAATTTATGTTTTCTTTACTGAAACCAAAAAGGTGTGTTGCTCAAAAAAGATAAATAAAACTACTAGTGCTTACAAATATATGTCCGTTTCTAGCTAAGTAAATTGTATTAATTGATTCAGACAAGCCAACCGTATCAACGTCTTCCTAAGCCTACCTAGGATGCCTAGATAAGTTCTTATAGTTTCTCCATTATTAATTTGGAAAAGTATTCAAATACAAATAAATTAAGTTTATCAGTTCACAGCAAAGCGGCTCCATGTAGTTTGAAACACAATTTAGCCACGAGCAATGTTGCAATACAACCCGGCTCATGTATAACTAGGTACTTTTAAAGCTTATTTTGTACAATCGAGACGAACATTTACTCTCGCTAATGGAAAAGATATACTGTTACAGACACTCCCAGTTTACAGATAAAAAAACAGGAAAAACTAAGATGAAATGAATAGAAAAATTGGATTTTTTCCTATTCACTGATTAAAATAAATATTTGATTTTGGTGGATGTTTCTTATTTGTAATTTTTTTTGTGATGAATTGGTTTCTTATTAATTTATCAGCAAAGTAACATTCATACAGGTATACTATTTCTTCAATTTGCCTTATGAAACCGGGTTTTTTTTTGGGTTCATTAGCCAAAGGCATCCTATTCCTAAGCGTCCGCTCTCCATCGGCTTGGCGCGAAGGCTGTCATTAGACAGACATTAAGTAGACAGTAATTAGTTTAATTAAGTTTCTATAATACTTAAAATCATATTTTGGTTACAACTATATAAACATTATGGCAATCGATATACGAACATATGAAACTTTAAAGTCGAAAAGTATTTGATGGATTTTCAAATCTTTATATATTTATTAGTCTGGCGTAAAAAATGTAGGAAAATGAATAAATTCAGTCCTTGAAATATTTTAACCATCTTCACAATGTAATAGAACAGAGGAATATAATTTTTTCTTTACTTTGGCTAAAAAAGGTAAAAATACAGTATTCATGAAAATTAAAAATATTTTTTGCGACATCAACAGCGAGCGCAGCAACAAACATTTCTTAAATTCGCCAAAATAAAATTTATCAATACCATTTGCACAATAGATAACATTTCGAGTGTACGTTACACCAAGAATTAATTATCGAAACAGGCAGCTGTCCGTTACAGAATTTCTGAGTTTTTTTTTATTTTTATTTTATTTTTTTTTTTTTTTATTTATTTATTTACAAAAATCCACAGCACTCAATATAAATTTAAAACAAAAAAAAATTATACATTGGTATAATATTCATCTTATAAAAACTTAACTTATTGCCAATTACGGATTTTTCGTTTTTTAAAATAAATTAACATATAAGGCACAACTGTATTGTACAGATCAACAATTCTTACCCATTTCGATTAAAAGGTTACAAAAAAAAAAAAAAGAAAAAATTACAAAAAGAAGCCATAATATGTGCGTGAAGTAGGTGTGTGTGTGAGTGTGTGAGTGTGTGTGTGTGTGTATGTATGTAAGTATAGCAGTAATTTAGTGAAAATGTTTCATAATTTGGTTTTTGAAACGTTGCTTGCTACTACTAAAAATATCAGCAGATATAAAATGCTTATTATATTTATTCTGGATTCTGCATATAACAGAATTTATAGCGTAATTAGTGTGGACTGCTGGAATGTGAAAAAGTTTCGTATGTCGAGTTCGCTTACTAGGTGTGCGTAGACGTAAGGTCAATGTGGTTAATTCTATAGAGTCTATGGTGTTATTACAAATTCCATGTAAAAATGTCATATCAAGCAATGTGCGTCGATTTTCAAGAGATAGGAGGTTATGTTGCTTACATGATTCTGTGTAGCCATTGTCAGTGGCGATTGTGCGAAAGTTTAAATGTTTAATAAACTTACGTTGGATTGCCTCTATATTAACCGAGTAAACATCATACATAGGGTTCCAAATGCTAGAGCAGTACTCAAGGATACTACGAACATATGCATAATATAAAACCTTTATACAGTAAACATCAGAAAATGGCCTAGTCACTCTCAAAATGAAACCTAAACTTTTATATGCTTTATGTACCATATTATCAATGTGATCAGTGAAAAGCAACTTCGAATCAAGAAGTAGTCCGAGGTCCCTCACCGTCTCAACCCTATTAAGAATCGCGTTATTTATTATGTAATCAAGGATAATTTTCTTTTTCTTTCGGGTGAATGTTACAATCACACATTTTTCAACATTTATAGATATGCGGTTATCAGTATAGTACACCTGTAAACGATTTAGGTCTTCTTGTAGGTTTAAGCAATCCGTAATGTTATTTACTGTCTTGTAAATTTTTATGTCATCGGCGTACATTAGATACTTAGAAAACCCAAAACACTTGTCTATGTCATACAAGTATGCCACATATAGCAAAGGTCCAAGAATTGACCCCTGCGGGACTCCAGAAGTAATTGTAATGAAATCCGATTTGTACCCTCCCACCACTACAACCTGACTCCTCCTGTGCAGGTAGCATTCAAACCATCTAAGTAGGTTACCATGTACACCTAATTCCTGAAGCTTTCTCAATAATATTATATGATCCACTCGATCAAAAGCCTTCTCGAAATCGGTATACACAACATCCACTTGACCACCGCCATCCATTTCAGTTAGAATATCGTTGGTGAATTTTGCCAAGTTAGTATTTGTCGAACGACCCTTCATGAATCCGTGTTGTTGAGTTGGAATAGAGCGTGCAATAGTGTGGTACAAACGGTTATGGACAATTCTCTCCATCGCTTTGCTAAGAGTGTTTAATTTTGATATGGGTCTATAGTTTTCTATAGACGATTTAAGTCCTTTCTTATGCACAGGTACAATAAGAGCTATTTTCCAGATTGGTGGCATATAACCTTCTTCAAAACACCTATTAAAAATACAGGTAAGAGGAAAACGAAGAGCATTGGCACATTTACTAAAAAACAAAGGTGGTATGTTATCGCTGCCTGCACCCTTTGACTTATCCAATGCAGTAAGCAGTTTAAAAACTTCGTCTTCGGTTACAAGTATGCCAGTCAAGCTGGAAACCGAACCAAAAATTGTGTTAGCAGTTGACAATGGTGTGTTACTAGGCTTACTAAACTGTTTATGGAAAAAGTCAGTAAAAGCAGCGCAGATTTCAGGTCCATCATTCAAGTTCCTATCTCCATATTTCATACTATTTGGATAGCTACCGCCACTTTTTTTCCGGGATTTGACATACGACCAAAACAATTTTGGCTCTTTTTTAATGTTTTCTTGTGACCAGTGCATATAGGAAACGTAACATTGTTTCTCCACTGACTTCTGTACTCGCCGTAGCAAAGCAAATGATGCATAGTCGGAAGGATTCCCGTGCTTTTTCCAATGGCGATGCTTTTTTGCCTTATCTTTTATAATATTAATTAGGGACCTATTATACCAAACAGGAAAATTACCGAAACCCGACGATAATACTTGAGGAACAAACTTGTGAATTACTGTTTTTAAAATATCGTAAAAACTGTTAATCATGCATTCAATATTTACGTACATGAATAATGTATGCCAGTCATAAGTGTTTAAATACTGATTGATCTCCTCATAATTAGCCTTTCTGAACAAATATTTTATAGTTGATTTAGTTTTCATGGGTAATTTATTAATTTCCGAGACATTTATTTCAAGAGTAGGGTGATACTGGTCCTCTTTAACGAAGGGGACTTTGCTTTGGTTCACTAATAACGGAAAATTTGAGAAAACTAAGTCTAAGGTATTACCGTGAGAGTTAACCACAGTATTATATTGGTTCAAGCCTAAAAATAAAAGATCACTTATAAAATTCTGACTTGCGACTTGTAAGTCGACACTACCCTTCTTTAAATATAAAGGCTCACATGATGTCCACTGTATATTCGGTAAATTAAAATCTCCTACTACTAAGAAGAAATCATCCGGGTGGGCTTGAGTAGCCTCGTTTAAGATATCTAGTAATAAGGATAGTTTATTCGGTATGCTAGAATTAGGAGGAATATATACTACACCTATATGTAAACTCTGTGTGGTGTTCAGACAGCGCGCAGGCACCGTCAGCCAGACAGATTCAAGGTCAGGTCGCGTCAACTCGGGCCGGGCGAGCGCCTGCAGCCGCGCTCCGCAGAGTGCCATCACTCCGCCGCCGAGCGAGCCACGGTCGCCACGGACCACATCATATTTTCCGTTACATAATTCAGCGTTCAGGATGCCATCACACAGCCAAGTCTCAGTAAATAATCCTATATCGCAATCAGATAGACAACAGCTTCTATAAAAAGTATTTGTTTTGGTACGCAAGCCTCTTAAATTTTGATAAGATATATTCAAGTCATTCTTATGATTGATAGCCATAGCTAAAAATTAAAGTATTTCAAAAATTTTGTAAGACAAATATATCTCGTAATTTAATATGTTAGCAGTAAAACACATTTTTAACACAAAGTGAAATAATCCTTTCTTTATGTACCTAAATTTCAGATAGATTTTTGCTGTATTAAATAATAGATTAAAATTTCTAGAATCATTGTAATTAGACAAAAATTTGGAGCAAGCCCCAGTAAACTGATAATAACGTATAATGAAATCAGAACTTAATAATAATTTTCCAAAAATAAAAAAATTACAAATAATATATAATCTTAATATGAGAACTTTGTTTGCACATGACCAGTAAAAATGTTTAAGGCATACTATCTGATATACAAATACTAAAATTATATAACAATATCCATTAGCATAGTTGCTCAGTTTTATTCAATTCCAGGTATTACACATTTACATTTTCATTATTTGAGCTGGACGGCTCGTATGGTAGCTTCTGGGCAAATACAAAACTGTTACCAGTTAAAAATTGTATAATTTGAAATCATTTTGAATATTTATTAACTTGTTGCAGTTTTTTGCAAATCAGTTGCAGATTTTCGAAGTGAATATTTATGATAATTTTATTTTTAAATTGAGATTTTAGATTTCAAAAACTAGGTTTGAATTTACTTTGAAAATTAGGTGTGAAAATGTTGAGTATGTATATTTTTTACTTAGTTTTTACATTGTACATGTACATGGGCTGTTTTTTACATATCATTTCAAAAAAATCATGAAAGGGCAATATGAAAAGTACATTTTTACACCCTGTTTACCTACTAAAATATAATTATACCTAATAATGATTCATTACAAACTCATTTTACAACTATTATTACAAACTATGTATAATTATTTTGTATCTAAAATATTGTAACTGTAAGTGCAACTGTGTGATCATACCTCTAATCATACACATATTTAATTAAGATAATTTTATCAATAAAGAGCTGCTGAAACGATACGTGGTGTAGATACAACTGTAGACATGGCTGATATATTATGGTGGGTTTTAAAAGCTTGCCAACTTATCACGCTACGTTGGTAACTGTGATATAATTTTAAATACTTCTTCGCTGTCAATGACAACTGTCAATGACAATTTAAACACATAGTTTTTCTACAGTGTTATATTAAAATGCAGTACCGGTACTTAATGATTCCTATCGGTTTGACAATGACATTTTCTAAGTATGGCTTTAAACGACTCAATTCAGTTGTTTTTTTTTCACATATTGAGTAAATCCCTAATTATAATTGTTCCTAAGCTTTTGTTCAAAACAAGTCAATTTAACTAATGATTGTCCATCCTTTTTACTTTGTATCCTATTGACACGTAAGTTTATGCTGCTGTGCCTGGAGTCGCTGCGTAGCAACCCCCTATATTGTGAACTCACTCGGCAACATCACAAATCTAAAGACGTGCCATGTTCAAGATACATTTTGAACGATATCATTGTATTACGAATCGATCCAAAAAACTTTTTTTACTTAAATGGATATTTTACCTCTTTAATAAAAAAAATTTATAGATATAAAAGCTTATTAAATTTTCTTTAACTTTACGAACCACTGAGCTATTCCCACAATCGCTTTTACATACATTCAATTTATTATTTAAAGCTAATTTGATCTATTATTGATGTTTCACTACCTATAATATACACAATAAAATATTTACCCTTTAGATTAACAAACTGTTTTGCTAACTGTTTGCATTAATATTTTCCTTAAACATGAAAAAATTTAATTACTATTCAGTAAATACCTAGAGTAACTTTTTAATAAAATGATAAATTATAATATAATATAACTAATTAGTTAACATATGAGCAGAAATCATATACATCATTTTTATCATGTTATGCAGTCAAAACGGCGGCTTTTAAATCATGTTAAAAAGGCTTCCAATATCTTAGGCATACATAATGGTCCGATATTTTGGAAATCTTCATTTTAGTGGACAGTGTTGAAAGTAGCGTAGGATAAATTATAACGAACATAAATTTATAGTTATGAATCACGTCAGAGAATACTTTCGCAGAACTCAGTTTAAAAATTAAAAGAGCCATATTCTAAAATTAGCAGACTAAAACAAGTTACAACGCTACTTTTAGTTATGCATAGCGTCCATGTCTTAGGTAACTTCCATTCATCAAGTTCACTAACACCAGCCACTCTTAGGAATTAGGTGGGTGACCGTAGTTATAAGTTATTTCTGAAGTTTTAGTAACTGTAGATATATCTGAAGCGCTTTCTGTAGGTCAAATAACTACTAATGGTCGGTTTAACATTGAGTAACACCTGATTACCGTTCCTGTAAGTACCTAATAGTACAAAAAATAAAAACAATTTTTATTATTTGTAATAGTTATTTTACAAAAATGTTACATAGGTACTTATGTACTTTTTTCAAGCCTTCCATTTGACAGAATATGAATACGAATGAACCTCTTTTAATGTCATTGTGCCTGTTGCATGTGGTATGCAACCTTTTTAGTCATAGGTTTTCATTATCTTTTTAAAGTATTTCACACTAAAGAATTTGATGTTTTGGTTTTTGTTGTCCAATTTTAACTTGTTGTTTCTAATACATTTTGCTGGTCTGTTGTATTTTAGCGTGTAAAAATAGTTTAATTTCTTTTAAAGTGCCTTGTTTGTTTGCCTTGATTCCCACATTATCTGTACATAGGTAGGCAACTGGAGATCATTGTTAGGTAGGTGCTAACAATGATCGTAATTACATAGATTCATTTCTATCTTTTTTTACTGCCCTTTTCTTTGTGGTGTTATTTCAGGTTTCTTTGGTTTCATTTTTAGAGCTGAAAATAGGCAATAACTATTAATTAACACACTGGGACCCATTTATTGCCTCAATGTTTATTATTAGTGACTACGTTATATACCCGTGTCAAACTCTGTTAGTGTTACAGTGATGTTATCAAAATGTGATAGTGTTGTGCGTCGACTGTGAAATTTGTTAAAACATATACCTAAAGATTCAATTGAGTTACTTCTGTGGTGGACAGGATACTAGTCAGTTACAAACAAATACAGGCACAAATGGGTACATCTTGTAATTTACTCATGCATTAAATTTACTTTAGTGATGTTTTGATTCGTGGTCCAGGCCTGTGTAATGGATTTTTGTGATTTGATTGCTTTCCCGATGGCTAGTAACTAGATGGCTTTTCATCGTAGAGTGAGATAGTCTACCGAAAAGAATGTGATTTTGAATATGTTACAAGCTATGAGAAAAGACTCTTCGGCCTGCAACGGTGATATTTTGAAAACTGATTTAAAAAAAATTTATTGAATTTTATTGCTTTCATTCATAAATGAAATTACCACCTGTTATGTTAATAAATCACCTATTAGAAAAACAAAATAACTGAACAAATAAATAGTTCTGAATAGGACAGATAAGCGAACTATTTAAGTAGCGTACTGTGAACGCACATTTACTTCTCTAAGGTGTTGTTGACGCCCACTGACCCTTAAAAAGTGTTATTGTCTTTGTCGTTTCTAAGAAACAGTTGTGACAATGAAAGCGCTCTACCAGCCTGTTTCCGTAAATAGAGTACAGCCTTATATTATAATGAAAAATGAATAATTTCTGGTGAAATGGTGGAGTTCTTAGTTCGAAATATTTCTTTTGCGTATTCGTTAACATATTTATCTCATCAAACCGATTGGCCTGCGCCGTCGGTTATATGGACTGAAGAGCCTCAATTGGCATGGTGCCTTCCCACACACACACTGCACACAAACATGTGTCGTGTAATAGTATAGAGATAGAGAGATAGTAAGAGTATATACAAAATTTTGCAATTTATAGTACTGATAACGTGGCTTTTAATCTTCCGTAAACACCTGAAATGCAAGTAAATGATTGTAAGCACAATTAGGTATTTTATATACATTATATTTTTGCTGCATAATAAAGACATCTAATAGTCGTTAATTTCTTGTATCTGTAAGTGATACTACAAATTAGTTTTCACTTCAGCCCTTATTTTACGTCAGCGAAGCCGCGGGCACCCGCTAATTAAGTAAATAAATACGGCTTACGTGTCGGCCTGGATATAGCAAATCAATATTGTTACAATGAAATATTATCGTATCGGCAGATTCCATCTTGGTTACGTAATTTTTTATTTTTATATTTTAAAGTTCAAATTACACATTCAGTATTATTGTTTATTACGTCTTGTTTTGAAAAAATACTTTCGCTTTAGGTGTAAGTATGTAACTTTGGTTAAAACTGTTGGTATTGTTTACTATTTAATATCACACAAAAAAAATTATGAATAAAACTAACGCTTTTTTAGCGAAAAAAATTTCAAAACACTTTTAAATAAATAATAATAATAATAGATAAACATCCAGACAAACACAACAACTGTATGGCCCTAAAGTAAGCAGAGCTTGTGTTATGGATGATCATCCAGCGAACTTGGGGGGGACTCAGAATAAACATACTTAAATAAACACCTGTGTTCATCACACAATGAATGCCTCTGCCAGGACTCGAACCTGGGACCTTGAGGCAGGGCTACTATGTTCGTTCTCGGGTTTTGTTCTCGGTTCTACAAATGTTTGTTCTTGGGTTATGGTTGTTTGTATTATGTAGTATTATGCAGTTTGCTGTATCGTCATCCATAACACAAGCTCGGCTTACTTTGGGGCCATACAGTTGGTGTGTTTTGTCTGGGGATTTATATATTTAAGGTCGGGTCACATTGTCCCTTTCAAAGTTTGTTTGCACACACTGGCTGAAAATTCAACGGGTGCTATTAACAGCATCTAGTGAGAAGGTTCAAACTTCTAATTTCAAAACAACCCTGTACTGACTACTACTAAAAAAATAACAAGGGTAATTTTGACCTGACCTGACATACCGGGTTAAGGAAAATATATTTATGTTTTTAATTTTTGAAAACCTTGCCCTCTTCAAATCACGGTACAGTTTATTGGTATTTATTATTCCTGTTTAAATTATACCTCGTTAATTTTAGAATTCACAATTTAAGGTTTATTTTTGTACAATTTAGACTCCTGACATAAAACGTATTTGTACACCTACATGTTTTAGAGTTTTGACGGAGACGCTTCATAAATATATATATGAGGCCACCTCAATAAAGTGAATCCAAGAAATTATAAATATACTTTATAGTATAAAAGTATATACTTTTCAGCGTGTGGCCACTGTGAATCTTGTATGGTTCTAGGCTTAGTGTACATCAAGACTTATTGTCAGGAAGGAAGTCACCGGATGGTGGGAGACAAATGGTTTAGGATTTTGTTCGGTTTATTAAAAAATCTGACAGATTTGTTGAAATCTACAAAAAGTTGACGGGGTGGTCGTATTATTGTTAAAATTTCATATAGGGAGGGGTGGCATGAAAGGGACAATTTAAAAAAAAAATTTATGCAACGCTATTATTGTCGTATGGCAAGCTTGATGAAGATCGATCGCGGCAAACTTCACAATCCTGTCATTTCAAACATGGCAAATTCATGCGTATGTTGATTGAGGGATCGAATTTTATTTTTTCTGCTTCAATATTGAAACGTTTTATCAAGTGCTGTGAGCTAATTATTTGTATGTAAATCGCTGTTTAAGATTGGGTGAACATCCATAGAAACAGGAAAAGAAGGTTAGGTTAGGTTAGATTTTGAGGTTATGTTTGAAAATGTGGTGTAATATTTATGAAAGGGACACAACAGACGGTTATGAATGGGACGTCCCCTTCATAACTATCCCTTTCAAGAATGATTTTTTTTTGCTAGAATTTTAATATTTTTTTACTTTTTTTTTCAGATTAAAAATGCCACCTAAGAAGAGAATTCGTGTCGATGCGCACAGTTTATGTTATGTGTTAATGAAGTGCTACAAAAAGTTATTTCTATTAGATCGGCGGTGAAGATAGATAGAATGTTGATTTGGATAGAATGTTGATTTGTCTTTAATTTTTTTTTTTTGATTTTAGTATATTTTAATTACAGTTATTATAAAGAGACTTTTGATTAAAATTATGTTAAGAAAAGCAATAATTACTGTTCCAGTGGAGTCAAGTGTAGAGGAGATACATAAAAATGTTGAGTTGTCTTTAAATATAAACATTAGTTTGATTTCTCGTTCATTATAGAGAGACTGTTGATTATAAGTTGGTTAAGAAAAGCTATTAACATTTTTTAAGTACATTATAGCTAAACAAATATATAATACTAGCTACTAGTTCGTTCGCTAGATACCGAATGCAGCGCTTTCTGCCGGGCTGATTTGTGATTGTAAACCATCCAGGGCGCCACTCAAATGCATACAAAAAAAAATCATTCAAATCGGTCTAGCCGTTTAGGAGGAATTCAGTGATATACACACGTACAGTAGAATGGTATATACATATAAAGATTGTTGTGACTTAAAGTTAAATCAAGATTAAATAATGAATAAAATTCTACAATTACATTTGAATTTGATTTTTAATATACTTTAGTAGGTAATTGCACCCATTTTCCTTCGAAATCAGGTAGTGTCCCTTTCATAAATATTTGCGTCCTTTTCGATACACTACATTACTGAAAGGGACAAAATACGCATTTTTTAAAGATGCGAAAATAAACTACTAAGAATTGATTAATGACAATTATTGCATTTTCTTTCTATTCAACTCAAACCTGTTCCATATATTTTCTCAATCACTTATGGCCATAAAATTAAAAATGTCCCTTTCATGCCACCCCTCCCATACCTGCCGATTCGCGCAGTTGATTGGTCACGCTTAGGTGTTATTTAGTAGTAGTGGTATCAAGTAGTTATTTATAAAACATTTGTAACGCGTTGTTTGCGAAGTGGTAATTGAGGGTCCAGAAAGGAAATACCAAAGCTCTCTTCTATGTTTATTTTGCAGTAAAATTAAAAATATACAAAAATGCCTGTAAATACAAACAAAAAATATAAACAAAATTGAAATAAAAAATAGTCACACAAAATAAAACAGAAACATTAATACAATTAAATTTGATCTGAAAAGAAAAAGTAACAACAAAATAAAATTTTAATGAATGAGAATCCTTACCAAAAATTTTGGCTACGCACACTCGTGTACGTAAAAATAAATTATTGATTTCATGAAAACTTTGATTGTAGATAATAAAAAATTGATAAACATGTAATTTTGAATAATAAACTCGGAAACAATAATAAATAAATAGATTCTAGTTGTTATGATGGATAATTTTTCGTGACTGGCTTGTCAAATCAAAACATTGCCGTTCTCCGACACTACGTAATTCGTAGTTTAAAATTACGTCGGGAACGACAAAAAAATAAAATTTACTGACAAAAAGAGGTCGAAATAGACAACCGTCACACATTTACACGATTTCATAGAAATAATACCGCTTTACAATAACTTATTAAATCCAAACTTAATTGAGATATTGGAGTCAAAGCTACCTAGATATCAATCTGCAACGCGCACTATTCCAACAAAGTGATTGGAAGCCACGATGCCTTCAATGTTGTTCTCGTAAATGGAAACTACGTAATGACGTGCTAGGGTCCAAATTCTGGGAAACTCATTAATTGATCGCATGGATACTGCGTATCCCGAAACCGGAACGACAAGACGACATGTGGACTAGGCAGGTAGGTTGTATTTGACAGACATTAATAGCTTTGATGCGGTGTCCGTAGTACCTATTGAGAACAATTTGTATTCAATTAAATAGAAGCTCTGTTCTCTGTAAGCATCAATAATACGCGCCGAAGTTAAGCCTAATTTTTTAACATGGTAAATAATTTATTCTTTATATACATTTATATTTTTATTTAACAATGTATGGACACTTTAAAACAAAACTGAATTATATGTACAAATGTATTGCTTACTTCATAGGAAATTACTTCCAGCAGACCTGTAACTGGAGAGTTTCGTATAAAAAGCAAATAAGTGTACAATATTTAAATTACAATAAGTACAATTTATACATATGTACACATATAAAAATACATATAAACATAAACACACATACAATACGTATACATAAAACAGTACATACGTAGAGGATAAAATTACAACGATGAACTCTTTAGCAAAGTAACAAATAGTGCTCTCTTACTCTTCTTTTAAAAATAGACATTGTTTTAGAGTCGCGTATCTGGTGAGGCCGCTTGTTCCACAGCCTGGTTGCATGGACGGTAAATTAAGAAGAAAACAATACAGTTTGGTGGCAAATCTTTTAAGCGGTCCGCAGGTGATGAACCTGTGTGGGTGTAGGAAAAACGGTTACGTAAATATGGTGGAGAGTGAGAGTTGCTAAGCACATTAAACAAAAAATACAGGATACTAGTATTCCTACGAAAACGTATAGTTAGGCAGCCACTTGAGGTGTTTGCGGGGGTGGGAAACATGATCATACTTTCTCAGTCCAAAAATGAAGCGAATGGATAAGTTTTGTAGACGCTCTAGTTTGGTCAAAAGTTCCTTGGTGGTATCCAAACAGCAGCAATCAGCATAATCTTATATGTAGCAAACATAAAAGAGAGTTACTTTGGAAATACAGAAAAGTACCAAGTCACTAGAATAAACATCATTTTAAAACATATTCTCAATTTTAAAACTTATTTTCATTATGAGATTAACACAAAAAGCGCAAAATAGTTACTTTATTAATACGTTTACAAACAAAATGAAAACAACTTGGAACCTAATTAATAAACACACTAAGAATTAGCCCTAGACGATTAATAATAATAATAATAAATCTAAATTATTGTAAATCCTGAGCGTGTAAATCATGGCGCCAACAAATGCTGATGAGATTTTCATAGTAATAAAGAGTCTTAAAGATACGTATATGACGAGATATCCACAAGAATGATTAGAGAAGTAGCAAAGTTTATTGCAACTATCCTAAGCCATTTGATTAATTTGTGCAACAAAAGTGGCACATTTCCCGAGAAATTGAAAGTGACAATTATAAAACCTTTACTTAAGAAATCCGACCCTCAATGCATGTCTTCATATAGGCTAGTGGCAATTTCAACAATTTTTTTTTAAATTTTTGAATGCTGTTAAAATGCTTTGAAACTTATCAACTTTTAGCAGAAGAAAAGGTTGGATTTAGAAAAAATAATGAAATTAATCTAGCATTGTACAATTGCTTGAAGAGGGTTTGATTAATGTCGATAATAAGACACCTGTTTGTGCTCTTTTTATAGATTTAACTAAAGCTGTAGACTTTGCTGACCATCAAATTCTCATAAATAAGCTTACCACGTCCAAACGTTCGAGGCGTTGCTCTAGATCTCATAAAATCGTACCTGGATAACAGACTTCGGGCCACTGAAATAACGAGATTATGTCCTAATATGCTTACGGAGAAAAACTTCCTCTCATAATTTAGGCATAACATTATCATTCCTGATTTATATTTCATGATATTATATTATTTGCCAGCATTCGATGACAGCAGACTGATATGTAGCAAGAATGACTTCGATATGTTAAAATCTGACTTTGAATCTGTTAAATCTACTTTGAACAACATTATGGACTGGTTGACCAATAATAACCTTAAAATGAATCTGACTAAAACATCTAATAATGAATTTAAAAAATAGAGATAGGGACTTGACATTATGCAATATCAACTATAAAAAACATCAAAAAAATGAAGTAAAATTGACAAAATTTTTAGGAATAATTTTTGACGAAAAACTTGGATGGGAAGAGCACATTGTGGCTAAATGTAGTAGATTAAATAAATTTGCATACTTTACGCATTATATCAAATATAGTGAGCGAAACAGTAGTATTATCAGCATACTATGCATACATGGGCTCAATTCTACGTTACGGCGTTATATTCTGGGGAAACTCTACTGACAAATTAAAAATTTTCAAAGCACAGAAGCGATGCATGTCTGTTTGTCACCTCAGAAGTATAGATTCATGTAGGCCTTTCTTTAAAAAGTTAAATTTGTGACTTTTTCTATATTTATAGCGTAGATATCTTAGAAACGATTTTATTTGTTAAGAATAACTTAAACTAATTTGAGTGTTTAAAAAGCCAGCACAAAACTTAAGCATAAAACTAGATCTCGACCTCGTCAAACCACGCTATATTCTAAGAGTTTCTTTGGTATGGCCCTCAAAATCTATAACAAACTACCAAATTATATAAAGGAGATTAAAAATATTAATGAAGATTATATTAATATAAGGAAAATGTTATTATTCTGTACAAGATTTTTTAAATTATAAATGACAAATAATATTTGACTTAAGAATTGTTTTAAGAATTTTATTTGACACTACAACTTGCCGAGCTAACAGATGCAGAAAAGAATAATTTTGTATAGACATAAAGAGACTCTGTAAATTTATTTTGAAAAAAAAATATACCCGTGAAGTTTCTTGCCAGTTCTTCTTCACGAAGGTTTTTTTCGAACTGGTGGTAGAATCATGTTTTATTTGACGTCAATAAGAACAAGTAATTGTCAATGTTGAGAAATAAATATTTGAATTTGAATTTGAATTTGACCTGTATACCGCGTGTACAATCCAAATGGGTCAGTATGGAGAAGTCAGAAACTATGAGAGATAGCGAAATCTGTTTTCAGGAACCATGGCGTCGATTTTAGATTTAATAATAATCACATTCAAGCTTTTTTCTTAACTCTCATACATAACCGGGAATCGAATCTGGTCAAAATCTCTGTAATAAATAAGGTATAAATTCTGCAAGTCGTAAGAAGCAAAAATTCATCGAATCTTGTTCAAATAATTTAAAGATGCCTATTTCAGTACCAATCTAAAGCTCGTGTGCAATTTTTATCACTTTTAAAATAAGCTTCCAATAGATCTAACTGTTCTTCATTCATAAAACGCATTACACAAACAGTACACAACACATAAAACAATAATAATCTATCTAAAATCAAAACGAAGAGGTTATGAAAAGGCTCGTTTTATTCAAAATACGACATTCACTCCAACAGAAGTATTCCATTTTCAAATTTTAAATGATTCGGCACGTCTGCTGAACAAATGCGTTCTAATTTTGAATAAATGCTATTTGTAATGCATAATATCGATACAGATAAGATATGCATAAGTGGTCCCTTCAGATAATTGATGATCGATTTACATTATTCACGACATTTCGGACCTGTGTTGAAAATAAGTCGTAATAAAGAAAATAATCGATAGCAAAACATCCACAATGCAAAGCGTACAAGTGTTTGTGATTGTTAATTCAAACTGTCACCATTTAGTGACAGTCAGTATTTAGATGCAAATATAACCTTACACTTTCATCCCCAACAAAATAAACTTCTCTATAATAGGGGTTTAAGTATTTCTTAATGTTTCATTACAATGAATTATATTGTAAAATTTGTCTGGTTTTACCCATTTGTAGCGTGAGGATAAAAGTTTTATTGATAAAAAAAACCTAACTTAGTTAAATCGGTGTCAAAAGATCATTGGTGCGAAGTCATTTACGAATAATATTAGTTATGTTGTTTGGAGATTGTATCAAGAAATGGTTTAAGTGTGTTATAGTGATATTATTTAGAGTTTTAAGTTGTTGATTTCCTCGTGAATAGTTTATTAATATTTGTCCTGCACTTAGACGAAAGCGTCAACTGAGTTGCTATGAACTGTAGTTTCATGAGTAAAATTTTCATCGCCCTCATACATACAAGTTACAAAAAAAATTATGGAAACCAAGTAGGTAATTTGGGTTTGAATATAACTAAATGGATTTTTGAAGTATACAAAGAAAACCTTAAGATAAACTTTCAGTACTTCTTTAATTTAAAAAGATGCGCAGATAACTAATCGATGAATATCTAAAGCGTCATTGTCACTAAAGTACGTTTTCATCGTTTGGATACTTGGGGGAAGGGAGACTTGCCGAGCTAACAGATGCAGATAAGAATAATATTGTATAGACATAAAGAGACACTGTAAATTTATTTTGAAAAAAATATACCCGTGAAGTTTCTTGCCAGTTCTTCATCACGAAGGTTTTTCCGAACTGGTGGTAGAGTCATGTTTTATTTGGCGTCAATAAGAACAAGTCATTGTCAATGTTGAGAAATAAATATTTCATTTCATTTTATTTCATGCTTCATACAAAAAACCGATACCTAATATTTAATAAAATAGTTAAAAACGGTCTATAAATGTGATGAATCAGAGAATACATAATTTTATTTTATGTCGGAGTTTTTGCACATTTTTGACTTTCCTAATGTGAATCGATGTTTTATTCTGTAAAGCCACATGAGTAGATAAACAAAAGAGAGACAAAGCTTCATACAACGGCACGAATCGGTTGAACTACTACGAGCACGCGGGGCATGTGTGCATGACCACTGGTCACGTACGCGCTTGTCACGTACGCGGCGAGACTTGTCAAAAGGCACAGCCAGTTGACAATCTCAGGGTCATTGTGACGCACGTTGTTTGTTTTGTTAGTTGCAAGTTTACATATTTTAATGTAAAAACGTGGTATTTTATTATTTTTAATGGTTGTTAACTGTACTGTGTGTATGAATAATACTAGAAAAAATAAAACTGAATTGCTCGAGCAAAAGTTTAGCGAATTTTTCGATCTTGAAATAAATATTGTCAATATTTGTAATTAAATACTTAAAAGTATTAAAGATTGTAAATTTGATATGTCATGTGAGTGTTTCCCTTTAGATTACTTGAAAGAACTCTATGTTAGATTCAGAATTTACCACACCATCAAAAGAAACAATAAATTATTAAAAAACAAAAATTATAAAAAGAAAATTATTAGAGTTAGTAATTTATGAAGTATTATATCATACTGAATAATAAAACTATTTAACAAATGTTTTGTTTAATTTGTCTTAACCTATTGTGACAACCCTACCAAAATAGGTAAACAATTTTCATGTTCTTAAGAAGCTTTGTCTCTGTTCCGTTTATCTACTCATGTGGTAAAGCTTAATTAAAGTTCGTTTGGTGATTGTAAAATACATCACATTTAATATTTACAAATTAACCTCTGCTTAAAAAAGTTAACTGTCCTGATCCAAACTTAAAGCTCATTCACCGAAAGGGAGAAAAAGAACAAGATATTGAATATCAGATCTATGAAGAAAATATCACAAAAATTTAAGTAAGCGTTCGAAATGCCAGTCTTAGATCACATACACTCTTGACACCTTAAAAAAATATGTGCTTTATTACAATTTCGGAACTCTGTTAACTTTGTTCTTAGTCCTATTATGCTAGAATTTCTATGAAACATCACACAAAAAAATTCGAGACGTTGATCACCGACTGTGAAGTTAAACATTTTACGGATAGAGCTCCAAGTTATTTCTGAGGTGAATTTAGAAAAGAGCATTACTTACTTTAGTGTTCAGTACCTTATCAAAGAACATTTTATTAAACTTAATTTAGGGCATTCCCTGTCCGTGCCCTGTAACGAATCCAACACATATACATATAACTAGGTACTTATAAAATCTTATTTTGTACGACAAGAAAACAAATGTTTACTCTCGTTAATCTAAAAATAAACCTGTTTCCTGATAAAAACAGGAACAGGAAAACAACCTTTGATTGGGCCGGTAATTTGATCGAAATAGACTTTTTCATTAATTATCGGCAAAGTAGCTTGGAATAAAACACTTTTTACCGGATATTATCGCGTATATTTTAGATAATTTTAAAATTATTTCGACGTTTCGGCATCTTTGCAGTTGCCGTGGTCACGATAGATTAAGGTGTTGTTCATCTATTGCCAGTAATAAAAACTACATGATTGTCAATACATATTAACGCCATCTGTTTCTCAGTCTTCTCGCATAACGTCCCGGATTGACACAAAAGGCACTGACTGTGTCCTGAGTTTGCAGTCTAACAGTTTGCTGGTTTTTCATTTTGATGTTTTTAAGTATTGGATCCCATGTTGATGAAAGTTTCCAACCATCTTCTCTATTGAAATTTGGATGTTTTTTAATTTCAATAGTTTCTCTGACCATCCTAGGTATAAAATGTTTCTCTTTTGCTAGAATCTTCACGGTATCAAATCTTAAATAATGGTTGGGCTTGTCTATGGAATGTTCACAAACTGCAGATTTTGAGGTTCGTTTATTTTTAACATCAGAGATGTGTTCTTTAATGCGAGTTGACACATTTCGTTTGGTTTGACCGAGATAAGAGAGCCCGCAGTCACAGTCGATTTTATAAACGCCTGGATCTTGTAAAGGGATGCTTGATTTTATTGGACGAAGATGCTGGCTTATCTTTGAGTGCGGCTTGTAGATAGTTTTGATTGAAGCTCGCCGAAGAATGCCTCCTATCTTGTCAGTAACACCCTTTATATAAGGCAGGAATGCTGGTCTTCGTTCAACTGTGAGTGGCTTTACGCGGTTTCTGCGACGGCGACGCGGTGTTTTAAATCGTTATCCCGCAGCACTTTAACCAGGTGGTTGAGTTCCTCATTAATGTGTTGGGGATCGCAGATTCCATGTGCTCTCTGAAACAAAGAGTTGCCTACGGCAGATAATTGGCTCGGGTGGTGATGGGATTTCCCATTTAGATATCGGTCAGTGTGGGTGGGTTTCCTATAAACAGTATGGCTAAGTGTACCATCAG
This sequence comes from Marasmarcha lunaedactyla, assembly GCA_923062675.1. Taxonomy (NCBI): domain Eukaryota; kingdom Metazoa; phylum Arthropoda; class Insecta; order Lepidoptera; family Pterophoridae; genus Marasmarcha; species Marasmarcha lunaedactyla. Next base: position 5,838,157 of record OV281350.1, read on the forward strand.
GATTTCTTTGTATTAAGACATCTAAGAAAGCTAATTTGTTCTCCTGCTCCAATTCCATAGTGAATTTAATTTTAGAATTAAGGGAATTGAGGTGGTTTAGGAATGCAGTCACTTCATGCTTAGGTAATATAGTGTAGGTGTCGTCAACGTACCTCTTGTATATCTTCGGCACAACAGGTGCCATTCGGAGCGCTTGCTCCTCGAAGTTCTCCATGTAAATGTCAGCTACAACAGGTGACACCGGAGACCCCATGGCAACACCATCAATTTGAATGTAGTAATTGTTATTCCACATGAAGTAGCCAGATGTTAAACATAGCTCTAATAGTTCTGCATATTCCTCGGGCAAGTTTGACTCACTTAGCTTCTTAAAAATAAAATTAAGAGGAGCCAACCGGTACTTGGTTTTTTATTGGAATCCGATTTTTTAAAATTCTTTTTACTAGCGACGAGGGCTACCAGTAGACACCGCAATACATGAACGTGAGTATATGGCAATCTTTGTAAACTAAAAGGCAGAATGCTAAAGATACTTTATTGATAAAAAAATATAGGTTAAAAATCTACAATTACTTACAATTCATTCCTCTAGATTTTAAATGGTATATATATAGTCAAATGAAAAAAACACCTTATTAAAAATAGCTCAACACTACAAAAATCATGAAAATGAATTTTCATATAACATGAACCGCAAGCGTAGCTCCCTTGCAAATGTAATCTATTTACAAGGGTCTCCGTTATGCCTAGAACTAGTTATCGAAACAGAGTTTTTCATTATTTTGTTGGATTGCAGTACAATTAAAAGTTGTAATGTTGTAATGTTTAAGCATTTTAAATGCTCAATCTTTAAAGCAATAGGTATTGATATAGATATGAGTATTAAGGCTCAGTCACTGCACTTTTTTGCATGTAATGTCGATTATAACATTTTTGAATTTAGATTTAATATTCGAAAAAAAACATATATTTTATGTTATTTCTGTTCAGAAAATAGGCACCATTTATTATTATACGTTACTTACACGTTACATACGTTGAAGTGTGTAAAATGAGAATCTTTAAATATCATCAAAAAGTCATAAAAGTCCTTGATAAGACTGTGTCCACGCACACAAAACCATGAGAATGAGATAATAAATACCTATGTTATACTATGTTATAAAGGTACTACTATATTCGAAGTACCCCTGATAAAAAAGGGTGAGCGAGCTAGCCCTCGCTTGATGTCGGGAATCCTATAAACGTAATTCAATTCAAATAGTAATTGTACCTATATTTTAGTTATGCGGTTTAAAATTGTAGATTACACAATACGTCATCAAGCCAGACTAGAGTCAAATTGAGTGGCGCTGCTCCATGACTTAAAACCATTTTGATAGTATTTTTCTCTCAACCGACACAGTTCGATTGGATTTCATTCTTCAACCATGATCATAAGATTTGTTTTTACGACCCAAATACATTTAAGTACCGGAGTCCCTTTGTCTGACCATGCTTCATGCGTAATTAGTTAAAGCGTAACACTAGCTGTATTGTAATTTAGTTTTGTCTGTGTAAAGGTACCGAAGTTTTGTGTTAATAAATAAAAATCATAGTGCCATTGTATGAAATCGAATTTTTTCGAATCGAAATCACTTTTTGCCAAAAACTCATAAGAAATGCCCAGATCTATTTTACTCCACAGTGTAGGAATCTTATATTAATTATAAGATTATTATAAACCTACCTGTGTAAACTGCGTTTTCTATAATTAAAATTTAAATAAGCAGTTAGTAATAAAACATTTTTTTATAACCTGAAATAAAAAATTATTTTTTAAGACAAATTTTAATTCATTTTCATTTTTTGAAGTTTATATAAGCGCAATACTATAACTACACTTTCAATACCTAATTAGTAACGCTTTTATGAGGACAATATAAATTACCAGAAATAAAATACTTGAAGCAACACATTTTATCGAACACAGAAAAAACAATTTGAGTACTTTCTGGGTATTTTCAAAATAAACAATTCGTCTTAGACACCCACGCAGAAACTTAAAAAACTCGAACAATGGAATTTTCCATCGTAAAGTTAGCTAACAAACACCTCTTAAGAAATTACATAATGGCTTTACAACATTAGAAAATAAAATTTGTGTTGTGATCAGTGCTTTGGAAATTAAAAAGGACTCTCAATTTATGGACAACTCATGTAAATCTAATTTTAAACCTCCGACGTAAAAAAAGAGGTATTCTAAGGTTAACGTATGGTAGGTATACTTACTTATATTTATTTATTTATTTTATTATATTTATTATTTTTATAGCGTACTTCACTACCATACGACATAAATTATCTCCCTTGAGATAATAGTTTAAGATAGGCACGGAAAAGTAGGCGGGCAAGAAATGAATGATTTTATTTACGTTGCAATTATAAACTAATTTATTTGAACTAAGTTAAATGCACTTTTTACAAAATAGAAATCGAGTAGGCAAAAATAAGCGAAAGAATATAAAATAAGAGTTTAAGCGCGCGCGCAGCTAGAAGGCGAAAAGGAATGTGAGTGTAGCCGACAAACGGCGGGCGGCGGAAGCTTCGAGTCGAACATTCTAGTCAAACATAAACTGGTCTTGTGTAGTGGTGCAACTGAGTAGCATAAGAGAAGCGAATTAAAGCAAAATGTAGGGTTGTGGTCTATGTGCGAGTAAGAGCGGTTTATGTTTGACTCGTGAAGAATGATGTTGGTACGCCACATATTCCCCCTGGCCAGACCGTGACTACGGTCGATAAAAATCTGGAAATCGCACTAGTTAAATGACGGACAACTTGATTAATTAAAAAAAAAGATTTATTTTAGGATTACAACTGTCCAGTTTAACAATAGTATTAATATTAAAAACTAATAATCTAAACCTAGGGTTTTTATATAAGATAATTGCTTATTAAGACTTAGTCAGTAATTATAATTTGGGTTGTGGTATGAATGTCACACGTGTGGGTTCAGTGCACTTAACACCTCCCTCCGCAAGAGAAAATTTTTTTTGGAGAAATACTAAATTTCTAAATTTATACAATAAAAATAACAAAATGATTAAAATTACACAAATGTATAAACTTAAAGTCCATATACTAATTTTATTTGTCACAATATAGCTTTCTACTTCACTTTCACTGTATCTTACGCTGTTCATGACTTCTTTCACGTCACTGAAGTCCACGTTTCGTAGGTCGATTTGTTTGCTCTCCTGATGGATCTCCTGGTACACTTCGGGCAGATGTATTGTTGGTATCTGGAGTTTGCCGTCCGAGGCTCGAGACTTGGGATTTAGTTTTAGGTCTCCAACTTGAGTTTGGCAGTTCTCGTCAGGAGTTATAATTGTTGTTCCTTGCAGGTGATAGTTGTATACTTCTTGTTTGCAGTGTTCTGCAATTGTGACGCCGTCCTCGGAGTATATTAGCCATTGATTATTTGTGACTTTTTGGATTTTCTGTTTTTCGATCTTGATGAACTGCTGTCGACAATCTGATAGGTTGCTTTTCAGTGTCATTATTTGTTCGATACATGTTTCTTTTGAGCTTTGCTCCAGTTTATCCTCAGAGCATAGAAACATGTTGTCTTCAATTGCATCGCAGGGGCTTTCAACGGATCTGTATTTCATTCTATTCACTATTAGGTACGGGTATTTTGGAACGATTATGTATGTTTTCTGGGTAGAGGTACTGTATATAGGGATAGGGATTATTTTATAGTAAACATACGTGTCTGCGTTTATTAGTGGTATTTCTAAAATGAAAACTAATTTGTTATTATCTAAGTAAGATTTAAGTACTATATTACGTTCTAATTTTATTAAATTGTCTTTATTTACTCTATAAATGAGATGACTTTGTTGTTCGATTGTTTTAAGAATACTGATCAATTCGGTGGAATTTATGTTTGATTGATGTAGTACGTGAAGCTTACTGAAACTTATTGCTGTTTCGGTTTCTTGGATGATATTGAAAATTGTGCGTAAGTTATTCAGAATTTGGTATAATATGTTAATAGTATGTAAACGATTATTGATTCTAATTTCTTTAGCCATGATTGAGTCAATTTCCTTAGTCTTGAGTTCAAGTTGCTTAAAATTAAAATTAATATCATCTGAAATATTACTTACTTTATCAAAAGCTTTTTGGATTAATGAAACTTTACGTTCTACAGAATGTTCTTCGTTTCTTAAATTATCAATTTCAAAATTATACCTAAGTGCATCTTCGTTATCTAAATTACCAGTAATTAACTTAATCATAGAGCCTAATGGATTTAATATAGCCCTTTTTGTTCGTGATGGTATAATTTGGTTTAACCTGTTAAAACAAAACGCTCCCCCCATATTATCAATTTGTTCTCCTATTCCTATTATTTCATTAGAAAGTTCTGTATTGTTCTTAACATTATCCCTTATTTGAAAATATTTATTTTGATTATATTTTAAATTAAAAACTAATGAATCTAAATCTAATGTTTTATAAATGGTCCAGAAGTTATTCCTCATTGCTGCTGTACCCATCCTCAGAGCAGTTATTCCTGGATTCCGATCGAGTTTTTGAAGGTCCAGGCTGTTGACTTGATTTACTACAGCCAGGAGCATTATTATGAACCTGTGGAGGTCGTTTTATATTTTTAATGGCCACCCTTGTTTTTCTTTTATTAAGTTCTACTGGGATAACGTTCCTAGATATCTCTCCTATAACTTTGGCTTTTTCGTATCTTGGAAGGTTTTTGGCTTTTCGTGTTCTAGTATTTTTCATAAAAACTTCTTCCCCTATTTCTATTTGAGGTACCGTATCTTCGCCTCCTTTCTTTTCCCTAACTTTTATTTTATTTTCTTTAAGTCTTTCGCTTATATTTTCGTAAAGTACTTTTAACCTTTTTCTGTGATCTTGAAGTAATTTTTGCAAAAGTGTACGTTCTCTATCTACATCAAAAACGTTACCTAAATCTGTTTGGCCAAAAACAATTTCGAAAGGTGTATACTCAGTAGCTGAGTGGATGGTGTTGTTATAGGCCATTATGGCGTAAGTCATGACGGAAGCTGCATCTAAATCGCTTTTCTCGTATTTCGCTAATCTATAAATTTCTATTATAGTAGAGTGGAAACGTTCTACTATAGCCATAGAGTTAGGATTGTTTGGGGTACCTATGTGTAGTTCGATTTTGTATAACGTCAATAATTCTTTGATAAGGTCATTATTGAATTCAGTGCCTGAGTCACAGTTTATTTTTCTAGGTATCCCGTACATGCTAAAGTATTTTATAAGTGCCCTTACTACTTCTGGGGTACTTCTATTTGGAATATTTATTGCTTGTCCTAACTTACTAAACGCATCCATGATTATTAAATAATAGTTGTTTTCTATATAAAGGAGATCTATGAATATTTCTTGGAATGGTGAGTTTTGGTTTTGTGTTAACTGAATGAACGGCTTAATTGGTTTTCTTTCATATTTCATTTTTTTACACGCTACACAACTATTGATTATCGCAGTAGTGGTTTCTTTCATATTTGGACACCAATATTGTCTTTTGAGTTTAATGAGAGTTTCCCTAATACCTCTATGGCAAGTTTTTCCCTCATGATACTTCAAGATAACTTCTTTTTGGTCCTGTTCAGACCCTGTAAGATTAATAATACGTTCTGTGCACTCAACGAGTTTTATTGTATATCTTTTTTATACAATTTTGTAACTACATTTGCGAAAGTTTTTCTAAAAGATGGATGTTCAATATATATGAAATACTTATGTTTGAAATCAACATATTCTTTTAAGAAATCTTTTACAAGATTTTCGTTTTCTATTGGCATATGGACTTCTAGTATTCTCTGTTTATTATTTGAAATATCTTTTACAGAGGTTTTCCTATTATACCAACTAAAAACTAGGATTTGTTTTGGCTTAGTGTCTATTGCCTCCTTTAAAATTGGTATACCGTCATGTTCCCTATTTGACACCGAATTTGCAGTTGCTCCGTCATCTATGGACACTGCTTCTTCATCTTCTGAGCTAGAACTTAATAAATTAACTATTTCCATCTTTTCCTGGTCCATCTCTAACTCATTTTCTAATTCCCTACTTATTTCTTTAAGTCTATCATCATTCTGATCTATATTAACAAATATTGAGTCTAAATCGTCCAACATATTAATCTTAATTCTAGAAAGGGCGTCGGCATTTGTATTCTGTGATCCCTTTTTATAATTTATCTCGAAATCATATTCCTCTAAGCGAAGTCTCCAGCGAGTCAATTTGCTATTCGGTTCCTTTAAGAAATATATCCAAGCTAAAGGCCTATGGTCCGTATAAATAATGAACTTATTTCCATACAGGTATGGTCTTAAATGTTTTACTGCCCATATAACGGCTAACAATTCCTTTTCAATTGTGCTGTATTTAGTTTCCGTATCGGTTAAAGTTCTACTAGCATACGCTACAGGTTTGTCAGATCCAATTGATCCTTGGGACAAAACTGCTCCGATAGCAAAATTGGATGCATCGGTAGTGAGTATGAAAGGTTTTTTAAAATCTGGAAATTGTAAGAGCGGTGAGTTTGTCAAAAGTTTCTTACAAGTCTCAAAGCAATTTATATATTCCTCGTTTATTTCTATTTTACGGCCCTTTTTCAGACATGCAGTAAGAGGTCTAGTTATTTTAGCGAAATCCCTTATGAATTTTCTATAATAACCTATTAGTCCTAGAAAACTTTTAATTTCTGTTACTGTTTTCGGAATAGGATATTTTAATATGGCATCTATTTTATCATTATTTGGTTTTAAACCCTCACTTGTTATTGTATGTCCTAGGTAAAGAACTTCTGTTCTAAGAAAGTGTGATTTATCAAGTTGCACTTTTAAGTTAGTTTCCCTGAATCTTTCGAAAACTGCTTTAAGTTTCTTGACGTGTTCCTGTAAGCTTTTAGAGAAGATAATGACGTCATCAAGGTATACAAGGCAGTGTATGCCTTGTAAGCCTCTTAAGACATTATCCATTGCTCTCTGAAAAGTGGCAGGGGCAGTTTTTAATCCAAACGGCATTCTATTAAATTCGTAATGTCCGAATGGTGTGCTAAATGCTGTTTTGGCTCTGTCCTCTTCCTGAACTTCTATTTGATGGTAGCCACTAGCTAAATCAAGGGTTGAAAAATAGGTGCTTTTACCTAGCATATCAAAAAGGTCGTTTATATTAGGAAGGGGGTATTTATCGTCTACTCTGATATCGTTAAGTCGTCTGTAATCTATAACCATTCTCCATTTTTGCTGTCCAGATGCATCTAATTTTTTTGGTACTAAATGGACTGGGGCACTCCAAGGAGAGTGGGATTCCTGGATAATTTTATCTTTTAACATTTTTGAAACTTGGTTTTTTATTTCAACCGATTGTACTGGTGGTAACCTATGAGCTTTTAAATTAATTGGATCTTCGTTCTTTGTCCTAATGCTATGCTTTACTTTATTTGTGAAGGATAAGGGTATATCCTCGTAATAAAATATATCCTTGTATTCCTCACACAAATTCCATATAGTCTGTTTTTCTTCCTCATTCATATGACTTAACCTTATTTTATTTAAATTTTTTGATAATAACTCATCTATTCTATTTTTATCTTCTAAAAAGTTAACGTCTATGTGGGTTTCTTTAAATGGTTCTACTCTAAAAGGTGCAATTATAGTAAGGGTTTTGTCTTCATCCGTGTAATTTTGTATTATTGTGGATGCAAAACCTTTGTCGCAAGAAACTAATGCCGTGGGCATCCTAATACCTTCGGTAAACTGTTTAAACTCTAATATAGCTTCTCCATCTAGTAGGTTAACCGGTAGTTTAACACGTGTCTCACTTCTAGCCTGAAGCTGGTAAATTTCTCTAAGTGGTGGCGTGTAGATGATTGGAATCTTTGCGTTTTTCGTAAACAGATTTTGTGATTCCATATCAATCTTCGCACCAAGTTGTTTTAAAAGATCACTACCTAATAACCCATCATACCTGCTGTCTACGCTATAAACGTAAAACTTATGTCTCTGTGAGCAATTAAAAATTTTAGGTAATTCAATATTAACTACCTCGTTATGTTGGCTTGCCGCGTGAGTACTTATGACTTCGAACGGTTCGAATTGTTTAAAACTATTAAAATATTTTTCTGCTACTAATGGACTTATAAAGGAACGTGTACTGCCTGTGTCTATCATAAATACTGATTTTAACTCGGGTACAAAAATATGTGGTAGGTTAAGCCTTTTTTCATAATTAATTTTTATTTTCTCCCTATGTTTGAGGCGTCTATGCAAAAATTTTCGATGCAATTGTCGTCAGGCATAAACGTCTTATTATTATAATTATCATGACCTACATTATTATTCCCTACATTATAATTTGACGCGTTGTCAGTAAAGTTAATCCGCTTACTAGTAGTCGATCGCATCGTGACGTCTTCGTAACCTAACGGAAACTGGGTCATACGCGGGTTGCTGAACGTCGACTGCTGAGGATGCGTTTGTAGCTGCCTAGACTGACGATATTGTCCGCTATAATTATTAGAATTATTTTGTGGTCTTGCGTTAGGGTTCCGTGTTTGATCGGAAAAACTTCTACCGTTAAATTTAGAAGTACTAGGTAGTGAATTCGGAATAAAATTTTCAAAGCGTTTTTGATGGAAATTATGTCCGGGTTGAACCCTAGTTTGCAAAAAGTTTTGTCTTTGTCTAGGTGGTTCCTGCGGGATATTTTTATTTTTATTACTGAATCGATTTAGTTGACAGTTACTGCTTTCGTAAACCGTTTGGAAGTTTTGTTCCTCCATAACTACCTTTATGTACCTTTATGTCTTCTAATGTACTGATTTTATTATGTCTAATTAACCTATAAAGATACGGGGGTAAATTACAAATAAAAACTTTAAAAGACGTGTTATCGTATATGGTTTGCTTGGCTAAACGTAAATTTGAATCGTTAATCGTTTCGCTAATTTTTGAAAATAAAATACTTCTTAATTGTTGTATTCTTTGAAAAAACTCTAAATAACTTTCGTGATAATTAATTTTCATAGTTTCTAATTCCATAGAAAGACAATCTTCAGTTCTGGGATCGCCAAAGTGTTGGTTTAGTAATGTTTTTAGCTGATCCCAGTTTTGTATTTGGTCCCTATGTCCGACTACGCTTGCGGCTTCGCCTGAAGAAGTCCCAGAAGCACTTCATCGATAAATCGCTGAAAAGTTTGAGCAGCATTGCGTAAACCAAACGTCATGTACTCGAATTCGAAAAGGCCAAAAGGAGTAGTGATTGCTGTCTTCGGTACGTCGCTAGGATTAACTCTAATCTGGTTGAAGGCTTTCACGAGATCCACCGTTGAGAATATGGTACATCCTGAAAGTTGATGTGAAAAGTCCTGAACGTGACGCATAGGGTACCTGTCAGGTATCGTTCGGGCGTTAAGTGCGCGGTAGTCGCCACAGGGTCTCCATCCATCGTCTTTTTTTTTAACCAGGTGCAGAGCAGACGACCATGGACTCTCAGAACGCCTGGCCACTCAGCTAGCAACCATATCCTCGAATTCCTTCTTTGCAGCTTGGAGTCGGATGGGATCTAGACGGCGCGGTTTACAAGAGACTGGAGGGCCTGCAGTAGTCCTAATGTGATGCAAGGTGCTGTGTTTAGAAGGATAAGGTACACCAGCAGGTCTTGTTATTTCTGGAAATTCCCTAAGCAGCATATGAAATTCCGAATCACCTGTCACAGCCTTAACAGATGCAGTGTCGCCAGGCAGTCTGGAACAGAGAGCGTTGACCGATAGGGAAGTAACTCCATCGACGAGACGATGATTCTTGCAGTCAACCAGCAGACAATAATGTTTCAAAAAATCTACACCTATGATGGGCCTGAAGACGTCTGCGATTGTGAAAGTCCAAGTGAAGGTTCTTCTGAGGCTTAGGTCTAAACGCAGGTGAATAATTCCGTAGGTAGATATAACTGTATTGTTTGCAGCAGTCAAGGAAAACTTGGACTTTGAACAGGGCGTTTTGACAGCCGAACGCGGGAAAACACACAAGTCTGAACCAGTGTCCACAAGAAACTGCATTTTCGAGGCGCGGTCGGTGTCGAAGAGACGGCCTGTTGTAGAAGAAGGGCAGTCTTGGGCCGCTACTTGCAACCGCCCTGGGAGTTTACCGACGCCTTAAAATTTCAGGGCTCTTTGCACTTCTGCGCTTGAACGCCGTAATTGTAATGGTAAAAACAAACCTTGGAGTCTGATGGCGGCTGCTTGAATGGTGTTCGTGAGCGTGATTGTGAGCGTGAGTATCGTCGGTTGTTGCGTCTAAAAAATTGCTGAGGGCGAGACATTCCACTGCTTGCTACTTGTTCAGCTAGCTTCGAAACCTGCATTGTGAGTTCACATACCTGCCGGGCCAGGTCATCGTAAGTTGATGATGACGGTATAGCAGCGCTTGCCACCTGGGGAGTAGTAGGTGCTATTTCATGTACCTTATCAGCTATGTCGCTCAGTTTATCCAAGGGTAGATCCTGGGTTGCGGTAACCGTCTGAATGTTGGCTGGTAGTCTGCTTGTCCAGATGGTAGTTAGAAAATCATTAGGTACTCCTGGACCGGCTAGGCTCTGCAAGTGCCGCAAAAACTGGGAAGGTTTACTATCGCCAAGCTCCTCGTGCATCAACAATTGTTTAAGTTTGTTCTCCTGTGAAGCTGAAAGTCGTTTAATTAATTCCGATTTTAATTTCTCATATTTATTTGTAGATGGAGGGTTAGTAATAATATCTTTTACTTCGGCTTATATTGGTGATCTAGCTGAGAAACGATGTAACAAAATTTCGTGTCGTCGGTGCTAATCTTTGATAGAACAAATTGACTCTCTATTTGTGCAAACCACGGAGCTGGTTCTTGTGGCCAAAATGGCAGAACTCGTACACCGACGCGAAGCACCTCATGGCCATGCGGGGCAATCTGCGCTTTATCACTTTCACTTGTCATTACTTTAAATAAAACCAATAAAATAAAATTATAAAAAATTCGCTCACCGCTCACTAACACCACACCCTTATATAGTGCAACGTGACTTGCTGAATTCTGGAACTTTCCGTCGCTCCACGCGGCAATCCTTCCGGTGCGTATAGAATTCCACAGGGGTCACCAGTTATGGTAGGTATACTTACTTATATAGCGTACTTCACTACCATACGACATAAATTATCTCCCTTGAGATAATAGTTTAAGATAGGCACGGAAAAGTAGGCGGGCAAGAAATGAATGATTTTATTTACGTTGCAATTATAAACTAATTTATTTGAATTAAGTTAAATGCACTTTTTACAAAATAGAAATCGAGTAAGCAAAAATAAGCGAAAGAATATAAAATAAGAGTTTAAGCGCGCGCGCAGCTAGAAGGCGAAAAGGAATGTGAGTGTAGCCGACAAACGGCGGGTGGCGTAAGCTTCGAGTCGAACATTCTAGTCAAACATAAACTGGTCTTGTGTAGTGGTGCAACTGAGTAGCATAAGAGAAGCGATTTAAAGCAAAATGTAGGGTTGTGGTCTATGTGCGAGTAAGAGCGGTTTATGTTTGACTCGTGAAGAATGATGTTGGTACGCCACAAACGTGTTGCTGTTTGTGCATATCTTCCATACGTAGGATGGATTTTTTTTGTTTCTGTTCAAAAGCTTAATAAATCGACAGTATTACCTAATAAATATTCTACACATTTCTATTGCTGAAAGTTATATTATAAAAGTTCATACCAAAAACATACTGTCCACATTAATAAAAATCCTAAAATAAAGATAAATGGAAAAATTAAATTAAAATCACAATCTTAGTCTTGCTTCATTACGTATTTGAATCGTTGCGTCTAGTGAATGTGTGATCGTTGTCGCCGGCCGACTTCACAATATGGGGAGTTGCTAAGCTGCGACTCAGTCGAGCTTGGAACTTATGGAATTATAAGGTAATTGACATATTTTGAGCAAAAACTTAGGAATAAATAATAAGGGATTTACTCACGGTGTAAAAATGATGTATGTAATGTCTTTTTGAACTTTTGGATTGGAATTTATTCTTGTTATGAATTCTTGAAATAGAGATTAAAATATAAAATTCCGCCGATTCCGTGGAAAATGAAATTAATCCCAGCGATCTCCATCGATCGTCTAATTTAAACTATAAATGCTGTATTTTTCATCTCTATGGCTCACAATTTAGTTCGAAAAACTCCTAAATTTCCAAATACGGCAATTCTCATTCAAACAAGCTCCTAAAGAAAATCTTCAAAGTAAACTCGGCAATCTCTTTTAGTATTTATTGCAAATTTATTTATTTATTCATTGTTTCACAGAGCCAACAGCACTTAGGTCTAATTATACTTGTTTGTATTTAATTGCTTAAACAGACCGCCAATAACAGGCTCACAATTTTTAAAATGATCTTATAGAGTAGAATACCTATGTGAACTTTTTACATTTTTGGACTGAGAACACTATAAACAAAAAACAAATGACAGAGAGAAACACAAAAAAGGAATTTGAGATAAATTAAACTAATGTATGTATATGAATTTACAAATAATAATAACAGTACGCGAATATGTGTATGTGTGTGTGTATGTTTGTGTGTGTGTGTGTGAAAAATTATATATATGTATGTTAGGTTTACGTTCAAGTATTACACCGGAAATAGTTTCGGATGTCACTTTTGATCTGCAAAGAGTTCAGCAATAACAGAATTTTTAAATGATTGCTTTGTGAGATGGAATATATCAATTGAGTGAAATTTTTTATTGTAGCAGCTAAGCATTTGGCAAATTACCGAGTTTTTGGCATAATTTGAGTGATGAGTAGGAATATAGAAGAGAGTACAATGTCTAGTTTGCTTAGTTGGTGTTCTGAGTTGTAAGACGTGTGAGGTTAGCTCAGGGTTGTCAATTTTATTATTACATATGTCATGTAGGAACAGCATCTGTAGCAAAGTGCGTCTGTCTGTCAGTTGCAAGAGTGTGTGACTACTGCACAAGTTTGTATAGCTGGAGTTTTTAAAGTAGGTACGATAATTAAGAGCTCTCAGAAATCTCAACTGTATTTTTTCAATATTTTGAGCACGCTGCGGACGTAGGCAAAGTATAACAATTTTATACATTCGGTATCAGAAAAAGGTTTGGTTACACGTAGGACGAATCCCAGTTTTCTAAAAGCCCTTGTGATAGTTACAGCGATGTGGTTAGTCAGTGTCATTTTAGAATCCAAAATCACTCCAAGGTCTTTGACAGTTTTAATGGGTGCGAGCTCCTTACCCTCAAGGCTGTATTGAAACCTAAGATAGTTCATTTTCCGCGTAAAACTGATTTGATGACATTTAGATATATTTACAATGATTCTGTTATCTTTATAGTATTTGCACAGTTTATCTAGATCAGCCTGAAGCTCAGCAGCGTCCTTAAGAGTTTTAACGTTAGCGTAGATTTTAGTGTCATCAGCATACATTAAGTATTTTGCGAATTTAAAACATTTGCCGACGTCATACAGGTATGCTACATAAAAAAGGGGTCCCAAGATTGAACCTTGGGGCACGCCCGATTGAACAACAACGAATTCGGACCGATGACCACCCAATACTACAGCCTGGGAACGATTCCGGAGATAAAATTCTATCCAACGCAGAAGATTTCCACGGATGCCGAGTTCTTGCAGCTTTCGCAGAAGAATAATATGATCAACACGATCAAAGGCTTTTTCGAAATCAGTGTATATAGCGTAAGTTTGAAAGCCATTGTCCATTCCCAGCAGCACGTCGTTTACAAAGATGGTAAGGTTAGTGTTAGTTGAGCGTCCACGAACAAAGCCATGTTGCTGAGATGGTATGTTGCTGATGATTATGGGGTAAATGTACTGTTGAACCACAGTTTCTATGAACTTCCCCAAGACGTTCAGTTTAGAAATAGGTCTATAATTTCCAAACATAGTCCTCGGACCTTTTTTATGCACGATACAATTAAAGCTGTTTTCCATATATTTGGGAAATAGCCCTCCTGAAACAGTGGTTGAATATTGTAGACAAAGGAATTACCAACGATTCAGCACATCTAACATAGAAGTATGAAGGTATATCATCGCTTCCCGCACCCTTGGCACAATCAAGCTTCCTCAACATTTTAAACAATTCCTGAGCAGATAAGGTTATGTTTGTAATGACGTCACTATATAAAGTTATATCTTCCAGGAAATCTGGGTAGTTGTCAATGGGGGAGGTAAAGTTGATGTTAAAAAAGTCACTAAAGGTATTACAAATGTCATGTGGACCTGAATAACTGATTCCATTATAAATCATTTGGTTAGGATAAATAGATTTACTATGTCTTTTGGATTTTACATAAGACCAAAAGAGTTTTGGACAGGATTTTATTTTGCTCTCGGAGAATTTTATGTAGGCTGCATAGCATATTGGTTCTAGCTTTTTTATCCGGGACCGTAAAACAGCGAAAGATACGTAATCTATAGGGTTTTTACGTTTTTTCCAAAGCCTATGGTATTTTGTTTTTTCCTTTAGCAACTTTATCAAGCTACTCGTATACCATGCTGGATAGGAATGAGTTGGAGTGATTGTTTTTACACGTACATACTTGGAAATACCCATATTCATAACATCATAAAATTTTATTATAGCTTCCGGCAGTTCCAAATTCTTTAAAAATGTCCAATCATAATTAAGAAAAAACATGTTCAAGTTGAGATAGTCTGCATTACGAAACAATTTTATATTTCTCGTGCCTGGATTCATAAACTTAATGTTAATGACCCGTGCAAAAAATTCAATTGCCGGGTGATAAATATCCTCATTTACGAGGGGAAATTTAGATTTTATAACGTTAAGAGGCATGTTAGAAAAGATAAGATCCAAAATTTTATTATTTGAATTAAGAATCTCATTGTACTGAATTAGTCCATAATAGTTCAAAGTATTAATTAAGTCCATTGCCGCTAGTTGAGTCTCAGTCGATCCTTTTTTTAAGAATTGTGGGAATGTGACTGCGCCATTCAATAGAAGGAAGATTAAAATCACCTGCAAAAATAAAGTAGTCATCAGGACGTTGTCGACAAACGACAAGTCGACTGCAGGTTTTATTCCTCGGTGTTTGCGAGCGGCTGCCACGATTGTGTCCTTGGTGCGGCGATGCCGAAGCCGCGCGACGACAGCGCAACCGCTGCTCGGCCGGCGAGACTGCACCCGATGAGCGAACTCCAACTCAGCCCTATCGATGTCAACACTGACTTTCTTGGCGAGATTTATAACGAGGCCTACTGTGTCTTCGTCTTTAATTTGAGGGACTCCAACTATTTCGATGTTTTGTAGTCGGCTCCACTGTTCTTGACGTGCATGTTCTACTTCAAGATGATGGACTTTAGAAGTGATAGCATCCACGTCTTTGCGCAAGCGAGCGTTTTCATCTTTTAGCACTTTTAATTCATTCTTGGTGTGAGTTAAAGTTTTTAGGAGGTTATCGCATTGAGAACTGATGTATACTACAGTTGATTCGACCGTTGAGGTTTGATTTTTGATACTGCCAAGTTCACTTTTAATAGCCTCCCGCACTAAACTCTGGAGTTCATGTGTCGTAGTAGTCAATGTATCCGTCTGCTGCTGGTTGTCGCCGTGATTACTTTTAGACTGGTTGAGTTTTCTAGTGGTAACAAACTCAGAGTCTGCCTGCACAAAACTTTGCTCCGATGACGATTTAACGGGGGTATCGGAGTTGTCACCGATTTTTGGTTGTTTATTCATGCACAACGGACATGTCCAAGATATTGTTTTCTTTGCCGTATCCTGATTTATACCAACACATAATAAATGATAAGATCGAGAACAATTAGTGCGAGTGCAAATGATCTTCTCAGATTGCTTTACTGTTTTTTTACATGCACTGCAACTAGACATGGTGCAAGTAGGTATATCAGCTTTTTTGTATAAGACACACAGTGGTTGGCAATAGTTAGGAAATAGTTGATTTTTGGTACCTTGTATGTCACAGGTGTTATGATGTGAAATGCTGAGTAAGGCAGCGACCGTTGTAACTCGAACGTTAGACTCGAACCGTTGCGTTGACTTACAAACTCTCGTATCGTCCGCAGCAAATGTGTAGATTTCTTAAGTTTAAGTTTTTACACTGTGGTATCTTTCGCGAGTAAAACTTAGTTATAAATAAGATAATGCACAACAAAACACAATATTTACTAGCAAGTTCTTAGAAACGTGTCTACTCAGAGCGTAATGAATGAATGAATGAGCTAGCAAAGCTAGCAAAATCCACTGGCTTTATACTAAGTTAATTATATCAAAACCAGATTGTGCTGAATCTCCTCATATGTAATTCACCGATTTTGTTGAATCAAAGTTTTCACTACTAGCATGCTTTTTTCCGTTACGACAGTGAAAGGTAGACCACGTCATTCTTCATCCTTCAAATTTAAGTGCTTAAACTCGTTATAACAACAGTACACATATGTTCTAGAAGGCATATTGTTCATAAAAGCTAATTAAAGTTGATTATACGATTCATCAGGTTTCAAGTTGGAATTAAAGTCGTAAAAATAATTGCACAGAAATGTTCCCGAGGCTGATCCATTTTTCTATGACACACCATAGTTAGATAATGCTGGTAAAAAAAATTGAGGGAAATTTAGATTTCTAACAAATATAATGTATACTTATAAATAATCAAATTTTCAAAATAAATCATAACTCGCCAACGATTCATAAATAAAAACTTTTTTCGCTATAGTTTCTGAGTGGTCTGCTAGAACTTAGGTTAACCAAATGTTGGTCAGGTAGTTGTTTATGTGTTTACCCAAAAATCATTATATGAAACGTTTTTGTCATCAAAACTTTTATTTTGTGCTATCCACCAAGTTACTGTATTTAATAAGAAGTAGACTAACCTGACACTTAACAAAACATTCCATAAAAATTTACCAAACTCTCAAAATTATTCTACTGATAAAACTTATCTAAGCATTGAACATTCAAACTATTAAATAATTACCGAAAATAAGAAGTTTTAAGAATGCTTACTTTAAGCTTATATTAACGCGGCTTCGGTCGCTTATTCATTGGGGACAGACTTTTTCTGATTAAAAAATACCCTATAAAGGAAATCTTAGAACTGTATGTCAAATAATGAAGAAAAATATTATTCACAATAATATTTGGGTATCTTTAACGATAATTGAATTATTCAAATATTATGCAATGGCTGTTTTGACTGAACTTGATTAGATATTAATAGTTATTTTAAGTTCTATACTATCTCAAATATTTTCATTAAATAGACTCGATATATAACATTGTACAATTAATGACGGCCGAGAAGCGTGGTGGCTGAACACATGCTCTGCTCTAGAGGTGCGCAAACCATGTCCCGGACCGGATCGAACATGGAACGGTTCTTTTCATTGTCGGAACTAGGTCCAGGAAACATGTCCACGGAACTATATATCCATGGAGTTAGATTTTACTTCATGTCCATGTTCTTTCATAGTTCATACGATTGGATGGAACTAAGAAGAATGCTTTATTATTACTTACATGTCTTTCGAGCTCATCGGTTGTATCGAATATACCTAGTAGAAAGACAGACATTTTAACACTCGTATTTGTTATTTTTTAATTTATTTGACTTTTTTTTTATAATTCACAAATATGTTTATGAAAATTGTAAGTAAGGAAAGTGATGTTTTCTTAATCAAAACACAAATTTAATACCGCAGCACTAGGTTTATTATTTCATAACACGTAGTTCTTAAATAATTATATAGGTACCTTTCTCGTATACGCCTGCGAAAAATGAGCGCGCGCGCTCGCTTTAGCCTTCACTCGGTCCTACTCAGTTTTGCGTCCCATGTTCGTTCAATCAACCGATCTTTTTGTAACGACTAGACAAGGAACGAAGGAACTATGAACCTATTTATATTGACTTATCGGAGCGGAACGATATCGTTCCATCGTCGGACATAGTTCTTGGAACTATTACGGTCCGGAACTACACATGTCTACTCTGCTCACTTTGGGGTCATACAGTTGGTGTGTTTGTGTGGGGATTTATTATTATTATTATTATTTAAATATAATACAATAGTTGCCCCCGCCCTACCCCGAGTGTTCCAACTGCATTTAGATCGCTCGACATCAATGACATATTACATATAGACAGGTTATCCACTCTCAATAATGGCAATGCAAATGCAAGGCAATTGCCCGCCATTAGAGTCTTGTGCATGTGTCACGGCTGAACGTCAAACTAAACGTATTCTGTGTTTTTAATACCGTAAAATGCCTTCTTGTAAGACAGTGTACTAATTACTCGGTTACTGTTAAAAAAATAATAAACGTTTCTTTTCATGCGTAACTACTATTTTTTTATAACTATCTTATTTATTATTTATTTTGTTATTTAAAATGACGTTTTAAAATTGACATGGCTATTCATTTCAAGAAACTCGAAGAGCGCGATGTGTGTGGGAGTAAAAGAGACAACGCTATGGAGTTGCGAAAATGTACGTACTACGACAAGTACGCTCGCGACCAATTAGTGCGAAGCAACGTCAAAATGGACATAGATATCTTTCTTACAACAAGTGAACCGTATTATTCTTTCCTTCTACCACAAATAATATTACTCTATATATCAGGTGGGTATCTATAGTTACGTTGACACCGTTTTTTGTGCGGTAATGTTTGGGTATGACTTGTCTATATGCAATATGTCATTACTCGACATAGAGTTGACCATATTCAAAGCAAAAACTTGGCCTTGGGACTTATTGACGGTCATTATAAATCCCAATTTTTCGGGTACAATATCCTCTGTCCCTCTCTCGTCAGTCAAAATAAAATAGCAAATTTTTACAACAGTCTCCTTTAAAATCGTAATACTATGGTTAAAAAGAAAATAAAACCAACTTGTACAAACAAATCTCAAAACAAGCAGTTGGAACCGGGTGTTAAAGTAAAGAAAACATTAAAGAAAACAATAAATAATGAAAAAATTTAGAATGAACAACAGTAGGACTAACATTATGATGATAAGTTCTTTCCGTAAGTTCAATTGACCCTGCATAAACTCACGAACCCGTTAATAGTTTGGGATAAAAGTTTTCTTTTATTTTTTCCCCAGTTATGCAAAAAATCATTCAAATTTGTTTAGGCATTTTTGCGTGATTAAGTAACAAACATACAAATTTTCATATTTATACTAGACGGATATGTGTTTTGTCCACTGTTATATTTATAGGCAAAACTGCTGCCGGCGTCAATTTTATCTAGAATCTTCGAAGAAGTAAGTGAATAGAGACCTCTTCGCTAAGCGTGAAATATCCTCATCGTCTTATCATTCTCCATCATTTGAGATGGAAAACTAACGCGTATCTAATTTCCAATAAAAAAAATTATCTGTAAAACTGAAATTCTAACTTAAAGATCGCAGAATAGCAGCTGGTAATTTCGCACGAACTCGTACGCTTTAAACGCTCCATTTTTCCAATATGATTAAAGACTTCAGCGAATTCTAGTTTTTACGCTTCGAATGCTCAGTTGGGTTTTTATGAAACTATAGAACTATTTTGGGATTAGATTTTACGGAGCTACGGTGTTGCAAGTTTTTATTTTATATATTTCACTTTTTTAATGTATACATTTAAACCTTTATAAAGGTTTTATGATTTCTTTTCTATTTATAGGTAAATAGTATAGATCGAATAAATGTTAATATTTAGTGGACGTTTTGAAATACAATAACTTTTGGTGAAACATAACCAGAAAGGTTCAAAAATATAGGTTTAGTTATTCTTTTAGACATGGGTAGAACAGTATTTTTACTATATAATGTGAAAAGAAAAGCATCAAAACTAGGGTAGCTTCATAAAAGGCTTAGCCTTAATTAGTAGTTGCCAGTTTTAAACTTTCTGTGGACGCACACGAAATATAACATAAATACTTAAAAAATATGCTGTCATCGTGAATGTAGGCTGAATCGGATTTGTGCAAATAATTTTTTTACAGGTAGCTAGTAGTGGCAGGGAGCATTAACAGTAGGATGTAAAGAAATGTAACAAGTTTTTTAATTTTTTGTCTCCGGCTTATTTAGTGTCAAAAACTGAACAACCTCGCTAAAGAAACATTGGATTAAAATGCATAAAAATTTAAGAACACTTTTCATACGTGGTATCTCCGCTCCAGCACTCAAAGTCCGGTGAAATTGAAAAGGCCAATAAATAAACTGATCAATTCGAAAAAAAAGCTGCAGCACTAACTGACACATACCATAAGCAACAACGAAGACACCGTTACACGAATGAAAATATTGCAATACATTGTAAGCATTGCTTGTTTTTTATTGTAATTCTTTTGCTAATCATTTTAGGCGCTATTTTACTTTGAGAAAGCTTTTCTATTTTAATACTGATAGATATTATTTTACACACAGTTTATTTTAAAAACTGTGTAAGCAATATTGTGGGTTCCGTTTACTGGTAAACCTGTAGCATGTGGGGGGGGGGGCTGGGCGGTACGACCTGTTGTTCCACCCCTTCATGCTAACAGAATGTTAGCCTCAAGGGGTGTTCAAAAAACCTGTTAATTCTAAGATGGTATATTTTTAACCGACGTTTACAATGACAACAAATTCCCCCTCAGTAATCTGAGCTCTCATGATGTTGAACGAGAGGTTACTTTCAATTGATTTATTATAAGATTATATCAAACATATATTTAGTTTTAAACTATATATGCACAAATACGATTATAAACAAATAAGCACTGAAAAATCGGTTCAAATGTTGCAAGGTGTGATTTTCAAACAGATGCGATGGAAGTCTAATGAGGAAATTAAATCTAATTTCTTTATGTGCTTTAGTTCAAATGAAATTCTTACCACGATTAATTAACTTTTGAATTCATACAATATCCGTAACCTGCGTTGAAATATCGGGAACTCGGATTAAAAATAAAAGTCGTGGCAAGAAATTTTTTGTGCGACTTCCACAGAAAATCCTTTGTAATATTTAATTATTTACTTCGATTACAATCGATAAACTCTAAAACTATTAATATGATCAAAACAATTATTTTGCTTTAAAAGAAGTACATTAGTACTTCCGCAGAGCCGGTATATATTATCCCAATATTTGCACGGGATCTGGAGTAATGCTGAGTGAAACCAAGCCAGGACATCGACTCAGTATAAAATAAGCCTTGACTCCAGATCCAACATCATTTTAAAGTCTACCGAGATCGGAACGAGGCCATCTGTAATAACACAGTATAATTATAGACTTATTTCTATTTTGAATAGGGTTGAATAAGGTTTGGCATACCTTGATCAACTAAGGTCAAATAAATTAGTAGTGTCTTCCGTTACGATATCGCTTGGGGCGTACAGTCCTTTCGTTTACGTAAAAAAATTGTTAATACTAATTATAAACAAAAACCACTCATTTTATTTATTATACAAGAGAAAATTTTTGTTACTTACATAACAAACATTTTATTTGTTTTATTTATCTAAATCAATGAACATAAGACATTTCAGTATAATTGTCCAATGGGTCCATTGGGTCCATTGTTTAATGCTCAGATAAAATTTATCAGCGGAATAACTTTGACACTTGACAAGAGACTTCATAAAAATTATGTGAAATTCTCAAAAATATTCTACTAATAAATTTGTCTGGTCATTGTACAATCAACAATCAACTTAAACGTATTAATATAAAGTAGAAAGAAAACCGTATTAAAAGGTTACTTTTAATCTATTTAATCAATTCAAATGAAGAATTACTTCAAAACTGTATAACATACGCACATACAATTATGCAAAAATATATTCAAACCAAAATTTAATAAAAGCCTTTAACAAGGTCGTAACGGACTTATTGATTTTGGTTATTTTAATGAAAGCGCCCCGGCTGTTGCTAGGCGCCGTCTGCACCCGGGACCAATCGATGCAGCCTCCTGCAGTTATGTAATGTGCACAGGATACTAATATTAAGAAGTTATCTTTTTGATGAATGCAATTAAGACAGGTATTTTTGGGGTTTAGAAATAATGAGCACAAAACACAAAAGGCAGTATTCCTGCAATTATATAATGTGTTAAGATCAGGTTGGATAATTTTAAAAGGTTATATTTTAAATCTTTCTTTGTCTCTTTGTCCTTTATAGGCACTGAAACGTCGCTAGAAAGGATATAAATGAACATGTCAGGGTTTAAACTATGCAGCGTAGTATTCGTATTTGTGTAATAGTATTTATTAGCATAGTAGTTGGTGAAAATACAAAAGTTATCAATTTGAAGCTATTTGTGTAGCGTGGTGGAGCGCTAACGAATAAAGAAACATTTGTATCGCTTTGTCCTGAAGTTAAATAAATAAATTAGTATAAGTAGAAAAATATTTACGTATTCATAGTATTTAACTTGTACAGGATATTACATAAATCACATTTATTTTACAAAATTTTCAAAAGATGCTCTTACTTACATTCACCTTTGATTGAAATGATCCTATTCTATCTTACCCATTGTACCCATTGTAGAAGCTAGACATCTTTTGTAAACTTACTGTGTTCCACGACTCCAGCTCTAATAAAGGCTCATTAGCAACCCGCTTTAGCCTGCACGTAGTAGCATCGGCGGCTACTTGTTGAACAGTGTGAAAGGGAGACACAACCTGTTGCTGGACACTGAGTAAAGGCAGTGTAACTTTTGTTTATAATCTCGTCAGAAGATAATGTAATGTGGATAATCGTTGGAAGATGTATTTGTAGAAAAATAGTATCTTTATTTGAGAAGTATTGTTGTCTGCTTAAGAAATACTAACTTGTTTTTCAGAGCTCAAACAAACATTGGTCAACAAACAAATTTCAAGACATCCCTGCCAGACTTTACACATACCTTCGAAATAGTTTCAAATTGTGTGGGTTTTCTCGTGATGGTTTTCCTTCATCTTTAGAGCAGTCGGCTGTATTTAGGTTGTTAATACTCTACGGTACATTTGTTAAATTTCTTTAAAAATACCTGAAATAACAGCCACTTACAAAAAATTTTTTTCCGTTGGAAAATATGGTTATAGTAACATATACTTTTCATCAAAATTATGGGCTTGAATACACGAAAATACTGTTTAAGTAACAAATGAAGTTTTTGACTGTTAAAGCTTGTTATCGGCAGTATAGGTGCGGATTGACGCCGGAAAATGCTATTCTGCCTTTGTGTTGTTAATACTACCAGTTGACTGCAGTTGATCGACCGGGCTGGCTATTCGATCTCGCTCATAAATGACACTCTTTCTTTCATTTTTACCGCATAGGTAAAACTTGATTCTTTGTCCCGGTCACCGATTACCGAGGCAACTAGATCCGTCCGTGCATCAAAAAGGGTTCGTGAAATAGTAGCAAGTGTTGAAGTAGTATACAACAAGTAAAGGCTGGCAGCAATTATCGGTATGTAAATACGTTGTTATAATACAATTCCAAAATCTGTTCAATCCCTGTTCTTCAATAAATTCAAGAAAACTATCAAGGACACTTAATGGTCAAAAAGTTTATTAAAAAAGCCAAGTTTATTTGGATGACAAAAGGGCATAGAATTGAGGTCTTAACTGGCTGTTTCAGTTTCTATAATTGAAATGTAATATATTTATATAAACTATGCAAACAGATTGGCTGCGGCATAATATTAGCACACACAATTAGCTGTTTGGTTTTTTTTTCATGTATCGTAGTGAAGATGCACACCTAATCACTTTACAAAACTTGCATCCGCCCCATCATGACATATGCCAGTGTGCCTTTCGCTCACGCCAGCATGTCAAACCTCAATCACTTGCAGGTTATTAAAAATAGGTTCTTGCGCAAATGCGTCGGGGCCCCGCCCTATGGTCGCAACCTAGATCTGCACAAGGATCTCGAGCTGCCCATCACTGCCGCATCCATGAAGTTGGCGTCTACACGCTACTTCGACAAGCTCCCCACCATCCCAACCGGCTCGTCAATAAGTCGCGGCGGTTCGTTATAGGCGTCCGCGTAACGTCTTAACAGATCCCGAGGACGCTATTACAACAAAGAACGCCGGTGTTCCAGTTAGAAATAGGGTAACATGGCATTCGAATTGCCTAATCCACCGGTGGGCCAGGCTTACGCGAATAAGCGCTGTCAGCGCTAAGCTACACAGTCCGGTGAAATTTAAAAGGCCCATAGGGCCATAAATGAACAGTCCATTTCGAAAAAAAAAGCGCACCTAATTACCTATTATAGTATAATGAAAATTATATTTTAAGATAGTAGTAGTTAGGAATACTTTTGTTTAGACCCTATACGTAATTTTAACATTACATAGAGTTGGTTTTCAGTTTTATATAGTCAGCATTGCCAAATAAAACTGTCTATTGAACAACAGGTCTTCCCAGCTCAGGAGACATGGATCATTTATTATGTTATTTTGTATTTATTTATTATTATTTTTTTACTGAAAAAGGATTAGACGTTTGGCGATGAAGACGAAGGTGTTACACGTCTATCCATTAGATACCTATTCACTCGACGCTTGAAAGTACTATAGTTTTCTGGAAAAACAGACGCAGGCAGTTCATTCCACACATTGGCGACCCGCACCAAAAAGGAACTATCGAAGCGTTTGGTTCGACTTCTTGGGACATCCACCATAAAGGGATGGAAGGCCTGTTTGCGTCTAGTAGCCCGATGTAAGAAGGGTGTGGGTTCAACCTGATCAAAAAGAGCATTCGCGTACTCTCCAAAATGTAATCTGTAGAAGACTGCTAATCTGGCAATTTTCCGACGATGGTCGAGGCTTTGCAGTTTTTTGGTGGTGAGGTCACAGTTGTTAATAATTTTTCGAGCTCCTCAGTCAACTGCATCCATCGCTTCAAGTTGGTACTTTGCAGAACCATCCCAAAGGTGGCTACAGTACTCCATACAAGACCGAACTTGAGCTATGTACAAATTAAGTAGCTGTTCAGGGCTGAAGTACCGTCAGACCTTCGAGATGATTCCTAACTTCTTTGAAGCAGTTTGAGCCATGGACACAATTTGTTGCCCGAAGTTTAGTTGGGACGATATAGTTACGCCCAGAAGCCCTAGATGGTCGGTTAAAGGTACAGAAACATTTTTGAAAGTGGGCGTTAGGTTGAAACTGCTCTTTCTCGCGGAGAATAAACACGCCTGTGTTTTTGACGGGTTAAATTTGACAAGGTGGACTCGCCCCAATCGGACACTTTTTTAAAATCAACCCGCTCAATCATGGACTCTCTCAAAGCCCGTATTTCTTGAGGACTCGCTCGCGCATTGTACATGTATCTCTCTACAACAGTGCTGTCATCAGCGTAACCAATATTGCCTGGGATTAGCAGGTCATTAATGTGCAGCAAGGATAACGTTGCTGAGAGAACAGATCCCTGAGGTACCACGGCATTAATTGCCATTAGGTCAGAAGAGCAGCCGTCTAAGACTACTTGAATTGACCGTTCCCTCAGAAAATCAGATATCCAGTCGCAGAGCCCTTTAGGTATTCCGTATGCTGGAAGCTTACTCAAGAGACCATCATGCCAAACCCTATCAAAAGCTTTGGAAATGTTTAAGGATAAAGCTATAGCTCCACCGTGACCTTCCAAGGCTTCGCTCCATAAGTGAGTGGCATACACAAAAAGATCTCCAGTCGAGCGTCCACTGCGAAAACTATATTGTTTATCACTAAGCAGCTCGTTGGACTCAAGGTATACCAGGAGACGAATGTTCAATACACGCTCCATAACTTTGCAAAGTATGGCGGTGATTGCAATAGGTCAGTATTTGATAGGATCTGCACGGCTTCCCTTCTTTGGTACTGGTTGCACGTTAGCCAGCTTCCAGGATTTAGGGACCTTTCCGGATTCTAAACAGAGTCGATACAGGCGCGTTAGTATGGGAGACAACTCGGCTGTGCAGTGTTTTAACACAACTGCAGGTATGCCATCGGGGCCACTGGCCTTATTCACGTCTAAATTCTGCAAGCATTTACGAACCTTCTTTTGGCGTATATGAATAGTACCCATTTTGGGTCCGAACTGAGGTAACCGGGGTGGGACTTTACCTTGACTATTTAGACGTGAATTATTCGTGACTATTTAGTCTGCTAAAAGATTAACAAAAAGGTCTGCTTTCTCTTTTGCGGTGTGGGCCAGTGAACCGTCAGGCTTCTTCCGAGGTGGCAGCGATGGGCGACAGAAGTTCGACTCAACCGACTTGGCTCGAGACTAGAAAACTTTGCTTCCTGAAGAATATGACGCTATCTTGTCTCCAATGTGACCAATGTGGTCAAAGCGAGCTTTCCTGATCACCTTTTTGCAAGATTTGGTGGCAGCATTGTATCTTTTCTTCAGTTCATGCGAATCCACGGCTTTGCTTCTGCGAGCGTCAGCCTAGGCTTTGTACGCTTCTTGCTTAAGATTTTCAGTTGTGAGGCAAGCAGTATTAAACCATGGGCGACCTTTGGTTTCAAGGGATAGGTCAGCGTAAGGGATGAAATACTCCATTGCTTGGCTTATCGCACTTGATAAAGCATCAGCGCACCACGATGGATCAGTTGATGTAAAACAAGTCTGCCGCCAAGGATAAGACGCGAAAACGTTACAGATCTGCGTCTCCGTTAGGAAGAGTAGGTGAGGCTTCTCTGTCTCAAGATGGTGTGGACATCGTTGATATTTGAGTGCATTCCTCTGATGTTGCAGAAGTGCGCTTTAGAGTGAGGAAGTGCAACTGCTGTAGAACCTTACTCTTCTTATGACTTTTTATATTAGTTGTGTGAGTAAATAGGGAGGGGGACAGAAATTGAGTAAAGTGCTGCAAATGGAACCAAGCAGCTCGCAATAAACAACGCACCCATGGGGAACTGGCTTGGAGACTGCGGGGACGCCCGAACATCGGGTCCTCTCTAACCAGTCGCCAGCTGGCACGATGAAGCCTCCCGGAATTTTGCGCGAGGTGGCGGGGCAGAGTTTCACACTACTTGGGCCCCCTACTACCTGCGTTCGGCCAGCGGTGCTCCGTTTCTTCGGATCCCGCTACCCTCCAAAACCAGTTACCCGGTGAGCCAATAAATTACGAGCTGAAGACAGTTCTCTGATGCAGCACGATTACTCAGACCTTGACAAAACAGTGCTGAGAGTTTTTTTTCGTCGGCTTTTCGTCGTTTAAGTCTACCTGTAATACCTTTAAAAGCCGAAGTTAAGGGGTATTTTCGCAATCACGATGAAGATGAAAAAAGAAAGACAAAGAAGAAGAAATAAAACATTTTGATTTTGATTTTAAGACTGTTACGGTTGTTTAAATTGTTCTCGGGATTCCTACCATTATTTTATTTTTCAATTTAAGTTTCCGATATTTTGGAACTGTGGCAAGTGCTATGATCATGAAAACTGTTGAATGAGTGGTTGGAGTTGTCAGTTAGAGGCAAACGTATCGGTCTATCCACTTTCTCTTGCTCGACTACAATTGAATCTTGCGCAAAGCTCAGCTTACAAAAAGCACTAAATCTATCACTGGGTTTTACACTGAGTGAACTTGGTCTTTTATTTTTATTATTTGTTAAAGTTTTGAGCACTTGGTATTATGCCACAGTTGACAATTGAGGATGCTCGATAGTGTGTGTTATATGTAGTCATAAATATCATGAGCGATAAAAAGCAATGCCCTGGTTGGAAATGTCAGTATTTCACTTTGACGTTTCCAGTCTTGGACGCTACTTTAGCAAATGAGTCGCTGTATTCTTCATCATCATTACTGGATGAAGAGTTTTCGGTAATAATCTGTATCTGGACCCGCAGCTGTGATCCAGGTGACTCACGACGTTTTCCTTCACTTTTGGAACATTTGGCTGTATGCAGTTAAGTTGTTAAAACTCATTGTACACTTAAGTCGTACTTAAGATCGAGAAGCTAGTGGCACCACCACTGCGCAACCAACGCTCTATGAATATATCAAGGGGAAGTAACAAGTGAATAAACAATAACAACTTAACGCTAAACTAGTGTACTAGTTACTTACCATCTAGTGCTCCTAGGCATGACCATCACGTCGAAGCCCTTTTTGGGTCGACAGCTTCCATGGCAGCTTCCAAAATATTGAGAGTCATCACAAAGGTCCGGCGGTATTTCAACTCTGAATAGCTGTTTAACTTGTACACGTCCCAGGTCCGGTCTTGCTGCAGTACCGAAGCTATCTTCGGGATGATTCTGCGAAGTACCATCTAGAAGCGTTGAACTCTGTCGAGTGGAGAGCCCTTAGATTCATAAGCGACGACAAACTTACTTCTTCGAAGTTGCAAAAAGTCTCGAGCATCGTCACAAATTTGCTAATCTATCGGATTTTTATAGATTGCACTTTGTAGATTGCGCAAATCCTCTTGACCAGTTAATCGAACCTTTCCCTTTTCTCAACCGGTCAACATATTTGTGGTCGGCGTACCGAAAAGTCGAACTAAACGGTTCTACAGTTCATTTTTGGTTTGTATTGCCAAGCAGTGGAAAAATCTGCCTGCGTCTGTTTTACCAGATAAATATGACCATGGAACTTTCAAGTGTGGAGTGAATAGGTACCTCTTGGAGCAGCGAGTGTCATCCTTGTCTTCGTCGTGATTTTCCATACGGTGAAATGGAACAAAAACGCCTGCCAATTGATAGTAAAAACAAGATCCGAATATCTTCTGATATTCGTCAGGTAAATGTAAGACTCTACCAGGGTTCGTACCCTTGAACGCTATTGTAAGAGGCTAGGCTTTTAGGTGGTACATATCTATTGTCATAATAGATATTAGTACATAATATTGTCAAAACCGTAAGTTTCATAGTTATAAATGAAAATGTGGTATAAATGAAACGCAGTTTACATCAAGTAACATTTATTACATACCAAGAACAACACGTAGTTCACAACACTGGATAACATTTAAGACACACAGTTTGGAGGTTTTTAAATAATCAATATGTAATTATAATATCTACTAATAAAAATCATTCCTATAATAAATAACAAAAAACATAAAACAATGACATGTTGAATCTTGTAAAACAAAGTACATCAAAAATAGGAGATTTGCTTTCCGAACTAAATATGTCGAATAACATAAGATTTTTCATGTATGCCATTCCCGCTGGAAAAATTAACTTACGTCATAAAATATTACACATTAATTTAATGTCCCAAGTTATTAAGAAACTAAAGCTCCTAGTAGCTGAACTTATCGATTTATTTAAAGCCTCATCAAGAATATCAATATAATAAACGAGGTTGCAAGGGTTTGATTAAACTAGACATAGAAAATAATAAGTAACCTGGCATAATTTTAACAGAACTTTTTGTTGAATTTTATTTTTACAAATAAAAAACATCATTTATTTGGAAACGCGTTTAAAATTATTTTTAAGTATCGCATTGGAGACCTTGCCTGGCTTAACAAGCCTGTTCGACCGATTCGTTGCCAAATAAACAACATTTTTTATTTTTTTCATTACACGTATTATAAGTAATAATACTTTTATTTTCATGTCGTTCCTAAAATAGGATTTATTCAATAGCTACATTATGATGTGTCTTACGGGTTGATACAGTTATAGCATTGAAATGAGTATTTTTCTTCTTAAATATTTATATACAAATATGAAATAACATTCAAAAACCTATAGGATTGAAAAAATATCGAGCAAACTTAAGCTACGTATTTAAAGAAAATATTTAAACAGCCTTGCAAACCCCAATAGCTCACGTTATTACTTGGAAAGATACATCCATCAAAAATACATCATTATTTATCAAATGTATTTATGGTTAATATTATTTTACTTATTTAAATTAAACAGATAAATTAGTCTGTAGTATTTTCAAGTACTAGATAGTATTCTTCTTTTGGTTTCCGATACGAAAAGGCCTACAATACCAACAATTAAAAGCTTACTTAAATAAATCCACTTTAATACAATTTTTCCAATAACCGAACTAACAACAGGCCTTAACAATTACCACAAGTGTTACAAAATACAAAATATTAAAAGTACATTTTAGGGAACAAATTTTGGGGTTCGATTTAAAGTTTAATTTTAAATTGAGATACAATTTCTTTAAAAGTATTCACTACTTGTTAATAAAAATAAAATTTCTTACGCTACATGTTGTATATTATGAATGAATTTCATAAAATTGGTACAGTTTTTACAAGTTAAAAATGTAAATGTAACAAATATAGTTTATGTTTTGCATGGTTCGAAAATTATTGGTCATAGCTTTAGGTCCAAGTTTGTTCTATTACTAAATGTAAATAATCGTGTTTGTCAAATGTAAGTCGACCTTCACAAATCGTTTAGTGGACGTCATTCTTGACATTTGGTCGTCTAAATGACTGATAAAGGTAGGTAAAGTAATCAATCCTATCCTAGGTTACTAAAACCCACTTGGGCAGACCTTGAACACTTGAACTCCAACATAAACTGAGACCGGAGAAGAAACATTTTGGATGACAAGCTAACTCCGCAGTAAATTTAACTCAGGTCTACGCAAGTAAGCCTTATTGAAATAGTTGTGTTACAGTGGCTATAACAGGGTTGTATTCAAACAAATATTATATACACTAACTATTTTCTTAATGTAGCAATAAGAAGTTTTCCAAAAGATTCCATTCGCATTGCACTGTTAAGCGTAACGGGCCCTTTTAATTTTATGAAGGTAGACGTACACACAACTTTAACACCATATTGGTTCGATCATTAAATAAAAAGCTGAAAGAAATATAATAGCCAAAAGTTTTTATCGTCTAAACGCGGTGATGTGTCCCAATATTCATTACTTGCTTAGCACTAACATCTAAATAACATTTAGAACTATTTTTGTCCTACCCTAAGGGAATCTACATCTAACAAGAAACGGCCAGCATGCACCTCAAATACGTAAGCATGCCTATAAAAACGAATACTACTTTTTTGTTATATTTAAGTAATATTCAACAGTTTTACATAGAATTTTGATCGGGATTTTTATTGCAGAGGTACTTTATTAAGTTGAAAAGGTATTCCTTCTAGGTAGATATTAAACATTATTTATTTATTAAGGCTTACCGTTGTTATTTCGGATGACGGAGAATTTATTAGAAATCATACCTACTGGGATTCAAGCCACATGAAATAATAAAAACACTTCATTTCTCGAATAGTTTTGTGGAGTGCATGCTGGCTGTTATGGAAATACCAATGCAATGGTTCGACGAAATCGTCGATACAGTCGACTGTCAAATATGTTGACAGCCACTGTCAACACCCATAGCTGCTACAAATTAAAAACCGGATATGGTCGCACCACGGCTTACATCTAACATGCAATAATCCTAGCTAAACTAGTTTTCATTATGTATTTTCAAATTGTTGCGGCCAATGAAGTTCGTTGAGTGATTGGGCTTTTTTAAATATTTTAAAAGTGATGTTTAACTATCGAGCAAATCAATTTTGTCAACAGGATCTGATAACAAGATGTCCCTGATATACTTATATCGTTGAAATGTACCGTCTCATCAAATAGGTATAGGTTAAAGAACACACACCAAAACCAGGTACTTAATTTCAATCTAATAAAAACTCAAGTAGTGTAGTTTGACAATTGATCTAACAAACTATCGCAAAAAAAAAAGTTTCGAACGTTAATTATAGGTTCCTAAAGTAAAAAAAAAAGTATAAAAAATAAAGTTTCTTTAGATTGCAACATAATCCTCTAGTTAATTAATTTTAAGCTCACCGATTACCCAAACAGCGCAAGTTTCTCATTTATAAGCTTAAGTTTAAAATAACAAAATATTGATCAAGATCGTGTTTTGATGTGAAAATTTATACAAATTAATTTTACAAGCTCAGTTGTGCTTTGTTTAAACTAACAATTTTAATATACAATTTTTGGAATTTATACTATAGTTATTTTTTTAAAGTTCATGGTGAGCTGTTGGCCCAAATGTAGCTGAATTGTTTTACTCCTATTTTATTCGAATTTGGAACTTTGTCATATTTTGAATATATTTAATTTACTTACTTTACAATCTCTCCCTAGGTTAAATTAACCAATAACTTAATTTTAATTTTAATAATAAACCTAAATGACTTCGAGTCAACCATCTACATACAAATTCACTAACGTATTAAAGCAAGGACCAAAGTTTTTTTTTTTTTAATTAAGGTTCACCAACAGTAATTGTTCACACTGTTCCTAAGTACATAAATTACTTACATTCTTAACTTATTAGCGTGACAATCAATTACAGGTAAACACTACATGCTTCTCTATGACTATTGTGTTTGTTCTGGTCAGTGTTACAATTACTAAAATAAAACCAAAATGACCAAAAAAAAAAAATTAAGTATTACAGAGGAGGTTTTATACTGTACCCATTTATTTATATAATATGTTTTAGACGAATGAATAATTTAATTAGGGTTTTCTTCTTAGCGGTACAGTTTTAAATAGCTAATGTATATTATGTTATCACTATTCTTAAAGTGTTAAAGAGTGAAAATGTTGTTATTGTATTGGTATATTTCATCTATAATTAATGTTTTTTAACAAACGGGAATATTTACTATTCATCAATAGAAGAATAAAGGAAGAAAAAGATTTATGGATAAGAATACAATGCCTAAATTACTAGTTATATACCCAGGGCAAAGTGGCCAAAAGTTAGGTTGGATTGCCGCGCTGCTGGGTCGCTAACGATATTCATTCAAGTTTTGTAGGACCGCGAGTTTATGATATCCTACTAGTTTTTGACATTCCAATAAAATAGGTCCCACCTGATCTAAACATTTCGGGATGATGAAGTAAGTTTTTCTTTTTTTTCTTTTTTACTGAATAATAGTTAGTTATCAGCTTCCCAAAGATAAGTAATTATGATTTAAGCATAGGATACCCTTTGTTACACCTTAGTATTATCTGAATATTTAAGAGAGAAATAAACACCAAGCTGGTTACTGAACGTAAGTTCGGAGCGAAGACGTTTTGACGTTCGTCAGGAGAGCGAAATAATAGAAAATGCCTTATAATGGGAAGTGACGTATATAAGGAATATTATTTTCACGCTACCTTTGCTGGTGAAAACAATAGTGTTACATTTTGTACTGAATTGTATTACTTTTGTTTTCACCCCAGATATGTTATTTAATATGGTTGTTTCTACTTATAATAAGTATAGTTTATTAAAGATATAATTAAATAAATCTATTTTATGTTAATTTGCAGTATAAATTTACTTTTTTAAGAAATCATTAAAATAAGCTATTACTAAACTAACCAAATAGATAATTTTTTTTTCTTTTTACCTGCTTTTAGCAGCTTTTATTATAAATAACTAAATATCTACATAATATCACAATAGAATTATAGATACAGATGTTGAAGACCAATGACCAATGACAAAATGATCTTAGTAGTTTAGCTGTCAAAAATTTGTCGTTACAGGTAATTATAAATGTTCGACTGGGACAAAAAGCTTAATTTTTAATATCTTGCGTAAAAGTCTTTTGTTGAAACAAGAAACTAGAATGCGACAAATTAATAAAACATACATATTGTAAATTAAAAAGAAACTGTCTAAAAAAACAAAAACTATGAAAGTAATTTACCCCTATTACAGAATATAACATCCCTAAGTTGCACCAACCATTAGAAATAATCAATTAATATTTATTATAAAAATTGGATTATATGAATACTTGACTGTGAAACTAATATTTTAATCGAATATTTAATAATCATAAAATTTGGAATATGTTTTTTACTAGCAAATAAAATAAGCAATTAAAATAATCCTTTTTCTTCATAAATTATATTTGTTAAATA
Organism: Marasmarcha lunaedactyla; assembly: GCA_923062675.1. Lineage (NCBI taxonomy): Eukaryota > Metazoa > Arthropoda > Insecta > Lepidoptera > Pterophoridae > Marasmarcha > Marasmarcha lunaedactyla. The sequence goes on from OV281350.1 coordinate 5,872,082, forward strand.
TTGTTAAACAACTACAATTATTAAATACTTTGCCTAAATTATGCCTGCCCTTGTTTGCTAAGCTTATCTCGTTTTGAAACAACGACAATAGTAACTTTGTATCCTGCTCTTCCCTATTTATAACATTCATAAATATTTAAATATTCACAAATTTTTTTTTTCCTGTCGGTAATAAATAAAACTAAACGTTAATAGATAAACATTTCAGTAAAAACAAATGGACGGTGGGTCTAATACAAAATTGGCGTAAAATGTGAATTTACAGAATTACGAATAAATTAAATCACTTAAAATTTAAATCGTGTAGTGTTTAGTTTTAGTCGAAAATTTTCACCTCATGTAGCTGCAACCAGGAGGTTGACTGGTTCTTTGACAGTAGAGGACGCTTCCGAACCAGTGGTAGTTTCAATATACGACGTCCTAAGCCGAGGTCCGTGCCCTCTCGGGTGCCCTAGGCGTATCGTATGTAGATGTAGTTTAAGTTCCGGCTAAGCGCCCTCAGATCTAGGCCACAAAGTTCGGTGAAATTTAAAAGGCTGATAGGGCAACAAATAAACTGTCCATTTCGAAAAAAAAAGAATGAAAAAAAAAAAGAAATAGGAAGATGCTGCTTTGACGACTTCGAGCGTACAAATGTTTTTCCATTTTCCAAATGTTACAAAGTTTCTCCAAGCAATATGTCATTTCAGACAATTCAAGATATGACAATCACGATATGATATGATACAAGTTCAATTCAAGATATGATATTCACCCCATTTGTGCACTTTCATTTCATTTTTGCCCGGACGCTTTTTAACGCAGGCTTGAGGTCCATATTTGAAACACTAAATAAAGAATAATACTGACTAATATTGCATATTCTACAGCACTATTGTATCTGTATTACTAAAACGTTTATCAGTAAAATCATTTCGAGAATTTGTCAATTTGTCTTGTCAAATGTCACGGTATTCTCCAGATAATAGTTAGCTCCAGCCCTGAAACAAACTGATACAATAGTGCTGTAGAGATATGCAAGAAATGTTATTTTTTATTTAGTGTTTCAAATACGTAACGTAATGGACACTCAAAATAATGATGAAATGTATGTAAGAGTTATTTAACTTTCAAAACTCCAAAAGCAATGGCGCGATTTATTTACAAGATAATTAGAAAGTTTGTTAGTTATATGAGTGATTTTGGAGGAAACGCAACAATTATAAATATATAATAAAATCGAAAAATGGTTAAAAGTGTTATACTTAATATATTATGTTATTTACACAGCCTTAAAAACATACTAATCTACTTTTATTTTTAATTTTTTTTTTTCTTAAACCTTTGAAACCTAACTTGTTCTTATATGTGTTGTTTGATATGTTCTTACAGATGTGACATACATGTAGGACTACGTCAAATGTACAAAAGCACCTTTAGTGATTTGCGCTCAAAGCTTCCCAGAAGGAAAAGCTCGACTTTTCAGATCTGCTAGAAAAAGAATATGCTAAGTTAAACTGTCAAGAATATTTATCATATCCGTGAATATAACAAGTCTGATCAATATTTAAGCTCAGTTTTAAGCTTTAGTTTAGTTTACTAAATTAGTTTGTAATGAATAAGTATTGTTAGTTTTTGGTATACTCTGTTTTGGTAATATGTGACTTCGAAACGTACAAAGATTATAAATATGTATGTATACATAACATGTAGTGTACAATATGTCTATTTTACTTTATTTTAGTTATTACTAATTAAATACATTGTACGTATTAAAGCGTTTCATCTACATTTTGATGTATCCTCTTCAATTTTAATTAAAAAATTGACAAGAGGGAATATTTTAATACTATTTACCTAGCTGAAAAAAATATAAGAATGAAGGAAGTTCAATATTTGAGTTAATGAATGAATGAAATAATTTATTATGTCCTATCTACAGCGTTTGAACTTACTTATATTAATATTTAAGCGCAATACTTATACAATATTGTGTCTCGCTGACACAATATGTATTCCTTGAGATAAAACTTTGGAAATATTCAAATGGTGCGATTTTATAATAGATCATTGTTACATTTCATTAATAAACAAACCCAGCAAAAAATTATTTACGCATGACGATCTTTCCGACCTTTAAAGTTATTTACCAAACTTTCTGAATTAGATTTATGCATCTTTGCTTAATTTTGGTTATGACATACAATACTAAAACTTGATAGCATTTATTTGTAGAAACGAAACATAAAATAACATCGCATATTGTCACATAATCGCACCATTGATGGATAGAAACATCGGCAAAAACCTTATTAACGGGTGTATTTGGTTCATAATTGTGTGAATTAAAGAAAGTAAGGGTAAGTGGCAGCCCAGCCTAGCGCCGTGAGTGACGATTTGTGAGGGTGGAGATCATGAGCTGGTGAATGATGGATGTGGCAATAAGAACTGATGATAAGTGACACAATGACACTGTGATATGTGATGTGTTGATAAAATTACAAATAAAGATAACGAGTCATAGATTGACCTGATGGTAAGTGGCATCCTAGAACAGGGATTGGTTAAATAGTCTGTCAAAACGATGAATAGATGAATGAATGATCGGGCGATGTACACTAATGAATGAATGAAGACTGTTAATACATGACGGAGGAATATTAGAACTGTTCAGTTATTAAGATATTTGCCGATGACAAGATATACTAATTTTTTCCAAGAGTTTGAGACAGTCACAGCCTTAACGAGCACAATACACCACAAGTCTGTCTTTAAAAATATATACAAAACTATTAAATAAGTTTACTCGTTTAATTAAATGTACAAACTTAGGTCGATATATACAGATACCTCTACTAAAATATTTAATAATTATATCCACTCATTAGTGAAATAGTAATGATAAAATTACATGAAGATTGATGCAACTATGTGCAATAATTTGTGCTTTTGTAATATAATAAAAGTAGGTGAGATTATAAAAAATTAGAAGATCATTAGTAAACATGAACCCGGCTTTTACATAATTTTTTTATGTATATTGTTTAATTGATAATTGATTTAAAGAAGCATCCAGAAACTTTGACGAAGTCGAGAGGGACTGAAAAAGAAGTAGAGAAGATGATCTGAAGAAGTTAGGAAGAAACACGAATGAGTTCTAACAAGAACTTTGAAATAATCTACTATTTATCACAATGCCAGCTGCGACTAATCGTTTGTACACAATAGAATATCCTACTAGCTACTTCTACTCGCTACTATTTAATTTACCGGATTGGTTTATTATTATCATTCACAAGCATTTCGTCGAATTTACAGTTTTGTTAATTCTATTAAGTTAAGCTAATATGACTTTACTTGCGAACATTTTTTGTATCAGGTATATGTACAAATTGCAAATTAAACTCTTATCTAATATATTTCTATTCTATGAGCCTATTTATACAGCAAACTCACAGGTTCTAAACTACTATAATTTAATATAAATCGTACATAATTTTCTGGAATATATACAATATTTTTATATACAGGAATCTGAATTATTTTATTATCATCACATTTAAAAAAAAATGTTCATTGCTGAAACGTACTGGGTTCGCTTTCAACACAGGAAGTAGGTAAGAGTATTAACTGAATAACTTCTTCATGAAAAAAAATACGGCCATTAAGTTACTTTTAAAAACGGAACATTTTATTTATTATTTTACGAATGTCAATAGTGCGATGTTTAATTTGCGTCATAATTATTGCTGTAGCTTCCCTCGCCATGAGCCAGCGGTGGTGGTTTCGGGGATTCCATCTCCGGCCCATGGCCATCCTCAGGGCGGGACTTCGTGAGAATTTTCCTACGTGAAAAAAATAATTTCACTTTATTACACTTAAGTAACTCATTCAAATAATTTAGGCACATACTTGTGAGCAATTTGGTATGTAAAGTAACTTTGTGCTATCTATTTGTTTTGATTTTTAAAAGAACGAGGTACCTATTTCGAGAAAATAATTTATATATTTACGATTTTAGCAGTATTTAATTTTGAATCAATTTAAAAAAAAGTCACTGGGTAGTTTACCTTTAAAATTGGATCACAAAGTTTATTATTATATTACCTGGAGTGATAAGTATGAACAGTCGTCCCCAACTGCATAACAAACTGTTGATAAAAGTAGTAGATAATTAATATTTATTAATATGTGATTACATGTTCGAGGTGTTCTTTTGCAGCCATTTCATCACATCTTAGTCTCGCTCTTTCATTGCTTCTGCAACAAACATCTTAGGTGATTATTTAAGATTTCATAGTTAACATAATCTAACGTGGCTGAGCATGCAATGAGCAGGTGCGCACTATTACCTAAACACAACAAGAACTATGGCGGCATTTCGCATCTACCATTGTGCGTGCATCGGTAATTTGTGCCCCGCATTATATAAACAACCGCAGTATTGCAGTGCGACAAAGACAGTTGCATTAAATTTTGTATCCGTTCTCTGACATAAATGTATTAATAACACTATTTATTATAGTGCCATTTTGGCGCTTGAGGCAGCAATAGGATTGTCTCTTACTAATTTTGACAAAAAAAATTTACAAAGAAGCTGACCCAGTCTTCTAACAATTTTCAGTCTGGCATTGCAGGGATAAAATCATGCAATTAATTGGAGCATTAAAAAAAGCAGTGGCCGAATTAAAAATATATCAGTTAACCAGTTTAACCTGTTTTATTATTTGTCTCCAGACTGAAAATAATCTTGTGAAATACAGTAGTATCTAATTTATTTTGTGATTATTTTAGCATACATATTTTAATTTTGATTTAATATTCAAAAACAAAATCTTTTCTCGCTTTGTAGGTATTTTAAATAATAATCAGTTTTCCAAAATACTAACTTCTCAATGCTTGGCCATTTAAGCCATCATTGAAATGGATGGGATTGGAAAAATACTATACTAAATAGTTATTTTCAGCTTCAAAGGAAGAGTAAATTGCAGTTGTCATGACGTAAAGGACACACTCGGTTTCGGGCCTGGAATACTGAAGTATTATATGTATATACTATAACGTTATAACGTTGCCAGTGCAAACATTAGTTTTAGTTTTTAAGCACAGATTACAAATTCCTTTTTGTTTCTATTTAATGTTTATACTTTTCTCTTTATAAATTTTTTTTCTTTTGTAATGTTTCTGTAGTGTTTTTAGAATTGCTTATGTGGATGCTTTGCTAATATCAGAATCTTTCCTTAAACTTTCCCTTCCTTTCACGCATTACCAGGTTACGTCCTCATTCGCAACGACAGGAGCGGTAAGGGGGGTGGAGGCGTAGTAATTTATCTGCGTGTATAGTATATTTATACTCTATAAGGTAGTCAGTACCTCCCCTTCATACTACTCTGAATCAGTAGAGCATCTACTCATTGAAGTAGTTGCTAGACACACGAAACTTTTACTTGGTGTCTTTTACAGCCCAAAGCAAAATATTGATTACTTTAGTGACTTAGATGGAGCCCTCCACGACCTTTGCCCGTCCTATGACCATGTCATTTGATGGGTGACCTTAACACTTGCATGGTTAAAAACAACTCCCGTTCCCGAAAACTTAAATCTCTTATGACATCCCATATCCTCCATATCCTGCCTTTTTCAGCGACCCATCAGTTTCCTAATTGTGTTCCTTCCTTGATGGATCTGATGATCGTCTCTAATACCCGTAATGTTACGTCACATGGGCAACTTGTCTCATCCTTTTCATATCATGACCTCGTCTTTCTCTTCCATCGTATCCGTAGCCCCAGCCGCAAACCACGGTTTGTACTATTGCGTAGTTAAAATGACCTGGATTCTGCGGCTTTGCATTGCGATGCTGAGGACATTGTTTAGGACACCGTAACATCCTGCTCCACAGTCGATGAAAAATTAGATACTTTCAACACTCCTTTAAAACGAGTCAAATTGTGTGTTTCAATTGCACCTGCACACTGCACCTTGGCTATCACACTGCATAAAAGAGGAAATGGCACTTAGAGACAAGGCCAAACGAAGTTACAGACGTAGTCCCTCTGAACAAAACCTTTCAAACCACCGTTTCAAAAAAATTCGAAATAGATGCAACCGCCAAGACAACCGTGGTTTTGCAGAAGTCTGGAAGTTCCTCAAATCAGTCGGTATCAGCAAATCTCCCAACTCATCCCTCAAAGACTTTGATTTAAGCTCTCTGAACAATCACTTCTCCCTTCCTCCAGTCACTTCAACCCAAAATGTCAAAGCTCATACCTTGGATCATCTGTCGAAAATGCAAGTTTCATATTCTCCTTTTTCTTTTACAGCTGTCTCTTCCGATGAAGTCAAGAAATCCATCCTCAGCCGCCGCTGGTCATGACAAGTTGTGCTCGAGAATGATCGTCATGGTTTTACATTTCCTTTTGCCAATTCTCTCTCATATCGTCAATCATTCTTTAAGTTCCCATGTCTTTCCTGCTGCTTGGCAATGAGCGCACGTTATTCCTTTACCTAAAATTCCCAATCCTACTGCCTTTACCCATGTACGACCCATTCCTATTCTGCCTTTTCTATCGAAAGTACTTGAGCACATTGTCCATAGACAACTGTCAGTATTCCTGTGTACAAACAACGTCATCATCCAATTCCAGTCCGGTCTCCGCACTGGCCATAGCACTGTTTCAGCATTAGTTCACGTAACTGATGACATTCCCTTGGCCATGGAAAATAAATTACTCACCTTGCTTATCCTTCTCGATTTTAGCAACGCCTTCAACGCTGTTGATTTTGACATCCTTCTAGGCATCCTCAAATCTATAAACACCTCCCCTGTAGCTCTGTCCTGATTTGACTGTTATCTTCGGGCCAGTCGCTGCAGATCCGCCTTGATGAGAAAGAATCTCATTGGTGTGATCTAGTTGCGGGTGTCCCCAAGGTGGTGTCTTACCTCCTCTTCTATTCTCCATCTTTATCAACTCCGTCACCAAAGTCATTTCTTTCAAATTCCACCTCTACGCAGATATACCGACTTGCAGATATATCGCCATTTTGCGATATGCAATGCTGAGGCAGCTATTACAGCAATAAATTCAGATTTGGATCGAATAGGCGACTGGGCGAGGGCATTTGGTTTTCTCGTGAACCCGAGGAAGTCACAGGCCATGGTGATAGGTAGTCGCTATATGCGTTGACTTTACGACTTTATCTTGTGTCTCCATGGACAATGTTCCGATTGCTTTCACTGACACAGCTAAGAACTTGGGAGTCATCATAGATTCGAATCTAACATCGAACGTGAATGTCAGTGATATCAGTCGGAATATACACTTCACTTTTCACTCACTTAGGGCCTAAAAAGTTTTTTACCTTTTAAGACCAAAAGAAGGCAGATACCGTCCCATACATTTCTGGGCTATGGTGTTAACAACTTGGAAATAGTGTTTTCTATAAGAAACATACATTTGAAGTGTTCACCTAAAATTTGAAAACATTTGTATTTCTAGAAGTTAAGCTATAAGATTTTTTTAGTAGTGTCATATAAAGTTTCGTTAGGTTATGAGAATGTTTTTTTAAATTATTTCGTTGGACTTTTCAATAAATTACTTAAATAAACTATACTTAATGATGTCCCAAAACGAATCGTGTATGTATTTCACCCCTTGTATGCTCCCCAAAATAGCATAAACATTTATCTTAACCACTATCTTGTTCACTTCGAAATTATACGCAAGAATAAATTACTTACTGTTTCAGTCATACGCTATTGTCAAATTACAACCAATATTTCTTCATTTAAAACTCGTCTGCCAACAGTAGCACAGCGACCAAACGCAATGCCACAGTTAACACAACGATCCATGTCGAAATGCAAAATCGGGTATCCAAGGGAACAAATCTAATATTCGTCGTGTAAGGCGGCTTGTCGGGATCCGGTAGGCAAGCAGAAAGTGTTCGAGTAAATGAGAATCGTAGTTAGTCCGTATAACAAGCGTAAGTCGTAAGAAAATAGGAAAATCACAAAACAACTCAAGCGCATGGAACAAAGCCAAACAAACGAGTATCAGAATGGCAGCCATTTGACGGCATGATTGAGTGAGTGACTCGTCAATCACGTACGTGGCGTTCGTTCTTTTCGCTCGTTATTGGGGGAAAAAATCAGTATTGCCGACGTTAAAACTAAATTCCACTCATAAAAATCACAGTGAAATTACATATTTTGAATTTATTTCATTTCCAGAAATTAAATCGTTCGCGGTTTATTATATTTATAATAAGGTTAATATAACTTATTTTTTGGCATGAATTTCCACCTATTAACTATCTAGCCCACGATTACTCAGCCTCCTTTCCCTTGCCCAGTCGCTGTTTTGACCTTTACGTCGCTGCTTGCTATTTGGATGCCACGGAGGAGCTATTAAACAAATTAAAACGCTTGCGAAATGTTTGCATTCGCTTTATATTTAATCTCAAAAAGTTTGATCATGTCTCTGAATACCACAAGCAACTTCGATGGCTCCCAATACGCTACCGTAGACTTACTAGAATCCTTTGCCTCCGATTCAATATCCTATTTAATCCAATCACTACTCTCTACTTGCGTGAAAGATTTTCTTTTACTCGCTCTAATAATACGCTATGCAGAGCACATTTGCGTACGCTTCTACATATGCCTATTCATAAAAAAAATTCTGTTTAGGCAGTCAGATTGGAAAATTCTCTTTCTCACAATATTCGTGAGTCTAAATCTATATGTATCTTTAAGAAAAAAAGTAAAAGATCACTACTTTTCTCAACTATGAGTTGTATTACCCACCTCACTATCTTAACTTCAAATGTATTTTGGTTATTTATGTATTCTATTCAGGTATTTATAATATGGTATATATGTATGTATGTATTGATATTCATAAATATTTATTGGTTTAATCATAATATAGAATTTAAGTATATTAAGTAGTTGTACACACTATGATTGCATTTTGACCAAACTCTCCATTCTTGCGACTGCTGGAAGAAGCTTTTTTAGAAATAAGCTGTACCTTTGTATTTACTTTAATATTGTTTTTATAAATTATCTGTTAACATGTGTTGTAACATATAAATTGCTTTATTGTTAAATAAATAAATAAATAAGTATGCGCAAAAAAGCGTTTGGTATTAGTTGGTTAACTTTACTCAAATGGCCAAATACTGAAAAGTTAGGATTTTTGAAAACTGTAAATGGTTAAGGATACCTTCTGTGCAAGCAAAATTTTTATTTGAATAATAAAGTTTTAATATTTCATTAAAGGGCTTCCAACCTCTTTGGCATTCCTAAACAAACGAGTACCAAAATTTCATCAATTTACAAAAAGTACATCAATCAAATGAGAAAGTTATAATTATAAACAACAAGTACTCTAGTGAGAGTAAATAGAGTAAGTGATTATACTTCTCAAGAAAAGTTAAATTAAAAATAAAAAATAAAAATGAAAATAAATACACTGAACCAATTACTTTTTTCCTTTTAAATTGAATTTGAGCACAGTTTAACATTATGTTATTTCATTGTTATGTTGACTTTTATACTTTACATGGTTTCATAAAATATAGTTTAACTAAATACAAGCCCACATGCATGATAAGTTGTTTGCCTTATTATAAACGTGGGGTATTTTAAGCTTGGATATTTGTATAGATCATCGAAATTTTACATACAAATCAACGGGTTATACACGTGATACATGGACACACCGCTCCTTGTTTTCATTGTAATATCTGCCTCAATACAATTTACCATTTAGATCCATACTAAGTATATTCTAGCCGAATAATAGAAGCTGTGTTCAGAACGATAAATAAACTGCTTAGAGTAAAGTTCTTTTCATTTATTCGAAACTGGCAGAAACGACAGTAGTTTAACTATTAGATAATTTTTACACTGTATTGTGCGGTGGTATTGTTTTGTCATGAATGTAACTTGTTGGTTGATATTTTTTAAATAAAAATTTGATGAGCCTTCCAAACATACCAATTTAAGTATGCCAGCCTCTTCATGCTAAAATATTAGATCCTCTTTAGGTTTTCTAAGAATATATTTTCAGGCCGGAAATAAATAATAAAACAGGTTTTCGTACCCCGTGTCGTTCAACTGGAAACAAGATACCAAATAATTTATCAAACTTTTCGAAAAGACTATTAAAAAATTCTAATGCCTGCTTTAAAAGTGATCGCGACAGATTGACTTCAGATATATTCGCACTAAGGTACCTTCTTACAGTTTTACATATTTATGCGCGTAACTAAAATCACTTTTCAGCTTTATCCTTTTCATTTTCACTTTATTATTTGGATTTAAAATAAATGTTTTATTTACTTTTTCTCTGGTTGGTAGGGCCTAAAACCGATATTTTTATTTATTTGGCCATTGGCTTTATAATCGTTTGAAAATTAATAGATGAGTTTTGGCTTTTTTGGAATAACGCCAGGCCCAAAGTGTTGCCGCGATCGGGCTTGGTTCTATATGATTTGCATCTCTTATCAGCACCAAAATGGAGTAATAAGAATAATATTTTTTCAGGCGACACTGATATTTTTGCTGACTGCAAACAAGTTTATAGAAAAAAAGTCACTAATATTATTGTCGGTACGCGGAATTAATATTTACCACAAAATAACAAAAGCTCGTTTGTTTTAAGCACTTCTTTACCTACTACTACTAGTTGCGTAGACCTATGCATCACAATCATAGTGTTAATACCCACTCTAGTTTATCCTGGTGGATTCTTCGTTTTTTTATTAAATATTACCCTTATCCCTGCTTGCTTTCGTTATGTTTTTAATGTCATATACAATCCTCATTAATTTAAAACGTTATTTCATCAACGTTTATTTCTCAACATTGACAATTACTTGTTCTTATTGACGTCAAATAAAACATGATTCTACCACCAGTTCGAAAAAACCTTCGTGAAGAAGAACTGGCAAGAAACTTCACGGGTATATTTTTTTCAAAATAAATTTACAGAGTCTCTTTATGTACATACAAAATTATTCTTTTCTGCATCTGTTAGCTCGGCAAGTCTCCATCCCCCCAAGTATCCAAACGACGAACACCCTCAAACGGCACCCGTTCACGAGTTAACGCGGGATCCAGCCATCGCCCTGCTCAACCATATTAGAGGGATATAACTAGTGTTACGCTGTTGTTGGCTGTATTCATAGAACAATTTTAAATAAAATAAAAAAAATCAAACAGGCACTAAAATAGTTTGACAATCGCTAGCTAATTGACAATATATCAGAACTTAAAAGGTAGCGAGGAGTTCGATAGATTCAGCCAGAATCTAAGACAGATCTCACAGATTATGTAGCTCTCCCATGATATCATGAAAGTACACAAGACAGATCAGTCTGTAAGTTAGCCATCGAGCGCATGCGGTCAGACTTAAGGCGGGCTTTACAAAAACATATAAAAATATATTCCGCTAAACTTGGCTATAGTTCTAATGATAATAAAAATATCATAAGTTTTCATAATTATTTAATAATGTCTGTACATTATACAGAGTATACAGAGTGGAATTTTGCGATGCCACCCGGGGAAAAGTATTATAATTAGTGAAGATAGCAAGTTTTACTGTGAGCAAACATTCCTATATTTTTTTAAATAACAAAAAATATATTCAAAGTTTCTTGAAAATAAGCTTAATACGCCCAGGAATTGAACCGGCTAAATCTGAAAAGTTTACACGCCATTATCATATGTGTCGACCTAATATTACTTATTATTTTTGAGGTAATTCATTTGTTTAAATGACACGTGTTTGAGTTCAGTTATAAGAAGCGATATAACTGCGTGAGGTATTATATAATATAAATTATGTTAGTGGTTCCTCGACAAGGTAGCAGGCTATGCAACAGACAAACATTGCACATTCCACATTACAGAACTAATGTAGGACAAAATTCAACTCTCTGCAGAATAATTAGAAGCTATCGCTGCATCCAAAGTAAATTTGATATTTTTAATTAGGCATTAGCACAGCTAAAACTAACACAAAGAAATGCCTAAACGATGTACGTAATTTGTGAGCCAAAAAGTTTGTGTTCTTGATTAAATAATGTTTTTTTTTATCTTAATGTAATAAATAAATATCTTAGGTTATTCACAATTTAAAAATTATTATTTTTCTTTTTTTAGTTATGATAAAAGAAATATTTCCCAAATGTATTATTCAATAATATGGTTTGTTGTGTTCACTATTTTAAGATAAGCACTGATGTAATATATCTCAGTATGAACATTGTGACAATGAAACAAAAATTGCTGTAATTTATATAACTAAGCCTATGCAGTGTTCATAGAATATATACAGGTCAGTGATAGCACCTCATTACCGCAGCAAAGTAAATAATATAATATAAGCTACTAAAACAGTACTGAAACTGGGCCTGTTTTTTGAAATGAAACACTTCGCTTATCTGTACTCTGCAATAAATAACGTTTCAAGGGCAAAAAGCCTAATATCAAATTACCAAAGCTTAACCTACTCTCTTACCAATCTCTAACCATCAATCTTATGTACAACTGTCTCGCGCTAGGTGCGATTATAAATAAAATACAATACATAATAACACACAATACATTTTTTGCTTTTTTAATAGGAGTAGTGTTCAAAAAAAGAGGTTTTAGGTTCTTATAAAAAATACAGTGAAGCAGTGAAATTTAAATAATTACTAAAAATGTACGCAGCTGAGTAGAACTCATTGTCGTGTCGCTTTCGTCTACGTGTACTCTGTCACATGAGCTAATAGGAACATACAACAGGAGGTCTGCTGAGGGCTCTTATTGCGTTTTGGGTGTTGGGTAATAACATTAAACCGATCATTTGTATGTAGTTACACTACTGCCTATTGCATATTTCATTTGAGTAACCTATGCCGAGCCCAAAATCGTGTGGGTCCTTTAAAGTATGCCTCGGAGTATATGAACATATATCTCGGAGAATTCTCGTTAGAGGCGCTTCAAATTGGAACGAAAAGTTACTAGTAGCTGTCATTTGTATGACCATGCCGGTCCAGTGTTTATAGAACATGTATAGACAAGTCAATATCTTTTTTTCAATACTTTATTTATTTTAGGATAGTTGGTAATAATCGCTTCGCAACATTGCACTTTACAAAAACATTTTTAAGTATAAGTAAATCTACACAAACATGTTGCATTTGTGAGTAGTTTTTTATTCCTTTCTAGTTATTATCTCTATTTTATGAAAACTATGAATTAGGTACAAAAAATATATTCTGCACCATTCTAAATCAGCCAAACATAAATATATATTTCAGTTTAAAAAAAACTTATTCTACATACGTACCCAAGGCAGTACTTACCGAGACAGCTGATGAGAATCGTAATGACTTGGTTGCGTATTTCAGGATTGAGCCGTTGAATCATGTCGAGAACTATCTGACAAGAAGAGCGGCGGCGTCGAGGGGGCACCGACCGCGGCGCCGACATTACGCTGGAAAACTAATTTATTTAAAAATTAATAAAACTTTTTAAAGATTTTTAAATCTTACTAAAATCATGATTTGCAAAAGTTGAACTAACATTTTTGATAAGCACGCAAAAAGTTTTAAGAAAGTTTTCAGGAATAAAACATTTTAGATTTAACAAGAATAGAAGTGATACGCGTTGTTTTGAATTACTCGTATCGTTTCAGATTAAATTATGTTTCAATTTTTCACTCAGATTTAGTAAAGTACTGGGACAAAGAGATTGTAAAGCGTTAAGTTATGCAGGCTGCGTATGCACGGATTGCATCGGAGCCGTCGACTGTGCCTCTCGCTAGGAATCACGAGCTGAGGTACTTCCTGGGTGCAGGTGCATTGCGCATGACAACCATCCCGCCGGGATTTCAGCTCGCAGTTTTTTTTTAAGTTTCCTGGTATTCCAGCTTAATTATGTAACCTACATAATGTATATTGCGCTTAGGATCGGTAGCTTACAATTTTGATATCATTTTGAAAAAAAGAAAGCAATATTTTTGATTTTTTTTGTACAATAAATGGCCAGTTTATGTTGCATGAATATCACGACTACGTTATATTTGACATGAAAATCTAGATCAATGTTTAGTTTGGTTAGACAGCTAAGAATACACCAAGTTGAGGACCAATGGCACCGCACCACGCGCACCCATTGGCTGACACATGAAATAATTTTGAAGACATGACGTGTCCATTATAATGCGCCGGTAATTATGGGAGTAGAACACTATTAATGAAAATGGAAAACTTCTATTCATTTTGTTCTGCAATGTGTTCTTCGTTAGTCTATAGTTAAAGTAAATATCTATAAGTAAGAAGAGATAAGGTTGTTTACAAAGGCTTTTTACTTACGTTTTTCAAATAGCGTCATTTGTTCATCGTTCTTTATTAATTACCTAATTATTTAAATCGTTCAAATTCATTGACAAAGCATAAAGATGCACCACGAAACAACATGTAAATCGGCGCGGGCGTCTTAGAAATTCGAAAAAGGAGCAGCATTGGTACTTGGAATTTAGTTTTATAAAGCTATTTTAAGATTTTCCCTGGAAAAATAATATCACAACTTTCCTGTAAGAAGTTTTTGTGTGAACGAAGAGTAGGTTGTATAAAATGTTTACAGAATGAAGTGTTTGAGCTTTGTTATAAGTGACGCATTATAAAGTTCCAACTATTATTATGTCATTGTCAAATTTGTCAAAATAATTGTGATAAGTACTTGTGAATCAGATTTTTTATGAACATCAGAGAAAGTAACAAGTACAAGTAAACATATAAAAACACACGGGAAATTTATTTTGTTTAGTTCAGGCTCGCGCTTTCTCGCTGCCAAAAGAATGCCAAAAACTTTTCTTGAACTCTGTACCGCCCGTCTACTTCACTTTGGCAGTGCAAGGCATAAAGACCCCAAACATGACGATGAACTCAGTATCACTCAATTAGTATCTGAGGAAAATATTTGATAACCTTTTCGATTAGTGCGCAAAAATAATTATGTTCCAACTATCAATATTAGTTAATTCATTGAAACTTTGGTAACCAGACTAGGTTCTAAGCCTTAACAAGAAAACTAAATAATATGATCAAAAGTGCATGTAAATGTTAATTTTTAAGGTAATAAAACTAACAAGAAAAGTTTAACATAACTTGATAACTTCATGTAGACCGTTGAAGGAAATAAGGGGTCAATTATGTTCGTTCCAAAGTGAAAAGTAGGCTTTAACTTGCATCTTAGAGTTAGACACGGATACTTATGAAGTTTTATGACTGCCAATGAACAATATGCACTACCCTAGACTTGTATGTACCTAAATATATGTTTCATTATTTTATAAATACGAAAGTTAGTTTTTTGTTTGTTAAGTTATAACGCATGATCTACGCAACCGGTCAACATTAAATACTACGTAAATTTGTGTACACGCGCTGTCAGGGGTACAGGAAAAGAGAGAGTACCTTTCATACCCAAAAAAGTAGGTACTGCTTCCGCGCTTACTCGAGCAAAACCAAGAGCATGAGCGTGTGTCCAATATTCTCTATTTAATATTATCTAAGCTCTAGATTAATTTCGCTGTAATGGAATGGCCTTTACTCCAATCACAATTACCTAACCCTAGCTGAGTGAATTTGATTTAGGACTACTATTACATAAACGCGTTTGAAACAAAGTTATTAATTGGCAATTGCAAAAAAAAATGTATAGGTACCTACTATTATGCTCATTTTTTTAAAGTAAGTTCTTATATTTTTTAATTATTCATTTTTTTTCAAACTTTGGTGGGTATCTATCGAAAAACTAGAAAATTCTGGAGCTCTTAAGGCTGCGGTTCCACTGAGGCGGAGTGGAGCGGTGCGGAGAGGGGCTGAGCTGTGAAAAGAGGTGGGTGTTTCCACTGAAGCAGAGCTGGGCTATGGAGTAGAATTCTTTAGCATGTATGGTTTACTATGTAACAGAATAGTCTTTTAATATTCTAATATTCAGAATATTGTTCTGTAACATAGAACACCATAAATGCAAAGAAAGTGCTATTCTATACCTCAGAATTTAAAGCGTTAGCGATTATAGATATAAATAGAAAAGAAAACCAAGTTTGTAATATGGCTAGGGTTGCTTTGTCTGTCAAAGGTGGCAGCACTAGCCTTGTTTCAGCTTGCGTTGGCTTTGAAGTTCCAATTCAAATATTTTTTTCTCAACATTGACAATTACTTATAGACGTCAAATAAAACATGAGTCCACCAGTTTGGAAAAATCTTCGTGATGAAATACTGGCAAGAAACTTCACGGGTATATTTTTTTCAAAATAAATTTACAGTCTCTTTATGTCTATACAAAATTATTATTATCTGCATTTGTTATAGCTCGGCCAGTCTTCCTCCCCCAAGTATCCAAACGACGAACACCCTCAAACACCACCCATTCACGAGTTAACGCGGGATCTAGCCATCGCCCTCCTCAACCATATTAGAAGGAAGTGAGCGACCCGTCACCCGACGCTACCATAAGAAGACGTCCTTTAGTGACAATGACACTTTAGATATTCATCGGGACGAAGAACTCAACGACATACAGAATCTTGTATTTTTTTGTGTTTCTTTTTCCCGTTTCGAGAAAGCTTGGAGCTGCGCGCCCCCAAAGGCCTTGAAACAAGTAAATTAAGCCACCTCTGGTAGTAAATCAAACTAAGAGCAGCAGCCTTAAATTTGTCTGTAAAGTGGGTTCTAATAATTTAAATTGCAATCGTGGATAACTCATTTGCTTGTACATAAAACAGATTTAATTCATAATAAGTAGCAGGAAACTCGAAAATGTATGCAGCACAAGGGCCAAATCAGTGACCATAGCTTCAAAGACTACCCAGCATCACACAAAAGAATCGAGCTATTGAACCTGCCTCTACGCCATTGATACTGCATTTTATCTTATCAACATTTCAAGCTTTAGATTTATTTTTTGCTATAAAACTGCGTCTTAGTCCTCAAAAGGGACTCAATTAATATAATGTAGGTGTGCAGACAAAGGTAACCTAGGTTACACTGATCCGGGTAAACGCAGTCAGCGTATAGTCTGTGGAGTTTAAAAGTTTATTAATTTGAGTTTTAAAAAGTTATGGAAATAGGTACATTTTATGTATAATTTCTAACAACATGCTTTGCATTGTTCTTGCTCCCCAAAGCATTACTTTATTCGGTTCTTTGTCATTATCGAACATTATCGCTTTCGGCATAAATTTGTAAGATACGATAAGAAGAAAAATAAATGAAGGAAGAATTCGGTACATTATAAATGTGACGGAAGTACGAAGGAGCATTTTAAGTTACTGCCTTCTTTAATTTGCTACGAAGGTAGATCAAGGATAGTTTTGCGCGTAGTAGGATCAATGTGCGAGAAATAAAACACGACAAAAAGTAAAAATTTATTACGCAAGAAAGACATTTTTTTTCTAATCTAGTGACTGAATTAACGGAATCTAGAAGCTAAAGAACATTTAGCCAAAGAATTTAATTTACTTCTTTTATCTGATACACACTAGAGAAGAAATAAATATATTTCTAGGACACAAAAGGTAAACTACGTGATCTTGTTCTCTGTTACGAGGGAGAAAAGAGTATGTTCCTGTGTTAGGCGAACTTCGCGAGTTTGAAGAATTAATACTTGTAAATTAAGAGAATGCATAGGGCGATGGAGGCCCAACCCAGGAAGTGAGCAGTGGTTATGCTAAATGTGTTTCGTTTTGCTGAAAGATGTTGGAGAAGCAGCAGGAAGAGCCAAACGTTTTTGATAGCGTTTTGTGGAGCGATGAGTCGGCCGGATGATGCCACGGTGGCAGTTAAAAAATCCACACGAAGTAACAGAGGAACATTTGTCAGCACCAATTTAAAGTAAATCTTTAGACCGGGATCCTTGACGTTCAGATAGTTGGCCCATTCGAACTACCAGTTACCCTTAGCGTAGATTTTAGTATTTAGATTCCTTGCAACATTCTGATGGAAGATGTGCCCATTGAGACATGAAGAAGGATGTGGTTGCAAAATAATGGGTACCCTGCACACTATGCATGTGCAGTAAGGGTGCATCTTGATCATTTCCGAGAAAATGTATTGACCTATTATTGTCGTTCATTCAGCGTTCACACTATTTTCCATACAACAAGTTGATCAGTTTAAGATATATAAAAAATTTATAAAAAAAAATTAAACCAAACCGACTCCAAAAATAAGTAAATACCCAGAGGATTTTTTAATAATAATAGGTATTAATCACTTTTAGTCAAAAAGTTGTTTTAAGGGGTAGAAATAGAGACGGGATGAGGATAGGGGTGGGGTTTATAAAAATTATTTTGTGGTTTTCCGTGTATTCACTTTTTGACGGCAGTTCTCTTTTTTTTGTAAATAAAGTTATCATTTTTGTTTGGGCTTTTTGTTTTAGTTTAAATTTTTTGTTTTACACTTTTTAGTAATATGTTTTTAATTTATTTTAGGTTTTGGGTTAATTAATTTTATTACTATTTTTACTTTGTTTTTTTAGTAATAGTTACTACTAGTTTGTTTATAGTTAGGTTAGGTTTTGGGTTAATTAATTTTATTACTATTTTTACTTTGTTTTTTTAGTAATAGTTACTACTAGTTTGTTTATAGTTAGGTTAGGTTTTGGGTTGATTACTTTTATTAGTATTTTACTTCGTAAGTACATTTTAGTGGACTTCATTTTTTAAAGTTTTGGTGTAATATCTTTTCTATTCATAGTTCTGTTAGGGTATCCATTTGTTTTAGCGGTCAGTTTTTAGTAATTATTAAGTTTTGGGCTAGTATCAATCTGTTACCATGACTTTAATAACATACCTAATTTTATTCGGTGTGCCTATTTTTATTATACTATATTAGGCCTCGGTAAAAAAACGAAGAATGCTTTAAAGATGTGTCGTGTCAGGGAAAATGAAGGTCCCGATGTAAAAGGACGACGACTTGATGATGCAAGAGATCGTTGGCAGCCAACTGTAAGCCTGGAACTGAAAGAAGAAACCTAAGAAAACCCGAGTTCATTGATAATGATGTTTTATATTCCCTATATGAAATGCCTATAGAGTCTACAATCTCCCTTATACACAGTCTGCGGTTTTCTAATGTAAAATAACATAATTTGTTGATATTTTCTCCGGTTACAGACATGGTAGGCATGGTAGGGGTCATTTTCGTCCACAATGATATTGTTCAAACCAGTTTATGTCATTAGTATGGATCCCTCTAATATTGACATTATATCTCTTTTGAGGTTAAGCCTTTTTTTAAGCAAGAATTTTGGCACGATGCTGAATATTTTTTTCAAAATGCAGCACGTAGTCGCTTCTCAACAATCTTTTCTACTGTGACAGCCAAGGAACGTATAGACCTAATAAGGCTCTAATATTGCAAAAATGTAATAAACATTTGTATTGTTTTTTCAAGCCGCGAACTAATCAACTCAACTTTTTACATACGCCGAAACCATTTTCAAAAAGAAATCCTAGTAATTTACATAGATTTTTGCCGCAGCCTTTTAAACACTATAAATGCATCTTCCAGTGACGGAAACTTCAGCAATCTCACTGTGCTGAATCAGATCTGAAATGAGTTTGACCCAACAGTTTAACGGGTGAGCTGACAAGGAACTGGGATATCTCTCGTTGTGATCGGTATGTGCGCTGACGCGTTCTCATGGTGAAATAGTATTCTGTGAACCCCTGTGGTCGGTCGCTTATTGCCATCAGCAATAACATCTTCTCATAAGCATTTGGTAATGCATATATAAAACTATTCGGAAAAACTGATATTTTAATTTCGTAGCCAAAATCTTCCTCGCGCTTCTCCGTCACTACGCTTTGGTCGGTGTTGTTTCATTTTAAAACAGCTACAGGTTACGATTCATTTCTGAATATATTGATGAAGATTTATCACCACATTTAAAAACAAGCCTTGAGCCTGCTTAAACTTATTTATCATGTCACATTCATGGCCATATCATTCATTCCATGCGAGCTGCATCAGAGAGCAGTGATGGGAGTTTATAGAATCTGAAATCCGTATAATATGCGTGGAATATATCCTTAATTTATTTAATTTATTTGTAGTTCGTCTATTTTCTTTTTTACTCTTTTCAATGCCAGTGGACGAGCACGTAACCCACTTGATGGTAAGTGGCATCCGCACCCATGGACAGCAGTAGTCGAAGGAGTTTGATTTATTAATTGTGATAGTGATTATTATTTCGACTTATGATGACTCGCTGACCGTTGGCGTCATCTGGAATGGCCATCGTTACAGTAATAGCACTGGCTGTTC
The DNA here is from genome assembly GCA_923062675.1 of Marasmarcha lunaedactyla. Classification (NCBI taxonomy): domain Eukaryota; kingdom Metazoa; phylum Arthropoda; class Insecta; order Lepidoptera; family Pterophoridae; genus Marasmarcha; species Marasmarcha lunaedactyla. Next base: position 5,892,404 of record OV281350.1, read on the forward strand.
TTTACTGAGATTTATGTCAGCCAACATAGGAAGGATTGTAGTACCGCTCCAGACGAGATCTTAATACAAGAAACTCTTCTACCACTATTCCCTTCTATTAATTCTCCTGCTAGTAGATTTCGATCTGTAATAGTGGTCAAGGGACGACCGCTTTTTCCCTCCAAGTAACTCGACCGCACTTAAACTAATTGCAAGTGAGAATCGTCGGCGCAGTGTCGTCATTGTCCCCTATTACGCGGAGCTAGTATAAAGACCGAACAACGCGCCAGCGACGCTCGCCCTAAGGCTGGGCCTTCGCTGGGTACACCGGGTCCTTTACCCAGAACAGCTATTTGAATTTTACCAAAAGGTTCCACTTGGTTTGGTCATCTCTAGAAACCCAACTAAGATCCGTTTTTGGTAATAAGCGATTTATATTAACAGTGGCAAACAGCGTTCTGAGTCATTGACACGTAGTCACTTGTTAGCACACGTGGCACCCGTTTGAAAAAGGCGCTTCCATTTCATTTTGATGTAAATTAGCGAAAACGCTACCTATTAAAATCTTCACTATCTAAGCTATCTCGCGCATATTTACATTCCAATCTTTCTTCACGATTTTCAAGACTTGGTCGATGTGTTTTGTTAAATCAGTTTGGTTTTTTGTTGTCCATTGTCTTCCAGCTACCTTGGACAAATCGTTGGTCCTACTTAAGGATTACGCAAAGAATTAGTTTTTGGTGGATGTCACTTACAAACTTTATTGCCCCAAGCGGGCTTCATATTCTTCAGTCTATGTATCCTACCCATTTTACTTTAGTTTCCCAAGTCTTACGGTTATCCAAGGGATATTTTGGTAGCTTAAGTTTGCTTGTTCTCTTTTCTACAACTGCAGTTTCTAAAGAGAACCTTATTTTGCCATAACGCAGTGCGATAAACATATAGTGCTCTACTGAATATTGACTCTACGATTTATTATCGACATGTGTAAGCTCCGGCCTTGTCCCTATTTCAGCCCTGGCTGGGTGCTGGGTGGGACCGGGAATTCACCAGAAGTTATAAACGCACGGCAGCTGCATCGATCTGTTGAATTTACTGGGAAAGCGGAGCGCGTTTACCATGCATTCTGACAGTATTCAAAAACTTAAATAAATAAATCATAAAATAAATTTTGCGCTATAACCCAATAACCTTATTATTTTATTTCGGGTATTATTGTTTAATTTCGTTTATTCTTTTGTAATTACTACGCCACAGAATTTATGAAATATAATATCGATGTACCTATTTATTAAGGGACAGCAACAAAGCGTTTGTAGATTGGTTGAAGTGGGAGTCAAAAACTTTTTTCTGAATCTGTGTTTCTTTCAAAGTGTCAAGGTTCATTTAAGGAGCCTGATATCAAAAGAAGCCATGGTAATGGAAGGGGAAGAAAAATATTTACTTATTTTTTTCTCGTAAGTACTTAGTAGCTGGGCGGATCGGTAATGAGCTTTATTTTTACAAAATAAGGAAAATTACCAAATTAGGTACGAAAAACAATAAACAATTAAGAAAAAAACTTCTTATCGGGTGATGTTGAGGATAAAGATTGAACAGGTGGGCGGCCAATTAGGCAGGATGAAATGTTGATACGATAAATGAAATAGTAGTCTTAAACTATAGATATTATTTTTATAAAGAAAAATTCCTATTAAGAATTATATGTAATCGAAAAAAATTTAAACCACTGACCTGGTTTTTAAAATTATTTTACGATTATAAGCTACTTAACCAGGAGTAGATTCATTCATAGTTTTAAGCTACCGCGGTTATTTAAACTATAATTTGAGGAATTCCCGGGACTCTTAACACGATTTTCATTTTGATTTCAAGTTTTCAGCATAGTTGCAAACGCCATGATAATCATAATTGGGTATTTAATTCCACTTGAAAATGCAAGATTTTATCATTTAGGTATTTAGAAAATATTAGTTGTTTTAATAATAATAATAAATTTATATATCCGTATCAATATAAAATATAATAATTAGTATTAGAATTGGTCACTTTACAAAAATAAAAATTAAATATAAAATTATCAACAAGATTGTCATCAAACAATTAGTGACAGTAAGATTATAATCAATAATAATAAATAATTAATTTACCCCTGTACATGTAGATGACAGCAGTGAGAAATGTACGCAGAGTCGAACCTGTTTGCGATCGCGGCCAGCATGGAGTTTAGCACAGTATTTAACAGCACTCTTGTTGGACAGCCCTGACCGAAAACCAAACTGACTGTCATCCAATTCAAGTTTGACCCAACATATTTTTTTAAATAAAATTTGAAATTTTATATCGATTGAAAACTTATTACAAAATGGATAAATTATTAGCTTGTCAGTAGGCTAATTAAATTTAAAACATTTCTATAGACAGCATGCATATCAACACATTGTCTACGTAGCTATCACACATTTTATCCAAACATCCATACAATTGTTTGTATTATTTACAAGTTGTGACATCACAACTTGATACCGCTTTGTTAGGAGCGTTTTTGCGCAACTTGCAGTAGCTGCTCAAACATATAGCTGTATCTAGATCCGTAAGGTAAGCATACTGTTACTTCAGCAATATTTCTTTATTGTTGATAAACTATTGAAATTTACTACATAACAAAAAATTTACTAAATACCCCAAAATTTCAACACATAATTTATATATATATATATATATATATATATATATATATATATATATGTAGGGGCTCGGGAGTTACACGGGCGAGACTGTGCGGGACTTCTCGTGAGAACATAAACCCACACCGTCAGACAAAAGAACTCTCTCGTGTGTCAGAGGCGGCCGACTCGAATTGTACGTGCGAACAGTTCCGTGAGGAATCACAGACGCGAATACTTATTTACAAACAAGAAGACGAGCTGTATCATATCGAGCTGGCGACCCACCTGTTGCTGAGTGGCGAGCGCATCCGTGGACTCCATTCATACCTAAGATGAATGGAGTGAATTTATAAACAGTACTTGTAATTATATCGATTAATAATGCGTCGCCGACCGTAGGCTGCGGTTGAAACCGGCTTTGTCCCATAAATTCCACGGACTTGTTCTTCCCTTTGGCTGGAACACTACCACATAAACGTGAATGTTATGGCAAGTGAACATTGGAAGGCTAGGACCGTCGCAGACGAGATCTCAACAAGGAAACTCTACTCCCACCATGAGAATGACCTTCAGTCGTATGATGCGCCCGCCATGGAAGCTGTCCCGTCAACTGCGAATTACATCTGCGTTCAATAATATAGACACTTTCGAACGGTACAGTTGTGTACAGTAGCGTTGTGCGCGTGGCGGCAGGACGCTATTACACGTAGCCCAGCCTGAAGGTGCCATTCTCGCTCCGATCGCCACGCGGTGCGGACGTGCAAGACCCCGTTCTCCGTTGATCGGTCCCTTCCCGATATTCCGTGGCGCTCAGTCCACTGACGTCACAGTTTAGCGTGTTGGTTCCTTGCTACGGTTTTCAAGGTTTTTCTACTCCCTCTGAGTGCTATCGAAGTGCGATTTTTCTTTGCGACTAAGCCCCTTAGTCTTCAAAGTGCTGTGCTAAGTTGTGTTGTGCTTGTGCTGAGTGCAGTGTTGTGCCCAGCGTAAGTAGTCTGGTTTCAGTACAAAGGATACTTAAGGGTGACAACGAATTTGTACTAAACCAGTCCTTTTATTTTTATTTTATTTCTCTTCTCTATTTTATTTATTTTTATTCTATTTTTCATATTTATTTTTATCATATCTGTGTGTTTTCGTGTGTATTTGTCCTTTCTGTCGGTAAAGGTTTGCGCGGTCAACTCTTTACCTGCGTACCCTTTTTTTTAGGTTTCTAGGTAGCGGCCTTCGGCGTACTACGGTTAGTTTTAAGTTATTCTCCCCAGCCCCCCTACCGCTGGTAGGGAGGTTAGCCGCTAGGGTTCGCTAGGTTTTTATTTAGGAACTCTAGGCATTTTTTTATATAAATAGGTGCTAGGGAACCTAGGCATATATTATATATTTATACATTACATATCCAAGCCCTCCAATGGACCAAAGCGTCGTTAACATCCTTAGGTCGTTCGCCCAGGCGCTCGCTGCGTCCGGCATCCCCATCCCAGATGACGTACTAACGCATGCCTTACAGGCAACTATCGCGTCCCCGGCCCCTCAGGCCTGAACCCCGGCCCCTCAGGCCTCTAACGTTCAGACCCCTCAGGTGTATAGCTCTCCCGCGTCTCCCGTTCCATCCGATATGGACTGCGCGTCGGTCTCATCCTCGCGCTCATCTCGTAGGAAGCGTACCGCTCCCGGAAGCGATTCAGACTCCACCGCGTCCGAAGCTTCGTCGGTCGCCGCCACCTTAACCGGCTCTCCTGAGCCCGCGTTCCAATTAGTTGCCAAACGCTTGAAGAAGCGTTCGAAAAAAGCCGCGGTGTCTTCAACACCCGAGCCAACCCCGGTATCTTCTACACCCCCGCGCCACTCATGTCACTCGAAGTGACCGCGTCTCCGTCGGTCCCGTCTAAGCCAGCGACGCGCTGCGCTCCCGTCCCATCGAAGCCTCAGCTCCCTCCGCCCGTCTTCCTCCGCGATAAAGCGCGCTGGACCGCGGTTTCTAACCTGTGCAAAGAGCACAAAATCAATTACCTCAAGGCAAATAACGCAGGCGACACTATAAAAATCCAAGTCGCGACTATCGACGACTTCCGCGCGATCACTCGTTTACTTTCGCTTAAACAAATCGCGTACTTACCACACTTACGCCCTCCCGGAGGAGCGTAAGATCCGCGCAGTACTACGGGGCGTCCCGTTTGAACGCAGTAATGAAGACATTCTCGAGGACCTTAAGTCCCAGGGCTTCCCGGCTGTAGCAGTGCACAAGATGCACTCTAACCACGGTAGGCGCTTTCCGTTAGCTTTAGTTATCTTGTCTAATTCTCCCAACTCGAGGGAGATCTTCAGAGAGGCTCGCACAATCTGCGGACTCTCGAATATCTCCGTCGAGCGTCCCAACCCTCGTGGTCACCCTGGGCAGTGCCACCGCTGCCAGCTCTACGGCCACGCAGCGGCTAACTGCTCAGCTCCCCCCAGGTGCGTTAAGTGGATCCGCACATAACAAAGGAGTGCACTCGCACTCCCGAATCCACTTCCCCCCCTGCCTGTATGCTGTGCGGTCAGTCCGGCCACACAGCTAACTACAGGGGTTGCCCGCGCGCTCCGCGCTCCACCGCTAAGAGGGCCGCGCCTAAACCGGCGCCGCCGCTCACTCCCGCTCACTTCCCGCCGCTGCGCAACCGGGGTCCCCCGGAAGCAAAGCCCGCTCAGCCGACGCCTACTCAGGCTCTGTCTTGGAGGCAGCGTCCGGCCGTTCCGCCTGCACTTTCCCGACCCATCCCAGCTCCCGTAGCGTCCGTAGGGCCGCGTCCTGCTCCGTCATCCGCACCTCAGTCGTCGTTGGCTGAGGACATGAAGACCGTGTTCAACGTTATTCAAAACGTCGATATTAACGAAATTTCCGTGCTCGCACGCAAACTGCGAGCCGCCCGCTCTCCTCAAGAGCGTTTACCAGACCAATCCGCAGCGACTTTGAGGCCATTCTCGCCCTCGGCCATTCAGTCATTATGTTCGGAGACTTTAACTCCAAACATACTGACTGGACGTGCCTATCGACTAACACCAGCGGTATCGCTCTCCTCGACATCACTAACTCCCTTGACTTAGACGTCATATCCCCCATCACTCCCACTCACTATCCCAACAACCGGTCCTACTCTCCTGACATCCTCGACTTTGCAATTATCAAGCGAATCAATCCTGATCTAAGGTCTATCGAACCGCTCGATGACCTAGGCTCCGACCATCGCCCCGTCTCCCTCGTGCTAGGTACGCCTAACGTTAACATCTCATCTCCTAAGACCTTTAACAACGGCTTCAAAAATACGTTAGTTTCAGCCTTAAAGGCCCCGAACTCTCCACTCGCGATCTCTCCCGAACAATTAGATAGCCCGGATAAAATTGATTCATTAGTGAATTCTCTCACTGATGCTATCAACTCAGCCATCAGTGTCAACGAAAAGGTTGCTAAGCAAGGCAAACGCTTCCCTTAGCCGTTAGCAATCTTATTAAAGCTAAGAACGCGGCTCTTCGGAGAGCCAAGAAATATCCCACGCCCGCCTATAGAACAGCTGCAAATCAGCTTCGACGTAAAGTTAGGTCTTGCCTCGCGGAACTCCGAGACGCTCAGATGAACGATCTCATGGCGAATATCTCTCCGTCCCACCAAGCGTACTATAGCATGGCCCGAGCCTTACGCGTAGACACCGCCTCTCACGTCCCTCCTCTCACTCGTCCCGATGGCACTACTGCCTTTGAAGTCGAAGAGAAAGCCGAATGCTTCGCTGACAGCATTGCCGCACAATGCTCGCCCAGCACGCAACCTGCTGATCCCTCACACATCCAGGCGGTGGAAGACGAAGTCCTTCGCAGAGACTCTCTCCCCATCACCGCCGACCCTGTCACAGTCTCTAATGACGAAATCTTGCTTCTCATTAGAAATCAAAAGTCCAAAAAGGCTCCGGGTGTGGATGGAATTTCCAACCACGCACTTAAGCACCTACCTCAACAGATGCTTACCTTGTTAGCTATCATTTTTAATGCCTGCTTCGACCATAGCTACTTTCCAAAAGCTTGGAAAGAAGCGACAGTCATAGGCATTCCCAAGCCGGGCAAACCTCTGAACGTCCCGGCTAATCACAGACCTATCAGCCTCCTCAAGGCAATATCTAAACTTCTCGAGAGAGTCATACTCTCTCGAATGCGGAACCATCTGTTTCCAACGGATGGCGATCCTCTCATTATTCCCCATCAGTTCGGCTTTCGCGCTAAACACTCCTGCCCTCAGCAAGTCCATCGAATCGTTGAGTATATACTTGACGGTTTCTATCCGCGTCGTTATAAAACAGTCGCGGTTTTCTTTGACGTAGCCAAGGCTTTCGATAAAGTCTGGCACAGCGGTCTCGTTTATAAACTCTACAAGATAGGCTTACCGGATCGCCTAGTCAGGTTAATAGCGTCGTTTCTCAAAGACCGTACATTTCGATTTAAACACGAAGGCACGCTTTCTGCGCCTCGTCCCATAAAGGCTGGAGTCCCTCAAGGCTCAGTCCTCGCCCCTCTGCTGTACACCGTGTACACCAACGACATTCCTGACGACACCGCACTCTATACCAAAGGCCACAGTGTTCGGCACCTTGTAACCAGACTCCAAAAGGCCGTAAACGCCCTTGGTGTATGGTTTCAAAAACGGCGCATTGATGTGAACCCTGAAAAGAGTTCTGCGATGCGCTTCGACCACAAACGCCGTCGTCCCGATGGCGATCCCCACGTTCGAATGTTAGGCATTCCCATCCCCTGGAAGCGCAGTACTAAATACTTAGGCGTCACATTAGATCCGACGCTTTCTTTCAAGCCACACGTCGAAAGAGTTTCGAAACTCGCTCGTCACTATTTAGGCCGCCTAAATAGCATGTTAGGTAGAAAAAGTAAAATGTCTTTCAGAAACAAACGTACACTTTACAAGGTCTGCGTTAGACCCGTCATGACGTATGCCTCGCCAATCTTTGCCCACGCCAAACCCTCCCTCCTGCACAAACTGCAGGTAGTTCAAAACCTCTTTTGCCGCCGGGCCACAAACGCACCGTGGTACGTGCGTAACGCGGACTTGCATAGAGATCTTGAACTACCTACAGTACAACAACATCTCAAAACACTCTCTGAAGCGTTCTTCAAACGCTCCGAAACCCATCCCAATCCTCTAGTTCGTGATTCAGTCTCATATACTACTCCTGTGTTAGACTCGAAGTTCAAAGTCGCTAGGCCTAGGAATGCGCAAGCGTACTCATCCACCAGACTGTCAGCCGATCTCGAAGCCCTTCTGGCTGCAAATTCTAATTCTAACGTAAATTCTAATTCTAACGTAAATCCTAATTCTAACGTAAATGCGAATTAATTCAATTTTATTTAGAATTTTTTAAATTTTTGTTTTAATTATTGATTTTCATTTTGAGCACTTTCAGTGCTATGTATTCACCTTCAGTGCTTTGAGCACCTTCAGTGCTATGTAATCCCAGCGGGTGACCCCTTCTGGGCCCCGCTAGCGCGGCCTCTTTCTCCAATTGGCCGTCGCTCAGATGAAGGCTGAGTGGCAAAAATGCACGAGCCGACAGGGGTTTTTAGTGGGTATGGTCCTGGTAGGCGTCGGGACGAGTCCCACATAACTCTGGACTCGCGCCAGAGTATGCGTCAGGGCATTTTTATCCTCCTGCCCTTCCCGCGGAGGGGAACAAAAAAAAATGAAGGTGCTATACACTTCAATAATACGTATTATCCGAACAAGTTGTCTGTGAAATTACATTTTTTTCAAACTCGTCCGTCATTTTTATAGTATACTGGATTTATAGTCTTTACAGTGCTATGAAATTATTTTAAAGCTCAGAAACTTTACTGTAATGGTCCTCTAAAGCTATACAAGGAAGCTTCAGCTTTGATTGAAACACAGCCTTTAACACAAGCTTATCAACATCAAAATATTTATTTAATTATTGGTTTACAACAGAAACACTTAATGAGAGTCAAGCGAAAACAAACAGCTGAGAACTTTAGTATTACAAAATGCGATAGTTTGACAAATACTTGACGATCTATAAAATTTTACAAATAATTTAATCGTATCTACTTCTATGTTATTTAATGTCGAATACATCCGTGCTTTAATGTGAGAAGGCTAGACTAAAACTTACACAAACTTAACAATATACACGTGAGCAAGTAAGGGGGATCCGGACAAAAGCCAACTGTAAAATAATTACTAAATGCAAGTCCATATGGCTAACCATAATACCTACAGCTATCTCATAAGCAACAGACAATATTACGAGCCTAATACTTTAAAGTAAAGGGAGACTGCAACGGCGCGGAAGATTTAACAAACGAGCTTTATTTTTACTCATCTGAAAATAACCTGCATAAAATTATATGCCGTCACATATAAATTGAAAGATGTAGGGGCTCTTCAAGACGAAGCGATTTCTGCGCCGTCAATAATAAAAGCGGTCTAACGCAATGGCAAGATGAAAAATCGATACGACATATGCCAAAATAAAAAAAAAATCATCACAAATCCCCAGACAAACAAGTCAACTGCATGGCGCCAAAATAAGTAGAGCTTGTGTTTCACGAGTACATGACCATAGATCAAACTAGGGAAAACCAAGAATTTACACACATAAATAAATATAAACAACCATAACCCAAGAATAAACTACTTTGTTCATCGCACAACCGAATGCCCCGACCAAGCTCGAACCTGGGACGTCCAGCGTATGAGGCAAGGTTACTACCCCCTACGCAACTCGCCCGAACATATTAGCCCTTATTAGTATTGTATAAGTATATTAATCTTATAAGTGGGTAGTTACAACTTACCAATTGTAATCAGTGATGTCAGGAATCCGCAGTTTTTTTTAAAACTTATTATATCTCAATGATTACGTATTTTCAGGTCAATTTCGAAAGGCAGTGATTAGATAAACTATGGTGCGTGATCCACCTAGGTAACTAGGTTACGAGGAACAAAGGAAAGAGCCAAGCCAAGGTGTTCTGTTATCGAGTTCTGTTACCGCTGTCAAAAAATAAACGAAGTTTAATACCAAAATGTTAAAAAAAGTCACAGGGATCTTCACAAAATGGAATAATAAACCGCGGTAGTTAAAGATTATTATTTTTTCTACCTTTCTTCTTTTGATCAAACCGAAATCTTTTGCAGATAATTCGCATAGCAGTGCTTAGTATGAATAAGTATTTAACAAAAACGTACTTGTAAAAGCCAATTTTATAATGGTCGGACCACGGACGTAAAAAATAGGGGTCGGACATTAACAAGTTGATCGTAATGTAAAATACATAATTAATTGAACGAACAATATGTAAGAATCATGTTCGTAGTAAGATTAAAGTAATTTGAAATTAGTACTAAATTATTTTACACTTTTATCTACTGAACACAAAATTTGTACTCACTCGGACAACGTTTCTTTTTTACGAACCGATATTGAAAATATCGACGCGACACGGTCAACATCAGGTGAGTCCCGGAACACAATAAAACATCTAATAGAGCGCAAGCGACGGAAAATTACTTGGAGAAAACGCTTGAGCGCAAGCGTGGGGCGTGGGAGTCCCAGGGCGGGGCGTCCCCAACTTCTTTCATCTCTGTAAAAAACCCTTGTTTACGTTTAAGTATCGAATTAACATTTATATAACTCAATCTCGTGGAAAAACAACAACTGAAAAGCTACTTAGTGCTAATTGGCCTATTTGCTTAAAATCATGTGTTTTAATTGGCTGTTTTGTTTGACTTTTCTTGGAACAATACTTACATTATTTACATTGTAGGAATGAATACGAGGCTGTTGTACTTAGAGGATATCTAAAAACATATTAAGGTACGGACATTTTATATTAATATACCCCAGGGGCTTTGACGCGACAAAAGGTACCGTTTGTCGCTTAAAAATAAATTTTCCATTTCAAAACATGATATCAAAGCAAAAGATACACAATACAATATATTTAGTAAATAAATAAATAAATACTCAATCATTTATTGCTTCCATAATGTTACAAAGTTTTAATCTATTATAATCTTTTTATCTTCTATCTTTTATTAAAATCTATTTATGCAGCGGAGGAGCGTACATATAAACACATAAAACATGTAACACTATAGGCCTAATGTAGGCACTGCAACATACATAAGGGGGAATACATAAAATCAAAGAACACATAACCGAGATGTTATTATTATTACACGAATATCAACTTAATTAAACTACAAATTTGTCGTTCATGTATTCACTTACCGTATAATAACATTTTTGCAATAGGAATTCTTTTAGTGTTTTACGAAACAAATTTGTTTTTTTAATGTTTTTCATGAAATTAGGAAGGTGATTATAATTTTTTATGGACATTACAAGAGGACTACATGAATGCATATTTAGATTTGATATCTGTTGCACAATTTGGTTCTTTCTAGATGGTCTAAGAGAATTAGGGTAGTAATTAGGGTGGTTTCTTAAGATACACTTAGCTAGATTAGCACTATAGATAATAAAAAGATGTGGGCCTAATATAGATCCCTGAGGTACCGTGAACAACTGGTTTGGGAGCTGATGCTAAGTAGGAACCATTACTTTGTCGAAGCCTAACCGATTGATAACGTTCGCTCATGTAACTGTAAATAAGTAAATGTGTAGGGATAAAAGCGGGACCCAAAGTATTTTATGACAAAAACTTAAATACTATAAATTCGACCGTAGTTCCAATCCCAAATTACCCACATTTTATAACTTTTTGACAGGTTTTTTTTCGTGTATATATGATTTTGTTTTTGATAAGTAATATTTCAATAAGAAATTAAGAACTAATATTTGTCGGAACATAACAATTAGTAACTAATAGTAGTATATATAAAAAATATAATAAAAATGTAAAAAAAAAATTAAGTAAATGTAACAAAAACAGTTCAATTCATGCCCTTTAACAAATTCAAGAAAACCGTCAAGGAAACTTTATGGCAAAAAGCTTATTAAATGCTATTTATTAAAAGCATGCTATCATCGAAACATTAATTTCGCTTGCATTTTGATTTTAAAAATCGAATGCAAAAATAAAAGCAAAGTATCTAAATTTAACTATACAAATTACTTTGCACAGCGCCAACTCTTAAGTCATCCAATCAGGCAATTCTACCACTATGTACAATTTTATGTATTTAGTTGTATGATATTTCTAATTCCTTTTCCTTTCTTGTTTTTCTTTTTACTATTATAAATTTGTTAATAGGTATTTTTGATTGTAACTAAATTTTAAATTTTTAAGGTAAAGGCACCAATGGTCGACACTTTAAGGGAGACACAACATTCAATTTTTAAAATAAAAACACTTTATTGTGACTGAAAATAACCATGTTTCGAAATTGTTACAGTGGATCTTACAGAATAATATTCTAACACGGAAACGCCTATAAGCAACAAAAATGAAACCAAAATTTTTATCTTTCTTAATTTTGTCAAAGTAACCAAAAGATAACATGTCGTAAAATCGAAATTACCATTAGTTGACACTTATTTACACCAATAGTTGACATATAAATTTAAATCAAACAAACAAAAACATAGGTATATATTGACTAATCTGAATATTATAACACTCTTTTTCAAACAAACTTTCACCCATAATAATCATCTCTGTATATCAAGAACCTCTATTATTTGAGAACTACTAATAATTCTTATATTCTTATCATCTTCTTTAATAAGGTTTTAGACTGGTCACCTTCTGGGCTTTACATACATATTTGTGAAATCTTGTCTTCCCAGGAAAATTAACAATTACGTAATATCTCTGCTTATTTTCTGGTAATCTTCTCGCTCTATACACTTATTTTTTTCATCATCACTATCATCTTTCGGGCAGTCTTAAGTTTTCGTTCTTCTTCGAGGTCTTTTTTCTTCTTTTCTCTTTCCATAGCTCTTCTCTTTATCTCTTCTTCTAATTCAATCTTTTTTTTCTCAGCTCTCATGGTATTTCTGCCATGCATCAGATAATATGACAGCGGGGGCTTTTTCTTACTTCCGTTTCTTTATGTTCTTTATGTTTTGGCGTTGGCCAAAACAAGGCCTTTTGAAGGGACTATGTATTATCATATAAGATAATAAGATCTTTTGAGGAACTTTCTAGTGGTATGGATTGTCTAGATGTTGACGGCGATGTTATTGAACTTGTGAGCTGTTTTCTACTGACTGGGGATTTTGTGGAGCATTTTTATTGGGAGTTAGTCTTATAATGTAATATAACCCTCATTGTCAAGGTATAGAAGTGGAGTTCTCGTATAGGGAATATTAATTTGTTCTGGAATTGGATGGTCTAAATTAGCTGTTAAGTCAGCAAGTGGTGTTTACTTTACCTTAAGTCTTAGCTTATAAGACAAGAAGTGAGTTATTGCCAATACGAATAATTATGTCACTCAATCGTAAAAGAAAAAGCATGACCGCATAATGTAGATGTGGATTAATTTTTATAATAATACAAATAAATATGTGTATTATTATAAAAACTAACGTAACTATGTATAAAAAAATAAATGGAAATGTGCATGAAGATGGTGTGTAATATTTCTAATTGTTTTTGATGTTGATGTGAAGCATACATAAGAGTGTATACGCGTAAGATTATTTATTTATATATATTTTAAAATGAATTTTAAGACCAATGATTCCTATTATTCATAAATATTGTATTTAAGGACCATTAGATGACATCAAGTGCACCCCACTAGTTGACACCCTGTATACTATTGGATGGATTGTTTTAAATTTGATGAAATTTTTACATTCCTTTTGTTGTTGGAAATAGTGTTGAAAATTGCATAAACCACAGCTTAAAAATATTTTTTTTCATTATACCAACAGTAGACATGCATGTCATCTTTTAGGTTACCGACTGTTTTCGGATCCAAAAGTAGACACTCGATTTTTTTTTAGTAAAATGTAATCAAAACGAGAAGAAAATTATTATACTTTTCAGTAATTTTGGCAATATTACCAATAAAATAGAAAACAAACCAGAAAATCGGTAATAAAATGGTTAAAACATACCTGTGAAGTTGAACCATCCTTAACAAAAATGACAAGAAATGGCGGCAAATGTGTTTTACTTCGTCATGTCGTAAACAATAACTGACTCTATTTTGTTTTTAACCGGGAAGTGAATATGAACGGCACTAGGAGCCTCTTGTCATCGAAATTATTGCAAAACACACAAGAACATTCTTATTTTAAGGGTTTTTTTTCGGACGTGTCGTCCTTTGGTTACCTGTCGGGCTTTGGTGCCTTTACCTTAAATGCATTTTTAAGTAAATTTAATCGAGGCAGTTTATCTTTTTTTATTTTAACAACACGATGTTATGCTTGTGTTAAATTTAGATCAGGATTGTAAATGAATCATCGTCGTGAGGCTGCTGAGGGGGTCTGTGGCCTTGGGACGGCTACTGCCGAATCTCGGCGGACCTGGGAGGTCGTGTTGGCGTCTTTACGCGGGTATCATGAGATCGATGGCCATGTATGCCCCTGTGTGGGCCAGCAGCGTCCTGACTCCCGGCAATTTCGCCCGCTTGATGTAAGTTCAGCGGGTGATATCGATCAGGGTGGTACGAGAGTTCAGAGTTATTACACAATCTCAGTTGAGGCATCCTGGGTGCTGGCGGGTACTAATCCCTGAGAGAGCCCTCGCGTAGCTCTAGCAGTGGCGCGTGCTGGCGCCGCGGACTAAGGGTCACTCGCCTGCTCTGCAGGAACTGCCAGAGCACAAAGCTAAGCTGCGTCTACGTGCGACCGAAGCCTGTTAGTCCAGCAGTGGTTGGGTAGGCGATCCGGTTTCCTGACCTCTGAGTCAGGTGTAATGCGCTCAGCTCTGTATTGAGTCCCAATATCTCGCTCTCGGCTGTGGTTCGCGCTATGTTCGAGAGTGAGAGGTCGTGCCAGGCGGTGCAATCCTTCTGTGAAGCAGTATGCTCCCAAAGGAGGCGGCAAAGAGGGCGACGAAAGATGCTGCATCCTTCCATCCACTACGTCACACACAAGGACGGCTTTCATCGCTGAAAGCTTTCCTCCCTGCTGTCCCATGAGCTTTCGGGGGTGGTTTCAGGGGTGGTTTCGGGGGCTTCTGTCTTCGGTCCAGCGCCACATTTTGTAACATTTACTGTGAAGGAAACGTGAAATGAAATAAAATAAAACATTTATTTCTCAACATTGACAATTACTTGTTCTTATTGACGTCAAATAAAACATAACAACCACCAGAAACTGCACGGGTACATTTTTTTCAAAATAAATTTTCAGAGTCTCTTTATGTCAATACAAAATTATTCTTATCTGCATCTGTTAGCTCGGCATGTCTCCCTCCCCCCAGGTATCCAAATGACGAACACCCTCAAACGGCACCCGTTCACGAGTTAACGCGGGATCCAGCAATCGCCCTTCTCAACCATATTAGAGGGAAGTGACCCGACGCTACCATAAGAAGACGTACTTTAGTGATAATGACGCTTTAGATATTCATCGGGACGAAGAACTTAACGAACCAACAGAAACATTACACATGTTTTGTTACAAATACTAGTAAAATCCTGTTAATGAGGGGATTATACCCAAGGGCTTTTATCATCCAAATAATCGGATACTTTATAATATGCTTTAGCACACAACTTCTGTTTTATTGTTTCTTTGAATTTGTCAATAGGAAGACCTTGGATATCCTCAAAAGCCTTATTATAAAAACGTATACATTGACCCATGAATGAGTTAGTGACTTTATGAAGCCTACTATTATGAGCTGCCAGCATATTTCTTCCTCTTGTGTTAACATTGTGCAGATCTTTTTTTCTTTTGAACAAGGTTATGTTCTTTTTTACATACATAAAATTTTCTAAAATATATTGCAAATCGAAAGTAAGAATATTTATTTCCCTAAATTTACTTCTAAGTGACACCCTTGGACCGAGCTGATAGATTGCGCGAACAGCCCTTTTCTGCAGAATAAATATAGTATCGATGTCGGCAGCACTCCCCCAAAACAGAATAGCATATGTCATGAGGCTGTGGAAGTAACCAAAGAAGACTAATCGAGCAGTTGTTTCATTTGAAATTTGTCTCATTTTTTTTACAGCATATGCGGCAGTGCCAAGCCTTTTCGCTAAACCATCAACATGCGGTCGTAAATATATACTAGATATATACGTTATTTGGATGACAAAAGCGCTTAGGATAGAGGTCTCCACAGGCTGCTTTTTTTTCAATATCTAAAAAATAAATATAAATATTGTGTAAACAGCTTGGCTGCGGCGTGACGCAATTAGCTGTATTGTGATTGTTTCCTTCATGTCTTATTCAGATTGTAAACATACTATTTCATGTATTTAACTTTTTTGTCAAAAGGGTGCTGAGTGTATTTTTTCCACCAGCTTTTTTCTTCTCGGTCTACCTATAGCACCTTTTGTGACGGTACAAGCTCGAACTTTGTATATAAAATGGGAATATAATCTCAATATACCTACTATTAGGATTTGGCAATATTAATTTTCAAAAGTTACTATAAAAATACCTTTTGACATACTACGTACTTGAGTATAATGATAGACGTAATTGTAGATGTATAAAAGAAGCAAAAATTAGTTAACGAAAAGGAAGCGATCTTAATATATTTTGTTCCTTTACGGGACTACGGAGCCTCTAAATGAAACTCTGACTTCTTGCAGGCTTGATTTTAATTATAAAACAATATTGTTTCACAATGGTGTGGTTTGAATGACGACCAGAGATAGAATAAGTAGGTAGGTATACTTTGAAAGGCCGAATCTTAAGGAAGTGCTTATGTCTAGTGAGGCCACTGTAGCTAAACTGAAAAAGCTTATGGCAATGCTTTGCTTGTTTCATGTACCTCACGAGTTTATTAACGAGGTTCAATGTACGTCAACCTGTTATGTATTCCGATCGTGATGCATCGTAAATGCAATTAATTGATAATTAAATTGTTTGATAAAGAAACAAATAAATAAATAATTGGGATTCGTGGAATCAAAAGGCTGCATTGGTACAGTTCGGCAAAGTTAGGGGCGCCTTGGCCTAATGTCTTCGAATGTGCCAATAAGTGGGTAGCGTCCACAGCGCCCCTTATGCAACGTACCCGTTCTTTACCACTCACAAAAGCATAGCTAAAAAGCTTCATAAATAAAAATTCACTTGTAAATAATTTTGCTTTGTACAATTTTAATACAAGGCTTCCCTTTGTTAGTTTATTAATTTTACCCGACATTTCTTTTTTGGCTTCTTATACTTTGCTTGTTTATAAGAAGTTGTTTCTGAAACCAATTAAAGTTCATTTGAACTTTTAGTTTCAACTCTTTTTAAAAGCTTTGTATTTTTAACTTTCATTGCTACATTTCAAAACCTTGTTATATGGTTCATTTTCTGTGAGTTGCATAAAGTCAATAGACCCATAATAAGAAACAGTTTTCGATCTTTGTGGCATCTATGTCTCCTTATTACTAAACTGCGGACTTTTTGGCCTACCGCTTAGGGCGCTTAGCCGGAACTTAAACTACTCCTACATAAGATACTTCTAAGAGAACACGAGAGGGCACGGACTTCGACTTAAAACGTCGTATACAACTATTGCTTTGTCGGAAAGTGTCATCTACTGTCAAAAAACCAGCAAGAAACTTAGTAGGAATGCGTACGACGCGTTAGCCTGGCCCACTGGTGTGTTAGGCGAAGGTCGAATGCTTTGTTATCCTATTTCTAACTGGAACGTCCTGCCGGCGTTCTCCCCATCAGTTCGGCTTTCGCGCTAAGCACTTCTACCCTAAGCAAGTCCATCAAATCGTCGAAAAACGGATTCTACCCGCCGCGTTTTAAAACGGTCGCAGTTTTCTTTGACGTAGCCAAGGCTTTCGATAAAGTCTGGCACAGCGGGCTCGTCTATAAACTCTACAAAATAGGCTTACCGGATCGCATAGTTAGAATAATCGCGTCGTTTCTCAAAAACCGTACGTTCCGATTTAAACATGAAGCTTTCCAAGCCCCGTCTAATAAAGGCTGGCCCTCAAGGCTCAGTCGTCGCCCCTCTATTGTACACCGTGTACACTAACGATATTCCCGTCCCGCCAAAAGGCGTCGAACTCGCCCTCTTTGCCGATGACACTGCCCTTTACACCAAAGGCCTCAGTGTCCCGGGCCTCACGACCAGACTCCAAAAGGCTGTAAAAGCCCTCGGTGCATGGTTTCGAAAATGGCGTATCGATGTGAACCCAGAGAAGAGCTCTGCGGTTAACTTCGACTTCAAACGCCGTCATATCGCCGACAATCTCCACATTAGAATGGAAGGCATTCCCATCCCCTGGAAGCGCACTACCAAATATTTAGGCGTCACCTTAGACCAGACGCTTTCTTTCAAACCTCACGTCAATAGAGTAACGAAACTCGCACGTTTTTACTCAGGCCGTCTTTATAGTATGTTAGGTAGTAAAAGTAAAATGTCCTTCAGAAATAAACGTAAGCTTTATAAGGTCTGCGTTAGACGCGTCATGACATATGCCTCGCCAATCTTTGCCCACGCCAAACTCTCAGTCCTGCACAAACTGCAGGTAGTTCAAAATCTCTTCTGCCGCAGGGCCAAAAACGCACCTTGGTACGTGCGCAACGCGGACCTGCACAGAGATCTTGAACTACCTACAGTGCAACAGCACCTCAAAACACTCTCAGAATCGTTCTTCAAACGCGCCGAATCCCATCCCAATCCTCTAGTTCGAGATTCATTCTCATATACTGCTCATGTCTTAGATTCGAAATTCAAAGTCGCTAGACCGAGAAACGTGCACACTGGCGAAACCACGCAATTAACATTAGATCTCGAAGCCCTTCAGGCCGCAACTCCTGATTCTAACGTAAATTCGAATTAATTCAATTTTTATTTTTCATTTTGAGCACCTCCAGTGCTATATATTCACATTCAGTGCTTTGAGCACCTTCAGTGCTATGTAAATCCCAGCGGGTGACCCCTTCTGGGCCGTCGCTCAGATGAAGGCTGAGTGGCAAAAATGCACGAGCCGACAGGGAGTTTTTTAGTGGGTAGTGATTCTGGTAGGCGTTGGAACGAGTCCCACATAACCTGGATCGCGCGCGCCAATGTATGCGTCAGAGCATTTTTTATCCTCCTGCCCTTCCCGTGGAGGGGTACAAAAAAAAAGCCGGCGTTCTTTGTTGTAATAGGGTCGTCGGGATCTATTAAGAAGGGGGTTACGCGGGCATCTATAACGAACCGCCGCGTCTGGGTTGGCTGCGCAGTTAATTACTTACAGACTTATTGACCAGCGGGTTGGAATGAGGGTTGTCGAGGTGGCGTCTACTTTATTTAGATCTAAAATTCGGACATAGGGCGGGGCCCCAACGCATTTGCATATCAACTTATTTTGTATAACCTGCAAGTGATTGAGATTCGACTTGCTGGCGTGATTGAAAACCACACTGGCATAAGTCATGATGGGGCGAATACAAGTTTTGTAGAGTGTAACCTTATTTCTTTGCAGATTAGAGGGTGCAGCCTACCATGACGAAAGCAGTTTTAAGTAAGCCGCGAACGTGAGTCCACTTGCTACAGTGACTCCTAAATATTTTACTTTTTTATTCCAGGGGATTGGAGTATCAAACAGAGTGATCTGACTTAATGTTTTGCAGGGTTTTCCTAGAGCAAGTTGAGAGAGAGAAGTACACTGCTGCACTTTTTCTCATTTTAATTAATAAAAATGGAAAATCCGAAAATCGAACCCATTCACTTCTTTCTAATTACAAGACTAATAAAGAACAAATAAACTAAATTAGCTAAATTAAAATTCGTTTAATTTTTTTTTTTTTTCCGCCGAAGCAACACCCTGACGGGAGGGAGGTGGAAGATTCGTCATGAATACCACTGCAGCCGTCTGCGGGGTGATGTGAGACTCACGAAAATGGCGCCTACCCACTAAAAACCACCTTACCGGCTGTAGCACGGGAATGCTGTCAGCCTTCATCGGAGCGACACCCGGGTCGGGAGGTGGGTGCGCAAGCAGGGACCCGCTAGAGGGTCACCCGCTGAGAATATTAATCACATAAGGTGCAAATGACATTTTATATGATGATCATACGGCCTGGGCAGCCTTAAGCTGATCCAGATTAGCCGAGAGCTGATCGGGGAGATCCGAGAGTGCATTTCTCGGTCTACGGACTTTGTACCTCGACGGCATGGACGGAGCAGTATAAGCTACTGACTCGCGTATTAGGGGGTTAGGGTGCTCTTCGGATCGCTTGAAAAAAGCGGTGGAGAGCGTCCTAAGGTGTTGTTGTATAGTAGGTAAATCGAGATCTCTGTGCAAGTCTGCGTTTCGCACGTACCACGGAGCGTCCGTGGCCCGGCAGCAGACTACCTGTAGATTATACAGAGCAGAGGGTTTAGCATGGGCAAATATTGGGGCGGTGTACGTCATGACTGGTCTCACGTTTTTAGAATGGTTTTCAGAATGGGGGATCCGTAACAAGCTTGGATTCTCCTCTTCAGACTCATCTATGATGCGAAGTTCAAGCGATTTCCCATTGTAAAGCTCGGTTCTGAATCGATCAGGACTGTGGAGCGCGTCAAACTCCTGGGTGTGGTCGTAGACGCTAGTTTGTCCTTCGCGCAGCATGCTCGTTATATCGGTGGTCGTGCAGCTAGCTGCTTCGGTAAGATGTCACGCCTGTCAACAACCCGTTCCGGCATCCGATATCGTGCCCTTAAGACGCTTTATCGGGGTACTTTCACAGCGACTCTTACTTACGCCGCCGCATGCTGGTATGAGCGTGCTATGTTGCGTATGTTGTCCGCACCGCCCTCTCACGTGAGCAGAGGCCCTCATTGATCCTCCATCTCGCACAGGAGAATTCAACCAGGGAAGAAGGACGGCTGCGAAAACGCGGTATCGGGATGAGATGATGACTTTGTGGCAGTCGCGCTGGTCGGATGAAAGCAAGGGAAGGTACCTCTTCAAGTTCTTCCCGGATGTTCGAGTTAGACTCGCTTCAACGTGGGTCGAGCCTGAATATTGTGTCTCGCAGATATTGACAGGGCATGGTTGTTTCAACAAGAGATTGTATGATATATGGCTAAGCGATATAAGTATGTGTGACTGCGGAATGAGTGAGGAGGATCGGGACCACGTTTTGTGGTCTTGTCCTTTAAATGACGACCTCGGGGGGGATTTGCTCGATAGCATGGAAAGAAAAAAGGAGGGACCAGTCCATTTCGGGGAGCTCGTGAGCTCAGCTCACAACTACGGTGCGCTAAGAAGGTTTGCCAAGAGGTGGCACAGTAGCAGGAACGACGCCGAAGTCACTCGTGAAGTGATTGTCCTGCCCCAGAATGGGGAGAGTGGGCTGATAGGGACAGGTTTAGAAAAAAATTTGTAGGGAGTGAAGAAAGCCACGTCGCAAGTCCAACACTCAGAGCGGCGTGGTCTCACACGATTCGGCCCGTGTAACCGAAAGGGCCATGGGAAGGTGGTGGGTTGGTCTCACGCAAACCTTAAAAAGCGTTCGCTTGTTCCTAAGAGACATTTTACTGAGCCTACCTAATATGCTTTTGAGGCGGGCCATGTAAAGACGGGCGAGTATAGTAACTCTGAGGATGTGAGGTCTGAATGAAAGCGTACTATCGAGCGTTACGCCTAGGTACTTGGTGGTTTGTGCCCACGGGATGGGCGTACCTAGCATTCGGTCATGGGGGTCGCAGGGACGACAGCGTTTATGATCGAAGCGCATCGTAGAGCTTTTCTCTGGATTAACATCGATACGCCATTTTTTAAACCAGACTCCGAGGTCGTTTACGGCCTTCTGGAGTTTGGTGATGCGGGTGTCGATGTACACGCCCTTGACGTACAGGGCGGTATCATCGGCAAAGAGGGAGAGTTGAACACCTTTTGACGGGATAGGTATGTCATTGGTGTATGTGGTGTACAAGAGAGGGGCAAGTACCGAGCCCTGAGGGACGCCCACCTTGAGAGGGCGGGGGGTGAGAACGTACCTAAAACGAAAGGTTTGACTAGTTTGACTAGTCGGTCGGGCAAGCCTGTGTTGTACAGCTTGTAAATAAGGCCCGCGTGCCAGACTTTATCGAAAGCCTTGGCTACGTCAAAGAATACCGCGACTGTTTTAGTCGTCTAGGGTAGAAGCCGTCGAGTATGTACTTGACGATTCGGTGGACTTGCTGAGGGCACGAGTGCTTGACTCGAAAGCCGAATTGGTAGGGGATAATGAGAGGGTCACCGTCCGCTGGGAGCAGGTGGTCCTTCATTCGAGCGAGTATGACTCTTTCGAGAAGTTTAGCCATGGCCTTGAGTAGGCTGGTGATTAGCCGGGATATTCAAAGATTTACCCGGCTTGGGAATTCCTATGACTGTAGCTTCTTTCCAAGCTTTTGGAAAGTAGCTAAGGTCGAAGCATGCGTTGAAGATAATCGCAAGCAAGGTAAGCACCTGCCGAGGCAGCTGCTTAAGTGCGTGGTTGAAAATTTCATCCGCACTCGGGGCCTTCATGGATTTTTGTCTTCTGATGAGGAGAAGAATCTCCTCGTTAGACACAGTAATGGCGTCGACGGTGACTGGATGGGAGTCTTTGCGGAGGACTTCGTCTTCCACCGCCCCGATGTACGCAGGGTCTGTGGGTTGGGTACTCGGGGAGCATTGTGAAGCAATGCTGTCGGCGTAGCATTCAGCTTTCTCGTCGTCCTCGAAGGCGATAGTGCCATCGGAACGAGACAACGGAGGGATGTAAGTACGGGCGTCTAGTCGGAGGGCTTTCGCCATCCTGTAGTACGCCGTACGAGACGGAGTGATATTAATCATGATCGTCCCTTTGAGCGTCTCTGTAATCCGCGAGGGTGGATCTGATTTTACACTGTAGCCGGTTTGCGGCTAGCCTGTGGTCGGGAGTGGGGTAGCGCCTGGCGCTGCGGAGAGCGGCGTTTTTAGCTTTGATTCGTTTAAACCGTCCCGTGTCGAGGGCCAAATTAGCTTAAACGCCAGTAGTGTCCAGGGCTTTTCTGCAAAAAATTGTTTTTTGCGACTTGGGTTAGAAAACTTAAAATAATTTCTAGATTCTTACAAGTATGTGCCACATTATATACATCGTTAAAAAGCTTAGATTCCAAGCTATATGAACGTTTAATAATCTTATTTAAATATATGCGTTATGTTTCCAAAAATACGTGGTTTTCGTGAAGCTAGCAATTTTTGTTTACATTTTTTTAAATACTTTGGTTTATTACAGAATACTGTTAATCACCCATCACTTTTGTTACACATTATTTACTATTTACTATTTAATTTTAGTATCACAACGCGTTGCGCGCTAGCTGTCGTGGTTGATTGCGAAGAACCGTTGACAAAAAAGAAATTAATATATTTTAATTTTGATTGATAAAAATTATAAATTGATTTAAAAAAAACATAACCAATACTATTAGATACTTTAGTTACGTTTACTACAAAATTAATCCTTATCCTATTGAGATAATAGTAATTTTTACGATCAATATTATGAAATATAGCCCAATAGTTTTACGGAAATGCGATGAATAGCGATCCTTTTGCTGAACTGTAGATTGTGCTGGATTGCATGCCAAAATTATACAAAGGACTTTAATGTTGTTTTCAGCTATTAGTTTTGCAAAGAGATTTTATATTAGAGTGCTTTTATTGTATCTAATTAATTAATTTATAACTTTGTCGTTTCTAAAATAAATACTGACCAAATTACACGTTACATTCAATAAGACGAACGCCAATTATCTAATATTGCTCATAACTTTTAGAAGCCTGAACGGCATTTATTTGCTGGTCTTTATTCATATATGTATATATGTATGTATATATATATATATATATATATATATATATATATATATATACATATATATACCTAAACATTTGTCATTGATTTCTTGGTAAATAGGGAAAAAGGCATACCTCGAAATCACACTCTTGAAAATCTTTTTATGCCAGTAGGAATGAGAATCCTTTCTGCTTAAGTTTTTAGAAGTTGACTACAAAATATTTTATTTATAAGAGAAACACACAAAAAAAAAAGAAAACAATATATTTTTTTACAATATTTTCACTTTGAGTTACATTTAAAGAGCCTGTTTCTCTTTTTATTATACAGGGTGAATGGAAATGCGAGACATACCGTTAAAAGGAGTTATAGTTGAGCTTACTTCCCATAAATTTGGATAGACAACATGCGGTGGAAATTATTATTTATCGAGTTGTACGTATATTTGTGTTTTTTGAGAAAAATTTCCGATTTCCGATATAAACAATAAGATTTAATGTTTTTTTTTTAAAGTAAATAAACAAGAAACTTATTTAAATCACAAATCTAGTTACGAATGGTACTAAAAAAGGTATTAAGCCCCTAAAAGGCATAATACCGATAAACTAGTTTCTAAGAAAAAAAATTTTTGTCTACAATTGGCAAGACTAAGTAAATAATAATTTCCGACCACATGTTATCTATCCAAATCTATTGGAAATAAGCTCTACTACAACCCCTTTAAAGGAATGTATTGAATTTCCTTTCACCCTGTATAAAGTATAGTATGTGTTACAAGAACGTATTAACCAACAGCTGAGCTGAAAATTTTCTAAGTTATATACATATATAAAAATAATTTATTATGTGTCTCTCCAATACGAAACATCGCTCTTCGTCGTCAATTTCACGGGCAGCGGCTCTTTCTATGGCGGAAATGCTGGCATTCTCAAGCCTGCTCGTTCCCCTGATGGGCCAGAGGTCACGGAACGTGACAGAGACCGCGACACCGTTGACGCTTCTTCTGAATTCTATTGAAGAAATACAATTTTTTAAACTATTTTTAGATTCAAGTCATTTTTTATTTTATTAATATATATGCCATTATTTCGTGAAAACAATCCGAAACGTAAAATATAAAATTTCCATTTTATAATTTAAAAAATATGCATTGCAATATAATATTTCTGTTCGGTACTACTTTCATTCAATCTATCAATCAAACATATTTTTTTTTGCTGTTAGTACTTTGCATTAATTTTTAGGTTGTTTTTACTAGAAATCGTAATATTGCTAAAAGTATTCAATATTACGTAAATATGAAGTCGAACTTAAATTGCTGTATAAATTTCCCACTAACTTGTCTATTTTTCTCAATGTATGAACATAATAAAGTGATATTTTAACGCAAATCAATGGCGTCTGCTTGCATTATTTCATAGCAATATCAAAGTTAGACACTTCATAAAAAGGTAAAATGAATACAATTCACACAATCTATATTATATTCTTAGTAAATTGGTATAGAAAACAAATCACAAATACTTACCGTTTCAAATTCCAGGACATTTTTATTCACTAACTATTTTCACTCGCGAATGCAAAATGGCGGTATGGCAAAATGGCCTTTTTTATGAACACCGAGAAAAATACTTAAAGCTAAAAGGGTATAAGGTCAATACAAAAGCTACAATCATTTAAAACAAAGAGTACATATGTGAGAGCTTCAGAGTGAATGCTTTTTTTTGTCTTTGGAAAAAGAATTATGGCCATATTCGTCATTCATTTTCAATGAATGCGTTAGTGCCAAACCTTGGCACTAGGACATTGTATGTACGAAATCGTTAGGCACAAATGCTGTACCTAGGACACGGGACGGGTTAATTATTATTTTTTCATTTTAACTCAACTTTTCGGTATTCTAGTAAGTAATTCGAGGGTCAAACTGAAAGTTCTTAGAAAATCAAAATATGATTAAACTAGCTAGTTATTAGTTTTATTATATCTTTTCAAAATATTGTCCATTCACGTCAATACATGGTTGCATCCGATGGAACCACTGAGAAAAGCACTTTGCCCACTCGTCCGTAGGGGTCTCTTCGACGGCCTTTTAAAACGCAGCCACAGCTTCCGCGGCGTTCATAAAACATTTTTCCTCAAAGTTTTTCTTTTATTTTCAAGAATAAATAAAATCACAAGGTGCGAGGTCACCTTGATGTCACCAAATAGTCGATCGTTCGCCTGGCGGTGTGCGACGAGGCATTGTCGTGATGAAGGAGGATCCTACTGCGAGGTCGTTTTTCCCGAACTTTCTCCAATACTAGTGGCAAACCATTAATTATTAGTGTACCACTCCGCAGAAACTGTTTTTCGATCCTCTAAAACAATCGTCGTCAAATGACCTGCCCTTCCGAAGATCGAGGCCACCTTCTGTTATCCCACGCTTTGACCTCTCTTGATTTAAGTTGGCAACTCCTTGGAAGGAAACACCTAATGAGCAATGTCTTTTGGTTTCGGGATCATAACAGTAAATCCAGCTTTCATCACCCGTAAGTATGTCGAACACAGCATTTTAGTCACCTCCGTTAAGCCTTTCAATCATTTCACGGCACCAATCAACACGACAGAGTTGGTCCTCGGTCAAATTATGAGGTATCCACCGGGCACAAAGCTTCCTGACCGCTAAATGTTCATGGAGTATTTTGTACATCTGACTCATACCGATGCTTAAGCTTGTCCGAATCTGCTGATAGGTCAATCTTTTGTCAGTCTCTACCATACGCCGCACAAAACAGGCTTTATCTTCAGTCGTCGCTGTAGAAGGCCGACCCTCATGCAGATCATGGGTGAGGTTAGTGCGACCTCGTTTAAACTCATTAAACCAGTTGTAAACAGTGGTACGAGATGGGCTTTATCGTGAAATGCCAATCGTAGTCTATCATAACTTTCTTGTTGACTTTAATGACATCTAAAGTCATAAAAATAATTGCACGAAAATTTTCTCGCACTAAATTCATGCTGACAGGCAATTTTCAACTTGCCGCCAAATCATAAAACAAATGAATGAGATACAGACTCAATAGTATTGCCAAGGAGTTCCATTTTCAAAATCTAAAATTATTTTTTATAGTTTATAAGTGGCCAGTTCTTAGAACTTTCAGTTTGACCCTCGTAAAAGTATGCTTGATTTAACTGGACGAATTTGGCTGTGGGCTTTCCTACATTGGTCAAACTAAACGGATTGTGTCAACCCGCGTTAAAGAAGAAATAGCTTTTTAACTTGTTATTCAA
Organism: Marasmarcha lunaedactyla; assembly: GCA_923062675.1. Lineage (NCBI taxonomy): Eukaryota > Metazoa > Arthropoda > Insecta > Lepidoptera > Pterophoridae > Marasmarcha > Marasmarcha lunaedactyla. The sequence goes on from OV281350.1 coordinate 5,919,201, forward strand.
TTTTACGAATCAGTTCTCATGCAGATAGCCAACGTGTCCGCTCTTTAAAAGACTCTGAAAGACATTGGTGTGAGTGAGAGAGAGGCATGAATGGAGCTAGAACGCCTTCGAACCGGTATTGAGGCTGTATGACATCAGTTATTACAGGACAGTCGCTATCGATGGAATTGGTAGACTATTTGGAATATACTATTGGCACCAATTCCTGTTGGTCCAGTCAATGCTGCACACTCACTGAAATAAGCTTACGAGCACGCGTAAGACGCTTTTAAGTAAGCTGGATACGACAGCCACCTCCCCAGACAGTTGCAGAGATCAGGGAAGCCACTAGTCAAGAATGGAACAGGTTACCTCACTAAATGCTGGATAACTTGAGGATTTCCTCTTGTTCTAAATAGAAACCATTTCTCAATAAATGTTGTATTAGTTCCATTATATTGTAGGATACTGGTCGAGCTCCGAAAATTTAATCCATCGAAATACCAACAGAATAAATAAATAAATAAACTTAATACCTATCATCTAAATAACTACGAGCTATGTAAATAATTGACACTAACATTTAACCTAACGTCGTTATGTTCACTTCAAATACGTTTCAAGTGATGACACCTGGGCATAGCTCGTCCTTTTACGGTAACTCCTTCACAGTACAGGCCGTCAAACTGTGGAATGCTCTGCCTACTGCAATACGACTGGCTGAATCTCCTTCAGCGTTTAAATCACAAGTTTTTAATTATTTCCTGTCAATGACAAGCTGCTGATTATGTTTTTTTTTTATTAGTTTATTCAGTAATATCAATTATTGTTATTAAATGTACTATTTAAGTATTTTACGAATGTAATTATTGATATGCAATTTACATGTAGGTATGTGTTGTATGTAATTCATGTGTTGTATATAATAATATGTACCTACGTTTATGTAAAGATCGAATTATTTAGTTGTGTACACCGCACTGCCCTCTTCTGGTTATTCTTGTCCATTTTACGGTTGCCTGGAAGAGATCGCTTTTAGCGATAAGGCCACCCATTATACTCTTTCTTGTTTTGTATTTTTATTTTTTTGTATTTTCATAATATAATGGTGTGCAATAAAGAGTTTTAGTATTGTATTGTACAGTATAAAGAAAGTAATTAAAGGAAACACGAATGCACGGAATCAAAAAGAACTATTTATTGTCACGGTAACACAATAATCTTATTTCTAATAATTAAATCTAAAACACTCATTCACTGAACCCTAAATAAAAACCCTAAAACCCTGAAGCAAAACGTAAATATTAATCACTCCCGTACTTAATCAAGTAAAACTGAATATAAAGTGGTTGAAATACAGCAAATCCAAGCATTCATTTATTTGGAAGTTTAGTAAGCAAGCTGTCATATCATATTCAATCATGATCCAGAACGTGAAGTGAAGTTAAAAAACAACTGGACAATTTTGTTCTATAAATGGTTAGTGTACAATTTTTGATTCCATTGAAACTTACCATAACTAACTAGCAGTTTATTTTCTCATTTTGTCATTTCCCTTGTCACCTGCCTCTACTAACAATAACAACCGCAAACAACAATGGACTACTTCACATCGCTATTAGGTGTTCGCCTTTTTTCGCCTTTGTATGCTTATGTTTGTGTTAAAGTCCGGATAACTCGAACACACCACCCACACATCGTCACGAACAGCGAATATGCCACACATTCACGAATATTTTGCTAGTCTCGAACGCAAAGATAGACGCATTAAGCTTAAAGCTCTTTCATCGCGGCAGTATATTACAGGTTATTATTAAAATCTCCATTTACTTTGCGTCAGTTATTAAAAAAGCCATGTTTCTTTGTTATGAGCTACCTATAATTGAACACCTCCAAGGCTGCCTCGCTCCACGCACTTCTGAGCGAGCGATGTGTGGACGGTAAACGAACTTATTCGGCATATTCGCAATCCTCTGGCCGGTTCCAAAAAAATCGACAAGCTAGTGGATAGCATGTTAAGTATTTATCTTGTTCGTACAAAAAAGAGGCTGAAAGACGAATAGAGCCACTTCACATCGTCGTATTTGACCAAATAAGACAAATACGCGAACATGAATAGTGATGTGAAGTGCGGACATAACCTGTAACTGACTGTGACAGCTGTCAAACGTTGGACTGACGAGAACGAGAGAAGTAGCACCAATCATAAAATCATGAAACTAATATTTCTTATGTAAAACCGGAGGGATCACCCCGATAGGCCATTTTGGATTTGAAAATATACTACAAAATTGTAGTCATAATATTAGGTAACAGCGTAAAAGAATATATTAAACTATAATTTAAACTTAATTATGTTTTAATTTCACCTAGAAAAATTTAAACATTTTTGGGTTTTTATCTGTGAAGAGAACACCCTTTGATTGGTGACTGCGCTGAAGACGTCACGCACAAGTTGACGGATTGAATTACGCGCTTCTCATTTTTTGGTTATTATTAAAGCTATTTCTTAAGCTGTTTTTTTTTAATATTGTAAAGAGTTACACAATGTTCATTTATAAATGAGACGTTTTTGAGCTAGCTGATATAAAGTAATCTATTAAAATTTTCGCATTCATTCTTCCATTCAAAGCTTTTGTGGTTGCACTTTTCTTTAAGTACAACGCTGATTACTATGCTGCGGAACTTAAAAATGTAATAAGTCATTGAAAGTTGCCCCAGATTTAAAAATTTTACTTTGACATTAATTTTTATTGAAATACATTGGTTTTTTTCCGTAAATGTTTTTCAAGAATTTGTCAAATAGCGTATTATAGAATGAACCCAAAGTAAACTTTATTTAAAAGAATGTAAAATTCAATTTAAAAAAAAATCCAAGTAAGATGTACTGGGGTAATTCTGAAAGTGGGTATATTCCGCTAACTACCAATCCTAGCAATTTTTTTTTATTGGCAACATTATTCTAGTCGTCATTTTAATTGTCTCGGTGGCACTAGTTGTCGTGGGTAGCTAGGACAAGTTATACATGCGCAGTGTCAAATTATCTCCGATAACTATTTTTCGCGCGTTTTTTGCTGGCTCAGAATAACCCCAACAGAGTTTTATTGGAATTCTGTTCAGTTATTTAAACCTATGTAAGTTTTTATGATAGATTGTAGTTTTTTGCGATTGTTTAATAGGAACACAACGTTCTAGCATTGTTTTAGTATTTTTTTGGAGATGTTTAATTTCGCAATAACCCCAAAAAGTTCTCTTATAGTAATGAACTGTGGTTCTCAATCTGTAAGGAACTTAAAACTATGTTTAATACTTACATTATAATTCATAGTTTTATATCTACTTTATTATTATTGTGTTCTTCGGTAAAAAGGGTTGCATAAATTTGTCAGTGTAAATGAACCAATATTTTGGTAAAAAGACAGTGTTGTGTACTGATAGTAGGGTCAAGCTGCAGATAGGTATATCAGATTCAGTTAGTGTACGGCTAACCTACCTGCAGCTTGACCATACTGTGAGTACATATCTTCATTTTTTTATCGGATGAAATGTCTGTAATTTTTCATTAATTTGTCTGTCAGTGCAAATGAGCCAAATACACAGGCTGAGTTTTAGTGTAAGTTTGTTTGCTTACATGCTTGAAATAACAGCTCGGTATTTTTTAGTTTTATTTTAGTGCTATCTATATTATGTTTAGTTCTATAGATTGTAAGGCCGAAAGTGCAAGTGCAATAGAGTTAAAGTGTTTTACTTTTCTTTGTTATAAAAATAAAATCTTTTTCAGATTAATCAAGCCATGAAATTATATCAGAAAGAAAATTAAAATGTACACTCCACAAGACCTAGCTGAAGCTATCGTTTTTGTCTTGTTTAGTACTTATTTAAGTCCTTAATAAAACTTGATACTATCATAAAGAGTGATGTTAATTCAGAAATCCTATAGAAAAATAAGAAAACTAAGTAGACGGAATCGGCGTTTCCATTATACTCTATGTATTTAATGTAAACCTGAACTGTTGAGAACTACAGTCCCCTATTGGGGCAATTTATTTATTTATTTATTTATTTATTTATTTGCATATGAAGTGTTTTACAGAGGTCTTATTGTAACAGTTTAGAACTTACAACTTAACCACCCATGCATTGGGTATTGCAAATGTTAGAGGGCATTACAAATAGTATAAAATGAAATATTCAATTAGTTCTTAACATAAAGATGACATTTTTATTGCATATATTTAATTTAATTTAATTGCAGATGTGATATTAATGTTCGACCTTCCTAATTTCAATATAATTTATTACTATATTTAGATCTACCATACCAATGTACAATAATAAATTATTTTTATTTTTTTTATATTTATAAATTTGTTAACGTTTATTTAATATACATACTTTAAGACTATATTTTAATAGGTTTACTTAAATATTCATTCCGAAATAAGAGGAAGCAGGGAATTTACTTACCGCTAATTAGCTACCGATACCGATAATTAGCTAAACTGCTGATATTTTGAGTCTGGGGTAGTTACAATCGAAAAAGAAATGTAAATCTTAAGTCAAAGTGCGTTAAAATCAAGTTTCCAATCATTTCGGAATAACCCCAAGATGGATCGTGGAAAGAAAGAAAGAAAGAAAGAAGGACATTTATTTCATTGCCACGGAACAAGAATAATACAAAATTACTCAACACAATAATTTAAATTTAAAAAATAAAATAAAAACAAGAAAATATCGGTTGTGCTACAGTAGGTAGGTATCTCCACAGCCATGAAATAGGTGCTGCCTCAGCAATCGCTGTAGATCTGGTAGATCTACAACACTGATTTTCAGTCAGCACCTGTGCTCAAATTATATTTACTGAAATCGCAAGCCTTACTCGGTTTAAATCACACAAATAAAAAATCACCAAAAAAATCTAATTTATATTAAATAATAAATCACTTTCTTGAGTTGACCGACGTAAAAGATAGTGGCGGAAAATATAAAATAACTCAAGTGAAAATATATAATCACAGCGCTCATATACCCGTTCCGATTGCCCGTGAGCGCGCTCACAGCGATATCGATACGTCATCAATGACGTCATAAACGCCGCCATCTTACCGCTCACAGTGCCAACGCTAAGGAGCATGGTCACTGTGAACGGCCTGTCAAAACTGACACATGACGTTACTTTTTTGATGTTTTTATTAGTCGATTATAGATTTTAAAAGCTTGTTTATTAATTTTCTTTTGTAATAATATAAAAAAATGGCTCCTGCTTCATTAAGGGTCAAAGATCTTAATGATATTGTAACTTTAGACTTAAGCGACGAATAATCAGAATGTTAGCGCGATATTTACCGTTCCGATTGCAATAGCACTAATAACACTTTTAGCGCGCTCAAACGAATCGGAACGGTTTTGAGCACTTTTAGCGCCGTGAGCGCTGTAATCGGTAAACGGAACGCAGCAAATGTTAGCAGCCACTCAAAGGCTTAGAGACAGTGGAACTTTTTTTCTTCCTACCGGAATGGACAGAGGCGACGACCCCTTTGACGTACGGATTCAAGAAAAGATATTGCAGTATTTCCATGAGAACACAGAATCCAGTACACGTGAAGCAGCGAGAATTATCGGCTGTAGTCACGCCTACGTTTGGAGAGTTTTACAAGACGATGGACGGCACCCTTACCACTTTCGTCGCTGTCAAGAATTGAACTCTCAGGATCTGGCGATCTGCGAGTGGTATTTAGCGAATGAACATAAGAACATTCTTTTTACTAATGAGTGCACGTTTACGCGCGCCGGTATGTTCAATCAACATAACAGGCACATATGGAGTCATGTTAACACCTACGCATCAGTAGAGAATTCCTACCAACATAGGTTTTCTCTAAACAGTGAAAATTGTGAAAACAGACACTTCAGTGCTAAACATACTAAAAAGATACCAAAGCAAGCGCGCGAGACTGTGCTTGCAGCAAAGTGTGGACATTTTGAACAACTTTTAACTAGCCGCCAAACTTTGACTTCTAATAATTAATTTTGTAAGTAAGTAGTTATAAGTGTACATAACAATCAGTGTAAATAATTTGATTCAAAACCTGTAATATATATTTTTTAATACAAATTAAACATTTGTTTCTGTACAAACGTACTACTTGGTCAAATAAACATGACACCTGCGTAGTAGCGATAGCGTGTCTGCGCTTTAAAACTTTCGAGTTAAGGTTTTTTTGATATAATGCCGCGGCCAATGCATAAGGCTCCCCTGGATTTGTAAGCGGCGGCTGTTGTTTTTGTTGTTAAACGGTTATTGGATTTTTTTGAGTTCTTGTTATTATTGTTACGTTTAGAGGTTTTCTTCAAACTATTGGATTATTTAACAAAATGGTTTGAAAAATAAGAATTTTAAAGCTTGTTATGCAAAAAAATACCTGTCGCTTACGAGGTACTTAATAACTACCAATTATGTAACCGATTTAATAATATCACTTTAAATATGCTTTAAACAGTAAAAATTATAATTTTCATAATTAAAATAAATTAGGTACCTACTAAAAAACTTTTTAGCACACTCAACAAGCGTCATTTGAACCAGGTGTCATGATTAATATGACCAAGTATGCAGTACCTAATAATTTCAATCGGTATTATGTGACATATTATTACGAATAGGTTGCCAGTCCAAAGCCTGGGAAAGTGTGATGGAAAGTTTTGAAATTGCTTTTGAAGTTTTTTTCGGGCCATAAGCAGTTATAGGCACTTGGCCGGTGTAAAGTGAACGTCTGTTAAACTGCTGAATAGTAGTAATCAGCTGTACGGGCGCTGCGCTGTGCGACTCAGAGGCCGCGTGCGACGAGACGCGGAGTACCTACGCCGAAGAGCTCGAAACTTCATAGAAAAGTCACCTCCGATCTAATGTTGAATAACTTTTAAAATATTATTTATTTCGGCGCAATTTATATTTTAATCATATTATTACTTATTTTTTTAAATGAGGTGTATCAGGTTTTGGGTTAATTCATTTACACGTTGTATATGGGAATTGAGAGGTTATGTTACCGAAATGGATCAACGCAAGCTCTTCACTCGTCAAGCATAGAAACCGTAATGGCTGATCGAGCTGATTGATAGAAAAATAAATTAAATTTTGCGTCTTATGGCAATCATCTGTAGTTACAACACAATAATTAAAACATTGAAACATAACCCAAAACCGTACATCATTTGCTGCGTTCCGTTTGCCGATTACAGCGCTCACAGCGCTCATATACCCGTTCCGTTTGCCCGTGAGCGCGCTCACAACGATATCGATACGTCATCAATGACGTCATAAACGCCGCCATCTTACCGCTCACAGTGCCAACGCTACGGAGCATGGTCGCTGTGAACGGTCTGTCAAAACTGACACATGACGTTACTTTGTTGATGTTTCTATTAGTCGATTAAAGATTTTAAAAGCTTGCTTATTAATTTTCTTTCGCAATAATGTAAAAAAATGGCTCCTGCTTCATCCAGGGTGAAAGATCTTAATGAAATTATAACTTTAGACTTAATCGACGAACAATTAGAATGTTAGCGCGCTACTTACCGTTCCGATTGCAATATCACTAATAACACTTACAGCGCGCTCAAACGAATCGGAACGGTTTTGAGCACTTTTAGCGCTGTGAGCGCTGTAATCGGCAAACGGAACGCAGCATGATTTAAAAGTGTAATCATTCATCATTCATGTTCAAGTGACGTATGACAATTGTTCGCTCGAAAAGTAGCAACGGAGCTGTCACAAAAAAGTATCTAACCATTGGTATAATTCCTAGTTTTTTTTGTAATGGAAAAGAGGAAAGATTAGGTTATTCTAAAGTATAGTTTTTAGGAAAATGCGTTATTTATTCCGTTTATGTATAAATTCTCAATTGAAACTTATCCCTTATTTCCAGTGTAATTGGTTACTTGTTGTTCAGTTTATTTGAAACATTGCACAAACAGAAAAGGGTTATAAAAGTAATAAGTGTTAACATGTTTTCAAAACTAGAAACTGTGAAAACTAAAACTGTAAGAACTTATGAATTGGATAATTATGAAAGGTTAATAAAAGGTATTAAAGTAGCAGCATGTATGATAACGGAGTCACATCAAATTGGTATGTTAACTCACGTCAACAATTAAGTGCCTAATTATTAATTATTATGCAATTGTTTTATAATTAATTTTGTTGTGAATAGTCGATGAAGCAAGTGTGATACGGCAATTAAATGCTTTGACTTTAAATGGGCCTAGTGATGGAAACTGCTGCTCTTGTTGTGGTGTCGGCCCATTTGAAAACAGAGCACAACAGACTGCTCATTACAAACATCACTGGCACACACATAATTTGAAAAGAAAGCTATTTGGTAAAGCTGCCCTAACTTTGGGCCAATTCCACTCTAAGCATGGTAAGTTCTTTTTTTTTCAAATAAAATAAGCTAATATTGAACAATGGAATTGCACAATTTTTAGACTTTAACAAATTATAAAAGCACTTAGGTTTAATTGCATGAAAATTTTTCTGAGTCTTTTTTCAGCACCCGTTTGCGACACTCTTACGAAATTTTCCTTTACATGAATGCTTAAAATAGTCTGTGTGCTCCAATTCACATTACATTCAAGTTCAATACTTTTTTTTTTAACAAAATCTAGCTTGCATAATCCCATGTCTTAGTCCAAGTTACTATATTTTAACTAAATGTAAACTTACCTGAATTTAGAAGAAATGTAAATAAACAAAAACACTTTTAGTTTTAGATTTACTATTAAATTAATAATTTAGTGTTATATAATTTTAGATGACTCAAGTGTATCAGGGAGTGACTCGGAAACTGAAGGCAGCAGCACTAACCCAGCAGCAGACCTTTTTGCTGCGGCTACCAGGCATTGCAAGGCCTTCTTTACTAATCAAAGTGGACAAGTGTTTTGTATTTACAGATGCATACTTCATCATAGGAAGGTAAAATAGTTGATTTCATTTGTGAATGTTTAATTGTCATAGGTTAGATAAAATTACTTAGTTATATAAAACAAAACAAGGAGGAACATTTCATGAAATAAATAAATAAATTCTTCATATGAATTACTTGTATTTGACTAATAAATTAGATTTTAAATAGATTGAAAAGTTATGATAAGCATGTAAATAGAAAGTAAATAAATTCAACTTTCCTTTTTTGTGAACTGCATATAAATTTAAACATCCATTGCTGTAAAAGTTATATAAAACTTATGAATAGTGCATTTTATACTGAATCACCATTAAAATTTCCAGGAGGAGCTATCCACAGATGGAGAGGGTGTGGCATGGGTAGAGAGATGCCAACGCTTAGCGATACCTGGGTTCCAGCGTTGGGCCATTCTGATGATCTCCGGAGGGCATTTCGCTGGTGCTATCTTTTCTGGTGGTATGTTGAAAATATGAATATAAAATTGATGATACATAGTTTCTGTATCGTACGGACCTGAGCGGGGCGGCCCTGTTGTCCGCCGCATGCCCATATAATTTGCAGCAGTGGCACTGCCCAGGGTGACCGCGGCGATAAGGCGCCTCGGTCAAGATTCCAGAGAGGCCGCAAAATAGTGGCACCTCTCTGAAAATCTCCCTGGATTTAGGGACGTTGACAAGAACTGCCAAGGCAAGAGGGTGACGCCTTCTGTACTTGCTGTGCATTTTATGCACAGCGAGTGGTGGGAAGCTTTGGCACTGCAGGTTTTTTAGGATGTCCTCGTTCTCTAATTCGAACGCTACCCCTCGAAGTACCGATTTTATCTTACGCTCTTCTGGGAGAGCATAAGTGTGGTAAGCAATTGCTTACCGGTGAGAAGCTTAGTTAAAGCTCTGAAATCGCATGATCGCATTATATAATTACAGTAGCACAGCAAGTACGAAAGGCGTCACCCTCTTGCCTTGGTGGTTCTCGCCAAAGTCCCTAAATCTAGGTAGATTTTCAGAGAGCTGCCACTATATGCGGCCTCTGAAATAAATGACCGAGGCGCCTCATCGCCGCGGTACCCCTGGGCAGTGCCACCGCTGCCAATTATACGGGCATGCCCAGGTGCGTAAAATGCCTGGTGCCTCAATACACCAAGGAGTGTATTCGCACTCCTGAAACACCCTTTCCACCAGAATGCGTGCTTTGTGGCCAGTCCAGCCATACCGCAAACTACAGGAGCTACCCTTGCGCACCCCGGTGCCTTTCAATGAGGTCGGCGCCCAAGCGGACGCCGGCCCTTACTCCTGCTAACTTTCCGCCGCTGCGTAGCCGGGTAACCCCGGCCGCAAAGCCCACACAGCCCCAGCCAGCTCCAGGAAACTGGAGACTGCGCTCTGCTGTACACCCTCATCCCACCCCTGCCCCTCACTTCTCCCAGACCTCATCTCTACCTTCTATGGCGGATGACCTGAAAGAAAAATTGGAGGCCATCAAGGAGATTGATCTCGACGAAATCTCAATTCATGCGCGTAAACTTAAGGCTTCACGCTCATCTCATAGCCTTGACAGAGCATAGTTCCCTTCTCAGTTCATTATAGAGGCTGCCCAGACCGGCCCTACCTCATGTCCCTATGAGCAGTGCATTGGGGAGTGTCCTTCAGTGCATTTTTAACAACTGTCAGAAGACCCGTTAGCGGGTCACCGCTTGCGCACCTTCTTCCTTAAACGGGTATCGCTTCCGATGAAGGCTAACGGCAACATTTTACTGCAGGTGGTTTTTAGTGAATAGGTGCCATTCGGGTGAGTCCCACGTCACCCTCCAGACCTGTTGCGAGGTCGCATTCATCACGTCCCTCCCCGCGGAGGGTGCCTGCTTAGGCGATAAACAAAAAAAACAAGCAATTATTACCATCAAATCAGACAACTTATTAACAATTTGAACAACCTTGTACTCGAGCATGGGCGCAACTAGTGGGGGCGTAAACAAGCATTATTTACAAAACTATTACTACGTATGCCTAATCCGTGTCATGTTGCGTCGCTAACATATGTAGTATCGATATCGGCAGCACTCCCCGATAGTAAAATGCCATATGTCATGAGGCTATGACAGTTGTTTCATTTGAAATTTATTAGACTTTTTTTAATAGCATATTAAAAAAACAGAGGCCAAGTCTTTTCGCTAACCCATCAACATGCGGTCCCCACTGGAGTTTGGCAGCTAAGGTTATGCCCAGAAATGCAGTTGAGTTTACAGGAGTCAGTTCCTTGCCCTTAACTACAATGTTTGTATTTACCTGTTTGACATTTGGGAAAGTAAACTTAAAACCTGAAGTTTTGTTTTCATGAAGGATCAAATATTAGCTGAGAACCACTTCATAATAATGATGTACCTAATACACATTTTATTGCACCTTGTACTTGATGTTGATGATAACTACATCAACCAAAAAAATTTTAAGTGTAGTTTTAATGCTATTTTGATTGATTTTATTTTTAATATCTGTTGGCACATTATTGATTTTGGAATGTGTGTGTTTTTGTTCGTTGAGTTCTTCGTTCCGATTAATGTCTAAAGCGTCATTGTCACAAAAGTACGTCTTCTTACGGTAGCGTCGGGTGACGGGTCGCTCACTTCCCTCTAATAAGGGCAATGGCTGGATCTCGAGTTAACCTCGTGAACGGGTGCCGTTTGAGGGTGTTCGTCGTTTAGATAGTTCGTGGACTTGCCGAGCTAACAGATGCAAATAAGAATAATTTTGTATACTCGTAGACATAAAGAGACACGGTAAATATATTTTGAAAAATATTTTCTTCTATAAATATAAATTCTTCTTCACGAAGGTTTTTCCGAACCGGTGGTAGTCATGCTTTATTTAACGTCAAAAAGAACAAGTAGCAGTAAATGTTGAGAAATAAATATTTGAATTTGAAGTTATAATGTAAAAATATAACAACGTGATAAAGTCCGGTTAAAAGTGTTGTATTCAATATAATTTTGTTCCCAGCGACCCCGGTGGTCCACAAGACGCACCATTCGTACGTGACTCGTCGCGGGCAGGGTCAGGCGCAGGTCAATAGGGACCAGCATGCGGCCCACGCTCCTCGGTCTGCTGGCGCTAGTCTGCGCAGATACAACCAGGCCGCCTTCCTGCAGGTAAGAGATAACTTCCTTCCTTCAGCCGAAAGTCGTAGCCTTCACTCGACCTCGTGCGGCCCGCATCCATAGCCTTGCCACCTTCACCAGATTGTCGGTCCAACTTCTGCCGGTAGGTTACAGATACAGGCAGTTCCTGCGGATAATAAGGAACACCAGGCTTGTCTCTGTAGATCCTAGTAGAATGATCTCCTGCCTCTGTTTTCAAAATAAATCGAACCCTAGAACTAAAAGGTATCTCGCAAGCGTAGAGCGAAAAGGTATCTCGTTGGCAAGTTAGGACCATGGAAGACAAACGCCTACCAATTTGTAGTAAAAAAAATAAGTATATATTCTTGAAGGTAGGTACAATATTGATTTAATAATAACTATGCTTCTGCCACGATTAGCATGAAGGGTTTTCGTTGAAATAGTGAACCACGAGTGTATCAGGCGGCGGTAACTTCAGTACACATTGCTCATAAATTGCGCTAAACTCATGAGCTGCAACAAATAAAAAAATCTAATTCAAATATTTATTTCTCAACATGGACAATTACTTGTTCTTATTGACGTTAAATAAAGCATGCCTCTACCACAAGTTCGGAAAAAACTTCGTGAAGAAGTTTTTTCTTCAACTGACACTCTTTTCTTGAACTGGCAAGAAACTTCACGGGTACTTATAATTTTTTCTAAATAAAAACACATTGTCTATACAAAATTATCCTTATCTTAATCTGTTAGCTCGGCAAGTCGTTGGGGAGCCAAGTATCCAAACGACGTGTTCACGAGTTAACGCGGGATCCAGCCATTGCCCTCCTCAACCATATTAGAGGGAAGTGAGCGACCCATCACCCGACGCTACGATAAGAAGACGTACTTTAGCGACAATGCCGCTTTAGACAATAATCGGGACGAAGAATTCAACGAACAAACAGACAGTTACACATGTTTTTTTTAGAATTACTAGTAGAAGCCCGTAAATGTGGGGCTTTTATCATCCAAATTATCGTATAGTTTATAAATTAAACGTAACCTCTCGTTTTACCTAGAACAAGGCAAAAGAAGCTTCGTGCGTGCATTAGGAACCGTGGCTATAATTGTGATTAACGCCTGATTAATAATTCTGTTTAAAAATAAAGTACCTGTGCGCATTTAAGCCAGTTAACAATTATTTCCAATAACTTTTCCCAAAGTGCTCCTTTATGTTGTAAATTTGCCTTTTGAATTTCGTTAGCTTTCTTGTGTAATACCATAGCGGTTCTGTTGTATGAGCGACAATGGGAAGAAGTAGGAACAAAAATCATAAAAAAACTTTATAAATTTTTATGATTTCATAGATAAAAGGTAATGTTGGCCATATAAGAATTTTTTAAGAAAAGTGCCACATCGCTTTAGTTTCCAATGGTTATGTGTTATTGTAGACACTGATGATCAATGGAATTTATTTAAGTAATTTTTTGTACGATAAGTTCCTTACAAATTTTCCAGAAATGTTTTACGTGATTAAGTTCTCTACATCAAAGTTAACTGTATCTTTACGTAACTTTATGTAATATCGAGGACGTGCTGAAATGTTAGCCACCTGATAATGCACAAATAATTAATGAAATAAAAAAAAAGTTACTAAAGCTTTTTTTTAAAATATCTTGGAAACTAGCCATTTCAGGCTAGGTTGTACCATCACAAAATGTATTGCAAATGGGCTCTTTTTTAAGCTCACATAAGGAATCGAATTACCCGTAACCCTGTATTTCACTTTTTTCCAGCACGTCCAAGAAATTATGAGCAACTGGAGTCATGATCTCGCTGGTTGTTCCTTAGTTCTTTACCGGGCGGTGGGCGCAATGAATCAAGCTACACTTTTCGGAAAGAATTCGCCATTGTCTAGGGATGACCTTAGGGTGCGAGCATTGCCCTTTCCTACGAGGAAACCAACTTATAAGGAGGTTAAGAGGGTGCATGAAACGGTGGCCAGTATCGAAGTTTATGGTGAGTTTACCATAAGAGCATTAATGTATACATTTTCATTAATTGTAAATATATTCAAGTGGAGTCGCGTAGGCGAATGAATTCGGTATGTAGAGAAAAAAAATCTGATTCTAATCAAAAAACCATTTCGAGGCCGCTTTTTTAAAATATATTTTGCTAGTACCAGCTCGCAGAGAAACCGATTACGCTTATTTTTACGAAAATATGACTTAATTTTTTGACGAATTAATTTGACTCACGTTCAACCGTATGTCGTCATCAAGAAGCATTATTTTCTGACTTCTTTTGTTTAAACTATCATGTCAATGTTTTTGATAAAAACCTGTCATCAAAAATCCGTAGAAAATTGTAGACCTGTTCATTCCAGTAAACTTTATAATGCGATTTTTAAAATATAACTACGTCGTGACGTCATCATACGACTTTATTTAAAAAAATTTTTAAAATTAAACACTGCACTGAAATCAAAAATTTTAAAATTGGTTTCCCAAAATACCCCATTCTGAAAACATATATATATATATGTTTATATATACCTGAAAATTACTTTACATACCAAATTACAATCTTGTTTCGCCGTGAAATGCATGAATATGCACTTAATTTTCAAAAAAATAATTTTATCACTTATATGTCCTGGCTAGGTCCGGGGGATTCTCGCTGCGACCGCCCCCCGGTACGGACGTTCCATGACCACTCCTATTGATCGGTTCTTTCCAGATATTAAGTGGCGCTCAGTTTACTAAGTCACAGCTTAGCTTGTTGGCTCCATGATACAGTTTTTCTGGGTTTTTTTTACTCCATCCCAGCACTCTCGAAGTGATTTTTTCTTTGTGACTCAGTGCCCAGCGCAAAGTATTCTGGTTTTAGTAGAAAGGATACCTAACAGTGACAACCAATTTGTATTGATCCAGTCCTTTATTTTTATATATTTTTTCTTTTTTACTTTTTTATTTATTTACTCTTCTATTTTCATATTTGTATTTTATCATATTTGTATTTTTTCCTGTACATTTTTGTCGGTAAAGGTTGACCCTAACGCGGTCCAAAGTTATTTTACGGAAGCAGACATATCGAAGGCCTTCATGGCCTTCGTTCGCGCGCAGTGTCCAGACATCTGATCACAGTTCGAAAGTGGGCTCAAACCCACAAGCAAACCTCTTTCTAAAAAGGAGAGTCGGGTGCGCCAGCCCGCATCCACTAACCACTCACGAGAGCGCTCTAGCTCGAGCTCGTCCGTGGCTTCGTCCAGTACATATCCGTACCAGCAATGTATCGTCGAGAGATTGCGATATCCCGGCTCCCGTCCAAGCCCTTGAATCCAAACAAAAAACCCAAAAAAATCCAAATCCAGAAAAAAGTGTACCAGTGTAAAAGTGTGTAAAAGTGGCTGCAGCCCCTAACCTGCAATCTACAAAATGTCGCTTAGAAATAAGCTTACACTTTACAAAACTTGCATCCACCCCATCATGACATATGCTAGTGTGGTTTTCGCCCACATAGGTTTTTACGCAAATGCGTCGCGGTCCCGCCCTATGTCCGCAATTTAGATCTGCATAAAGATAGCGACGACGCCGACGTTCCAGTTAGAAATAGGGCAACACGGCATTCGACTCGCCTCACCCACCGGTGGGCCAGGCTAACGCAGCGTACGCATTCCTACTGAGTTTCTTGCTGGTTCTTTGGCAGTAGACCACCGTTAGGGTGTTACCACACCAATCGATCGACCGTCGATCGATCGATGGCAGAATACAACAGTCGACGTCGATCGACGGTTTCTACCACACCAATCGATCTAACGTCGACCGGTCGACGTCGCAGTAGGCGTGATGGCCTTCAATTGTCTGACACCACCCCTGAGTTGGGAGAGGCTGATATCCCTCCAGTGATCATTAAGGATATTACCACACCAATCGATCGTCATATGGCAGAATAGACCAGTCGACGTCGATCGACGGTTTCTACCACACCAATCGATCGACGTCACCCTTACGAACCAGTGTAGTAAGGAACCAGTGGTAGTTTCAATACACGACGTCCTAATTTATAATAATAATAATAATATAAGCTTTATTATCACCACATCAGGTACAAAATAAAAAATGGACAAGGAGAACAAGTAAAGGTAATAGCAATTCATTTTACCTCTAAAAAATAACTATACAACTTGAAACAACCTAAGTACTTAAATATAATGAAAAGTAATAAGTACTGTGGCAATAAATGGCTGACAAACTCAGCACTGCATTATTATGCTGTACATAATAATACACTGATTTACAGTAGCCGCCGGGTACAACATAACGCAGGAACACACCGGTAGTGACCATTCATTCCATATGTATGTTTTAATATGAAGTATATGTGACCAATTAATATATAAAAAAATAAATAATAATAATAATGAAATAATTAAAGTAGCATCAAGACCAGAACATAATATTATATTATTATGTAACTATAAATTGATAATTTTGATGGCTAAGAACGAATATTAGGCTACAAAGAAAGTTGTCTCTCTAGCAGAAATCGCTTAAATTTCTTCCTGAAAGTAGTTTTTATTAGGGGAAGTTTTAAAGGTGGTGGGATATTGTTCCAACATTTTGTAGCTTGATACCGAAAACTGCCTTGAAAGGCACAACTCTTAAATTTAGCCGTCACCAAAAAATGCGCAGAAGCTCTTGCTCTGTAAGAATTCCCTTGAGAGGACCAGCGGAGCTTGTCGTATAAGTATTTTGGGAATTTGTCAATCACAACCGAATGTACCTGACAAGCCAGGTGGAGCTCTCTACGAGACGTCATACTAAGGATCCGTTTTTCACTAAGGAAGGGGGTTATATGACATCGAGAAGGAATTTTGAAGCAAAAACGGTGGCAGGCATTTTGAATTCGTTGGAGAAGAGAACCAAATAATATATCTCCATTGTTTACTTTGGAGAGTATAAGTGACTCACATAGAAGTGATCGAACACTTTCCTGTAGTAATTCCCTCACTCCGTACAGAATTTTTAATCGGTAAAAACAAGATCTTACTAGCTCCAACACATGAGATTCAAACCTAAGACTGCCGTCCAAAATAAAACCAAGACTTCGAGCTTCGCTTACCTGCTCTATGGTTTGACCACCAACAGTTACCACAGGAGACTTGTTTTTTTAAGCTGCATTTGCTTTTTTGATCCAAGGACAAGTAATTTGGATTTGCTGGGGTTTAATATAAGCGCATTACGCTCGGACCACTTTGCTATCCTGTCGAGATCAGAATTCATTTCCGTCACTGCAATATCAATATCACAAGGCGAAAAGGAACGATATAGTTGAGTGTCATCAGCATAAAGATGGTACTGACAATGTTTTATCTGTGAGACAATATCGGATGTATACACCACGAATAGTAAAGGTCCCAAAATGGAACCCTGGGGTACGCCGCTCTTAACTGGAAGCGCCTGTGACGTTACCGAGAGCGCAATCCGACCACGAATTCTAACGCACTGCTTCCTGCCAGCTAGGTAGCTATCGAACCACTTTATTGCAGATTTGCTTAAACCGTAATATTTAAGCTTTGATAGTAACAAGGGTATGTCTATTGATTCGAAGGCCCTAGAAAAATCGAGCAGAGAAAGCAGCGTGCCACAACCGCCATCCTGTTCCAGTAAAATGTTATCCACAACATCAAGCATGGCCATGACAGTACTGCGACCCGTCCTAAAGCCAGATTGGCGATCAGGCAGAATATTATTTTGCTCAATGTATTTTTTCAATTGTATATAGATCACATACTCCAGTACTTTTGAAAGAAACGTCAATATACATATGGGCCCTAAATCCTGTGGACCTTGAGGATTAGAATTTTTTGGAATGGGGTTAACGATCGCAGTTTTTCAGCAGCTAGGAAACGTGGAGGCGGAAATAGACCTATTAATTATAGCTGTTATGATGGGTAGAGTATGAGGTAAAGTTAAAAGAACCATGTCCCTGGTCACACGGTCACAGCCCTCGCAATTAGACTTAATAGCGAGGATGATTCTACCCACCTCATACTCAGACACAGGTTTTAAATCAAAAACAGAGGAAGAAAAGGAGTTGGACTTGAAAAAATTCAACTCAGACGAAGGGACAGTTGCCACTTTAGGTAAATCCAGAAAAAAAGTGTTTAATAAATTGGGATCGTTAAGGTTGGTGGGCAGTTCTTTGTTTTGTGGCGATATTGTTATAAGGGATCTCAAGTTTTTCCACATGGTTTTTGGATTTTTATTTATTTGACTGTTAATATTTTTGTTATAATATGCCTTTTTTCTTGGAGTATAGCACGAGACACAATTCCTCTTAACTCTCTATAAGTGATTCCGTCCGTATCTGATTGGGACATTCTAAATTTTTTATGTGCCCTGTTACGCAGCCTTATCATGGATTTGACGGTATTCGTTATCCACGGTAAAGATTTTTTACGTGTAAAGAAAGTTTTTTGTGGTGCATGCTTATCATAGAGAGAGAACATATTATTATTAAAGGATTCAACCATTTCGTCAACACTTGTCATTTCGAAAATACTGTCCCATGATTGACTAAACAAATCCGTATTAAAATCATCCAAATTAATTTTTGTTAAAGGGCGGTAAACACGATATTGAGAAGGAGGTTTTTCTTTTTTCATTTTAATCTTAAAAGTTATCATTGCAAGACCAAATGACCCAGTAATATTATCGACAGACAAACTTAATACATCGACATTTGTACACACAACGTCTAGTAGAGTTTCACCGTTTACTGAGAAATGAGTGGGTTCAGTTACAACTTGTTTCAGGGAACTGTAAGTTAAAAACTGTTGAAATCTTCGTGACACACTGTTTGGAGTTTCCAACAAGTTGATATTGAAATCACCCAACAAGATCACCTTGTTGAAATTCGAGAAGAATATTAACGAGGTGGTCAAACTGTCAAGAAAGTTATCGACATTATTCCACTGAGGACGGTAAGCAGTACCAACCAGTAATTTGATACCGTTAAGTGTTAACGAAACCCACATCTGCTCAATTGGTGCGGATGGGTGCGAAACAACCCGGATCTTTAGATGATCTTTAAAATAAAAACCGACACCACCCCCTCTACCATAACGCATGTCTGTAGGTCTCGGAACATGACGGAATTTGTACCCAGGTAATAAAGGCACCCTAGCTTCTTCACCCAACCTAATCCAAGTCTCGTTAATAGCAATTATATCTGGCTGAATACTGTCCACCGCAACAATGAAATCGTCAGTATTCGAACATAGGGAGCCCGCATTGTATAGAGACAAACAAAGATACTTATTTTTTAACATTTAAGATATGAAACCTAAGACTGGTGGTAAATAACAAACAAAGGGATTAGAAACATTCACTACGATAAAATTTACACATATAAAAAGGTATGGGTGAAAACTAATGTATGTGCATAAAATATAATAATTCAAATGAGAATATTTTTTATCACATTCCTGAAAATAACTAATTAAGTTGGTTAAACTATGCACTAAACAGGTAAAAAGAGCATAAGTATCAATGTATTTACTACGAGAATACATATATAAACATAATGTAATGAAATAATGTGCAATGTATGTATTCGAACACCATGTCATTTGAAAGAACGAAACCGCCACAATTTGAACATAAAATACTAACACTATTCTGATTACAACGTCAAATTCTATTGCCACAGTACCTAAACAATAAAAATTTGATACATAAAGATAAAAAATATAATTTACAATAGAATGCATGCAAAAATCTAAAATCATTTCATATATCTTGGTGCTAGAAAAAAATTCTGTGTTTAAAACAAAACAAATCTTAAATTTCACTATATACATTCTTGATATTTTTGACAATAAAAAAGGGTAAAAGGGATTAGAAACATTCACTTGGATAAAATTTACACATATAAAAAGGTATGGGTGAAAACTAATGTATGTGCATAAAATATAATAATTCAAATGAGAATATTTTTTATCACATTCATGAAAATAACTGATTAAGTTGGTTAAACTATGCACTAAACAGGTAAAAGGAGCATAAGTATCAATGTATTTACTACGAGAATACATATATAAACATAATGTAATGAAATAATGTGCAATGTATGTATTCGAACACCATGTCATTTGAAAGAACGAAACCCCCACAATTTGAACATAAAATACTAAAACTATTCTGGTTACAACGTCAAATTCTATTGCCACAGTACCTAAACAATAAAAATTTGATACATAAAGATAGAAAATATAATTTACAATAGAATGCATGCAAAAATCTAAAATCATTTCATATATCTTGGTGCTAGAAAAAAATTCTGTGTTTAAAACAAAACAAATCTTAAATTTCACTATATACATTCTTGATATTTTTGACAGTAAAAAAGGGTAAAAGGGATTAGAAACATTCACTTGGATAAAATTTACACATATAAAAAGGTATGGGTGAAAACTAATGTATGTGCATAAAATATAATAATTCAAATGAGAATATTTTTTATCACATTCATGAAAATAACTAATTAAGTTGGTTAAACTATGCACTAAACAGGTAAAAGGAGCATAAGTATCAATGTATTTACTACGAGAATACATATATAAACATAATGTAATGAAATAATGTGCAATGTATGTATTCGAACACCATGTCATTTGAAAGAACGAAACCCCGACAATTTGAACATAAAATACTAAAACTATTCTGGTTCCAACGTCAAATTCTATTGCCACAATACCTAAACAATAAAAATTTGATACATAAAGATAGAAAATATAAATTACAATAGAATGCATGCAGAAATCCAAAATCATTTCATATATCTTGGTGCAAGAAAAAATTTCTGTGTTTAAAACAAAACAAATCTTAAATTTCACTAAATACATTCTTGATATTTTTGACAATAAAAAAGGGTAAAAATAGATTAAATATAACAATGTAAACGTTACCAATGAACCTAACGTTTTCTCCCTACTAGTTCTAACATTTAAATGATAATTTACAAACTTGTTTACTATTCTGTACTACTACAAGTACATTACATAGTAGAATCACTAAAATATAGCTTGATGATATTATACTGTTAATGAGTTTTAAATACAATAAGTATTTTATGCAACACATAAAGAAAATACAGTTAAGAAAATGAGCAATCAGTTCTTTTAGCAGTACATAAGAAAGATATTGATAAGAATCTGTAGTGAAGTTTTTAGGAAAAACAGAGATAAGAGCAAACTATTCATTAAATAAAAATCTTACTAATGTCGTTTTCATTTGTAACCCTGTAAACAGTCAGGCCATGTTCTTTTCGAGTGTAGATTCGACCTTCTCGCGTCCAGACATACTTCCAGTTCTTGTTACGACCAGCCTCTCGCGCTTTAGCAAATAGCTGTCTATTATGCTGGGTGAGCCGCTCGTTGACGTAGAAACGGCGCGGCGGCTCTGATGGCGTCGCTAACTGTAGCCCCTCCGTGGTGGCGCCGCGGCGGACGCGCGCCGCCTGCAGCAGAGAGTCGCGCACGCAGCGCCGCGCCAACCGCACCGCTATGACACGTGGTTTAGCCGCTTCAGTATCCAAGTGGTTCCTAAAAGTAGAACCTACTCTTGTAGGCCACAAAATCCGACGAAATGTAAAAGGCTAATAGGGCCATAAATAAACTGTCCATTTCGAAAAAAAAAGGTAGTTTCGGGGTTTCCAAAGTTTTCGCTGCGGCGGCTAGAGAGTAAAGAGGGCGCTGCTGCGACCATGAAGTGCTTCTGTTTACGCTTCTCTGGAAACGAACTTAGATGTTCACGGGTACAAGATACATATGTAATTCAAATGCCCACAGTCCTCACGTAGATACATAACTGCTAGGCAGCCATGACGAAATACAAAATAGTAAGCGCCGTGACCGTTATGGTTTGTGAGCCTGGGCTTATCGTTTGTTTTCCATAAAATTGACGGAATTCTGTGTGTCTGAGAAAATAATATGTTTTCCAGTTTCACAAAAGCTCTCAGTAAACTATAAAATCAGTACCCTAATTTTTTTTATTTTTTTTTTATTTGTTTATTTGTTTATTTGTCATTCACAATTATAATAATTTCATATTTAAATTAAATATTACCTTATATTTTTTTCATTCACAATTACAATAATTTCATATTTAAATTAAATATTACCTTATATTTTTTTCAGAATCAATGGAGCTATTTCAAAAAGCATTAATACAGTCTACGGCGAAGCCGGCCAAATCTAACACAGATTTAAACGCAGAGAAAAGTAAAAAGAGTAAAACCAGTCCCATTAAACCAGATAGAGCCAAATCTAGGTTAGTGTTACTATGGTAGTAAAAGTTATTTATTAGATAATTTATTATTGAATTATAAATGAGAAGGTTTGTATGTTTGGATGTGTGTTACTTAAGCACGCAATAGTAGCATATAGACAAAATATAGTAAACTAGCTAGTCTGTGGCTTGATTTGAGATTTGAAAGTATTTGTTTCTTTTTGTTTGTCGTTTCTGTTCATGTTGAAATATGGTTAGTTTGTGTTCGTTAGTTTACTTTTAATCGTACAATGTCATCTATAGAAGTTAAGTGGCTTAAATATTGAAATCTAATTTAATTTGTCTAATATGTTATCAAGTTCAGTCAAAAACACTACTGTGAATTCCCGCTGCCACCGTCGCCCGGGTAAGGAAGGTAGTTCCAAGACCACTCCGATTGATCGGTCCCTTCTCGATATTTAATATACTAGCGTCACAGTAAAGCGTGTTGGCTCTGTGATACGGTTATTTTGGGGTTTTGTACTCCCTCCGAGCGCTTTCAAAGCGAATTTTTTTCTTTGCGGATTAAGTTTCTTTAGTTTTCAAACTGAGTTTTATGCTGTGTGAGTGTGCTCGCCCAGCGTAACATATTCTGGTTT
This sequence comes from Marasmarcha lunaedactyla, assembly GCA_923062675.1. Lineage (NCBI taxonomy): Eukaryota > Metazoa > Arthropoda > Insecta > Lepidoptera > Pterophoridae > Marasmarcha > Marasmarcha lunaedactyla. The sequence goes on from OV281350.1 coordinate 5,942,173, forward strand.
AAGTACAAAGGATAACTTACAGTATAAACTTTCGGTAAAAGTCGACCCTAATGCGGTCGACTCTAACACGCTCGGCTCTTAACCTGTTCACATTATTTTTCGAATTTTAGGTAGCAGATTTGGCGAATCGTTGTTAGTTTTTAAGGCCGTGGCAGCCATAGCTGGCAGACCTCGCTAAGGCTTTCGTGGCGTTTGTGAAACAAAATAACCCCGAGCTATGGGCTCAATTCGAAGGAGTGGCTAAATCGACTATAAAATCTTCTTCCAAAAAGGAGAGAAGGGCGCGCCAGCCCGCATCTATTACCCCCTTATGTGTGCGCTCTAGTTCGCATGCTTTTCTGTCGCTTCGTCCACATGTGACACAAGCATGGATTGTCATATCTATAAATCCCCGCCCAACCCTTCGAATCCAACGAGGGATTCTTCGTCGTCCCAAGCGAGAAAAAAGGGCTAAGCCCTCTGACTCATCTAGTGAACTAGTTATGAGTCCGAAACCCCAAAATAGCGGTCTCGTAGTCTACTAGGGTTCCCGCACCAGACCTACCCCAGCTCGAGGCCAAGCCAACCGGTCGGCATCCGCCTCCAATTTTTATTTGCGACATAGTGGCGTGGACATCTGTCCTGTATAAAATAGCACATAACCATGCTAAAATTACCGCCATAGGTAGAAATGGTTTTGCCATCGGATCAAAGGGCACTCTCTACGCTTAACAGTTTTGTCGAGTACTACACATACGCAACCGAGGACGAGCGAGTTTTACGCGTCCTCCTTCGCGGCGTATCAAAAGAGTTCGACACTGAGCTCTTGTTCCAGGACCTTGAAGCCCAGGGTTACCCTGTCTAGTCTGTCAATCGCATGTATGCAAAGATAGGTTGCCATACAATCTAGTTTTAGTAACACTAGATTACTCCTTGGAAGGCAAGAAGGTTTTTAATGAAAACTATTGCCAAACTCACAGGGATCACAGTGGAGGTCCCCGTAAAGAGGTGCATTCCGAGCCAATGCCATAGATATCAAGTATATGGCCGTACGGGAAGAAACTGACTCGCAAAATCCAGGTACATTAAGTGCCTGCACGATCATGGCACAGTGGATTGCTCGAGAACCCCGCAGTCCTCAGACCTCGCGCTATTCAGCGAATTTCCCTCAAGCTTCAATTCGGGTGAAATATCAACTCTGGCTCGCAAACTACGATCCGCAAAAGGCGACTTACAAGCGACATGCTTCGTAGCACTCGAACTCAGCCGAGATTTAAAAGAGATTTCGTCTTCGCATCTGGCTCCTAGGCCCCCGCCCATGATCCCGCTTTCGATGACTCTGAAAAAGCTGACTAAAAAGAAACTAACTTCCCCTAGTGTAACCCCTTTACTTAACATTTGATTAAAAAAATGTTATAGTTTGGGGTTCAAAATACGAAATCAACAAAATTTATTTAAAGGGTTTTACTGGCTTATAAGAAAATACACTTTCATGGGTTCCACCCCCGGTTGGCCATCCCTGACACAAGCTCTTCTTACTTTGGGTCGTAAAGTTGGTATGTTTCAAACAATTTTCGCACTTTTCATATTGGGCGTATTAGATTTAATAGGAACACAATCTCTAAGACACTCTTAGGGTGGCTTTTGTTATGAATATTGTAGACAACGTATTACCTGATAGTAAGCGGCATCGGTACCCATGGACATGAATAGTCTTTTATTTATCAGTACTGAGTGTGATTATTATATCGACTAATGATGCGTTGCGAACAGTAGGCTTTAGTTGGAATTTTCTGTTCAAGTAATTGCACCGATTCTCCCTTCCCTTTAATTGGAACACAACCGCATAAACGTGATTGTTATGATGGTTAAAACAGGAAGGACTGTGGTACACGAGATCATGACAAAAGTATCGCTACTTACAGGAGCAGGTTTATATTTTAAATTAAAAATTTTCTCAGGTAACAAATCTTAAACAATTTTAAGGTTCTTATCATTCAAACATAAACTTTTTCCTATACATTATAGAGAACGCACACCTCGAGAATTACCAACACAAATAACTTCAAGCGAAGATGAAGGCCCCTGTTACATCGACTCGGAAACACCAGCTGATTGGATAAAGATCCTCTCCGAACAAAGTAAATCCAAACAGCGGATTAGTAACTCAAGAAAAGACCTACTAAATGACATATCGGGTACTACTTCGGAGGTATCCGAGAACGAGGAGGCCAGTGACATAATTGGTGGGGTTAGGGAAATGCCGAAAAAGAAGAAAAAGAAAAAGGTTGAGGAAAAGAAACCAGAGGAGGGGAAAGCTAAGAAGCGGGTGATTAAGATACCGACGAATGTGAAAAGGGTAAGGGGTTTTTATTGATCTTGGTGATATAAATTGATATATGATGAAAGCAGCAGTAGTGACGATGAGATGAACATTTTCCAAGCCGTCCAAGGTGGTTTCGAGATAGAAACAGTTATTTTGAAGATTTAGATAATGAAGATTTTGCCATAAGATATCGAAAAAAGGCAATGTTATGTTTTTGTCTTGTCTTCAACAGTTGACACAAGTTTTTATAATGGATAAAATTTAAAAAGCTGCCTATTTCGTTATGCTTTTGAAAATGGTAACGCAACATGTCGGAGTACACTGTAATTTAATCCGTTCATTCACGATGATGGTACAGTTATCCGGAGAATAGGTTATTCTAATATTAGTTTGCTAAAGTGTTTTTGATATTAATCTATGAATATTTATTTGGAATAACATAATGCTCGTACTCAGTAAAGTTATTCCATGATATTTTGAAGTTTGATGAAATCCGGTCTTAAGACACATCCAGGACATAAGTCTTGTCTTACGTGCCAGTATTTGCATGTTTTCTGTGTATTTGTTACATAAATTTTCTCTATAATTCTCAAACGTTACTCTTTTTTCATATAGTTCATATTTTAAACATTTTTTTTTCGTTACATGTAATTAAATTGGTAATTATGACTTGATATATAATGATGCTACCAACTTCTATACTGAAACATAACCTTTATTTACTTTTGGGCCTTATAATGTCTTCTCATTCGATTTAACTTTACTTCCATGCCTCTGCAACAGATGTGGTCACTAATCTGCTCATCGGAGCCATGCAGTCTAGAGACAGTTCTGGAAGAATTTGAGCCGAATGAAATCGAAGCGGCCTTCAATACGCAGGATCCAAACGATGGGAACACAGCTTTACATAAAGCTGCTATTGCTGAGAAACCTAATGTTGTAACGTGAGTGTTTTTATGGTATTTATTAAGTTACAAGATTTTAAAACGATGCTCCAGTATTACCATTCAATATTCAGTATTCGTATATATTGTACCGCGTGACTTTACCGTTTGGAATATCGGCAAATGGGCTCAGACCATAATGCTGTGCAACTTTCCGAAAGAAAACATTTTAATTCTACATACAAACTGTCACTTGTTCCGTAGGATTTCTATGGAGTGTCGTTTGTTTTTGTTCACAATATTTTAGACATTGACATCCGATAAATAAATAAGTAAAACAATTTTATTTAGCGACAAAATACCTACTTACAAAAATTAGGCTTTCTTCCTAATTTATTTATTCGTAGACTTCTTTTTGAGCTAATAAATGCCCTGTGTTAGAAAGCCACTCTAAAAAAGCCATTCCTTGTTTATAAAACTGACTGATGAATTTAATCATCATTACAATGAACCCAACATTCCGCACAGGGAGCTGCTAGCAATGGGCAGCGACCCATGCATAAAGAACCATCAGCTGCAAACGCCGTACGCATCGACACCGCACGCAGACACGCGAATAGCGTTCAGACTGTTCCAGGCTCAGTTCCCAGATAAATATAATTATGCTAAGGTGAGAATTATCGAATTTGTTTTTCGTAGAAATTGTTCATAGGTCAATAAAACTTAGGCTTAGCTTCGACCCTCTATGTCATTAAGGATTGAATCGAATCTTGTTACAACGATAGCTTGCCTAGGATGACTTATTCTTGTCTTGTAGTAAAAAAATAGTAAAAAGTCGTCTGGGGCGGTACTGCAATTGTTCATATTTTAAGCGCAACAATAACCGTGTAAATGTGGTTCCGCTCCGTGGCAAGAAGAGGAACGGCCCGAGAGTAAATAGGGACAAAGGCGGTCCCTACTGCAGCCTACTTCCAGCATCGCGACATTCATCTATTCGCCCCCCTCCAACTAATTTTACTCTCCATGAGCATGGGCCCCTTCGGTTGGATGTCATGCTCGTTTGTGCACTGAAAATGGAAGTTATAAGTTAGTAAAGTAAAAGTAGAAAAGAAGTGGTGAAATTGTAAATTCATTTGAACAGAATATACATTACACCCATAATTCTGTCCAAATTATCCAAATTTATAGTATTTCCGTAAGTTTCACCATTCATTATATCAAACGAAACACTTTTTTGAAAGGATTTTATGACAGAAATTTTTTTTAAACTCACAATAAGTAAAAAAATTCTAACAAAAATACAACATTATAATTCAGATACAATATTTTTACATAATAAGCTTATTCTATTAAATTGAACCATAACTACTTAAAATCTTGACAAACGGTCGACCATCATATATTTTAATTTATGTAACTAAAAATTTTTTACGTACTTATATATTTTTCCCGCAGTCCCAAATTCCTGGCCCGGTGACTCCAGAACAATTAGAATTAGACAAACAGAAGAAAGCGCAACAGAAACGCTCCAAAAGACAGAGAGAAAAGGAGAAACAAGCTGAAAAGCAGAAGTTGAACAAGTTCCTTACTATGCCTGACGCCGAGAAGGTGAGCTTGACTTATTGTCATTTAATTATGAATTTGAATTAATAAAAATGAAATGAATGAAATCTTATGAAAAAGCATTACAACTGTATGTCATTTAAGAAAGCCGTTTACGTATCCATAGACATACCTATAATAATTGTTTCCAGTAACTTTTTACTTTATAATTTTTTTTAATATAAGGTTTCTATCTAAAACGCTAGGAACGCTAACGATATGCCGACGAATGCCCTCTCGATCCTATATACACCAAAATATTGAAATACATACTTCTAGAAGTACAAGTAAAGGAGTGGCTTTTCACCAGATACAACATTGTTTTAGAAGTGTAACTGGCGAAATTCTATAATTATTTTATAAATTATAACCCGTAGCGGTGAGTCAACATGACTTCAGCCGCGTTCGGCCTTTCTCGGTAATATTCGATAAAATTCAGAGGGTAAAACCGAAAATGAGTTGAAAAAGTTTGATTACAGTAAAATAGTTGAAGATAGGTGACGTTTTTACACAACGTACGTGAAAAATGGCTCTGGTTCTACCACAGATATATCTACTCGCACAAATTCAATTATATTTCTCTCCAACATAAAAGAGATAGAATGATGCAAATAGTGGGCTTGTGAGCAAGACAGAATATTTCAATACCGTATAATTTCGTTTGTGTTCGTGTCGTATCGTATATTGTTGGATCGGTCGCGTAGTGAATAAACAATTTGAGAAGTAAACCAGGTGATTGGGGACAAGATTTTTGAGGTTCATGTTAGAGGAGCTTGTTGCCTATCTTCCGCTATTTTACTTTAATCACGGAGTAAATCATTTTTATACGCAGATATGACAATTTTTACTATATTGTAATTACTGCGGAATAGTGGTAGACTGCTAGGAAAATAATAGTATTTTCCAATTTTCTATAAAATTGATGATGATTCGAATTTAAAGGTTTCCACAGCCTGGTCATGGAAATGTTAATTTTGAACGGACTGATAAGCTTATTAATATTTTGCCGCATCTGCGCACATTTACTGTGCGTTTGCCCTTATTCTTTGCTGTCTACGTTTTTCTCTCCTGTTTTATTTTTTTTTTAAAGTTGTGTGATGCACACAGATTTTTGTTCTCGGGTCATGGTTGTTATTTTGGGTTCCCCCCAGGTCCGATGTATGGTCATCCATAACACAAGCTCAATTATCTTTGGGACCATGCAATTGGTGTGTTTGTCTGGGGATATATGATTAATATTATAAACTGCAAGGGAAATAAATCCACTTCAGTTACGATACTCTTTTATGATTTTAGTTTTTAGGTGGAATTTGCGTGGCCAAGTGAAACAGACAATTATTTATTATTCTTTTATTTTCCTTAGGCACTTATTACAGAGCGCAGGCAGAGATCAATAATATGGCGGTCGCCGGTCACACAAAGTATCAATATAATTTTTTATTTAAAGTGGTGCAAAAGGTATTGCCATAGAGCTTGTATTTTACAATACTCCTCCTCGAGTTTAATTTTACAATATCAAATTAAAATCGCAAAATATAAGCAACTTTAAATATTTCTTACATATGCATAATTTTTTTTTTACTATTTTAATTTTACATGAGTACTAAAACAAGGTTTTAAGAAATTAACTTTACATTTATCTGTTACTTTACTTATTAATACATGAAATTATTTATAATTTTTGAAAATTTTGGTAAACATAGGCTTTTTGTTAACAAGTCGGCTAAATTATTTTGAGTACTCACATATTTTATAGATATTACATTTTTATTTATTAGATCTTTTATATAGTGAAATTTAATGTCTATATGCTTGGTTCTTTTTGAGTTTTCATTCGGGTAAGTCTACTTCTTTCCAAGTTTCTAAAATTTTTAAAGCTGTTAATTCTTTTTCTATTGCCTCTTTCCATTCTTCTCTCTTCATTGCATCTTCAAAGGTTTCAGGAGTGTTTTCTTGAGTTGTAAGACAGTATGCTATATTGGTTACATAATCTTTTAGGTAGGTAGGTTTTCTAATTATTCTTCTTGGTTTTTGTGTGTTTTCCTGTATATTTATTGTATGTGTATTCATATTTTCTGTATTTTCCTGAATGCTTTGTGAATCTTCCTCTATACTTTCTTTTAAATTTTAAGTATTTTTCTGTATATTTTCTGTGTTTTCCTGCATGTTTTCTGAATGTTGCTCTATATTTTCCATATTCTCATTATTTTCTTGATTATTTACTTTGTCTTCAGTATAACTCCCATTGTTTATTATTAATTTTAATGTCTTATTGTTGTAGTCTTGCCTTTCTTTGTTTTGTGATTTGCTAGTGAACACAACATCTCTTCTTTCTAAAATTTTCCTTTGTTCTGCGTCCCATAGTTTATATCCAGTAGGTGTGTATCCAATCATTTGGTATTTATTGCTTCTTTTATCTAGCTTTTTTAGGTGTCCTAAATTTTTACTGTATGCATCACTTCCAAAGACTTGTAAGTATTTCAAGTTTGGCTTTCTTCCTGTCCATTTTTCTGTTGGTGTTTTAGTTTGGCCTTCAACTGGTATTCGATTTACTATGTATGCTGCTGTCTTGGCGGCTTCACCCCAAAACTCTTCATCAATATTGTTCTCATAAAGCATTGCTCGGACTTTCTCCATCAGGGTGCGATTAAGTCTTTCAGATTTTCCGTTTTGTTGGGGACTATATGGGCTTGTATAATCTAAGAATATACCTTTTTCTTTACAGAAATCCTTCATAATTTTACTAGTAAATTCTCCTCCGCAGTCACATCTTACTGTTTTTACTTTTAGGTTTTGCTGTCTTTCTGCTGCATTTATGTATTGTTTCAGGCATTCAAATGCTTCACTCTTATTTGTAAGCAAGTATATTTTAGTGTAGTTTGTGTAGTCATCAGTGCAGGTAAGTATATATCTCTTATTATCCCAAGTAGTAGGTGTAATAGGGCCACATATGTCTGTATGTATTATTTCTAGTGGTTTTTCAGCTTTGTATCTTTTTGTAGAAAATGGAAATCTAGTTTGTTTTGATTGTAGACAGATTTTACATTCTGGTAATTTATCAATTTCTTGTTTAGTTATATTCATACCATCAACTACTTCTATAATTTTCTTCATTTTATCTTTTCCTGCGTGTCCTAGTTTTAAGTGCCATTGTAATGCTGTATTGTTACTAAATGTTATGTATGATGATTCTTCTGCTTTCAGTTGAATTGAGTACAAACCATCTGCATCTTTAATTCCTTTTATTATTTCTTTCTGGTTTTTCTTTATAATCACATTTTGTTTTGTAAATATTACTGTAGCATCTTTTTCTGTTAGAGCATTTACTGATAGTAAGTTTTTTTGTAAATTTGGTACAAATAAAACATTTTCCAAATAGTAGTTTTCAGTTTCAATTTTTCCCGATGTTTCTGCAGTTAATATCTCATTTTTCTTAGCTGTATTTATTTGTATTATTTTCTTTTTCTTTTCACTAAGTATTTCTTCATCTGTGGTCATGTGTGATGTACAGCCTGAATCCACAATAAATGTTGTAATTTCTGGAATTGTCTTATTAATTGATGTTACTAATGCTTGTCTATTTCTGTTTTTATCTTTATTAAAGTAGCAATCATTTGTTTTGTGGTTTGTTTTCTTACATATTGTACACTGTTTCTTCTTAAAATAACAATCTTTTTCTTCATGATTTGATTTCTTACATATTTTACAGTATTTTACTTTACTTCTTGTATTTTTATTTTTACAGAATGCTGCTACATGTTGGTTACTATTACAGATAAAACAGTTCTTTTCACTTGCCTTGAATGCTTCTTTCACCTCATGTGTACCATATATTCGTTTTTCTTCTGTCAACAGTCTTGTTGTTAGATTATTTAGAGTTTGCTCAGCTAGAGGAGCTGAATCCCAAGCTGTTCAAAAGGGTAAGTATGTTTCAGGAAGTGTTGACAAAATCTTTGATATAATCATGTTGTCATTCACCGTTTCATTTATAGATTTCATACGGAATGCAAGGTTTTCAAGAGAACTTATATGGTGTGTCATATCTTTACTTCTATCATAACTGAATTGGAAAAATTTCTGCATTAAATCACACTTTTGCTGCTGGCTTGATTTTTCAAATATAAAGCATATTTTGTCCATCATTTGTTTGGCATTTTCGCAGCTCATTATGAGAGGTATGTATTTTTTGTTTATTGTGCACATAATAAGTTTCTGTGCTTGTGCATCTCTTTGTGCTGCTAATTTCCGGTCTTTTCCGACCTCATTTTCACTATGAACAATGTCGTCCAATCCTTGACTTTTAAATACAATATTTATTTGAAATTTCCATATATGATAGGACTCTTCACTGTCTAGACGCTGTATTTCATTATATTCTCCCGGTTTATCCATGGTTGTACCGGTACACAATCACTCGATGCAAATTGAGAACGTGGTTTTTAGGTTATAAATTTAATTTTTCACTTGTTTTTCGTTTTTACTGTTTTTACGTCTGTCACTAATAATCTGGGCCCATAACCTTTTATGATTTTAGTTTTTAGGTGGAATTTGCGTGGCCAAGTGAAACAGACAATTATTTATTATTCTTTTATTTTCCTTATGGCTGGTTTACATGTATTAAGTAGTTAAGTTGGTAACTAAATTTTAACTAAATTTTAAGTTACTGCATGTCACTTGTGTGTCCAAACGGATCAAGTAGTTAAGTTCATAAGTTCAATGAAGATGAGCAGTGATGAATGTCAAGGAATTCGTCAATTCTGTACTTAGATAATTGGTAAATGTGATTTTGGACAAATTCAGAGAAGAATTTTATTCGGAAATTAAAATCTTTACAAGTATATATTTTTTTCTAAATGTTTATTCTACAAGCATATCTATTTTATATATTCTTCAACAAATTTTAAAGTCGAAACTAAACTGCACTCCGACATTTAAAAAAAACAGAGTAAATGCGAAATAAATAGGAGCTCTTGTCGCCACCAGCTTTGTCAACTTATGCACTTAACTAAAAAATCACGTCCAAACATGTTAACTGAGAAGCCCCGCCCACCCACTTATACGAAAAATAGAACAAATCATAATCTGCTTAATCACTTGCGTACTAAATTTTAAGTTACCACTTGTCACTTAACAGACTGTTTACACGCAACTTTTAACTTAAAATTTAGTTAAAATTTAGTTACCAACTTAACCACTTAACGCGTGTAAACCGGCTATTAGGCACTTATTACAGAGCGCAGGCAGAGATCAATAACATGGCGGTCGCCGGTCACACAGAGTATCAATATCATTTTTTTATTTAAAGTGGTGCAAAAGGTATTGCCATAGAGCTTGTATTTTACAATATACTCGACTCTAAAGTAAAAGCCGTCCAAATGCATAAAAAGAGATACTTGTAGAGATGTATAAGGGATAGAAAACCAAAAACTCTGATAGTCCAGAGCAAAACAACTGGCTCTCTTCGCGATCGCGTCACAGAAGCTATTCGAATTTTTAACTGTAAAATATTAAGTATAATCTGAATTCACAAACACCTATGTATAAGCTTGTGTGTGTGCGTCGCCTACAATAATCCCCCCTTAGTGCTCCAGCGCTATGATCCCTTTGGTTAATTACGGTGACGCGTGCGTGTGACAGTGACGTGTGCGCACATTGACTACGTGGACGCGGTTGTCGTTGCCTGCGTGGGCCGCAGTCATTATACTCCGCGACGCAATGGTTTTTTTTTTTTTTTTTTTTTTTATTAATAATTAGCAGGCGTTTGTCTTCCATCTCACCTGATGGAAAGTGACGATGAAAAAATGAAATGAAAAAAAAAATGAAAAAATGGTTACGTTCTAAGTTAGGTTCTACTATTACTAAGTAATCGCTGACCTGTAACGATCTCGTTTCTTCGGTCTATTTTGACGTAGTATTAGGATTGGCAAATATTCCTTAGTCCAGCAAATCCAACACGCTTCACCTAAACGATTTGTGACGCGCCACCTCTTTCTGAGACAGAGCTCGTTATCATCATGTTTACCGAACTACACATTGTTAGACGAAGATCCGATTTAAAATGATTAAACATTAAGCATTTGCTGAACGTTAACCATATAATATTTCTTTGGGTACCTATACGATCAAGCGTAATTTAAAAACCAAAAAAATTATCACCTGGGTTTGTACCCATTAAACCAAGTAAGTTTGCTCTCTATAACGTTCGTCCATGACGAAAGGCTATGACAGTATTTGCGATTCCAGACACAGGGATAGATTGCAGTACCTACCTTTTTTAATATTACTTAACCAGCGCGCTATCTCGAAACAATCTATATTAATCATATCATGGCATCATTCCACGCGCGCTTGCTTTTGAGCATCTGAGGTTGTGGGGTACCCAACGCGAAGCAATCCTCTTTACGCAAAGGTGGTTGTTTAGAATGTCATGAACTCTTCCCGATCCAATCTGCGGATTGTGCTGAATCAAAAAAAAAGTTTTGTTTAGTAAAATTTTTCATTTGTTCTTTCTAAATCCTTCAAATTTAAGCGACCGCATTTAAAGTCATCATTATACATATATACAGTAACTTTAGAAGGCGCTTTGTTCATTAAGGTGGTTCGATGAGCCTACAAAAAGCTAAAGTCCCGCTAGATGGCGCTAGTTCCACAAATTTCTGGATATTATTTATTTGTGAAATCAGCTTTAAAATTTTTTGACTTTAAAGATGTTTCGCGACATCTTTATATAAATACAGAATTGCCAAAAATTACTTTACACGTTTTGTTGTATTGTACTATCCAAATAAGTTAATTATGTATTCCTTTACGTAGTGTAAGCATATCGCACACAAGCAAACAAAACTCCTACAAATGCGATAGAGAGCGCAACAGACGGCGTCCTTTTTACATGTAGTATGGCCTCCTCGTAGCGAGTGTTTGATATTTAGTTTACGTAGTAATACGACACAAATATAGCATGCTGGCGTTTTATGCGTGCGCCTAGATTCTAAGCGGCAAGTTGTTAGTTCGAACCCCGAAGTATTTTTTTTTCGTTGGGATAGAAATATAAGTACCTAACTATAATATAGCTATATTTATACCAGATTATAAAAAGGAGGCGGCGAAATTCTGGTGTTCTTTAAAAATTATTCTTTTTGCGTATATGTTACTGTTATAATATCCCCTAAGTAGTAATCCATGGCGCCTAAGAAAGCCATGGTTTGTGTTATGGATTATCATATGTATAGCCAACTAGCAGGTACTTATTTACATATATACCTAGAACCGAAACAGTTTTTGTGTTCTGTCTGACAATCAAACCAGGACCTCTTGATCAACAGCTTGGTGAGTTAGCCACTGCACTATGGAGGCCGTCAAAACCCGATGTTTGTGGTGTTATGGGTCCCTATCCAACGCAATATCTTTGTGACAGAAGGTGTACCAAATAATTTTTCTTTTATTGGATCACACTGAGATGTTAGCCTAAAGTGCTAGCCGTAAGATCGTGAGGTCGCGTTTTCGATCCTCGCACGGAACAAGAATTAATAAAAAACAAAAAAAAAACCAGGTCTTGGATTTTATACCTATATTTATTAAAATTCTAGGTTCCCTCCCCCCTAGTCCGCTACTTGGTAACACAAGTCTTGGGGCCCAGTAGGCAAGGCAGTGTGATTATCCGGAGACTTTATTTATATTGTAATAAATAAATTAGGTGTAAGTATGAAAAAATATGCAGCAGAAAATGTTTGTATATTTGTTTATGTAGGAAGTAGGATTTTTGGGATAATAGGTCTTGTCAATAATAAAAATCAAGAAACACACAATAGTTCGAATGGGTTTTTATTTTATGCACTTATTCTAGATATTACATTTAGCTCCCTTTTGTTTTGCCTTTGTATTATTTCTGGCAATATGGAGTTTTTATAAAAGTAAACCAATTTATGGATCCTTTTCTTTATAAATGGTTCATTTTTTTGTACTTCAATTACAGTTATTGGCGTAGTTGAATTCACAAAACCAATGAAATAACATTTTTTCAATCTTGTAATCCTTAGTTGCCCTGAACCTAAAAGAAAACCATAATTAGTACCTGGAAGAATACAAACAATATATAACAATTTAGCACACATGTTGTTCATAGCCCGGATTTTCTTTATTATATCTATAATATAGCCATGCCAATGCACCCCTGGGTGGAATGAAACCGGTAACATGATATAATTGAATTTGAAGATGAAGCCCAGTTTCAGTTCCCGATTTCAACCACCATAATAAAAATGTGTAAAGGAGTTGTCTTTCAGATAAAAGGGAAGACCAATCAGGGAAATTACACATTTGAATTTGAACATTTAAATCTTGGGTCACTAATGTATTATTAATAATTTTTTTTCATTTCAATAATTGCACCTTTGATTAGCATAGATACATAGAGATATATGTTGGCCTGGATTGTTTTTTACCATCAGATTGCTCCAGTGTTTGTTTGCTGGCTTTACTAAAATAAAAATAAAGTTTACAAAATAAGTGTGATGTGATAATATTATGTTTTACTTGGTAGTAGTAATTGTGATTTTCCTTTAATGATAAAACTCCATTCTTTTCTACAATGGGAAAATTCTTCTCATCTCTCACGGAGCAGTCAGGATGTCTATTGGTTTTCTTGCTAGTGAAGGAAAACATTGTATTTCAGTAATTGCCTCCTCATTTAGCACTACACCTGAAATAAAAAACAGTTTTGAAACATATCATTCAAAATATGGTATTCGCTATGACATGTACACATAACATGTATTGTAGGTATAGGATACTAAAACTAACCTTGTACTTTTAACTTCTTCACTTTCTACTATAGCTATATTCTCTTTTGTATGCCATACCTCCACACGACTGAAATAACAAAATATGTAGAATATTTGTTGACTGGTACTGTGTAAAAGGAGAAAGAAACTAAGTACTTTAATATCATCCTTTCCAACCTTAGCTACCCAAATGCAGGCCAAATGACAGAAAATATAGGTAGGTACCTAATCAAGAAGTAAAACAAATAATTACTTACGATACACCATCCCCGTCATGGCGTTTTAGTTGAGCTCGAGCCCTTTTTTTAGATTTCGGTGGGCCGGAATATTTGTGTTTTCTATCAAGTGCCTTTGAAGTTCCTTCCATGATTAATTAGATTTTCACGACGGCTGATTGGCGTATAAACGACACAGTAAATGCATAAGGGATTCAAAAACAAATTATGAATCTAAAGACGCGTTGTTGATATTATTTGTAAGAAAGAAATAACCAACAAAACAAAGTGTCAACTAAGTAGTGAGCAGACAGACAGTAAGAACGGCAACATAGCGCAAGAGCAACCATCCCCGAGCGTTTGTCTTTTTCGGTGATCACACGAAGAGGCAACGTCGCATAGCGTGTTATTGTCACACACACATTCGTAAATTAGATGAAAATTTTCAGTTTTTAATTTTGATTTCTAAATGAAAAGTATGGTTTTTTATTCATTTCGCGACAAATTTAACTAGAAAATAGTTTGTAGAACTCGTAATTAAAGCTTTATTCTATATCCTGTATCAGTGAATACCGATTGTTTTTTGTATGGAAATCGAACCACCTTAAAGCTAATTGAAGTCAATTAAACGATTCATCAGGTTTCAAGTTGGACTTGAAGTGGTAAAAAATCATTTCACGAAAATGTTCACGACGCAGATCGTGATATAAAAACTTTCTGAGTGGCCTGGTACATACCCTGCGTCTTATTATTGCTGCGTAATATTCAACACTGCAACTTTACATAGTAAATGTACTTCCATAAACACAGAACAATGTTTTCTAAACACTAGAATCAGCACTACGATTGAATGTTGCTAAATAAATCAATTGAACAAGCGACCTTAGTCAATTAGTAATAAAGTTTTTTATTGCTTACTCTCATTTGTGGAATGTTTCGTATGAAGAGGTTTCGTAATAATTAGTTATGAAAAAGTTTCTTGAACGAGTTGGCGGGAATTTTAAAAACTTGCCTGTAAAGTTTTACAAGGGGTTATCCAGGGTAGGGAAATAAACATGCTTTGCTGACTTTAAATTAGTTCGTTTTTTGTAAACACTGATTAAAAACCCCCGATTAGCATGGAAAAACATGCTCAACTTTAGACTGAACTTGTTTTCATCTGACATTCCTAGCTAAAAATGGTTCCGATACATTCGAATTTCAAATCAAACAGACACACGCACAGATAGTTTGTTTTCATCGAGGTTTAATAATATGTAAATAAAAATAAATATTCTAGTTAGCACACCCGCTCGGTTTCACTCGTTTTGTTCCTATTCATCCGAAGACAATATGAAGGCTATTTTCTGCTAGAATTGGACCTTTTTAATCGTAATCGGTTCAGAAGTTCTAAGTTTTACCCGTTACAAATAAATCTTTCCTTCGAATCTTATTTGTATAGATAAATTGTACGCGTAAGCTGTCTGGAATAAAGTATCGTACCGTTATATACCACTCACATCAGTGTATTTGTATTAATTTATTACCACTCGGCTGACATCTTTAAAAGCCGAAGTGAGTTTTTAGTCCCTTGGTTAACAAAACACAATGTATGTTAAAAAATCCGTTACATATTTCTGAATGTGTATAAAAAAAGCTACAAAAATATTAGACGTATGTAGAAAAAAATAAAAAAATTTAAAAAGACAATTTTTACGTCTTTAATTTTTTATGTTTTGTTTTGGGAAAAAACAATTTATAAATATTGAAAAATATTTTTTCTTACTTTTTATAATTTTACACGCGAGAAATGTTAAGTAGTTTACAAAAAACAAAAAAATGTTACGGTTTTTTTGCTTTTTTTCCGTTTCACAGTAGTATGACAAGTTATACATAATATGTTAGACATATTATGTTAAATAATACAAACAAATATGTACATACATGGATCTGATTTATCTAGGATTTCATAATTTAATGTTAGACAGGTTCATATTTTTTCTACTTTTTCTTATACATGGGCTGACAAACAAGCTCCACCTTCTGTTGGTAAGCGCTATTCCCAATTAACAGCTTAAGATTATACAGCCTTAAGGATTCATTGTTTGTTACTTTTTCATTTTAAGTTTTTTTAACTCTACTTTGAGATTGAAATGCTCTGAAACTTCCGATTATGAGTTATTATTCTTCTTAACTTTGCAAAACCATATCTGACTTAGTTTCTTTTTCTTTGCTTGCCATTTTTATAGGAGCTATGGTCTTTATAATTTCAAATATCAAAATAAGTATACATTTTAATAAAATGGTAACATGTATACAACACTAACGACGCTTGTCAGATCAATGAGAGCTGTCAAAAGGTAGAGAGATCGTGTGGACTTATTTATTTATTATTTAATGGGATTTGTAGAATCATTGTAAACTTCAGAATACGCATCAGTATTTGTTTATTAATACAGTTTTATAAGGTTCACTTGTAACAGTGGAAACGAATCCTGGAACTCAAAATAAGCCAACATTAAATTCGCATATTAATTTAAAATCTTTTATAATCTATGTTTAGTGAGTGTTATCCCCACCACTGTTTTGGTACCAAAAAAGTAGTGGGGTGCGACTTCCTTCGAGTTGATTTAATTTGATGGTAGGACCTGGGGGTGTTTCACTATCGTCAAAGGCTTTTAGTAAGCCCCTCAAGTTTCTACTCATTTGATATCGGGGCTTAAGATACATCGTAGGTGGTACAAACATATTTTCTAGTTTCTTTAAAGTACATATAGTTTCTCTGTCGTATGATGTCTGACAAAATCCCACGGAAAATATTTTTTCAACTATAAAATATTTTTTTCATATGTGTAGGCTGTTATGTTATATACTTTTCTTACGCGATTTCGTAATATTGCTTGTTCGTAATACCGCATAGCCTTTCCTGTGTCCGGAACACAACTACGCTCCTTCAGCCATACTAAATGGTCATGGCGGTTAAAATAAAAAGAAGTGTTCAACACACGTAGTCAGCTTCGTCTAGTATTTGAGAATAATGCATAATCTTGTCGCATATTCAATAACACTTTTACCCATAACAACAACATAAATGCTGAATCACTTGTTTAACGGACCTTTAACATCAATTGTAATCAATTGTAATTTTCTTGTCTACAGGTAAAAACAAACGAACCGAGATGTTTTGTCTGCGGCACTCAACTTCCTAAGCAACCCTTCGAATATGAAAAATACAAGTTTTGTTCCATTAAGTGCCTACAAAATCACAGGAATCTACGACCTTTGCATAAAAGCGCACACACTTTTAACCTCTAAATAGCCCCTAAGATCAGCAAAGCTTGATCGCTACTGAAGATGGAGACTGCGGAAAGTCCAGGGTAAACAAACAAAAAAATACAGAATATCTATGAATGGCAACCTGGATTCAAATCTACGGTATGAAAAATGAAGATCAAACCTAGGTGATTACTTACCTCCGGATATCTACGAGGAGTTTTTAAATAAATGTAAAATCATACTTAATCATGACAACAAAATAACTTGCATCTTAGGGGACTTTAACCTCTCTGATCTCCAATGGTGCCAGGAATCTTGCATGCCATTAAATCCAAGTTGTGTCAAATCAACAGCAGTCTATAATCTTTTCAATTCCACATCAATGAGTCAGATTAATTTTATACAGAATTTTAACACAAAGATCCTAGATCTCGTAATTACTAATAGACCAGACGAATTTAGGGTAACTTTAGCCAATCCAATAAGCAGAATTGACGCACATCATCCTCCTCTCTTGATTGCCTTTCAGTGTCTCAATTTGCCACTTCATCCAAACAAAGTAGTAGAACAGTTTAACTTTCGTAAAACCGACTACGAGAAATGTATTAGTGAATTAACACAGATTGACTGGGTATCTCAAACTAAACTATTTGACGTTAATGACTACGTTCAGTTCTTTTACAATATTGTGTATAACGTTATCGAGAAACACACTCCTAAGACACGGCTTAGAAATCCCAGATACCCTAAGTGGTTTTCATCAGGGCTTATAAGGACATTGCGGGAGAAATATACTCACTTGTCAAAATTCAACCGTTACGGCAACCCTAGAGACTACGATACATTTTCAATGCTTAGGGCACGTGCACGAAAACTGTTAAAAGAATGTTTTACCAGATATATAGTAGGTGTCGAAGAAAATTTAATATTAAATATAAAGTCATTTTGGAGGTATACAAAAAATAAGAGAGTTACTAACTGTATTCCGAACCATATGTACTTAAATGGTGATTCGGCGGTGTCAGGAGAACAGGTGGTTAATCTATTTGCGGAACACTTTTCGAGTGTTTATAGTCCTCCCAACTCTTCACCTTACACGCCCAATTTTACGTATAGCAACTTTTCTTTAAACAGTATTCAAATTTCTGAAAGTTCTGTGCTAAAGGTAGCAGAAAATGTGAACCTCTCAAAGGGTGCTGGACCAGACGGTTTACCACCAGTATTTATTCGCTTTTGTTGCCGCGCGTTGGTAAAACCATTAACCATGATTTATAATATGTCATTGAGTACCGGCGTTTTCCCGTCTCTTTGGAAAATTGCTCACGTAACACCAATTTACAAAGCAGGTGACAAGAGTGATATTACAAATTACCGTCATATTTGTGTTCTGAGTTGGTTTGCCAAATTCCTTGAAAGTTTAGTTTATGACATAATATTCAACCATTTAAAACACTTATTGAGCCCCAATCAACATAGTTTCATTCCAGCTAGATCCACTCATTCTAATCTGCTAGTATACACAACATTCCTTTGTGAATCGTTCAATGACAAAACTCAAGTAGACTCAGTGTACACTGATTTTTCAAAGGCGTTTGATCGTGTGGATCGTGCCATTTTACTGCGCAAATTGGAATACTTAGGTATTCATGGTAGTCTCCTTCGCTGGATCACATCCTATCTACTTAACCGAACTCAGCTGGTAACACTTTACGGCTACGACTCGGCTCCATTTCTGGCACCATCCGGTGTACCGCAGGGTTCTAATCTGGGACCGTTGCTTTTCTTGTGTTTTATTAATGATTTACTATCTGACATTAACAGCTGTTGCTTGGCTTACGCTGACGACATAAAAATATACAGACGAATTTACGGAATCACAGACTGCTTAGCATTACAGGCCGACATTAATACAATATCTGACTGGTGTGTTATCAATAACATGCAGCTAAATATTGAAAAATGCTTTGTCATTTCTTTTACAAAAAAAAAAAGAATCCTACCAAGTATGCTTACAATATAAACGACCAAACATTAAAACGCGTGAATTTGATTCGAGATTTGGGAGTTTCATTTGACACGACATTATCATTTCGCTCACACTACGATTATGTCTGCAGTAAAGCTAACAAAATGCTCACGTTCGTAATACGACAAAGCAAACCTTTTAGGAATCCTCAATCTTTGATTTTGTTATACATCTCTTTAGTCAGAAGCATACTCGAATACTGTTCGTCAGTATGGAGCCCAATATACGTTAGCCATACTGAAAAGATAGAAGCCATCCATCGTCGATTTTTAAGGCATCTTTGCTTCAAACATGGATTACGACGAAAAATTCCGGATTACACAGGTCGTATGAAGAAATACAATTTGACCTCTTTGGCAAGTCGTCGATTGGTCCATGACATGTTTGTGTTGCACAAGATCGTAAATGGCAATTTAACGAAAGAACTTCTCCAGCAAATAAGTTTTAAGGTACCTTCACGGTCTGTAAGAATCCAACAACTTTTCTCCATTCCAACCTCCAACAATAACTTATCCAAAAACAACCCCTTGATACGCATGTGTTCGCACTACAATAATATCTGCTGTCAAATTGACATATTCAATGATAATTTTAATGTATTTAAGCACGATGTGTTCAAAATTATTAATAATGTTTAAGGTTATTTTTATGTTTACTTTAATCTTTAACTATTATTGTTTATTGACCTTGACCCTGACTTTGACTTATGTAGTCTTAGAAATATGTAGCTCAGAATATTTAAGTTTACTGCTGCAATAATTTTATACCAAAATGTTGTACACAAACTGTCATTGGAGTATAGACTCATAATGTAGCTATGTGGGATTTGTTATTAAAATTGTTTCAGTTTATACTCTGTTATTTGTGTCTTTGTAATAAATAAATAAATAAAATTTGATATTAATGTTAATATTGATTGTGATTTAAGAATGAAGGTTGAAGAATCTACAATAATACGAAACTAAAGTGATGTAGGTGTGTATGAAGGAGTAATTTTACTATAATTAGACGGTGGAAAAGGTGCCATCATTGTATAATGACATTGATAATCATTAATAAAGCATTGCCAACATAATTTTGGAACTAAGTCTATTTTTAAATATCCGAAGTGAAGTCATATCATAATAATCTTTACTTCATTATTTCAATTATTCCAACAGGTTTGATGGAAAAACTCTGCTTAAACCAAATGTAAGTATGTAAGTATTATAAAACTATATGGTTCAATATTCTTCGTATATTATGTCTTTGAAATATGCATGTTTGTTTTTTACCAAATATTGGTATCTTTTTGTCCTTTATATGAATGTGTAGGTAGGCGTATATTTCGCAATCGGTTTGTTCAAAAGACTTAAAACTTAATAATTAATTGAAAGCTTTTAAAGTTGTCTATTAATATATCAATAAATTTGTTTGATTTTGTGACGTGGTGATTTTAGGATGATATTGTTAAAACCTAGATAGTCTAAACCGAGATAAAATCAAGTAAAATTACGGTGATCGAGCCATCTAAATGCAGTCGGCGGGACTAACTCCGCCCTGCTCCACCTTGTCCCGCGGCCTGTACGGCGGCGTTGCAAAGATGGCCGAGGTCGCTCCCGCCCTACACTGAGTGTTTCTACTGCATTCAGATCGCGCGTGTCAGTACGTATGTGTATGTACGAAGTGTAAAAATGGTTTTTCTGCATTTGATGCTAAAAAGTAGAATGCCCATTTACGGTTTCATTTTGTATCAATGACTGTAGTTTTTAGACATATAAATTCATATATTCGTTGAAGGGAAATAATGTATATTGCCACAACAAAGACAATTTCTTGTATTCATTGATGTTAAAGTTTTATATTGATAGGCTCTGGCACCAGTTCGAAAATACCTCCGTGGACAAGATCTGAGAAGATTTAAAAAAAAATTTTAAATTTAGATATGTTGGCATAGTTAAAACTCAAACCAATTGTCTGTATTTTATGAGGACACAATAAAAACAGAAATACTTAAATGGGCAGTTTTGAACTATATTATCTTAGTAAAGAAATTTCGGTGCTTAGCACATATTTTCGCCATAGGATAATACAAAGAAGTGTTCTAAGCAATGTGCAGTATTTCTCAATGTAGACTGTGACACGTTCTGTAGCAAGTTTCTCCTCGCTGACGGCTTGGGGCGCTGGCGTCAGTGCCGCCTATGGTTTGGTGGCGGGTACTAGGAACTTGTTTGTTGAAATTTATTTTTAATTTGTTCCTTAGTACAAATAATGCGTTGCATTATTTCATTTCAAAGTAACACGAACTATCAAAATTAAGTTATAGGAAGAGAATCAGTTTTTCATTTTTGGTAAGTGCTTTCAGAGACTAGTAAATAACTATAGACTAACCATGTCTAACAAAATTTTGTGACTTGAAAAATAGTTGTTTTTAAGATAGAGAGATGGTGTTAGTTGTATTAGATTTACAAGTTATTTAAGTTTAGTCAAAATAATAGGTAAAAAAACTTAAGATGGCGCTGTTTACAAAATAATTTGATATTTCATTGCAAGTACTATCCGTAGGTATCAGGCGACAACAGACGTTGCCAGCTAGTGCATTATATTATTTGATGCTATGTTGCCGCTCTTATAATTTAGTAACAGAAAAGTTTACACCACCCTGGATATTATTTGTAGTGTTACTGGGTTACTGTATTGCCAGTATATAATTTTTCCCACAAAAATATAGCATTCATCGACACAGGTGGTTCTTAGCTGCCCTAACATAATAAAACGAATTTCAGTGCATTTAATTAATAGGTATATAATATTTTACTTTATTTCTTGATATCGATAAAAATTATGTCTTTCTTGCTGGATAATTATTAAAAAAATGATCTTTATCCATCAACTTTTTTGTTCTTTTTATCACAACATTTTATTTGTTTGACAATTTGAATTCTTTGTCGTTTATTGTTGTTGTATTGGTGTGTGTTTGTTTTGGAACTTTTCCCTGCATTTTTTTGAATTCACAATATTTCTGCTCACCTACTGTGACTCGTGCAAATTGTATGGACCTTGATTAAGTTTACATTTTGGCTGCTACATATATCGTATAACATGTGCGTTTATAAAAAGCTTTTAAAAATAGGTTATTATGGCAATTAAAATAAGGAACAATGTAGTGCCCAGGCGTCTCTGAACAAAATAAACTTATACCAGTAGTTTATGGTCTTTTGTAGTTGTTATTTTATCATCTATAAAGTAAGAATAAATTACTATCTACCTATTCTTATTGAGTAAAATTATCAAAATCAATGATATAAAATGATGACATTTTCCAATTTCAGGAAAGGAATAAATCCTACTTACTAAGGTTTCAGGTTATTTGACAACGCCATCTAGCAGTTTTAGTCCGTATTAGTACAAATAGTTTGCATTGCGTTTCTTGTCAATAATTCATATAAAAATTAAAGACAAGGTTGGTCCAAGCTATTTGAGAGCGACATCTAGTAATAGCTTGGATTTTGAGCTTTTTTTAGCATTTTTGTATGGAGATGGTCAGTCTATAGTTACTTACTAGTCTCTGGTGCTTTATAGCAAGTGACGCCATCTAGTGAATTATACCTGAACTTCTTCAATAGTCCATCAAAAGTAACTTATGTAAGCCACATACAAAAAGCGATGGCATCGCAAAGTGCCCTCCGCAAAGTGGCTACCCGCGCGGCAGCTTCACCTGACGCCCTCATCTGACCTCCTCTTTGTATTTGCTAGGTACATGATTTTCGCTTACGAAAAACATTTTGTTTTAAATGTGAATTATTTTACTCCTGTGGATTCATAAACTTTCTTATAATTGAATTGTTTAAAATTTACCGGAATACCAATGTAAATAAACTTTTACAAAGTACATAGTCAATTGTTTTATTTCCGTACTAAGAACCTGTATGACCTGTATCAGTATATATTTGAAAATCTCAGTTCGGCATCACTTTGGAAACATACAGGTATCTGTCACGTTCTTAGAATTAGTGACTTAATTTTTTGATTAAGATTAACTTATAACACGTTTATTTGTAAGACAACTGGAATATTGCATATAAGGCACCCAGTTACCAGTTTAAATTTCGTATGCGCTGTCAGTTAGTTACATATGTAAAAATATTAAATAATCTTCGATCACAAACAAAAACTAGATACACAGTTTCATAAAAATGTAACAATTCAAACTGTCCACAATGCTTAAGACGTTTGTCAAGAAATTACAATTTATACATAAAACTTATGTCATTGCAAATACAATGTGCATGATTTAAAATATAATTAAGAAAGCCGATGTCATAGATTCTATTTTTTATAAATTAAACTCGGTTTTAGCTGGGTTTAATACTTAAAACATGATTTTTTGACTAAATTAATGAGTATTTTAATACATTGATAATAATAACAAATTTTACTTCTGAATACATCATATTTCATACTTAAGAGAACTGCACGTGTAATTTTTAATATGTTTACTATTGAAGTGAACAAATGCTAAATGCTACGAAATTGAAAGAGCACTCTTTTGCTGATCACGTGTTTCTGAACCCGATTGTGCATCTAGTTTTTATATTTGTGATCGATGTAAAAACTCAATAAATATGTGTCGAATGATTCGAAACTTTGGAACATCTTCATGCTTTAGCCCACTTTGGCATTAGTAGGTCCTACGATACTTTTCTCTTCGGGTGCTTCTACAATCCTCCCTTTGCACAATAATCGCGGTTACGTGATTGCGCTCCGGTTAAAGTGAAGGAACAACAAAGGCAACTCCAACTGACGCCTACGGTCGGCAACGCATCATTAATTGATATTATAATTACATTTAATATTGATAAATAAACCACCTTCGACTAGTGATGACCATGGGCTATGAAAATAGTTAATAAAATACTTTTATTCAGTTTCAATAGCAATTAAATTTAGCCTTTATTACACAATAACTTAAAATCCAATCTGTCATGTACACGAATAATTATTATTTTGGACATTACATTCTTTGAGGCCTTGGAGTACTGATATACCTAGGTACTCATTAGAATATTGTCCGTCGGTAAGTACTGACTAGAAGTTGAAATTTATAATAGTTTTGTAAAGAGTTTGCTTTGACATTCCTAAAAATATGACTTCTTCTTTCTATTATATTCTTGTAATATGGCAATCAGCCGCCGTTACGACTCGACAATTACTGCCAGTGTCAGGTATTGGAAGAACCACGGTTATTGAATGACGATGGGTTCCTCAGAGCAGGACACACCAGACTCACTAAAACAAAAACCAAAACTTGTTAGTTTACTTAAAAACTATTAATACAAAGGAAATGACTTCTTTTCTACGGCACTCTGTATTAGAAGTCCACTAAAAAAACTTGTGCTCCTTTTATAGTAATGTTCCAATCTAGTATATCTATTGATTAGTATCTGCACGTTCCATCAAACAAAATGCGTGACGAACGCAATAAATTTAAGTCTAAAAACTTCAAATCTTTTTATTTATCCTACACATACTCTACAGCATTCTTATCTTTTACTTGATTTTATAATTTTACTTTTAAAAGTGAATCAAAAATATATTATACTTTCTTATCTAATATACAGGGTGTTTGGTGGGTGAGTAGCCAAAAGGAAATGGTTGGTAGGTGATGCTATTGGCTTCTTGTTGTGTCTAATTAATTTAACTAGAAAACGGAAAAGGGCAATAGGTTGAGGTGTACTATTTATAACACAGCCACATCTAAACATGTTGCACTTTTTCTTTTCTTATTTTGAGGCAAAAGATTTTACCTGTTTAGTTGAATGGTTTAGCCGTCTCCCATTTAAGACAAATCGTTTTTTTTTTTGTGGAGTTATCTGATTATTTATGGTACGTGTTACCTACCATTAGGAAGAGTATAACTGGAGAAGTTTTCACATCCCGCAGTCCTTTGTTTTTATTTTTTTTTACATTGTAAAGTTGACATAGTATTTTTTCTTATTAATTTATGGAACTTTGATACTTCATTGTTACTTTAATTTAAGTTCTTTGTATAAAATTATAATTAAATATGTATAAGACAACACTAGACTAAAGAAATAAACCATTTTTTTGCCAAATCTGCCATAAACAAAAAAAATTATCGTTTTTACCAAAAAAAGTGGGTTTTTTTCTAATAAACAGCAAAAATCTCATTACTTGTTAAATTTGAGGCAAAATGTTGTTTTATTAGGCACTACAAGAAACCAACAGCATCACCTACCAACAACAATTTTTTCGCTACTCACCCTCCAAACACCTTTATTATATAATATAATATCTATATAATATAATATCTTAATTATTAGGAGTTCGACACAGCAAATCGATGGATATTAGATAATATATTTTATGGTATTGGTATATTGTCATAACTATGCTTTACAGAGTTAACTACATCAGACATTTATTTATCAATTACAAAATAAAGTCTAGGATGTGCGAGGAAAAACTTACAACTATGCCCAACATTGCTATTCGTTTTTGCATTGGAATGATTAGTGGACAAATTTATATGCTCAATTACATAAACTTGATTAACCCTGTATAGTTCGCGTAGTCGATTTCTACGCGCGAGAGTATAATTATAGTTAAAATTGAGTTAAATATAATAAAAATTCAGATATTTATCTATTGAACACCTACAATGTTTTATACTTATTTTGTATTCCAAATCGTCCTTCTAGCTTAGGGCAATCCATCGTGCTCGTTGACAGATCTTTGTTTATATTACACCATAATAATTGTACACAAAAAAAATATGTGATATGGTAAGTGCGGAATTTATACGATATTTTCAAATTTTTGACCAAGGCCTCTGAAAGATGCTAGTAAGCAAACTTTTACTGTTCTCATATGAATATGTATATATACATGTATAATATTTTTTAAGCGTAGGTAGGTACGTTTTGGCATCAAGCCGTTTTACAAACACGGTTTTTTAGAGTTGTAAATTAGAGGGGCTTGGAGCTTATGAGCTTGAGTCTAGTCAAGAGTCTATAGTCTTGATTTGTAGTTTTCTTTCATTTAGAATTAAATCATAACACGTCTAAAATTTTGGTTATCTACTTGATGTTAGTTAGTTATATTAAATCTTTTATTTCTTTTTATATCTTTTATATTAATTCTATTAAATCTGCCGAGACATTAAAACAAAATTAAACGATAAAATTACAATTATGTACGGGTTAGTTTACAACTATTAGTTGCATTACTTTTAGTTTCACACGGCGTTCAGATTACTGCAGTCTCCTTATTCATGTCTTTAAAAAAACGAGTAAGTACATAGAAGAGGTAATATTTGTTAAAAACATTGCTGTACAACGACCGTTTTAAGACAATATACCTAGGTAATAGAGGCGAATCCAGAGCGATAGGAGATCCACCAGGCTGCCTTTATGCCCTGCCCTCCCTCCACTTTTACACCACCCGCTCAGGTGAAAATGAAAATGAAAAATGCGTGTATTATATATTAATCTTTTGTAACGTAATATTATTGAGCCTTCCCATTAACTAATCATCTGCTAATCATGAGATACTTGTGTTGGCTTGGATTTATACTGGCAGCCACATCTACTGCAATGTTGCAGTGTTTTTAGAACGCATAAGAACTCTACGAAGGTAACATCATTGTACCACTAAGACACTGGTAAATTAGGCGCTCTTAAGTATAGATTAAGGTTAGATTTGCTATTGCTAAGCATACATAAAGTACATATTGGCTTAGCAAAAGCTACACTTAAGTCATCCATTTTCCTGAATAAACTATTCGACGACTGCTGAGTCCCGTCGTATGTGTACCAAACAACATTGGGTACTATTATTAATATTTATGTCATCTATAACCCATAGTTATTATTGTAAATTAGGCGTTGGGACATTTAGAAGCATTTCGGTACCTATGTAAAGAAGATTCTTATTCGAAAACCGTTTCGAGATACCACCTTAAATATATTTTGTTAGTAGCAGCTCGCAGATAAAATCTATTGATCTTATATTAACGATAATGCGCCAAAGAATATGTAGTATCGAGTAGCATCTTTGTTTAATTTCTTCTTGTTTTTAAATTTATTATTTTTTTTCAATAATTATTTGTCATACACAATCCGTAAAAAATTGAGAGTTTATTTTATTTTTTTTATTTTTTATTCAATGTTATTGCTTATAACATTGTAATAAGATTTTTTTTAAATAACTATATTAAGTGTAGTCATATTCTTTAAAAAGTATTTGATATTAAATATTGACAAATCATAAAATTTCAAATTCTTCTCTAAGAAATTTGATATTTTCATGAACAAAAAACTATATGTACTAAAACTGTGTGTGAAACAGTTTCGAATTTTTCAGACATTTCTACTGAATGGATTACCTACTTACTATCACTTGTTACCTGTCTGGCAGCATGTCACTTTAATAATTTTGTTAAGAAACTTAGGTAATCAAATTTAATTGGAATGATTGAATGCAAATATTGTGTACATTTTTATTTGTTTTGCAATAAATATAGTAAAATTACAAGGTATACTTGGTATTTGTAAAGTTCTTACATTTTAGTTGAGTTTGTAATACTAGTAACTAGGTACCTATTATATTCACCTTACTAGTTGGGTGTCATACTTCCACTTTTTTTTTTGACAAGACATTTAAAGGGGGCCGAAATTGGGTTATGCCGGACTCGTACCGGCTAAAAACCTGCGGCTCCATCTGGACGCACGGAGTCGGGTCACGAGGAGCTTGCGCATTCGTTCGCGGCCCGACAGCGTTGGCCAGCGCTCTGTGCAGCGCCGGCGACGTCCCGAGAGGGAGGGGTCCCTCTCTAGTCGTCCCTCATGAGATGGTGCGCAGGAAGCGCACGCGCCATCTCGAGCCCTGGACTCATGGGACTGCGGGAGAGGGAGGCTTTCGGCAATGAAAGCCGCCCTCCGGCGTCCCGTGTGACGGCGACGAAGCGGAAGGGAGGATGCGTCATCTTCCCTCGCCCTCTCCGCCGCCTCCTTCGCGAGCATTACGGCCTCGCAGAAGGTTCGCACCGCCTACCTCGACCTGTCACTCTGGACCATAGCACGAACCACGGTCGGGAGCGAGATGTCGGCATCCACTACAGAGCCAAGCGCGCGGCGCTCCGCATCCCACGCCGGGCATACCTCCAGCGTGTGCTGGGCATTCTCGTCGAGGCAATCGTCGCAGTGGTGGCACCTGGCAGTCGGTTCCCGACCGATCTGAAACAGGTAACTCCCGAAACAACCATGCCCCGAGAGCACATGAGTCAGACGGTAGGTCAGGAAACCGAATCGCCTACCCAAGCACTGCTGGAAGACCGGACGAATTGCCTCGATAGTCCAGAGTCCGGCGCTCGGAAACGCCAGCCTGGACTCCCACGCTTCGGTAGCCCGTTGGCGCAGCTCAGCTTCGTGCGCCTCCAGTTCCTGCAGTGCAGGCGTGTGACCCCTGGTCCGGAGCGCCTCCACGCACCACTCGTAGAGCGACGCAAGGTCTCTCGCTTCCAGGTCCCAGGGAATAGTACCTGCCAGCACGCAAGATGCCTCACCCGAGATCGTGCGATTACACCGTACCACCCTGATCGTCATCACATCATATTGCTGCGAGTCAGGACGGTGTCGGCCCACACAGGGGCACCATACAGGGCCATCGATCTCACGATACTCGCGTAGAGACGCCGACACGACGTCTCAGGTCCGCCGAGATTCGGCAGCAGCCTTCTCAGGGCTGCAGCCGCCCTCAGCAGCCGAGGCTCAAGGCACTGGCTCTCCAGGACGAGTCCCAGATAGCGCATCGATGGCCTCACGTCGATGCGGACTCAGGATGCGACGATATGGGCACCCTGGGGCGGCGCGTTCCGCGGGCCATGGTATACCGCGGCCTCGAACTTTTCGAGCGCCACCCGCAAACCCAATCGCCGTATGCGGCCCACCACGAATACCGCGCTGGCGGTGGCGCGCAAGGAAGCATCCCTGCGGCATTTGCCTCGGGCAGTGACCAAGGTGTCGTCCGTGTAGCAGACTACGCCGACACCCGGCACTATGGCTCCTCGCAGCACCCAGTCGTAGCCGATGTTCCAGAGGAGTGGGCCTAGTACCGACCTCTGAGGAACACTGCACGACATCTCCCGCCGACACCACCGGTCTCGACCGGGGACAGTCACACTTCCACTAAACTACCTTGAAAAGATTAACTTTAACTTAATAACTTTAACCCGTAAGGTCACATTAATATTCAATAAGAATACAGTTTAGTCTTTGGTAGTCGAGTTTATTTTATGGAGTGGTCGCATCAAGAAGTGTAATCGTCATTGGACCGCCATAATAACTACATTTACGTGGTTTTATTCTGCTTTAAAAGAAAGCACAGATTATGAATTCATAGAATCAATGGCAAATAATTCAGCTATAGATTACGTTCAATGACGTGCATGGGTGAGGATGCACACCATGGATCGATTCTGAGCTGTAAAAATGCAAAAAACAAATATTTGACGCCGCTAAACAATACTACTCAAAATTTTCTTTTCGACTTCGACACCGATTTTGTCAAAATTTGTCACAAGCGATTTTTATCGCTGTATAATATAAAACAAAGCAGCGTTTTATTAGACCATTGCAACTAATGCACCATGATCTAAGGCATTGCATTCTGTAGTCGCACACTATGATGTATACACCGAAAAAGTAGTGACGCTCACTATAGCTGGGTCATCAATAACATCAATCGTGAGTACCTAACAGAAGAAATAGACATAGCTGCTTATACCACCCGGTCACGCCTTAATGTACGCAATGTTTAATTATGAGAAATGCGTTTTTTTTTTTTTTTTGCTGCCGAGGCACCCTCGCGGGAGGGAGGTGGAAGATGCGTCATGCATACCCGCCCGCAGGTAAATTCCTCTGCGGGGGGGTTATGTGGGACTCACCAGAATGGCACCTACCCACTAAAAACCACCTGTTGGCTGTAGTTATTACCGTTAGCCTTCATCGGAAGCGACACCCGTCGGGAAGTTGGGCGCGCTGGCAGAGACCCGCTAGCGGGTCTTCCGCCTGTAGTGAAAGTTGCACTGAAGGTGCTCAAAGGGACATGAGTTGGTGGCCGTTCTGGGCAGCCTCCGGTGAAGCCGGGGCTGGGCAGAGGTCGGCCGAAGCATGATTTAGGGATCAATTCATTTAAATGAACCTACAATGAATTGAGAAGGGAACTATGCTCCGCCAGAGCTAGCAAACGCTCTGTCGGAGTACGTGAAGCCCTAAGTTTACGGGCTAAGACTGCGATTTCACTAACATCGACATTTTTTATAGCGTCGCAGACGATACGCATATCGTCTGCAACGGAGGATTGAGGAGTGGGTTTGTATGGGCGAGGAGCCGGGATGGGATTCGATGCGGGGCGCTGTCTCCAGTTTTCTGGGGCAGGCCTAGATTGTGTAGGCTTTGCAGCCGGAGGAACCCGGCTACGCAGCTGCGGAAAGTTTTCTTGAGAAAGGCGCGGCGCCTGTTTGGGTGCCGCCCTCTTGGAATTGGAGCGCATACAACGGGGTGCACGAGGGCAGCCCCTGTAATTTGCGGTGTGGCCGGACTGGCCACAAAGCACGCAATCGGGTGGTGAGGAAGTTTCAGGAGTGCGATTGCACTCCTTAGTGAGATGAGGGACCAGGCACTTGACGCACCTGGGCGGTGCGCGGCAGTTGGCCGCCGCGTGCCCGTACAACTGGCACTGATGGCACTGGCCGGGATGACCGCGGCGATGAGGCGCCTCGATTGAGATCCCAGAGAGGCCGCAAATAGAGCTAACCCCTTTCAGGATCTCTCTGGACTTGGGGACGTTGGCGAGAATCACCAAAGCGAGAGGGTGTTGCCTCCCGTACTTGCTGTGCATTTTATGCACCGCGAGTGCCGGGAAGCCTTGGGACTGCAGATCCTCCAGGATAGCCTCGTTCGATAATTCGAACGGGACTCCCCTGAGTACCGCTCTGATCTTACGCTCTTCTGACAGAGCATAAGTGTGATAAGCATATTGCTTATCGGTGAGGAGTTTAGTCAAAGCTCGGAAATCGTCTATCGACGAGACAGTGATTTTAATAGATTCACCCGAGTTTACCGCTCGGGTGTAATGGATCTTGTGCTCATTGCACAATGTCGAGACCTCAGTCCATTTACCCTTTTCCCGAAGGAAAACGGGTGGTGGGACCTTGGCCTTGACAGAAGTTGGGGCCGGAGCGGGTGTTGAAGACACCGGGGCAGCTGGCGTTGAAGACGCCGCAGGGGGTGTAGGGACGGGCGCCGAGGGCGCCGGGTCTTGTTTCGAGCGCTTCTTAGAGCGCTTCTTAACAAGGGTGAAAGAGGGAGGCTCATCAGGGCCAGTTGGGGTGGCATCCGAGGATGACTCGTTCGCGGGTGCGCGCTTGCGGCGCGGAGGGGCGTCTACTTCGCACTCCATGTCACTGGAGGAAGGGGACGCGGGAGGGCCTAAGACCTGAGGGGTCTGAGGGACGGGGGTGGCCTGAAGGACCAGTTTGGAAATCAATTCCTCGATGTGAGGGAGAAAGGATTGAAGTGTATGAATCATATTAGGGGTGCAGTAAGAGCTTTTAGCGTCGTGAGCAGCGATCAGCTGATCTTGAATTTCCCTAATGCTTAGGGAAGCCATTGCGGAGGGGTTGGGGAGGGACAATATATGAACCTAACAACGATGACTAACTTCCTAAAACCACCCTACACGCAGTAGGGCGGTTGAGAACGACGCGGATAACTTACTCGAACACGGCACTTGAAGTCCTGGAACAATGAATTCCCGTCGACGAAGCTCACGTTCCACGAAGTACGGTTAACAAGCCACTGATCGCCGTGAAAACGGCGTTAGAAACTTATTAGAAGTACGGTTAACGAGCCACTGTCCGCCGTGAAAACGGCGTTAGAAACTTAATACGGTAAACAACTATGAAATTATATATTACGACAACAACCAATGAAATTTGGGTGCTCAATTAGCGCGGGGGCTAAAAGAGCGGGAAGGCGTCTGCGATCGACGTGCGCTCGAGAACGCACGCAGACCGAGACTGAACAATGCGTTAGATTTTCTTACAGAAATACCGAGAAACTCACCGAAAACTATCGATCACACAAACATCGAACTCGCAACCTCTCGTGCCGCTGCCCGTTTCAAAACCAGTTCATTACGGGGTTCTTACCTGTCACTGTCAGTATCACTCAAGGAATATTCAAGAAAATATGTTAGTGGGTACTTAACCCACAATATTTTTAAATTCATTTTACTGAAAGAACGTTTTATTTCACGAGAGCTAGTAAAGCCTTGACTTACCTACGCATAAATGTTTCTTTAATTACAAAAAGCTACATAAAGTTTTGGGCTGCGATTCTTGGCGACATTTTCCAAAGATGAAAAAAATTACTGTACTAATCGATTTTTTTCGCCAAAGCAAAGCGCTTATGTGAAAATACGAAATATTAAATTCGCAAATAAACTGAGGATTCCTTTTAAGCGTAGTTTCCCTGTATAGGGCGGTATATATACGACGGTGGATTGAAAAGTTCGCGGCCTAAATAAGAAAACACAGGATTAATGCAATTTTTTATATTTATTTTTCTACATACTCTCCTCCTAGGTCACAGCACTTAGTCAAGCGGTCCTCCAAAGCCTTGATCCCATTTAAATAGAAGGTCTCGTCAAGGTCTTCAAAAAAGGCATCTACGGCCACTTTGATCTCCTCATTGGTAGAAAATTTCATTCTACCTAAGTGTTTTTTTAGTTTTGGAAATAGGTGGAAGTCAGAAGGTGCCAACTCAGGTGAATGAGGGGGATGTAGAAGCAATTCGAAACCACAATTCACTATTTGAGCCATCGATTCTGCATATGTGTGAACACGAGCATTGTCCTGATGAAACAAAACTTTTTTGGTCAACAATCCTGGTCTTTTAGACTTTATTTCTTCGCGTTAACGACGTAATAGTGTGCAGTAGTATGCAGAATTAATAGTTTGACCTCTTTCGAAGTAATCAACAAAGATGACACCCTTAGAATCCCAGAAAACCGATGCCATTACCTTGTTTACTGAAAAACACACCTTGGCTTTCTTGGGGGTCGGAGATCCGGGTCTCTTCCATTGTTTGGATTCAGGAGTATAGTGATGAACCCATGTTTTGTCCATAGTAACCCTGTAAACCTGCCAAAAATTTGTTTGGATCAGCTTGAAAAAGCTCTAAACAGTCTAGAAATCGTGAGCCGAGTTCGTTTCTGTTCAACTGAAAAGAGCCGCGGCACCCATCTTGCAGACACCTTGTGGAACCCTTATTCGTTTACGATCATGTTTTTTGTACGTTCATATGAAATCCCTAGAGCTTCAGCTATCTCAGATACCTTCGATCTTCTGTCTCCCATGATGAGATCAGATATTTTATTCGATGTCTTCCGAAGTCGTAGCTGTAGAAGGCCGTCCAGAGCGGGGGTCATCTTTGATGCTCTGTCGTCCACGTTTAAATTCAGCTGTCCACTTTTTTATCATTGTATACGACGGAGCAGATGTTCCTAAAGTAACCACTTCATGAATCTGCTTTGGAGTTAGGTTTTTCTTGTGGAGGTATTTGATCACGGCACGGTGCTCTAAACTTTACTTTTTCTTCAAAATTAATGAAACTTACACTCACTTAATGTTCTATAAAATAAATTATTTCGGATGTATCTCAGAGAAAAATTGCACAGAGTTAGACAAAGAGTCTAGGTTTCATATGAGGGTAGTTTTATAATAATATGACAACGCTATCTATGTTAGGCCGCGAACTTTTCAATCCACCCTCGTAGCATCCACGAAGACTTGCCACTTTTTTAATTCTATACATCTAGTGTGCGTCCGTAGAACACAAACGTTGAACACTTTGTTAATGGCACTCACTATACTAATACATTTTTCAGTAGAAATGTCTGAAGAATTCGAAACATTTTTACACACAGTTTTAGTATATACTTTTTGTTTTAGCAAATACCAAATTTTTCAGAGAAGAATTTAAAACTTTATGGTTTCTGTGCAATATTTAGTTTCAAACAAATTTTTAAAGAATATACCTTCACTAAATAGTAAAATTTTTAAATCTTATTAGAAAGTTATAAGCAACTCTAAGTTGTCTAGGGACTGTTTAAGACAAATATTTTTTTAAAATATTGAAATGACAGTTTATCCAAGAAGAAATTGGACAAAGACGCTACTCGATGATGACATACAGAGGATCAATGTGAGTCGAATTATTTTACCTTATATTCAATGGTACATGACAAAATGCCGTCATATCATAAAACGGTAATTTTTTTTTTTTGGGAGACGACATATCCATTAATTATTATTAATTTTCTATTTTATGCTTTAACTAAATTATGTGCTCTTCCCGGGGGAAACCAGTGTTTATAGAAGTTTTGAGAAGCTAGCCCAATATAATGATGTAAATTGTGGACCCAATCAAACGGCAAATAGAGATCGAGCGATAGCTAACTCTTTCAGTAGCACGTTAGTTAAATAAGATAAGGAAAAGGTATTTTTTACATATCCGAATTTAAAGTTTTGTATAAATTCACATAGCAACGAACTAAAAGCAACGAAGTACCTAATATACTTAATAGATGTGAAGGGGCTAGAACTTGCCGTCTTGTCATTAATTGTCAGGAGGTAATGAAAAGGAGGCGAGTGATCCTAACGGCGTTTATTTAAATAATTGTCAGACCGAATGTACTTAACTAACTTGAAATTACACGTTACTAAAAATGCTGATAGTGACAAAATTATAACTATGCATGTGTGCGTACTTCGATGCATGACAGTAGCTCATACAAGATCTAATCTGTTTTTATTATTATAGCTCGAGATGTCCCATAAAGGTTTAGTTTTTATCTTATTTGTAGAACGGTCCACTACTACCTTAATAGCCTGCTTAGGTTATTTATTTTCAAACTTAGGCACAAGTACAATTACAATAAAGATAAGAGTTCGGCATGTGTAAAAATATGACAAATACTATAATAAAAACCATTATGAGAAATTTCGCAGCAACATTTTCTATTCCTATTCTGCATGCCAGATGACATCATTTTAATCTTTACAAAAATAATATTACGCACATTCCTTAAGTCTAAGCAAACAAATTTATCCCTTTTAAACTTTTTTCTTTCGACATTGTTTTACTATCGCCCATTGAATACACAATATAAACAATAGAGAACGTGCTTTTCTATGCGCTTACGCTCTACAAAACTAACATGAGTAAAACGATTTAGGCGATTTTGAACCTTTAGAATCCTAGTTATAAAGTCTATCAAAAATTCTAAGTCATTTATCGTTTCGGTAGGTGGACATAGTGCGCTCAGTCGTGCAATCATCGAGTGTGATTCCGGTGGGGTTCACAGTTTGAACTTCGTGTGTACGCAGCCTTAGCCTTACTCGAAGCGAGTGTTCGAAGCCGAGCGAACGTGTTGCGCACCATTTTCGAACGACAACTCTTTTAGGCGCGTAATTTGTTCGATTTACGAAAAAGTTTTGTTGCGTTCTTTTTTTGAATTTTTTTTTCATTATAGAAGGAGCAATTTTTATGTGTTGATTTTTGTTTAGTGTTGGACTTTTATATTGTGTTAATATTTTTGTAAAACTAGTTTGTGGTCTTTAATGAACAGTTTCGATTTTGTCTTGGATTATTTTTGTGATGTTTTTTAAAAGGACTTAAATAAATTGTGAAAATGGCTATCGCTTTGGACTCTTTTGTGAAAATTCTGGTGGTTGCGGCTGTTACTCAGCAAATTGGTAAGTTCAAGTTCATACTAATAATGAATCGATTTACGATTTCATTTTTTGTGAATTGGTACTCGATAAGATTTGAAAAAAAAAACCGTTTTTAAACATCGGTTAAATCCAATATAACTTATAATATTTAAAATTTTTGTTTTTATATAAGTAATACAATATATAATTGAATTAATTGTTTAATACGAACAGCTATACAAAATTTTATAAACATACATAATTAAAATCGTGAAGATAATTACTGAGTTTTAAGTTCTTTTTAATTTTGCACATAACTTAAATGATCACAAGATACCTATATATGGTAATTATTTCTTCTTTTTAAATCACAAACAATACCAATTTATTAATTTTATATGCATATACTAAAAAGGCGTACAACATTAAATACCACACGTAGCTACATATTTCAAAGGGTTTTTAACCCTTTGAAATAACTATCCTATTTCAAAACAGCCCTTAAAAAAACTACCCCTCCACAAAAACTTCAAGATAAGAGTAACCAAAACATTTTGAATATAACCTCTTTATAAAAAGAGAGTTATTTTAACATTTCAACTGTTCACAGTGATTGGCCATACAGGTCGGTCTGCGAATATTTTTACATACATTGTTAGAATAAACATCGAGGTTTCAACTGAAAGGTAAATTCCATATCGTTATGAAAGTACAGGAGAATCATTAATAGTTGATGATAGAGAGATATAAAAGCTGTATTATACATGGATATTGGATATACATGGATAAAACGAACTTAGAGATACAAGAATACTCATAGGTTCATAAGGGGCAGCCCATGTTTGCGCCGACACATTCCATTCGGCAGTATTTGTTGAACGACAAGCACCGATCCGAAGCAATTGCTGAACATATTCGGCTAGTGCCGATCGCGTAGTCCAGGGCTTTAAGCAGGTTGCCACAATCCAATCATGTCCCAAAAAGCCGAATGGTAAGAATTGGCGAGGCGACATTTTTCTCGAACGTTCATCCACACACAATCGACTTTGCCGGCTAACAAGGCCGATTTATGCCGGCCAGAATACCTGAGCGACAATTAATTAATAGATCATAATTGTGAAGTAGATATCTTAGATCATAATTCTAATGTATTAAATGTTAAAAGACGCGCCCCGCTACTTTTCTGCTCTATACATTGAAACGTGTGACCATAGAACAAACTGGTACGGGGCGCGTCTTCGTGGATTGTACTAACTATACATTGGAATTATGATCTAAATATACAAAATTCAAATTTCAAAATTATGAACTATTAATTAATTGTCGTTAATTAATATCATATTCAGTGCCGGCCGGCATCAATCGTCATCCACGCCGTCACGCCGCAATACTGTTTTTTTCACCCTGCGATGTATAGATAGAGTGAATAACGCTCAAAAAATATTCATTCTGGAAGTCTTTTAATTTATTCTACAAAGCTAATAATGTAGAGGCACAGGAATGAAACTCTATTTGAAATTTAATAATTACGATTGAAATACTATGAGCAATAGATTTAGTAACAATAACTTAGTAGTCTCTCTAGGCTAATATTAATCGCTAAACCCAAACAACATAAGCTTTTCTTCTTAAAATTCATTTTTTTTTTCGTGCCTAAAAAGTTTAAAATTATTTAAAAAAAAATTATGATAAGTACTAGCCGCTATCCAGTAGGATCTAACAACTTCTACCAACATCAAATTGCCATGGCTATTACCACAAATATTTTTAATCACATATACATATTAATGCGAGCCAGTGTACCTTACTCAAATAAAACCAAATATTATCTGGTATCGGTTCTGCATTGCATTAGACCTGATGAAAAGCTATTGTTCGCCAACGGCTCCTCGAATTTGAAAATGGAATCGGAGCTTTCAATATATTAGTCCAATTTGGTCGATGCTCAATAAAAAGTATTACTTAAAAGCGTGGAAATTGGTTTTATTGCGTGATTTTGTAGATTTATGCAGACTTTTAGGATTATTATTGAATTTATGCTTTGAAAATAATGTGCTTAACTTAAATGTGGCAATCATAAATATTAAAAATTGCCATTTTTCATCCCATCTTAATTATAATTTATACAAAAGAAAAATGAAGGTTTAAATTTACAATGAAGAGTTTTACCTGAGAATGTTGCTCTGTCATT
Organism: Marasmarcha lunaedactyla; assembly: GCA_923062675.1. Classification (NCBI taxonomy): domain Eukaryota; kingdom Metazoa; phylum Arthropoda; class Insecta; order Lepidoptera; family Pterophoridae; genus Marasmarcha; species Marasmarcha lunaedactyla. Next base: position 5,980,211 of record OV281350.1, read on the forward strand.
TCACATCATATGAGATGTCACGTGGTCAATCTATGCGCTCAAGCGACGCGATGCAATGACACATGACTGTAGAAAGCCGCACGGCTACAATTGTCGTTTCAAGTAGTTTCGAATTTAAAATGAATTGTCACGTTCGGTTGCGTCGCTTCGTGTTCGCGATCTTAATCGCGTCAAAATACGATCCACAGTGTAGTCTCGATTTTTCTTTTATTTAAGGCCTGTAGTAATTAACCACCGTCTATTTCTTAAACGATTTCATCCCCTTAACATAAATATCTCAACTCATTCAGCAAGCCAATAAATACCTAAAGAAAATACATTGCACCCCATTACATTAAGTCGGCTACATTTGTACAGCAGTACAGTACAAACAGAGGTACAGCAATTTCTCTCGTTTATCGTATGAAATTCTATTTGGAATTACTGGCGTTCAACCGGACAATGTTTGTCACAATTGTCACTGACAAGACACCACTTTAAGGAAGCTTTCTCGAGATTATTTGTAATTGTCGTTTATTTGTTAATTTACAATTTGACATATGTTGTTCTTACTTGCGTGTGCTAATATTCTTTCAATATTTTTTTTATACATTGGTACTTTAGGTGTAACTGTGTTCACTCTCTGTAAATATGTTTGTTAATTGACTGTTACCTACAAAAAAAGAACGAATTCTCAGCCACACTCAGATGTCAAATTATGAATTAAGGCTAGTATAGGCTTTGTGAAGCGTATCTTTATAATATCTATACTGAATCTAAGTGTCAATTTGTCAGCAAACTTAAACTTAAGAGTCAGTACTTAAGTTTATGTAAGCCTGACCAGAAAGGACGCTTTAAACTACTCTTACGGGCCCACTTAGAGCCATCAAATAGTTTTTTAAAGCACTCCTGATTCTAGATTTTGCTAAGCGAATCTAAACTTACACAAAGTATAGGTTAAGTATACATTTTTCTAAGCAAAATCTGTACTTAACCCTTTAGACATCCTGTTAGGTAGGTACCTTTTTGCGGTACGGTCCTGTATGTGACGGGAAATTAATTTGCGTTCACGTCAAAACAAGCAATCAGTGATTTACCTAACTAGCTAACGTCAGACTGAACAATACACCAAAATAAACCCTTACGGTTACATTACTCTACAACACTGTCGAAATATCCCGGTTAGCTCAACCGTACAGCGGTGGCCGTCTGTTTCAGAAGTACGGAACGGAAACAATCTGCTGACAAGGAATTTGATAGACTAGCCTTGTTCGAGATATCAGATCGGAATTGATTCGTAATTGCTTTCAGATTCCTACTGTGTAAGGTAGGTAGGGTAGGAAAGTAAGGTAGGTAATGTAGGAAGTTAAAGGTAATCAATGCGTTTGAGAAACAGGATGTTTACATTGCGGATGACTGAATCTGGTTGTAATTGTGATGTAACTAAATGGGAAATAACTGAAATGTAAGAGTTACTTGGAGAACAGTACTGGTTAAGTCTTGCGACTCTAGAATTAAATTCAATTTAAAGTTCATTTCGAATACTGGCTGTTTCTATTGGCTACGGGTCGTTAGTGAATACGCATTGTATAATCTAGTATTTCTTAATTCTAGACCTATTTTTAATAGATATTACACAGCCAACTTCATATTGCCTGATTGAATCTAGGTGACAGACACGTCATAAAACATAATGTTTTCCAAGCTCTAATTAAATAGACTAACGAAACTCGACAAAATAACTCAAACGAAGTACCTACAATTGAAACGATATAGATTGTTCAAGTCATTTGTGCGCGCTGTCAATTGTGCGTGTGCTTGTAAATTTGCAACTTAATTTTGTGTGGCAGCCGCCATATTGTCAAATCGTGATCTCGTCGCTTTGGCGTGCGTGCACAATCAGTACATTTTTAGGCTCCACGTTATGCATACGACTTTGAGTAAGAAAACTTCAATGAACTGTTAAAAAGCTTGATCACTTAAAGCGGAAGTCTTCTTAATGCAAACTATCCTGAACCGTCAGCAAGCACAACCTGATTAATTGAAGATGGTGCTTATGAAACTATATACCTGCGAATAATGTAAAGTGATGCGAATCTCGGTAGTCTTGTCTCAAAATACAGACAGCAAATAAGTCGCCTTTAACAAAACATCCATAACGAATCGCATATTTTTTTTAGTACTGAATCAAGATCAATGATCTTATAACATTTATCAAGTTATAAGATCATTGATGTATGGATCTGTAGGAGATATACCTACTTTCCTTTTTCCAAGTATCTCATGAATAATTCTACCTGTCCTGATAATGGTTTGACCCCGTATGCAGATCCCCTAAATACACTTGAAATATCAGAGAAAATTTTATTTAAGGGTACTTTTTATTTTTTTCTCCTCTTTATTAAATTTATGTAAATTAAAGGATTCACATTCGTTGTCTGAGTGTTTTATTTATCTTTTTAAATTAAAAAAAGTTGATAAATAATTACAACTTTTAAAAAAACAGTATATATTTAGTCGCATATAGCTTTATTGTTTCTTCTGGATAGTTTAACTTTCTAAGGGTAGTTTTTTTCTAAATTAAAATAATTTTAGTAGTTCCAGAGTTTATCAATCATAACCAACCTCTTCTTTCCTCTATAAGAATAACTAAAATCATTTTAAAATTGTAAAATCATTTTATCTTCGCCTTTTAAAAGGTATTATAAATTGATCGAAGGGAAAAGAGCCAGCGTAAAAAACCTCACGGCACTCTTTTATTAAATTTGTTAAATACATGACATAGTACGTAGGTAGAATTTGATTATGACACGAAAAAACTCCAAATATATTCTTATATGAAACGCAATAAAACTTTAAATCTTACAAAACCATGATCATAGACTTTATCTGCCGACGGTACAGTCAGGTTGTTAGTCAAAGGTGCAGAGGTCAGCGGGGGTATATTCGCAGTCAGAGCTTCTCTGCCTCGTCTACGTAACCTTTCACGAGTGCATCCTTGGTACTTACGTAAATAAAATGTCGAAGAGAATGCTCGGGTTCAATATCCGTGTGTATTGGAATATAATTTATAAAGAGATGTCAGGTTAGTTATGTATGTGTGAGTTAGTTACGTAAAATTAACCTTTATATGTATTGTGTCACTTTTCATAAGTAAACAGAACGAAACTTAGGTAAAAACTCTTGAATACTTTTTTATTTTATTGATTAATATTAACCAAATTCCTTTTATTTTAATAACTACTATCAAACGCAAGGTTTCATCCAAATTTTAAATTTAGTATGGATGTACCTTATAATTATACACCACTGCTATTTTAGTATTTTCCTTTGTTTAAAAAACCAATATTACCTTTGTCAATAATTCCAACAGCCAACTCAAGCTAACTTATCTACTGTCTATTATTTTAGGTTCCTTTTTGTTAATTTTAATTTGAAAAGTTTTAGTGTCATTATCTACCGTCGTAAAATTAAACGAATTTCAGTAAAATACTGAAGAAAGAAAAATACAGTAAAAATGCAAGTAACAAAATCCAATTTAAATAAGAATTATTTCATTACAAGAAAGTTTCTCGATATTCGAAACATAATATTTTTGGATATCCTTTATATAACAATAGGATCCGTTCACCAAGAGGAGAATTCCCGGTAAACATTCGTTCTGATAGCGCTAACGGATTCTATTACAAAAGCTTCAGTTACCAGTAACAGTAAACATGGGTACCTTACTGCTGAATTATTGAACTAATAAATTTGACTTAAATTAACGAAAATTAATTGGACTTCTGAGAATATTTTCTAAGACTTATGAAGTATTAGTTTTTAATTTAAATTCGATTTCTTTGAAACGTGAGAGTAACCATAATTTAATAAAAGTATATAGTGAGTTTGTTTGATGCTTACATTTTCTTTGCCTTTACATCTTTGCGAGAGAAATGCAAGTAAAGCCGCGAGCAAAAGCTAATAATCTATAGGACCTTGATTTGATATTATTTATTTATCAATCTTGCGAGAATTTATAAAACATAGGTTTACAGTTCAATCAATGTATTCAAATAATACTGATTTAAAGCAGTTGCATAAATAAGGGTAAGGGTTAGTGAGAATCGTTCTCTATTGTTCCAATAAAATGGACCCTGGAAAAAGGGCGTGAAACCATCAGTCACGTAGGATCACACGTAAACTGTCACCAGTGTCGTTTCGATGACGTTTGTGATGTATATTTCAAATAATGCGATCCTCGATGTTTAACAAATGCACCCGTTTTCTGTGTACCCGCTAAGGCTTTGCTAATAAATCTATAGATTATACCTACTACATTCACATATTGGTAGTTTAATCTAGTGGTGTTTAATTTAGTGGTGTGAAAGATAAGTAACAGCCAGTCCATTTTCTAGAACCAAGACAATTTAAACTGAAGCCTACGGACGACAACACGTCATTAGTAGATATAACAACCACAATTAGGTACTATTAATAAATAAAACGCTATATCTTTATGATGTTCATGGATGCGAATGTCCCTTACCATCATCAGGTGGGTCGACTGCTCTTTTTGCTGGCTATGAAAATAGTTAAAAAAAACATTTATTTTTTTCTTTTTTAGAATGAATTAAATTTATTAGTGGATTTTTCCTACTGAGCCTTACAATCCACAATAGCGTAAATTAGCTCTAGTTGACTCTATACAGCGTGCTATATATTCTACATATGTAAAGACTGATGTATGCCATGTGTGTAAGTATCCCTCGTTCTCTTAACGGTCCAGGTTCAAATTCTGCTTAACTTAAGATTAGGGTCACTTGTGTCTCAAATACAGACATTTCCTTAGGTCCTTATTTTCCGCAGATGTTGCTTAAATGTACAATTCACGTTATAAATTTATTGTTCCATATTTAAACAGCCAAACGGTTATCGCATTCTTTCGCCCATCGCCCTCAGAAGTGCTCCTGAAATCCGCACACATAGAACGGAGCTAGCGAGATAAGACGAGTAACACAACACTGGTCTGGAGAAATTAAACCGAGTCGTATCTGCTTACTGTTATTACGCCGGGTATTTTCGCCTACTACAGTTTCATTTCGGCTTGACTTTGATGCTTTGATATGTCTGTTTATTGACTGTATGTTGGTCATCGTTTCAAGTTTTGTATTTCAATAGGTAAGCCCTTGTTATGTAGTTCTCTACTGACCCGTTAAGACAAAAAATAAAGCTACAATTATTATTAAACGATATAATTTGTATTTCTGAATATTAAATATATTAATAAATGATATTTAGTTTCCGTTTTGCTTCAAAATAACATAATTTTGTAAACAATCCCATCTAAACTTTTGCTGATTTGTCAACACTAATTGTACAATTAAGACAGACCCCACTCAGAAAGTAATCAACCTTTTCAATTACTGATTGGTTTATTTTAGTTGTAAATTTAATAAAGGGCTCTGTAACTATACTAAATAAATTCAAAATAGTTAGGGCTGTTTATGCCGCAATGAGAACAATGGACTGTAAATAACACTACCGTTAGCCCAAAAAATTAAACATATCCCTTCGTCATTTCCTGTATCATATAGTTCATATAATGGGAAGGTATCAGAATTATTATTCATTATTTTTAATACAGATCTCGCCATCAGTGACGCCCATTCACTATCCAAAGTTATGCACCACTTCAATGTAACGCGTATTCAAATAGAACTGCAGCAGACTTAAGTTATTTTTATAATAATTACAAAATGGTGGTAGTATAAATCTTTTGTTCAAAATTTTAAACAATTTTGCAATTCAATGACTAACAATTTGGTTATTTAGTACACAATGGTAAAAGCCGCAGGAAAAGCAAGTTTTATACGTTTGAAAAGCCGAATTTAAGATGTATTTATGTAATCAGGATGGAGATAAAGCAAAGGAAGACTTTCATTAAGTGTAAATTAATTTTTCATGGTGAAATAAGAAAATTTGAAATTGTTCTTACTTTGTTCAAAAAAGCTGACCAAACGTCAGTTCAATCAACCTATGACTACGTTCTAGATGCATCTATGTAGTTGCGAAACTGTAACATAATGATGAATCTTTAGTTTAGTAGTGAAGTTCCAGGTAAAGGGTATAAACTAGTCCTTCAGCTTTTTTTACCTCGGTAACGCGTCATTGAAATCTAAGAGTCTGAAAATGTTCGCTTTGATTTGTAATTAGATGATTAATAAGCATGCTTTTTTTATTATAAACGAACATTCCTTGAACCAGCATATAAAAAAGTCTATATACTCGTATAAAAAAACGTTCTTCAAATTCTAAGACGAAATTTCGGAATTTTTTCAACGTATGTGTTTGTTATGTTCGATTCAATGTTTTAAAATTGATAATTTTAAAACATTGAATCGAACATTACAAAATTTTAATCACTCGATACTTATAACACCCACACTTATAGTAAATTCCTGAATACTAAATAACAAAAATTAGACTCTGTTAAAAGATAATCGATGTATTTTTTTGTTGTCGGGCATTTTTTATTTTCACTCGGGGCTACGAGAGGTTTGAACGCCAACGCATAAGGCAGTTCGTCTATAACAGTTTTTATCTCGTGGATCAATTATACAATAATGATGTCTTCAAGCGTTTGAAATATAACTAAAGGTTAGCGATAATAATCGTTAAAGCATCACAAAGATTTATAGTCGTCAAATATTTTATCTTACCTATAGTTTTTGGGGATAAGAGTTTTGGTACGAAGAATCCTTTGTTTTTGTACAATTTTGCCTATTTAGACAAATTGGTAACTAAAGTCAATTTAGGGCTGATTTTTTAATGCTTAGATAACTTTTCCATTAGAATAGATTTGAGAATTTGACATAATTTCCATGGTCTATGGAAACTCTTGTCATGCCTCAAAGTTATTCTCCAGATAATAGCTAACTGACGATTGAAAAATCAGCCCTTTATTAAAAAATATTTGATACAAGTAATTAAGTTATATCTACGTATAAAATATTCATCAAAAACATTTTTTATTAAAAAAAATATTGGTATTTGAAAATAATAAAAGTTTTCATTTTTATTTTCCAATATAGTTTTTATTTTAAATCTTTGCGATGTCCTTTACAAATCTTTCTTAAATACTTTATTCCTGTCAGTTTACTAGTTGTTATATAGATATTATTAAAATTTTGAACCTTTAATTTAGTCCGTACAATGATGGATAAACGTTTCATGTTTACATCACCGTTTTTATGAATATGATAGATAGGAACTTCAGATTTAGTCGAACATTATAAAAATGTTTCTTTTTGTAGAGATATCTGCCTTGCCTCGCATTCGTTTTTCTGTTTTAGTTCTTAATAGGTACTTACTTAAAAATATGTAAAAGTGGTGATACTGATAAAATTCCTTACAGATTAATGAAGCTATTAGTTAAATGTTTTTTTTTTTTTAAGATTGCTTACATTAAGTTTTAGGTTTATTATAAATATTTAAAATGTTGTTTGTAAAAGATTATTTTCTGTGCGAATTGATTTCATATGTATATCCCACGTTTATGTTTATGTTTAAAATTGTGGATCTATAATAATACGAAGTCGTCATTTTTTTAAATGGGAAAAACCTAATAATTATGTTTTGCATTACTAGCACAAAATTAAATATGCTAATTAAAAATAATTAGGTCGGCGGAGGCTCAGGCAAAGGCGATAATCGCTTGCACATTGTTCGGTATTTTGTAGGCGCTCCACATACCAAGGGGCAACACTGCGGGGATTCAGGTGCGAACCATGACTCTGAACCATATGCCTTCTAACTGACAAATAAATGACATAACATTTTTATAATATTTAAAATTTCGTGAGCATTAAACGTTAAAGTTAGGTGAGTTAAATATGTAAACCAAAGAAATTGAAACTTTTTAGCATTTTTGTCAGGTCAGATTCTCGATGAATGACGCTACAAAAATGTTCTTAGCTAAATTGAAATTATGTTAAAGTGTACATTCCCTGTAACAAATAAATAAATGTGACTAGTTACTGCCTACAAAACATCCATTATGGGTTAAATTATACGCAGCAGTCCAAACAATTTCTAATATTTAACATGCAAGTTTCGAATGAGTCTAATTTCAAAATCCCTTCAATCTAAACCTAATATCCAATTATATTCGACCAGGGGTCAAGTGTCACATGGAACAAGTGCCCTAGACCAACTCTCACTGGTCCTACTCCGAAGAACGAGGTCTGAAACTTCGGACCGAAACTACGGTTGTGGACCTCTTACACAATATGATATATGTAGTGGGTTCTATTTATAGACAAATTAGTACCACGTATTAAGTGATAGTAATTGAAACTAGAAACTTTCTCTAGAGCCCCAGAGTAGCCGTAACAGTTCTTTCACACGGAAACCCATGGCGGGAATACGGAAAAAAATCTTTTTTTGTGTAACTAATAATAATGTGCCCGTCTCTTGTATATGGGGTACGCGTTGAGCGGGGACTATTACTAAAACTCTACAAGGCCTTCAATAATAAGTTCCAAAAGCTCAAACTTTCATAAAAAAGTTCAAAGTACACCCCATGTCACACCTTGGGTCACATCACACCACGTCATTCTAGGCCTCAGTAGGCTGAGTCAACAGTCAAGAGTGCTGCACAAATATTAACTTGTCAACAGTGACCGTGAATAAGAATTAAATTGTACTTTATTTACATATTAATAAGAGCTGCCTAATGTAGGTGTCAATTTAGGGTCCCGTGAAATGGGTTAAATATGTCTTTGATGAAATTTTTGCAGAGGTTAAATTTAAAAAAATACTTTTTCATTAGTTAAAATTTGGATTTTGTAGTTTTAAGTCATTTAAGTGCAACACACGCATGTCTACTTTAAATGTTATTAAGTAATTCAGTAATGTTACTACCACATTGACTAGATGTAAATGACGTTGTTAAAAACTCATGAAGCGTAGCCGTGTTCAACATTTTAATTAGTTTTTGTTGCGAATATTTCCCATCGACTTATGTTTCTTTTCCAACCATTGGATCGCAACATAAACATATTTATTCAAGCTTTAGTTAACTAAATATATTTTGCTTGAATCAAAAAAAACATACTCTATTTAGCTAATCAAAAATCAAACTGAAGTTTTATTGCCATTTAGGGGCCAACGGCTGTAAAGACACTCGTTTTCATCTTCAATTAACAGCCTCATCTAAAGCAGTATCTATTTTAAAATTCGATACAATACAATACGGAACCTCGATACCGAACTCGTTCACGTTTGCCTTTTCTTCACTTCTCTTGTACGATATTTCAAAGAGCTATTGAAGGATCGATCTCCCACGCTCGTTCACACAATCATAGCATGCCGATGTGCCCAGGCGCATTTATGTACAAAGGTAAACAAAGTTACAATTACAACGCGAAAATCAATCTTATATAAAGGTAATAACAGTTATTTTGAAGGTATAAATTTGCAACTTGAAGTGCATTTAAAGGTACTAAGACAAATATGATCGTAGAAATGTCTAGGTCTTTAGAATTGACTGGTTTTCGTAGGATGTTAGTTCTGGTCTAGAGTTTTAATTGACTTTTTATGGCGTATTTGAAGTTGATTTCTTGGAATGTTTAGACAGTAGGGTTTTGTTCTACTTTTTAAACTTAATTGGATATTGATCGGGTGAAACTTTGGCTGTTTCAAAAATTGTGATAAAAATATTAACAATCGTCCGTAAAAATGCGAACTTAACGGCTCTATGAAGCCGTATATCAATTAAAGCTGTTTTTTTTATGACAGCGAACTGCGGCGTGTAGATACAAACTACGGTAAAGCTTTCATTACACATAGGTAATCATCGCACGAAGACTTAGGAGAAGAGCTTATATCACATAAACCACGGGGTCAAAGAAATAAAGCAGTGTTTCATTTTAATAATACAATATGAAACGAGACAAAGTTCATGGATAAATTGTATTATAATAAGCATCAACAAATGACTACTGTTTAAGGTCATATTTAAAGCATCCTTCTATAGTAAAATCAAACCCGTTTTCAACTACAACAAATTATATTTCAACCCCTCAACATGTAAATTTAAATCCTGAAAGACTATCTAAAATAGCACTAAATCATAGATAAATTAGGCAGATATTACAGTATTATACCGTCCCTTGAGACTGTTTATTCACGATTGCCATTTTATGCATTTCATACCGAAAATGTGCCGAAATGTATTTCGATTAGGCTAAGGGGATATAAAGAAACACAAAAGGCTCTCAAAGGTAGGGGAGAGTAACTAAAGGGCCGGACTAAATGGCAGTTCATACACACCCCGGCTGCGTAGTCCACCGGAAGTGTGCCCTACGAAAATGTTTGCGGTTTTATTATCTGCCATAATATTTGTTATGTGGCTATCTGTTTACAAATATGTTTGATAGAACAAACGTTGTGTTATGATAATTTGTCGTTTGTACAGAAAATGCGGTAGAAGGGGAATTATAATTTTAGAGACTATTTTAGTAATACAATAGGATGCAATCATGGAAACTGGTTTAAATAAAACACTTTTTACCGGATATTATCGCGTATATTTTAGTTAATTTTAAAATTATTTCGACGATAGTCTATCGTGACCACGGCAACTGCAAAGATGCCGAAACGTCGAAATAATTTTAAAATTAACTAAAATATACGCGATAATATCCGGTAAAAAGTGTTTTATTTAAAGTATGTATCGTGAAAACTTAAGAAAAGATGGAAACTGGTTGAATACATAACAAATGCACTGATATTCGTGCAAAGCCTTTTGCGTATTTCTATAGAGAATTAAAAAGCACTCGGTTTGAAAGCTTTAAAAGGAAATAATAATATAAATAATAACAATTAACCGAACAAAAATGACTATTTACCCAAGTTCGATGCGTCAATGGTGTTTAAAAGTCACAAACTTAAATTATGACATTACACGATAAATCCAATAACTCAGTAGGTTAGGTAACATGTAATAATTCCGTCAGCCGCCTGAATGCACACTTTAATAATGCAAGAACACAATATAATATTGTTAGTTACCTATATTATGTGTTATATAGAGACAACGGTTGTATTTATCCTCTACATACAAATCCGAGGATAATATTTTAGTCAATTTATGACCTGTAATCCGATCGGTATCATGTTTGTTTAATATATGTATCTATTAAGCGAATTGCCAATTGTATGTAAACCGATATTGAATATTATTTCGGGAAAAATTATCTTTCATTATCAGTTTCTAAATAGTTATTGTACTCGTATATAGACGATTTATTAAGGCAGAATTAATTTAAAACATATAAGGTATTCAAACCTTGATTAATTAGGAAGCATTAGTTGGATAGGTACCTATATCGCGTATAGGGCTACCACTCTGCAGTACCAATAACTTGCATGACATGTAAATGAATAGGTAGGTGTAATTATTGCAGGTTTTTTTTATTTTTCATAGCCAGCAAACGAGCACGTTTTCCAACTGAAGGTAAGTGGCATCCGTATCCATGGACATAATTGGTTCATTTACCAATATTGAATGTGATGTTTATATCTAGTGATGCGTTGCCGCCTGCATTCTTCAGTTGGTACTGCCATTGCTGCAGTAATTTGACTGGCTGCTATTTCCTACCCGAATCACAATCACATTTTTTATTATGGCAGCTAATATAGGAAGGTGACGAGATCTTAAAGTAAAAAAAAAACTATAAAACAATTTTTCTTTTATATATACTCGTTACTATAGTTAGCAATAACAATAACGTTTGATTATAATTATAAGGAACTAACCCCAGAAAAATTTTTTTTGGTTTTTAACTAAAGGTTGGAATCGCGAGGGTAAGTATTGTGGCACTTAATTTTTTCATAAAAAATGCTTATCACATCCTTTTCAATATTGGTTTACATATCAAAAATAGAAATGTTGCATTAGTTACTTAGAAACGATAGAGAGTCTTTCTTATCATCAGCAAATGCAGCTATTTACATAAACTTTAGTGAATTTTACTCCGAAAAAACATCTACCGATATGGAAATCGGTTTAGTTCGTGCTGTGATAACAGATAAAATGTATTTATAGTTAAATATTGATTTCCCTTTCGATATGTCACGTAAAGATAGCGACGTAGTTATTATTTTTAATTTATGTTTAGTATACAAGATGATACACTTGATACGTTCCAAAAGTAATGTATCAAATTGATAAAAATCTCCAGCCGTGTATTCGGTAGCGACCGACCGACCAAAATGGCTGCCAATTATCAGATATTTTCGTACTTTTCCGTACAGAATTTTGATTCAAATTTCGTGATCTAGTATGAATGGGAAGTTTCACAGAAAAGTTAACACTTTTAATTAACACCGCACTAATTAGAATTTTCGCTGAACATGGCAAAAGCTGCGAAATTTACCTAAAATTGATCGGCACATTTTCGCACCCTACTTTCATCGGTATAAATTTTAGGCCAGCTCAATTATTATTATTAGTACAGAAGTCGAACAAAATTTGTGATCGTAGTGTTTCTTATGTTAGTATCGATATTTTCCAAATAAAGTATTATTATATTTTGCATTGTACAATTAAATTTTTTTTTATGACAGTCAGTAAACTATCCGTAATTTAAAATTGTCGTATAATTGACGGTCTAGAGAGGAGCCTGACATCCACGCCGCAGGGAAACCTAATGTAATGAAACAGAATAAACATACATATACACAAACAAGCCTGACCCGAGAACAAACATCTGTGTTCATCACACAAATGAATACCTCGGCCAGGCTCGAACCTGGGACCTTCGGTGTATGAGGCAGGGCTACATACCACTACACCACCCGGTCGTCTAATTACTTGAGAGGTATTTTTAAGATAAGATAAGATAAAATCTTTATTTGTCAATATATGGTACAGTTAGGTCTTAAATATAAATTAATTCCATCATATACTTGGATTATTCAGCGTGCAAAATTATAAAATTGGAAATATATATCTAAATCATTAAAGCAATCGAATTAATTAATATTACATAAATAACATTGACAGTTAAATTATAATCAAATTAAATAAGTTATGTCGCAAGGTAAAACGAATAAAAATAACAAACAACAGTAAATATGTCCAAGTTAAAGTTAAAAGATGTCAACGCATATCAAAAATATAAAAATGTCAAAAGTAAACAATAATTAAAATTAAGTCAAATTTTCAATTAAATAAATATTCAGCCAGCAACTTACAATTCATATTGTGTCCTTTAAATAAAGATTTATGTCACAGTACATTTTGTCTAATAGTAAATTACATAATGCTGTTTTAAATTTTTTTTCAGGAAGATCTGTATATGTCCTAGGTAATGTATTTATACAGTCTGACAGCCATACAGTGCACATTTCTACTATATACAGTCAGCTTTTGGTGTGGTACATATATGTAGTTTATGTTTGTCTCTACCACGCCGTCCAATCACTCCTCATTTTTCTCAAATAAATATTTATTCCGATTGACGAAACAACATACTTCATATATGTATAGTGACGGAAATGGCAATATTTTTAGTTTCGCGAATAACGATTTACAGCTGTCTATTAAATCTGCCCTACAAATGGCCCGTATACATTTTTTTGTAGAATAATTACTCTGTCGGCCTCAACCGAGTTTCCCCATAAAATTAAGCCATATCTGGTGACGGACGAAATATACCCGTGATAGGCAAGAAGTGCCGCCTGAAATGATACTACTCGCACTATTTGCCTTAGAACGTAAATAAATCTATCGATTCTCATACAAACGTTATTGACATGTTCTTTCCAATTTAAGTGTTGGTCAATTGTAACGCTTAAAAATTTCGTAAATTCTACAATGTCCAGGCGAATGTCATTATATTTTATGTCATGTTTATTAAACTTAAATGATAAGTTTGGAATTGAATTAATTTAGTCTTGTCAATATTTATTAATAGATCATTAATGTCTAACCATGCAGTAATGTCACGCAATGTTTTATTGATTTCTATCTCAGCGTCATTAATTTTTTTGTCATAATTTATAGTTATAGTTGTATCATCCGCAAATAATATACAACTATGATCGATATGGTTTCTACTACTAATCGAGTGTTTTTCAGATCCATAATTATTTTAATTATGTCTTTTTCAGTTACACGCGTCAAGAATATTGAATTCAAATTATTTTTAACTGTTTGCCCAAATTTGTAATTTTTTTTCTTTCTTGTAGAGTTTATCTTATCAAAATTAATAAAATGTTCATTAAATTACACACAAATGTCTGTAGGGTCTGTATAAAAATTACCGTAATATGTAATTTTTTTAATTGATTTTGCGTGACTATTAGTTCCTGAAGTATTTTTTATTAATGTCCAACAGGCTTTACATTAATTTTTTGCATTACTCAAATATTTACCATTCTCTGATTTTTGTGCGCTGTCAAAACATTTTTTAAATATTTTGTTGTATGTTGTGTATTTGTTCTTATTTAATAGCTTATTGTTACTACACAGACGGTATTTTAAATATAATCTTCGTTTCGTGATACATGATTTTTTAAGTTCTTTAGAAATTAAAACCTTTCTTATAGGTTGATTATTTATTTTTACTTTAAATACAGTATCAAAATACATATGCATTTTGCTAGAGTTATTCCTATGGTTTGATAATTTTTATATATTTAGGTCACTGTTCCCCACAAAAATGAATGCAACCTTTTAATCGCTGGATATCTATTATTTATAAACAAGTTCATTCATAACCGTGCGTATTAACAGTGAAAAGGCTTTGTTTAAAATCAAAATATCAATATTTTATTTATACAGACCAGGGCTTAAAAAATATTAAAAGCAGAGTGTTTATTTAAGAAATATGCCTTTTGTCCATTATTATCGAATTTGTGACATCCATTGATTGGTAGATAAAAATAAACAACTGCAAACTTGTGTAGAAAATTGATAATTTTGCATAATTTTAATAAAAATTAATTGGTTTGTTTATCGATTCATAATAGTAATTCTGACTATGTATAAATGATTGTGATCTGAAAGAAGTGCTGGTAAAGAGTTACCAATGTAAACTTTTAGAGCGTCCGGAAAAAGGGCATACGGGTTCAGACCACGACCGACAAACGCTGTATGGAACATGAAAAAAAATCTAGACTCTTCAGTCTCTAGATAAGGGTCAGCTGCCAATTTTGTATTTAAAGACCTGTCTTTGGTGTGTGTCGCTTCCGATGAAGGCTAGCGGTAAAACTTTGCCACAGCCAACAAGGTGGTTTTTAGTGGGTAGGTGCCATTCTGGTGAGCCCCACATCACCCCCGCAGAGGTCGGTTGGTGCCTGCGCCGGTATGCATGGCGCATCTTCCACCTCCCTCCCGTGAGGGTGTTTCTTTCGGCAAAAAAAAAGAAAGTTGCACAGATTTGTGGTTTGAACCTCGTGCCTATTTTCCAAACGGTAAAAACCGTCTCCGGGTATAGCAACTACAAACAAATCCTTTGTTTTATTTGCCAAAAATAATACCTTTTATTGTTTCGAAAAAGCTATGATCTAAGGTTTTACAATGTGAAAAATAAAAACGCCACAGTTTTGTTCTTCGGCCACATTTTAATATAAAAATCGGTTTGGTTGTTTTTTAGTTTATTGATAAAAACAATGAACATACATAGAAACTGATCTTTCAGATTCAAAATAATATTTTAATATAAGTATTTAAATTTTGATTAAATATAATAGCACAAGCTCTTATACTGATATAGGAAAATATTTTCGATCGAAAGTTTTCCTATTATTGTGAAATATTCCACTAAATTGTTTAAGAAATTATCCTTTGTAAAAAAGGTTTCCGGGATTTTTCGATAATCGAACTTCTATATTCGTGATTGACAACAAATTTAACTTTGTTCACTATATCCGAAGGTTTCAAGAGAATATGTAAACGTGGATATTTAATATAAATAATGTAACATGTTTTTGTTATTCTCTTTTCGCCATAATAGATTCTGGTTCAATCAAAAACAACTTTATTGAATTGTACAAGTTCAGTTCATTTTAAGTTCATTTTTCAACGCTACTCGCAAAATTGGAATTCAATTGCGAGTATTTTTGACACTTATTTAAGAGGTAATGCGCTATTGAATAATACATCGTCTGTGATGAATGGAAAGTGCGATATGAAAATGTTGAAATTTTAAATTCTGGGCAGCACCAATTTACCGCTCGTATATGCCTGTGAAATTGCATATCCATTTATTTTTAATTCTCAATGGTAAATTAAAAACTTCGATGCTTTTTGTTCATTTAAATCTACGAAAACCAGGTCAATATTTATATATAAATTGGGAGTTTATTAAATGTGGAATAAAAAAGCAATCAAGTGGTATGTTATGATTTAAATCTTAGAAGAATGAATACATCGAGTCCGGCAACAATACAAACAAAAATCATCTATGGATAATCAAGATGTTTCGTATCAGACTCAGGGCAAGCTGAGAAAGAACGAGGAATTCGCCTCTATTAATTTTTTTGAATGGAAGCAACTTCACGGCTTATTATTTTTTCGGTGGCTCCACGAACCCCCGCTGCGGTGTTGTCGAATTGGTATTAAAAACAAATATTGACTCTGCTTCGGCGTCTGCAGTGGGAACGGTGCGTGTGCCGCGCGGTCTCGGTTCTATGCGACTGGGTACGTTGAGCAAAGGATGTAGCCATATCTACTAGTCTGACGTAAGAATTACTTGGTTGCTCATTTTCTTACTGGAACTCCTTCCTGAAGGATACTCGCATTTACATTTAGTCTTTTCTTGCTTACTTTTAAAAAGCAATTAGAAACATGGTTAAAAGTTAGTCACGGATCAAAAGTTCAATAAATTTTATTGCAAATTAGCCGAGTAAAAATAATACGTATAATTTTAACCCATTCATCATATTGAAACGACTAATTATTATAATAGTTATTAAATTGCGAGCTCCTCCAAATTTGGCAACACCAATAAATCAGCTATTTAAAAACCACATAATTGACGCGTTTAAGGTTGTATATCATGCGCTTGAGTAAATCTCTCCATCCCGCTAAACCGTATCATTAGACGACCCACACAAATCTCCGTCGATATCAATACATAATTCATACGCGCCCTATCATTGCCCTATTAGGGCCGTCCCTGTACTTTACCCAAATCCCGGGCCCTAGTAATTACCTCTCAAACGTTCCAAAATTTCGCTCCGAAGGGTTTGTTTAGGCTTTAGGCAAACTAGGCAATTATCACGCCGCCCTCGGACGGTTCCCACGGGATGGTCAAATTGTTAGCATACATACAAACGTATCGAACCTTGCGGCCATTTAACTGTTTCGTTTTGAAGCATTAGGGAAGGATATCTTCCTGCGGTCGAAGCCTTAGTGCGCTTCCTTGGTATTGAATCTTACCGGAGTGCATTGCACGCTCGCCTTCTGCAGTACGCTTTAAGTATAACATGCCGCGAGTAATGGATCACGATTTAAAGAAAGTAGGCGGGAGTATTGAGTTACAGTCTCAGGGTACAAGTTTTGTTTGTTCTGAGCACGGGATCGCGTGAGAACCTTCGAACTGCATGGGCGTGACATCGAGGGTTTTTTGTCATCTTTTTTCCTCTGTTGTAAGGCTAATGTCGTACTGAGTGGCTGTAACATTGCCGGACTCCGACGTGACCGTGACAATGCAACTTTGGGAATGTAATTGTAAACTTAAATTTGTTTCACACATGTTCATTTTATTGTTTTCGACGAAGCGAGGTAACAATGAAAGAGCATTATTCTTTAAAAAAATATGAAGACTGCAACATGTATTTTGAACGCATTTTCGAAGTTGCATTCTGGGTAATTCGCCACGGCGATTTCCAGGCATTTAGGCTTGGTGGTTTCTGCGGAATATTCGTTTTATCGAGCGTGTAGTAAAATTTTGAACATGATAATTTTGTGTGAGTAAATTTTGTGTGAGATGAGTCATTAAAATGTAATTTATTTGTATAGTTTATTGAATATGGGAACCGCGTAACCCGGTGCGGTAGAGTTGGCTTTCAATCATCGCTCGATTGAGGTTAAGATCGTTATGGCATTGTTGTTTAGAATACCGCTCTTGCATACAAATTGTTTTATTCGAAAGTGCGGTATTAGTACCGCCATAGTGAAATTGATTTCTATATGATTGTTTGGTTTAAAGACTTTAGTATTTAGAATAGTCGAAGCTAAAACGTAATACTTCAAATGATTTAATTAATTAGGCAAAAATATCTTTGTCTCATTTCCTCTATATTTTATGAGAGATATTTTACGCTTCTTCTAAGATTTAACAATGCGTTTACGAGGTTTTTACTATATTAAGAGTGACCAACTGCTGTGATCTGGCGATGAAGATGGCTTTAATAGGCATACAAGCTACGGGGTGTACGGTTTGATTGGACATGTCGTAAAATATCGAATATAAGTAAAATAATACTCATGTTTTTCTGGTTTTAATAAAATAATTGAGTTTCTATACATATTTTTGGTTGATAAAAAAAACTGGTATGTTTTTACTCAATTTGAATGGGTAACACGGAACCTATGTTTAAAAAATTTGGACAGGTAAACGGCTGGTAGTTACTAAAATAACCTGTAACTCGGACGAACGCGACCAAAAGTCATGTTTTGCGAAATTAAATTTCCATGCCCCTTACTCCATTTATGGGCAATATTTCAATTCAGGACTCAGGCTACTTCAGTATTGTTTTCCACGCGCACTATTGAATAAAACATGGAGGTTCCGTGTTTGCGACCGGTGCATTTTTTACATATTTCCCAAACCGATCGTCCAATTGGTCGAATTTACATTTTTATTGTCTTATCCGAATGTATTTTTGTTATTAAGTTCAATAAAATCATGTCGCTCGGATGTTTGTGACGTGTTTTAATGCTAGCTTTATTTTAGTTTGTTGTTTGTTTTGGGATTAACGATGTTAATGAAATCAGTGCCGAATGTTTCGGGCTGCCTGTTATAAGATAGACAAGTAAAAACGAGGGTACTTCTAAATTATCAACGTTGGTTTGAAAACGTCTTTTGTTTTGTCTGAGAGAACGTAAACAAAACCGTTTTGTTATTATTCAGTGATAGATAACTCACCTGTGTTTATTGTATTTATATCTCTATCTATCCCTTAGGAATGTAGCCATAAAGACAATACAAGATGGATTCTTGAATCACACATGGTGTTTATTTGGACTTTTACTATTATTTAGTAGAAGTGTCTTGCGTTCAACGATGTGTGGGTGCATACTGTAATCCGTCCTACTTTGTCCGCCATTAAAACTACGAATTAAGACTGTTTTGGGAAAAGTGAGCAAGAGCTAGTGAAAATAAAAACCTACGCTACGATCAAACAAGTCAATGGACACGAATTTCACATACCCTCACGCGATCATTTGCTTATTAGCCGACAATGAAAATCTAAAAAAAATCGCCATAATTTACCTCTTCATCCAAAGCTCTTTAACAAGAACTCAAAACAAGCGTGGATAATTGATCACAAGATGTCGTTGTAAAATAATAAGAACTCGTTTGTCAAATGATGATCCTCCTTTCAACGACAGCTTAATAACACTTTCACCTAATTCCAAAGAGTTTCGTTATGCGCAGGTGATCATGACATTGTGGATTGTGTCAACTTTATCTCCCACGGTACTCGAACCTGCGACCTCCAGTTTCTTCGATGTTGTAACAGCATTTTGCCATTATACCATAAAGGTACAGTCACCATCATTCTTTGAATGAGGTTTTTTATGACTCGTTCTTAGAATGAAGATCGTTTGATTAAGTTTTTGTTCGCTCATGATTAGATTAATTTGTTAAATGTGAATAATAGGTTTCCTTTTTAACTTTAATAGCGACGATGTTTAAGATAAACTATGACTTTTGTTAGTTTTTTAGTAGGTGTTAAAGTCGTGGGTTTAGATCTGTGATTAGGTATTTAGTTAAGAAAAAAATGAAGACTCAGCTAAAACTATCAACAAATTCTTTTTTGCACTTCAAAACTAAAATGTTTGAATTCTTGGTAAGAACTGCCACGATTTTACTAACTCAACACAATTTAAAACGTGCTATTATTGTGTAATATTTTAGAACGGATTCTGAGTTTGACTGTACGTCAGTTATATTTACTATCAAATGATTTTGAGATGAGCCGACTTGCACAATCTTTTAAGCGTTGTTTTAATAATGGAGGTTTGTGCTGTCGAAAATTAATAGCTCATAAGTACGTAACCCTATTCATTTAGATCGACAGCATAATTTAAAAGCTGTTTTTATTTAGTGGAAGTTTGCAAACTATTAACTTGTGTAATGATATTATGGTAAATGAAAAGCTTATTTAAATGAATGTTGGTAGTTTGGGAGTGTGGGAATATTAATACTTTCGACCTACCGACAAAATATTGGGAGTTCACAGTTATTCTGTTATTATTTTGTATGGGTCTGGTTTCGTCAGATTGTCAAATCACAAATTAAGTACAATGCAATTTTGTTGTAGGAAAGTAATGTAAATTAACCGTTAATACTGATAATTTTGCAATTCATGAAGGCCTTATGGCGTAAGGGGGTGCTTCTTATACTTGAATTCTAACCACGAATCCTGAAGCATATATCTATGATTATCATATAATATAACAGGATAACATTTTTTTCGATCCAACCACGGGGCAATCCTGTCAGCCCTTTGGCCTATGCATGAAGTAATTTAGTTATTGCATTCTATTTTAATTCTTTTTCTTACCTTGTTTTTCTTTGTTGTATTTTTAATTTGTATATATTCTTGTTAGTCATTAATTAACATAATTTTTTTCTCTATTCATCTATTTTATGATCGTAAATTCAACCTATAAGTATCATCATAAATAGAAGGTATTTAGCTTTAGGCTAACGTATTTGTTGCTAGACAATTAAATTTTTACTATTTTATTTGTGATTTTTGACAGTAAAATTAATGTTGTGTTTTTCTTACATGTAAAAAAAATATATTATTCCCCACTAAATACCTGCCAATCTAAGTATTCTTCTTGAGAATAATAAATTCTCAATCTCAGAATTACTTGAGAGTAACGCACTGGGAATACCCTTGGCTTAATGAATGTGAGGTTCGGGATTCGAACTCCGGTAACTGTATTACAAGGGTAGAGTTACACCCTCCTGTGTACATAAAGCAGCCGTCACTTACCACGAAGAAAACTATTGCTCTTATAGTAACACTAGCATTTCGGCCTGGATTTGCTTGGTGAGCAAATAAATTGCTTCTTTTAACGAGACCTAGAATAATCATTATTGATATGATGAAAACTAGCCGGTTTGTACATTTAAAGTATTAGATAAAAGTAAAGGTGGTAACAGAATAAATATTTTTAATTCAACAGCCGCATAGCGACGGTGGAAGTAGCCCTGCCTCATACGTCAGAGGTCGCAGGTTTGAGTCCGGGCCTGGGCATTCAATTAAGATGCTTTGTCCTCTAATCGTGGTTGTTTACATTTATATACACCTATGTATGCCTATTCTAGGTACCCCCCAGTTCGCTGTATGGTCATTCATAATACAAGCTGTGCTTACTTTGGAGGAATACAGTTGGTGTGATTGTCTGTGGATTTATATCTTTAATTATTAACGATCAACACAATCCCTTGTGTTTAGAGTTACCTCGTACACCTAGCTTCCAAGTTCGAACCCTACTAGAAATAAACATTTGTGTTATTAATACACACGTTTACGAACCTTAATTCTTTCTATTCACGCAAACTCTAACCCATAACTTATGTTTCTTGAACCTAATCAAGGTTTTTCATGTGTACCATATTTTAAGCTTCAATAATAATTTGATGAATCTGCACATTGTTTTTGACTCGCTGAGAAGAAATACTCAAACGAAACCCTCACACATTTCAAAACTGACAACTAATGCAAAGAACTGTAAAGTCAGCGGATTGTTACACAGATCGGCATGCCATATTTATAAAACAAAATGCTGCGCATGACCAATAGCTTTTACTAAGCCATGTTGATATTATTTGGTGAGTAGACCTACTCGTGAATAGTATAAACTAATTTGTCCAAGATAGAAACGTATAACAAAGGTTTCTGATATACTTAGTTATAAAGTAAGGCCCCAAAGCTATGAGGCATGAAATGTGGGATATGGCCTTATTAGGTTATGCAAATGTGCTATTTTTATCACAGGTCATCATATATGTGCTATTAAAACGTATCACTTCGCAGTTTATTACTAATCAGTTGTGTAGGGAACCCAGATGTTGGTTCTCGGGACATCGTTATTTGTATTTATGTGTGTTTGTTTAAATTGGGTTCCCCAGTTTGCTGTATGGTCATTCATAACACAAGCTCTGCTTACTTCGAGGCCAAGCAGGTGGAGTGTTTGTCAGATCAGAGGGTGTATTATTATTATAAGTCTTGTAAGTGAAAACCGCCAGTAAATTGTATTAGGTAATAACGGCTATTACCCACTACCCGCTTTTTTTTATAAACCTTATTATATATCCGATACAGTATACACTACTTCTGGTTTCCTACAGCCTAACTGAAACACCCTGTTTAAGGTGAAAAGATTAGAAACTAAAATTATGATGTGAGCGTGCGGTCTCTTCAATCCATACTATCTAAGTATTATACAAAGACCTAGGTCGAAGTAAAATAACACTTAAAACTGATTTTTTTAAAATTTTAGTCATAAATCAAAACTTCTCCATCATTAACAAGCAATTACCATTACCAGTTTCATGTGGTGGCGGCATTTTGCGGGCCCATATAGCACGTAGGTACGGTACAAAATCACGAGACCACAGTACCTACTTAATGAAAACCATTATGGTCGCATGCGGAGATCATTCAATACACTTGGCGGCTTCCCACGAAGAAATGGAAAAAAATATGGTCAAGTGGCAGTTGGTAGTGAACGAGAGGTCTGAGAGAAACAGAAAGCCGAAGTTTTTTTAGTGTTATAGTAGATGTATCAGTGCTCTCATTTAAAAATGTTAAAAGTTTTATTGCGGTATGACTTTTTGATTACTACATTTGACCCCCTTTGAGGAGAATATGATAAATATTAGTCTGTGTGTTCTAGACAGTACATAAATTTACCTAAATTCGTCGAACGGTGATATCGAAAGGAAAACACACTTTTTTTACTTAACAAAATTATTTCGTATCGTAGCTTACATAATTATGTAACGTTTGTTGAAAATAATAATTTTAATTCTAGAAAAAGTCATAAAATAGGCCAATAATAGTCGGATTCAGCAAGCTTTTGAATTGTATGTGACCTGTTTAATTTATAAGGCTGCCCTTCATGCGCTAATATTTTAAGAGAAAATGAAACCACATACAGCGCGTATAGTTCGTGGTTGCAATAACGGAACCCTAAATTATAGCGTCAACCATACCGCAATATACGAAAACGGAAACCAAAACCCAAAAAAATCTTCGCATAGAAACTAGCGCCATTAATTACCTCAAAAAACGTATTTGTTATTTTTTCATTAAATTACGCTTGGAGCGTCTGTTCTTTAAATCTATTGTTAAAATGATTAATGGTCAGTAATGTTTGTCTCATTTACGTAGAAAATTAACTGTTACCCTGTCTGTTTGTACTTCGTACTGCGTATTTTTCCTGCGGCGATTTCTCCAAATGGGAAACATAATTGAAAATGGGGCTCTCTTTAGATTGATAGTAGATTGAATTCTGTTTTATTTTTAGGTATTTTCGGATAAAACGATATGTTAAAGCGGATATGCTTTTGTAAATTGATTTGCTATGAAATATTGATGTCTAATGGAAAAGGGTACGAGTGAGCATTTCGAATTGATAAAGGAGGAAGCGAGTTGTAGGCGAGTTGTAGGCTGGTTAAAAAAAAGAAAAAAAAAGAAAAGAAAAAAAAAGAAAGAAAAAAGAAAGGAAAAATATTATAAATATTGAAAAATTATGCTTATTACTTTTTTCAAATTTTATATATTTTAAGTAGTTTACATAAAACATGTAAAAATATTGCGGTTTTTTTTTTCTTTTATTTCGGTATCACAGCTGTATGACAAGTTTTAATAACAATGAAGTGTGTCAAATAATCAAAACAAACATGTACACAGATTTGAGTTATCTAGGATTTCATAATTTACTAATACACAATTACATATTTTTCGTACCTTTCCTTATACATAGCGTGGCAAACAAGTTTCACCGTCTCATGGTAAGCGGTAGTCCGAATAGCTAAAGTTCCGACAACCTAAAGTTTCCGCTGTTTGTTTTTTTTTTTTTCATTTCATATTTTCAAGTTTTTTAATACTTGAGATTGCCAAATGATGTGAAACTTTTGATTATGAGTTATTGATAACATATCTCTCTGTAGACAAACTTTCTTGTTGTTAACTTTGCAAAAACCTGGGCTCAGGTATATATGACTTAGTTTCTGTTTACTTTAGATTTCACCCTTTTGTTGCTTGAAAGTTTTGTTTGTTATAAATTGGTGGATTTATAACGTTTTATAGTTTTACGTACTTACATTGAAACATCCAATAAGTAATAGACAATTTTGTATTAATTATCCCAAGAATGTACTTGATTAAAGAAAAATGTCTCCTAAAAAGTCTAAGAGAAAAGAGCGCTTTGAAAAATTATTACCATTAGAATTTTTTCATTATGCCCAGTTAAAAAAAAACATTTTAAAACAAACGATACTGTGTATAAGCACGTATAGTATTATTTACATATTTACCAAATATGTAAATAATACTACAGATCGTACATAAATATGGCAATATCTTATTTATAAGAACTCGTATAAAAATATAATGGCATTACTATGTCACAAGGAAAATAACTCCAAAAACGTTTTTCAATTTTCTTATCAATTGAATTTGAATAACAGAGGCCATACTTTAGGTACACAGATAATCTTGATTCGGTAAAGGTCCGCCTAGCATGTATGCCATTGTGGTTAGTCTATTCATGTTAATGTTATACTCATTGAATTGTATGGAGATGAGTTAGGTTTTTTATCATTGTAAGTAGCGGTTTTTGTTGACAACTGGTAATAACTCAATCTTGGCATAATGTATTTTTTCGACAGTTGTACGTAGGTATATGGTAAGATAAATTGTGTCTAAGTTAGAAAGTCCACGTCGCAAGCTTTTATTTGGTTAAATGTGTGATATAGTACAAGTTCTGATCACATTAGAAAAAATTTAAAAATAGGAATAAAATTCAACGTCAGTTTAGGGAATAATAAGTAAAAGTGCACCAACTTAAGACTCTTCAATAGGATTTATTATTGCGAGCAATTTTGTGAATGTACCAAAAAATATGAATATTTTATCTTAAATTATTCACACTCCATCTTTTAACCATTGGCATGCTTTTAAAGGAGATATTAAATATATTTTCTTTCATTTCTTTCACAGATAATAATATTGTAATGAAACAGAGAGCCTGTTTCATGATTTTGAAGCATTAGTGGGTAATCTTATAAACAACATAAATACCTAACAATCTACAATCGAATTCCTAACAAAAATGTCAAAATATTGTTACGACACTTGTAAAGGTTATATAGTAAAGATAAGGTTAGGTCTTTCCAAACCGGTTTTAACGGACGAGAAAATATCCATATTGAGGCATTAAACGTTTTATTGAAGTCATATCAATATAATTTCCAATAAAAATTCATGAAACCAACCCACAAAGCTTTGACAATCATTATAAACCCATTAACTATTCCCATTGCTCCATTGGTTCATTCATTATCATTCCTGCGAATATTAAAAAACAGATTCCACCAAACCTAACCTCAAACTGAACCTCCACACCACGGTAATTGACACGGCCGTCACATGTGTTGGATCTGGCTTATCACCAGATCTTCACGCTGCAGAAGCGTCACGGTACGCTACGGCTGGTGCCTGTAGTTTCTAATTCCTCGTGAAAGGTAGAATGTTCTAGGTTGGGATGAATTTTGTAGAATGGAAAGGAGTGCTTTCGGCAACAGATGTTTGGGATGGACCGAAGCTGTGTACTAGTTTCTGAATTTTGTTTCGATCAAAAGAATAGGTATTTGGAAGTACTATGATATTGACTGATGACCTAAGCCTAGATAAAACTTCATGCGTATTCTTCTTATGATTTGAATCTGTTGATAAATAAAATGAGTCTCGATAGATATTCCAATAAGTGTACCTACGAGTTTAACCTTATCAAATTCTGATGATCGTTTCCATTTCGTTTATTATAGAAATAATATTTAATTTCCCAGTAAAGTTCAAAGAGTTTCAGTTTCAAATTACATAATTAACAAATTTGTAGAAGTACCTACTTGAGGTCACGGCGGTCTGTAAAATTATTTCCATATTAAAAAGTCTAAGAGAATCGATATAAACACCTGGTTTCTTTGAGCTATTTCTTATTATAAAAGCATAAGGATCCAATTTGCTATATTAATTCAAGCTTCAATTGTTTTTTACTGTAAATGCTATGAAGATGTCAATGGAAATTCTGAAATAGCTTTCACAGCCGTGGGGCGATGATAAATTAAAGGAAAAAGGAATATTACGACGTTGAAATATCAATTTGTATTTTGTGTTTCATCATATTTTCTTTGAATAAAATATATATATATATATATATATATATATATATATATATATATATATAGTTTTCATAAATGATTTATATTAAGAAATATGTTTAATAG
The DNA here is from genome assembly GCA_923062675.1 of Marasmarcha lunaedactyla. NCBI lineage: Eukaryota > Metazoa > Arthropoda > Insecta > Lepidoptera > Pterophoridae > Marasmarcha > Marasmarcha lunaedactyla. The sequence continues at coordinate 6,006,946 of OV281350.1, forward strand.
TGCGAACTATTTTATAATATAATGTCTTATATAGAGCTTTCTTGCTATAGGTAAAGGTGTTTTTTTTTGTTGGATTTTATGTTAACATGATAACTTTTTCTTTCCACAGACGCTGTACAAAGGTTCGTGGAGTTACCAACCTACACCGAGGTGAACCCGGGCGAGGATGCTCTACTCAAATGCCGGATATCCGACAAAAAAGGAATCTGCTCGTGGCAGAAGGATAACAAGGTATGTTGGAGGAAAATCAATTACTTTTTACAGTACTTTTTCTTGGATTGGTTGTAGTATCAAGTAAGCCTTTTGATTAAATAATGTTAACCTATGAACACATGATAAAATTGCGTATTGGATGTTAAACTCGAAGCAAAAGCCGAGGAAATATTCATTTAAATTTTGGTCTAATGTAATGCAAAAATTATCTTTACTATTTTGAAAGTTAAAACGCCTCTTTAAGAGATAAGCAAGTAAACTCCTAAACTAGTACATTGTAAAAACCTACTCTAGATAAGGACAGCATACACCTGTCACCAACTTACTCCACGCATGTAAATGCTCTCTTATCAAGCAACAGCGGTAAAATCGTAAATAGCTAACCACACCAGTACGAGCTACGCATGACAATAACTTTACTCATCAAGTACCCTATTCTTTGTCTGCTTCCTAGAATTTGACATGTGTCACTTGTCACTTGTCATCGTGACGTTTCTGTGCCAAACGAATGATTCATGAGGAGGGAAAGTTTCACTTCAGAAAATGAAATAAAATAATGAAAAGATTTCAATTTGTGTTAAATATAAAAGTTTTTGATTGAAATTCTGTAAGAGGCGAACGGGACATAGGGTCTGATATAACAATAACAAGTTGGTGTTTTTTGTGACGGGATGAGTTTGCCCTAAAATTCAAAGTTGTTGAATCGGCTACACTTACATGACTAGACAGTTACCGAATTAACCACGATAAAATGTGATATTAGATTGTGCAAATGTAAATATTTCAATTTAGCGTTAAACAAAGGCAAATACATTAACCTGTATATAAGTTTGACATGCTGCGCGATTAATAATTAATTTATAGTGCAGTGTAACATTTATTTGAATCTATGTGAATACTTTTGGAGATAATTTCTATAAAGTAACGCAGGCATGCGATAATTTTAGTGCGAACCTGTAGGGTTCTTTTTGTAAAATATAACTGACTTATTCTACGTAAGGCCCGGAATATAATTAAGGTTGCATTCAAATACAATAATAATAATTAATTAAATCCCTAGGCAAATACACTAACTGTATGACCTCAAAGAAAACAGAATTAACCCAAAGTAAGCAGAGCTTTTCTTATGGCTGTTAAAGCATGCATAATTGTAACACCCACCGTCTTGGTACTGTCAGATATTATCACAAACTTAGTATGAACTTTTCTGTCTTACTGAGACTTAAAATGCATTACTTTTAAGTTCCACGACTACATGATGCAACTTTTAAGCAAACTCTGCAATATAATGCGCAGTATGTGTGGAGTGGGAAAAATTTAAAAAGACTATTTAATAATTAACTTCCTTTTAGTGCCACTTTGAATACCAATAAAGCAAAACCAACAAAATAGATGAATAGTTTACAAAAATGGAAATTGTCTTAAAAACTTTGCTCCTTATATGGTTTCATACCTCGTTGCCGCGATAAAAACACCATTACTACAAAAATGTTCTGTTTTAGCAAAGAAAAATAACAATGCTTTTTGGTTTATTCTTTGAATTAAAATATTATGACGGGTAGAAAATTAGCTTGGAAAATGAGCAAGGTGAAATCATTACGAATCAGGGGTGTTCCCTTAGGGGTCACCCCTAGGTATTAGCGCATAATGACGAAATAATATGAAGGTCGGGGGAAATTTTGGCAAAATGCTAGTGATTAGTAACATTAATGCAATTATAGTAATTATAATTTAAAAGCTCGGTGCTGCATTGAATCTTGAGCAGGCCTCAGAAATGACGCTCTGAAAGTTGCAAAGCTGTTATTAGCTCGTAACTTAATAGCTTTTTGAGACCCTTTTATATTTTTCCTAGGGGTACTTTCATCCTAACATAAAAAATATAATGCTGTCTGAGCACTAAGGATAATATAAGAAATGGGAAAAATTATATAGCAAAGTTTTAAGGAAATAGGTGCCTAAAACATATCTGTAGTCACGTTATTCCGGTGTTGAAGATTTTCGATTTATTACTTTCAGATGAAGATTTTAAACGCGCGTTTTTAATTTGAGAAAATTCTGTTTGCAAAGTAAAGAAGATATTCTACTCCAACTTGTACTTCAACTGTACGGCTCAAAGCAAGCAGAGTTTGTGTTATGGATGTCCATTCAGTGAACTGAAGGAACCCAGAATGAGCAACCGCATGACCCGAGGAATAACATCAGTGTTCATCACATAAAATAATGCCCCGATCAGTGCTTGAACCTGGGACATCTGGCGCATGAAACAGGGCTTCTACCTTCTACGCCACTCGGCCGTTATATCAATACTTAAATATCAAATGATATTCTTATTTTAAAATTACTATCTGAATTTCATAGTCTATTTAAGCTCTTCATTTGCTTATTTCAAAGCTCCCCACCCATTCTAGCAAATCCTATAACATCAATCTGCAACATTTAACTCTAACCATCGTTTAGTACGTGACCTATGTTACTTAACATTCAGATAGCATCGCTAACCACGACTGCGGTGGAACTGGCCCTGTTATCAACCGATTAAACAAAAGTTAATGCAAAAGCTTAGTACGGGCTAATTTGCGTTTAACTAATTTCTCCGTAAAATGAGGTTGGGAAATTTTGCTTGATTACTTTCTTAGGTAGTTTTCCTTTGAAAAGTGTAATTTGTTTATATTCTCGTTTATGAGTTTTAGTTTAGAGGTGAAATGTTTCTGAGTTTAAACGGTGCATAAATGGAGGTTTCGATTATAAATATTTTATACTTTGTAAGATGTAAAAGTTCTATTTCAGCTTTTAGGATTTTTAAAGTGTGTGGTTCGTATTGATTCTGTCAATTTTCGAGCGAAATCTGTTTCACATTGGTCTCTACAAAAAAATGGTAAAATAATCTGCGCATTTAACAACGCCAGAACAGAGAGTAATTTAGTCTAAGATTAATTGTGGTATAATAATAAATCCCCAAACAAACACACCTACTGCATGGCCCCAAATTTACAGCAAACTGGGGGGGGGGACCCAGAATAAACATATTTGTATATACATGTATTTTATACATATATTACAAAATATAATATATAAAAATATTGTATTATTGTTATATAATAAATACAAACAACCATGACCCGAGAACAAACGAAATTATGTGTGATGAACACACAAATGAATGCCCTGGCCAGGACTCGAACCTAGGACCTCCGGCGTATAAGGCAGGACTACTAACCACTACGCCACTCGGTCGTCGAATGGTCTGGTCGGTATCGGTATGGTCACATTAGGTACTATTTTCCATCCGAAGATTCGGGCACTCGTATACGAAGGCTTCAAAGTCTACACAATCTATTTTTGTTTAAAAAAATAACTAGTTTCCTTTAAGTTTACTAGTTGTGCATTCTTCCTAACTAGTATTTTCTACGTGAGAGTAATTAAAGTCCCTCGGAGTCCTTTCTAGAGACTGCACAGAGTAAATCTAAATCAAGAGGTAGCAGTTTAACTACTAACTTACTTTAGTTTACAAGCAACGTTACGTACTAATGGGCTACTAAAATTGCGGATCGTGTTTGAAAAATTCTCTGCTTTAGTGACAAATTAAGATTCTTTAAACGATCTGAAAAGTCCGTTTCCGAATTTCTAAAGCTTTTTGGTATTAAAACGCTTATTTATTAAAACAGCGTCGTCGCGGTTCGATGTAGGTCTCCCCGGTCACTTTTTATTCAGAAATATTCAACGCTCTTTACATGGCTGAAAAGGCACTATGCAGTTAAAGTTAGCTTTTGTAGTAACACATTAATAAAATAAACTACATCGCGGTACTGGTTTAAAGTTGGTTTACGTATTATCATAGTCAAGTAACTAATCTGTTAACGTTTTAAATACATTTTTAATAACTAATGGTTTTTCAATGTGGTTTCTAACTAAGATAAACACACCATTTTAAAAATTGTTTAAATTAAACGTAACCTTAGTTTAACATTTCAGATTTTTTTATGTATTTTATTACGAGTATAAGTAAGAGTCCTAGACGTGTTTTTTTATATCTCCAGTCATTGAATTTGTAACTTCAAAATAGTATTTGAATAATTTAGTAAAAAAGAAAATAAGAAAATTTTGCAACGCTCAGACCTTGAATAGCTGTACACCTATTTAAGTTTTATGATTTTAACAAAAAGTCAAATCCGTAATAGCACCTTTTTTATAATTCAACTATGATTCGAATAAAACAGCAAAATAAATCTGAAATCGTTTGCAATTGACTTGTCAACCTGACAGGCGCTTATTATCGTGTATTATGAATTAAATTGAGGACGCTATCTATAATTTTACTCGTTATTGACATGGCAGATAAATAGGCATATAATTTCAAAGAGGCATACGTAGCTATTCAGTCATGTCTAATATGGTATGCGTTTGATGTTCGTAGCATATAGTTAATAATATGACCGGAATATTAAAATGTCTACGTTTATTTTTGGTCTGTAATAATTTATAAAGAAGAAATTTAATTTACAATTATTTTAGAGGAGATAGTTTTGACTACTTCTAGGGGGTAGTGTTAGTAGCAATCTCCTTGACAACAGCAAAATTTCGAGGTATTTTACTGTAACCATTGAAGAGAAAACGTTTTTTTTTATATTAATCTCTTCATATACCAACTCCGTAGTGTGGACCATAATTTATATCACACGCTTCGGTAACTTCAGCTATATTTGGCATATGGGCATACCATTTATTTATCTATATCTTTAAGAAAAATACGCACGTCATCTCGCAATTTCGTTGTAAATTACACCCGAACAATGGAAACTCATCTTAACAGATGTTACAAGGATATTCTTTTCCAAATGTAAAAACAGTAAGCGAATTTAGCCACCCCAAGGACGATATTTGGCTGTATTCCAATGTCTGGTCTCTCTCGTAAGTCCACACGGAGTGCAACAGTCGTAGAATTCCCTATCTTTTAGACAGAAAAACGAGTAAGATCCCTTTAAGTTTATAGGTTTAATCTTAATTCTATTCTGTTGCATTATATATTAGATACAAAAGAGATGTGAAAAATATTTAAGTAATTGTTAGATATTTCCTATACCTACATGTTTGCACAGATAGTTTTTAACGCCCATTCATAAAAAACCATTTCAAAATTGAACGTTTATTATCAAGTTCATTTTGTAATATTGAAGTAATCTAAAGTAGTTTTGCATCAAATTAAATAAGAAATAAAAAAGTTTTTTGTAAGAGTAAAATTTTTCTTCATTCAAATCCTACGGATCAGCTGCCAGCTTTATTTTTTAATTTTCGCTATATTATTTGAAAAGGTTGCTCAGAATTGTAGTCTGCGAAAATGGGATTTTTTCCAACGGTTAAAAAAAACACATTGTATATAAAAAGTATTTTTGTGATTCTTGTTTTAACAATAATAGAAAACAAAACAATAACCTAATCATTACATCTAAATTACCATCACAAGGAACTTAAACAAAACAGCATACAAGAAATACCACACGTAATCATACTGCACACTTAAGGCAGGCAATCAGAGGCATAATGTATCCATACAGATACATCGAGAATCCCACAGCCTGCGCGGGCGCATCGCAAATAGCTTTAGTTTGCGTCGATCGTGGTATTTGGAAAGGTTATGTTGCCTCGGGCTCTGTAGGCGCGAGTTCTCAGGACCTTCGTTTGAGATGTATAGGGACTAGAATTGAGTGGAGCGGGTTAAAATGAGGATCTGAATTTGGGTACTTTACTAAACCTTACTTGTTCGTACTAAACTACAGATTTTTACGGTGTATTGCGCTGTGAGCAAAAATATGAAACCAATTTTTTACGTGTTGAATTTAAATTAATTTTATGATTAGTTGGTAAAAGGTAGATTATTTTAGTTATGGTAAAAATTATAAATTATCTAGAAATTACGTCTAATTTAATAGTTGGTTCTACTTATTATGTAAGTGTAAATTTACCTTGTTAAAACAAAGTAGTAAATGTATAAATACGTTTGCAACTCCAGTCTCTATAGGTATAAGGGTTGTGCTAACTGTTACTTATTTTCACTTACATATTTAGTATCATAATTTTTATCATTATACAGTATCCGCATTAAAATGCCAATTCTTTCACCATCGCTACGAAAAACTTCATCTACCTCAGTCTCCAAACTCGCTCCTCTCCGCACTCTCATCCTCACTCATGCGCACTATAAACTCAGCTCGTGACTTGCCTCACGACAATCCGACGCGACCTGATGCGATGCTCCTTTGTTTCACCGCGCCGCGAAGATGCTCCGATATGCAGATTCTTTGTTATATGCCGATCTTCAGGAATCCAACCCTTTTTGTACGAGTAGATAAAATTGCTAGTTAATTTGAGTAGAAAAATAACTTTATGTTGTTGGTAAGAATGTAGATTTACTTTTTCTAGCTGTTTTGTAAAGATCCAGAACGTTCTGTGGTCCATTGCACGTTTAAAAGTGAGGGTAATAAATAGTTCCTTTAGAGTAGACACCGTGCCGCCGCCGTTCACAGAAAGGCACTAAATGTAGTTAAAGTACGCTAACCTTATCGCTAGTCGATTCAATTATAGATTACCGTGTCTAGTGTTTGCTTACTAAATATCTTAATTTAATAAAACGTAGATCTTTATCATTGGAGTACAAAATTAAGACGTAATATTTACTTTATAACGAGCTTTCCTTGACGGTAACTGCTTAATTTTAATACATACGTTTAATAGAAATTAAATATATAAATTATCTGAAAAATATGAATTAATCTTATGAATTAGATCACAACAAAGTTACTCATGTAAATATGCAGTTGACTCTTGTTCTAATATTATAAATATGACAGAAGAGGATAAACAAATTGTTGTGTGTTTTGTGTGAAAGTTATTTTTATGGAGAAGGGGAAAAGTATCATAAGGGCTGTGGCGTTTGCCTTCCTTCTCGTGAAAATGTAAATTAACGGTGGAAGTAAAAATGTTGACGTATAGCTCTAATGGATAATAATATAATTAAAACGTTGCTTTTGAACGATCCGGGATTACGTTTGTCTGGAAAAATAGACGCAGATAATTCAATTGAAATCTTTGAAACTCAAACCCAAAAACATTTTCACTAACTTTATACATTTCTAAATATTTCTGATAGTTACGTATAAATCTAACGAATTGTCCCGCAAAATCGGTCAAAACCGTCTCCTTGCTTCAATAGTCATAACACATTATCGCAAATTACATAGAAAACACCACGAATAAAATCTAAAATGATCCAGTTTCAAGTCCAGTGCGCTTATCGATGTCTCCGTAAGACCGTCTTTAAATTACACCGGTTAAATTACTAACATTTGATTTAGAAAGCAAATTGTCTATTACTCACTACATTTTTCAATTTCACTTGTTCCACCGTTACTTTACGCAAAATTATGAACATTTCCATACTGCACTCCAGACTGGGTATCATTAAAAAAATGATACGAATTTCAACCAAACCTCACAGGTAATAAATTCTATAACTGCTTGAACTGATGATAATGTTCATATGTGTGATATGGAGTGACAGCTACCATTTGGACTTGGCAAACGATTATAGCCTTTACGTCAATGGCTTTAATATCCATAATAGCGTATTTGAAAGCACTGGTGAGTACAAATTTTCATATCGCACTTGGTAAGTATGGGTACAGTCGGTCACGCCTTGTGGTCACGGCGGATCTCATTGTTTTGCTGTTAATTGCTTGGTTCAAGGCATACGCTCATGGCTTATCATAGTAATTGATATTTTAGGTGACTTTTTTGTAAGTGCACGATTTAATTTATTTCTAATAAACCTGGTAAAATGTTATTAATCCTTCAAATAACTATTGGTTCCGACGGTATAAACCCAATTTTTTCCTCATGAACGATTTTAGAAAAGATTTTTACGAATTATATGATTGCTTTTTCCTCTTAAACAAATCGGGTTTTCGGTGATAACAGGACGACATCTTATGATTTATAACAATTATTTATTTTCTTATTTTTTAGTAATAAAATGCATTAAAGTGAATTCATATATCAAAATAATAATTTATTTGAGCAAACCGCTCTGTATTTATCACTTGATGGCACGCAGAACCGTCACGATCTGACATTTCGGGCCCCACACGTCCGTCATGTGTTTTAGAGTTTTTATAAAAGTACGCGAAAACAAGTGCCGTGTGATATAATAATAGTGTTTTAAAAGTAAATAGTCTCACGTTACTTTTACTAGTTATTGCTATGAACTCCAGTTTTGTACAACGGTTAAGTAACAATGTGCAATACTTACCTTCAACAGGCATTCTCACATATTTTATACAATTGTGATTATTGCGTGCACAGACTTTTTTTATTTGAAGTTTAATTTTACGCCATATGCTTGGTTTTGTTTACCAAGTAGTTTACCTTGTGTTTATTTCTAATTAAGCCAAATTTATTTTGCAAACTGCAATTTTTAAGAAAGTACGTGTTGCGTAATAATATTTTTATGATTTCATTACAAATATCGACTTCAAGACCTTTCACTCGACTAGCGCAGTAATTAATTTTATAATTAGGCATTAAATACCTTATTTACAGAGAAGGTATCATTTTAGAAAGAGTTATCTCGAGTCAACGACCGCAGTTTACAATTTACTATTCCTATTCATTGCCAAAGGTAAACCAGCTACATTAACTATCTGCAGTAACGTATGTGACACAACCATGAATCACCCAAACTGTTATCACAATAAGCACCGTTACATCCTGTGCATCGCACCTGGTACGATAACCAGGTTTAGCCCAAAACTATCGACAAAGCAACGCATAGCAACGCTACAGCACTATTATCATTGTTTGTATACTTGTTATAAAATACGTTTAAATCACGAAAGTAGTGCTGTGTCGTGCTATGCGTGGGTCGTGACGCAAATAGTAAGGGTTTTTATGTGATGCGGCGAATTGTATAATTTATTTCATTGTAGTATACATTTACAGGGTAAAGGAGGTAATATGCAATAAAATAATATGAGTCCTCAATAACCACTGAAAATTCGCGACATTAACGTTTTTCATTTTTTATCGCTAACTTGTATATTCAACTACCACGGTACGATAAAATGTGCATTTGTAACTGCACTTTTGTTTAACTTCATTATATTTCATTGCTTTTATAATGAAATCCTTTTTTAAGCAAAATTTTTAATGTACTCTATCATAACGGCGTAATACATCAACACCCTATATATACCAAAATATATTCTGCAGAAACCAAGTTTAATATGAAAGCCTGAAACTTGGTCCATTTGCTAAAAGTTAACCGCTGCCTATTCAAGTGGTTGTATGGAGCTTTTGAAAGCGTTTTCGGAACTTCCCAATGTAGGAGCTTTATGGCGTACGTATAAACAAGTGGGTATGTAATGGTATTTTATATCGAAATCTCTCGGTGGTGATTGCTGCGATAAATAAGCTCAATTGGGAAGTTTTACTGCTGGTGTAAAGTTTGCCCTCCGAAACTTGTTAAGTTCTATTTGTAGAGTCAATGAGATTAGTGGTTTCAAATTAATATGAACGTTTGAATGACAAACTAACATTTATTAAATTGGAGGAATTCTAAATACGGCACTTTGATTTTAAATTTTAATCTACATAGGAGATATATCTTTAATATTTTATTCGCAAACGCATAAAAGCAGTTTAATTACAGTTTTATCCAGCTCGAAATTATTAGAATTGACCTACAATTGAATTAGAACAAAAGCAATGTTGCCATGAAGATACTATTTCTACAATACTATCAAGTTAGTAATACTTTCTACTTACTTACTACTATCGAGTAAGGGAGTGGCAACCTCTGGTGTCAGAGTTAACCAAGTTAGTCCGTTACACATGTCTGACGCAAGATTTATTAGAAGGGTACTCTTTAATGACAACAAAACCATAGCTTTCCGAGAATATTATAGTTTGTCTGCTCAAACAACATATAGGATTTTTTTTTTCAAATAACTTTTAGCTGCTTTCGTCCGAAGTCTGATGTAAACAATGCACTCGCATACTATGTTTGTCTACACACTATGTATATTTTATTAGAGCTTGGCTGTGGCACTTAATTAGCGCGCACAATAAGCTATCATGTGTGTGTTTCTTTCATGTCTACGTCAAATTGTATAACTTCTACCTCAAGTATTTTATATAAGATTTGTTTTATAAAATATCGAGAGGTTTTGTCCACCGGCTCTTTTTCCTTCCTGTCTATTCATAATAAATACCTTTCAAAGGGCGAAGTTAAGTTGAGTTTCCGCAATCTCGATGAAGATGAAGAAAAAGAAGACTTATGATGAAATCAAATATTTTGAATTTTGTCTATTCATTATGAAGGAAAACTCTATAGGTACAAGAATTTCATTAAATTACGGGTTAACTATTCTTTATTGTTAAAAAATTATTGGCTTCAATCTGTTTTCCTCATTACGTTCGCTTATTTAATATAATAACGATGCGTAAGGATTTTAGTGAAAAAAATATTAGGTATCTACAAAAATACTTATACCAAGACGAATGCAAAGTCATCAATTTAATTTTTCAACCTATCTGATACAACCTCCACGAACAATCCCTGAAATTCCATTTCATCGACATGCGACATCGGAAAAAGGAACAAAAATCCTAACCTTCGTTACGATCGATATCACCTATGACTTGCAGTATCGATACTCATCGAACTTTACCGACTTTTTGTATCGACATCGAGGCTCTATGCAAAATGACGGATGACTCAGCCCCTCCTTATCAGATAGTAATGACTAATGGAGGTAGGTATATGGGAACTAAATGACGAGGCTATTATTATCTTTAGTTTAATTGTAAAAATGAATTTGTGGTCCCTTTTAAAATATTGATTTGGGTCGAGGCATTGAAAAAATTATTTTTGATATTCGATATCAGATATCTTTTTGCCCTGGGTTTTTTCTTAGCTGGTTATATTTCATTTAAAAAATGTTTCTTTATTTTTTGAGTTAATTTTAAATAAAAAACCTACAACGTTCTTCTACAATAGATTTCTACAAAGTTCTGCTTTGCGATAATTAAAAAAAAAACCAATTAACCGACAAACTAGCGGGTCAAATTAAAATTTAATCAACAGAAACTCTACCAGAATTTGATTTATTACAACAAAACCTCTGTAACAATAAATAACTATTTCAAATAGCCCATTCGTCTCTTTCCTAATAAACTCACATAGAAATGCAAAAGAATCTTACGAACGTGATCAAGCTTTGGTAGGTATAAAGAAGATGCAGCGAACGCTTGAATTAAGAGTAGGATAAGGTACGAACGGTCCACAAACGCTTGGGGTTATTTAAAATTTCCTCTGAAGCGAGTCGGATACCATCTGCATAATCAATAAGAGTCTAGGCATTCGAACGACCGCTTGATTATTTTAATTTTGGAATTTATTTTTGCTGTTTGAAATTGCATTTTTATTGTTATTATTGACAGTTTTAGCTTGACTTATAGTCCTCAATTTTCATAATTGCACTTTGCCGGGTGCTGCTGCACCACGCTCACTTCGTTATACAATTTTTTTTTAAAAATAACTAATAAATCACATATTCCCTGCTTATGAACTATTCAAAGTGACCGCTATCCGGTTAGCTGGACAAATCCATTCAACCAAAAATGTTAGCTGTTTAGTTCAATGTCTAATTTAACCATATACATAACATTGAATCACTTATGCTTATTTTATTTAAGCCTTTTTACGGGAAAAACGGATGTAAATTATGATATCATATACCATTTTGAAGAAAAAAAAATTTCTTTATATTATCAGTCAAAAAGATTCAAGACGTATTCATACATAAAAGTCAAACTATTGTATAAGTATACGTAACTCTTAAAAGGCCTTCTACGGTGAGTGATCTACTTCTTAACGATTGTTTACTAGTTCCACAATATTTTCACCATCGGCATACAATCAATATCGGTCTGTCAATATTTCAGTCTTGGACACCGGTCGCTGATGTTTATTAATCAATCTATGGCCATCTCCAGCAATGCACCTTATGTTTCAATCATTTTGCAATTAGCTCCGCCGGACGAGACTTGGATACGTTCATAGCATTGTAGGTTTGTCCCCCTGAAATTGGAAACAATATCTTTCTTTATTAAGTCTTTTAAGAGACTTTGTAAGAGTAAAGTACAGCAATTCAGCCACATTGTAGAACTTTTACTTAATTATAACTGTAGACTTACAGCCGCTGTCAGATACGTCAATAGATTAGGTACTTAAGGCGCTATTGTTTAATTCAAAGTATATATTTGCGCCTTAAGTGACCATTAAACGTTTCCTAGTGCAACCGTTTTTATTTGTTTCATTCCAAGTTAAATATTGACCAATTACATATTGCAGTTACAGCTTTGTACCATACAGTTTTACGGCAAGATGCTGCCAACAGTTTTCTTCATAACTGTAGCATTAAAATCCAATATAAACAAATTAGTATTATTAAAATCGCAGCTGCCAACTCTTTTCCACGCCACGTTACCCCTCAACTTTTGATATTACCTTACCATTTACCAGTGCTCATAATCACATCGTTCAAGACTTAATCGGTATCCCTTTTATTTTAATCTCCCTTTCATTACTTCACATATAAAAGAGGGCCTGTTTGTCGGTTCTTGAGAACATTAGTGATGTAAATATGCGATAGTGATGCCCATCGATCCTTCACGATGAATGCGTCGTTGTTTGTCGATGAATGGGGGAGCCCTTTTAGATTTAACCATGTGAAACGTCCCGGAGAATAGATTATATGCTCTTACACGATTATTATGTATAATTAAAGGTCTTAGTGAATGGGTTTATGTCTGATTACTTGTGCATTGGACTCTTGAAGAATGGCTTGATATTCAGTGAAATCGGAAGCTGGTATTAAGATTCGGTAGCGTGCGCCTACACCTGCACGGCTTTCAGCATATTTGCGAACATTATAATAATGGACGTCAAATCGTGTTATGCGGTTGTATGCGTACTTCAAAAGGGTGGATTTTCATTGGAATTTGTGGTCTTTGATGGACCGCATTTTGTGAGCACATTAATTTGTATGGAATCAAGTCTTACAATAGTTAAAACTGACATTTAATATAATATTTTTTTAAGTGAAGTGTAGAGTAAGACATTTTCGTACGAAAGCTCCACATTGAATCCTGGAAGCTATCAAAGCTCTCTTGCTTTTTAAGTTCAGACCACTCTTAATTTTGAGTTTTTTAGATAAGCGATCAAAGAGTACTCGTTAGGTCAAATGGCAGGTGTGAATCAAATTCTGCTTACGTCAGTTCCAGTATTTCAAAAGAATTATGCAATTTTAAAACGTTCAAACTATGAAAGTAGAAAACTGAATTCTACGAAGATAAAGGTATTTGCAAACTTAAGTAAAACTTAAATCCAGTTCGGATTATCCTTAAAGTAGAAAAACAGAAATTTATATTGAAGTTAACTATAACTAAAAGTATTTTTTAGTTATTCAAGTCATTTCTATATTATTTCCAAGACACAACAAACATGGTAGCAAACACTCACTGTTGTAGCATAGCTCGCATGCCGATACAACTAAAAAACTAATAAATTCAAACCAGCGATGCTCGTACGCACAAGAATTCTTTAGCCGGTTGTCCTTGCGAATCGATTCAATAGCTTATTGTTGCCATAAGCCATGGACTAAATGGGGTATGGTTGTCAAAAAAACTACAATGTATTAAGTTGTAAACGGGCGATAAATAATTCAAAATGTTGTAAAATACTTTTGATGATTTTGCCTTCATTATGAAATGCAAACTTTTTAACTTCGAAACCTTCTTTGCGAAACATTACCTGCAAATGCTCTACAACTAATTAATTGTTCAAAAACAATTTTAATTGTTTGAAAGGATCTTTTCAAATTCAGGCTACAAAGAAGAGATTTCATAAGACTAATTATCAAACACGCTTTACTATAAAACAAAATTTTTTCACAAAAATATTTACTTTCAAACTCCGACCGTACTATTTGACAAAAGGTATCATGAATATAATCATAGCAAGTTATTTGTGTGGATGGGCGCAGGAATATCATGAACCGAGCCCATCCATTGTTAGATCAATAGTGGGTGGACGTAGGATTAAACTCTCGTATGATTTATGGGCTTTTTATGGCGTAGCACAGGTAGCCGGGCAACCGAGTTTTTTTTGTTTTTGGGATTATCGGCTTATAGGGTATTGCGCTGTAGTGTAATTTTGAAGGCAGTGAATAATGCTGTGGGTTTAGACGGGAGAAATATAAAGGGTTGTGTGAGAGGGTGTGAGATAAACAACGGTTTATTTTTTGTTTATAATTTATATGCCTGATCAGTTGTTTTCTGCAATCTGATTTTTCTTGTTTTTTTCGTTCGCCATTTGTTATTTATGGCGCAAAACGAGAAACTAAATTAACAGATCGTTTGTGATATCGTGATTGTAATAGATGATTCACAGTCACTACATCTGTAGACCCATCTAATTAAATAACGAAAAAACCCAATCAGCGCTAGGTATATCGGCTCAACCTATAAATTATAAAACAATATTTATGTTTCGTAATTGCTAGGACCAAATTGAACGTACAACGGACCAACAAATACAAACATTAATTAAAGTAATTTTCCGCCTATTCAAAATGTGTCTTCTTTCTTAGACCTATTAACCTCCAATCAAAGAATATCCACATATTTCACAAACCCATAAACGCAGCTACGCCCAAAATTCCATGAATAATTCTATAGTAATAAACAACTAAAATCAAAAGTTCAAACGTATTGCGAGTTTCCATTAGGTTGTAAAGACGCAACGATAACTGTTGGAACAATAATAATGGATGGATCCGCTAAAAGCGTTCTTTGCCGTGACTAATGCGAGCTTGAATCTTAACTAAAAATGCTTGTATTTTAGTAGTAGAAAATATTTATCTTTGACCGCCTTGAAAAGGGTAGAAACAAAAAATCTCTTAAGCGATTAAATTTTAACCTATACACAAAACTTACAGCATCTTCAAAGACTTTTATTTATAAAATGTACCAAAATCAGAAGTAGCATGTAGTTTAGGTATTAGATAGATATATATCATTAGATATAGATAGATAAAAATTTGATTTCATTTAACACACAAAATAGTACAATTAAAACTATAAAACACAAAATCTGAATACAAAGAATTATAATAACAATAAAAAACGTAAGAAATATTACAAATAAAAAACGATACACAAGAAAACTACATTTTACAACTTTTTTATGAAAATCCTGAAATCATTGGCATTAATAAAAAATATCGTAACCACCCTCAAATAATATACCGTGGAAACACACACCTCGAGTATCTAAGGCCGTGACCTCAATGGCTCTGCTAATTGTAATCCGATGATTCCCACACGATAGCCCATTATTTATCCAGTGTGAATGCAGCCTTAGATTTGCCGTATATCATACTACATCGCTGCACTAAGTTATGATACTTTAATGAGTTTTGATCGGAGTATGCAGAATGGTGGAGTTCAAGTCAGCTGCCAGCACGTCATTATGGAATAGAAAATATTGACGGGTTTACATTGTAAAATCCGTTATCCGTCAATTTTGCTGTAAAATAATCAAACATTAAAATTAGTTACCAAGATGTTAAGAGTAGGATTAATAAGGGCCCTGGGATAGACGTGTTACATGGTAACTTGATAGATTTTCATAATTTCCTGTAAATATATACAGTAATATGATACAACTTTAACTGTGAATGTTGCGGCCTGTAACATGAAGAATTAATTTTAAAGAGGTTGTTCTCTTGAAAGAGACCGATGATACTGAAGAGATACTGATCAGGTTGGTTTAAATAATTCGATTATTCAAAGTCAACATCTGCATGATGAATCGATTACTGTAAAGGAATATTACTCAAAATTAAATTACTTTAAAGGTATCTTATGTCATTCGATGGTTTAATAAGCGAAATTGTGATGGAATGGAGCTCTGAGCCTAAGGGACTGTGTTTCTGGATCTAATATAAATTTTCTTTCGATAAAATAATATTACTTATAATAGTCTACTATACTATACTTATAGCGAGTCTTATTCGCTGACGGAGAAATGGTAACAGTGGGAGTAGTCAGAGTATAATCATTTCCAATTACAAATAGATATACCTAATTGTCATGTCTTACTGCGATATTTTTTGTATAATATCTAACACCCAATTTATAACGATCCCTTTACAATAATTAATCACTTAGATACTTAAATACTAGATAGTTATTTTTCCAACATTTTCAAGACAAATTATAGGTCTTGCTATTAAACAAATATACCATGCATGCGCGTACAATTGCTACGTGAAAAATGAGCACCTTTTACCAATGGCCCCGACCTAACTAACTTACTAAGTAAGGTCACAAACAGGTTAAGTTTTGTATAAAATGTCAGATTGAAAGCTCCGTTACGTCAAAAAGCATCTTCATCGAATAAAATGAGATCTGACAGTAATTATCGCTTAGCTCCAGGGGGTCGATATGTTGATTTGTATAAAAATGATTAATCGACACATTTCGATGCAGCACGAATTAAGTATTTCATAGTATATATTTTTTTATTCAACTTCATTAAGAGTTTAGTGATTCTAATATTGATTGATTATTACCTTATGACATAAGCTGTAGTTGAGTTGATCGGTATAATGATACGTATCTTTGGGTGGTATCGAAATAACTTCGAACTCGTACGCCTCAAGTAGTTACATTGCTTACTAACCTTTGTACGAGCTTTCAGTTCTGTTTAAAGTCTTTGTTTATGATAAGCTATTCTGGTACTTATGGCAGTTCAGATATGTAGACATATCACACATTAATGTTTTAACCTGTAGTAGTGTACTGGCGACGACTATAGGTTGCTATTCCAAACCACGCTTAAAATTAGCAACGCACTTATAATCTATAAGAAGATCTTCAATAACAGTATAGTATTTCATTGTTTCATAGATTATAATGTTGTTTGGCCGACCTACCAGAACGGTTTTTTTGGCGTTGTCTCATTGTTTTTCAATTGCGTACCCATAAAATATTGACCACCTCCACAAAAAAATTTTCATTAGTATAACAGGGGATAATCTGGTCGCAGTGTGTTTTTTTTGCCATGACTATCAGAATTCCCTTTTGCCTTATTTCAAAGCTTATAAGCTCGATTTACATAAAGGATAGTATCGTTTTAACCATTAATATAAAGGTCACATCTGGTAAGGACGAATGAGGAAACCATCAATTTTCCATGTAAATGTCACAATAGACGTAAGCAAATAGTCAAGTGTTTCTTTTGTTAACTCTAGAAAAGGGCTCGCCCGTCATTGGCAGGGATCGTCCGGGACCTCAAACTTTTGATTGCTTATTGTTCACTGTCAAAACACTTCCTTCCGGAAATGTATTAATAATAAATGAAATTTTAAATGGTTTTTGGTTAACTAAAGTTAACTCTTGATAGGCAGTTTGCCGAATTGAAATATTCTAAATTTGTAAAAAGAAATCGTAAATCTATGATCGTAGGGTCCAAAACCACTATTGTTTTATAGTTTTTATTGTTAGTCCTTGAGAAAATCCAACGTAAACGGAGGTAGAAGGACAACAGTTGTGTGTAAATCCGTAAAACCATTCGAAAGAAAAATCTTGCATTTGCGCATTGACGTATTATTGCGTTCCCAAAAATTTACAAGACCTCCACATGACATAATGCTAATGACCACAAAGCATATTCACTGTTCCACTCTCTACTACAATTAATGACCTAAAGCTTCAGTAACTAACAGGTAATACGTAATTACCGCAGACTATTGAATTTCACCTCCAATTGTTAGGAATAATTACTAACGTCAGTCTTGTTATGTGTAGTGGTGTCTAGTTTGCACAGTTTCATCTAGCGATAGTTTAGTTTAAGAATTTGGATAAGAGAAAACAATTTATTTGTTTATCTAAAGCCTTTCATAATATTAAGCAAAAGTTACTTGCGAATGTTTGTGACTGTATTTTATGAGTAGCATATCTGTATTGACAGGGCGCGTTTCCTCCGTCTTACGCGAAATATAATATATCGAATAACATCTACAAAGCAGATGAACATATTGCAAGCCCATACATGTATAAAATCGACATAAGCGTAAGACTGAACGTTTCGAACGCTTATGTCAATTTCATACATTTGGCTTTTTTTTTAAGAAACAAATTCAAAATTTAACTGAAATTAACAATTATACAATAAAATAAAATTATGCTACAAATAAAAATAAACTTGAATCCATTGAAGGCAACGTAGCCAAAAGGCTGGCATATTCTATTCACTTTTCTATTCTATCGTTGAGATCTATTACTCGTATTAAAATATTCTTAACATCTAAGGTATAAGCAAACATTTTTCTACGCCAGATAATAAATTTATATAGGTAATACTAAATACTTAACTAATGGTTGAAACCTTACTATTAACTAGTGAAAGTAGCGACAATTTCTATCAGCCTACGTGATTTAAAAACCCACATCCTTTGAACAAGACGTGACAACTACGAGTTTCGAAAAGGTAGTACTTGGTGAATACTTTCAATATTAAATGGTCTTTAGCTCGATGGATACAACTTTTTATCAGCCGAAAGCTAATTTTAGCACGTTTTAGTTTCGATTCTTTTTGGAAGGTGGCGTTTTTTGTCGAAACGTTGGGTCGAGTTCGTGCTTAGAATAATTGATATCTAAGGAGGAAACTGGCGCTATCTTTATTGGAACATAAAAGCTATTTAATTTATAGGTACCTTCTATTTTGGAATTGAATTTAGGAATGTTTAATGTTTTTTGGAGTGCAAATTGTGTTGTATTTAAAATAGATGGACTATATAGTTGATCAGCGTCGTGTGCTGGACATAAATATAGGAAATGACTTGACAAATAATACTTGAGCTGCTATTGAAGAATTACTATTAACTAAATTCAGGGTTTATACGAGTTTATAATAAATAATTGATCTCCAGGCAAACACACCAACTGTATTGCCCCAAAGTAAGCAGAGCTCGTTTTATGAATTAACATACAACGAAATGGGGGAACTCAGAATAAACGTACATAAATAAATATTAACAAATATGACCCGAGAGAAACATCTACGTTCATCTCCGCGTATAAGGCAGCTACCCTCTAAGCCACTCGACCGTCATCGGGTTATACTAGTAATATACTAAATGCTATAAATATGCTCGTACGAGCACCTAATGCTATTAATATGTGACTTAAATTATCCGAGTTGAAATAAATGCCTTTCGCACTCCTAGCGTCACGAACTAAACGTTTCTATTGTTCAATTTGAAAGTGCCCACATGCGTAAGCCCTATAATTTGCTTTTCAATACAAATGTATGATACTCATGTTTTATTGTTATGTAAAATATTATCAAAGATGTATGGTAGGTGTTGATGGCAGATTATACGGCGGCCATGTTATTTATAATTTATTTTTGACTTAGCCTTGGGTCATGCACGTTTCTATGTGATTTACGTGTCGGTTGTCTAAGGGATTTATGATTCTTCATAGCCGGTATTAAAATAAGAAGAAAGCTTTAGGGATTATTATGAAAGTGTTTATAAAATATTTTTATTTGTTGTCAACGATTTGGTAAGGTGTTATTTTTTTGTTGTTTGAAAACTGGTTTTGATATCGATTTCAAGAACCGGTAACATATCTATGCGTGTACACATTCAATCGGGAAATAATGATTTTAGGAAGTTATGTTTAAAAGCTGTTTGAGTAATACTTACTTTATCGGCCTATAATAACTTAATGTATAACAATGTGATAACTTAAAGGCACATAAGTCTCCCTTCTATTCTATTATATCCCTATTCTATTATTTTCTGGTTGATATCCAAAAAAACCGTCATTAAATTTAATCATCACACAAAAAGACATCAGGCAGATGTTTCTTGTTAGAATAGAATGCCAATACTTAAGATTTCATTCATAGCTTTTATTCATACTTATAGGCCCGTTCTTATTTATTAATATATCGAAATATTGCTCTACTTATGTAAGAGACCTACTTACCAAGTAAAACTCTTCTTAGCTACACACATTTACGCTAAACTTAGTAATTCCACAATAATGCGAGCCCTAGTTAAAAGAGTAGGTATGTACATACCATGAGAGAGGCACCCTAGGGGTGAGCAGGGAAGGGTGGAAGGGTGCTCTGATCAAACGCATGTAGCATCCTGTGTTACATGTATGTTTAAAGTTGAGGAAATACGAGGATGATGGATCGACTTTGTATGTTTGCGTTTGAACAAGTTTTCATTTATGTAACAGGTAGATACCACGTTGAACATTATTGTAGTTATGTTCAAACTTATAGAATATATAAGCTTATCACTGTACTGTTGGTATATCAATCAACAGATGTCAAACCTGCGTTCGAATTTGCTGATAATTTTGCATAAGGTATTTGATAATGTAGAAGTCCCTGAATAGTATAAAATATTTTACTTAAATAGTGTAGTTATTATCTAAGGGTTAAGTCTATACTACCTTAGATGAAAAGAACTATCAATTTCAAACTCAGGCGTCGTACAGACCGTACTTTGCGAATTTACTTTTATAAGCTTTTGTTACAAAAAATAATACAATGTTAAAAATATTGACCAAAATTGAATAAGTAATTTGACAGTTTGGCAAATATTGCAGCCCAGTATTAGTAAAATTTGGTTAAATTCAATTCACCTACACCAAATATATTCAATAAATAAATAAATATTACGTCCCCAGGTTTTAAGAATTACACAAAATATATGAACATAGAAAAGAGAATAATCTATACAAATGCTTCCTTTAAAAAAAGTAAATTCCCAGCCAGTATCCAACGATGCATATCCAACACAATACTCTCAAATTTTATTATTAATAGCTATCGAGGTGTTGATCGAAGATTATAGGGGACATTATACAGCGACACCATATTTATGTTACTTTACAATAATATTTTTTGTACATGTCAAGGCGATTAGTTCAATTGTATGATGTATGTATTTTTGTTCGTTACAATGTCGTATTTGAAATTTATGTTCGTTTTAAATGGGAATGTGAGATGGTTAGGGACTGTATGAATCTGAAGAAATTAATACTCATTAGCTTTGTAAAGAGACGAAGTTTTAGAAGTTGTTATAAGGCAGTTCTTGGAAGCTGTTCTTGTGTTGCTGTCGTTGAAGCATAACTTTAAAAAAAAAATTTTTCCGCGTTTATAATTGAATAGAGTTTCTTTGCTATACTATTTAGAATTGATTATTGTTCTTCACATCGATACCAAAAACAAAATAAGAAAAAAAAACATTAGTTTTCAAGTCTAAGAAATCCTCTCCCAATCCCACTCATCAGCTACCTCGCACGTAGCTCCCACGCTTCATAAACCACGGCTTGGATGCGCAAACGCCGCGCCCGTCGGAAGTTGCGTCTGCGATTGTTCTAGCGCGCCATTCATCAAAGATGGCCGAAACGCGATCCGGACCAACGCACAAGACGGTAAACCATGTGGTTTAACACGATTTATTTTAGAGGTATTAATTTAAGACTTGTTTTGTACGTTACGCAGAAGTTTTGAAATTGGAGATTAGAAGGGTTATTGTTTGTCTGTGGGTTAAGTTATAACTTATGCTATCACAGGTAAATTTGTGTACTTATCAGGCTCAAAACTAAAAGCTTAACGTTTATTTTATGTGTGGATATTTTATCTCAAATATTTGACAAAAGCCGCCCAGACTTGAGTGGGGTCTGACACCTTCCAGTTTAATAATAGGTACTTAGGAAATATCAATCTGCGTCAAACTTCGACTTTATCTTTTGTATATTGCGCAGTCAGTAATGGAATCAGCTATTAATACATTTATGCGAATGCTAAACTGAGCGAAACGGTCATTCCTCTAGTGTATGTCGACCCTCTCATTGTAATTTATAATGAGGCGGTTGCGTACTAACGCTAGTATTTCAGCTTCCAAATCGACAAATTAGGGACACCGAAATAGCATGTATCTAAAGTAAAAGCAGCCAATATATTGACAAACTGAAGGATACTTAAACGCGTTAGAATCTATGTTTCTTTTAGATAACGTGACTTTCTGATGGTGATTGATCTTTTTTGATATGTACAGTTTCAGCGGCACCAAGAAGCCCCTCTTTATCTCTATTTTTATTTATCTATTTATTTATGTTTGGAAAACTTACAGCTAACGTAATAGTATAAGTACAAGAATTTGGCGGTGAAGGCCAATTATTCGTTTTCACTTTTAAATTTTAAAACAAGAAATAAAATGAAAATAATAATAATAACACACTAAACATTCATAAAAAAGGGAAAAATAAAAAAAAACTTCAAACATCCATATAAAAAAAATAATTTAATAACATAGGAAAATTAGAAATACTAAAATCATCATAAAGTTTTTGTACAAGTATTTGTTATGTATTTGCTTGTACCTTATTATTTTGCGAAAAAAAATCCTCTAACGCTTGAGACACTACTACACACTTTTCTTTTTTATAATTATTTTGTGATTAGTAAATCTTTATTTCTATTCGCTATTTGACGATCTATATAGGTATACTCTTGGAAAATTGGAACAATGTCGTATACCCAGCCAAACGAACCAAGGTTTATTTCCACTCAAATTTATTGAGGAAAATATTACTTTTCCAATATTTCAAAGGGTCCTTTTCAAACACAGTTTCAAAAAATTCGATACATCTTTCGATATAAGAACCCTGTCCTATGTATTGTGGTAACCGAACGTCGAAGTAATAGGATTGCAGTCAAGCGTAAAAGTGCGTGTAGCGACGAATCGTTTTGTTTGAGGACCACATTCAACGATGAATGACGGATTTCAATCATCGGTTGAATATGGTACTCCCTTTGAATGCAAAGACACGTATCTGTGTTATATTTTTGGACTATACAGTTGGAGTAGTTCCCTATTCACTTGACATGAAGCGAACAAAAACATATCAATTTGAGTTATTGACGGCGCAAACGACGAACATATATAAAAAAATCTTCGTTTTTGAAGTTGGATAAAACTATATGGCTCAAGATAGTGTTTTAACATTATAAACAAAAGGCAATAAGCTGGTAATATAGATATTTATTAATACAGAACATATTGTTGCCTGATGGTTTTTTCTAAACAAATGTAAATATTTCTTCAACAAAATACAAGCGATCTAATAAATAGCTGCGTGCATTATACAAATCGTTGGTCAATTATTTAATCATTACCGGTCACTTAAATTTGCACATTGCATCAACATGCGTAATGTAGCGTAAAGTGAACACCTCTACTTATTGCACTCGATAGACTGCACTGAGATGCAGTACGATAGATGGCGCTGATTGCAGGGTTTTGAAAGAGGTGCTTACTTTTTATACTCGGGGTGAGTGGCACGATTTAATTATAACCAGAACAAAGCCGTCAAAACTCCGGATAAGTGAAATATGGGTTGTATAACTAACGTAAAAAATTTTTAAACTCGATTTTCACCGGTTATTGCTATGGTTTTGGTCAAGTCCACTGTCAAAGTGTAGACGTATAGACTTTACAAAATAACGAATAATAAAATGGTGCAAAACATAATTGTTGAATTTTTACGTCATTATTGTTTTTGTAAAAAAGGTAATTTTAACTTTCACAATAACTGAGCCTATGACGCAACTCACTCTAAGTGTAACAATATATTAAATTGTTGAGCTACTTTGATGCTACACCCTATTTTTAAATTATTAGCTCCCAAACCTCAATTAAAGTCTCAAACCTTAGGTTGATGCCTAGGTAGGTACTACTACAACGTAACGTTTTCCTGGAAATGAAAATCTCAGCATATTCCTTTCCCGTCTCAGAAATGAAAATATTTACATTATGCCTAATAGCCGTGAATAATCTTAAATTGTTTTATCAACGAGCTCGGAGGCTCACTGAGCACCATAGATACAGGGCGTTTGTGATTGCATGCACCCCCAGGATATCCGTAATTCAGGATAAATTGGAAATTATTCCAGTTTAAGATCAAAGGTAGTGAGGGTAACAAAGGGAAATTATCGACATTACAATGGGGAAGGAGTGAAAATTTTGGCTATCCCTTTGTATGCCTATTACTTACGGTCTGAGAGAATAATTTCAGTATAAACAGAATAATTAGTGACATCAAATATTCTGGCAAATCGTTAAAATATTAGGTACATATCATGCTGTTTAATTACCCATCAATCAAAATGTAAGAGTTTGCTTGCGCATATTAGATAACCGATGTCAAAATTGTTGTCACAAATACTTCTGTATTCAAAGCTCTTCTGTATTAAGCTATCAGGCAATATGGCTTTAAAGCTTTTCGCTAATCCTAACGTAATACGTGACATTTACAAATTTATATGTGTACAAGTAGTTAAGAAGTGATTAATAGATATCACAGAGAAAATAAAATACTTACTTAAATTAAATTTTGACAAAAAAATGCTTTAAGTGTCAAAGAGAGTTCTTTCTCCTACAAAAAAATTTACTATCCACTTAGCTACTTATGTAGTATAATACGTAGTACCCCGATATAATAACAGTGGCAAAATACATTAAGGTCATTGAACTGGTCAACTATGATTTGCGCTCGATATCAAAGCTAAAAGGATTAGATGCGTGAATATACTCGAACACGAAGCGTAAAACATCGTCCATGTGAATTATGATCAACATTGTGTCAACGCTGTGAACCTTGACTTTTCAATAAGTTACACACTTAAAAATTAGTCACCTATACCAGGCGCCATATATGGTAAATAGATTAACTTTATAACAGATTTATGTTAATTTAAGCTATTAAAACGATTAACATAATAACATGAAAAACCCTAAGTTTAAAAAAATAACAGCCTGTATAATGAATCACACTTCCTTTTTAATGGTTAAGTTATATGGACACTTTTAAAACTATTTAAACAAAGATTTTCCTAATTGGTAGAAATTGCTAAAAATTTGAGCGGACCAAGTGGTTAAAACACTTAGATAGTTCGTTAAGTGTTGGCTCTATTAGATCCATTTAGGAATTTGCATTTTAATGTCTTCATAAGCTTGGGGCTTCTTAATCGATCGAAAGATTAAAGGTGTGATTTCAAAGGTATTTTTAAAGATCAAAATATGTTTATCTGTCCATAAAATAATTAATGCAAGCTAAGATCAAAAATATCATTAGTACTACCCACTCATTTTTCTCGGGTCTTATAAAAACTTGATCTATTTAAGAACTAATTAAAGCTAAAGCTGAAAGCTCTAAGTTGATAAACTTATGGAGCTCATAAAAATAATGCTAAGGTCACGTGGTTTATGAGTATTTTACAAAGCTACGTTTTATTTTAATGTTGTATTTTGATATCGTTGAATTACAGTTTCCAATTAAGTTCGGGTTTATTTCATCTCCTATATCCTATATCCTGCCCTATGGGCACGGACGCCACTTTTTTCAACCTCCTTTTCTCTTTTTTCCAGCCAGTAGGCATATACCGCGGGAAGTACGAATGGGCCAATGAGAACAGTCCAGTCGGAGGAGATTGTTCGCTCTGGGTGCGAGCGGCGACGTTACAGCTTGACGATGGGCAGTGGCAATGTCAAGTCACTGCTAGTAATTATGATGTCCAGGTGAGATTTGACTTAGAATAATGAGTTTATTTTATGTTCAAATTGAAAAATATCTTAAATATTTGTTACGATTGCTTTATTTACGATCTTACATAGTTGACGTTTAATGAGATTACCCAATTATCAGTTAACTGAACAAAATAAAATTCAGTATTTTATAAGGCTGACTTCGACTAAACGAGTACCTATTACCTATGACGGCCGAGTGGCGTAGTGGTCAGTAGCCCTGAATCATATGCCAGAGGACACCTGGGACAGGTTCGAGTCCTGGTCGGGGCATTCATTTGTGTAATGAACACAGATGTTTGTTTTCGGGTCATTGTTGTTGATATTTATATAAGTATGTTTATTCTGGGCTGTCCCCAGTTCGCTGTATGACCATCCATAACACAAGCTCTGCTTACTTTGGTGCCGTACTATTTGCGGGTTAGTGTGGGGATTTATTTATTTATTAGACATTGTAAGCTAAGTTGTAAGCTGAAATATCTATCAGCTGTGTATTAATTTGTTTGTAGTATATATATGTAAACCAGACGTAAATCTTAATTAAGATGCGGTTGTGACACATATGCGTTGACTTCTAAAGAAGAGTTCCCTATGAGCTCGACATATCGATCTTAGTACTGCATTAAGTAACCGTCTCTAATAAATTTTAGATTTATTTGATTCTGATATCGTATTGGTAAGCAGTGACGTACCTAGAAGAGACTGAAGTACCTTCTTGTCTATGAAAGCTATTTCCATTAAACCCCAAAAATATTTGAATTAAGGCTTTAAAATAAAAACCGTGTAACATCAAAAGCAGTAGATAATAAGGGTGGCTTAGAGCCACGTGTACGCTCAACGAGTTCGCTTTGGCATTCATCGCACACCCCTTAGATTAATTCTAACGCATTTTGATCCGAACATTACGTCTTAATCCAGGGATATTCGATCTTTCTGAATACGTTAAAAATGTCGATACTGACTGAATATCTTTGATTAGAATTGTAACGAAGAAGGTAAACTTTTTGTTGGTTTCCTTCTTTTTAATCTTTTTTTTTACAACTACGTAATCAAAAATCTGAGTCACCTACATACTTTTGAATAGTTCACAAAGTTGATAAAAAGCATTACGATGACGACGGCTATCGTGTACCCAAGCTTTTGTTTGAAGAAGCGTAGAAGATTTATAAGTTTGACATTAGTACCAAAATCATTACGACTATTTGTTTAGTATAAATAAATATGTTTGTACACCATACAACTATCTCGGCATATCATTGCCAATCAACAAGTTCTTTATTCAAACAAAGCGAATCCAAGTATAAAAACAAACCAAAACCAAAATGAGGTTTTAATTGGTGCTTCAAACAATAGACAGAATTAATCCAAGTAAACAATAGAAATAAAAATGGATTGCAATTGAAAAATGCTCGTACTTCAGTAGCCCCAGGATTTCCATACAGACAGAGAAATGCTTGGGTGTTGGCACATACAGACTGTGTTGCAGGTTGCAACACACGCCATTTTGTATTTTCTTTTCTTTTTGAGCTGTATTTTATTGAAAATTCTGTATTTGAAGCGTATCTCAAGTAGATGTCGTTATTTGAATATCATTTTGTGAACGTTTTCTCAAACTGAAAATAAAGTTGAGGGTTAGGTGCAATTGTTTTGTTTCAGTTTTCAGTTTGATTTCTGGAAATAGGTTTGTTGTTTTTTATCAGAAAAAATTTAAAAGCTTCTGTTTTACTTCGACGCGAAATAATAAATAGCCAATGACGAATCTGGGCTTGTAAAGATGCAACTCATTTATTCGCGCGGCCCTATGTGTGTGCTGTAGTGTTCTTGTAAATTTGCTACTTAACTATGCGCGGCAGCTGGAGTTGAAAATTACCGAAAGTTTCGAGTTAACTTACCGGTAGGTTTCCTGAAACTTACCAAAACAAGGTAATTTAAGTAACTTTCAAAAATGATGATTTTACTTACAAATATGCAACGGCAGCTTATTTAAACGCTTTTGTCTTCTTGTTATTTAAGTCCTAGCGAACTTTAGCGACCATACACTGTCACACAAGCTAAAAAATGGTGGTGAGACGAAGTGTGTGGCGCTGGGCTTTGTTTGCAATTGTAGATATATGCAATTTGTATGTGTGTGCGGTCATAATAAGTATAATATTTACGCGTGCGACGTTGCCAGCTTGCGTGACGAGTTCCATTTCCAAGGTAAGTTTCCCGAAGTTTTACTCTGCCAGCTAGAGACCTTAGTAGTAGGTAGTAGATACCCACTTACTTATAATACATTAAAAAAGACTGCCTAAACGATGTACCTATTACTTATAAAGAATCCCAAAACATAAGATTTTTAAAACGAACGTATATTTATACTACAGAATTATTCACAAACAAGTTAGGTACTTAGAAATAAGCATGTTTCTGAGTGACGTTACATTTTTTAAAGTCAGGGTATAAAAATTCATTGTTAGTTTAAGTAAAAAATATTTTTTGAAACCTTCCAGAATTGGAAACTTTCCGGTAACTTTCGCGAAACTTACCTTCGAATAGGAAACTTTCGAGGTAATTTTCAACAGTAGCGGCAGCCGTCAATGCCGTCCTCTCGTCAAACCGTGTTCTCGTCGCTTGTGTGTGCGTGTACAATCGGAACATTTTTGTCACGCACACACAATCGCTGTATACATATAAACAAGCTTAACGCACACATAGGTCGATACATTTATCTGATGGTAAATGGAATCTGTGTCCATAGATATAATTTATGTTATTGATTAATTATATTGTGATTTATTGAATATCGATTTATGATGCGTTGCCGAACGTAGGCTAAAGTTGGAATAGCCCTTGTTCCAGTAATTATACAGCCACGTAACGTGATTATTTGACGGTCACAATGGGAAGGGCTGAAGGGCTGGCCCAGACGAGATCTCAACAAAAGAAATTCTACAAACACTAATATAAGAAAGTCTAGGTTAGTATTATTTATTTACGTACGAGTATAAGGTTGTGTTAATTTTTATTACGTAGAACTTGTTGAAACTACTTCTACCGAAATTTGGAAAGTTTGCGATGTACGCTACTAAAAAATATGTTTAATAATAATATGATATTTATTCGGATTCTTCGAAAATCCTGTGAGATGTTTAGACATAAGCTATACCATATTTATTATTAAATAATCACCGTAGATGCAACTTGAACCTTCCAGGACGCTCTATCCAGTCCGCCAGCAGCCTTGGCAGTCCGAGTACCGCCACAGTCGCCTCGAATCCTGTTCAACGGCACCCACGTTCTACCCGGACAGAATATCACTGTGCCAGCGGGGTCTAGAGCCACGGTGGTCTGTGAAGCCAGATATGGCAATCCGCCGGCGTATATTGAGTGGTATTTGGGTAAGTGTACTGAAGACTGTCTGTAATATTAAACATATGTATTCTGTTGCTTCGAATTCTGTTCAATTATACCGAGGTAGAATGTCACCGTGCCAGCACGGTCAGTGGTATGTAAAGCCAGATATAGCAGTCCACCGGCTTATATTAAGTAGGTAGTATTTGCGTAAGTGTACTGCAGACTGTCTGTAATATTAAACATATGTATTATGTTGCTTCGAATTCTGTTCAGTTATACCGAGGTAGAATGTTACCGTGCCAGCACGGTCAGTGGTATGTAAAGCCAGATATAGCAGTCCGCCAGCTTATATTAAGTAGGTAGTATTTCGGTAAGTGTACTGAAGACTGCCGGAAATTTTAAACATATGTATTATATTGCTTTGAATTATGTTCAATTATAACGAAATAGAATATCATCGTGCCAGAACGGTCAGTGGTATGTAAAGCCAGACATAGCAGTCCGCCGGCTTATATTGAGTAGTATTTGGGTAAGTGTACTGAAGACTTCCTGTAATATTAAACATATGTATTATATTGCTTTGAATTCTGTTTAATTATACCGAGGTAGAATGTCACCGTGCCAGCACGGTCAGTGGTATGTAAAGCCAGACATAGCAGTCCGCCGGCTTATATTGAGTAGTATTTGGGTAAGTGTACTGAAGACTGCCTGTAATATTAAACATATGTAATATGTTGCTTCGAATTCTGTTCAATTATACCGAGGTAGAATGTCACCGTGCCAGCACGGTCAGTGGTATGTAAAGCCAGATATAGCAGTCTGCCGGCTTATATTGAGCGGTTTACGAATCTTAGGTACCCAAATAGGTAAGTTTACTACCAAAACACCTTCTGTTTGATCGTTCTAAGGTATGTACAATTTAAATAAATAAGATTATGAAATTGCTTATAAGTGTTTGAAAATAATAAATGAAAATACGTACTGTAAGAAATCTTAGGTTGATATTCTTCTAATAGCACTGCATTTAAAGAAAGAAAGAAAATACATCTGAATCTGTTTTTCCAGAAAACCTAGTTCTTAGTCCTAGTTCTTTCAAGCGTCGAGTGAATAGGTATCTCGTGGATAGACGTGTAACACTTTCGTCTTCATCGTCACTTTCCATCAGGTGAGATAGAAGACAAACGTCTAATCCTTTTTTAATTAAAAAAAAACATTTATAAACATAATCTTGAATGTAGCAAACCATGCAAACTCTCTTTTCGATTCACTAATTATTTTTTAAAATATTACAGATTTATACAATTTGTAGTTTTTATTTAAACAGTAGAAATTTCTTAAGTGGGCAATTGTTAGTTACACTTTCTTATTCCGAACACTGTAATTTAAAAAGATCATTAAAGATATAAAAACCTAAGTTATTCTATGAATTCATTCATTCAATACGTAACTCATTTTGCGTAACTCATCTTTATTTTCTTACCTTAAACTCCAACCCATTTCAGAAAAGGATCGCCTCTCAGCCTGGAGCCAAACAAACGCGTCCGAAGTAGAAAGGCCCCGCGTATGGGCCGCTCGCTCCGTTCTAGAACTCGGAGCCACCAGGTCTTCACACGGAAGACAGCTGGCGTGCAGAGCTCATCATCCTTCATATCCATCGCCGTACTATAGAGACTCTTATACTATGTTGGATGTCACTTGTGAGTAGATTTGAACCTTATTGATTAGGTTTTATGGTTGTTTGTCAGTGATTTTTGTTTTAATGTAATTGAAGGTTAAAGATTGTTAGTATAAAGAGGTTAAAGAATCGTTTAAGCATAGATTTAAATATGTCAACCGTTGAGTCGGAACCATTGATATAGATTTTTGTTACCTACTCGTAATAAGGAGAAAGGGAGAGGAAGACGTACAAATGAAATAAAATGAAAGGTTGGGTCGTATAGGGAAATGAAAGTGAAAGCGGAGGATAAATTAGAATGGCGATTGCTCCACCGAAAAAAGCAAGATCGTAAAGAAAATGTATTCATAAGTAGCAAGTAGACTTCATAAGTTTTTTTACTAAATTGCACTGATTTTTAAAAATCGCGTTTCAATTCTTAACGTTTTCAAACGTTGAATGTTCCAAGTTTTGGCTACCTATATGAATAGGGTCCAGGGTCGGGTTGGTCAAAGACTCTTCAGTGAAATTTCAAAAGGGTTGGCGAATGAAACTCATGACCTTAAGGCTTTTTTTCGTGACCCCAGGCACAGCGTTTATCGTTAGGGTATCAACGCGGAAAGTCTGTCAGACTTTTTAGGCCACTTGTTTATAAATACTAATTGCTTTGTATTCTGACTTTAGTTATTTTTCTTTCCTTGATATTATTGTTCCTACTGTTAATTGGTTGTAATGTTAAGTAGTAGTAGAGCATCTGCGTTAGGATCTTGTCTGGAGAGGTACTACAGTTCTTCCAATATTGCCCGCAATAATAACCACATTTGCGTGGTTCTGTTCTTGCCAACGCACTTACTGGAACAAAGGCAATTTCAACTGAAGCCTACGGTCGCCAACGCATCATTAGTCGATATCATTATCACAATTACTATTAATAAATAAACACCTTATATTATTAGTACTAGAGTATTATCCCGTGGGATCAGTTTTTCCATGGATGAAACTAGGGACCTGTATGTTGTCAATATTTATAAAAAAAATATGTCCTTATTTTTAATAATAATATTATCTTTATTTATTTATTTGGAAAACACAACAGATAACAATCAATTATATACCAGACAGTCAAGATTACAATCATGCAGATCCAAATTGCTATCCTAAAAGTGTTTACACGACAACTTCGGCCATATAAAGTTAATTAAAGTATATGATAGGTTAGTATTGAATGAAGCTAAATATAAAAGAAACAAGGCTTAACGTAAAATTTTGGTTAATCTATAGTTTACATACAGTTTGGAAATATCTTATTAGACTTTCATAAAAAATATTATTAGGTAGTGTCCCTGAGGATACAGACAAGCAGAGAGCGAAAACGGAGAGGTGACGGATTAAATATATCGAGATAAGAGCATCGACCACCGTACTCTTCATAGAGGCGACAAAACCTGGCCAGAGGCTGGTTATATGAGATGTTGTTGTTGTTGTTTATTAACTCACTTATAAAATAGAACACATTTTACATGAATGAAATAAGGAACACAATAAGAAAAAGTAACAAATTGAATGATATGATCTATAACATTATTATTTTTTTATACATATCTAAACAATACTTTTTCAGTCGTCCCGGTGGTATCAATAATTGGCGCCGACTCGAGCCAACTCGCTAATTTAGAGGAAGGCGCAAGTGCCCTGTCCCTTGAATGTAAAGCAGATGGCAACCCCAGTCCGTACGTGTGGTGGACTAAGAACGGCCAAGTTCTACCGACTAATGGACCGAAGTTGATATTAGCTCCCGTTTCCAGGAATAACAGCGGTAAGTGGATTTTTTAATGGTTTATTATTATAACTTGCATAAATGATTAACTTGTTGTTTAATAGTATCTAGTTTTATAAAAGATTTAGTATCTCTTTAAAGTTCTTTATTCATTCATGAATAAATTTATTGTTCAGTTCATACTTTAGTTCAATTTATGATCTAAATAAATCAGGCCACACATAAAAGTAATCGTAAAATGTGCTTTTTAAATGTGTACATTATTTAAACAATTTAACAATAAATTTTATGAAAGATAATATCTGTGCAATCACTGCTTTAACTGTGCAATACTAAAGAATAATCAATTTCGTAAATGAAAATTAAAATATTTGGATAATCAAATTCGGTTCACGCAATTATCTCGACCCAAAATCAATTATTTATTTTACTAAATTCCTGCTTTTTTTTTTGCGAAACAATAAATAAAATGTGTAAACCATAAATTCCAGCAAACGTTTTCCGCGTTTATCAAGTTTAAGCCGCTGCAGTAAGCACTTTAGTTTAATATTTTAAACTTTATTGACTGGCAGGTATCTACGGCTG
Source organism: Marasmarcha lunaedactyla (assembly GCA_923062675.1). Classification (NCBI taxonomy): domain Eukaryota; kingdom Metazoa; phylum Arthropoda; class Insecta; order Lepidoptera; family Pterophoridae; genus Marasmarcha; species Marasmarcha lunaedactyla. Next base: position 6,040,247 of record OV281350.1, read on the forward strand.
CCAAGCACGGAACTCGTTGGGGACCTCGGATACTGTGAAAATTGAAATTGACGTCAAATGTAAGTATCTAATATAGTATTATAAAAACAAATTTACTTACTTCGAACTTTAAATTTTGGATTTGTTGCGAATAGAGTATTTAGGTACCGTCGGGAGCTTTCGTTCTGGCTGTCTGTACCTAGTGTCGTTAGTAAGCGAGGCGCCTGCATGTTATAAATAAATCCCCAGACAAACACACCAACTGTACGGCTCAAAGTAAGGAGAGCTTGTTTTATGGATGACCATACAGCGAGAGGGGGGGGACAAAGAATAAACATACAGATATAAATATCGATAACTATGACCCCGAGAACAAACATCTGTGTTCATCACACATCACCTCCGGCGTATGAAGGCTGGGCTACCAACCATTACACCAATCGGCCTCGCTTTCAAAGTCAAATTTCATTGTCAAAGTTGAGTTTGAACAAATACGAAAAGCATGTAATCATATACACAAGCTCAACTCGGTTAATTGAACATTAATGTTCCATCTCTCATCTTTTCATTACCTACCTGCTACATGCAAAATCATAATTCAGACAAGTTTTCTGACTTATTTCTGTTATAATAATCAGCATTTAAAAAAAAGAAGTTTCGATGTGATTCGTACTGTTACACCATATCAATTATATTTATATATCTGTAAGTTTGATAAAATAACTGTATTAAGTTCAATGTTCAGAAAAGTATCTATTCATAAACTTTAATATTTTTCTTTATCATTTCAATTACAATTACCCATTTATTATAACTCTTGACTTAACATGAATGTATCACATTCTTATAATTATTTCTGTCAATCAATATATAGGGTGGGTTGCGTTAGTCTCAACCCATACAACAAACGAAGGGTGCCATCTTCTTCGCGTAAATTTCTTTAACCACCTTTTATCTTTGGAAATAGCGGTCAGATCAACATTAAAATGCTTCACTAAAATAATTAATAAATTATCCTGTTTATTACTCTAGTATTATTATCATTAACTCCCACTTCCAGTTCCCCCGCGAGTAACGTGGGTGGGGCCGGATGTCGTGGTGGAAGCGAACTTGTTCTCTCTCGTCACTCTGGAGTGCAAAGCCGAAGGTAACCCGCCGCCGACCTACCAGTGGTATCATAAGTGAGTATTGTTTAAGTTAATTTATTATGGGAAATCTATTGTATGCAATGACATATTACATATAGACAAGTTATACCCAAACATTACCGCACAAAAAAACGACTTCAACGTAACTATAGATACCTACCCGATATATAGAGTAATATAATTTGTGGGAGAAGGAAAGAATAAGAGGAAGGAAATGCACTTGTTGTAAGAAAGAGTACTTCGTGACGTTGCTTCGCATTAATTGGTCGCGATCGTACGTGACGTAGTACGTAAATTGTCGAAACTCTAAAGCGTTGTCTCTTTTACTCCCACATACAAAATCACATTACATCTCGCTCTTCGAGTTTGTTGAAACGAATGGCCATGTCAATTTTAAAACGTCATTTTGAATAGCAAAATGATATACGAACTAAGATAGTTATAAAAAAATACTTACACATGAAAAGAAACGTTTATTCTATCTTTAACAGTAACAGGGTATTTAGCACACTGTCTAAACACATAAGAAGGCATTGTGCGGTATTAAAATCACAGAATAGGGAATAAGATTTGTTTGACGTTTAGCCGTGACACCGGGTTGCACAAGACTGAGTGAAATAGCCGGCAACTGCATTCCATTAGCGTTGCCATTTTTGAGAGCGGATAACCTGTCTATATGTAATATGACATTGTTTGTATGTATACAAACTTTTATGCTCGGTAATAGCAGCATTAGTATTAACTGTGTTGCAACTTTTAATTGGTTATAGTAAATTTCCTTTAAATTCTATAACAGAATAGAATAATCCTTTCTCTTATTTAAAACATCAAATTAGCTGCTGAGTACTAAGCATACTCGCAGTGTAAAATTTCTTAAAAAAACACAAATGGGCAAAAGAAGAATGTAACATTTTTTGAACATTAGTCTTTTTACTTTAAGCCGCAAAGTTAGTTAAGTTTTCTTTGGATTTCATAGACTTTTTTACTTTAATACAAGCTCTTTTTACTTTAGGCCACAAGGTAGTTTACTTTTCTTAGGATTACATAGACTTTTTAAAGAAGGCAAACGGCCTTATACAGAGAAAGTCCTGTTGTTCCAATCATGGTATGGCCAAACATTTGTGTCATATGTGTCTCTGAACGTATGTTTATTATCTCTATAATACAAGCTCTTTTTACTTCAGGCCACAAGGTAGTTTACTTTTCTTAGGATTACATAGACTTTTTAAAGAAGGCAAACGGCCTTATACAGAGAAAGTCCTGTTGTTCCAATCGTGGTATGGACAAACATTTGTGTCATATGTGTCTCTAAACGTTCATGTTTATTATCTCTATAATACAAGCTCTTTTTACTTTAGGCCACAAGGTAGTTTACTTTTCTTAGGATTACATAGACTTTTTAAAGAAGGCAAACGGCCTTATACAAAGAAAGTCCTGTTGTTCCAATCGTGGTATGGACAAACATTTGTGTCATATGTGTCTCTAAACGTTCATGTTTATTATCTCTATAATACAAGCTCTTTTTACTTCAGGCCACAAGGTAGTTTACTTTTCTTAGGATTACATAGACTTTTTAAAGAAGGCAAACGGCCTTATACAGAGAAAGTCCTGTTGTTCCAATCATGGTATGGCCAAACATTTGTGTCATATGTGTCTCTGAACGTATGTTTATTATCTCTATAATACAAGCTCTTTTTACTTCAGGCCACAAGGTAGTTTACTTTTCTTAGGATTACATAGACTTTTTAAAGAAGGCAAACGGCCTTATACAGAGAAAGTCCTGTTGTTCCAATCGTGGTATGGACAAACATTTGTGTCATATGTGTCTCTAAACGTTCATGTTTATTATCTCTATAATACAAGCTCTTTTTACTTTAGGCCACAAGGTAGTTTACTTTTCTTAGGATTACATAGACTTTTTAAAGAAGGCAAACGGCCTTATACAGAGAAGGTCCTGTTGTTCCAATCATGGTATGGCCAAACATTTGTGTCATATGTGTCTCTAAACGTTCATGTTTATTATCTCTATAATACAAGCTCTTTTTAATTTAGGCCACAAGGTAGTTTACTTTTCTTAGGATTACATAGACTTTTTAAAGAAGGCAAACGGCCTTATACAGAGAAAGTCCTGTTGTTCCAATCATGGTATGGACAAACATTTGTGTCATGTGCGTCTCTATACTTTACGCCACACGGCAGGTGAGTTTTTCTAAAAAGGAGGCCAACTAAAATGAAATACTAATGTTCTCGTATTTCAGTCCGAACCCATCGCCGCACGTGCACTCAGTGCCCGACGACGGCTACCCGGTGTCGGCGACGCCGCAGCTGCAACTGCACAACGTGTCGTACGCGCAACACGGCAGGTACACCTGCGTGGCTAAGAACGAGTTGAACCATCAAGATAGGTGAGTGCTTTTATAATTGTTCTTTTTTAGTTAGTATTTTACGGTATTTCAGATGAGAGGAGAAAAAGTTTGACTAACTATTTAAATAAAAACGAAAATATATTTATTTTTTCTTAAAATGTAACATTCATTCAACAGGGAGAATTTGTTGAATGCGTTGAATGTAGAATAAGTTTAGGACACGAAAGAAATATAGACAGCCGCGAAAGTCTTAAAGTATTGTTATTCCGCAATCTGATGGCGAAATTGGTATTTTTTTTAAAGGGTTACTTTGGGAATTATTATTATTTTAGGTTGTTTCATTTATTAATATTTTCGTAGCTGGCATACGAGCACGGATATAATGACATGGATGCCATTAATCGTAGATGTTTTATTTGGTAATAACGGAATATCGATTATAATTCAATAATTTTTAAGCTTACTGGGCTTCTGTTCAAATTTACCTTTCTTGTAATTTTACTGGCTGTTCTTTCCCTGAACGGAACACAACCGCGTGTAAGATTATTATGTCAAAAAATTTAAGGACTAAAATAAACTGCATTATTGATCCACGTAACATTTCCTTCCAGAACCCACCAATCGGAACCAATAACCCTGAACGTGCTGGGGCCCCCCGTGGGCGCGGAGTCCGGCACGGCGCACGCGTGGGCCGGCGCCGAGGCCAAGGTGCACGCCACCGTGTGCGCCGACCCGCCGCCGCGCGCCGCGCGCTGGCTGTGGGGCGCGCTGCGGCTCGACGTGCCCAGCCAAGTCGGTCAGTGGACCTCCGATCGCACTCTTAGCCCGGTAGCGCTGGGTTTTGAGGTTTCAAAAATAATAAAATAAATTTTCCCCTTACTAGTAGATACATCCAGTTGTGACATCTTAGGTATTTACTTAGTCAAAATGTAATAAATTTGTTTTTTTTAACCATCTCGGAAGAAAATAAAATTAGAGCTAATAATTTTACTTACCATATTAATGTCCTGCTGTCATGAGCAACCAACGCCTTTCATGGTGTCTCATGAGCGTTTTTTTGGGGGCTTTTAACACATCTGCTTGCCAAAGTTGGGCCACTTGGCTCCATCATCAGATCTCCGGCTTCATCGTTCCAGTAAGCCGGAGTTCTCATCCATTTAAAGTTTGAGAATAGGTTGAGGTCGTTACCCTACTCATAACCGATGTTCTTGGGCATTTTGTATTATACCAGTCCACGGGAAGACTCCTGTTTAACCTCGCCTGGCCCGTGGCTAACACCTCTATTAAATTACAGTAAAAGAATATTAGATGTATTAATCATGTACGTTACATGCACGTTCAGATCATTAATATCTTGTATTCATAATATTTCGTGCAAAATTCTTCCATGGCATTTTAGTTTTTTGATGTTTTTTTCTGTCAACAACCTTTAACAAGCACGTAAGAAAATTCAACTTATTGGAGTTTACGTTTTTATTATTGTTACAAAACAACCTCACCCGACTGCGCGGTTTACATGTATTGAGTAGTTAAGTTGGTAACTAAATTTTAACTAAATTTTAAGTTACTGCATGTCACTTGTGTGTCCAAACGGATTAAGTAGTTAAGTTCATAAGTTCAATGAAGATGAGCAGTGATGAATCTCAAGGAATTCGTCAATTCTGTACTTAGATAATTGGTAAATGTGATTTTGGACAAATTCAGAGTAGAATTTTATTCGGAAATTAAAATCTTTACAAGAATATGCTTTTTTCTAAATTTTTATTCTACAATTTATTCTAATATTTTAAATATTCTTCAACAAATTTTAAAGTTGAAAATAAGCTCCTCTCCGACATTTAAAAACGAAAGAGTAAATGCGAAATAAATACGAGCTCTTGCCGCCACCAGCTTTGTCAACTTATGCACTGAACTAAAAAATCACGTCCAAACGTGTTAAGTGAGAGGCCCCGCCCACCCACTTATACGAAAAATAGAACGAATCCTAATCTACTTAATCACTTGCGTACTAAATTTTAAGTTACCACTTGTCACTTAACTGACTGTTTACACGCAACTTTTAACTTAAAATTTAGTTAAAATTTAGTTACCAACTTAACCACTTAACTCGTGTAAACCGGCCATAAGCGAGCAATTTGTTTCTCAACTTTAAAAATTGCCTGTCTTTGTTGACGTTATTATACATATATAGCATGACTCCACCACCAGTCTGAAAGGACCTTCCTGAAGAAGAACAGGCAAGACACTTCACGGGAGTCATTTAAAAACAACATTACAATGGCTCTTATTTCTACACAAAATAGACTAAAGTACAGTGTTAGCGACGCGACATGAAATGGATTCGGCATAATAGGGACATAGCCATACAAATAGTTTTGTAAATAACGCTAGTCCACGCCCTCACTACTTGCGCCCGTCCTCGGATAGGTGGTTATTTTCGAGTGTGACGTAAGCAAGTACTAATAAGATTCTTATAGGAAATTATGATGTTATAGGAACCTAGGTATAGGTATATTTTGAATTCTATTTTGATAACGTTGATTTATGGTTGAATTGATGATGTTTGTGTTTAATAAAGTTCTTAGAGTTCATTGGTATAATATAAGCATAACATGAGAAGCTTTATGTATGATTTGGATAGAATTTAGACCTAGGTTATTTGTAAAATACTGATTTGTTCAGATTTGTCATAATTTTGGTAATTTTATGGTTATTTCTTATCAGATTAGGTAGATAATGGTAGATATAACGTTATTGTATATAGGTTCATATAATAAAATACGCATTTGAAGTAATAAATGACGTAATATGGTTAGATATTTTCTCGTTGAATAACTACGTAATTATATGGTTTATTGTTATGGTTTATTGATAATAATGTGTAAATTGCTTTCTTTTATCGAAATGTAATAATTATTTTCATGGTGTTTTACGTATTTGAAGGGAATAACGAGAAAACCTTTGTTGTTGTATATGTTCCTAATTGGTAGTTATATCTTGTTTGATTATGTTAAAAACTAATTGTAATTAGAATGTTTGCATATTTTAATAATGTAAAATGATAAAATTATGTTTGTAACCGTTTCGCCTTAGGTACAATGTTAGGCTAAGTAAACAGTCTGCCGGCGCAAACGGTGTTTTGAGATAGTCTTTGTTCTAGAAAGTTTTTTGTATTTAATTTTATCAAATTGGTATTTATGTAAACATGTAGGAATCGTTTCGCTCTATTATTTGAATATAATATTGTAATAGTTTTGCTTAATAGTTTGAAAGATAATTCGATGTAAAGTTTAGAATCCAAGTAAAACTTAAGTGTAATTAGGTGCCAATTGCACAAACGCGCCAGCCAATCAGAGCGCTGGAATTATTTAGGGCGAAATTTGTATAAAAGGCGCACGCCGAGCTTTGGAAGTCAGTTCGGTGCCCACAAGCAAGAAAACAACATCTAATAAGAAGAAAGAAAAAGTCTAAGAAGAAAAGTTCAGAAGCTTCCAGTTAGAAGAAAGAAAGTGCTGTTCGGTGAATCCGGAGGCCAGTGAAGACCAAGAACACATAAGCGCTGTTCGGTGTATCCGGAGGCCAGTGAAGAGGTCTGAAGAAAGAAGCTGAACTACAGGAACGATTGCGGTTCATAGGCTTATTTAAACTTAAGGTTTAATTGTATACGCAATAAACGTTCCTACTTCGAAGATTTGTGTTGTTTTCACTGCGCTCCAACCTGCACTCGATCAAGTCGGGTGTCACTCCGTGGTTAGTCAGGTCGTGGTGTCTTCGGGGCCAAAGGGTACATACGGCGGCATCTTCTCCAGCCGGCGCAACAAAACTACGCGCAACAGTTTTCCTGGTCCTTCGAGCCGGATCCTGGATCAAGAAGATGCCAACCACACGGTCGACTGGAAGAACGAAGCCCACCACCGCCACGGAGTCTTCGAGGGACTGGAGCGCAGCCACGCCGACAGAGACGACAGACACGATGGGGTCGTCTACGGGGTCGACGTTGACACCAGGGGCACCAACGCACCCCGCCGGAGGAGCGCCTGAAGCACGCCACGCCGAAGGTTGCACCGTACCGCCAGCGATGGATGGGGTTGCGTCAAGGGGCGCTGCGGACGAAGAGGCACGGTTCGCGGTACCAGCGCCCGTGGAACCCAGGAGGGTTGGTTCCACCACCAGGTCGAGGGCTTCCAGAAGAAGAGAAGCTGAATTGAAAATGGAAATAGCCCAGAGGAAGCTGGATCTCGCCGAGGCCGAACTGGAGCTCGTGCGGGTCGAGTCCGGCAGCGAAGAAGACTTCGCAGACGAGGAGCGGCAGCACCACGTGGAGGAGTGGCTACAGAATACTGAGAGGAGAGCGAGGGTAATGCCACCCTTGGTGCCGCCGTCGCGACCACCGTCACCACCACCACCACCGCGGCTACCACAGCCGCCGCCTGCATCGAGGAAGACCGACATCCAGGAGTTGGCTGAAGCGTTGGGGAAGCTACCTAGAGGCCGGTCGGAAGCTGTACACATCGAGCTTCCCAACTTCGACGGCGCCGCAGAAGAATGGCTGGCGTTCAAGAGGACGTTCGAAGACACGGCACCCAGCTTCAGTCACGTGCAGAACCTGGCCAGATTACGGAAGGCGCTGCAAGGCAGGGCGCGAGAGGCAGTGAAGAGCCTCTTGTTTACGGCGGAGCATCCCAGCGAAGTCATGAGGGGGCTACAATTGAGGTTCGGAAGACCCGAAGCTCTGGCAACTGCGGAGTTGGAAAAGCTGGAGAACCTGCCACGGGTCACAGAGGATCCGAACGACGTGAGCACGTTCTACAGCCACGTGAGGAACGCCGTGGCCACGATCAAGGCAATGGGGGCAAGCAAGTACCTAGATTCCCTTAGAACCACGAGGGCCCTCATTGCGAAGATGCCGACTACGATGAAACACCGGTGGATCGCATACAAGAGGACGAATCCTGACGAAGAACTTCGGGACCTGGAAGTCATGAACGCATTCCTGGAGGATGAAAGCGAATGGTACGCGGAAATAGCCGACCCTGAAGTATCCTGGAAGAAAGAAGACCGTCAGCGATCTGCACCACCGAAGACATCATGGGGCCACGAGCGAAGACCAGTGAAGAAGGTTCACTACGTGCAGGGGAATGAAGAGCACCCCCGCAAGAATCGGTGTCCAGTGTGTAACGGCGAACACTGGATTTACGAATGCAAGAAGTTCAAAGAAGCAAACCTTAGTCAAAAGTACGAAATGGCTAAGAAGGCAATTTTATGCTTCAGGTGTCTACGAGGAAGACATTCAAGGAAGACCTGCAGGGCAGCAGATTGCAAGAAGTGCGGAAGATGGCACCACACCAGTCTTCATGATGAAAGCCGTCCACCACCAGCAGCTGTTGGGGATAGAGAAGAATCCCGCTGCAATGTCTCCAGTCGCAGAGAAGAGCCCAAAGAAGTCGTCACCTCCGTGCACACTGCCAGTGATGGGCAGGTGTATCTGAAGATGATCCCAGTGGACCTGTATGGACCGAAGGGCGCAGCACGCGTACTGGCCCTTCTGGATGAGGGGTCAACAGTCACGTTATTGGATGCTGGGGTGGCGCAGATGATTGGGGCTGAAGGCAAGGCGAGTCCGATAACTATCGAGACAATTGGAGAACATGGAATCAAGAGGTGCGACTCGCAGAAGATAAGTGTCAAGATCAAGGGAGCTCATCGTAAGAAGAAGGAAACAATTGAAGTTCGAACAATCGACAGTTTAAAGCTCTCAAGACAAGGTGTGGATCGAGGTGTCATCCAAGGATGCTCGCACCTGCAAGGCATTCAAGGTCAACTGCTATATGAAGATGAAGAGCCAAAACTTCTCATTGGGCAAGACAACTGGGGTCTCATCGTCACGAGAAGACTTAAGAAAGGGAAAAGGTCCAATCCAGTTGCGTCACTAACGAGCTTGGGATGGGTCCTCCATGGGCGTCACAACGGGAAGACGTCACCAGTACAGTTCGTCAACCACAGCAGACTCATCGAAGAAGATGAGACAGAAGCCTTGGTGCGGCGACACTTCGACATCGAATCAATCGGAGTGCAGCCTCGCCGCCCGAGCAACGACGCAGACCAACGAGCGCTTGAGGTCCTGCAGTCAACGACGAAGCGCCTTCCAGAGGGGAGGTTTGAATCCGGGCTGCTGTGGAAGAGTGAAGACGAAACCCTCCCAAACAACTACGTGCAAGCTCATCGACGTCTTATTGGGATTGAAAGGAAATTGGACAAGGATGCAACCCTGAAGACGTCATATGAAGACCAGATGAAGAAGCTGATAGAAAATGGTTATGCAGAGAAGGCTCCAGTATCAACGACCGCTGGAAGAACATTTTATTTGCCGCATTTTGCGGTAATGCATCCCGTGAAGAAGAAGCCAAGGATAGTCCTGGATGCTGCTGCAAAATTTGACGGGAAGTGCCTGAACGACGCACTCCTGCCGGGACCAGATCTTCTGCAATCGCTATTTGGGGTGCTTGTGAGGTTCAGAGAGAAGCCGGTCGCCGTCGTCGCCGACATTCAAGATATGTTCCTGAGGGTACAGATGCGTGAAGAGGACCGCGACAGCCTGAGGTTCCTGTGGCGCGGCGACAGAAGAAATGGGACACCAGACGAATACCGAATGTGCTCAGTGGTGTTTGGTGCGGCTTCATCACCATCTACGGCGATATTTGTCATGAATAAGAACGCAGAAGACTTCAGAGAAGATTACCCGGCGGCAGTGGAAGCCATCAAGAAGAATCATTATATGGATGATTATTTGCAGAGCTTTGCCACAGAGGAAGATGCAAGAAGGATCGCGCATCAGGTGCAAAGCATTCACGCAAAGGCAGGCTTCCACTTGAGGGGATGGAGCAGCAACAGGGCGAAGATCCTCGACGGGATAGGAGATCAGCTCAAAGAAGACAGCACAGAACTGGTTGCTGAAGAGAAGACTCTTGGGCTGAGATGGCTAGTGGCAGAAGACTTGCTGGCCTTCAACGTTGGGTTCCGGAATACCAGTCCAGACATACTCGAAGGCAAGAAGACGCCGACGAAGAGAGAAGTCACCAGCGCCATGATGTCCGGCTTCGACCCCCTGGGCCTTGCTACCCCAGTCTTAATTCAGGGGCATAAGCTGATTCGGGACATATGGCGCGGGGAGATCGGCTGGGACGACGAGATTCCCGAAGACCAGCGAGCAGCCTGGGCCAAATACATAAAGGAAGTGTCTGTATTGAGAGACCTTCTAATATCCAGATGCATCTCACCGAAATTGGAAAAGGCAGCGAGTCAAAAGGGAACCCGGTGGAAGTTCATACCACCTGGCTGTCCAAACATGGGCGGCGCTTGGGAAAGGCTCGTACGATCGGTGAAGACGGCTCTGACGACGGTGCTGCAGTCCAGGACACCACAAGAGGAAGCCCTACACACGCTGATGACTGAAGTCGAACACGTGGTGAACTCGAGGCCACTCACCCACGTTAGCGTAGACCCTGACGATGAAGAAGCTCTAACGCCGAACCACTTTTTACTTGGCAGATCTTGTGGAGCACCGGCGCCTGGGGAGTTTGCAGACATCGAGCTCGTCGGGAGGGCAACGTGGAAGACGGCACAACGGCTGACGGATCACTTCTGGAACAGGTGGATCAAGGAGTATCTGCCTACCCTGCTGCCGAAGAAGGTCAACGGAGCAGCAACGCAGGATCCGCGCGTTGACGACATTGTCATGGTCGTCGACGCAACACTGCCGAGGAACACCTGGCCGAGAGGAAGAGTTCACCGAGTCTACCCTGGACCTGATGGGAGAGTTCGAGTTCTGGACGTGCAGACACCATGGGGAATCCTGAGGCGGCCAACGAGACGGGTCGTCATCCTGGTTCCAGCTGCAGCGTCGCAACCGCAGGATGGAGTGCTACGCACTGCGGGGGAGACTGTTAGCGACGCGACATGAAATGGATTCGGCATAATAGGGACATAGCCATACAAATAGTTTTGTAAATAACGCTAGTCCACGCCCTCACTACTTGCGCCCGTCCTCGGATAGGTGGTTATTTTCGAGTGTGACGTAAGCAAGTACTAATAAGATTCTTATAGGAAATTATGATGTTATAGGAACCTAGGTATAGGTATATTTTGAATTCTATTTTGATAACGTTGATTTATGGTTGAATTGATGATGTTTGTGTTTAATAAAGTTCTTAGAGTTCATTGGTATAATATAAGCATAACATGAGAAGCTTTATGTATGATTTGGATAGAATTTAGACCTAGGTTATTTGTAAAATACTGATTTGTTCAGATTTGTCATAATTTTGGTAATTTTATGGTTATTTCTTATCAGATTAGGTAGATAATGGTAGATATAACGTTATTGTATATAGGTTCATATAATAAAATACGCATTTGAAGTAATAAATGACGTAATATGGTTAGATATTTTCTCGTTGAATAACTACGTAATTATATGGTTTATTGTTATGGTTTATTGATAATAATGTGTAAATTGCTTTCTTTTATCGAAATGTAATAATTATTTTCATGGTGTTTTACGTATTTGAAGGGAATAACGAGAAAACCTTTGTTGTTGTATATGTTCCTAATTGGTAGTTATATCTTGTTTGATTATGTTAAAAACTAATTGTAATTAGAATGTTTGCATATTTTAATAATGTAAAATGATAAAATTATGTTTGTAACCGTTTCGCCTTAGGTACAATGTTAGGCTAAGTAAACAGTCTGCCGGCGCAAACGGTGTTTTGAGATAGTCTTTGTTCTAGAAAGTTTTTTGTATTTAATTTTATCAAATTGGTATTTATGTAAACATGTAGGAATCGTTTCGCTCTATTATTTGAATATAATATTGTAATAGTTTTGCTTAATAGTTTGAAAGATAATTCGATGTAAAGTTTAGAATCCAAGTAAAACTTAAGTGTAATTAGGTGCCAATTGCACAAACGCGCCAGCCAATCAGAGCGCTGGAATTATTTAGGGCGAAATTTGTATAAAAGGCGCACGCCGAGCTTTGGAAGTCAGTTCGGTGCCCACAAGCAAGAAAACAACATCTAATAAGAAGAAAGAAAAAGTCTAAGAAGAAAAGTTCAGAAGCTTCCAGTTAGAAGAAAGAAAGTGCTGTTCGGTGAATCCGGAGGCCAGTGAAGACCAAGAACACATAAGCGCTGTTCGGTGTATCCGGAGGCCAGTGAAGAGGTCTGAAGAAAGAAGCTGAACTACAGGAACGATTGCGGTTCATAGGCTTATTTAAACTTAAGGTTTAATTGTATACGCAATAAACGTTCCTACTTCGAAGATTTGTGTTGTTTTCACTGCGCTCCAACCTGCACTCGATCAAGTCGGGTGTCACTCCGTGGTTAGTCAGGTCGTGGTGTCTTCGGGGCCAAAGGGTACATACGGCGGCATCTTCTCCAGCCGGCGCAACAAAACTACGCGCAACATACAGTGAAACATTAACGCTTTCGACATTAATCGTATTGTGGCGCACCATGCTTGTCTACAGCGGGTTGGCCGACTACACATATCTTCAAAACAATTAGTATGAATATTGCACTGGAATATTCTGTCGAACAGTTCGGTTACTCCACAAAATCCCGCGTCACAGCGTCGGTGGGACGACACGCTGTATATTTTAACAGAGCGCACTCTACTGCTAGCGGTGGGTTCTTGGGAGTCCGAGTTATGGTTGCGGGCGCTTCCGTTCTAACTTGGAAACCGATTTTGACAACCATATCTTCAAGCTTACTTTGATTCTCTCGCAGCGATGGCAGAATATCCCTCCATGCCAGTAAATGACATCATCGTTACCTCAACCTTTCCTCAAATGTGGTTGAATGGAGTAGGAACATAATTTTGTTAGCGGCGTAATTTGTTTATGTTCTTTATTTTTTGTAGTTAAGTGAAATAACCCTTTTGACTCGCTCAGGGCGCTACCGGTCCCTCTCTCCGACGGGCGTGAACGGGTGCTACCGCTACACGCTCGCCGTGTCGCGCGCGACGCCGGCCGACGCGCGCGTCTACGTGCTGCACGTCGAGAACGAGCGCGGGTTCTCCTCGCATGCCGTTTCTTTGGCTGTCCACGGTGAGTTTACAATACGAGCTTATTTGTTATTCTAACATATTATATGCGAGACTTAAGGTTTACAAATTATTATTATTAATTAAAAAGTGTTACTTTTGCAAATTTTATCTATATGCTTAATTTTATTATAAGAGTTAAATTGCATATTTGAATATACATAATTGTAAAGAGGTTATTAAACTTATTTAACAGGATTTTTAAACCTTAATCATTAGTTAGTTGATATATAGGAGAATATCAATCTGTAGTTCAAAATTATTATTCCAGCGTGTTGCATAAATGAGCTGGTGATCTTCTAATTGCATTTACTAACATCTTTTGGTTAAAATGAAATGAAATGCATAAACAAAATGAATTTGATAATGTTGATTGCGCTGATTTTACATTACATTTAAAAATAACGCAGCTTGTAATATTATAATAGTGATATGTGATTCATGTCCGTTTTCACCAAATTCCCCTTAACATAAATAATCCCGTAAACCTACCTAGGGATCCATAGCGTCGTTCGTACGTTTTACGCTTATGGGCCACACAAGCCTTAATGTGTAGGACCTGGACTGACATCTCACTATCCGCCATGACAGTTTTTAAATAAATTTGCCCTGTACTCAAAAAAAATATTATTTCATACTATAGAATAGTTTATTGAAGTAAAAAAACATCAGTGAGTGAAAAATCGCTAAATTATTTTAAGTTCTTGTTTTATTAATTATTTTGGCTAAGATAAAACATACTCGAAATAATAGGATGATATATGTTTGTGAAAACGGACATAAGTCTCCTAATTCTTTTCCCATTTACTTTTACATTGTGATGCAACAGAAGAGGCTTCGCATACTTACAATACCTACTGTTGTCATGAATACAAAAACCTATTTTAATCACTCACAATTGTCATCATCACTCATTATTTGCTATAACACGTCACTTCGATAAACATTACTCTTTCAAAATTTAAAAGTAATATTAAGGCGCCCTTATTAAGGGCGTAATTATGGATTTTGTTTAGCGAAACTTTAACAAAATCTCTAATTTTGAGCCCCTTGAGTAGCCATTCCGTCATAGCCGTCTCTACGTGTGACCGTTAAAGTGATATAATAATAATAATACACTCTATTGCCAAACCAGTTACAACAATAAAATACACTCAGATTCAAACTACAAAAAAAAGAGAAACACATTGTGGCCTTATCATATAAGGATATATAAAAGAGTGTTTCATTCAGGCAACCTTATGCACTTAATTCTGTTTCAAAAAGTAATTTTGTAAATAACAATATAAAGAATACCTATTCAAAGTAGCCTCCGGTAGATATACCTGCCTAAGGCTTAATATCAATAATCTTTTTGCATTAAAAATTTTCATGATCAAATAATAATAAAAGTTTCGCTCGCATTTTAGCACGTGTATCCCTTGCTCGCTCAAATCCTTTGATCCATTTTTGAGTGATTGAGTAACAAGTCAGATATTTACATTTCTAACATTAGTAAAATCTCTTGAACACGTGACCGCATGGCTGATTTAATACACGTCCCTCGCTTAGCACAAATATTCTAACTAACGGTCCGAATCTCTTGTACAGAGAGTTTCTCTCTGACAGAGACCGCGCACGTGGCGCCGCTCATCGCCGCGGCGTTGGTCGTCGCCATCTTGCTGGTTATTGTCATCTGCCTCATCATCCGGTGTCGGAGGAAACGTGGTGAGTTGGGTTTTGAATTTTTGTAGATGTTTACATGGATTTAGTGTATTACTCCGTAAAGACTACTTGGCAGCGTAATGACATGTAACCAGTTTTTATTTGAAATTGAGTTTAACATTCCGTAATTGTACAAAGCCACCATTTTATCTAAATGGCGAAATCTAAACAATAGATACTTACATACTACATTAATAACGTACATTAGTAGATTAACGTACATTATATAAAAAATTATATTTTTGTATTCATTTCACCCTATGATAAAGATTTTGAATGTTTAAGTTGGGAAAAACAACCACAATTAATTAAAAGATCTTATTTATTTTTCTGTTTATCAAGCATCATACCCAAGTCATAATATTAACAAGCTCTAATTTTTGTCCGCAGAGAGCGTAGAATACAAGACTGACGACTTGGATAGGTGAGTTGTTTTTGTATTGCGCCTGTTAAGTAATCCCACAGAATGAACATCAGCCCCGTCCAAATAAGAGCGCGAGTAGCCCATAGTACATTTCATAATAGTCCTTCATATCACTGCATTCAAATCCATCAAGTTTTATATGAGAAACCATTTTACTATCATTCATACACCACATATTGTTCGCGGAAGCCTCGAACTCCATAAACATTGTATCTAATGTCTTTTTCATATACATAATTTCCAAGAATCCCTCCACGTTTTTGTTTCATGGATTAGTCCCACTACCCTATCATGGTCATTAAACACAAATCACAGTGTTTCAACACATCATGATCTCTCTGTCTCTGTATTTCTTCACGCCAACATATTCTCTTAAATCTCATGTAACCAATATCTGACTCCCACGTTTGGTTTCAAGACTACCCCATCCTGCCTACCTTAGAAATCTAATTCCCCTACCCATCTCTCTTCTCGTGGTGTATTATTCTTACCTCTAAATTTTGTTTCAAGATCGACTCCAAACCCACTGAACGTTTCCCTCTGCAGCGAGAAGGTGTTACCATCCGACGCGGTGTACTGCGGGCCGCGGCAGTACTCCCCGGGGGCGCTGCAGGTGCGCCGAGCTGCCGTCGTCTTACAGCCGCCCACCACCGTGTGACGCACAGGTAGGGGTTGAGGGTAGCCGTGAAAAATTTAGGAACGTCCTTCTGTTGAAATGGCGGAGATGTGTAAGAGCTCATGGGGCGGTTTTTATATGCATCTGTTTTGTTTGTAGAAGATTTTGTAGTATGCAGAAAATCTGAATTACAATCTACGCATAAAAAATGTAACCACAGTTGACAATCAACTAGTCTGAAAGTACGCCAAACCGGTTCACGTTAGATCGTAAATAACCTTACTACTCGATCGAGCTTATAAAACAAACGAACAGAATTCCTTTTTCAATCCTTTAATTACTTCTACTAAACAAAAGAACCACTCATTACTTTGAACATGTTATCAGGTAAATAAATATAGACATAAGATAGTAGTGCTGCTCTCTGTGTCCGAAATACTTGACGTCATGTTTGACAGTTTAATTAGTTTAGTTGTATGCTTTGCGATCGTCGTCTACCAAGTTTGAGGGTCGTTTCACAAACGCAGAGCCCCGAAAATCTGTGGTGCCGTGATTGTTGCAATGAAACAGCTGCCTAGTAATGGCGATGGGTGCTTCTCAAAACCGCTCCATAAGTTCTTACCCTTCCTACATGTGTCGAAGTCAACTGGTTGGAATAGACGTTTAGTAGCACGGCAGTTCTCTCATGAACAACGCCGTTTAACTACTACGTTTAACTACTACGTTTAACTACTACGTTTAACTACTACGTTTAACTACTTAAGTTTGTAGTTGCATCGTTATGGCATTTTAAGCGTTCCACATCTTAAATGGTAGTAGAGTTAATTTGTTAAGATCTTTTTTGGGGTGGTACAACAGTCGTTCCTAATATGGCCGCCGTAATTATCACGTTTACGTCGTTGTGTTACGGTGAAAGGGAAAGAATGGCTAGTGCAATTACTGGAACAATGGAAATTTCATCTAAAGCCTACAGTCGACAACGCATCATTAGTTGAAATAATAATCACAATCACTATTAATCAATAAAGCAGCTACGACTGATGATATCTAAGCCACTTACCATCAGGTGGATGAATGCTACCACAGCGCTAATTTCGTTTTGTTTGATGACCAATGAACAATCCCAGTTAAATAACCCTCGAAGTAATCTCTAGTGTAAATAATACCAGGATGAATTCTTTGAGAATACGAGGGTGAGGCATGAGTCCAGCTGGAGAATTTGAAAATTAATGAGACGATTCAATGTTACATGATTGAAAATTTATCATCACGACTTTCTTCAGGTAGCCCACTTTCCATCGGCTATGATCACGCAATGTGTATCGCAAAGCACTATTTAGTTTTTCATCAAACGAATGTTCGCTCACCCCTATACCTCGATCTGAGAATAAACATCTACAAGCAATGACAACTATGTATATTTTTTACCAAAGCTAATTGAAAATTTAACCTATTACCTGAGTGATACTGTTGAACGTCAGGTTCAGCCACTCGGATGATACAAATGTAGACGATTGATTGAAAGGCGACGTTTAATGAATGCCGGGCAATCAAACGCCTATTTCAGCCAGTTGACTGCGATATATAGATATTTGATATGAGTACGCGCCACACACACCTAAAAATGTATTCACACGTATATGCTTTTACGTGTGTTTGCACCTACTTGCCAGAAGGGATTTTCTTAAGTTTTTTACTTGTACACGTCACGAAGGACCAATCAATAGTGCCAAGGGCTATAATAACATGAATCAACTTTAGTACATTTGTTATTCTTTATTTTTTGTTATGAAAAAGTTAAAAATTATAAACTTCAAAGAGGAGAAGAAGACATATTTCTCGGTTCACTCGAAGATCTTTGAAATGGTTAGAAGATATAAAAAATATTCTTAATTGTTCTGATCTCTGCCAAACATTGTCTGTCCATTCCCTAGAATTTAGCTAACCTGGGATTTAGAATTACCGGCTTCAACTAACTGCCATCGATACCTATATCAATATTCGCCTGCATTTTGAGTTAAATAACGTATGTAAAAATTATATAAATATGTCATAATTTATTTTAATTGATGATCTGAAACTCATTATAGGTACACTACGTTGATCGTTATCGATCCATTCAATTTCTGGCAATTTCAGACGCGGCATTTCGGCCCGTGTTACGGCCTCTTTGCCCTATTTGTTTATGTGTTTATTCTTGTTTGTAAATAAATTAAAAAAAAATTTAATGCACTTTGAAGTAAATTTGATCACTGGGAGTTTCTCTTATTAATATTAATAATATGTTGTTAAGAAGTGTTTTATTTGCCTTAATAAAAGAGTAGACCTACTATTTTGATATTTTATGAAGTCGGTAAAACATTAATTTATACTCCATTGAGTAAAGTTTACCGTATAGACGTATTCCCTAAGCTGAATTACTTATTCTTACTAGATCCTTATTTGGAATGCATTATAAATGTTGTCATTTTCGTGACGTGTAGTACAGAGTAGAGTAACAACGTGGCCACTTTTCACAGGAGAAGATAAAAATTTAAATATGTTATAGTCTATTTTATTCTGATGCTGTAAGCAACAAGTCTGTTAATACCTACTCAACAAAATTATAGATTATAATTCTTTTGTGAAAGGTGGTTTAAAGTTATGAGCAGAAAAAATGTACTTGTCATAATGTGCCCTTGACTTCGTCCAAGGGATTATTGGTTTTCATATAATTAGTTCAACGCCTGGTTACGTTTTAAATTTTTTTCTGGTCACGCTTTACATGGTTTGCAATATAAATAGAGGTACTTTTACTTCATTTTTTTTGACGTACATCTTGTACCTATCTAATATACACTTGTCTTATAAATGTTCGATAACGTCCGCAGCTTTACGATTTTTTTTTGAACAAAGGACAATATTAATTTTAAATATCTTTTATAAATATTAAAAAAACTGTTGTACATTGTAATATGTAAAAAATGCCACTGATAACACGTAGATATTTGGCAAAACTCTTCAATGGACGATATTAATATTAAAAAGTATAAAACCCATATCCCTCAGGGGTATATTATGATACGCTATTTGTCACTTCACTTAGTAGATATAATTTATTCGGTATTATTGGACATCAGTAGGGAATCAATAAAGACATCAGATAATCCCCCAATAAATATCTACAATTACTAAGTTTACAAAACTTAAGAACCTTTACAAAAATTGCCAACCTTGTTGTTGATACTTTATAATCTGCATGAAATTATCACCGAGTGCATCAAGTGATTTTCTTTAAAATATCATATGAATTGAAACAAAATATTAAAAAATGCATGTATTTAACAAATTGAAATCGTGTGGTGTGTCTTCTAACTATTCTAATGCAACTATTGACACATTGTTATTTTCAGTTATGTAACAGCGGTTCAAAATACGTATTTATTTTCAGTACTTGAATTTCTACATTCAAGGAACTTGGTACAAATATTTATGTGTGAGTACCTAGATCTATAACGGTGTAGCCATACAAATTTCAGGTTTGAATCCTAATCAAAACAATATTTTATTGGCCTTTTGATTGACCTCTCGATTTTTGTTCATTAGAACTATGAATTCTAGTATCAGTTACCAAACCAATACCGGTTAATTAAGACCAATTGGTATCGATTGTCGTCGACCATCCGATCCAATAGAACATCCATTTTCACAAGATTTATGGCTATTCACTTACAAAATTTTCCCCAATTACTACAATGTGTCCAGCGTTTAGTGTCAGCATGATTCACTTGAAATGCGAACGCTTCAATTACTTTAAAAGCACCTCTACACGTAAATCAACTTGAGTTATTAACTAACTAACACACATATGTTTTAAAGTAGTTTTGCACTGTAACGAGTTTTTTTTTTCAATTCCCAGGCAGCATTGTCGACGTTAGAACGCGAAGCCAAAGAAAATGTATATGCGGTGCTGGACCCCCATATACAATACGAGATAACTATTAATAAACACGGAGAACCGCCTACTTATTTATCGCTATCAAAACCGCTCGCTCACCAAAGAACTCACGCTTCTGATCACCGTAATGTCGCAAATAAAGATATTAACAAGAATGAAAATCACTTTTCTACTTTCAAACCTAAAATTAGAAGATCCAATAAAAGTAACAATAGCAGAAATAATCAACATTACGTTTGTAAATCTAATAATGATATAGCATATTCTAAGAATCCTCACTTCGGTTTATCCAAAAATATTAACGACGTAGTAGATAACGCACCACATGATGTAAATAGAAACGTTGAATATAGAAGCTCAAAAAATTATACAAGAATGTACGAAAGAAATAATTCCGGCAGAAAGACAACTTATGAAAATGAGAATGAAAGTCAACCACGGAATGATGGTTACAGAAGGTCTAATAGAAGGATTAGATACAACGAAGATCCGCCAAAAAAGCCGATGCGCCTTAACAAGGAATTAGAAAGAAGTGTGGAAGAAGTTACGGAACGCAAGGATGAGCAGAACGATATTGTGAATGACAAGCCTAGACCCGGCAAAGTCAAAGAGCTTGCTTCTAAATTTAATAGGCAAAGCATGGAAAATTTGGACCAAGTTGTTCAAAAAAAGGACCGGCCGAGACCCATTCAGAGCTACGGCTGCCAGTCCTACTTGGACCATATCTTCCCCGACGCTGTAGAACTATAAATAAGAGTGTGTATGTGTCATATAGTTAAATTATTATTATTCACTTAGATCTCCGTAGCATATGATTGTGAACATCGTTGTTATTAAGATAGCTTCCTAAGATTTCATATTTGTAATTTATAAATCAGTCTTTTGTAATATATTTCATTCGCTTATATTCTTCAATAAAATTTTCCAGGGCGTTGTCATGACATTAAATTTCACTCATTCGTACTTTTTAGCTGGTAAGGATGAACTGATTTCTATGTTATAAACTTTGTACTTTGATTTTTTTCTTGTCTTTTTCTTCCAATGCAATAGTGTACAGATTCTGTTACTGTTCATATTCTTTGTTGTAAATATAGTTTATTTCTTACATTTGTATTGTTGTTAACAGTATTAAAAACTTATTATTTATATGGTATCGTTTAATTCGTTCCCCTGGGAGTGCACACTTTTTGTCTAGTACCTGACAATCGCATTTAATTAGAAGTTCAACGTACCTGGGGTAATAATAATTCTGTTATAGTGGCATTCAGTTATTGCCAGTTACGCCAAGCTGATGTCTGGGAAAAGTTCTATTTACTTTCATCATGAATTTATTTACTGGCTTAGTTTTTGCTATTCTACCATTACTAGGCATTTCTAGTATTGATAGTTTGAGTGTAATGTCTGAAACTCAACAAAAAGTGGCCTTGAGAAGCAAATCGGAATGCGCCTTTCGAAAGTGTATCAGCAAATGTTGTCCACAGAACTTTATCTACTTTAAAAGAAAGAGGAATAGCATGTGTGTTATAGACAGTAACGCTACAAATTTAATTATGCAAACGAAACTTCCAATTCACTTCTTTGGAAATTTTAGAAGATTTGTGAATTACTCAGAAGATTTTTCACTGCTGAATGGATTGCCTTGTAAGATGAAATACAAGGCAAACCAACCCATCTTTATCCAAGAGGTAGGTTTTTTATAATACTAGTAAGAAGGACATATTTTTTGTAGAAGAATAGTTAATTAGCCATTTGAATAAATATAATATGATGATAAGTTAGAAATACGTTTTTTACAACTGCCATAGATAGAAATAACCTTTCACGTCGAAATACCCCGTTACGCCTTTTTAGATTAAACGGTATGTATATTATGCATTATACCACGTGGAGGTACCTATAGTGATAAAGAGAATCTTATGATACACATACCTACACCATTTCAGCTTTCTTAGTCCAGAACAACAAGGTAAACAAATGAATCAACTTTGAAAACTAACCATCGCGGTATCTTCGAGATCAACATAAAAATGAGCTGGAATTTCCCTTTTATGGTACGGTTCTATTGACCTAGTAAGCAAAGACACAGCCACGGACTACAAAGTTTGTCAGAATTTGCATTAGGTTAATGCTAATAGATACAATAAGCGTTGATATAGATAAATAAATAGCTTGTATTTTGTGGAGTAATAGTTCGATAAACAATTGTGAAGCTGAAATCCATGAAGCGTTCCCAGATTATGTACCCAGTATATCCCAGAATGGTCAAATAAAAAGCAACTTTGTTTCACAGCAGATACTGATGAATATGTCAGTAAAAAAAATTTCATAAGGTTGGTGCAGCATGTTTTCAGAATTTGTATACTATGTATTATAAAATCAAGTGTGCGGAGTCTGAGATAATTCTAAGTACGTTTCCGCCCTAAGTTGCAGTCATACCGTCCACCCTTTAAAGTTTTTAGAAGATATTTCATTTAGACTTTTATATTGCTATTTTTCACACTCAGCCCCAGTCCTGTCCCGGTAGGCCTAGCACGTCGTGATTTCTTGCTCGAAGGGACTAACATGAAACTCTAGACATAAAGAAGACGAAGCTAACTTGATAGCAAAATGAAGCCACTGTTCTACGATCACGTTAGAACGTGACATGTGACATACAGACTAGCTCCATATCAATCAATTTTGACATCTGAAATAAGAATTCTTCTTGTTGGAGCTTCGCCACCGGTTGGCAGTAAAGATCCAAATCGATGGTTTTACCCGGCTGCAAAAGCTATACCTAAAAGCTATACCAAAACATCTTACTGTGGGTTTTTCCGGGTTTTGTCACTGACTGTGGTGCTTGACTGCACTGTTGCTCATTACTCGTGACCTTTGTCTTCAAAATTTGGATTAGTTTCATTACAGTTTCTACTTAAAGGGGTTTCTACTTTTCCGGATACAAAACGCTTGAACCAGCTTTGCGCCACTTACTAAAACTGCATTATACCTTTTAAAGTCAAAAATTTTCTTCGCGGCTTAAATCACGCATTTACTTTTTTTTAAATATAACTTTAGAGTCAATTGGATTTATTAGATAAATAGATAGATGAGATAGATAGATTTATTCTGA
Source organism: Marasmarcha lunaedactyla (assembly GCA_923062675.1). NCBI lineage: Eukaryota > Metazoa > Arthropoda > Insecta > Lepidoptera > Pterophoridae > Marasmarcha > Marasmarcha lunaedactyla. The sequence continues at coordinate 6,063,628 of OV281350.1, forward strand.
AGTTTTATTAACTTCTGTAGACTTGCACATTTTATCTAACAAAAAACAATTGAATGACAACAGATACCTAATTATATTTTCATAGCTTTTTATTTATATCACCATTTTCACCAGAATCAGTCACAAAAAAAAACAAAACATCCAAAGAAATATAATTATAAAATTTTTCATACATTTCACAGTGCAAAAAGAACATTTATATCTATAAGTAACATTACCTTGGTCACTTTCGATACGTAGCAATTACTTTGTCAAACTATATATTAGCTTTATCGCCAAAAAGGTGTTGCCAACAGAGTCATTAAGGGTGTTGAAGTAAATCCCCCGGGCGAAATAAAGTCGGCGGCAAACACACCCTCTGCCTCTACGAGTAGATTGATTAGCGAAAAAACCTTTTGTTCGTTTTAACTTAAAACTCGTTAATACCTCAAAATTAGTCAAAACCAAAATCAAATTATTTAATTTAATTATTGTTTAATATTAGATATACTTAATGAAAGTCAAGCGAATAGGTACAACTTTGAGCTTTGGCTTTTAAAAGGTATTACAGGCAGACTGAGAAGAATAAGAACCGGTGAAAGAACACCCCTCGGCGTTCATTTATAAAAAAAAACTGTACACGTGGGGTAGAAGGTATAAAATTTGACGACGACATGAAAGAAACTCACACATGACAGCTAATTGTACACGCCAATAAGGTGCCGCAGCCAAGCTGTTTACATAGTATTATATATTTTTTTCACAAACAGAAACAGAAATAGCATATGGGGACTTCAATCCCACGCCCTTTTGTCATCCAAATAATCTTTATATTATAGTTAGCTTTTTGACATAGTGTTTCTTAAACAGTTTTCTTGAACTTAGTAAGGTGCAGGTAATTTCGTTATTTTATTGTAACAACGTATTGACATCCCAATAAATGATTTGCTACTTTTAGTCAGCCTATATTTTGGAAACGCTAACTTACAGTACCGTCATAAAAATATAATTAAAATCTCGGTAGTGTTAAACCGCGCTACATGATATTATATTTTACCTGAGCAAAAAAACAAAAGGAACCGGAAACTAGAGTGGCAATGGATAGAGATAGATTACCACCTCATGGACGGCATTATGGCATAATGTCACGCAAGCAAGATGGCGACTGAAGTCGGGCTGCACAGGATCCGTGATGTAGAGGTCCTCGGGATACCCTCGCAGCGCATTCCAAAGGTTAGAGACCTTGCCATATCACGTTTCATTTGGAATATTGTTCTTATAAAGCATTTTCAGAACCTTTCTAGAAATTAATCGTAAAATCAAAAATATTTTCACATTTCTTTTTGGCGTTAAACTTACTTGAAAAATTCAGTTTAAAAGCAATAAATATATCATTATTCATCAAAAATAACATAAATAAAGGAACGGATCAGCTTTAAGCATTCTTTTAAAAAGAGTATGGCCAAACTTTTGGAAGCCATCTACCATGATACATTTCTATCATTTTATCATCATTTCTATTAATTTACCACCTTTGTGAAAGAAGTATGAAATATTGAAAAAGTTAATAAATCTTATCGCATACAGTAAAATAACACCTATTTACAACTAATATTCTGTAATTAGTAAAATACCAATATCTAAAACATTGGCTTTCAACGTTATTGTATTCCTACCTAATATAGGTAACAGTTTTTATTTTTATTTAAATTAATGAAAAAATATATACTTCCTGCCAAGCTCTGTGAACTAACGTCAATTTAATTTCCTTTCATAGTAATAACAAAATAACATAACAGTTTTCTACCCTGAAAAAATATTTTAATGTGTCAACAACGCTAACAGACAAGGTCGTTAGAAAAACAATTAACTAACTTACCATTATTTCCTTTGGATAAAATTAATTTCGCAGTTCAATTATAAACGCGAATACAGTAGGCTCAGATATTACTTGATTTCGCCGACAGTCGTACGCCACGGTTACATACAAGCATGCGTGTTCTTTCGCGCCGATATAAAAAAAGTTGCGCGCGGAAACTTGGCGCCAACACAAGAAATGTCACATATAAATCGCCAAAGATTATGGCGATCTTATTTTTTATATTCCTGTTTGATATTTTTGATTTGAGTGCTGGGAAGTTATGTGACGACGAAAATAGTGTCGATATATCTTCGCGGAGGACTTCCGATCTGGGAGAATTCACACAAAGACGCGTATTTACAAAGAATGAAAGCGGCGTTTTGAAAACTTTTGGGTGCACATGTAGGAATGGCGTTTGTTTTCATAAGTGCTGTCCTTTGGGGTCCGTGGTCGTTATGAGTATATATATAAAGGAAAAAATTCTTTGTACTGAGATGCCTGAGACAGACATCATTAGAAATGAAGGCTTAACCTTGTCCTACATGAGCACATTTCAGAGAGAAGTGAATGTCTCGAACGGGAATGCCCGGGGATTTAGCATGCTGTACGGGCGCCCATGTGCTGGAGTCTACTTGGAGAAAAAAAAGTGGTTTCTGCAAAAGGTAAATATGGTATTATTTAAAAGTATAATTAACCGTAGGTATTTAGGTCGCAATAAGGTCATATCGCGGAAAAATGCCACTTGCAGTGAGCTGGAGTTGATGCTTTTCAATTTTTTTTTAGAAATTAAAACATTGTAAATCTAACAAGATTTTTTCCCGATAGGGAAGCCGGGAGCCAATTAACAGGGAGCCAATTAACATTTTTGGTAAAATAAGTAAACTTTATAAATCGAGTGCTACGGGACAATCTGCACGGTTTTGGTTAGGGCGTGGCATCTCCACTGAACACCATTGACACTGACAAAAAAAGCAAAAGAGGGTCTGAGATGAAGTCAGAATTAGAACATGTTATTGCTTTGATAATAGTAATATATGAAACTGAAACCGGACCCGGAATTTTGGATGAAAATTCAGTTTCCGTCGTCCATATAGTTGAATCAGATATTCAGTAAAGCTTGAACTAATGTGAATTTCACTGCAAACAGATTAAATTTCATTTCTAAATTAGGAATCTATTAGTATTCTAATCGATGGGAGCTTGTCAAACTTACTTAGTTAGTAGTTGTTACATTTTTATATTTATAACTGATAAACTACAAAAAATATTTGACCAATTTTGTAAATTATTTAACCATTAGGTAGCTACCATATCTAGTAACAAACTTAACGGGGGTAAAACTATTTTTAGATTTTTTTTGAGATAGTAGAGTTTTCTATGTTATCTCGTTTGGAGCGGTACTACCGTCGGCAACGCATCATTAGTCGGTAAAAATCTACGATTAATGATACCATCGGATGGATCGCGTATTCGTATGCCGCCTATGACGTTAAAAAAGTCCTTCAGTTAAATATACACCAATAAATATGCAATTGTTTCACGGACAGGATGGTACAGATAACTGTATTATCAACCATTTACTTCCGAACTAACATCGCAGCACCTACTGCGATAAAATTAATGTAGATAACTAGCTTGTACCGTTTACAAATAGGAATGAACCGAAATTAGAGGACTTTAAACTTTAAACGAATGATTAAAAAGGGTTCCATCTACTTTTGTTATTAAAATACCATTCAAATGAACAGGTTTTTATATTAGTAGAAAGAAATTTGTATTACAATATTGCTTTAGCTAAATATGAATTAATCATTAGGTTGGGAGATTTTTATATGCCTTATTGTTATCGTACTATGAATAATTAGGTACTACCACAAAACTATTAATAGAGTGAAAAAGAAATAGTGTCTGAGCCAGCAAGCTTAGGTTCTATAGGACTCATACTCGAGTTACGCAACGAATCGTCGTCAAGCGTATTAATAATGGTGTGACTGGTTGAAATTATTCGCGCGCTTACTGCAATTAATTAAATGCAAACAAAGACATTGTTATTTCTCTCTATTTTACATACAGAGACTTTTGAAAATCCAAAGTGTAATATTGGAATATTTGAGATCGTACTAGAAGAAAATACGCAACAAGCATAAATAAAATAGAACGCGATATAATATAAACAATTATAACCCTTTCAAAGTGAAGAGCACAAATAACTTGCGCTTTAATTCAGGTTTTTTAGGTTTCTCTTTTGAAATACCTTTGTTCTCTGCCCATATTTTATTTTGGTTTTTCGTATTGCAAAAATAACAACTCATACTCAACACCTTTCTAAAACCATCTAATATTAAATATAATTTAGTCTAAAAGGAGAGTAGGTGACCCAAAACGTTCGATGAATCCGTGTGGGAATTTCGCAAAAACTGGTTTGATATTCCGACCCGGTTTTGTGCGTCTGTTATGTTAGAGATGTCTGCATGCTTGTCAATATGGAAGCTGATATCGATGAAATAAACAACCAATGGATGCACAGTCGGAAGAGGCAGTCGGAAGATCCTTTCCACTAAAAAGTAAAACAAGTGCTACGAAAGTGGTGCCGCTCTAATCTAAAGTCTGGTAATTAAATCAGGTAAATAAATAGAGTCGTGCAATACCTTTAGTAAAAGTATTTTGCAGTCCTATCCGAAATAACCGATGGCACCTTTGACAGCCGTTCAATTTACTTGGTGTTAGTGCATGTTAATAAACTGGGTATTAAATTTTATAAAATGCTGGGCTAAAACTAAATGTAAGATATATTAAATATTAAGTAAAAAAAGGCTGATCTTGTAAACTTACATACCATTCTAACGCGTAAGTGCTTAAACTTAAAGCCTCATCTTACTCCTAGTACAGAGTAATTCAATGTTTTTCTCGTCATTTTATTTAATGCCGAGGTGATATTGAGAAATAAAACTATTCGGATTTCTCTGTGATAACCGTCGACTGTCGCACATCAAATATTATAATAAATAACTAACAAAATTGTACGTAATCTGTTGTACCTATTAACTTCAAAGGAAGTCTATTAATAGATGAATTTGCAAGGTTATGTAGTGAATAACTTGGAAAAGTATATTGTAACGCATACAGTTAAGTGAGTAATGCTGTCTAATCATCACCTAGACCATGAATATTAATAAATAACCAATAACTGGTAATGCGGGTGGCATACAGTGGCTCACCTATTTATACGAAGTACAGTTAAGCATATATCACGCTATGTTTAGAAAATTATTAGTAGTGTTATTGTTGACCAAGCCAATAATACGGCTGACAACTTTTCAAATTATATAAATTTAGAAGGTTTAAAATTTATATAGATTTTCACTTAGCTAAGTATTTATTAATGTTACATTGATTTCATATCATAATAACTTATTATTTACGGTTTTTTGTTTTTTTCAACAACTGAACACAAATACGTGCTTCAGCTGAATATATAATCTTTACCATACAATTTAATTTCGGTTAATTTAACAAGGTCCGGTACGATACTCAATTTTTATGTGGTATTTTGGTAACAGGTAAGGGACCCCGCTTGCGTGGCCTTTTTCTCCAATGGTCGTCGCTTCAGATGAACGCTGCGAGGCTAATGATTGCCAGAATCGTTGAGGTGGTTTTTTAGTGGGTATAGGCTCTGGTAGGCTCGGAGCAAGACCCACATAACCTCGTAGCGCTCGCGGCGGGGTATACAAGAGCTGTATTCATTTAGGCTCATACTTAGAGTTAATGATGTATTGTTTACAGGGAAATATAGCGGACTATAGGGTGATGATGCCCAAGAAAACAGTTTTATAATCCTTCAAATAACATTTAATTGTTTCACACACAATTTGAAACATGACTTTGTCGTAAATACACTTATTCAGTTTGGTTTCGCACTGCCCTTTTGTCCCAGCCATGGAAAAGGTAATCATATCTTACGTAAGTTAACATTTCGATCCGACTCGTTTGGCTGCCGCGCGCGCACTGTGCCGGGTCAAGCGGGATTGCGAAATCAAAGGCGGTGAGGGATGGGAATTAGACTCTAGTGTTGTACTAGGGCTCGCTATAGGACGTTATAATAAATCACACGGGCTCAATATGGTATGGTTAAGGCGCTTCCTGTGGTCGCACCCTGCATTCTTTGCTATGGCTTTTCTTCAAGAGATATAATAATCCTCACGTGTTTAAAATCTGTTTCTAGATATAGAGAAAGAAAGACCTAGATGATTAAACGAATGAAGAGAAGACAAAGTTTTGTATGAAGAAAACAAATTGTCAAGGTTGAAATTTGATTGATTGTGTCCAACGGAGGTCTTTTACAGATGTTCAATTTGTTAACGAATATGAAATTTACTAGTTACGAACTGATGACTTGTATATTTAGACTAGATAAACCAATGAAATGAAAGTAAATTGAAAGGTCAATTACAATATATCAAATGTCTATTCAGTACTCAAGTAATTCAATAAATATTATAGTGACATTAAAAACTTACACTTGACTTAAAACTCAGTAAACAAAAGAAATCGCATAAAACAAGCCTTTAATGTTTTTCTTTTGACTATGTCTCGAACAATCTCAACGTACTCTGACGAAGCATTGCAAGTCTACGAAGAATTGAAAACCAAATCATTTTCTTTTGTCCCACGTTGCGGAATGATCGTATTTCTTCTGTCAAAATTGACTGACATAGAGACCGGACTTATGTCTTAGGGTCACATGATAGGAAGAACAGATATGTCACGTGATCGTAGAAAAATGTTTTCAATCTTTTTCTCAAATGTATGTCTTCGCTTTGTCTAGGACTTCATGCTAGCCATACTGATGCACGCCAAATATCATTCTCGTTAGCCTTTCTCTCCGTTCTCCTTTAACTTTGGAGAAAAATATCGTGCGTAAAACCTGTCAAACTGCAGCTGGCGAGTTTATTGGACTGTGAATTTCCTGAAACTACCCCACGAGTTGATGAGGGTGATATCCCAGTAGTGGTACAGTTTAATGTTGTGCTATGTATACTTATAAAGATGGATGTAATAATTAAATTGTTGTCTATTTCAGTGCCTATATCAATAAGATACTAGTGTTTCTTGACTAATTTTAAGTTTATAGTACAGAGTTAACGATAAAAAAGTAAATGTAAAAAATAATCGTGAACCTTTGATGAAGACCCGTGACTAATATTTAACGTAAAATTTTTAAAGATTCGATTGCTGTCGTACGACGTTTTTTTGTGCGAAGTATATTTTTAATTTTGAAGAGGCAGTACATACACGTCGTATTGGCGCCTTTGTTTGGCTACCGAACAAAAGAAATTATATTTTGAAATCGTTATTCCCCGAAAGGGGAACTAAGTTGGAGCTACGACAAAGTTAAAGCACCCCTGTCTTGGTTCGACATACAACCCGCATCTGCTGACCGCTGCCACGAGCTTCCTTCCATCGTCGGCCGCCTCAGGAAAGTACGGGTTTGTGGAAGCAAACAATGGTCGGAATCCGACCCTGCGATTTTTTTAAAAATAAAAATTCCTTCTTTAACCGATTGTGCCGTGTATTATTTAGCTACTTAACTTCACGTCATTACCGTATGTCACAAAATATAGCTATTAATTAGTATTTGGAGTAAGTAAGTATTAGTTGTATTTACAAAAACTATCGATCTCTGTCAATGATCTCTGTGAATTCCTTCATACATTGTTTTGTATTAATTAATTGAATGCACGGACTATAAACGGTCAAGTAGAATTATAACGTTCGCAGAAAAACAAAATCTAATCTAATCAGACTATCTTTACTGAAAAAGAGCTTTATGATTTTGAGCGTTTCAAATCGTTTCAAAAGAAAGAGGGCGAAGACCCACCCATACATTCCAAGCCTTAAAAAAATGCAAAGAGGCAACTTTTATTGATAATATTTCTACGTTTTTAAAGTACAAATTAACGAATACGAGTACGAATTACATCGTAGAAAGAACGTTATTTAAGCAGAAGTATTGACGAAGTCCTAGACAAAATAACTTGACATGACATGTGAGGTTTGTTATTTTTGTGTTATTTAAATACTTATTCAGATGCTGACAAAATGAAAAATTAGTAAAAGTGGCGTAAAATGCTGCCGTAATCTGTATTAAATTCGAATCTAATGAATTTACGCGATTCTTACCACGATTTATAGTGAAAAATAAATAACCGCGAGAGTTTAAAACAGTTATTAAAATTCGAATACTGATTTTCGTAACTTTTCTTCTCCATCTTTAAAACACACTCTCAATAATTGAAGAATTGGGTTCTTTTTCTTTATATTTTTAGTTAATATACGATTACTTTAACCGTGTGGATGTACATGAATGGTTTGTCGTTTTATTTTAAATTACGAGAGTAATTTCACCATCCTTCTTTTGAATACTTATGGCACAATACATTTTCCACAATGACGATAAATATTTCCGCAAATTCTTCTTTTTTTAGCCTAACTGGCTGTATATAAAGTGGGTACACACTACATAAATACGAAAAACTTAATTCCGATTGTCATAATCGAGAATTTCACAATTCCGAATTTTATAACACCGAATGTTTCAAAATTCTTTATAAATCCTAATTTTTCTTCTTCGAAACTTCAAAATTCCAAACGTTTATAATTACGAAAATCAATATGCCGGATTTGAAAATACCGCACCATAATAAATCCGAATTATTAATAATCCGCAATATCATAAATACAAATCCCGAATATCAAAATTCCGAATAATATTAATAATAAAAATAATAATAATCTTTATTGCTGAAAATATGGTAGTCTGTGGTGGTTAAACATAATTATTTGTTCTCATATTTTACTGTGTAACAGCATGCAATGTCAAATAAAAAAAATATGTATATAATTCGGAATTGTTAATTATTTCAGTGACTACACAAATCTTTAATATATTAGTCAACATTCATTTACAAATACATATTACGTTTTTTTAGATATTCATTTATAGATTAGAAACATTTTTCGATTAATCATTTCTTTATGAAGAAAGAAAGAATTTAGAATCAACTTAAACCTATTGAGTGGTTGACATTTTAGTTCGGATGGCAATTTATTGTATAGTCTAATTGGCATACATTCACTATTTCTTTTGCATATTTCTGATTTTATAGTTGGCAAACATAGCTCATCCGGAAATCTTGTATTAAAATTACAGAAATCTCTTTTTGTTGTAAAGCAATCCGGATTCATTTTTACAAAAGTACAACATTGATAAATATAAATGCACGGAAGTATATGCAAATTCATTGACTTAAATAATGGCTTGCAGGTGGTGCACGAATTCACATCAGCAATAACTCTATCGCACTGTTTTTGTGCAATAGAAACTTTTTCGAAAATTACACAATAACCCCAAAGCAAAATTTCATAACTTAATATAGACGCTATATATCAATGATATGTCTTTATTACGTGAAATATTAGTCAAATTCTATTCTTCCCAGGAAGGTGATTGCGTTTACTGCTTTTATTTTTTCATTATTACTCAAGACATCTACAGTTAACTCTGGAGCTCCTCTGTAAAAAAAATTGGATAAACTTTGTTTTACCTATATTTCATGTCAAATCGTTTAATGTCAGCCAATTTAAAATGTTAGATATTGTTGAATTAATAACCTCGATTTATTTTTAATAGTTGCAATAACAAACACCTTGTAAAACTTTTTTTTTTGTTCCCCTCCACGAGGAGGGCAAGAGGATAAAAAATGCTCTGACGCATACCCCACGTCGATTGGGGTTATGTGGGACTCGCTCCGAGCCTACCAGAGCCACTACCCACTAAAAACCCCCCTGAATGACTCGTGCAATTTTTTGCCACACAGCCTTCATCTGAGCGACGACCAATTGGAGAAAGAGGCCGCGCTAGCGGGGCCCAGAAGGGGTCACAAGCTGGGATTACATAGCACTGAAGGTGCTCAAAATGAAAATTAAAATAAAAATTGAATTAATTCGGGCTTCGAGACCTAGCGTCAGCTGCGTCGCTACGTTCGTGTGTGCGTTTCTCGGTCTAGGGACTTTGAACTTCGAATCTAAGACAGGGGTAGTATACGAGACTGAATCTCCAACTAGAGAATTGGGGTGGGTTTCGAAGCGTTTGAAGAACGCTTCAGAGAGTGTTTTGAGGTGTTGTTGCACTGTAGGCAGTTCAAGATCTCTGTGCAGGTCCGCGTTACGCACGTACCGTGGTGCGTTTGTGGCCCTGCGGCAAAAGAGATTTTGAACTACCTGCAGTTTGTGCAGGACGGAGGGTTTGGCGTGGGCAAAGAGGCGAGGCGAGGCATATGCCATGATGGGTCTAACGCAGGTCTTATAAAGCGTACGTTTATTTTTAAAGGACATTTATCTTTTTCTACCTAACATACTATATAGGCGGTCTAAGTAAAAACGGGTGAGTTTCGTTACTCTATCGACGTGTGGTTTCAAAAAAGCGTCTGGTTTCAGGTGACGCCTAAGTGGTACTGCGCTTCCAGGGGATGGGAATGCATTCGGATGTGGAGATTTTAATCGGCGATAAGACGAGTGAGAGGAGGAACGTGGGAAGCGGCGTCTATGCGTAAGGCTCGGGCCATTTTAAAATACGCTTGGTGGGACGGAGAGATATTCTCCATGAGATCGTTCATTTGAGTGTCTCGGAGTTCCGCGAGGCAAGACCTAACTTTACGTTGCAGCTGATTCGCAGCTGTTCTAAAGGCAGGCATGGGATAGAGTTTGGCTCTCCGGAGAGCCGCGTTCTTAGCTTTAATGAGATTGCGGACGGCTAAGGGAAGCGTGGTTTTGACTTGCTTAACGAACTTTTCGTTATTTCTGATGGCTGAGGTGATAGTAGCAGTGAGGGAAGTGACTAACGAGTCTATTTTATCCAGGCTATCTAGAGAGTCGGGCGAGATCGCGAGCGAAGAGTTCGGTGCCTCTAAGGCTGAAACTAGCGTATTTTTGAAGCCTTTCCAGTTGGTAAAGGTCTTAGGAGAGGTGTCGTTAACGTTAGGCGATCCTAGCACGAGGGAAATGGGGCGGTGGTCAGAGCCTAGGTCATCGAGCGGTTCGATGGACCTTAGATCGAGGTTGATATGCGTTACTAATGCAAAATCGAGGATGTCAGGAAGGAGGTTAGGGTTGTCGGGATTATGAGTGAGTTAGGGAGTGATGGGAGAGATGATGTCTAAGTCGAGCGAGTTAGTGATATTAAGGAGAGCGATACCGCTGGTGTTGGTCGATAGGCACGTTTACTTGTTCTTATTGACGTCAAATAAAACATCATTCTACTACCAGTTCGAAAAAACCTTCGTGAAGAAGAACTGGCAAGAAACTTCACGGGTATATTTTTTTCAAAATAAATTTACAGAGTCTATTTATGTCTATACAAAATTATTCTTTTCTGCATCTGTTAACTCGGCAAGTCTCCCTCCCCCCAAGTATCCAAACGACGAACACCCTCAAACGGCACTCGTTCACGAGTTAACGCGGGATCCAGCCATCGCCCTCCTCAACCATATTAGAGGGAAGTGAGCGACCCGTCACCCGACGCTACCATAAGAAGACGTACTTTAGTGACAATGACGCTTTAGATATTCATCGGGACGAAGAACTCATCGAACATACAGACACATTACACATGCTTTGTTACAAATACTAGTACAATGCTGTTAATGCGGGGATTATACCCAAGGGCTTTTATCATCCAAATAATCGGATAGTTTATAATATGCTCTAGCACACAACTTCTCCTTTATAGTTTCTTTGAATTTGTCAATAGGAAGTTCTTGGATATCCTCAGGAACCTTATTATAAAAGCGTATACATTGACCCATGAATGAGTTAGTGACTTTATGAAGCCTACTATTATGAGCTGCCAGCATATTTCTTCATCTTTCGTTAACATTGTGCAGATCTTTTTTTCTTTTGAACAAGGTTATGTTCTTTTTAACATACATTAAATTTTCTAAAATATATTGTGAATGGAAGGTAAGAATATTTATTTCCTAAATTTATTTCTAAGTGACACCCTTGGACCGAGCTGATAGATTGCGCGAACAGCCCTTTTCTGCAGAATAAATATAGTATCGATGTCGGCAGCACTCCCCCACAACAGAATACCATATGTCATGAGGCTGTGGAAGTAACCAAAATAGACTAATCGAGCAGTTGTTTCATTTGAAATTTGTCTAATTTTTTTAACAGCATATGTGGCAGAGCCAAGCCTTTTCGCTAAACCATCAACATGCGGTCCCCACTCGAGTTTGGCGTCTAAGGTTATGCCCAGAAATACAGTTGAGTTTACAAAGGCTTTAACATAGTTAATTTTGTGCTCTTTGCACTCTTTTGTGCGCGGTCCAGCGCGCTTTTTTGCTGAGGAAGACGGGTGGAGGGAGCTGAGGCTTACGTGGGACGGGAGTGCAGCGCTTTGCTGGTTTGGACGGAGCCTACGTAGTTGCGGTTACTTGTAGTGACATTAACGGCGCGGGGGCGGGTGTTGAAGACACAGGGGTGGGGTTGGGTGTTGAAGGCACCGCAGTTTTCTTAGAACGCTTCTTAAAGCATTTGGCGACTAACTGAAACGCGGGCTCAGGAGAGCCTGTTAAGGTGATGGCATCTGACGACGCATCAGACGTGGGTTTGGAGTCGCTCACGGGAGCGGTACGCTTGCGGCGCGACGCCCGAGAGGATGTGACCGATTCACAGTCCATCTCGGATGGCACGGGAGACGCGGGAGAGCTAAAGACCTGAGGGGTCTGTGCGTGGGTGGCCTGAGGGGCTGGGGACGCGATTGTTGCCTGTAAGCCGCAACGAGCGCCTGGGCGAACGACCTAGTGAAGTTTACCAAGCTTTGCTGGTCCATTGGAGGGCTTGGGACTACAATATATAAATATATAATAATGCCTAGGTTCCCTAAGATACCTAGCTTCTAAACCTCCCTACCCGCGATAGGGGAGCTGGGGACGACGCGAAGTGGTGCCCCTAATTCGGACAGCACTGTACCGTCACCCTGGGAAAGGCCCAAGTGCAATGGGATCGGGTCTGCCGGTTTCTCCTTAGCCTGAAGGGCCTTGGAATCGCACCGGGGCAACGCTAGCAGGCTTAGTTGTCACCGTTAAGTATCTACCTGCTCAACGCGAGCCTACTACAGAGTGTGTTGTCAATAAATTGACAACAAAACCGGCCGTAGACCTGACGAGGTTGGGTTGCACTGAAAGTGCGGGATTGACTACGTTACGACCGGCCGAAGCCGGCCGCAGAGCGAGTCTCTAACTAACGTAACAAGCGCCCAGCGTCAAGTACGTAGCCAGAAAATCAGCCCAAGCCTTGCGAACTACTATCGAATTTAACCGACCGTAGTAAGCTCAACTCTGTTGTTGCTGCGAGACTGACTTAATTACAGCCGGCCGAAACCGGCCGTAGCGTAAGTCTTAAAGAGGCTTATCTCAAGTTGTCGAGGACAAACCGAGATATTGTACGAACGTATGAGTATTGCTACGAGTTGTCGTCGTGAGACGACAATTGTGACTCAACGGCTGGTGCGACCGCGAACACGTCCGAGCGGATCTGGGAGTGGCGTTTGAGTATTGATACGAGGGAAGTCGTGAGAGAACAATCGTGACTCGGCAGCCGGGGGCAACCGTCAACACGTCCGATCGGGGCCGGATGCAGATCAGGTCTGTTTGTAAAACTGCATGAGCACTTCAATTTATACGTTCGAGCTTTCAAGTATTCAGCTAGAAATGATAAAGTTTTTATAGTTTTTTGTACAGAGTTATTTCTTGAGTATATAGGTTACGTACTAAAATGCAAATCCCTTTTTGGCCAGCATTATCTACATACAGACTAACTGCCCTTCCTCGCTTCGCTCGTTCGCGTGCATAATTATATAAATTAGGTGCGCGGATTTCAAAATGTGCCTTATTAAATTTAATTTGTGTCACAGGAGATTTAGATTATAATTTTTAACATATACCCGCTTTAGATACAAAATCTGAATCTAAGCATTGAATTTCCGGAAAATTAAGATTTGGAATACCATATTTCGGACTAGTAACAAAGCGAGTTTTTAATTCTTCGTACTAATGAAAGACGAAAAATTAAAATTTCATATTTATGAATTTCGATAAAATAAAAATCGTTTGTAACAAATAACAATTTGAATAGTCAGAATTCAGTCTCTTAGGGATTATGAAATTTGGAATTTTTAAAATCAGTATATTCAAATTCGGAATTACATAATTTGGAATTTTTGGGTGTTCCCACTTAAAGTGGATGTTATTGACATCCTTGCATAAAGATCTTGCATCTTTTTGATACTGCCGAGTTGCTGACCGTCAGTTCCGTTAAACTTGTAATTTATTTAATAAAACTGGCCCTTTACTTACGGATATTTTTTCTTAAAACACACCTAAGTCTGCACTGAAATAAAATGGTCGTATTGCAAGAAATCTATCGTGGACTCAACATCTAATATAGCTAGCGTCAGACCGCGTCCTACACACCTCTCTTATCCATAGAACTCGTGATTTTCATTTTCATAGCTACAACAACAATAAAACGTTTAGCCCTCGATGCCTTGTTCGTGGTCCCTGGGTGGTGCTAAACGAGCAGTATCTTCTGGTGGTAGGCCTTGACCGTGGCTTGTCACCACCCACTAAACAAAGCCATGCCGCCAAGTGACATGGTCGCGTTCCGGCATGATGTTTAGTGTAGCCATCGAGGAGGGTAGGTCTGAGTAATCGTGCTGCATCAGAGAACTGTCTTCAGCTTGTAATTTATTGACTCGCCGGGTAACTGGTTTTGGAGGGTAGCGGGATCCGAAGAAACGGTGCACCGCTGGCCGACCACAGGTAGTAGGGGGCCCAAGTAGTGTGCTAGCCACATGCGAAAGGCTGCCCCGCCACCTCGCGAAAAATCCCGGGAGACTTCATCATGCCAGCTGGCGACTGGTTAGAGAGGACCCGATGACAGACTTGTTGGCAGACTTGTTTTACATCAACCGATCCATCGTGCTGCGCTGATGCTGTATCAAGTGTGATAGACCAAGCAATGGTGTATTTCATCCCTTACGCTGACCTATCCCTTGAAACCAAAGGTCGCCCATGGTTTAATACTGCTTGCCTCACAGCTGAAAAGCTAAAGCAAGAAGCGTACAAAGCCTGGGCTGACGCCCGCAGAAGCAAAGCCGTGGATTCGCATGAACTGAAGAAAAAATACAATGCTGCCGCCAAGTCTTGCTCGCTTTGACCACATTGGCCACATCGGAGACAAGATAGCGTCATATCCTTCAGGAAGCAAAGTTTTCTGGTCTTTGGCCAAGTCCTCGACCATCGTCGGAAAGTTGCCAGTTTAGCAGTCTCCTACAGATTACATTTTGGAGAGTGCGCGAATGCTCTTTTTGATCAGGTTGAACCCACACCCTTCTTGCATCGGACTACTAGACGCAGACAGACCTTCCATCCCTCTATGGTAGATATCCCAAGAAGTCGAACCAAACGCTTCGATAGTTCCTTTTTGGTGCGGGTCGCCAAGGTGTGGAATGAACTGCCTGCGTCTGTTTTTCCAGAAAACTATAGTCCTAGTTCTTTCAAGCGTCGAGTGAATAGGTATCTCGTGGATAGACGTGTAACACCTTCGTCTTCATCGTCACTTTCCATCAGGTGAGATAGAAGACAAACGTCTTATCCTTTTTCAAAAAAAAAACACGCAGCGTGGCCCTCGAAAGATGGATTAAAGGTGCGTTCCACATACGATCGAGCCTTTGTCCTCTAACGGCATCTGACAACGGATCAGGCGCGGGTTCGGAGTCGCTCCCGGGAGCGGTACGCTTGCAGCGCGACGCCCGAGAGGATGTTACGCCTCTGGCTGAACGAACTTTAAAAATATTACTCATAAATACCACAGGCACCACGTACCTCAAAGTTCGTGATAGATAAAGCAGGTAGTGAGACTTAGTCGGCCATTACCGGTTTCACTACAGCATGGAGATAAAATATGATACCTAAAGTGAAATGCATTATGATAATGTTCATTCAATTACTGGGGTTTTCTCCAATACTATTTAACTGATAACGAATATTGGCGAATCCTTATTTAAGTAAACAGTGAGTGTTTAGAAAAGTAACTAGTACTTTTGTTTATTCTTCTTTTTTATGTGAATTTCCATAATAATAGCTTCAGCTATTATGGTTATATTAGCTATCATTCAAAAAAAAAAAAAAAAAAAAAAAAAAAAAAAAAAATTCAAAATTTCTTTATTAGGTAAAGTTCAGTAACAAATGTTGAAGGACACTCCTTTTAGGTACGCAGACCTGTGTTAGGAGTGAACACTCTTCCTGTATTACACAATATTTTACCTAGTACATAATATTGTAAAAAATATTTTTGTATTTATAAAGTAACAAACAATTTAAAGTAGGTAGGCAGAAATACATAAAAACAAAAACGTTTACTCATTAAAAATGCAAGAAGGGTATTCGCAAATATGTTTTATAAAAGTTAGTCTGACATCACAAAGATGTTCAAAGATGAAAGTCATAAGCTTATAGCGTTTATTATAATAATTTTGAATTAGTTTAAACTTGAAACATATATTGCTGAAATAGTTATAGTATATTAGATATATAAACATTTTAACACATTTTTTTAGTAGGTAATCATATAAGATACACAGTACACTACAAGATAAAATTTATTAGGACAATTATTAAGTAAGCACATTTTTTTTCCTTCTCCTTTTTTTTTTACATTTCTTTAAGTTCTATGTTTTGTAGGTTAATTTCAATTAGTAGAATTCTGTTAATCATTATTATTTAAATAATGTTAAATTCGTACATTATTACTTATTATAATAATTTTTATTATATTTGAATACGGAATTTGTGTTGAAGTCCTAGAGTTTATTTGTTTATAAATATGTAAACGAATTAAATATAAATATATATTAAGTATATTTCTAATTAACACAATATTATATACAATTTACATTTCTTTCAGTTACATTTCTTTCGTTGTTATTTTCAATTTTTTTATATAAATATTATAAGAACCAATAAATTTATACATTTATATATTCAATGCAAACTTATATGTAGATTTTTCCTTTTTGACTAAGTAATGAAAATGTAATTGTCAAATCATGGTTGGTTGGTGAGTAATTACCTATGTAAATGTACGTAATTTGAAATCATAACCTCAAAATTAGTTCTTATTGAAAATGCCATTATTATTGTTCCTGTCTAGGAACAATAATAAATGCATTTTCAGTATGTCTATACTCCAAAATATATATATATATATATATATATTTTTTTAAAGTGGATCCGGATTTGATGTCCTATAGTTTTAGATATTTTTGACTTCTAAACGCTCCACTTTAACTAAAACCATGTATGGCGAACTGCCACCGTCTTTTGTCTAATAATAGTTTGAGAGTAGTATTCTATTTTAATATCTAGAATATACATTTTTACAGCTCGATAATTCTACGTTATTAGTAATACGAAGTATTAGTCTACGAATAATAATTAAACTACAGGCTGATTGCTAGCAGATAACTTTTATCTTGAGAATTATTTTGACAATTGACAAGAATTTTCGTTACAATTATGTCAAATTATCAAAATAATTTTATTAATCAAAGTCCCCTGGATCAGTAATAGTCTAGTGGAAACCAGCACGTACTTCTGTAGGTCTGACATGAGAACTCTGGGCTGTCTTTTCTTCAAGAGTGGTGGAATGTGGCTTCCCCTCTACTACTAAACAAAACAAGCACTGAAAAATAAAATATCTATTCAATGATTTGAGGAGTCATTTTCCAAAGGAGCTTATTTCCATTATAGACATTTTTTCAGTAATGGAGAAAACACTGTTCAAGCTGTTTTATGGATAATTTTAATTATTTTTTTATTCTCTGTTATAGCGCATAATAACAGTATTCTGATATAATTGCAATTGTTATTTTAAACTTCTTAAATTTTAATTAAAACAAAATAAGAATTTGAAAATATGGAACGAACAACTAGAAATAAGCCCATTTGTAACAAAATCTCTTGGAAATAAAGCCATTTGTTATGATTCTCTTGGGAAATAAGACTTTTTGAAGTAAAATATTAAATCATCAACATCATTTCAGCTTTTATCACTACTAGATATAGGCCTCCCCAAGAAATACCTTCTTCTTGACCAGATTCAAATTTGAAAGCAGGTAGTACAGAAGATGATCTACTAATAGTCAGTATATCAAATTAAAGGACAATAAATATAGATTATCATACATTCATTAGTTTGAATATATAGTCCTTCCTACCATTGTAAGATAATTTTTTAAATATATCTTTTCGCCAATTTATTTAGGATTCACTCTAGGTAATGACAGTCAATCAACAAACTGACAGATTGTTGATTGACTTCTAACCGTAACTTTAAATTAAACTGGAAATGTGTCTTTTTGTATGAAAATAAGGATTTTGTCTGTCAGTTCCTTTAAGAAATAATGTGCTTTTTGTATTGTATATTGCACAAAGGAATAAAAGTTTAACATGACAGTGACGATGTCATTAATAGTTTTCTTCTGTTAAAAATGGAAAAAGCCCATTTGGACAATCAATCCTCATTTGGAGATTTAGGAGAAGTCTGGCATAAAAAACGGAAATAAAAACAGTTGCTATCCATATCCGAAATTCATGGTGTTTGACAGTTCTCTAGTTGGCTTAGTAAATCCAAGTCACGTGACTCGTGATTAAAGAAAGATGTCTTCATTTGGCTGCCGAATTGGCTATGTCTGTCTTCACGATGTCTAGAACTGTAAGCTCGACCTGCTGGTGTGAAATAATAAGTAGGTACGTATTCCACCAAACATATTGTTTAAAATTTCTAGAAAAACGTTTATCTGCTAAGTGAGATCCAGAAACTTTCAGATCTTACTCGACGGATCAGTGTAGCAACTACCTAAAGAATACATTACAAAATAACTAGATAATATGTTTTGTTAAGCGAGTTAGTAGTGTTTTATGGTTAAAATCTCTTAGTAAAACTGTTATCTCTGAAGTTCTAGTAATAAAAATGTCCGTGAGGTAATGGAGTTATATTTTTAAACCATTTCGAAATACAAGGTAGGGCAGAATGTAGAATATTACTAATTTCATAATTAATGAAAATTTTTTAAAATCTTATTTATGATAAAACTATCTAGATGTTGACCGTCTAGCTTATTATGTGTATGCAATATTTACAGTATGAATAAAATAGTTTTATGAGATTTTTTATGGTTAAGGCAGCTTATTTCCGCCATTATATTAATGGCGGACATAAGAAGAAATACTATGTAAACTGTTTTAATCCTGAATTAATTTCCACACCTGAACAAGGGTCAGTCAGGGGTCAGGGTTCAGTCTTGCGTCTCTTCACGTTATTTTCAATAAAAAATTATTTATAATTATTCACTTTAACGCTTGAATAATTTATGTGAACTATCTAATTTGTATGTTATTATATTTATTTTATAGATATGGATACTTTGCAATACAATAAACCACTAAAATTTTAATAATCTAAATACATTTTATTTCAATCTAAGTAAGGTTTGATTAGTCTATTTTGTATTGATGTCAACCTAATTTCAATTTTGTGCTTATATTAGTACAGTATATGAAAACAAGACAGATATTGCTGTAGGCAGGTAGGTGCCATAAAGCTAAGCCGTCATGATCGGCCGCCTAAAATTTATTCAGCCAATAAAATTGGGTGAATACATTTTTTTTTAAGTACCCTAAGATCGTGACGGCTTTGCCTTACGAGTGCGTCCGAAATCACGGTTGTTTGTACAAAAAGGTCTGTTGACTTTAGTAGTTGACAGAGAATTCTGGAGCACGCTCATTCGGTCAGGTAAGGCGAGAATCGCTTGCGCGTTGTTCAGTATTTTATAAGCGCTGCGCATACTAAAGGCTAACAACACTGCAAGGGATTCGATAGCAACGATGCACTCCGACTGTACTTTAACTGTTATAGTTACATGAAAACGTTCCTAGCAGACCATCTGCCATCAGGATAGTGTAGATGCAGCGTACTATCGATTTGATGTATTGTCGATGTAGCATACCATAGATTTGGTGTACCATAGGTTTGGTGTTTCAAAAATGCCTAAGGGTGATAACACAAATACACCA
The DNA here is from genome assembly GCA_923062675.1 of Marasmarcha lunaedactyla. NCBI lineage: Eukaryota > Metazoa > Arthropoda > Insecta > Lepidoptera > Pterophoridae > Marasmarcha > Marasmarcha lunaedactyla. The sequence goes on from OV281350.1 coordinate 6,083,665, forward strand.
GTCAAAGGAACTCTCGTAGGGCCTTTGGAAGAAACTCTTCAAGAAATCAGTTGGCAAGTATGTCCTTGGGAATCGAATATGGAAATAGAGTAACTCAAAATGAAGAGGTGACTATGGCCGACCTCCTGAAACAAATGAGTTTATTTTTTGGTGAAATGCAGGAAATTAGAAAAACGATCGTGAGTTTTACCAATGAAATTAAAGAGCTACGCGATGACATAGCCGTGTGCAAAACAAATGGGGCTTTAGTCATAGTGCGATTGGGAAAGGTAGAAGATCGCATTCATAAATATGAAAACGAAAATGAAAGCAAATTTCTAGAGCTACGAGAGGAAATGCTTCATTGAAACAACAAATCAATCACAGAGATCAAGAATCCTTCATAAATGATATAGAAATTTCCGATGTGCCAGAAGAAAAAGGAGAAAACCCACTCCAGCTTATCCACACCTTAGCCATAAAACTGGGTAGTCCACTTGAGGAGACGGACGTGGTGGACATACACCGCGCGGGGCCGCGACGCCTCGCCGCCGTCGACGCGGGCGGCGCCACCGTGCGCTCTCGTCCGCTTGTCGTCCGCCTTACGCACCGCGTCGTGCGCGACCGCCTGCTGCAAGCGGCGCGAACTCGCCGCGACCTGACCACTGCTGACATATCACTACAAGGAAAACCCAAGCGCATTAACATCAACGAACGACTCACCTTCGAAAATAAAAAGCTTCTCCGGAAAGCTAAGGAGGAAATGAAGCAGCACGGATGGAAGTATGTTTGGGTCAAGGAAGGTAAAATTCTTGTTCGTAAAACTGATGGCAGTAAAGTCCACCGGCTCCTGGGAAGCGAGGATTTCATAAAGTTTTTTGGACCAGGACAGCAAAACATGAGTCCTACAAAGTGATATGTACCGTTATATTTAATTTTATAAAGTTTAATTGTAAGTTCATATTTTTTTCCTTATGTCGTGTGTTTTTAGCATTCTCGTTGTTTCTCCTGCTGTTAGTGATAATATAATTCAAATTTTATTTATTTACAAATTTTCTCTTATCCAATTAGAGTATTTTTTAATTTGAGCCGCCTATATAATACAATGATATGTGCTAACTTATTGCAATTTTTTATTAATAATATTGTTGACCAATGGATCTTAATTTATAGAAAGTCATTTCATTTTTGTTTATTTCTAATGATACCTATTAATGTAGTTCCACTATTATCAAATAAAAATGAACAAATTTAAAAATAAAAGTTTAGTTCTAGGATTATTAAATATAAGGTCGGTAAATACTGGAAAATACGAGTTCGTTGCTGCGATGGAAACTCTAAATCCGGATATAAGAGCGTTAAATGAAACTTGGCTTAAAACAGGAGAACAAAAATTAGCACCCGCGGTAGCAGGGTATAGTTTCAGGCACATAGCGCGTCCCAACGACCGCACTGGCGGAGGAGTAGGGTTCTATGTCCGGTGTGGAGTGCGCGCGCGCACACAGCCGCACCCGCCGTCCGTGCTCGAGCAGATGTGGATGGAGGTGACGCTGCCGGGCTGCGGGAGGGAGGCGGTGGGGACCGCGTACCGCTCCGAGGGAGTAAGTACCTCTACCGCCCTAGACGCGCTCAGTGAATCCATTACAAGCTTTAGGAACTGCAATCATATATTTCTTCTAACCGACTTTAATGTAGATATGCTTCAGTCTTCCACGTCGCGTTTTGTTCGAGAAATCAAATCGTTTTTAAACCAACACAGTCTCACACAACTGGTTAATGAGCCAACACGAATTACAGATAATTCTGCTACTCTCTTAGATATAGCTTTAACGGACTCGCCAAAAATGTGCAAAAAAGTGAGTGTTCACCATAATAATATTATTAGCGACCATGGTCTTGTATTGATAGAGCTCAATATACCAAAGCCGAATATGATTCCACGACTTATAACTAGCCGGTCATTTCATAAAATTCAAGAAGCCGACTTTGATACAGATCTTAATTCGTTACCGTGGGTTTCAGTATACCAAGCAGGCGATGTTAACGAGATGTTAACGTGATGATGTTATGATAGCGTTACGAAATGCAGCACATAAGCGAGCTAGATCTACTAAACTGGAGACCCACGTAGAGTATTACAAAAATCTTAAGAACATAGTCAACGCAGCCACAGTAAGAGAAAAATATGCGAACTATAATTTTTATGTCAATAATAATAAAACACAGCCAAGAAAAATGTGGGCCCATCTTAAATCGACGTCATTAGCGGGCATGGGGCAATCCACTGATATAGCGCAACATCTAAGCAATCCAAACAACATCAACGACCATTTCTTAGACATCCCCGGGAAACCGAGTTGCAATCTAAGTTTATTACAACACTTTGAATCGTCTTCATTTAATGAATCTCAGTTTGAATTGCACCCTTGTACTGAGGATGTCGTTTCGAAAATTATAAAAAGCCTAAGCTCTAATGCAAAAATGACTAATGCAAAAATGATTCACGTTACGCTCCCTTTCATAACCTTTATTATAAATAAATCGATTGAGACGTCCATATTTCCCGCAGCGTGGAAATTAGCTAAAGTAAAGCCACTCCCCAAATCTGGTAGCGTACAGACCCTTAAGGATGTTCGCCCCATAAGCTTATTGCCAGCGATGTCAAAAGTACTAGAGAGAGTGGTTTGTATTCAATTGACTCAATACTTGGACTCGGAGTTAATAATCCCGGACATACAGTCAGGGTTTCGTAGGGGTCATAGCACCGCAACTGCGCTATCCTACGTTACCGTTGACGTCATTGCGGCGTCAGACACAGGGATGGCTACGATATTGGTCCTACTTGACTTTAGTAGAGCTTTTGACTGTCTGAACGTGGAGTTATTATTAGCAAAAATGAATACTACGGATTTGCCGATGCAACCTGCAAATGGTTTAAATCATTTCTAATTGGTCGTCACCAATTTGTCGCGGTAGAAAAGGACTGTCAAATAACGGAATCGGACATTAAAGAAATAAATAGAGGCACCCCTCAAGGCTCTATACTCAGTCCTATACTTTTTACTTTATACACAGTAGATTTAAACCGGAGACTAAACCATTGCAAGGTGCATTTGTATGCAGATGATACGCAACTGTACCACTCTTCCAACCCTAAAGACACTAAGGATGCCGTAGAGAAGATTAACGCAGATTTAGAAACTCTTTATAAATGGTCGTGGGACAATTCACTTGTGTTAAACCCCAGCAAGTCAAAGTACATAATTCTCGGCACTAAACACCAATGTACTTCAGTCATTCAAAATTATCCGAAACTGGAAATAGACTCTATAGATATTGAAAGGATAGAGTGTGCAAAAAATCTAGGAGTTTTATTTGACGATCAATAACGATTTGAACGATATAGGCTCAAGATATATGAATTTCGAAGACATCTCTCCATTAGTGTTAGATTATTGCTTAAGGAAACCTTAGTTCTGTCAAATTTCACATACTGCGACATCGTTTATGGACCTAGGATTTTTGATAAAACCGCGAAAGCCATCCAACGCATACAGAACGCTTGCATGCGTTTTTGCTATGAAATACCCAGGCGTGAGCATATAAAACCATATTCAATAAATAAAAATCTTTTAAATATGAAAAACCGAAGAAAACTTTATTTAGGAACATCGGTTTTTAAAATATTAAAAACAAGCAAGCCTACATACCTATTTTGTAAACGGGAATGGAAAAGAGACGTATTAATTGACGACACTATTAATACTCGATCCAAACTGCAAAATAAACTAAGCATACCAAAACACCGCGCAAGTAATTTTAAAGGTTCCTTTAAACATGCAGCTTCAAAGATCTGGAATGACTTGCCACCTCCCTTACGACATATAAGAGGAAGTAATACATTTAAAATGAAGTATCGATCATTACTCTTACGTGAAGACAAAGAGCATAGTACGCTCATTTTTAATGTCATTTAGTTTATTTTGCAATTTATTAATTTTAAGTTTTAGTCCGGTCAAATTAGACATTCGAAGTTACCTAAATTCCCACCAAGCTGAAAATCGGTAAGATTGTTTGAAATATCATTAAAAACAAAATTTGAAAGTTCCCCATCTTTCCCCTGTAAGGAAAAAATTTTATTCTAGGTCAAAGGTAAAAAAAATGAGTTTTTCGCGATTTTCAGCAAAACGGTAAGTTTTATCATAAAAATATTCCAGACAAAAATTGTAGATCATAAAATTATCTACAAAAATTTAATTAATACTTTTTTTTCTACGAGCCACCGTTTTTGAGATATAACGATTCAAAAAGTTGTGAAAGTTGTAATCGTCATAATATGCACACGTTTCCTCGCCACCTATGAGGTAGTGTACTTAGCGCGTTTTTTTTTGTGGTTTCCCCAGTAGGCCTATTCCACGGGTCAGTTTTGATCCTGTTTAATTTGAAACTATTGAAAAATAATGGATATTAGCAGAGATTGAAAAGATAAAAGCAATTTAAGTTTAAAAAAAGTAGTGAAATTTAATCGTCCGAGTCGTAACTTTCAAAATCTTCTTCTTGTTCTTCTTCTTGATCTTCTTGTTCTTCTTGTTCTTCTTCATCTTCATCCTGAGTGCATGTAAACTGCGTTAATAGCGATGTATCGCATGTTGCCTCGTTGGAATCAAACGGATCCTCTACTGTTGGTGATTCAATATTAGAGCACAACCGGCCTTGACAATGTGTACATGCCGGAGAACAGAACAGTCCGACTTTTTTGCAACCACATTTAGCACTGCATCCCTTTTTGCAGTTGCAAAAAATCGAGTTCAGCAGTTTTTCCGGCGCAGGTGGAAGTAAAGTGTGCACTGGTTCTAATAAATTGTTGACCAACTTCCAACCCCAGTCTAGTAGGGTCTAGCTGATAACCAAGCCACACTTGAACTTGGTAATATACCCTAAAAGATGTTGATGAGCAGCAACTGAGGTTGGAGGAAGACAAGCTAATTGTACTTGTTTTTTACTTTTGGTGTTTTAACGAAACTTGCATATCTTTACTTATCTAAGCAGGTAGTTTTTTTAGGAGCTCCGTACATAGAAAGAAGAAAGCGAATGCCGTTAGTAATAATTTCTTGTCGAGTAGAATTACTATTTTTAAAAACTTCAGCACGTTCAATTAAATTTTGTTTCTCAAATAGTTTGAAGACTGTTATTTTACCCCTCCTGTAAAATGCAGATGTCGTATCACAGCCAGTTATTGCGTGTAAAAATAGTACATGATTTTGACACTTTGCAAAAGTAGATAAACTTTTTGATGAATACATTTCCGATTGATGTTGATCTTTTCCTGGTTTTAAGAAGAAAATAGTTTTTTCAGTTGGAGTTCGAGCAATCAATAATACTAGTAAGTCTATATCTTCACCAACAACAATAGTTGTATTTGTCTAATTGAATTGCTCAATTGCTGTTTCAATTATCAATACATCAGCATCACTATTAGCTTGTCTTACCAATATATTTTAGGAAAGATACCGTTTCAGTTCCATAAACAAAATCTGTAACATTTATTTTACTGTAACCTACTACACCGTCATTTTGATAGATCTGTATCGGCACATGAGCTTTTTCTTTGAAATCTTTTGCTGAAAGAGCTTCTTTTATTCGTGGCATAGGCTTTTCTTGTAAAACTGAATTTTTAGGAGTAACAATTTGAATAATACCCATTATGTGGAGTGTGTTATTGCCGTCGAGCGTATTCACATTAATATCAGCATTGTCGGCAACGTATTGAATGAGTGTGCCACTTTCTGGTGATAGGACATGAGGAGGACGATGAAAAACTGCTGCTGCCTCATACATTATTGTTTCATTATCGGATGCACATAAACCAAATGACGAAAAGATTTGTATAAGACGTTTTGAACCGAACCTTCGATGAAAAAAACTGCGAGGCCTAATTGTAGTTCCGACTTAAAAGACCTTGGTCGAACAGCAGTCATGATACTATGGCAAATATTTGTGCATACTAATTTTAAATGATCTAAATTTGATCGTTTATTCTTTAGAATCACTCGTTCTACAAAATATGTCAACGATTCTGGGATTTCATTATTTAAATCTTCAAACATGCGACCTGGTAGAGGGTAGTTGGAATTATCAAACACTGCGGTTTGAATATCGTCGCGAATGATATCTGCAGCTGCCTCTAGGACTCTGAATCGTTCTTCTTTTTTATTCATTTTTTTTTTTCGTACCAGGCTTGATTCAAAATATCATGATGATTATCTACTAAGCATATGAATGTTGATGCTCCCGATTTCTCAGTGATAATAAGTTTATCACCATACTTCAGTTTTAGTCGTAGCTTAATCGTTCTGTAATCTAAAGTCGTAGTTTTGCAAATGTTCTTTAATTCGTTTAAAGTAAACTGACAGTCATCGCTATTTTGCATGTAAGTAAATATTTCCTCCATTGCCCGATTCGTAGCTTCGTCTTTAGGACGACCGATTTTAAGTCCAGTGGAAGGTTTCATGAAAGAAACATAGCAATCGTGATGATATTTAGCTTCTGCAGCAACTAAATCATTTTCAAATTCGAGTCGAGCAAGAACAGCTTTTGCTGTAGTATCGTTACGGGTCTGAGCTATTTCCAGAATTGAATCTTTAAATTGAAGTGTACTTACTTGACTGATTCGAGCGCGAATATCTGAGGGTTTTTTTTCTCATAATCTTCATTCAATTCCTGGCCACAAAATAGACATTGTTTTTTAGAACAAAAAGCTGATTCACTCGAACGTAATCTAGTATGAGGAGGACTTTCTGTGGATGTACTGGCTTCTTGTTCTTCACGTTGTCTTTTATTAGCTGCATTAATAGAAGACTTTCGAGTATAATTTTTACGACAACTTTCATGTATTGTCAGAGATTTTTGATTTTTTAGATACTCCGAAAATTCATCTGCTCTTTCGAAACTTGCATTAATTAATGTCTTCATACCACGTTCAACAGTAACAATTTCACTTTCAGTTAAAAGTTTAGCGCAAATAAAACAATAATCTGACATTTTTGTTATAAAACTCAAAACAGCACAATATAGGCTAGGATAAACACGTGTTTTCACTACTAACTGGCGTTCAAGACTAACAGTATTTCATTTATTATAGCAGGTATAAGACCCTAGCCACGCACACAATTGAACAGGGGACAGATGTTTTCTCAAGGTTTCAATGGCGTATAAATTAAGGGACTGGGCTACATTTAACCTGATATTCTTATAGTTATAACTTATGTATATTTTATATTAGTAGTGTAAGTTACAATAACCGATAGAAAAATATTTTAACATATATTACAACTATAGAGATGTATATATACGTGGCGTACTCATGCATATTATGACGATTACAACTTTTACAACTTTTTGAATCGTTATATCTCAAAAACGGTGGCTCGTAGAAAAAAAAGTATTAATTAAATTTTTGTAGATAATTTTATGATCTACAATTTTTGTCTGGAATATTTTTATGATAAAACTTACCGTTTTGCTGAAAATCGCGAAAAACTCATTTTTTTTACCTTTGACCTTGAATAAATTTTTTTCCTTACAGGGGAAAGATGGGGAACTTTCAAATTTTGTTTTTAATGATATTTCAAACAATCTTACCGATTTTCAGCTTGGTGGGAATTTAGGTAACTTTACTCTTATTTTTTGGTCTAATTTGACCGGACTATTAGTGAGAAACATATTTAAATTGTACTGAAATATTTAACTACACATAATATTTTTATTTTTAAATTTTAATGAAATTATTTTGTAACATTTGACTTCGTATCTAAATTTGAATTTGCAATTGAATTTGTTTTGTGCGTTTAATTTATTTAGTAATTTATTGTAATCTAATGAGGATAGTTATTTTACTTTTATAGCTGAAATTTTAATTTTATTTGGAATGTCTTGTCTTGTAAGTTTTGTCCGCGTAAACATTGCTTTTATCGAGCTCTGGGTATTCTCAAAAAGTGGTTAAAAGTATTACAATATTGCGTTTTTATATTTCAAAAAAGAGCTAAAAGTGTTGTGGATTATATTAATGTAAATTTGAAAGTGTCCGAATAATATCAGTGCAAAAAATTCTGTTAAAACCGTAAAATATTGCACTCACTAACGAGGTGAAGGACGAACGCTGTCGGTTACTAGAGCGGTCATTCAACCCGCTCGCTGTCTTTGTTGTCACGCGAGAAGCGTACGTCTCATCACGCATTTCGGGTATTATTATTGTGACGCTACCCCGGGACCTACGACTATTAATTGCTGTGCGCCCGCGCTGGTTGTTTTGATTTATTGATTCAAACTTTTACTTTTAAATTCATAAAAATGAACTGTATGGGGTTTAATAAAAAGATTATGATGAAAGAACTATAATGTTGTGTAGCTTGTACACATATCACTACGCATGTCTGAATATACAGTAAACATATTTTACCGAGCACTATAACGAACGAGGCTGGAAATGTAACTCATGTAATGTTCGAAGCAAAAATGATAGCACTCCAGTACGCAATCAGTTCAGTGTCTTGGAGGAAGAAAACATAATATCTTACCCTGAGCCCCCAGCTTCAACCACAACCAGTCAGCCGTCTACACAACAGAAACCAACAACAGCTAACACAATTACGTATGAGCAGTTTGGTATTCTTCTAGATAGCAAACTGGATTCATTAAAATGTTCTATTATGAAAGATATGAATCAAGTAATAAGAAAAGAAATTTCGTCGGCTATAAATAGTCTAAAAGTTGAATTTACTGAAACCACAGACTTTCTCACGGCAGAGCAGAAAGACTTAAAATCAGAGTTTCAAAATATAGACTCAACAATGAATTCTTTTAAATCAGAAATTAGTAAAATGAGAAATGAAATGAGTATCTGAAGAGGAAATTAATTCCCCTCGAAAAATCATCGCAGTGTCATAATTTTGAAATCCACATGGTACCTACCAGAAAAACAACAAGAAAATCTTTTTAAAAAAGTGAACAAGTTATGTGACGTCATCAAGCCTCCTATCAATGAAACCGACATATACGCTGTACGACGAGTCGCCAAACTTGACCCGCAATCTAACGGCCGCGTAATATTCTAGTGACTTTGTCGTCGGGCCGTCTTCGCGATCACGTATTGTCAGCCTGTAAGCGATACAATGAGAACAATAAAACGCAACCCGTAAGCTCCTCGGACGTCGGTATTATCGGCAATAAGCAAGTTCTGTATGTATCAGAAAACCTAGCATCGGAGTGCAAGGCACTGCACGCAGCAGCGCGGAAACTGGCCAAGGAGCGCAACTACAAGTTCGTATGGGTTAAGTATGGACGCGTCTACGCTCGCAAGGATGACTCATCGTCAGCTATTATAATAAAGGACGACGCTTGCTTAGACAAAATGGTATAGTTTTCTCAATGTTATTGTTATCTCGTTTATTATATTTCCCTAATAATTAAATGGTTTATGCTGTTATTTTGATATAAAAAAGTAATTAATTATGTTAATGTTTTATCAGAATGTAAATAGAATACGCACAAAAACTACAGAATTGTTTTTGAACACGTTAAATTGCAATAACGACACAATCTGTTTAACTGAGTCTAATCTAGATTCTGGTATTTTTAATAACGAATTGTTTGATCAGCGCTATAATATATTCCGTAGAGATAGAGAAACTACCTGTATTAGTGAAGGTGAAGTGGGCGGAGTGTTAATTGCAATAAAGAAAGATTTTGATGTTATTCGGCAATCTCCTTGGGAGAGCTCAGTTGAGGATTTGTGGATCAGTATTTTACTTAAGGATGGCTCTTGTAGAAAACTGAACATATGTCTAGCTTACCTTCCCCCTGACATACCAATAAGTAAATTAACTGAATTTTATGATAATTGTAAAAGAGTCTTAACAAATAATAATGAATATATTAATTTAATATTAGGTGACTTCAACACACCAAGCATCACTTGGCAAACCACTGCGACCCATAGTTTCCTATTACCTAGTGTTTCAGTAGATAGTAAGTCGGCTTTATTATTGGAAATGGCTAGTCTAAATGACCTATTGCAGTTCAACAACGTACCTAACAGTCTTGGTCGATTCTTGGACTTAGTCCTATGCAACTCCGAGGTTGTATCGATAACCAGTGCTGATCCTCTGACTCGTCCTGACCATCACCACCCTCCCATTTGCATCGATATCAAGCTACCTGTGGCACAGAATACAATGAAATGCAAGGAAAAACTTATCCATAACTTCAACAAATGTGACTACCCCCAAATCAGGGCCGATTTGAGCAATATTGACTGGTTGTCGATGCTACCTGATGATGACGTTGATCTGGCGGTTACAAATTTTTATGAAATTCTTAACAATTCAATAAAGAAATATACACCTACATATACTAAAAAAGAAAGCAGTTATCCGTGTTGGTATTCGCCTGAACTGAAACATTATCTAAAAAAGAAGGACAAATTACACAAAAAGTATATGAAATATAAAAATCCCCAAGACGATGATAGTTTCGCTTCCTTAAGAAGTCTTTGCAAAAAATTAATAACAACATGCTATAAATCATAATTCTCCTCTGTAGAAGAATCCTTTAATACTAACATAAGATCTTTTTGGCTATGTGTTAACTCTTCCAAATGTTCCAATAGCATACCCGCAGTGATGCGTCTCAACGACAGAACTGCATCTACTGGCCAGAACGTTTGTGAATTATTTCAGAACTTTTTAGCTCTTTGAGAATGGTTCTAATTTAACATCTGAACCATATTCTGAGCTCGACGCCCTTGTTCAGAATTCCTTTTCTAACTTAGCTATCACAAAAGACCCGGTTCTTTCAAAACTTAAAAAATTAGATCCGAACAAGGGTGCTGGGTCGGATGGAATACCCCCCAAGTTTTTGAGGGAATGTGCGGTGGAACTTTGCGAGCCACTATTAAATATATTTAATATGTCATTACGTTTGGGCGTTTTCCCTTCCGAATGGAAATCTGCTCATATCGTACCGATCTACAAATCTGGGGATAAAACGGATTGTAAAAATTATAGGCGTATAAGTATTTTATCCAGTATGGCTAAATTATTTGAAAGTGTCGTCTATGATCACATTTACCACCACATTCAGCCGGGCTTATCTCAATCTCAGCATGGTTTCGTTAAAAATAAATCTACTGTATCAAATCTTCTCGAGTAAAAAACTATATGTATTTGCGACTGGGGGCCAGGTAGACTTGGTGTACATCGACTTCCAAAAGGTTTTGACAAGGTTAATCATGCGCTACTCTGTCATAAACTCATTTACCTATTTGGCTTTCACGGTAATATGCTCAGGTGGCTCGAGTCTTACCTACAGAGAAAAAACCAGGTAGTGGCGCTTAGGGGCTTTCCATCAACACCCGTATTGATAGCGTCAGGCGTGCCCCAGGGATCGCATTTAAGACCGTTGCTTTTCCTCATCTTCATTAATGATCTGGCAAGTTCCTTATTGAACCCATGTCTTCTTTATGCCGACGACTTAAAAGTATTTTCTGCCATAAAGAATATCGAAGACTGCGTTTCTCTCCAGCATGATCTTGACAAAATTTCCGATTGGTGCACATAAAACAATATGCACCTGTCCATTACCAAATGTCAAGGCATATCTTTTACAAAGAAAAAACATAAGGTGACCTTTAACTACCACCTCCAAAACCAGCCCCTTAGCCGTGTTTCAGTTGTCAAGGATATAGGCGTAACTTTTGATACAGGTTTGTCATTCACTAACCATTATGACACATTAATAAATAATAGCTTTAAAACTCTTGGTTTCATAACGAGATCGACACAACAATTTAAACGACATGATAGTTATCTCTATCTTTATTTTAGTTTGGTAAGGAGTGCAATTGAGTACGCATCTGTAATCTGGTCACCTTATTATGAAGTGCATTCCTCACGCTTAGATCATTCTCGCTCCGATCGCCACGCGGTTCGGACGTGCAAGACCCAGTTCTCCGTTGATCGGTCCCTTCCCGCCATTCCGCGGCGCTCAGTTTACTGACGTCGCAGTCTAGCGTGTTGGCTCCGTGCTACGGTTTCCTAAGTCTTTCTACTCCGTCTGAGTGCTTTCGAAGTGCGATTTTTCTTTGCGACTAAGCCTCTTAGTCTTCAAAGTGCTGTGCTAAGTTGTGTTGTGCTTGTGCTGAGTGCAGTGTTGTGCCCGGCGTAAGTAGTCTGGTTTCAGTGCAAAGGATACTTAACGGTGACAACGAATTTGTACTGAACCAGTCCTTTTTATTTTTATTTATTTCTCTTCTCTATTTTATTTATTTTTCTCCTATTTTCATATTTATTTCTATCATATCTGTGTGTTTTCGTGTGTATTTGTCCTTTCTGTCGGTAAAGGTTGACCCTAACGCGGTCAACTCTTTACCTGCGCACCCTTTTTTAGGTTTCTAGGTAGCGGCCTTCGGCGTACTATTGTTAGTTTTAATTTATTCTCCCCAGCCCCCCTACCGCTGGTAGGGAGGTTTGCCGCTAGGGTTCGCTAGGTTTTTATTTAGGAATCCTAGGCATTTGTTATATATTATAGGCATACATTATATATTTATATATTACATTTTATAATTCCAAGTCCTCCAATGGACCTTGTTAATATTCTTAAGTCGTTCGCCCAGGCGCTCGCTGCGTCCGGCGTAAGCATACCCGCTGACGCACTAACGCAGGCCTTACAGGCATCTATCGCGTCCCCGGCCCCTCAGGCCTCAACCCCGGCCCCTCAGGCCTCCAACGTCGAGACCCCTCAGGTCTTAAGCTCTCCCGCGTCTCCCGCCTCGTCCGAGATGGACTGCGAATCGGTCGCATCATCTCACGCGTCGCGTCGTAAGCGTACCGCTCCCGGGAGCGATTCCGAACCCGCGTCTGACACGTCGTCAGATGCCGTCACCCTAACCGGCTCTCCTGAGCCCGCCTTTCAACTTGTCGCCAAGCGCTCCAAAAAGCGCTCTAAGAAAGCTTCGGTATCTTCAATACCCGAGCCCTCCCCGGTGTCTTCAACACCAGCCCCCGCGCCACTAAAATCGCTCGTAGTAACCGCGTCTCCGTCGGTCACATCGAAGCCAGCGACGCGCTGCGCTCCCGTCCCGCCGAAGCCTCAGCTCCCTCCGCCCGTATTCCTGCGTGAAAAAGCGCGCTGGACCGCGGTTTCAAACTTGTGCAAAGAGCACAAAATTAATTACTTAAAAGCAACCAATGCAGGCGACACAATTAAAATCCAGGTCGCGACCGTCGACGACTTCCGCGCGTTCACTCGGTTACTTTCTTTAAAACAAATAGCTTATCACACCTACGCCCTCCCGGAGGAGCGTAAGATCCGCGCAGTACTACGGGGCGTCCCGTTCGAGCTCGAGAACGAAGAAATCCTCGAGGACCTTAAGTCCCAGGGTTTCCCGGTCACAGCAGTGCACAAGATGCACTCCAACCGCGGTAGGCGTTTTCCCTTAGCTCTGGTAATCCTTACCAACACTCCAAACTCGAAAGAGATTTTCAGAGAGGCTCGCACAATTTGCGGACTCTCGAACATCTCCGTCGAGCGTCCCAACCCCCGCGGTCACCCTGGGCAGTGCCACCGCTGCCAGCTATATGGCCACGCAGCGGCTAACTGTTCAGCTCCCCCCAGGTGCGTTAAGTGCCTGGATCCCCATTTCACTAAGGAGTGCACTCGCACTCCCGAATCCACTTCCCCCCCTGCCTGTGTGCTGTGCGGCCAGTCCGGCCACACAGCAAACTAGAGGGGTTGCCCGCGCGCTCCGCGCTCCACCGTCAAGAGGGTCGCGCCTAAACCGGCGCCGCCGCTCACCTCCGCTAACTTCCCGCCGCTGCGCAACCGGGGTCCCCCGGAAGCAAAGCCCGTTCAGCCGACGCCTACTCCGGCTCTGTCTTGGAGGCAGCGTCCGGCCGTTCCGCCTGCACCTTCCCGACCCATCCCAGCTCCCGTAGCTTCCGTAGGGCCGCGTCCTTCTCCGTCATCCGCACCTCAGTCGTCGTTGGCTGAGGACATGAAGACCGTGTTCGACGTTATTCAAAACGTCGATATTAACGAAATTTCCGTGCTCGCACGCAAACTGCGAGCCGCCCGCTCTCCTCAAGAGCGTTTATTTGCTTTAGCCGAGCATCACTCGCTCCTAAGTTCGTTGTAAATTCTTTTATATTTGTATAAATTCGTAAATAATAAATTATAATGTCTAGACCCGCGAATCCAGCGTCCAGTCGTATTAAACCCAAGGGCTTATCCCTAGTATCGTTTAACGCTCGTAGCCTTAATACCAACCTTCCCGAGATTAAACTGTTCCTTCAGAACAAAGAACCTGATTTATTCCTTCTCCAGGAGACATGGCTTACTCCAAACCGCTCCAGGGGATTCGCTATACCTAAGTACGCGTTTATTCGTAACGATAGGCCCAACTCTGACGGTTTCGGCGGCACCGCTATATATTACAAAAGAGGCTTCCACTGCTGTCCTCTCCCTACCCCTCCTCTCCTCAACATGGAAGCCACTGTGTGTAGATTGGCTATGACTGGTCATCCGACCATCATCATAGCTTCAATCTACATACCTAGTGGTACCAGACCAATCCGCAGCGACTTTGAGGCCATTCTCGCCCTCGGCCATTCAGTCATTATGTTCGGAGACTTTAACTCCAAACATACTGACTGGACGTGCCTATCGACTAACACCAGCGGTATCGCTCTCCTCGACATCACTAACTCCCTTGACCTAGATGTCATATCCCCCGTCACTCCCACTCACTATCCCAACAACCCGTCCTACTCTCCTGACATCCTCGACTTTGCAATTATCAAGCGAATCAATCTTGATCTAAGGTCTATCGAACCGCTCGATGACCTAGGCTCCGACCATCGCCCCGTTTCCCTCGTGCTAGGACCGCCGAACGATAACGCCTCATCTCCTAAGACCTTTACCAACTGGAAAGGTTTTAAAAATACGTTAGTTTCAGCCTTAGAGGCTCCGAACTCTCCACTCGCGATCTCTCCCGAACAATTAGATAGCCCGGATAAAATCGATTCATTAGTAAATTCTCTCACTGATGCTATCAACTCAGCCATCAGTGACAACGAAAAGGTTGCTAAGCAAGGCAAACCCACGCTTCCCTTAGCCGTTAGCAATCTTATTAAAGCTAAAAACGCGGCTCTCCGGAGAGCCAAGAAGTATCCCACGCCCGCCTATAGAACAGCTGCGAATCAGCTTCAACGTAAAGTTAGGTCTTGCCTCGCGGAACTCCGAGACGCTCAGATGAACGATCTCATGGCGAATATCTCTCCGTCCCACCAAGCGTACTATAGCATGGCCCGAGCCTTACGCGTAGACACCGTTTCTCACGTTCCTCCTCTCACTCGTCCCGACGGCACTACTGCCTTCGAAGTCGAAGAGAAAGCCGAATGCTTCGCCGACAGCATTGCCGCACAATGCTCGCCCAGCACGCAACCTGCTGATCCCTCACACATCCAGGCGGTGGAGGACGAAGTCCTTCGCAGAGACTCTCTTCCCATCACCGCCGACCCTGTCACAGTCTCTAATGATGAAATCTTGCTTCTCATTAGAAATCAAAAGTCCAAAAAGGCTCCGGGTGCGGATGGAATTTCCAACCACGCACTTAAGCACCTACCTCAACAGATGCTTACCTTATTAGCTATCATTTTCAATGCCTGCTTCGACCATAGCTACTTTCCAAAAGCTTGGAAAGAAGCGACAGTCATAGGCATTCCCAAGCCGGGCAAACCTCTGAACGTCCCAGCTAATCACAGACCCATCAGCCTCCTCAAGGCAATGTCTAAACTTCTCGAGAGAGTCATACTCTCTCGAATGCGGAACCATCTGTTTCCAACGGATGGCGATCCTCTCATTATTCCCCATCAGTTCGGCTTTCGCGCTAAACACTCCTGCCCTCAACAAGTCCACCGAATCGTTGAGTATATACTTGACGGTTTCTATCCGCGTCGTTATAAATCAGTCGCGGTTTTCTTTGACGTAGCCAAGGCTTTCGATAAAGTCTGGCACAGCGGTCTCGTTTATAAACTCTACAAGATAGGCTTACCGGATCGCCTAGTCAGGATAATAGCGTCGTTTCTCAAAGACCGTACGTTTCGATTTAAACACGAAGGCACGCTTTCTGCACCTCGTCCCATAAAGGCTGGCGTCCCTCAAGGCTCAGTCCTCGCCCCTCTGCTGTACACCGTGTACACCAACGACATTCCCATCCCGCCGAAAGGCGTCGAACTCGCCCTCTTCGCTGACGACACCGCACTCTATACCAAAGGCCACGGTGTTCGGCGCCTTGTAACCAGACTCCAAAAGGCCGTAAACGCCCTTGGTGCATGGTTTCAAGAATGGCGCATCGATGTGAACCCTGAAAAGAGTTCTGCGATGCGCTTCGACCACAAACGCCGTCGTCCCGATGGCGATCCCCACGTTCGAATGTTAGGCATTCCCATCCCCTGGAAGCGCAGTACTAAATACTTAGGCGTCACATTAGATCCGACGCTTTCTTTCAAGCCACACGTTGAAAGAGTTTCGAAACTCGCTCGTCACTATTTAGTCCGCCTAAATAGCATGTTAGGTAGAAAAAGTAAAATGTCCTTCAGAAACAAACGTACACTTTACAAGGTCTGCGTTAGACCCGTCATGACGTATGCCTCGCCAATCTTTGCCCACGCCAAACCCTCCCTCCTGCACAAACTGCAGGTAGTTCAAAACCTCTTTTGCCGCCGGGCCACAGGCGCACCGTGGTACGTGCGTAACGCTGACTTGCATAGAGACCTTGAACTGCCTACAGTACAACAATATCTCAAAACACTCTCTGAAGCGTTCTTCAAACGCTCCGAAACCCATCCCAATCCTCTAGTTCGTGATTCTGTCTCATATGCTGCTCCTGTGTTAGACTCGAAGTTCAAAGTCGCTAGGCCTAGAAATGCGCAAACGTACTCATCCACCAGACTGTCACGCGATCTCGAGGCCCTTCTGGCCGCAAATTCTAATTCTAACGTAAATTCTAATTCTAACGTAAATCCGAATTAATGCATATTTAATTTTTCAATTTTTAATGTTTTCATTATTTACTTTTCATTTTTAATGTTTTTATTTTACTTTTAATTTTTGAGCACCTTCAGTGCTATGTAATCCCAGCGGGTGACCCCTTCTGGGCCCCGCTAGCGCGGCCTCTTTCTCCAATTGGCCGTCGCTCCGATGAAGGCTGAGTGGCAAAAATGCACGAGCCGACAGGGGGTTTTTAGTGGGTATGGTCCTGGTAGGCGTCGGGACGAGTCCCACATAACTTTGGAATCGCGCCAGAGTATGCGTCAGGGCATTTTTATCCTCCTGCCCTTCCCGCGGAGGGGAACAAAAAAAAAAAAAAAAAACACGCTTAGAAAGTGTGCGGAGAAGGTGTTTAAAAACATTAAGTTACCGATGCGGCCTCGCCCGAAAGATACCATCTTATAGTGACAGATTGCTTCACTTCGAAATACCTTCTCTGGAAATTCGTCGTAAGCAGCAGGATCTTCTCCATTTGCACAAATTACTTCACGCTAAGATTGACTCAACTAAACTACTCTCACACCTCAACCTCAATACTAGATTGTTAAAAAGGATCCAGAAACATAAGGTTTTTACTCTTCAAATCTACAAAAAGAATACCTCATTTTTCAACCCCGTTGTAAGAATGTGTAGGCTGTACAACGATCTAGTAACATCCTCTTTTTTTTTTTTTTTTTTTTTTTTGCTGCCGAGGCACCCTCGCGGGGGGAGGTGGAAGATGCGTCATGCATACCCGCCCGCAGGTAAATTCCTCTGCGGGGGGGTTATGTGGGACTCACCAGAATGGCACCTACCCACTAAAAACCACCTGTTGGCTGTAGTTATTACCGTTAGCCTTCATCGGAAGCGACACCCGTCGGGAAGTTGGACGCGCTGGCGGAGACCCGCTAGCGGGTCTTCCGCCTGTAGTGAAAGTTGCACTGAAGGTGCTCAAAGGGACATGAGTTGGTGGCCGTTCTGGGCAGCCTCCGGTGAAGCCGGGGCTGGGCAGAGGTCGGCCGAAGCATGATTTAGGGATCAATTCATTTAAATGAACCTACAATGAATTGAGAAGGGAACTATGCTCCGCCAGAGCTAGCAAACGCTCTGTCGGAGTACGTGAAGCCCTAAGTTTACGGGCTAAGACTGCGATTTCACTAACATCGACATTTTTAATAGCGTTGCAGACGATACGCATATCGTCTGCTACGGAGGATTGAGGAGTGGGTTTGTATGGGCGAGGAGCCGGGATGGGATTCGATGCGGGACGCTGCCTCCAGTTTTCTGGAGCAGGCTTGGGCTGAGTAGGCTTTGCAGCCGGAGGAACCCGGCTACGCAGCGGCGGAAAGTTTTCTTGAGAAAGGCGCGGGGCCTGTTTGGGAGCCGCCCTTTTGAAATTGGAGCGCATACAACGGGGTGCACGAGGGCAGCCCCTGTAGTTTGCGGTGTGGCCGGACTGGCCACAAAGCACGCAATCGGGAGGAGAGGGAGTTTCAGGAGTGCGATTGCACTCCTTAGTGAAGTGCGGGACCAGGCACTTGACGCACCTGGGCGGTGCGCGGCAGTTGGCTGCCGCGTGCCCGTACAACTGGCACCGATGGCACTGGCCGGGATGACCGCGGCGATGAGGCGCCTCGATTGAGATCCCAGAGAGGCCGCAAATAGAGCTAACCCCTTTCAGGATCTCTCTGGACTTGGGGACGTTGGCGAGAATCACCAAAGCGAGAGGGTGTTGCCTCCCGTACTTGCTGTGCATTTTATGCACCGCGAGTGCCGGGAAGCCTTGGGACTGCAGATCCTCCAGGATGGCCTCGTTCGATAATTCGAACGGGATTCCCCTGAGTACCGCTCTGATCTTACGCTCTTCTGACAGAGCATAAGTATGATAAGCATAATGCTTATCGGTGAGGAGCTTTGTTAAAGCACGAAAGTCGTCTATCGACGAGACTATGATTTTAATAGATTCACCCGAGTTGGCTGCTCGGATGTAATGGATTTTGTGCTCATTGCACAATGTCGAGACCTCAGTCCATTTACCCTTTTCCCGAAGGAAAACGGGTGGTGGGACCTTGGCCTTGACAGAAGTCGGGGCCGGAGCGGGTGTTGAAGACACCGGGGCAGCTGGCGTTGAAGACGCCGCAGGGGGTGTAGGGACGGGTGCCGAGGGCGCCGGTTCTTGTTTCGAGCGCTTCTTAGAGCGCTTCTTAACAAGGGTGAAAGAGGGAGGCTCATCAGGGCCAGTTGGGGTGGCATCCGAGGATGACTCGGTCGCGGGTGCACGCTTGCGGCGCGGAGGGGCGTTTTCTTCGCACTCCATGTCACTGGAGGAAGGGGACGCGGGAGGGCCTAAGACCTGAGGGGTCTGGGGGACTGGGGTGGCCTGAGGGGCCATTGGTGGAATTAACGCCATGATATGCGGGATAAGAGAATCAAGGAAACGGAACTTGTCAGCATTTATATGTATGCCTTCAGCACCGGTACTATCAACTAACTTCTTCCTAATCTCATCAGAGCTTAGGGAAGCCATTGCGGAGGGGTTGGGGAGGTACAATATATGAACCTAACAACGATGACTAACTTCCTAAAACCACCCTACACGCAGTAGGGCGGTTGAGAACGACGCGGATAACTTACTCGAACACGGCACTTGAAGTCCTGGAACAACGAATTCCCGTCGACGAAGCTCACGTACCACGAAGTACGGTTAACAAGCCACTATTCGCCGTGAAAACGGCGTTAGAAACTTATTAGAAGTACGGTTAACGAGCCACTGTCCGCCGTGAAAACGGCGTTAGAAACTTAGTACGGTAAACAACTATGAAATTTGGGTGCTCAATTAGCGCGGGGGCTAAAAGAGCGGGAAGGCGTCTGCGATCGACGTGCGCTCGAGAACGCACGCAGACCGAGACTCAACATCCTCTCCAGAGCTTGATGTATTTTGCGATAGTTACAGGTCGTTTAAGCGCCAGGTCAAACAAATTCTCAACTGAGTGTCCACCCATCATTTGTTTAACTATTGCACACAATTCACAACATATGATACAGAAAGACATCACTCTCTATTATTTTATTACATATTATATAGTCCTGACATTGGTCACATTGTAATCCAGTTGACTATACAAAATTTTGTAATGTTATCCAATTTTGCTTCCAATTTGCAATTTTAATTCAACTTTAATTCTATGTTTAACGAAATCTGATACCACAATTTAATTCAACTTGATTTTATTCTTAAATAAGAAATTAGTAATGTAATATTATAATTTTATTTAATGAAATTTATTTTATAATTTAATTTAATCTTACAAAGAAGTTTAACTTCAGAATTAAATTCAACCTTTGTTAAATTTTATTCTTGTGTAATTTTACTATGAAACTTAATTTTCGTTGTGCTGAAATATTATAACTTTAATACTTTTTTAAATTTTATTAAGAAATATTGTACTTCCTATTATCATTTAGCTTTATTTTATGTAAAGTTTACGCACAAGTCATAATGCTGTGCACACAATTTTTGGGTACCTTTGTTGATTGTTTAATATTCATATTAATACATATACATATTTCTTTCTGATTGTTATCTGTATGTGTGCCTTAATACTAATAAATAAATAAATACATGTTTTTGAATTTGGATTTGATTTAACTTTAATTTTTACTTTACATACTGTGTGTCAAAATGTAAAAAGTAAAATGACACCCAGGGCTATGCCTGAAAACCAGCGCGGTTGGAACTTATTGTTTCCAGCAGCATTACGCTGAGGCATGGCCTATTATCCCAAAATGGAATGTTGTATCTTCTCACTGTATGTATTTTTTATTTTTGTGTTACTATTTTTGAGATAATAAACTTCATTTTCATTTCATGTCATTTCATTTCACCTCACAGCCCCTATCGCATCCTTTCGATTTTCTTTTTGTGGGGCTACCCAAAACCGATGTTTTCAAAACGAAGCAAACTTACCACCACCAACTTTAAATTTTATTATAACATTAATCAAGAACTAATTTTAAAGTCCATGTAACAATTGTATCAATACTAATATAATCAAAACAAAGATTTGTTTGTTTGTTTCTGCGCGATAATACCTGTATTTTGAACTGAATTGTAAAAAATCTTTTACCGTTTGAAAGAAGCGTTATTCTCATGGGCAAAATCTATATTTTTTTTAGTAATAACAATTATACTGCTTGGTTTATTTAATAAAATAAAATCTATTACTTTTTTGTGATTTATTGAATTGAGTAATACCAATATCTTTCGCTCTTTTAATCATAATAAGATTAATTTTCCTCCTGAAAGCTGTTGTTGCGAACCAAATTGGACCACCTGGCTTTGTCGTGGTCTGAAATTCCTTTACCTTACTTGTAAGATAAATATCACCGAAAAAATTGGACAGTTCGTCAAGGCTCCAATACGTTTGTAATAATTAATATATTACCTAATCATACTGCGCCACATATATAGTCGTAAATTACACAATTGTTTTGGAAAAAAAAAAATTCTCATTAACAACTTTTGGAACACAAACAAAACAAAGTTTAGAAAGAAACTCCAAGGAGTTCAGAAAATGTATCATTAACAAGAAAATTAAAGTTTTTCATCTTTATTGAGTGAAAATTCAGCTACAAATTAACATAATATGAGTACTAATAAAGAAAAAACAGTATAGATATATACTATAATTGCCAACTCATTTTCTTATAATGGTATGTCGTTCCTAAATCCTCTATCTTCATATTATGTATTGTTTGTATATTATAAGAAAATGAGTTGGCAATTCACAATGCTTTTGGTGAATTTTTATTATAATCAGAAGTGATTAGATGATAAATGAATTGTGGATAAAAGTGTGAAGGAAACAAATCATTGGTCACTTGAATACCCGCGCGAGTAGAGCACGCTTCCGTTGGAAGTTTCGGATAAAACAAAGCCCACGCTGATTCCGAAGGGTTAACTGCTTACTGATTTAGGAATTTTGATATATCTTTGGTAGTTTCAATAACATATTTACAAACAAACAACAAATCTTTTCTCTTATAATTTTAGTAAAGATATGTGTAGGATGATCTTTTAGCCTTTGAACGCCTAGCTAAAAGTGTGAAACAAAATCATTTTATTTCACTTAGTCAACGTAATTGATGTAGGAGTTTTGTGATTTTATTTTCAGAATTGCAATTATTTAAAAAGCTAATGAAATTGTTTTCATGTAAAATGCTAAGGTACAGCTATTCAGCTTTACGTGTTACTATATGCAATGTCCATTAATTTTTTTAATAATTCTCACAGTTTAATTTTTACGGTTTTTAAGCAATTTTAGTTCTGAACTAAATGAACCTCAGTTTAAATTAAAAACAAACAGTTTATTCAATAATATAATTATATTATTAAATTATTATTGGTAACCCTTAAAGCTCGTTAAGAAATTTTTTTTGTTAACGTATATCTTAAAGAAACGCAAAGGAACTACGTCATACAGCCTGGTTTGTCATAAATATAATTTCATCTTCTTTTATTTTAATCATGATGTTATGTATGATAATGAAGACGATAAAGTTGAAAGTCAATAGTAAAGTGATAGCGTGACTTTACTATCAACAAACGGACTTCTTGGAGCAAAACGAAAAACACTGTCTTTTTGGGTCACTCCCCATTGGGTTTTGTATTTAAAGCACCTGATGTCTATGAGTATTCACTGCACAATGCACTACAAACCAGTAAAGACAAAAAAGAATCGCTTGTTTTTTTTCTATTCACTACTAAATTTAATGCATTTTAAAAAGCTATAGTACTGTGATTAGACTGCGTTAGATCCTTCTAGAGTATTCGCATTAATTCGCATGCTAGTATACGTAACAACTATTTTAAGCTCGCGATTTTGTTTATTAGAAGTTGGACTCGGTAGAGAGAAAGTGGATTTTGTTTGTGTTGGTTTTGGCGCTGGAAATCAGTCAATGCTCGCGAAATAACAGCACATACGAATTCGAAATGCCTAAAAGGAAGCCCTGCAGAACTTGCGAAAATGACATTCAAGGAGTTTGTTGAAAGGTACAAATGTTTTTCGCAAATCATGAAATATAGACTCGCAAGAATGATACATTTAGTTCATAATTTATCTAATTACGCATAAGTGATTCCGAAAAGCCCTGCAGAACTTGCGAAAATGGCATTCAAGGAGTTTGTTGAAAGGTACAAATGTTTTTCGCAAATCATGAAATATAGACTCGCAAGAATGATACATTTAGTTCATAATTTATCTAATTACGCATAAGTGATTCCGAAAAGCCCTGCAGAACTTGCGAAAATGGCATTCAAGGAGTTTGTTGAAAGGTACAAATGTTTTTCGCAAATCATGAAATATAGACTCGCAAGAATGATACATTTAGTTCATAATTTATCTAATTACGCATAAGTGATTCCGAAAAGCATATTTATTAAATACAACTGTCATTTCCAAAAGTCACACCGACATAGAAAATCTATCGGAATCCAAATGCTTTTGAAAGGCTTTAGAGTCGAATGCTATTTGAATAGTAAAATTAGAATCCTAAGTTGAAAAAGATCTTACACCATGTGCATGCTAAACGAGAATAGAAATCTAACAGGAAGAAGAAGATTAGAAGAGGAAAGCAGACTTTTTTTTAGAGACATCTTTTTGAACAATGGATTTACATTCGTATCATCTATAATAATAATAATAATTTATTTTCTCATCACAATATGTTATAAATCTATTACAATATTTTTTCATTTACAAAATGGATATTGTGTGGTGCCTATATAAGCAGGCCTCGCCTGTTGCTGGACACCAGGTCTCCACAGAGTACATTTGAATATTTGGTTAGAAAGGCGCTTATAATTTCTATGATTTTATATTTATAGTTACATTTACATTTGGATTTGATAAATTTAGTTTACTATTATAACTTTACAATGAGGAGGGAAGGATAGCCAGTGAAATTACAGGAACAAGAGGCTTTACCAACTTAATGATGCGTCGCCTTAGGTCGGACGCAACATTAATCACCAATATCTTCGATTAATGATGTCTGTGGGCACGGATGCTACTTACCGTCAGTTAGATCCAGAGTTCGTTAGACAACTTCGATCCATAAAAAAAAAATATTCATATTCATTTGTAAATTGTTCATAGGTACTCATCACATTCGTTACCTGTACCTCGTCACAAGTATGCTTACTACCGGTAAAAATTACGTTTTAATAAGTTTTTTATCTACGAAATTACCGTTTTTCTCCGTGCAAAATGAGTTTCTAAGTTTGACTGCCAAAACACTATCTAAAAAATATTTCACACGGGTCTTTTTAGTCACCACTAGTTTTGCAGTTTTCAGATAGATACCTACTCAAAATTTGTTTCAAGTGAAAATATACCTAAATAGCTCAAATTGCTAAATAACTTCGACAAAGTTTCAGTTACAAATTTTTTTAAATGAAAATTTCATTTATTATCTTTCATCTAGTGTTAAGATTTTATCGAATTTGCATTACAATGTGCACATCACTAGTCTGTACTTACCTATGAACTTTCGCCCTGTTCGCTTTCCATTTCTCCGGCTCCCTTTTGCATTTTCTTGCTCTCCCGGGCGTAGCTTCTATGACTGACTTTTCCATTTCACTTTTTGCTAGACTTTGATAGCCTTTTTTCTATTAAAACTGTTCAAAATACTGCTAAATTCGAATAAAATCGGCAGACGCAGACGCACGTGTTTGTAAGAAAAACACCATGTTCAAAAACGAAAATAAAGGGCTCTGATTGGTCAGCCGCGACATAAGCTGTATTTGATTCTCAACTAAAGGGATATAGCTATTTTTGTT
The DNA here is from genome assembly GCA_923062675.1 of Marasmarcha lunaedactyla. Lineage (NCBI taxonomy): Eukaryota > Metazoa > Arthropoda > Insecta > Lepidoptera > Pterophoridae > Marasmarcha > Marasmarcha lunaedactyla. The sequence continues at coordinate 6,108,569 of OV281350.1, forward strand.
TTTAATCCCACTTTTTGACACGAGTTTTCTGTAGGTTTTAGCTACTTTTGATAATAAAAGATTTTCTTGTCATGTAAGAATCTTGACTAAGAATAAAATGATATTCATAGTTTATAACAACCCAGAGTGTGGATATAGCTGTCTTTGGTTCTATACCCCTCATATGATTTAAATCTTAACTTTATTTTCACGCCCGTAATAACAAACTGTCACGGTTGTACTACACGACCTTAGTCGACAGTAGCCCCAACTGGTGGGCACCAAAACGGTAGCCCTCATTTAGAAGATGTTTCCTATCGCAGGTACTCGCATACTTCCATATAATCTTTAAACAGTAAATAGAGCAGTGTAACATATTTTTCAACAATTAAGTATTGAAGCTTGTTTGAATTTATCATTAATAGATGTTACTTAATTTGAGATGTCGTGTAGCCCACTTAAACTCTATCAAAGGTCAAGTATATTTAAAAATGGAGTCACTTTAGCACGACTATTTCTTAACGCTCAGAGACGAATAGGTCTGATAGATCTTGGTACTTGTCACACTGGATGCGTTCTGCGTCCGTAAAATCATCGATCATACGTAGTTAAATAATCGATTATTACGTTTAACCAAAAATATTACGAAATATTGAGCTTATTAAACTAAGTAGGTAACGAGTTACTTAGTTTCAATTGTGAGCTATTTTTATATTTTCGCATTATTGAATGTGAAAGAACATCACTTCCAAGTCATCCAATATACACCACATATTATGTTAAACTAAACAATAAGGGTTTTATTATTGTAAAAAATACATCACACTTAATAGTTTCCGAATTTCGGAAAACAAAAGAATTAATGATCTCTATTTTAAATAAAGCCATTTTATTATTATTATACATGATAATGTACAATAATTATATAGTCTACCATTTATTAACTGCCTAATAGAAGATGTACAATAAGCGAATGAGTTTGTTTAGAAGTTTGGGTATTTGGCAACCCGACGTGGAACGTCTGCAATAGGTGAGGACTATGGACCACAAGTTGAGGCGTAGTTATTTATTTATCCTTACCTAGCTGTCTACCTTATAGTTAACTACAAGTTTTAAACTAAAAATATTTGTATAACTAGAAATATTAACAATTGGCGTAAACAATTACTTGCTCTATCGAGAAATATAATAATTCAGTGTATTTATTATATAAACAGTTATGAATATTTATAGAGAAAGCAAAAAAGTATTAGAAATATGCAGTTTTAATCTTACGTACACTTAGGTACACTCGTAGAACTCAGCGGAGCCCCAGACGATAAGGGCGAGAATCGCTTGCGCGTTGTTCTGTCTTTTGTTGGTGTACTGCTACAAAAGACCGTAGCAAAAAGATACTGGGGACGACGACACTACAGGGGATTTGAATGCGAATACTAAGTCTGCACAAAGTTCTGTACCTCCACCTGCGTAAATGTTCCCGTGAAAATCTGAGATAATATAGCCTATTTTACTTTTAGACAACACTTTACATTGACCTAGTGATGGAAGCCAGTAGCACTGGCGCCAGCTACTCGATCAATAGCATTAGGATATGAGGGTCGTTGGGACGGCTGCGTTTGTGGTCGAAGCGAATTGCAGAACTCTTGCCTGGATTCACATCGATACGCCATTTTTAAAACCATTAATCTAGGGCGTTTATGGCTTTTTGGAGTTTGGTGATGAGACCCGGGACACTGCGGCCTTTGGTGTAAAGGGCGGTGTCATCGGCAAAGGGGGCGAGTTCGACGCCTTTCGGCGGGATGGGAATGTCGTTAGTGTAAACGGTGTATAACAGAGGGGCGAGGACTGAGCCTTGAGGGACTCCAGCATTTATGGGACGAGGCGCGGAAAGCGTACCTTCGTGTTTAAAACGGTATCTTTTAGAAAGGATACGATTATCCTGACTAGGCGATAAATGAGTCCATTGTACTAGACTTTATCGAAAGGCTTGGCTACGTCGCGTCGAGGAATACGGCGACCGTTTTTTGTCGTCTCGAAGAGAAGCCGCTGAGTATGTACACGACGATTCGATGGACTTGCTGAGGGCAGGAGTGCTTAGCGCGAAAGCCGAATTGATGGGGAATGATGCGGGGGTCGCCATCCATTGGAAACAGATGGTTTCGCATTCGAGTGAGAATGACTCTCTCAAGAAGTTTAGCCATAGCCGTGAGGAGGTTTATGGGTCTGTGGTAAGCCGGGATATTCAGAGGTTTACCCGGCTTGGGAATGTCTATCACCTTTGCCCCACAGAGTCAATCGCTGGTGTCTATTTGTATAGTGACCACGCGTTTGGTTTGAACGTTTCGTAATGCGATCGTAAAAGAGGTCTCATATAAAATTTATCGAGTTTGTCCCATTATGCACACAAGATAAATGCCTCTATAACATTAAATCCTTAGCTATCCTCGAAAAAAATATGTGGCCTTTAGCATAGTAGAATATTTACGATGGAATGGACGTTGAGGGCTTAACGATAGACGACCTTTAATCCTCTTCGATTTTTCACACGCGAGAGACTCATTTTCGTGAACGTGGGGTCTCCCCAATGATTTGCCGATTATTACTGGAGGTGTGTAAATAGCGCGAGTCAGTGCCCAAGTTGGTCCAGCGAGAGATGCCAGTGACACTGGCGTCAGCTACTGGATCAGTGTAAACAAACCATCTTTTGTTAGTCTTATCAAAATACTTGTGACTATTGATATTGTAATGTTACCGTTCTAATGATATTTTAAGAAGAACAAAAATATATTGGCAGCTATTTATTTACGCAAAATATTTTTTTTTCTTTTACCTACGTAATCACTTTGTTTAGATATTTTCACTAGCGGTAAATTTAAAATTTTTACGATTGAGAATGCAATGAATGTCGCCAACAGATGCAAAAGTCGTTAAAAGACTATAAAATCCAGACTTTATCCAAACAAACACCCCTGGATTAAATCTGGGTTTTCCCCGTGATTAGTTTACAGAAATCTATTCTATTTTATGCGGTCGAAGATTTTCTCTATTCATATTTTATCGGATGTTATCGCCTCTATTCTGGTTACTTGCTAATAATGGCAAAGTAAAATCTGGTTCCCTAATGAATTTCCACAATACTTCGTTAATTAACATCAAAATACTTTATAAGTAAATTGCCTATACAACTGGATACCGACATTTTGGTCGTAAACAAATACTAATAAAACGCGAATCGGTTTTGCGCCAAAAACACAAAAAAATTGTATCATCGAAAGCTTTAAACCAGTTTTAAGTTACCAATCACATAAAATAACAAGACAGAAATTACTGATAATATAATATAGTGGCAATTTTTCCCGCGCAAACTTCCCCCTTACGTGCAAGGCTTTGGTGTAAAGCAGTCTAGCGGCCGGACACCAAGATATGAAACGGGTACCTTAGGCGGTCCTGATTATATAGTTTGCTTAGCAAATCTAGACATAGATGCAGTATGAAGTATAATATATTTGCTTATCAATATACAGGGAGTAACTGGCGGGGTGGATCAACGGACTCTGAGGGAAGGGGGACCTCAATACCTACCAATTTAACCCACATGTTTTAGTAGTTCTTGAGATATTTGGGATTTAGTGATTTTTTCGAAAAAATCAGATTCTCGGAGAAAACTTGAAATTATAACCTAACTTTCAGATCTACGTCATGAATTTTTGCCTCAAAATAGCTTAATAGTAGGCCTTTTGTATCATCTAACCGCCGATAATCATTGCTTTTTATAAATGGAAATAAAATTGAAACTATTAAATTTTTTTTGAAATGTGAAATGTCCCCCACCCCTCAGATTCCGTTGATCCACCCCGCCTGTTACACCGGTGTACGTAGGAATGCAATAAGTAACCGTTTATTATACTAAGTACTGTTAAAATGTTAAATATTGTACTGTATGTGTATAGTGGTAGTAGTAAGTATACTAGTACCGACATTAGAACGTTAGCATAGTCTTGTTTCGGTTAAAAGAAAAGAACAGTCAGTGAAATTTCAGGAGCAAGCAAAATTTTACTAAAGCCTTCCATCAACAACGCATTATTATTAATCATTTGACGACAGTATAATGAACCAACAATATCATTCGTGGCGCCCATGGATACTTGTTGCCATAGGGACGAGTGCGCGTTCCTTCGCCAACTATGAAAAAGAAACACTACCTTCGAGTGATATAAGCACGCTGAGGGTCGGTGGCTACACTGTGACACTGAATCCTTTAGTCTTAATATGGATGTTGTACGTTTGTATGTTTGCTAAGCTTGTATGTTCACTGTCTACGATGTTTGTTAAAAGCGCCACGCAAACGTAAACATTTTTGGTTGTGGACACAGCACAAAATCAGTATAAACCGGAGTTACTGGTTGCCGCAGCATACCGCTGTTTATTTTGAATGTTAATATTGCTTGTTAAAGTTAGTGCTGGCTTAGAGCAGTTATCTACACCAAACACGTTTTATAAGTGGTAGCAATTCGAAACAAATTGTCTACTCGAAATAAATCTACACAAGGAGTAAAAAAAAAATAATTTCTGGCATTTTGTATTCAACGTTACTGTGTATGTTTGGCTTTGTCACTTTTCCAACATGACACCCCCCTCCATTTTGACACTCAATTCCATTTTGAAAAGGGTTCGTCCCCTTCATCCCTAAACAGAAAATACATCTTCCTTTCTCTCGAGAAAACGATTTGAGACTGGATAGTAATAAAGATATAAAAGATTCAGCATTACGCATCAAAGTAAATAAATACTTTAGATGTATACTTTTTGCACCATAAAGTATTGCCTGCCCAATGTAGTGAAAGATTTATAGCAGAATAATTCGCAATCTGCGTAATATAAAGTGAATCTTGCTAAAACGTTATACAGAAACATATTATGGAGATTTATAGAATTTTTAGATCCCAGTTTAACTGACTAGGTGTTTGGTGTTTCCTTAAATTTGTTTTTATAATAAAATCTTTCCTTGCTGTCTGCTGTCTAGTTATGATATTATTTTATTTTGAAAATTAAACTCAACAGTCCAGGCAATTTAAAAGATTTTGACTTAGTATGAATCTACCAAAAGTATAATATTTCCTTAAGTTTTCAAGATTCATTATATGATATAAAACAATTTTAACCAGATTTTAATTCAAACTCGATGTTTCGGTGTCTTTACAGACGCCGTGGTCACGAGTGACAAAGATGACGGGCGTCTTGACATTTATGAAACATTAAATCATCTCCATCACCTCGGTCAGTAGCGATCAGGATTGACAAGCTCAAGGCAGTGTCTTGAGCTTGAGGACCAAAAACTTTTACGGCCGCAGTTTTGACTAGTAAATCTTTACAAAACGAATGATATATTTTGTTCAAACAAGATGACTCAATCAAATGATATCTTTGATTGAGGCTTTGGTCGGCAACACAGCCAGTAGGTTGCCCAGATCGGCTGAAAGCTGATTAGGGGGGTCCGAGAGAGCATTTCGAGGTCTAAAGACATTATACCTCGTCGGCAGAGATAGAGGAGGTATATGAAACTGTCTCGCGAATCATTGGGATTCTCTTCGGAGCGCTTGAAGAAAGCGGCTGAGAGTCATTTAAATGTTGTTGAACTGTGGGCAGCTTGAGGTCTCTGTGCAGGTCTGCGTAATGCACGAGAACCATGGTGCGTCCGTGGCCCCGAGTGAGCAAGACACATTCTGGACTAGCTGCAGGTTATAGCAGAAGGGAGGGGTTGGCGTAAGCAAAGACAGGGGAAGCATAAGTCATGACTGGTCTAAACTAAACCATATAAAGCGTTCGATTGTTCCTAAGAGACATTTTACTGCGTCTGCCTAACATACTGTTTAGGTGACCCAGGTGGAGACGGGCAAGTTTGGACACTCTTTGGATGTGAGGCTTTAAGGTATGCGCGTATGCTTAATCACGCTCGATCGTAATCCAAAGTGGCGCCTAGGTATTTAGTGGAGTGTATCCACGGGTAAGGTTTACCTAGATTGTAGACATGGAGGTCGTTGGGACAACGACGTTTTGTGGTCGAAGTGAACTGCAGAACTCTTTTCTGGATTCACTTCAATACGCCACTTTCGAAACCATTCACCGAGGGCGTTGACAGCCTTTTGGAGTTTGGTGATGAGGCCCGACACATGGCAATTTAGTGTAAAGGGCAGTGTCTTCGGCATAGAGGGTGAGTTCGACACCATTTGACGTGATAGGTAAGTCACTGGGGACACCAGTCTTGAAAGAGCGGGGGGTAGAGAGCGACCTTCGTGTTTAAATCGAAAATTCGTGTTATATACAGTTAGCTTAAGTAACTATTCTAACTGGACGATCAGGTAAGCCAATATCGCAAAGCTTATAAATGAGATCGCGATTGGTTTAAATCGCTTGGTATAGAAGCCATCGAGTATGTACTCAACGATGCGATAAACTTGCAGAGGCAAGAGTGCTTTGCACGAAAACTGAATTGATGAGGGGTTCCGCAACCGTTGGAAACAGGTGGCCTTGAGGAGCCTGATGGTTATGTGGTTAGCCAGGATGTTCAATGATTTGCCTATGACTGTTGCTTTTCCCAAGTACCAGTCTCCGTGATCCTACTACACGTACCAGTGATCATTGCGCTTGCAACGGGGGCGAAGTATCGGGAACTCGAAAATAAATATCGAAAACCATGGTAAGAACTCCGTTAATTCCTTGAAACACCTATTTTTAAAGTAAAAATTAGTTATAAAATTCTGTTATTGTATTATCAAATGGATCTAACACCGTATATATACGAATAGATCATGAATGGTTGATGGCATTATCACAACGGAAAATTCTGTTTAGCTATACCAAACACCCCAAATCCCAATATTATGCTAAGCAGTCTAGTTCGTACCGACCCCGTCATGAATTATGACCACTACGTATTCAGATATTTGTAATACGTTAGGACTGTTCGGAGCCGTGCCTTTATTTTACGTGTTGTGAATTATAATTTAGTAAATTTTGTAAGAAGTTGCAAATTGTAGTCAAATTTACAGTAATATGATTTACTCAACTTCGGACTTACACGAATCCGAGTTCTGCTTAGTCCCAACTATCGCTTACGTTCCAGTTTAAAATGCAAGCAGTGAAATTAATAACAATAATAAAAACCTTCATTGCCCAGAAAAAGAACCCCGTACAGTAAGTGGATTACCAGTGGCAGCGATTTCTCCAGATAACCTTTGTGTCGATGGAAATCTTGTTAGTAAGCGTAAGATATTTCCCTTAAATAAACAAATAGTTGTATATATGTATATGTAAATATATATACTCTTTCTAACGTAATTATTAAAATAATTGGATATTGGGAGTTATAAAATTACGTAGAGTTCCACAAAAAAACGAATGGCATACATTCTAGAATTACATCTAAAGAACATCGTTGAGGCATCTTTAAATATAGCTACTTTTAGGACCTTTCAAGCCACGTTACACTCTCAACATAAAACACAGGTCCTTTAAAGAATTAAAGATGACACGCCCATTTATTGCAAGAACCAAAGATACTAAGATAAAGTTTGATCTTTAATACGGATTAATTACTTCACGACCTCATTGTAATTATTCATGGTTTCTCGTAAACCCGTGTGATTCATCGGCAATTATATTTCACAATAATGCGACTAATAATCTAAATGTGAACGGTTATTCAACTATAACTGCAATACAACGATTACTACTAAGGTGTGTCTAGAGGTTTGTAAAGCTTATTGAACCTTGGACCTTCATTTCAAATATGTAATTACATTTTAGTTTTTTTTTTTTTTTTGTTCCCCTCCGCGGGAAGGGCAAAGGATAAAAATGCCCTGACGCATACTCTGGCGCGATCCCAAAGTTATGTGGGACTCGTCCCGACGCCTACCAGGACCATACCCACTAAAAACCCCCTGTCGGCTCGTGCATTTTTGCCACTCAGCCTTCATCTGAGCGACGGCCAATTGGAGAAAGAGGCCGCGCTAGCGGGGCCCAGAAGGGGTCACCCGCTGGGATTACATAGCACTGAAGGTGCTCAAAGCACTGAAGGTGAATACATAGCACTGAAGGTGCTCAAAATGAAAATCAATAATTAAAACAAAAATAAAAAATTGCAAAATAAAATTGAATTAATTCGCATTTACGTTAGAATTAGGATTTACGTTAGAATTAGAATTTACGTTAGAATTAGAATTTGCGGCCAGAAGGGCCTCGAGATCTGCGGACAGTCTGGTGGATGAGTACGCTTGCGCATTTCTAGGCCTAGCGACTTTGAACTTCGAGTCTAACACAGGAGTAGTATATGAGACTGAATCACGAACTAGAGGATTGGGATGGGTTTCGGAGCGTTTGAAAAACGTTTCAGAGAGTGTTTTGAGATGTTGTTGTACTGTAGGCAGTTCAAGATCTCTATGCAAGTCCGCGTTACGCACGTACCACGGTGCGTTTGTGGCCCGGCGGCAAAAGAGGTTTTGAACTACCTGCAGTTTGTGCAGGAGGGAGGGTTTGGCGTGGGCAAAGATTGGCGAGGCATACGTCATGACGGGTCTAACGCAGACCTTGTAAAGTGTACGTTTTTTTTCTGAAGGACATTTTACTTTTTTACCTAACATGCTATTTAGGCGGACTAAATAGTGACGAGCGAGTTTCGAAACTCTTTCGACGTGTGGCTTGAAAGAAAGCGTCGGATCTAATGTGACGCCTAAGTATTTAGTACTGCGCTTCCAGGGGATGGGAATGCCTAACATTCGAACGTGGGGATCGCCATCGGGACGACGGCGTTTGTGGTCGAAGCGCATCGCAGAACTCTTTTCAGGGTTCACATCGATGCGCCATTTTTGAAACCATACACCAAGGGCGTTTACGGCCTTTTGGAGTCTGGTTACAAGGTGCCGAACACTGTGGCCTTTGGTATAGAGTGCGGTGTCGTCAGCAAAGAGGGCGAGTTCGACGCCTTTCGGCGGGATGGGAATGTCGTTGGTGTACACGGTGTACAGCAGAGGGGCGAGGACTGAGCCTTGAGGGACTCCAGCCTTTATGGGAAGAGGTGCAGAAAGCGTGCCTTCCTGTTTAAATCGAAACGTACGGTCTTTGAGAAACGACGCTATTAACCTGACTAGGCGATCCTTTGATATGACGTCTAAGGTATGTGGGTTTCCTCGCGATGGTCGTGTTGGTTGACGGGTCGCTCACTTCCCTCTAATATGGTTGAGAAGGGCGATGGCTGGATCCCGCGTTAACTCGTGAACGGGTGCCGTTTGAGGGTGCTCGTCGTTTGGATACTTGGGGAGGGCGACTTACCGAGCTAACAGATGCAAATAAGAATAATTCTATATAGACATAAAGAGAAACTGCAAATTGATTGTGAAAAAAATATACCCGTGAAGTTTCTTGCCAGTTCTTCTTCACGAAGGTTTTTCCGACCTGGTGGTAGAGTCATATTTTATTTGACGTCAATAAGAACAAGTAATTGTCAACGTTGAGAAATAAATATTTGAATTCTAATTTGGATTTTGTTTACCTTCACCGTTAGAGTAGTCGCCTTGATGTTATAAAATTCTTAAATATCAATGGTAAAGCTCGTGAAGCCAGCACCTTAACCACAGCGCCACCGACGCTCTTAAATATATTTTAAAAGTATTGTATTAAAACAATTAGGGCAATGAAAAAAGAAATTAAAATTTATATCTTTACATTTATCGAATTTTTACTCATTTTAATAATCCACAGTAATACGTAAGAAACAATCAAGCATACATCGAAATAGTAAAGAACTTCGAAGAAAATTAGATCTGCATATGGACTACTTAGTCTGTTAGTTAAAATCATAATAACAATAATGATTTATTTCAAAATCACATCCATTTATATAAGTAAGTACTGTATTCTTTTTAAGCTCTAATGTTTGTAATTAACTCATAAACTATAAAATTATTATAAATATCAATACACTTGAAAATCTCATGTACGAGTCTTAAAATGTCAATCCGTCACTTTCTATTAATATCGAACTGATAGAGACATAAAGCATTGCTTAGTCCAGTGCTAGCTAACTCGGAACTGCGCGAATGTATTGTTACACATACCGTGTTAGCGTAGGTCAGGTTTTTATTGCTCTGTCGAGCTGTAGCCGTCAAATTTATACCCTAGTGTTCAAACTTTATTTAAACAGTTATTTTAAAACTATTATAATAAGAATTAGAAAGAGGAAAAATTTGCCCGTTTATTTATTTGTAATTTATAATCTCTGAAATAATCGAATTGATTTGAAAAATCTTTTAGAATTAGAAAGATGTAATACAGAATTAACATAACATTTTATTTTGGATTTCTCAACGAACCATTCTAGGAAACCAGTTAGACACAAATCATTTTAATTTCGTTTTGAAAAATAAAATTATATAACGACAGATAGATATATAACGAATATGTTAATGCATCTATTACAAATTTTTCCCATAAACCGCACCAGACGAAATCTTATCAAAAGAAATTATAGCACTACCAACACAACAGATCTTAGAAGCACCTTAAGTCAAGTACCAAGGAGGTATAATATTGTTTTTCTTTATGTCTTGATGCTAAGTTATATAGCCATTTAGCAGTCTATATTTAGAGACGTATGTACTTAAAAAGCCAACGCATATATTACTAAATAACAAAAAACCCCGCACTCGTTGTTAATTTCAATAAAATATTTACACCCAAACATTCACTTAAATAAATATTCCATTCATTACAAACAAGCCACAAACTTAAATTTGAAAAAAAATTAAAACAACAAAAACATCTTCCGCCTTGTTCAGATAGTAGAACTTCTCGGGTCCTTGGATTAAGTTAAATCATTATGCATTCGTAATTATCATGATTACCAGAGTAGCGTCCAACGTCAGGCCTCTCTCAGCAGGTTCAGACTTCTCGACACTCGATAGTTGCTCTTGAGGCTGCATATCGAGCGCGCGTATCGACATGTCCCCTCCCTAGTCGGGAAATAAATCGAATATCATATTGAGTGTAGTGAATTTGTGAATTAGAAAGTGAGTGATCATTATTAGTGATGCGAATGTAAGTGAAATGAAAAGTAATTAAACCTGTTTGGGTGGGGAATTCCGAGTTTTTATTCGTTTGTATCGAAGTTTGAGGTATTTTAAAAGTTTGAGTTGGGGTTTTTGTTACTTGATTTCATGTTCATTTATTAATTTACGCATTGGTACTTAATATGAAAAATGAATACTGAAATTAAAATATTTGGACAAACTTTATTACCTGAGTTTTTATAAGAAATCTAAAAAATTCCGAATACATTTATTATTTATTAACATGTTGTTATATTCTTAGTACTTGTATAACGTTTCGATTCTTTTGAATTCTTACAAAAATGGAGAAGCTATGGAACTTCTTCATTTTTTGCGGTAATATAAAACCTTTATCATTATTAATCGATACAATTTGATGTATACCAGTTAATAATCATTAGTTACCTTTAATTTTATACGTTAAAGCCAAGTTCAAAGTCACATTATATTAAATAAAGAAAGTATATATGTATAAACGACAAACTAGTATTCAAATCGGAACAATCAAGGCTTTAGCAGGCCTTAACAGATCAGGATTTACCTTAGAACCTTCTGCCGTACTCAACTTAATTCCAAATTCCTCGCTTGTAATAAATATAACCTGCGGAATTCCCTAGTCGACAAACAAGTCCATACAGACAGCTACTTTTAAATTTGTTTATTCATTTTGTTTATCCAGGTGAAAAACATCATTTAAAAACCCGTTAGGCGTCACCCGAATAACGAATAACAGCTATTAATTAAAATGACCATCACAAAAAACTAAAATAGACATTTTCATTCCGCGATGCCCCAAAAATGGACGTTTTTACTTTTGCTCCTCGTGGGCGCCGTTGCTTACGATAAACACAATGACATGTGCGATAAGGACCGCAGTATCGATATATCGAAAGGGACTCATCTTCCAAATGGAGACATCTACTATAAGGGGATAAGATATACTACGAGAGAGTATTACATAGACGCTGAAAGTCAGAAAGAAAGAGGATGCATATGTATGAAGAACACTTGTGTTAGAAAGTGTTGCCCTTTCGGATACGCTTACGATTATCAACGTAAAAAATGTGAAGTCCATAGTGATGTGTTTGATCCACCTGTTTGGGATAAATATCGATATCTGAAGGGTGTCAATGCTAGTGGGGTATTCCATTTTATTTTTGGTAAAATGAACTGTTCTGACAATGCTGCGCGACTGAGGGTGTTGCAGGGGGCTTCCAGTATACACCTTATTTTGGTAAGTATATACACCTTTAATTGTTTTTTTCTGTTAAATATAACCCACAATTTTAAAAGGAAACTAATCTCAAGGATGTTACGTTAAACTTGACCCCATAATATACTTATCCGAGTACATTCGTTTAGAATTTGTTTCATTGCTACGTGGAACGTAAACAAGATAAATCATATTTTATGTTTATTAAAATGAAACTTTTATATTATTGACAGGTGTTTTTATTTATTTAATTAAATTACTCGGGTACTTGAAAACAAAGCATTAGAATGAATGGTCCGGTAGCAATTTCACAATAGCCAGATACTGGGCAAAACTTTTTTTAAAAAGGTTACTTCTAAAAAGAGCATCAAGTGGCTTATATCAAATTAGTTTATTATTCCCTTGATATTGCAATAACTAAATTTTAGATATCTTTAGTATCCACTGAAGCTCTGTGAGAAAGTCGGACAGTGTGTTGAGAGTAATCAACCAATAACCTTCTTCATTTTCTAATTAAAAAAAGACAATAAGCTGCTGTATTTGACTTTAAAAAAAAACACGACCGCTAAAATATTTTTCCGTGTTTTTAGTTCCCATCCCTTGAGGATTCCGGGAAATAACATTCCCCATATCACTCCTACAACTGCGACGTATCCAATGTCACCTCATGTAGAGCATGCCAAAGAAATACATATACATCTACTCGAAAAACGTACAACGTTCTGACAGCCGGGTAAAAACAGAGAAGCAATACAAAAACATTAACGAAGGATTCTTTTCTCGTTTCTTAATCTTTCAGTCATAAACTCTGACGTTAATATACCTATTGGATCAGGATCGTTGTATGTGGTCTTTTTAGATTTGTTTTGCGCCTGAGCACCCTCCGCGGGTAATGAGATGGTAAATGCGTTATGAAACCGTATTCAACTTATACTTAAATTATATTTAGGCCCACGACTCAAGTTATGTGTTTTTATCATTATTGCAAACAGCTTTACCAACGTGACCACTATCGTGAGCTATGCAAAATCCATCATTTGCTGCCATTAAAAATGAGTCGTGAAATCCCTGATCTTACCTTTCTACACAAAATCGTGTCTGGTGCTGTCGACTGTCCAGAGCTAGGTTTCAATTAAGGTTCCCAAATTATCTCTGAGATTTAATCCTCCATTAAGTATACCCTTGGCTTCTACGAACTTTCGACAAAACGCGGATCTCTTGCGTGCATGCAATAGCTTTAATATACTATCTAGGCAGGCTGACGTTCGTTTGTTTATCACTGGCGTTGCATCGTTGAAGCGAATAATGAGTACAATGAGCTTTAGGAATTTGTAGTTCATGATATTTGTTCAAATTTTTATTGAACCTATATACCTACATACAGGTTAGAACTACACTGTGACATTGTTTACTATTTCACTTGTAATTATATTTTCTTGCGTTTAATATTGTTAATTATAACTCTTGAATGTAATTGTTCAGCTCACGTAGATTATTAAAATTGTTTTTAAATGTAGCTCTTAAATTATGCATAAGTACCTAAAAAGTGCTTTCTATATTGTTTTAAACGGCGAGGACCTTTAATTGGCTCTCATTTGTTATTTACATATTTGAATTTGTTATTTGTAGCTGTTGGTCTTCAATTATATAAATAAATAATTATAAATCGACTTATTAGGCGTCGCCGATCGCAGGTTCCACTTGGAATCGCCCATGTTTCAGTAATTGCAGTCGCTGTTCCTTGCCTGTTAACGGAACACAACCGCGGCCAAAATAGGAAAGACTGTTGTACCGCCCCAGACGAAATCGTAACAAAAGACACTTCACTACCAAATATATATTCCTAAATATTTTGATCGTGCGATTGAAGAGGTGATATAAATACTTCGATTATCATAAATTTGGCCTCAAAAATATTACGAGACTAGTTAGAATATTAAGCATCTATTATGTTTATAAATATACAATATTTAGTGGTACTTATATCTTTTTTAATATTGATTAATTGATCATAACGAGCGTGTCGATTTTTCTAATGGCATATTAAGACTCGAAACAGAAATGTAGACAAAATTATAATATATTGTAAATCACTGATCATAAAAAAATATTAAATGCGCTTAGATATTTATTTAATTTATTCGTTAACACTTTTATTGTGCACCTCAACAATAAACATGTAAAAATATCATACTTTATTGCAACACAGTAAGGCCTTATTGCTAATAAGCAATTTCTTCGAGTCAACCAATGCCTGACGTGAAAAATGTATTACATTGATTAAATATAATTGGCGCACTTTTAAAATATTACGACTTATCTATAGACAAGGCAATGGAAAATAAATAAGTCAAATAAAAACAATACATAAGAATATTATATTACGAGTAAACAATAGCACTTAGTATATACTGTAGTTACATAAATTTTTTTTAATTATACTATATATAAAGACACCAAAGATTAACTCCATTTAGATATTAGTAATTAATTTCAATTTATCCTACATGACAACAGAACTGAGCGAGCAGAGAGCGACTGATTAAAACAGTGCGATGCATTACCGTGTCATTTAAAGAAAGGGATCGGGGGCCCGCGCGGGCATGGTAGCCTGGGACCGTGGTACGGTCGGCATATACATTCATTTTCGTATAATTATATTTTATTAAAGTTTTAGATTTCTTATATAATACAATATATGTGTATTTACACTAGAAATGCAACGATACCGATGCTGATAATCAGACCGCATCAGAACCGCAGGTTATTGCAATTCTTGACTTATATTCTTATCGTACAAAGTATTACGATTTGTAACGATTCTTGAAAGTTAAGTCCAAAAAGGAACAGGGAAAATTTTTAATTTAAAATACAATATATACAACCAGCTTAAAAGACTTAAATATACAAACACATTTACAATTCCAAAATATTTATAAGTATATAAAAATAATAATAGGCAGATTAAAAATGCACTACAAAAGAAAACCATATGGTTGAAGCGATGCGATGGCTGGCTCCCGCTGGCTGGTAAACGGGCTGTTCGCGGGTGTTCCTCGTTTGGATTGTTTGGGTGGAGGGAGACTTGCCGAGCTAACAGATGCATATAAGAATTATTTGTATAGGCATAAAATAAATGACATCCATGAAGTTTCTTGCGAGTTCTTCTTCACGAAGGTTTTTCAGTATTGATAGTGGAGTCATGCTTTATATTTATAACGTCAACAAGAACAAGTAATTGTCAATGATGAGAAATAAACATCTGAATTTGATTCATATATTACATATGTTTTGTTGACCCAATGCCTGTGTACTAAGCCAAGCAATAAGTTTCAATACCTACTGGAACAAATAATACAATACCATAATAGAATATAATATATTAGAATAGAAAATATCCAAAGGAAATTTATGAGATACGTGCAATTTAAAACTGAAATATACGATTCCAACTACATTACCCGTTGTAAAAGACACCATATTCTACCTCTTTATATTCGCCGTGATATAAGTGATATATCACGATTATTTAAAATTTTAAATAACGATTTGGACACTCAAGAGCTTTTAGTAAAGCTGGGTTTATGCACGCACATTGAATCTTATATAGACAGTCGACATTGTTACACGTACCATTCACGAGAACTAGCTACCGACAGCAGTCGTACCTGCTACGAGCAAGCCACCTGTTCAACCGCTTGAACCACGACCATCCCGATTTAGACATCTTTCGTACCAGCCTTCCCAATGTTCGGACGGCGCTCGCTAGGTCGTTTTTCATTTAAAAGTTTATTATGTAGTTTGAATATTTCCTTGTTTTTTTTTTAATCTTCTTTTCCTTGCCTTTTTGTGTGTATTATGTTTATGTTATTGTACCACTGTTCTCTTTAATTTGTAAACTAGTTGCATTACTTACAACTAAAAGCGAAAACTTGTAATTAGCCCTAACATATCTATTTTCCATAATTATTTATGAGTTAGCTGTAAGTTTTCCAAAAAGTGTTAAATAAAATAAATAAAAATAAAATAAATAAAAAAATACGGTCGTACTTCTTAGAGCAGTGGTCGACGAGCTACTTTGACGGCGAGGGTTGCCGATTTTGAGGTACTAATGTCAAAATCGGTTCATCAGTTCTAAAGTTCATCAATTACTAAGAAAAATTTAAAATTTCTTTAATAACTTTTACTACATCCATTACAAGGAGCGAATATTAGTTACGTGCTTGTTGATCTTAAGATTACAGAAAAGACTGGCTCTTAAAGAGTATTGTGTTATTATTTTAAATGTTATTAGTATTAATCGTAACGTTGAATTATAAGCGTCAGGGATATCTGAATATTCTACCTCGGTAACCCACACCTTTCCGACATGGTATTACGGGGTGCAGGCATGTCTGGATCGGGCTTTAAATATATTCAGTTAAAATTATATTTAAACTTATACTACATGTGTTGTACCATAGTAAAATGATGTTATATTGTATGGAGGTAGTGCCAGTTCAAATTGTACCATTTATTACCATATTTCGGTTACCCAAAAATAAATGACTAAGTACTTAATTATACTAACTTAGTATACTAAGGAGTGCTTGATTAACCATTTTACGTGCGGTATTTCTTTTGCAGTGCTTGTTTTGTTACTTAGAAATACAATAAATATATTAAAAGATTGCAATAGGAAGGCACATTCTACCTGTTCGTCCACTTCGGTTGGTTGATTTGTAGGTAAATACGAATATGGTATCTTTTTGAGTAAAACTGACAATGATAAACCAATAATTAAATAAATTGTCAAAAATTGACAAGTGGAAAACCGTTGGCGTGTGTTTTTGTGTTTCCGAACAGAGTAATTTATGGCAGTTCTCCATGGTATTGAACTGGGAGGTCGCAAATCCTGTAACCTTTGCCAAAGGTGCAGGACAAACAAAAATACGAAATGCGTCTGTTTGTACAAAGAACTAGATTGGTAGACTTGTGAAAGTAGGTATAAAGTTCGAGGTTAAGGGCCCTTGCCTAAAAATGTTGGTACACGACTGCAAATAAAGGAATATTTACTTTGCTTCATATTTAATGAGCGAATCGGTACAAATAATTAAGAATGGATATTAGTATTATTTTACTTTTAGAAAAATTTGAAGCTTTTAGCTACTTAGAAGTAGACGTGCGCGTATTTTATTGTAGTAACTAACAAAAAAGTTATAGAATGGTAATTTTATGGTTATTCATATTTCCGTAAACCGACACATTTTATTAATTCTAGTTTGCATGACGTCATTGGATCCACTATTGTCAATCAACAGCTACCATGGGGAAAACGCGTTATTAGAACAAATGTCAAAATAATTATATGCGCCATTTCGACGAGCCTGTTGGCAAATACGAGTAGACATGGTGGTTCTATGGACATTAAACAAGCTTGATGACGTAGACAGCTTTTACACAAACTTTCACATAAAATGTATAGCACATAAGCATTGACAGCCTTATATATTATTTATGTACAGTGTCAATGGAATACGTTAGTTAAATTGGGAACCCACAGTACAGTGGGTACATATTTTATTTAGACAAGGTGCAAGATAATATTTTCAAATACCTTAACCATATGTGTGGTGTTAATCTTAGTGACTATAATTTTTTATAAACCACAAAACTTTATCCTCAAGGCGTGAACGTGCTGATCAAATATTACTTAGTAAAATAATCAACAATTATCAAAATGTCCTGACGTGATGAATAACATCCTATTTCTATGTACCTCAAGACATCAAAAGCGTCTATTTTACACTTGGCTTAGCACTACTGACTATGTCGTAATGGCTTTGTACACAGAGCTACATATGTTCTTGGTAAAAACTTCGCAAACCTTTGATATATTTTTCCTTAAATCAATATAAAAAACAAGTATCTTAAACCTTGCAGCCAGTAACAAATCGAGGTTTTCTTTAATTCACATTGATACAATGTACTCGATATCCACTTAATTTCTTTTTCTAAATAATTTCATTAGGTTCTGTTTATTAAGCAGCTTTCTTAGAATGACTTTATTAAAACATTAGTTAGGTAAATATAACGAACCAGTACGTTAGAAACAGATGCAGAAACTCACTATTAAATAATATAAGGTACTAACGACCTACTATGTTTTACGTCACATCACAACCTTTTTTCGGTCAACAGCGTTTCTGCTAATGGTAAACGGTTTATCCTAGATAGAATTGTATTGATGTTTTGCAGAGTTAAGCCTAACAAGATAAGCCTAACATTTTTGTATTCTCGCTAATTTTTATTTTACTCCGGAGAAATCTATGAACTCATGCAGTTGTCGAATCGGAAAGAGTTACTTGCTGAAATGCCTTCAAAAAAACGAAGGCTCGAAACAACATGTATCAATTTGGAGTCTGTCACAGTTTTGAAGCATTTGCACTTTCTTACACTTTCTTTGTTACTCACGACGAGACAGTGTCATTACACGAGGTTCAATACTGTTTTAATATTCGTATAATAACGACTTCCAAATAAATAATCGTAAAGAAACTGAACGTCGTATAGAGGACTTATCACACTGAATGTTCGGGCTGCGTTCGATTCGACCAGACCGCAGGTCGCAGAACGCATCCAGGTTACAAGTCCTTAATACTAGAAACCTAGCCTTGTCCAATTGATAACATTTAGAGATTGTTTGAAGAATTGGCTCAACAAAACACTCTTTAACCGAATTTTATCGCATTTTACAATTGTAATACCTTTACAGACACCGTGGTCACGAGGGACTGAGATGACAGGCGGCTTGAACGTTTTGAAGGCATTTAATCATCTCCATCTGTTTCTCAATCTTCGAGCGTAGTTTAATCAAACGGATTTTAATCCGGTCAAAAGGTGTTTTATGTAATATAGTGAATCATGAAAACTTGAGAAACTATTAAGTTGGTTCAACATTTCCAAGAGCAACCGCGTACATGGTTAGAGCTAGATATACGATAACTATGGAGATACGAACATAGTGCACAACGCGGCTGTGTCCACTGAAGCTGAGCAGAATCCACGAAGGTTCTGACAGGAAGCTCTGCCATTAGCGCGGGTTTTCCGCCTTTATCTATTTTTATATAATAGTAGTATAAACAAAATGATAATTATCTTGGTCATCAGAATTAAAGAAAAAACAATATAGAAATGAGGTTCGCAAAACTGGTATATTAGGAAAAGCCAGTTAGTACCTGTTTTTCGAGTCACGAGAGTCACGACGCGACAACGACGCTATGATAATTACGAGTAGGTACAACAAAAAACCCATAAACCATATGGCGTCTTACGAAATCTATTAAATGTGCTTGTCCGGTAGTAGATATAAAAAGTTTATAAAAAAATATCCCTAATAGATTTTAAAGGCACATTTTTCTAGATAAAGCTATCAATCAGGTAATTTAAAAACTCAATCTATATTAAATGAGAGCTGTCAATTTCTAGATCTGCGCAAAGCTTGACATAGATATCTAAACTAGAATTCAGAGAGAAAGAGGGAGATCAACAATTACCTATAGATTCAAAAACCCAACTACAACACAGATAAGACAAATTTTCTGGTTATTCCCCTTTGATAGGAGGACATGACGATTCATCCTATAGGTACATTTTTTCTTTTTCATCCTATGGCATATATGTATATTTTTCAAATTTTATCCTATTTGTATTCCCATTTCAGCCTATGAAAGTTATTTCCAAAAATACGAGTTTTATTTGTACAGTGTGACAACAAATAATCGAGTTTACCATGTCGATGAACCAGACATTGGAGTTCGGTAAAACAGTAAATTTTAGGCATATAAATTTTTTATTTATTTCTGAAACAGTAAGGTATTTTGGGAAAACGATTTGAACAATTTTGATTTCAGTGCAGTATTTACTTTTAAATAAATTTTTAAAGAATTTCGAATAATGACGGCATGTAATCTTTAAAAAAAAAGTCATATAGAGGTTGAATGATTGTCAATTTAATTTGCTCATTATCGTTAAAATAAGCTCAATCGCATTATTCTGCGAAATGTTACTGACAAAATATATTATAAAAAAGCGATATAAAAATTATTTTCGAATTAGAAAACTATTTATATACGGGTATATTTTTAAAAAGGTATACCCGTGTATAAAAAGTATTTTGCCAGTTCTTCTTCACGTAGGTTTTTCCGAACTGGTGGTAGAGTCATGTTTTGTTTGTATATGTAATTGTCAATGTTGAGAAATAAATATTTGAATTCGAATTCTAATCTGAATTTTTTTCTTTACTTAATGGATTCTAATTTTGGCTTAAATTTTATTTCCACTTCTATCAACAAACAAACGTAAAATGTTTTCTAGGCGGCTGCACGCCATGAACTTGCCTACGTGTACCATGTCGCTGCTATATTGGTGTTTTCCCTGATCAAAACTGGTATTTCTCAGATATTGCTCCCTTAACGTTCGATTTAGAAGCAGATGCCTACATTGGGCATAACTATACTATAAATTGAGGCTTGCCAGCCTCGCTAACAATCTTCTTATATCATGCATTGTGTAATTTGACTGTAATTTCGTGGTAATTAAGGACAACGAGACAAAATCCTGTCCAACACACAATACGTAGTAATTTTTAACAATGTTTTTTATTTCAACTTTACACTATTCTGTTACCAGGACGGCAAACTCTTCGTGGAGTTGCCAACCAGCCTGCCACCGTGGAAAGTGGTTGACAACCCGGATGACTACTGCGTGGACACCTTTGTCTCGGAAGACGAGAATGGAGAAAAGAGGTCCCAACTTGACGCCCTGATCTGCTTTGCCAACAACCCGGACGACGAGAACTATCCTTATATCTTACATAGTACCTGTGAGTGACGTTACATTTGAGATTGACTAAAGATGCTCAACGTTTACACATTTCAGTCAAAAATTAAGGCGAGAGACCCGTATAATTTTTTTTTACTTAAATCAAAAAAGAAGTACTGTTTTCTGACTATGTAACCATACTTTTCAAAGATTTACCACTGTGTGTGATCATGTATAAAATCGTACCATTTGATAGGAAGGCACTCCTACTTACTAATGTGAAAGTAATATTTCCTCAATACTCTGTCATAGCCTGGCTAGAGACAGTTGTATTTTTAATTATGTTTATAAAAGTCTGTAAAGATAACCATAATTCAGTTATTAACACCAACAACCTAGTACAAATAACAAGTTATTCTTTAACCATAAGAAATACACTACTATACACAATACATCATAAAAATCGTTTCAGTTGATATGATTGTCAATCAAGCGCTGAATATAAACTGTGGGTACACACTCTTTCCTTTGGCTCGCTCTTGTTATGTAAAATATATGTATAATCGGGGAATTCGGCGGAGGCTCAGTGGGTTCGGGCGCGAATCTGAGCCTGCAGCCTAAAGCCAACTTGCTCAGATCTGAGTTAACAATTCATCTCGGATTTAGCTGGTTAGTCCTTTCAAATATGTCTCTCGAACTCTGTCTAAAGGACTGACAGGCAGCAATATTGTAACCCGAGTCAGTAGGTTGAACGGTCCTGTCAGTGTTTACAGTAAATATCTGTCACAACAATCCACGTAGAGTTGTTCATTTTAGGTAATATAACAAACTTTGTAATGCCATTAAAAAAAGATTACTACATGACGTCATCATTAAAAATTCTTTAAAAATGTATTTAAAATTAAATACTGCAACAGACATCAAAATATTCAGATTCTTATCCCAAAATATCTTATACTTTCAGAAATAAATAAAAATATATTTATACAATATTACTTTACTTTTGTGATCCACAAAAAAGCCGTCCCTGATTACTGTTTTACCGAACTCAAATGTTTGGTTCATAGACAAGGTAAACTCGAATATTTGTTGTCACACTGTACAAATAAAACTCTTATTTTTGGAAATAACTCTCATAGGCTGAAATGGTAATACAAAGAGGATAAAAATTTAAAAAAGTATAAAACTTAGTTTCGTGCAAGTTGGCCAAGGTATTACCTATGTCAGGTATGTACGTGTACTTGTTGATACTAAAATATCCACAATACAGTTTAGTTTATGCGTAGGTGCGACTAATGCCCTGTGTCTGAAAGACTGAATCACTTAGATCGGTATTTTATTTATCCAGTCGCACTATTTGATTTGATGGCGCTCACACATGAAATTTTTTTAATAAGTAAATTCTCACTAACTTTCCTTAAGTTGACCAATTTGCAAATTCAATGTTGTTAGGCTTGTTGTCAGTAAAATTCAACTGTAGATATACTTGTGGTAACCCAACTAATGGTATTTTCTATTTGGTTTCTTCTCTCTACGTATTAGATTTTTTTGTAATGTAGTGCGTAAACTTTTATCAAAATTTTATCAAATTACTGACTACCGGATAGTCAGTAATTTGACATGACTACGTGCTTTTTCATATAAAATATAATTAGCATTGTCTGATTTTCTTTTCCACCTTACCTGATGAAAATAGGCGAAAAGGTGTGGAGTGTTGAGATGTCACAGGCGGATTGTTGAATCTGCTAAATTCAACTAAATAGCAAGCCGTTTGGTTGAATGGATTTGTTCTGTCAACCGGGTAGCTGTCATGTTGAATAGTTTATAATTAAGCAAGGAATACGCGATTAATTCGTAATTTTATAATATACAAGTTATATATAACCAAAATATCATCGACAAAGGACTAACGTACGGTCTTTCAATCGATGGACAGATTGAGTCATACCCTAGTGTCAATTATGTCAAACTGCCTCATGTACGGCCATTTTTGATAAACTGTGAGGGATTTCTGGCAATAATTCCGGTTTTTTTTATTATTTGTACACGAAAATCGCTGATTTATTTTCAAGTGAGATATTTTTATTACATTCTTAAATATTTTACACAATTTAATAGATAAGTTTACAGGTAGTCACAGGTAGCCATTTATGAAAGGGGTTCTTTCTAAACTTCTAACAAATAAAGTAACTCGATATAAACGGCTATATAAACGGATGGCTGGATCCCGCGTTAACTCGTGAACGGGTGCCGTTTGAGGGTGTTCGTCGTTTGGATACTTGGGGGGAGGGAGACTTGCCGAGCTAACAGATGCAGAAAAGAATAATTTTGTATAGACATAAAGAGACTGTAAATTTATTTTGAAAAAAAAAAATATACCCGTGAAGTTTCTTGCCAGTTCTTCTTCACGAAGGTTTTTTTTCGAACTGGTGGTAGAATCATGTTTTATTTGACGTCAATAAGAACAAGTAATTGTCAATGTTGAGAAATAAATATTTGAATTTGAATTTGAATTTGAAACATTATAATAAATCCCCAGAAAAAACACACCAACTGTATGACCCCAAAGTAAGCAGAGTTTGTGTTATGGATGAAAAACAGTGAACTGGGGGGAACCCAGAATAAACGTACATATATAAATACAAACAACCATTACCCGAGATCAAACATCTGTGTTCATCACACATATGAATGCCCCGGCCAGGACTCGAACCTGGGACCTTCGGCGTATGAGGCAAGGCTACTTACCACTACACCAATCGGTCGCCTTATTTAGCAATTAAAAAGCTTATATTAAGATTCAAAGTACTAACATAAATATTTCATATCAGTTTTGAAATACAAAACATTGCTAAATTTTGTGATATTTATTCGTAGGTATTTTCTTGATTAGTTTGATTTTTACAAATATTTATATGTATATACGTGAAACTCGTACTTAAGACCACCACCCTTTGGGTATAGCTCTATTAGTCATCATTTTTTTGTCACAAATGTCTAATACAAACTCCACCTGACCCAACTCTTCGTCTCCAGGTATGCTGATCTCCTGCCTCTTCATCCTCGCGACTCTGGGGGTCTACGCCTGGCTGCCGGAGCTGCGTAACCTTCACGGTAGGGTGCTGATGGCATACCTCACCAGTTTCCTCGTCGGCTTCTCTTTGATGGCCACCATGCAGATACTCATCAAGATTGATAATATTACTGTCTCGTGGTGTTTGGGGTTGAGTGAGTATTCAAATGTTTTTTCGAATTTCATTGAGATTAAGCGTGCACACACTAGCTTGTTTATCTAAGATGTTAGCACAAAGTACAATTATTCATCGGGTAATGAATGGCCAACTGTAGGCTTCAATGGCAATTGCAGTGTTCTTGGGATTTCCCTGGCTGATCCTTCCCTATTAACCAGAACACTGGAACGTTACCTTGGTTATTATGGATAAAATAGAAAAGACTTCAAAGCACTGCGCAAATGTTCACGCCTTTTGTTGCTGACATAAAAACCGTAGTTGCTATGTCCAGTGGCGGCAACCGGACACCTCCACCACAAGATACCGTACTTTGCGCTGTAAAAATGTTTGAAAAGTCTATGTTGCTTGTGTTCTCAACTGATCACAGTTTCAAGTAACTTTATTCCAAATGGAAGCTGTTTTATTTCCTGCATATATATAAAATATTCGCAGGTGTCCGACACAGCACACAAATGTGTCCACGTTTGCGCAGCGCCAATTGCACCCCAAACGAGGTCTTAACACAAGAAACTTATTTTTCTTGGGTACGTGTTTCTGTGTCAGTAAGTAAATAAAAAAAATTGCTGCATTTAAAGTTCGAAGACCTCTTACGACCCGGGCACATTAAAACTTGTTTAAGACGAGTAAACAACGTCACCGCCATTTTTCATCAACGTTACATCTTAGCAATATTATAAAATTAATTAGAGAGACAAACTCAATGAAAAACTTACGTTTCGTCATCCAGATTTTACTAGCAAAAATTCTGTCAAGTTTTATCAATGTTGTGGGCATATTTTTCCCAAGATAATTCCGCATAAATATGACGGATAATATGTTCAATGAGTACACAAATAACTTCTACACTACAACAGATCATTGAGAGTGCTGTGTCTGAGAGAAACGCTTTTTTGGTGTTTGTTGTACGTATGCTAAAAAGACATTCAAATGGTTACTTAAGGATCTCTTAATTTTAAATTTTACTCAGCAAATCTAGACTTAGAAGCAGTAGGAGTAAAATATGAATTCGCTGAGCAAAATCTGTACTTAGGTGCTCTCTAATCTCTCTGACTGCGGCCGATTACAAATCCCTTGTTTCTCTTGTCAGTTCCCTCAATTCCCTAGTCACTTGTTTCCAGAGATTGTATTTCATGTGGTGTAAAACAAATTTTCTTTTTATTTGACCATGTAGCTGAGATAATTCATGTTTATAGGTATACAATTTATAGATTTCAGCCTAAAGTATTTAAAAAACCCAAAAAATTTAAATTGAACGCACTTATAGCCTTACCGCGTAGTATGTACATGATGACTAAATATTAAGTGAGTTTCCTGACCAAAACTGGAATACGGTACGTGCAAAATCATTATTTTCGACATTTCGTTGTAGGAAACAGGTTTTGCAGCACTAAAGTTTTAATTTTGATTGAATTTATTATAATGTTGACTTTAAGACGTCTTGTTTTGTCAGTTTACTTAAATCTGTTATTTAAACAATGATATGTTACGAATTAAAAAATATCTTTTAATGATTTTAATGCTTTGTAGTAACCAGAATACTTGGCGTAGCTTGTAACTTGTTGCATTCACCGACAAAAAGCCGAGAACCAAGTCACTTGGATAAAATAGTAACAATACTTAATAAAAAAAAATCAATTTACAATATATAAATTCAAATTAAATAATTAATTAATTGTCAGTTTCTTTAATTAATTTATTTTTATTGTACTTTGTTTTGGTTCTGTTAATGGCAATAAAGAGTTTTTATTATTATTATTATTATTATTAATAATTCAATTGAAATAATTCAATAAATTTTTTGCAATTTAAGATTACATTATCATCTTAATTTTCTATTTTGCTGTATTCCGAATCCATTAACATCATTTAAGTGTAACTCTATTAAAATAAATTCACAGTAAAATTACTCTAATACTTTTTAAAATACTTAACCTCAATTTTTATAACTAACCTAAAATCTGTTTCTTAAATATAGATGTTGTTCGTATAGGCAGAGGAAGTTAGACTGATAAGTATATCGATAGGTAGGTAAATAGACTGCTGTGGTGAACCAACGCAGGTTTCCACTTTTGATGATAAAAAACCTATAACATAAGAAAAGATAGCTAGCCAAAATGCTAGGAATTTTCAGAACAGAATATTTTTAAATTTGGATTGTTTTATAAACAAACTATAAAATTCTTGTACTGCCAGTTAAACTTAACTTTTGTTGTACCCATTTTTGTTTAGTTTTTATTTGGAGTTTAAACCTCTGTCAAAGCTATATTGGAAGTCTAAAACGTATAAAAATTAGAGGCGTTCTGGAAGTTATATAAACTGTATTAATATCAAATTTTTATTAAATATTTAGTTCATAAACTTGACATAGACGGCGTCCAGCCCTCCGCAAGCTAAGCGCTTCTCATTGTATCGTTCATGCTGGAGCTTCACTACCGCGATAACGCGAAAATTCGTTGTCTGGCCAAGCAATTCGACAAATCGCGAACCTTTGTAGCAAACAAAAGTGTAAACGGAGTTTTATCACGACAATGCAACAAGAATCTTCGTGCTACAATGTGACCGCAGCATTATAACAAAATTTATCATTATTGAGTTACTTTTTGTCCTCCTACTCCAGCAATCAATAGTACTGTTTTTTTCTGCGTATTTTATTACAGTCAATTTTTAAATTAAGATATGTCAAAAAAAAATGTATTCAGTAATTTATTAAATATCTTCACAGCCATACATACAATATTTTTTTGGAATAAACTTAATCTTTGGGCAGGTATATACAGTTTTTCAGCATGCCTTTTGCGACCAGAAATCATTTCTCGATTAGTTGGAAACAAGTGTGGGTGTTTTTTTACAAATAAGCTCACTTCATATATAAACAAGGCAACAATAGAATTTTTAAGCTTTTGTTATTGGATTTGAATATTGGTTTGCAGCTATCTATAAACCCTGCGCCGGATACAGCTCTAATGCATTTTTTTTTGGTTTATTCTTTTCATGGAAAAAAATTCAAAATAGCAACTCCTGATAAACGGTGAAAATGTTGTCAAAGAAGCAGTCTTGGATAGCCACCAACTGAATGACCTTCGCGATGAGAGATGACTACTCGCCGGAACCGATGAAACAAACAAAAAAGCGATCAAGAGCGAGTTGAGACCAACTTCTGTAATTCTGTAACTATTCGTCAGATACTATTAGGTATCTAATTCTAAAACACAGGTGTTTGACTGCAAGCAAACGACAGCGTTAGTTTCAAGGGGATTTTTATAAGATAAACATAATAAAATACATAAAAGAGAAACCAATATTTTTTAAATATGATTGACAAACCAAAAACTGTTTTATTTCTAAAAAAGCTATGTAGCTTAGTGAACTCAGTCTAAGATATATTGTTGATTCGCCATTTTTAATGTTCGGGATTGCGAGTATATTATATTTCAAAACAGAAGGTTTTTCTACCTTCACATTTCGATGGGAACCCTAAACTTTACAAATGACAATTCACGGAAGTCTCAATGTCAGCTGCGATATTGTTATTTTGACAAACTATAAATTGTTTATTCTATTTTAGTTTTTAATAGTCATGTTTCAAAGTAATAAAACATTTAGTGGAAGTTGTTATTTCTAAATATCTACTTTAAATATCACCCTGTTTCACTAAACAAACCTTTGATGGGTGACAGCGATGGGAACTCGGTGGAGACCCAGGTTAAGGGCGAGAATCGCTTGAGCGTTGTACCGTCGTTTGCAGGCGCGCTGCATACTCGGGGACGACGACACTGCAAGAGATATTTGAATGCGAATCTGAGCCAGCACCAACTTTCCCGTGTTCGTACCTTCGCATGTACGATTGTGTGTGACAAATAAAATATAACTAGGCGATAACTGTGTGCTCTGTTTCTAGGTTTTATTTTCTGAATAAGAAAAAATTGTAAGACAAAAGAAATGTAGAAAAGCCATAGGGAAGACCGGAGTTCGTAACAAGAAATTGGCTTTTAAATACACGAAGTTAAAGTATAAGATAGGAAAGAAAGAAAAAGATAATCAATATAAGCAAGGAGTTTACTTTCATAAATATGATACCCACTGTTCACATGTCACACGTTTATTCACATGTTTTATTTGTAGCACAAGAAGTAGAGTATTTGGTAGTTGTAGTCAGTAGTAGTAGACCATGTAGAAGTTAGAACACTTACTCAATAAAACATGAAAATAAACATGTTTTCAACTTCTTTTAATCTAAATCGCGCTGAAATGGTTCAATGACAAATGTATACTTTAGGGCGCATTAAAATTGATTTAATAAATTACAATTACCTAGCTCGATAGTAATCAACACTGATGTTAGGCAATTGTACCGACCATGACTCTCAGAATAAATAACAGCATGGCTAAACCGCATCCGCTATTATTATACAGTAGATGAACCGAATAACAAAATAAAATCCAACTCTACATAAAACTATAACAGCTAGAGCTCTTACAAAAGAGGAAAACATGAAGGTATTCCGGTACCTTGGAACTTACAAGCTATTAAGCAATGTTTAACGAATTTTCTGCTTTATATTTCCAAGTCAAAATAAATATATGATAAATTTGTTGGAAACTATTGGGTATCTACTACATGAGACTAATATGTAAGCAGGGAATCAAGTTAATTATTCAATTTCGCATTGTCGCTTTTTCAAAACACAATAATGCCTATTTTTGTTTTTAAAACTCACGCATGACTGTTGACCATGAAGAAGTAAATAACAGTGAGGTTAGGTACTATATAATATGCCAAAAAACTTAAACAGTCTTACAAACAAACGTGGTGTAAACTTATTCCGTGTTTCGTCTCATTCTGACATTTAAAAGTAACTAGTTGTCAGAAAGTGACAAAACACGACACAACCTCATACCACATATAAGACGGTGTTGAGCTTTTTGAATTCTCAACATGGGCGTAATAACAAACGGACGGTGGGTCTAACACGAAATTGACGTAACTTATGTGACCCGAGTTACAGAACTATGAATAAATTAAATCACTTGAAGTTTTAATCGTGTTTCGTTGTATTACAACTGATTATTGCTTGCCACATATTTTCACCTTATGTTGCTGCAACTAGGAAGTTGACTAGAAAACCACCTTATGCAGTTTGAGCGTACTTGGAGCGTTCAAACTTTTTGTACAGTTGGCACCAAGGAAATTATATACCTCTACTGGGTATTAGGTAACTGAAAGTTCCACTCCATTTTAAGATAAAAATAATTCCCTTCTGTATCTGGTCTGGTATGATATTTCTTCCAATTTTGCATTTGCATTCAATTTGTGCTAGGAAGCTATTGAACGCAGGCTGGAAGTCCGTCTGTTTGTAAGTCAACGATTCTTAAACATTCAGTAGCCTATAAAATTTGACATGGACGCGGTGACTGATTGAAATACTCTCCGAAAGTTTTCAATATCATTGCACAGGCCAAAACAAACAATAACTTTGCTATGTCCTTTTTGTCCAATAAAATTTGGGAATAAGGCGGAAATGCGTGCTAACATGTTTTTCTTCGCAACACATCTAAACACATTCAGTTAATGAGCTCTACAAAATTAATTACAGTCATTGTGTATTTATTTTGAATTTACTATTGTTGGCGGACTCATCAATGGCACCCATGCAACGAAAAGTAAAATTTGTGTTAGAATCTTTATAAATTATGTTTTTCTAATTCTACTGCCGCACGAGTTCGATAAAAAAATAACTTACATCTAAATAGTTAGTCGTAATTTACATAAGTTTCAGTAACATTATACAAACCTACAAAGTTGAGTTCTTTTTTGTTTTTGAATTGCGAATACTTGCTTATTATGCTGATTGGAAAAATTCCACGGGGATTTACGTCGGTTACGTTGTGTTCGTAAAGTAGCTGTCTCGACTAACTGCTTTTTAAATTGTGCTGGTTTCCAAACGGCGAGGTCATCATTTCATTTAACAATAATACAAATGGCTAGCTTATGATATGCTCTATACAGTTTACGCGTTTTCTATTACGTTAGCGAACACAGATTGCAACTTGGCTAGGTCATACAGTTGTTTTGGTGAGGTACGTATAGAGATGGGTAGTGGGCAATAACCCATTTCACCCATTTGGGTTATTCGTGGGTTTTATGGGTTATAACCGGGTCTTAACCCATTATCGCCTTTTTTTGTATGAAGAAATTGTATCTGATTGAATTTTACGATATTTAATTTAATTAAATCCATCCATATACGCTACGTGAAGAAAAGCCAGTGTAGGTATTAGATCTTTTTCCTTCCTACATTAAAGTAGGGGATCGGGCTACTACCTACCGCAGATCAGATTCTTGGATGGACATTTTCGGTTGTCTAATCAACGTTTCTGTGATGGAACAGGTTTTTGTTGACGATTAATTTAACTTTTTATCCCCTGACGCAAAACTGACCGAACCTAATTCGTTCTTTTTTGTTTAAAATGTGAATAAATCGAGTTTGGTCGCGAAAGGGCTATTTAAGTCGGTTCAGCTATTTACAAATAACCTATTAGATTTAGTCATTATTTATACTCTTACGAAGTTCCGTGTATGGTTTATTCGGTTGTCCATAAAAGAAGCTTTGCTTTGTTCACTTCAAGGTCAAATGCTCGTAGTCGTTTGTTTGGAGATTCGAATATGTATTTATACAGGGTGTTATTTTATTAGAGCACAATCCTTTAAGGGGTTATAGTACAGGTCATTTGCAACATTTTTTTGTATGGACACTCATATGCGAAAGTGAACCATTATTGAGATATTTTAATTTTAGTGTTTATTTGAAAAAATCGTAGGTAACTTAAAATCTAAAGAAAAGAATAAAAATTCAAAATTATGACGATCTAGTTACATATCTAGAGCATAAAATGTATAATAACAACGTTTTTTGAACACAATGCTCCCAAATTCAAGAACAATAGAAAAATATTATTAGTATTTTACGCAAATTTGCCACTTTAACATAAAAAGTCACTATGACATTTGTTGTGCATATTTTAAAAAACATCTACATTTCCTAAGCTTTCTAATGAGGTATACAACTTTTACAAAAGTGTTCAAATACCAAACATATCACATAAACCATAGAGCAGGGAGCAGGTAGAAAAAATAATTTTACGATATTTAATTAAATTAAATATCGTAAAATTCAATCAGATATAATTTCTTCATACAATTCATTAGCTTTGCTTTGTTCACTTCAAGGTCACATGCTCGAAGTCGTTTGTTCCGTTATTCGAATATGTATTTATACAGGGTGTTATTTATTAGAGCACTAAACAAACACTAAAATTAAAATATCTCAATAATGGTTCACTTTTGCATATGTCCATACAAAAAAATGTTGCAAATGACCTGTACTATAACCCCTTAAAGGATTGTGCTCTCATAAAAAAAACACCCTGTATGTTAAAATTAAAAACTGCAGGCTCGATAATTGGAGGTTGTGATGTGTAACCTACTAACTCAACAAATAATTCTTACTTACTGAGAATATATTGCTGACTTTAATCAATACATTCAAAATTTATTTCGCATCTCCGGATGCATTTATCTAAGGTATTAAAAACTCGTAAACATTGATTTTAACACTAACACAGAATTGAATAATAATTCATTTTTCTGACAGTTCACACAAATCTTCCTAGGTGTAGGCGTTACTCATGTATTCGGATTTTCCACATTTTACCATGTCAAAACATGGAAAAGATTGTTAGTCTGTTCGTACAGTTTTTTCACACTTTGATTTCAAGGGTTTTTAGTAAGGTCATTGTTGAAGCTGATAATTACCTGCAAAGAGATACTTAATCATCGTTTAACTTCAATTAGCGAGTGTTAGTAAACTGGTATATAATTTCAAAATCTTCTTATAATGCATCATGTTTTGTGGTGTTTGAAGGCAAAAGTTAATACAGAAGAAACACAAATATTCTAGCACAGCCACTAAACTATGTGTTGGTCGCGTATTACAATCAATTCGTGCTTGCTTTAGCTTCGGTAGGACCGAAATAATTTTAATTATGAAGCTGCATAAATTGCTAAATTAAAAAAATCCAACTGCTTAAGTTATTTTCCTATGTAGTTCCTGTTTTATTGGGGATTCCGGAAAAAATATATCCTATGTCACTGTCACGAGAGTGATAATTATAATGACACCTCATAAATCATGATGAAATCCGTCACGCTGTGTTTTTTTAATTATTTTTGCCTTCCATCTCCAACTTACGGCAAGTGATGATGAAGACCAGGTTGGTACACGCCTGTCCAAGAGGTACCTGCCTATTCACTCTACACTTGAAAGCTCCAAGATCAAATTTGTCTAGAAAAACAAGGTTTAGGCTGTAGGCTGTAGAGTGTGCCAAAAAATATAGATACGTGGACTCGAAAAACATAACCCTCCTTCTGACACTTTGGTAAGAATGTTCTATTCCTTCAATTTTAATTTATTCTAAAATAATTCGTAGTCGTATCTCAAAAACTTTGTGAACGTGAACAAAAAAATTCAGTTAGTGAATATAAAACATTACGACATCGACATAGAGTCGAGCTCAAGCTGCTTCTACACGGAAGGTAAACAAATAATCGTCTATTGTTTTATTTGAAGCCATTTCAATATTCTCAGCTAGAATTATCCTGTTGTTTCCTTTAGGTGATAATAATACTGCAGTCTTTGTTTTGTAACGTTATTAAAAAATAAGATACTTTGCGTTAATAAGTATTTAAATTTATGTGAATACGGTAGGGCGTGAAAATTCAAATTCACATTCAAATATTTATTTCTCAACATTGAGAATTACTTTTTCTTATTTCTGTCAAATAAAACATGACTCTACCTCCAGTTCGGAAAAACCTTCGTGAAGAAGATCTGGCTAGAAACTTCACGGGTTCAATGTTCAGATTACTTTTCTCAGTACAATAATTGTGATATTCTCTCAAGACTTTCCATAGAAATTATGTCAAACTCTCTTTTTGACAATTATTCTACCGATAAAACATTAACGAACATTATTGAACGTAAGGTTGAATGTGTAAAATGGTCAAACAAAAAGCGACTTTGTTATTTAGATAATAGTGACGATTTCGCATAATCTCATCTAACAAATTTTGACAAGATTGTTATCACATGTTGCCAGAATATGTACTCTATACAGTATAAAACAGAGCCGCTTTTTATTTGATCGTTACCTCAGAGAAGTCTGAGATTACTCTAAGTACTCTTTATAGATTTCAGGTTAAGGCTATGTTTGAAAGGACTAGGAGTAGGAACGACCGTGTTTCCAATATTTTAATGTAATGTCACTATCAAGAAAACTATTAATAAAAACCACTTATATACTATACAAAAAATAAGTTTATTATTGTGACCGTCATCCAATAAGTTGTACCCCACTACTTTTTTGTCCTATACATCGTATTGTGCGACCATAGCATAAAAAAGAATAAAATGGACACTCACTATAAATGGGATTGTTATTTACAGTATATTTTATAAAGTTAAATGTGAGTTATCATGCACCATTATATGTCTTGTGTTTGTTTCATTGATA
Organism: Marasmarcha lunaedactyla; assembly: GCA_923062675.1. Lineage (NCBI taxonomy): Eukaryota > Metazoa > Arthropoda > Insecta > Lepidoptera > Pterophoridae > Marasmarcha > Marasmarcha lunaedactyla. The sequence continues at coordinate 6,142,486 of OV281350.1, forward strand.
TACAGTAGAATCCGTTTATTATGACTCCGCCTATGTTGACCAACCGCTTATAATGAAGTGATTACACAGCGAAGTTTGGTTTTCATATAAAATTATTTATAACTAAATCGATTATAATGACTTCGCTTATAGTGACATGTCGCTTTTTGTGACCCATTTTTATTTTATTTTTTTTTTGTTCCCCTCCGCGGGAAGGGCAGGAGGATAAAAATGCCCTGACGCATACTCTGGCGCGATTCCAAAGTTATGTGGGACTCGTCCCGACGCCTACCAGGACCATACCCACTAAAAACCCCCTGTCGGCACGTGCATTTTTGCTACTCAGCCTTCATCTGAGCGACGGCCAATTGGAGAAAGAGGCCGCGCTAGCGGGGCCCAGAAGGGGTCACCCGCTGGGATTACATAGCACTGAAGGTGCTCAAAGCACTGAAGGTAAATACGTAGCACTGAAGGTGCTCAAAATGAAATCAAAAATTAAAACAAAAATTAAAAAATTGCAAAATAAAAATTGAATTAACTCGCATTTACGTTAGAGTTAGGATTTACGTTAGAGTTAGAATTTACGTTAGAATTAGAATTTGCGGCCAGAAGGGCTTCGAGATCGCGTGACAGTCTGGTGGATGAGTACGTTTGCGCATTCCTAGGCCTAGCGACTTTGAACTTCGAGTCTAACACAGGAGTAGTATATGAGACTGAATCACGAACTAGAGGATTGGGATGGGTTTCGGATCGTTTGAAGAACGCTTCAGATAGTGTTTTGAGATGTTGTTGTACTGTAGGCAGTTCAAGATCTCTATGCAAGTCCGCGTTACGCACGTACCACGGTGCGTTTGTGGCCCGGCGGCAAAAGAGGTTTTGAACTACCTGCAGTTTGTGCAGGAGGGAGGGTTTGGCGTGGGCAAAGATTGGCGAGGCATACGTCATGACGGGTCTAACGCAGACCTTGTAAAGTGTACGTTTGTTTCTGAAGGACATTTTACTTTTTCTACCTAACATGCTATTTAGGCGGCCTAAATAGTGACGAGCGAGTTTCGAAACTCTTTCGACGTGTGGCTTGAAAGAAAGCGTCGGGTCTAATGTGACGCCTAAGTATTTAGTACTGCGCTTCCAGGGGATGGGAATGCCTAACATTCGGACGTGGGGATCGCCATCGGGACGACGGCGTTTGTGGTCGAAGCGCATCGCAGAACTCTTTTCAGGGTTCACATCGATGCGCCATTTTTGAAACCATACACCAAGGGCGTTTACGGCCTTTTGGAGTCTGGCTACAAGGTGCCGAACACTGTGGCCTTTGGTCTAGAGTGCGGTGTCGTCAGCAAAGAGGGCGAGTTCGACGCCTTTCGGCGGGATGGGAATGTCGTTGGTGTACACGGTGTACAGCAGAGGGGCGAGGACTGAGCCTTGAGGGACTCCAGCCTTTATGGGACGAGGCGCAGAGAGCGTGCCTTCGTGTATAAATCGAAACGTACGGTCTTTGAGAAACGACGCTATTAACCTGACTAGGCGATCCGGTAAGCCTATCATGTAGAGTTTATAAACGAGACCGCTGTGCCAGACTTTACCGACTGTTTTATAACGACGCGGATAGAAACCGTCAAGTATATACTCGACGATTCGGTGGACTTGCTGAGGGCAGGAGTGTTTAGCGCGAAAGCCGAACTGGTGGGGAATAATGAGAGGGTCGCCATCCGTTGGAAACAGATGGTTCCGCATTCGAGAGAGTATGACTCTCTCGAGAAGTTTAGACATTGCCTTGAGGAGGCTGATGGGTCTGTGATTAGCCGGGACGTTCAGAGGTTTGCCCGGCTTGGGAATGCCTATGACTGTCGCTTCTTTCCAAGCTTTTGGAAAGTAGCTATGGTCGAAGCAGGCATTGAAAATGATAGCTAACAAGGTAAGCATCTGTTGAGGTAGGTGCTTAAGTGCGTGGTTGGAAATTCAATCCGCACCCGGAGCCTTTTTGGACTTTTGATTTCTAATGAGAAGCAAGATTTCGTCATTAGAGACTGTGACAGGGTCGGCGGTAGTGAGGAGAGAGTCTCTGCGAAGGACTTCGTCCTCCACCGCCTGGATGTGTGAGGGATCAGCAGGTTGCGTGCTGGGCGAGCATTGTGCGGCAATGCTGTCGGCGAAGCATTCGGCTTTCTCTTCGACTTCAAAGGCAGTAGTGCCATCGGGACGAGTGAGAGGAGGAACGTGAGAGGCGGTGTCTACGCGTAAGGCTCGGGCCATGCTATAGTACGCTTGGTGGGACGGAGAGATATTCGCCATGAGATCGTTCATCTGAGCGTCTCGGAGTTCCGCGAGGCAAGACCTAACTTTACGTTGAAGCTGATTCGCAGCTGTTCTATAGGCGGGCGTGGGATATTTCTTGGCTCTCCGGAGAACCGCGTTCTTAGCTTTAATAAGATTGCTAACGGCTAAGGGAAGCGTGGGTTTGCCTTGCTTAGCAACCTTTTCGTTGTCACTGATGGCTGAGTTGATAGCATCAGTGAGAGAATTTACTAATGAATCGATTTTATCCGGGCTATCTAATTGTTCGGGAGAGATCGCGAGTGGAGAGTTCGGAGCCTCTAAGGCTGAAACTAACGTATTTTTAAAGCCTTTCCAGTTGGTAAAGGTCTTAGTAGATGAGACGTTATCGTTCGGCGGTCCTAGCACGAGGGAAACGGGGCGATGGTCGGAGCCTAGGTCATCGAGCGGTTCGATAGACCTTAGATCAAGATTGATTCGCTTGATAATTGCAAAGTCGAGGATGTCAGGAGTGTAGGACGGGTTGTTGGGATAGTGGGTGGGAGTGATGGGGGATATGACGTCTAGGTCAAGGGAGTTAGTGATGTCGAGGAGAGCGATACCGCTGGTGTTGGTCGATAGGCACGTCCAGTCAGTATGTTTGGAGTTAAAGTCTCCGAACATAATGACTGAATGGCCGAGGGCGAGAATGGCCTCAAAGTCGCTGCGGATGGGTTTGGTACCACTAGGTATGTAGATTGAAGCTATGATGATGGTCGGATGACCAGTCATAGCCAACCTACACGCAGTGGCTTCCATGTTGAGGAGAGGAGGGGTAGGGAGAGGACAGCAATGGAAACCTCTTTTGTAATATATAGCGGTGCCGCCGAAACCGTCGGAGTTGGGCCTATCGTTACGAATAAACGCGTACTTAGGTATAGCGAATCCCCTGGAGCGGTTTGGAGTAAGCCATGTCTCCTGGAGAAGGAATAAGTCAGGTTCTTTGTTCTGAAGGAACAGTTTAATCTCGGGTAGGTTGGTGTTAAGGCTACGAGCGTTAAAAGATACTAGGGATAAGCCCTTGGGTTTAATACGACTGGACGCGGGATTCGCGGGTCTAGACATTATAATTTACTTATTTACGATTTTATAGAAAGTTAGACCAGACTGGCCGCACAGCACACAGGCAGGGGGGGAAGTGGATTCGGGAGTGCGAGTGCACTCCTTCGTAAAATGTGGATCCAGGCACTTAACGCACCTGGGGGGAGCCGAGCAGTTAGCCGCTGCGTGGCCGTAGAGCTGGCAGCGGTGGCACTGCCCAGGGTGACCGCGGGGGTTGGGACGCTCAACAAATTGTGCGAGCCTCTCTAAAGATCTCCCTCGAGTTGGGAGTATTCGACAAGATAACTAAAGCTAACGGAAAGCGCCTACCGCGGTTAGAGTGCATCTTGTGCACTGCTTCGGCCGGGAAACCCTGGGACTTAAGGTCCTCGAGGATTTCTTCATTCGCGAGCTCGAACGGGACGCCCCGTAGTACTGCGCGGATCTTACGCTCCTCCGGGAGGGCGTAGGTGTGATACGCGATTTGATTTAACGAGAGCAACCTGGTAAACGCGCGGAAGTCGTCGACGGTCGCTACTTGAATTTTGATTGTATCGCCAGCGTTGGCGGCTTTTAAGTAATTAATTTTGTGCTCTTTGCACAAGTTAGAAACCGCGGTCCAGCGCGTTTTTTCACGCAGGAAGACGGGCGGAGGGAGCTGAGGTTTCGGCGGGACGGGAGCGCAGCGCGTCGCTGGCTTCGATGGGACCGACGGAGACGCGGTTACTTCGAGCGATTTTAACGGCGCGGGGGCTGGTGTTGAAGACACCGGGGTTGGCTCGGGTGTTGAAGACACCGCGGCTTTTTTCGATCGCTTCTTAGAGCGTTTGGCAACTAACTGGAACGCGGGCTCAGGAGAACCGGTTAGGGTGGCGGCGACCGACGAAGCTTCGGACGCGGCGGAGTCTGAATCGCTCCCGGGAGCGGTACACTTCCTGCGAGATGAGCGCGAGGATGAGACCGACGCGCAGTCCATATCGGATGGAACGGGAGACGCGGGAGAGCTATAGACCTGAGGGGTCTGGATGTTGGAGGCCTGAAGGGCTGGGGTTGGGGCCTGAGGGGCCGGGGACGCGTTAAGCGCTAGTACAGCTTGCGTAAATATGTCGTCAGAAATTGAAACACCCGACGCGGCGAGTGCTTGGGCGAACGCCTTTGCAATGTTAATGACGATTTGCTTATCCATTTGGGAAGGAGTTGGGACAATAATATGTAAAAATATAAGTATAATAAAAGATGCCTAGATCCTAAAAACCTAGCAAAATCCTAGCGGCAAACCTCCCTACCAGCGGTAGGGGGGCTGGGGAGAATAACTTAAAACTAACCGTAGTACGCCGAAGGCCGCTACCTAGAAACCTAAAAAAGGGTACGCAGGTAAAGAGTTGACCACGTTAGGGTCAACCTTTACCGACAGAAAGGACAAATACACACGAAAACACACAAATATGATAAAAATAAATATGAAAATAGGAGAAAAATAAATAAAATAGAGAAGAGAAATAAATAAAAATAAAAAGGACTGGTTCAGTACAAATTCGTTGTCACCGTTAAGTATCCTTTGCACTGAAACCAGACTACTTACGCTGGGCACAACACTGCACTCAGCACAAGCACAACACAACTTAGCACAGCACTTTGAAGACTAAGGGGCTTAGTCGCAAAGAAAAATCGCACTTCGAAAGCACTCAGACGGAGTAGAAAAACCTTGAAAACCGTAGTACGGAACCAACACGCTAGACTGTGACGTCAGTAGACTGAGCGCCACGGAATGGCGGGAAGGGACCGATCAACGGAGAACTGGGTCTTGCACGTCCGCACCGCGTGGCGATCGGAGCGAGAATGACCCATTTTTAATAAATTTCGTCCAGTTATAGTGACCGACATGATTCCTAACACCAGTGTTCGGGAGAGTCACGTGATAGCCGACGAGTTCCGGCGCGTGCATGGCTTTTTGTTTTGAGTCTCATTGGGTAATTCATAGTTGAAAGTCACGCATTGTTCGTTTGTGATTTGTGAAAAAAATTACATCTCAACCTCGTCGTAAAGCATTTACGATTCAAGAGAAAGTTGCAATAACATGCAGATTAGAAAATAGAGAATGCAATTCATCTCTCGCAAAGGAATTTTGTTTCTCTGTTTTAAAATAAAAACATCTAACAAAAACAGACTGTCTACAAAATGGTTTGTATGACGTCGGCTTGGTATGACGTGTTTGTTATTTCCCTGTGATGTCATTATAAACGGATTCCACTGTATCTACAAGTCAAATTGTATACCTACTACTGCATGTGAGCACATTAAATGTGAAGATTTTTTATCCGATTAACAATTTGTATGACTGCCATAACCTTCAATCAGATCTAAATAATTTTTACAACTACTGCGTTATAAACAAACTTGAACTTAATACAGCCAAATGTTTTGTTTGCTCTTTCTCAAGAAAACCATCGCCCTTCAAATATGACTATACAATAAACACTGCCATATTATACTGATTTAGGAGTTACTTTCGACTCAAAATTTCTTTTTGATGAGCATATTAGTAGAATCGTCGGCAAGGCATCTAAAGCTCTAGGCTTTATTTTACGCTTATCCGCAGACTTCTGTAATATTAAAACTCAAAAAATTCTGTATTGTGCATTTGTCCGAAGTCACCTCGAATACGCTTCATCAGTATGGAACCCACTCTACAATGATTACATAGACCGCATAGAGCGCATCCAAAAGCGTTTTTTAAGATTTCAACAATACAAATCTAGATCTTATGACCATGATTATATTTCACGCTGTAAACGACATCATATATTACCACTGAGCAGGCGAAGGCAGATTAGCGATATTACAAATCTCATGAAGATTGCGAATAATAAACTAGATGTCCCGGAGCTTCTGGCTGGGATTGGTATTTGCGCACACACTAAGTCCTACCGTTATCCAAGCATACTACACGTTCCTACCGCAAATACCAATTACAGACAGAACTCCTTCATGATCAGAGCACCAAGGCTGGTGAACGAGATAGCTAATCGGATAAACAACTTTGATTTTTTCTGCAGCACCATTTCAGGCGTCAGAGCAGCCATGGCAAAAGGTTTCTTTGATTCTTAAGAGAATATTTTAGCATTGTGTTATATTAATCAGTATATTCCACTTTTCCTTTTGTTGGTCTATGTTATTTTGTATCTCACTAAATTGTAAAGGTGTTGCACACAACTTTTCAGCAAATATTGTAATTTTTATGCGTGTATTTATCTATTCTTGTCAAATGCGACTTAATTTTAGTTAAACTTAAAACCTTTAAGTGGAAACTCTGTAAATGGCCTTCACATTTCGCTATCATCTTAATACAATGTGTAAAAATAGCTGTAAGTTTCCCAAGAATTGTAAAATAAAATAAAATAAGATAAAATTAAAGAGTGTCGGGTTGCACTTTTTACGTATTTGTATTTTAAAACCGAAATTGAAAGTAAATATTGACCCTCATTAAATATGTCTTGGAACCTAAAATAATCAAAAATATGTTAGTTTTTGTCACCAAGTTATATGAACTTACTTATGCCCACTAGCGCTGATCTGAGCTACCCGGTAAGTTGTTTAAAAAGTCTCTCCGTCACTTTCTACTTCTATTGAACTGATAGAGATATAAATCAATATTTAGCCTAATGTTATTAGGCCTTAGGGTCATATAAGCCGACTTCTTAGTTCAACCCACTAAATATCTATCTGTTTCAGCGATCGTGATATACTTCTCGCTGCTGTCAGCGTTCTTCTGGCTGAACGTGATGTGCTTCGATATCTGGTGGACATTCAGGTGGGTTATTTTAAACTAAAACCATTAATATTTGCAATCGGAATCGCACTTTAATATTTACAACTCTGATGTTTTTAGGAAAACTAGTTACATTTGGCGTCTCAAATTAGCCAGTTGATGTTCGTGATTGATAAGATACTATTATGTTTTTTTCAGTTTTTCTAAAATAATTTTGTACAGTAATTTGCTACAAATTACATAAATGACGTGAGCTTTTTTTAGATATTCAAATCAATACAATGGTTTAGCTAACTATGAATCTACGTCTACATCGTGGAATCTAACGTAATCTTGCGACATAGAGTCTATTGTTTCAACAATTTTTACCACTTCACTCTTATTAGCACGTATTACAAACAATAATATAGGCTGGAGTTTTAAAAAATAAATGCCTGCTTCGTCCTCATCAAAAATTGGAAAGATTTAAACAATTTAACAAATAATAAAAGACTCTAGACAAACGACTCAACTGTAGGTAGTAATCAAGTAGTAATAAACCTCCCTTTAGTTAGGTGGAGTCCTCGTGGTTTGTATACAGTCCTTTGGCACCAACCTCCCACACTGAAATGTATAGTTAAAATACCTGTCAAACGTAAAATTGTAACTGTGAATTGTGTTCTGTCGCCAAAAAGGGATCTGCATACGACTCAAAATCGGTCGCAATAATATAGTAATTTAATGATTTTTAAATTGTGTTATGGATTCTAGATAACGGATAAATAAACTTAAGAAATACATTAACACACATAGATATTTTTTACATATAATAAGTATTAGAAATAAACTTAAATAAACGTAAATACACATCCACGACTAGAGAGCAAATATAATAATATATCGGCCCCTACCAGGATTCGAACCCGGGACCTCTGGCATGGAAGGCAAGGCTACTTACCTCCACACCAAACAGGCCGTCAAGCTGTTGATTAACTAAATTTGTTTTTCACAATGAACATGCGTTTAACCATAGGTATACAAATCTTTAGGATTGTGAACTTGCGGTTAAATAAACATTCATAGGTCTTATAAAATTCGGTATTTCAAAGGAGACGTTTCAATATTTAAGGGGCGCTCGGCTAGGTTTTGTACGGTTGTTTCCAGGATTTTATAAAATAAATACAACGAGTATTGAACATCAATATTTCATAATTTCGTTTAGTTTTGGCTTACGAAAACATTTTCAAATTCATAAAACAGCTACACTTCATTTTGAAAACATGGCGGCATCTGTCATGTTGATGTTTTATTTATATTTCAAGTATTGAGGTTAATTGTGCTGTAACTTTTGTTTTTCCCTTTTAAGAGCGCCTTTGGAGTTTTTCGTTTTTTTTATTTACTATTAATATAACAACTGCAAAAATCTTCATTTATAATCGGGTAGTTATTCTGATTATTGCAGGTTGCTAAAACGATTATTCTTATTCTTTCGAGATTCGATATTCTTGTCGATAATTTTACACCTCCAAAGTTTTTGTTAGTGGTTACGGTAAACTTACTACGTTATAACTCGTAGTGCATATCGATTGTTAAAACCATACAGTCTGCTCTAGTTCGACAAATGGACCTGAACTAACCACAGACAAGGCAGACAACAAAATGCCACAGACTCAATGGTACAGCATACTATTGCTGCGTTCCGTTTGCCGATTGCAGCGCTCACAGCGCTAAAAGTGCTCAAAACCGTTCCGATTCGTTTGAGCGCGCTAAAAGTGTTATTAGTGCTATTGCAATCGGAACGGTAAATATCGCGCTAACATTCTGATTGTTCGTCGGTTCAGTTTAAAGTTACAATTTCATTAAGATCTTTGACCCTGAATGAAGCAGGAGCCATTTTTTAACATTATTACAAAAGAAAATGAATAAGCAAGCAAGCAAATCTTTAATCGACTAATAAAAACATCAACAAAGGAACGTTATGTGTCAGTTTTGACAGGCCGCTCACAGGGACCATGCTCCGTAGCTTGGGCACTGTGAGCGGGAAGATGGCACCGATTATGACGTCATTGATGACGTATCGATATCGCTGTGAGCGCGCTCATGGGCAATCGGAACGGGTATATGAGCGCTGTGAGCGCTGTAATCGGCAAACGGAACGCAGCATATTTCATAGTTTGGTTCTACATGGCGGAATATGGAAACGTCACCTCTGTGTGGCCACATGTTGTTTTTTTTTTTGTTTCAAAGTAGAACATAATGCGGAATGTAATTTTTAAATATGTTGAGACTGTTTACCACATGTTTTCATACATTCCAAACTGGTGTACATCACGCTAGCTGAAAATTCACTCCTTTGTGGAATTTTAAACTTTCCGTATTTTGAACTTTCGGTCATATTAACAGTCGGCATTTTAAGATTCGGCGATCCGTTCATAGTTCTTATAAAATTCGGTATTTTCAACTTCGGCTTTATAATGTGTACCCGTTCTGTTATATTAGTTTGTGGTGAGAAATAAATAAATGTTAAATATACAAATAGAAAATGCAAAACGAACGACCTTCGTGTATAGGACTCCAAAATCAATAGGCTGAACTTCTTTACCTTAAATTCCAGTGGCAAGCGTGGGTTATCCCTTGAGAAGTTATCGACCCGCGCCAGGTTCTGCGCTTACGCACTCTACGCTTATGGCATCCCTTCGCTACTGACCATCTTGTTGACTGCTCTGGAGTTCGCCGATCTACCACAGCATCCCTTGTTGCCACTGTTGCGATATCAAGGCTGCTTTTTACATGGTAATTATGTTTTTGATAATCTTCGTCATCGTAGTGAAGATGAAGCAAAGGTGAAGGAAAATAAGTATTTGGAAAGATTGTTGAGAAATTAACATGTTGTACATTAAATAGATCTAAGTATACATATACCTATCTAAAACACCACCTGCAATGGACCGTCTTAAAACATTATCTGATTACTTGATAACAGTATACTTAATATTATATGACCCCATATAAACACAACAACTGTATGGCCCCAAAGTAAGCAGAGCTTGTGTTATGGAAGACCATATAGCGAACTTGGGGAAAACGATAATAAATATACATATATAAATATAAACAACCACGACCCGAGAATAAACATCTTGAGTTCAACGCACAAATGAATGCCCCGACTAAAACTAGAACCTGGGACCTCCGGCGTATGAGCCGTCTTATTTCTAAGTAATAGAAAAACAACTACTTTACTTAAAGTCCAGACTTAAGAAACAAATGTTGACATTTAGGTACATTGATCCTTTACGTGCACAATATTTGTCGTCCAATTACTAAAAAAGTATAATTTGTGTTACTACCCATAAACATCTGGTTGTTTAATCAAGATCAAAAAACACATTTTGTTTCAAAACTCGATAATAAAATCTCGTTGGAAACGAATCTCTATAATAAAGCAACCTTTATTTTGCCGCGCTTCTTTGCAAAAACATGCATTCTTACCCAGACGAAGCAAGGTCTTTAGTAATGTGCCTAGTATCAGCCTGAAAGTTCGAAAATCTCTCCACTTATAAGTAATATGTATCTAACTGTTCACTATGCTTACAATCTTTTTTCAGGGAACAGCAAGCTCATATATTTGTACGGCCCTATCCTGACACTGTGTGTAGCGAACATGGTATTCTTTATATTGACCACCATAAATATTGCCAAGATTAAACAACAAACTTCTGTGCTAAAATCTAAGGAGAGCTCTACGCATGATCCGCATAGAAATGATAAGCAGAGGTAAGTATCATTATTAAAAAATGGAAGGCGTACATCATATAAATCTAGTTATCTACGAATGTAAACCTTTCACAAATTCTATTGTATATGCGTTGGTATTGCATTATATATCAGCATTATCGACGGCATTAGCTGTGCATAAATAAATATATAACCATACATAATACACATATACAACACTGTCACATAAAAACCCATGCAGAGGTGGTATGTTAAACTCGTAGAGCACAGAACAAACATACCTCGAAAAGAAAGATCTATTTGTGTGTATGTGTTAGAGATATACCAATACCTAACGATCAAGCCAAGATCCCGGGACCTCTGGTGTAAAATACAATTTAGGTATTCCAGCAATGAAAACTCTGGATTATCTGGGCTCCCATGGCATGTACGACAAGAACATTAACTTTTGTTCAGGCAAAATTACCTGGAAAGTTTCCATTCAGAAGGAAAGATTCACTTTTAGGAAGTTATCAAAACCTGCTTACACTGACAATGACACTGCACGTAAAAAACATTGTGTCTTATAGTGAAATGCATAATTCTACTAATTAGTTGATTTGTTTTTAAATAATTTTGTAGAATTTTCACGTTAATTTAAAAATTTTACGTTTTGGAATGAAGTTGTAGGCAACATCGACACTATTTTGTGGGCGCTTTACAATTACACTATTTTTTTTTTCAGATTACTCTTAAACGTAAAACTGTTCTCCGTGATGGGAATCAACTGGATCCTAGAAGTGATCAGCGCCATTTATCCAGACGCGAACATGCTCTGGCAGTTCACCGACACCTACAACGTGCTCCTGGGTTTGATCATTTTCATCATCTTCGTCTGCAAAAAGAAAATTCTAAGACTCATGAAGAAAAGGTTCGTTATATATTGACGGTAGTTAGAGAGATGCGTGTATCGAAGTCTTTTTATTTAGTACAATCACTTTAACACATTTTTACAGCTATAGGTACAAAGTCAAAAACCGTCTGCACTTTTTCTGTTTTATTTATCAAAAATAACTATCTATTCAAATGTAAATTTTTTGTGTAATAGAAACTTCGCTTTTGAATACAAAAGCAGCAAAAAGTTATGATATATAAAAAGTAGTAAAATACAAATTTTACAACTTAATAAAGTTGTAAAATGAGAATATTAATCAGTTCCTAACTCAGTTTTAAAAGATAGGTTCAAACACTTTAAATTCCGTCAATACTTTAATATTCTCTTTTTCGTCTCTAGGATCAAAGAACAATTTCACCGGAGCAAACCAGATAATCGAAACATAAGACATTTAAGTAATTTCAATCCAACAAGATGGGAGAATCTGAACGGTCTGAACCAAAGAGGAAGTCTTGATACGATAAGAACTTCTATATGTGTTGATTCAGATAATAATAGTATCAAGACTGTTCACACAACAAATTTTTAGTAAATTTCAAATGTAAAATATCGCAAACAAGATTTTCTAAGAACTAAGAGACTTCATTACTTCATCACATCACTTTATTTATGAACAAAAGTAACCCATATTTTGTGAATTACAAAATTCAATATTATTTATTGAAGACCTATGAGAATTTAAGAAATAAGTAGATACCGACAAGGTACCTATCCTTAAAAGGTAGATCTAAATATTTTTGCACGTCTTGGGTGTGTTGGGTTAGATGATAAAATTTGAATAAAATGTTTTGTTGGGTTGGTTATTAAAAATTAACTCTAAATTTATACAAAAATAATTTTGAAAAAAACCTAACAAGTAGGTATCGCTTACTAAAAGCACACACACAATTCCTTTTTATTATATCGCACTCTTCATATAAGGACTAAGGTTTTAAAATTAAAGTGGGAGTCTAGTGGTGGGAAGGGATATACTTTTGCATGTGTTACCTGTGTTACTTACTAACAAGATTTTAGAAGAAAGTGGTAGTTTTCCGCAGTTACCCACTTAATTCACTAAGTGTGGTGCATGCTTGGGACTTGTCTTGATAATTACCATTAACTTTAGAAACAGTATTCTACTTGTTTATCGTTTATAACTTGCTTGATTACTGAGTACGCATATAAAAAGTTACAGTAGATTTTCTATTTCTACGGTTAATGTAATCAAAGGAAATGCGTATAACGTTTGTCAAAATACGTATTTAAACAAACTAACAATAATATGTTCACTTCATATAGAAATCTACCTTTAACCCAGAAATAAGACCAGAAAGAAGCAGTCGTGTACAATATAATACAATACAATTTAATTGATTATTCTGTTTCTAAATAGATATAAACAACTGAATGGAGAGCCCGTGATTTCCAGGACGACTACCTCGTGCCGCACGGAGTCCAGCCGTGACGATATTGGAATGACCTCGATGAAAACCAATAACTGTCAATAAGAAAACATAGGGGTGAACTTTATGAAAAATAAAAGATTTTAAGTACTTTAAACCCATTATGTTAGAAAACTTTGCACCATTGGATAACATAAGTTTGAATCGTTATTATTAAGAACTAATGTTTAAGAATCATGAATATATATGACACGTAGAATGATAAATAAAAAATGTCATCTAGGTATTATGGTCATAATTTTGTTCTGGCTATTTCTATAACACAATCGTTTGTCATACGAATCTTCGAGCAGAAAACATGATAAAAATTTTTAAAATATTATATATGTGTGTCAGTATAATAATGTCTAAGTAAATATAGTATTCTGCATAAAAGCAATTATGTAATAATCTTCTGTATAATATCTTTCACTGAAACATGACAATATAATGTATAAAGTAAGAAGAAAAAAAAGTCTTAAGAAATTAATACATTTCGATATTGTCAATATTTTCTCAATTAGTAACTAGTTTAGAATATCTGCTATTGAAAGAGAAACAAAATTAATAGGTTTAAGCATATAATCTACTACCTCAATAAAATGTTTACTAGGATGTACAGCAATTTAAACACATAATATCTTGTTATTAATGACAGTTTGGGTAGTTTTCATGTCCTTATCCAAATATAAAAGTTAAATAATTTTTGTATAGACATCTAAGTATTTGGTAGGTGTATGATTGAATGTTCGAAATGAGCTTGTCATAATATCGTAAGATAATAATATATACTTCGCTTGTCTTTGTAGCTGCATTAAATAATGATAAATACTATATTTTTTTTAAAAATGGTAATCGGTAGGTACCTACGCCTTTATTGTAATCTGTAAGCGCTAAAATATAAAACGTTTTATTGACAACGCATCTTCAAGTTTTATAAAATTAAAATTTGATTACCAAATATTATTATAAAGGGACCATTAACTATCTTATCTTAGTCCACTTAGTTAAATGTTATTTGACTAACTCTGTATTTTTGTTTTAATGCCTGCAATAAAAAAAGACTATCATCAAATACTAGATACCTATTGTAAAAAATATATTTGTATTGACTTACGCCATTTAGCAAATATCAGTTTGGATGAAACAATTTTGTGATTAAATGTTAGGCAAACAGTGTTAGGTATTGTACATTTTTAATGTTCTAGTCCTAGATTAAGCTTAGTTTATACGCATATTACCAGTGGTATAAAAAATTAAGGTCAGTACCACCTAAACATAACTAAAAGAATATTATGTTTTAAATAAATATATGTACATAAAAAAGTATTTCATTTCAGTACCATGTGAAGTACAATAATTGTTTAACTTTTGGCCCTAAATCAAACATTTTCGTTTTCAGTTCAAGAAAATATAATGCCTGGAAAGTTATTGTTGACATAGTCAGATTTCACCATATCTGCTGGAAGCTTAGTTTTAAACTCACGGTAAAAGATGGGTGGTTTTAATCGAACTGGAGTCTAGAGTTCAAAATTCCGATAGTGAAAATTCCGTGTTTCATAATTCCTAATTTTTCTTCTTAGAAACTTTAAAATTCCGAATGTTTATAATTACGAAAATTAATATGCCGAATTTGAAAATACCGAACCATAAAAAGTCTGATTTATTAATAATCCGCAATATAATAAATACGAATCCCGAATATCAAAATTCTGAATAATATTAGTTGCAATAACAAATGCCTTGTAAAACTGCATGACCGCATCAATTTATACGTTCGAGCATTCAAGTAGTCAGCTGGAATTGAGAAAGTTTATTTAGTTTTTTGTATCGAGTTATTTGTTCAGTATATAGGTTATGTACTGAAATGCAAATGCCTTTTTGGCGCTTCGCTGGCCGCTGCCGCAGCACGCTCGCTGCGCTCGCTCGGCTCGCGCTGCATTATCTACTTATAGACTAACTGCTCCTCCTCACTTTACTCGTCGTCGCGCCTAATTTGTTTAATTTCAAAATGTGCCTTATAAATTTTAATTTGTGTCACAGGAGATTTAGATTATAATTTTTTATATACACCGGTTTTAGATACAATATCTGAATGTTAGCATTGAATTTCCGGCAAAATTAAAATTCGGAATACTATATTTCGGACTAGTAACACAGTGGGTTTTTAATTATTCGTACTAATGAAAATCGAAATAGTAAAATTTCGTATTTACTAATTTTGATGAAATAAGAACAGTGTTTTTTAATAGTCCGAATTTAGTCTCTTAGGGATTGTGAAATTCGTAAATAAAAAAATCGGAATATTAAAATTCGGAATTTTTTGGTGTTCCCGGATGGTGGTACTCCGCGATTTTTCAAAGAGGCGTTCATGTTGAGAAATGGTAGGCATATTACAAAAAGTGAGATTAGAAAATTTATTGAGAGGTGTAAGTTTAATTCGCTTCTTGGTTACAGAAGACTTTGGTTATAGATTAGTTTTGACATAAATTCTACATCACACAATGAGAAAAAGTCAGGAACGTGATATAAGGCACAAAAATTGCATTTGACGTGTTTTTTAAATTTCCCCCAAAAAATCTCCCAAATATTTTTTCCCCCTATTTTGCCTCTAACTCGGTCGAAAAACCCCTAAATATAGGGGATATCCCCCTGATGTGGCAACGTGGAAGTTCTCCTCTGAATTTAACCGTGTGAAGGTGAAAGATAAAAGTGAAAGGCAAAAGATAATACTTAATAAAGAAACAAGCAGACACCAAAAATATAAACTGGGCTTATAAAATTCAAACTCACACTCAAACTCCCTCCAGAAAATGTCATACGCTAAACCAAACAATTTATCTATTTACAATTTTTCGAATTTAATCTTTTTCGCCATGATAGATATATTCAAATTCAAATTCAAATATTTATTTCTCAACATTGACAATTACTTGTTCTTATTGACGTCATATAAAACATGATTCTACCACCAGTTCGAAAAAAAAAACCTTCGTGAAGAAGAACTGGCAAGAAACTTCACGGGTATATTTTTTTTTTTTTAAATAAATTTACAGAGTCTCTTTATGTCTATACAAAATTATTCTTTTCTGCATCTGTTAGCTCGGCAAGTCTCCCTCCCCCCAAGTATCCAAACGACGAACACCCTCAAACGGCACCCGTTCACGAGTTAACGCGGGATCCAGCCATCGCAATCATAATCAATATGACAACATTTTTTTTATAAAAGACCCTTATTATGTATAATAATGAAAATACAGCTGATTTCTGTGAATATTATAGTTAAATTCTTGAAACTTTCAAAGAATTTCGGAATATATAGTTTTGTTTCTTTTGATATTCCAACGGACAAACTATACTATTTACATTTCTTTATTTTCTCGATGACAGCTCCTGTGAAAACTTGGGCGAGCGTTTTTTTTTACACTATGTATGCATTATATTATAAAAAATATGACGTTTACACACGTACAAGGTTATATAATAACAGAGTCGGAGAAACTGATAGGGATGGAGCTATATCGATAAACGTAACACGCTAACAGACCCGATATTTTTTTACAAAATGTAAGAAACTAAACTACAGCCGGATACTTTTGTACGGCTATAGAATAGAGCCGCAGGATTAAAGAAGAGTAGATAATAGTTGTTAACCAATCAATTACTAAGTTTAATAACCAGGAAAGATCCAATTAGACACAAAATAAATTTCGAGGTTGGGTTTCTGATGAACTAACCATCTTAGGTACACCAATCTAATCTTGTATCCGGAGTTGGTGAGGGGTACGGCGGGGTTAGGCCGCAAACTACTTTACCATTTTCTACTTCTATTTAAGCCAAATCCACCTCAAAACCCTCTTGAAAATACAACCTAACCTCAAAACTTTAATCATAAATATCTCAGGAACCATGCATCTCCGCGCGGGGGGAGTGGTACCAAGGGGTTCGTAGGACCACCCCTAACCCCTCCCGACCCCCCTTACCCCCAAAATCCTGCGGCTCTATTCTATAGAAAACCCCATATTTTATAAATCTACCATCTTGTTTGCCGTAAAAGGGAGATGGGTATTGTTTCGAGCGGCGTGTCCTATGATTTGTGACCATATTAGTTCTATAGCATTGTACTGGCAATGAAACGGTGGAAGTCGAAGAACCCAATGACCACATTCGGCAGCTATTTCGTCGGTAACATATCTTTTAGGGAGGCTTTTTTTCGATTTTAAAATATTCACTAATTGTACTTTTAATAAAGTACTATCCACTATTTCGCCATGACGTTGGAGCCATTGAATTATCTCTTGTTTTTTATTGGCCTGCGTCGGCATTTTATCAATTTGTCTGGAGTGATATGTAGCGTTGTCCATAATAATTATGGACGGTTCTTCCAGAGATAACACCATTTCTTTAAACCATCCTTCGTAAATGTTTTCTTGGATTTAAAGGCCAGTAAAGCATCTGACACGAATCCTTTCGTAGACTCTGCATGGCATATGATAAGGCGTTCACCTTTTCCCATTGTCACTGGACTAGTGGAAGCGCCGGTGTCGTCAGTCCAGTTCGTAGATACTGTGTGGTTTGCATTTAACCAAGTCTCGTCAGTGAAAATAACATTTGACCAATCTGATATCTTTTTGGCTTCGCTCAAAAATTCGCAGCGAGCCATAGCAACGTCGTGACGCTCCATCAATATTTTACGTTTGTCCGATTTTTTATAAAAAAAAAACAAATTCTTTCAAAACTAAGCTTAATGACGATTTTTGGCCATGGAACAAACCACATTCACGTAAAGAAACAACAAGTTTTTTAAGTGTTGGAATTTCTTTGCGCAAGTAATAGTCATATATATGACGGCGAATAGAATCAGCGTTGCAGTTGTCAACCGATGTCACACGACGTGGTTGGCATTTTTTCTTCGGCGTACTGTTAGACGGGGTTTGGTAAAACACTTTTTAAAAAAAGATTATTTTTATTAACTGAAAGGAACTAGGTACACTTTCACAATATAGAATTAGAAATAAAATAAAATAAAATAATGAATTAAAACGATGTTACATGAATGGAATCCCGAGCTGAACTAACTTTTGTTATTTTAAAATACATTAGGTTGAGGAGGATGTTTAGACTAACCTAAGTCAGCAGAATGCTGACTTTACATTTCATCAGCTTTTCTAAGAACATTGTATGTATATAACAGCCCCCCGTTTGAAAGGAAACTTACCCTTTAAAGGTAAGTTTTGTAATTACAAGATACAATTTAATTTGTTCTTATTTTAGGTTGATTGTCCGATAGCTCAGTTTGTTCTAAATCATTATCAGATTTTACATTTTTATTTAGTTTACAATATTTAAAATATATCAATACAATTGTCAGGCTTATAATAGAAATTAAAGAAATTAAAGAAATAATGGGGAAGCTAGGATGATACAAATATGTTTGTGGATCTATTAAATTTACATTATTCAAAATGTCATCTGTCTTAGCTTTAAAATATTTAAGTTGATTTAAGTTTACATTGTTAATCTTCAAGTTAGGAACTTTATATTGAAGTTTATTAAAGTTATTTAAATTACAGCAGCTATCATTGACAATGTTAAAATCGGACATTAAAATTGGAACATTTAATTTGGGATTCGTTTTTGAAATAAATTTAAAATTTTTAAAATATGCTATACAATTATCAGGGACACTTAATACACCTGTACCGGATATAATGGTTTCGGATACAATACTATTATTACATTCAATTGAGAGTTTAGATTGATGCGACTGAACAAATATGAGTTTATTATTGTTTAATTTATGCCATACATTTATCTCTCCATATATAAATTTATGTTTACATGTGGTTGGTATATCTGTAAGGGCTTTGGTAATTATATCTATTTCACAAGCCGGGTTACTGGGAATATTATACATATCAGAAATTTCGCAAAGGTAAATATTCAATAAAATGGTTTTACAGTAGCTTAAATCTTTTAGATAACTATAGGATGTCTTGTCTCTATTAAGAAGTAGGTATTGTTCAAAAGGTTCAATCATTACATATGAATTTGGATCATTAGATTTATGAGGAGTAGGTAAAGGTACAGTGTTATATAAGTCATAGCTCTGGGCATCCACAAGGGGTATTTTAACAACAAATATTAACTTATTATCTAAATAATAACATACTAAATTAGACATATTCATTAAAATATGTATGTTACTTAATTCTAAATTAATAGGAAAGTCCCTAAATTTTGGGATCGACTTAAAATTATTAACAATATCATAATACAGTTGTTTAGGGGATAAAATTGAAGGGTGTAAAATATTGGTTTTTGCAAAAAGTATTGAATTTAGAATATCTTCTGTTTTGAAAGAAAGAGTCAGAAGATGTGACTGCAATACATTTATGACGTAGTTAAGCTTGATTTTGAAACTGTCGGTTTCAATAATTTTTGTCATGTTTCTCAGGTTACCGGATATTTCATCTATTACATTATTAAGTTTTGCTTGGTTCAAGTTAATTTCAAATAATGAGTCGTTCATATTATAAATTGCAGTTTGGGAAATAATAATATTCTTTTTAATTGATTCGGCTAGGGTTTTGTCATTGTTATATAAAACCTGAATTGCGTTATTATAATTTAGTGCATCATCTTCATCCAATGTACCAAATATATGTTTGAATATAGTACCGATACCAGAAAACCATGCGGACCTCTTGTTGGGACTATCGGAAATGATGTGAGAAATCGACTTATAATCATGGGAGATATCGTTATATAGTGATTCTAAGGGTTGCAACATATTTTGACAAAGGGTGTAGTCTATATCTTCACTATCTCGACATTGCATTCTTATTGAGTTAAAAATGTTTTGGATATCATCGACATGGTGTTTAAAAGGAGTTATATCTAAAGGAATAACTACATGAAATATATCATTGACTACTTTGACCGTGCCGACAGGATCAAAAAGCATGCCAGGGCTTCTGGTGATGTAACTGATGTATTGGGTGTCATAAGCAGTAGCTAGGACGCTATACGCCACGATCATTCTGCAATAACGATTTAAAATAACTATATGGTTTTTAAATGTGTAAAAGGAAAAAGGTAAATAAAAGTAAAAGTATAAAATCTTAAAATTATATAAGTGCAGATAATTCATTCATTGACGTCATATGCCGGTTTTATTTGATCATAATGATGTTTAACATGACGGCGGTTAATTAAAAGAGACAACGTATTGTTGCCGTGGATTTTCACAATTTTGTAAGGACCCTTCCAGATTGGAGAAAGAGCTTTACGAAGTCTCAGATGATTTTTTAAATAAACGTATTCGCCTACTTTATATTTAACTACACGGGAATGTCTATCATAATACGTTTTTGATTTTTCTTTTGAAATATTTATATTTTCTAATGCCTTTTGTTGAGATAATTTCAGACGATGTTGCAGCATTTTTATATAATCTGGATAGGTGATATCGGATCGTAAATCGAAGATTGAATCAGGAAGATACGGTTTATGGCCGAATATGAGTTCATATGGCGTAAATTTTGTTGTAGTATGTATAGAAGAGTTATAGGTAAGCATAGCGGTATAAACAAATTTATGCCAGTTTGTTTGGTTCTCATTTACGTAAGACTTTAAATATTCCTTGAGAGTGGAATGACTTCTCTCTAAGGCTCCTTGAGTTTGGGGGTGATAAGGTGAGGACCATATTTGTTTTATTTTCAGAAATTGGCAAGTCATTTTGAATAATTCGGCAGTGAAATTGGTTCCTTGGTCTGTAAGTATAGACTTTGGAATTCCAAATAGAGAAATGAAGTGAACTAAACACTCACAAGACTCTTCAGCAGTAGCATTCGAAATGGGATACGCAATTGAAAATTTAGTTAGATCGTCTTGAAGGGTGAGTATGAATTTTAATTTCTGAAGTCCTGCTTCAGGTAAAGGACCAACTATGTCTAAACTGATTCTCTCAAAAGGGCGACTGGAAGTAGTAGTGATTTGCATTGGAGATTTATTGGACATTCTCAAAGCTTTATTTGTTTGGCACAATTTACAATTTTTTATATAGTCATCTATGTCTGAGCGCATATTTTTCCAGTAATACCTTTCTTTAATTCTGTTAGTCATTCTATTAGAGCCTAAATGACCAGCAATTGATATATCATGGTTTTCTTTAAGTATTTTGGCTATTTCGGTAGGAACGGGATAAATTATACTATTGTGATAAATGTTAACGACAATATTTGAGTTATCAAAAAGGTACATTAGCATGCCATATATTTTAGTAAAAGAATGTTGTTCAAATTGGTTTTTAAAATCTGAGATACTGATTTCATTTATGTTACCGTTGAGGAAAATGTCATCTCGAGCAGATTTTATGGTTTTGAATAAATCTGGATAAGTACAGTTATCAAAATAATAGACTTTAGTAAAAAGGATATAGTAAGTTTTATCTTTGATAATGATTTTCTTAAAGTGGTGAAGGATACGTTCACCGTCAATTATGCTGTTTCTATCTTCTGAAGTGGCTAGTATATCTTCAATATAAGGATTAGAGTCGTCGAAGTCAATGGATACAGGGATAAGAATGGTTTTAGATGGGCTCTTAAGTAATGTCTCGTTATGTTCTATAATTTGTGTAGTAAAAGTTTTGTTTTTGTCGTTGAAAGATTTAAAAAAGTTTGAATAGTCGACATTTCGGTTGGTTATATTTGTATTGCTAGAGTCAGAGGGATTAGGAGAGGTCTCATCAGTTATTGGATTAATTATTTGTTGAAAAGGTTGTGGTTCAGGTGGAGAACCTAAGGGATAGAAGTCAACATTTTGTTGAGGGCTTAAATCTAGAGCGCCAAGTTCGGTAAGATCTTCAAAGAGATCTAAAGGGATTTCGGATTCTTTTCCTAAGTTTGGATTGTGAGTGGAAGTTGAAGGTTGAGGATCTGGGTTATTCTCTATAATTGGATTAACAGGATATCGGGATAAGGAATCGGCGTTACTGTTAACCTTGCCTTTTTTATATTCAACTTCATAGTCAAACTCTTCTAATTTTAGTCTCCATCTGACAAGTTTGGAGCCGGGCTCTTTACAATTGAATAGCCACTTTAAAGGTTTGTGGTCTGTTATGATTTTGAAGCGGCGACCATAGAGGTAAGGTCTGAATACTTTAGTTCCAAAGATAATAGCGAGGCATTCTTTTTCAGTTACACTGTAGTTGGATTCTGCCTTATTTAATGTACGCGATGCATATGCGATTGGACGATCATTATTAATAGGGCCTTGGGAAAGAATGGCAGAAATTGCAAAATTGGATGCATCACAGGTAAGGAGAAAAGGTTTGGAAAAGTCTGGATAGGCTAATACAGGAGCAGTGGTAAGAGAATTTTTTAGGTTTTCGAAAGCAAGCTGTTGCTGGTGTTGCCAGACAAAAGGAATATCTTTTTTAAGAAGGTTAGTAAGTGGTTTCGAAGTCTTTGAAAAGTCAGGGATGAATCTTCGGTAATAGGACACTAAGCCAAGGAAGGATTTAATATCTTTTGGATTTTTAGGAATAGGAAATTGTTGAACGGCTTTAATCTTGTCAGGATTTGGTTTGACACCTTGATCTGTAATAATATGACCAAGATATGAGACTTCCTTACGGAGGAACTCACACTTGTCAGGTTGAAGTTTCAAGTTAAAAGTTCGAAGTCTGTCAAAGACATTGGATAGGTTTTTAATGTGTTTTTCGAGGTCAAAAGAATAAATAACGATGTCATCAAGGTAGACAAAGCACTGGACGCCTTGGAGGCCAGTAAGAGCAGAGTTCATAACTCTTTGGAAAGTAGCAGGAGCGTTTTTGAGTCCGAAGGGCATGCGAGTAAATTCAAAGTGTCCTTGCGGTACTGAAAATGCGGTTTTTGGTGCATCCTGCGGCGACATTTTAATCTGATGAAAGCCAGACGCCAAGTCTAGTGTTGTAAAATATTTACTCTTTCCAAGTTGATCTAGTATCTCTGAAATATTTGGAATTGGGTAAGAGTCTCCTATGGTTATATCATTGAGCTTTCGGTAGTCGATTACTACTCGCCATTTGCGCTGACCGGAAGAATCGAGTTTCTTTGGTACAACCCATATTGGGGATGACCAAGGAGATATAGAAGGTTTTATGATACCTTCATCAAGCATTTTATTTATTTGGGTTTGTACTTCTGATTTATGCACGTCAGGAAATCTATAAGACTTAGTAGTTATAGGAATAGAAGAAGTTGTAGTAATTTCATGTTGAAGTATGTCAGTAAAACTTAATTTGTCAGTTGGCAAATGAAAAATATCGGAATAAGTAGCACAGAGTTCAGATAAAGCATTTGTTTCTTCATTATTTAGATGTGAGACTCTTAAAAGTTTAAGGACTTCTTCAGTCCTGTTTATAGCATTTAATTCAGTATTATTTAATGATGTAGTATACAATATAGTATGTTCATGATTTTTTTCTAAAGGTAAAATATTAAGTTTTAAATTTGAGTTTACACATAATTGGGATTCGGAAATGTTTACGACAGAAATATTTATTCTAGAATTAGATTTTACTTTTACAACACAGTTTGCTATTAAAAGTGAATCGATAGGATTCTGGTCAAGGATAAGTCCTTCTTGGACTTCTGGATTAGAAACGGAACATTCGATGATGGTTTCTGTACGAGGAGGAATTGTGTAAACTGGATCATTGAATTTTAAATTAAGTTTAAGATTGTTTATAATGAGGAAATTTTTGTGGTAATCAATTTTACAATTAAAATTCGAAAGGAAATCGTTGCCTAAAATACCATCATAAGGAAAGTCTAAATCAGGAACTACATGGAATTTATGTTTTAAAGAATTAAATTCAACAGTAATACAACCTAATGAATGCATAGGTTGATTTGAATTGCCTAAACCACTGAAAGAGACTATCTCTTTTGAAATATTGGATAAATTCATTAAGGATTTTTCTTTTATTAAACTTATTGATGCTCCACTATCAACAAGGAGATTAATTGCTTTGGAAGACAACGAGGTATGTACTTCAATAAAAGGTAAGAAGTTTTTTGATGGATTAGTCGTTATATTATAGGTTTTTTGTATTTCATCTTTGGAATTGGAATTATTAGAAATAGGAGTCAATCTTTCGTTTTGGGGCTGGTTACCCTGCTGCATAGATTGATCGGATTTCAAGATATGCAATCCTTCATTTTGGGGCTGGTTACCCTGTCGCATGGATTGACTGGATTTAAATTTATTCAACCTTTCATTTTGGGGCTGGTTACCCTGACGCATAGGTTTACTGGATTTAGAATTAATATGCAATCTTTCATTTTGGGGCTGGTTACCCTGTCGCATAGATTGACTGGATTTAGAAATATGCAACCTTTCATTTTGGGGCTGGTTACCCTGTCGCATAGGTTGACTGGATTTGGAATTAATATGCAATCTTTCATTTTGGGGCTGGTTACCCTGTCGCGTAGATTGACTGGATTTAGAAATATGCAACCTTTCATTTTGGGGCTGGTTACCCTGTCGCATAGGTTGACTGGATTTAGAAGTATAACTTATGTTAGAAATAGGATTAGAATTTGATTTGATAACGCTAGGATTTGAATTAGAACTAGGAAAATGGACTTTGGTTGTACCGACTTTACCGATTATGTTTCCCGCACGGCACTGGACGGGTCGGCTTGTTCGTTTAAATATTCAGATTCGGATTCATTAGGAATATCGGATTCTAAGAAATTAACTGCATTAATAGGCTTATTTGGCCATTGGCGATTATTAGGATTATTAGAAGGTTGGCGTTGTTGAAATTGTGGTACGCCATACCGTTTGTTATTAAATTCTCTTTTTGAGCAGTTATTAATAGTATGACCTGGACTCTTGCAATACCTACAGAACAAAGGGAAATTAGGAGAAGAATGAGGTACTGCCTGGTTTTGAGGTCTATTAAAATTAGAACTTTGTTGCTGGAAACTTTTATGGAATTGGAATTGACGCGGAGGTGCACGCTGATGTATGGAATTCGTATTGGTACTATTAAATGAAGACGGTGTACGCCTAAGAGTAGCTTGTAAAATTTTTTCTTCTGATACCGCGAAATTAATTGCATCATTAAGGGTTTCTGGATCACGACACCGGACAACAGTCGAGAGTTTTGGATTTAAACCTATCACGAAAGTATGTAAGGCTAGGTCCTGCATAGCAGCGACTCGACCTGCTAATTCGGCCTTTTTCTTAGTCGGAATGGATATATTAATTTCGGTTAGTAATTTGGATAAACATGACTCTATACGTAAGGAAAATTGGTTTACCGTTTCACTGTTTGATTGTCTACAGTCTTGAAGATCGGATAATAATGCGGCGTAATGTTTCTTATCTCCAAACTGTGCTTTTAAGAATTCTTCTAATTGGAACCACGTTTCAAACTCTTTTATGGAACATGCACTTTCGGCACGACCTTCGAGTTGACTAATTATGTACTTTAAAAGGATGTCTTGTTGTTGAATACTAGCAAGATTAATGGCATTACGGCAATTATTTATGTATGCATTTAATTTTTCTCTGTTGCCGTCGAATTTGTTAATGAATTTTATTAAAATGTTTAAATCTATTTCTTTTGCTTCTTTAGTCGACATTGTGGATATGATTATTTAAAACGATTAGAATTAATAAGATTTGAAGTTAGGTTTGTATGTAAATATAATTGTAAGGATTAGTTTTTGTATAAGCGCAACAAAAGAATTAAAAAGTCAATATATCAAATAAATCTGGATAAAATAATGTTAAGAAATAAAATCTGTAAAGGAACACAACACAACAATATACAATGTAAAAAATAAAAATGTAAAACAAAAGTCACGACGCAAACTTATAGCTAGGAATTATTTCGATTCTACGAAATTAGTGATTAGCTTCCGGCGTTGAACAATAGCCGTTGTTGATTGTAGCTTATCGAAATAAAGGAACACTTTGTAACTTCACTGATGGATTCTATTTATAGATTTGAACCTTAGAACGGTTCCACTAAATGTTAGACGATAGAAAAATAGTTTCTTGAATAAATTGTAGAAATAGTCTTTCGAATAGAATAATAGGATAAATCTTGACTTACAGGATAACAGGATACATTTGAACAGTAGAATTAGATGTAGGATATATGCCTTCAATTGATCGGTACTGGATAGCCAGGATTCCCGTGGGACACGCAGAAAGCGCTGTTGCCTGGTACCGCTTACGGTACAGTGGACCAATGGGCTGGATGCTGGAGGGAGTCTGCACAGACAGCGCAAACTCACTACCTGGATTACGGTTGGTTGATTGATGCTTACAACCGGAGTATCAACTGGGATTCTTGGATAATTATACACGATTTGTAACACTTTCGACACATTCACTTGCACTGATTTCAGGATAGGTACCCGAGATCTTAACTGATCCCCTTTACGCTGCCACCAAATGTTAGACGGGGTTTGGTAAAACACTTTTTAAAAAAAGATTATTTTTATTAACTGAAAGGAACTAGGTACACTTTCACAATATAGAATTAGAAATAAAATAAAATAAAATAATGAATTAAAACGATGTTACATGAATGGAATCCCGAGCTGAACTAACTTTTGTTATTTTAAAATACATTAGGTTGAGGAGGATGTTTAGACTAACCTAAGTCAGCAGAATGCTGACTTTACATTTCATCAGCTTTTCTAAGAACATTGTATGTATATAACAGTACGAAGCTTATTTTTCTGCATGCCGCTTGTACCGTAAGCTTCGGTAGTAATTTTTGAAACAGTAGGTCCACTAATTCCTATTGCGGCTGCAACACGCTCTCGCACTTGCGACAGTGGCAATAGTGGGCCACCATTTTGATACTCTGCTTCAAAGTAATTACGAACCTTGATCACCAGTTCTCTCGCCTGCCTTTTCAGAACAGATCCTTTCGGCATTTTGATATTTGACAGCTGGGCAGCAATCAACACGGAGGAACACAAAATACACAACGTAACGTATGGATAATTTGATAAAACTCAGCGAACAGAAATGTAGTGACTAACACGACCACTTTAGCGAGTGACAGACTAAAACAAACACAAAATGGTGGTGGGCCATTTTTGTTGTATTTGTCTTTGTTCAAAATATAATAAATATATGCGATCGATATCATTACTTACTTGGTCACAACACTACATTATATCAAATTAGAACTGTCATCGAGAAAATAAAGAAATGGAAATACTTAGTATAAATGGTCGCTGTCTATTTATTTGCATTAGTTGTCAGTAACAGAAATGCAGAAAAAAATCGCAATTATAATAAAAATAGAATAACTGAGTCCTTTGTGCCCAGTCTCCTCTCTTCTCACATTTACATTTTACTATTATAACATCCCAACTTTAAAATAAATGTTAAAATTCGGTCCTTGCTGGTTATGGTGTAATTTGTACACCACCTTAACACATAATGTGGCATTTTGGTATGTTATTTTTTATTTAAAGGCTAGGAAAGGCAACTACAGTAAGCAACTGCAAAGTGCCATGTGTCACTGAACTCAACGAGAGCAATTAAATTACTTTTGCGTTTCCGTAAAACAAAGCCCGGTAGTAAATTTACACTTTCTTTTTGATATAGGTATTATTCGGTGAGGTGACAAAAAGTACGATGCATCAGTTATCTTAACGATAACCCATTACTTTTATAAAACGACTAGCTTTTGCCGTACTAGACTAGATTTATAACTAATTACCAAGTAAAGTAAAATAAAATAAAAACATTCGTAATATGTAAATGATAGTAAAAAATATGTATTTTTGATATTCAAATCTTTACAAACTATTCTTGATTAACGCAATGGTACCTAAATGAAGATTAAAAGACTGGATCTCACCTGTCACTTTTTCTAATGCATTTTATTTAGGAATGTACTTAGCTTACGTGATTAATAGAAAAGGATTAAACAATTTTTTGGTGGTAACTTTAGTAATATTTATATATGGTGGTAATATGGTGGTAACATAAAATTCACTTTCTATACATTTATGTATAGAAAGTGAATTTTATGAAATACATTCTGTAGCGTTACCTAAAAGGAACTCTTATCGATAAATATAAGTAGTATATCAAGAATTAATTTGAATTCAATCTTGTTACTCACTACACAATTTAGAAAATAAATTGTACATTAACAACTTATTTAATAAAGTACAAATACTAAAATAGTCCAGTAGCTATTTTGAGGTTTCAAAACCTTTAAAAGTTTTTCACATATAGTTTTCAGACCTTTTGCCCTAACTTATTCATAATTTTGTGCCAGCTCTGGTACCGTAATCTGGGGTGAGAAACAACTACAGGCTGATAAACAACATTTTCGGAATAACAGTATCACATTCCGAAATAACGGTTACATAATAGCATTCTCGAAATTATGTACTATTATACATTTTTGAAAGAAAATTCATACTTTTATGTTGGCAACATTGAGTTTTGACAATTTTGCTGTTTTGGTAAGTAAGTCGAGTTGATCGTACCTTTTTGAATAGCAGATGAACTGTGCTGATATAAACTATAACTAGCAGCTCTAAAGTGTTTGCCGTTTGTTAATTTATAATTTTTTTTTCAGAAATCTATAGATGGATTACTGTTATTTGAATTTAGTTCTGTATGACTTGGAGAAATTATTTTACGTTAATAATTTTAGGTAAAAAGGGCCGAATCACAACGAGTAATGGGGTTATTCACAACGATATTCACAATGATTTTTAGTAGTTAGTAATAAATGTCCCATAACATTTTTGGGTCTAATTTATGTGTTGCTGTAGGCTTTTCAATAATGCCTCGTCACTACAAGCATGATCCGCGAGATAAGAGACATAATAAATCCTATAAAAAAGAAGATGTAGATGCCATTGCGTTAAGAACTGGGCTGAGTCCTGGATGAACTGTAACGTATGCAATAAAGAAATGTGTCGTAGCTGTTCGAGAGATTCCTTACCGATCGAATTTATCAGTCTACGTTGTTCACAAGTTGACAGTGACGATAGCGCTCAAGATGAAGGCTATAATCCGACGAAAACCGCTTACTAGGCAGTGGCCTATGACGAGGAAAGCCTATCATCAGATTAAGCCTGATAACTGATGAACAGTTTATGATTCTTATTTTTAAATCATTTTGATCTCTGTTTGTGTTCCTATTAAGATTTAATGTTTTTCAAGTTTTATTTTTGTTTAGTTTGCCTTTTAAATAATAAACATAATTGTTAACTACCTTAAAAAGAAATAAAGAGATGTAGGTATTTTACCCATTAAGTTTTATTTACTATACAAATGTTCGAGACGATGTTTTTCACTCCACATATTGTTGTTAATCACCCCATATCAAAAGTAATTTGCAACAAGCCATATTTAAGTGAATATATTCTTGAGTTTTAATTTAAGTCTTTTTGGGGTGATAAAAAACTATACAGCGACTAGTAAGTCATGTAAATTCGAATATTACATCGAATATTCATTAAAAATAACTACGATATGATTCTTCAAAATCAATAACTGTTGCTATTCACCCCAGTTTACCGGTACTTGTTTAGGTAGAAAATAAAGTATTTGTGTTTTTAAACCATAACAGATTAAAAGAAAATTAGACTTAAAAATTAAAAGAAATTTCAATAAAAAAAACTTTGAAAATTATACTAACATTATGTGGGCAATGTGGGCATTTTGTGCCAAACCAATATGTGGGACGACTCCAATTTAACCTTACCAAGTTTTTCATGCGGAATAACAGTAAAAGACTAATAACAGATTTTTTTAAACATATGAAACACGTTTCACATTATTGGTGTCTATTAGTCAGATTATTTTTTGCCAAATTTACCCATGAAACTTTAGGTTTCTTGAGTTTTTTTTCTTTCAGCACCATTCAGCACCCTGTAAAAGCTACAAAAAATAATTCAAGTTATTTGATTTTACATTTTTATTATTGTTAAAAGCAGAACTTTTCTTCTTTTTTTTCGAAATGGACAGTTTATACATGGCCAGGGCCCTATGGGCCTTTTAAATTTCACCGGACTTTGTAGCTTAGCGCTGACGGTGCTTAGCCGGAATTTAAACTACTCCTACATACAATATGCCTAAGGGCACCCGAGAGGGCACGGACCTCGGCTTAGGACGTTGTATATTTAAACTACCCCTGGTTCGGAAGGGTCATCTACTGCCAAAGAACCAGCAAGGAACTCTGTGTAGCGCAATGGTCCGGGACCATGTGGCTACTCCTAAGCTACAGGAGGACTTTAACTACGAAAGGATAAATACTTTTATAGCTAATTTAAGATATATATTTAGGATAGACACATTTAGAAATACATTTTTTATTTTTAATACTACAGAGGCGGCTGCCAACAATAGAATCCTAGAACATTCTTTATGTTTTATCTTTGAGTCAAATTATGTCAGAAGTTGCCAGCAAGTTTGTTTGTGCAATAATGTCTTGTATTAAGTATATAAAGCACAACCAAAGGTTGCAGTAGGTATGTGGTAGAGAACACTTTTAACATTTGCGGGCGTTTTCGTTTCAGGAATATTAATGATTAGAACAAAATCGTCTGGTCAAAATAGAGAAAAAATACGATAGGTTTACGGGCTCTTGCTCACCTTTCACGGTACAAAGACGACAAAAACTAAGTTTTACCATGAGGTAAAGTTTCGTAGATAAAACTTTAATAAGCTGAGACAGAGCCCCACCACATTCTCTGTGCATGTGAAACTCTTTTATTTTGATTATAACTGGTAAATAGTTAAATTTTTTATTTGTAGTCTTTTTTGTAATTATGTGCAGAGATTTTGTAAATAAAGAGATCTATCTACCTATCTAAATTAATTTTGCCCGTTTTAGATTTACCTGAAGAGTTGAGCCACAAATCATTGGATTGCTCGAAAAGCAAGCGAAGAATTCGACACTAATAACTATGAAATAAATAATCTGGCAAAAACTAAGACAGTTTACAATTTTTGTAAAGTTAGACCTCAAAGTAGCCTTATCAAACTAAAAACTTAACGATTGGAAAAAATATTATTTCTGAAAGAAAATACTTCTTGCTTGATTTATAGAATATGTATGCAAGGTAGTTACGTCACCGGACATACCACCCGCGAGCGTTACAGTTAGAGCGTAGACGCAAACGCTGCACTTCTAGGTGGTACGATTCGGGGAACGAATAATATTAAGGATGTAAGTTTAAGATAAACTAGGTAATGTTAAGTTAGTTCATAAGAGGAGACAGTCTGCATCTAACTCTGCGACCATAGGTTACTCTAAAATTAAGTTCTTTTGTAAAAGTTTAAATAAAAGGTTCTGTTTTAAAAATCAAATAGAGTATTTAAAAAGTCGATCCCAGTGCTCCCGAACTTGACTGGCGCAGCCGGTACGATCGTGGTTTGCATGCATCGTCCATCAGTACGTGAAATAGTGAAAGTTAGACTGTACATTTTCGTGAAAGTGAAAATTCTAATCCGTGAATAAAAACAGACTATTTCTCTACACGTCGTGTCGGTGTGGCCTACGATCCGCGAACCAAACAAATAAGTCGTCGGAGGAAAATCTGGAAAATGAACATGAGAGCGGCTGGTTGGTGAGTAAGCCTTTTTCACCATTCATCGTATCGATTGTTCTGTTATCTTGATATAGGACTTCTCTCATTTTAACTGAAATACTAAACTGTACCTAGAATTATTAACGTGTTCCTATTAGTTTCTTTTCATTTTATCGATAAAACTATTGACTAAGTGATACTAGTTATAAGAATTTTATTTAAGACATTGTGTTTTATACTTTTACAACCTTTTATTTTATTATTTTATAGTTTCGTGTTATTTTGTTTAATTAATCTTTATTTTTGTACATTTAAAATGGAAGGGCAGGCTCAAATAACAATGATTCCTAGTGAAATGCTAAAAATGATTCCCATGTACAACGGAGATAAACGACAGCTTAACTTATTCATTAGAAAAAGCGAATATATATAGAAATAGGTTTTTCTTTATAACCTAACTGAAAATTTAGTACGAGTAGTTAAATTAAAGGCCCCAACCACCTTGGAAGAAGCCCTTAGCATAGTGCTGGAAGAGGTTGATTTTTACGATTGTTTTCATAAACAAAAATCTTTAGGTAACTGTTCTAATCCTAAGCCACAAAGTATACATAGTACACCAAATCAACAAGTAGTTCCACTTAATCATAAATTCGGTACTCCTAATTTCAACCCAGGCTTTAAATTCGCCATTCCTAATTATAATAATAATCCAGGTTTTAAATTTGGGAATAATAATAATCAACCCAGATTTACTTACCAATCGAACAATCAAGTACCTAGGTTTAAGTTTGGTATACCTCAAAACCAACAATTTAACCAACGTGCACCAATAGGATACAGACCGCAATTAGGATAAAGACCCCAGATCCTTCAGCCACTGCCACCTATGACACCTCAACAATTTATACAACATTATCAGAATAGAATTCAGAATAATCCTCAAACTCATAACTCGACTGACGTATCAATGCCTACCGCACCACCTTTTAAACCTCAGCAAGGGTTTCCGTTACATGAATTAGACTTATATGAGAATAATTACGCTTGCCCGGAGTATGACCATGACTAGGACCCTTCTTATTACCCTTATTATTGTGACTATGACCAATACACACAAATCCAAGACACTATTCAAAATGTTCATTTTCAGTCAATAAAAACCACCATTAGAATTACAAAAATTGGACGAAACATCAAAAAATTTTCAAATTAAAGCCTCCACAAAACCAGAGAAAAAAAGCGTTAAATTGTGACTCTAATACCTTACAATTACCATATATTTTCATACCTGAAATTGACGCCAAACTTATGATTGACACTGGTATCACCAGGTCATTTATTGCTCCTAGAAAAGCTTTTGAATATTTTACACCATATATGTACCACGAACCATTTGAGGTTATCAGCACACATGCCTCAAGTAAACACGATCAAGTAATAGAAGTACCTTTATTTCCAACTTTCAACTGTAACGAAATTCATAAACTCTACGTCTTCAATGTAGATTCGCGCTACGATGGCTTGATAGGAAACGATCTTTTAAAAAAAGTGGAGCAATTATAAATCTTAAAAACCTTACTTTAATAACCAACACCACTAGAATACCTATAGTTCATAACAACCTCGATTATAAAATTAATTTACCCCCTCGTTGCGAACTGAAAGTTAAATTACCCACAGACACGTTTCAAGGTTATTCTATTTTAAATTTTACTGAATTTTGCAAAGGAGTGCGGATGCCTGAGGCGATCGTAGCCTGTGAAAACGGTTGTGCTTATACTGTAATTCAAAACACTAAGATGAACATTTTAAAATTACTGTTACTAGACCTTTTAAGACATTACAATACGAAATAACTGACTGTCAAATTAATGCGACCAACGTGCAACAAACCCCTAGTGAATATGATAAATTATTAACAGAAAATTTATTTAAACTCCGTCTTTCATATGGTCTTTCATTGTCTTTCTTTGTCGTTCATGTGGTCAAGCCACATGAACGACAAAGTATATTAAGTTTATGTACAGAATATTAAGATATATTTTACTGTGAACATATACCTGTATCTTTTATCAATGAAGTTAAACATTTTAACCGTACTAAAAACGAAGACCCCATTTACATTAAGCCTTATAGGCAAAGCCCCGTAATAGCAGACGAAATTAAAAATCAAGTGACCAACTTGTAAGAGATAACGTAATAAAAGAATCTTTCTCACCCTGGAGTGCACCGGTTCATCTTGTACCTAAGAAGCCTGACGCTTCTGGTGAAATAAAATATCGCATGGTTGTTGACTACAGACGGCTGAACGAAATTACTATCGATGACAAATACCCACTTCCAAATATTCATGACTTATTTGACAAGTTAGGTAAAAGTACATACTTCACAACACGAAATCTTGCGAGCGGCTACCATGAAATAGAAGTAAATGACCTTGATAGACAGAAAACCGCCTTTAGTACACAATTTGGACACTATGAGTTCTTACGGATGCCTTTTGGACTCAAGACAGCCCCAGCAACCTTTCAAAGGACAATGGATAATGTTCTGCGTGGGTTGCAAGGCATTCACGTCTTAATTTATCTTGACGATATTCTTGTGTTCTCCTCCAGTTTACAGGAGCATTAACAGAAGCTCAGGGCAATTTTTGACAGACTTAGAACGACAAACTTAAAAATACAATTTGACAAATCTGAATTTATTCGAACTGAAGTACTTTATCTTGGACATACTATAACTAAAGATGGCTTGAAGCCTAATGACGACAAAATTAAAGCCGTGTTAAATCATCCCATCCCAAAGACGACCACTGAAATAAAAAGCATTTTAGGCTTAGTTGGATACTATCGACGATTCATAAAAGACTTTGCAAAAATTACTCAACCACTCACAAATTGCCTTAAAAAACGAAATAAAATAATTATAGACGCCTTTGAAAAATGTAAAGAATTACAAACTAACGCACCATTGTTACAATATTCTGATCCTCAAAAGCCTTATATACTTACTACAGATGCTTCGAATGTGGCCTTAGGCGCTGTGCTTTCTCAGGGATTAATAGGTAATGATAAACCTGTAGCCTACGCAAGTCGCACCCTCAGTGATACTGAATCTCGATACAGTACTATAGAACGGGAGTTGCTTGCTATTATCTGGGCAGTGAAACATTTCCGCCCATATCTTTATGGTCGAAAATTTTATAGTAACACCGATCATTGACTACTGGCCTGGCTTTATTCATTAAAAGAACCAAATTCTAAACTTACCCGTTGGCGCCTTAGACTCCAGGAATACGACTTTGAAATATTGTATAAGAAAGGCAAACAAAATTGGAACGCTGATGCTCTTTCCCTTATTAAATTAAACGCCCTAGGATCAGACGATGACCAACTATCCATGAAAGTAAATGTAGACAAAGAACAAGACATATGAAAATACGTAACTGAGTTAACTGACGAAATTAGCAAACTTTCCCGACAACGTCCCTCTAAAGACACATCAGAGACTATAACTGTATCAGACTGTGAAAAAACTATATCCATATCTTCAGAATCTGACATCACATCTGTAATTGACCCACAAGACAACTTGACGTATCCCGTTCCTTCAATATCCAATAGCGATTGCTCTACAGTTCATTCCGCTATAGATCCAGGCGCCGCTGTTATACCAATTCTGCATGAAGCGGTTGATACAAAGCCCAATCAGATTTTAGTTTTCGAATGGTTTAAGAATAACATGGAAGTTACAAATTTATCTAGGAAAAAGCAAAATGTTTTAGAAGTTTTTCTGCCTACTAATAACGAGGATATAGTTAAAACATTCCTATTAGAATACATTAAAAATAATCTAAAATACCTTATATATTTCGAAAAAGAAGCTCATCGTAAAATATTTTCTAAAGTAGTAAGAGAACTGTTTAAGAAAGGTGCTGTCTGTTTTTATGAGTGCACTGAACGAGTTATATATATATATATATATAGAGGACGAAAATGAACAGCGAGCTGTAGTTGTTAAATATCACGAGGGCAAGACGTGCTATCGCGGTATCAAAGAAACTTTGACTAAAATACGTAGAAATTACTATTGGGAAAACATGCAGGAAACCGTAGCAGCTATTATTAACAGTTGTGATCTATGCCGTAAAATGAAATATGACCGTAAGCCACTAAAACCATTTATCCAAATCCAAATTTAACACAGACTCAAAGCGCACCATTTCATGAAATATTGATAGATCTTTTGAGTATAGAAGGCAAGTATTTTCTCACGTTAGTAGACGCATTCAGCAAACTTGATCAGGCAATAGAAATCTCTAACCGTTCAACACCCGAGGTTGTAAGGGTTTTGATTAAGTATTTCTCTACATATGGCATTCCTAGTAAAGTATCATGTGATCCAGGCTCTGAATTTAATAGGTAATGAACTTATAAGAGAACTTATGGATATGTATAAAATAGTTTTGCACGTAAGCACACCTAATAATCCAAACTCCACAGGTATAGTCAAAAGATTTTACTCTACACTCATACAAATATATCGTTTAGCCAAATACGAACAAAAATGTACAGACGCCGCTACAATAATGACTTATGCTATAATGGCCTACAATAATATAGCGTTACAGGATTAACCCCATTTGAAGTAGTCTTTGGACACACAGACAATAATAATAGTTTTGAAGTTAATTTTGAAAAGTCATATATACAGCAGCTGATGAAAGATCATTCGAAACGTACGAAATACTTATATAATTACATTTCAGATAAAATGGTTTCAACAAAAGAAAAGATTATAGGAAAGAAGGGTGGTGAAATAAATAGGGGATTTCAAGTAGGTGAAGTCGTCTTCGCTAAAGACGTAAATACCCGTAAAAGCAAGGATAAGCCACGCTACGTTAAGGCCATAGTAATAGGTACAACAGAAAGGAATGTAGTTCCCATTAAAATAGGAAATAGAAATACCAAAGTCCAAATTAAAAATATTAAACGTTCTCCACAGGTGGAGTTTAGTCCTGATGGGCTTGGCCCAACTACTTCCTCAGATCCAAAGGACATGCGTATAGATAGTTGGACAGTAATCAAAATTATAGACCTTATTAAAATACAAAACGTCCTTATTTTTAATGTCAATAGTTATAACAAATTTATTCATCTTTTAGGTACAAACAAGCCTTCCGTTCATGAATTTATTAGTTTGAAAAAACAGACACAGTTTATGCTTGATAGGACTCTAGATAAAATAAAAAAACTTATTCCAGCTGGCTTTGGCCGAAACAAAAGAGGCATTTTTAATCCATTAGGATCCTTTATAAAAATTATTACCGGCAACTTAGACAATCAGGATGCCCTTAAATATGATAAACTTATTTCACAGTTTGAGCTTGACCAAAGTACCGTTTTTAATAAAATTACCATTATATCTAAAATGTTGGATTATATGATCAACAATACGGAAACCTTACAGAACGATGACCTTAATACTAGATGAACATTTAAAAAGAATTGAAATAATTGTAAAAAATATAGCTACCAAAGAAAATAATTCCATTTACGCGACATATATTTTAGGAATGTTCCATACCTTTATGAATAATTTTAATATGATTTATACCACCATAAGTGAAATAGAAACAGCTTTGGCCCTAAGTAAGGTTTCAGTATTGCATCAGTCAGTTATAAATACCACAGAGTTTATGTATATTTTAACATCCATTGAGAAGAAAAACCATTTAATCTACCCTGTTACTGAAAACAATCTAATAAAATTAGAAAGAACATTGTTTGTTAAAGCGTTCGTAAAGGGACACCAGTTAACATTTATTTTTGAGATACCTATTATAGATAACTTTACATATAACTATTTTAAATTATATACGTTACCCATGTATAATATTCATGATAACAGAACATCGGTAATCATACCTAAATATCAGTTTTTAATGGTAAATGGGCTGAAGTACTTACCGGTCGGGACGCCGTGTGCTGACATAGATGCTGATGAGTTCCTGTATACCGAGGATAACGTAGTGACTTACCCTGAACAGACGTGTGCTAAGATGCTGATGAAGTTCCACGATAATTTTACTTATTGTAGATCTTACAGCGCTGTGATAGAGGACATAAAGCTGCAGCGTATCGGGTTGAATAATTGGATATCATTCCTGAAAAGAACGGCTGTCATGGAGGTGCATTGTGATGGTGACATTACTTCTCTCTCCAAGGTACTTTTATACTTGATGTCCCTGATAACTGTGAATATCGTCTTGGTATCCTCCAGGCTTGTGTCCCATAAGCCGTACCTGACTTCAGCTTTCCGGTCAACTACACCGGTAAAGAACTTACCTATCTTAAAAGATCAAAACTTCAATGACTCCCAAGTGATCAACCTAAAGAGAATGAATTTGGACGAACTTAAACATTTATCTTTAGAGCTTGATAGTGAAAAACATCAAACAAGTGTGAGTGAATCCGTTGTGAGCGTTTTTAATGTGGTAATTTTAAGTGTTATAGTAATAAGTCTTCTTTTGTTTCTAGCGTATAAATTTAGAATTATATTATGTAAATCCCTGCGAAATAATCTAGTCTCCAATTCGTCAGATAATTTCGCACTTAACGGGGGAGGAGTTACGTCACCGGACATACCACCCGCGACCGTTACAATTAGAGCGTAGACGCAAACGCTGCACTTCTAGGTGGTACGATTCGGGGAACGAATAATATTAAGGATGTAAGTTTAAGATAAACTATGTAATGTTAAGTTAGTTCATAAGAGGAGACAGTCTGCATCTAACTCTGCGACCATAGGTTACTATTCTAAAATTAAGTTATTTTGTGAAAGTTTAAATAAAAGGTTCTATTTTAAAAATCAAATAGAGTTTTTAAAAAGTCGTTCCTTGTGCTCCCGAACTTGACTAGGTAATATTCTTTCTTACAATACGTTTGGCAACACTGATATCTGCTGTTTTGTCTGTATGACTTGTGTGAGTGACAGTCTAGTAAGATTGATTTTTGTCCGGGATTTCGCTGAATTTTCCAGCTGTTCAGCTGCACCATCTGCATTGCGCCTGCCTGAACTTAATGCATTGGCTAATAATTTTCTAGGACTGACCTGAATTTTATCTCAGTTACGATGTCGGCCACCGAGGATGAAAGGTGTGTATTTGTGCAAAATTTCGTGAGAATTTTAATGACAGTAAATAAAATCGATTGTACTTACAGGATTAGCGACGAAGTACAAGCTTTAGAAGCTATTTTGATGGAAGATGTTATCATAAAACGGGTCGATGGTATTCCGAGTGTAATAGAAACAACAATACACCCTTCGACGGGCAATGATGTCGAACAACGCTATGTTTGTGTGACTTTGGAAGTGAAGTTGACGCCAGGATATCCTGATAATATTCCGGAGGTGATTTTAAGGAATCCGAGAGGTCTAGATGATGTAATACTAACCAGGCTTAATTCACAAATAAAAAATAAATTGAATAATTGTATTGGCCAACCTGTTGTCTTTGAACTAATTGAGGTAAGTACAAGCAATCGTAAAGTGTAACGTAGTTGTGAATAGCTTTATAACTTGCTGTTTAACATTGAATAGGAGCATTGCTGTGTTCATTATGATAATTTTTTGGAAATATGTTTATATTTCAGTTAATTCGTGACAACCTGACTCAGAGTAATCTGCCTAGTGGTCAGTGTGTGATCTGTCTTTATGGATTTGCTGATGGTGATGTTTTCATTAAGACACAATGCTATCATCACTTCCATAGCCAGTGCCTGGCCAATCACCTCATTTCAGGAGAGAAGTATTATCGAGAAGAGATGGAAAAACTCCCAGCTTGGCAACAAATGCAGGCTGCTCCATATCAAGTAAGAAATTATAAGATTTATATCTTTGACATTCCAATAATATAACTGAATACAAAATGTACAAAAACTATAAACATTTTTGATATAACAAGCTATAATTACCTACACAATTTGAATTAAGATCTTACAATCAAATATACATCATTGATTGCAATTTCAATTTCTTATCATTTGACAATCATTTTATCTTATGGATTGTAAAGCTGAATATTACTAAAAATTAAAATTATTATATTATATTATATTATATATAAAATTATGTATAATAATTAGTAATATAGTCAATTTCCATTTTCAATGTGCAATAACATAGAAATAATCTAGTCTATCTAAAATTACTTTTATTATAATAAGTATTATGTTTATGTTTAAATGTAATAATTTCATCATCAACAAACTCATTTAAATTGAATGATTTGTATTTATGCTATCAATATTATTGAATTTGTAAAAATCCTTTTTTAATACCATTTTGTTCCAATATTCAGCTGTTTAGCATTCACCAAAGTTTATTGGCAAATGCTTAGAATTGTAATTCTCTATTTGTTGTAATACTTACTAAAAAAGCTTATTGTTTGTGATTATTACAACAATGATAAACAAAATAAATGCTGTTACTGTAATTACCAAACATTGTTTCCAGCAAACTTGTCCAGTTTGTCGCTGTGCCGTCTCTTGTGATGTGGATGTTCTAAAGCAAGCTCCCCCGCCTATGGACTCCATCACTGAAGCACCATTCCACCTTACTGCTGAGTTGCGGGTAAGAGTGGAAATGAATTGGTTCTTGGCATTTGAGTTTCTGTATCAATTTAGTAAGAAATTTATAGTTGCCATATTATATTCTAATTTTGTGGCTGCAACAACTTGAAGGAGCAGTTTAAATAACCCTTTAACATGATGCTGGTATGCTCACCCAACTTTTAAGCTACATAAACCATATACACCAATGTCCTAGCAGACCAATTAATATAAATGTAAAACAGTCTTCCTTTTCATCTAATAAGTAAAACAAGCATCACATAAAGTTAAAAATACTGGTATATAATATTGAAATAAATCATTATAGTTATTGCTATTTGTATCCAAAATAATTAATGTCATATTGGATGGTTGTCTAGTTGGTTTAGTTGTTTAGTACTTGTACATAGCACATCAAGTGATACTTATTGGTATTTCAACAGCATTATCATTAATTAATATTCATAAGCAAAAAAAAAATAAAGCCATATAAAGGTACACAGATTTGTAGGACACAGTTAATAATAATAATAATCCCCAGACAAACACACCAACTGTGTGGCCCCAAAGTAAGCAAAGCTTGTGTTATGGAAGACCATACAGCGAATTGGGGAAATAAACATATATATATATATATATATATATATATATATATATATAAATACAAACAACCATGACCTGAGAACAAACA
The DNA here is from genome assembly GCA_923062675.1 of Marasmarcha lunaedactyla. Classification (NCBI taxonomy): domain Eukaryota; kingdom Metazoa; phylum Arthropoda; class Insecta; order Lepidoptera; family Pterophoridae; genus Marasmarcha; species Marasmarcha lunaedactyla. The sequence goes on from OV281350.1 coordinate 6,183,550, forward strand.
TCTGTGTTCATCACACAAATAAATGCCCCGGCCAGGACTTTAACCTGGATTCGGTGTATGAGACTGGGCTACTACCCACTACACTACTCGGCCGTCATAAACAAAGAGGTTAGGTTAAATGACAAATCAAAAAAAGATTTAAAATATGCAAAAAAAACTATTGAGATAGTTTCAAATAACAGTAACTTACACAAAAAGTAAATTTTAAAGATATTATATTGAAACTGTAGTGTACTAATAAATAACACTCTTACAAGTTTAAATACTTTTCAGTACAATATACAAAAATTAAATAATTCAATTATTCATTCATATAACACTAATTCAATTTTAAACTTTTAAACACAATTATTGCTATAACCACTTGAGTACATTTTCTGAAGAAAAAAAACATTACAACACAATAATTTGAATTAGTTCAAATAATGTGTAATGCAGTAATAAAATATGTAATGCAGAAATTAAATCATGGGGCATGGGGGCTTATAACAGAAAATCAAGCATGAGGAAAATTAAATAAAACAATGCATTAAGTATTATGTTTGTGTTAGGCGAGGGAGTATGGGTGTGAGTTGTTTATGTATCTGTGTGAGTAAGTGAACATTGAGATAGGTGGCAGCACTGCAAGTTTTAGCAATCGGTGATGTTTTATAATTTCGTTTTTCAAACCATTGCGGCACATGCTATTTATCATAATTAATGTTTATCCTAGGCACTCCAATTAAAGATGTCGACGCTGCTGGCTCATCAGATTGCTAAGGGAGGCGTAGTTGGCTTCGGAGATACAGGACCACCGCCGCTTACCATCACTACTCCAGGAGATGAGGTATGATGTATTAAACTTTTAGTTCAGTTCTTATAAGTATCAGAAGTAACAGAATAAGCTACGACGGCCTAAATAAGCCTCTCGTAGTGAAGGGAGTGGTTGCAGGGAATGTATAGTCCACCATGCTTGTTTACTGCGGCTTGCAGGCTTTATAGCCACCGTCGAAATAATTTCTTAGGTTTAAGGATGGATGGATGTTTTGTCCTCATCATTAAAGCAGTTGGCTTAATGTACTTAAGTTGGCAAAACTCATTGGTACATATTATGGCAGTGACATGGATTGAACGCGAAAGCCACTTTGATCAATTAGTGGTTGTGCTAAATTCTATCTTTTGTGTTGGGACACAACATTGAAATGACTAATTAACAGTTCGGTTTTCTAGGTTCAGTACATAGCAGAGTAAATAAAAACAAACTTAATAATAAACCAAGATAAAGGTTTTCTAAGTAAGCGTAAAAAGTAAGAGTAATATGACTGCTATATTAAGAGCGTTTATACAAAATCGTGCAATTTTAGGGGTTTTCAGTGTTCGTTTCCGATCAAAATATTACACGTATGCATCGAAATATGAGTTCAAATTATTCGAAATTTAATCGTCTAAAACATGTATTGAGAAAATTTTCATTAATTCAGATAGTTTTTCAGTAGGAATCATTGTTCATACGTCTTTTCTTGTAATCCGACGAAACATGCGTACTTTGCCGTTCGATAAGTATAAAAGTAACTGATACAAACAGAAAAAGAAAAGTTAAAATAGTAATTAGACTACAATTTGTAGGTCTCTGTCACAATCTGGCTTACTAAGGGCTCTGCATGCACGGTTTTCGATCTAAAGGTTTTCACTTTCCCTTGCTAAAACTTCAATCTGAGAAAGTCACAATTTTTCATATAGTCTAATCACTGCTTTATTAGATTTGAGGGCAACAGAAAGTTTCTTAACTTAAAATTTAAAATTTTGAAAATAATTAATTAATTTACAAGATAATTAACGGCCTTGGAGCTACTGGGAAGATCTTCGTTACATTCGACTATAGTAGTCGCTGGATACTCCTTGTTCATAGTGATTTTTAATCCATAAAACAATACCGAGAATAACACGATTGACATAATTGCATACCTTCAGTTAACATAATGAGCTGAAGGTGAAGAAGGTATGGTAATATTCCGATTTAAGCACATATAGTTAACACTGGTATATTAATTAAAAGTCTGAACTTTTAAGTACCCAGTAAAAAAGTAATCATCCTCAGCTCATTGTCGACCCGCTGCAGGGTATTTATCCCTAGTTTTTGTCAGTGTAAAAAATATGTCAACGTAATCAGTCAATGTAATAGCTCTAGTCATTTTCAATTTGCTATACGATTTTGCACCTTAAGGTGGTTCGATGAGCCTACAAAAAGCTAAAGATGGCGCTAGTTCCACAAATTTCTGGTTTTTTGCCAAAAATTACTTTACACGTTTTGTTGTATTGTACTATCCAAACAAGTTAATTATGTATTCCTTTACGTAGTGTAAGCTTATCGCACCCAAGCAAACAAAACTCCTACAAGTGCGATAGGGAGCGCAACAGACGGCGTCCTTTTTACATGTAGTATGGCCTCCTCGTAGCGAGTGTTTGATATTTAGTTTACGTAGTAATACGACACAAATATAGCATGCTGGCTTTTTATGCGTGCGCCTAGATTCTAAGCGGCAAGTTCTCAGTTCGAGCCCTGGAGTATTTATTTTTCGTTGGGATAGAAATATAAGTACCTACCTACAATATAGCTATATTATTACCAGATTATAAAAAGGAGGCGGCGAAATTCTGGTGTTCTATAAAAGTTTTTTTTGCATATATGGTACTGTTATAATATCCCCAAAGTAGTAATCCATGGCGCCTAAGAAAGCCAAGGTTTATGTTATGGATTATCATATGTATAGCCAACTAGTGGGTACTTATTTACATACATACCGGAACAATTTTTGTGTCCTCTTAATCAACAGCTTGGTGAGTTAGCCACTGCACTATGGAGGGCGTCAAAACACGGTGTTCGTGGTGTTATTGGGCCCTTTCCAACGCAATATCTTTGTGACAGAAGGGGTACGAAATAATTTTTGTTTTATTGGATTACACTAAGATGTTGACAACATCCGTAAGATCGTGAGGTCGCGGTTTCGAACAAGAGTTAATAAAAAACAATAAAACAAAAAAAAAACCAGGTCTTGGATGTTATACCTATACCAATTTAAATTCTAGGTTCCCTCCCCCCGAGTTCGCTACTTGGTAACACAAGTCTTGGGGCCCAGTAGGCAAGGCAGTGTGATTGTCTGGGGATGTTATTTATATTGTAATAAATAAATTAGGTGTAAGTATAAAAAATATGCAGCAGAAAATGTTTGTATATTTGTTTATGCAGGAAGTAGGATTTTTGGGATAAGAGGTCCAGTCAATAATAAAAATCAAAAAATACACAATAGGTCGAATGGGTTTTTCTTTTATGCACTTATTCTAGATCCATACGTTTGGCTCCCTTTTGTATTCGCCTTAGTATTATTTCTGGCAATATGGAGTTTTTATAAAAGTAAACCAATTTATGGATCATTTTCTCAATAAATGGTTCGTTTCTTTGTACTTCAATTACAGTTATTGGCGTACAAAACCAATGAAATAACATTTTTTCATTCTTGTAATCCTTAGTTGCCCCTGAACCTAAAAGAAAACCATTATTAGTATCTGGTAGAATACAAACAATATATAACAATTTAGCACACATGTTGTTCATAGACCGGATTTACTATATTATATCTATAATATAGCCATGCCAATGAACCCATGTGTTGAATGAAACAGGTAACATGATAAAATTGAATTTGAAGATGAAGCCCAGTTTCAGTTCCCTATTTCAACCACCATGATAAAAATGTGTAAAGGAGTTGTCTTTCAGATAAAAGGGAAACCCAATCGGGGAAATTACAGACTTGAATTTGAACTTTCAAATCTTGGGTCACTAATGCATTATGAATAATTTCATTTCAATAATTTCACTTTTGATTAGCATGCATAGAGATATAAGTTGGCCTGGATTGTTTTTTACCATCAGATGGCTCCAGTGTTTATTTGCTGGCTTTACTAAAATAAAAATAAAGTTTACAAAATAAGTGTGATTCGATAATATCATGTCTTACTTGGTAGTAGTAATTGTGATATTCATTCAATGATAAAACTCCATTCTTTTCAACAATGGGAAAATTCTTCTCATCTCTCACAGAGCAGTCAGGATGTCTATTGATTTTCTTGCTGGTGAAGGAAAAAAATTTATTTCAATAATTGCCTCCTCATTTAGCACTACACCTGAAATAAAATACAGTTTTAAAACATATCATTCAAAACTCTTCAGAAATATTGACTCCACAATTTCCTACTATATATTTTCAAAACAGGTCTGAAAATAATAAACATACAAAATGGTATTCGCTATTACATGTACACATAACATGTATTGTAGGTATAGGATACTAAAACTAACCTTGTACTTTCAACTTCCTCACTTTCTACTATAGCTATATTCTCTTTTGTATGCCATACCTCCACACGACTGAAAAAGCAAAATATGTAGAATATTTGTTGACTGGTACTATGTAAAAGGAGATAGATACTAAGTACTTTAATATCATCCTTTCCAACCCTAGCTACCCAAATGCAGGCCAAATGACAGAAAAGGTAGGCAGGTACCTAATCAAGAAGTAAAACAGATAATTACTTACGATACACCATCCCCGTAATGGCGTTTTAGTTGAGCTCGAGCCCTTTTTTAGATTTCGGTGGGCCGGAATATTTGTGTTTTCTATAAAGTGCCTTTGAAGTTCCTTCCATGATTAATTTGATTCTCACGACGGCTGATTGGCGTTTTGTACTAAACGCCACAGTAAATGCACACAACAAATTATGAATCTAAAACGCGTTGTTGATATCATTTGTAAGAAAGAAAGAACCAACAAACAAAGTAAACTAAGTAGCGAGCAGTTAGCAGACAGACAGTAAGAACGGCAACATAGCGCACGAGCAACCAGCCCCGAGCGTTTGTCTTTTTCGGTGATTGCACGGAGAGGCAACGTCGCATATCGTGTTATTTTCACACACACATTCGTAAATTAGATGAACATTTTCAGTTTTTATTTCTGATTTCTAAATGAAAAGTATGGTTTTTTATTCTTTTCCCGACAAATTTAACTAAAAAATAGTTTGTAGAAGTCATAATTAAAGCTTTATTCTATATCCTGTACCAGTGAATACCGATTGTTTTTGGTATTAAAATCGAACCACCTTAAGTGGGTCCCAAATTAAAGTTTGTCACTGTATTGTATAATACGAGGGTGGATTGAAAAGTTCGCGGCCTAACATAGACAGCGTTGTCATATTTATATAAAACTACCCTCATATGAAACCTAGACTTTTTGTCAGTCTCTGTGCAATTTTTATCTGAGGTACATGCGTAATTATTTATTTTATTGAACATTAAGTGAGAGTAAGTTTCATTAATTTTGAAGAAAATGTATAGTTTAGAGCACCGTGCCGTGATCAAATACCTCCACAAGAAACACTTAACCCCAAAGCAGATTCATGAAGATATGGTGGCTACTTTAGGAACATCTGCTCCGTGACAATGAAAAAAAGTGGACAGCTGAATTTAAACGTGGACGACAGAGCATCAAAGATGACCCTCGCTCTGGACGGCCTTCTACAGCTACAACTTCGGAAAACATCAAAAAAAAATATGTGATCTCATCATGGGAGACAGAAGATCTGAGATAGCTGAAGCTCTAGGGATTTCCTATGAACGTACACAAAACATGATCGTTAACAAATTAGGGTTCCACAAGGTGTCTGCAAGGTGGGTTCCGCGGCTCCTTTCAGTTGAACAGAAACTAACTCGGCTCACGATTTCTAGACACTGTTTAGAGGTTTTTCAAGCTGATCCAAACGAATTTTTGGCAAGGTTTGTTACTATGGACGAAACATGGGTTCATCACTATACTGCTGAATCCAAACAACTCTCCAAACAATGGAAGAGACCCGGATATCCGACCCCCAAGAAAGCCATGGTTTGTTTTTCAGTAAACAAGGTAATGGCATCGGTTTTCTGGGATTCTAAGGGTGTCATCTTGGTGATTACTTAGAAAGAGGTCAAACTATAAATTCTGCATACTACTGCACACTATTACGTCGTTTACGCGAAGAAATAAAGTCTCAAAGACCAGGATCGTTGACCAAGAAAGTTTTGTTTCGTCAGGACAATGCTCGTGTTCACACATCTGCAGAATTGATGGCTCAAATAGTGAATTGTGGTTTCGAATTGCTTCCTCATCCCCCTTATTCACCTGACTTGGCACCTTCTGACTTCCACCTATTTCCAAAACTAAAAAAACACTTAGGTGGAATGAAATTTTCTACCAATGAGGAGGTCAAAGTGGCCGTAGATGCCTTTTTTGAAAACCTTGACGAGAATTTCTATTTAAATGGGATCAAGGCTTTGGAGGACCCCTGGACTAAGTGCTGTGACCTAGGAGGAGAGTATGTAGAAAAACAAATATAAAAAATTTGCATTATTCCTGTGTTTTCTTATTTAAGCCGCGAGCTTTTCAATCCACCCTCTTAATAAATAATATTTTTTTCACCTAATTTTATTTATTTTTATTAAGTAATCACTCTTATCTTAAATCATGACTACCATAACAAACGTCTATATATTATTAACATCAATCTCTTCGTATTTTACCCCAATTTTATTATTATTAATTTTATTTCGTCCCATATTAACCTAACCAGGTATTTAAATACAGTAGAATCCGTTTATTATGACTCCGCCTATGTTGACCAACCGCTTATAATGAAGTAATTACACAGCGAAGTTTGGTTTTCATATAAAATTCTTTATAACTAATTTGGATATAATCACTTCGCTTATAGTGACATGTCGCTTATTTTGACCCATTTTAACTGAATTGGGTCCAGTTATAGTGACCGGGATGATTCCCGACACCATCGGAAGTGTTCGGGAGAGTCACGTGATAGCCGACGACGTTCGGCGCGTGCATGGCTTTTTTATGTGTTTTATGTTCAGTCTCAGTGGGTAATTCATAGTTGAAGGTCAAGTATTGTTCGTTAGTGATTTGTGAAAAAAAATTACATCTCAACCTCGTGGTACAGCATGTACGATTGAATATTTGATATTGAATACAATAATATGCAGATTAGAAAATGGAGAATCTAACTCATCTCTCGCAAAGGGACCCGGGGTTGGTCATTCGACAATCTCAATGATTTTTAAAAACAAGAACCGGATTAAGGAATCACTCAATTCTCTATCAAAATAAATACATACTAACAAAAACAGGAGATTGTGTATTTGCTTCAAAATGCTTTAAAACGCTTAGTATGACGTGTTTATTATTTCCCTGCGATGTCATTACCAACGGATTCCACTGTATCTTACTTTGCAAAACGCAAGTAATAAATTTCGGGTTTATTATTTTGCTATAATAGTTTAGGATTCGGGTTCGAATCCTGGTAGGGGCAGATTATATTTGCTTTCTAGTCATGGATGTGTATTTAAGTTATTTTTAATATTTATATATTAAAAAAAATTGTGTTTATATATTTCTTAAGTTTATTTATCCGTTATCTAGTATCCATAACACAAGTTCTTTAATGATACTTAATTTGAGCTAAATAACAAGCTGACAAAGAGTCTAGGTTTCATGTGATTGTTAGAAATATTTATTTATTTATAATTTATTTAAGTAATAAAGTACATACATTTATATTTCTATAAATCAAAAGTAAAATATAACAACGTAAAATAAGTCAAACATATTTGCAAAAGTATCAAAACTTATGCGGACGCGCTACTTGACGGCCAGCGAATCATACAGCACTGCGGATGTGTGCGTGTAACGGATACGTGCGCGTGTTGCAGTTTACCGATTCGGGAGAGCGTTGATTTGTATAAAGGCTCTTACGAGGGACAAGCCTGAAATATAACTAGCATTATAGTATAATATAATAATAGTGAAAATAAATATAACTAACATTTAAAATAAAATATCCCTAATAGGCAACAGATGCGTTGCCGACCGTATGCTTATAAATAAATAAATAAAGCCCTACCTCATACGCCGGAGGTCCCAGGTTCGAGTCCTGGCCGGGGCATTCATTTGTGTGATGAACATAAATGTTTGATCTTGTGTCATGGTTGTTGATATTTATACATATGTATGTTTATTCTGGATTCCCCCCCCCCAATTCGCTGTATGGTCATCCATAACACAAGCTCTGCTTACTTTGGGTGTATGGTTTGTGTGATTTTCTGGGGATTTATGATTATTATTAAACCTACTAACACTAACAAAATCTACACATTTATGTCGTATATTACCTTACCACACTCACCTTAAACCTTCAAAATGGCGCAGGAGCCTACAACGGGTACGTCCGGCGCTTCGGAGTCTAAGCCGGCGGACAGAGAGGCCCTCGCCAGCGGGCCGCAGGCCGTAGCGCGGAGCTCGCAGGACGGCGGAGCTTCGCCGCAACATCGACAACCCTACAGGTAACTATATTGGTCATATCAGTATATAGAATTGAGGTTTAGATATATAATTGGCCTTTTATCGTACTGACTAACTTCACATTAAAAACTGAATGTAACAAATGAAAATCGATCATCAATGTCTGATTTTTTTAAATTTAGAATTTTGTAGTTTTCGTGTGGAAAACGTTTCACTTTAAAATCTGATTGGTTAAAATGGAAATTTCAATTTTAACCCCTTTATTATTACATTGCGTGAGTTCTATAAGGCCTGCCCTTAACGATCAATTAAATTGCACAAAATTACGAATTGAGCAATGTTTTTGACCGTTTAGGGTTAGTATTGAAGATTGCGCAATTATTGAACAAAAGTTTGAGCAAGTTTAATTTTTATTGCACCATATCGCCCAGCGACGTCTTCTTTTACGTTCGTCTAGAAGTAGCAACGCGACAGCTGCCACTAAATCTTGGTCTGACATCTTGCTCACTGCAAGAAATCGCTACATAAATGACGGCAGGCGCAGACGCATCCAAGTTATTGCCCAGGTTTATTGCGTGATAATATTGATCGTTTGATCCCAAGAGGTAGTTCAATTATATTGCGCCATAAAAATATTGTGCAAAGTTATTGTAGGTCTAGGGCCGGCCTAAGGCAAATGAGGCAGTTTTTAATTGAATTTTGGTCAGGGTTTTGTCATCTCATGTGATACAATAAAGATAAAGATGTTACAAGTTCTTACATAAGATACCTATTCTTATTAAACTGAAATACACACTTTTTGTTAAAAATACAATATCGTAGACTAGTTATCCGTCTGTTATTTTAGCTATCTGCGCAATTTCACAAAACCATGTCTCTTTTTCCATAAAAAATGTATTCAAATCTTATAAAAGCCCGTAGCATTGGCGAATGAAGAAATGAACCGCTTGTCTAATTACGTTTCGTAAAAAGTGTCCCGTTTTGATTTAAGAAACTTGAATCAGGTTTATTGCTGATGTTTGGTTAAAACAATGTTTTTCCTTTGTTGGCGTACATTAAAATCACCATAAACAGCTTATTTTTCATACCGTTTTTACGTATTTGTAGCGGTTTGGTTTGGGCACTATTGAGCGCAAATACGTACAAATTTTTTTTTATTCAACATTTGTTTAGGAGCTTTTGTTAAACATGCCAGCCCCATGAAAACCTAAATCTATTACACTCGATTATATTATAAGTACTTAAATTAATGAATCATGCGTACTGTATATCTTTACACGTTGGGATAAAGAAAATCAATTGTTTCTGTTCCAGGGGCTTCAATCGCCGTGCTAAGCCCGGACGGCGCGGGCGCGGTCCGCGGTGACGCCCGCGCGACGACCGCTCGCCCGCCGCTGCCTAGCGCGCCGTTTCCCCCCGCCGCCCCGCTAGACACGCCCCTCTCACGCGTTCTGTTACCTTGTGTGGTCGAATCTTATCTGCTAAAGTCATACTTGCGCGTTCCCATGCTCTGTTTCATCGATTCATGCTTTCTAAAGTCAAATACTGGTTGAAAAACCCCCTCCTGAGCCCTTCACATATTCTTTGTGATCAAACCTTGCCCGTAAAAGTCATATTGTCGCGTTCACATACTCTGTGTCATCGTATCTTGCTTAATAAAGTTATGTACTCTTCGAATTCCATTATACTGTGTTGGCTATCTGGTATTGATAGACTGTATGATCTAATTTCTGTTATGCCATTTTGTAGGACTGATGCGGTTAGGTTATGTTTTTGCAACTTAATTTCTATTATGCCATCTAAATTCAAAAACTTTCCGAATTCTTTTACACTTTGTCGTCAAACTGGAATAGTGAGACTGTGTCCTCGACAATTGCTTACTATTTTATCGACTGGTCATACATATAGAGTCTATTGTGTTATACTATGCCGTTGGAGTGATGGAATAGTTCTATGTGATAGAAACTCTCTTACTATCTCAGCTATTCGAATTTCTAGGGGAAAGATTCAAGACTATGTTTCGTTTTGTTTGAGTGAATTCTTTGGTTTTGTTACTCTGTGTCATGGTGTTGATTTTGTCATGTCGAACGTTAGGCGTAACAGAATAATTCGGGGTTTAATTTCATTAAGTAAAACTGTTGATTTTATAAACCTAATTAAAAGCGAAGAGCATTGTTATCTTTGTCTGCATTCTTTAAATAAAAAGTTTTCTTTTGAGCGAAAGGACGTTTTAATTGAGACGAATAGTTCAATCATTAAGGTCATTAAGCCATCGACCTATCTGGCTATTTGGAGGGGACAAATGGGTCCTAAAACAGATGCCGCAATTCAACTGTTTAACGATTTCCTTATGAATGTTAATAGCTTTGTATTGATCGTTAAAATGAAAAATCTCTTGTGGTTTCTATTGGAAGTAGTTTCGATCACACAAGCAACGTACGTTATATTTCATTTCGACCAAAATAAGCTCATATATGTAAACGCACACACAAATGACTCAGTCACAGTTTTTAATCCCAAATATCACAAACAAAGCACAAAATCTAATTTTAGCTTTAACCTTCTTTTTTATATTTTAGAATCGTATAATAATAGGGTTAACAAAACGAACACTGCCATAAACGTTTTGTACAAAAACGTCCAATCTAACCACAACAAAAATCAGAGTAAATTCTTAAGAAGTTCACATTTTTACCCAAAAAATATACCTGATTTGCTTATTACAAATGTGTTCCAAACAACAAGAAAGCGACAATACTCGCAGCTAGTTCAATTATTAATTATAACTTATTTAGATAGGCAGCATCAACTTTTAGTGTCACTTTTCAAGATGTATGTAAAGTCCGATTTTGACAAATACAGTAAAATTTACCGTCAAATTATGCTCTTCGATGTGGTATGTGAATTAAAAAGGCTGATAAATTATCTGGAGATATATTTCGAAACAAATATGAAAAGCAACCCCATCATAGAAAGGATAAGGTTGAAAGTGGAAGATACGGTTCTAAAGTATAACAAAATAGAGAGACGTAAGGTAATTTTTTCATTTCCTGTGCCAACACATTTACCGATTACAGGGTCCCTATATCCTCTTTTAAGACTGACGATTTACTTTAGTTATATAATCCTAAATATACAAGTTATTAAACAAATTTTATTATTATACCTAATATTGTAGTTCATAAAAATCCATATCAAATATTATTTAACCCAAATATATAAGTATAGAATGCTTACCTTTAAATAGTGATATGATGCTGTGGCTGTTATTTAAAAAACGAGATATAAAGTTGCTAATTTCATGATTTAAGACTCGAATAGCTTTCTCAAATCGAATCCTATTTTTATAATAACACTAAACTTGATGTTCCACAGAAATGCAACTGTCACAATAAATTGTGTAACACAGTGAGTAAAACATTGCTTTACCATAACTTTGCCATTCGCTAATGATCTATTCTAATGTTTTAATGCTTTTATTTTGAATGTACAAAAGGTATTGACTAACTAAATAATGAGTGAACTAAACTAATCGTCAGTCTTCTGAGATTTGATAGAACTAAAGTCACGTAAACCTCTCAGCCTAGACAGGCGGCCAGATAGACATAATAAAGTAATGTTATTAACTTTATTTTGTCTATAGACCAAACAATAATGAATCATTTTCATAGGTACAGTCAAGGATGTTGCTAATATTTGGAATGTATCTTACGCTATGGATAGGTCATAGTTGCAGAATAACTGCTTCTACGATGTATTAATTTTCTAAAGCGCCTAGTTTTTCTAAAGTTTCGTTTTAGATTTCATAAATGCTTCACTTACTAATTGACGTTAATAAGGTCGAATTCTAATACGTTGAAAACGATATTAATACCTACTATAGAAAAACATTACATTTATTTGCATACATTCGTTTTGCATGCGACAGCGGGGCGGCACAAATTATAATATATATTATAATATTAAGAATTGTGTAGACGTTCAATGTATTCTTAGATTAAGGCACCTTTGTGACGAATCCTAGTCAAACCAGTAGTCGATATTGATGTCATCACAGCGACAAGAAAAAGCTAACATTCTTTTTTTTGTACAGTACAGTTTTTTAATACGTTTTACTCTTATTGCTATCTAACATCACACGCGACATTCTGACAGTCTTCAATAAGAATGCGAAAATGACAGCTAAGATATTACTTTTTACGATTTCACCTAACCAAAAAAAAAATTTTCAGTGCTAACCATAAATTACGTGGTGGTCGACAATGTATGGCATTGGTGTTATTTCATACATATTCTTTGCAAATCTGTGACAAAGTCGAGGGAAGTGTACTCGTACGTCGTAATTTATGAAGGAAACTTTATTCAAACCTTAAAGCGCACTTTAATTGAAATCGAAGCCCGAACTTCAATACCATTTTCTATGTCGCTGTGTCTATAATATTAGATTATACCACTACATTGCTGTGTAATTGTGTCAATGTTCGTTGTTTCGGATGATTTTATGCAGGCCGATGGTAATATTCTTTTAGAAATAAAAAAAAAGTTATAGAAAAGAGTCGCATTCTTTGTTGAACACTACATAAATCTGAATGTATGAAATCATCCAAAGCAACTAATTGTTCATGTAGTCTACAATAGCAATTATGCTAAAAGAAATGCGGAATATAAGCCATACTGCTTTATACATTTTCATAGATGTAATAGACACTTTTGAATTACGACCGAGTGGTGTAGTGGTAAGTAGCCTTGCCTCATACGCCGAAGGTCCCAGGTTCGAGTCCTGGCCGGGGCATTCATATGCGTGATGAACACAGATGTTTGTTCTCGGGTCGTGGTTGTTTGTATTTATATATGTATGTGTATTCTGGTTTCCCCCCAGTTCGCTGTATGGTCATCCATAACTCAAGCTCTGCTTACTTTGGGGCCATGCAGTTGGCGTGTTTGTGTGGGGATTTATTATTATTATAATGATGTCGTGTTTATGTCTACCGTAGCTAGTTATTTGAATATATTCATTATTAATCCATATTTATTCACATAAATCGTTGAAAAAATGTTTCACATAGTTTAGATTAATATTTAAATACTATAAATGCAGTGTTTTACACTTGTTATTTCTCAATTAGTTTTTTTGTATATTTATTGCCAGATTGATGAAATTGGTTTGTATAGAGAGTTACTTTATTTTAGCGAAGTGGATGTGTTAGTGTATTTAGTGTAATTATTATTAATTAAACTATATAATCTTTATGTCAGGTGATTCAGTTCTTTATCAAGTCTCATTGAAAAAATATCAAAAAGCATTTGATTATGGTTTGTGTGGGGTGCTAGCCACATATTTGTGCCGGCGGTATTTTTTCGCCCGGCCGCGGTGAGACGCGTGTGCTGACTTGCATGATGCTCGAATAGCCCACCTCAAAGTCAAATGTATGGCGCCCACCTTGTCGTGCAACAATTGTACTGCCGAACCGAACATGGCTGGCCGAAAATGTGGTTAGCGCCCCAAATAGGCTTTATTCGAATTTATACATTATTTCTTGCCAGTAACAAATTATGTCTTACTTTTTTATTATTATAAAATGTACATTCCAGAATGTAACAATATTTATTAATTAAGAACTTTTGCTTAACGGTCACTTAGATCAGCCATTTCGTACTTATTTTACGCTCTTTTTTAGTAGTAATCAGTGTTATTTATTATATTTAGTTGAATCTGTATATCAATTGATATTATTTTATGACTGTTTTAAAACAATGTGTTTCTATTTTTTATTCTTTTGACATTGCGTGTATTTTTGTAGGCAGTGTCTTTTAAATATATTTTTGTAGTTTTATTTCTGTATTAAAACAGGCACGATATTTAAAACGTAGTAAGTATGTATTGACTTAAATTATAAAATTTTGTAATAATTGTTCTTCGTGTAATACTAGGTATTTCTTGTGCGTGTAACGTCTCGTGTACCTTTCAGGTATTCAATGTAATAGCATAAATAGATATGATCAAATAAAGTTTACCAAAGACACATTTTGTTTTTATTTGAAACTAGAGGAGCTCCCCGGGTTGCACGGCATATCATCTAATCCCATGGGAAGTTTGGGCAGAAATATAACCTACGTTACCTGTCTACACTCGGCGAAGGCCTAGGCAAAAGCCTGCTTTTATTGCGTCTAAGCAGCACCGTCGTAAGGGAGGGAGGTGGTGAATGCTCTGCCTACCCCGCAGAAAGTCTGCGTGGCATTCAGTTCAGTAGCACCTACCATCTAAAAACCGCCTTAATGGCTGTAGCAAAAATTTTGCCGCTAGCCTCTATCGGAAGCGACAGCCAGTTAGGGAAGCAGCCTGAGCTTGCCCGTTGGTCGGTCTTTTATAGGCACCCCGCCTGGTAGGGAATGACGACACTACAGACAGGGGATTCGGCGCCTGCCCCAATGCACCCGACTCTACCTTGCACGTTAAAACTTTTCAATTATATTTCTTTATAAAGTTCACCGGTTATAAAACAAACAATAATTGTTCACGTACTATTTCATGTATTTGACGAAAGAGTGCTGAGAGGATTAGTTTCCTCTCGGCCCAACAATAATACCTTAAGCTGAGTTAGCTAGCATCAGATTAAATATTAATTAATGTCTCTTTCAGTTCAATACAAATAGAAAGTGACGGCGGGACATTAACTTACTAACCGGCAAGCTCGGCTTTAAAAGTTGAAGTTGTATTTACGTTATGACGACGAAGTAAACGATGACTGTTGTCAAGTGTAAAAGTATTTTACCTATGATAAAATTTTTGGCATAGAAATCTTTTTTTTTTGTAATAGTATAGACTAGCTTCTTTATACTAGGGGAACAGTACCTACCGTTCTTTCCCTTCTTCAATGCCTAGGTATTGCCTAGGGCCTAGGTGTTTGCCTCCATCTCATCTGATGCATAGTGACGGTGAAGACCAAGATATGACAGACCTAACAAAAAGGCGACTCGTTCCACGCTTAAAGCTCAATTACTAATTAAGTATAATATCTCTGTGCTTAATAACATATTATTAAGTAAAATAGTTCTGTACCTACTTATATAAATACTCCCTCTCAGTGCATCGTAAATCCTTGTTCTAAATTCTACTTTCCCTTTTAATGAATAGATATAGTCTGAACAACACAAAAGATAAATATGAAATGAACCTAATTATGTCCTAATTAAAGAACCCTTTAAGATGCCGTAATGGAATCCGGGCAGGTAGGTATGGTACCTACCTAATATTTAACATTAACTTTTACATTTCTTCAAACCATTGGGATAAAACTCAAGCCATAATAAATAAAACTCTTACCCTATTTATTACATACAAATAATGTATTTAAGCGATATATGTCCCAAAATTACAGGTAAAAGCTTCATTTCACTTTCCATACATGTACTGGCTTAAGATTTTTTTTTTCGAAATCGGACAGTTTATTTATGGCCCTATAATTTAAAAGGCTAATAGTCTTTTAAATTTCACCGGACTTTGTGGCCTAGCGCTGAGGGCGCTTAGCCGGAACTTAAACTACTCCTACATACGATACGCCTAAGGGCACCCGAGGGCTCGGACTTCGGCTTAGGACGTCGTATATTGAAACTACCACTGGTTCGGAAGGGTTATCTACTGCCAAAGAACCAGCAGGAAACTCAGTAGGAATGCGTACCCGCGTTAGCCTAGCCCACCGGTGGGTTAGGCGATTCGAATGCCGTGTTGCCCTATTTCTGGCTTAAGAATGCCCACCATCTTTCACATACAATTTTATATTGTCTAGGTAAAACAAGGTACTGGAATGATGATACTAAAAATTATTTAGTGGAATAATCAAAAGTTTTATTATGTTAGCTCAAAATACGTTTGGAATTGAAGAATATTAAAAAGTTAGAAAATAAATTAAAGACAGTTTTTTAAATGTATTTATTCTGATTCATATATGAGAAGTACATTACCTAATGACTGGGCAGGTGTTACAAAATTATTTTCATACCTTGCCCAGCCAAAGCGCCAAATGACTGGCAATATGTGCGCAGCAACACACTGTCCTCCGGCCTACTTTGCAGTTAAAATAATATTGCTTATTATAGCATCTGTATTTTATTAATTTGTTGCACTACGATTACCTAATCATTGAATTTAAAAAAAATTATAATTTTAACAATAACATTATTTTATTCCTAACCTGGGCAGGAATGAAATGAAGCATTTAGGAAAACCATTTTTAAATTCACGTCAATGCAAGGTTGTAAAAGAAGCGTTACATTGCACGTTTCAAAATTAGTACAAATTTGTTGTTCAGTACCGTAACCACAGTTACAGTACTGACACCTCAATTAAAAAGAAAGACGATCCGTTATTATCTGTAAATACCTCATGCTCCGTAAATATACACGTGTGTAATTCAACAGTCACAAATAACCACAGTGTCATTTGTTGCATCCTAAATATAGTAAGAGTCGTGTCTGTCGATGGGGCATGTGTAATTAAATTACTCATCAAAATACTGTTTGTTTGTCCTCGGATGTTTTCACCTTATTGGTACGCGGGCGCCACTGCACTGGTGCGTCGTGCGTGACTCACCCGAGCGCAGGCAAAAGTAAACACGGCTACGAAAATGATGCTGCGTAATCTACTGCTAAGTGACGTTTTAAAGATGGATGTGAAAATGGTGCACGAGCTCAATAAATATTTTTTTATTGCTAAGAATGCATGTACAGATCAGCGGTGAAATAAAAGGTTTACGTACCTTTTTATGTGGCGTGTAAATATCTAGTCAAATATATCTTTGTTAAGAAATCCCCTTACTACACACTCATTTTATAGCCCTGAAGTGGCCAAAGCTTTGGTGCATGGTGAGATCCGCATTCGAGTGTTGTCGTGGCCAAGTAAGCCGAGCACCTCAAAAATCGCGAATACAAACTTTAGCCTTGACGCCGAATGTAACTACCACAGAGGCCTTAGCCAAGTTGCAATCTATGATTGCTAACGCTACTGAACTCGGAAAAACGTGATGTGCCATACACTTGGCACATGATACCTGTTGGCATGCCATTTCTACGAGTATATCACTCTATTAAAAGTTCTGGGGTAACTTCGCATAGGCAAGAACGGATAAATTCAGAATAAAGATAATGAGATCTATAAAATAAATTCGAAAAGCTCGTTCTTGAATAGACATACTGAATACAATACACATGCAGCTGTCACTCACATTTATTTTACTAGAGCTTATCTACCTATATCTCGAGCTCAATGTACACTTCATAAACTTATTTTCTTAAAATATTTTTGACCAAACCGGGCATAATTCGAGTGGGTTTAACAGCAAAGCTCTTTTAAATGATTTGATAGTTAATGTTTATTATCATTTTGAACAATCTACCATAATTGAATATAAAACGAGATGAGGCAGGCGGATGTAATCTTTGTTTTATGAGGAAAACATTTTATCTGTTGGTTAAATAAAGTTTCGGTGGTGAAATGGTTAATTCTGGCTTCTCAAGCGAGAGTCCCTGGTTTGATTTCAGTAACAATGATATTTTTATGAATTATTTACCATAAGTCATTTGTTCTGACTGTGACCTAGAACGTGGGCAGGATACCTACCTGAGAAGTGACTTCAAAGTTATCCCGTAGCGTAAAATAAAAGAACTCTCAGAACCTTCAAGCAAAAATAAATTGATTTTTTATTATGTTTTAGAGCTTTTACTGACTAGCATCAATAAAATCTTTATTTGGTAGGCACCTACTTACCTTAGTTTCCAAAGAAACCCGTTGAGAAGATCCTTAATTGGTTAATAGTTTTGAATCTTTGCAAATGATGACAAACATTATTTTTTTTATCTGATATCTCTTCTTGAACTGGGTTTCCGCATTAAAAGAAGCATGAGATTACTAGCGCTAATGGGAAACGTTTACCGCGGTTAGAGTGCATCTTGTGCACTGCTTCAGCCGGGAAGCCCTGGGAGGGGCCGGGGACGCGATAGTTGCCTGTTGACGTTAGTACGACATCGGAAATGGAGACGCCCGACGCAACAACCGCTGGGCGAACGACCTAGCAAAGTTTACCAAGCTTTGCTGGTCCATTGGACGCCTTGGGACTACAATATATAATATTAGGTCTTTACCTATGAAATTGCCGTTTTTCACGAAATAAATAAAGCGTAATTTTTTTATATATTTTTTATTTCTATTAATCAAAATAATCACCCATGCAATCAATGCATCTTTGCCAACGCATTGGTAGCTTATTGATGCCTTTCTTGAAGAAATCAGCTGGACGGGAGGCAACAAATTCTTCAAAGGCATTTTGTACTGCCTCTCGGGTATTGAATTTTTTTCCCGCCAAGAAGTTATCCAAATTCTGGAAAAAAGTAGAAGTCTGTAGGCGCAAGGTCTGGTGAGTACGGCGGATGACGGAGAACTTCCAACCCCAACTCTTGTAGCTTGGAGACCGTCTGCTGTGCAGTATGAGGTCGCGCGTTGTCGTGCAGGGGCAGTGGAGCCGAACGATTGATCAAAGCTGGTTGGAGACGTGCGAGCTTCTCCATCATTGTGTTCAGTTCTTCACAGTACACATCTGCAGTAATGCTTGTGTCGTTTGGCAAGAAGCTGTGATGAATTACACCCGCGTTAGACCACCAAACAGTGACCATCACTTTTCTAGGGGTAAGTTTTTGTTTAGGGCATTGTTTGGGTGCTGAACCAGGGTCCAACCAACTTGCTGAGCGCTTACGATTGTCAAACAGGATCCATTTCTCGTCACAAGTAACAATGCGGTTCAGAATTCCTTCATTTGTATGCCTGCTGAGCAGTGCAAGGCACGTCTCCACGCGTAATTCGCGCTGGCGGTCTTTGAGTTCGTGGGGTACCCATTTGTCAAGCTTTTTTACCTTGCCAATTTGACGCAAATGGACCAATATTGTTTTGATGCTAACGTCGAAAGCTGCTGCTAATTCAGCCGTGGATTGAGTTTCATCAGCTTCCACAATTGCCTTTAATTCGTCATTGTCGACCAAAGTTTTCGGACGACCACGGGGTTCATTTTTCAGGTCAAAATTTCCAGAAAGGAAGCGGGTAAACCAATAACGGGTGGTGCGTTCGTTTGTAGTGTTCGCTCCGTAAACGTCGTTGATGTTGCGTGCCGCTTGTGCCGCTTTGCTGCCACGACGGTACTCATACTCCATAATTACTCGAATTTTTTACTTATCCATGATGACGAAAACTGTTCGAATGCGTTGAAAACAAAACACTAACTATTAAACAAATGACGATTTTAGAAAAAGAATTCCATGTTTGTCAAATAAATTTAATTTGAAATTAGAATTATCAGTCAAAAAAAAAATATTTTCATTTGAAATGGCCAACGGCAAAACGGCAGTTTCATAGGTAAAGACCTATTATATAAATGTATGATCCCTAGCAAACCTAGCACCTAAACCTCCCTACCCGTGCTAGGGGGGCTGGGTACGACGCGAAGTGGTGCCCCTAATTCGGACAAGCACTGTACCGTCACCCTGGGAAAGGCCCAAGTGCAATGGGATCTGGTCAGCCGGTTTCTCCTTAGCCTGACGCTAAGTAACTAACGCTAGTAGGCTTAGTTGTCACCGTTAAGTATCCACCTGATCAAACGCGAGTCTACTACGGAGTGTGTTGTCAATTTATTGACAACAAAAACCGGCCGTAGACCTGACGAGGTTGTATGGGATTGACTACGTTACGACCGGCCGGAGCCGGCCGCAGAGCGACTCTCGAACTAACGTAACAAGCGCCCAGCATCAAGTACGTAGCCAGAAAAACAGCCCGAGCCTTGCGAACGAACGTCGAATTTAACCGACGTAAGTAAGCTCAACTCTGTTGTTGCTGCGAGACAGACTATGTTACGACCGGTCGAAAACCGGCCGCAGCGTAAGTCACAAAGAGGCTTATCTCAAGTCGTCGGGGACTAAGCGAGGTATTAATTCGATCTCGGCTAGTCTCTAGTCTAGCTAGCTCTCTACTAGTTGTCGTCGTGGGATGACAATCGTGACTCAACGGCTGGTGCGACCGCGAACACGTCCGAATGGGGTCGGACGCAGAGCGGGTCTAGGGCTGCGCTCGAGAGCGCGGCAGGAATGGCGTTTGAGTATTGATACGAGAGAAGTCGTGAGACAACAATCGTGACTCGGCAGCCGGGAGCGACCGTCAACACGTCCGAACGGGGTCGGACGCAGATCGGTGGTATACGTTATTTGAAACCACCCGCTTATTTAAGTGACTCGAGCAGCCAATTAGCTTCGTCATCTTCCCAAGAAAGCTGAACTTAAAGATGAAAATTCGCTAGTTGTGTTTAATACTGACCTTATCGTTCCCAAACTTAAACACATAATACTTAAACTATTACTGCAATGGACCTACAAAACACTAACACTAGAGTAAAACCTCCATGAGAACTGTACAAGATTTTCATTATGAGACGTAAGACATCGCACTTGTTTGACAACTACCGTAGTTAGTAATCAGTGAATGAATATTGGTATTTCCCTCCCACTTGCTTAGTGCAGTGGCAGTTCAATATTTTCCTTTTCGCACATACCTACACAGACACAAGTTAGGTATCTAAGTAAAGTTGCGGTGAGTAAGTTAAGGTACCTTCTTTCATACAGTTATGTTTAATTGGGGTGTTTGTCTGGGGATTTATGTATTCATATTTATTACAATATTGTTGCCGTTAGTACTCGCTTGTATGTTATTCCAGGCACTTATAGATATATTATTATTTTTTATTTATTTTGGGATCAGACAGGTTATTACATTCATTACCTAAATTAAACTTACTTACAAATAGCCCAAACTTCACTTCTTTAGAAATAATTTATGACCTATCGAACGACTCGTCAGTGTCGTATTTTATAGTAAAATTTATTTTATAATAACTTAAACGCACATTTGCAAGTTTTCCATTACTTGATATTTAATAGCATTTCGAGAATCAAACTCTTTGTTATATAAATTGAGACAACAACCGGTAAAATTATTATATAATATTAAATATAATTTGTATAATAACCCAACGGGGACGATTTGGGAAACGAAACTTTGATATAAAGTAAATTTTTAAGTCTAAATATGGTGGTTTCAATCAATTTATCGAGAAAAACTAGGGCATTAATACAAACTTTGCGTTTATATTATTAGTAACATAACATTATACCTTATGTGTTGTATTCTAGACCATCAATAGTTTATATTCCATACCACATCTGGCTAAGCTAAGAAATTAAGTAAGAACGCACGACTACCTTAAAACATTTTATATAGAAAATTTCGCCTTCACTTATATATACCCAATACAGTACTTATTAGTTATCTAACATTTATGTTTCTATAAGCGAGAAGGTACTAGGCACATACCATAATTAGACTTACTGGTATCGGTCATGCAAATGACTTGCCTCGGAAGCGCCAGTCCAAGGTTCGTACACCTTTTATGGACCGCGACGGTCAAAAGACTGTTATGTCTAAAATACTAAACTGACAAACTGGTCAATAGATTAGTTTGATTTATAAATCTTTGTATTTGGTTTACAAGGTCGTGAAACCTTGAAGTTGAAACTGGGCTTTTTATAACGTTAGAGTTGAGTATTATGAAGGATTGCGGCTGGAAAATGTGTTTACGTAATATTAATATAATTTTTTATTAAATTTATAACGTTCCAACAGTAAGTAAACTTTCAAAATCTAGGTAAAAATGCTGCAGCCAGCACTTTTCCAGCAGAAATGTTTGAGGTAGATAGGCGACGCGCAAGAAAATATCGACCAATCGGGCCACTTTCATTTCATGATTACTCGGGTTTCTTGATTGATTCTATTCCCATCTTAAGCGTCATTGTCACTGAAATACCTTTTCGTAGTGTCGGGTCACGGGTCGCTCACTTCCTATAATATGAGGAGGGCGGTGGCCGGCTCCTTTATTATGCCTGTAAATACGCACATAGGTACGCTTAAACAGTCAATTAAGAGACAAGTGTTAAGTAAATTTAGTACACAAGAGATTAAGTATAACAGGATTTGTTCTACTTTTCGGATAAGTAAGTGGGCGGGGCTTCTGTTAGGACATGATTTTTAGTTAAGTGCATGTTGACAAAGCGGTTGTCGAAATACTTATTTCACAGATTCTCTTTTTTGGTTCTCTTTTAAAAGTAGGAGTGGAGTTTAGACTCTAGTTTAAAATTTATTGCTTGTGCTACCATAGTCTTCTAAAGATTTTAATATCCGAAACTAATTCTTCTCTGAATTCGTCTAAAACCCTGCTAATCACGAATATAAGTACGATTTGACGAATTCCTTTAGTTTTGACCTTCAATATTTAATGAACTTTTAAGATTAACTTCTTAATGCCTTTGGACACACATTTTTACTGTAGTAACTTAAAATTTAGCTACAATATACTTAATATGTGTGAATCAGGCATTAATCGTGCGTAGTGCAGTTCGTGAAGGTTCGACGTTTGGGGACTGACAAATGCTGATATATTTTGTATATCTTATTTTGTATAGATACGCAAATCATTGTGAAATTATTTTAAGCTTAGTTCCTTGTTTTTCTTCGCGAAGGTCTTTCCGAACTGGTGGTAGAGCTTTGCATTACACAACTTCAACAAGAACAACAAAAGTCTTTCTTGAATAAAGAGATTTCAACTTCAATTCAATTTCTCTTATATCTGGTGGAAACTCACCCAAAAGCTTAAACTTTTCTCGCCCCAACATTTAGCCAACGCTATTAAACTCTTTGCTGCCAGTAAATAAAACTTTGAAATATTATATGTAGGCTAGGCTGCCTCTAAATAGCTTTTGTTCTAACTTTTCTGTTATCATTATGTAATTAACGTACATCACAAAGAATTTATTATTTTTGCTATAAATTAAAAATGAAAATTGCTATTAACTATAGATCAGGAATACAGATTGAAATAAAAAAACGTTAAAAACTGGCCTGTTTGCCGACCCATCTCAAATAAACTTTTTCATGTTTAAGGTTACAGACGCAATAAAGGTCACTTTACAGTAACGCTAGCAGTCAATTAAGTTCAATTTAATCTGGTTGTGCCACATCCGGCAAGGAAGAAAGCTCACTTTGAATCGCTACCTTTTGAGGTCAGTGGACTTTACATTACACTTACACTTGTGTTCATCCGTATTGGCGAAGTCATTACTCAGTTAGTCGGTAAGTATCTCCACCAAATGGGCGTAAGGAAACTTAGCGGTTTGCTATAATTCATTCGACCGTACGTTTTCCTCATCACAAAATATGCATCAATGAAGTACCTAAATCGATTATTGCCGCGCTCATCGACGAGATTCCTCGCATCTATTTAAATTAACTTTAGGATTGAGAGCCACTGCAGACTCAAAATTAAAACTTCTTTATTAATTACTAGAGCTTACCACCCGCGTATAGATGGTTCAAGTCATAATGCGCGGGCCCTAAGTGTGCGTCTGCTTGTAGATATACAACTAAACTTTATTTTATTTTATTTATTTGCTGTGCAAAACAGTTTTACAGTAGGGTTACATGGATTAACTTAATATCATAGTGATATATTGATGGACTGTAATCCCGCAGTATGTACGTTTTACATATTTTGAGTAAACAAAACATTGTAAATTATTAATATTATAAATGCATTTTAAGTAACGATTAAATTATAAATATATTAAATTATTAAAATTCTTTAGAAAATTCTTTGTGTGGCAATGACAAGGCAGCCGTCATCTTGTGCGAGTGCAAGTTACAATTTGTTACGTAGACATAGTGACTACACACCATGGGCCCTATAACCCGACCGATTTTAAACTTCGATTATACAGCCTAGGAGGAGTACATGAAGTGGTATAACATATAGCCCAATAACGTAAAATTTTCGAGATATATAATATTAAAAAATACTACAAGTTGAAACATCTCAAGTGTAAAACACCCTTAGGATGTGACGTAGCAAGAGCCATGTTCATATACACATTGCAGTGGCCGTGCGTCGCGTCGTCTGGTGTCGGAGGATTCGGAGGATTCGGAGTGAAACTGAGCTTACTCTGTTTCTTGACTAGGGATAGGTCTTACTCACTGTGACCACTAAAGAATTATTCACAAGGAAGTGCTCAATTTAATTCATTTATGTTGTTTTAAAAAATAATTTACATGAGGATACATAATTTGAACCATGTTGATATAACATTACTTACTCATAGTAGTGTCGTGTGTAGTAGGGGTGAAAATCTAGTAGAGTTTTAGACTTTATCCGCACGTTGCTGCTCTATAATTCAAAGTTAAATATTTATTTCTCAACATTGAAAATTACTTGTTTTAAAAACAGAAATTAATTCAGACAAAATGAATTCATCAATTGAAACATGCTTCAAACAATTTTTGTCTGTCACTGAGATGAGCCTTAGTAGCCGCCGTAACCAAACTATGCTTATCATTTAAACAACAAAAAAACTTAATATGCATATAATTTAATCCAACTATTTAGATGTTTTGTATCTTACTGTAGAGTTTGAGACACGCATATACCCAATAGCATTGAGAAATAACACTGAAATCATCCGGTGGGTACCTACCTAGCTTAAGCTCGATAATCAAGATTCATCACAAAATAATGACAATGATCTGCCGAACTCGTTGAAAACTCTTAATCGTATTTGTATTTTATCGATGACGACGAGTGATCGAAACTTATACCATTTCGTGAATAAATAGACACATATACTACAATTACAAATACACCGCCCGTTAAAATCACACAGTAAAATGTTATAATGCCCAGTATTAGTCAGCAGCACAACGATTGCGCGCGTTCCATCTCAGTTTAAGAATCGAACGCCCGTGCGTATGACGCGTTCAAAAACATAAAAATAAAACAAACTTATTCGTGAACCAAGTGATGTTAAAGTGAGTGAAAAAATGGCGACTCTTTTTAAAAATGTTACAAACTGCATTTGGCATGCGTTTGATTCGTTGCAGAGTAATTCAGTGGTCCATAAATCTCGTTTAAAAGTAAGTTTTGTCACACAAGTTACCTAGGTATGTGTACGAAAAAGATAAGCTGTTTTATGTAGAGATAAAGAGCTTTAAATTACACACTTATTTTTCTTTGTTTCTGGTTCGTATATTCAAAAGTTCGTCCTTGTAACATGACTGGACAGCTCATTCTAATCACTACTAAAAATAACTGATAATTGATAATCAATTTTTAAATGACAATGTACTTTTTGAATCAAGTGTCCTCAAGTGGCGCCTTTGTTTATTATTCAAGTATTAGTAAGCAAGTATTCATACTTGTATTAAAATGATGCGTATTTTTGAATGAATTTTTGTTAAATAAACTACTCTTGTTTTACCCTTGTTTGTTGTTTGTTTGTTGTTTGTTTGTTCTACCCTTGGAGTGTTCCCATATTGTTCCGTATTAAGAAACCAAGTTGAATGCTAAATAATTAACTCAAAATGACTCATTTATCCTTTTAAAGTAGGTTATAGTTCATACCTTGCGTCGTTATAACATTACCAGTTTTTAAAAGTAATATCCTAATTTTCCTTACTAATACTGTTAATGCGAAAGTACTGCATGTTTTACTTACCATTTCTAGTTATTACATATAAGTTACGATTGAAATCTTCCTATTTTTTACGTGACCATGGTAAGAAAGTTGCGTAACTTTTTCCAAAGTGGCGTCTCAGGCTGCTTTTATTCAATAAGAGATGCTTTTCTTCTACGTCGTTATACAACATGAAAAGAATACTGATGTGTTCCTTATAAGTTTTGAATTACTAATTACCAAGTTTATATTTGCGAAAAACGAGTTATATTAAACAGTTAAATTAAACTTGGAACAGAGCGTCCATTACTCGTTATTATATTATGATGCCATATACAACACAGAGTACCTATTATTTGATTCTATCTTGTAGGTACTTGTAGTTTTACCCGAGCAACTACGTTCAGAATTTCAAAAATGTTAAGCGGTGATGACTTTTGTGTAAGGTATAGGTATAAGATACTTGTAAATAAAACACTTTTTACCGGATATTATCGCGTATATTTTAGTTAATTTTAAAATTATTTCGACGTTTCGGCATCTTTGCAGTTGCCGTGGTCACGATAGCCGAAACGTCGAAATAATTTTAAAATTAACTAAAATATACGCGATAATATCCGGTAAAAAGTGTTTTATTTAAAGTATGAATCGTGAAAATTTAAGAAAATATATAAGATACTTGTACCTAAAAAATAAAGTCCATACAATGATTCTTATTTATGTATGTATTACAATGTTAAACACATGAAAAGGAGGTACCTATTACTTGTATTTAAACTCTTCCGAGCATGTACCTATAATATAATATTACATGATACAAGAATTATACAAGCTAGGATTAGTATACAATGTGCTTGGACGTTGACTGTACATATTTTAGGGGCTAGTAGTACACCTTTTTTATCGATAAAAATATATGACATGAACTAAAACGCAACTCTATCCAAATGGCATCCATTTTTAGTTCTAAAACTTTTTCAAATAGTTACACGTACTTAAATTACAATAATTTTAAACCTATAATAAAAAACCTTTATGTAAAATAGTTTTGTAATTTTTGATGGTTGAATTAAGCTCTTTAGTAAGGTGAAAAAACTCCTTAGCACTCAAAGGAAAGAAACACCTAAACTTTGACTGCAATGGTTTTATCTAAGGCAGTTTTCACAATGAATATGTGTTTTAATTCCATCAAGACTAACGCTTATCCAGCCTGAACAAACCTACATTATGTTAGGTGAAGGATCTAAGGAATGTTCTTTTTGTATGTATTTAAGTTTTCTCTTTGATCTGTTCATATCACAGATATACGAACATTGTTTTTTCCCTTATATATAAAACACGTAAAAGCATGTACTTACGCAGCAACGGGTTTTTTCAGTTTTTTTACCAATAAGTATACTATGATCAAAATAAGTTAAATTTGGTTTAGCAAAATTACTTTTTATTTGATTTTGGAGCAATGAGTAAGATTTAAAGATACAGGCAGATACTATATCAGGCAACAAATCCCTTATCGAGCAATAAAGCTGGAATTTATAATCATTATAGTAATTTAATATTTGCATACTAGGTTTACATCATATCGCAAAGTAGGTCAGTTTCTCGAACTGGCATGGCATTCAACTTTGTGGAAAGGTCGGTGCGGTGACGTCATTTATTATATTTTATTATCCTGTGCGGAGAGACATAAGTTCCTGGGTGACAGGCATTGCACATAAAAAGATACAAAAAAAGCATCGAGTACCCGTATGAACATGGTGTTAAAAATAGCATACAGTAATAGCATACTCGGACAGAACAATATATGCAATTAGGGTTCTTTTGAGGTAAGAGTTAAAAATACTTGATAATTTAGCTACTCTACCTAGAAGATTCTAAAATTGGTTTAAGAAGCTCAGTATATATTCTAGTGGATAATGACTTTTATATTTTAGTTGCATAGTAAAACACAACTTAGTTTTTTGTTACTGCAGGCTGGAATTAAATATCTTCTCTATGATAATAGCAGGAGAAGCTATACAGAACAAACTAAACATAAACATCCGTGACTTTTGAGCGAACTTCTATTTTATTAATGTATGTCAGAGAATTTGCAAGTGGTAGCTCTGATGGAGGTCGACCACTTTTTGTCTTTTCGAGACTTTGACATACGTGAAAATCTGAAAGTTCTCTCTCCGTTTCTACACCGGAGAACTAAGCGCAGGTAGAGGTAGTACCTAGGTATGGATAGTACCTAGATGGCTGAATCGCGCGTTTACTCGTGAACGGGTGCCGTTTGAGGGTATTGGTCGTTTGGATACTTTATTTGACGTAAAAAAGAACAAGCAATTGTCAAAGTTGAGAAATAAATATTTGAATTTGATTTTGAATTTAGTTTCCCTTTTCATAGGGAGCATTTTTTGTTCTGACTTTAATGTATCTTCTGAAAGTAGAGAGTTTCCATCAGGTGATATTGAAGACAAATACTCAGTAAATGTAAAAACATGATTTCTGTGTTGTTCAATACATTGTAGTTCCGTGGTGACACACTCGTGATATAATGCAAACAGACGAAGGGTGCGGCGGGTTAACCTTTTAACCTGATTATACCGAATTCACAGAAGCTCCTTATGTCTTCTTGCTATCAATTAAGTAATAGGTTGATGGGTGCTCCCAATTTGATACTGATAACCACTGCCTGAGTGTGGTATTACACCGGACAGGTACCTATCTATTTATTATTTTTTTTATTAACTAATCATTGCGTTAAGAGGCTCCTTTAATTGGTCCGATTCTTTTGTTAGTAGGACATATATACAAACTAATGTTTACTCTTATTTTAGTTACTCTTGTCGATGTTTATATATCGATCACGTGAAACTCTAACATGTTATAAGGTACCATTTAACATTATGACTATGATTCTAATTTATTGACATACTGAGTTGCAATAAAAATACGAGATTTTGTTAGATAAAATTGAACTGTTTTTGTCATGAAAAATGGCTATGTATCGCTGAATTGCTCAGTAGGTATACCTGCCTCTAGAGAGGGGGAGGTATATGTAGGAGCCTATGTAGTTTGGACAAAGCTGGGCTAGTTTCTCTTGAAAGAATCTTATCAGACCACAACGCTTCGACTCACTCATTCGCTTAGAGAACATATCTAAGCTTATAAATAAAAAAAATATGAATAAAAAGCAAAA
Source organism: Marasmarcha lunaedactyla (assembly GCA_923062675.1). Lineage (NCBI taxonomy): Eukaryota > Metazoa > Arthropoda > Insecta > Lepidoptera > Pterophoridae > Marasmarcha > Marasmarcha lunaedactyla. The sequence goes on from OV281350.1 coordinate 6,212,692, forward strand.
CAAACAAATTCCCGCCGTCTTTGGTCAACTCTTATCGGTGTGAAGTATTATTAAGAATTCCGTGCACTTAAAAAATATTAAAAAAAAATCCCGAACATCATGTTTATTGCTGAATATAGTTAGCACTTAAATTACAATAATTTTACTTGTACGGTGCCTTTTAATATCCCAAAATAATTAACGAGGAATTATACAAAGATAAGAACAGATAAGAGAATAAAATCACAGTTACATAATTATTTTAATTACAGCTTACAAAAGTTTCAATACCTCGCTGTACACCCATGTTCATTTCGAAACATAATTATGTCCCAAAGAAATTGCCACAGAAACAACAAATTGTTGAATTTGTCCACTTTCACGGTAAGAATTTTGAGGACATAAGTTCAATTCTCTGAATTTATGTCGATTGAACTAACTTTATGGCCGTCGTGTAAGGATTATGCAATCTAGGAAAGACTACAGGGCCAAAGAAACTGAAATCTAAACAGAAATAAACATATAAAGGCGTCCATTTATAATAATTTTAACAAACGTATTTGGCGATCATTGCGTTGGGTCACAGCTTTTTCTCGTTGCCAATTTTGTTTTCTATTTTATACGTCACAAACTTTTATTTGGATAACCTGAAAATAAGCATCTGATTTTAATTGGGTTTTCTCCAATAAGCCTAGCACTATTGCCGTAGTTTCGTCTATTTAAAACTTGGTACATACCTAGTTTCGAAATGTAGCGTCATAACTCATTCCCTCATTTTCGTACGTAAACTAGTTCCATGACATTTTCGATTTTGTCAATTTTCCGTTGAATAGTATTTCACAAACCGAGAAATCTATATCTTTTGTGTCTGAGGCAGTAAGTGGATAAGAAGATTGGTCTTTTTTCCAAGTTTATTGTATAAATATGTTTATGTACTTAATTTAATATCTTTAAGTACCTTTATATCTTCAGGTACCTTAAAAAAATCGGTAAATAGTTTAACCTCTGCACTACTTTCGGGATATTCTCTTTCTAATCATATAAGTATAAGTACTAAGAACGTGTAATCCATAACTCGAGCACATACAACCTATTAGGTCCCTGTAGATTTTTAGGTTATGTTAGGCGTAATGTTTGTGCCTTTTTTAAATAAATTAAATCTCAATGTATGCTCATAAATCTATAAAAAATGCTTATTTCTCTTTAAAATTCCTTCAAAACGATTTTGATATAAACATTAATCTGGGTACACAACCGTCTATCAAAAATAATGTAGACGAATCAAAATGTTACACAAGAAGGTGCACCGATAAAAAATGTTAATAACTGCCATTACTGGTTAATTGCAATTGCGCTGATGTAAATTGAACTAAAAACTGCTCCTTATATGAAATGCTTGCAAAATTGAAAATTCAGTGTGCCCTCTTATTCAGTAAGTATAAATTATAACAAATTACGCGCTGAAAGCTGCCTTCGAGATCTGGAAATGCCAGCATTATTACAACTTTCACGCATTTAATAAATGTTATCAAAATTTGACATTTACGTTTTATTGAGATGGTAATTGTTGGGTTCATACGGAATTGTGTCCTTAATGTTATTAATTTTTTTCTAGAGAGAGCTTTATTTGAACGAGTTCAGAACTTAGAAATCGGATCTTACTTTTGTTTAAACTTTAGTTTCTTGACGTTTGTAATTTTACAAGAATTATATTATAATATTTTATGAATTAGGTAGGAACTATCCACTATATTTGAGGTAAATATTTTATCTACAGATCACTGACATTTAATATTGAGTGCACCATGTATAATAGACACTTAGGTCTTAATAATTATTGTAAAATGAGACTACAATTCATATCTGTATGTAAACTTGTAATAAATAATTCAATAATAAATAAATATTATCTACAGTTGTGTAAGTATTTAAATTTGGATTTTTTTTTAGCCGGTCAATCTAGCAGAGTGTTGCATATTGTTTATTATTCCAAAAATATTAGTGTACACGTTACTAAAACCAAAATCTTACCTACTAACACAAATTCAACAAATACGTCACTGCGCTTACGCAGGCCGCTTTGGAGGGACAAAGGACCTGCGCATTACTCATGGTCTCTTGATAACTAGCTATCGACCAGCGCTGAGAATGCTTAGAATGTCACTTCCTTTTTTGTTCATACTTTTGCGTAGGCTAAGATATAATGAGTTATGTAAGCCATAGAATCATCGACAAAAATTGTCAAATAATTCTTGGTAATTTGTTAAAATATTAAACAAGTTTTTATTAGGATTCGCTACAATTTTAAGTGGAATGCTGACAAATACTCTTCGCAAAAACTTTTTTGAAAAATTTTATGAAAAGACAATTTATGTAAAAGTTTTACCGTAAAAAGTGTCTATCTAATTCTAGGTGTAGGACCATATTGTTTAGGATCGGGTTGTAGCCTAGGATAATAATGCAGTATTGTCGAGGAAAATGCAATAAGGGCTTCACATCGCTATTTGTGTTCGCGCATTCGTTTCAATCGCCTAAATAGGACGATGTTATACTCGGACCTCACATCGCTATTCGTGTTCGCCTATTCGTCTTTTTCGCCCAAATATGACGATGTGAAGTAGGTAGCTGCATTCGTCTATATTCGCCTCCTAAGCGCACTTACATTTATCACGCATTTCATTATATCTTGGCAGATTTTTAATTGAATTTTGGTACTTTGTTCCATACCTATGTAGAAATGAATGTTGCCTGTAGTAAACAACTGGTGTTTTGTAATAGTATTTTTAACTTAGTAATCTTTTTTTTACTTTAAAGATGATGATCTTAGATGTTGATGATGATGACAGAAAAATGTAACTCTTAAATCTGACAGTTTAATTTAGAATCAAGGGAACTTTACGTGTATAGATTTACATAGATGTTTAAATGTTTAAGTACTCGTACTTATTTACCAGCTAGCTATGTAGTTGTTTATAATAAACTAACATTAAGTATATTGCATTATTTTTGTCATAATATGCACTATGCTAGGTACTGCATGATCGTGCTGTATAAACATTTAAAAACATAAATAGAGACAAATACTTAGCGAAGTACCTATTCTGCAAAACATGCTTGAGGAATAAGCTTTTTTTTTAACTAGACATCGATTACCTTTTGGTTCAAATAAGATATAATTTATACAGAAATGGCAGATGACTCAAAGATTATTAGATTAAAGTATTGCAATATCTAAGATACGCTTTATAACTTATAAGTCTAAGTTAATGAATCAGGAACATCGTACCATAACAAGAAATACAGACTTTCATAAAACCTAGACATAACAAAAGCTTTTAAATAACCCTGATAACCATTTTATTAATCTTCTAAATTAGCAAGCGATAACAAAGTCATTGATATACACCAACGCATGCAGAAGGTCATTCCACCATCATACGAACGCACAAGGACTATGTTAGACGCCCCAAATTATGTATCCAGCTAGCATGACATTATCTGCGCCTACGCAACGAAACTTGTCATAATTGGCTGGTAAGATAGATGACTCATTAGATAATTAGATTAGAGTCAAGCAATTTGTTGAAGTAATAAATATTGTTTTTAGGTTATCGCTTATGAGCTGATGGGAATTTATTTTGACAGACATATAATGGGTTTATCAATAATTAGAATTGATTGACATAGGTACCCAGTACATCCTTTGAAATGTTGTGAGCAAATTTTACTTTATATTAATTATATTTTATAGTAGGTTAGGTGTTTAAATATATTTCAGATACCAAAACATAATTAAATGTGATATACCTTAATGTACCGCATAATTACTACGTAAAAAGTTCATAATTTTTATTAATATTCATTAGAAAGAGTCATATGTGGACATGTTAGAAGAGTTTTTCTCATTAACATGACTCGTGGATAAATTAGGTGTAACTTAAAAATGAATCTTCGCTCTTCCTCCGCTCTTAAAAATGGACAATAAGTTTACATGTGATCATAATTTTCTTTGAAAACCAACAGATTATTAGATAGATTATTTTGTCTGGAAATTTCTAACATGTATACAAACACTAAGTAATCCTTTGAACAAATATTTCAAAGGATTACTTAGTGTTTTACGATGTTCTACCGTTTACGATAAACTAATGTTAATTTAAATTACTCATTTAGTGTACTTACTGCCTCATCACTGTGGCACGTGGCGTGTTGAGTATTTGCTTACCTCATTTAAGTTAAGAATATGTTACTTGATACGCCGGTTTCTAAATACTTGACAGTTATACCAATTATTTATTTCAGCACATGGTTGTTTCTATTTAATTAATTAGTTTTGATTTAGAAGAGCAGTGGTAGGATAAAGTTGAAGCAAAAGCTAATGACGCTCTAGTAGTGTTGATATTAGGAGCCAATCTGTTATACCTACCGAATGGCCCAGGTTTGAGCCCAGGTAGACGAGATATTTTATATCATGTTCGTTTGCTCCAGGTATATAGTGTAGACAGCAAACGGTAACTTCAGGCGTTTTCAATTATTCAAACCATTCCACGTGTCTGAGTGCGAGCATTAGTTCTTACTATGCGTTTCAAGTAACAATAGGACCGAGTTAGCGCCATATTGTGACGTAATAACTGTCAATTCGAACCGGTTAGGTAGCGTGAGAAAAAAAAAGAATTTTTTTAAATGTTTCAAGATTTTTGACGTTTTTGTCTGCCACCCTACGATCGGATTTAAATCAGGATTTAAATCCAATTTTTGAGGTGGCAGCCTCAAAATTTCAAAACCGTGAGAGTTGAAAATGCCATTTTGGTGCCTTTTAATCAACTCATACAGATCTTTTTTGAATAGTTTTATTTTGAAAAATTTTTTTTTCGATATAATACTCTGATAAATAAAGTAAAATAAATCGTTATTTTTATTCAAAAAAGTTTTCTTTACAGACCAATATTTTCAAGTTTGACAGATAGAGGTCATTGACGTTCCTATTCTCATTTGAATCGCATAGTATGTACAATTTATCTTTCTCTAGCGAATTCGTATAAATTCAAGTTTCCATGAGTAATTTGTGTATTTGTGATAATCGTGGCTATGAACTTTAATAAACTAATTTAAAGTGATACAGTATCAAAGCTATTATATTATAACCCAGCTCCGAGGATCATCTTAAATCAAGTACCTTCTGTATATCAAGTAACAAACTGTTTCGCTATGTAAACATCATAGTGTTACTAGAAAGTAGAAGAAAATTAATTACATTATTTGAATTGCTCCAGGTGCTGACAGCCAACCTTGGCACCCTTCTGGACCTATACGGCGTGGAGAAAGGTCTGGACCACTTCAAGTCCACTCAAGAGCTGACCTTCCACGAGTATCGGTACTATCTCCATCGCGAGGTGTTCGACTCTCTTCCCAGCGCCCTAACCCTTCAGCAAGTGCGAGATTATGAGAAGAAGATCAGTGAGGTTCGTGGTGGCTTAAAAGTATTGTAGATTACCTAGCAGTCATTGCCTTGTAGCTGTAGCCTGTAGGTGATCTACAACCTATGCAAATTCAAATACAAATATTTATTGCTTATTTACAAATAACATTGACAATTACTTGTTCTTATTGACGTCAAATAAAACATGACTCTACCACCAGTTCGGAAAATCCTTCTTTTAGAAGAACCGGCAAGAAACTTCACGGGTATACAAAATTAATCTGCATATTTCTGCATCTGTCAGCTCGGCAGGTCTCCCTACCCCCAAGTATCCAAACGACGAACACCCTCAAACGTCACCCGTTTACGAGTTAACGTGAAGTGAGCGACCCGTCACCCGACGCTATCATAAGAAGACGTACTTTAGTGACAATGACGCTTTAGATATTCATTGGGTCTATTCATATCAACCTGCCCGCAATGAGACTATAAAATATATTGGGTATCAAGAGTTTCTTTTGTTAGGATTAGTAGCAGCAGTATAGTCCTTCCTATTTTGTCCACCGTAATAATCACGTGATTGTGTTCCGGCTACAGGAAGGAACAGCCAGTGAAATTACTGGAACAAAGGCCATTGCAACGGAAGCCTACCGTCGGCACCGTATCATTCAAGTTGATACAATAACCACAATCACGGAATAAAGAACTTCTCATAATGATTATATTCTTGATCGCAGTCAATATTAATAGATAAAACACCTAGTGTCCGGCCACACTGAGTGCGCGGTGACTAGGGCCTGTGACGGGCGCGGTGAGCGGGGGCGTGAGGTGGCCAAAGTGACGCGCGACCTTTCGTAGCGGCTCAACGCATTATCCGGTGTTGCAATTGGAAACTGTGGATGACGATTTTTTTTATTAAACACTTATAAACAGTTCAGTATTTACCGCAATTTTAAAACATACGCGCATACGCCGAGCGACAAGACCGAACTGGTTTGATATCCCCGCCACCTGCACATTAGCTCGCTGTTTGACTAGGCCCGTAGTGTGGCCAGAAAGCGCGGGCACGAACGTTTGAAACTACGCACGCTGTGTATTGCTCAAGTCCACCGCGCTAGATTTCCACCTAAGTCACTACTCTGTGGACGCAAAGGCGCTTTTCATATGTTCGATATTTCGCGCCCGTCGTCCTCGCAACCGCGCTAGGCTTACAGTATGGACGCACACCTACGACTAACCATGCCCTGGGGCGCAATGAAAAAAGTAAAAAAAGCATTTGTGGATCACATCGATTATTTTTTCACTTTTTTTTTATTTTAGCCAAAATAGCAATCCGTTTAAGATATTGATGAACATTTACGTGTCATTATCATGGTCGGTTGGTGATAATAGGTCTTTACCTATGAAACTGCCGTTTTGCCGTACTGGCCATTTCAAATGAAAATATTTATTTTTGGACTGACAATTCTAATTTCAAATTAATTTTATTTGACAAACATGGAATTCTTTTTCTAAAACCGTCATTTGTTTAATAGTTAGTGTTTTGTTTTTAACGCATTCGAACATTTTTCGTCATCATGGATAAGTTAAAAATTCGAGTAATTACGGAGTATGAGTACCGTCGTGGCAGCAAAGCGGCACAAGCGGCACGCAACATCAACGACGTTTACGGAGCGAACACTACAAACGAACGCACCACCGGTTATTGGTTTACCCGCTTCCGTTCTGGAAATTTTGACCTGAAAAATGAACCCCGTGGTCGTCCGAAAACTTTGGTCGACAATGACGAATTGTGGAAGCTGATGAAACTCAATCCACGGCTGAATTAGCAGCAGCTTTCGACGTTAGCATCAAAACAATATTGGTCCATTTGCGTCAAATTGGCAAGGTAAAAAAGCTTGACAAATGGGTACCCCACGAACTCAATGACCGCCAGCGCGAAGTACGCGTGGAGACGTGCCTTGCACTGCTCAGCGGGCATACAAATGAAGGAATTCTGAACCGCATTGTTACTTGTGACGAGAAATGGATCCTGTTTGACAATCGTGTTGTCAAGAAAAGTGATGGTCACTGTTTGGTGGTCTAACGCGGGTGTAATTCATCACAGCTTCTTGCCAAACGGGATAAGCATAACTGCAGATGTGTACTGTGAAGAACTGAACACAATGATGGAGAAGCTCGCACGTCTCCAACCAGCTTTGGTCAATCGTTCGGCTCCACTGCTCCTGCACGACAACGCGCGACCTCATACTGCACAGCAGACGGTCTCCAAGCTACAAGAGTTGGGGTTGGAAGTTCTCCGTCATCCGCCGTACTCACCAGATCTTGCGCCTACAGACTTTTACTTTTTCCAGAATTTGGATAACTTCTTGGCGGGAAAAAAAATCAATACCCGAGAGGCAGTACAAAATGCCTTTGAAGAATTTGTTGCCTCCCGTCCAGCTGATTTCTTCAAGAAAGGCATCAATAAGCTACCAATGCGTTGGCAAAGATGCATTGATTGCATGGGTGATTAGTTTGATTAATAGAAATAAAAAATATATAAAAAAATTACGCTTCATTTATTTCGTGAAAAACGGCAATTTCATAGGTAAAGACCTAATAGTAGTAATTACCTATGTAAATGTAGGTAATTTGAAATCATAACATCAAAATTAGTACCTAATGAAAATGCAATTATTATTCATCCTAGACATACTCCATAATATATATATATATATTTTTTAAATGGATCCGGACTTTATGTCCTATAGTTTTAGATATTTTTGACTTCTAACGCTCCACTTTAACTCCAACTAAAACCATGTATGGCGATCTGCCAATGTCCTTTAAGGCAAATAATAGCTCTTTTGTAAAGGTAAAATATTTTTAAACGCTTCATTGTTTAAAATAAACTACTTTTTAAACCGGGTATTATCGCATTAAATTATATTTGTACACCACTTCGCCGTCAACTTCACACAAGATCGGAAGATTTAAAATCATGCGGAACTTCAAGTAGTTATATAAAGAACTTTGAAATAACGTTACCTGCGTATTGTTAATTTTACTTAATGACCTATTTCATGTGTTTTTTACGAGCGCACTGACATTTTACAATCAGTGTAAGCTGTAATAAAAACTGTTTTATCAAGATTACCTGACCTCACCCGTACAGCAGTTCTTAACAGCGGTTATAAGCGGATGTGGAAGCGGAGCGGGTAAGGCTTTTTTACAAGTAGCCGCTATATTTTCCACTTCCTATACGAGAATGACACTTGATAATGTAAAGTAAAGTGCCTCAACCAACTCCAATGGTAGGTACTTACTTCAGGTGTAAAAGAAGTGGATATGGAATTAAAAAAACATAAAATACAAGTAAAACAAACTTAGTATTGATGGAAATATCAAATAGTAATCATCAAAAAACATATGACACAGTACAAGAACCGCATTGATACGCCAAACGTCAAATAGAATTTATATATTTAAATTTTAAAATTTTAAATTTAATGATTAAATCAAAGTATATAAGTAAATAAAGTAGAAAATGTTCAAACTATTTAATAACAATACTAACTAGCTAGGTAATAAAAAACCAACATAAAAAAGACACATTTTAATCAAATAACCCACTTCTGACTGTTCCCGGAGAAAAGGTCCCCATACCGCTGGCAGCATTGCCTCTTTGAACGGCAATGGCTATTCTTCGCACAAGGAACATGCCAGAACGTAGGTCACCATCATTTTCTCTAATCCGGCGAACCAATTCGTTGATAAACTCTTTGGCAGAGGCTCCCCAATAGCCTATGGTTTCAACAGCAATTGGAACCAAAAAATACTGTGGCACCATTATAGCATATTTAATACGCTTCTTAGTGGGGGTATCTTCCGCGGTAACGGTATCTTCGTGCTGAGGCAAGTAACGTCCCAAATTAGACTCTTTCCATTTTTCCATGGTACAAGAGTTAAGCCATCTGGCCGCTTGCCGTCAGCCCTGTTAAGTCCTGGTGGTTCTAGGATGCATGGCACATTAGCTGAGATAAAAGCTCTGCGGACAATATCGTTCAGGGCATGGTGTCGTGGGTACCCACCAGCGCTACGACAGCTCAGAGCGTAATGGCCATCGGCCTCCACCATAGATCCGCAGGTGCATGCCGATGAATATCTAAAGCGCCATTGTCAATAAAGTACGTCTTCTTATGGAAGCGTCGGGTGACGGGTCGCTCACTTCCCTCTAGTATGGTTGAGGAAGGCGATAGCTGGATAACGCGTTAACTCGTGAACGAGTGCCGTTTGAGGGTGTTCGTCGTTTGGATATTTGGGGGAGGGAGACTTGCCAGCTAACGGATGCAGATAAGAATATCTTTGTATGGACATAAAGAGACTCTGTAAATTTATTTTGAAAAAAATATACCCGTGAAGTTTCTTGCCAGTTCTTTTTCACGAAGGTTTTTCCGAACTGGTGGTAGAGTCATGTTTTATTTGACATCAATAAGAAAAAGTAATTGTCAATGTTGAGAAAAAATACATATTTCATTTGATCTTTTACCAAAAATACAAAATATTTTTATATTTATTTAGTGGTTACTTCAGTGTTAACATTTCATTTAAAGAACTTCAGTTTGTTTAAAAAGAGATGAAAAGCGACAATACATATTGTTTATATGTTCTTTAATGATTGAAATCTCAATGTCTTCTAACTATAGTTATAGGCCATACTTAATACTCAATGAAAATAACCTTGCAAAGCGGCATGTTATTTATAAGCAGACAATAAGTATGTTCCTTTTATATAGAATAACTGCAAACTTAACCGGAATGCTGGATATCAGAATGAAATATTAGTTAAATTCGGCCACGATTCATTTTTCTTGACGGAGGACGATTTTGATTTGGATTTCTTTGTATTTTACTTAATTTCTTATACGTATAGAGACGACGTCCCGTGTAGTTTTTGCTAAACCAGTAAGAGGCAATTGAACCAAGCTCAATTTTAGTATGTGCCACGCGCTGGCCGCAACAAGACATCAACGATTGCCTATGATTAATGAGTACTGAGGTACCGTTTTAATACTTTTAGAAGTACAAGTAAAAGCCAAGAAGTGGCTTTTCATCAGTAAGATCACTGTGTAATGATGTGTCAGCGTTTGGTAATTTTCGGTACTGTTTGCCAAAATTCATGGAGTAGGTAAAACATTTATATGCGCATCTATGACACTTTATTACTATATTATGATTATTGCATAATAGCAGAAGGCTGATAGGAATGTGATTGCGTTTTAATTATTTCTGGACTATTGATTACAATTCGACATACCTGTTTTTTTTTAATAAAACGGTTTCCTATACGGATTAAATACATTGAAATAATTCACAGCAAAGTTTTATAACTTTGTCAAAGCCGGCAAGCGAACACGCAATCCACCTTGCATCCATACCCACATCGATCATGAGTCATTTATTGATTAACTGTATTTATTGATCATCGGTAGGTATAAATTATTATAGCGGGTAAAATAGAAAGGAGTATAGTATCGCCCCAGACGAGACCTTAACTTAAAAATCACTATTACCACTAAAATTGACAATAAACCTTTCACGCATATGTTCGATGCGCATATGTCGGAACGCTACAAAGTCAGGAAGATTCTACCTACAAAAACCGCAGTACCATGCGATAATGTCAGCTTATACTAAGTTCTTCAACATGGTGCATAAGTTGCAATAGCAGAATTATAAATATTATAAATAAAATGTTTTTATAAAATTTACTAATAGTAAATTAAACTGTTCATATTTATTATTATCATTATTATTAATTGTGGAACTTAGTACTGGTTAAAATAAATGAAGCTAATGAGAAGACTGGATTTGGGAATCACAAAATACAACTTTGGACTTTATTCTTCGGAAAATGTTCTCTACATAATCAGAAAAAGGTTTGTAGTGCAAAATGTGGCTGTAAAAAGTCGGATTATATTGTTCACCGGTAAGAGTTATTGAATAAACTTCAACAGATTAATATTTTTATGATATCAATGAGGAAATAAGTAATGCATCTTTTCTAATTCTGGCATTTGAAGAAAATCAGTTAAAACGACATCTCCCCAAAACCAAGAATAGTTCGAGTAGTTTAAATAAATAATATTGAATAGAGCAATTTTTAAGCACTACATTATTAAATCTACACAAAAACAATATTTTTTTAAGTAGATTTTGGTCACTATAGTCCCACGTAGACCATGCCAAACGAAGACACCACTTTAAAAATGATAGTGGTGCGGAAATATATGTATTTCTGTATAATACGACTTTTTCAACTTTTAAAATCACAATATCTCATAAATAGCAAATGGCGATTCATGGGTAAAACAGCAAAATGACATTTTACTGTTTACAATATTATGGTCTTTAATTTATAACTCACTAAATTTATAACATAACTTTAATTTATACTATTTTCATGGTAAAACTAACAATTTACCAGAAATTTTTTAACGACGAATATTTTTGACCTTTGACCTTACATAACTTTCTTAGCACATATCATCAATGGCCACTTGAGCACGCGTCCCACCTGAGTATACATCGCAAATTCTAAATGAATTAATTTGGGTAGTCAGCGTCCGATGTAAATTTATACCTGTATTGTATTACTACTCGATAAGCTATCATACGTACTGACGCCACAAGTTGGCTCATTTGCCAACCGGGTCAGAGAACAATGCCTGGAATACCTATACGTTTGTCCTAGAACAATAATGCATTGGTGCCGAGTCTTGTTTTGTAAGCCATCAGTGCATTGGTAAGATAATATTTTTTCCTCGTATGCATGAGCGGCATAGTTTCATAGTCTAACTTAAACTGGAATTAAAAAGAATGGTTACCATGAGTAGTTAGCCGAAAACACCGGTCTGTCATATGTACATACAAACATATTGGTATGGCGCTCATACGAACCAACCACGTAGCATATCTACCGATAAACAATGTTCTATTAAAATACAAAATGAGTCAACAATAATAACACTTGATTATTTCTGATTGGCGCCAGAGCGAAATAATTCATGTAGTTTTTAGTTTATTGATGTTTATTATGAGTGAGTTGTTATGTATATTGTTATAGTTTATTATTATTATAAATAGAAAATATTTCTTTTTTGTTTATTTGCCATCAACAAACTGTTAAACCACTGAAACGCAGTTAATAATTCTTTAAATTATCAAGAAATTACTCAAGCTATATCATCGATATCTCAATGGAATCAGGAGCAGCGCGGGGAAAGTGTGCTAAATTGCATAAAATGCAATGTAGGTGTACAAAGGTATGTGCAACTTTGAAGTTCTTTTTACGGCAGGGCCATGATGCGATGCAAATTTGCACGAGATTACCAGATAGATGGTGCTTACTGAATACCAGCGTCAATCGCAGCTATAATCCTAATTTGTTCTTTAAATATTATAGAATACAATGATAACCCAATAGATCAACTGAAAATAAAGTTTTATAGTAACATTGAAAGATTGACAGAGTGCATAGTACCTACACACCGATTAAGGTATTTTGCACGCCGCGTTACGAAGATTTCGCATTATATTTATTATTTTTCTTATTCTACCAGACAACATGTGAATATGTGATTTGAAATTTAAATTTTCATCTTTGTGAATTCCTAAATAATTTATAACATGTGTGCGTGTTAAAGACTCACATGAACAGGGATTTAAAGTAACAAAACTTGGTTCATATTTCAATGTAACTGCAATATTTCATATGTACAGAATAATTGGGTCTTTATTTACTAAATGTAGTTGAAATTAGAAATTAGAGCAAGCATTAATGTAAGCTGCTCTACAGTTCAATGTGTGTTCAAATAATCAATAAATGTTGTCCCTTAATGTGACCATATTTCCAGTTATAATCTGAATTAAATTTATTTGAAACGCTTTCAACTTCTAGTTTTATTAGGCAAACCGTAAAAATTAATATTTCACATCTTCGCGAACTGTCTATTGACATCTTTAAACATTTTTGCAAGTGAGACAGGAATATTTTGAGCTACTATATAATATTCTTCGTAAGAAATAGGCAGATATAACTATCAGTGGTTAACTTTTTTTAATGAATAAACGGCGAAAATTCGCTGGTACCTGGCTATCATAAAATATTTTTAAGTAAAGACCATACCGGACATAGTACTTAGGACAATTAATCAGACTTAAAACACTTTTCTTTTCCAGGTGTGCTGGCTCCTATGTCGGAAAAGCGTCCTAAGTCGGGACAAGCCGGTGTTCTCTGACAAGTCCGTGTTTAAGCTCTTCAGGACCTTCTGTCTACTGGCCGACCTGGTAGACGACAGTGAGGACTCCTCACAATATGTTGTAAGTATGATGGAAATAAAGTTTTATCTTTAAGAAATATTCAACCTAGACGCTGTACTAGTAACGAAAACCTGGGTTTATATCTCAAGTGGTTGTCGTAACAGAATGCGTAGGTACCGCAGATTTTACTGTTAATGTAGTCGTCAAAGAAGGAAGGATAATTAATTTATCTATTAAGTGCAAAGGCAACCCTAATAATTTCGTAGAGTTACGATCGAAATGATTAGTTTTAAAGTCAGAGTCTGGTGAGCACACCGATTACAGGCTAGCACAGTTTTGTAAGCCTACACTTTGTCAAAGTGCCACAATATTTACCAAGATAATTTTAGATAATACAATGTTTATATGAAAGTAATTTATTTGCTTTTATCAAATTAACTGGTATTAAACGTTGTACGACGATTAGTAAGCGCTTAAGTGGATTATTTTATAAAATGGTAACTTATCAAGATGGCATCTAGAAATTGTATTGAACTTCGTTTGTTTTTAACCAAACAAATTGTTTTATTAGAGCTAATTTACTATTTTTTAATGAGCCATAAAATCTCAAATGATGTTGTCTGGGCCCAAAAAAATAAACAAATCCGAGGATACTTTCGACATCCTATTAATGAAACTATCATTCAAACAGGACGCGTTCAGTTTTTCTTTATAGAAAAAAATATCTTCTGTCTTGTCCAGTTCTAGTTTCTTATTCCCAGTTGTTTTAAGACATTGTACTTAGAATGTAATAAACATTGTACTATTAATTAACCCGAACTTGTTTAAAGCTGATTTTGCTATTACTTTTGTATAAAATGTATATTTATCAATTTTATTTTTCAATCCAAATGCAACTGGTTCGTACTAAGTTGTTTTTTGAAAAGGGGATGCGGGATGCGCTGAATGCTTGTTTAAAGGTTTTCGAGATTTCGTGTAATGAGAGGACTTTAAGAGACTTTTTGAGATTTCGCAAGCGCACTCAGTTGTATGAACAGGATTGACTTGTTAAGCCTGAATAGCTGCTAGATATAGGATTCAATACGTCAAAACCCCTTTACGAATTTTATTTTTTTTCTCAAGGTACTACTCCAACCCTCTGAAGCCGGTATAGTAGCTGAACAGCTGGTTAACTGCCTGGGGCTCCGCTGGGATTCCACCGAATGGGAGCTGCTGGCTTCCACCATTGGACGGTTCAAATGGGCAACCTTCTTAGCAGTGCTGGAGTCGAAGTACTGTAGTGACCCTCAGCTACATCCTGAAGCCTTGGTCGAAGCCGTCGATGAGATATATGACGTATTTATTGAAGATATTATTAAAAAGGTGAGTTGTAAGTTAATATTACATAGGTAAAATGAACATGCAGAGCCGTCCTCCTAAATCAAACAGAAGTATAATATGCTGTTATTGCTGAACTCTATGCAGATCAAAAGTGACATCCGAAACTATTTCCGGTGTAATACTTGAACGTAAACCTAACACACACACACACACAAACACACACACACACACACACATACACATATTCGCGTACTGTTATTATTATTTGTAATTCATATACATACATTTGTTTAATTTATCTCAAATTTCTTTTTTGTGTTTCTCTCTGTCATTTGTTTTTTGTTTATAGTGTTCTCAGTCCAAAAATGTAAAATAGTTCACATAGGTATTCTACTCTATAAGATCATTTTAAAAATTGTGAGCCTGTTATTGGCGGTCTGTTTAAGCAATTAAATACAAACAAGTGTAAATTAGACCTAAGTGCTGTTGGCTCTGTGAAACAATAAATAAATAAATTCTCAAAATCTAGTCTTATCAAGATCCAGATCATGAATCCAAATCTTGAATTGTAGCGTCTCTTACACCACCTTCTACATGAAATTTGTATCCCTATTTTTAAAGCTTCTTCAAGATGTTTCAAGTTGATAATTAAATAATTTTTTTTTTATATTTCTAACAATCACACTACATTATCTAGCCCAAATTAAGTGTCACTAAGAACTTGTGTTATGGATTCTAGATAACGGATAAATAAACTTAAAAAATATATAACTACACCTAGATATATTTTTTTAATATATAAATATTAGAAATAAACTTAAATACACACAATATTACAAAATATCTGCCCCTACCAGGATTCGAACCCGGGACCTCTGGCATGGAAGGCAAGGCTACTTACCTCCACACCAAACAGGCCGTCATAGGTGTAAAACGAATAGTATTTATGTACCTGCCCACCTTATTATATAAAGATCATTAAGGAAAGTCCTCTATTTTTATTTCAAGGACTAAAAAAGTCAATAGGTATGCAACTGATGTTTTTCAAATAACATCATTTTATTTTAAGTACATACTCTACATACATACATTATAGATATTGTCTAAAATATCATCCGTAACTACGGTTTGTACGGCCAGTTTTATTTGAAATGTAAATCATAATATTCAAGAATAGCTTAGTTTAAATTTTTAAACAGTTTGAGTTTAAAACATCCTAACCACTCCTACAGGGCTACCTCTTCAAACGCGGCTACCTCCTCCCGACAATGCGCGAGTACTGGTGCGTCCTGCAGCCCTGCTCCCTAACCTACTACAAGAGTTCAGCGCAGAAGGAGCAGTGCGGAAGGATCAGCATCGGAGAGTACTGCTCTGTGGAGGCTTGTAATGGAGACGGCAAGCTGCAGAGATTTCAGTTGACCACGCCTGAGAGAACATTTGAGTTTGCTACGCAGGATCATAAGTAAGTTGACTTGGGTGTTAAATTATGTTTAAAATAAAATAAAATTGTAGCCAGACAGTTATGTGCTCAAGAGACCCTTTACTCTAGTCCTATAATCCTATACTAATAGGACGATAAGAGGACTGCTAAACAAAACATAAAAGGGAGTGTACTTGGTAATAAAAAGATCAACTTTTATTACGGGGTCAATTTAGAAAGGACATTGGCAGATCGCCATACATGGTTTTAGTTGGAGTTAAAGTGGAGCGTTTAGAAGTCAAAAATATCTAAAACTATAGGACATTAAATCCGGATCCATTTAAAAAAATATATATATTTATATAATGGAGTATGTCTAGGAACAATAATAATTACATTTTCATTAAGTACTCATTTTGAGGTTATGATTTCAAATTACCTACATTTACGTAGGTAATTACTACTATCACCAACCGACCATGATAATAATGACACGTAAATGTTCATCAATATCTTTAACTTAATCAACTTAGGCACAAAGGCTTATAAAGTCACGTTATATAAAATAACGAAAAGAATCGCAAATCGTCAGAACAAAACCAAGGCACACATAAGTGACAAGTCCAAAGTAAGGAAACGGTTTCGTTTTCAAGTTATGTTTTTTATCTCAAACTCGCCGGCTAAGTAAAAGCTATACAGCCAAGGATAAGGACACCAGCGAGCAATCAATAGTTTTCACTATGAGGAATATAAAAAAAAATTTTACATAAAACTGGGTCCTTACATTCTGAAGTGACTATAATTTCCTATATTTAAAATGTATATTACAAAATCAAATACTTGTGCTTGGTCGCAATCAATCCTATGGAACGTAATAAAAAATGACAGGAGCTAAAACAAACTGATCAAGTCAAATCAAGCTTTATATATTAACAATTTTTATGGAGACTTCTACGCATGAAGCTAATATTATGGAAATTCACATAAAAAAAGAATAAACAAAAGTACTAGTTACTTTTCTAAACGCTCACTGTTTACTTAAATAAGGACTCGCCAATATTCTTTAAAATATCCTTCGTTGCATACACACATTTCAACTTGCTTAGGTAAATAAATACTTTTATGTACAGTAATAGTGAAGAGAACCTAGAACACACACGTATATCAAAAACATTTAAACATCTGCAGATTATAAACCTGGTTCTGCACTTAATATCGAAACGCGCCTACGGTCACTTAGCCAATTACTTGCTAACTCTGACACAGACTCTTTAGTTCATTAGAATCACATTAACCCCGATGAATAGACATTATGACAATAGACTGATAAACCGTCTTTATCTGTGTAATGAAAAACTTTAAAGGAAGTGGATCTTGCTGGAATCCTCTTTTCTACAAGTCAATGCTACACAACTAAGCAAGCTAATCAAAGACTCATCATAATCTGATGAGTCTTCCTCTATCCATCACTACCAATCACAACAAATTTCTATAGCCTATATGGCTACAACGAATTTCATGTATTACCTCTTCTACTCCAACAGAAGTCTTCTACAATGGGTGTCATGCTTGCGCGAGGCGGCGCTGGTGTCCCGCGGCGGGCAGACCCTGGCTCGACGTGCGCTGGCCGTTCGCCGCGAGCAAAAAGCGCGCCTACAGGCTGAAGTCAAAGCTAGGAAGGCGGCCGAGAAACAAGCGCAGGTATTTTTATGGTTATTTGTAACTACTGTAATGAATGTCAAACCCTGGCTCGGTAGGCCTGCG
The DNA here is from genome assembly GCA_923062675.1 of Marasmarcha lunaedactyla. Taxonomy (NCBI): domain Eukaryota; kingdom Metazoa; phylum Arthropoda; class Insecta; order Lepidoptera; family Pterophoridae; genus Marasmarcha; species Marasmarcha lunaedactyla. The sequence continues at coordinate 6,230,898 of OV281350.1, forward strand.
AGCCGAGGATGATCGCCGAGAAACATGTGCAGGTTTATAGATGTCTAATCTCCGACTCCTTGTTGCGTTATAATGTCAACAAAATGATATGAAAAAAAATTAAACTAAACAAAAAATGAATAATTGTAAAACATTATAAGAACTCTCAGCAATTTCAACAACCTTTTTTTTGGGAAAAGTAATATGTATAATATTTGTAGCTAACTTACATTTTGCTAACATTTTTGTTCCATTCGCAGTTAAAACGAAGGGTCCAGGGGTCCACAAACAAAAATCTTTTTAAGTACCTGTCACTAGGTCTTGCCGAGGCAACCGGTGACAGCTGGCAATTTTTTCGCTCATTGTTAGTTAACCTACACCTAAATACCTACATGACAGTAATTTATTATCAGAAGGTTAAAACGACGTTTTTACCCTCCAGGAGTTGGCTGTAGTCGTGGCTACATTAACAAACGAGGACAGCGAAAAGGTAGAAAGACTGAAAAAAACTCAAGCGGAACTGGAGAAGCTGCTGCAAGAAGAGATTCAAGCAAAGCGTGATGAAGAGATCGTTAGGGCTTTACAAGCCAGGTAATAATTGGCACCAATTTGGATGTTTATTGTGTCTGTAGTAGTTAAACACTCGGTGAAGTTTCGCAATGCAGCATGTATTTACTGTTTTATCTAACTTATAAACACTTTCATAGAAAAACACAACCGGCCACGCCATGACCAAAACGAAAGGGACAGGACAGTGTTGCACATAACAAAAATATAAATGTACCTAGGGATACCATACACTTAACATTTTCGATTATTAATTGTTTAAACGTACAAAAAAATCAATTTAAAATTACAAACTAGAGTAGATTTGCATGTAAGTGATTTGTTAGCTCAAAATAAATAAAACGCAGACTGACGGCAAAACGTACGTGCAAATTTTCAACAAACAGCTATACTAATTTTCTTCAAACATGGCAACATTCTCAAAACATTTAAGCTTTTAAACAAAAATCACATTAAAGTCCGGTAGGTATACTTTCGTGGCTAATACGATGCCACAGAGACACACATATACCGGGTGTACAATCCAAATGGGTCAGCATGGAGAAGTCAGAAACTATGAGAGAGCGAAATCTGTTCTTAGGAACCATGGCGTCGATTTTAGATTTAATAATAATCACATTCAAACTTTTTTCTTAACTCTCATACATAACCGGGAATCGAACCTGGTCAAAATCTATCTGGTAAACAATGTGGTATAAATTCTGCAAGTCGTTAGAAGCAAAAATTCAATCGAATCTGGTTCAAATAATTGAAAGAAAAACCCAACAATAACACAACTGTTTTATTTCAGTAAATGTTGGAAATGGTAGCCGTTCTGCTGAATGCAAAAATTTTTTAAATGTTTTTATTTTGGGTAACGAATGTAAAATTGCGTTTCGTATTTTCATGGGGTGCATATGTGTTAAAATGTTTTCTAAGGCTGTAGATAAATCCTCTACAGTGTCGTAATTTGATTTGTAGATATCATCTTTTACATAACCCCATATGAAAAAGTCAAGAGGCGTGATGTCAGGCGATCTTGCGGACCATTTAATGGGACCGTTTGTTCCAATCCCGTTATCTTGAAAGTGATCATTGAGAAAATCTGTGGCAATTAGACTATTATGTGCGGGGGCTCCATCTTGTTGAAAATACATATTTTCTATGAAATCCTGTGGCATTACTCGTATGATTTCAACAACGTCTTCGAAAATTTCGACCGTCATAAATTTAAAACATCAAAACTCTGTTATGTATAAGTCCAACCCAACAGTTAAATGAAAATCTTATTTCGCGTCGCCCTTCGTGGATCCGCAAGGGGTTTTGTCGTGACCAAAAATGATATTTGCGATTGTACATACTGTTGGCGCGCCTGATGAAATGAATGAAGCAATTGCGAAGATCGACAATATTGTCTAAAGTATCTTTTTTAATGGGTTTTTATTAGTGCTTTGAAGTTAGTAGGGTAGATAAAAAATAATGTAAAAAATATCATTGTAACGATAAGACGTGGCTGCTGTTCCTTTGCGAAGATTAAACGAAATTAATGTCTGAATTTTGGGTTTTACTGAAGAAACTCCATTCTTGTGCGTAAACAAGAAATTTGGCGACCGTGACAGGACGATTCGACAAAATACCGAAGCAAAATTTACTAAGTCAAGAAAATATCATTGTGTTGGAGTTCGAAGATTGTTACATAACCAAATCGCAAAGGAAATATATGGATTGGAACCAAATTACAGTAAATACTTCTGCAAAAGGATGATAAGGCATACCCGGACATCGAAATAGCTAAAGTTCGTGCCAAAAATCAGTGCAGTGTCATCATTTGTCAAGATAAGTGTCTTCCTTTGTCCCATACCTACCTAAACGCCCACGTTCTTGTCCAACAAAACCATTCAAAATCCAATACATTTCTCTAAATATACTAAATTGTTTTCTAAACTCATCTAGAACCTACTAATTTTAACTGATTACCTTCCACTTGTGCTAAATTCCATAGTTAAAACTAACCTAAATCTTTGTCAAAACGATAGTTACCTATTTCTTAGTGTTAATATTAATTTTCATGCGAAAACTAAGTACATAAGGTCCTTGCTGGTTAGTAATTCATTGTCCATGTTGTACTAGGTTTATAACCTTCTACCTATTTATAACGATTACCTATTTATTTGTCCATTTGAGTAATCAAATACTTACAGTAATAGTGTGTTGTAGTTGTTTGTATAATCGAAATAATTCAAACCTTTACATAGGTACCCTTTTACACGTACTTTCTATTTCCCATAGCGATTACTTATTTACGATTTACCTACGTACCTTTCTTATTTTAAATTTCATAAATAACTGCACATACTTGCCTATCTTCTTATCAAATTCTAATTAAACTTACCCTGTTTAATCGTTAATATCGTTTACAAAATATTGAACCGTATTGCCGAACATTCCACAGCATACCGACTGCAGTGAAGCTGTTAAAGTCGCTTGAGGGCGCCCACAACTGCTAAAGTGATCAACGGCGGCGACCGCGGGCACTGACCGGCTTCCCATTGCACATCTTATCAAGGCCAAGGGACGTGAGAATTTTTTTTTATTCCCAATTTTGTTTATCACCGAACATTGCTGACAAGTACTAAACTAATTACTTATCATTTACTTACATTATAAAGTGCACCTAAATATATATATTTTTTTTTTATTTGGTTAAAAATGACCGGTAGCGAAGGTGAAAGGTCTACTTCTTCATTAAAGTGTTTAAAGGAGCTACTACTAAGACGTAGTTCTATCAAGGGCCAAATCACCCGGTTTAAAAACTATTTAGATAAAATAGCTAAAGATGCTCAAGCAAGTAACTTAGAAATTGCCGAATTAACTTTGAAACTTGGGAAGTTTGAGAGTTTGTCAGCAAAGTTCGATGAAGTGCAGACTGAGATTGAGTTATTGAATGCACAAGGCATACAGACTGAACTCGATGAACGCGAACGTATAGAAAACGAAATAATCCAAAGTATTGCTTTAGCTAAGACTGTGATTCAAGAATACAATATTCAGTTCGATAGTGCTGATGAAAAACGACGACAGTCTGTTTGCAATGTGACTTCTGATCACCAAGATGTAAGCTTCAAACTGCCCCAAATCCAAATTTCAAAGTTCAACGGTTCACATTTCCGCTGGCTGGAGTTTCGCGATACGTTTCTTAGCTTAGTTCACAAAAATGAACGCATTGCGGACATTCATAAGTTTCACTATTTGATTTCGTACCTCGAAGGTGACGCGGCGCGTATCATATCCAATCTTGAGGTATCATCTGCCAATTATAAGGAAGCTTGGAAACTACTTTGCGCAAGATTTGACAATAAGAGAATTCTTATTAACCACCACCTAGACTCACTTTTTAATATCCAATCTCTTACACGTGAGTCAGACAGATCTCTGCGTTTCTTAGTAGATCACGTTACTAAAAATTTACGTGCGCTTAATAGTTTGGGTCAGCCAACAGCCCAATGGGACTTGTTAGTAATTTACATGTTATCCTCCAAATTAGATAATCGTACTATCGTAAAGTGGGAGGAGTACCGCAACACACTAGAGGACGTTCCGAACCTAGAACAGTTTAATAAATTTTTAATTGATCGCGCCGATATCTTAGAATCATTAAATCGCAACAAGGTCGGTAACGATAATGTCACGACCCCACAAAGGCTTAATTTTGCTCCACGACCCTTTCAGAACCCTTTTATTTGAAAACTGAGTTTTGTCCGAAAAAATTATAAACTATAAAAAGTGTCGATCCGAATTTAGTTTCTCCTTTAACCAGTTACAAAATTTGAGCCGTCTGATGTTATCACCTTGATGCAAGGCTTGAGCCAAATGTGCATTACGGTAACACTTGTACTTGTATTTTTTCAAAACATTTTGGATCGTACCGTGAGAAACGTCTGGGATATCGCGTACAGCGTCACGAATTGAAGCATCAGGAGTTCCCTCGGAGTAAGTCAAAATAGAGATCTCAACATCAATGTCACATGTTCGTGGTTTCTTCTGCTTTTTCCTTCTGAAACTATGTAAATATTTTTCGTGTGGGTACATTACGTAACGGATGCCTATTTCGGTACCAATCTAAAGCTCGTGTGCAATTTTTATCACTTTTAAAATAGGCTTCCAATAGATCTAACTGTTCTTCATTTGTTAAACGCATTATACAAACAGTACACAACACATTACACATTACACGGCACCCCGCTGAACAAATGCGTTCTAATTTTAAATAAATGCTATTTGTAATGTTGCATAATATCGATATAGATAAGATATGCAAAAGTGGTAATTGATGGTAAAGGTAATTGATGATCGATTCATATTACTCACGACATTTTGCAAATTAATTAAATTGTGGCCATTTCAGTCTAATTTGCTGTCAGTCTTGTTTACACAAGATTTCATAGCCTTTGGTCCTAATACTTACGGACGCGATTACAAGAGTATTGACCAGGTTCGATTCCCGGTTATGTCTGAGAGTTAAGAAAAAAGTTTGAATGTGATTATTATTAAATCTAAAATCGACGCCATGGTTCCTAAGAACAGATTTCGCTATCTCTCATAGTTTCTAACTTCTCCATACTGACCCATTTGGATTGTACACCCGGTATACATAACGATACAAGTCGCATACTGCGAAGTATTCGGTCGATTATAAATTAAATTAAGTATTGGAAAACTATTGAATAATTTATTTGGACAAGGGGATTGGATGTCGACGGTACCAATCAACTTAGGATAATACTAATTAGCGTGCCTACAAAAGGCATGACAAGCGTTATTTTGAAAATTATGATAATAAAACCTCATATAAAATCATTACGTAATAATTGTAGCTATGTATTTTTAGAGTCCTAGCTGAAGAATGGGAGAAACGAGAAGAATTAGAAAGACTGCAACTAGAACAAAGCAAGTTGTTGGAAGAGGAGAGACTAAAGCGGAAGCAATTTGAGAAACTACAAGCAGACAAAGAGGCACAATTTAGAGGTATGACTTAATTATGATGAATTTAAAAAAATGTACCACTTTCCATAGTTAAATAAGTAAATTATATTGTGATCGATTCATCGTATATGTAAACGTAAACTACCTATGCTCTCCACGCGTTTACAAAAAATAACCATGTCACATTTAAAATACGTTTGCGCTTTATGGTTTTTAATAGCATTTTATTATGGGAATATATTATAAAAGGATAATGACACTCCGTAATAATTATTGAATGAGATGAGATTTGACTGTGCATTCAGATTAAAATAAATAAAACTGAAATTAAAAAATTGTCTTATAAGTAACTCAAAAACTTTTAAATTATTTAACAGAAGCCGAGAAACGTCTCAAAGAATTAGAAGCAGAAAAAAACAAACTGGACGCTGAGTTGAAAGCCGCCCAGCAGAAGATATCAAAGACTGAATACAACGCTCAAGCCTTACATGTGCACTTGCGAGTAAGTTAAACAAAACCACCCATCATCTTACTTAGTATTGAAAGCGATCTACTCCGCGAGCTGGATTTCAGCGCAATCATTCATGAATTTTCCTCAAAAAATACTCAAAATATAACACTTACATCGGTTTAAATTTAATATCATCTAATCATTTTCGTACTTTAATTAATAACAAAAAGAAAACATATCGATTTGTTTCGCAATAAACGTGAAAAAAAATACTTCGTTTATTTTTCTTTTTGCGCTGCATGTAGCTCTAAAACAAAACTATGAATTTTCATTAGTTAGGTAGTGTATAAAGTTTACAACATGTAAACTTGTCTACCTTAGCCTCACGCATAGATATGAAGTGACACTTCTAATATTCACTGATCTAAACACGCGGTGATCCAGGTTCTGGCTTAAAAATTTACTTCTTATTTAATTTATAACTTACTTCTTACTGTTCTTACTGCCTGTCTGCTTTAATCTAACTTTCATCTCAATATTTTATCATTTAAATAGACTCTCAATCTATTTCAAAAACTTAGTAGAATTTCGTTTTCTTTTGCAGGATCTACATCCAGCTCTCACAGACAGAGCTCGACGTGCCCTCTCTTTCACTCCTACAACGAAAAGTTCCTCGGATACTCTAATTAATATCAAAGCGTCATTGCATTTAAAACTTCTTGAAGATAAAAACTAAACTAAATGATCTAAAATTGTTTAAAATTATAAGTGCAATAGAAATGTATTCTATTTGAATTTCAAAATGCGCGTTGACCTTTGCAGATGAATTAAGGTCGAAACTTGACAATTACGTTTTCGTTTTATTTTCTTTGCTGTTTACAAATTTATAGAAACGTTCATAAAAGCTTATTTTTGCAACTGTGTTTTTAATTTCTTGACATGCTAGCTATTTTATTTCTTTACAGGTATCAACAAAATTTTAACGAAAACCGTTCAATCTCCAAACTAGCAAACTTCAATTCTTAGGTATCTCTAATACAAATACGATTTCGTATGTTTACAAATAAAACTAGTTCTTTACAAAAATCAATATACTTTTAACAAATAAATATAAAAAAAGGGAAACATGATTGACATTAGATTTAAAAATTAACAACCATCCAATAAAGATATCAATAAAATTACACACCTCAACTAGTGTATTGTAGAAATAATGACGGCCTTTTCTTACCATTCTCACTCCCAAAAACCCATGACGAAAGAAATAACATAGAAATGAGAAAATAAGCTACTTAGCGGCTCTCCTAGCGGCTTTCTTAACGGCTTTAGCTGCTGCTTTTTCCTTCTTCTTTTCTAATTTAGCGGCCTTGGCGGCGGCGGCGGCTGCCTTGATCGCGGCCCGCTCCGCCGCTGCAGCGGCCATCTGCATCTTCTTCTGTACCTTCCTTAACTGCAAACGTATGTCATTTGTGTCGGAGAGGGAAAATGGGTTACGGAATTCAAACTGTAAATTAAAGGTTGGGAAAAATGGATTATAGTTTCGGGAAATCAACTGCTTAAGCCTTCCTTTTTCCCTTTTTACCTTTGCCTTTGTGCTGCGTGTAACAAATGAAATATGTGTAAATTGAGAGCTCTATTAAAAATAGTTATAATTTTGATAAAATTGGAGAATAACGGTTATTTATGTTTTATATATAACTGTTTTAGGAAGGGAGAACCAAGTCCTCAATAGCATTTATTGTTCATACCAATAGCATTTATTTCCCCTTTTAAGTACCTTCTCAAAGTATGATAGTCCAACTGCTGCTTATAATTAATAACACCCTAATCACCGTCTTATACCATTCAAGTCTATTTATACTCGTAAAAATATAATAGTAATAGTAAAAAGATAAAGATCTAAAACGAAATCACATGTTAACTCATACCTTTTTCTTCTCCGCTCTGTTCGCCAGCACAGTTCTCCAGGCATTCTGGATGACCCTGGCGGCATGGTCCATGAGGAACTTAGTCATCTTCTCCTCCATCTCTTGGTGATATTCTTTTTCTCGCTCTTCCATTAGAGGAATGAATTCTTTATCTTGTTCAGCTAGTTTTTCCTGTAAACAGAAATGGCATTACATTATAGGAAATGAATTGCTCAGCGTCGTGCTCAACCTATGTATCTGTCGTTGTGACCTTGACTTGATTCAGTCTATCTTTAATATATATTTCATCGTGGGGCACGAAAATTAAGAAGTTTTATCTATATATGTCTACACTGACAAAAGGCCTGTTTGGTGATGTGTAATATTCTGGAATGGATCATTCATAAACCACTCCCATATAGTTTATTATCGTTTATTTTCATCCATATCACTAGGTTATTGACAATACGAACTGTTTAAATACTAACCTCTAACTCTTTGCAAAGCTTGTCTTCCTCATCGTAGAGATCGTTGAACTCGTCCAATTCCTTCTGTTTATCTGTCATCTCCATGTCGTATTTAGACAGCCATGACATCAGCTGGGTCTCCACTTTAAATCTACGGAACAGGATAAATTTCCCACAAAGGGTAAATTCATTGGGTAAATTTCAGAGCCGATGAAAAAATAAATTTCTCTAACTCCTTGTGAAAGGTGAGTTGAGTATGTAAATCATATTTAGTTTTTTTAATTATTTTTATTATTATTTTATTGTTATTATTTTTATATTATTATATATAGGTATATATTAGGTATATTAGGTAACATATTTATTTTAATTTATTTATTTTAATCTTAGCTTTTATTGTCTCATATCATTATTTTATATGAACTATTTAACCGATGATGTAGATGAGAGCTTTTTATCTTGCTCCTCATCTTCTTGCAGTTTTGAGAGCTTCTCCACAGTTAAGCTTACATGATCAACTTGCTACCACATAGAATTCCTCATTACTAAATATTGCCCATTATAACTCACAGAGTGTCCCGAGCCACCATTCTGACCTCTTGGCCTCCTTTAGTAATAGCAATATAGATGCATTACTGATATCGGAGTCCTTTCTCAAACCCTCTTTACCTTCTTCTCGAGTTGTTTTACCTGGATTCATATTAATACGCAACGACAGAACAGGGAAAGGTGGGGGCGGAGTAGCAATATATTTACGTGATGATTTACCTTATAAAGTTATAGAAGCTTCTCCGCCTCAATATTCTGAATCAGCAGAGTACTTAGCTGTGGAAGTAACTGTACATTATGTTAAAATACTACTTTTGGTTTTCTATTGCCCAAATCTAACAATCGATTATTTCAATTCTTTAGATTCTCTGCTTCAAAACGTCTGCCCCTGCTATGGCCATATGATATTGATGGGAGATTTTAATACATGTCTCATTAAAAATAATGCACACTTAAGCAGACTGGGATCCTTACTGACCTCTTTTATTCTTCATTGTTTACCTTTATCTCCTACTCATCATTTCCCCAATTGTGTCCCGTCCCTTCTAGATCTTATTATTGTCTCATCTCCTAACAATGTTGGAACTCATGGACAACTCACAGGGACTTTTTCTTACCATGATTTGATATTTTTATCATATCGTATTCGCCCTCCTAAATGTAAGCCCCGCACTGTCCTCCTTCGTAATTATAAGGACATAGATATGGAGGCCTTACAAAAAAATACTAAGAATATTGATTGGTCGACAGTTATTAAAAGCACTCATGTTGAAACTAAAGTCAATCACTAATTCGATCATATTAAATCTGTATAACCGCCATGCCCCCATGCCATTAGAAATGTCAAACTTAAATACAATCCTGCACCTTGGCTTTCAGATTCCATAAAAGAAGCCATGGCTGAAAGAGATAAAGCCAAAAGACGTCATAAACGTTTTCCATCAGATTTAAATCGCAACGACCAAAAATATTTCGGATTGCTTTTAATGCTATTTTCGATATTTGAAATATACTTTTTATAGCACTGACTCGCAAGAATAGTACAACGTTTACTAAGTATAAGTAAAGATATATGATCTAGAGGATTTTTGTGTATGCGGTATTTTAAGAGTAATTTATGCTTGTGTTTTAGTAGTTTGACTAATATTTTAGAATACCAGTGTGGATATTTATAGCTTCTTTTTTTTGTCCTAAAAATATTTTTATGAATAATAGTGTATAAACGGGTATAGAAAATGTTAGTCATAGCGTCAACGTTGTCACATTTACCGAGCTCTGTCAAGCAATCGATTTCGTTCAAGTCATTTATATTTAAGTCATAGTCAGCTTTAAAAAAATTATATTTAATTGCATTATCATTGGCTTGTAAAAAAGAAATGCGAGATGTCGATATATTTAAATTAATCGGGGGATGGTACTGGTCAATCTTAGATAATACATCTATCGTTTTGTTAACTGTAACATCGTTGAAATTAGAAAATACTAAGTCCAGAGTTTTGCCACCAGAATTTACTGTGTTATTTAATTGAGTCAGGTTGTTCAGCGATGCAAAATCAATCAATATTTTGGCAAGACTAGAACCGTTATGCTTGGGAGGTTTGTCAATGCACAGGGCCAAGTTATAAGTTGAAATCGCCAATTAAAAGGATGTGTCCCAAACATTCGACAACGCGATTAAAATTATTTACAAAAGATGTAAGAGTTTCCTTATTTACTGGTGGGGGTAAATATAATGCACAAATGGTATAGCATTTACTGTTTAGTTCAACATTAACCCAGAGATCTTCGGCACTACATTCATAACAGTTCACTCGATTACTAATATATTTTTTATTTTATTTTATTTTCATTGGATAGCAAACAGTGTACATAATTATACAGTTTTACTACAGAAGACATAGTTAACTTAACACCATTTACATGCTATCACATATAAGTAATAAAGCGCTTGTTTTTATGTCACAAACAATAGAGGAGAATCCCAAATCCCAAAAAAAAAAAGAAAACATACATTTATAAATATACAAGAAAAAAGCAAGAACATTGAATATGACAATGCACAAATCCACATTATAACTAGCCGGGTGTATGCATCACTTTCGTGGTCAGTTCTGTACAGCAATAAGAACCCCACCACTAGTTTTTATCTTGCCGTTCTTATTTAAGGCGTCTCTGTACATACAATAAAATTCATGAGTTTTCATACGCAAACTTCTAACATTTTGGTAGTATATATTTAAGTGGGTGAATTTTTTGCCTATTACACCAATACATACATTTATTTAATTTAAAAATTACAAATATCTGACTTACCAATATAGTTTATACAAGTTTATCTAGAATGTCTTTACTCTTTATGAAAATGTATTCTGAGTTTTCAGTTTTGCGCATGAAGATTTTACCTTGTTTTACCCAAACAAACTTGTATCCTTTTTCTTTAGCCTTTTGCCGAGCTGCGGCATGTAAAGATCAGTTTGTAGGTGACAGGTGCTCCGCAATAAAAATCGGCTTCTGTTCTCCTCCTATACCTAAGTGGCTGGTATTCTATTTGTCATTCGCATAAGTTCTGTTGAATTTCATAAGGGCAGCTAAAACATTATCCCGAATTCGGGGAGTGGCCAACTTAACTATTATAGATCTTGGCCTAGAATCACTTTTGTTACCTTTGGCGATACGAGTATAGATATAAATAATTTTGGAAAGTTGTTTAATGACCGACGGTAAGTTTTCATTTTTGTATTCGGGAACACATTGTATCTGTAGGTTACACGATCTGTTATGCTGCTCTATGCTCTCCAGTCTAGAATTTAAACTTGTAACGATTTCAGTAAGCGCAACGTTTTCACTTTTTAGGTGCTGTATAGGAACAAATTTTGAAGTAAGCTCTTTTTTAATGGAGTCATATTCTTCAGTCATGAACGATACTGATTTTTCCAGGCAAGTAACATTTTCAGTCAAGACCTTCAATTTCGAAATGACCAGAAGCCGTAATCTTTCTTCTAACTCCGATATAATATCATTTTTAGGTGGTGCATTTCCTCTCGAATAACTGCTCTCATATCTTCTTTTGTGATGGCTGTATAAGACTTTTGCGAGTTTTTATTTCGCAATGTTACGTTATCAGATGTTCTTATAGGAGTGTGGGAATTATCGCCCCCTTTTTTAGTGGATGATTGGCAGTCTGGGCACGGCCACTTTTTAAATTCTGTGGGAGTGAGATGTACAGAGTTGGTACACAAAAGATGGATAATTTTTTTGCAAGACTTCGTTGTGCATTCTATTGAATTAGTTTTCGACAGTGTGTTGAGACAAACAGCGCACGACATTTTTTACAGACCAATAAAAATCTTACCGAATAATAGTAATAATAATAACAATTAAATATAAGTCAAATTAAAATAATAAGACGAATTCGAATGTAAGAGCAATTCAAAATGTAGCAAATTATAATCCCAATTCAAATAATTAATAAGTATTTTGATACAATGTAATAAAAATAAATTAAGATAACAATGAGACTACAAACAAAAACGCTAAAACAGTTAAAAGATAACAACATGCAATTAGTTTAATCGTACAATTATATACAAAATTTATAATAGGTAGGTAATACTAAAACTTAAAAAAATTTTAATTATGTAATTCTCATCAATATCAGAACTAAATAACAATTATGTCGTACAAAAATAATAAACGGTATGTCAAAGCAAAACAGGATATAAAAACCAAAAAACAAATAAAAAGTAAGAAATTCAGAGTCGTCAATAAATATCTCCTATGGCCGGATTCGAACCCAGGTCTTACTGTTCTTGCATACAATTAAATCGTACGTTAGTTTCACTAGACCACGAAGACGATGCTTTGGACGGCGAAATAGTAGATGTCTTGTTTGTAAATTTCGAAGTTGGCTAGTTCACGTCTCTGCTGTTGTTTTCTTCAATTACGGTTAAGGTTCAAAGTCCAATCCTTTGTTCACTTCGCGATTTGATTTCTACGAGCTTTACTATTTTCGTATGATTACACACTTATTTATGATGAATCGTTCAAATATTTTCACTTATTATGGTAAATCACTTCACTGTGTTATTATTGTTGTTGTTTTCTATGTAATTTTAAACACCTTTTCTTGCGTATTGATAAATAACTTTTGATTATTACACAGACTTCTTTGGGATAGAATGATTATATTTCACTGCTTACGATTAATAACTGTAATATGTTACCTACGCGGCAGTTTTTTTGGTGATTTAGACAATTTTTCCTTAGCTTTTTGATTAAATAAAAGGAATAATGACATTAACACGTCTGCTTTAAGTAAGCGCCGGTAGAAAAAAAATTTGCTCAATGCTACAGACGATATTCGCTGGGCCATGGAGAATGGGAAGCTTACTGTGATGATCCTGCTTGACTTCAGCAATGCTTTTAATTCTGTTGATTTCGACGTACTACTCGTAGTTCTGAAGTCAATAAACGTGTCTCCTTCTGCACTAGGCTGGTTTGACTCTTACCTCCGTGGCCGCTCTTATTCGGAATGGTGTAATCTAACTGCAGGTGTTCCTAAAGGTGGTGTATTGTCACCTTTGCTATTTTCGATTTTTATTAACTGTGTAACAAAAGTAATTTCATCTAATAATCACTTATACGCAGATGATCTGCAAATATACCAACATTTTTCAGTTCAAGATGCTAATTCTGCTGTAATTTCTATTAATGAAGATCTCTCACGTATCAGTGACTAGGCCAAATCTTTCTGTTTGCTTATCAATCCCAATGAATCACAGGCTATGATAATTGGAAGTCGCCATATTCGAAGTTGCCTTGATTTCTCGCGTTGCCGTTGGTTTGCCTTGATGGAATACTAGTTGATTGGTCCGACAAAGTAAAGAATTTGGGAGTGATCATTGATTGTAACCTATAACCTGCAACTGGAATGACTATGTAAATGAAATTAGCCGCAAAGTAAATTTCACTTTTCACTCCATTAAAACCCTTAAAATTTTTTTGCCACTATCTACAAAAATATCTCTCGCTCAAACATTAATTCAACCTATAATTGATTATGCTGATTCCTGCTGTTTGGATGCCACCGAGGAACTTTTGAACAAACTAGAGCGCCTACAAAAATAACCATTCGCTTCATTTTCGGACTGAGAAAGTATGATCATGTTTCCCACTTCCGCAAGAAACTCATGTGGCTGCCTATACGTTTCCGTAGGAATACTCGTATCTTGTATCTTTTGTTTAATGTGCTTAGCAACCCTCACTCTCCACCATATTTACGTAACCGTTTTACCTACACGCAGGTAATGAGATCTGCAGACCACTTAAAAGAAACTTACTAGTGACTCCTCGCCACAAAACTGACTTCTTTTCTTTTTCGTTCACCGACCATGCAGCCAGGCCGTGGCTCCAAGCTGCCTCACCAGATACGCGACTCTAAAACACTGTCTATTTTTAAGAGTAGAGTAAGAGAGCAATATTTATCACTTTGCTAAAGAGTTCATCGTTGTAATCTACACAATACGTATGTACTGTTTTATGTATATGTATGTATATATGTATAAGTAAATATGTTTAAATTGTACTTTTGTAATGTTTTGTATTTATAATACATGATGGCACACTTATTTGCTTTATACGAAACTCTCCGCAGCCACAGTCTGCTGGAAGAAATTCCTAGGAAATAAGAGGTACCTTTGTACATATAATTCTGCTTTTTTCTTCTTTCTTTTATTGTTACTTATGTGTGTGCATAAATTGTAAAATAAAAATTAATTAATTAATAAAAATAAATATCAAAAGTAGCCGTCGCGTACAGTCTCCATTAATTAGCAATCTTATAACTTGTTGTTTTAATTGTACTTAATCAAAATTTGTTTTACTTAATAACATTATTGTTAATTCATAAGCAATTCGTTTCGATACCACCAAAGCACATAAATATTTAGCCTGTAGGTACAAGAAGTAGGTACCATCGGTCCTTCGTTATTATAATCATCAATTAAATGAAATTCAACTACATACCACAGAAGAAATTCGTCATGGACTTTCGAAAACGTGTGCCAGTTAGTTTTCGTAAGTTTTAATTACAAATAATACAATCACAATCGAAATTCTTTTAACCGGACTATAACTGTTGTCGTTAGGCATTCGGATAATCGAATAATCGAATGTATGAAAAAAAGCGGTTTTATACACATTTAGGTAAATAATGCAATGTATTTATTAAAAACAACAAAAACAAATTAAAATTATTTAAAAAAATCTATGCATTTTTAAGAAATGAGTCAGAGAAACATTCGAACATACTACGTATGCACCTATGTGCTTATAGACATACATATTTTCTTAAATTATACACTAAAATACAGCATCCTCACTTATGAAATAAAATATGTACATATGAACGTTCATAAGTTTAATTTGTTTACAATATCTGGTAATCACTAGGTATAATATTTAGTACATAATTATAATTTGACGTAAGCCTTTTTTTCTCGTCATTCTCTTCATACATCACGAATTTGTTTTAGCTGTACTAAACTCACAAGTATCACACTCTGTATATTTTTCGAACTATTTCAGAACTGTTTCAAGGACCTGAAGTGCTTCATCATGAGCAACGAAGTAACAATTGGTAACTAGCTAAACCATTAAGAGAACGCGTGGTGCAGACAGAGCGGGGGGCGCTTGCGGTTAATGCCAGATTTGACACGTCCGTGCTTCGCAAATCCGTTTAACTGAGAGCCGGATAATCGAGTCTCCACTATAAACCAATAACTCAGTAGGAAAATAATGCACTGTTTGTCCCTAATAGCCTATCAATACGCTATCAAACCTAATATTAACGTACACTAACTCGTTGGTTTTTTTTTTGGACTTCATTATTCTGGCTATCACAAACAGTACTTTCCACACCTTAGAAACCAGAATCAAAATATCGTGCCATCGCAATGTTGCTAGGAAATAGACACTACACACGCGTATAAAAACAACTTTTTCCCAACAAACCTCCTCGCTCTCAAGTTCTTCTCCTCCAGCAGATGCTGTCGCAGCTGATTGTTGTAGGAGTCTGTCATCTCCACTTCTTCTTCCTTTAGCACTTCATTCCTGACCACGTGAGATCGAGTTGCCAGCACCATCTGCCGCTCTGAGTCCAAGCTGCGATTTGGAGCATGATAAATCAATCTCGGTTGCAGTCCCCATAACACAATTCTTTGAATGATATCATTATTCAGAATCGCATTCAAACTGGTAGGTGTTTTGTTGTCTATAGTAGTTTCTGATAGTCCAGAAGTACTAGGATAAGTAGGGTACTAACTACAGTCTTACATATTTTAACCGCCACGAAAAGTTTGGATAGAGGGACAGATGAGTCAGAATTAGTAAACTATTCTAACTTAAGCCTGGGATTTTAAGAACTTAACTCTGGTTATTACTTCAGGACAATCAGATTCTCTAGATAAGATACTAGTAAATATTATCTACATTATCGCCTCTACGCAACTATAATCAGGCTGAACCTGGGCTCAATATGTTGCAATACCTTAATATCCAATATTTAATATTATAATATTTGGCCAGCAACTTAACTATAATCATAACAACTAGCTTAACAACTTCGACATACGTACATTTTTTTCTTCAACTTGATGGTGGCGTCATGGTTGAGGAAGGCCAATTCCTGCTCAAGCTTGCTGATTATTTCAGTTTTCGCAGCCATGGTCTCTTGGAATGCTTGGGTTTCTCTCTCGAGCGAATCATTAAGGGCTGAAAGTTTGTTATCACCATTATTACATTAATAAAATATTTTAATATTATAATTAGTGATTTCAATTCGATATTGCCTTGTATTGAATACTTTTAAATTAATTATATTAAAATCGAACACTGACAATATAACTATAAATTTATTTATTATGGCATCAAGCGCTCATATAATAAAAAAATTTACAAATAGTATTACATAATATAAAGATAACGAGTGCCTAAAAGTACTATCCATAAAGTTATGTCGTTTGTTACACTTATTACACATAATATTTTGACTTTACTTATTTTACGTTATGTTAACCTACTAATTACAAATCATGTCTTTCTTCCAGCTCTTGTTGTAATTTAATACAGTCGGCCGTACCAGTAACCACCCTGAATATCTTGGTATCATCAGCGTATAATAGGTAAGTTAAATTGCTAAGAAAATCACCTATATCGTTAATGTACAGTGTAAATAGTACGGGGCCCAAATGAGACCCCTGCGGGACTCCGGACGGTACAGGGAGTAATGAAGAACAGTAACGCTTGACACAGACATCCTGAGAGCAATTCCACATATATGATTCAATTCACTGCAGGAAGCTGCCACGGTTTGCACCGATTCTCCGAAGCATAATCAGAAGCGAGTCGTGGGTAATCTTATAGAAAACTTTGGAAAAATCAGTGTACACGACATCCATCTGAGTGTTTATATCCATAGCGTTAAAAAGGTAATCAACAAATGTCACCAAATTTGTTTCCACACTTCATAATTTGACAAACCCATATTGATTTATATATTATTTGATTTTTTATAGCAAAATCAAATAACTGAGATGAGAAAACTGAGATATTGTACTAAATGTATATAATTTAGAAATGGGTCACGTTTATTGTTTTTATTTAATGGGGCTAAAAGTGCTCTTTTCCAAATACTATGGAAAATATATTTTTCATAGTAAGTGATTGCTTCAAAATAAAGAACATCGGTTTAACTAATTCTTTAGCACATTGCAATATAAAAATAGGAGTATTGTCCCATCCTGCTCCTTTATTTAAATTGACCTTATCAAGCTTAATATAAACTAAAACAAAGCTTTTGTCGAGTTTATCTATTATTCAGAAGTACGAAAACCGTAACCAATAAAAACCATGAATGGTACTAATGACTTCTAAACTTTTTTAAAGGTACTTATATAAACCAATTTATTTTTTAACCATATAAAATAATAAACATATTTATTTAATTTTTAATTGCAATAAGCCTACTGTCAATAGCCTCCAGCAGCAACTTGTTGGAATTCTCCAGTTTCCTGGTGAGGATCTTGCCGGAGAGTTCCTCGGCCGCCGTGGTCTGCATCTGGCTAATCATCAGGTTGCGGAGCTCCTCTATGAGGAACAGGAACTCCATCACGTCGGAGAACGAACCCTAGGAGTTAGAGATTCTATGTTGTTTTAAGTGTAATTGGTGTCCGGTTATTTTATTTAACAGTGCACAGAAGCCTGTTTTAATCGCCTCAATTCGACAATTCCCCGGAATCACTACATTTTTCTGTATTAAATGTTACGTACACGTGTAGCTTTCGACGGAATAGAAAAGATAATAAAATGCAAAATGTATAAAATGAAGGGTATTCGGACAGCTCGGCAAAATAGTAAATAAATTATACGATAGGTTGCGCTGTTAAAAGTCATCCTATTTTTTTAGCCTTATAGCCTGGTTTGTCGTAAATATTTATTCAGAATTATTTTTACATTGATTTTATTGTTTGAGCACTGAAAAAGGTATGCCTTTTCAGGGTTGTGGCATTGTAAAACTTATCCATGTCCGCATTCAAATGTTTGGATCTATATATATTAAAATCTATTAATTTGCAGTAAAAGTAAAACATAACATAGTCCTAAAATGTATGCATACCTATGCATCTTTCGATATTATCAAATACTTTTCAACGGCACGGTTAAATAGGTACATGATAATCAACAAATGAAAAGTTGGTTTGAATTACCTCGACAGATAGCGCTCCGATAGATGATCCGAATATAAGTTGACACGAGAGTTAGTAAGAATATGTTTGGTAAGTTAAGAGTGGGTTCGATTGGTAGGTAAATAAAAGTCCGGTCAAATTAGACCAGACCAAATTGGGGAACGATTTTACCGATTTTCAGCTTGTTGTAAATTTATATACCTTCGAATGTCTAGATTGACCGGACTATAACTTGTTAATAAAAAATATAAAAATAATTGAATTCAAACTATAAAATGTAAATTAATTTTTATTGAAGACGAACTTTTACTAATGCCACCTATCGTATTTTTTTTATATTATTATATCCGTCATTTTAACATAACTTAAAAGAAAGTTAAAGCGTATGATAGTTATAAATTACTTACATCCTTTTTGTACGCAGCTCGATACTGTAAAAAGGTAAACGTGCAATTATATTTTTGCGATAGAGAATAACTTATTTTTGTTACAATCCGAAGCTTAAAAGAAGTGCTTCATTCATACTTAATGTAAACGGCATCAGAACTCGTGAATGATATGTCTAAAAATACATCTTAGAATACCTCACCTAAAACCATTGACTTATAATAAAAACAACTTATTTTATTGTACGTCAATGCCTAAAACCAACTTTATATAAAAAGAAAACGAGATTGAATCGCGTCTCTGGCACTACCAAAACCTACAATTACGTAATACGAATACGAGGACAATAATATAAATAGTAAATAATTGTATTGTTTACCGCGTCTCAGGAACTGGAGTTGCAACTGACACACAGGAAATCATACGAGTCATTATATTATGTACTTATAAATGACTTGCCTGCTCAATTAGATTTTCAACTCGTGGCATAATATTTGGATAGCTGTACAGTATGTAGAGCATATGCGCCAGTTCAGGATTCAAGCGGTTTTTCAATGACATGTCTCCCTGCAAGATATAAACGGTAAAAAAGGAGGAAGAGAAAGCAATAAATATGTAAGTAAATAAAATATGGCATCAAAGTAATCGAAGGTCGTGAATTGGTAATTATACAAAATAAATAGAAAACATTAAGTTTCGAGAAAACGTCAACGATCTTCACACAAACGCGTTTTGCCAGGATTCAGACCGGGATCCTTCCATCGGACACCAGATCCCATCGATCCATTGGAGCCTTGGTTGCGCATTGGTTAAAGCGCTGGTTTATTGAACTTAAAATCATCTAAGTTTGATTTCGGTGACTGCCACATGTACCTGGGTGCAGTGATAAATCTGGTAAAAATATTTTTTGGAATAAAATTGTCGCAAAATAAATGAAACCTCCTTGTTCACAAAACTTTTGAAGGACTAAATTAAAATATTTACCCATTACGCACCGCCGGTAAGTGTTTTTTTTTTGCCAGTCATTAAATAAAAATACAATTCAATACATTTTCGCACAGATGGAGAACAGTGAGTTCCGCGTGTTGATTACTCGTAAAAATTATTTTTGCGGAAAAAACTATGGGGTACGGAAACAAAATCGCGGTATAACAGTAAACCAAACATGGATCCACCGCCATTCACCAGAAACCAAGCAACAATCGAAACAGTTGATTGCTGAAGAAGGCCAATAAAGTGACTATCCAG
The DNA here is from genome assembly GCA_923062675.1 of Marasmarcha lunaedactyla. Lineage (NCBI taxonomy): Eukaryota > Metazoa > Arthropoda > Insecta > Lepidoptera > Pterophoridae > Marasmarcha > Marasmarcha lunaedactyla. The sequence continues at coordinate 6,251,158 of OV281350.1, forward strand.
AGCAATGTAAATTGTTGGCGAATATTATGCCAATTTAACAAAATTTTAACTGCAAAACGAGCGCATTTGGCTTAGAAGAAAATTTTCTTCCAACAAAACAACGCACGAGTGCACATCTGCGCAATTGCCATGGCCGAATTCCATGAGTTGCTTTCTCATCCACCATATTATCCAGATTTAGCCCCCTAACCTAGACTATTTTCTGTTTACTAATTAAAACGCTCTAACGAAGAGATCATAAGTCATGTTTTATGGAAGGGATCGAAAAGCCAGTGAAACGCTGGATCAAGTGCAATGAGTTAGAAGGAAACTACGTTGAAAAATAAATAATACTTTTTTAATAAAATTTACTCCTTGTTCAATTTTTACCCGACTTATCATTCCACTCGTGTGCCAAAGAGATTTTACAATTTAAGTTCATTTAGCCGATGGCTCTTACGGCTAAGGAAAATATCGTGACGAAGCCTACATTCTTGAGAAGTTACTCTAACCCGCAGCAGGCCACCACGAAACAGGAAACCACGCCCTTGGTTGCCTGAGGCTCATTTCCCTGTAGTGAGATTATTAAGGCTGTTGTGAACCCGGGGTACTGGCGTAAGAGGCAGGGCCACTAACATTACAAGGTCGGCCATTGAAGACATTAAGCGTTCTTAAAAAAAGCAATGCCCCTGTAAATCTGTATATTACTTGGTCAGTTATAGAATGGGATTTGACATCGGGGCATCCCATTTATCTCGATATAGAAAGCAAAGATGAAATATATGCCTGCGAGATTGCTTGTTCTACTTTTATTTTTCTGCAAAATTTAAGTAACTTCTTAAATACGCACATTTACTGTTTTGTTAATTTGAGAACACAGATTAAAAGTAAAATACTTTTCATCCGACACTTACTGCGATATATTCATGTCTGTATTTTTATTTCCAATTATTTATTTATTTGACAACAACGATATACTCTAATTTATAATCTATACACGCTACTCCTCTAATTGCCATCTAAAATCCAAATAAAGATGTGTTTAATATGAGGTTTTGTAACTGCACAGGCGTAAGTTACTCCCGATCTGGTGGGAATAATTTTATCGATTTAACACCGTCTGCATTCTTATGGTGAAAGATTAAGCTTTCCTCTCTATTCGTAAATTACCTGTTTCAAGTCTTCCAAGGTTGTCATATTCACAAGACTCTCCGAGAACAGCGGGTTGTCGTACTGGTCAAAGATATCGCAAAGCTCCTCCAGGTGCCTATCAGGGATGGCGCCGCGCTCCCGACGGACCTCGTTCACCAGCGGTGCCACGACGATGCAAACCTTGATCTTCTGTATGTTGAGCTCCAGCATTTTTGTTATACGCTCGCATTGGATGTGGCATTCGAGGTCGATTGGTGAAGCAGCTAGTTGGCAAGGAATATGTTGATGTTTATAAAAATTGTATTAATGAAACCCAGCGTTGACCAAGCGTTTGGCCTGCATTACTTAAATGTAAATTACGGTTTATTTGCTAAGGCAAGGCGGCGGAGTTAACACACATTGTATGAATTCCATCACAGAAAAGTTCTATAACAAGAAACGTATTTTTTTTAAACTTTGTCATGGCAAATGCGGTCCTAGGCCTAGGCCGGTACTAGGCCACTCAGAAAGCTTTCAAAACAAAGTTTTTAAGTATGGAACGTTCGCGAGTTATCATTTATTTTGAAAATTGTTTAACAGTAAAAATATAGTTCCACATTCAATTTCTCTCAGATTTCTTTTACTAGCTTTTTGAAACTATTGATCTTGATATAAAAATGGATCTGCGTCGGGAACAGTTTCGTGCAATGATTTTTTAACGACTTCAAGTCCAACATGTAATGATAAATCGTTTTACCCACTTTAGTTAGCTTTTATGAACAAGGCGCCTTCTAAAGCAACTGTGCACCGCTGGTATAACGAGTCTAAGTGCGGTCGCTTAAATTTGAAGGGTGAAGAAAGAAATGGTCGTCCTTTGACTGCTGGTACAGAAGGTTTAATTACATTTGTACAATTGTAAAAGTTTTTTACAAGTGTAAAAAGAAATGTAATTCAACAAAACCAGTAATCACAAACGAGGAGATTCAGCACAATCTGCAAACAGGATCAGGAAATGTTCATGATCATCTACACAATCACCTTGCGTAAGGCTGATTGCTTCGCGCTGGGTAACCTACAAACCTCACCGATGCTCAGAAGCAGGCACTGATAAATTCAAAGCAGGTTCTTCCCGCCCTGTTTACGATATCGGATTTATCTATGTGGTAACGTAAACATATATCACAGGTTACGAATCTTTGATTTATCAATGTGATCCAGAAACAAAGCGCTAGTCAACAGTATGGCTGTTTCAAACTGAACCAACCCTTACGAATGTGAAACGATCGAGAAGCGCTGGAAATTTTTTTATCGCCAGTCTCTCTCCGTAGAGGTTTATTTAGTATCAACTCCCTTAAGACACCAAAGTAGCATCAATGCAGAGTGGTACAGTACCATTCTTGCCAGAAGTTTTTGCTGCTGCAAGCAACAAGCGACCGAACACGGGACTCCGAGGCCTTTTGCCCTACCACGCCCGCGCACTCCACACTCAAGACTTCCTAAACACCACAGCGTGTTTAGCACCGTGTGACTTCTTCTTGTACAGTTAAAAACTAGATCAAGGGGCTACAGTTTTCATCGCCAGAAGATGCGCTCACTGCGTTAGAGAAGGCCGTTGAGGAAAGTACCTTACTGGAAAATATGATGTGAATATTGGTTCAGAAGCATGAAACTCTGTATAGTCGCTGGTGCACAGTTCTTTGAAAATATTATTACAAAATTTATACCTATAGAACATTATTATTTTTTTCTCAAAACTTTCTGATTGTCCCACATATCTGTAGATCAATAAAGATCGAATTCGTCCATAGCGCCTGCAACGATTAATGATGTCCGTAAATTAAAGTGATAATAGATTGTTTTAATTAGCAGTTAAGGAAGACCCAACTATATAGACCTCAAAGTAATCAAGTTTCTGGATCCATAAACAAATAAATAGCTAAACGGAAACTTCAGTATACCTTATGAGTTTAAAACTATAAAAACCTACTACAAATCACCTCCACCCCGAAAAGATCTTCTATCGCCAGAAACTATGCCTAGCCACTGTTTTATTTATCTTATCAGTTATCTTAAAGGTTAGTCCTCATCTAGAAACCACCACAATATACCAACCATTATCTTTCGCAAGGTCCTGCATCTTGAACTCAAGGCCGGTCTCATTGGTGCTGTCAGTGCGCGGAGTCGAAGTATCCGAGTACGACATGGACTGGGTTGCACTGCCTCCCTCGATCATCTTGCTTGCTATTGTTTAGCAAGTTGCTATACTTTAGTAGATTTCAATAAATATTTTCTAAAATTGCAGTTTACAAATCAATGTTGATTTTACAGTTTTACGTTGCTCTGTTTGACCTTAGGCGCAATCAATCAATCAATTGACAGTCATCGGTTGTTATGATGACGTTTTAGGTATTTTCATATTAATATTGAAGTCAATGAATAAAGTTTAATTGAAACCAAAAATTTTTTAAGCGGTACACGCATTATGCGGGCTTGTTTAATTTTCATTTAGTTTTCCCATTAACTGTTATGGAACAATGCGTTTGGTTTTAGCAATTGTACCTGTATAAATGTTCTCACAAAAACGATCAAAAATTTTTATTCCTGTTCTTTGCCAATAATCAAAGCCGGATTGGTATTTGACCCTGGTTAGATAAATATGCCGCTTTGTAAAACCCGACGATGAGCCAGGAAACTGAGATAGTCGATCCTGTATTTATTATTATTTTTATTTCTATAGTAACGGTTACTGTAGCAACACTTCTAGTTGATTAATGTTACCATACCTATTTATATACGTAACTATAGAAACGACGAATCCACTGGCATCGGTTCGTTTAGATAAGTTTTTGTATCATAACTTTCTTTTGTTTTTCGTTTTTGATTAAATTAAATTAACTAAATTTGGTATTTCTGTTGGAGAAATATAGGTAAGTTATACTTTTATAAAATTTCAACATATTTTTTTTATTGATTGATTGCCCAATTCGCACCGTAGAAACAAGTACTTAATTAATATAAATTAAATCAATACGGTGGTTGTACCGTGCATAGAACTGTTGTATAATTTCGCGTCGAATGAAAATAATGTTTTTAGATTTTTGCCCAACCTTTTCTAGTTGGCTAAAATGTATTACATTATACAATTTAAAATTAGCAGTTTGATGCTAATGATTTCTGTTCTCTAGTACTTAGATAACATTTATTAACCATACTTATTTTTAGATCTATTATAGTGAGTGCCATCCACGCATGCGCACGAAGCGCACCCCATTACTTTTTTGGTATGTTCATCGTTGTTGTCAACTATAGACCAAACACGACCAAGGGCGTATATTTAAAAGTAAAAGCGATTTTTGATTTCATAATATTCCCATATTCAGACCAACTTAACCTGCATTACAAGCTAACTCGTCAAGATGGGCAAAAAGAGCAAGGTGAACAAGTTGGCGCGCATGTCGGACGAGGAACGCGCGCGCTACTTGCAGCACCGGGCAGACTTGGAAGAAGAGGCGAGACGGAGGAAAAGAGAGCTTATTAACAGATTCATAAAGGTATGCTCGAAGAGGTAATACTTAGACCTAAGAGTTGATTTCGGTATGACCTGTGAAGGTAAGGACGACTTGTTGAGACAAAAAAAAAACACAAATTGTTCATAAAACTCTTTAGGTGTTAAAGAGTTTTATGAACAATTTGTGTTTTTTTTTTTTTGGCTGGCACCTAAAATTTTCAGTTTATTTAAGGAATTTTTAAGGAATATTTAAGGAACAAAGAAATTTTGTGACCAGCAAATTCAGTTTGGTTTCGTTATTATAGTTAAAAAATTATGACTTAACTTCAAAGACCCATGGGTACTAGAACATGACAAGCCTTGATAACACAGTAAAAGTTCAATTATTTTTCATTTAACATTCCGATTACGTAAGCTTGCCGGCACGTAATTCGCTACTAGATAAGCTAAGCTTTGGATACCTATTTTTGACATTATATGTTCATATCATTGAGAACATAGGTACTTATCAATATAACGTGTACTTAAAAACCAATATCAATATATTTGTAACTCCGTGGTTATTTACTACTCTCATGAGCAACGCTCAAGACAGGTAGGTGCTCTCAATTAATTACTTTATTAGTAAAGTAGATATTTCCAAATAAAATATTCTAAGTAAACGTATCCTAAATTTCATTGTACAATAGCTCATTCTTAACGTACCTAAAGTACTTGCAACTAATTTAATGATTACATTTTTCAGAATAAGTTAGATAAAGAAGAGGCATTTAGTAAAATAAACGGCGCAAAAATAAATCAAGAATGGAGGTTTATTCTTCGTAAAATTAAAAGTAAGCAGATGGCTTTGGAGATAGAGGTAAGTATTACTATGCCGAAAAGGCCCAAACCATATTATTTATGGTTCGGTATGTTACACAGTAGTATTCTATTACAAAGAACAGTACCTGCTACTCCATACCTCAGACTTTAAAGCGTCAGCGATTGTAGATATAAAAAAGGAGGCGAAGTTTGTAATATGGCTAGGGTGGAAGCAATTACCATAAATAAGATTTGACGATTATTTGAGATTGCGGTATTTATTGTACTCAATTTTTCTGACCGTCTAAACATTTATTTTCTTCCAGGGAATGATGAGTTCTTTCAACTTCCTCCTCAGCCGCAAAGACCGCCTGATCCAAACGCTGGTGAAGACCATTGAGGAGGCTGATGACCAGCACCGCCGCGCGTTCCAGACACATAACGAGAACTTGGGCTATTTCATTAGTATGATATATTAGTAGATGGTATTTAATTTGTTTATGTATGTAAACCCGATAAAGTGTGAATTGGACTTACACACAAAAGGTTCCATACCGTGTGTCTACCTTAATTATATAATTACCATTTTAATAGTTTAAGGTACAAGTACACAATCACAAAAATTTATTTTTGATCAATCAAAGACATTTAATGTACCACATTCTTTTAACTCTTACAAATTTAATCCCAGGTATCGGAGCACAAAGGCTCAACAAGCTGCAATCAGACTACGAGCAGCGAAAGAACCTTCTCCTAGACTACTGGGTGAAAGAAGAGAGTGAATTGGTAAACAGCCAGGATAAGGCAGAATTCAAGCTGAAGCTTATCATCTACATACAGAACAGAGACTTTGACAACCATAAGAAGGAGTTGGAGATACGACGAGCGACCGATAAGAACGACGTTCGGTTAGAGGCAAGTGTCAAGTTTATTTATTTATTTATTTACTCTTTATTGTTTACCATAATACATTTAGCGACACACGGGTACAATGTTTAAAACAATAGGCGGTCTTATCGCTGGGAAGTGATTTCTTCCAGACAACCAGGTTTTTAAGCTTATTAAATGTTTGGACAAGGGAATATGGCTAAACAACATTGTAAAACAAAACAAAGAAGAAGAAAAATTAAGTTAAATTTTTATGTGAGTAAATAAACCTAAATATTTATTCAGATGATATATACATAGTGTATGATTAGTATGTTTAAGTACATATATACGTATATAACTATAAATTCATACATACACACATACATACATACGTTAGATATCGTTTTCTTTAGATAGTGTTAGTTCTTTCTAAGGTCACGTAGATCTCGGGAATAGTACATTTTCTGGAGGAAAGACACTCTATGTTCTCTTTTTTTAGGGGTTAGGCGATTTATTTTAATATTTATTACTCGTATTATCAGGAGTGCTTATATGTTACAAACTTTATCATACATAAATAGCTAATTTGTCAGTGTCACTCTTCTATCAAAACGTGCGTGGGCTACGTAGTAAAACGTATGAGTTTTATAAAAATGTATTGCTAATGGATTACGATATTGTTTGTTTGAGTGAAACCTGGCTACTCTCGGGAATATTTGACTCTGAGCTATTTGATGAAGGGACGTTGTGATCGTCATTATGGCTCTCGCTCCGATACGATGGGTGGTGGTGTCCTTGTAGCAGTACGTAAACAATTTCTTGTTAATAACGTTACAGTTTCGAAATCCTTAACCTTATTTCTTCTGATGTCCTGATATTAAACATTTTAATTAAGAATAATAATATTTCGTACAACTATGTAAACTGGCGTGTTGTTACTTTCCGCAGTGTTCATCGCAATATGATGCTAAAATAAACTTTTTTGATAATATCTCAGAGCTATTGTTACAAAATCCAGATGATTACTTTATTATAGTCGGGGACTTTAATATCAGAAATGCGCAATGGACTCCTTCTTCCCCACACAGTTTTGCTTCACTTCATCCCCATAGCTCAGATCGTTTGATCGATTCCCTCTCTGCATTTTTATCATTTACAGATTTTAAACAATTTAACCTGGTGCCTAATGCCAATGGCAGGCAATTGGATCTTGTTATGAGTTCTGGTATTTGTAAAGTTCAACACGCAAAAATCTTATTAGTCAAGGAGGATTCCCATCACCCAGCGTTAGACATTGTTTTTGAAAACACTTACTACTGTAATAATTTATGCCCACCTCCTCGATTGGTTCGATTATTTCGAAGGGCAGATTTTGAGTATCAAAATCATTAACAATGATTTACTCAAAATTAATTGGGAGGCCATCTTAGCGGATGTAAATATTGAAAATTGTATAGCCGTATTCTATTCCTGCCTTAATGAAATTATTGCGGAGCATGTACCAACTAAAACTATTAAAAGTAATAAAAAATCTCCAATATGGTTTTCACCTTCGTTAATAAAAATTATCAAAGAAAAACTAAGAGTCAACTAAGAGTAAAAAGAAAGTAATTTGTGCGAATTTGTTGAATTTGTGAGTAGCTCATTGAGTGATGGCTTTCAGGTTAACGCTGTGTATACCGATTACTCTAAAGCTTTTGATAAAATCTCACATGATATTCTCATTCACAAATTATCCGAAATCGGTATACATGGCGGCCTCCTTCGTTGGTTTGAGTCCTACTTGCGTGATCTTAGTCAAGCTGTCACAGTAAAAGGATATTGCTCAACTTTCACCCCTGTTCCGTGTGGTGTGCCCCAAGGATCTCATCTCGGACCGCTTTTATTCAACGTTTATATCAATGATATTGCATCAGTACTTAAAAACTCACAATTTTTCGTTGTATGCCGACGATAATAAAATTTATAAATATAACGACTGTTTAGCTTTACAGCTTGACCTAGACCTCTTATCAAAGTATTGTGAAGACAATCTCTTGAATTTAAACATTAAAAAATGTAACGTTATTACTTTTTCGCGGAAAAATCCAACCATTTTTTCGATTATAAGATAGGAGGTGAAATTGTTACGAGAGAGTCTTTGGTTAGAGATCTGGGTGTATTTTTAAACAGCAAGTTGGGTTTTGGTCCTCACATACAAAATGACAGATAAAGCCTTCAAAATGTTAGGATTCATACTTAGGGTCGGAAAAGAGTTCAAACACATATCCACACTTATCTTGTTGTAAAATACTTTCGTTGGATCAATATTAGAATATGCAACTACAATATGGAACCCGCAGTACAAAATATACGTGAATAAAGTAGATAGAATTCAAAATAAATTTATGAAGTTTTTAAAATGTAAATCTAATTATAATGTAGATATCGATAAAACAACTAATCTGACTTCACTCTCTAATAGGCGCACTGTACGGGATATAACATTTTTATGTAAAATTGTAAATGTTAATATTGACTCTCCATATTTACTTAGTAAAATTGGTTTTGCTTGTCCTTGCGTAAATGTTCGTTACACGCCTACTTTTCATTTATCATTTTCTCGTACTAATTATGCCACTAACTCTTTTATTAATAGATCATGCAAGGAATTCAACAAACTTAATAATAACATCGACATCTTTCATCTCCCTCTCCCTAAATTGAAATTATTATTGCACGAGTACAATTTCAATTTTATTTAACCTATGTTTAAGTTTACAATGAGCTTCTCTCCTCAATTTGTTTTATACATTTTTTTTTCTGAGTTGTATACCGTAGTTATTTAAATTAATGGAAACTTCACTGGTCTTTGTACAATCTTATATGTTTACTTTAATTAGATTAAGATGACTGTTTGTTTTCCTGAAAAATAAATAAATTTTTGCGTGGTAAAGACGCGATTAGGTACTAAACTATTCGCATTTAAAACAGTAGTTAGGATGGCTAATTCCCAGTGTGCTACTTACGTACATAATACATTTGACGTGAATGTCTGCAGATAAATGACTTAACTAAGATGCTATAATTAGATGGACCAATCTTAATTTAGTTTTTTCTTTAAAGATGTTTATTTGATAGTATTCTAGGCTAATTATTAAACAAAATTCAAGATCAGAAAACTCGAAAATTATATTTACTAAACTTATAGAGCCTCAATTAGGGTACAATGTCACACTTAAGTAACGTGCTTAATTTAAACTTACAATTAATAAGCCACAAGTGAACCAACATTTTTTGTGCTTAACCTTATGTTCTTCAATATTACAAAGTACATGTAAAAAAATTATAATATCAGAATATTTAAACGTTTTAAAAAAATTTAATTTGTGAGTCATCCCTCCAGTCGTCACAGTTGGCACGTCCCTTTTCTGATAAGCAAAGCAGCAGGTTTTTAGAAAACTCACATTTGTCTTCGGTGTTTTCTGAAACAACAAAAAACGTAAAAAGGTGCTTTTCACTGACTCGGCTCCATAAATACTACTAGGAAGTATTCAATACTATAACCACGACTTTCTTACAAGATTCTTGAGATACAATGGTAGTAATAAAATTATTTTATACTAGTTGACTTTTTTCAATTCTGACCAACTTTTCCAAAGAAGCCGTATAGCGAAAATTAAGAAAAAAAATCGACTCTTTATACTCTACATACAAGTCAGCTGACAGTTTCGTAAAAAAGGTATATCTTAAATTGTTAAGATATGGCATAAATCCTATCCAAGTATAAAGTTCATGTAGAACCAAAATACATTGTTATTTTGGTAATAATTCCTTGATATACCTATATTATTATTCACACTTCTACAGATAAAGATAAATATCAAAAAACGGAACTTAACATTTATCTTTACTTACCATTGTCTAATATTTGAAAACACTCCTCTATCGATTCCTGCACGAAATCCCTTAAATCCTCGTTTGTGACGTCTTTTGTTAAAGCGTGTGTTGTTAAATACTTGTCCGGCATTCCATCACTTCCGGTCTAGAAACAAAATACGGTTGTATAAAAGTGTTTTACTTAAATATAAAGAATTAAAAAAGGGTAAGATAAATTCTGTTACTAAAACCGTAAATTGGGTTTTACCAAAGATCATCAATTTGTTACACCCCTTCTTTTCACACAGACATTTGGCTTTCCTTGACGTTATTTATATATTTTTTATTATCAAGCAATATGTTTTGGTGACAATTAATAGGTAAGTACCAAAAGTAATTACCATCTCTAAATTCTCCATGAAGCAATGCAATGCGCAGGCCTTCTTAGTGGCATCCTTATCAAAGTTGTTGTCTTCACTACTGTTCTTTTCATTGCGATACTTGTCGTCTGACCAGGAGTTTTGTCGCGAGGTGTTCGGGTTGTACTGGCTTCGGTGGCCAGAATTTTTATCAGAATTCCTGCTTCTCTTGTACCGCTGCTGAGTTCTATAGTTATTGTAACGCGATATGTCCTACAAGATTAAACATATATTATAAAACGCACCTATCAATATATAAAATAATCATCTAAGCTGTTAGAAAAGCAACTCACTCCAAATTCACTACTTTGCTGAAAATCTTCTCTGCCATTCACATGATCGTTGTTACCATATCTATCACGGTTTCCCATCATGTCATCCATTCCTCCGTTTCGGTCATTTTTTCCCCTGGACCTGCTTCTGTCACCCCTGTTATCATTTCTTCCACTCATGCGGTCGCTTCTGCTACTCTGTCGTCCGTTATCATCCATGTTATCGTAGCTATCATCTCGGTATCCCATTCTATCATTCCTGCTGCCGTACTCGTCACGGTAGCCATTCCTATCGTCTCTACTATCTCTGTTGTAAGATTTTCTGAAGTTTTGTGTATCCCGCCACTCATTACCTGAGCTATGGTATCGATTACTTGAGTTTCTTCCTTCTTGTCGTTTTAAACAATTCATAAGTATGTTCTTAAGATCTTCTTCTTTACGACTTTCGTTCGATCTACAATTGAGGCCCTATAACAAATAAATGAAAACATTTGTATATTCAACATAATACATGAGCCGAATACAGCAACAAGATTCGATAAAGACCGAGACAAGCTCTGAAGTTATTTCATCCACGAATACTCACATCACATTTTAAAAGAATACTGCTAATTATTAAAAACTGAAGCACCCAAAACCGCACGCTAGCTTCATTCGCCGCCATGGTGGTGAATGATTGGATTAAAAGCGTACCTTTAGGTTTTATAAGAATTAAACATCTATACGGTCCAATACCCCCGACGTAAAGCTAACAGTAGGCGTACTTACTTTATACGTTTGACTAAAAATATTATACCTACCTAGATAGACTTTGTATGCTTTACTCAATTAATACTTAATTTGAATTCTGTATACCGGCTACATAAGTAATGATAAATACATGAAACGTTTCATTGGTAAGGTGATCTAATTAATTTATTCAGAAGTAACCTACTCTACTTCCCATACTAAAAGGTTAAAAAAATAATACCCAACCTAATTGTTTTAGGTTATACCTGTAAAAACTATTAGGGCTTCACCCCGTTGGCTCTAACTAGCCGAACTAGGTGTCCATTAAATCAGACACACTCTTCAAAACTTGACAACCATGGCTGATGACGGTCAGGGACACGTGGCGTATATGATCTAATTACAGGAAGCACCAGACGTATCCAATTTAAAATCGGATATGCATGTCCATTATGTGAATTTTTACGCGACAGAGAATTAAGTTGTCAAGTTTAGCATTTTGACGAGGCGTATCACGGTTTTTGTTGTAGGAAGATTTGGTTGATGCGTTGTTATTTACGCACTACTACATTAGTTTCACGCGGACAGTATTTATCCTTTTGATCTCTTGGGAACTGCTTGATAAAATACAGCCTTTTTTTGTTTCTGAATAATATCTATCTTAATGATATATAAAAATCGGTTCCCATTTTTTCATATTTTTAGACAACCTACAAATAAATGTAGAAAATGAAAAGATTTCCCTGTTTTCAAAATAGGAGTAACAAGATTAAACATCAGTAACAAGATTAAAATGAAATCATATCAACATTTATTTACAATAATATGAAATTCCATTTACATAAAAGTTTAAAAAAAAAAGTACCTTGTCAGAATTGAAATAAAAATACATAGGAACATAATTAAAATATGTCATTATAACTAGGAATAAATTAAAATGTAATACAAATAATCATCAAGCGTGCAAAAGTTCTTATCTAATAAGTAATTGAATTGAGGAAATTTCTAAATTCCAGAATTTAGATTTACTATTCTTGACTATGTTAACTTTATAACAGCGTTCTTACCGTCAAATATAGATGTAAGTTTTAAATAAGGTTCGTTTACTTATATTTATGGCATTGTGGTTTAGTTTTCTATAGTTATCTAGATATAAACGTATTCTTTTCTTACGGTATTTTGCTTGGTCAATTGGCATTACTTGCTGGCTGACCCTATTGATTTAAGAAATATTAGTTGGTTTCGTTTTTCTTTGTTCTCTTAACGATAACGAGAAATACGATTAGTCAGTGAATTTACATTTATGCTGCGTTCCGTTTGCCGATTACAGCGCTCATATACCCGTTCCGATTGCCCGTGAGCGCGCTCACAGCGATATCGATACGTCATCAATGACGTCATAAACGCCGCCATCTTCCCGCTCACAGTGCCAACGCTACGGAGCATGGTCACTGTGAACGGCCTGTCAAAACTGACACATGACGTTACTTTTTTGATGTTTTTATTAGTCGATTAAAGATTTCAAAAGCTTGTTTATTAATTTTCTTTTGTAATAATATAAAAAATGGCTCCTGCTTCATTCAGGGTCAAAGATCTTAATGATATTGTAACTTTAGACTTAAGCGACGAACAATCAGAATGTTAGCGCGATATTTACCGTTCCGATTGCAATAGCACTAATAACACTTTTAGCGCGCTCAAACGAATCGGAACGGTTTTGAGCACTTTTAGCGCTGTGAGCGCTGTAATCGGCAAACGGAACGCAGCATTAGTGTTATATTGGTTGTTGTCATTGTGTCTGTTTTTTTTTAATTATTAGGTATCTAAATAAGGTAATTTATCACCTAGAGTCGCGTTAAATTTATTTTATAGGTAGGTACATCTAATCTCGGTTCAGGCAGTGTGCTACCACTACCGACCCACTAACATGCCAATCCCATTTGCAGCATGAAGAGAATCTACGCTTAATATGGCATCCAAAGCGGCTAGAGATCGATTCTTACTGGGGCCAGCTTCGAGACGTCTACAACACTTTTAAAGAATATCATGATCCTATTGTGGTGCACTATCAAAGTATGCTTGAAAAAGACGAGTTCTATCAGAGAGAGATCTCCAAAACTGAACTGCAAATACACGAGACTGCGGTAAGCATCCTGATGTAAGTTGGTCTAAAAAGAGAAGAGCATGCAGTCTCGTAGGTATTCTGCTAAAAGTAGGTATAATTAATGCCACTATGTTAATATAGCTACTTGCTTACCAAAAACTAACTAACTCCATTAAGGCACCTAACCCAATCAAAATGCCATCATGGTCACACAAAATGAGAGAAATAAATTATCGGGTTTCATTACATTAAAAATGTTAAAAAATAACCCGGCTGACCTAGTGTTAATATTTTTTAAGTTGTAGGTATGAAATTTTCACAGAGTACCTAAACGGCCCCCTGGTAGCCTATTGACTGCTACTCGACTGATCAGCATTGAATTGAAACACCAACTCAAAGCAAAAAATAAATTTAGTTGTAGTAGAGTTTCTTTGTTAAGATCTCGTCTGTGGCGTAGTACCGCCGTCCCGTCATTCCTATTTTGACCGCCACGCCGTGCTGATTGTGTTATTGTTTAGGCATAACGCATTATTAGTCGCCATTGCAATCATATTCAATATTACTAAAACACCTACGACTAATGATGTCCACATGGACATGGCGCGGATACCATAACCTAAAATTATAATAAAAAGATTATAATAATCTGAAGCTTAGATACTTAAATAAGTGCTAATAGTTTCTATTGGTTAGATCTAGAACCTTGAAAGAAAGGGACAACCAGTAAAATTACAGCAATGAAAGTAGGTATTTAGTAGATAATAAAACTAATAATTATTAGTTGCTAATAAGATTTTAACTAATAAGACATTTATTAATAAATCGAAAAAAATTACAATAAAAACAAAATAGCAGTTGTAGGTTACGTATACCCAAAGATTGGACAAGGATTTTTTTAAAACAGCGTAAACTCGGCACACTCAGCGGAGTTGAGGCTAAATGAGAGAATCCCTTGGGGTCATTCGGTATTTGTAGGTGCCCTGCATTCATACTTGCTAGAGGTTAACGACACTACTAACAATTCGAGTACGAATTTGAGCCTGCCTGCACCAAGTGTCCAATCCTGCTACATTCACCCGACTGGAGATACCAAGCAAACGTCGTCGCCTTGAAATTAACGCATGCTTGTCCTGTGAGAGATGGATAGCGACCATACGCATATTATAAAAATTACATTATTTTTAAATTGTTTGGACTTTCTGACGATTTTATAATTGGGTACTAGCTCAGCTTTTCAAGCATGGGAAGTTATGGTTAGTTATAGGAAGTTAGGTACGGAGAACGGACCGACACCTCACTACAATCAAAAAGGCCTGGTGGTTATGCTCTTACCATAATTTTAGAATATATTATATTATATTCCCTACTTTTTCTTAGTTCACATATTTTCTAGGAAAATCTAACATTACTACAAGAAGAACATGAAAAAACAACCAACATAAAAGCTAAGAAACTCAAAAAAATGCAAACCCAGAGGGAGAGCCTCACAAAGAAATACATTGTCTTAAAAAAAAGCACTAAAGACAATAAACATAAGAGTATGGAAATGTTAACCAACATGGTTGAAGCCAGCCAGAACGCTATTAAGGTATGAAATATTGTTAAATGAGCACTAAGAGCCACTCCACTTACGTTGCACTTAGATACTAGGATAGAACTTTCAAAAAAATCTACCTAAGAACAACAATAAATGTAAAAATTTAAATAGCTACATAAAAAAGTAATAGGTAATGACATTAAATTTCTTGTAACTTCTAGCACACTTGAAAATAATTTTACTAAAATATAGAAACCGTCTTCAAAATGCGCGTGAAAAGTTATTATTTTTCACTTTTTAGCTAACTTTCATTTTGAAGACGGTTTCTACGAGCCCCAATGCAAAAGAATTCGTCAAGTGCCCAATCTTACTATTGTCTAATATTCGAAGTAAAATTTAGATAGGTACATAAATTTAACTTTATTAGTTCAATAAATACACAGTGGTTTTAAACACCTAATGAAGTTTATTTTCAATTAAAAAAGTAACAAAATATACTTATAAATTCTTGGGGAACCATCTAGGCAATAAACTTCGTCCATCGCATTCAACGGCGCAAAATAGTTCAGATCAGAATGTTGCAGATTTGACATGCAGCCCCATATCATTAGCGATCCAGGAAACTTCACTCTTTTGATATTTTTGATACAATCGGTATGGAATGCTTCATCTTTGTTTCTGATAAGTAACTTTTTTCCGCACATCACCGATCGTCAACTCAAATTTAGATTCGTCACTCCATATTACTTCACGCCACTGGTCTGCAGTCGCATTTTCATTTCATTTATTTTTTTGGAGAGTCGAGAGTGAAGGGTATCGATAGCCCAATCGTTTTACGACCCTCTTGCAGGTATCGACAGATACATCTTTGTGAATCATCTCTCTCCACCTCAAGGTAAGTCCTCCTGTGCTCGATAAAACTCGATTTTCGGCTTCGCTCGTGATTCGCGGCCGACTTTGTTTTTTCAAGTGATGTTCGATGATGGTTTGAACTGTCGATCCTGGAAGGGATTAGTCCTTGGCTATTTAGTAAGCAGATTTGCCATTATTGTGGCTACGAATAATTATTTTTCGCACGTCGTCGGCGATAGGTTTCCCGTGAGCCATTCTGTTTGAAAATAATGATAAAATTGCAGGAAATTATGGTTTTTGTATGTTTGGAAATGACAGTGACATCGAATTTCACTCCTTTTTCGATTAAAACAGGTAGAATTGAGACATGGAGGAACTCTTTTGCATCGATTAAGAACTAGAGGAACTATTTTGAGTTAGTCGTAGCAAATCAAAGTGCCCATAAATATATATTTCAATAAAATAAGTTTTTCTTTAAAAGTGCCTGATTAATAAAAATAATATGGAGAATTTTACCCTATACTATTTTTTTTCAAAGGCCTGTTTTATGAAAAGTTAGTTAAGTTGGATACAGGCAACCTTTGCGATGTATGATTTGACGAACTCTTTTGCATCGGGGCTCGTATTTTTGTATTAAATTATTTTATTTTACTCTATTTAGTGAAACGTACATCTAGTTAATTTCGAAAGCGAATTTAAATTTACTTTCTTATATTTCTCAAAACAAACAAACACAGTCAGACTTGTGAATTTTACTGCCAGCCTCAACACATTGGTATTCTTTACAAATGACGAAAGTTAAGGATACATGGTAATGACTCCCACTTCCATCTCTATAGTTTATTTTTGCAATAAAAATAAAAAAAGAAGCTTGAAATTTTGTGAATTTAGATTAATAAAAATAACCACTCAAGCCCAAATCGATCGAAATAATTGTCATAAACAACTTTTATATTAAATGTATTCAAAATTTGACATTGAGGAATTTTGTTGTCTGTGTCCAGGTCCAGTCCAGGGTGTATTTGACCATAGTACAGTTACTCAAAACCCTTGATGTGACTGCCCAATATACATTACACAAAATGGACTGGAATATTAATCATTAATTTACTGTTTTACATTACGTTGTAGGAATCAACCAGGTCTAATCCAAGATATCTTAGACCAAAGCACTGTTACTAAAATAATTGATGTGTCTTCCCAACAGACATGAGCCCAAATAGATGAAACAATTCTCATGAACGTGCTGTTTGTCGTTGAGTACTTAGTTCCGTTGTGTGAACCCAGGTCTAGACGAAGATATTCTTGACCACAGAAAACTTACTCAAAATACTAGATGTGATTTCCCAAAGAACACTAGCCCGAAGTTTACAGACGAATTGTGGACCTCCTCCTTTTTGTGAAGTCGGTTAAAAAGTGATGTCATTGCTTATCACAACAGTCAGCATTTCAGTCACACAGTCGCCTGCTGCAGAAAAATTGTTCAGTTTATACCCTATGTAATGAATTTTTCCGATAAAGGCAAAAAA
The DNA here is from genome assembly GCA_923062675.1 of Marasmarcha lunaedactyla. Classification (NCBI taxonomy): domain Eukaryota; kingdom Metazoa; phylum Arthropoda; class Insecta; order Lepidoptera; family Pterophoridae; genus Marasmarcha; species Marasmarcha lunaedactyla. The sequence continues at coordinate 6,268,747 of OV281350.1, forward strand.
CACAGTTCTACACATAATACTGAGATTGGTAATGTTATTCCGCATGAAATATGTTAAAACTGAACTTAATACTTTAACGAAAGTTAGTTGCAATTTTTTACATTTTTACATTTTTGGTGACAGTTATCTGCCAAAGCCGCCGTAATCCAAACTTTCAGCTTTCACAAAATGACGACGGCGACGCGACGACGACGGTCATCGTCGCGAGCTCTTTCACTATTTATGTATATCAATTTAGTAGTTTTTTGGACGATTTTTTTTCTTTGCAAAACTTTTTACTAAAAACTATTACTTACACTTAAGGAATCTTTTAGGTCTGTTTAAAAATACTTTTTATAGCACAGTGTGATCTAAAATCGCAATTTACGTACACTTTTCCGTGACCTAAGTTGCCTATTTCTGCACGGTGCGTAAATGAATTGACCAACTTCACTGATGTAGAAAAAATAAAAGAAATACGATACGCGTGACCTAAGTAGCCTATTACTGCGTGGCATGAACTTAGCGCCCGCGCGCAGCGATGGGACATGAAGGGATGATGATTTAAATGTCATGTGAAGCTTGAATGGCCCTTGGGGCAGTATTGTCTTTAATAATTGCACCATCACCCAAACGTCCACCACCGAAAATAAAAGTTTACAGGCTGAGGAAAGCAATTGCTGAATTAGTGTGGTAGCTGGATTTTTGTTTCAATTATATGACTATAAAAATAAAGCTCATTCCCGTTGTCTAATCTATTGTTATGCCAATCAAGAAATAAACATTTATGGATACTTTTTGTTGTAATAATAATAGTATTTGATTTTTTTCTTTTATATCGTAATATTAATCGTAACAGTGCATAAGCTCAGATTACAATTCTAAGCAACTTTCTCAAAAAGACACTAAAACAATATTCAACTTCATACAAATCCAATGGTTCTGCTGCCAATTCAATATGTAGGGTTGAAATTTTATCTTTTTAAATTAAATTTTTGAAACCTTTAGAACTTACAAATACATTTTGTATTTATGTAGTGCAAATTTAAAGTACCTACCTTTTACAGTAACCTTGTTAACTATTACAGCGCTTACAAGATTTTATGACGAAATTGAATAAAATAAAACAGCTGTCTGAAATATGTTCTAAATATGAAACAAGACATGAATCTGATTTTTCAAATGATTTTGAATTAAGTGAAGATGTCTGGTATGAAAATTTGAATAAAGATATGATAGTAAGTGAATATTATTTTCCTTTTAATTTAATTTCACCTCAAATTCTTACTTTCTTTCTCTGTCAATAGGAAGAATGCAAAGAATATCAAAAACTTGATAAGTTTTTCCTCAAAGTTAATAGAACCAAAGTGCAGACAGCCTGTTTGAGGGCTGAAAAAGCAAAACTTATAAAAGAAAATGCCCAATTAAAAACTAACATCAAGAGATACCTAACTGATTTAGCTCTGAGCAATGGTAAAAATAGGCCAATGAGTATGAAATTGAACTCAAAGGAACAGAAACCTGACAGCAATGAAATCATGAGGTAAACAGAACAACTGTAATCAAATCAATTAAAGAACATTGGTGTAATAACACTTAATACAATTAAATTACTTGCAGGAACCGTCCTCTGACATGCATTGAAGGAGCTCTGTCTAATGCTGTGATACATGAAAGGAGAATGAAGATATATGAACAGAAAAACAAAGCAAATGAAGTAAGATCTTATCCAAGAATACAATGTTGGATGTAATCTGATTATTTATGGAACCCTACATAAGCCAAAGTTTGATGACATATATATAATGACAAAAACAAATATGTAGGAAAAATTGCTTATATTTAAAAATACAACATTAACTTGAAATAAAATTACACTTTTTAATTGTCTATTCACTACATTGGTACAACTCCTTCCATAGCACTGGAACTATCATCACCTAGATTCCAGGGATCATCGAGAGCAGCTAAAAGTCTAGCCAATCCTTTGTGCCCTTCAGTGTCTATGTTTCTACACAAATCATCTGATAAGTTAACATACTCATCACAAAGAACACTCTTTCCCTGAGACACCCCATATATTTCATACCATCCTTCTAATGCTTCAGTCAATGGCTTTTTAATACGGATAAGTACTTCTTGATCATCAACAGATTTGACAAAAAATCCTTCAGCAGCTGTAACTCTGGTAACTTTACCCCAAAGAACTACTTTAGCACCATTCTTTTGAGCAAGATTACCGGCTGTCACGTAAGGAACGTATTCATCGTTGTCGGGAAACTGGCTGTCTTCGAAATCATCACGATCGCCCATTTTAGTATATTTACTAGTAATTGTTAGTAAGAAATTCACAGAATTGACCAACTTTCATAAGTTATTACTACGCAATCAATAAACAATGCAAGATTCCCGCGCCCTTTCGTTTGCATGCTGTCTGTCACTTTTATTTGTCAGGCAATTCCATGATGATATATATATTTGATTGAATGCTAGACAATGTGCAAACTCTGGGTTATTTAAATGGGCTGATATTTCTATACATAAATGTGTTAGTTAGTTAGTTTATTCATTTATATATTTAAATACAAGAATAGTTTTAAGGGTTTAACATAATTTCTATGGAAAGCTTGTCCAGTTTCAAAGATATTCCACAGATAAAAAATATCTGAGTATTGAAAACTTACCAACTTTTTGACGAAAAGACGGAGCAAGTTCTGCTCTTCGTTGATATATCTTTTTTGTGTGCGTAAGTTAGTGTTTAGTTTGTAACAGTGATAGTGCATTGTAAAGTTAATACTCATAGACATATGTATTAAAAGGTAAACCCAACGAAGAGCGTAGACATTGTTTTCATTTAGCTACAAGAAATCTGCTCGTTGATAGTAAAGACACGCTATTACTTTACTATTGACTTTCACCTTCATCGTATTCGTTATCATACATAATATCATCATCATCATAGTGAAAGAAGAAGAAAATAATTATACTAACGACAAAGCAGCCTATTATTGGGCAGGGACTTTGTAGTGGCTTAAGGACTTGTATCCATGCCGTAAATAAATAAATAAAAAACATTAAATAAAATCAATTTCTATGAGGCTGCATGGGCTAGATCCCTTGCCTTCCCCTAAGGGTAAAGAATTAAATAATAATAATAATCAATTTCTATATTTGTGAATGATTGAAGTACCAGTAAGTATTGTTTGTCAATCGCAAGAGTTGACTCAATTATTGATCTGGGGACTGTCAATTTTTCGTTTGCGGTGTACACACGGTTTTCGTTATTTGTCGGTTATTTTGGTGATTTTGTTATCATCATTGAGTTATTTTAAGTGTTTCTGTTTTTCTCTTCCTCGCCTGGTAAGTGGTTGTACGAATTATCTAGCTCTTAATGAGCATGAATTGTGTTCCAATCCCTCCTAAGCCCCCAGACCCAATCCCGTTTTCTGATGTCAACAACTCCCCTGACCCTTTCTCTCAACATGTGCAAACAAGAAAACGTCCAAGTATAAATCGGGATTCGTCCCCTACTCCTAAAAAATCTGTTTCGAATGCTCTTCCATCTCAAACCAATAACCTTATTTACACTCATCCAAGTCTTTTAGAAGAAAAATCTTACCATCCTTCTGACAAAGGTCCTTTCATTGTTCATGTGTCCAGGTCAGAAACTCTTCCTAAGTCAGGCAGTATATTTAATCATTTAAATTTTGGAAAATTTTTATTTACATCAAACATTAAAAATATTAAAAATGATGGTATAAAAAATGTTGGCAGAAATCGGGTCTCTGTGGAATTCTCATCTGCATGTGCAGCAAACGAGTTTCTCAGAAACTCGAGTCTTAAATCTCATAACTACATAGCTTTAATTCCTACACATAATATAACAAGAATGGGGCTGATCCGCGGGATCCCAACTTCATGGTCTATGGAGGAAGTTGTATCAACAAACTCCACAAGCCAAGGTGATATAACAATTTTGAAGGCGCGTCGCTTAAACAGAAAAGTGTCCATGGAGTCTGGTTCCACTTGGACCCCCACAGGTTCTGTAGTGATCACTTTCTCTGGACAATGCTTACCTGATAAAGTGTTTATTTTTAACTCATCATTAACCGTTGATCCATACATTTTGCCTTCCATACAATGCTTAAACTGTTGTAGATTTGGCCATGTGAAAGCCCAATGCCGATCCAGTGCTCGTTGCTTCAGATGTGCACAAACTCACTCAGGTGACTCTTGTCCTGCATCCTCTGAAGTTTCCTGCCTGCAATGCTCAGGCCCTCATTTAGCAACTGACAAATCTTGCCCGGAACATTCCCGGCAAAAGAATATTAAAATCACCATGTCCCAAAAGAACATATCATTCAAGGAAGCATCATCCCTCTTCCCTTCAGTTAAAAAATCGTACGCAGATGCTTCTAAAAGTTCTCCTTCACTGAATCTTTCTTACAAAAAAACAATATACAAACCATCAAAACCCAGTCCATCTTTATCTCCAGGCTATGACAAAATTGCCCATAATGCTATTATTGCTAACCCTCCATCTACTAAATCTGATAATGCCTTCCCCCCTACTTTTTCCTGCTCCCCTAATGACAATTTTTTAGGACTCCTGATTTCTAGTTTTGAACATTCTTTCAAAATTTGAAGACATCCCACTACCGTCCTCCGTTGCTAAAAAGTTATCCCCTATTGCTAATCTTCTTCTTAACAATGGCCAGACGCCTTTATAAATTATACTCTTCTATGTTAAAAATATCTGTAAAAACTTATTTCATCCCCCTGTTTTTGTATTGTTCAAGGTAACTCAATGCTCGAGATACTGCAAGTTCTACTCAACTGATCTCTACAAAATTATTAACTTAATACTTTATAAAATTAATACTTGAAATTGGCAGAAATAGTTATTGTGTCGTAACAACAGCTGATTGCCATAAAACAAAATAATAATAATAATATTGATCTGGGTGTAACTTTCGACTCGAAACGAATTTTTGACAAACATATTGATAATATAATTAGCAAAGTATGCTCCATTCACCATGGACGAATTAAATCTTGTCCTCAATAACATTCATGACTCGACCCCGGGCCATGATTAGTATTCCTTATTCTTTCTTATCCAGGACTGGTATCTTCTTTAAGGAATCCTTACTTAAAATAATTAATGTCATCTTCATATCTGGTGAGATACCAGCTCCGTGGAAACTATATTTAGTAATTCCCATCGTAAAACCAGGCAAAGACCCTGATGACCATAATTCCTATCGACCAGTTGCGCTAGCCCCAACTCCTTTAAAAGTCACTGAACACCTTATTAAGATTCGCCTTGAATGATATATAGAGGGTCAAAACCTGCTAAGTTCAACACAATTTGGTTTTCGGAAAGGCATGAGCACCATGGACAGCCTGAGCATCTTCACCACTGATTTAAGTTAAGCCCTGTCTAATAAGGAATCGGTGGTGGCAGTGTTCTTGGATGTCTGTTCTGCTTATGACAGTGTTCAACTTCCGATACTTAAACAGAAAATGCTGCAATTAGGTTTACCGGTGAGGATGACCTATTTCATCTACAACCTTCTTGTGTCTAGATCTGTCCAAATTAGACATCAGCACTCTATTCTATCTCCACGTTTAGTTTGGCAGGGTCTTTCTCAAGGTTCTGTCTTAAGCCCTCTGCTGTACAACATCTACACTTCTGATTTGGACACATCTATGTCTTCGTTTTGCAATATCCTGCAATATGCAGATGATATCACTCTCTAATCGAAGGTAGCCACAGCAGAGATAACTTCGGATCGCCTTTACACTGCTCTCTACTACCTAGGAAACTGGCTGGAATCCCATGGCCTCTCCCTCTCTCCCTCTAAGAGTAAAACTCTTATCTTTACGAGGAAGAGACAATTCCCCCCAATAGCCCCCCTGATTCTAGCAGGAGATTTTAATGCTCACCATACCATGTGGGGATGCAACACTACTGATAATCGTGGTTCTATCCTTCTTGATGTTATAGACAACAATAACCTGATTTTACTAGATAATGGGCAAGTTACAACTGTGGGTTCTCATATATGGAGACCCAACGCATTAGATTTAACTTTCGCTAGAAGAGCTAGAAAACTCAACACTTCTATTCATTATGATAACTATCTACTGCCTGTTGTACAGCAGGTAAAATTTTAGGGTGTAATTTTTACAAGAAACCTTCCTTGGAATGTACATGTTAACCTACCTTGGTAGACAAAGCATCTCAAGCATTCAATATTTTAAAAACCCTTGCCAAAATACCATGGGGTGCTGATCCCAAAACACTACTAATGTTGTATAAATCACTTGTATGATCTCACTTTGAGTACAGTCTCTATTGCTTTTCTTCTAATCCAAAATTAGTCCATAAGTAGGAAATACTTCAAAATAAGAACTTACGCTTAATCACTGGTGCCATGGTAACTACTCCAATAAATTCTATGCAAATTGAATGCGACATCCCACTCTTAATTTTGCGATTTAAATACCTAAAGTTTAAACTCCTAACGAAGTTACAATCCCTTAAATATCATAGCCTCATATCAAAAATCAAATCATTTAACTATATTTCTGTATGTAGTTCTTCTCAGAAGTGTCCATTTATACTTTCTGACTTTTCATTGTTATCAGCTTCTTTGGATCAGCACATTATTTATGAGTGAGAAGTGGGCTTGTTATATGGGGGATTTCAAAAGTAAATTTTCCAATATGTGTATTGATATCAAAAAACATTTGAAAAATAAACAAGACGTGTATGAAAATCTTTCATATTGGTCAGAATATCATAAGATTTACACTGACGCTTCTAAAACTGAAGATAAAGCTTTTTATCACTGCAATATGAAAACAGGTCATGGATCTGGCTAGTATCCTCAGCATTTTTTCTGCAGAAGCACTAGCCATCAAAGCAGCACTAGAATACATTCGAGGTGATGTGCTTGCTAGTAATTGCAAAACTTGGCTTATTGTAAGTGACAGTATGTCAGTTTTAACTGCTCTCCGGCACAGCAGTTTTAAAGTAAGCACGAGTTATATAATCTTTCATATTCAGCAGATTTGGACAGATTTGACTAATTCCAGCTATAAAATTGATTTCTTCTGGACACCGGCTCACGTTGGAGTGAGCGGATACGAACGCGCCGATTTTCTTGCCAAGACAATATCCAGAGTGTGTCAACAAGTAAAAAATATTGCTATTCCATGGCATGACTTACTACCCCATTTACATGATAATTTTATAGAAGAATGGAATAATTATCATCTTAAGGCTCTAGCAAAAACTGGTACATGGTATGGAGAAATAAATAAAGCTGCTGGCGTAACTCCTTGGTTTTCGAAAAGCAAATATTTCTTAAGAAGAAAGGTTTACCCCCAAATATATCGGCTAAGATTTGGCCACTGCAGATTTAATGCTCACCTTTATCGAATGAAAATAGTTACCTCACCTCTATGCACAGAATGCAATGTAAACAATATTCAAAGCCTTCATCATATATTTTTCGATTGCCCTAGCTTCAGTTTAAATCGCATCCTACTTATTGATTATTTAATGGAGATTTATGAGCAAAATATCCCGCGCTCATTACAAGAAATTTTAAAAACGTGGACTTGTTTTAAGCCTATTTATGACTATTTAGTTTCCTCTTTTGGAGATATATAGACAAAGAAACAAACCAAAGACTTTAATGATACCTTCCTGAAATGACTACCTATCACTGATATGACGAAATTAATATAAGAAGAGAAAGAAGAATTGGCTATCTAGCCTTAGAAAAAAAGGAAAAGAAGAAGATTATTTTACAAACAAAGATTTGGCCCAGGTGCCTTTTTATAGACCATTCAAGAATTGGCTTTATGCCTTTTATAAGATAAATATAAAAGATTTGCCATTAATGCCTTGTAAATCAAAACGTTAAAGATTAAATTATACAAGAACAGGCTGTATGGCTCAGCTCTTAGCCTATCCTAATAAAGGATGAATTGTAAATATTACTACTGCTACTATGCTGCGTTCCGTTTGCCGATTACAGCGCTCTCAGCACCCATATAGCCGTTCCGATTGCCCGTGAGCGCGCTCACAGCGATATCGATACGTCATCAATGACGTCATAAACGCCACCATCTTCCCGCTCACAGTGCCCAAGCTACGGAGCATGGTCGCTGTGAGCGTCCTGTCAAAACTGACACATGACGTTACTTTGTTGATGTTTTTATTAGTCGATTAAAGATTTTAAAGACTGTCAAGTTAGCGTTTGCGGATTAGACACGTGTTTTGACTATTGCTGCGTTCCGTTTGCCGATTACAGCGCTCACAGCGCTCATATACCCGTTCCGTTTGCCCGTGAGCGCGCTCACAGTGATATCGATACCTCATCAATGACGTCATAAACGCCGCCATCTTCCCGCTCACAGTGCCAACGCTACGGAGCATGGTCGCTGTGAACGGCCTGTCAAAACTGACACATGACGTTACTTTGTTGATGTTTTTATTAGTCGTTTAAAGATTTTAAAAGCTTGCTTATTAATTTTCTTTTGTAATAATATAAAAAAATGGCTCCTGCTTCATTCAGGGTCAAAGATCTTAATGAAATTGTAACTTTAGACTTAAGCGACGAACAATCAGAATGTTAGCGCGATATTTGCCGTTCCGATTGCAATAGCACTAATAACACTTTTAGCGCGCTCAAACGAATCGGAACGGTTTTGAGCACTTTTAGCGCTGTGAGAGCTGTAATCGGCAAACGGAACGCAGCATATTTATTAGCAATTTTACAGTTTTTCCTCAGTTTGTTGTGTTGTTATACTAACCGTGTGCGTCTTTATGTTTCCTGGTGCTGGTAAGTTTTGATACTAACCTTCTTTTGTAGTTTGTATTCGGCAACAATGGATAGGGAATCTATCCCGCCCAAACCTTCAGTTCCTCCTTCCAACTGCGAGGAAAAGGATGGTGAGGAGCTGAGGTTATGGATGATTCGCATAAGTTGTACACTCAGACGACTTCGACCACAAGTAGGAAACGTCCTAATGACCCAGACTACAATCTGCCATGCCCAAAGAAGACAATAATAGAACCCTCTACTTCCAGCCCCTCTATTCAAACTATTTACACCCACCCAACCCTTCTTGAAAACAAAGTATACTCCAATTTAGATATGGGTCCATTTATAGTACATATATCTAGGGCTGAGTCTCATCCTTCTGCTTATCACATCTCTTAACCCTCTTAATTTTGGTCGGCTCCTATTTACAGCTAATGTTAAAAGTGTTAAAAAAGATGGTGTAAAAAGCATAGGAGGAAATAGGATATCAGTGGAATTTGACACAGCTGAAGCAGCTAATGACTTTATAACAAATCCCTATTTGCTTTCCTATAAATATATAGCAAACATCCCAACATACAATGTAACTCGCATGGGCCTCATTAGGGGAATCCCTACTACATGGCACATGGAGGAGGTTGTCCAAGCTATTGCACCCACTGAAAGGTGTGGGCAAATCATTAAGGCCAGAAGGTTGAGCCGTAAGACTATGAGCCCCTCGGGTCCAACATGGGTCCCAACCGGTTCTGTAGTCTTGACATTCTCAGGTCAAACCCTTCCCAAAAAAGGTTTCATTTTTAATACATCCGTTCCTGTTGAAACATATATATTACCAACTATTCAATGCTTGATTTGGACATACCAAAACTAAGTGTCGCTCTAAACCCAGATGCTTCCGCTGTTCTCAACCCCACGCAGGAGATTCCTGCCTAGTCCCTATGGAGAAAATCTCATGTCTACAATGTTCAGGGCCCCATCTGGCAACAGACTGCCCAGAGTGTTCACGCCAGAAGGCAATCAAAATATCAATGTCACAAGATAAATTATCATTCAAGGAAGCATCAGCTCAGTATCCGGCTGTAAGGTTGTCTTATGCCGACGCATTGAAAACCTATTCCTATGCTAAAGATTCAAATTCTTCCCCATTAATTGTCCCCAATCAAACCTACAAAAAAAACAGTCTTTTCTCAACCCAAGTCTAGAGCTCCCCTCTCCCCTGGCTATGACAGGGATGCCCATAGGGCCCTAATTAGCCAATATGAACCTCCTTCACCTAAACCTGGTTGTGCCCTGGGCGACCCCCATACACCAAACAATGACGATAATTTCTTAGATTTAATTATATCCCTACTTCTTAATATTCTCAAGAAATTTAGTGACATACCCTTACCGAACAACGTTGCAAGTAAACTGACTCCTCTAGCTAGCCTCATCCTTGACCATGGCCAAACTGCTCCAATGGAACAGCAGGAGTTTACGTCCAAAGACCCATGAACTTTCACATTTGGCTCGCCAACATGACCCTTTAGCTTTTGCCATCTCTGAGACATGGTTAATCCCCGGTAGCCATTATAGGCCCGGGTATGCCTGTCTCAGGAATGATAGGCAGGATGGTCATGGAGGTTTAGCCATTCTTGTGAAACGTTCACTCCCCTACTCCATTATTCAATTTCCACAACACTCCTTTGAAATTAATATTACTGCCATCAAAATACTAAACTTTATTCTTATTTCTATTTACATATCTGATCCTACTACACCCTTACTAGATGAATTCCATTCCCTCTTAGCTAAGCTACAAGACCCAATAGTTATTCTTGGGGATTTTAATTGCCATCACCACTTGTGGGGCAGTAAGTGCTCGCAACTTGATGATGCATCTGGCCGGAAGTTGGCGGATGTTATTGATGATCACAACTTGTGTGTCCTCAATGACGGCCGCCCAACACGCATTACAGGACCTCATCAAAGACCAAGTGCCGTTGATGTTTCATTTTGCTCTCTTTCCTTGGCTGCTTCCATTTCCTGGTCCTTAGCCAATTCCCTCCACGGTAGTGACCACTTCCCCATAATTTTATCAATCCCAACTTCTTTATCAATACCCAAAAAACTCCCACCACTCTTGAGGTATAAAACTGACAAAGGAGATTGGGCCAACTATGCGGAAGCTACCAACACCCTGTGCTCATCAATTACATCACCCAACCCTGATAATGTGCTTGAATGCTATAATGACTTGCTGTCATTTATATAAACTGCCGTTGACATCCACATACCAAAGAAAAAACCCGATGTCAAACATCGGTCCTCCCCTCCATGGTGGTGCTCAGATATGATTCGACAAAGAAAGACTGCTGAAGCTACTTATTGTGCCTCAATGACTCTCCAGAACTTCTTAAACTTCAAACAAGTTTCGGCTAAAGCCAGTAGAATGTTTAAAAAGAAAAAAAGAGTGTCATGGCAAAAGTTCTGTGAAAGTTTAGCTCCTGGCACACCCCCTTCTGTAGTCTGGAGGTCACTTAAAAGATTCCGCGGTTCCTTAAACCCTAACCTCACACCTAATACTTATAACCCTTCTGTGTGGCTAGACTGCTTTTTTGATAAAAATCGCTCCCCCCTTTGTCCCTTCCAAGGACTTAATTTCAACTCCATACCCCATTCTCACATCAACCAATCCTCTTGATGCTCCTTTCGATATCCAAGAATTGGACTTAGTACTCAGCAACCTACAAGATACTAACCCGGGTCCAGATGGTATACCCTATTCCTTTCTGGTCAAGTCTGGCTCTCATTTTAAGGAGGTGTTACTAAACACATCAATATGAGTTTCCTAACTGGCATTATTCCAGATTCTTGGAAACTCTACCTAGTAATCCCTATCCTGAAGTATGGCAAGAATCCCTCAGATAGTAACTCTTACAGACCAGTCGCTATGTCTTGTACTATCCTAAAAATTACTGAACACCTAATTAAAAACCGCCTGGAATGGTTTGTTGAGAACCGTGGCCTTTTAAGCCTCTCCGAATTTGGTTTTCGGAAAGGCATGAGCACCATGGATAGCCTAAGCATCTTCGTTGCTGATTTAAGGCTAGCTCTGACTAGCAATGAATCGGTGGTGGGGGTGTTCTTGGACGTCTCTGCAGCGTACGATAATGTTCAACTCCCAATACTCAGGCAGAAAATGCAACAGCTGAATGTTCCGGCGAGACTGACATATTTCATATACAACCTTCTTGTTTGCAGATCTATCCAAATCCGACATGAACACGCCGATCATTCTACCCGATCTGTTTGGCAGGGGCTCCCTCAGGGCTCAGTCTTAAACCCTCTATTATATAATATTTACACTTCGGATTTGGATAAGTCTGTCAATGGTTTCTGCAACATCCTTCAGTATGCGGATGACATTGCCTTATACCTTAGGGTTGGTGTGATCAAAGATGCAGACCCTATTCTTAACAATGCCCTTTCTTAGCTTGGCAACTGGCTACAATCACATGGCCTTGCTGTTGCTACTCCTAAATGTAAAGCCATAGTATTCACGAGGAAGAGAATCTGTCCCCCAATCTACATTTCTTTCTCAGGCGAACCTATCCCCTCAGCAAGTGAAGTGAAATTTCTTGGGGTGATATTTGATAGCAAACTATCAGGCACTGGTCGCCTTAGCTATCTGGCCAAAAGATGTGGACTTTGCATAAACGTGATCTGAGCAATCTCGGGTGTTTGGTGGGGGTCGCATCCAAGCACCCAAAAACTCCTTTATAACGCCTTGATTAGGAGCGTAATTGACTACGGCTCATTCCTACTTGAGCCATGTAACAAATCAGGTTTACTAACCATTCACAAAATCCAAAGCCAATGTCTGCGGATCATCTTGGGTGCAATGAAATCATCAACAATCAAAGCGATGCAAGTCGAGTGCTGTGAACCTCCTCTCAAACTCAGAAGACAATTCCTGTCAGACAGGTTCTTGGCAAGAACCCTTCAATTCTCTTCCCATCTAATACACCATAAACTCTATTCTCTTAAGTCCTCCATCCCCAACTCTAGCTACTGGGATAACAAAACGCCCCCTTGCCTTATACAAAGTCTCTACAATCTGGTCATTTCACCTACCACCACATTCCACTGTGAGCATAATTTTGTTTTTACCTTCCCTTATGAACCACTTATATTTACTCCTAATATATTCCCAGATTTTGGGGTGACCAAAAATGACCCACAAGCCAATACCACCTTTATAAGCATTGTGGAAGAAATATGGATGGATTGGACACAGATCTACACAGATGCCTCAAAGCTCTCCAGTGTAGGGTGTGTTGGGTCACTTGGGTCAGCTGTGTGGATTCCAAAATACTCAGTTCTTCTCTCATATAAATGTCCTCCGCAATCTTCTGTCTTTACTGGGGAGTCAATCGCACTTTTGGAGGCTGTCAGATATGTGAGTGACCACCAACTTAATAACTTACTAATACTCTCGGACTGCCTTAGCGGTGTGCTTGCCCTAAACTCCAATCCTTTTAAAACTGGCTCGAAACTGCCGATCATTCTACAGATCAGGTATCTACTCTACCAATGTTACACCTACAATATAAATGTTGCAATAGCTTCGATACCTGGCCATGTAGGCATTACAGGAAACTGCGTGGTTGACAACTTTGCCAAAGATTCCATTCAAATCGGTTTATTAGACCAATATAAGTGTTATACCCAGGACCTTGGTACTCTGGCTAAAGAACGTCTGAATGTGACATGGAATTCTGATTGGAACCGGACCACGAAACTGGTAGGTAAACACTTTGGGGATGTCCAACCTGCGGTTACCAACAAACCTTGGTTCTCCAAATATAGATAGATAAAAGATCTCCTAGATAAAAGATCAACATCAACAATTTGTAGGCTCAGACTGGGTCATTGCTGTAGCCCTGAATTTCTGTATAGGATAGGTGTCTGAAACTCCCCACTCTGTGACTGAGGTCTAAAAATTGGTACAATAGACCACATCTTTTTCAACTGTCCCCTCCATCCCACCTCATTATATGATATCCTTCCACCACATATTCCCAGACCCACTAATGTTAAAACATTAGTATCTACTCTCAACTCCCAAATTTTGAAATCCCTTACTAATTATATCCTCAAGCATAAAATATACTTGTTAACACAATAAATTAGTACATGTTGTAGTTTCCACTAACCATAAGTCCTTTGTATTAATAGTTTTTAAGTGAACTAACAGGTTTTGGTTTTTGTTTTAGTGAGTCTGTTGTGTCCTGCTCTGAGGAACCCATCGTCATTCAATAACCGTGGCTTTTCCAATACCTGACACTGGCAGTAATAGTCTGTCGAGTCGTAACGACGGCTGATTGCTATATACTACAAGAATAGAATAGAATAGAAGATTTTAAAAGCTTGCTTATTAATTTTCTTTTGTAATAATGTTAATAAATGGCTCCTGCTTCATTCAGGGTCAAAGATCTTAATGAAATTATAACTTTAGATTTAATCGACGAACAATCAGAATGTTAGCTCTCTATTTACCGTTCCGATTGCAATAGCACTAATATCATTTTTAGCGCGCTCAAACGAATCGGAACGGTTTTGAGAACTTTTAGCGCTGATAGCGCTGTCAGCGGCAAACGGAACGCACCACTACTATCTATGGAAGGAAAGAGTGATGCTTGCTTGATAAAATTGCAAATGGCGATCTAATAACGTTCTGCCTGCGTTTATCTACGCATTACAGTTTATTCAATAAATTTGTTGATTTTTGTAGAAAAATGCAAATGTTAATTACTTAGTTTAAGTTGAATTCAAAACAAATAATAAAGAGAGACAAGAAAGTGAGTGCAATTTTTTTTATTGCCGGCATAGAAAAAACCACGTTTACGTCTGTTTCGTGAGTTAGTGTTGTGCTAACTATCATTTTGTCTGATACAGAAGGCGTGCAGCGATGTCGCTGCCGCCCTACCTTTTGGGGCCCAACCCATGGGCCACTATGATGGCCCAGCAGCAGTTGGCTGCGGCACAACAAGCGGCGCTGCAGGCTCACGCCGCTGCTGCAGCCGCTGCTCCACCCATTCCACCGGCTCAACCACCTAAACCTCATCCTATCCCCGAAGAAAAAGTCAAAGAAAAAGGTAACTTAGCACATCGTTCTATTAAGACTCAATGTTATGTTCTTTAAAAGGGTGAACAAACAACCTCAAAAAATATACTAGTATACAAAAATGTTGGTGTGTGTGTTACATATCAAATAATATAGACTACTTGTTCCATCAAAAATGTGCAACTTACTATGATACATAATTTCCTTAATGAAATGAAAAGTAAAGCTCATAAGGAAATGTATGTGCAGACAATAGTGTAATTGCTATAATAATTACTTTTTATTCTGATTAATAGATGTATGATTAATATACAGTATGGAAGTTCAATTTTGCCTGAGCTAAACATATTTATCATATTGTAAAGATACACAGAAGTTCAAGTAGACAGTTTTTTGTGAAGGGATAGTGTGATTGTAATAAGAGATTATTTCACAGTTTAAAAAAAAAGTACTTCAGATAAACATGCTGTTAATGTTTATGTTTGTTTAAACTGAAATAGCGGAAGATATATGATTCTTACAATGAACAATGGGTCTGGTACTCACACAACTTTAAGTAAATTACATTGTTGAAACATTAAATTAATGAAACAGAGAAGACGGGTTGGGTTCCCTTTAGCAGAGTGCTGCTGGAAAAAGGGGTTAAAAGGTATAGGGAGATAAGCAATCCTCAGGGTGAAGAGTTGCTTAGTTTTGGAGATGATAGATACATTTTTAAATTGCATATTTAAATTATGTTTTTACAGAACAGTTAACATTTACACATTGTTATTTAATTTTGGCTTCTAATATGTAAGGTAACTTATTATAATTTTTATTATTTTGTTTTATGGCAATCAGCTGTTGTTACGACACAATAACTATTTCTGCCAATTTCAAGTATTAGTATACACATGTACTACACGAGGTGATTAATTTTGTAGCGATCAGTTGAGTAGAACTTGCAGTATCTCGAGCATTGAGTTACCTTGAACAATACAAAAACAGGGGGATGAAATAAGTTTTTACAGATATTTTTAACATAGAAGAGTATAATTTATAAAGGCGTCTGGCCATTGTTAAGAAGAAGAATTGCAATAGGGGATAACTTTTTAGCAACGGAGGACGGTAGTGGGATGTCTTCAAATTTTGAAAGAATGTTCAAAACTAGGGAAATCAGGAGTTCTAAAAAATTGTCATTAGGGGAGCAGGAAGAAGTAGGGGGGAAGGCATTATCAGATTTAGTAGATGGAGGGTTAGCAATAATAGCATTATGGGCAATTTTGTCATAGCCTGGAGATAAAGTTGGACTGGGTTTTGATGGTTTGTATATTGTTTTTTTGTAAGAAAGATTCAGTGAAGGAGAACTTTTAGAAGCATCTGCATACGATTTTTTAACTGAAGGGAAGAGGGATGATGCTTCCTTGAATGATATGTTCTTTTGGGACATGGTGATTTTAATATTCTTTTGCCGGGCATGTTCCGGGCAAGATTTGTCAGTTGCTAAATGAGGGCCTGAGCATTGCAGGCAGGAAACTTCAGAGGATGCAGGACAAGAGTCACCTGAGTGAGTTTGTGCACATCTGAAGCAACGAGCACTGGATCGGCATTGGGCTTTCACATGGCCAAATCTACAACAGTTTAAGCATTGTATGGAAGGCAAAATGTATGGATCAACGGTTAATGATGAGTTAAAAATAAACACTTTATCAGGTAAGCATTGTCCAGAGAAAGTGATCACTACAGATCCTGTGGGGGTCCAAGTGGAACCAGACTCCATGGACACTTTTCTGTTTAAGCGACGCGCCTTCAAAATTGTTATATCACCTTGGCTTGTGGAGATTGTTGATACAACTTCCTCCATAGACCATGAAGTTGGAATCCCGCGGATCAGCCCCATTCTTGTTATATTATGTGTAGGAATTAAAGCTATATAGTTATGAGATTTAAGACTCGAGTTTCTGAGAAACTCGTTTGCTGCACATGCAGATGAGAATTCCACAGAGACCCGATTTCTGCCAACACTCTTTATACCATCATTTTTAATATTTTTAATGTTTGATGTAAATAAATATTTTCCAAAATTTAAATGATTAAATGTACTGCCTGACTTAGGGTGAGTTTCTGACCTGGACACATGAACAATGAAAGGACCTTTGTCAGAAGGATGGTAAGATTTTTTTTCTAAGACTTGGATGAGTGTAAATAAGGTTATTGGTTTGAGACGGAAGAGCATTCGAAACAGATTTTTTAGGAGTAGGGGACGAATCCCGATTTATACTTGGACGTTTTCTTGTTTGCACATGTTGAGAGAAAGGGTCAGGGGAGTTGTTGACATCAGAAAACGGGATTGGGTCTGGGGGCTTAGGAGGGATTGGAACACAATTCATGCTCATTAAGAGCTAGATAATTCGTACAACCACTTACCAGGCGAGGAAGAGAAAAACAGAAACACTTAAAATAACTCAATGATGATAACAAAGTCACCAAAATAACCGACAAATAACGAAAACCGTGTGTACACCGCAAACGAAAAATTGACAGTCCGTTAGAAACTATAAAAACAAACAAGGTTTTCCTTGATTCAGGTAACTTATTACTGCATATAAATCTGACATGTTTCACATTTTTTTGACATTGAGATGTTGGACCCAACCAATGTTTTGTGTAAGATATGGAAAGTGGTCGCAGCCAATCATAATTATATAAATATAGATTTGCAAAAATTTTACTAGATGAAACTAAGATAAAAACTTATTATTAATATTTTTTTACATATTTTGATTTTTAACAATGGAATTAAAAAAAAAAAAAAAAACAGTGTGTTTATTGATCTCAGTGACTGCTTTCACTTACGAAAAACAGTAGAAATGAGGACTTGGAACAAAGACAACACCAGAAACTAATAATATTATTCTAAATCCTAACTTTCAAAGTTAGGACTAACTTTCTACATCAACAGTTCACAAAACGTATATTAGGTTTGGTTTGTATGTAGGAGTGTCATTGGATATCACCAACACCTTTAAGAGCCTGCCATTTGGAAATCCTGAAGGCACTTCGGTGTCACAGACTCTGTACCTGCGGCGCTTGTTGGTAGACTACCTCTGGAACAGAGACATAGTCCACATCGACAGGGATCGTTGACTCGGCGAACGATGAGGTGCAAAGTTTCCACAAGGGTCGGTACTCAGACCACTCTTTTGGAATCTGGGCTTTAATAGAATAAGGACGAGGGAAGAGGACGTTCTCGGAGTGTGCTGAGTCAGGTGTGGACCTGGTGGTGGGCCGCATAGAGGGGCTATTGTTCCACAGGCCTTAGCAAGGTCCGCCTCCTCGCGTGCCATGAATATGAAGAAGAATATGAGGTATTTGGGTACCTATGTAAACTTAGCACCCGACTTTTGCAGAATGGCTCTCTTTATGGTTGTTTTGAAAGATATGGGTGAGTAATAGATAGTAATGAACTTATTTTCGTTTTAGAACAAAAAGAAAATTCAGCTCACATAAACTAAAGAAAAACTTATTTTTGTTGTTTCATGTAATGAAACGTTAGTGAATTTTAATGCACTGTTATTTGTTTGTAGTCAAATAATAATCGCAGAAAAACTATTTTTCACTTGAAAACTTTCCAATACTAAATGAACTTCTCAAATTCGATTTTAAAGAAATGCTGGAAATGGATGGAATGCATGGGCATAGGTTAGTAGTGAATTGTAGTGCAAAGTTTTTCATTACTTTAAAAAAAACCATCAGGAGAACCATTTAGCAAGTCGGGTACTAAAAATTCAAATTCAAATTCAAATTCAAATATTTATTTCTCAACATTAAGAAGTTCTAGAAGAATAAGTTCACATAGCCTATTTGGGTCTCATACTACTTGACGGGCGCTGGGCATTTGCCCACTGCTGCCTAATGTGGAAGGGCCAAGCCTCATGCCAAAGATTGTACTGGGCATCGTTGTGCAGGCCTCTATGGAGAATCACTTGCCAGAATCGGGTTCAGCTGCGAAGAGCGCAGCTAATTAGCGGTTAGTGGGCATCCCAACTCGACCCCCCATGGGGCCGCCTGTCTTCTAGCAGTCGCGGGAGCTCGACGTGATAGTGCTCAACCGGTGGAGGAGGCAGACTCTCACCTTCACAATAATGCCCCTTGCACAATAAAAGTTTTGGCATCAAGTCAATTGCCAAAACTATTTTCTTGGGGGTACAATACTACTGCAATGGATATTACCTTCTATTTAAAATTTAATGGGAGTGGCTGTTTTTGCAAACAATATTTTATAAAACATATTATTAAAAATTAAGAAAAAATTATAGTAATGACAAATGCTGCGTTCCGTTTGCCTATTACAGCGCTCACAGCGCTAAAAGTGCTCAAAACCGTTCCGATTCGTTTGAGCGCGCTAAAAGTGTTATTAGTGCTATTGCAATCGGAACGGTAAATAGCGCGCTAACATTCTGATTGTTCGTCGATTAAGTCTAAAGTTATAATTTCATTAAGATCTTTGACCCTGAATGAAGCAGGAGCCATTTTTTTACATTATTACGAAAGAAAATTAATAAGCAAGCTTTTAAAATCTTTAAACGACTAATAAAAACATCAACAAAGTAACGTCATGTGTCAGTTTTGACAGGCCGTTCACAGCGACCATGCTCCGTAGCGTTGGCACTGTGAGCGGTAAGATGGCGGCGTTTATGACGTCATTGATGATGACGTATCGATATCGCTGTGAGCGCGCTCACGGGCAAACGGAACGGGTATATGAGCGCTGTAATCGGCAAACGGAACGCAGCAAAAGGGAATCACTTAACATTCAGCTTTTTGTTTACAGCTCAAAAATGGCTTCAACTCCAGTCAAAGAGGTTCTCAGAAAAAAGGAAGTTTGGATTTGTAGATGCACAAAAAGAGGACATGCCACCTGAGCACATCAGAAAAATTATAAGAGACCATGGTGATATGACTAGCCGTAAATATCGTCATGACAAAAGAGTGTATCTTGGGGCACTGAAATATATGCCTCATGCTGTCATGAAACTTCTGGAGAACATGCCCATGCCATGGGAACAAATCAGGGACGTCAAAGTCCTGTACCACATCACCGGAGCAATCACCTTTGTTAATGAAATCCCATGGGTAGTAGAACCAGTTTACATAGCTCAGTGGGGTACTATGTGGATTATGATGAGACGTGAAAAACGTGATCGTAGACACTTCAAAAGGATGAGGTTCCCACCCTTTGATGATGAAGAACCACCTCTAGATTATGCTGATAACATTTTGGATGTTGAGCCTTTGGAGCCAATTCAAATGGAGATGGATGTGGAAGAAGATTCAGCAGTGGCTCAATGGTTTTATGATCATAAACCTTTATTGGGTACTAGACATGTTAATGGATCGACATATAGACGCTGGAATTTGTCTCTTCCTCAAATGGCTACTTTATACCGTTTAGCGAACCAACTTCTGACTGACTTGGTTGATGATAATTACTTTTATCTATTTGATTCAAAAAGCTTTTTCACAGCTAAGGCTCTTAACATGGCTATACCTGGTGGTCCCAAATTTGAACCTTTGGTAAAAGATAATTCAGCAGGAGATGAAGATTGGAATGAGTTTAATGACATCAATAAAATTATTATAAGACAACCCATTAGGACTGAATACAGGATTGCATTTCCTTATCTGTACAACAATCTGCCACATTTTGTTCAGTTATCTTGGTGAGTAATTTCGGAATAACTAACAGGCAGTTTGTCTTGTTTTTATATGCTTCCTATTTATTCCCAAGGAAACGATTTGGATTTTACCATATAAATTAAGAAAATCTTATGGAATAGCTGTTACATTTTACATTTTATTTTACAGGTACCACACCCCAAATGTTGTATTTATCAAAACTGAGGACCCTGACTTGCCAGCATTCTACTTTGATCCTCTTATCAACCCTATCTCACATCGTCATTCAGTGAAGTCTTTAGATCCAGTTCCTGATGATGATGAATTTGTTCTCCCAGAGGAAGTATCACCATTTCTACAAGAAACAGCCCTGTACACAGATAATACTGCTAATGGCATATCTTTGCTTTGGGCTCCTAGACCATTTAATATGAGATCAGGTTAGTATTTTTGATACTATTCACTAGGAAAACGTTACTAACAAGACTCAATTTTTGTCACACTTCATTTTCTTTTAGTATGTTGTATTAAATTTGATTATTTTATTACAAAAACCTATCTTAAATTTTCAAAAACACATTTTAATTACCTCTAATCATGCTCTATTTCTAAATATAATTATTTTCAGGGCGTACTCGTCGTGCAATTGACGTGCCCCTGGTAAAGACCTGGTACAAGGAACATTGTCCACCTGGCCAGCCTGTTAAAGTGAGAGTTTCTTACCAAAAACTTCTTAAGTACTATGTCTTAAATGCATTGAAGCACAGACCACCTAAGCCTCAGAAAAAACGGTAAGTAAACAGCACACTTTCAGTTAAGATGACTGATAAAGTTAACGAAGATCAAGACATAACAAAACAAAAAAAAAGGGACATAAGTTTTGATTTTAACTAAAAATTCATAATTCTCAAGATGTTGGGTTCAGTAAATGATTCTATTACAAATTAAAAAATTAATTTTGTGGTTACTTGTTACAAGAAATACTTTTTACGAAGTATTCAATGTCAATAAGCTAATAAAAGTTGTTGTAGATAACAGCACATTTTTGTTCTTTAGGAACAGTTTTGCGAAATTTCAGTTTTCACAAATTAAGTAAAAACACTACTTTCTCCACAGATACTTATTCCGTTCATTCAAATCAACAAAATTCTTCCAAACAACAACTCTAGACTGGGTAGAAGCTGGATTACAAGTCTGTCGTCAAGGCTACAATATGTTGAATCTCCTTATTCACAGAAAAAATTTGAACTACTTGCATTTGGATTACAACTTCAATCTTAAGCCAGTGAAAACGTTGACAACTAAGGAAAGAAAGAAGTCTCGTTTTGGAAATGGTAAAACTAGTTTCTTTCTATATTTTAGTAAAAGAGAAAAGAAGTAAAGTTATAAAATGCTAGGATGGTCAATGGAAGGCTGCAAATCTAACTCATTGCCTGTATTTCATGTATATTAAATTTAACTTTATAAATATAAGTAAAAATTATTGAACATTATAGCCTGAGGAATGATGAACTTTTACTTAGTTTTGTAACAATAAATTATGAATTACAATAGTTAATGTTAACAACACAAGTAAACATATATATTGGGATCATCATTCATCTGATCGAATTTTGCATAGTAGGCATTTTTTTATCATGTGGATACATTATAAGTTGCAGAGTAATCAATTTACTGTATTTTACTAAAATATTGTAATTTTGTTAAATTCTCGACTCATTTCCTCCGTGTATATAATAACGCTTTTTTTCATTTCTATAAGATAAAAAATTTTTTTGGGTTAAATTTTCCGCCCCCTAAAATCTGCCGCCCTAGGCTCCAGCCTACTCAGCCTGCTGGTAAATCCGCCACTGATAAGTTGTGCGCATACGATAACCCGATTTTTGTTACCCTTCCTCCTTTCACCACCCGACCTCCTTTCGCCACCCGACCCTTAGTTGCCTGCTTCGTACTGAATTCCGTTGCAAGGCGTCATCACGTCACTGACAAACCTTCTGCGCAAGAGTGGTACATAGACTTATATGATACATTTTTCAACATCCATGAAAAATTAATGATGTATCCATCTTACTTTTTCAGCCTTCCATTTATGCAGAGAAATCTTACGTCTGACTAAACTAATTGTGGATTCCCACGTTCAATATCGCCTGAACAACGTAGACTCATTCCAACTGGCTGATGGTCTTCAGTATATATTTGCTCATGTAGGACAGTTAACTGGCATGTACCGATATAAATATAAGCTGATGCGGCAGATCAGAATGTGCAAGGACCTGAAACATTTAATCTACTATAGATTTAATACAGTGAGTAGTGCTTGATCACTTTTTTATAATTTTACTATGGTTTTGTCTCAGATGGAAGTATGGAATTTGCAGTTTGGATCTTTAGTAACGATTTTGATCATTTGGTGTTGTAATTCTTGAAGATGCTTCTGAAGTAGCAGCACATTTGGATGAAAATTTTACAATTAAACAAGATCAGCAAAAAAACATAAAACTCTTAACATTTCCTTTCAGAATAGGCTTCCTGAAAAGTAGGTTCCTATAGTAAAAAATCTTTAGTGTGTTACAAGCACATAAAAAATAACAACTTTAATTGGCTACAAGATAACTATTTATTGTTATGGTTAAAAAATATCTATAATGGAACAATAATACCGCGTGCTTAATAATGGTCGTTTTCTGGACGCCTGTGCATCTCCCGCAAACCGCGGTGGTTACAAGACCGTAAAAATTCATAGTTTAAAAGAAACGGTAAATCAGTATTGAAGAAAAGGGCAGCTCTCATGCAGCTGCCGCGTTTGATTTCTGGGCCTGAATCACACAAACACAAAGAATTCAAATTCATTTCTAATTCGATATTTTTCTGATCTCAGGGCCCAGTGTCAAAAGGTCCAGGCTGCGGTATCTGGGCTCCCGGCTGGCGAGTATGGTTGTTCTTCATGCGTGGAATAACTCCGCTGCTGGAACGGTGGCTTGGCAATTTGCTGAGTAGACAGTTTGAAGGCCGACATTCTAAAGGTTTGTTGCTAAATTGAAATAAACATTTTTTTATATTAAGATTGTGTTTGGTTTTTTCATATTGTATCGTTTAATAAAATGCTATTAGCTTACCTTACTATTCTCTGTAAAAGTAAGTGGAAAAGAGAGAAATCATTTTCTAATAATTTGTTTGTGTAATTCAAATTTTATTTTATTTATTTTTTTAATTTGAAATTAAAATTTTATACTATCTAGAGTAATAGAGTAGGTATATAATCATTAATACTCATAATTATTTCTTACTTTTTAGGTGTTGCCAAAACTGTGACCAAACAGCGAGTGGAGTCTCACTTCGACTTAGAACTGCGCGCGTCAGTTATGCACGATATTGTGGATATGATGCCCGAAGGGATCAAGCAGAATAAGGCGAGGACCATTCTGCAGCATTTGTCTGAGGCTTGGAGATGCTGGAAAGCTAACATTCCTTGGAAGGTAAGAAACAGTTGAGCACTTTGTTTTTAGGCTGCTTCTGTTATTGGAAGTTAAGACATATTGAAAATCAGTCGTGCAGTCTGAGATGTTGTTTAAATTAGTTGGAGATGTTGAAACTTTGCTTGTACTAGCAACTAAATATAACTAACCCTGGAAATCATAATGAAAAACAAGGTTTTGGATAGTTATTTTTTTATGTAGTTTGAGACCAGTCGATTTTTGAAAGGGCACAGCATTAATTTTGATGGTTAGTAATACTGAAAATGTACTTAGTAAAATAAATATGTTGCCAAAATATGAAATTGATTTTATGTTATTTATTACAATTCAAAACAGGTACCAGGTCTACCAACACCAATAGAGAACATGATTCTCCGCTACGTAAAGATGAAAGCTGATTGGTGGACGAACACAGCACATTATAACAGAGAGAGAATTCGACGAGGTGCCACAGTTGATAAAACTGTCTGTAAGAAGAATCTAGGACGACTCACTAGATTGTATTTGAAGGCTGAACAAGAAAGACAGCATAATTATTTGAAGGTAAGATTAATAGTGTAATGCACTCCATGTTAAAACTAGCAGCTTTAACAATCAAAGCTCAGCCAATTCAAGGTTTCAAAAGCTGTGACGTCATAACAAAAATAAGAATTCGTCAATATTACGGATGGGGTATTACCGAAGAACCCGGCGGAGGCTTGGATTCGCACTCGAGCGTTGTTTTCCCTTGTATTAGGAGTGCCTACAACGACGCGCAAGTGATTCTTGCCTTAACCTGCGCCCGATAACAAACATGATAAATACAAATCATACTCACTTGGTTACAGACTTATCTGCCAAAAGTTTTATAAAATATGTGTAGTTGAAACTTTATAAAAATACATTCAACACCTTTTTTTTTCCAGGATGGTCCCTACATATCACCAGAAGAAGCTGTAGCCATCTACACCACAACGGTCCATTGGCTTGAGTCTCGACGCTTCGCTCCCATTCCTTTCCCACCACTTTCTTACAAACACGACACAAAGCTACTCATCTTAGCATTGGAAAGACTTAAGGAGGCTTACAGTGTGAAGTCCAGGTTGAATCAGAGTCAGAGGGAAGAGCTGGGACTTATTGAACAGGCGTATGATAATCCCCATGAAGCATTGTCCAGGATTAAACGTCATTTGTTGACGCAGAGGACTTTTAGAGAGGTAGGTTTGATTTATTATTTATAATTTAAGATTTAAACAATATTATATTTTTAAAAGTGATGAAAAGCCCTTTAGCAGTTATTTTGCATATTGTATGTTTATTTATGTGTGTATAGTTATAATTGTAAAGCAATAAATGATTTTGAATGTGTTTTAAATTACCAGCTTACTAGTATAGGGTAAAAGGGCATTTCTTAAGATTTTTGATATCTGTAAGTGAAACTTAAGTCACATTCCAACAGGCAATCAAAAACAAGGCATTCTTTTTCCTCAAGCTAAATTGAAGTTTAAAGCCAACGGCTATCGAATGCAAAACTAAATAGCAACATCTTATGCAATGTTTTTATTTTGTTTTAATTTGGTCTCAATTATTTCACATTTTTATGTTATTAAAACTGTATAATTTCCCAAATAAATGATGGTATCTACCTAAAATACACATAGTCTATTTATATTATACTTTTATATTTAAAAGTTATTATTTTCCCACAGGTTGGCATAGAATTTATGGATCTATACTCCCATCTAGTCCCGGTTTACGATGTGGAGCCTTTAGAGAAGATAACAGATGCATACTTAGACCAGTATCTCTGGTACGAAGGAGATAAGAGAAGATTACTGCCTCCATGGGTCAAGCCTGCAGACACTGAGCCGTCTCCCCTGTTGGTTTATAAGTGGTGTCAAGGTTAGTTCTTGTTTTTTAAATCCGAGGTAATTGTTAGTTGGTTAAATAATATATGTTATTTGTTTATTTAATTAAATAAAATTGAACCAGTTAATTTATGTAGTTTATGTAACCTAACTGTAAGGCCACAGTTGTCTACTTTGTTCTCTGGATCTAGCTTTATTGCTTTTTAATATATCTCATAAATGGGAAGCCATTACATTCAAGAAATTGAACTCTTTAGAAGGTACAGATAATTGAAGAAGAATGAAGATTATGCGACTGCCCAGAGTGTGTGTTGTGGCAAAGGAGATTCGTATGTCTGTACTATATCCCCTTGTTACAAACCTCACTTTGGTTGGTTGCACTTTACTTCAAATGAAGAAAGAAGTTTTGAAGAACAGCAGCAATTAATCACGCTTATAATTACTATACATTTACGATTTTCCATATTATAACTAAAGCCTTACAAATACTAGGTTTAAGTGTATATATCGTAGTATAATCGGAAAATGCATATCATTGCAAACATACTGGAATCATGGCAAACAGTCCAATGATTCCAGTATGTTTGCAATATACAAAATATAAATACAATATACAACAAATAAAAAAGAACTTTATTAACTCAATCCTACCATTCACAATAAAGAAATAGATTTTAATGTTTAATAAACCAATCAGCTTGTATGTTTCCTATCCAACTAAATTGTTGCAGTTTTTTCGCAAAAACATTGAAAAACTGATTCTATAATGATTCCAAAATCTGTGTGTGCTGTTTTTCGCAATCATTGGAGTGCAATGGTTCCAGTATGTTTGCAATAATTTTTTTTGCAACAAATGGTTAAGTCCATTTTAGGCCGTCAGTAAGCTTTTTGTTTTAGCACTTAATGGACGAATGGAATGCACGATAATTCGTATCATTAATGAAAATGATTATTAAAAAAAGTATCAGAACTAAAATATTTCCCACTAACATTATCTCAATTAATAAGAAACTAAACGTGAGGAGTCTCCGTACAATGCAGCGCAACGTTGGGGTTACCGATTTAATGCAAAAGAAGTTTTGCTGGTGGCTTATTCTAAAGATAAAGGCATAAAGCTTTTCATAAACAGTAAAGTAAACATATAAAGTGTATATTTAAAACTAAATAAATAAAATCAAAAACATATTACAAACTTAATTATGTTAATTGTATAATCTTGCAAAGCAATATTTCGATTGCAACTATAACTTTTTGTGAGTTTTGTTTTTTTTTTAGCTCGGGACCACCAAACTTCAAAATTCAAATACGTCAATCCAATATTCGCTCTGTTATTGTGCAAAAAGTAGATGTGCTCTTTCGGTTTTCCTTTTTTTTGACTTTTTTTCTTCCTATGTTATTTCCTTTTTGATTTTCCTTTATATTAGAACGTATTTTATCATAAAATAAACTATCCAAAAAAACTCTCCTGTGTTAGACAATAAGAACTCAAGCTGAAAACCAGCTTCATAAGCGCGGAAGGTTAAACTTGTTTGCGTCTATTAAAGTTGCACGGGGCTAGCATATAATTAGCCGAGGTGTCTAAACGCGACAAACACTCGCTTCGGGTCGATAGATAATGTGGCTCTGTAGCGTCACTTCCTCGCATTCTGAGACCTCCTCGACTTGTTGCGGGTACATACCTCTTCCTTTAAAAGCCTTTAGGTTAGTCTAATGTATAAATGTGTTTTCTTTCTATATTCTAATTAAGATTTTGGACACGTGACTCGTGTCCAAAATCTTAGTGTCAAAATACTAGTGTTGTACGTAAGATTTCCTTTGACTTCATTATTTAATTAACATACCAAAAACAAAAAAGTTAGTTCAATAACCTTTTAAATACGGTTTATGGCTATATAGTCAATCTATTAAAAATAATCATGACGGTATTATATGCTGAAACATCATCGGCCGACGGCTCAAACACTATGGACTTAGCCTTTGGTCATATGCAACTTTCAACATAGTTTCTAAATAGTATTCAGTAATAAATGAACTAAACAAAATTAGATTAAGCAATAATTAATTGGACATTACGCATGTCAATTATTAACACATCAGTTAAAATTCTTTATGAATACAAAAATTTTCAATAAAGCAAATCAATCAAAATGAAGAGGAGAATACATTTAAAATTAAGAACTACAAAATTTGGTTGAGGTTAAATTAAATAAAAAATGAGATCTGCACAAATGTGTGTGTATGTATAAATGTAAGGACTTATATCACCAAAAATAATCTTGGACATCGTGAATTATTGTATTATACTCGGAGCATATTCTAATGACGAAGAACTAGTCATTAGAATATGCCCGAATGAAACCCAGAAGTAAATAAAAGTGATGTTCAAAATGTCTTGAATTTCTGCCGGCTCGAAGTTGTTTTTGCCACTAACGATTTTATACGTGTTTATTTTACGACGATAGGTAGGAGACGGATTCAAAAAAATTTTTGCGTAAAGTGGGATGGATAATTATGGAATATACCTGAAGGTAGGAAAGCAAGGTATCTAGTAAAAGATCGTTGCACACTTTTGATTCGTTGTGAAATGGGATTCTAGACAACAGAGGCATTTAGAGCATGCTCCTAATCAGTGCGTGGTACAGGGTTATTTTTGTAGAAGGCTCCTGCTATAGTAGTGTATTTCCTATGTAACCTTACTGTTTTAGACTGCCTTAGAAACCTCAACACGCCTTGTGCAATACTGCGATGGTGTTGATCTCTTCTTCTCCGTTCTTTTTGTTATACAAAGTTGCAAATACAATACTAATTAATTTTATGGAATATTCGCCCTCTTATTTATAGAAAATAGCCCCTAACTGCGCTATGATTTCTTCGATGACTTTCTACGTAACGTGTGACGTAATTTATACATAAAACCAGAGACTAGTAAATAACTATAGACTGACCATCTCCATACAAAAATTCGTGACTCGGAAAAAGCTCAAAATCCAAGCTATTACTAGAGGTCGCTCTCAAATAGCTTGGACCAACCTTGTCGTCTTTAATTTTTATATGAATTATTGACGAGAAACGTAATACAAAATATTTGTTTGTATATTAATACGGACTAAAACTGCTAGATGGCGTTGTCAAATAACCTGAAACCTTAGCAAGTAAATAGTTGAGTTCATTCCAGGCCCTCAATAAGCTTTTGATTTCAGTACTTTACGCAAAAAATGACTATACCTTAATTTTTATAACATTTTATAATAATTACTAAAAAGAAAGTCAGAACCAAATTATGTAAATAAATATATAAAAGACATAAAAGCAAATCAAAGAATATGTAACTGCGTGCGTGCATCTTTACCGATAGAGACAAGGTTCTCGAACTATAGGTGAATCATTATGAAAAAAGAAATATTTGAGGGAATCTTTATGATTTAAAATAGATGACATAGATATTCAGTTGTATTAATTACTTTAAAAAGTGTCAAAATCAAAACATATTAAATAATATCACAAAAAATATATTTATGTCAGCTTTATAGTCAAATATTTTATTTTGTGCTTTTTATTTGTTTGGATTTATGTGCGAAATTATTTTCTTTGATCGGCACGAGTCACAGTAGGCGAGCAGAAAAATTGTGAATTCAAAGAAATGCAGGGAAAAGTTCCAAAACAAACACACACCCATAGCAACAACAATAAACGACAAAGAATTCAAATTGTCAAACAAATAAAATGTTATAAAAAGAACAAAAAAAGTTGATGGATAAAGAACATTTTTTTAAATAATAATAAATATTTTTTTAACTACTGCAAAATAGTTATGAGTTATATGCATTATAAATAAAAATTATGCACTTATTAAGACATAATTTTTATCGATAAGTATCAAGAAATGAAGTAAAATATTATATACCTATTAATTAAATGCACTGAAATTCGTTTTATTATGTTAAGGCAGATAAGAACAAACTGTGGCGATGAATGCTATATTTTTGTGGGAAAAATTATATACTGGCAATACAGTAACCCAGTAACACTACAAATAATATCTGGGGTGGTGTAAAGTTTTCTGTTACTGAATTATAAGAGCGGCAACATAGCATCAAATAATATAATGCACTAGCTGGCAACGTCTGTTGTCGCCTGATACCTACGGATAGTACTTGCAATGAAATATCAAATGATTTTGTAAACAGCTCCATCTTACGTTTTTTTTACTCATTATTTTGACTAAATTTAAATAACTTGTAAATCTAATACAACTAACGCCATCTCTCTATCTTAAAAACAACTATTTTTCAAGTCACAAAATTTTGTTAGACATGGTTAGTCTATAGTTATTTACTAGTCTCTGATAAAACTAACCTATTATTGTATAATACGAATACTATGAATCGATAATATTTATAGATTAAAACTTGACAGCCGACCCTTTCATAGCGTGCCTTCTCTGGTGGTGTGTTACATAAATAATTACGTTTTTATTTATACAATGATTTGTATATTTTGTAAAAAAATATTAAAATTATGTTTATTTGATACTCAACCTCCAGATAGGGCATAAAAGCGATAAAAAGACTCAATCAAAATATTTAAAAAGTATAATTCCTACATGTGAGGAATAATCTGAAACGGGATGATAACATAAAGGCATGTTACAGTCTGGGTAGTATTAATATCTCACTTCATTGTTCACACTGTATGATGATCCTACAAGTCATGTTAACAACCAAGTTGGTAATCTTATTGAAAGAGATTGAGTCCAAATATTCTCTCCGACAAATACCTCATATAATTGTAACAAGTGTTCTTTCACGGCTATGAAATTACCAGGTACTCTGAAATTGCACCACACTTACTCTTGGACAGCGTTAATATTTGTCAACAAATCAATTCATTTTTTTTTGTCTTCATTTGTTGTTGCTATTTCAAGAAATTAGTTTTTTTCTGAAAATGTCGTAATTTTTATTTTACTAGTCAGGCTTTACTTTCGAGTTACATTTAAAATTTAAAAAAAAACCCAAATTTTCATTCTTCTTTTGTAATTTTAGTTATAGATTATTTTAATTTTTGTAACTGAATTGGAATTAAAGCGTATTTCCATTTTATTCTTAAATGGTTTTCACTTTGCACACATGATGTAAAATGTGTATACTGTAAGTCTAAAACCAGTCAACCCTTAGTTTTCCAATCAAGATGTGTACGGTTCCTAATTTTTAACACATTTATTTGTGTGTAAAAAAATAAATATATTACAACTAAACATTTATGTTCACAGGTATAAACAACCTTCAAGACGTGTGGGAGGTGGGCGAGGGAGAATGTAACGTTCTGTTAGAGTCGCGATTCGAGAAGTTGTATGAAAAGATCGATTTGACGCTCCTCAATCGATTGCTCAGGCTGATTGTCGATCATAATATCGCTGATTACATGACGGCGAAGAATAACGTCGTCATTAATTATAAAGTAAGTTGACTGGAATTTTATTATAGCCTTTTTTCTGTGTTTTAAATATTACAGTTAAGTATATTGTATTATATTTTTTTTCCATTAATTCTAAACATTCAGTAATGACTGGCCACTACAATTGCTGCCAAGTTTTATATATGTAGCATTTAACATTACTGTACTAAAATTATTTGTTTGTAAGTGTACATTGGTACAGATCAACCGATTTATCTGTTCATTAAAAGGTGGCGCTGCGTTCTATGCGTAAATGAAGTTTTACGTTAGTCGTTAAACAACTGCTTGATTACAGTTTTCGCATTTGTTAAACGACAATTCGTGGCACTGTGCCTCTCGATTTTAGCTCATTTACAGTTTTGTTTTAGGACATGAACCACACAAACTCGTACGGAATTATTCGAGGCCTGCAATTTGCATCGTTCATCGTGCAGTATTACGGATTGGTACTCGATTTGCTAGTCCTCGGCTTACAAAGAGCCAGTGAAATGGCCGGGCCGCCACAGCTGCCTAATGATTTCCTGTCTTATCAAGACAGACAGACTGAAATTGCTCACCCTATAAGATTGTATTGCCGATACGTGGATAGGATTCATATATTCTTCAGGTGAGTTTGGAATTAGTATACTGTTAACGTCTTAAGTTGATGTGATGAAATGTTCAATACTCTGCTCTTATTTTAGCGATAAAGTAGTGATAAAAAGCGGTGGCGCGTATTTGTTTTTATTTCCTTATACTATATTTCATGTCTGTTACTTTTTTCGAAGTGTGTGAAGAAGAAAAGACTATACTGGGCTTTTCAAAATAAGAGGTTTATTTATTTACACTTTTTTGGTTTTACTTTATAGAAATGATAATATTGAATAAAACATTAATAGCGATTTTCGCAAATGGCGGTCTTATCACTAAATAGTAAGCTCTTCTAGACGACCATGGAATCGAAAGGTCATCTAGTCTTTATCTATTAACATGATATTAAAAACCTAATTGTTCCTATACCGTAGTGTCTAGTTTTTTTTTTTTTGTTGGCAGGTATAATTTTACTTACAATCCCACTTTTCTTACAGGTTCACAGCAGAAGAAGCCAGAGATCTAATTCAAAGATATCTAACAGAACATCCAGATCCGAATAACGAGAATATTGTAGGATACAACAATAAAAAATGTTGGCCCAGAGACGCAAGGATGCGACTAATGAAACACGACGTCAATCTGTAAGTGTTATGAATCATACTTTCATTTGCCATCCAGCTTTTTTTTAACAGAAATTATAATCTACTTCATAAAAGAGAGAAAAGGGAGCAATTTTTTAGTTTATATTTGACGTTTTTTGTTTGATGATTGATATATTAAGTAATATTAAGTTCTTGCTATATAGTGTAGTGTGTATAATTGATATATAGTGATATTATATCAAAGCACTTCTGATTTTCAACATTTACATTATTTTTCAGGGGACGCGCCGTGTTTTGGGATATCAAGAATCGTCTCCCGCGTTCAGTGACCACCATTCAATGGGAGAACAGTTTCGTGTCTGTCTATTCTAAGGATAATCCCAATCTGCTGTTCAATATGGCTGGTTTTGAATGCAGGATACTGCCTAAAGTGAGTAATTTTTATGTTTTATTGCGAAAACAATGACATTTTTCAGGTAACTACGGTAAGTTGTAAATCTAGTGACGAATTGTATTGTTTAAATGGAATCTCTTTTTATTAATATTGAGATGACCATGCTAATTTTGCACGAGAAATATAAGCGGACCAGTCACACTATCTTCTCTAGTCCTCTCTCTGAAGAAGAAGAACATAAGATCTCCTAAGGTATATTTATTTTTTAATATTTTCTTTCCCAGTGTCGAAGTCAACATGAAGAATTAACCCATCGCGACGGAGTATGGAACTTACAAAACGAAGTGACCAAAGAAAGGACTGCCCAGTGTTATCTTAGGGTTGATGATGAATCTTTAGCACGGTTCCATAATAGAGTGAGGCAGATTCTGATGGCTTCTGGTTCGACTACATTCACGAAGATTGTGAATAAATGGAATACTGCACTTATTGGTAAGGTTTGAATTGTCTTGTATATGAAAAAAATTTTAATAAAACCATTTTTAACATTAAATATTATTCAATATTTAAAATACAACTCCGTATTTTACGTTATTAAATTGTTATTACTTAATAGCCATCAAATTTTATGATGATAATAATAATATAATGATCAATTAAATTAATTTTTTTTTAGAAGTTTCACCCGTTTAGTTCATTTCAGAGCTTATCTATCACAGTTAAAATTTCTGCTTGCTAACAAGAAGTATAGATTGTATCAAAATTCTTTTCTATCACAGGTCTAATGACATACTTCCGTGAAGCCGTAGTAAACACGCAAGAACTTTTAGACTTACTTGTGAAATGTGAGAACAAGATTCAGACTCGAATCAAGATTGGTTTGAATTCGAAAATGCCTTCCCGATTCCCCCCTGTCGTGTTTTACACGCCAAAAGAATTGGGTGGTTTGGGAATGTTGAGTATGGGACATGTGCTTATACCACAGGTGAGATTTGTTTCATAATTAGTTAATTTAATTTAATTAATTTACATAGGAACAATGATAGGCACACACAAAACTGGTAGAGGATAAAATGACTGAACAGATTTTTTGAACAACTAGTGACATTTGATCAAATTAACATTAACAAAGAAAACATTGAGTCATTAGGTTTGTCCTCTTGTCAGTCATAGGTTAAATGCACGGAATTTTGAACATCTCTACATTTACATTGCGGTTTAAAGTATAGTAATGGAATGCAATTAACTCTTCTGAATAATTTGACTCGAACAGAATTCATTTCAACTGTAATCCTCTCTAAGTCTAAAATTATTGTATGAAAGTTATACAACACCAACTTTTTCTCTCTATTTTTTTATATCAAAACCATTGACTATAGATTAATCATTATTAATATATCCACAGTCCGATCTAAGATGGTCCAAACAAACAGACGTTGGAATCACCCATTTCCGTTCAGGAATGTCCCATGACGAGGACCAATTGATTCCCAACTTGTACCGTTACATCCAACCATGGGAGGCCGAATTCGTAGACTCCCAAAGAGTATGGGCTGAATATGCCTTGAAAAGACAGGAGGCCAATGCGCAGAATAGGTAAGTTTTTAAAATAATGTTGATGTATTTCATTTTTGTTCATTCTGAGTTTCCTCAGGCTTACGTTTTGGTCCATAACTTTGGAGCCATCCCGTATACGATTTTATCTGAGGTCTTTATTACAATTTTATTTTCAGACGTCTCACACTAGAAGATCTGGAAGATTCTTGGGACCGTGGCATTCCGCGAATCAACACGCTGTTCCAGAAAGATCGACACACTCTCGCATACGATAAGGGATGGCGTATAAGAACTGAGTTCAAACAGTATCAGGTATGTTGATTGGCGTTTCTATTGTGAATGTTGCAAATACATGCCTGTGGTTATGTAAAAAGTTAGAAAGTGGTACATACGTAAAATGATTTTTTAATGATGTAACATTGTGTATTTGTGAGATGATGAGTAGCGTAGGGGTCCAGAAACCAGAGAAGCCATGTGCTCTGGGGACGCGCGCGAACTTGCGATACGTTGATCGCGTGGTTGCAAGTCTCGTACGTTCGATTGTACGCTTACTGATCACGAATACCTAACTAATAACGAATTTATCCTGTAATATACAGTGTGTTTGCATTCAGTGTAATTTGTACCAAGACAAAATGTTTTGCTGCGGCCATTTCTCTCATATAAACTACTCGAAACAACTTAAGGCCCACCTAGAAAAATTGTGAAAAAATTCAATTAAAAAAAACGTGTTTGGTTTTTGTATTATTTAATTAACTATTAATTTGGTATGTTAATGGATGTTACATAAACAGAAAAAAGTCATTAAATAACAAAAAAATTAACAGTATTATCTCTATAAAACAAAGACTATCCCTAAGTTATGGTTACTGGGCTCTATTTTACAGTCGTTTGAAACTTTTTTATTGAATGATACAGGGGTAGGGGTAAACAAAGGGCGGTGATTTAATAGGGTGTAGGTCCTCCTCTGTTTCTTATGCATTCACGAAGCCTATTTGGAACACTCCATGAGGTTAATCACGTTTTCATCAGGAATCTGTTCCCAGCAGAGTTTCAGTGCGTTGACCAGTTCCTGACGTCTGTTCTTCTGACTGAGTCTTCGTTTTAGTTGATCCCATAAATGCTCAATAGGGTTTAAGTCGGGACTCACGGCAGGCCACGGCAAGACATTGATATTGGCATCTGATAGTGCACTTTGGGTCAAACGAGCAGTATTTGGACGGGCATTATCCTGCATAAGAATAAAATCCCGACCTAATTGCTGTGCATATGGGATCACATGAGGCTGGATAATATCCCTGATATACCTGGCAGCATTAATATTACCCTCGTCCAAGAATACCAGATCTGTTTTACCCATGATGCTGATACCGCCCCACATTATAATAGTGTGGCCACCAAAACGATCAGTTTCTCTTATGCATGGATCAATAAAACGTTCTCCAGGTCTTCGCCACACACGTACTCGCCTGTCATCACTTAGAAATTTTACTTTACACTCATCTGTAAAGAGAACACTACTCCAATGTTCCATGGTCCACTCACTGTGTTCACGCGCAAACCTTAAGCGCGCTGCACGATGTGCCCTTGTTAGTTTTATTCGTACAGCGCGCACTCTTGAGCGTCGTTGGTCTTCATGGAGTCTGTTACGAATAGTTTGATCGCTTACTTGGGTGCCGGTAGCATCACGTAGTTTAGGAATAAGGATCCAACCCACAAAAAAAGTCAAAAAAAAAACCGGTCGACGTCGATCGACGGTCGATCAATTGGTGTGTAGCCCCTCACTGCGTTTTTGACTTTTTTGTGGGCTGGATCCTTATTGCTAAACTACGTCCATTTTTCGTACCATGAGGTGATATTTCAACCTATATTGGATGACTTCAATGTCAAAGTAAGCGATTCAAAAAAAGTTGCTACTCTCTTGGCGTGAAGTGAATCGTTTCGGTTTATCTTTAAAAAAATGTTGAAAATATACGTAATTTAAGGTATTTCAATTGGATATTATTGTTTCTTATGTTTTAATGTGAAAAAGTGATTTCTAGAGCTATTTTTTATTATAGATGTCTAACGAATTTGTCCTTTTTGTTTTCTTGGAAAACGATAATGAAATAAACACAACACGGAAACAATCGGACCCCTTTTGTTTGGAAGATGAAGAATATATAAAAGGATATCGGTTGTCTAAACGATTGGTATTAGAACTGTGTGATGAGCTGAGGCCATTGTTGAAAAATCCAACAAAATCAATTGATTTATCAGTAGAGACAAAGGTAGAAGTCAAATTGCGTGCGTTCTAAACTCGTTATAATCAATTTATTTTTACGACAACACTAAGGAAACCTTTAATTATTTGTAATTTAAAGAATTATATAAATTTCTGTTATTTAATGAGTACTAAAACGGGCTTATCTATACAAATATTATAAAGAGGAAAGGTTTGATTTTTTGTTTGTTTGTTTGTTTGTATGAATTGAATAGGCTCCGAAACTACTTGGCAGATTTGAAAAATTCTTTCACTGTTGGAAAGCTACATCATTTCTGAGTGACATAGGCTATATTTCATTTTCAAAAAAAATAGGCATCCTTACTAAAATTACGATAACGTAATCCAAGGTGTGAAAAAAATATCAAAAAACTACCTTACATCGCGTGCGCTGCGAAAACTATTGATGATAGAACAAAATGATATACTACATTTTTTTAGAACACACCATTATCTACAAAAAATCAGCGGCAGCATATCTCTAACTATTACAGTCATGTCACAATAAGCGTTTTTTTATTGAAAAAAAGAAATTAAAATACCACCGCTACAAAAAGCTCTTTATTTGTACCTTGGTATTAACCCTTATCAAAATAAATGATGTATTATTTAAGACTGCTTCAATATCTTTATATTAATTTTTGAATTATTCGATTCTGACAATCCATTCAAAAGATATCACGAGTTAAAAAAAAATTAAAAAATAAACTGTATTCGGCTAGCTATGCGTTGTAGGCGTCACTCGGGCAGGGGTACGGGAGGGGGGTTAAGATCACGAAATAAACTTGCCGCGCGGCTTACTCGCGCGGTCGGCTCCCTACGTGATGGACGTGTGCGGAATTTACGCTTGATAATAATTCGTTTAGTAAGTAACTAAACCGATTTAAAAAGTTCTTTTTAGAACTAAACCCATTTATATAAAATATTGTTCACTTAGTTATTAACCTAATAAATTACTTGAATATTTTTCATGATTTTCAATTTAATTTTAATAAATAGTAGGTAGTTGTGTACGTTGTAATATAGTAGCATATATAGCTTACAGTTATGCTAATTTAGTTCAAAGGCATTTTTTCTTTTGTCATTTTGAAATGCCTAAAAGATCAAGATCTCAACTTTCTAGAAATAGTTCCCAGGCCAGGGCATCAAAAATACGTCGAAATGAAGAATCTTCATCAGAAACTGAAAATCGTCTTTCAATTCATAGACAATATGTGGCACAATCGCGTGCTAGAGAGTCGAGTACCGAGCGTTCGCAACGGCTCGCTGAACAAAATATGAGAACCGCTCAAATACGCGCGCGAGAATCCAGTTTGCAGCGTTCTCAACGGCTCGCTGAACAAAATGTGAGGACTTCTCGAGTCCGCGCGCGAGAGTCCAGTCTTGAGCGTTCAGAGCGACTAGCTGATCAAAATTTGAGAACCTCTCAAGCACGCGCGCGAGAATCGAGTCTTGAGCGTTTACAGCGTCTAGCTCAACAAAATTTGAGAACCTCTCAGGTACGCGCGCGAGAGTCCAGTCTTGAGCGTTCGCAGCGCCTTACTGAACAAAATCTAAGAACCTCTCATGTGCATGCGCGAGAGTCAAGTACTCAGCGTTTGCAGCGGCTTGAAGAGCAAAATATCAGAAATATTCAATCTCGCACTAGGGAATCAAGCTCTGAGCGTTTCCAACGCCTTCAAGATCAGAGAGAACGACAACAGACGTCAAGAGCGAGAAGTCGCAATCAAGTTTTAGCCCACAGTAAAAGATCGGCTTTTAGATACGATCCACAGATTGATTATGCTCAACAGTCTTCCGTCCAAATCGGCGACATGAATAAGATCTGCCCTAAGTGTTCAGCCAAAAAATGGGTCGATGAAACTAATGGCATGTGCTGTGCTTCTGGAAAAGTTAGTCTCCCCAGTATTCAGGAACCACCACAGCCAATAAAAAATCTTTTGACAAATAATCATTCGCTATCTAGACATTTCATAACCAACATCCGTAAGTACAATAGCCTATTTCAAATGACTTCGTTTGGCGCCAAAGAAATAAGAGAGGGTAATTTTATGCCAACTTTTAAAATAGAGGGACAGGTATATCATCTTATTGGTAGCCTTTTACCACCACCAGGCCAAAATCCACAATACTTGCAGGTATATTTCATTTCAGACGCAGATCAGCTATCATTGAGGTCAAACATAGCTCCAACGCTGAAAATAGATTTAATTAACGAACTACAGACCGCACTGAATAGCCACAATGTATATATACGAAGCTTTAAACAAAACATAGAACGCAATTCTTCGGATAATTTAAAATTAATTATTCATTCCGACCGCCCACCACAGACAGCACACCCGGGTAGATACAATGCTCCAGCTGTAAACGAGGTAGCCGTTCTCTTGGTTGACGAAGAAAAAGGCCCCAGAGATATAGTGCTCCACGGAACAGACGGCCAACTTAAAAGGGTCTCTGAGTTACACCGATCGTATGATCCACTACAGTATCCCTTAATGTTCGTGAAAGGAGAAGACGGTTATTATTTAACCATTCCGCAGGAAGGTACAGCGCGTAACAAAACTGTGACGTGCATGCAATTTTATGCATTTAGGTTGATGGTTAGAGCTAAATGTTTTAATGCATTACATTATTACAGGGACTTATTTAGTCAATATATTGTCGATATGATGGCAAAAATGATATCGGAACGATTGAATTACATATGTCGTAACCAACAGAGACTAAGGGCTGAAGAATACATTCATCTCAGAGATGCTTTAAATCAAGACGGATATGTTGACCCATCAAATATCGGTCAACGCGTAATCTTGCCATCTTCATTTACAGGTTCTCCGCGTTACCTGCATGAAAAAACCCAAGACGCGATGACTTATGTCCGAAATTACGGGAGACCAGACTTATTTGTCACATTTACGTGCAACCCCGAATGGCCTGAAATTAAAGCGGAACTACTACCTGATCAGCGATCTTTCGATCGTCATGACATCATTTCAAGGGTGTTTCATTTGAAAATGAAGAAATTCTTAAATTTATTCGTTAAAAATGAAATATTCGGCAAAGTGAAATGTTACATGGCAAGTGTAGAATGGCAGAAGCGAGGTTTACCACACTGTCATTTGCTGTTTTGGCTAGAAACAAAAATCCAACCAGACGAAATTGATAGCGTCATAGTTGCGGAACTGCCCAACCAACAAAACGATCCGATATTGTACGATATCGTAACAAAAAATATGGTGCACGGACCATGCGGAGAACATAACTTATCAGCACCATGTATGAAAAACGGTATTTGCACAAAAAAATACCCACGACGTTTAGTCAACGAAACTCAGACTGGAGAGGACGGATATCCAGTTTATCGTCGTCGTGATGCCGCAAATGGAGGACTGAGCGCTTCGCTAAATATCAGAGGCAGAAATTTCACTATAGATAATAGTTGGATTGTCCCATATTCTCCACTTTTGTGCAGGACGTTTAATGCTCACATAAATGTAGAGTACTGTCACTCAGTTCAAGCCATCAAATACATTTGTAAATACATAAATAAAGGATCGGACCAAGCTACATTTGGCGTCAGAAACCCAAATGATGAAGTGGAAAACTACGTAAATGGCCGTTACATAAGTACTTCCGAAGCTGCTTGGCGAATATTCGAATTCCCGATCCATGAGCGGCATCCTACAGTTTTGCAGTTAGCTGTCCACTTAGAAAATGGCCAAAGGGTGTATTTTACCACAGAAACGGCTGTACAAGTGGCCCAAAATCCACGTAAAACAACATTGCTGGCTTTTTTTGAGCTCTGTAATGAAGATGAATTCGCAAAAACACTTCTTTACCACGAAGTCCCGCAATACTACACATGGGCCAATAATAAGTTCACCAGAAGGAAGCGTGGTGAGAATGTAGTTGGCTATCCAGGCATAAAAAAAGATTCCGCTTTAGGTAGAGTCTACGGTGTCCATCCTTCTCAATCCGAGTGTTTCTATCTTAGGATGTTGCTGCACCACGTACGCGGTCCAACTTCATTCCAGTACTTGAAAACCGTTGACGGAGTTCTGAAAGAAACGTATCAAGCTGCTTGCCGTGCTAGAGGTTTGCTAGAAAAAGATGACCATTGGGAAAATACTCTCAGAGAAGCTTCGCTTTCTCAATGTCCATTACAATTGAGAGAATTGTTTGTGGTCATACTTTTATTTTGTCAGCCATCGGAACCATTAAAATTATGGAACATTTTCAAAGACGATTTATGTGAAGATATTAGACACAGAATCAGACAGCAAAATCAAGACATCACCTTACCATACAATGAGGACATTTATAACGAAGGTTTGATACAAATAGAAAATAAACTGTTGCAATTAAATGACAAAAGCCTAACTGATTTCGGATTACCATCATCAGTTCGTACAGAAAGCAATGCAGCAGAGACTATGACTCATCGCTATGATACAAATAATTTGACCGCTTTTGTCAATGAAAACCTGCCAAAGTTAGTCCCAGATCAAAGACATGCTTTTGAAACTATAGTCGATAGCGTCATTCATGACAAAAGAAAAGTTTTCTTTTTGGATGCACCTGGTGGAACGGGAAAGACGTTTCTTGCAAATTTGATACTTGCTAAGATAAGACAATCAGGGAAGATAGCAATAGCAGTTGCTTCCTCAGGAATTGCTGCAACTCTCTTGAAGGATGGCAAAACTGCTCATTCTACTTTTAAACTTCCACTATCCGTCAATCTTGAACAACAATCTACATGTTCCATCCGCAAAAATGGACCTATTGGTAAATTACTACAAGACGCCTCATTGATTATGTGGGACGAATGCACGATGAGCCATAGAGCACATATAGAGGCCGTGAACAGAACCTTACAGGATCTAAGGAACTCCTCTGCAGTCATGGGCGGGATTACTTTTGTATTTGCTGGAGATTTTCGACAGACTCTCCCCGTTATTAACAGAGGCACGCGAGCAGATATCATCAAGGCATGCTTGAAATCGTCTCCCTTATGGACTACGATTGAAACATTAAAATTAAGGACAAATATGAGAGCTCATCTTCATGGAATCACTGATAGCGATTTCCCACAGCAACTGCTAAAACTTGGGGAAGGAATTTTTCCAACTCCAAATTTAAGCGGTCATTGTGACATTCTTCTGGATGAGTCTCTAGGCCAAATACTCCATAATTTGGAAAATTTAATAGATTCTGTATACCCTGATATCGAGAATTTGCACGAAAGAGACTTCCATTGGCTGTGTTCTCGGGCTATAGTATCACCTAAGAATGATACTGTCAATGAAATAAACAATCTGATTGTTCAAAAAGTCCCCGGCCAAACAAAAACATACAAATCGATCGACACTGTAACGAATATTGAAGATGCAGTCCATTATCCACAGGAATTTTTAAATTCGTTGAACCCTTCTGGACTGCCACCCCATGAATTGACGTTAAAAATCGGAATCCCAATCATGCTTTTAAGAAATTTAAACCCTCCGAGCATGTGTAATGGGACGAGGCTGCTTATTAAGGAGTTAAAGGACAATTTAATAGTAGCAACTATTATCACTGGCCCAGCAGGTGGTCAACTAGCTCATATACCGAGGATACCGATGATCCCAACTGATCTGCCAATCCCATTTAAACGGCTTCAATTTCCGGTAAAAACATCTTTCGCATTAACAATTAACAAGTCCCAAGGCCAAACCTTCGAATTAGTAGGGATCGATCTGCGAAAGAAATGTTTTACTCATGGTCAACTGTATGTTGGTCTATCGCGAGTCGGAGCCCCTGAAAATCAATTTATTTTGCTGCCACAAAATAAAACAACATCAAATATTGTTTACAGAGAAGCTCTAACAAAATAAATGTATTTTCTTTTAGGGTTATGACCTCAATAATTGAAAAAAAAAACAAAAAATTAAAAAAATATATCAAAAAAAAGAAAAAAAACCCCAAAAATATACAAAAAAAAACACATAAATACAAAAAAATCATTAAATAATATCTGAATTTAATTATTCTTATTTTTTTTTTTATTTACTCTTTTTTAGGAGCTCGACGCAAAAAGGGATGAATATGTGTCATATTATTATTATTATTATGAATGTGTTAAAATTAACAAATCTAAATGTAATGTTTAATGCCCGTGCGAAGCCGGGACGGGCCGCTAGTGGTATATAATTTGACACTAAAAAGCGCAATTTTAAAATATATTTGTTATTTTTACACAAAAAAAAACCGCTAAAATCATATCAACTAGATTTCGAAACGCAACGCATATGGTTCGAGTAAAAGAGACAGACTTATGCAACGAGTGTACAGCGTCATCTCTTTCTCACACGCGGACCACAGACAAATTTCGATCTTTCATTCCTCCGTGAGCGATTCAAACGCCAGTTAGCTAAAGGCACTTCATGGTACGAATCTTAGCGATTCAGTTTAGGTACCTAAACTGGATTGCATCGGAATTGAATGGCTAACTAAAAGTTGATGGTAGGCCTTCTGATACTAGCGAACGAAATCCAAAAAAAAAACAACACATTCTTGAAAAATTTCACAGTGGGCCTTAAGTTGTTTTGAGTAGTTTACATTTCTTAACAATTTATAAAACAATATCCCGATACCATATACCAGATTTAGACCTAGCACAATTAGAGTTCGTGC
The DNA here is from genome assembly GCA_923062675.1 of Marasmarcha lunaedactyla. Lineage (NCBI taxonomy): Eukaryota > Metazoa > Arthropoda > Insecta > Lepidoptera > Pterophoridae > Marasmarcha > Marasmarcha lunaedactyla. Next base: position 6,312,177 of record OV281350.1, read on the forward strand.
GAAAAGTAAGATTGAAATATACCCACACAATTATTATTAAGCATTAGTATTATACAGGGTAGAATTTTGGAACGAAAGGTAGGAAGTTTTACTCTCTAAAAAGAAATTCCTTATTTCTAAACAGAAGCTAAGTTAAAAAGATTTTGTTATTGAATTTAGCTTGTTAAATTTTTGTTTCTTTAATAAAATTAAGTTATGTTTCCTAAGATTAGATCTTGCTATGTCCAAATTTTAAATTCATATATTTCATATTAAATCGTATTAGTAGAATTATTTTTTATAGATGATTATTCTTATTATTTATTTAATGCATTAATAATAATGAATTAATTTATTATTCATGTCAATTGTAAATAAATGGGGATGTTATGAGTTGAAATAAAGAATATTATTATATTGGCTATGAAATGATCTTCACTATACTTGTAGTATACAAAGAGATGTTGAAATATTAAATGTTTGAATGCAAACACACAGTGTTATAACTTATAAAAAGGTCAAAATGAAAATAAAACCTTGATTATACTTTACAATATTTCTTTCAACTCCACAGGTCTTAAAACAGAATCCGTTCTGGTGGACTCATCAGCGCCACGACGGTAAACTGTGGAACCTGAATAACTACAGAACTGACATGATTCAAGCACTCGGCGGAGTCGAAGGGATATTGGAGCATACCTTGTTTAAGGGCACTTACTTCCCTACTTGGGAAGGTCTTTTCTGGTAAGAATTCTGTTTTTATTTAATGCTCGTGGGATAAATGATTATAATTACGAGTTCTAGCTCCTCATTTTGTTTAGTAATTATCAAAAATTATGACAGCACAAATTCACAAATCCATTAAAAAAACAGATTAACGATTGAGCATTATTTTCAGATTATATTTAAAAATAAAGCAGAACGATAATAGTTTTGTATGTGCTTTTGTCATTTTATTCTAGAATTTCTTATATTTAAGTTTGTGTATGTGTACAGTCTATTATAAGTAGAAATTGTAAGTTTATGCGGTAGCTGTTCAAATTTAAGCACGAAAATGTTAATCACACTTTATCAAAACAATTACTGCTCAAAAATATATTTTAAACTAAAATCTTCTTATAAATAGGGAAAAGGCGTCAGGTTTCGAAGAATCAATGAAGTACAAGAAGTTGACAAACGCCCAGCGCTCCGGTTTGAATCAGATCCCCAACAGAAGATTCACTTTGTGGTGGTCGCCCACCATAAACAGAGCTAACGTGTACGTCGGATTTCAGGTAAATAAGAAAACTTCAGTATTATTCCATACCTGTTTTAGTTTCTGTTGGGTGCTGGAACACAAATTTTTGTTGATGTATAAAATTTAAAAAAATATATTTAATAATGATAATTGGCTAAGTAAGTCTTATGGCTGCAGTCACAGATTTAAAACAGTTACTTAAAGCACTCCTGAGCATAGGTTTTGTTAAGTGAATTTATACTTTACTGATAGTTAATCTAAGTCTATATTTGCTATGAAAAGTCCATAATTAGTAACCGTTTGACGTCTCTGAGTGCGACCGATAGTAACTTTATAAAATTTGAATTTCTTTATTACCAAAGAAAAAAATAAGTACATGTTGATCAAAAGCTTGCATGATGAACAACCCATAGCATTTGTAGTGTTGATGTAAGCTTTTGTGCTGTAGAAGATTTGAACATGTAGTTATACATGCACACTAAATGCATTTGTGTGCTTGTGAGCACGTGCCAGCTTTGAATAACATACATATACCGGGTAACTTTTTACCGATTGAAAAATTGACACATGACCTCAAACCACTCTAAACAACTGCCTGAGAAAACGTACAGTGAAAATGACAAACAATCTACTTTTGATACTCTACATTTGGGTCAGCTTTTATTTTTTATAACGTGGCTTCTTCTTTCAAAACCCACCCTGTATATATTCACTAGATAAACCAAAACTTGGTTGTCAGAAATTATTTTCATTTCTCGTTATTTCTGGTTTTACTAGGACACCATTCATAATTATGTCCCCCATATTTGTAGGTACAACTGGACTTGACGGGCATTTTCATGCACGGTAAAATCCCGACGTTGAAGATTTCCCTGATTCAAATATTCCGCGCTCACTTGTGGCAGAAAGTTCACGAATCCATTGTTATGGATCTTTGTCAGGTAAGAAAGGTTTTATTATTGTTTGAAATTGCCATTAAATATACTTAGATAAAATTAAACAAATTTAGAAATTGAACATTTCTTGCTCTCACCCAATAAAATGTTTGCAATATAGGAAAGACTAGTCTACTAGTCACTAAGTGGTGTGTTATGTTAAATTGTTTATTATTTTCCAGATTTATTAGTTTTATCTCTTTTAGTGCTAAAGATGTATTTGTTCGTAAAAATGTGCTCAGATGCCATATGGCAGATGAGAAAAAGTTGCTTATGATTTCTTTGTTTCCAATATATGAAAGCTGATTTTGGTTTTGTATGACCCCACACTGAAAATACTTTTTGGCAAATAGATCTCATTCTATGTTGTTAGTCTACTTACATAAATTACCTTTTCCAAATGTGTATCTTGCGTATAAATGTAATTATGTGTTTAATAGGTATTTGATCAAGAATTAGATGCACTCGAGATTGAGACAGTGCAGAAGGAAACCATTCATCCGCGTAAATCTTACAAGATGAACTCCTCTTGCGCGGATATTCTGTTGTTCTCCGCTTATAAGTGGAATGTTTCGAGACCTTCGTTGTTGGCTGACACTAAGTGAGTATATAAAAAATGGTTTTTAACTGAAATGTATAGTATATTGGCCCAAGTTGGTCTTAAGTTGAAGAATAAAGTATGCAAATTCTATGGGCATAATTTTTGCTGACCCTTTTTAACGGAAAAATCTGCTAAATAATCCTAAGATGAAGTTTGGTTGAATCGGTTTTAAGTATCTTTAGAGTATATATGCTTAATAAACTTTTTAGCTGTAGATGATATATTTGTCTGGATTTTATTCTGAAAATCTAAATTTATAAAACTTTTGTTACAGAGACACAATGGACAACACGACAACCCAGAAATACTGGCTAGACATACAATTGCGATGGGGCGACTACGATTCCCATGATATTGAACGATATGCCCGGGCGAAGTTCCTGGATTACACCACTGATAACATGTCCATTTATCCATCTCCGACTGGGGTCTTGATCGCTATTGATTTGGCTTATAATTTACACAGGTTAGTGGGTGTTCAGGTTTTTTTTTTTGTTGGATATTATGTAGAAATAATAAAGTACATTTCTTTGAATTGTCAGTATATCTCATAGAGGATTTCGTGTTAAATTATAAAAATTGTCATTGTGTTCATAATGTTACCAGTTGGTTGGTGTAAGCATTATTGCTAATTTAGTATTGAGAGGTAGAAACTTTTGTGTTACTTAGAACTAAACATGATGTCAAATTTCAACTCTTTATTTATTCACAGTGCCTACGGAAACTGGTTCCCTGGATGCAAACCGCTTATCCAACAAGCGATGGCCAAGATAATGAAAGCTAATCCTGCCTTGTATGTGCTTCGAGAGAGAATACGTAAAGCGCTACAGCTGTACTCTTCAGAACCTACTGAGCCTTATCTGTCTAGTCAGAATTATGGTGAACTGTTCTCCAATCAAATTATTTGGTAAGAGTTTTTTATTGAAAGTAGAATTCAAATTTAAATCAATTTGTTAAAACAACAAATATAGATCGTTTTGGTCTAGTAGAAACTATTGATCGACGTCGACTGTTCCATTCTACCATTGATGATTGGTGTGGTATCACCCTTACTATGCTTAAAACTATGTAACATAAACTTAATAAAGTTTTTCTGTACATCACTTATAAACAGACATCGTTGGTAGCTAATTGTTATTGATAAACATACATATTTATTATTATTATAATATCTTGGTCAAACAAGTTCAGGAGTTGAACAGAATGAATAATTTATTACAAACCAAAAAACTATTTTGTGTATATCTACACGTATGTGCGTGGGTCAAACTTGTTTTTTTATGAGCGTATAAGGCTGTTAAATATAATGTAATGCTTAAATAGTTTTTAGGTTTTAGCTTTTTTTTTCATTAAGTAAGCCACTTTGTTGTTCAAATGTTTACTAGATTCTGTTTATTTGGCTCCTGACAACCCTAAAATTTTTAAGATCCCTTCAAAAGTTTTAAAGTTTCAAAAAAAAACAAACAAATTTTTCTCTTTGTAATTATTGTAATACACAGAATCTTAAGATACTAACTTATTAAAACTTGATAAGTTGTGGTTATTAAATATTGTGTTTTTTAAGCATGATATGTAAAAAATGCACCCTATTCATTTTGCCTACAAGTTAATTCTAAAAAGAATAAACGAAAACAATCGTGTTTACCCAGGTTTGTGGACGACACGAACGTGTACCGTGTGACCATCCACAAGACTTTCGAAGGCAACTTGACAACGAAGCCCATAAACGGAGCCATCTTCATATTCAATCCCCGGACAGGACAGCTGTTCTTGAAGATCATTCATACCAGTGTGTGGGCCGGACAGAAACGTCTTGGACAGGTGGGTTATTAAGCTCGTTGCAAATGGCGTTAGTATGTTTCGTTGAAAAACGTTTTCGTGCGTTAGATGGAACCAAGCGTCGGTCGCGGTTGTTATAGCAAGGTAACAATCGTCGAGCCACGTCAGCGGTCTGTGGTGATCAACGTTGACACCAGGGGTTGTCACCATGATAAGTAACTGGTAGTATATTGTTAAAGTTTCTTATAGAAGCCTAAGTAGCAGTAATGTATTTTACATTTTAAAATTTATTACTATTTTACCCCACTTTGGTCCTAGTTGTAGGTTTTCATGCAATATTTACAGCAATGTTACAGTTGAACAGCAATATTAATTAATAAGAGTGGTTGAGATAAACGGGTGTTGAACACCCGTGCCTTGTTCCATAAACACTATCTGTTTACTGGATTTCATCTTAACTATATTAGTATTAACATTAAGTACATAGGTTTCCCGAAGGTTTTAAAAATTATCTTTTAAATTTTTAAAACCTTGCTACACCTAAAAATTAATCGTCCATACTATAAATCAATCGACACGAAGACGACGAAACAAATGCTCTTTTGTATGGCCCAACTGTTTTATTAATGAAATTTATTCCTTATTACAGTTAGCGAAATGGAAGACCGCTGAAGAAGTCGCGGCTTTGATTCGATCACTGCCGGTGGAAGAACAGCCGAAACAAATTATTGTCACTAGAAAAGGAATGTTGGATCCACTTGAGGTAAGAAAATATCGTTTTTTTTGCATATTACGCCTTTTTTTTAGAACCTGAATTTTTTTATCATAGTCTAATGTTTCCCGGTACGGTAATTCGGTTGTTGTTTCGGCGCATCTTTATGTAACTTTCTTGTAATTACAATCATCGTGAATATTATTTAGTTAGTTTTGAAAGTCATTTAAAATATTTATGTTGAACATTTTATTATGTACTCTAAACAAAATCAACTGCGTACTGACCTTTCTATATACATTGTACAGCACTGCATTATTTCAGATATTACCAATACATCATGTAACAGTTGATAAGAATACTGTGAATGTATTAATTAATATTTCAACACTCCACAGGTCCATTTACTCGACTTCCCGAACATCGTGATCAAAGGATCCGAACTACAGCTGCCTTTCCAAGCGTGCCTCAAAGTGGAGAAGTTCGGTGACCTAATCCTTAAGGCCACTGAACCGCAGATGGTGTTGTTCAATTTGTATGATGACTGGTTGAAGACTATCTCATCTTATACAGTAAGTTTAGACTGCATATTGTTATTCGTATTATTAAACCTTGTCTTTAAATTGCTCCTTATATGTCTTGAGGACAAACAGCTATTTTTTTCTTTACATTTCTTAAATAATATTTCTAAAATCAATGATACAACTGTTTGTATTGTAAAATATTGAAAATATTCTTTTTTAGTAAATAGTTTTCTTAATTCAAGACTGGTTTCGATTGAATACTGATTATAATATATTCACTATAATATACATGAAACTTTAACACTCCCTGGACTTTAAAATGTCGACATGTTTTGAACATGAAAATTTACTACAAAATGATAACTTGCATTGCCTTAAATCCTTTTCTGAATTGGCTTTCTACTTTTATTTCAATTTGACATTTCAATTTGCTAGTTATGGTGAACTAGAGATGATGAGTAGCGTAGGGGTCCAGAAACCAGAGAAGCCATGTGCTCTGGGGACGCGCGCGAACTTGCGATACGTTGATCGCGTAGTTGCAAGTCTCGTGCGTTCGATTGTACGCTTACTGATCCAGTTCCGACACCATAAAAGAACTCTATTCTTATATCAAGATTTTCGATTTGTAATATTAAATAAATCCATTAAAAAAGAAAATGCGTGTTTCAGGCATTCAGTCGCCTCATTCTAATCTTACGAGCGCTACACGTGAACACAGAGCGAACTAAAGTCCTACTAAAACCGGACAAGACCACTTTAACGGAGCCACATCACATTTGGCCCACTCTTTCTGATGATGACTGGATCAAAGTTGAAGTTCAGCTCAAGGATCTTATATTGGCTGATTATGGAAAGAAGAATAAGTGAGTTTATTGTATTTTTTAGTTGTTTGTTTTTTTTTTAGTTTATAGTTTAGTTATGTTTTAGTTTCATAAATTGTAGAAAAATTGGGTTTGGAATTGCATAAAATGTGTTTAAGTATTCTCTATACTTTACTACATTATAATTACAATAAAAACATGTAGTCATAGTGTGATATTATTCCAGGTAGCTTTGCTTTTCCACATCATTAAAAATATGTTCCATTTGTAATAAAACTACTTAAAAGAATAGTCATAACAGTAATGCAATTTATTAATTAGCTATGTAGTTATACAAATACAATAATTCATACACATTACATAATTTACATTCTTTGAAGGTAATGTGTATATGTAATCATCTAAACAACCCAAAATTTCAGCGTAAACGTGGCATCTCTCACACAATCAGAAATCCGAGACATAATCCTTGGTATGGAGATTTCTGCTCCCTCTGCTCAAAGACAGCAAATTGCAGAGATTGAGAAACAAAGCAAGGAGCAGAGCCAACTCACGGCTACCACGACTAGGACGGTCAATAAACATGGGGATGAGATTATCACATCTACTACGAGTAACTATGAGTCGCAGACTTTCAGGTGAGTGAATTATTGTAAAATTATAATTTATAAATAATAACTTTTAGCAGTGTCATGCTCTTACCACTCGGAATTTTCTAGATAAAATATATTTTAAACAGTGAAAGCAATATTAAATTAAATTTAGCAATTTTTGGGGTTCACACAGATCTTATTTATTTTTCTGCTTTACCCAAGGTCCTATAGGCGTAGGCCCCGCTCCTTAACATTGACCCATCTCACTCTGTCAATATCAGAAATTCGCGGGAGACATACTCAGTACTCCTTTGTTAAAAAACACAGACTCTAGAAGTATAAGGCATAGAATTATCAAGTAGATTTTTTTTATTGTCTTTTTTTATTGTACAATGATCTTTTGTTGAAAGACCTCTAATGTATAATTCATGACTTATTTATTTTCTACTTTGATAAAATCCAATATACACAATAATATGTATTTCAGCTCTAAAACGGAATGGCGGGTGCGTGCCATCTCGGCTACAAACTTGCACCTTCGCACGAACCACATCTACGTCAGTTCGGATGATATCAAAGAAAGTGGATACACATACGTTTTGCCCAAGAACCTGCTTAAGAAGTTTGTCACTATCTCTGATTTGAGAGCACAGGTAAGGACAGGGTACAGTGATAGTGGTGAACTATTAAATTCATTATCAGTGTAGATAACAGATTACTAAAAATTATTGTGTACTCAAATACTACAAATATTTCTGATTATAATTGAAATTTCCATCCCACAAGCTATATAGGTATTACGGCGACTATTACAGAATCTGTTTTGATTCGAACAAGCCACTATTAACCACATTGTTAGTGTTTTGTAAGTAAAATGTGATTTTTCATGTCATAGACTTCGTTTTTATCAGCTTTTCTTTAAATGTAAATAATTTTGGATTTACGTTATATTAGATAGTGTTTTAACAAGATGCACAAATGACAACATTTATAACTATGTAAATGGCCAGGTTAGTTACCAGATGATTGGTCTAATGAGTCTAAAGAAAAGGTTTATTATATTATTTCAACATTTTTGTTCCATCACAGTTCAACTTTCGTCCCACAGATCGCCTGCTACCTCTATGGCACGTCTCCCCCGGACAATCCCATGGTTCGAGAGGTGCACTGCCTGGTGATCCCGCCACAGTGGGGCACGCATCAACAAGTGCACCTCCCCAAACAATTGCCAAAACACCCGGCTTTGGGAACTTTGCAGCCGCTTGGATGGATGCATACACAACCTAATGAACTGCCACATCTTTCTCCTCAGGTAAGATAAATTAGGTTTTATCTTGGATTGATTGTACTATTGAAATATCTAGACTACTATTTTCATAATAACAATAACATGTTGGTATAATATCAGCACGAATAGTGCTAGGATTCCCGGGTTTACCCGCATATATCCCAGACCTATGGGAATTTTTTGATAAAATACAACTTATGTCCAGCCATAATATTAAGAAATGCCTTTATTTTAGACTAATGACTATTTTTTACTATAAATTGATAGAAGCATAAATAAATTAAATTACATTTGCTCTCTTTATTCATTTGACAGTAGTGGATAATAGGAAAGGAGTTTGACATTAACGGAACTAAATATAATTTGGTTGAATACAGTGCTTAAAATATGCTTACTTACACATATTGAATTGATCACTTTACATGTTACACACATTAAAATTGAAATTGAATTTAGTAATGCAAAATGTATATATAGAAAATACTACAAAGCTCCTTTTAAAACCTTATTAAATATTCTCATTTCAGGATATCACAACACACGCAAAAGTAATGGCAGATAATCCCTCATGGGATGGAGAAAAGACAATTATCATAACTTGTTCATTCACACCTGGTTCTTGTTCACTCACTGCCTACAAACTAACCCCCAGTGGTTACGAATGGGGCGTCAAAAACACGGACAGAGGCAATAACCCTAAGGGATATTTACCAAGCCACTATGAAAAAGTACAAATGCTGTTGTCGGATCGATTCTTGGGTTACTGGATGGTGCCGTCTCAAGGCAGTTGGAATTATAATTTCATGGGTGAGTTATTTGAAACACTAAGGATTGTTTGTTCAATGCTCAGGTAACTTTTATCAGTAGAATAATTTTGAGATTTTGACATAATTTCTATAAAAAGTCTTGTCCAGTTTTTCTCAAGATAATTGTTATCTGAGCATTGAATAATCAGCCGTAAGTGAAATAAGTTAACAGATAATATTGACAATTTGAAAAATTCAGATTTGAATGATCTTTAGTTGTTTGTGTGATCTCTTTTGATTAATGATCTTTAGTATGTATACGTCATATACATATGTCTATATACTTCTCTATGTTTACTTCTCTCCTTAGAATTTTACTAGATTTAGTTTCAATTATTTACTCGCATCAAGAAAAATGTTAAACTTGGCAATAAAACAAGAGGCTGATGAGTCTTTTGTTTGGAAGGCTGTCTGTGTTGGAGATATTATGTAAACATCACTCTTTGTGCATTAGACATCAAAAAGCCTTAACAAAAGTTAAGATATACCTATTGCTAATCCAACATTCATTTACCCACACAGGCGTACGTCACGACCCCAACATGAAATACGGCGTGCAGCTTGGCAACCCGCGCGAGTTCTACCACGAGGTGCACCGCCCGGCTCACTTCATGAACTTTGCGTCGATGGAAGACGCCTCTACGCCGACTTTAGCGGCCGACCGCGAAGACTTCTTTGCATAATGTGTTTCTATTCGTTAAGCACTGATGTTAATATAAGCAAATAAAGTTTTATAGCATTTATTTTAGTTTCATTTTTATGTTATGGTAGAAGGAGGGTGCTGTCTGTATTTAAGATAAATATTTAAATTAATTGTTTTTTACTGTTTTTTTAAAGTTTAAAATGTATTTAGATATGTGCACGCATACCTAAATCTAAAATACCCCACCTTCCGCTACACCAGCGTTCGCTGGCTATGTAAAGATTATCATTGTCAAATTTGAAAGTTAGCTCGCCTACTATTAACGTTTTCATGTTCCACATAATTTCAGACACTTGAGAGCTTCAATGGTCATAATAATATGAAATAATTGGTTGTCATGTTAGAACGCAACGCAACAAGTTTTGGAACTATTAATCAGTTTAAAAACAAAAGATTTATGTATTTGTAATCTGTAGCCCCAGTCTGATAATGTTGAATTTTGATATCAACTTCTACAGAAATATTTTTCCTGTTATTTGTACTTATTGCGCATTTTTTATATGCATTATTTACACCTAAACCTCGAACCAAATGTTTTGATAGCTTATTTTTGGTTCGCACCGCCACAGTGTGGAATGTGTGAATGAGCTGTCTGCGCCTATATTTTTCCTGTTTCCAAGAGTACATTGAAGTAGCACCAGGTTGAATTGGTCTTCATCATCACTGTCCATCAGGTGACGTGAAAACACATCCAATTTTAAAAAGTTACTTTCGTGGTGGTAATGAAGTCGATTTATATTTGGTTATTACACAAGACGTGGCGCTTTCTTTAAAGTACTTTTGTTTTATTAAAACGTCAATAAAATTAGGAAAGCAATGGTATTAACTTCTAATTTATCATTGTTAGGTATGTTGCTACAATTAGCTATTATTTTGGTAAACAAAAACAGTGTCATTTACAAAAACGTAAAGATAAAGCAGATAAGATACGAAAAAATAGGTATTATTATTATTTTGTGTTTTATGGCAATCAGCTGTTGTTACGACACAATAACTATTTCTGCCAATGTCAAGCATTAGTATATTAAAAGTATAAGTAAATTAAAACATGGTTTGCAAAACAAAATCTAAAAAAAATAGGTAAATACATTTCCTAAATTGGAACGTCAATCGTCATTCAATGAAATTGTGCAAGAAGTTAACATACAATAAGCAACATTATAATAAAGACTAAGGTCAAATAGTCTTTAAAATGAATTAAGTTCAGTCAAATCCTCCAACAATGCTCGCTTTTTTAACATTTTTGTTAGATAATAAAAAAATATACACAAGAAAGATACACGCGTCGTATATTCGGGTTAATTAGATGTTATAGAATACAACAGAAAGGTTGAAATTGAGTATTTGTGAGTTGTTAATCTAAGATTCCCAATTAATTCAAGTTAAGCGGGAATGCGCATTGCATTATCTTTGCCCATTGTGAATATTTAACCCGTATAAAGACTTACACAAATGATGTGTAGAGTCCAGGTGCACACTGAAGAAAAGAAGCGAACTATATTTAAAATATTTTAAAAGTAATCTTGGGTTTCGGTCAATTCCAGGTGGGCAATGTTATGTAAACTTTTTCTGGAAGTTTCATACAAAAATGTTTTGTGGCTAGGGGTTTCATCATCTAAAATAAGAAAAATATTACTTACTTACATTTTTAAAAATTTTTATTGAGTGTACAAATGTTCACTTTGGAGATTTATAAAGAATCTCACCATTAAAACAAAAGGATTTAGATAGGCAGGTGAAAAACTATCTATATAACTGATACAAAATTAAATCAGAATCGTAAAATACCTTAAAATAAAACCACTTAAAATAAAAATTATTAAATATTTATTTTTTCTAAAATATACATATAAAACAAAACATACTTTTAAGAAAACATATTTTAATCACTTCGGTTTTGTCTTAAAACTAAAAATACTAATGCGTCTAATTAAACGGATTAAAATCGTTGATAAAGAAAAAAAAAGAGATCTTTAAATAGCACAAACCCACATTTTTTTATCTACACTAATACTATAAAGAGGAAAGATTTGTATTTTTATGTGTATGTTTGTAATGAATAACCTCGAAATCTTCTGTGCCGATTTCAAAAATTCTTTCACCATTAGAAAGCTACATTCACCCTGAGTAACATAGGCTATATTTATTGCTACAAAAGATTAGGGACTCTTACTAAAACTTTAGTAACGTAACCGAAGGTGTAAAAAAATGCCATAAAACATCTTTCGCCTCATGCGTTGCGGAAACTTTTGATGATAAGTATACAATATTAAAGAACATATCAATAGCTAGAAAAATCTTCACAATACGTCCAACTATTATCGTTATGTCACAATAACCACTTAACGTTTTAAAAGTCGATAGAAATACTGACCAAAATTACACCACGTTATTCATACTTCTGTTTAAATCCTTATCCAAATAAATCATGTTGTTTTCAAGACTGTTTCAGTTCATGTAGATTACTTTTTGAATTGTTTAATTCGGCTATTCCATTCAATAGATTCTCAAAAAAAAAAATACTTCACCTTGGAGATGGAAAATTACCATCGACAGTTGCAAATAGCCCCCAAGTATTGTTGGACAATGAATTAGCTCAAACTCTCAGTCTAGAAATTCTTATAGACACAATCTATCCCGGCATCAAAAATCTCACAGAAAGAAATTTCAATTGGCTCTATTCGAGGGCGATAGTGTCACCAAGAAACGACTCAGTAAATGAGATAAATATAATGATTATGGAAAAAGTACCGGGTGATTTTAAATGTTACAAACCTATTGACACCGTGTGCAACGTCGAAGATACAGAGCACTACCCACAAGAATTTTTAAACTGCCTCAATCCTGCCGGCTTGCCACCCCACGAACTTAAATCAAAAGGAGGTACTCCCATTATGCTAATAGAAATTTAAGTCTCCTAGTATGCGTAATGGCACAAGACTTTTGATAAAGGAATTACGAGACAATGTAATTGTAGCAACAATCATCACCGTGAACGGGGCCGGACAGCTCGCTGACATTCCGCGAATCCCGATGATTCCGACGGATTTGCCTATATCCTTTAAAAGGTTACAGTTTCCTGTGAAGATATCGTTAGCCCTTACGATAAATAAATCACAAGGACAAAGTTTTTCGATTGTTGGTATCGACCTAAGAAAAGAGTGCTTCTCTCATGGGCAATTATATGTTGCCCTTTCTCGAGTAGGATCTCCTGAAAATCAATATGTTTTGTTATCACCTACGAATACCACTGCCAACATAGTGTACACAAAACTTTAAGGTAAAAGTTTTATTAAATAAAAGTTAAAACCAATAGAATTAAAAAGCTTTAAAATAAAAATGTAAATACAGAAATGTAAAAATTACAGTGACTTAGAAAAACTCTTTAAAATAAATACACACACCTAAAACAACAAAAAAAGTTATAATTTTAAAAAACAAAAATAAATATATATATAAAAATGTAAATTAAAACTTAGGAAATTATTTGATTAGATAGGATCAGATAAAAATGTAAAATGTTATAACATTTTAGATAAAAAAATACTAAGTAATATGTCTCACTTAAGATTGAATAAGTTACTTAAATAAAAAAACGATGAACAAATTCGGATTGTAAGTATGCGTAGATAATGTGATACTGCGTTTGAAAAAATATAGAAATGAAACAACAAAAAAATATAATTAAAAGGTAAATTACTGTATCTAACTCTAATATTCAAATATATATGGACGGGCTGACTCACTTCGAGTTAACATGCTAGGCGAAGAGGTGTGACATATTAAACGTCTATATGACCTTGAACTCGGAAACAACACGTTATCAAACTAATAAAAAACCTAATTTGTTCAAATAATAAAAAAAAAATTAATAAAAAAAAATCATGCCCACCCGTGCGAAACCGGGACGGGCCGCTAGTATTAGTATACATACGTGACAACCCTAGTGCTTTTTTACAAAAGGGCAATGTTCGGCCGATTCATATGGAGTTTTTCTACCAAACTTTGCCCAGCACCATAACTCACAAAATAAACATATTTTATATGTGAAATCAAAGAAATATTCCTCATTTTAAGCTTCCTTTTAGATATAACAAATAGTACTACTAAGTATTTTGACTCATTCTAACCAGTTTCAAAAAAGTTTTTACAGCAATACCTAATTGTCACCACTTTTACAGGTCCGACTTCAAAAACACATTGCGAGAAACAGTTTGAGCTAACGGTTAAGCTAGCTTAAGCTTAAGGTTAAGCTAAAAAAACCACGTGCTTAGCGTTGCCATAAAATTAATACAAAAACTAATAGGAAACTTAAAATCTTTTTAAACTAAATACGTTTTTGAAATTTCATTTTTACAAAAAATTTGTCTTGGGGCAAAGTTATGACGAAAGCAATGTTGGAGGATTTGACGGTACCCATTTTTTTAACTACCATTAGAAGTTTCTCTGTCAATCTGTGAGATTTATCTACTTACATATTAAGTTTACGTTTATTACCTAAATCTTCTCAGTAGGGTCTTAAAAATAAAGAACGCGTGATAGAAATTAAGCAAAACACAGTAATTCACGTTTGTAGACCTTAATTTTTTGTTTTACCCCGATGTCGTTAATTTTAGATGAAATATTTACCTAGTATACAGGGTGGCTTTTTTAAAAAGGGCGTTGATGGCTAATTCCAAAACCACGAGAGTTGGGGAAAAGTCGTGAAAGGAGTTATGCCCTCGATTTATAAGAAACCAATAACTGCATATTTATTTTTTTCAAAAATTATATACTTTTGACGGAAATGGACCCGAATGATTTTTCAAACAAAATTACGTCCTGTATTATGAACCAATGGATTCTGTTGCTGAAAAGGATCAATCTATGCAAATAAGTGTTTTACTAAAAATGAAAGGAAATAGCAAATTTTCACTATTTTATAGTTTTTCACGGAGGAAGAAAACTCACCTATTCAAACTTTTTGGTCGTTGTGGGTGAAACTCATTTGTCTTATTAGCGCGATACTGTGGTGATGCTAAAAAATAAAAAAAAGGATTCATGTTTTTTCGAATAATTGTTTGAGTTGTTTGTGTTGGTTTATGACAATAAAAAGATCTTTCTAAGAATGGATTTATCAAATAGTGCTTAGAACTATGGCGAGTAACTTAAAAGCGACTGGAAGTCCAGAAATCCACGAATCGTCAACCAAGATTTAGAACTGGCAATATTGACGTTTTTCGAAGCATGTCCGAGAGCTTCAACTCGTGAAGCAGAAACGAACCTTTAAGTTTCCCGGAGCACCATTTATGAAGTTCTTCAAAAACATAAATACAAGTGATATCGCTATGTACGAGTTGTTCAAAACTTTCATCCTGGTGATAATGAAAGGCCTAGGTTTAACCTAGCACATTACTTAACCTTAACCTAACGCCTAAAATTTTGCCACTGGCTTAGGGAAGAAATGGATAGGCATCGAGATTTTTTTTGTTTAACGTCTTATATTCCGACAAAACAAACTTCTCAAATAACGGAATGTACAATCGGAAAAATGAACATTACTGGTGTGCAGAGAATCCATTGCGAACATGTGAAGGCTATCCCCAGATTAAATTTTCGTTTATTTGGTGGTGTGGAATCCTAGGAAGCAGGGTTTTTTTCATAAAGATTTACAACGGCACTTTAAATGCTACGATGTATGTCGAAGTTTTAAACAACGTGCTTTAAGAAATGGAGAATTTGCCAATAGCCAGGATACGGAATCTGTATTTCCAGCAAGACGGGGCCCCAGCTCATAACAGCCGTGTGGTTAGAGATATGCTGAATGAACATTTTGGGGATAGATGGATTGGCAGTCATGGTCCGGTGAGATAGCCGGCAAGATCACCCGATCTTACACCACTTGATTATTTTCTATAGGGTTACGTCAAGAACGAACTTTACAAAGCTTGTTACGGAAAAGTTGAGAGCTTAAAAAGCTCATGGCTTGATATTTTATCGAGGATAAATCCCGTCATAGTATCAAATGCAGTAAAGTTTCTAGAGAGACGTATAAACTTATGCATTGGAGTCAATGGAAACCATTTTGAGCAACTTATAGTTAGGTAAAATTAAGATACTAAAAGTAAATCGTAAAAATTTGCTATTTCCTTTCATTTTTAGTAAAACGTTTATTTGCAAAGATTGATCATTTTGTTTCCGTTGGTTCAATAATACAGGATTTATTTTTTTTTTCAATGAATAAATATGTTATTATTGTTTTTGTATAAATCAAGGGCATGACTCCTGTCACGACTTTAACTCTCGTGGTTTCGGACTCGGCCATCACCACCCTTCTCAAAAAACCACCCTGCATACTAGCTTATGTACTAACGGTCGCGCTCACAGATGTAAAATGGTTACCTACTCTTGGTTATAGATTTTGCTAAGCAAATCTGTAATTAGATGGATTATAGATAAGTTATAAATTTGCTAAAAAAAACTAAACTTCGGAGCGCCCTCAGTCTCTGAGTGCGGCCGTTTTAAAACTACAACGATTCATTGCCCTGCTTATTGCCCACATCTATAGCTAGATCTCTTCATTCGGTGCCTATTAGCTAAGCTCGAAGAAAAAGTAAAAAGGTAGTTATGATAATAACTTAAAAGCGTGCTGTAATGGTCAGCAACGAGGCTGCATTTAAATTACCATACCATACCATATTTTTTATTATTTTGTAAAAGTAAACGCGTGTGCTTTGTTGGCGAAACTAAATACATAAAAGCTCGGGATGGCTAACTCGAAATTATTTTATTACAAAAATTACGATATCGGTCGCTGGCATGTTCACATCAATCAGTAACAATAATTTTCAATATACAGTATGTTGAAAAATAAATTAAAAAAGTGTGAGTAGTAGTCAACAAAAATAATAAAATATTAATAAGTGTCCTTTCCCTATTTAATTTTAAAGCATTCCCAAAGTAAAAATAACTAAACTAAAGTAAACTTCACTTTGTACATTGTTTTCTTATCTTTAAGATTTAAGTCTATCTTACTCGTGTTTTTTTGTAACTGTTTGTATCTTCTCTAGCTGTGAATTAATGTCTTTCTTACTTTCTTTCTTTTTTCTTTAAAAGTCCAGGGTCTTGCACCATGAAATTATAGTGGACCAACTTGGAGCTAAACTAATGAAAATAACCCATTGGGCACCTTCTCTTTGAAAGTCGGTTAAAAAAGACTTACACGCGTATTCATAATGAAGGAATTGCTTAAGCAAAAGATTTTTATTTCATAGTTTAGAAGTTAGTTGCATCAACAACTTTCAAAAGTTATAATTCTCAGCTAAGAAATTGTAATGTTCTTTACTTATATGAGTTTTTGCATTTGCACAGTGACGTGCATTACTTGACAAGAATGAAATAAAATTTTGTGGATTATGAATTCTAGCCCCAGGTAATGACTTGTTTAAGTAACTACGGTGTCTTTCTGTATTTATGAACAGTGGGAAAAGCAAAACAATCATTCTCACCTTTACGAGCATAACAGACGGACGTACTTTTGATGATGACATTTGAATGACATTATTTTCTCAAACGTTTGCGCGTTTATGTTTTTATTAACATAGAAATGTAGAAACTCTACGCTACTCGGAAGGACTGAAGAAACTCTTATTTATAAGGGATAAATCGAAAGGATATATATGATAGCGCATTGTTAGATCAACGATTTACTGTAGGTAACTTAAGGCATAATCAAATAAATAACTATCCAGTATTTTAATTGTTTAAGGTTGACTCACTTCTTACGTAAAAACAGGTGTTATGAATTTATGTTAACAGTTATTGGATTATTAAAAGGCACAAAGTAGTTGCAAATTAGACTGACGTCATAATGTCCGTGATCCACTTTTCGTAATAAGTTTTGTTGACGGAAAGAGTCAGTCTGTGTTGAAATTTCACTGAGTGCACATCAAATAAAATAGTTGTTTTATTAAAACCCAATCCTATCGATACTCTAACACATATATATATATATATATATATATATATATATATATATATACATATATATATCTCTATATGCCTATAGATATAGGCAACCGAGTAGCGTAGTAGTTAGTAGCGCTACCTCATACGCCGGACATCCCAGGTTTGAGCCCTGACTTGCATTTATTTGTGTAATTAACATCGATGTTTTTGACGGGTCATGGTTGTTGATATATTTGTTTATTATAGTAATCGATACCCAGTTCGCTGTATAGTAATCGATGAAAACGTTGAAAAAACAGGATTCGTTAACTACTCTCTTGGTTCATATGAAAAATCAAGAGAGTAGTTGATATTGAGTGATAAAAGGTGTGTACGTACTTCTAAGGCTAAGAACTCACGAAGCGGATTTTACCCGCGCCCGCTGCGGATTTTTTTTTTCTCAACATTGACTATTACTTGTTCTTATTGACGTCAAATAAAACATGATTCTACCACCGGTTCGAAAAAACCTTCGTGAAGAAGAACTGGCAAGAAACTTCACGGGTATATTTTTTTCAAAATAAATTTACAGAGTCACTTTATGTCTATACAAAATTATTCTTTTTTGCATCTGTTAGCTCGGCAAGTCTCCCTCCCCCCAAGTATCCAAACGACGAACACCCTCAAACGGCACCCGTTCACGAGTTAACGAGGGATCCAGCCATCGCCCTCCTCAACCATAGTAGAGGGAAGTGAGCGACCCGTCACCCGACGCTACCATAAGAAGACGTACTTTAGTAACAATTAGTTGTGGGCCTGCAGCTCTGTAGAATGTAGATATAAAGGGTGGCCAGAAAAGTGACGTCCAAAAAATATTCTTAGGTGCCTCGTGTTGTTGTTCTATAAGATTTTTCATAGTTTTCGCGTTACGATTTTTTTATGAATTTTCGCAATATTGCTATTAATTATTTCATCTGGCGCTACTACAAAGAAATCACATACGCCCGAGATTGTTCGAGCGAAGAAGAGCTTAGAGGGATGATTGAAGAAGCCAAAAGAGTAGTAAGAGCGAATCGTGTCGCGAAACCTACAAGCAGGTGTAGATTGTGCATTTATGTAGGAGGGGGCATTTTGAAAACCTATTGTAAATAAATTTTATTTTATTACAATTGTCTTTGTTATATTGAATCAATTCATCCAATGACCAAACCTCATAAGCTATTTTTTTTGGTAATTTTTGACCTCACGAATACTTGAATTCAAAAAGTTTCACCTCGCTTGTCTTTGATGGCTGATTTCTATTTAAGCCAATTAAGGTCTAAGAACTTGACTACTTAGATTATAAATTTCAAGCTGATAATTTAAATGATAACTCACATAGCAAAAATTCTCATCTTAAAGGTATTTTTGTAGTAACTTTCATTAAAGTTATGAGGCTGTTTATTTTATGCATAAACACACAGTTCATAGAGATTTAGTAGCAAAAATAGAAATCCGAAGAAACCTTCTACTTTGATTTTTAGAAATTTTTGAAACTGTTTCGACCGCAATTTTACAAAAATTCATAAAAAAAATCGTAACTATGTTAAATCGTATCACATACATAGGAGTGATTCAGATACCTCTCAACACGAGGCACCTAAATATGTTTTGGTCGTAACTTTTCTGGCCACCCTATATATGTAAAAAATTAAAGCACATTTCAAGATTCGTTTTAAGCCCGCGGAGCGCGCGGTTGTTTGCTACCACTGCACGAGCGGCGGGTAACTAGTAGAAACGCGTGGGCCACGGTCCCCGCAGCCTCGGCGGGTTGCGCCCTCGGTTAGCATCGCCATCGGTTGGCGGGTTCTTTTTTTAATTCTTCTGTGTCTGTTTCTGGTGTGTATCCATGGCGGACTGAAACTCAACTAACAATCTTATCGTAAAGAACCGCCAGTCTTGCAGCCAGGCAAACAACTATAATCGCCCGCCAAGTTTGCGAGCAAAAATCGCAACCGCACAGAACTCCGGTCTCGTGAGTTTGGAAATAAAACAGCTGTCCCTCCAACGCGGCGGGTGCGGGCGAAAATCACTCCGTGAGTTCTTAGCCTAAAGGGTGTCCCAAAATTAACGCAAGGTTTTAATTAAATAGAAAACACAGTTTTTTTTACAATAATAGTTTTTTTAATATACTCTTCAGATTGTGGTTTTTTAAATATTTTTTTATGTTTTTTTAGGATAGGGTTATTTATGGAATAACACATCAGGCAAATGGCCTCTACGGCTTTGCTGGCACATACGCACTCTTTTATCGGAATTTTCAGCGTTTAATATACTCCTGTAATGCACGGGTGGTTGTGAGCTTGTTGGCATTGACTTCAAATGACCCCATAAAATAAATCTAATGGTGCTAAATCACAAGATCTAGGGGGCAACTCTGATCACCGAAACGAGAGAGTACACGACTAGGAAATGTCTCATGCAGTAATAAATTGTTTCACGGACTGTATGGCATGTGGCACCATCTTGTTAAAACCACATGTCATCTAAATGAAATGAAATGAAATGAAATGAAATGAAATGAAATATTTATTTCTCAACATTGACAATTACTTGTTCTTATTGACGTCAAATAAAACATGATTCTACCACCAGTTCAAAAAAAAACCTTCGTGAAGAAAAACTGGCAAGAAACTTCACGGGTATATTTTTTTTCAAAATAAATTTACAGAGTCTCTTTATGTCTATACAAAATTATTCTTTTCTGCATCTGTTAGCTCGGCAAGTCTC
Source organism: Marasmarcha lunaedactyla (assembly GCA_923062675.1). NCBI lineage: Eukaryota > Metazoa > Arthropoda > Insecta > Lepidoptera > Pterophoridae > Marasmarcha > Marasmarcha lunaedactyla. The sequence goes on from OV281350.1 coordinate 6,332,850, forward strand.
CCTCCCCCCAAGTATCCAAACGACGAACACCCTCAAACGGCACCCGTTCACGAGTTATATCAATATCATTCAACTGAGGCAGTAAGAAGTGTGTGATTATGTCGCGATATAGAGTACCAGTAAGTCACTGCTTGTCCAGCCTTATTTCATAAGTATGGTTCAATGGTTCCTCGAGCCAAAAATCCGCAACAAACAGTGACATGCAGTGGATACATTTGTTTTTCGACTTTACATGTGGGTTCTCCGGACCCCAAATGCGGCAATTTCGGCGATTAACAAAGCCATGGAGGTGAAAATGTGCATCATCACCTAGGCTAATTTTGCTCGGAAACTTGCACTTTGCACTTGTTGGTGCTCAATAATGCATTCAACGGACTCTCTTCGCTAAGCATATAGTCATTAGGCTTCAGTTGTGGTGTTAATTGAATTTTGTAAGCATGACGAGTGTGCATCTTTAGTGAGTATACTCTATAGAAAGCTTCTTGAAATTTGCAATTCTTGTCCACGACGCCGAATTGATGTTCCTGGATTTTCAGCAACACTTACTCACTACTTCGATATTGACATTTGGCTTGTTTTTGGACGACCAGTGTGTTTAGCGTCTCCAACTAATCCAGTCTCCCTAAATGTTTCAATTCCGACCATATTTTGTATGAAATTTTCGAACTGCGACTGCCAAACTTTTATTATTATTAAGATATTCTTCAATTATTGAAGATAGGTTGTTCAAGCGTGTAACGCTCCATTTTTACTAACCCTAACCTGTCAGCTGTTAAATTGGTTTTTTTGGGTTGCCAAAACTTAACTGTACAAATGGCGGCAAATTGAAATCTTGCTTTAATTTTGGGCCACCCCTTATACATTTGGGTTATACTGCCATACACTTGCAAGCACTTTAACGGTTATTCTTCACTGTAGTGACAAAGTTTAATGGCCGCAACAGTGTATGTAATTTGAATTTTTTACAATTTGTTTGTTATAAGCTGTAACTATAAACTCAGAACTCACACATCGAAACTCTAAGATTGGAGTTCAATATTAATAACTCAGTTCAAATAACATTCATTCTGATAGAGCTACGAGCAACAGCGAGAAGTGCGGACATAAACCATGTAGGTAATAAAATAAATGAGTAATACAAAATAGATTTATAGATTTCAATTAATTTAATCTCTGAAAAGTGCGGGAGGTGTAAGAATTATGATAGCTTCATCCGTATTTTGATTTTGTAGCTCCTCGTTTATTTCCTTTACAGTTTCAGCCATCAATTCTTCATCTTCAGAAAAAGATTGAGTGCTGTGTTGTGACCTCATGCTTGAATCTATTACTTGAGTAAGAGCTTCAGCGTCGCTGATATCTGAATTATTTTCGTCTCTAACCTGAATTTCTTTTAAATCATGATTAGAGTATTCGAATATTTCATCAGTATCATTGGCGTCATTCACAGTTGCATTATTATTTTCATCGCGTATCACGTTTTTATATTTAGCATTTTCATTATTATTCTGTTCATTTTGGTGTTCATTCCATTCATCGGGTATTAATAAATCATAAACGGAATTTTCTCTTGTCATGAAATTAAAAAGTTCATCAGATGATTTAACCGAGGTACAATTTTCTGTAGTTTGTTGATTATCTATATTTCCAGTAATTGTTACATCATGCAAAGTAACGGAAGATTTATTAAGTAATTTACTATCAACTTCATTACTATGGGACTCTTTATTAGATCCCTCAGCTGAATTGTCGTCAGTTGTAGTTGGTATGCTAGTAGAATGATTATTCAATCGTGGCATATTTAAACTTCTGCTTTTTTGAACTCGTAATCTTTCTATGAGTTGAGGATTTTCATCCTTGAATTTCTGTAGTGTACGTTTGTTTTCATCGTCACGACCTTCGCGTCTTGATTCAAATCTAATATTAGCATTCAGATTGTAAAGTAGTCCTTCGTCTGATTTTTCAACTTGTGTTATATGTTGAGGCTAGAAATAATGTTTCTATAAGTTTCTGTGAGTAATTTTGGTACTAGCATAGGTTAAGATATTAGGATAAGTTTTAGACTTGTGATTTATGATTAAAAATAATTGTAAATATTTGAATATGTCTGTTTTTTTTTCGGTGTTGCCTGCTTACCACTGGATCTCTGCCATCTAAACTAGTACACTTAAAACACACTGGAAGAAATCAACAAATGTTTTGTATTACGCTGTTTCTGTACTTTTTTTTACATCTACCAACATATTTAGCTGATAAACAGATGTCAAAAGTGTAAAACCAGATTGTCTTTACAATTCAATTGAAGTAATTATTAACACTCACTGTTTCATTTCTTGCGATCAATTCAGCGAGTTCCTCGGCTAGTTTCACTGTTTCTTCAGGTAGATTAGTTTTAGCTGCTAATGCTAAGCCGTAGTGTTGGACTTTTGTTACACCGATCTCTACCTTATGTTTATACAGAAGCCTTTTTTGCTGATTTTGTTCGATATCATTCGATTCTTCTGTCACAGCAGTGTGGCGGCTAGAATAGAAAAATTGTGAAGTAAGTTTCTCTGTCACACATAAAAGGGGAAGTAGGGATTCATAAAAATGTGACATCGCTACAACTCCTCACAAATAATTGATGGTTTATTGCGACAAATACAGAGTAAAGGTTGAATTATGCTTGACAGACGCATGACCTAACTTTTGGAAACTCTCTTATTAACTTTTAGTTGCTATTTAAAACTGAGACAGAACTAAAATGGATAGTATTTATTTGATATAACTTTGCTCTGCAGCGGTCACTCACACAGAAAATTCTATACGTGGTTATATAGTGAATAAAATATAGTCTATTTCAATTTCTACTCGCCAAAACTGCTAAGTGTAAAAAAATCTATGTACTAGGAACGTATAAGCAACAAAACTTTTATATTTATATCAAGGAAACATTAATAACTAAAGAATTAAATAAATAGGTAAAGCATGTCGTTGATAGAAGAGTCTTACTTCACAACATTGAAATATAGCTCCTGAAGTCTAGTCAAATACATAAAATGAGTGGTGAAAAACGTAAAAGCGTCGCTCAATATTAGTTCTTCACAAATTGACCACGCTATGCTGGATCCTTCTTCGGAGCATGTTGCTCTAGAAAATAAATTGAAAGAATTATACTCAAGAAAGAAAATAAAGCAGAGGGTAGGTTTAAACATTTTGAAACGTGGAAAATAATTGCCATTTATTTAGTACCTGCAGAGCTCATCTATTATGATTAGACTATTCGATGTTATTCCTTTCAAAATGTGTTGGGTTTCTTTCATCTGAAACATAGGTCTTATCTTTAGTGCGTTAAATGTACCAACTTATTTGTCTACGAGTATGAAAGTTTTAAATAATAATAATAAAAAAACTACGAATTAGGTACATTACATTTCCATAAAAAGGTTGTATTCGAAATAATCCAACCTTATGCCTGAGCCAAAATAAAAGGTAAATATTTAACCAGGCGACAAAGTAATCTAAATAATATAAAGTAATATAAATTTTGTGTCATATCCTTCGCTTGCGTTTTCAGTACCTACCTAATCCAATGACTTTTGCATTAAAACATTTTTTTTAATAAAAAAAGACAGTTATTTTATGTCTAAAAAACCTTACCTCATTGTTAAACTTAGTTTTTTACATCTTTGTCCAGTGTAAGGTCCAGTCCGAGGTCGAGCCGCTGACCTAACGCTATTTTTTTCATCTACTTTGACCAGACGATTTTGTTCAAATCATTAACATTCTATGAACGAAAACGACGCAAAAGTGCTTTTCTTTATGAGAATAATAAACTTATAAGAGTATAATAAATATTAACTTGAATATTTTTTTGTTTATTTTACAGGGTGTTGAAAGAAACAAAAACCAAAAAACTTAAATGCTGTGGATTAATTTGGCACAAAATATTTTGAATAAATTATACCAATGCCCTGAAACGAGTAACATACATTTTAAAAATGTTGAAAGACTTTTACTGTTATTTAATAGAGTTGTTCTGCTCGGGCTAGGCTAGGTTAAATCAGAGTATTCCCGGGGATTGACATGGTACAAAATACCCATGATCCAAGTAAAATTTTCAACCATAATTTTCTTTTCACACGATATGGTTAAAAAATACAAAGAACTTGTTTTGGCACAAAATCATGTATGAGTTACGGCAAAAGGTTTGAAAACTACACGCGAAAAACGGAAAATTCTATTTTTGAAACTACAAAGTCTAGCGCTACTGGACTATATGAAGCAGCCAAAAATGGATACATCATTGTGACGCACTCCGATGGCTACATAGCATGTTAGTTGTTTTTGAAACTCTTGAGTACACATTCATTTAAAAATCTATCCTCGTTGCTCATGACTGTCCATACAAACAACTTCAAAAATAATAAATGAATGTTTTTGGTATTTAGTAATCAATAAACTATAAGCATAAATACCTCAAATACGAAAGTGGATGCATTCAATTCCACGCTGTCATTGAAGCCTATTCTTGAGAATATCCTGTTGCTTATTCTTAACACAGCATTAGTGGCGGGTAGAAAACAACCTAACTGAAATAAACAAACATTCTCACCATCTGCAATAGAGCTCTCTGTCAGAGCAAGGTCACAGGTGTCATCAGACGCGTAGCTAGAGTGAAGTGGGAACGGAGCACGTAATACCGACTCATGGAGCAAGCGGCCGAGCATGGGGTCAAAAGCGTCTTCAAGGAAGACCTAAAATGGGTTGGGCTGACGACATCAACAGGACAGCGGAGAAAAAGTAGCTCCAGCTAGCACAAGATCGCAGCGAATGGTGTACATTGCAGGAGGCCTTCACCCGAAGGGTTGAGACAGGCTAAAGAGAGAGGGAGCAGTAGAGCTGACTTGAACCTAGAGACATCAACTGACAAAATTCCTGGAACCAAACTAGTAGCAGAATGAATGAATCACAGTTTGTTGTTTGATCAAAATTGTAAATGGGTTATTTTACTAAAGGTAGCAGTAGCTGCACTAACAGCTATATCAATCATATGCGAAGACTCAGGATGGCTGTCGATTGACGCGGAGTCAGAAAATGAAGTGGAGTGAGAGAGGCATGCGGAGTGGAGCTATGGACTTTTTTTGTCAATTGCAGCTCCACCGTGGACTCTTTTGCTCTGCTTCCTTCTTACTTTGCTTTTGCAACCATCCCGCTCCGTGTTCAACTAGTTCGTAAAACCTTGTACGCTGCTATTTAGTTTAGATTTTGTTAGATGCAAGAAAATTATATTTGTTAATATTTACGCAGATTCGCTCCAGTCGAAAGCCAGCATGCTGAATCTAATCCAGTGTTGTTGCAGTACATATAGAGCGGTAAGTTGCAAAAGGTCAAACAAAATGTATGTATTTTCCGCATCTTTAGTTTGTGTTCATTGCACTGTACAGTAACAAAACATATATATATATATATATATATATATATATATATATATATATATATATATATATATGTGTGACGGTTGTCTATTTCGACCTCTTTTTGTCAGTAAATTTTATTTTTTTGTCGTTCCCGACGTAATTTTAAACTACGAATTACGTAGTGTCGGAGAACGGCAATGTTTTGATTTGACAAGCCAGTCACGAAAAATATCCATCATAACAACTAGAATCTATTTATTTATTATTGTTTCCGAGTTTATTATTCAAAATTACATGTTTATCAATTTTTTATTATCTACAATCAAAGTTTTCATGAAATCAATAATTTATTTTTACGTACACGAGTGTGCGTAGCCAAAATTTTTGGTAAGGATTCTCATTCATTAAAATTTTATTTTGTTGTTACTTTTTCTTTTCAGATCAAATTTAATTGTATTAATGTTTCTGTTTTTATTTTGTGTGACTATTTTTTATTTCAATTTTGTTTATATTTTTTGTTTGTATTTACAGGCATTTTTGTATATTTTTAATTTTACTGCAAAATAAACATAGAAGAGAGCTTTGGTATTTCCTTTCTGGACCCTCAATTACCACTCTGCAAACAATGCGTTACATATATATATATAGTTATATATATATATATATATATATATATATATATATAGTATACATACCTGTGCCATGATCTGCATCAACGCAATTTGTTTTATATAAATACTTTTTCCGCCCATGTTAGGTCCTGTTATTATCGAAAAATTTTGCTCCGGACTTGCGTACTGAAAATTAATCAACATTCAATAGAAAATTATATAGCTACCCTAAATCTATCAATATTGTTGTATGTCTTTAATTCCTTAGCATACTTACAATATCGTTCGGCACAGGTTCAACTTGACTGTTATAATCAAGTAAAGGGTGGACGCTGTTTCGTATATGTAAGTAGTTACTGAATTCAGGTCTTATATATGACCCTATTGAGCTGGCTTGAGCTAATGCAAGTATGATATCAAGTTCAGCTACATTTTCACATAGTTTGTAAAGACTTGGCATGAATGGACGTAGATCTTTTAATAGACCAGATATTACGCTGTGGATATAAGAATGGATAAAAATGGTATTATAACAGAACCACAAAAGGTTTCCAATTGATTCAAAATATTGCATATGTCCCAAAATATAACCACGAGTAAATATTCGTAATTTAAATTTAAATGTTTTGAAATTTTTTAATGGAGCTTGGCATCATCTCCGATCCACTTTTCCTTTTTTTTTCCAAAACGGCGCGGCGGCGCACAAAATATCTCATACATAAATATACTATGCGTTTCAAATGAGAATAGGAACGTCAATGACCTCTATCTGTCAAAATTCACTTGAAAATTATAGTCAGCAAAAAACTATGTCAAAAATAACATTTTCAACACTCACGGTTTTGAAATTTTGAGGTTGCCACCTTACAATTCTAATTTAAATCCAATAGCGTGACAAAAACGTCAAAAGTTAGAAAGCTAAATAAAGAGTTTGACGGTAAAAGCAATTGCTTGTTTAAATAAATTCTATTTAAAAAAAATCTTTTTTTGCTCACGCTATCTAATCGGTTCGAATTGACAGCTTTGACGTCACAATATGGCGCTAAGTCGGTCCTATTGTTATTTGAAACGCATAGTAATGCACTATACTCTACAAGTCTACAGTGTCACATTTCAGAGTTATGATATGTTATTATTTATATTTCAGAGTTATTATATGAAAATCAATATAGCCCTTTAAAAAACTATTACACTTTAATAATTATTATTTAAGTATTTATAATAATTTTTATTTTTAATATTAGGTCTTTACCTATGAAATTGCCGTTTTTCACGAAATAAATGAAGCGTAATTTTTTTATATATTTTTTATTTCTATTAATCAAAATAATCACCCATGCAATCAATGCATCTTTGCACACGCATTGGTAGCTTATTGATGCCTTTCTTGAAGAAATCAGCTGGACGGGAGGCAACAAATTCTTCAAAGGCATTTTGTACTGCCTCTCGGGTATTGAATTTTTTTCCCGCCAAGAAGTTATCCAAATTCTGGAAAAAGTAGAAGTCTGTAGGCGCAAGGTCTGGTGAGTACGGCGGATGACGGAGAACTTCCAACCCCAACTCTTGTAGCTTGGAGACCGTCTGCTGTGCAGTATGAGGTCGCGCGTTGTCGTGCAGGAGCAGTGGAGCCGAACGATTGACCAAAGCTGGTTGGAGACGTGCGAGCTTCTCCATCATTGTGTTCAGTTCTTCACAGTACACATCTGCAGTAATGCTTGTCCCGCTTGGCAAGAAGCTGTGATGAATTACACCCGCGTTAGACCACCAAACAGTGACCATCACTTTTCTAGGGGTAAGTTTTCGTTTAGGGCATTGTTTGGGTGTTGAACCAGGGTCCAACCAACTTGCTGAGCGCTTACGATTGTCAAACAGGATCCATTTCTCGTCACAAGTAACAATGCGGTTCAGAATTCCTTCATTTGTATGCCTGCTGAGCAGTGCAAGGCACGTCTCCACGCGTACTTCGCGCTGGCGGTCATTGAGTTCGTTTGTCAAGCTTTTTTACCTTGCCAATTTGACGCAAATGGACCAATATTGTTTTGATGCTAACGTCGAAAGCTGCTGCTAATTCAGCCGTGGATTGAGTTTCATCAGCTTCCACAATTGCCTTTAATTCGTCATTATCGACCAAAGTTTTCGGACGACCACGGGGTTCATTTTTCAGATCAAAATTTCCAGAACGGAAGCGGGTAAACCAATAACAGGTGGTGCGTTCGTTTGTAGTGTTTGCTCCGTAAACGTCGTTGATGTTGCGTGCCGCTTGTGCCGCTTTGCTGCCACGACGGTACTCATACTCCATAATTACTCGAATTTTTAACTTATCCATGATGACGAAAAATGTTCGAATGCGTTGAAAACAAAACACTAACTATTAAACAAATGACGATTTTAGAAAAAGAATTCCATGTTTGTCAAATAAAATTAATTTGAAATTAGAATTATCAGTCAAAAAAAAAATATTTTCATTTGAAATGGCCAGTACGGCAAAACGGCAGTTTCATAGGTAAAGACCTATTATTATACTTTATTTTACAATATTTTTATTTTTAGGCATTTGTTTATTATTTTAAACGTACTTTTAATAGATTGCAAATTTTTCACGTGGACAATAAGTTTCGCTAGTTGTTAACTGATAGCACACAATAAAATGTATACTTACAAAAATATATCTCACATTGCCCTTCACACTTTCACAGTTTCACACTTCAAAATCATGAGCAAAAACTAAAGAAAACCTGAATAAATATTTTGACGTACTGTGTGAGTTTATAGAGCAAACTGTGTCCTGTCCTACCTAAAAACTTGGAACATTTAAGGGACCTTAAATTATTTAGTCTTTATGATAAAAAACTTCTGTTGCCAGATTTATAAATTTAAAACCAAGAGAACAAAGAAAGAGTATCAATAAATTTTAAACTATAAAAGATAAACATGTCAGTGATTACTTTGTAAGAACTAGGATTTAATGTAAGTTAGCGTTTCCAAAATCTAGGCTGGCTAAAAGCAGCAAATCATTTATTGGAATGTCAATACTTTGTTAAAATAAAATAACAAAATCAGTTCAATTCCTGCCCTTCAATAAGTGCAACAAAACTATTATGGAAACACTCTTCCAAAAAGCTTACCATAGATAAAAGATTATTTAGATGACAAAAGGGCGTTGAAATCCCCACAGGCAATTTTTGTTTAAGTTTGTGAAAAATAATAAACATGCATTGTAAACAGCTTGGTTGCGGCATTTTATTAGCAAATTATGAAGGCCGCAGGACTTGGAGAGTTTTAAAAAAGTTTAATTTGGCAAATACGTTTAATAAGAATTAATTAAAAATTACAATATTGAAGATTACTATTAAACAAGTGACAATTCACCGATGTGAGGTTAAAAAGTGATTTATATTTAAGTCGAATATTTAATGAAGCCTCGGGTCTTCGTCAGCATTTCCTGTTTACTGCAAAAGCAACTAGGTCGATGCAGCGTCGGCGGCAGCAGCGGCGGCGGCGGCGATGACCTCTCGCTGTGGCGGCACGTGTCAGGACTTAGGCAAATCTTAATGAGTAATATGCCTATGTGGTAGGCATATAACACCTCCCCCCGCAGATCGGCGACTATTTGCGAAGTTCCTTCGAAAATGTCGATGATAACTCATTGGGATGAATTTTGATGTTTTTGGAGATGTTCCTTTTCTTAGGCTGCACTTCTGAGTGTGTTTCAGTAGTTGAAGTATTTTCAGCTGTAGCTCCATCGGTATCCCGGTGCAATTTGATGTACAACCTCCTGACAATAAATCCAATAGCGAGGGCGGTTGCACTTAATATTAAAGTGTAGATAGGAATAGTTGTGTGGTAGATCGAACTATTTGAGATTTCGTTGATTGCAACTGGCGTCTGGAGTGCTATTTTTGCATTACTGGCATGAAGGTTTTTCAGGTTGATAGAGTTTAGGCGAATCTGCGTCTGATGATGAGACGTTTTTTCTGAAAATGTGGCGATATTCATGATATGGAATGCGTGGCCCTCGATGCGGTCGTTGCTGTTATTGATGGTGAATTCAGGTGACTGCAGGGAGCAACCTTGAGGAAGAATAACTAGGTAGCTACCTCGTAGGATTCTGTACTGCTCTGCACCGCAAGATAATTTGATTTTCGTAGGATGGGGAAAGCTGATAGTATAATGGCGACTGTCGAGCTGTTCCATGGCTTCTCCTGATAGGGTGACTGGTGTGAGTTTGCAGGATGTGGAGATACGTTGTTCGGAGATAAGCTGTTCCACACAATCTGGATGGTGATGCATGCTGTGACTTGGGCTTCTGTTGCAGAGGTACTGGGAACTGAGCTTATGGCAACATGTTTCGAAGTACATTGAATCAGACTCATGAATTGCAATGAAAGGGGAACTAGGTACAAGAGTGAGATTATTCTTGTTAGGGAGAATGGATAACTTGTACAAAATATATCTTTTTGAAATTATTATGGGTATTTTAAAAGCTATAACTACCTTATTACCTACATAATACGATCCTAGTTTAATTATTCCATAGTATTCTCTAATATCTATTTCTAGGGTATTCCCCTTTGGATACAAAACCTTTAACCTATCTAACATGTTACCTAATAGCTTTAAACTAAGCATAGAATGCCGTGTACTCGATGTACGTACAGCTCCTAATAATATGTCTAATTTAACTAATTCATCGACCAATTCATCTATGTTATCGTTTAAAATTAAAAGATATTGTGCCATATGGGCATACTTAATTAATGATGATTCTCTTTCAGCGTCACTGTTAAGAATTAAATTGAAAGCTGAGCTGATTTTTTGTTGATTATTAATTATATTTTCTATAATTTCAGAATGGCGTAGCAGCCATTCTTTACTCAAGCTTATATGCGTGTTTATTTCAGATTCTAAGTTATGCTGATTTTTTGATGGCGTTATTATACTTAATTGCGTCTGTGTAATCTAGATTACCGGAAATACTTTTGATAATAGACCCTAGGCCGTCAATGAGTCCTCTTTTTGTACGAGAAGGTTCGAAACTATTTAACTGATCTAAGACTTTTGTTAGCTTATATTCTAAGTAATTTAGATGTGGTTGATAAAGTGATAAAGTTTTATTATTAAGTTGAGGTCTAAAATCTGCAATTTGAGATTTAACTAAGTTTATTTTAGAATGGATATCACTGAGGTCAATATATTGAAGGAAAGAATGATAATGGGAAATAATATTGGCAGGGCCTAGGTGAAAGGGAAGAAGTCCGAGTCCGTCATCTAAGCTTTCAAGTTTTATCTCCTCCGCGTGGGTTACTATTGCCAGTACAGTCAAAAGAAGAATCCTGCAACAAAGTCGTATCTTTAGGGAGTCTTTTGAGTCGGGATTTCGCTACAGGTCCTCTTTTCTTTTTAGTGTAAATGTGAATAGGTAAGTCAGCTAAAACGGTGTCCTTAGTGTAACGTGGTGCTAGTTTCTGTCTACTTGCTAATGGGTTTTTAATAAAAATTTGTTGGTCAGGTAAGTACTCTATTTCAGGTTCTCGGTCCTTATTCCTGCTTTCGATCAACTGAGTACGATTGTGTAATGCTGTTTCGTTAATTAAGTCATAAGCCTGGGTCATACGTGTTTTATGGTCTTGGGCATATTGTTGGAGTAAGTGTTGTTTAAGGTCAATATCTATAGGGTCTCGTGGGTCAAAATGTCCAGTTATTAAGTCAAGAGGTCTGCATTTCGTGAAACTGTGTATGGAACTATTGTACGCTAGTATTGCGTAAGGCATTAAATTAACAGCTGGTTCATTATTTCTTTCTATTTTAAGTATTCTAAGATGTTCTAAAATGGTGGAGTGGAATCTTTCAACTATTCCATTATCATTAGGTGTATGAGCTAATATTTTATGATGCTGAATTTTAGGTAATCTAACAAATTCTAAAAATAATTGATTAGTAAACTCGGGTCCTTGATCGGTTACAACTGTTAAAGGGACGCCATGGTGGGTACAAAATCTTAAAAGTGCCTGGACTACGCTTAGGGCGGTCCCATCTCTTAGAAAGTAAGCTTGAGCATACTTTGAGTAAGCATCAACTAGTGTTAAGTATTTCTCATTCTGAACAGTAAAAAGGTCTAAGTGTAAAATTTCGAATGGTTTTGAAGGGGGTGGTACAACACAAAATTTTTGTTTAATAGGAGAACGATCATATTTAGCTTGACCACAGATGTTACATTCATTTATATATTTTGCTATAGAGTCTTTCATTCTAGGCCAATAGTATCTTTTTGATAAGGATAGGTACGTTTCATTGATGCCGCGATGATTAGTTTTCCCTTCGTGATAATTTTGGATTATTGCTTGTTGACGTAAGTAGTCCTTAACATTTTCATATTCAACTTTGGTTAAAACGATATTCATTGAGCTACTTTTAAATGCATTCTGTAAGATAGGTATGATTTTATACATGCTTATTGTAGGATTAACTAGAATACCGGTTTTAACTTTAGGGTTTATGTACTCTTTTACAGCATTAATAAGGTCTGCTTCAAGATTAGATTCAGAGAGTTGTATACATGTCTTAGTGTAAGTGTCAAAGGGCCTAGTCACGGTCGGTTTCTTTTTCAAGTCGGCCACTATGGTAAATACAATTTGTCTATTAAATCTATTCAGTGGGTCGTCAGTAATGGGTATTTCTAAAATAGGGTTCTCGTTACTTGTGTGGGCTGTAAGAGTGGTAGAACCAGCTACTGAGGGTGCTGTTTCAGAGGGATTTACAGCGACAGACTCAGTTTCTTCATTGTGGATTTCCACTCGAGACAAAGCATCGGCATTAGTGTTACACTTGCCTGGCTTGTAAATTACTGAAAAATTATATTCGCTAAGTTTCAGTCTCCAGCGAGTAAGTCTAGAGTTAGGTTCTTTAAGGTTCATAACCCACTGTAAGGGTCGATGGTCAGTTAAGATTTTAAATTTACGTCCGAACAGATAAGGGCGGAAGTATTTGGTCGCCCATACTATAGCTAAAAGCTCTTTTTCAATAGTGCTATAGTTAAGTTCGCTATCGTTTAAAGTCCGAGACGCATAAGCTATGAGATAGTACTGCTCCAATAGCAACGTTTGATGCGTCTGTTGTTAATAAGAATTCTTTGTCAAAATTTGGATATTGTAATATAGGGTCGTTGGTCAACAAAGTCTTGCACTTTTCAAAGCAGTTAGTAAAGTCATAGTCATTTAAATTTATCTTTGATCCTTTCTTTAAACATTTGGTCATAGGTTTAGTAATTTTGGCAAAATCTGGAATAAATTTGCGATAATACCCCAGTAGTCCTAAAAATCGTTTAATTTCAGAAGCTGTTCTAGGTAAAGGAAATTTTTGTATAGCAGATATCTTATCAGGATTAGGTTTTATACCATCTTTACTAATGATGTGTCCTAAGTAAGCAGTTTCAAGTTTTAAAAATTCGGATTTGTCCATTTGGATTTTAAAATTTGATTCTCTAAGTCCATGGAATATTTTCTCTAAATTAACCATATGTTCTTGTAATGACGTACTAAACACTATTATGTCATCCAAATACACTAAGCATATGACGTTCTGGAGGTCTTTTAGCACGTTATCCATTACCCTTTGAAAGGTAGATGGCGAATTCTTTAACCCCATGGGTTATGGGATACGGAGGAATTCATAATGACCATGTTCGACGTTGAATGCGGTCTTAGGGATGTCGTTAGGGTCCATTTCTACTTGGTAAAAGCCGCTGGCGAGGTCTAGGGTAGTAAAATAATGACAGTTCCCAAGTTTATCTAAGACGTCGTTAATGTTTGGGATAGGATATTTGTCATCTATAGTTTTTTCATTAAGTTTCCTAAAGTCTACAACTATACGCCATTTGGTTTTACCGGACGCGTCGGATTTCTTTGGAACTACCCAGATAGGAGCGCTCCATGCGGACTCCGAAGGGCGGATAATCCCTTGTTCCAGCATCTTAGAAATTTGATCTCGAACCTCTTGCCTGTGAATGTACGGGTACCGATAACTTTTTGTATACGTCGGGATTTCATCCGCAGTTCTTATTTTATGTTTTATCTTATTGGTAAACGTAAGAGGTTCGCCGTCTAAGTAGAAAATATCAGCATACCGCTTACACAAACTAACTAAATTGACTTTTTCTTCTTCATTAAGATGTTCAGTACGAAGTCGCGATAGGACTTTATCAACACGGTCGCATTCACGTTCGGTGCGCGTGCACTCAGTATTATAAGTCTCGGCGGTTGCTGCCCTATCTAACGAAAAAATTATGTCATTGCAAGTTGGGTTTTGCACCTCGATAATACCGCGGCTGTTACGAACAGTTGTTAAGCATTCGTTGATTACGCAATGACTTAACGTTTGCTGCGGGACAAATACTTCACCGTCAGGTGCACTGATGGGTATTCTAAGGAGTTTACTTGAATTAGCAGAAATAATTGTTTCGTACAGGTTGACGTTCCGTGAATCGTACATTTCTATGGGATTAGTAGCTGTTTTAGTCATTAAGGTGTTATTTTTCAGGTCTATCTTTGCCTCCCATTTAGTCAACAAGTCAAGTCCTATTAATCCGTCAAAGTAGGTATGGAAGTCGTAGACAAATAATTTCAAAGAGTCAGAGTCATTGATTTCTCTAAAGCATGGTATGCTTATAGAGTAATCGTTCTTTGTCGTCGCGTGAACGTTAGTCACTTCAAAGGGGTCATATTTAAGCGGGAAATTTGAATAAAATTTTTGAACTGCTGTGGGACTTATAAAAGACTGGTTCGCGCCTGTATCGATCAAAAGTTTAAGTGGTGGCTGAGCTATTTGTAAGAAAGGTAATTGTCTTTGCGTCTGAAAATTAACTTCTATTTTGGTCTTTCTGAACGGGTAGGTTTCTGAAAATTTTTATCTGATGGTACGTTTTCATTACTCATCTCAGATTGGGGGACAGAACAGTCTAACTCCTCCACTTGGGGTGTGTCATGATTATAGTCATAGTCTAGAAGTTCGTAGTCATCGTTAGGGTAGTAGTAGTCAGGATAATAATAATCGTAATAGTCAGTGGAATGCGGTTCGTAATAGTCATTGAATTGGTTTAGATTAACTTCCCTAGACTTAAAATAATTAGACGGGGGAGGGTTCCCGTGCTTGAACCAATCGTGACCACGCAAAGCTGCGGGTCTAGAAACGAAGTGGCTAACTCCGCTCATGGGCTTAGGCTGTTGGGCCATATGAAAACCTTGCGGTGGGTTACGTTGTGGTACCCTAAACACATTACTTTGAGGGTTGTATCCCGGAAGGGGTGCCCTGAACATCACTTGAGTCCTCGAAGGTCCCGGGTTCGCATTCGGTTTCCATTGTTGCATAGGTCTTTGTGGCAACTGGATTGGATTTGGACGAGAAGGTCCAGGCGTGGGCATTATATAAGGTTGTTTAAAATTTGGAAACGTTATCGGAGGGTTGTAACTATTTCTTAGTGGTGGAGTTTGCAACTGCGAATTAATTTTACGTTCTGAAAAATTTTCGTTGCGATGTTGTAAATATAAGGTGTTTACTTCTTCGTGAACAAACTCCAGCGCCTTTTCAATAGTGTCAGGCCTCATACATCTTATTCTAGACCCAAGTGGGTCTTTGAGACCTCTAACATAAGCTTGTAGAGTTAATTTTTTATATAACTGCCTTTTTGCTTCAATTGTACTGTCAACGGATTCGTGCAAGCTAACATAAGTCATTATTGTACTAAATAAGTTTTGGCAAGATTCGTAAAATTCTTGGGGTGAACTTGACCCTTGGGTTAATAAAGCCAGATCGTTATACAAAGAGGTCTCATCGCGCTGATCTGCGAAGTTGTTAATCAATGCATTTTTAATACCGCTCCAGCTGTCTGGAATTCCATTTGAATTTATCAGACGGGTGGCAGGTCCCGTGACCTTGTTTAAGATACCATTAATTAAAGCTAAGGCAGTGGGTTCCGAACCCAGTAACCCATCAACTATCTCGTCACATAACTTTACAAAGCGAGTAAGTACGTTAGGGTTCCCGTCAAACTCAGGAACCAGGCGGAGAGCCTTAAAAATTTGTTCTAAATCTGCCATTTCGTAATTAATAGATAAATCAGATGTTTCAGAACTAAGTGATAAATCCCTATTCAAATCTAACCTATTGTTTCTAAATGTCATAAAAGATATAAAAAGTAACTAAAAATTATCAAAATGCGTAAAATAATTTTTTTAATACCTAGTATTCTAAGAGTTCCCGTTTTCTTTTAGAAATAAGGAATATAACTTATTATCTAAGGAAGAATAAGTAAAATCTAGATTTTGTAGAAATTACCTAAGTATAACATAAAACTACTTATCTAAAATTCACGAATTTCAAGATAGAAAAATCGTTTATGCACTTTAAAAATCACTTAAGATAAAAAGAGAGAATCGAGAAAAAAAATATCACACAGTAAAATTACACAGTAAAATCACAAAAATAAAAGGATATAAAAATAGGAAAGGATGCAACTCATGAGCAATTCAAGAGGCACTTACTGTAACATATTCGCCGTCAGCATCAATGTCCGGATGCAACTCTGCTCCTGTGGTCCTTCCGTAGATTCGGATCTCGTTTAGGGGTTGAAACCTCCTCGGGCCGGGACGCTCCTCTGGACTTTGTTATACTGCTTGCGCAACGACTCGCGAGATCCTACCGACTGCGCCAATTATGAAGGCCGCAGGACTTGGAGAGTTTTAAAAAAGTTTAATTTGGCAAATACGTTTAATAAGAATTAATTAAAAATTACAATATTGAAGATTACTATTAAACAAGTGACAATTCACCGATGTGAGGTTAAAAAGTGATTTATATTTAAGTCGAATATTTAATGAAGCCTCGGGTCTTCGTCAGCATTTCCTGTTTACTGCAAAAGCAACTAGGTCGATGCAGCGTCGGCGGCAGCAGCGGCGGCGGCGGCGATGACCTCTCGCTGTGGCGGCACGTGTCAGGACTTAGGCAAATCTTAATGAGTAATATGCCTCTGTGGTAGGCATATAACAAGCACGTACAATTAGCTGTCATGTGTCGTCGACAAATTGTATACCTTCTACCCCTACTTTATAGCCATAATACCCTCTCAGTCTACCTATACGAGTTACGAGTAATAGTTTTAAAATCCGAAGTAAAGTTGTATTGACGCAATCTCGACGAAGATGAAAAAACGAAGACTTTCACTAAGTGTAATAAATTTTTACCTGTGACGAAATAAAATATTTTGAATTTGAATTTTATGCGCAAAAAATGGGTTGTGTCTCTCTGCATCAACTTTATGTGCGCATATTACTAAGATTTGACATTTTGAGGTATGGTGGCATATATGATTGCGTAGTTTAAGTTATCTTTATAGATTTACTTTGTCCAGTCATTTAAATTCTTCATTAACTTGCAAAATTTGTTGACTACGCCGTACTTTTGCGATGGTGCATCTTGTATTAAAAGCAAGTTAAAACATGTTAATTGAACACTTAAATTTCGGACTAAGCCAAGAACTACTACTTAAGACTTACTACAGTGCTTAGCAAGGCTAAGGTCTTTGCTATGCTATGGAGCATTTTATATTAAAACTAAGTTATAAGTGTGCTTATTCTAAGATAAGCTCCAGAACTGCAATTTGAACCCACTACAACATGTAGAAAAGTATAAATAAGTTTTTTTAGCTCTGTATAAGATTTCTGTGTTACAATATTTTTCTGCGAATAACTGAACTGTGACAATTTAGAGCACAGTGGCTATTTTTCTCGTATTCCTAAGAACGTTCCCTAATATATGTTATATAGTGCGCTGCGAATTGGAAAAAAAAACAAATGACGATCGAAAATGATGCCGAAATCTTTAAATCCCTTTATTTATATTTCTTTACATATATAAGAAGAATATATACATATATATATAGTGGAAGTGGAGTCAAAATATATACCAAAGAATATACCAGGCCACTCAGAAAGTTTAGCGAAAATAAGTTTTTATATATGAAACGCGGGCGAGCTATAATTTATTTTTAAAATTCGATTATTTAAAAGTAAACATACATTTGTGCGAATTTCCTCTAATTTTTTTACCAGCATTATTAAACTATTGTGTGTCATAGAAAAAGGATATGCATCGGGAACATTTTCGAGCAATGATTTTTTTTGACTTTAAGTCCAACTTGAAACCTGATAAATCGTTTAATCGACTTCAATTGTGTGTCACTGTGTGCGGTCACTTAAATTTGAAGGATGAAAAAAGAAGTGATCGCCCTTTGGCTGCTGTTACGGAAGAAAATTTGATTCAACAAAACCAGCGAATTACATACGAGGAGATTCAGCACAATTGGCAGATTGGAGCGGGAAGTTTCCATGATATTCTACACAACCACCTTTGCGTATGGAGGATTATTTCTCGCTGGGTACCCCACAACCTCACCGATGCTCGGAAGCAGGCGCGCGTGCAAAGAAGCCATGATATGATTGATCAATTCAAAGCAGGTCCTTCCCGCCATGTTTACGGAATGATCTAGAAACATGCCAGTGAAAAGTATGTCTGATTCAAAATGAGCAAATGTCTACGATAGTGAAACGATCGAGAAGCGCTGGAAAAATGTTGATCGTGAGTTTTCTCCTGAATGGAGTATTTTGTATCAATTCCCTTAAGAAACAAAAGTAGCATCAATGCAGAGTGGTACCCTACCAAATGCTTGCCAGAAGTTATTACTGCTACGAGCAACAAGCGACCGAACACGGGATTCCGAGGCCTTTTGCTCCACCACGACAACGCGCCCTCGCACTCCGCGTTCAAGACGAGTGACTTTCTAATCACCACACCGCTAAAACTTTTGGGTAAAATTAAAAACCAGCTCAAGGGGATACAGTTTTTATCCCCAGAAGATGCACTCAATGCGTTCAAGAATGCCGTTAAGGAAATACTTGTTGCAGACTGGAAAATTTGAAAATTGGTTCAGACGCATGAAACTTATAAAAAAGTTTAACGTATAGGACATTTTAATTTTTTTTCTAAACTTTCTGCGTGTCCCACGTACATTATACTCATTTTTTGAATTTCCTTCAGAGATTCCTTAGCCTGTTGATCAAGGACCACAAGGTCCTCAGTGGTCATAGACACGCTCGCACCATTATTCTGCACCTGAAAATCTTCAACAATTAAATATTATAAGAACAAAATAATCAAAGTATAGATGTATCCATAATGATTACTTTTACGACCCTTTCTCTCTCCTCCATATGTGACGTAATGCATGGATTCCATTAAATAAGAAGACTCACTTGAATAAAAATCTGAGGCAAATCATCCACGTTAAAACTGCGTCTGTTTTTCGGTGCTATTGGCAAAACAATGTGAAAACCCTTCATTACGTTTTGATTGAGCCTTAAAGGCAAGTCGTAGTTTTCGCTCAACTGATCGACAATCTTTTGTATGTCCTCTATAAGTTCGGAATAAGTTCTTCGAGCGACATCTAAAAGGCCATTTATTTCGGGTTTTACGGCGAAACATCTTTGTAAACTACCCATTGCGCCTTTTTCTAAATGAGCGTCGTCCTGTATTATACTTTTGATTCGGTCTGTGATCTCTTTGTAGTGTGGGTTTTCTAAGTCCTGCGAATAAATAATAAAGAACTTAATAAGTAATACCAGAAGTAAAATCTCTAAACAAATGAACTGAAGAGGAATGAAAGAAGCGCTGTAGCGCGGTAGGTACGAGGACACTGCGTACACAACATTAAGTACATAGGTAATATAACATGAATGACTTGTAAACGTTTGTTTAGCGCATAAAATATTTATTCATGCCATTAAAATTGTTAATAATCGACTGTTTTACTTGTGCAACTAAAATATCAATTCCATTAATAGATTTCTGCTAACCAAAATATTATAATTTAAAAAAACTGTATAGAAAATTGTAAGATTCTGAAATGATTTAAATATTTTTTTAAACAAAACTTCATTTTCACCATTTTTATTTTTCGTAATCTACCACTTTCGGCAGCGCTGAGCACCTCAACTAAACTTGGGACCATATCCATAGTAGTTTTAAGTAAAAGAGTTTGATTCAACTGTCCTTGTGCGTCCGCATTTTGGTTTTGTATCGAACTGTCCATACATAGAAGTAATATTTTATCGATATCTGCAAGTTTTTTGATTACATCCTGTGAATGACAACAGAAGTAGATTGTTTAGGTACTCATATCATCAATATTATAAACATGAGATAAGTCATATACAATTCCACTACTACGAGGGTGGATTGAAAAGTTCGCGGCCTAACATAGATAGCGTTGTCATATTATTATAAAACTACCCTCATATGAAACCTAGACTCTTTGTCAGTCTCTGTGCAATTTTTCTCTGAGATACATGCATAATTATTTATTTTATTAAACATTAAGTGAGAGTAAGTTTCATTAATTTTGAAGAAAATGTATAGTTTAGAGCACCGTGCCGTGATCAAATCTCCACAAGAAACACTTAACCCCAAAGCAGATTCATGAAGATATGGTGGCTACTTTAGGAACATCTGCTCCGTCGTATATAATGATAAAAAAAAGTGGACAGCTGAATTTAAACGTGGACGACAGAGCATCAAAGATGACCCGCGCTCTGGACGGCCTTCTACAGCTACGACTTCAGAAAACATCGAAAAAATATGTGATCTCATCATGGGAGACAGAAGGTTGAAGGTATCTGAGATAGCTGAAGCTATAAAGCTGAAGCTATAAAGCTGAAGCTATATGTACACAAAACATGATCGTTAACGAATTAGGCTTCCACAAGGTGTCTGCAAGATGGGTTCCGCGGCTCCGAATGTTTGGCAAGGTTTGTTACTATGGACAAAACATGGGTTCATCACTATACTCCTGAATCAAAACAACAATCCAAACAATGGAAGAGACCCGGATCTCCAACCCCCAAGAAAGCCAAGGTGTGTTTTTCAGTAAACAAGATAATGGCATCGGTTTTCTGGGTTTTTAAGGGTGTCATCTTGGTTGATTACTCAGAAAGAGGTCAAACTATAAATTCTGCATACTACTGCACACTATTACGTCGTTTACACGAAAGTCTAAAAGACCAGGATTGTTGACCAAGAAAGTTTTGTTTCATCAGGACAATGCTCGTGTTCACACATCTGCAGAATCGATGTCTCAAATAGTTAATTGTGGTTTCGAATTGCTTCGTCATACCCCTTATTCACCTGACTTGGCACCTTCTGACTTCTACCTATTTCCGAAACTTAAAAAGCACTCAGGTGGAATGAAATTTTCTACCAATGAGGAGGTCAAATTGGCCGTAGATGCCTTTTTTGAAGACCTTGACGAGACCTTCTATTTAAATGGAATCAAGGCTTTGGAGGACCGCTGGACTAAGTGCTGTGACCTAGGAGGAAAGTATGTAGAAAAATAAATATAAAAAATTGCATTATTCCTGTGTTTTCTTATTTAGGCTGCGAACTTTTCAATCCACCCTCGTATATTTGACCTAAAAGAAAAATAACTCGTAAATTATTAATCTAAACTTATTTTAACGGTCATACTTCTAGCATCTGGTACTAAACTAAGATTTAACTATTTTCATAGTATCGGTAGTAAGAGTGTATTTTGTTAAGATCTCGTCTGTGGTCTAGAATCCTTCTATTTCAAACGACATAAAGACCAAGTTTAAGTGGTTGTGTTCCGAATAAAGGGAAGAACAGTGTAATTACTGGAACAAAGGCAACTCCATCTTAAGCCTACGGTCGGCAACGCAACAATATGCGATAATCAATAACTAACAATAAATTTAATCAATAATATCTACGAATAATGATGTCTATGAGCACGGGTAGCCCTTGCCCTCAGATTGCGTGCTGTTTGACAAAGTTAAAAAATGAAAAAACTTCAAGTTAAAAGAACTATTGAACAATATTGCTATTGAAGGAAGTTCAACAGAGTTTAAAAATAGTAATAGCTACGTATTTAAAGGAGCCATCCAAAAATGGCCTTATAGGAATGGTTTTTAGAACTTTCTCTGTTCATGTAACATTCACACAATATCTATATGAAGTATCTACCAAGTCGCCCTTAGATGACCCCTGAATACAAAGATAAAACTTAATATCGCTCATTTGGTGCAACAATGTTGTTATTACGATTTTCTTAAAAAATAAGTTTAATATATTAATATGTGCGAAAATACTATTTACATGGGTAGAAACATCGACCGAATTGCGTTTTTTTCACAAAAATTAAAATGTAATAACGTCATTGTTGCACCAAATGAGCGATATATGTTTTTCCCAAATAATTATCCGTACCTGAATTCCCGTCATAAGACCAGAATCACTTTCGATCAACTCTTGAACTGCATCAAATCTAGCTTCTATAAACTCTTTATTACAAGATGGTTGTAATATAGCTGCTCTCAAAGCTCTTATACCACCCACGGTAAAAGTTGGTCCTAAAACTCCTAAAAGACAGCAAGTCGGGCCAGCGGATGGTACTAAAGGCTGTACTAGTTCCAATTGGGTGGCTGTTCCAACGTCTGGGAATTATGAATTATATTGGATACAATGCTATTTATTTTAATTCTGAATTATAAGATATAAGATAATGACAATTTATCCACTTACTAATTAAGACCGAGCCTTGATTGTGATAATGGTGTATAAATTGTAATATGAACAGTTTTAGATCCTTATTGAAAACGTAGAGCGATTGTCGAGAAAACAATTAAATAATATATCTATTGAAGAAAAAATAGCTCATTCATCAAAGCAATTCGAATTGCTTATTAATAGATAGTTACATAGACGAAAAATAAGTATGCGATTTACGGTGAGTGACAACACTAATATAATAATAGCTTATGCATTAAAATTTACAACTGATTGAAAATAATTGCTTAAGCTTGAAAATATTAATAATAATAGTAAATATAACACTAAGATAGGACAGGTATTTGGTTCCGTGTAGACTTATGAACAGTGTAAAATGAGAAATTAGTAAAAAGTGTTAACTAGTGTTTGTGTATTGTGTAAAAATTTATAATTTGACTCCCGTGACAAGAAAGGTCGGAAGAAGAATTATTGGCGAAAACAAAGACATGAAAGTCTTTCTAAAATGGTGGTAGATTTAAACGAGAACATGAGAAAAGTATGATATGAGTTTGTATTTTTGTAGTGAGTTTCATTTCAATCATCATGAATCAAAGAATACTCCTGACGACTATGGATCCGTATGTGATTATTATATCGACTAACCCTGCGTTGCCGACCGTAGTCTTCAGTTGAAGTTGCTTTTGTTCCAGTATGGAATACATTATGTTATCATTACACAATAATGTCGTACCTATAACAGTTGTGTTCTCTGATGAATGGTATTCGATTTTCAGAGACTCTCTAGCAAACACGACGCATTGGATATATTCTACGTATTTTAACACAGCTGCTGCAGCCGTCAACGCATAGAATCTGAGAAAATTACGATTTGTTATATATCTGATTGAGCATTTGAAATTGTGGAGATTATATTTATGCAAAATAAAATCCAGGGAAAAAGGCATTTACCAAATAAATACCAAAACTCAGAAAATATATGGTCATTATACAAAATATCTGTCTTCAGCCTTAAAAGAAGAGTTCGTTTTATACCAGATCGGGAAACTCAGAACATATATGGTCATCATACAAAATATCTGTTCTCACAGGAACACACACCACACTATAACAGTAGTGAATGAATAGAGAAAATGTTAATAGAACGTAATCTTGCTACTTTCGCATCTTTTAAGCGAGCAGGACAGCCTTCAGTAACAGAATAAGTAAACATTTAGCAATCTGAGGGCACATAAAGCCGGCGGTTCCAGTTGTTGTCGGTAAGATAACGGTCGTGAAGCCTCGTCGGAGGCCTGTGGGGTTTCCAGAGGCGGCTTGATCAATTCTGACACTAGAATTTGCCACAGTAATCTATCATCATGGTATTGGTAGTTGTATAGGGTGAAATTGCGTAACGCCACGTGGACGGAAAGTACTCTTAATGCTGTAGTTGGGAAGTGAATTCCTTTATTTATCCTCAAGGTTACTTCAACGTATCTCCTGATACCGTGGGAATTTTGGGACAGAATAAAAGCCTATGAACTCCGGGAAAAGTAACCGGGAAAAGTATGGTGACAGAATTTTTAAATTGGTTCAATCTTTTCAGAGTTTATCGATTACCGTGTATTTATAGTTCACAAACAAATATTTTCTTTAAATAATGAAAAAATCTCTAAAAGATATAGCTCCGTCATCCCTTTCACGAGCGAACTACGCAAATAGTGTCACTGTAAGAATTCACTCTTTTGCTAAAATATCCTGCCGGCTTAAAAGTCGCGTAAAATATACCTAATATTAGAATAAACTTGAAATGCATTACCTATTTCCAAAATCTATTTTTTTCTTAGCTAAAAGAACAAACATACGAAGAACCACATACTTCTGAACAACTTGTAGATAAACAGCACTATATTGAGGAGCGCACAAAATCTGTATGTGTTGTAGTCCTGCCGCGTCATTGAAATGTCTTCGCTGCACCGTTGTGAGGTTTACCAGAGGAAAATTAGCTTTTATTAACTGGTATAATTGGTTTGGATGAATGCCCTCGCAGAAAGTGTGGGGTACTATTATCTGTGGAAAAAAAATATTTAATATTTTTATTTTATTTGGAAATTTATTAGGTTTATAAATACATGTTTGATGAAGTTGTAAAGTCAATAATGTTATAAGATAAAAAAATATAAGTATATAGGTGCAAAGATGTATGGACTGAAATCGAAAAATTCATTTTAATACTAACATATTTCGTAATTTACAATGGCAAGTTACACCACACACAACCTATTTATTTTCCGCGTAGTACACATATTTGAGGTCATTATTTTGAAGTCTATACAAGACTCCTGGACTAGGTTTTGCTGAAAGTTTGACTCAAAGTTTGTCTTCGACATTAAAAGAAACTGAAAGACATTATAAATATTTTTATATATTGTAAGTCGAATAAAGTACTTATTATAATTATTATTTCACTATTAGGACAAATTCCAGATACTCTATCCATTATAGTTGCTGAATTTTATCCAAATTCATTTTGACGGACGAACAGCTTCAGTGATAGTAACCCTGTATCATACGGTGGCGGACCCAGGTTCGAGTCCTGGTCGGAGCATTCATTTGTGTGTTCTCAAGTCATGGTTGTTGATAATTTTAATGTATGTTCAACCTCGGTTTCCTCATCCATAACACAAGCTCTGCTTACTTAGAGCCCATTCTGGTTATATGTTTGTCTGGGATTATTCATTTTGACTGGTTGGCGTAACAAACATTGTTTATTCCTATATCCTCAATAATATTATGTAATGCTTTTACCTCAACCGGATTAAAATAATTGATTTTGGTCAACGTGTGAGTATAAAGCAGTGTATCGCTAAACTGGCTGAGCACCAAATGTGGGTGTTTCAAGTCGATAGCCGCCATGCCGATCTCGCCACGAGCCATGCCCCTGCCTTCGGAAATTGCTGAAAATTAAGATATGTGAATTACAAATAATATAGGTAAATTCAAATCAATAATTCCAAACTCTGCAATATACTGTGTGGGGGAACACCAGAAAACCCAGGGAATTCAACTATGGATAATAGGTACTTATGCTCTGTATGTAAATCTTTTTTAAACTTTTATAAATTAATATACTTAGGTATAAAAATGTATCTTTATTATTTAGATGCAAAAAAAAACACAACTATGATATGATTCCACGATTATTTAAGAGAAACATCTACGACTTATGAAAACTACAATCTAGTCCAACACACAAATGGTTATCTTTATCAGAATCCACTTGGAACCTGTAGTGCGAAGGAGGGGGCGGTATATGTTTATACTACCTCCTACATCTTGAGGAAATCGATTGTGAAGAAACTTAATTAAGTAAGAAATAACATTTAGCAATAGCCATCAAATTCAGACCGAGTGAAAATTGGGACTAGCAAGCCATTATAGCTGTAATTTATTATATATATGTAATGTATTCAAACCCCACTGTGTTATATGTAACAGACGTTTAAAAGCGATACAGCGCGAAGCACGTTAAAAGTGAGAAACCCTCGAAACGTTTGCCTATTCCTATACCTGAGGTGCACTACCTTAGGCCGTTCGGGCTTTGGCCGGGTTGTATTTTTCCTGATCGTTCGTATCGTATGCACATATTCGACTTTTTCACCCGAAGGGCCGATTAAATATGTGGGCAACGCACCCAAGTCCATGCATACCTAATATGACGCTGGCTTCCACAATGGATGTACTCGTTGACCTCATGGATCGATTACCGCTGTAACCTCCTAAAACAATGGATATTTTTATCGAAGTTTATAAAAATAAGAATACCAACTCTGTCAGCCCTAGGCTAACACTAAACTCTGCGCGCTTTTAGCCACATATACAGGGTGTAAAATAAAGGAAGTATAATACTTAAGGGCAGTAAGTATACCATTGTTAGAATATACTGTGAAAAAATTGGAGAAAAATTTGGCTGGTTAAGACTTCCATAATTTTTTATTTAAGTTTTTTACTAAACGTCTTTGACAGCCCTAAGTGGTTTTCATATCTACCTATGCATGAGGCGAGCGCAGCCATCGTCACTTACCTATCAAGTAGCACGTAATACGATGCGACTGGACACGATTTTAGTTACTTTAATGATTTCAAATAAATAAAAAAAATCATATTTTTTTATTTATTTGCGCCTCGTGCGCCTCGTGCGTAGGTAGGTATGAAAACCACAGCTGTCAAAGATGTTGAAGTAAAAAAAATTTAATGTGGAAAGTTTTAACTAGCCCCAATAACTCCAATTCTTTTACAGTGTATTCTAACAATGGTCTATTTACTGACCCTCAAATATTATGCTTCCTTTATGTTACACCCTGTAGATACAAAGTTATTTAAGCCTATTGTTAATTTGTAAATATTGTTGTGTGCATATAAATGTATTGAATTCATACAATAATATCGTAGTAGAATAGTAGAAAGTGATTCAACGATTAATTATTTAAATTTTTCAGACAAATAGTGCTGCCGGGTCTATTGTGGAGTAGATAGCTATCTCTTGAAAGTGTCCTTGTCCTCATGACAACCTTCCGCCAGGTGAAACTTAGTAGTACGATACTGTGGATATAATTAGGTAATACGAAGTTAAAAACAAACTACTCTAAATAACTACAATAAAAATATATATCGGATTGTGTAGCACCTATTGTTGTGGTTCAGTCGTTCAAGAGTTCATTGATTGATTACCTATGTATAAGTAAACCAATACATACAAACAAATACATATTTTCTGTTCATAATGTTACTACCTCATTATAATTATACAATTATTAGAACAAGAAATGATCTATTTGCATTTTTGTAATCACTTTAATCATATTACGGGGGCTACCCACAGCAAATGAGTACATAAACGGAACAGAGACAAAGCTTCTTAAGAACGTGAAAAATTGTTACCTATTTTAGTAGGGTTGTCACTATAGGTTAAGACAAATTAAACAAAACGTTTGTTAAATAGTTTCATTATTCAGTATGATAGAATACTTTACAATTTACTTACTCTAATAATTTTCTTTTATAATTTTTGTTTTTTAATAATTTATTGTTTCTTTTAATGGTGTGGTAAATTGTGAATCTAACATATAGTTTTTCCAATAATCTAAAGGCAAACACTCACAAGGCATATCAAATTTACAATCTTTAATACGTTTAAGTTAAACTTAAGAAAAATTCGCTAAACTTTTACTCGAGCAATTCAATTTTATTTTTTCTAGTATTATTCATACAGACAGTACAGTAAACAACCATTATAAATAATAAAATGCTTATAGTAGTGCAACCGATTCGTGCCGTTGTATGAAGCTTTGTCTCTGTTCCGTTTATCTACTCATGTGCCCACAGTATAGGGCACTATTAAACTGCACGTCCTGCCGGCAAAATAGAATATGTTCTCGAAAAAAAGGCTTATATTGTTCGCGTTTCGGGAGACGAGTGATTGTTCCGTCTTGCATATAGCCCAATCGGATATACAATAAATGAACTAACTTATGTGTGTAGTACCTACCTAATTGCTATGGTCGTTCAAAAAATGCTGCCGAACCGAATGTGCGGGTTCGAATATGTGGGTAGCACCGCATATGGCCTGGATCACTTTAACTTAGCTAAATCCGGAAATAGTAAAGGCAGTATTTTACCTTACCTTATTTATACGACTGGGAGCTACTCGGGTGAAATATCGCACATAACTCTTAGTAGGTATTTATATTACAAATGTAGTTATAGATTATTCGTACCTCTACTGCTACTGCTAATATATCTCAGAGCAGTAGGTCTATTCTTCGGCGTGACCATGTCTGTAGAAGTGTCAGCGGCAGAGTCGCTCGCCAGCACGTGCGGTCGGCGCCCGCTGGAGGACGACTCGGGCTTCGTGGAACTCGATGTTATTAGCCTTTGGTGTGGTAATAGTAGGTTGCTTAGCGATAAGTTGTTACTTAGGTTTAATAGTGTTGAAAAAGAATAAACATGTTATCAATTTATATAAAACTCTACTCCATTGGTTAGCTCCAAGAGAAAGGCATTATAGTAAAAAAGCCTCTCCGAATAACGAGTATTTTTCTCAGTTTGGTAATGTTCGAGTTTCGTATAGCAGGTTGGAAATATATTTCGATTGGCTTTTAAAAAGTTACTAAATCTACTAATAATAATATTAGTAGAATTAGTAACTTTTTAAAAGTCTAATCTTCTAATAAATAGTTTGAGTGATGTTTGCCTAATATGCGTGTTTGGAAAATATGCGCTAGGATGCAAGGCTTGGTACTGCTTGCGTAGGTACAGCTTCAAACTATTTATTACGCACTTAATCGCGTGTATTTTTCAATTCCATTGTTGTCGGAAAATATACGGCAGTAGTTGCCGCTGCAAGCTTGTTTCATAGTTGTTGGAACTAAATTCTATGTTCCGGATGTATAAACATGTTAAGTTGGACAGTCTTAACAAATGTTCGCAATGAGTCAATTTATGAGAATTATTTTAAATATTTTTACTAAAAGGGATTTTAAGGGTAGGCGTTTCAAACGTAGTTGTTATAACTGTGGACATTTATATCCATTACGTATTTTGACAGTCGGTATCAAAACTTTTAGATATTCCTAACATAATTACCTAATTAGTCCGCATGGACTGGCACGGTAATGTATATGTTTGGGCATTACGAAGTATACGCGAGTTTTGCGTTGTATAGTATAGAAGATTGGCTACATGTTGACATCGTAAATATTACAGTGTCAATGCATGTATGTAGTTTCCTTATTTGTATTCTTACCAAAGTAATTCAAAACATCAGCTTTTGAAATTATATGTGACCAGTACGCA
This sequence comes from Marasmarcha lunaedactyla, assembly GCA_923062675.1. Taxonomy (NCBI): domain Eukaryota; kingdom Metazoa; phylum Arthropoda; class Insecta; order Lepidoptera; family Pterophoridae; genus Marasmarcha; species Marasmarcha lunaedactyla. Next base: position 6,362,317 of record OV281350.1, read on the forward strand.
AACGGCTTGTATACTTTCCGATTTTACTAGGTATTCGACTAGAAACTAGACAGTGTAATTTGTCTGTTTTTTTACTTTCAGTGGTTTCGGAGTACCATTTTCAGTCGGGGTTAAATAAATCCAAATTATAAGTGCGAGTCTGAGGAACGCCGCATATTTGCTCATTTCTTTTCATAAAAGGGTTTTGCAGATTTTGGCATAACTTCCGATCGCCTCTTGTTGGTTTTTTTTTTCAAAACTGTAGCGCACGTATTGTCTAGCCTATATAAACCTTGCAACTGGGGACACTCTTAGGAATACAAGGAAAATAGCGGCTTCACATTGTCACAATTCAAAGTTATTCGCATGAGAACTACCAAACTTATTCAGAGCTTTTCTGCATGCTGCAGTGGGTCTAAATGTCAGTTCTTGACCTTATCCAACATTTAACTATCAAATAAGAATATTTTTAACAAAACGCTTATAGGCAGTTTTCAAATTATAATTAGTCTCCACGGAGGAACAAGCTAAGGATGAGAATCGCGTGGGCAATGTTCGGTCTTTTGTTGGCGCACTGCTACGTTGTTCTAGGGGACGACGACAATAATAATAATAACTCCAATTGAGTTTACGCGTTCGTGACGCTATTAGTTGAATGTTAGCTAGCCAACCACGGACGTAAAAATTTTTACGTCCGTGTAGCCAACTTAAATTTTCATCCAACAACACACCAAGATACTTCACAGTTTCAGATTTTGTTAAATGAAGACACGAGCATGTCTGGGTTAATTTTAGATCACAAAAGTGTAAGTATCTTAATTTCGATATTACTATTTGCAGATGGGACGCTATCAATATGAAATTTAATATAGGTAGATTTGATATATTTAAGGTAAGTAAATTGTCTTCTAACCACTGTACTACCCTTTGAAGTCCCTTTTCAGCAGTAAATTGAACCTCACTCCAAGTCTTCCCCTAAAAAAGTAGGGCCGTATCATCAGCATATGTAAACACTTTACCATAGTACAGGGACACATTGCACATCACGCTGAACCTTATATACCCAGTAGGTAGTAGATAAGTATGGAAAACTACTTTAGTTTTATTCTCCAACGAGGCCAGTTCTTAATATTTCCTGAAGTTTTTACTATTACATATTAAGTTTTATTTGGTCAAGTTCTTATTTCAGCCATACTTTACTTTGGCTGAGCAGGTATTTACTTACTTGCGTTTTAAACTTTTTGGAGGCATTAACGGCGGGCCCATTGTAGAACATCCTGGAGTCCGCTCATCTTTGTTAAATAGGTATCGCGGCCCTGTTTGTAGCGGGGCACCGCGTATACCTATTGAATTACAATTATGTGTCAATTATCAAAATAATTTCATAATAACTATGGCTGGAATGAGTCAATGAACAAATCGCACGACGTTTAGCGATTGCGATTCAACGAGATAATTCTGTCAGTCTTTTGTCCACTATACCTGATGTATTCTGTAATTTAGGTGTAGTATTCCGTCTGTAGAGCGTCGGTGGCTTAGAAGATTACGATCCTGATGACTACCAAATATACCAATGAGTTTTTACAACTTAAGAACAATAAGTCGACTCCTCTAACGCTGAACGAAAACATCATGACATGAAAATACAACAGACGTAAGAAATTATTTCGAAGGTATCTGCAGTCTAACAACCCGCAGTAGGCTTGCTGGAACCACACCACTTAGTTGGGTCCGTCTAACATCTTTGCAGCGTGGTTATTAAGGTTGTCGTTGCTGCTGTCTGTACCTAATTCCTTTACCTATCTTGTTTATTAGTAGGTAGGAGCTTTCTACATTTTGTCAGTACTATTATTATAAAGAGAAAAGCTCTGCAGCGATTTTAAACTTTATTTCAACTTAGGAAGGTACAGTCAACTGCTTAACAACCTACCACAAAATGTAAAATTGTCCTCATTTGATTGAACACTTCTCTGATTAATATAGGTTGAAAATTGATTGAGAAACGCAGCAACGAAGGCTATACTTATCTCGAAATTTCCACGGGATCGTAGTAACTTACATGTAAGTGAAACCTTGCTAGTAGGTAAGTCGGTTTTCATTTATTCATTGTGAAGGGTAGTGCATTTTTAAAGTATGTTTGTAGCTGATATTACAATGGGCTTAAAAGATGTTTATAATGATATGGATTTCATTTCAAACCATATTTTAGGGTTATAAATATAACTGTTATCGTGGTCATATAGGAATAAAACTGACCGAGAAACAGGACTTCTAGTAGGTATTCATTCTCATCTCAGTAAAGACCGTATTACACTGTGCATTAGATACCTTTGCACAGAATCCATTTAGAAAGGAAGTGAAAAAGAAAAGAGCGTGGACAGAGAAAATTCAGTTAAAGAATGTAACAATGCCTTAACTAATCAGTATTTAAGATCCTTATAGATATTCGCATAGGTCCTGGATATCCGTGTCTGTTAGTTTGCAATTGTTATAAAATATTTACACCGACGATAGTTCTTTGCGTTAATTAATACTAATATAAATCTTGGTTCAAATTATCAAAATAAATAAAATCGCCGCGATAAAATAAAATCTACTTAATGAACACAAATATGTTTTGAAGGTCCATATGGAGGAGCCTAGAATAAACATATGATAAACATACAATAAAATAGAAAAATACAAAATTAACCTTACCAGGATAGGAACGGGCTTTGATTAAATATGGTTGAGGAGGTTTATTTCATGTGTGCACATTATGTTAATATACAGGGGTCACAGGGAAAGTCGTACTGAATATTAAAGGACGTTATTAATCAAGTCATTTCTGATGGATTTCACTCTGTAATTAGGTGTCCGAAACTCAACCGTTATTTTAGTTAGATATTGAATTTATAGATATTTTAAAAAAGCCTTTCTTTTTTGGCTTTGTTATCGATTTGTTTGAGATTAGAGCTCCTAGAGGCCGTTTTTGATGTACCTAGCTAGTTAGAAGGCATATCAATTAATAAAAATGATTAACAAAAACTGAAATTACTACTAACATCTTAAAAAGACTGCTCGACAACGGTTAGAATTAAAGAATTTTCACCAAGCGTTTTTAATTTTGAAGCGTTTTCAAAAATAAAATGTATGGAACTTATTCTGCAAATAGTTTTAAAAACTTCTACGTCTATTCAAAAAGGTATAACATGTACTAGGTATGTTCATACCTATCTCAAAATAATGTTATTTGAATAAGCCCAAGTGGTAGTACAACATAACGGAATTTCGGTACAAAAGAGAAGAAGAAGAAAAAAAGAAAGCCCTATAACGCCCATTATTGGGCTCCCAAAGCGCAAGGTAACTTAAAAAAAAACAAAAGGATCACAAATGAGATTCAGTCTAAATGTGTCATAATTTGAATGGCGCTTCAAAGTTAAAAACCCGTGTACAAGTTAACCGTTGTCGAGCAGTCTTTTTTACGATGTTAGTAGTAAGTTCAGTTTATTGTTAATCATTTTTATTAGGTCATTGATATGCCTTCTAACTAGCTAGGTACATCAAAAAACAGCCCCTAGGAGCTCTAATCTAAAAAAAAATTGATAAAAAAGCCAAAAAAGGAAGACCTTTTCAAAATATCTATAATTCAATATCTCCATAACGGTTAAGTTTCGGACACCATATTACAGAGTCAAATCCATCAGAAATGATCTGAATAGTAACGTCCTTTAGTATTCAGTACCTACGACTTTCCCTGTGACCCTGTATATACCTACAAACCTACCTATGTCTGTTTATAAGCGATGTGCGGAAAAATGTTATTAAGTTTATGTTACATTGATTTAAGCATAGTAATAAGTGTTAGTTGTTCTAATACATTGATTAAAGATTAAAGATGTATTAATAACCTAGCATCATAAGTATAGGCGTTAATAAATCATGTACTCACCAATTGAGGAGTTCTTTCTCACTAACTCATTTTTAGACCGTGTAATTTTATTCATTAGTCTTTTTTCTCTTTTTACGACATTCATATTTGTTTTTATAAATATTATTGGTTAAAATTAAGCTTTTTACTAAAATAACACTATCAATCAAGTTAAATAAAATTTATACTTTAATTAACTACGAAAAATGTCTATATTGCTTTTCGCGCTTCTTTTAGGCAAAATTTTTTTCAAACTTTTTTTTTAACTTTAACTACCTATGAGTTAAACGATGACGAACGGTGCCTTGTTGTCACTGAAACAGGTAATTCTTTACTATCTGTGACTAAAACCCCAATACAATTATTTACCATTTATTTATAATATTGTAACTGCAAAAGATTTACGGAATTCAAACGTTGCAGAATTTCAATTCTATTTCGTTAGAGCCAAATCTTATGTCTGCGATTTTTACTTTTAATTACATATTCCTGAGGAATCTAGAGTTACGAACGAATAAAAGAAAATAAAATGTGTCGCTGCCAAGTGCCAACAAGTGTCAAATGCCAACGTCAATCGATTCAAAATCAACAAAACATGCAGGCTGTATTAGGTATTTTTATAGACTATGTTAATTTGGAATTCCTTTTTGAAAAATAGGTACAAATAACTCACAACATAAGTTTTTTGTAACACTATCCAATAAATATTGTTGATTAGATTTCGTACTTTCGTATTGTCTTATAAAATAACCTACAAACAATTATTAGTTTACTTCTTTATCACGAGTTATCATGAAACTGATCGTTGTGTGTTAGCTATGTCCCCTCGCCCCTGCCCCTAGTAACTGTTCAGACCACTATTCATGCACGTTCGCGCACTAAACTAATTCACAAGGTCATTTCATTAAATATAATAAATTGCCATAGCTACAACTACATAAATTTAACATTCAGTGACACTATTCTGGAAGCAAACCACTCGACTATCAGTTTCAGGTACGTAATGATTAAAATCTTCCTTGATATTAATGATTTTTAAATCTATAGAATTTAATCCTTTCAGTTATTGCATTTGAAACAAACAATCATATTGAAAAATATTTTTCACTACCTGTCGTCTTCGTCTTCTCTGTAAAAATCTTATTAAAGCAGTAATCCAAGATTCAGAAGTGTTTTGTGAAATGTAATATTGGCTTGCGTCAGTTGACTCATGTGAGTGATAATGCTAATGCCCCCTGCAAGTGGTCAGGAAAGGGCACTGATAAAACAATATCATGCACATTATATAACTATCTTTATTTTTTTTTATTATCTGGCTAATCTATGATAATTAATTTTGAAAGATAAGGTTCCCGATAGCTTTTTTTTAAGCTCTCTTTTTGATATCCCTTATATTGTAATGTATTTTTAGTATCTTATTTTTTTTCTTCATAGTTTCCGAAATCCAAATTCATACTCGGTTCTTTAGATGTAATTGTTTATAGATTGATCAAAATTTAAAATATTTTATTATAAAAACAATTACACAGGATGAAAGTCTTCTTTATTTATTATTAAGGTACACATACAGGTATCAATCATGAAAGTTACAAAAATGTATAAGTATTAAAATATAGTATTCAGCCAGATTGGTACCCAGCAATCGTGTATACACAGCATTACATACATTGAGTAAACATAAGCAGGTGCCAAACAGTAAATTATTCTAAATCAATTTAAACCATTAAGTACATAATTAATAATAATAATAATAATAAAAATTCTTTATTAGTCCAAAAAACAGTTATTGGTTGTTTTTTGCAACCATGTTTTTTTAGTTAATTGATAGTTCTAAACATTAACAACAACAAAAAAAGCTATACATGATTTTATAAACAATTGAAAATTATCTACAGACGCAATAGGCTCAATCGAGGATACATTTAATTTGATTCCTGAAAGTTTGCTTTTTGTTCATCTTTGTCATAATCTTCATGGTCAAAGTGAAAATACACCTCAAAACTGTGTCCTTAAATGCTACCACAATTATGTCCCCAGTGATTAAAATTTGATTGCATAATAACTAAATATTTGCATGTTCTGTATAGCTTCCATGAACCATAGACTAAATAACTATTATAGTAAGTCAGATTTTGTACAGGAAAATATTTTATGGGCTTATTTTTTAAATAAACATAGAGCCTAAAGTAATGCTGTTGGTTTGCAAATAAATATAACTGAAAATATTAAAAAAAATTATTCCTCATCATAGTAACAGCACAGCTGAGTTAAAACTAAAAACAGAATTTTTACAAGTCACTTATTCCTAGTAAATTTTGTTGCCGTAGGATTTGTACTGGAAAGTGGAACTAAACACACTTCTTTCTTTTGTTTAAGGACTTCAAGACTTGGTCAGCTTTAGAATTAATATAACTTTCAAAGAAATTTGTTAAAATAAAAAAAAGAGTTGTTATATATATTGTGATATGAAAATAATAAATATTTTTAAAATTTATCTTTTGTTAAATCAAACCCTAACGTAAGGTATGTTGCAATAATTGCATTAAACAATTTTCTCAAAATGAGTTTCACAGATAACTTTTGCCTGGAGAATAACAAGACTGTCCAAAGAAATTATGTCAAATTCTCCAAATTATTCTACTGATAAAATTTATCTGTGCATTGAACAATCAGCCTCTAATAATATAAAAATTTTACTTAGCAATGCATTGTGTTTTCATAATTATCATATTTCTTTTTAATATATTTTTTCAATTAGAATAATTCAAATGAAACATGGTGTAAAAATTATTGATATAAAATTTTACTCTTGCTATGTTAAATAATAGCATTGTTGCATAAGTTTATGTATTCTACTTAAATCTGACCATTTTAAATCAAAATAATTTCGATTTCATTGTAACACACTTACTTACATTTAAACACTTTTGAACCAGCCTGACAAACCAAAAATAAATTGGTTGAATAATGAAACTTTTGTAGGTGGTAAAGGTTTACATAAGATTGAACCCATTTGGCACTACACAAAGCTTGGGCTTCTCTACATTATCTTAAAGTTCTCATTGAAATTTTCCTATAAAATATTGTACAAGGACCTTGCTTTTTACCTTAAAAAAAATCAAGTTTTATGTTTTTAATGATGACATTTTTTCGTAACAAAAACAAGTTTTAGTTATCATCAAAGCGGTGTTATCGTTTTTGCACCCGACGACGCGAGCGTAAGACAAGCATTTCAACAAATATTCCATACGATTATATCGCGCTAGAAAGAAATGGGTGTAGTTTCGTCGCCCCTACTTCAAGCGTTTCTCTTGTCTGGGACCGAGTCTTTTAAGTGAAGTTACGTTTGTGACGTCATTCATAGTACGTAGCTTACAGATGGTAGTCCTGTAGCTCGCATCACAAGTTTATCTCGTGGGTACGGGTGGATATAAGGCGATATCAACCGCTGAGTGAACTGTATTCTGTGATATCACACTCACTGGAGGCGTGTTAGTGATTATACTTTTAAATAGCCTGCGCTCAATTACATTTCAATAAATACGTGTTTTTCGTAAACAGTTTTAGTGGTGATTTTATTTGGAAAAAGGATCATAATGGCACTTTACAGGTACCTGTATATTTTATTATTTTTACACTTATTAACATATAAACACTTATTCTCATAATTTTATCTTAGTATGTAGCTACGCCGTAAGTCGTTTTGTAGTCGGTTTTGAGAAATTGCGTCCTCCTTGCTGTAACATGTTAGGTCAGTCCTCATACCTACTAAGTATATAATATGTAGTACTACACTGCAATATTGCAAGTAACGAGACCACATGCGGTTAAAGGACGATAAAAATCAGGGTCATGGTTAGTAACCACAATTGTAACTATACATGATTAGAACTGCCTTGACTAGAATTCCTATATATAATAGAGGGAAACGGTCCATTGAATAAGTTAATTAGAAGTCTCATTGATAAGATATGCCTTTGAAAGAGACGACTAAATAAAAGATGTAATTATTATCTGAAGTGAATTAATGTGAGTGTTTCATTTATTGACATATTTGAAAATAGGTAGGTATTTCTAACTGATTAATAACGGGTTTGTATTTTTTTACTTTGTATTTTCGGTGGTACCTGATTAGTACCACTGAAAGTAGAGTGGTAGCAGTACCTGAAAGGTATATAAGTTTGAAACCTGCAGGTTTCATTATTAATGTGTAATAGATACCTGACAAATTAAGTTTTATGTCCAGTCACACGTAATTAAATGTTATTAATTTTTGATATAAACCATCACGTTGAAAACTCGATACTTTTCACTAACGCATAAAAAAACAAAACAATAAAAACGTTAACCCGGTCAATTTATAACGTTCTACTTATAGCTAAGGTATTAGGAAGTCCCTGACTTAACAATAAATTAAAAATCCAATTATTTCAAACGAAAAAAGAAATACCTAAATAGGTCACCATAATACTATTATTTCGCAATAATATTTCCAATTTATGATAGTTCAATTAATAATTATAATAATGCAATATTCGTCACATGTGAAATAATCGAAACAATAAAATCTGGATATCTTGTTTTCATAAGTTTTATAATTTTGTTAACGTAGCTAGGCTTCGTGAACTTGTTCTGTACACGACATTGAACTTTTTGTATGTTTATTCTAGGGTCACGCCCACTTACACTTACTAAAAAAAGCAAATTTTCCACTCAATGACGATAAATGGCCTGTTTTTGCGTTTGGTTTTGGTTTCAAGAGTTAACGTTGCTTCAGATTTGTACAACTACAATGTAACAATCTGTAACTGACATAGACGATGTAATACCCCAGAGCAACTAAGTTAAAATGTGTGTTGAAAAGTTGGGCATTCTATTAAGGAAAATGGAATGAAATAAGAAGTTGTTTATCTATCGAAGTGTTAAAGGACATTGGCAGATCGCCATACATGGTTTTAGTTAAAGTGTAGCGTTTAGAAGTCAAAAATATCTAAAACTATAGGACATAAAATCCGGATCCACTTTAAAAATATATATTTTGTGGAGTATGTCTAGGAACAATAATAATTGCGTTTTCATCAGGTACTAATTTTGAGGTTACGATTTCAAATTTTCTACATTTATACATAGGTAATTACTACTATCACCAACCGACCATGATAATAATGACACGTAAATGTTCATCAATATCTTTAACATAATCAACTAGTCCAAAAATCACAGCAATAAGTCGTCGTAAGCGCAATCTATCGAAATCTTTAGTCACAAAGGCTTATAAAGTCACTATAGACTAACTAAAAGAACCGCAAATCATCAGAACAAAACCAAGGCACTCAACACACACACAGGTAACAAGTCCAAAAGTAACGAAACGGTTTGGTTTTCAAGTTATGTTTTTTATCTCACACTCGCCGGTTAAGGCAAAAGCTATACATCCAAGGATCAGGACTCGAGTGAGTAATAAACCATTTTCACTATGAGAGATATAAAAAATAATATTCTTTTATAAAAATGAGTCCTTACATTCTGAAGTGACTATAATTTCCTGTATTCAAAAGCTATATTACAAAATCAAATACTTGTGCTTGGTTACAATCAATCCTATGTATCGTAATAAAAAAATTACAGGAGCCAAAACAAACTAATCAAGTGAAATCAAGCTTTATATATCAAACATTTTTTTGGGGATTTCTACGCATGAAGCTAATATTATGGAAATTCACATAAAAAAAGAATAAACAAAAGTACTAGTTACTTTTCTAAACGCTCACTGTTTACTTAAATAAGGATTAGCCAATATTCTTTAACAGTTACAGCAATAATTTTTTTATTAAATAGCGAATTAGCGACCAACACTGTAGGTACATTGTTTCGCAATAATCTTCGTGCTTGTCATTGTTTTTTTAATAGCACATATTTGTAGTATCACCTATAGCTTAGTAAAAGCAAAGTTTTACTTTTTAGTTTTGCCGCAAATTTAAATGGCATTTATTTATTTATCAACGCCACAAAATCTTTACTCTATCTAATTCCGACCTTTCTTACAGTCTAAAGAACAACCTGCAGTACGCGACACTGAAGACGCTGTCCCTCGTCAGCATCAGCGTCATGACTCCCCAGCAGTCAGTCCAGGAGTTGTTCCGCACGGCAGACTGCGTATGCTTCGACGTGGACTCCACTGTCATCCGGGATGAGGGAATTGACGAGCTGGCTAGGTTCTGCGGAAAAGGGGATGAGGTTAAACGACTGTAAGTTTAGTGGAATTTTGGTACCGCTTTCTACTTTTTGGTTGGTTTTGATACTTTTATTTATTTATACGTGTGTGTGTGTAAGTGTTGAACTTCTATTCGAATGGCTATGAACGTAATCTCATATATCATTCTTAATAAATATGCATAAATCATTATCATTCGAAATATTAACTGTCTTGTCTATTTGAACCGTCATGATTCTATGGTTAATTTGTCTGGTACTCAAAGATCAAAAAATAATAAATGGTCTTTCCAAAAGGAACCTAGCAAGCCAAATTCAATTTCATAGAATTGGAATAGAGAATTGAAATAAAAGGAGAGGTATTATTTACTTCCAATCTTTAACGCATAGGAATCAGACGGTTCGTCTTATTATTTCTTTTAAACGGTTATATTCTGCGGAACTAAAAAAACATAAAATATGGTCTTTGTACATATCGAAACGCGTCAGTTCTTGCTTTATCATAAATAAATACTTATGATTATGATAAAATAAGCAATGCGCTGACGAAGCGTCATTGGATGTTACGTACATGAACAAATATTTGTTTTTCCGAGACGTCGTCGTAAATTTTGTTTTTATTTTCGAAGCCTTCACTTTAAAGATAGCCCTGGCGTTAGTTGAAACGCAATTATTTATTGCGGAGACTTCAGTAAATGGGATCTGGATGGATTAGCTATTAGTCGTATCAATACTATCAAACAATTCATTAAGGTAGAACATGGGGACAGCGAATTTCTTCAATTATAAAATAGTTAGATTTATTTCCCGTGCAGCTTTAAAAAGACCCAAAAATATTCATAGGAAAAATAGCTTCTGCATGCTGTTGAGTTCTGGTAAATGCTTTTTCGACAAAATTATGATTTTAACGTATTCCTAAAGAATCTACGCAATTTATTATTTTCTTGTCTTTCTAATTAATTGTTTCTGATTAAAGAAAAACCGTAATTGTTTTTTCCATGACGTTGTTCTAACTTTTTGGTCTTTTGGGTAGACATATTTCTTTTATATGAAATTAAGTTTTTAATTTTTTATATGGATAGTTTCTTGAGCTCATTGATGTAAAAGTTATAGGTGTACTGAGAGCCTTACCACTAGTTCGATAGACCTAGACCTTCGTGTAGATGAACTGGCAGAAAACATCACATACTTGATGGGAAGTAACAATGAAGTCGAAGAAACGTAATATTTGATAACACTTAGTGACTAATCGGAATACAACAATTAAACCTACAACCAAATTAATCTCAATTTGATAAAGTTCATTACCAAATGATATTTAAGTAGAAATACCGTTGCGATGATGAATTTCTCTATCCTAATGATTTTTATCTGATAAAGCAAAGATTAAGTAAAAACAAAGTGTTTATCTCACTTAGAAACACGTTGCTGCGCATTTAAAGATAAAATAAGTAATAAAATTTCCGAGGCGATGTAGTGCTTAAAACCCGTGTTTAGATATTTAATCCGCGTAATATGATCGGCGAGCATTATTAGAACGAAACAATAATGTCAATGCAATGTAACATTTATCTAAAGCATTTATTTTGGCAAATAATTAGCAGAAAAGAGCGTCGGTAGCCCATTGGTGAAGGCGCTGGCTTCTCGATGTTGAGGTCGCGGGTTCGATCCCCGTCACTGCCAAATGTACCAATGAGGTTTTTACAACTTAAGTTCATAAAGCCGATTGCTGTAATGGTGAAGAAAGACATACTGAGGAACACCACAAACCTGCCTAAGTAATTACTACATTAATAACTTAATGGATCTGTTTTGAACATATGAGACTTTATTTGTGAAGATTTACGTGATAGCCTGGTTGCGCCCATTGCTTTGTCTTTTTTATCAACTTCATTATGTGTAGGTCTATCAGTGAGCGCGCAATAAGCAGTAAACACTCACAGAAAAGAGGTGTGGCAAACAAGGATCATCAGATTAAGGGTTCGTTTTCACTAAAGCTATGTGAGGAAGCTTGACAGTGCGGTGTGCAAGTAAATATCGACCAATACTTTATTTTTGTAATCAAAAACAATGACATGAAATGCAGGAAACCAATTGGTAGGTTTATTCCACCAATTTTTCGGTGCAACGAACCTTAATACAAGATATTAAAATATTTATCTCCAACCTGTTTTTTTCTAAACGACAATATTTTTGTCAAGCCACTAGACAACGTGCTTGTATTCTAGCAAACATGTTTATTGTATATTCCGCGTATGTCAATGACGTAAGTGGCCCGAGTTGTGGCAAAGTGTTATCAGATAGAATCGCCTAGGCAACAAGGTGTTTTTGCCTATCTTGTTGTTTTGCCACCTGGCCTTAAAAACAAGAGGCATCGTATGATATTTTATCAGTTTTGAAAGCGAATCCTTTATTAATTGTTTTTGTCCTTGTGTCTTGTTTGAGTGACGCATTGTTGCGAGATAACTCGCGCGGACTCTAGATGTTGGCGTTTTTAGAATGAGGTCTTTAAATATGTTAAGTGTTCTGGTTCATTGTAGGCTGATATTGGGTGGGTAAATATAGAAATGACTGATCCTACTGTAGAGAACTTGGAACTGTTGAAGAAACCCATCTAAATCTTTGGGTTACGTAATTAACTTTTTTTTCTATCTTTACATAACTGAGCTGTGCATCGAATTTTAATCTTCTAGAAAATGATATTTTAATAACATTAGAGACGACCATAAAAGCCAAATTTATATAGCCATAAAACAGCTAGTTAAATCGATTGGTTTAATAAATGGAAATATTCTGCATAATCTAGAGTTGATCTTTATAAAGGTCAATCCGTTGTAAAAACACATTCTTATTCAAAAATAAAGAAAACCAATACCAAGTTTTAAAAAATCCTTATAAAAATTTTTTCGATTGCAGAACAGCAGAAGCTATGGGTGGTAACATGACCTTCCAAGAAGCCCTCAAGAAGAGGCTAGATATCATCAGACCGAGCGTCAGCCAGATCCAGGATTTCATAGAGAAGTTCCCCGTACACCTCACACCAGGAATCTCGTAAGTCGTCTTCTATGAAGAACTTCTAAGGCCCTTTTTTATAATATCTCATGTACCTACGTACGCGCGCCATCTTCAGACTGGGAAAGAAAAGGACAGATATACTGGTTCGATATGGAAAATAGTATTCTGAACAAGTAATTGCTTGTCTTAATACTTAAATATTTGAGCAAAAGTAACGATCGAACATGTTTTTTTTTCGTATTTGATAAATTGGCAGAACAACTGTAAAAAGGTAGAATTCACAGATTGTCAGCATTTTCTTTACTTAAGAATTGAGAAACGACACTCTTTTGCAATTGAGCTGTGAAGCGCATTACTCGACAGTAAAGTAAAATTTTGTGATTTAAGATTTCTAGTCCCAAGTAATTACTTGACTAAGTAATTGATTGTCTGAGTACGGGTGTAACTTTCTTGAGATGACGCATGATTTGAATGCGGTTTACAAATATGTAATAATTTTTATATAAGATAGGAATATCTAGTGTTGCTTTTGGTGTAACTGCGAAAATAACCGCCAGAATCGTGTTTGCTACAAGAAGTTATAAAATACATGTAGGTACCTAAGTATACTAGGTTTATCTTTGGCTGTGAGAACAGCAATATCAGACGCGACGTTTGTCGAGTGCGAAACGTTTCTTACTAAGCAAAACTTGTTCGTAGTACCTACTTAACTGAAAAGAGGCGTGGTCAAGTTCGTGCAGCGTCTTATTGTAATGATAATTGGGATGATTATTGTACAAACTTGTATGTATGTTGCTATCTCAAAAAATGGGATTGACTGTTGCCTATTGCATAATGGTAACTCAGATCAAAGTTCAAACTTCTAGTAAGGGTAGTAGATAAATAATTAACCAAGCAGTAAGATATAATTATCTTGTAACATGAACCCAACGAGTGTAAAAAAATGATAAATATAAACAGACGGGCGTTTCTGTGTTGTGATCTGACTTAAGACATTTTTTGTAAGTTTATCTATCGAACTTTAGCTCACCTTTTTGATGAACTATAATGTTTGCTAAAAATGGTTTCTATTACCGTAGCTTTAAAGTTCTTTCTCGAGTAAGCTTTTTTGTAGTTAATTGTTTTAAAGTTGGATATTACTGGATATTTAGAGACTGGGCGTTATAATAGTGTAATAATTCGAAATGCGAAGGAACAATTTCTAGTTTATTATGCTAAATGGCTTTTTTGATATTTTATCTTGGGTTTTTTTTATATGTTGGTATATAATTTTATTGGTGAAATACAAAAAAATACCTACTTAGGTAATGAGAGACAAACGCAATGAATTTGTAAAATTTGTTATTCAATCGAGTATTACTTTAGATTATCTATGTCAAGTGTTAAATTACAAAGCCACAACAACGTTATCTTTGGAGCTAGAATCACGTTTACTTACAAGGAATAATCCACACGTGCTTAGATACACTGCGAGCTAAATAGTTAATTACTGTTTTTTTTATTATTATTATTTGTATCTCAATTGTTATTGTTTTAAATTAAATAAATAAATACCATACTATACATATCTTGAAATTTGCTTGCTATTTTATTAAGTGTACTAGCGAAGCTTGTCCGTTCACCAATACGTAGGTGGGTCTATAGATTATCATCTACGCGACTGATATTCATAAATCAACGCCGACTCATCATTTACTTGATTCTTCGGAAAATATTTCTGATTTCTTGTGCTTCTTGTTTTCAGAGATTTAGTTAAAGCCCTCCGAGAAAGGGGAGCAACAGTATACCTGGTTTCTGGTGGATTCAGATGTCTTATTGAACCAGTAGCGGATATCCTAGGGATCCCCAAGACGAATGTCTACGCTAACAGACTGAAGTTCTTCTTTAACGGTAAGTTGTACATAGATGTCTTGCGGTGGCACTCAGAGACCTCAAATAGATACTTAAGGCGCTCCTGAGTATAGATTTTACCAAGCGAATTTATCTTTATCTATATTTGAAGTAAGTCTATATTTGCTTAGCAAATCTTTAATTAAGAGTGCCCTTGGTAACCGTTTGGCGTGTCTGAGTTCCGTTTTTAATCTAAGTTTTGAATTGTTGAGATGGGCTCGTGGTTCAAGGAATAGACCTGATTTTGGCACCGGTACGTGATGCAAACAATTGTTTTCTATGTACATATGTGTTTATTTTGGGTAACTCTATAGTTCCCTATACGGTTGACAATAAGTCAAACTTGGTTTATTCTTAGACCTTGTCTACATTATATATAGGTAAAAAAAATACTTTTTCATATTTTTCGCAAAGAATTTAACGTCCTATGTAGGTACACAAAAGCAGTCACTGAAAATAGTTTCAGTATAAAGCGTGACTCTACTCTACTTTGCAACTGTGTAAATCCTAGATTAGGATTTTCTAGATTTTTCAAGTGTAGTCCTAATGATTACTAATCACAACGCTGATTACTCAGATCCCTCCGGACTGATGACAACGCGTGCAACAACTGATTTATCAGTTTATACTAGTTAACCTACCTACCTTATCCGGAAAATACGAGAATATGTCTGATTCATGATTTTGTAAGTAATGAGTCTTGATAATACAATGTTCAGGGTTTAAACAAACAACATTAAAACATCGTTTTACAGAATTCTGGTAGAAACTCGTATTGACATGTTGAGGGTTATATCCCGGTCACGGGTGTCGTCTAGGTATTTTTTCATTGGATTATAAATAGACGGTGGGTCTAATACAAAATTGGCATAAAAAGGGTCCCGAGTCAGAATTATGAATAAACAAAATCACAATATATAATAAATAAATCATGTATCATTGCATTACAGCTGATTATTGCTTGCCACGATTTTCACCTCATGTGGCTGCAACTAGGAAGTCGACTATAAAATCACTTTATGCAGCTACGACTACTTCGAGCGTTCAAATTTTGATAGTTTTCACGAAGCGATGTGTCTTTTTGGATGTGTTGTTGGGCAACCGCGCAGATTAAGACTGGTATGATATTCATTCCATTTTTGCATTTGCATTCAATTTTCGCCGGACGCTTTTGAACGCAGCTGACCTGAAGGACATTTGTGTGTAGGTCAACTATTTTTTATAAAAAAAAATCTGAAATAAATATATTCATTATATATTTTTACTTTTTCCTACAATGTTTTGTCGTATTGACCCAATACACATTGAAACAATCAAGTTCAGTAGGTCGAGTCTTTGATTGACACGCTTCTTTAACGAACCGAGATAAAAATGTAATTCATCATTTTACAAGTTAGCATTTTCTCGCGAGTTCGCTACCACAAATTTCAAATTTAAACATATCCCACGAAAAACTAACGCTGTTTTTCTAGAAATTTTTCTTTTGATGAATTTCCAAAAATCCTTTGAGATATTTTTCTATCTTGTAGATTTTATATTATTAAAGATCGCCTGGGCGTGTCTTTCTGGTTATAAAGAATGAAAATTCAATGGAATTACTAAAACAAAGTCAATCCCAACTGTAATCTACCCCGAGAGTCGTATTCTTTCTATGTTGGCATCACGTGCAATGATTTAAAAACAACGTACTCCATAATACACATGTGCTTATGTGATCAAATGCTTGAGTTGTTTAACTAAAATAAGAATCAATAATGTAAATATACATTTCCATGCATTTTGATAACAAAAACCTGAAGTAATTTCTAAGAGACATTTCCAAAATACCAACGACCATTTCTCAAATCAAGCGCATGCTGCCGCGAATTTACTAATTTAACCTCTAATCCATACGAATAAACTTCATTTTTAGATAACTTGTTTATTTATAGTAAAATACTTAGGGGTCGAATGTTTCATGTGATAGTAGCGTGCGAAATGATCGTCTGGTTCCTAAGATTGCGTTTGTATGTTTACTCTCTTTTTATCACGAATATAATAATATATAATTAAACTCTGACGCTACTGATAGTGTAATTGGCACATTCTGTACCCTACGAACACACCCACTGGTTAAGTAAACATCTATGATGTATTAAGTTTTGATGTTTCCTTAGTAAATTGTTGATTTAACTTATAATACACAGAGAATGTTTGACTTGTAGTAGTGAGGTTTCATGCAGGGGCAATAGGGTTCGATAGAAGCAAATATTTATTTTATGATCATAGTATTTTTCAGCCATAAAGTTTAATTAGGGTCCAGGTCAGGTCACCCATTTACTGGAGATTTGCCGACTTAATTATAAAAATGTAATTTTGTTTGCAGGGGTTTTTATTAGTAGTACTTATTACTTCATATTAGTATCTTTTTGAATCGAACTGTTGACCATGTCCAAAACTTATTTTTTGGGAAAAGGTCGGCCATGTTTTAATATAAAAGTTAAGTGTTTTATTTAGGTACTGTATAGTTTTACGCCTACTGTTTTTATACAATACATATTAATTTGCCAATCAAAATATTTTATTCGCGTAAATTGCAAAGTAGGACAGCGATAAATGTATTGAGTTGTCCTTTTTAAATTAAACATAACCTTTTATGAATTGACCTCTAAGCCCGTAATTTATTGTACGAATTTTTGTGTGTTGTTATTAAACGCAGTCATCTTCAAATTATGTTCTTATTTCAAATTTTTGTCTCGTTGTGGTAAATGGCAAATTTTGGTATTCGAAAGTAATTTGGCACCATCTATTCGATGTTTGGCCCATTAAGACGGTTCTTTGTAATGTGTCATATTTTTTTGTTTATAAATTGATCACTCGTATCCTGAATTCCGTTTTAAGATGGTTTGACCCGTTTCCTGAATAAGATCTTCTTAGCTTGTACAAATAAGAGTCAGATTTAAATTCAAGAGTAAATTTATGAATAAATTCATAATTTTCTTTAAATTTGCCGTATGTCATTACTTCCCAGAATTAAATCCTTATAAGCAACACTATCGAATGTTAGAAATACACACCGATGTGTTTTTTAAAGAAATTTTTTGGTTTGATTCCTGGGTCGGGATATTTATTTTACGAAAATTTAATGACGCAGTTTTAGTTTTTAACAAAAACGAACTCGTAACTCTTTTCAGCGTTTTTCGCTACTTCTCTCTCTATATGACTTGCCCGTCCATTCCCATTAAAAAAAACAGCCTGTATATACATATGTATTATATTGTGGATTCCCCCCCCCCCCCACGGTGGTTGTATGGTATATTGTATTTATCTATAACACAAGCTCTTCTGTCTTTGGGGCCATGCAGTTGGTGGGTTTAAGGATTTACTTTTAATGGTGAATTTTGTGTCAGTAGTTTCAGAATTTATCTACATGTATTACAAACAAACATACAAATCTTTTCTCTTTCTATTAAAGAAAAAATATGCAAGTGATATCAAGATTTAAACCTTAATTTTAAATTCTAGTAGTGTATTTAACCTATACAGTTACCGGCAAATCTAAATAAAAAATTAATAAAGTGTGACATATCGCAGGTGAATACGCCGGTTTCGATGAAAACGAGCCGACGTCGCGGTCGGGCGGCAAGGGCCTGGTCATCCGGCGGCTGAAGGAGCAGCATGGCTTCCAGAGACTCATCATGGTCGGTGATGGCGCCACTGATGCGGAGGCTTGTCCGCCCGCCGACGGGTTTATAGGTAAGTGTTTAAAGTTATTTTATATACTTGTACAAGATGTTAATTAAACTACGTTCTATAGCTCGGCAAAAATGTGAAGAAAATGAAAAGAATTTAAAATTATTGCTGCTTAAATTACTAGTTCTAAATAAAACATTTCTTCCAGTTTATCTTTTATTTTTTGGAATATTTGCTTAGTTCCGAACCCGTACCTAAACTGAGGCACCTAGTTCGATTAACGTCTTGTGTGTTTTCTTTCATTATAGAAATTGTTAACTTTTAAACGCGTCGTAAGGCGTAATTTTGTTATGGCACGTTGATGCTATTAGGAATGCTGGTGTAAGTCTCGTTTCATGAGTAATATCGCATTTCATATTTTGAAGTATTAAACGCGAACTTAAATTAGTGTTTATTTTCAAGATGTTGTAAGACTATTTCGATGTTGCTGTTGTTTCGAGCTTTATGTATGTAAGTTTTAAACATAACTTACGATTTTATAAATAACCAAAACTCTGCGAGGAGATGCAGTTTCGTGCGAGAAATAAATGGCTTCGACCAATAAGATGGCTTCTTTACTTGTTGGATAGGAAAATAAAATGATAATTAATCAATAATACCAAAAGATACTAAATTATTTCTCAGAACTCCGCCGCATTTATTCAAACAGTTATTGGAACGCCGTGTTCATAAAGGCACTCTCATTCGATGTTTAACGTGCAAACAATAAATCAGTAGAGTGGGCTTACACATTCATTTTTTATTTTTATTTCTTAGGGTTTGGCGGCAACGTGGTTCGCGAGGAAGTCAAGAAACGCGCTTCCTGGTACGTCCTAGATTTTGCCGAACTCATTAGTTCACTGACCGTACAGACTAAATGAACTTGTATTTAACGAGTCACTATAGTTTGTGTCAGAAGGCATACTTACCTGCCTTTTATTAATATTAGAAGACAATTCATTGAATTTCGAATTATTAATCGAGTTATTGTTGAATACTTAAATATTTCATTAATATCTTTGAAGATATTAATGAAATCTACGAATATACATTTAGTTGTAGTAATTCTTTATCTTATTGTTAAAATGACTAATTTAATAGTTATAAGAATAAAATTGTGAATGTTTGCTTGGAAAAGTGTAGATATTCGAATTACATTTTAATAGTACACATTTGTTAATATTTACTGTGAATTTTATGTCTCAATGCTGGACATTGATATCAATATTGTTTAATAATGGTTCTTTAATTAGCGATCTTTGACGATAGATTTGAAATATACAAATTAGTTGGTAATTAAATAAACATTCTAAGTTATAATTTATTATAATTCATAGTGAAGACTAGCATGTATTTAATGTAAATGCCATTTAAGTAATATATTATTTAAGTAATAAATTTAAATGAATATGTAAATTAATTTTGCATTTATCGAAATTAATGATGTTTTTGTACTTGTGTACAAAGTTATATTAGTTCTTATTTAAGTATTTCTGAGTTTATAACTCAGCTGGTTTGGTTTTTGTTAGTATGTTTGACGAAAATATTGGTGCTTTGATATTGTTATGTCAATTTTTAGTATTTGGAATACTGATAACTATCAAATTGTACAGTCATATGTAAACTGAAGCCTCATTTAAAATATATTATAACTATAATTATATGTAAATTCTGTTGTGTTTGAAAAAAAAGTATTAATAAATACAATTATATAATCTTGACTATTGTCCAATTTACTTGTGGGCAGTTATAAAACAATATATGGTTTTAATTCTAGAATATTATTTTTTTGTTGTAATAATATTGATTTAATAAATTTCTATCTGTAAACAGTTTTAACTTGTTGTACAGTATATATTTTTGTAAACTTGCAATACAATATACAATGTGTTTTTGCTAAGAATAGGTTGCGAAAAGATTTATTCAAATATGGCTGTGTACTTTAATAATAAAGTTTTCATGTTTAATATTAAACAATTTTTAGTAAAAATTACATGTTGGTTTTTTTTTATTCTAACGAGTTTAAAAAACGTTTATATAACAGTTTTGGTGTCAAAGCTTATTAAAAATATAAAACTAAAATTGACTGATGTTATTGTCCGATATGTGGATTACTATCACTTGGCGAAGCCATATGTTTACGAAACAGGTAAGAGCTTAATCTTCGTAATTTGTAACGTAGCATCCCCCATTTTTATTAAAAAAATTTACAAACAATTTGTCAAAAATATTACAAAGACAACAACGAGGCAAAGAGATAATTTCAGAAAACTAAAGGAAACTATTTGGATAATTGTATTTAGATTAATTTATATTGAGTAATCCTAGCATACAGTTAGATGTAGACACAAATACGTTATTTATTTATTGTCATAAAGTCTAAGCCTGAATTGAATTTGTAAAAGAAAAAGTTCAGCAAAAAGGGAATATATTTTTTAAGGTTGTTGACCTGAGTGATTCGTGAAAACCCTGATGGCAAGAAGTCTTGACCGTATCAGTATAAAACCTATGTTACATTTGTGTAGAACGTTTCGACTAAAATTTATTAATTCACGTTGTGTATCATTCGAGATA
The DNA here is from genome assembly GCA_923062675.1 of Marasmarcha lunaedactyla. NCBI lineage: Eukaryota > Metazoa > Arthropoda > Insecta > Lepidoptera > Pterophoridae > Marasmarcha > Marasmarcha lunaedactyla. The sequence continues at coordinate 6,383,609 of OV281350.1, forward strand.
ATAAATTCACACTTTACTATAAAACGAAGGTTTATAGGGTGAATGTAACCCACCCCCGTCCCTACCGCTCCGATGAAGGCTGCTTAGCAATCCCTAGCCACAGCCGTAAAGGTGGTTTTTAGTGGGTAGCAGCAGTTTTTTGCAGGTGCCACTCTGATGAGTCCCACATCACCCTGCAGACCAGCTGCGGGGTATGCATGACGCATTTACCACCTCCCCCCAGCGGAGCCTTAGGCTCAAAGCAAAAAAAAGGTGGATGTAGAGTCGAAATATTCGATATTTTTTCCTTACTCACAAACTATCAATAAGTTTTAATGTTATCAAAATATAAGGATTGGTCATTCAATGCAGATGCACATAAACGCAGGGCCATAAGCGGTGGCAGTACAGGCACTCCTAGGAAGAAATCAGGCTCTGGGAAGGAAAGTGATGAAAAGCTGAAGCAACTACCACAGCTAAATTGCTATAGTTCTATTGTATTGATGTAAATATCTACGTTGACTAGCCATGGTTGTTCAGTGTTTGCTACACGTCATGATAAGTAGAGATAGTCAAGTTTCTTTTATTAAGATCTTGGGCGATACTACAGTAGGAATTATATTTAAGAGGTCATGAGAACCATGTTTACTCGTGTTCCGATTTAATGGCTTACGATCGGTCATGCATCAATATTCCCAAATAATAATGAAGGAAACAATTATGAATTAAGTAAGATATCCATTGCCACATTGAACCGAGCTGTTTCTTGGTTGCATTGCAAACAAACTGTGTATCGCGTATCGCTACCAAAAACCGCGCAATATTTGCAATTCAATGGCGAATTGTCAAATAACCCGTATGACGTTCCAGCAATAGTAATGCAACAGCAAAGCGATAGCAAACAAAGGTAACTTGGCAATTTTACGAATCTGAACAAATCCTGTCTGCAATCCAGTCATTGACTCTCAATTATTTTTGTCGTTAAATTTTTACCAAATTAAACTTCAGGTACAGGATCGATCTTAAAATTCAGATATTTCTAAACTTTGATAAAGTAGCGGAAGATAGGTGGAAACTCCAAAGGTACGGACCTGAAAAAGCTTGTGTGGTCGCCTGATATTACTTGTCAAATAATTTAGCCACTAATTGAACCAACTAGAGTACTAACGAAATTATACGAACTCGAAATATTTAGTCGTGCCCGCAAGCCGTCCTGAAAACTATGTAACATGGAACTATCTCTTTTATGTCGTGTGCTTTTGAGCAAATGAGGTGGTAGCACCAGAGCCATTTTTAGGTACTTAATGTAAGATCTTCACCTACCTTCGGCTATTTTAATTTAATAAATGCTTCTAAAAGCTTTAGCTTCAGAAAACTTTCATTGGTAGGTTCAGAGGAACTTTGCCTGATTTCTAAATTAATCTTTGAAAGTGCACTTTTCTTTAAGAAATAAAAGTTGTATAGCAAATTCTTATTGAATATTAGGTAATTTCAGAGGCAAACAAACATGCACTGACGATGGTGTAAGTCGCGGGAAGACAAAGAATGCAGGATCCACGAGATCGCGATTTCGTGCAGCGTTCTAAAGCTGATTATATGGTAGTTTCAAGAGGGCCTCTTAAAGTCCACTTGAGCTAGAAGGATTAGCTTGTAAAACTTGTTTACATCATATTACAAGAAAAAATCTCGTAATATCATCAAGTTCATTTTATTATATCCTAACATAAGGAACGTAGGTATGAAATGAAATATTTATTTCTCAACATTGACAATTACTTGTTCTTATTGACGTCAAATAAAACATGACTCTACCACCAGTTCGAAAAAATCCTTCGTGAAGAAGAACTGGCAAGCATCTTCACGGGTATATATTTTTCAAAATAAATTTACAGTTCTCTTTATGTCTATACAAAATTATTCTTTTCTGCATCTGTCAGCTCGGCAAGTCTCCCTCCCCCCAAGTATCCAAACGACGAAAACCCTCAAACGGCACCCGTTCACGAGTTAACGCGGGATCCTGCCATCGCCCTCCTCAACCATATTAGAGGGAAGTGAGGTGAGTGAATAAAAGTCGATGCAAAAAGATAAAACCTTACTAAAAGTAAATCAGTAAAATTTTGATTTAGATTTTACCTAAGTTTCGCGGATTATTAGAACAGAAACAGGATGAAAACTATTTTTACGATGAAGCTGAGTCAGTGCAAACAATGCTGCAGGTAGCATAAGTATTTCCATACGCTAAATATTTATTTTTGAGATCGGTGCAAGCAACATCATTAGGAAAGCAGACGCCATTTCGTGTGAAAAGTTATAATAATAGGTCTTTACCTATGAAACTGCCGTTTTGCCGTACTGGCCATTTCAAATGAAAAAAAATTTTTTTTTGACTGATAATTCTAATTTCAAATTAATTTTATTTGACAAACATGGAATTCTTTTTCTAAAATCGTCATTTGTTTAATAGTTAGTGTTTTGTTTTCAACGCATTCGAACATTTTTCGTCATCATGGATAAGTTAAAAATTAGAGTAATTATAGAGTATTAGTACCGTCGTGGCAGCAAAGCGGCACAAGCGGCAAGCAACATCAACGACGTTTACGGAGCGAACACTACAAACGAACGCACCACCGGTTATTGGTTTACCCGCTTCCGTTCTGGAAATTTTGACCTGAAAACTGAACCCGTGGTCGTCCGAAAACTTTGGTCGACAATGACGAATTAAAGGCAATTGTGGAAGCTGATGAAACTCAATCCACGGCTGAATTAGCGGCAGCTTTCGACGTTAGCATCAAAACAATATTGGTCCATTTGCGTCAAATTGGCAAGGTAAAAAAGCTTGATAAATGGGTACCCCACGAACTCAATGACCGCCAGCGCGAAGTACGCGTGGAGACGTGCCTTGCACTGCTCAGCAGGCATACAAATGAAGGAATTCTGAACCGCATTGTTACTTGTGACGAGAAATGGATCCTGTTTAACAATCGTAAGCGCTCAGCAAGTTGGTTGGACCCTGGTTCAACACCCAAACAATGCCCTAAACGAAAACTTACCCCTAGAAAAGTGATGGTCACTGTTTGGTGGTCTAACGCGGGTGTAATTCATCACAGCTTCTTGCCAAACGGGACAAGCATTACTGCAGATGTGTACTGTGAAGAACTGAACACAATGATGGAGAAGCTCGCACGTCTCCAACCAGCTTTGGTCAATTGTTCGGCTCCACTGCTCCTGCACGACAACGCGCGACCTCATACTGCACAGCAGACGGTCTCCAAGCTACAAGAGTTGGGGTTGGAAGTTCTCCGTCATCCGCCGTACTCACCAGACCTTGCGCCTACAGACTTCTACTTTTTCCAGAATTTGGATAACTTCTTGGCGGGAAAAAAATTCAATACCCGAGAGGCAGTACAAAATGCCTTTGAAGAATTTGTTGCCTCCCGTCCAGCTGATTTCTTCAAGAAAATCATCAATAAGCTACCAATGCGTTGGCAAAGATGCATTGATTGCATGGGTGATTATTTTGATTAATAGAAATAAAAAATATATAAAAAAATTACGCTTCATTTATTTCGTGAAAGACGGCAATTTCATAGGTAAAGACCTAATAATATAAACATACCGAAAACGAAATATTTTTAACTCCGCACAACTTCACTCCTATACATTTAGGCCCAATAACTAAGATAATTGAATAATTACAATTCTCCACGTTTTCTGAAAATACGGATAGCAGAAAAAAAAATTCATGAAATAAAATATAGATAATTGAATAATAAATAACTTTCGTTTCTGTAATTTTTTTCGAAAGTTAAAAATGGTCGAGATTGCAGCCAACGCCTTTGTTGAATTTGGTCGCAATCTTGAATTTCAGTACCTACCAGTGACCACATAAAACTTGGCCCACAATTATTCCAAGGTTAAGCCCTTTCTTCTCAGAAACATCATAGACATCTCGATTGGATGCTGATGGCTTTTAAACCGTAATACCGCAGCCGGTTTTACATACATCTGTTGCTGTGTCTATGGTTTCTCTGGTTTGAATGCTGTTAGATTTGAAAGACGGTGTATGCGTAACTGTTTTATAAATGTTTGATTTGAAACATAAAATAATAACTAATTTGAATTTTGTCTTTAACAACACAATTTTTTATGGTAATTTGTCGTATGTTAGAAAATCTGCCCCTGGCAAATCCAGATCATTTTCACGTCGGTATTCTTTAATGTATCGTTTTAAGGTCATCGAATGAGAATTACTACCCAGGTCCCGACGAACTTGTGATTCGCTTGAAACCGCCTCCGTCTCTTCTGTGTTTCCTTCTTTAAGAAACCTTACTAAGCGATCTATTTCTTGTTTTGCTTCATGATTAAGATCCTCTGCACTTCTACGGCGATACACATTAAGTACATTACTATCATAATTCAATGCATTACGGTGGAAGAATGAAGCTTTCTTCACCATGGAATTTTTCTTAGGTTCAGACCATTTGTTCTTTTGTCCTATATCGCTGCTTAAATCATTAACGATTTCAAATGTATTAGGTGTGGAAATAATGTCGTTTTTGGGTATATTGAATAGTTCGAGTAAAGTCGTTGGTTGTCCTAGGTTGGGTTGGTACCTCGCAACGCAGTAATTTGACATACATTTTTTGCTAATAACATTAGTAGGGGTTGTATAGTTTAAGTTTTCTTTTGTTTTAGGTTCATGTTCGGGTGTATCTAGATTTGTGTTTGTTGGAGGAAGGTTTGTTTGTGTAGATGGAGGAAGAGTGGGCGATGGCGTGGACGACGGCGTGGACGACGGCTTCGATAATGGTGTGGACGACGGCGTGGACGACGGCTTCGATAATGGTGTGGACGATAGCGTGGATAATGTCGTAGTAGTTGACGTGATACACGACGCGGCAGTCGGCATGAGAGGCATTGGCGGTGGCAAGGGAGGTAGAATGGGTAGCGGCATCGGGGCTGGCACATACCCCACCTGAGACAGCATTGGCATTATTGGTGCTAACAGTGGTTGTGGTTGCATATACGACTCAAAGGCGGCCATAGGCCGTTGTTCTTCTTGCTCGTATCCATCATAATTGGGGTACAGTACTTGTCGGATATCTACTTTGCTGAACTTTTTTTTAAATAGTTTCTTCTTTTTTAGTTTCTTTCTGGAATATGAATCAGTGCAACTGCTGTCACTGTCGTAACTTTCACCGCTTGATTCACTGCTTGATTCACTACTTTCTGTGCTGGAACTAGAAGTATCGTAGGAGATACTATTTAGTTTAGTTAATTGAATATGAGGTATGTCAGTAGTTGGCTCGTTTACTTCAGCGGCATCTGTGTCCTGTCTTAAATAATCCTTAAATATCTGCGACGGCGATGTTTTTGCATGAAACCTTTGCTGTGGTTCTCGAGTATTGGTGTCTAATTTAATATGGATACTTTTGCCATCGATTTTAGTAAGAAGGTATTGCAAGATCAGGTATGATAAAATCTGAAATAAGAGGAAATAAAATTGATATAATAGATGGAGGTTGAAAGAAAGGTGAAAATAATAAAATCGAGTTATAATTCAAAATCCTTCATAAATTACTTTGGGACTGACAATTAGTACAAAACATAAGTTGATTTTGCCCGTGGGTTCGCTCGGGTAACCCTCGGGAACAGGGTTACTATATTATGGAGGAAAGATAGAATTTTACCTCTTTTACCTCTGGCAACGCCTTCTTGAAATTGATGATAGGCAGCGAAGTGAAGTGGTGAAATCGTAACAAATCATAACACTTTCACATTACTAATGTACATATGACTAATGATAGTCCGGTAATTGGGTATACATTAGTTAATAGTAAAAAACGTACCCATTTCATATTATTTTCGAAATAAAAAAAGGTACATGGTGTCGCACGTTCCAAAAATGTGAAGTAAAATTATAGTGAGTATACAAATATTTTTAAATGGGTAGGTACTTCTTTATTTTAAACGTGTACTTGTATTCGGTTTGTTTATACCGTCTGCAGAAATAGAAACACATATTCTTTTTATTATAGGTATAAAACATGCAATACATTATTTTTATAGTGTAATCGAACAAAAAATGCAATGATATTCGTGTGGTGATTTTGATATTAATAAGAATTATTTTGATTTCATTTTGTTTAAGTAATAGCTTACACACACGGCGTCACTCACAAAGCGGTGAACACTGAAGTAAAAAAAGTTTAATCATAAAAAATCAACCTGTAATGCACGACATCCTAACTGTGCCAAAATGAGTTCAGTTTCTTTTTGATATTTTGTTCTGTGTGCTTGTTTTCCCTTGAAATCCTTTTTTAGAAAGCAGAAAAAGGACGGAGGAGTCTAGTACCAAAATAAGTTGAAATATTCGGCCACATTTGAAACTTTAAAATTAACGAATATCTACTGGCGAATCTTGCATGCAAGCTCAATCAATATACAGGATATGAGCGAAACTAGTTTTTTTTAGTAGCGTAGTGGTTAGTAGCTCTGCCTCATACACCGGAGATCCCAGGTTCGAGTCCTGGCCGGGTCATTCATTTGTGTGATGAACATAAATGTTTGTTCTCGGGTCATGATTGTTGATATTTGTATATGTATGTTTATTCTGGGTTCCCCCCAGTTCGCTCTAAGATCATCCTTAAAACAAGCTCTGCTTACTTTGGGGCCATACAGTTGGTGTGATCGTCTGGGGATGTAAAGTAAATTATGTTACGGCAAATTTTTAGTTTTTTGTTTTCATAGATCCTACATTTAGTTGATTCCTAAAATCAACTCATCCAAGCAATCTAGAGTTGAACAATATCCTTTTTTTATTATACCTAGTGTGTGAAGAGTATACAGCTAAATTTATTTATGAAATATGCAGTATAAAAATTTTACAAAGCACAATTTGTGGCTATAAAACATTATTTCCTATCAAGCTATTTCTTTTTATCCCTTAAGCAATAACTTTCAGGATAACAAGTGTCCTATGCCATTTGCGGGGTTTTAAACTAGCTATATACCTAATTATATTAATATCTAACGTCATCTAAAACGGTTTAGCGGTTAGAGAAAAGGTAAGAGACAGACTGAGTTACTATCGTTGCATTAATTTAATATAAGCATGGATATCTGATTCATACTATTCTTGTTTCTCGCGGGGCGGGAGAAACAAGGCGTTGAAAATTTCAATATGAATTGCAGATTCTGCGAAAACTAGTCTTTTTAGCCGAATTATTTTTATAAATTTGTTGATCTTCTTATTTACGAAACTAAATGTGTTAAAATAATCAAATTGGAACTATACTATTTCTCGTTATGATTGACGATAAGTCTCACTTATGTAACGCAAAATGAATTTTAAGATGTAAATTGGCAAAATAAACCCTATAAGCAACAGGAACCGCAAGTGCATCAAAATGTGCATTGATTTTATCTTTTTATACTGTATACGAGACAGTGGCAAATATTTTGAAAGACTGATACTTTTGAGAAACACTTGTTCAAAAGACAACTTTAGGTTGTTGTGTAGCGGTGACGCGCTTCTCAACCGACCAATCACAATGCGTGTTCTACATCGCAATATCAATTTTACTTAAGCGATTAGAATATATATTACTTTCCGACAGCAACGTGTCGGGCCGTGGGCCGCGGCCTGCTCACCCTTATCTACCGGTGGGAACGTGTGGTAAAGTTCCCTAAATTGGAATGGGGTCTAAACGGTTGAACTCAATAACTAACAATCTTCGCGTGATGATTATTATTTATTTCTGAAATATCTGGATCTTGTAAAGTATGCTTGATTGAACTGAACAAAAGGACGTTTAAAAATTTTTGTTAGATGTTTGTAACTTGTTTTTATTGAGATGCACTTAAGAATTTTTCTAATTTTGTCAGGTACACACTTCACGTCTTAGGCAAGGCACGACATTAAGGGGCATTTCTTTTAGTACTATTATACATATATACGACTACTATTATATGAACCCGCGCCAAATGGGCCCTACTCGAGAAAAAGTAAAATATATTTTGTTCCATACAAAAAAATTTACATTGCTTTTTTTCTCGAAAACTATAAAACCTAGAGATTTTCTATATATCACAAAAGTTGTTAGTCTAGTCTAGTAACCGCTAACCAATAAAAAAAACTACATCTAAATTCTGACTTGAGGTCCTATGTCCACTTTTTACAGATTGGAACTACTGTGCGCCAGTAGGAAAATTGAAGAGTATAAAAAAAGTGAATAACTTTCAACAAAATTTTTATTCAAATGGCTAATTATTACATCCACCAGCGACATATATCAGTTTAGATGAGGAAGCCTTCGATATGATCTATACCGCACTCCATTATATTTACGGAAACGGATATAAATCCTTCAGCCTGACCAGACACCAGTTTCTGCTGCGTTGCCACTTATTACTTTTTTTAATACATTGTAAAAAATACTGCATCTTATCAAAACGTGCTGGAAGAATTATATACTTAATTAAATTATTTTTGGCTGGTCCTACAAGGTATAACTCCCGCGGTTCAAGTATTCTTACATATCCTTCGTGATTGGATACTTCTTAAGTTTGAATTATCGTAACTACGTCCTTTTTAGAACCCCACACAATTTGTATGCATTTCATAACTATCGGATTACACAAGGCGTGAAAGAAAGCGATTGAAACAAACAAGTAAAGAGACAAAATAAACTTAACATTTATCGCATTTTTCGCAATTCATAAGACCCTTCCGAACCAGTGGTAGTTTTAATATACGACGTACTAAGCCGAGGTCCGTGCCCTTAGGCGTATCGTATGTAGGAGTAGTTTAAGTTCCGGCTAAGCACCCTCAGCGCTAGGCCACAAAGTCCAGTGAAATTTAAAAGGCTAATAGGTCCATAAATAAACTGTCCATTTCGAACAAAAAACCGCAATTCATATTTAGGATTCAAATAAAAAGCTGAGTATTTTAAATACATAGTTTATTTCTTTTATTTCAGTGGAAGTAGGCGGAGACAGGAGTAGCTCTGTATGTCGACGACCGCGAAGATTTTTTTTCTCGATAATCGACTTTCGGTAGATTAAAATCTTTGTTTTCCTTTCCTCCTTTAGAACTTGCGCTTTCTGCAGATTTTGACTTTGCACTATCTGCAAAAATAATTTTAGGTAATTTGTAAAAAAACAAGCACACATTCATTAGCAATACCTTAGTTAGCATTAAAAACTATTTATATCTTCTAAAAATAATACCTTTTGTCGCTTTAGACTTTTTCTCAGAAGTGGCCGGTTTTAAATATTTGGGATCAAGGCCCACTTTTCTTGGTTTTTCATGTTCTTCTGAATGTCGAGTCGAATCCTCTTCTATATTTGATCTAGAAATAAATTAAAACTGATAAACATGCAAACTTAATCTTCATCGAGCTTACTGCCAGAACTTCGGTGTAGACGCAGCTTTTTAACGCAAGGGGAATATTATTTAATTCTAAAAATATTTTGTATTACTTTCTGAATACATAACTTATATCTTATATATTTTTAGATTATACATTTAAAATACAACTGAATTTTTAGTATTTGGTGATGCTTCTAAAATTAATTTGCCATGTAAAGGTTTAAAGTTTGCTGTGGGCGCAAAGTCAGCGTTTGATTCTATCAGTTTTTGGTGTCAGCGATACTAGTCAACAATAAACGTCAAATTAAATGAAGTTTATTTATTCGGCGTACGGTATACACAAATAGTTAATATTACTATAAATAATATAAAATTTTATTATAATAATAAAAAAACTAAATTAGAAACACACCGAAAAGGTTTCACCTCAGCATAATGTTTCAACTAAGGTGCTGATTTTTAGCTGAGATCAACGAGGAGTGCAGAATAATAAGTTAATTTTATGATAAAAATGGTAAAGTATAAGGCAAAAAAGCTAATAAAAATTACATAGACTCATTTACTGCGAGCCGCTAATCGAAACACGAACGCAGATGTGTGCGGGGTGCGCAGGCGGCATTCATAAGACGTAAACTCCAGCAAAGTTCAGAGCCGCCGAGTTGTGCGACGCTTACAGTACATACATTGACGGTCCCAAGTTTTAATGCGGTTAAGCACAAAAAATTGTACGATAAAAAGATATTTCTTCCCGCAGCATGAAATTTTTGGTTTTTCCGTATCAAAACGTTTGCTAAGATGTATGCAATATTAATGCGTTTTGGCGAAGCTTTTATGTCTTTTTGATTTTAAATATAGTAACAAAAACATTTGCAATAATAGAGAGAAAATGTATTTGTTTATTTATATTGCCCGTAAGGATTCACAATAATAAAAATTAACTTTGTAAACTTTATCTCAACTTATACAAACGCAGCACAAATAATAACAACTTTTTTGAGTTTAGATGCCCCTTCCATTATTAAATAACCCTAAATATGTAATAAGTATATAGTTATGTAATTAGCAACAATACCTTGTTATGACAAATACGTAAAGACTTAGGAGGGTTATAAAGGTGTCATTAAAATTATTATTAATCATTTACCCTAACTGAACATCGAGAAATTCGAGAGAAAGATATAGGATGTGTAGTTAAAAACTACACTTTAAGACTGATAGCTATAGACTGATATATAGATGATAGCTGTTGCTGAATACCAACAAAAACTATCGCTCCCGAGGTTTAGGCGAGCAGTACTCACAATATTCATGTAAATAGAAAACAACCTATCCGAATACGTAAAAACATCTAGAAAACTCTAATGGAATTTGGCCTTTCGCACTGCCTTTAACTCATACAACATTCATATGCATAGCAACAACAGAACAAAAAAGTCCTTGATTACGTATCTCTTGCAAACAACAAACATTATTTTATGTTTCATGTGTCGTGGTCCGAAATAAACATTTACTTACATAGGAGAGAATCCGGACAGAAACATCCGTACCCACAAAACTTCTAATAAAGAGGTAAAGAAATGGTATGTGAGCCGGTAGCATGTGCCAAGTGTATGGCTTTAAAGGCATACATTCGATTTGATCATGATTCGTTTAAGGGTGTTACCACACCAATCGATCGCTGGTAGAAATTAATAGTTGATGTCGATCGATAGTTTCTACTAGACAAATCGATTGGTCGTCGATCGATGCTCTCAATCGATGGTAGAGTGGAATGGTTGACGTCGATTGATAGTATCTACTAGCTAGACCGATCGATCGATGGTATAATGAAATATTCGACGTCGATTGATATTTTCTACTAGACCACACCAATCGATCGAAGCCAATCGATAGATGCCAATCGATGGTATAGATCGATTAGCGTACCTATCGATAGTGTACGTAGTCGTATATCGATGATCGATAGATTGGTGTGGTAACACCCTTAAATATACATTTTGATTTTCATTGCTTGTTGTATTTCAATACAAAGAAGCGATATTATTAAGACACCGCAACGGAAATTTAGGTAAACGATGGAGATACACCGCGCAAGAAATTCGCAGGGCGGCCGAGGATGTGTGTACTTTGGATGTGTGAATATCGTTCTCGACTGGCGGTTTTCAGCGCTATGCCAAGACAATAATATTCATTATCCCCTGTTTGGAAATGTGCATGTAAAATGTATAGTTGATATGTAGTAGAGTTTCAATTTGTTTTCAAGTGTGAGATATTGGCAAAGAGTGGGGTAGGTACAATATGGCATCACTGGTAATGCAAATAAATTCAAACCGAGGCATTTTTGTTTCTCTATATTAAAGTTATGTGACTATACCGTTAAAATAAAGTTATTAGCTTTACTACGTTCTATCGAACTATGTCGCTATAATTCCAATAGTTCTGCAACTACACTAAAGAAACCTCCATACTCCTTACCCATGCATGCATGATACATGCAAAAAAAAGGCAGTCAGAACGTCTGATTCCGCGAAAAAAAATTTTACTTACAATTTAGAAGTAGCATAGAAATTAATTGATTCATCCGACATTGGGTCCGAAGTATTTACATTGTTCCGCTGCAAGAAATATGGCGTCGAGCTTGTAGCTGATTGGATTCCAGCTTTCTGTTTCAAGTGGAATGTGTCAGGACCACTGCTGCCTTCCATCTTTTGGTGTAGCCATTGTATTACTGAAATTATCAATTATAGTATTTCCTTAGTTTCCACTATTCATTATGTTGAATACTTTTTAAAGACACCGTAACATCGATTTCAAATGTGAAAATATAGTTAAAGTCGATAAAAACCCGGGAAAAAAGGGTTTCATTTTTTATCAATTATATTTTCGTGAAATACATCTCGTGGTTGTGTTGGTTGCTTTCATGAATAAATTATAATAGCAGATGACACAAATCAAAATCCCCTTAAGTTGCTTTTACTATGAGATAATGAGATGATTTAAAGTGTGTTGCCAACGGCCTGTAAACCTTAACTGGCCGGTACTTCTTTATGTTAAAGAAATAACCACGCTTAAACCCTCGTTACATTGTCGAAATGCTTTACTTTAAGACAACATGCGTGTTTTTACATTTTTGCAATAGTTTAAATCTTTTTATAATCGTAAAAAAACTGCTCCCAAAAACATCAATTTAGTAAAAAAAAATTACGAGCCTTTTAAACGGTCACTATTTTGGCGCGCTTCACGTGATGTCATATGCTGCGTTCCGATTGCCGACTATATCGCTCACAGCGCTGTTATCACCGTTCCGAATGCCTGTGAGCGCGCTCACAGCGTAATCGATACGTCATCAATGACGTCATACACGCCGTCATCTTCCCGCTCACAGTGCCCAAGATACGGAGCATGGTCGCTCTGAGCGGCCTGTCAAAGCTGACACATGACGTTACTTTGTTGATGATTTTATTAGTCGATTAAAAGCGGGTTTATTCATTTTCTTTTGTAATAATGTTAAAAAATGACTCCTGCTTCATTCAGGGTCAAAGATGTTAAGAAATTATAACTTTAGATTTAAGCGACGAATAATTAGAATGTTAGCGCGATATTTACCGTTCCGATTGCAATAGCACAAATATCACTATTAGCGCGCTCAAACGATTCGGAAAGGTTATGAGCAGTTTTAGCGCCGATAGCGCTGTGAGCAGCAATCGGAACGCAGCAATAGAATATAATAAGAACACGGAACACCAAACAACTCGCGACGCACTCTAAACTGTTATATACTATGACGTCACATTCAGTCCGATCTACAGCGTTGCGTTTCAACAAATGAACCGCTCAACTTTGCGATATTTAATAATTATTTTCTTAATCAAAAATAAATCTCGTAAAAGTCTTTTGATATAGGCATATTTCTAAAGTGAATAAAAAAAATTGGCCTTTATTTAAATCACACGCATATTCCCTATTCATCTTAGTTTATATCTTCAGAAGTCAATTAATATCATTAAATATTCAGTCCGATTATTCAGATAAAATTATATATATGAACCAGTAGGTCTGATTACAGAAATGTGTACAATTCCAGCAGAAGCCGACGGCCAGCAGCATATTATCCTCATGATGCACTTAGAATACGCTGTGCGCAGATGGGTGTCTCTCACCACCAGACAATACGTTAGCGCTAGTTAGGCAACAGCCGATAGAGAGCTTTTCTACTTTTCAATCACACGACGGAATGTCTTTTTGTTTTAGACAAGAGGACCGCAAGAAAAAGTATAAACACAGCTAGTCGCAAAATTCGTAGAAACACAATACTTAAAATATGCCTTCAGTTGAAAACCCCAGTAAATGCGTATTGAAATGACTCTTCTTACCCATATTATTATTCTTTATCGTTTCATCTCTGTCCTGTAGCGTTTTCTCGTTCAGCTCATACTTTTCTCTCAAATCACTCAAATCTTTATTGAGCTTGTCAATAGTTTGTCTTGAAGCTGTTATTTCAGATTTTAAGGCCTCTATTTCACTAGTGTTCCGTTCGATAACTTTTTCTTGTTCTAATGCGATAGCTGTACGGCATAACAGCTGAAAATATTAAGTAAGAACACAAATAAAGGGGTCCATAATCATATTCTTAACCTCAAACCAATCAAAAGTAGCAACTAATTATTATCGAATAACTTATTTCAAACTACAAGTGAATATTATAAATTCAAGTTAAACCGGCAGTTTAACCCGTTACACCTTCACTTGTCAAGATTTTCTCGCAAATTGAAGAGCCGGCGAAAATGTTGGTTCAAATATCCACTAAAAAGAATATTCACTTGATTTGAGCAATATTTTTGAAGTGGTCAGAAATAGTGTATTATTTAGTTTTACGGTAGTCAAATTTTAGCTAAGTACCTAATAATTTGACCTCCGAAGTATGAGGTCTCACTTCAGTCAGTGTTACAATCTTTTAACGTGAATATGAAAAAAGGTTTACCTTTTCCTTTATTTCGATTAGATCATGGTTCTGTTTGGATATAATTTGGTTAGCTTTCATCAGTTGTTCAGAAGATGAATGAGCCGCTTCATTGTTTTTATTCGCTAGAGAATCACTTAAAGCCAATCTTTCTTCTAAACTGACCTGTTTTGGGAAAATAGGTCAATTATTCAAATTTTGAAAAACATTTGCACCTTTCTTATGGATATAATTAACGTGTTACGTAATATGTCTTAATATAGTATTTAACTGTAAATTAAAAAAAGAAGTGATTTATACACGGCGTTCCAAGAAAAACAGTCAATCGATTGTCCAGAGGTAGAACATTCCCGCCTTTTTGATTCGCCGATTCGAATCGCCTAACCCGCCGGTGGGCCAGGCTAACGCGTCGTACGCAACCCTACTGAGTTTCTTGCTGGTTTTTTGGCAGTAGATGCCCCTTCCGAACCAGTGGTAGTTTCAATATGCGACGTCCTAAGCCGAGGTCCGTGCCCTCTCGGGTGCCCTTAGGCGTATGGTACGTAGGAATAGTTGAAGTTTTAGCGCCCTCAGCGCTGGCCACAAAGGTGAAATTAAAAAGCCTAATATAAATAAACAGTCCATTCCGAAAAAAAAAGTTAGATTTATGGAGCCTCTCCTCGCTAGGGGCGCTGGCGTCAGTGCCACTTATGGTTTGGTGAAACCTCGTTTTAATTTGTTTCTTAATGCAAAAAATGCGTTGCATTATTTTATATCAAGTTACATGGAGTATCATATAGGTGAAGGAAGAGAATTATGTTGTTTTACACTCAATTAATAAATCCGTTTGTATATAAGAAAAATGTTCGTTGCTAACTAGTAAATGACGCCATCTACTAAATTATACCTAAACTTTTTAAATAACCCATGAAATGTTATTAATTTTAGCCACTTCCGAGTGTTGCTGGCATCGCAAACTACCTCCCGTTACCTGCGCGTTAGCATCACCTGATTCCCTAAAGAATGACACATACGGCACCTCCTCTTTGCATTTGCTTCATGCATAGAGCACCCTTATGCTCATGAATGAAACAACCCCGATATGTCGATAAAACCTTTACGTTACTCGGCGTAGCGTAGTGGTTAGTAGTCCCTGTCTCATACGCCGGAGATCCCAGGTTCGAGTCCTGGCCGGGGCAGTCATTTGTGTGATGAACACAGATGTTTTTTCCTCGGGTCGGGTGGTTGTTTATATTTATGTAAGAATGTTTATTCTGGGTTCCCCCCCAGTTTGCTCTGCTTACTTTGGGGCCATACAGTTAGTGTGTTTCTCTGGGGATTTATGATTATTATTATGTTATCAGATTTTTTATATAGAAGTAAAGAAGATTTCTGACTTATTACTGATTTTCGACTTTTAAGCTCATTTTGATTAAAAGGTCAGAAATAGCTTTATATGGGGTTGATCCGGGTTCCCAAAAGAGTGCTCTTCCTTTGGACCACTGATTACTGTCTTTTTTGGGACAGCCTGTATAATATCTGCAGTCCTTGGGTTCATAATTCAGTAGGCAATTAATCAATAATAATCAAAAAAAAAACGTATAACTCTACCTTTTCCTTCTTTGCAAGTTGGAGTGAACTGTTCAAATTATTTATAACATCTGAATTTTCCTTTATGACCTGCAAATAATGTGTTTGTGATTTATTTGTTTTGTATTTTGCTAAAAATCGAAGGAAAATAAAGGAAACATTAGCTTCCCATACATGAAATATTAAAAACGGCTTCGCACGGGTAGATAGAAAGAGTATTCTAAATTAGAACTATATTTGGACAAAGAGAAGATAACAACAATTCCTTAAGTTACAATTTTTGTAGCAATAACCTCACTAGCAGCAGCAACTTTATCCAAAAACGGTTAGTGCTAAACTATAATATACATAAAAGCTCACGGAACCACACTAAATCTTACTCTTTTCTTATTTGTAAAACTCATGTGTAAGATTGTACAACAAAAAAGTAATATGCCCCTGTCTTCAAAGGAAAACCACCTTTATTTTACCTGTTCAAGCTGATTGCACTTAGTATTCAATTGGCTATATTTCCTTTCGTTTTCCACTGCTTCCCTTTCTAAAGTGGCATTTTTTGCATTTAATGTCGCGACTTCTATGTGAGATTTTTGCACTTCCTTCTCTAATACATTGAGCCTTTGAAACTTTTCACTGAAAAATGAAGTTTAACCAACAGTTGTACTTTACACCGTTTCAGTAATTTGTCAAATATCTTCTATATAATTAAACTACTATAATATTCATATATACAACGTGTAAGAATAAACCCAAAACTAGAAAGTAGTTAGCTCAGAATCGTAATGCGAACCGATTGCACCATGTTTTAATATAGGTTATATTTTTCCATATTTATTGACCCATATCTAAACTATATATACAACATTTGAACTTAAAAATAAACTTATTGTCATAGAGTTAAACAACAAGCCGCCCGCGCCCGCACACCCTTCGCCGTTGTTTCGCACCGCCGAGGTAGAGATGGGTAGGTCCGGATGGATGTAAATCCTCGGACACGCATCACACGCGTTAGAGATGGATGCGTGTCCAATGGCCAATTGGATACGGTTCCTCGGAGTGGTGACACGGCGCTTTGGATTGGCGGACTGGACTGGTCGGCGCGATCCGAATCCGATTGACGGGTGGCTTATTGGTTTTGTAATTATTTGAAATCGTTCAAAGAAATGTTGTTTTTATAGGTTTGTTAATTTCATTTGATGAGACAGTGTTACTATTTTTTTTTCTCTATTTATACCAAAAGGGGTATTTTTGTTTATAACTGACAGTTTAGATTTTATTATATTTGTAATTGCTTAAAAAAATTATAATCAATCAGTCTCATGTTTTAAACATGAGACTGATTGATTATAATTTTTTTTTTGTACATTGTATTTAAGTTAAAGTTGTATAATTTTTCCATCCATACATTCAAGCAATCAAATCGCTCAAACCCTTTTTAAAAATTAACTGCTCGCACACCTACGTCTGCATCCAGTACACCTTCCTACTGATTCATGTTTTGTGCCTCTCCGTCCTACAACCCGAGTTACGGTGACTGCCAACCGGATACATATGGGTCCGTTGGACACGGGATCTGGATCTTCCTACTGAATCATGTTCTGTGCCTTTCCGTCCTACAACCCGAATTACAGTGACCGCCAACCGGATCCATATGGGTCCGTCGGACACGGGATCTGGATGTACATCACCTGAGCTGGATGCACATCCGGATTCCACTCCCAATTTACGGCGGACCTACCCATCTCTACGCCGAGGGCGCGGTAAGGGTGTTACCACACCGGTCGAACGGTCGATCGATTGGTGTGGTAACTTAAGCCTCCGCGCGAACTTCGCTTTGTTTCTGTTCCGATCAACTCGCGGCTGCAGGCGCGACCGTTTTCACTTTAAATAATTTTATTCAAAACTTTTAAATACGCCAACTTGTTTGTAGCTGTAATATATTTTTTGTAACAAATTAAACATTTGTTTCTTTACAAACGTACTACTTGGTCAAATTAACATGACACCTGCGTAGTAGCGATAGCGTGTCTGCGCTTTAAAACTTTGGAGTTAAGGTGTTTTCATACAATGCCATGACGGTAGGGACACCGCAGCCCCCGCGGCACCCCGCCGCATAAGTCTCGTCTAGATTTGTACGAGATGTCGCAGCGGTGGCGGCGGCTGCAGTGAGTCTCTGCACCGCGGGGTTGCATTGCATTAGGTGAAAACACCTTTCGTTTGTTGTAATTGTTATTGGATTTTTTTAGTTCTTTTTATCTCAGGAGTATCTCAGCGATGCAGCAGATAAGTTTCGGCAACCTTTCTCCTCAGCGCAGTTGGTGTTCCTGGGGGATTTTAACGCTCGTCATGGGCAATGGCTATACCCGGATCAGGACACTGACAACGCTGGAAGAGAGGCTTTTAAATTTTCCGCTACTCAAGGCCTCTCACAGCTTGTGCACAAGCCCACGCGCATCCCCGACGTTGCTGGCCACACTGCATATTGCTTAGACCTTCTGCTGACAACTGATCCTGATAGGTGCTCGGTGTCCGTAATTGCACCTTTAGGGACATCCGACCACTGCGTGGTGAAATCTGTGTCGCAGTACTCGCTGCCTGACACCCGCCCAAAAGGCACTAGGCGAGTATGGCGATACAAGTCAGTAGATTGGGATGAGATGCGGCATTTTTTCGCGTCTTATCCCTGGCGGCAGACTTGTTTTACATCGACCGATCCATCGTGCTGCGCTGATGCTGTATCAAGTGTGATGAGCCAAGCAATAGTATTTCATCGCTTACGCTGACCTATCCCTCGAAACCAAAGGTCGCCCATAGTTTAATGCTGCTTGCCTTCGCATGAACTGAAGAAAAGATACAATGCTGCCGCCAAGTCTTGCAAAAAGGTGATCAGGAAAGCTCGCTTTGACCACATTGGCCACATCGGAGACAAGATAGCGTCATATCCTTCAGGAAGCAAAGCTTTCTGGTCTCTGGCCAAGCCGGTTGAGTCGAACTTCTGTCGCCCATCGCTGCCACCTCTGAGGAAGCCTGACGGTTTACTGGCCCACACCGCAAAAGAGAAAGCAGACCTTTTTGTTAATCTTTTTGCAGACCATTCACGTCTAAATAGTCAAGGTAAAGTCCCACCCCAGTTACCTCAGTTCGGAACCAAAATAGGTACCGTTCATATTCACCAAAAGGAGGTTCTTAAATGCTTGCAGAATTTAGACGTGAATAAGGCCATCAGCCCCGATGGCATACCTACAGTTGTGTTAAAACACTGCGCAGCCGAGTTGTCTTCCATACTAACGCACCTGTATCGACTCTCTTTAGAAGCCGGAAAGGTCCCTAAATCCTGGAAGCTGGCTAACGTGCAACCATTACCAAAGAAGGGAAGCCGTGTAGATTCTATCAACTACGTTATGGAGCGTGTATTGAACAATCGTCTCCTGGCATACCTTGAGTCCAACGAGCTCCTTAGTGATAACCAATATGGTTTTCGCAGTGGACGCTCGATTGGAGGTCTTCTTGTGTATGCCACTCACTTATGGAGCGAAGCCTTGGAAGGTCACGGTGAAGCTATAGCTGTATCCTTAGACATTTCCAAAGCTTTTGATAGTTTTGATGGTCTGGCATAATGGTCTCTTGAGTAAGTTTCCAGCATACGGAATACCTAAGGGCTCTGCGACTGGATATCTGATTTTCTGAGGGAACGGTCAATTCGAGTAGTCTTAGACGGCTGCTCTTCTGACGGCAACTAACGCCGGGGTACCTCAGGGATCTGTTCTCTCTGCAACGTTATTCTTGCTGCACATTAATGACATGCTAACCCCAGGCATTATTGGTTACGCTGATGACAGCACCGTTGTAGAGAGATACATGTCCAATGCACGAGGAGTCCTCAAGAAATCCGGGCTTTGAGAGTCCATGATTGAGCGGGTGGATTTGGCCTTAAAGAAAGTGTCCGACTGGGGCGAGTCCAACTTGGTCAAATTTAACCCGTCAAAAACACAGGCGTGTTTATTCTCCGCGAAAAAGAGCAGTTTCGACCTAACGCCCACTTTCCAAAATGTTTCTTTGCCCTTAACCGACCACCTAGGGCTTCTGGGCGTAACTATATCGTCCCAACTAAACTTCGGGTAACAAATCGCAGTTGACTGAAGAGCCCGAATAATTATTAACAACTTTGACTTCACCACCAAAAAACTGCAAAGCCTCGACCATCGTCGGAAAGTTGCCAGTTTAGCAGTCTTCTACAGATAACATTTTGGAGAGTACGCGAATGCTCTTTTTGATCAGGTTGAACCCACACCCTTCTTGCATCGGACCACTAGACGCAGCAGGCCTTCCATCCCTTTATAGTAGATATCCCAAGAAGTCGAACCAAACGCTTCGATAGTTCCTTTTTGGTGCGGATCGCAAAGGTGTGGAATGAACTGCCTGCGTCTGTTTTTCCAGAAAACTATAGTCCTAGTTCTTTCAAGCGTCGAGTAAATAGGTATCTCGTGGATAGACGTGTAACACCTTGGTCTTCATCGTCACTTTCCATCAGGTGAGATAGAAGACAAACGTCTAATTCTTTTTCAATAAAAAAAACATTTAGAGGTTTTCTTCAAACTGTTGAATTGTTATTTAAAAAATGGTTGGAAAAACGAGAATTTTAAAGACTTGATTTGCAAAAATATAACCGAGCTATCAGTTACGAGGTGCTTAATAACTACCAATTATGTAACCAATTTAATAATATCACTTTAAACAGTAAAATTTATAATTTTCGTAATTAAAATAAATTAATTAAAACCTTTTTAGCACACTTAACTTTGCACAAGCGTCATTTGAACCAGGTGTCATGTTTAATAAAACCGAGTATGTACCTATGATTAGTACCTAATCATTTAAATCGATATAATGTGACATACTATTACAAATAGGTTGCCTGTCCAAAGCCTGGAAAAGTGTGACGGAAAGTTTTGAAATCGTTTTTTTGAAATTTTTTTCGGGCCATAGGTACCAAGGTTTAATTCTTACAGTTAGCTTAAAATAACTTGGCCGGTGTAAAGTGAGCGTCTGTTAAACTGCTAAAATTTAGTTTAGTTTACTATTTATAGTATTCAGCCGTAAGGGCGCTGCGCTGTACCGAGGCCGAGGCCGCGGGCGAGGAGAGTCAGTCGGTTATTGACGCGGAGTACCCACTGCCGGAAGTAGAGCTTGGAACTTCATAGAAAGGTTACCTCCGATCTAAAGTTAATTTTTTTTTTTCATTTTATATTTCAATCCTATTATTGCTTATTTTTTACATGGGGTTTATCAGGTTATACTGTGCTTCATATTATATTATAGCAAGCCGACATACACAGTAGCTTTACTATACATACATATTTTTGCCTTCATTAGGTCATTATTATTTATATTAATATATATTGCCTATATCTCGGCACATATTTTGGTGACGTAATATAAATATATATTATAGCTCGTTATAATAAAATATATCATAATATATATATATAATAGTTACGAAAATGTGGCGAAATGTAGAACTTAAATAAATTTATTCAAAAATAAACAAATTAACATCAATGCAGGATGTAAATTGTCATATGGTAAATGATTTAAAAAATTACATTTAATACACTTTATCATTGTTCTTTATGTAAGCACATAGGTACTAATAATTATGTATTTGTATAAAATCAATATTGGTTTCTGTTACAGCATTAATAAATAGTTAAATGTATTATGAAAATGTATGTTTAACAAATAATAAATAGATAAATATCGACATATTCTTACTAATAAGAAACAAAATAATGGGTTCCTAATCTATGACTTCATTGTCTATTGGTTAAACTAATAATTTCAAATCCTTCAATAGAGTGAAAAAACTAAATTCATAACCTAAATCATGTCAATTCTAATTCTGTTTTAGAGCTACAATTACTTGAAATAACTCTAATACAGGGGTCCAATTTACTACTACAACACTGTTCTGACAAGTCAGTTATTCAGTCCCATTACCAAAGAATAACTTCAAATTCCAGTTTTTCCATAACTAACAATGCATTTTTTTATTGGCAAAGCTGTCTTACCTTAATTCATACTCTAAATGTGAAATAGTATCTTTTAAGTGTTTGCATGTACTATTTAATTCATCTATTTGCTTGTCTTTCCTATTTAAAAGTTCTTGAGATGACGTGATTTGTGCCTTGGAGTTTAATTCTGAATTTTTTATCCACTGTTGTCGATCCTTAAAATAAATTACTGTTTTATTATTCAAAGTCAGGCTTTATAGCCGCATTAATAGTGAATGTGACAGCTGTTTATACTGAGTGCCATTCACAATGTCACACCATGCTACTTTTTTTTGTCACACACTTTGATGTATAGACCAAAATAGGAGGAAGGTGCAACTTTGTAGATGCCAATATAGTGAGTGGCATCTACAAAGTCGCATCTCATTACTGTTTACTAATGTCATACATGTGACTTTTGCAGTATTTAGAAATTATAATTAGGATTGAAATTTAATCGAACTTGTGGCTTGAGCAACATTGCTTTGTGGACAACAGACAAACCCCAATTTAATTGTAATTGCATTTATATAACATCAAGCATACAATGTATGGTCCAATACACAAAAAAGGACAAGGACTGAAGAGCAATTTTGATTTTTCACCTGTTGTAATTTTTCTCTTTCTAACTCCAATGATTTTTTATAGTCTTCATTTAAATTGTATTTCTCATCTTCCATTTTTGAAATTGTCAATTTTAAGTCATGAAGTCTTTGTTCCAACATACCCACTTTATCACTCCAATTCGCTTCACTATTCATTGCTGCACTTTTTTGAATCAATAAAGCTTTCTGAAAAACAATTTACATATATTTTTATATCATAAGGTAATTTAGAGATACCATGGAACTTATCTAAAACTATAAGAACGATACAAACTTTTATTTCGGAAATTGTCTGAGCCATGTGTTGTTTGACATCTGCATCAGAAGCTGGACCGGTTCTAAGAGACAAGTGCACCAATCTCTTGAATTCATTGTGTTCCACAACTTCAAAATAATATTGCAATGCATTAGATTGTTGTAATATAAGGAACCTAAAACAAAATTCTGTTTTAAAGTTTTAAAAAAATTATCTGTTTGAAAGCCCTATTTGTTTTATTTAAACACTTACATGGTATTGGCAGCGCATTGTTGAAGTAATCTTACCAGCTGTGCTGGAAAATTGTCAAAATCAATCAACAGACCCTGTTGCTTTTTTAGATCTTCATAGTCACATCTTGTTACTTCAATGATGCACAAAAATGAAGGATCTTCTTCTTCTGACAAAGAAATTTTCTGTAATAAGTGTTTATGGTTAATCAATAAGACACAACAATGCCTTGTTACGAAGTTTTCTTTGCTTCATTGACAAATAAAAAGAATAAGCGACAACTTGTTGACAAACCTAGTGAGTTTTATACTTACCAACGTGTCGCTTTCAAATACTTTATTAATTGTAATTGTTATATCCCTTTTACTGTCTTCAAAGCCACGTTTAAACGTAATTATGTATCGACCTTTATGAAAAATTTTACTAGCCATTATTAAAAACGCACCGATTAAAACACCGGGTTTGTTTGTTTGTTACATACAAAACAAATATTTAAGGTATTATTTACCTTGTTGTAAACAATACTTCAATCAATCGAACAAATATTAAGCTTCAATCATTGCAGACAATAAAAATCAGAGGATTTTTAAATCCTGGTTACAAGTCCTACATTTGGATAATTAACCAGGGAACTCATATTCTACAACACCGTAATGTACATGTGCAACACGATAAAACGAAGCACCGAATTGCACGCCCTGATAATTGGTGGCACCAATTAATATATCGTGTTGTGCTTCCCTGGGCTGTGCATTATTGAAACGTTCTTATATTGTACAGCCCGTGTTGTACGACACGGAAAACGTGACATGGCCAGGTACATTAATTATTGGGCGTACATTCCGGCCCGTGCAATTTGGTGTCATTGACTATCGTGCTATACATTAAGCGGACCCAGTTGTTTGTCAATGTCACTCAACCGCAGTCAGTCTTGCGATTGCAATTGTTTTGAAGGATTGGCTTGCGGCAGCTTTGCTATTTTCCCGCTTAAGTGTTAATTAGAGAAAACCCTACTAAAACTATTACAACGTACATCAGATTTAACTGTGCAAGTAATAATATCAACTTATTTTCTGTTATTAATATTTCAAAATGTGGAACGGTAAGCAATTTTTCCTAAATTATCTGCTAATTTCAAGACCTTAACCGCTCAGTGTTACTATTTGTTTCTTTTTAGATCAATCTGCTGTTGGTGGTGGATTTTTTAACTCTCCTAATCAGTTTGGAAATGCAGCCACTCCAAACCAAGTTCAAAAAACGGTCCGTATGTCACTGTTACGTTATGTACACACATAACTTGCGTTTTTGCTATCATATTGTAAACTTTGTTTATAAGTTTGTTTTTCCACTTCAGGGTCGGCGAGCCTCTCGTACAGCACCAATTGTTATACGACAAGCGCTACATTGTGGTGATGATGGTGTAAAGATATGGGGAACAGAAATTCAAATAGTTTCAGTGGTGGCTAGAATTCGAAATATAAGGTTGCAAAGTACTAAAATAACCTACACTATACAAGATATTACTGGTAGAATGAGAGCTGTTCTCTGGTTGGATCAAGAAGCAATGGATGAAGATGTAATATAAATTTTTATCATATGAATTATTATGTAGACATTTTAGATGTAATCATGTGTTTTTGAATAAGAAGCCAATGAACGAAAATTATAAGCTATTTCTCACCTAAATTTTTTTATTAATTTTGCAGGATAAATCAGCTCCAAAAGTTAATGTTAATGATTATGTACAAATATATGGTAATGTTAAAACAAACAAAGGAAAGAAAGTGTTGATGGCATTCAAAATTATGCCAATCAATGATGTCAATGCAATCACATTCCATTACCTACAATGCATTATTAATAAAGTTAAAATGGAAGCTGACTCAAAGAAGGTAAATAAAGTAAATATTCCATGTAAACTTACTAAAATTGTACAAATAAATGTAACAAATTTTGCATTTACAGGGACTTAGGGATTATTCATCCAGAAAACATTACTGTTCCTGAGTAATATGGGAGTAAAGTTGGGTCTAAACTAATATATATATATATATATATTTGTGAAAAAATTGATATATAAATATTGAATAATTTCTTGTTTTCACCATTTTTATTTAAAAATTTCAGGAGAAAGTGATGCCAACTAATAATAATACCTTTAGTAATGGTCTGCCAGCCAATTCTATAGTCGGTATGACTGATAATTCATCATCAGTAAATGGTTTGAACCCACGTCAAATGATGGTGTTTAATTTAATCAGAGCCTCAACATTGGAACAAGGCATAAGCAAACAAGACATGTATGCCTCTTTGAAAGATCGCATGTCACAAATGGAGTTTGAGTAAGTCATTTTATTACCACCTCATTAAATGCAGTTAGAGGTTTATCTTTCTTGATTGTTTTTAGAATTTCTCAAACAAAAGAATAAGTACTTAAAGAAATGATTTACTTACATTAACAGGAAATGTTCACCCCTTGAAAACAAACATTGTCATAACATAAATGCTTATTTGAACCTTACACCACTAATTTTCAGGCAAAGCTACTAAATGTTCAGCTCAGTTTGTAATGTTTGCTTTTTATTTGATTATTTAACAGTCACTGTATTATTTTATTTTCAGAAATATCCTTGAATGGATGTGTGGGGAAGGTCACATCTATTCCACTATTGATGAAGAACATTTCAGAGCTACTGATGCTTTCTAGTTATTTGATCGAGTTCTAAACTCTGTGTAATTTAATATGTTTTGTACCTACTTGTATCAAATACTTGTAAACATTAAATCTGTTTTATTTTTGCAGACCTGGTTTTCTTCTTTTAACTTTATTATCATTATGTCACTCAATGATATACTAAATCCACTGACTTACTAACAAATGGCCTTCGAGTCTCAGTTCAAAAGAGTCCAGGCAAAAATTGAACTTTCAATGCCAAAATGTCAGAATTTTATTTGCAGTCCAGCAACATGTCCCAATGTATTTCTTGGTAAAACTTTCAAAACTGAGAAGTGAACTCTTTAAAGTAGTCAAAGCTGCATAAGGTGATTTTATTTTTAACTTCCTTGTTGCAGCTACATTAGGTGAAAACTTGTGGAAAGCAATAACCAGCTGTAATACAATATGACAACCCAGTAGCATAGTGGTTAGCAGCCCTGCCTTATATGTTGGAGGTCCCAGATACAAGTCCCGGCTGGGAGATTCATTTGTGTGATGAATATTGTCACTTGTTGTCTGGTCATGGTTGTTGATATTTATAATGTATGTTTATCCTGGGTTCCCCACAATTTGCTGTATGGTCGTAAAGTCGATAAAATAATTAGTTTTTTGGCTATTTATTTCTTACTTTCCTTGCAACTTGCAGAAAACCTGAATTCTTCTGCCCAATAACCTGTATAAAATATACAACAGTCTCAAGTCACTGCTAGGCCTTGTGGTGACCTTGCTAGCTCTTCATGGTGGCACTGCTCACACCGGTAGATTTAAAATTGATTAATCACTATCTAGCTACTTTATTAACCAGTGATATAGTTTTAAACATATTTAAAATAATTGTTATTGTCATCTACATCCAAATTAATTGTATATAAAGTAAGTGTAAAACTTAGAAAGAATATCTCTCCTCTACCAAGTCATTTTGAACAGAAAACACTTTTACTGGACATTTATATTTCCTATGTTTCTCCAATTCTGAGGATTATCTCTATAGTTACTATTGATGTTCCCTTATGTGTGTTAACACTCAAGAAAACAATTTGTGATCTTCAAATAATAATATATTAAAAGATTTATTTTTCTTATTGAAACCACTTATTCGTAATTGAGATGTATATACATAAATATCACTGAAACTTATATTTGTAAACTTATTTCTTATAATTCATCTTTGACTGCTAAGTTTTTTACATCAGCCTTGTGTCCTGTGTATGTTTTACTTTCTAATTGAACATCTTTTAATTCTTCTTGCTCTAAAAGAAATTCTTTAGCAGTCCATGCTTGTGACCCATCTTTAAACATGAATATTGCTCTATCATCATCAATAAGATATCTGTAAAGAAAATATTATATTGATTATGAAGAATATTTTGTTACATCTCAGATCAAAAACAGAGTACATATACTTCATGTGGTTCCACATGTTTCTAGGAATTTTTAAATAAGATATTGTTTAGTATTTGGCTAATATAAGTTTCAAAAAGTAAAGGAATTGCTAATGTCAGATTATATTGACAGACAACCAATTAAATTACTGTCTTTACAAGGGCAGATTCAGTACTCAATGGAGACGGATATTATTAACAAAATTATGAGTAGTTATCCTAGACCCTAGCCAATGACATCACCCTTATCCTAGTTTTACCTTTCAGCTTGTATGTGGTTACTCCAAAGACTTGTTTGCCATATTTTTGTTAACTCCTCTGTTCTTCCTCTAGAAGGTTTGTTTGCAACTGTCACAAACATCATTAGTGTTTGTCCTTTCTTTGTGGCTTGTAGTACTTCTTCTGGTTTAGACAAATCAAGTTTGGTCATATCTATAGCTGGTGGTTTTCTGAGATATTCAGGTTTTTCATCTTCTGGTAAGGGTTCGTCATCTTCTTCCCACTGATCAAAAAGCCTAAAACAATATCAAGATATATAGTTTGTAATGTTTGAAGGCCGAGAAGTGTGGGTAGTAGCCCTGCCACATATGCCGGAGGTCCCAGGTTAGTCTTGGTCAGGGCATTCATTTGTGTGATAAATTTTTTCTCAGGTCTTGGTTACTTACATTTATGTAATATGTTTGTTTATTCTGGGTTCCCACAGTTAGCTGTATGGTCACACATAACACAAGCTCTGCTTACTTTGAGGCCATACATAGTGTTGTTGTATGGGTATTTATTATAATAACTGATAAAAACAAAAGCCTCGTTTTCGAGAGTAGCTACCTTTCCAAGTCAGCGTCACTGTAATCTCTAACGTCCTTCTTGGCCCAATCTGGTTTTTGATCATTCTGATACTTTTTTGATAAACATATAGTACTAAGGTATAATAAAACTCCTATGAAAAACAACTTTTTACTGATTTCCATTATCAACCGGTCGGTGGGTTGCTGTTAAAGATACGTCACAAAAGCAGTTTTTATAAAAAACTGATAATTTTTAATAAATAGATAGAAGCCTAATTTAATTCCCAATCTACACAGTTAATTCAGCTTAAAAATCTTTGACTTCTTCACTCACTTGAGTAAATACCAAAGAGCTTAAAATAATGCTGCGTTCCGTTTGCCGATTACAGCGCTAAAAGTGCTCAAACAAAACCGTTCCGATCCGTTTGAGCGCGCTAAAAGTGTTGAAATGAAATGAAATGAAATGAAATGAAATGAAATGAAATGAAATGAAATGAAATGAAATGAAATGAAATATTTATTTCTCAACATTGACAATTACTTGTTCTTATTGACGTCAAATAAAACATGATTCTACCACCAGTTCGAAAAAAACCTTCGTGAAGAAGAACTGGCAAGAAACTTCACGGGTATATTTTTTTCAAAATAAATTTATAGAGTCTCTTTATGTCTATACAAAATTAATCTTTTCTGCATCTGTTAGCCCGGCAAGTCTCCCTCCCCCCAAGTATCCAAACGACGAACACCCTCAAACGGCACCCGTTACTAGTGCTATTGCAATCGGAACGGTAAATATCGCGCTAACATTCTGATTGTTCGTCGCTTAAGTCTAAAGTTACAATATCATTAAGATCTTTGACCCTGAATGAAGCAGGTGCCACTTTTTATATAATTTATATAATATTATTTAAAAAAATTAATAAGCAAGCTTTTAAAATCTTTAATCGACTATTAGTCGACAAATAAAAACATCAACAAGTAACGTCATGTGTCAGTTTTGACAGGCCGTTACCAGCGACCATGCTCCGTAGCGTTGGCACTGTGAGCGGGAAGATGGCGGCGTTAATGACGTCATTGATGACGTATCGATATCGCTGTGAGTGCGCAAACGGGCAATCGGAACGGGTATCTCATATACCCGTTACATATAATCGCTGTAATCAGCAAACGGAACGCAGCATAAGTGAATGTCAATACAAGATAGCGATACGCGATGACGAGATGTACTGAAGTCGATTGTTTCGATTGCTCAAACATCTCGATGACTTGCGATAGTTTTCATCGTATAATCGATGGTTTCGAGTCAACGCTTGGTACGACATAGCGATTTGCCATCGATCGAAAATGCGATGTCTGCCTGCATTCGTAATACGCCATCGCGTCGATTGATTCAACTGGACTCGTGTGGTGTGTACGTTCACTCTGTTCATTCGTTTAACTCGTTGACATACGACTTTTGACTAACAATAAAATATAAATTGAGTTGAATCGAAGTGTTGTGGGTTAGCGATGAGCCGAGTCGCTGTTTTGGTGGATCGAGTCAACTCGAGTCGGTTTATACGGTATTCGAATCATGACTCGATTCTGCGATTCGAGTCCAGTACTCGAGTTCTATCTTGGGTATTCGAATGTTGACTCGAGTCCAAGACTCGGATTCTGGACTCGAGTCTATAAATTCGAGTCGGGAACTGAAGTATGGAAATTCGAGTCCATGAACTCGCGTCTGTTACTACCATATTTTGAACAAAAAGGGAAAATCGAAAAGGAGAAAATTTTAAACAGCATGTAGGTTTAGTGTAATAACAACGATGATAAATCAAACATTTTTATTGAAAATATTTTAAACAAAAAAGAACATAGAACAATCTAAAGAGGTATCTATATCTAGGAACTAAAAATGAGATCAAGTCCTGTTTTATTACACGACAACTAGAGATCTTTTTAGAAGCTATTTCAGAACTTAAGTTAGTTTTTACAATTTGCATGCCATTTTACTTATAAAAAAATCAAGTTATCAATTCAGTACAAATATCGCATGCAGACGAATGAAATAAGCTTTAAGATTTTGAAGCAAAACTCACACACATCACAACTCACAAACAAAATGAATATTATAAAAAAAAACAATTCTTATTAAGGTAGATATTAGTACGTAGTTTACAATAAAATAGACTTTAAACTAGATGACGTCATGGGGCGCTTGACGTGACGGCAACTTGCCGGGAGTGCGGACAAATAGCGCGTCATGACAACCTGTACTTGGACGTTTCAGTGGTTAGGTAAAAAGAATTCGAGTATGAACTAGTTAACCTAACTCGAATACAAGACTCGAGTCAGTTGGACTCGGGTAATAGAATCGAGTCAGCGAGTACAAATCCATTCATCCCGACTCGAGTACCGGTATCGAGTCCGGCGTACTCGAATCATAATAAATTGGTATTCGAGTAGGCGAGTCCCATGCAGGAATCGAATCTGACTCGAGTCAAGCCGTACTCGGCACATCGCTATTGTGGGTCGTTAGGAGTTTAATGAATAACACGTTTAGTTAATCAGTCTTATTCTTTAATTGTTTATTTTAAGTATTTAAATCATATAAAACAGATTGGTTTGTTGAACCGCTTAAATTACTAAAATCATATTTAAGTCATGAATAAAAGTACTTTTATTTGTATAAAAAAAGCACAGCAATAAAATGTAAAAGAATGAAATGAACTTTGATTGATCTGTCTTTTAATAAATAGTTTACGAAAAAAGTACTGGGTAGCTCCATATTTTGTATTTTTATTTTTTACCACAAAAACAAAATAAATAAAATAATTTTATTTGTAGTAAATATTAATTGACCGTTCAATTACTAATCATGCCATCTCTCTTAATAGCACGCGAATAATATGTAAGAGAAAAAAACAAACTTTTAAGAAAAAAAGCTAGGTAGCTCTATTTACATTTTTTTGCAGATTATTTACCTGTATCAAAAATATTTCAAATAAAATAAATTAATTCTGAATCGTCCAACGTCAATATTTTAATGATCGTGGATTTATTAGTTTGCCTAAATTGATACAATGTATTTCATATTAAGTCAATCAGTATAAAAATATAAAACGGTTCGAATCAACGCCATCGCTTGAATCGCACTGTAGTAGGTACGAGCCGATGATGTTGACTCGAAACAATCGAAAAACATCTCGATTGTTCATGTCAGAGCCAGATAATCGTAGACTCGATGAAAATTTTTTATGACTGCGATTGTTTCGATTGTTCTAACATCTCGGCATCGCGCATTACTAATACAAGAGATGAGATGAAAAGGCACAAACTAACTAGTGATGATTCGCATCAGACAAACTACAACACTACGAACGAAATTTCAATTTGAGAACTATTGTTTTTAAATTTAGATCGTCCTCCGTTTCTTTTAAAATGACGGATTGATTTTGGCGTATTGCCATTGTAGCTGCGCGAAAGCCCCTCTTTTATTCTACAAGATAATTT
Organism: Marasmarcha lunaedactyla; assembly: GCA_923062675.1. Taxonomy (NCBI): domain Eukaryota; kingdom Metazoa; phylum Arthropoda; class Insecta; order Lepidoptera; family Pterophoridae; genus Marasmarcha; species Marasmarcha lunaedactyla. The sequence goes on from OV281350.1 coordinate 6,415,007, forward strand.
AACAATCCAAAAGATAAAAAAGGTAAAATAAATAAAAGACTTGTATATTTATAATTTTTTTTATTTCTCAACTTTATTTTATATTTTTATATGCTTTGTTTGTATTGCATGGGAGGCAAATTTTTATTTTCTAGATGCGAGACATTAGTTCATTTTAATATTAGGCTGATTATGTTACACCAATTAAACACCGTTTTTCTTATTGAGTAACCCAGAAAACATATCTTCTCAAAATGTTTGTGGCTTACAAACAATTTACCTACGAAGTTCTACCACACTTAAACATTGTAAGCATAGCAGCAGAGACTAGTAAATAACTATACACTGACCATCTCGATACAAAAATTCATGACTCGGAAAAGACTGCAACAATAACAGTGCAAAGTCCGCAAAAAGTTTTAGCTCAGAAAGGTCGAAGGGTTTTTAAAGTAACCAGTGGCGAACGAGGAGTGTTGGTGACAACTTGCTGCATCGTTAATGCACATGGCCATGCATTACCACCAGTTATGGTGTTTCCCCGTACAAAATTTCAGGCTCACATATTAGTAGGCGCTCCTCCAGGCACGCTGGGTTTAGCCAACCCGACTGGTTGTATGAATGCGGAACTTTTCGTTAAGGTAATGCGTCATTTCATAAAAATCACATTTGCATAGAAAGATTATCCGGCTCTTTTAATTATGGATAACCACGAAAGTCACCTATCGATAGAAGCTCTCGATCTCGCAAAAGCAAATGGTGTGACAGTTCTGACTATATACGCATGACTATATACAACGTGTTTCCTTTTCCTTAAAAAAATTCCTTAAAATTTCCTTATGATGAACAAATATTCACTGATATTGATGATATTGATTTTTTGCCGAGCAGCATAACGGACAGACAGCAAGAAGATGGAAATAACATGGATATAGATGATCATGAATTATTCTCAAAAGCTCAAGCTGATGTTGATATATCTTGGTCACCTCATCCAGCAGCTGTTGAGCAAGATGACGAAACAGATGCTGTAGATAATGTATCATGTAAATCAATTTCAGTCCTGGATAGAGGGTCACAAATTGAATTTCATCACTTTAACAAAAGCAGACAATCGCCAGAAGCACTTCAAAGAATTTGTTTTAAAGTTGTTGTCAATACGCTAGGTCCAAAACCTCCTGCAGCTCTGTTTGATGCTCCAAAATTTAATATTCCATTGTCATCACCTATAAAACCAAGCACGTCTGAAATGCCAGAAAACAACAAAATCTGTACTTAGCCGGATTCGTCTAAGTCCGTTGATCTTGTAAATCTATGCACATCCCGGGTTCATGACGAAATAACCAAAACTTTCATTTCACCAAAAGAATTTTGTCCACCGCTTAAAGCTCAAGCTAGAAAAAATAACCAAAACAGAAAGCGCGGCAAAAGCAATATAGCGACGGATACTCCAGAAAAAAATGCACTAGCAAAAAAGAGAAAAAGGCCACTAAGCGACCAAAATCCTAAAAATGTGTTAAGCAAGTAAAAAGAGATTTATTTAAGAAAAATAAAAAAATCCAAAAGCAAACTGTTACACTGGAAACATCTGATGATGAAGTTCCGAATGTAGCGGGTGCATTATCCGGAGGTGAAGGTATTGTGAGTGATTTAAATGAAGTTGAAGTGGTTTTGAGGAATGATTTCGATCCTTTGCCACGAGAGCCTCAGTTAAATGACTATGTGCTTGTATGTTTTAAATCTAAAATTTTTTGTGTCTCACTTAGAGCTTAAGAGTAAAGTGCAGGACAAATTTTGCGAGCCTTTTGAACCCGACACCGCGGGTGTAAGAAGAAGTAATATTAAGTACATATTGCCTATACCAAAGATTGAGGGTACTAATCGTCGTAAATCTACATATAAATTTCCTGTCACAACAAAATTTTCGCCATTAGGTAATATTTTGAAGTTTAATTTTATGTTTTTCATATTAGCTTTTAAGAAAAGCTTTTAACAATAATTTATTACCCAAATAAGACTTTTAACCTTAAGTATTATAATTTGCTATGTGATAATCTAAAATAATATAATTGTAGGTTCCTCTTATGATGAGACTGATAGAAGATTATTTATTGAGACTAGACTAGGTTGTTTAAATTCAAATATTTACTTTAGAGTGGAGGTTCTACCTAAATTGAACTTGATAAGACGCGAGTTTGCATGTTTAGAGATGTTAGATCGTATTCTCAACGGATGTGGATGGCGGCAGCGGGGCGGTGGCGACTGCGACGCGGGAGCTGCGCTTACGAATGCACAATTTTATATGAAATTGTTCTCTCCGCAGCCATATCAAACGTTTGTTTTGCACCCATTACCCGTTTTGTACGAGAAGTTGGTATTACTTTTTTCCCAATTTTTAATTCAATTTTTGTTAATAACAATAATAATAAAAACTCTAATAATGCAAAAATACGCTTATTTTAGTGCATTGATGATTATCATAGTTTCTTTTCTTGTAAATATGTATTCAATACCGACATTGCACCTTTTGCACTATTTATGACTTATGTTTTTTGCCAACTGGGAAGTTATGTTTCGTCACTCGTCAGTTCACCGCTAGACTTCCGGGCCGCTGCGCATGTGCCTACTGCAGAGATTTTTGATACTCGCGCTCGCGCATTGTGCAGTGATTATTGTAAACTGTGGTTAGGTTAGGTAGTTTAATTTATTCAGTATTTATTTGTTATGGTGACATTGACACTAGGTACTTGACTTTTGTGTGTGTGTGTTTTTTTTAACAAAATGCCGCGACAACAACAGCATTTTTACAGTGCTGCAGAGTATACATACATGATTTTAATGTATGGTGAATGTCGCCAGAATGCAGTGTTAACTTTACGTATGTTTCGGGAGAGATTTGGCGCAACTCGCACCTGTGCTACAATATAGGATAGTGCGCCATGATTGGGTTTATTTTCAGCTCAGTTAAATCGTGACGAAATAAAAAAGCACGGTTAAAAAATGAAAGTAAGTGATTTTTTCTCATTACGTCGCAAACCGTAAAACAACAATCGAAGATGGCGGCGCCGTGCTGCCTATCGCGCCATGCGTGTGCATCGTTGCCACTCTTCTGCTGAGGCTAAGGGACGTTGTCAAACAGAGTGTTATACTGATACTGCATTTATTTTGCTATTTATTTTGTTTGAAAATGAAAGTTGTTTAATTTGCGGTTTTTCGTGTAATATTCGATTGAGTTATACTTGTGTGGACTATTGTTACTTGTGGTTTCATTTTTTGCCCATGAGTGGTATCCACAATGTATATAATCTAAAAATGTGTATTTTTGAAAAAACAAATGGTAACTGAATTATAAAAGAAATTTACCATCTGTATGTTTAAAAAATGCTTCCACGTTTTAGGTTATCCTTTTCTTAATAATGATTGTTATTTTATATTTGAAAGTTGACTTATGCCAAAAATATACTTTTTTATATAAATATTGTATTCTTTTTACTTATTACCGATTACAAAATAAAATAATGCACTTTTTTGTTTTTATAGGCCCACTGTGTACCCTGTGACTCATTGTGTGCCCACGGGGTGTACGTAAAAACATTTTGGTCATATATACTTTTCAAGTTATAACAAAGCGTATAATAAAATAGTGCGTAAGTCCTGACACCCTGTGTTGATCTTTCACATCCTATTACTCAAAACTAATAGTTGTATTAATTTATTCGATTTTTTTCTGTAATGTAACCATGGTTAACTGAAAATTACAGTTTAAAATGTAACAATTACTGCATCAGTACCTCAGTTATAAATAAAATGTTAGATTATTACATCAACAAAAATCTGATTGAACTTCTAATTTCTACTCTAATCAACATCCTTTCCAACTTTAGTGGTATTCCCTTACTGTTCACTTGTTGACTTTGTTTCCAGTGTAACACTAGGAGTCTTCGACCAAAGACTCATGAGGTTTCTCATTTGGCATTCAGGCAGTTGGTATCGGCTGTCAAGTTATGTATGCCTCAGAGACGACAGGTTTGTTAGACGGTCCGGTGGCGCAGCCATATTTGAGAAACTCTCTTTTTGAACTTTGATCTCACTCATTCGAAATAATATTGTTGCATTTTGAAACTTTAATTTAATACTTAAAATCGTCAATCTCTTCTTCTCTATAAAACCGAAAAACCGGATTGTGCCCAATATGCTGCCCAAGAAACTAATATGCTCTTATATTTCCCCTCCTAACCCAGATAAAATACAAGCATGTCACGATGATCTCTTATCATAAAACTTTCTAGAGCAAACAAGCACATCTCTAAAAAAGCCTCGACCTGCAAAAGAGGTGTTTTCTCCCCTAGTGGATATGAAATGGCAAGGGAATGGAAAGGAGCGGCGGTGACTTAACAGGAATTACTGTAGACTGATTATTGTATCGTATCGATTATTGTTTGTATTCGTGCAAATAATTTATTTGCACGAATACAGGTATATTTATAGTAGATTGTAACAAAAATTTTAGTGTCCTAGCCATATTCTTATATTTGTATATGCCTTTAAGGCATGTACAAATATATTACAATTATATTTCATTACATACTGTGAACAATTTTAAGTTACATTTATATATTTTAGTTAGTCTTGTCGATTAAGTAGTCATGAACAGTGTAGTAACACTTATGAACAAAATATTCCCTTAATTTATGTTTAAAAGCATTTATATTCTTAATCTCCTTAATGGTTTTTGGTAATTTATTATATATTCTAGGAGCCATACCAAAGAAATTTTTCGAATAATATACAGTATTGTGAGGTTGAGTACGTAGTTGTTTGTTAATTCTTTGATTATTTAATTTTTCAAATAACACCATATTTTTTTTGCAAAGACGGCTGTTTTAAAGATGTAAGGAAAAGTAAGAATATTTAGTTTTTTAAATACTGGATTACAAGAGTCCCTACTCCTAAGATTACATATAGCTCTAATGCATCTCTTTTGCGTCTTAAATATTTTTTCTCTCTCCCTCGAATTACCCCAAAATATAACACCGTAGCGTAAGACCGATTCAACGTGGGCATAATACGATGCTAAAACTGCTGATTCATCAACTATTTTCATCAGCCTTCTCAATGCATAACTTCAAGAGTTTATTCTGCTACTAACATTTTCCACTTGTCTATTCCAAGTCAAGTTTGAATCGATCGAGAGTCCTAAAAAATTTGTCAAGTTTACATCCATGTCATAATATTTTTGATTGTGTTTTCAATGTTTGATTTAAGTAAATTAATGTCTTTGTTACTGCAAATTAATGTACTACCATCAGCAAAAAGTATCATTTTATTAGAAGTTATTTAAGGAAAATCATTTATGTCAATTAGAAATAACAATGGACCCAGTATACTTCCTTGAGGAACTCCATGTTTCTTTTCTCTGAATTGTGAGAGAAAGTTCTTTTCTGTTTTAGTAAATGAACAGATTTTTTTTTATCGCAGTGGCTTGCATCCTATTGTCAAGATAAGATTTTAGTAAATCTAACGCTACACCTCAAACGCCATACGCTTCAAGTTTATTTATTAGTATTCTATGATCGACATAATCGAATGCTTTTGACAAATCCATAAATAAAGCGCATGCTGTCGTTTTTGCATCTACATTTGTCACAATCGTTTTAAGAAAATTGTAGATTGCAAAATTTATTCCCGTTATGCATCTCTGATCTCACCAACCTCACTTGAAAATCCTTTTCGGGCTTCAGGACTCCTCTCCCGGTTCAAACGGAATACCACAATCTTGCGTGGCTAAAGCTAGAGCGTGCTTTCTAGAGTTATCTCTGAACATTTTAACGATATTTTATTTACCAGCCTCTCTCTTCATATAGTTATCCCCATTCTTTCAAGCGATTGCTTTTACTATTCTTAAAATTACTGAACATTAAATTAAAATCTGCTTAGAGTAGTTTATTCAGCACCACTCAGTTTTAAGCGCTACCAAATTTGGGTTCAGGAAAGGTCTTGGCACTATGGACTGGGTGAGTATCTTCACCACTGATTTAAGGTTGGTTCTGTCCAACAATAAGTCAATGGTTCGGGTGTTCTTAGATGTCTCTTCTGCCTTTGATAAAGTCCAACTCTCAGTTCGGTTTCCCTATAAAATTAACACATTTCCTCTTCAATCTTCTTGTAGGTAGATCGATCCAAATCCGACATGAACATGAAATCCTATCCAGGTCACTTTGGCAAGGTCTCCAACAGGGTTCTGTACTAAACCCACTTTTATACAACATCTGTACCTCAGACTTGGATAAATCTGTATGTTCTTTGTGAAAAATAGATTTATCTATATCTAACTGTAACTGAAATTGAAGATTTAATAATACTCTCAGCGCTTTAATAATGCTCGTTTTGCAGGTGGAAATTTAATTAGAATTATTTGCGATTTTCATTTGAAATTGATCTCAATCCTTACGGTTCTAACTTATTCTTATACCTATCCCCTAACTGAGCGTCGTATATTTAATTCGTATAGTAAAGTTAAAATTGCCATGTAAAGTGTTTTTTAGTCATAAGTAGATTAACTATTTAATAGATTATAGATGAAAAATCAAAAAAAATACGAAAGTTAATAGAAAAGTCATTTATTATCCAAGACTGCCATACGACAAAAAAATTTGATACAATGTACTGTTTCGTACAGTCCAACTAACATTTTTCGACAAATTATTAGAGCCCATCAGTAAGCTTACTAAAAATATTTACTTTGCTGACAATTTCAGGTTTTGAATTTATGTGCAAAATACAGAAAAGTCACTTTTCAGTTTGATCCTTAAAATTTGTATACATAGTTTTATTTTATAAATACATCATTTTTTAAATAAATATATAATTTTCTTATGTATGTTTTTTAATTTTGTGACTTTTATCTGGTTGGTGGCCTTGCGTAACCGATACTTTTGTTTATTTGACCATTGCCTATATTTATAAACGCTCTAATTGCCAATTCTAAAGAGGCCTGGAATTACAGCTTTTTGTAAGAAAGCCGGATTTGTCTCTCTTTGTATATCAATTTTAGTTCTGGAGTACCCCGCTTCTATGAACAGCGCCAAAATGGCAAAATTAAATGAGGCACAAAAATCAACGGGCAATACCCAGTCTAAGTGTTATTAAAATATGTCAGGGAATTACCAACTGTGTCCTCAGGTTCTCAATGGTTGGATGATATTTTGAGTAAAATTAAATTAACCCAATCTACTAGCCAAGCAGTTAAATAGTGCGTTCCGTATGCCACTCACAGCGCTATCAGCGCTAAAAGTGCTCAAAACCGTTCCAATTCGTTTGAGCGCACTAAAAGTGTTATTAGTGCTATTGCAATCGGAACGGTAAATATCGCGCTAACATTCGGATTATTCGTCACTTAAGTCTAAAGTTACAATTTCATTAAGATCTTTAACTCAGAATGAAGCAGGAGCCATTTTTTACATTATTACAAAAGAAAATGAATAAGCAAGCTTTTAAAATCTTCAATCGACTAATAGAAACATCAAAAAAGTAACGTCATGTGTCAGTTTCGACAGGCCACTCACAGCGACCATGCTCCGTAGCTTGGGCACTGTGAGCTGGCAGAAGATGGCGGCTTTTATGACGTCATTGATGACGTATCGATATCGCTGTGAGCGCGCTCATGGGCAATCGGAACGGGTATATGAGCGCTTGAGCGCTATAATCGGCAAACGGAACGCAATAAATATGTGATGCCAACATAACAAAAAGATAACGCGCTCTTGACAGGCAAGTGGTTTTCCAGTTTGCTGCCCGGCAATCAGTGTCAGTCAAATGTCAGACAGAAAATATCAGGTCATGGTGCAGTGTAGACGCGTCGCAGTTTTTTTAAAGTAATTAGAACTTCTAAAGTGTAAATGTGTTGAGTTTTTCGGATATAGAGTAAAGAAATGGTTTTATTTTTATTTGATTTGAGGTATATTGTGTTTCAATAAATTACAATTAGCCAACCGACAGGGGCTAAAATCTTATAAGAAGTTTGATTGCACTTCTTAAATTTTAAGTGAACTTTTAAAGTTGAAAATGGATCAAGCTAGTATTACTCCAAACTCATCAAATTCACAAATAATGAATAGTGACAATGATTCCGCTACAGCATTACTCCAAGAAAAGCAAGCAAGAAGGCGGGATAATTTGAGAGAGGTCACATTAATGGAATTTCTTACTGTAGGAATATTATGTTTTGTAAATCTGATCAATTATATGGACAGATTCACCATTGCTGGTAAGTGCAATTTTATTAAGTTTAATCTTATCATATGGTTGATAGGTAAAAGTACCCGCAAATTTAAAATCTTCAAGAAAAATCACTTCTTAGCAACATAATTAAATATTTTCTTTAGTTATATAATTAGTTTTTGCCTAGGTGTTTTCTTAGTACATACTTACTACTAAATGAAATGAAATGAAATGAAAATTTTGTTTGTGAAAATAGTCAAATACATAACATTAGTAGGTATACATTTTACTATATAAGCTCTCTAATTATAATTATCATAAGTAAGTTTTCTAAAATTTAAAACACTCTGTTACACTTGATATGATTTAATTAGAAAATCAAAATATTAACCAAAATAATTCCAAAAAATCTAATTATTTATATTGATAATTGTTACTGGAAAGGTCTTAAATTTAATAGACATATAAAATAACTAAGTGGACAGTAAGTAAACATGTGTAAGTACTTAATTTAAGTAAGTATATTTTTATTTATATATTGAATTTATATACTGTGAAGCTACAGGGCTAATTTAAAAATATTTCTTCAGTAGCATATTTCACAGTAGCCTTAATTATAATATAATTATAGTTCAGTCTGCTGTTGGTAACGAATACATACCTTCAAGTTATTTTCTTAGGTATGTGGGTTTCCTCACAAAGTTTTCCTTCACTGTCAGAGCATAATCTCTTGCCGTTAAGTTAATATATACGAAGTAAAAAAAACTATCTAAAACAATCCTTTCCAATAGATATTTTATCCTTAAACCTCTAGTTTTTTTCAACTTTAGATAAAGTAAATTTTTTTGGAATTTTCTTCCCATTCTCAATTAGTAGTTATCAGTTATGTTATTGACAGTTATACATAATTGCTATTTATGTTTAGCTAGAAAAATCATACCTTTATAAAAAAGGTTTCTAAAATAGAGATATATCATAATGGATTAATGGCATTTATAAAGAAAGGCCATTAGAAAAATCATCTATAAACATCCTAATAGGTCATTACATATGAAATTGGCATTATGTAAGGGAGGAACATAAAGTCCATTTTTTGATGATATAATATATTTAGTTAATCAAAGTATGTACCATTGCTATCTATGCACTTTTGCCATCTCATAGGTAGTTCATTGATCCCTTTACTAAAAAAACCTGTTGGTAATCTGTTGAAACAAGGTCCGGGGAGTATGGTGGGTGTCTTAGACATTCCAATTTAGCAGCTAGCTTTTCCATCATGGTTTGCAGTTGCTGACAATAGACATCTGCTGTAATCTTCTGGCCAGATTTAAGAAAGGTGTAGTGAAAGACCAACACTAGTCCACCAAACACTCACAATGACTTTTTTTGAGTAAATTTCAGCTTGGGGCAAATGGCTAGTTCGTCAGGGTTCAACCATTGCGATGAGAATTTCCGATTGTCGTACAGGATCCACTTTTCATCACAGATAATGATTCGATTTAAAATCCTTTAATTATTGAGCCGGTTGAGTAATGTAACGCAGCAGTCGACGCGCGTTTGTCGGTTTGCTGCATTCAATTTATGGGGTACCCACCTCTGAAGCTTTCTCAATTTGCTTCAAAGGGATTAAAACAGTTTTGTCACTAACACCGCAGCCTACAGCTAACTCGGACGTGGTTGGCGATGGATCCGCTTGCTCAATAGCCTTGAATTCTTCCTTATCAACTTTGGTCTCCGGCCGTCCACGGGGCTTGTTTTCCAGGTCGAAATTTCCAGAACGAAAACGTTGGAACCAAAAACGCACTGCGTTTTCTTTTGCGACACCGCCGCCATACACAGCATTAATACTTCGAGCCGTTTTTCTGCAGCACTGGTGCCACGGTGGAAACTCGGTCTCGTAAATAACGCGATATTTTAAGTTTTCCATTTTGTAAACTAAACAAAAGAGAAAAATACAAATGAATTACCGTTTTCGAAATACAAATGCGTGAGTAAACAACTGTACAAATTTGTAGTTGGAATTCTTAGCCAAAGAGGAGGTAATACAGATCAAAGTGACCAGTACGACAAAACGCCAATTTCATAGGTAAGGACCTAATGTCTTGAAAATGTATCGATTCTATATTTGAAGGCGTGTTTAACTAAGTTTTTTACTTAAAATTTTTTATAAAGTACCTAAAGAGTTCTATGTGTACTTAAACATTTTTTTTATATCCAAAAATTACTTAAAAAAAGCAGCAGAACCTTGCCTTTTGTCTCTAATAGATGTAATAAAAAAGAAAGATACTTTATCTTTTTTACTTACAATTAGTGAAATTACAATAACACAGAAACTTATTTACGCAAGAGTATTTAAAGCAAGACCTAGACAAAAATATTGAATGTTAAAGTCTAAAGTTGGTCCTATAATGAATAAAACAGAGATAGAGCAAGATTCAGTTACATAAATTGGGGATCCTGTTCATGTAATTTCTCACTAAACATTTTATGTGGTTGCTGCATGTGTTACGTTTTATCAGGTAAACTGCTAAACGTTATTAATTACATCTGTCTTGCTTTACACAAAGCGAGAATGTGAAAATTATATTTTAAAATTTTCCTTTTAACAAATGCCATTGACATCAATTGGATTACTTGTCGTTGGAGAAATTGACATAGGACACATGGGTAGTGCTATCATATTACAAAGTTATTTTATCATTAATCGTTATATTTAATTTATCCCACATCACCTAATGACTAATACTTATGTCGTTTTTAACATTTCCTTGAATGATATCATTTAGATATAAAACTTCAGTGGGTATATCAGTCAGTAATTTCTAAACAGCGTCCATAATAAAGTCGGAATTTGCTTTTAAATTATAGTGTAATACATTTATATGATTGAATTTGTTCCATCTGGTCGTAAAATTCATGTATTCGAATCCAATGAAGCTCTTAACCGGCCAGGAAGGGTCGATGTCACGTAATCGGAGAACTAATCTCCTTTATCTATTTATGTGCGTACAATGTAAAGCTCTTTCTACACCGAGCACAAGTTATTATGTTGCCCTATGCCTCTATTTAACATATGCTTTTACTTGACTCTTTTACGTCACGTATCGACACGTATTTGTATCAATTTCCTTTGATAAATATCGTAATTGCAGTTTGTACGTTCAACAAAGAGGACTAACATTTTTCATATTTGAAAGGTATTGAAACCTGTTATTCTTGATTCTGAGACTCGTTGCTATATTATGCTCAATCAATCAATATTATTTCCTCCGTTTTTTGTACTTTTCTAGAAGGGGAGATATCCTCAGTGTAACTCCATTATAATGGTATAAAAATCAACATATCATTTAAAACTATTATCATATTGTATTGAAGTATCTTAAATGTTGGATAGTAATCAGTACATGATTATTGAATGTAGAGAAAGTACTATCACCAAGTTTCGGACTGTCGTGAAATGCGTGAAAGTGAGAAAATATTCGTTAATCCCTTTCTATTTTTAACATTGAAACAGGCGGGATGTAACATAACATATAAGCCTCAACATCTTTTCTTTTTTTCTTGTGTTTTAGCAATCTGGATCTACACATACACACTCTTCACTGATTTTTTAAAGTGCCCCCACTGCTTTCTTGGTTTTTGTTTATCGTAATTTGGGAGCATTAAACCAAAATGTAGCGGGCCACGTCTTTTTGGAAGCCACTCACTATAATTGTGCAACGCTTTCCAAATATCAATGGAATAAAAAACATTCATTTGTGTGATGAACACAGATGTTTATTCTCGGGTCATGGTTGTTTATATTTATATATTATGTACGTTTATTCTGGGTTCCCCTCCAGTTCGCTGTACGGTCTTCCATAACACAAGCTCTGCTTACTTTGGGGCCATACAGTTGGTGTATTTGTCTGGGGATTTATTATATAATATTATACAATATATGCATTTCTTTTCATATTTTAATTGTTTAATTAATAAATCTTGATACTCGAATCTAGCGCACGACTGCAAGCATTGGAACGTACGCAAACTGATACGCATATTAAATCTCAAAGCAATGTTCAGTCAAAAAAGGAGATATTCTTGAATAAGTACTACCTATGTACTAAAATGTTTTTAAAAATTAAAAAAAAATCTTTCGTTCGTCATTGCGAAGTTTGCAAACTCTTAAAACACACGTAGTCGTTTTTTTAGTCCTTCCTGTTTGCACTAGGAAATTGTCTGCTGACGCGAAGAGGGATGATTTCCCCTGGGGTCGATCAACAAGTTGCCACCGCAATAACCATCCCTCATCCCTTGGTATCTGTTATCTTGATTAAAATCTTAAAGTAATCAAAGGTCCAGTTAGGCGAGCGTTGTCTTTGGTGTTGTTCAATCTAAAAGTTATTGTAAGGAGGTTATAGGGGTGCTAATCACAAGTTCAGATCGGCATTAATCGGCACTGCCGAGCCAAGTCGAATATTTTCTGAAAGAGATAAAAATAAAAAACCAAAAATTTTGTTATCTGAATTTTTCACATAAATTTTGAGGTTATGTGAAAAAATTGTAAAAACAAAAGTTGTAGATCTTTTTATTACCTACAACTTTGCCATTTAACTTTTTTTACCCTTAAAACCTCACCCCCCCACTTCCCGAACTCAGATCGCCCGTAATTTATTTTTCCTTTCATTTTTATTATATTCCCCTCCTTTTCCAATGGGTTTTATCCTACTATTGTATTTTTCACTTTTTACCATTTTTTAAGGCTTCAGCCCTGGTAGAAGCCGAATAATTGTAGTAGTATTAGTTGGCCCGCGCCGGCGTTGTCGTTCAACAATTACTGCCGAATATGTGGGTTGCGTCACGGCTAGGCCTTACGAAACACGCGTGCCGAATGGATGAAACGCACAGAATGCCGCGACATTTTAGTAAAGAGGTCGATTAAAGTAAAAAGAAAAATATACATAAATATATGTTTGACATAAAAGAAATAGAAGAAAAAATTCATTCTGATTTGCTCCATCATCGGGATAAGATTGATTAGCATCCCTTATTCTCCAGACGAATATATGTTAAAGCTTCTTGTTAATTCATAATTTGACCGCAAAGGTCAATGCACAGAACTTGTAATAGAGTTCTTCTTCTTCTCTCCGTTAGAAGTTCCGTGGGTCAATGACACAGTAGCGATAAATATTTGATAATTTCTAGTGTGTATAAATGAATACATTAGGATTGTCTGTCTAGTGCGTAAGTTGCGGTGAATCACACGTCGATTTATTTTGTACATAGACGCCTTGAACTGTAAAAGTTACATATTATCGTATCTAAGTGAAGAAGTTTTATTTCAAATATAGATACATCTTAAAGGATGAAATTAATGACTGTAATATTATCCTGTTTAAAAATATCAAGGTAGTAACGATCAAACAGAATTATATAAATAGTTGACTCATATGAAACATTTCTTCGAAGTACTCCAAAGATATAACATTCCTATACTTATTTTATATGATCATAATAGAAAATATTTAAACTAAGATCATGGAAAATAAGTTAAATTATATAAATACTATGTGCACTTAATACGCCAGACAATAGGTTAAAAATAATAAAACAAAACTATTTGGATAATAGTTATCTTGCATATTAATAACAACGCTATATGCACCTGTCTTGTGATAAATTAATAGACTGTTCTCTTTTTGTTTATGATTTTAATATGGCGTCTTAATAATCTCGGAATGCGTTTTTTATCGTCCTCAAACACGTAAGTTTTTATTGAAAATGTAATAAGTTAACTATTATTCTTGCTGAAGTAACATTATACATTTATAAGAGAGTGGTACCTCGGGGAACTGCTCGTTCTTGTTAAGTTGTGAACTATAAAAGCCAATTCTGATATTTTAGGAATTTTAATAGGCATTTATTTCAATACTAGCGACCCGCCCCGGCTTCGCAGATAGTACCTACTTATTTGTACAAATAGAAGAAAACAACAATACCTTACGTAATTTTTTTTGAGCCAATCTCTTCACCGATGGCTCAGAAATTTGTACAAAAAACGGATATCGTGACATATATAGGATTTTTTTTGTGGTTAAATTTGGTAAGTGTACTATAAATATAGTAAATTATTTTGTAAATCAAGTCCTAGATACCTCATATATATATATCATACCTTAGATAACAGAAATTTTTTTGAAAATAATTTGACAGGCTATGTTACTTGTTAATAATGTTGGTTTCTATATGTGAAAGAATTTTTAAAATCAATTGAGTTTTTTATTTAGCCTAACGTACTAAAATCAAATCTTTTAGGGCTAAATTGAAAAAACATCTCGCAACAAAACACCCCAGTCGTGTGTTTGAGCGCGTTCGCTCTACACCAGCAGCTTAGATTGCGTTCATATTTCGTTGTTTACGGACTAAGCTTCTGCCGGAGGGGATCAAAACGGATCAACATGAAATTTATGACACAAGGAGCTTATGCAAGTCAGTTAACCGTACAAGGGTTACGATTTTGAATATTCAAACGTGGAAGTAATACGCATCTGTTTAATATGATGCGGTGCAGGTGCAATCGTTTACAAATAATCCTTTTATGGTATTTATTTAATTATTTGTTATTACAAGGTCTAAGGCGGATAATCTTACAGCCAATGTAGGATATAACTACCCACATATTCGAGCCGGCATCAAACGACACAGCAAAGCGGCAAAATCAAAAATGTGTATGTGTATGTTCGGGAAAAAAGCCGCCCAGCTTATGACGGTCGGGTTTAAATACGCAATATGAACGTGCAAACCGGTCTGTCCGATGGGCACTAGCCGAATATGAAATCTCCGGCAGGAGTAGTCCTTTAACAAATACTGCCGAAGCGTACGTGCCAACCCGAATATGTAGCCGACCTTTACTTATAGACACTAATTCGCATAAATAATCGCAAAAATAATACATTGTCAGTACCGCTTTTATTTTCGCAGAGCATTTACGTATCTCTAATTGAATATGTGGGTTTGACTGTTTGAAAAATAGATAATCGAAATGCAATCGTAAGATTTATATAGAAGTTGGGAATAAAAAGTCGAAATTATAATCTAACCTCAAAAAACACGCGAATAAGATGTCAAAACGTTGTTTACTTAATAGGACGATTACGGTTAGAGGTTTACTACGTTCATAGGATGATCAGATGAAGCTATTGAAATTAGAAAACACCCTAATTTCGGAAAAACTCAAAGGCCACACCCTGTTTCATTTAATAGAAAACACTACGCAGCAGGAAAGTTGCTAACCGCTTATTGTACATAAAACAGCGAACCGTGACAAGACAATTGACATAAGGGCTCATAGAAATGGTGGCTCAACTCAATGTCTTTGAAGTTTGACAGATTGACAGTATATAATTTTTCTAGATGTCGATAATAAAATAAATGGCGTTGTTATGGGAATAATTGGATTTTATCATATTTTTTAGTATCACCAACAACTATCTCAATATTTGAGCTTGGTAAATACGTGTCTAATATTGACCTTTAAACTAAATATACCCGGTTTTGATATGATTACAATTTATAAATATTACAGGGTACCCACCCTTCCATTCTCTTTTAAAAAGAATCAATCAAGATCAAAGAAAATCAATGCTTACATTACAATTTGTAATTATAATAAGTAAAATATATTTGAATTACGAATTGAATTTGTTATATTCCCACAAACCCATTCGAAGTATTAAAAGTTTTAGATGACAGTTTTGAAGTAAGTAGGCATGTCTGATCTTGCATAGCTGCGTTTTTATTTTCAATATAAATGTTATTCATAGCAAATGATCTCGACTCTTCTTTTAATGTTATTCTAAACTTTTTTCAAGATCTCTCCATCTATTGTAACGCTAACGCATTCTTATGGTAACATATGACTGCTAGCGAGGTCCCTAATCTAAGAAGGGAATTAAAGTAATCGTGCTCTGGGTGGTCCCTGAGTAAATATCGTAGTAAAACGAGATAATTCGGATATAATATTATCTCGTTTGTAAGCTATTGTTATGTATCCATATATAGATGGTACAAGTCCTTTGTGCGTTAAGCTTGTGTATGTTACAATTAAAACCCATATTCAGTAATAATGCGTAGTTAAAAGTTAAACCGGTTTTTACTAAACACCTTTGTTAAAACTAGAATTTCCTAGTTATATCTTATTTTACTGATTTATATGTGGGTGCTAATTAAACAGATTTCTTTTTAATAGCATACGGAACTTATTCGCCTCTAAAAATCTACATTACCTTCTAAATTACTAAGTCAGCTACAATTTACGAGCATCTGGACGATACTATCTTAGCCACTAAAAATATGTTGTTACATGACGTTTTGCTATAAAATTTTGAATTATCATCCAATTTCGATTATGGCGCTTCGCCGGAAACTGTCGCACCACGCTCGCTTCGCTCGCTCGGCTCGCGCTTGCGATAGTTACAGCCTAACTTTAACCTTATCCAAATTTAACTACTACGCTTTCTATAGAAAACGTGTTTTGACAAATGACAAAACGTTAAAACGAGAATTCACTGATATTCATTTTTGAACAAAAGTAAATTCTAGTTTTTACTAGGGGACCGCGTTGTAATTAAGAACGGGTTTTCACTGTAACATGTATATCCCTATTGTAAACAGCAACTGTGTGTGCGTGACAAAATGTATTAATTGTACATACACACCAACGCGTCGAGAACACGGTTTGACAAGACGACCGCTGTCACAAATTTTATTTACAAGCACATGCGCGGACATAGAGCCGCGCCCACATATGAGTTAAACGATGTACAATAATGTATCTATAATTGTTTGCTCCGGGTACCTCTGATCTAATTGAAATTAAACCTTATTGATTTGTTCTTCGTACATTCGCGAAGATCTTGAAGAAATTACTTTCCGCGAGAGAAGCCGCAGTCAAAAACTAGCCTCGACTTGTTTTATTTAAAATGTTTCTTTTCAATTGTTTACGTCCCGTCAGACGTTGTTATGCGTTGTGATAATGATAACATTTAACTTTTGCTCTCGCTTGACGCTGGATTATAAGATTATAAGAGGTATTTAGGTTTTCTTCGGTTAATCGCGATACCTATTGTATTTTGTTTGAGATATTATCTGCTTATCGTACTGTTAAGTTTCATAACTTTTACGTAATATTTAGGACTGAATTATGCGTTATTTAATTATGAATTATTTTAATTAACAAAAACCATTTATGTTTATTTTCCTTATATGAATCGTTCGCCTAAGCGATTCCCATACGCGTTTAAATTCAGTACCTCTCGTACCGGCTGAGCTTTCAAGTGATGCTTCAGTTGCCCAAGTGCGGCCTGATTCAACTGATGCGATGCAGCTGGCCAAATCAAGTATACTCCAAACTAACAAACCTAATTTAAACTTTATTCTATTGCATATAAGATACAAATTGGTCTGGAGATTCTATCGCATTTTGATCTATGTTTTACTGGAAGTTCAAACTGCACACACGGGTTAATTGGTTCCGCTGAGATAATGATTAATAACTAGTTAATCATTTATAATATTGTATGTTTAATTGGAGGTAAAGTTCGCGCGGTGATAGATAGTCGCTGTAGTTAATTTTTCTATTCTGAGATCGGAGCTATTTCTGCTTGGATGTATTTTTGTTAGCTCGTATGTTATGTAAATAGTGTTATGTAAAAAAAAATATTTTTGCACAGTTCGATGCAAGATAGAGAACTACAAATAGTATTTCAGTGATTATTTTAATGTTAATTGATAATAAGATAGGGATAGAAAAAAAATACTTTTTACAAGTTAATCTTATAAACAATAACCAAAAATCATTTTCCGAAAACATAGGTGGAATATTTACATACAATATTTTACAGTCAATATACACAACTATAGCATGATTTTAACTCCATCCAATTGTTACACCCACGTCTTAAATTCTTTATAAACCGTCCACTCAGCATGATTATTTCCCGTGCTGTCCCAGTGTTTGCCGCTGCGTCCCACTGAGCCTATTCAATTAGACTCGAACGCTGGGAAAATACACATGGCACGAATGCTCTAACCAAATATTATCTCATAACTAAGTATAATTACGTTTAATTTGAGTCACCGCTGCGTTTCATGTAGCGACCCGCGGTAGGAATTACTCGTTTATTTTCTTCTATGTCGGGATTGCGTTGACTAAGTATTAAAAAAAAACTATTTTTAAGTTATGTTTATGTGTTTTATGTATTTACCTTGAAGATCAGAACTTGTTGGTTAAAGTTGCCTGTAACGACGGTCGCATAAGCCTACATTTTGAAATATTTTTCCTTTGCAAACCCAAGCGCAAGGTAAGAACAACGCGCCAGCGGCTTGCTACAATCAAATACAAAAGTGAGTAGAATGCTAAAAATTTTTAATAAACGAATTCAACACGAAATAAGTTTCTATGCGCAGTGTTGCTCAGAAAAGACTGATTACGCTACCCGCAAAAAACTTCTGTAGCGAACGGACGAGTGCATTTCTTGTTCCAAGATATTCTTTACCTACCCTCGTTCGCAATTTTATTGTCGAAAAAAATATCAATTATACATTTAAATCTTATATTATATCCGAATTGTCGTAATAAAAAAAAAAAATTTTTGGATTTAACTGAATGTAACTTTTTTAGTAGCATAAACAGATGTTTGGTATTTTTTTAGTAATATGAAACTAATTTATCTATATTAAGATGTAGTTGAATAAGACGATTGTTTTATGTCACACACAAATTCTAAAATTCAACGTGACAAGTGAGCTCTAATAATTGTTATTGATTTTGTTAATTAATAATAACAATTATTTTTGAAATTGACATAAACGGAACAGAACGTTTAAGTTCGAACGCGAATCACTTTTCTATTCGTTAGTCGAAAGCCCCTAGGCTTTGACTGTCCTCGATTGTACCTAGTAAACCATTCGGTAAGGAAGGAATCAGTTCTTCGCTATGCAGAAGTATCATAGGCAATATTTTTCAAGGTATCCCCACGTGCTTACATAAGCAATGACACGAGATTTATACATTTATTAGTTTCTGAACGTGACTGCTCACTTCCTTTTACTTCACTTCTGATAAAACTACGAAAATATTTCCATACAATCGCATTTCATGATATCGTTTATTTAATGAAGATTTTCGTTAAGTTTAAAACTGTAACAAAGTGCGACAACGTTGTAATAAACGCTTTTAAACTATGCACTCACAAACAGGGTTGCTTATACAACTTGCCCTTAATTCTGCGAAAAGTAAAACCACTGTACCGGACTGCCGTTGCATCACAGCACTAAGTGGTAAAACATACATAAATTACTTAAATGGTTTCATGCGGACCTGGAATTAAATACCCTTTCCCCATTTCATGGTAATTATGATAATGTTAAGTCAATAGTCGCTTTTTTCTTTGAAAATAATGGTTGCCGCACGTGTTTGTATACAATTAAACGTACATTTACATATTATCGATTTAATGATAATTTTGTAAGTAATGTTCAATGTAAACTGAGTTACCTAAATCTACGGTTAGAAATATCTTCTTTAAAATAAATACAAGCGTTTAAGTTATTTCCACAGAACTAAAATCTTTCTTAAATTTGTAACACGATAACTGCGGAATAAAAGTAAAGATCAAATCAAAGAAAACTCTGTAGTTTTCTTTGATTTAACTTAATTACTTATTAAGGCCCACTTGAAGATCTGAGCTGACCGTTTAGTTAAATAAAAAGTTCTATTTCTATTGAACTGATGGAGACAACAAGCAAAACTTAGCTTAGTGCTAGGTTTTGTTAACTCAGAGCTGCGCAAATTGGCCTTACAAGTATATAACTTTTTATTTAAAAAAAAAAATTAAGTCCAAAGGAGAGTCTATATCTGATAAGTTACAGAAGTTTGCAACGTTTGCTTAAATTTTTTACGAATTCGTCACGCTTCAACGAATTACAATTCATTTAAGACATTCTTGTGTCCACGAGCACGAACGCCGCTTACAACCAGGTGCAAAAGGTTTCTTTGATGTCCAATACCCAGTTCCACGGTTAGGTATTCTCCACGGATACACGTGGTTTGTTTAAAACGCTGTACAATGAAAATATAAACTTTGTTGCTGACAGAATGCTACGCGATCCGATGTCCACTTTCTTACTTGTTTGTATCAAACATGACCATTGTGTTGTTCACGTACAGAACCTTCCATTTTTAAAGGAGATTGAAAGGTAAAATATTTATTAGTTAAGGAACTAAGTTAAGAAAAAAACAATTCCTTACACTAACATTGTTTTGTAGCTTTCACTTCAACGGTGGCTCTGATTTATTTCAATCAAAAACGTGATTGTACCTTGACATTAATAGTAAGACATAACCTCACAGATTTTGTGTAATGATGACTGCCACATAAACAGGTTAGTTTATGTATCATTTATAATTTTCGCAGTGCACTAATAATTACTTTTTAGGCAAATTTTTGATACAATGATCGTGATAGAATTTTTCTAAATGTGGAAGAATTTTTGAAACCGGTAAGGTTGTTTTTGAGTTTATCCATTACACGCAATCATACAATTAATCAAATCTTTTCTCTGTAATATATTAGTAGAGGTAAAAGTTATGACATACAAAAAGTTTTAGCGAATGATCACCACATAAGTTCGCTGTGGGAAAGTAAACTGTAGGTACTTTCGAATTATGCGAACTAAGTTAGTTTTCTTTTTAATACCGCGAATTACTTGCGTATGTTAACGTCCAGTCGATATCATTGTTATTAAGTAATGTGAGTAACTAGCTAGCGAAGAGAAATGTGCTTGTTTTGAAATGGCAAGAAAAGTGTAATACGTATTTCGTATGTTTCGAAATTAATGTCGTGTTTACTAAATTACTTACTGCACTTCAGCATGAGTTGAATAACTACATGTACGAGATTATTATAGCGGTCAAAATAGGATGGACTAGACCGCCCTTAAAAAAGAAACTACTTCCGCAATTCATACGCTGTTACGAAGCCATCGATCCAGGTTTAATAATTGTTTTACAATATAAAGCTGCATTTATCAAAATGTTTCTACAGGCGGGTGTAACCGCCCGAATTTGCTAGTTATTGAAAATACACATTATGGGTAAGGTTACCGAAAAATAAAAACTATTATTTAAATGAGGATAAAATATGAAAAAGTAATATTTTTAAAATGAGGATAAATTGTTCATATTTTATCCTCATTTAAATAATAATTTTAAGTACGATCTGGTAATAGATAGTTATATTATTAGGTATTTAGTACTTGTCATCGTTTTTATTGTTTGGTATAGATGTCGCTACGTGGTAGCAGTTAAATGGGAGCTCTCCACATATTATGCGTCCAGGAGCCATAGCAATCGAATCTGCCAGGCGACAAAGTCGAATATATCTAAATGAATGCCGTTCGGTTTTTGGCAAGACGACCTGCAGAAATCTCGAATGGACTACCCGATTGGCAGTCCATTCGAGACATACGAATATGTGTAGTAATTGCTTCGGGCCGGCTTTTTCGTTCAACAAGTAGTGCCGATCCAATAAAAATAAATTAAAACGCAGATAATGTACTTTTATACACGTAAAAATGTTTAAATCGATTTAGTAGTTGCTGAGTTGTTCGATTCGATAAAAACAAACAAACATTTCCTCTTTATATTAACAGCGTAGATAAACGAACAGGCTTACGATCTGAAGGTAGATAGTAAGAGTTCGTATAGATCTACCGCCCGAACTCAGAGACGTGAAACAGTTATTTAAAGCGCCCATAGATTTCGCTTAGCTAATCTAGATTTAGAAGTAGTGCGGATAAAGTATATATTCACTTAACAAAACATGCGCCTTATGTGACTATTTGACGTCCCAGAGTGTGGCCGTAAGTATGTATGTTTCAAGAAAAATAAATGTGGTTGAGTTTAATACTTTAGCGGCAATCAAAAACCAGTTCAGTCTGACACTTGGAGATTTTTTATTATTTTACGTTCACCCGGATGTAAATAAAATATTGATCATTCGCGTGGTTATTGCCGACAAAAGCAAAAGTTATTAAATTAAAGACAATCATTTTCATTAATCAAAAACATAATATGCTGTGGTTTAAAAACGTTTGTAATGCGCAGGGTCGATTCACATATCGTTAATCTTCTGACTGTCATTTATTTACCAACATAAAAAAAATTAGAAAAACTCAAAAACTTACTATAATTAAAGTACCTAATTTCCCGTTCGGATGATCTCCACAGAATATTCAGTGCAAAATAAACGGTAATTAATGAGTTTATCGTTATCGCAAATGTCCCGAAACACCTTGAGTTCACATTTCACATTATGCGGGTGCTGATATAAATTTCATTATAAATTGGATGCTTAACAAGCTGCGGAATTTGACACATTAAAAACACAACTAAAGTTATTTTCCCGTGTAAATCCAGTTCCCATGAGAATTTTGGGAAATAATATGCCCTATGCCACTCTCACAGTTGAGACGAATCTAATGACAACTCGTATGTAGTAAAAAAATACGTTAAAATGTTTATGCCGTAGAGCGCACAAATCAAAAACATATCCCTTCTGTTTAAAGGTGTTTTTCCAAATTTTCCGATTTTGGGAACAGCCCAAATTAGTGTAGGTACTACAGTTATTGATGTAGTTACTATGTTTTGAATATTTCAACAAATTTTGCAATGGAATTAAATTCCGTAAGCAATTTTATCGATTATAACTATCAATGAATGAACAGCATTTTTAGAATCTATTGGTTACCCTCAATTCTTGGAAGTAATTAATTTCTTTCAATCGAGCATCATATTTCGTAACGAATTCCTTGTATTGCAGTAGGTTCAGGTTTCAATGCATAAGTAATGTTGACCTTGCATGCGTTTTTGTTTCGGTGCAGGAACAAAATTACAAATCATTCGTGAACAAAACAATAGGTGTCGCCTTCAACTCGGGTCATCTATTTCGTAATAAGAAATTTTAGTACAATGTATCTATTAAATACTTAGGTTTGTAAATATAGAACTAAAATAGACGATAGTCATTCGATTTTTCATTCAAATGCCTAAAATATTGTAGGTATAGGAGAACAAGCATATATTTATACTAAGGTCACCTAAGTTAAAGGAGGTTTAAAATAGAACTGTCTGGCATAGAACCAAGTTTAGTTAAAAATAAAAGAGCTGCTGACCCAGTGTACTAATTCTTGTGGCATAGCAACTTATTGTACTTCGTTCTAGGAGTGATTTGTTTTTGTTCCTAGTACCTATTTAATGTTAATACATAATGTTGCATTAGCATAGCGTAGGCATTCCCCACGTTCGTTACGCTAGACTTAGTGAAAGTTATTGCTCCATGATAATAATGCGCTTGTAAATGCAGTATATTATTTCTTCATGGACTAACTAAAAACATTATTTAAATGCTTTTAGTGGTCTTGCTTAGTAATTCATTTTATTTCGTAAAGTGAGCTCCTTTTATGACCAGAAAACGTTATTTTGTTTGCTGCCGAGTTCACCCCAAAATTATAGAAAATGGAATATCTGCAGGGAAGCCGGCCGGGCCCATTATTAAACCTCCAGGGTGATCCGTCATGAACAGCAAACAAGCTCCCCATTCAGCCGGAAATGAAACGTGGGCGCGCCTATTCCGTTTTCTATGATGCAGCGAGAATCTCATTTACCTTCCGTCTCTTGATTGACACATTCATTAGAAATCTAGTTAACTCATAATCAAACTATTATACGACTTGCCGATTCATACGATTCTTAGTTTTCTGTACAAACTGGAAAATTTTATTCTTTATTTACTCAGTTCAAGACTTTCGTCATCATAAACGTAAATTCTTAAAAAACGAGCACGTCATTGCAGCAGAGGTGTGTGCTGTAGCGTGGTTTAGTGTCGCTAGCGCGTAAACATCCTCGTCTGTGATTGGTTAGAATGGGTGGCGTGAGGTATGAAATAATCGGCGCGCGACGTTAGCCGCGTGGTCAGACGAACGCGACGGTGCTGCCACTGCGCCTGGTTGGCAACTTAGCGCTACACGTTGGAAATCTAGCGATGACGTAGGCGCACCTCACGCCACCACGCCGACTTTGAATGCAGACTAATGAAGGTCGCGCTGAACATTATCACTTCAAAAAGCAACATCTAAGCAGATGACTAATGGCAAAATCACACTACGGCCAAATCTGCTTATCTATGTTATATTGTCTGTACCAAACCCTTTCGTTTTATCGTTGTTTGTAAATATAACAGCTGTAAATGTGCAAACTATAACTTTATGAATCGAGTGACGAATTACTATGTAGTTGCGGCCACAACCTATAATTGTAGTAAACAAATAATAGAATTTGCTTTACTAGTTACGTCGTTGTTAGTATCTTTCACAATACTAATATTATGACAGTAAGACCTCAAACACACAGTCGATAATTTCAATTCCTTGGACAGTAACCGTATTTTTGTCGTGTATTAGGTGTCGTCTAATTTGTGTGTCTTATGCATGACCATGAACCCGCCGGCCGCCATTAATTGAACTCGACGTTGACGCACCGTAAATACATTTCAGAAAAAGCATGCCCGAAATAAAAATAAAACTACAAACGAATAGGAACCTCTTTGTTTTTTGAAATCGGTTAAAAACGAATCAGTTTTGTGGTAATAAGTTTATAAATTGAAGGCACATTTTATATATAACGTGCATTGTACCTATTGGGTTTATTTTCCTAGTTTCGATCAATTTTATAACTCAAATGATGAATTATATGAAAAATCTGTTTACGTGGGTTATGAAAAAGGCCAGCTGTACAGCTGCTGGCTTCAAGAATTATGAAATAAAAATATTGAATGTGGATCTAGGTAATATTTTAACATAACCATAGCCTTGTTTGAGTTTGAGTTGTAGCTGATAATTTTAGAAAAAAATTATGTTCTTTTTGTTAAAAATATGACTTAGCTAGATCATCAGATCAGTATATAATATTTATTGGAAGTTCTAAAGTTATAAGTAGGTACGTAACATTTTATATTTAAAACATATATTATGACAGTTAAACAACTGGATGTTTGACACAAAAAATAGATTCCCATTAAAACAGTACAATATAAAAATAATGGGATGGGATCCGAAGCAGCTTGGCTCAAAATATAACGACCCGTCCAACAATAGGAATATACTATAAAAGGATGATTTATAGCACCGAAATGATGCGACACGGGACATATTCTGAACGAAAATAATTTTATATTGTTGCCAGGAATTAAAAAAAGGACGAAGCATTGGATATTTTAGTCATTACATATTTGATTACACGAACGCCCCACTGTTTGATTATTTGTGGTCTTTATTTGCTTAAAGACCTCACACTGTATTGATTTTTTTACGTGTCTACATTTATCTTGTACGGTAAACGTTGCCTCATTTTGTGTTAGTTTGCTGTTGGATATATTTTTTTTATATTAACTAGGTTAACTGTGGGTTTTCAAGAGGGCTTACCGCGCCTTACATATTTTTATTATCAGATAAGAGTAACGCTATGGTTACGTACGATTACGCGATCTTGTACTATTTTTGATATTAATATAAGATAATTATTAAGTTTTAAGTTTTATCTCTTAAAAGTTAATGTTTCTTGATGTACCCCGGTCCGGTTTGCTCGGTTATGCAATTTTTATTACATTTTTGCAACCTCAAGGCCAAATGGCCCAAGTCGTGTTGCTAATTTGAAATGTCAATGACTTTATTAATGTGCAAGAAAGTTCCAGTTTGTTTTTGATTTATCGAAATTATTTTATTAAATAACAACCGTTACAGGTGATGATCGCCGATTATAATAATATTAATCAAATTAATGTTATGTATGTTTTTAAATGTGTATTGTATTTGTCCACAGGTGTTTTAGGAGATGTGAAGACAGAGTTCAAGATTGACGATGGCAAAGCAGGTTTCCTGCAGACCGCATTCGTCATAGCATACATGGTGTTCGCGCCAATTTTTGGATACCTCGGAGATAGGTATTCCAGGCGACTAATAATGGCGAGCGGTGTCGCCCTATGGAGTCTAACGACTTTCGTCGGCTCTTATTTTACGGTAAGCATCTTATTATGATTTATAATTTGTTTAGTTTTTTCTAAGGTTGCATCGGTAGTGAAAAAAATAACCCTCGTTAGCTTTTGTTTTTTGCATGCTCTCTTGGCGCCAGCCTAAAGAATTGAAAACATGCCCAGCTCACACGTGTGTTCGATTGACATTTACTTGTTACCAACTGAAATCTCATACTTTTATCTCTTTTAATGTAACCTCTTGAAATAAAAACGCGCCTGTATTCAAAGAAACTTTAGTGCTATACTCAGCAAATAAGTATTACCTATTTAAAGTATTTCAAGTTACATATTCTGTTGGTAAAATAAATCCGTTTGTCTTTCTCAGAACTTCTACCTGTTCACGCTGTTTCGTGGGTTGGTTGGTATCGGCGAAGCGTCATATTCAACCATCGCGCCAACCATCATCAGCGATTTGTTCGTTGGAAACGTTCGTTCTAAAATGTTGGCACTTTTTTATTTCGCCATCCCGGTCGGCAGGTGAGATATATTGGATTTGCAACTTCACAGAGAAGGATATAAGACTTTCAGTGCATAAAGCTGGTGGTTACGACGTTTTGTATTTCGAATCCTGAGATTGTATCATGAATTATATTGAATCTTTTAATTTTACGAGACTATTTTATATGTTGGTAACTGGCATTATGTTATTCAAAAAAAAAGTAAAGTATTTGAAGTTTTATAAAAAGTAATTATTTTTTCGTGATGTGGAATGCAATAAGTAATCATTCGTTGGAATATGTTGAAAGTCAACTAACAATTTTAACATTGGCCTTCCTTAAAACGATGAAGTAACGCACCCTTTTTATTTTTTAGCGGTTTGGGTTACATTGTGGGTTCTGTAACTGGGGCCGCGGCGGAGAATTGGCGCTGGGGTCTCAGGGTGACCCCACTGTTGGGGGCCGTGGCCGTGGGTCTGATCGCCTGGGTCTTGCAGGACCCAGAGCGAGGTCAGGCAGAGGACAGCCATATGCAGCCAACTTCATACCGCGATGACGTTAAGTCGCTTGTTAGGAAGTAAGTTTCCGCTTTTGAATTTGTGGTGTAGCAATTTGTTTTAGATACAATAGTTTAAAAAGATATTTAGGCAAATGCATACAAAACTTATTAATAAAAGAATTACTTGAAAAAGTATTCAACTATCAAGCCACAAGTCGTTGTACATAATATGTCGTCAACATTTAATCCCTAGTGGAATCTTTAAGGGTAGGTAATTGGTTTTTGGACAGATGTTACATGAATGAATTTACTAGGGTTTATTTATTTTTTCACATAGTCAACAGCAGTTTGGTCTAATTTACATCTCTTTGAATTTAATTGCTTAAACAGACCGCCAATAGCAGGCTCACAATTTTTAAAATAATTGGGTTGGGAAGGCTTTGAGTAATCTCTCTCAATTTAGATTATTGTCTTATTAAACCTAGTGTCTTGGATAGCCTATCGCACACCGAGTTGTACTCGACACACGCCCTTGTTACACGAACAGACATACACACAATCATTCCTCCAATCACCAACACTCGCAAAACATACGATGAGCGATGATGACCTATTTACTTCTAATAAATCCAAATTCAAAAAATGAATAATAAAAAATGTAAGTAAATAAATATACTTATATTATTATGTATTTTATGTGTATATATATTTTTATATAAATTTTACTGTTCCTTACACATTATGCAGATATTTGTTAGTATGTTCCATAGCAACAATAATCTGCAACGATGTAAAATTCTAATGTTACTCTGTTTATCATGGAAAACCTATTATTGGCATTGTATTAATTTAATAGGCACCTACCATTTTTATTATCATGAACTGTATATGCTGTTGGTTTTCAAGAATAAAAAGAAAAGTCATAAAGATGGCGATATAAGGGTGTTACCACACCAATCAATCGATCGTCGATCGACGCCATCGATAGATGGTAGAATGGAACAGTCGACGTCGATCGATGTCGATACCTGGACTCGTACCTGGGACCTACGGAGTATGAGGCAGGGCTGCTGCCTACGACGCCACTCGACGGTCTATCCACTGGAAGTCTTGAGTGCGAGCGTTAGAGACCATACATACAATATTTGAAGTCGTAAAAGTTATTTCTGTGTAATTTATTGCGAGCACAAAAATCTCCTTTACCGTGACGTTCACCTGAATAATTATTCCTCCATATCAGGCACCAATTTATTATTATCATTAGCCTTATCTCATACGCCGGAGGTCTCAGAATCGAGTCCTGGCCGGGGCATTCATTTGTGTGATGAACACAAATGTTTTATACTCGGGTTATGGTTGTATATGTTTATTCCTCCCTAGATCGCTGTATGGTCTTCCATAACACAGCTCAGCTTACTTTGGGGCAATCAGTTGGTGTGATTTTAGGGGATTTATTTTATCCACAGCCCAAGTCACATGTTAGAAAATATAAAAAGCAATATTAATTCGTTATCCGCAGTCCCTCCTTCATGCTGTCGACTATGGCGTTCACTTGCGTGGCGTTCGTGACTGGCGCCCTGGCCTGGTGGGGACCCCAGTTCATATTCCTGGGGTTGCAGTTGCAGCAAAACAGCGATGTTACCGTTGAGAGGTGAGTTCGAAAAAGGAATATGAGAAAAAGTCGTTGGTGCAACGCTTATGGATGCTGGTTCGAGAGATTGTACGAAGTTGGGTCTTAAATGACTTGATATGAAACCTATTTATGATTGGGAAAAACTAAAAATAAATTAGATGTTGTACTTATTTATTTAGTTTATAGAAATTCATTCGAAAAGTAAATATTAAATCTGGATTAATCATTTGCTCAAAGAAATCTGTATTTAGTTTAGAGTCATGTTTTTCTATTGGTATGTCATATCATCTTTGTATAAGTTACCGTTAAATATCTTGTGATAAGAGTCTTATCCGTAAAATAGTCCAAACCATAGTAAAGTCATCCTACAATGAACACTCAAATTATCTGCATTAGCCATTGATAAGTCTAATTGTCTTGTATTGTTACAACTCACTTTTATATCTATGCAAGTTCAAATTCTCAAAATGATTCATCGTTTATCGAAGGAAGTGTCTAATTAAGTAATGAGAGCTATTTAGAACAATTTCAACTAAATTAAGAGGTTAAAAAGTTGCTAATTCTCATTCGCTCATCGAGCAATCACTGTATATTATGCAATTTGGACAAGCAGGTGCTACATTTGGCAAGCGCTAACCAAACGATGCGGAAACTAAAAACGATAGTCAATTGTCAAAAGAATAACAAATTGACTCAGGATGAAAAAGCGTATTTAGTCTCAGGTTAATGCCCAAATAAAAAGCGGCTTTATTATAAACTGCATAATATACATATTCGTTAAACATGTGTCACCAATCTTGTCAAATATGTTTACTGAGATATTCATCACTATTATGTATAGATCAAAGTCACTTTTTACTTACTGTATTACACTCGGATAGTTCAAGCAAGCTTATAGATTTCCGCCTTACTGTGAAATTGATTAATGGTTTATTTTAACTATTATCTAAGTTAAAAGAAAGAAATCTAAGTTCATTCAGAATTTGAGATTTATTTGCGCGGTGACGTAAATCCCCGCCTCGATTCGTCTGCGTCTAAATATAACTTGGACACGTAACCAATTTTAAAATGTACGGTAAAGTGGTAGTACTGGCTAATAGATAGACGAGGCATGTGGAATTCGTGACATTGCATCGAAACGAGATAACGTTGAAAGCCCTTCTACAAACATGGATATACAAACTTTTATGACGCACTTTCTTTTTACGCAGTCGGAAGCATTCGTTTGAGTGTTAAAGCGTTTGTCAAAAGGGGGTCTTAATCAAATTCTTTTGATTTTTTTTACGATCACTTTAAGAGCGTAAAATATTTTGAGTACTTTCAGCTGTGCTTCTATCATATTTTTCAAATCTCATTTTTAAAAGTAAATAGATAGAAACAGCGTAAATAGAAAAGTCGTTATAAACGTCAGTTATTATTTGGAATATTACTGTTTGCTTTTGCGGTTTTCTGTATTCTTTATGCAAAATAATACTGAAAGCGTAAATTTTATGACTTTGTCTTAGAAAATATTTAAGTATCAGAAAATGTATTCGCGTGTCTATTGAGCTTAAATCAAATTATACATTGCATTCACATACATCTATCTAGTAAAGAAAATGTTTTCAGTAATGTAACCGTAAAGAATGATCAGCTGTCAAACAGATTTATTGATACGGAAAATAAAAATTTTATTACTGAATCTATCCTCGGGTTTCTCGTATGTACTTAATTGCAACTACCGCCCGTATAATATGAGTTCTGCGTAATCCGTGACTGACCATATTGAATACGTTATTTAAAAAATGAAGTTAAAACATAATTCCTTCCTATTTTAACCGCCGCCGTAGTAATCACGGTTACGTGGTTGTATTCCGGACAAATGGAAGAAAAAGCCAGGCAATTAATGTAACAAAGGCAATTCAAACAGAAGCCTGCAAAAGGCCACACATGATTGGTCGATATAGAAATCACATTCAATATTGATAAATAAAATAGATACATAGGACTAGTGATATGCATGGGTGCGGATGCTACTTGGCATCACGTTGATCGCCTGTTCGTTTGCCGGCTATGATAATAATAAAATAGAACTGTTTGAGTACTTGCATAATACAGTTTTTTAATGAAGTAATAATGTTTAGCATACGTGATTCGAGGTAATTATTCCCAAAGAATGCCGTAATCATTTCCATTGCACTGTTCTAAGTAATCGCATGGTGCTTACTGTAATATAATTGCGAGGTGAAACTTCTACACGGCATATCGTGACATTTCAATGTCGCTAAACGTTTTTGCATAGCTCAAGTAGTTGTAAATTCATCTAACATGCATATGTAATAATTGGTACTTAGATATTAGAGAGATCATAAAAATCGATTACAGTTGCGATTGCATTCTACTTAATGAATTAGTGTTTAACTCTTTACATCACTGAAATTATTTAGCATCGATCTTCTTTATGTATCTATTTTAAATTATTGCGGGTAGATTCAGAAGGAATACAGTTTTGTTTGAGCTTGTAAAAGTAATGTTTAATTGTAAAGATACTGAATTTTTTAAATACCTAAACTAAGATTTGTTATAAATTAAATTAGATCAAGATGGTTATGTATAGTTACACGGCTAGTGGCAGTAAGAAGAGTTAGTTCAAGTCTTATTCTGCCCCACTAAGCACAAAAGCGGTGTCTCAAAAAAATCTCAAAATAGATTTTAATAGTTCATTAGATGCGTATTGTTTTATTTTTTCTAAACAGCCTTTTTTTGCTATAAGAATTAATAGAGAAATATTGCTTAGTTTTAGAAACAACAAAAAGATATTTGCTACTCATACCATCCTGTCTTGGTATAAATATATTGGAACTTAGTTCATCACTATCAATCACTAAATTTAACGTGAAAATGTGTGTCTTATGTATCTGAAGCCTAACTGTGAACATAAATACATTGTTGACAGTTGATTTTTACTTCGAATTCCTTAAAAAGATAAATCTTTAAAGAGCGTGATAGTCCATCATAAATCGTGCAACATAAGTGGCAAAATAAATGGAATAGTTTATTTACAGTGTTCAAAGAGAACATTTTAGTGTGGTATGTGTAAAATAATTGAGTTGCTAAAAGAGCTTTAGTGTCTCGGTTTTTAGCGAAATATTTCAGATTGTTTACGCTTATTAAACTGTTAATGATACGATGAGCTAAATTTATTCTGTTTGCAATAATAAGTCAGACTGCAGTCCTTATTCCGTGAAGAACTTTGATTCAGTTAAGTTTACTTCAGTTCAGTTTTAAGAATAGATCATCCACCCCAAATTTGGCTACTAAACTGTATTCAAGTAAGTTATTTATAATTATACATATAAATTAACTTCTACTAGGTACCAATTTTCTTCCTACCTTATTTCTATTGTAATTTATTTTAGTTACACATAAATACATATAAATAGTTGTGGGTAAATAGTTGAATTGTAGACGGTGGTGTAAGATTTCAAAGAATAATCTTCTATATTTGTATGCGTTTGTATACAAATTATATACGTATGTATAATTTGTTACATTAATGTCAATATCTGTTCACTAGTGCAGAAAGTAATTTCAAAAGTATAAAGATTAGTCTAAATAGCTCTCAAGACTGTAAAACAAGTTCAAATTCCAAGGTTATTCATATTATAGTATCCAATCGAGTTTCATCAAACTTTTTATGTTTGACAATATGCTCTGTCATCACTTTATACTCAAAAAACACAGGTTTTTGTTCATATCTACCTACTATTATAATTTTCATTTGGAGGAGGATTAGTTTAATGCTTGAAGATTGTACAATCATGATTTCCTGTTAGTCATTCAGCACTTAGACGTCCACTGCAGGACCTTTCTTACTACAACCCAACTTTATGTTAACGCATTATTGGCGCTAATCGTAACACAATAAAATATAAAATGAGTTGTCACAGCGTGTCATACAAGTTCGGGCTGGTGGGTATGGCGGCGGGCATCCTCGGCGTGCCGCTCGGGGCTGCGCTGGCGCAGCGGCTGCGCGTCACCACGAACGACACAGACCCCATCATCTGCGGCTTAGCGCTCCTAGCGTCCGCCCCCTGCGTCTACTTAGCCCTCGTCACAGTCAACTTACACGAAACTCTCACCTACTTCTTCATCTTCGTCGGGATGCTAACCTTGAATCTAACGTGGTCTATAGTCGCAGATATAATATTGGTGAGCGTTTTCTCTTGCAGAGTTCGTCCGCCGGGCTGTAATGTTCTGTGTATAACATATTCCAATGAGTTTACTACTGTTTCATGGATTTCGTTTAGGTTTTCATCATCAATCATCATCATCATCTTGCATATTTTATAATATAATAATGGATGCTCGCTTTCTTATTGATTAAGTTAATTTGAGCTTACAAAATGATAATGAAATATTTTTAAGTTCCTTTTTTATATTTTAAGATATTTATTTTTTTATCTATAAGTAATATGAAATAACTACAAATAAACTGTGACACGCACACATTGAACTACAATAAAGGATGTTACTGTTACTGAGAACAGGAAACTTACGGACTCACTGTTACATAAGACGAACGTAAGAATAGATTGTGCTAAGAGAATCTGTAACTGTATGTCTGGACTTGCTTAGCAAAACCTATACTTAAGATGGTCTTAATTTAGCATTTGCCGTCTCTAAGTACATATGTCATAGTTTATTTGTAGAACCATATCTTGCATGCAGCGATTTTTTCGATGCATCATGAAAATCGCACTGCATATTATATAAGGATCGTATTTTTCTATAAAAGGTTGTTGTCATATAAAGATACAAAATCCTACTAAGTCAAAAGTTTGGTTATTTGTTTCTGAATAATTTTAACAGCAACAAAATAAGTGCATATACAACTTCAACTGACAACTTTACTATTCATGCTGTATTCTGATAAGAAAACAATCGAAGCTCTGATACTTATGGATCCATCGGTACATACAGATTTATGTCCATTATGAAAAAAAGGATAGACAAAAATGGTTATCACAATAATGATACTATGTTTTGTCTACTTCTGATAAATGTTTCTACACTGTTCTGGATCTAAGTTGGGTCTAAGTTAATAGAATTGTTGTTTTAATGATACCTTTACATACCTATTTTAAATAACATAATGTAATAAGATAATAAAATAAAAGACTTTCTACTAATGTAATACTTTTGACGGTCAAAAGGAGAGTCCTTCCATAACTTTCAGAACAATTATTCCAAACTTAAGATTTTAACATGTTACTTTTATTCAAACACAACCAAAATCTTATAAAAATATGACTCAAATATGCATGTGTGAGATGTGACAATAAGAGCCAATAATTGCACGAAAGGGTCTCGCTTGTGTTCGGCGCAATCACCATGGCAGCGGGACTGGCGGGCGTCTCCCTGGGTTCCCTACTGGGCACAACCCTGATCAAGAGGTTCCCACGAGCCCATCCAGTCATCTGCGGCCTTGGCCTCATCATATCGGCCCCAGCGATGACCCTAGCCATGGTCCTCTTTGAAGGATACTTCTACACTCCCTTTGTCCTCATGTTCATTGCTGAAGTCGCTCTGAACCTCAACTGGGCAATAGTAGCTGATATGTCGCTGGTAAGGACTTGAAAAATATTCTTTTTAGTTTTATTTATTTTGTTGGATTGGTTTTTAGATGTAAATTAAAATTAGTTTTAATAGATTTGCATGATAAAAGCATGTCAATTTAGTTTTTTTTTTGCAATCGGCTTTGTGTGCATGGCATGCACTCATTGAATTCAGTCATTCATTAGCACATATCACGGTCTACTGTTGCCTAGTGAAAGACATTTTTCGCGTTTTTCACGGCTGGTAGTTATTCTCATTGGAATATTTATATTGAGAACATTACTTATCTTGTGGACTGAATTCAATATTTTATTTTAATAAGCGACATCTATTAGTGTATGTGCGAAACTTATAGTCTGCAACGCTAAAGTTGTTCCTATCCTTCTGATATTTCGCCGCTAATAAAATAGATGGCGCTGTAGATATATTTTTAAAATAACTTTTTTGATAAGAATGCCTGCAAATTTTATAATTGCAAAATTGTTAAGTTTGTCTTTAAACCGAAGCCAAAAACTTACTTTTAGTAGCACTGAGTTCATGAAAAACAAAGAAATACTAATTTGATAGTGACGACAGATTTGTGAAGTGTTTCCCTTTTGCATGCCAAACAGATGTTTTAATGTTAAATTTAAAATTAGCTTTTATCTTGATTGTAACCTTATCTTATATTTTACAGTACGTGGTAATTCCTCCAAGAAGATCCACAGCAGAAGCTTTCCAAATCCTTATTTCGCACATGTTTGGTGACGCTGGCAGTCCCTATTTAGTAGGAGTGGTAAGTTAATGTGTATTTTGAAGTGGAAATGGTTAACTTGGAAATACCTAGTTCAGAAATATCATAACATAAATTTTCATTTTAATCCAGTCTTTAATAAAGTAATTGAAATTAACTATGCTATTTATACGTTAAGTAAATAAAATAAAGCTAGTACAAGTAATACATTTCTAGAACTAAAGATATCAGGCTTACAGCGTACAGTAAAGTAAAATGCGGAAAATAGGTTTTTACAACACGTACGTGAAAATTGAAAAATGGCTCTGGTAGTACACGGATAATAAACTTACACAAACTTAATTATGTTGCTCCTGGACATTAAAGAGATAGAAAGATGCAAAACATGCTTTTGCGAGCAGGACAAAATATAATTTGGATTGTGTTCGTGTCGTGTCGTAAATTGTTGGTTCGGTTCACGTAGTGACTAAACTTTTTGACAAGTAAAATCAGTTGACTAGGGGTCTAGTCATATTACAATCTTCAAACGCTAACGCTATCGAAAACTCGTAAACTGTTTGTTGGTGACTGGAATATTATGGTTTGACCCCTAGAAACAAGATTTTTGAGGCCCGTTTTTGTGGAGCTTGTCACCTATCTTCTGCTTTTTTATTTTAACCAAGGAGTTGGAGGATGCTCAACTAATTATACATTTATTGAAATAATGTAATAAAATTGCAAAAATAAAAAAAAACAACCATTTCCCTTAAATTTCAGATCTCGCAAAGCCTCAAAGCATCTCTTGCACCTTCCGAAGCTGAAAACCCGAGTTCCGTGGTTCAGTTCCGAGCATTACAGTATGCTCTGTTTGTCACCTGTTTCATTGAAGTACTTGGTGGAATCATATTCTTGATTTCTGCTATCTACATTGTCCGGGATAAGATGAAAGTTGACAGAGCCATTGCTGGTAAGAACACAATTCATATTTTTCATAGTAGTCCTTGGCTTGCAGTGTTTGATTTGTCCTGTACACAAGAGTTGTGTATGCGTGAAATAATAGCTATAACAGTCTTTATACTTGTATAAAGCCATTTCATTGATTTATTAATTTTCAACCCATTTGTAGAGGACAGAATGTATGATCGGAAGGTGTTTATTATGTTTGCTATGAAACTTTTATTGAAGTAAAATAGAAGAAGATAGATGTAGTACAAAACGAATACACATGTATATTTACTCACACAAGCTCAATGATATTGCTTCCCGACATAAAATAGAATGATTCAGGGCTTGCAAGCAAGACAAAATGTGTCATGTCCGGATAATTTCATTTACGTTCCTGTTGTACATTTTCGGTTCGTGAAGTGGCTAAACCATTTGACAATTAAAATTAGGCGACTGGGAACAAGATTTTTGAGATCCGTTTTTGAGAAGCTTGTCATCTATCTTCTGCTATTTTGTTTTAATCAAAGTGTTGAAATCGTTTTGCGTCTAGTTATTTACAGCTGAAATAGTTATTGCCTTTTCTTATTTCAATGATTTACTGAATGTATTAGATATTGAATCTAACGCATGAATTAACTACAACTTTACTGTATAATGTTTTATTCATTCATAGTAAGTAATTTTTCATTCTTGTGAAATAGCATTTGTTTTACTTTCAGTTGCCTCAAAAGTAGTTTAGCTTAGGCGCCTAATTAGGTGAGTCGCCTAAACAGTAAATTAAGCTTATTAACTCACTCTCACTTAAGCTATGTATGCCAAAAATATCATTTTAATATGCTATTATTAGAAATGTATCTCTTCAAAAATTCTTCACTTCTACACAGAACCACTGTATGTATACAATGTCTTTAAGTTACTTTGTTACCAATATTTTACCCCCCACGCAAAAAGAGAGGTGTTAAAGTTTGATGTATCTGTCTGTGGCACCATAGCTCCCAAACGGCTGAACCGATTTCGATGAAGTATTTTTTGTTTCCAAATTGAATTAATCGAGAGCGCTCTTGGCCGTTGGTGAAGAAAATCGTTTCTTTATTTCAACAGTTATGCGTTATTTTTTCCGTCAGTCGGGGGTTTTTTAATTTGTGCTTACAAATAACTTGTTTACATAAGAATTCAAAAAGGGGCTAGTTAAGTTACATCCTAATTAAATGCTTGGAAGGTGTGAGGTGTGTGCGTTGTTGAGGAATTTTTGGGGAATTGTGCTATGGGTGATATAAGTTAAATATTAGGTCCTTACATATGAAATTGGCGTTTTGTCGTACTGGCCACTTTGATCTGTATTATCTCCTCTTTAGTTAAGAATTCCAATTTCAAATTTATACAGCTATTTACTCGCGCATTTGTGCTTTTGTTTTTTCCTCTTTTGGTTTTTTTCTTTGCTTTACTTACACTTAGTTTACAAAATAGAAAACTTGAAATATCGCGTTATTTACGAGTACGAGTTCCACCGTGGCACCAGTGCTGCAGAAACGGCTCGAAGTATTAATGCTATGCACGGTGGCGGTGTCGCAAAAGAAAACACATTGCGTTTTTGGTTCCAACGTTTTCGTTTTGGAAATTTCGACCTGCAGAACAAGCCCCGTGGACGGCCGGAGACCAAAGTTGATAATGAAGTATTGAATGTCTAAGACATCCACCGTACACCCCGGACCTTGCTCCAACAGATTACCATTTTTTTCCAAATTTGGATAACTTCTTGCAAGGGAAAATATTCAACTCCGATGAATTGATTCCCATCTGAATGGTTTTTTTAGTAAAGGGATTAATGAACTACCTATGAGATGGCAAAAGTGCATAGATTTCAATGGTACATACTTACTTTGATTAACCCTTTCGCTGCGGTTGGCGAGTTAACTCGTTCTGCAAAAATGTGTTCTTAGACACGGCGGCCGAGAAAACTCATACGGAAATTGCCACCACATACGGCGGTTCAACATCGGTAAAAGCTTCTACAGACGGACTCATCTTGTCATGTACCGACAGCCCAAGCCATACCTACCAAATATATTTATGTTTTGGTTGGTACGGCTAAAACGAAAAATTAAAAAAATGTTATTTGCGTTTCATGCGGAAGGCGAGTAATCACGTCTTAATAGATCAGGATTATAAACGGTAGGCGAATTAATTCGTTCTAAATAAATCGTTTCAAAATATAGCCCTTTTATTTGCAACGTCAGAACAGTAGTCTACGAGAACTTTGAATAACTGGATGTCTCTAAAGTTAAGCAGTAAATATACCTATTTATAATCTATTATGTGTGATTATTATACAAATAATAATGAGAATATGTATTCTAATTTAGATTATCTAAAATTTACTTGTCCAGCTTACGACAAAAACGGAACTTCGACAAACGTTACTTCGAAGTGTCTTGACTCCGACACTGTTACTACTTTTATATTAAATATGCTGATCAAATTGAACTTGTCCAAAGAAAATACTTTGTTCAACGCAGTACCGATGTTTTCGTAAAAAAATATAACACTCACTTGATAAGTACCATCTACTAACATTAAATAATAGAAACATTTGTTATAACAGATTTGATTCCTCCACTATTGTTAATGAATTAACATATTGTGTTCCTAGTAAAAATCAACGTAATCCTCATAAATTATTCTTCACAAAGTTTTGTAAAACTAATGCTGGGTTGAGGTCCCCGCTTAGACGTCTTGTTTGTGCCTATAATTTTACATTCTTTAAATTAGATATATTTGCACTATCTCACCATAAGTTTAAAATTTTAGGTAAAGAAACTGCCTAAAGTTTCAATTATTGTAAAGTTGAAAGTATCCATTATTGCGTATATATAATATTTAGTTTACTGTGAAGTACTTATTTTATTTATTTATCTAATTAGTGACTAATTTGTGGATTGTACCTGTATAATTATTTTGATTTTAAGTTAGTTGCTAAGCTGATCTTGTACAGTTGTTTTCTGTCCCTAATACAATAAATAAATAAATAGACAAACTAGCAAATGTGATATACCTACCTACCTTGAGTCGACCTCGGATTACGTCAGTACACCTTAATTGAGCCACAGATAGGCTAAACTTGTAAAGATATTGTGTATTGACACCAGCTATTTCATCCTAAATATGAACTCTCTGCGTACTAATTTCCACGCGTACGAACACGGGCAGTCCAAAGCGCCTTCAAAGATTTTATTGATTCCCTTCCGAATGGTTGTTTTATGTAAATGGCAAAAGTTCATAGATAGCAATGGTACCTACATACTTTGATTAAATAAATATATTATATAAAAAAAAATTACTTAATGTTCCTCCCTTACAAAACGCCAATTTCATATGTAATAGTTTGTGATCATTTTAGTGAGTGTCATCCAGAAAATCGCGCACCCCATTGTTTGGTCAAACAGTGGGGAAGTCACGTCATCGACGACACTCACTATATAAATATATAAACACTCAATATATAAAGTGTATCTACATAAATCTCCAATGCACACCCTATATTTCATTGTTCATCTCATCGGGTTGCTTTTATTTATGTAGTTTGTATCTTCTTTGGAATTAGCAATGACATGTAATTTCTCATACTGCAAATAATGCTATTAATCAACAGCGCATGTAGGTTTTAGAAAAACTGAATTTTTAGGCCTTGATTCAACATAAGGAAATAACTAAATATCCATCTGCAGATTTTTTAAAATTATTTATTTAAAAACAAAAATTGTCATATTTCAGAGAAATAAATTGGGAAAATAATTATTGTGTCAGATAGCTCGCACCGTGCAGAATAAATTCATTCTGGTGACGGTTGTATATTATGGTTTACATAGTTTTGACATTCTTCAAAAAGACTGTTGTCTTCTATGTTATGATTGAAATTTGGTCATTGTCTGTCTTATATCTGGCATGAGTGTTTTTTTTATAAGTTATTATTACTAGAATACTAATTCACTGTACAATTTTTTTACAGAAGTACAATTCCAACATCAAGCAGAGCCCTCACATAACAGTGCAGTTCCTAATAATGCAGGAGAGTAAGGATATTAGAATCTAGCTGTACTATATCAGTCCAAAATATACCAATTTAAAAACGAGCTGTGAATACAAGCACCATCGAACGGATATGTTACAATAATGTTAATATTAGTTCCTTAATTCATTGTAACATTTGAAAAGACTGATAGATGTTTTGCCACTTATCTAAGGTGTGAGTTTAGCAATTGTTGAGATGGTGTGAATAAATAATATATTTTTGTTAAGGTTGTAGGTAGAAAAAGGCACATGCATCACAAATTAATATTAGTGAAGTGCCTAAACTCATTTTGTGTGAGTATTTGAGAGAAACTGAAGATCACCAAGCGCATCATGAAAGCAAATACTTTTTTAGGAATTGATTTTAATTTTGTTAATGATTTTCTTTTTATTTGAAATAGGTCAAACCAATTATTACAAATATACAACTTATATAGTAAAGCCTCTGCTTAATTTTCATTATATTTAATTTATAGTAATTGTTTTTTTTTTGATAGAATCAAAAAAGTTCGTCTGTATTTCCTATAATGAATTATTTGATAGATATTCAAATAGATCAAACAGAAGAGACATGAAGTGTGTGTTTGCTCTATATGCAATGAATATATAATTAAGACTGAATTAATTTTATTGAATGCTAATTGCTTTTAATTGAGAAATGTTTTTTTTTGTAAATAGAGTCTCTTATAGAAATAAAAATAATTTATTTTTATTAATTGCAGTTTTATTAACATCAATCATTCTTAATAAAATATTTAAAAATCACGTTATTGAAAACCAACACATGATATGGCACAAATACCCATAATTATAAGACGGAATGTGGAAATACTTGATCAGTGTTTATCAATTTTATGTTAACAAAAATAACTCGCTTTTGTCAAAACATAAAGTGTTACTAGAATTACTAACACTTGTCTAAAATTATGATAACCGGTGGGTTCAAGGCTTAAAACTAAAAATATGTAATTAAAACATTAACAATAAAATCAAACATTTCTGAGTACTTAACATTATCATTCTTATTGTACTCCTCAATCATAATATAACAAAAATTGGTTCATATTTTTAAACTTTAAAATATAAACATTGTAATTAAA
This sequence comes from Marasmarcha lunaedactyla, assembly GCA_923062675.1. NCBI lineage: Eukaryota > Metazoa > Arthropoda > Insecta > Lepidoptera > Pterophoridae > Marasmarcha > Marasmarcha lunaedactyla. The sequence continues at coordinate 6,456,326 of OV281350.1, forward strand.
ATTATTTAAAATTTACATACATATTAACAATAAGATCAACTTTTTGTTTAAGTTTACCCGTCATATGTAAATAGTAGAGGTAACAGTAGCATTAGAACACATATTATTTTATTCTTCAGAGCAGTAGCTGTTTGTTGAATTTGTGTCGTTGTCCACACTAGGGTAAGAAGCTACACACAACTTTTTAGGGATAGGTTCACATGAATTGAAGCTATCACTCAGTGCTCTCTTATTCTTAGCCATAATATGGATAACAGTAAGTCCTTCTACATTACCATTTTCTTCATCTGACGGAGTGGAGATAGTTATTTGTGTGAAAGCTCTATTCTGAACTTGTGTTAATAGTCTGTCTACTTTCATAATAACCTCAGCATCCTGAAATTAAAAGAATTTGATAAGAAGAAGTTTCATAAAATATTGTTTATCTTTTAGTTAATCCAACACAGGGTAATTTTTTATGCAACAAAATTTCATAAGTTTAGAAATCATTGTAATTTTTAATCAGTTTAAATAAAAGTGCCAACCTGCATCCAGCTGTGGTTAAGAATTTGGTCAAGAGTAATTCGTCTGTCAACAGGCACAGTAAGCATTCTTTTCATAAGCAGTTTTGCCGGTAAACTGATCCCTTTCCAGTGACTGTGCGAGAATCTGTAGCGTCCACTGAGGATTTGATCACGAAGGGAAATCTCCTTGTAGTCAGATGAGAATGGTAAATATCCAACAAGGCTAGAATTAAATGATGTTAGTTAGTTTCTAATTATCAAATTAATTATTAACTGCAATCCTATCAATGGGATGCAGACTTTGGCATATTCAAATGTTCAGTTATTTAAAGGCAAAAGAAATATTTAACGTACCAAACAAAGAAAATGACACCCAAACTCCATACATCTACTTCAGGACCATAGAACTGTTGTCCATTTGCTCTCAAAACTTCTGGGGCCAAGTACAAAGGTGTCCCGCACATAGTCTTCATGAAACTGTCTTCCCCAACAAATTTACTCAAACCAAAGTCTGTTATTTTTACCAAGGTTTCATCCTCCATATCATTTAGTAGAACATTTTCAGGCTGCAAAATACATTTATTATTTCAGCAGAATTTTTATGTCTAACTTATGAACAAGACTTCAGCCAACCAAATACAAACAATGTGTTGTAATCTAAATAAAACTTACATTTAAGTAAGTAAATTATGATGATCAAAATTATTTTAATGTGATAAACATAATAGGTATAAAGGACTATGATGTATTGAAATACATCACAGTAATATCTATCACTTATTTTTATTAAAAGCTCTATTATACAAGTAGTTATTATTATGAGAATTAGTTAGAGATAGGTCTTTTACAATTAAGCTTATGCCAAAGTTTAACTTGTTTCAACAGCTATTTTGCAGATACATAATATGAAATATTACCTTTAAATCTCTATGAGTAATACCCTGGTCATGTAGGTATTTAACAGCCAATACCATCTGTCTAAATAGGAACCTTGTCAAGTGTTCACTGAGTTTTCCATGTTTTGTAATTTTATCAAAAAGTTCACCACCTTGCATGAGTTCTAGTATAATGTACACGGCATCACGAGAGTCATATACTTCTTCAGTAGAAACTATACAAGGCTGCAAGATGTGAAATTTGATTTTTAAAGTAGGGTTTTATTAGTGACTGAGAAATTAATTTATTTCAGTTATAAATAAAACACTTTTTACCGGATATTATCGCGTATATTTTAGTTAATTTTAAAATTATTTCGACGTTTCGGCATCTTTGCAGTTGCCGTGGTCACGATAGACTCTAGGACTCTATCGTGACCACGGCAACTGCAAAGATGCCGAAACGTCGAAATAATTTTAAAATTAACTAAAATATACGCGATAATATCCGGTAAAAAGTATTTCAGTTATACTCACATGTCTTAGAGCCTTCATAATGTTAACTTCATTCATTATCTTTGCAGGATCAGTTAAATGATTAATTTGGCCATTAGTCAGTTTACTTTTCTTAATTATTTTCATTGCATGCTTAGAGCATTTAGTCTGAAATGTAATAATGGTTGGATTATTGTAAGGATGATTGTAACATAATATGAGGTATATATAACATGTAAGAATACTTACTTTATTATATACTAATTTCACAAGGCCACAAGCACCTTGTCCTAATGTCCTAGAAATATAATATTTTTGTGAAATTTCCTTAGGAACTTGACCTTGCTCATTTTTAAGCAAATCTTTAAAGACAAAAACTGAAACAAAATTATAAATTAACAAAAAGAGTTCAGTCAATATAACTATATCAGTATTAATTTAATTCATACTTTTAACATTTGGATGTGTTACTGAAATTTCATCATTGTCATCCAGTACTCTACTGTTGCCTTTTCCAATTTTTTCACCATTAATGTATGTACCATTGTAAGAAAGGTCCGTGACAATAGCTGGACTCAAAGTTTCACTGAAATATAATATAACGAATGTAATATGGAATAGTAAACATAATAATATAAATGAAGGTAGGAGCTGAAACAATTCTTACCCCATTTCCCTTTTTATGGAAAAGTGTTGTTTGCTTACATTTTTGATTATGTTCTCTTTTATGATGTCTTTTTTCATAACAAATGTACAATTTAAAGCTCTGCCAAGAGTAAACTCAGTTTGGATTAAGTCTGGAGAAATAAAAATGTAACTTTGAATCTGGATGTCGGAAATAATGTAGCACCCCGTAGTTTTTTAATTACTTACCATAATATTCAGGGTATTGCTGCAAACCGCTTTTCCAACAATATTTACCATTCATTGAAACCTTAGTAGAGTAAAGTCTTCCCCAAATTGTCGGTATGAAAGCAGGAGTATTGTGCTGACTCCATTCTATTTGGGAGTTTTGTGTTTGAGTCTGGGTATTTTCATTTTCTAGGAGCATATTTTCGTCCATTTTCAAATTACGGCACTTAATAAAATTCTAGTTTTAAAGAATAACATAAAAACAAAGGCATAAGTTTTAACCGACGAGCGCGCATAAAAAAATGTCACTCTCACACACACATTGGTAATTTGTTTCCGCTATGTTCGTTGGGTTCCTGACGATAAACATCAGAATGGTCTCACATTAATATTTCTAACCACAACATCTTGCGTCAAAATAATAATAATTTGCATAAAGTGATAAGAAATAATAACATACAAATAGTGTACTAGTGTCTTTAACTAAATTAGCTAGTACGTTAAAACTGGCTATAGTTTATTTGAAACGTATATTAATAATAAGTTGTGTTTAGAGTCAAGCGCAAAAACAATGAAGAATGTCAAAACTCGCTTAACATTTTGCGTGATTTCGTAAATTTGGCTACACCAATAACTTTTTTTTTTAACTTGGAATTCGGATACAGATCCTTAAATCGAAGCTTTTGCAAAACTAAAAACTTTTGCAAAAACTACTTTAGAGGATGGCATCAGGTTTTATGCATGAAATAATTACGAAACCATTTATTATTGTATTACAAACTGATTTGCTTTACCAAACCTACAAAACGCCGCCGCTCCGGATAAAGAACAACAATGAAGTGGGGCTGCCAACGAGGGATTTCTTGACAGCTCTGAAAAATTATCTGAACAATAAGAGCCCTAGTCAAAGAGTGTCGCTACCGCGATTTGTATATGTTGATGGCCTGCGCATAAAAGTTGACCCTTATATATTCCCAGTCTCTCAATGCTCGAAGTGCTAGAAAATGGGCCACATTAGAGCTAGAGGTTCTTATAGAAAAGTAATTTATCCCAAATGCGGCGGAAAACATGAGAACTGTGAGACCCAGCCCAGGTATATAAGTACATTAATTACAAAGATAATCATAATATGGCGCTTTATCGTGAATGTCCGGCCTATCTAAAAGAAGATAAATTAAGGGAATTAATCTCGGAATTCAATTGTACCTATAATTGAGAATATTCAGTTTTTTTAGAACTTCTTATGCGGTTAAAGAATATTTATGTGTTAATGAGCTTACTTGGCAAGATAAGATTTTCAGTGTACCTAATAAAGTGAGTGAGAAGAATTCTAGTGCTTACAGAAAATATTTCAAACTGGTAGATCTGAAAGTTAATTTTAAACTATTTCAATTGTTAAGTTAAAAATATATAGATTTATATATTATGAACTGGATTGCGTTGTGTTATTTGGAAGTAGGTATTTTATGGCAAGAAAAGATTCACATTGCGGCCGTATCAGAGACTTGGTGAGAACCTGATAGCCTTTTAAAGTTATATTAATTTGTTAGGTATATACCGCAGTGATCGTTCGGATTCACATGACATCGTTTATTCATAATTCCGTTAAATCAAGGGTAAGTAGGTAATCTTGCATTATCCAACCGAGGGATACAGGTATTATGAATTGAAATTGAGAAAATCATAGCTTTTTTACTGTCTTTTTTCTCTGCATATCTATTTTTCTGACTGGGAAGCATTATTTTCTGTCTCAAATACTAATACTTTAATTTTGAATGACTTCCATGGTCTAATAAAAAAGATACTAGAGGAATGCACATTTTCGACTCTTCGTTTTAAGTTTAATTAGTTTACCTTAATTTAAATGACGCATCTCCTGCTAGAGTCAAATTGGTAAATAGACGCTGGCAGCGGTCTAGTCCAGATAAAATATTTGCTTCGTCGGAAGTGGCTTTAAAATTGAACATTAAGGTACCTTACGAGAATCTAGGCAGCGATCAGTTTATTTGTAAATCATGTATTGTGGTTCAGCCTGTTAGGTCTGTTATTTGGAGATAATTAAAACGCAAATATTCAGGGAATAATTGAGTAATTTATTATGCTTATTTACATATAATATACAATTTAACTGCATACTGGTAGTATAAGGTCAAAATAGTGTATGTCTTACTTCGCTGGCCAATCACAACACGGGAGAAATGTTCATACTAAAATGTTTTGCGTGGATAATGGACGAAATTATAAATAGGACCCGCAAGCTCCGATCGCCGCCCGGTACGGACGTGCAAGACCCCGTTCTTCGTTGATCGGTCCCTTCCCGATATTCCGTGGCGCTCAGTCTACTGACGTCACAGTTTAGCGTGTTGGTTCCGTGCTACGGTTTTCAAGGTTTTTCTACTCCCTCTGAGTGCTATCGAAGTGCGATTTTTCTTTGTGACTAAGCCCCTTAGTCTTCAAAGTGCTGTGCTAAGTTGTGTTGTGCTTGTGCTGAGTGCAGTGTTGTGCCCAGCGTAAGTAGTCTGGTTTCAGTACAAAGGACACTTAACGGTGACAACGAATTTGTACTGAACCAGTCCTTTTATTTTTATTTTATTTCTCTTCTCTATTTTATTTATTTATCTCCTATTTTCATATTTATTTTTATCATATCTGTGTTTTCGTGTGTATTTGTCCTTTCTGTCGGTAAAGGTTGACCCTAACGCGGTCAACTCTTTACCTGCGTACCCTTTTTTAGGTTTCTAGGTAGCGGTGACAACAAATTTGTACTGAACCAGTCCTTTTATTTTTATTTTTTTTCCCTTCTCTATTTTATTAATTTTTCTCCTATTTTCATATTTATTTTTATCATATCTGTGTGTTTTCGTGTGTATTTGTCCTTTCTGTCGGTAAAGGTTGACCCTAACGCGGTCAACTCTTTACCTGCGTACCCTTTTTTAGGTTTCTAGGTAGCGGCCTTCGGCGTACTACGGTTAGTTTTAAGTTATTCTCCCCAGCCCCCCTATCGCTGGTATGGAGGTTAGCCGCTAGGGTTTTGCTAGGTTTTTAGGATCTAGGCATCTTTTAATATACTTATCTATACATATTATTGTCCCAACCCTCCCTAATGGATTTGCTAAGCGTTATTAACTTCGCGAACGCGTTCACCCAGGCGCTTGCTGCGGCAGGCGTCTCCATCCCGAAAGACATCCTAACGCAGGCCTTGCATGCATCAATCGCGTCCCCGGCCCCTAAGGCCCCAACCCCAGCCCCTCAGGCCTCCAACGTCCAGACCCCTCAGGTCTATAGCTCTCCCGCGTCTCCCGATCCATCCGATATGGACTGCGCGTCGGTCTCATCCTCGCGCTCGTCTCGTAGGAAGCGTACCGCTCCTGGGAGCGATTCAGACTCCACCGCGTCCGAAGCTTCTTCGGTCGCCGCCACCTTAACCGGCTCTTCTGAGCACGCGTTCCAGTTAGTTGCCAAACGCTCTAAGAAGCGTTCGAAAAAAGCCGCGGTGTCTTCAACACCCGAGCCAACCCAGGTGTCTTCTACACCCGCCCCCGCGCCGCTCATGTCACTCGAAGTGACCGCGTCTCCGTCGGTACTATCGAAGCCAGCGACGCGCTGCGCTCCCGTCCCGCCGAAGCCTCAGCTCCCTCCACCCGTCTTTCTCCGCGAAAAAGCGCGATGGACCGTAGTATCAAATCTTTGCAAAGAGCAAAAAATTAACTATCTTAAAGCAACCAACGCAGGCGATTCAATTAAAATCCAGGTCGCGACCATCGACGACTTCCGCACGTTCACCAGGTTACTCTCGTTAAAACAAATCGCATATCACACCTACGGCCTCCCAGAGGAGCGTAAGATCCGCGCAGTACTACGGGGCGTCCCGTTCGAGCTCGCAAGCGAATAAATCCTCGAGGACCTTAAGTCCCAGGGTTTCCCGGCCGAAGCAGTGCACAAGATGCACTCCAACCGCGGTAGGCGTTTTCCTCCCAACTCGAAGGAGATTTCAGAGAGGCTCGCACAATTTGCGGACTCTCGAACATCTCCGTCGAGCATCCCAACCCCCGCGGTCACCCTGGGCAGTGCCACTGCTGCCAGTTCTATGGCCACGCAGCGGCTAACTGCTCAGCTCCCCCCAGGTGCGTTAAGTGCCTGGATCCTCATATAACGAAGGAGTGCACTCGCACTCCCGAATCCACTTCCCCCCCCTGCCTGTGTGCTTTGCGGCCAGTCCGGCCACACAGCCAACTACAGGGGTTGCCCGCGCGCTCCACGCTCCCTTGCCAACAGGGTCGCGCCTAAACCGGCGCCACCGCTCACTACCGCTAACTTCCCGCCGCTGCGCAACCGGGGTCCCCCGGAAGCAAAGCCCGTTCAGCCGACGCCTACTCCGGCTCTGTCTTGGAGGTAATTTTTTATTTTTGTATAAATTCGTAAATAAGTAAATTATAATGTCTAGACCCGCAAATCCCGCGTCCGGTCGTATTAAACCCAACGGCTTATCCCTAGTATCTTTTAACGCTCGTAGCCTTAGCACCAACCTTCCCGAGATTAAACTGTTCCTTCAGAACAAAGAACCTGACTTATTGCTTCTCCAGGAGACATGGCTTACTCCAAACCGCTCCAGGGGATACGCTATTCCTAAGTACGCGTTTACTCGCAACGATAGGTCCAACTCCGTCGGTTTCGGCGGCACCGCTATATATTACAAAAGAGGCTTCCATTGCCGTCCTCTCCCTTCCCCTCCTCTCCTCAACATGGAAGCCACTGTGTGTAGATTGGCTATGACTGGTCATCCGACCATCATCATAGTTTCAGTCTACATACCATGTGGCTCCAGACCAACCCGCAGCGACTTTTGGGCCATTCTCGCCCTCGGCCATTCAGTCATTATGTTCGGAGACTTTAACTCCAAACATATTGACTGGACGTGCCTATCGACCAACAGCAGCGGTATCGCTCTCCTCGACATCACTAACTCCCTTGACTTAGACGTCATATCCCCCATCACTCCCACTCACTATCCCAACAACCCGACCTACTCTCCTGACATCCTCGACTTTGCAATTATCAAGCGAATCAATCTTGACCTAAGGTCTATCGAACCGCTCGATGACCTAGGCTCCGACCATCGCCCCGTCTCCCTCGTGCTAGGTACGCCTAACGTTAACGTCACATCTCCTAAGACCTTTACCAACTGGAAAGGCTTTAAAAATACGTTAGTTTCAGCCTTAGAGGCCCCGAACTCTCCGCTCGCGACTTCGCCCGACCAATTAGATAGCCCGGTTATAATAGATTCATTAGTCAACTCTCTAACTGTTACTATTAACTCAGCCATCAGCGACAACGAAAAGGTTGTTAAGCAAAGCAAACCCGCGCTTCCCCTAGCCGTTAGCAATCTCATTAAAGCCAAGAACGCGGCTCTCCGGAGAGAAGCGCGATTGTTTTTTTACGACGCTGAGAGAATCCTTCGAGTATGTACTCGACGATTTGATGGACTTGCTGAGGGCAGGAGTGCTTAGCGCGAAAGCCGAACTGGTGGGGAATAATGAGAGGGTCGCCATCCGTTGGAAACAGATGGTTCCGCATTCGAGAGAGTATGACTCTTTCCAGAAGTTTAGACATTGCCTTGAGGAGCCTGATGGGTCTGTGATTAGCCGGGACATTTTTGATTAGACGGGTTTACCCGGCTTGGGAATGCCTATGACTGTCGCTTCTTTCCAGGCTTTTGGAAAGTAGCTATGGTCGAAGCAGGCATTGAAGATAATAGGTAACAAGGTAAGCACCTGCTGGGGCAGGTGCTTAAGTGCGTGGTTGGAAATTCCATCCGCACCCGGAGCCTTTTTGGACTTTTGACTTCTAATGAGAACCAAGATTTCATCATTAGAGACTGTGACGGGGTCGTCGGTGATGGGGAGAGATTTTCTGCGGAGAACTTCGTCCTCCACCGCCTGGATGTGGGAGGGATCCGCGGGTTGCGTGCTGGGCGAACATTGTGCCGCTATGCTGTCGGTGAAGCATTCAGCTTTCTCTTCGACTTCAAAGGCAATAGTGCCGTCGGGACGAGTTAGAGGAGGAACGTGAGAGGCGGTGTCTACGCGTAAGGCTCGGGCCATTCGATAATACGCTTGGTGGGACGGGGAGATATTCTCCATGAGATCGTTAAACTGAGTATCACGGAGTTCCGCGAGGCGAGACCTAACTTTACGTTGAAGCTGATTCGCAGCTGTTCTGTATGCTGGCGTGGGATATTTCTTGGCTCTCCGGAGAGCCGCGTTCTTGGCTTTAATGAGATTGCTAACGGCTAGGGGAAGCGCGGGTTTGCTTTGCTTATCAACCTTTTCGTTGTCGCTGATGGCTGAGTTAATAGTAACAGTTAGAGAGTTGACTAATGAATCTATTTTATCTGGGCTATCTAATTGGTCGGGCGAAATCGCGAGCGGAGAGTTCGGGGCCTCTAAGGCTGAAACTGACGTATTTTTAAAGCCTTTCCAGTTGGTAAAGGTGAGATGTGACGTTAACGTTAGGCGTACCTAGCACGAGGGAGACGGGGCGATGGTCGGAGCCTAGGTCATCGAGCGGTTCGATAGACCTTAGGTCAAGATTGATTCGCTTGATAATAGAAAAGTCGAGGATGTCAGGAGAGTAGGTCGGGTTGTTGGGATAGTGAGTGGGAGTGATGGGGGATATGACGTCTAAGTTAAGGGAGTTAGTGATGTCGAGGAGAGCGATACCGCTGGTGTTGGTCGATAGGCACGTCCAGTCAGTATGTTTGGAGTTAACGTCTCCGAACTTAATGACTGAATGCCCGTGGGCGAGAATGGCCTCAAAGTCGCTGCGGATTGGTCTGGAGCCACATGGTATGTAGACTGAAGCTATGATGATGGTCGGATGATCAGTCATAGCCAATCTACACACAGTGGCTTCCATGTTGAGGAGAGGAGGGGTAGGGAAAGGACAGCAATGGAAGCCTCTTTTGTAATATATATCGGTGCCACCAAAACCGTCGGAGTTGGGCCCATCGTTGCGAGTAAACGCGTACTTAGGAATAGCGTATCCCCTGGAGCGGTTCGGAGTAAGCCATGTCTCCTGGAGAAGGAATAAGTCAGGTTCTTTGTTCTGAAGGAACAGTTTAATCTCGGGAAGGTTGGTGCTAAGGCTACGAGCGTTAAAAGATACTAGGGATAAGCCCTTGGGTTTAATACGACTGGACGGGGGTTTCGCGGGTCTAGACATTATAATTTACTTATTTACGAATTTATACAAAAATAAAAAAATATAAAATTTATAACGAACTTAGAAGCGAGTGATGCTCGGCTAACGCAAATAAACGCTCTTGAGGAGAGCGGGCGGCTCGCAGTTTGCGTGCGAGTACGGAAATTTCGTTAATATCGACGTTTTGAATAACGTCGAACACGGTCTTCATGTCCTCAGCCAACGACGACTGAGGTGCGGATAACGGAGCGGGACGCGGCCCTACGGAAGCTACGGGAGCTGGGATGGGTCGGGAAGGTGCAGGCGGAAAGGCCGGACGCTGCCTCCAAGACAGAGCCTGAGTAGGCGTCGGCTGAACGGGCTTTGCTTCCGGGGGACCCCGGTTGCGCAGCGGCGGGAAGTTAGCGGGAGTGAGCGTCGGCGCCGGTATAGGCGCGGCCCTCTTAGCGGTGGAGCGCGGGGGTTGGGACGCTCGACGAAGATGTTCGAGAGTCCGCAAATTGTGCGAGCCTCTCTGAAAATCTCCTTCGACTTGGGAGTATTGGACAGGATTATAGCGCTAACGGAAAACGCCCACCGCGGTTGGAGTGCATCTTGTGCACTGCTTCGGCCGGGAAACCCTGGGACTTAAGGTCCTCGAGGATTTCTTCGTTCGCGAGCTCGAACGGGACGCCCCGTAGTACTGCGCGGATCTTACGCTCCTCCGGGAGGGCGTAGGTGTGATAAACGATTTGTTTTAAAGAAAGTAACCTGGTGAACGCGCGGAAGTCGTCGACGGTCGCGACCTGGATTTTAATTGTATCGCCTAAGTTTATTGCTTTTAGGTAATTGATATTTTGCTCTTTGCAAAGATTTGATACTACGGTCCATCGCACTTTTTCGCGGAGAAAGACGGGCGGAGGGAGCTGAGGCTTCGGCGGGACGGGAGCGCAGCGCGTCGCTGGTTTCGATGGGGCCGACGGAGACGCGGTTACTTCGAGCGATTTTAAGAGCCAGTTAAGGTGATCTGACGAAGTATCAGACGCGGGTTCGGAGTCGCTCCCGCGAGCGGTACGCTTGCGACGCGACGCGTGAGAGGATGCGACCGATTCGCAGTCCATCTCGGACGAGGCGGGAGACGCAGGAGCGCTGTAGACCTGAGGGGTCTGGACGTTGGAGGCCTGAGGGGCCGGGGTTGAGGCCTGAGGGGCCGGGGACGCGATAGATGTCTGTAAGGCCTGCGTTATTACGTCATCTGATAAGTTTGCGCCGGACGCAACGAGCGCCTGGGCGAATGACCTAAGAATGTTAACAAGGTCCATTGGAGGGCTTGGAACTACAATATGTAATAAATAAATATATAATATATGCCTAGGTACCCTAGCAAACCTAGCACCTAAACCTCCCTACCCGCGGTAGGGGGGCTGGGGACGACGCGAAGAGGTGCCCCTAATTCGGACAGCACTGTACCGTCACCCTGGGAAAGGCCCAAGTGCAATGGGATCGGGTCAGCCGGTTTCTCCTTGGCCTGAAGGGCCTTGGAAGCGCACCGGGGCAACGCTATCAGGCTTAGTTGTCACCGTTAAGTATCCACCTGATCAAACGCGAGTCTACTACGGAGTGTGTTGCCAATAAATTGACAACAAAAGCCGGCCGTAGACCTGACGAAGTTGGGTTGCACTAAAAGTGCGAGATTGACTACGTTACGACCGGCCGGAGCCGGCCGCAGAGCGAGTCTCTGACTACGTAACAGGTGCCAAGCGTCAAGTACGCAGCCAGCAAGACAGCCCGAGTCTTGCGAACCACTATCGAATTTAATCGACCGTGGTAAGCTCAACCCTGTTGTTGCTGCACTCACCGAGGTGAGATTTTTTAATTCGAGGGGTGCACAGAGTGCGGGATTGACTACGTTACGACCGGCCGGGGCCGGCCGCAGAGCGAGTCTCTGACTGCGTAACAGGCGCCAAGCGTCAAGTACGCAGCTAGAAAAACAGCCCGAGCCTCGCGAACCACTATCGAATTTAATCGACCGCGGTAAGCTCAGCTCTGTTGTTGCTGTGCGAGACGGACTTAGTTGCAGCCGATCGAAACCGGCCGCAGCGTAAGCCCTGCAGAGGCTATCTCAGTTCGTCGAGGACGAGCCAAGATTTGTACGAATCACAGCGTATGAGTATTGCGAACGAGTTGTCGTCATGAGACGACAATCGTGACTCAACAGCTGGAGCGACCGCGAACGCGTCCGAGCGGGGCCGGACGCAGAACGGATCTGAGAGTGGCGTTTGAGTATTGCTACGAGAGAAGTCGTGAGACAACAATCGTGACTCGGCAGCCGGGAGCGACCTTCAACACGTCCGAACGGGTCCGGACGCAGATCGGGTCTGTGGGAGTTAGCGGTCCTACGATATCTATATGTATGTGTTCGAATCTGCTGGATTCCGGAAACTGTGCAAGTGGCGTTACAGTGTGACGATGAGTTTTCGAGCGCTGACAGGCTAAACAGGCTTGCGTCCATATTGAGATATCTTTGTTCATGCTTGGCCAGAAGTATTTTTCGGTTATTAATTTTCTTGTTGTACGAACGCCTGGATGATTAATTCCGTGTAATGCATTGTATGCAGTTAGACGAAAAGCTTGAGGTAAGTATGGACGTGGGTTGCTTGTTGAACTTTCACATTGTATCGGATGCGTCGAGCCTGGCAGAGATATTTGACTGAAACGAAGATTTGGTTTTTGTTTCAGTAATTTTAACTCTTCATCTTCTGCTTGTTTTTGAGATAATTCTTCGAAGTTAATCACTGAAGGACAGTCGATAGCTGATATACGAGAAAGTGCGTCAGCTACTATGTTTTCTTTGCCGTATATATATGCAATTTTTGTGCAAAATTGACTAATATAGTGCAATTGTCTCTCTCTTCTTGGTGTGTCGCTCGATGTAGCTGATTTTTGCATGGCGTATGTAAGTGGCTTGCGATCGGTTAGTACGATGACGTCATTGCCTTCGATTAATCTTCTGAAGTGTTTGACAGCCATGTAGATCGCTAATAGTTCGCGATTGTACACGCTATATCGCTTCCGTGTATCGCTTAACTTTTTTGAAAAAAACGATAATGGCTTCCAGGAATTATCAATCTTTTGGTGCAGTGCGGCGCCCACGCTGACGTCAGATGCGTCGGTCATGATAGATAGTGTAGCGCCTGGTACAGGATGCGTAAGCATGGTGACATTCGAGATGCTTTGACGGCATTTCTCAAATGCTTCGGTTGCGGCTTCTGTCCATATAATCGGCGTCTTGTCATTCTTCTTTTTATTGTGAAGCATTTTGTTAAGTTCGATTTGAAGTTTTGCTTGATTAGGGAGACAATCACGATAGAAGTTAAGTATGCCGAGAAATCGACGAAGATCTTGGATATTCACTGGCTTCGGATAGTTAAGTATAGCTTGTAATTTTTCTACTGTTGGTTTGATTCCGTCGCTTGTGACTTCATAGCCAAGAAAATCGAGTTTGCTCTCGCCAAATATGCATTTTTCAATGTTGATTCCAATGCCGTAGTCGCTGAGTCGCTAAGTACGACACGGAGGTGCTCGGCGTGTTTCTTTTCGTCTTCCGAATACAAAATAAGGTCATCTGCGAAGCAGAAGCAGCAGTAATCGAGGCCTAGGAGTACCTCATGCATAAATCTTTGAAATGTTTGCGGCGCGTTCCATAGCCCGAAAGGCATTCGTTTAAATTCGAATAAACCGAAGGGAGTTGTTATAGCGGTCTTCTCTACGTCTTCTTTTCTCATAGGGACCCAGAAGAACGCTTTCTTCAAATCAATTTTTGAAAATACTTTCTTGCCGTGTATCTGATAGGTAAAATCTTGAATGCGCGGAAGTGGGTAGCGATCCGGCAAGGTAACTGCGTTTAAACGGCGATAGTCTCCGCACACTCTTAATGCTCCGTCTTTCTTTTTAATAATGTGCATGGGACTCACCCATGGGCTTTTTGAAGGCTGACAGATGCCCATCTCCATCATGGCTTGAAATTCTGCTTTAGCGGCTTTGAATTTGTCAGGCGGCAACGGGCGAGGGCGGGCAAACAGCGGCGGTCCGGTTGTATCAATGTGATGCTGTACATTGTGTTTGATTGGTGTTTTCGGCGTTAGTGGTTTCAGTAACTCAGAGAATTCTTGCAGTATGTTGTAGTATTTGTGGTTGTGATCAAGAACAGATATTGTTGTAAGTTGATCTGTTAAGAAATCTGTTGTGTTGATTGATAGTTCAGTTAGGTTATCAACCAGTCGCTTGCGGTGTAGGTCTACCAATAGTTGATGGTAGCGAAGAAAGTCGGTGCCTAATATCGAAGTCTTGACGTCGGCTACGATAAAATTCCACTTAAAGTCTCTTCTAAGGCCTAAGGTCAACTTCAGCGTCTTCTCACCGTAGGTTTTGATCGGTGTATTATTTGCGGCGAACAGTTGATAAGTCGAAGTAATCGGTATTCGCTTGTGTTTTACGGCTAGTACCGATACGTCTGCGCCGGTATCGACCAGAAAAAGTTCTTGAGTGTTGAAATCTATAACGCATAGGCGGTTACTTCGCTTCGTTACACCGACTTCCGCCACAGTCGATGTAGTCTTTAGTTTCCCTGTCTCTTTGTGCTTTTCATGCATTGGGGTTCACACCTCTTCGCTCTTTCACCAAATTTCCGGTGATACAGTAACAGACCCAATCGATATCACCGGGTTTTTTCCATTATATGTTCTTGATCTCGATCTTGATCTTGCGCGATCGTAATATTGACAACGGTAAGGACGGCGATGCACGTGTGTCGTGGCTTGTCGAAGTTCTGCGATTTCAATTGAAAGTTTCTCCATTTGCTTCGTTAGTGTTTGAAAAAACACGTATTGAGCTGATGTTGATGATGATGAGGGTGCTTCGATGCTGACTGCCGCGATAGATCTGCCCGTGTGCTCCATCATCTTATCTGCCATGTTTGCCAGAGTATCTAAACTTGATTCCGTGCTTACAGATAGCACAGCTCTTACTTGCGGTGGTAGGTGTCCCATCCATAGTACCTTGAGTGCGTCATCCCGCACCTTGTCTCCAGCCAGGTCTCGCATGACTCTAAGCAACTGCGACGGTTTCTGATCACCCAGCTCAAGTCCACTAAGTAACTTTTGAAATTGTTGCGACTCTGATTCTTCATACACCGAAAGTAATCTATTTTTCAGTGCTAGGTACTTCCCCGTTGTCGGCGGTTTGCAGATAATATCACTTATTTGTTCGATGTCTATTCTTTCTAATACTGGAATCACGAGGTTAAACTTCTGTTCGTCACCTGTTTTGTATGGTGCTACGACGGCTTCAAATTGTGCAAACCAAAGCTTGGGTTGCGCGCGCCAAAAGGGTGGTATTCTGACTTGCAGCGAAATAGTTGCGACTTCAGGTTTGGTAATAGGGCTTGCTGCTGCGTCTTCGAATTGCTCCATATTTGTATCGGGGTCACCACTGTTAGGTCTGTTATTTGGAGATAATTAAAACGCAAATATTCAGGGAATAATTGAGTAATTTATTATTATTTTTTTTTTTTGCTGCCGAAGCACCCTCTCTCGGGAGGGAGGTGGAAGATTCGTCATGAATACCACCGCAGGCGTCTGCGGGGTGATGTGGGACTCACCAAAGTGGCACCTACCCACTAAAAACCACCTAAACGGCTGTAGCATGGGAATGCTGTCAGCCTTCATCGGAGCGACACCCGGGTAGGGAGGTGGGTGCGCAAGCAGGGACCCGCTAGCGGGTCACCCGCTGAGAATACTTTGAGGGATGTCGCTAAAGGGAGACGTATTGAAACAACGAAGGACGAGTAAATACTGATTTATTATAATCTAAATGCAACCTATATGTATTACATATGTAGGTGGTGCGTACATCCTTACACCTCCTTACCAAAAAATAAAATAAAAAAGAATAACATTTTTTATTTTTATTTTTATTACACAAATTAACATTAAACACCACAAAATATTCGTAAACAATTTGCTATCAAGAAAAATACGACATCGATTAATGCAACTATCAAATTACTTATACATACCTAGTTTGATTATTCATCTTTGAACACAAAGCAATTTAAGTTTTACAATAATTATTGTTATAGTATAAAACTTACAGTAAGAATATAATATAATATAGTATAGTATCCACTATGACTAAGTTGATACATGATATAACTTTGTTCTGTTTTTATGTACTAGATAAGGCTTACAATTCTTTATAACTTCTACGTTAGGCGATAGGTCTCTGATAACTCTATATGGACCTGAAAATACATCACATAGCTTACTAGTTTGTTCATTTTTATTAAAATTCAATCATTAGGTTTATACGATATACATTTCGTGTTTTGGTCAAACATTTCTTTTCTCTTTATTTTACTCTTAAACAAGTTACCTCGAGCTTCTTTTTGAGAAGTTTGAATACGATATTTTAATTCAGATGCGTAATTATCATGATTGTATAAAGGATCAACGTAATAACCTAACAAGTTACTAGGAAGTTGACACTTTCTACCAAAAACTAACTCAAAAGGTGTAAACTTACTTTCAGAATGAACCGATGTGTTATAACAAAAACACCAGGATGGCAACCAAGAGCTCCATGTCTCAGGGTGGTTGTCAGTCTGAATGCGAAGGAAACTTGCCAGATGTTTATGCATGTTTTCCAAGGCTCCGATGCTTTGATGGTGATAAGCTGTGGAGTTAATCTGGCTTACCTTTAAAAGTGAACTTACATCCTTGAAAACAGCTGACATAAACTCGGCTCCTCTGTCAGTAGCAATCTCCCTAGGGACACCAAATTTTAAAATAAAATTATTTACTAAGCCTTGTGCTACTTCTTCAGACTTTTTCGAAACTAAGGGTATCGCTTCTATGAACTTTGTTAATTCACATTGTAACGTGAGAATATACGAGTAACCATTTTGGTCTTTATCTAAAGGACCGACTAAATCTAAAAATATCTTTTCAAAAGCTGTAATAGCTGTAGTCGTGATTTTCATTAGTTCTTTTACAGGTATTGAATGCTTTTGCGTTTGGCATTTATGACAACGTTGAACATAAATATTGATATCATTCTGCATACCTAGCCAATAATAGTATTTTCTTATATTATTGTACATTCGCTTCATGCCTGCATGTCCACTCGTGGATAATAAGTGAAAATCATTTAAAATTACTTTGACGTCATCTTTATTTACAATTTTCTTAACATCATGTAAAACACATATTCTTGGTCCGGACCAATCAATAGTACTTTTTACTTCTTGTAATAACTTTTCTACAAACGTGTCATTAGAATCGTTTTTAAGTATCAATAATTGTTCAATATTTAACATTTTACAACATTCAGTCAATTCTTTCACAAATTCGCTTCGCAACATTCGTGATGAAGAATTTAAATATTTGATATACAGCGTGTGCTTACTTGACACGTAAACAAAAGTTTCATTTTCATAATTAATAGTACAAGTTCTCTTAAGTTTTAATAAATTGTCTCTATCAGTAAAAGATAATTCGATCGACGTCTTCGGTCTAAAATGAGTCTCTACGACTTTCGGTTGTACGGGCCGATCGTCTGTATTGACGCTTTCAGCCGAAGAAATCGGTGTTTATATCTCATTCATTAGTGTCTTTTGTGCTCTTGTCATTACATATATCTGAGCATTCATCTCTTTCAAATCCTTAGATGATAAAGTGATTCGTGATAACGCGTCTGCAGCTGCATTATCAGAACCCTTAACATATTTTACTATAAACTCATACTCTTCCAATGCAAGCCTAAACTTTGTGAGTCGACTGCTTGGATCTTTCATACTAAATAGGTAAACTAAAGGTCTATGATCAGTTTTAACAATAAATGATCGTCCGTATAGGTAAGGTCTAAAATGCTTAATAGCCCACACTATAGCGAGCAATTCTTTCTCGATTGTTGGATAATTTTTTTCAGCTGTGTTTAGGTTTCTACTAGCATATGCTACTGGCATTCCATTTTTGTTAGCCAAAACCGCACCTATCGCAAACCCTGATGCGTCCGTTTGTAATATAAATTGATTTTCGTTCGAAAAATCTGGATATTGAAGAACTGGTGGGTTAATCAAACTATTTTTTAACATTTGGAAACATTCTTCGCCTTGGTCAGTCCAAATAAAAGGAACTTTACTATACAAAGATAATTTAAATAATATGATTTATGAGCAAAATTTGGTATAAATTTTCTATAGTAATTCACAAATGCTATGAATCGTTTCAATGCATCAGCATTTTTTGGTCTAGGATAGTTCTGCACGGTAGTAATTTTACTCGGATCTGGTAAAACTCCATGCTCTGATACAACATGACCTAAATACATCAACTCTTTCTTTAAAAATTCGCACTTCAACGGATTTTATTTCAAATTAACTTTTCGTAATCTTTCAAGAACTAACTGTAAATTTTTATTGTGATCTTCGTACTTTCGTCCAAAAATTATTAAATCATCTTGGAATACTAGGCATTTTTCGAATGTTAACCCAGCCATTGCTAAAGTCATCATTCGCGAAAAAGAACTAGGACTTGTTTTCAAACCCATTGGCATTCTTGTCATTTGAAATTGTCCTGAGCAAAATGCAGTATATTTCCTGCTATCTTTTTGTAAATCAACATTATAATATCCCTGATATAAATCCAGGTGAGGAAAATAAATACATCCGGATAACGAATCCAGAATCTCCGTTATGTCCGGCAATGGAAATTTATCGTTTTCTATACAATTATTCAATTTCCGGTAGTCTATCACTAATCTCTATCTTTTATTACCTTCACTATCGTGTTTCTTTGGCACTAATAACAAAGGACTAGACCATTCACTGTTACAAGGTTCTATTATTCCTTCATTTAATAATTTATTTATTTGACTCTGTATTTCGCTTTGTTGAGAATGAGGTAACCTGTAGGGCTTTACAAAAACTGGACTAGTGTTAGTTTTTAGCGTTATCGAATGTGAATAAATATCTGTAGCTTTTAGTTTATCACCCGGTAAATGAAAAATATCACAATACTTTGCGCACAAGTTCTGAATAGGTCTATGTTCCTCATCATTCAAATAATTTAAATCTAAATACTTAAACAAACTTTTAACTCTATTAGCATTTTTCGGTGTCTCAGTAAAATTACAAACTTCATAGTCACGCAAAGGGTGTATATCTAAAGAAATATTTTTCAAAATCAACGTTTCATCTGTAGTGTTCAAAATCTTAATCGGAATACGTCCATTAATCGGCCTCACAATGGAACTTGCAACAAAAATTCCGTCCTGAATCTGAGATGTACACACAACACAATCTAACACACAGCATAATGTTAATAGCATTATCACAACATTGTAATGATAAGTTTACTAATTGACTGTTATTTTCAAATGTTACGTAGTTTTCTCTAAAATTAACTATAGCTTTATATTTTGACATAAAATCTTTTCCAATTATTCCGTTCGTTGTACATGGCAAACAATCGAAAACATAAAATTTATGACTAAATGCTATTCCATTACAGTGAAGATTCAAATTAACAAAGCCAATTGCGTCTACTTTGCCCCTAATACCTTTTATAGAAATGTTTTCGAGATGAATTGGAATATTTAATTGAAGCACATGTCTATGTTTAATAGCCGAGATCGATGCCCCGGTGTCGAATAACCAACTATAATTATGATTCATTACATTTAACTTGATACTACAATTGCTATTGCTTGCCATAATTTGATAATTATTAGTCACGAAAAAATGCTGTATTTTCGTTTTCTGTTTCGTTTACCTGGTCAAAAACTCGAATATGATTATTATTTAGACCCCTTTGATTGCGAAAAGATCTAAAGTTTGACTTACCTGGACCTCGTTGAGTTGATCCGGTTTGTCCTCGACCTCGAAATTGGGCCTGATGAGATAGGCTGCGGGAACTTCCACGACTCCTATTAAAAATCTGCGCTTGGTAGCCAGACCTACCTCGTAAACCTCGGTAATGGTTAGGTCTCGCTCTGAAACTATTAAAATTCATGACTTCTCCGTTAGAAACAGACCCGCATACCTCTTCATCCTGAGCCACCTGTATAGCATCTTTTAACGAATCGAAGTTTCTGGCTGCAATGATGGTACTGAGCCTGCGATTTCCTAAACCGTCTGCAAACTGTTTAATAGCATATTTTTCATTTAGCGGTTTTAGTCCCTCGAAACTGGAAGAGTTTCCGTCTGCTTGCGAAATCGTAAGGTCAACCATTAACCTAGAGATTTCATCTCCAAACTCTGTTATTGACAATTCTGATTGTCTTATTATTTGTAACTTAGTCTGAATTGCTGTGGCAGCCTTTTTAGTAAGTAAATTTTGACGCATATCCTTTATCAAATCATGTACTTTCGAATAAATAGAATTTAATTGCAATTTTGCTGACTGTGATAACCTGCTTTTTAAAACAAACTGTACTAATTTATTTTTACAGTCATCAGACTTTAATAAAGATTCATAATATTCGATATTGTCGATTAATTGTTAAGTATTCGCTTCAGTATCATTCATGATAGGCATTAAGCTTAACGCAGTCTTTAGGTCAAAGGTTTCCATTTTGGAACTATTAGTGGATATATGACACAGCTTCACAATTTCATCAAAGACGCTATCTTCAAAGGACACCGAACAATTGCGAGTGGTTATTCATTACTATTATACTATTATAGTGTGCGTACATTGTCTTCGTATGCAACTTACCGGTGCTACTCACTCAATAACCAGGGATGTCAAAACTTTTAGTCATAAACAAATTATGAAGGCTTTTTGATTTAATAGTAATGATAAATAAAATAAGAGGGTACATTTTTAAGGGATGATCAAAAAGTCATACAGTTTTAAAATTTTTATGAATTAATTTAAAATAAATAGTTGAAGTCATAAGTACTACTGACAGGAACTTAAATTACGTTTTTTTTTTATAAATAAGGATGCGAAAGATTCCGGCAGGTGATTGATGAAAGAAAACAAAGAAAAACACACATGAAAATTGAATGAAAATTTTGTGCTTATTGTGCACCTATTAGATACAATAAAGATTTTCTGTGTCATTACTGGTGATATCTAATAAAAGCAAATAAATACTAAAGTTTTGGTAGGAACTTAAAAGTAAAATTTTTACTAAGAAAGTAAAATATCTATGACCAAAACTGACATAATAACAATTAAAAAACAATTCCTGTTAAGTAAATTATTTCCTGAATAATGACAACCCTAATGTTAAAAGAAGCCAACACAGAACTTCACGTGATTAGGCCGTGTTGTGACTTGCGTGTGCGTGCGCTATGCACGGGTACAGTTCGCAACGTTTTGCATTGTACATTGTATGCAACGTTAATTACGGAACTCGCAGCCGAAGGAGTTAAAAAAAACCGAAATTTAACTAATTACTTTATTAAAATAATACTTAAAAGTTAATTACAAATTAAGAGACTACTTCTACCGATCTAGAAAATAGAATGAAATATTTTATTTATTACAATTAAAGGAAACTTCGAAAATAACAATTATATGCTGATTTTACAAGAAGTGCAATAACAGGATGTTTGTCCAGAATTGAGGCCGTGATCAGTCGATCCTTAGTCGGCGATATTGGTGTAGGTAGCGTGCGTAACGTTTAGTGAAAATATTGCTGGAAGGGTGGTTCCAGGAACAGCACATCCATCATTTTGGTCAATCTTTTCAGTTTCTTTTGCAGTAGGCTGTTAATTTCTGGAATACTTCCGAATCAAGTAGGCGATAATAAGTGCAACTGCACCAAGTATCACTATATATAATGGTATGGTTGTATGATATATGGTTCTG
Organism: Marasmarcha lunaedactyla; assembly: GCA_923062675.1. NCBI lineage: Eukaryota > Metazoa > Arthropoda > Insecta > Lepidoptera > Pterophoridae > Marasmarcha > Marasmarcha lunaedactyla. The sequence continues at coordinate 6,478,109 of OV281350.1, forward strand.
TTTTCAGTGTTAAGTTCCATTGGTGATTGTAAGATTATTTTATCTTGAGTTTTGTGAAGATTTTGCAGGTTGATCGAGCTAAGTTGCAATTTTATACGGTTTGACTGTTGAGTTTCGAAGTCGTAGGAGATTTTCATGATTTTCAATGGGTCACCCTTGATGATGTCATCTGTGTTAGCTATGGTGATGTCCTTAGTTTGCAGCATACAGTTTATGGGGATGCAGCAGGTAGCTCCCTTGCAGGACGTCGTAGATCTCCGTTTCGCATTTAAGATAGGTTTTAGTCGGTCGTGGAAATGATATGGTGTAATGGTGGCTATCCAATTCTTCTACAGCTTCTCTAGTAAGGTGAATGGTGCTAAGGTTGCATGAGTTTCCGAGAGGTTTATTGTGGATATAGTTTTGGGTACAGTCAGGATCAGTGCGCAGCTGGTGGTTAAATCTTTTATCACAGAGATACCGATTTTTTGTGTACTTCGGGCATTCAGCCTCCATACACAGGAACGCTTCCTTATTGGTTGCTATATAGGGATAAGGAGGGATTAGGGATTGGTTATATTTGTTTGGAGAAATGGATAATTTCTATAAATGGTAGGTATCTAACTAAACAATAGGAAATTTAAATATAATTACTATTTTTCTATTATCGTAATAATAACCTGACTTAATTAAATCGTAATATTCCCTAAGTTCTAGATCGAAAATTGGATTCTTACCATAATAAGTTTTTAATTAGATTATCATAGTTTTTAAATTATCGATTCCTAACAAACTATGATGTGTACTCGATGTACGCATAAAAACTAACATATTCTCTAACTTAATAAGTTCTAATATTAAATCTTCTACGTTTTCACTAATTATAGTTAGCATTTGAGCAAACTTCGTGAATTTAATTAAACTATAGTTTTTAAAAGAATCTGAGTCAAATAAAATATTTAAAGTATTGTTAATTTTGATTTGGTTTTCAACTAACTGTGAGATAATTTTAGTTTGAGATGTCATCCATTCCTTGCTAAGACTTAGGTGACTGTTAAATTCATTAAGAGTTTTTATTTGGTTATTTTCTAATTTTTCTATGGCGTTATTAAATCGAATGGCATCGCTATAGTCTAAGTTACCCGTTACGCTCTTTATAATGGAACCTAGACCATCGATCAATCCACACTTAACAGCTTTTTCTATTTTCAAAAAAAGGTATTCAAATTGAAATTCATATAGTATATAAGTTTCGTTTGGTAATCTAAGTTTAATATGTTGAAGCTGTAATTTTAAAATATTAATATTATCTGCTAAGTTATCTCAATTTACTTATTGAATAAAAGCATGGTAATGGTCAACGAGTCGAGCGTCTCCAAGTCTAAAAGGTAAAAGTCCAAGTCCATTGTCAAGGCTTTCAAGTCTTATCTCTTTTCCGTGAATCAGATGAATGATTGTTGTCAACAGGCTTCTGAAACAAATTGTTGGTTTTAGATGTCCGTTTTAGTCTAGATTTAGCTATAGGTCCGAGTTTTTTGGATGTATTTATACGTATGGGTAAATCAGCTAAAACTAGGTCAGTAGTGTATCGTGGTGCTAGCTTCTGTCATGAGGCGACCGGGTTTTTTTATGAAAACGGTGTCCTGGGGCTGGTATTCTTTTTCAGATTCGAGATTTTTATTTCTATTTTCGATTAAATTAATCCGTTCCTGATTGCAAGAGTCATGTCAATCATTGGTAAGTTGGTTTCTGTGAGTCTGAATGTATTGCTGTACAAGATGCGTAGTTAAATCTATGTCAAGAGGGTCCCTAGGGTCAAAATGACCTGTGAAAAGGTCGGCATTTAGTAACGCTATGAACAGAACTATAAGCTATTAAGGCATAGGGTACTAAATTTACAACAGGTTCATATTTTTTTTCTAATTTTAATATAAGGAGGTGTTCTAATAATGTAAGGTGAAATCTTTCTATGTTTCCATTGTCATTTGGAGAATGCGCTAAGGTCCGATGATGATTAATATTATGTAGGCGTACAAATTCTGAAAAGAGTTGGTTTGTAAATTCTGTCCCGTTATCTGTAATAATAGTTAGAGGAAAACCGTGGTGAGTGCAATATTGTAAAAGACTTTGAATTATGTTTATGGCTGTGGCATCCCTTAGTAGGTATGCCTGTGCGTATTTGGAAAAACTGTCAATAAATGTAATAAATTTTTCATTTTGAACTGTAAATAAGTCTGCGTGTACTACTTCGAACGGTTTAGTAGTGGGTGGAACTATGTAAAATTTTTGTTTTACTGAATTTTATATATGATATGATGTATGAATTTTGTAATGTGGTCGTTCGTTTTGGGCCAAAAGTATTTTTGGGAAAGGGCCAGGGCTACTCGTTTATACCACGGTGGTTGGTTTTACCCTCGTGGTAGTGCTTAATCATTTCTTGTTGTCTAAGGTATTCTTTGACATTTTCTAATTCCTTTTTACAGAGTACTAAATTAATTGCAGAACTACGAAACTTATCCTGTGAAATGAGGATGATATTATACATACGTAGGGGAGGATTTATAAGTAAGCCGGTTTTTACTTTTGGATTAACATATTCTTTTATGGCGGAAACTAAATCATTTTCTAAATCACTCTCGGAAATTCGTATAGAGGTCCTGGTGTTCGTTTCAAACGGTTTGCTTACTACTGGTCGTTTTTGTATGTCACCTACTATGGTCAAATGAATTTGTCTATAGAATTTATTAAGGGGTTCGTCAGTAATGGGAATTTCAAGTATTGGGTCTTCTCTACTGGTATGGACTGTCATGGTAGATTCGTTTTCAGAAGGAGGAGATTCTGTGGGCTCAGGTAAAATAGAACATAGTTCGTCAATTATAGTGGCAATTTCGTCGTTATGTATCTCAACTCTAGATAAAGCGTCTGCATTGGTGTTATTTTTGCCCTTTTTGTAGATAACGTCAAAATTGTATTCGCTCAACTTGAGTCGCCAGCGAGTCAAACGTGAGTTAGGCTCTTTTAAATTCATCATCCACTGTAGGGGTTTGTGATCAGTAAAAATTTTGAATTTTCGGCCAAATAGGTAGGGTCTAAAATATTTAGTCGCCCACACAATCGCGAGTAACTCTTTTTCGATAGTGCTATAGTTACATTCACTGTCATTTAATGTCCTTGAGGCGTATGAAATTGGTTTATCAGACCCTATGGGTCCTTGGGATAAAATAGCTCCGATCGCTACATTGGATGCGTCTGTAGTTAAAATGAATTCTTTCGTAAAGTCAGAGTATTGAAGTATGGGGTCATTAGTTAGGAGTTTTTACATTTTTAAAAACTTTTTTTAAGCAAACAGTCATGGGTTTATTCACACAAGCAAAACCGGGAATATACCAAGCAGATGACGTTTTGAAGGTCTCGCAAGACATTATCCATAACACTTTGAAATGTTGATGGAGAATTTTTCAGGCCCCTAGGCATTCGTAAAAATTCGAAGTGCCCGTGCTCTACATTGAATGTTGTCTTAGGGATGTCCTCTGGGCTCATTTCCACATGCGAGTACCAGGGTGGTGAAATAATGACATTTTCCTAGCTTATCAAGTACGTCAGTAATGTTAGGTATAGGACATTTGTCGTCAATAGTCTTGTCATTTATTTTTCTGAAGTCTACTACGAGTCTCCACTTCTGTTTGCGCTCGCGTCTGCTTTCTTTGGTACAACCCAAATAGGCGAGCTCCAGGCGGAGTCGGATGGCCTAATGATATTCTGCTCTAACATTTTCGAAATTTGGTCTCTGACTTCTTGTCTATGTATGAAAGGATAACGGTAACTTTTGGTATAAATTGGTAACTCGTCAGTCGTCCTAATATGATGTTTCATTTTATTTGTGAAAGATAAAGGCTCACCTTCGATATAAAACACGTCAGCGTATCGATTACACAAGTTCACTAAGTTAATTTTTTCCTCTTCGTTCAGATGTTCGGTACGTAAACGCGATATCACTTCTTTAGCTCTACTAGGACTTTAGGTCCATTTCGGTGCACTTGCCGTCGATATTGAAACACTCGGCACCCGCGGGCCGGTTCAAATGCAAAAATAACGTCATTGCACGTCGTGTTTTGAACTTCGATTTTACCTCGGTTGTTAATTACTGTCGTGAAACATTCGCTGATCGTGCAATTACCCAAATTTTGTTGCGCAACTAACACATCACCATCCGGTGCATTAATCGTTATTTTAACTAATTTTGAAGAATAAGCTGGAATAATGTCCTCGTCATTGCGTCATATGTATTGGATTTTTAGAAGTCTTAGTGAGCAGTAAGTTATTTTTTAAGTCAATCTTCGCTTCCCACTTTGTTAATAAGTCAAGTTCAATTAAACCATCGAAATACTTATGAAAGTCATAAACGAATAATTTGATATTGTCAGAGTCATTAAATTCAGAAAATGTAGGTAAAGTTATCGAATAGTCATTTCTGTAGTCGCGTGCACATTTGTTACTTCAAAAGGGTCATAATTTAATTGTAAGTTAGAAAAGTTAGTTTCAACAATATTCGGACTAATAAATGACTATTAATAATTTAAGAGGTGGATTTTTAATTTCTACATATGGGAGTTGCGTTTGCGTTTGTAAATTGACTTCTATTTTGGTTTGTTTGGTTTCGAAACTATGCGAAAATCCTCACTAGAAGTACACGGTTCATCGTCATTATATTCGTCAGTAGGTAAGTTAGTTAAACAGTGCGTGTCAGGTTCCGGTTCGTATGATTCATAGTTGTTATAGTAAGTATAGTCAACACCATAAGCGTTTTCATCCGTAAAAGTACATTCAGGTGCCAAATTTTGGTTATAATAGTATTGATTATTATATTATATTTTACCAAATTTTATAATATATAAATTTTGGTTATTATAGTCGTCACAATAATTAAAATTCATCTCCCTTGATTTAAAATAATTAGTAGGCGGTGGAATACCATGCTTCGACCAATCATGCCCTCTTAAGAGTAAAGGTCTAGCGGCGAAGTGGCTTACACCACTCATGGGTTTCGGCCCTAAGTTCTGAGTTTGATTCCTAGGTTGGATTCGAAACACATTACTTTGGGGGTTATAATTAGGGTGTGGCGCACGGAACGTTTGCTGCGTACGCGTGGGCATGTAAGGCATGCGGGGAGATACATTTTGTTGAAAACTAGGCCCCAACCACCGGGTTGGGGGAGGGGGGTAATGGTCGTTGCCAGATATTAAAAGTAATTAAATTTTGAGGTTGATTAAAATAATTACTATTGTAGGGTTGCGGTGGCGGTAATTTGGCTATAGGTAAATTTCTTTTTTCAAAGTGAGGTTCATTTCTTTGTTGCAAATACATGACGTTTAATTCTTCTTGCACAAATTCTAACGCCCTTTCTATTTATTCGGGTCGCATACATCTTATACGGGACCCTAAAGGCTCTTTTAGACCTCGTACGAACGCTTGCATGGTTAGCTTTTTGTATAGCGTTCGTTTAGATTCTATAGTTGTTGGTAATGTTTCATGTAAAGATATGTAAGTTATAATTGTGCTAAATAAAGACTGGCAGCGATCATGAAATTCTTGCGGGGTACCGTTTCCCTGAGTTGCAATAAGAAAGTCATTATAAACAGCAGTTTCATCTCTTTGGTCGGCAAAATTATTAATAAGGGTTGTTCTTATCCCTTCCCAACTGTCAGGGATGCCATTAGAGTTAATTTTTGAGGCTGCTGGCCCAGTAATTTTATTTAGAATTCCATTTAATAAACAAAGATTAGCTAATTCTTATCCTGGCGAATCGTTCATATACGTCATTACAATTTGATCGCAGAGTTTTATAAACCTAATAAAAACGTTAGGGTTCCCATCGAAATCGGGAACCGGCCGTATAGCCTTAAAAATCACATCTGGGTCACACATTTTTCTAATATTAATACTACTTTGACTACCCGAACTAACTAAATTTCTATTTAAATCTATTTCTAATTATCTACGAGTCTGTCGCGATGCAGGCTCCCTAGAACTAGATCCCTTGGGATGGAAAATTTTGGAAAAGGATCAGGCACACAACAGGAATAGCAACAATGAAACAATTCACTGTACTTACATGAACTTCATTTCGATCTCCAGATAAGATTGTCGATTTCCAGATCCTCAAATATCCTTGGTCCCCAATTTATCTGTTCCTCGTGTATATCCTTGTCCTTATATATCCTTCGGCAGCCTTCCTGTTCTTTTTGGTACTCGATAAAGTCTTGATAGACTGGTTAGTCCCTTGAGTTCCGACTTTTTGGTAACTCTAACTAACTTCGAGTATCCTACCGACTGCGCCAATTACGGAACTCGCAGCCGAAGGAGTTAAAAAAAATCGAAATTTCATTAATTACTTTATTAAAATAATACTTAAAAGTTAATTACAAATTAAGAAGCTACTTCTACCGATCTAGAAAATAGAATGAAATATTTTATTTATTACAATTAAAGGAAACTTCGAAAATAACAATTATATGCTGATTTTACAATAAGTGCAATAACAGGATGTTTGTCCAGAATTGAGGCCGTGATCAGTCGATCCTTAGTCGGCGATACCTATTGGTGTAGGTAGCGTGCGTAACACGTTCCTAAACGTTTGAAATGTTTTTGTTGTTTATTGTAAAGCTTCAGTGGCTCGCGTATATTGGATGATACTAATTTTTCAATAAATCCTCTTCAATAGTCTTTTTGCTACTGAGTTAGGGCATTTTTTACGATAAATAATTATCGATATTATCTACTCATTTTGATTGTGGAAAAAAAACGTAAATCTGAAAGTTCGTTACGGAAAATATTCCAAAGGCAATAAAGCTTTTTTATAAAGATTGCGTGTGGTGCCGCACCAGAATAGCACCAACCCATCCCGTGGGTGTCGTAAGAGGCGACTAAGGGACTTAAAGAACGGAGAATGGGCAGCATCCTCCCGAGACCAGTATGACCACCTACTGCGATTTCCAACCGGCCTGCCAAACGTGGCGATTACGGCAAAACCTCAAAAGCAGTGGACGTTTTTCGGCTGATCGAGATAACGACTTCAAAATAGGAGTTTTCAGTTCGATACGTATGTATGTAATTTTGTCAGAATTGTATGATATTCAAATATGTTGATGAACATAAGCTTCCTAGACGGTATCCCAAATTTCACAAGTGTATGTATGTTTGTATGTATGTATGTTTGACCGCGTATATCTACAAAACTACCAATCGGATTCCAATGATTATTTGCACGTTTCATAATTTTTTTTAACTGTTAGCTAGTTAACAAAAAATTACGAAATACAAAATAGGAAAATTAAACCGACGTCGAATTTCAAGTTGAAATTTGAATTCATCAAATTTTCAAAAACTAAAATAAAATGAAACTGGTCAAGTTTGTAATGGTGAAATCGCAAAATATTCGATGTTATGAGATATTACATCTTTTTATCACATTGACTTAGCTTCTTTTGGCGCAAGTTTTTGATATACGTTCTGTTCGATTTTATAATTATTTTTATAAGGTATGTATTTACATAAATATCTGTATTTTCCCTTTATTCGAAAAAAATATTTACAATTTATTAGAACAAAAACACTGAATTGCACGCTAAATAAATCGTTTAAAACCATCCCTTTTAATAATTGATTTCCCCATTTAAAATAATAAGTATTGATTATTTAATTTCATTTCCTAACCTATTGAAATAATCGATAACTTTAGAAGTGATATCATCACTAGTCAACAGAGACAGGACGTCGAACACTCACCCAAATATCACTCTTATTTCAAGTGTTTCAGAGTTGTCATTTGGAATATTATTGCAAAAATGGCATCTAGCGTGTAATAACGGAACTGCAATAGTGAAAGTTTGGCAACGTCGCATAATTAAAGAGATTTTACAAGGGTGATAATTTATGATCTCATTATATTAAGATTGATGTTATCTCGGAAACTATGCATTTTTGAACCACATATTCTTTGGCAAAAAGTATTATTTTTAACTAAAGAACAAAACCTCAAAGTTATGGGATATCAAAAAGAACACGTTGTATATACCATGTCTAAAAGTAAATCAAAATCCTAGTACGACCCCACGACCCTACTGGAATCCTATTTGTCTGAAGCCGTCGCAGAACGTCGTTTGGCTCTTTGTGAATTTCGTCGAAATCCTGCAATTGTGATATCTAAAAAATTAAAACTTCTATAGCTCGTGTGGATTTATGTAAGTATGGATTTCAGTGAATTGTGCGATTTATTAGATCAATCCATTTTAGTCTCAGATTTATGGTCTAAAATAAGATAGATGAAAGGGTACCTAAAGGCAACCCAAAGTAAAATTAGAGCATAAAATGGCTGTAAAAGTTTCTTTACAGTTTGACACCGGATTTTGCTACTCCTAGTCTGTCTTACATTTTCATCTCATAATAATAGAGTCCCTGATTTTACTACTAGAGTTAAATAAAAGTATACAAATGAAACATTCTTCTTCTGGAAGTGATGGAATAACGTACTTATCTAATGAAAAAATATTTTCCCACTGCAGCTAAATTAGTTTAAATTAGTTTATATGAAAATAGTTTTATGTAATCGCAATGGAGCGATATAATTGTAGTGCCTATTCCAAAATCGGGTCGTCAATTAAATAATTTGAGACCAATCACCATGATATCATGCCAATGTAAAGTGTTTCATAATATATTGAATAGTCAGCGTCTAGAATAGTTTTGTGAGAGAATAGATCTGTTCTTGTCTAACACTATGGGGTTCAGGAGTCGTGCACAACAAGTGCTACGACAGTACAGATTTATTCGATAAAGTTTGCACAGTAAAAAAATACAATCACATTTCACACAAAAATTACAAGGAAAATAATTAGGTACCAAAGTAAAATAAAAAGGTAGGTGTAAGGTTAATGGGTAACTATAGCCTGTTTTTTTAATAAACGAGTACCGAAAATTTTGACTGCGTTGCTATTGGTCCATGTAATCAACATAACGTCCGTTTTAAACAAACGCTGTAGTTCTATTGGTCCTATAGGCGTAGGCCCCGCCCAACAATGACCCATCTCACTCTGTAATATCGGAAATGTGCTAGAGACATACTCAGTACTTTGTACAGTTTGTTAAAAAAAAACAGACAATAAATGAGCAGAGATGCTGAGTTGCAACGCTGATCTTCAGCCACCACCCGGGTGTCACGTGTCGCACAACATATCGACCGGCAGATAGTGCGCGGGTATGTGTGTAGGCATAGATGTGTACATGGGTGGTGTTGTGTTAGAAAAGTTTTATTTGGTTTTCGAGTAAGTGAGATTTATAGGCTATCTTGAATGTGGCTTTGCTACTCATAACTAATTATTATTGGCGTCGGAATATTATTCTAACACTTTGTGGCGTTGGAAGAGAAACTTCCTCGGAAGGTAGTTTTATGGGACGAGCAAAGAAGGGGGTTTGTACCAGTTCGCAGATTGTATTTGCTTGAGAACTTACTATTTTTTTCTCCAGCACGAAAGTTGTACGAATAAGCTGGGTCTCTGCTTATATAATTGTATCCCTACACTTAATAAATGTGCCCTGGAACGCTCGCCAACAGTAGATCTAGGTTCGGTTCAATGTGCTTATTAATTGTGGACAACGTCAAATAGTAGCGATGCAAGGTATAGGTCTTGTCGGAAATAGATGTTGAGAAGACTGGACTCCGTAACATAGGGCGTGACATGACATCGATTGGGAACTTTGAAACGGAACCTTGCACACGCGTTCTGTACTTTTGCAAAAGCTGTTAAATGGAACAACCATTATGTTATCTGTGGATGATATGAATCTACATCGCTAGTTTGTTTTTTTGTGCCTAAAACCAGAGACTAGTAAATAACTATAGACTAACCATGTCTAACAAAATTTTGTGACTTGAAAAATAGTTGTTTTTAAGATAGAGAGATGGCGTTAGTTGTATTAGATTTACAAGTTATTTAAATTTAGTGAAAATAATGCGTAAAAAAACTTAAGATGGAGCTGTTTACAAAATCATTTGATATTTCATTGCAAGTACTATCCGTAGGTATCAGGCGACAACAGACGTTGCCAGCTAGTGCATTATATTATTTGATGCTATGTTGCCGCTCTTATAATTCAGTAACAGAAATCTTTACACCACCCCGGATATTATTTGTAGTGTTACTGGATTACTGTATTGCCAATATATAATTTTTCCCACAAAAATATAGCATTCATCTCCACAGTTTGTTCTTATCTGCCTTAACATAATAAAACGAATTTCAGTGCATTTAATTAATAGGTTTTTTTATATTTTAATTTATTTCTTGATATCGATAAAAATTATGTCTTAATAAGTGCATAATTTTTTATTTATAATGCATATAACTCATAACTATTTAGCAGTAGTTAATAAAATATTTTCTTGCTGGATGGATTTTGAAATATTTTGTAAATATTGTATTTAGACACTTATAACTTAAATCAACTTTTTTTGTTCTTTTTATGACAACATTTTATTTGTTTGACAATTTGAATTCTTTGTCGTTTATTGTTGTTGCTATGGGTGTGTGTTTGTTTTGGAACTTTTCCCTGCATTTCTTTGAATTCACAATTTTTCTGCTCGCCTACTGTGACTCGTGCCGATCAAAGAAAATAATTTCGCACATAAATCCAAACAAATAAAAAGCACAAAATAAAATATTTGACTATAAAGCTGACATAAATATATTTTTTGTGATATTATTTAATATGTTATGATTTTGACACTTTTTAAAGTAATTAATACAACTGAATATCTATGTCATCTATTTTAAATCATAAAGATTCCCTCAAGTATTTATTTTTCCATAATGATTCACCTATAGTTCGAGAACCTTGTCTCTATCGGTAAAGATGCACGCAGTTACATATTCTTTAATTTGCTTTTATGTCTTTTATATATTTATATACATAATTTGGTTCTGACTTTCTTTTTAGTAATTATTATAAAATGTTATAAAAATTAAGGTATAGTAATTTTTTGCGTAAAGTAGGTACTGAAATCAAAAGCTTATTGAGAGCCTGGAATGAACTCAACTATTTACTTGCTAAGGTTTCAGGTTATTTGACAACGCCATCTAGCAGTTTTAGTCCGTATTAATATACAAACAAATATTTTGCATTACGTTTCTCGTCAATAATTCATATAAAAATTAAAGACGACAAGGTTGGTCCAAGCTATTTGAGAGCGACATCTAGTAATAGCTTGGATTTTTAGCTTTTTCCGAGTCACGAATTTTTGTATGGAGATGGTCAGTCTATAGTTATTTACTAGTCTCTGCTAAAACTAAATTCTTAGTTTTACAACGGTAAGTGAAAATTTTGCAGGGTGCAACCCATGACGATGGTGGGTTGGTCCCGGATGCGTTTTATGTGAGGTACTTAAGAAGTATTTTCAGCGTGTTGGTTGAAAAATAGAGTATACTGGATTTTTTGATGTTGACAAATACCACAAAATATCATTTATATTCGTTGTACACAATTAATAAGCACAATGAACCTAACCGAGATCTACTGTTGGCGAGCGTTCCAGTGCACATTTATTAAGTGTAGGGATATAATTAAACAGAGTTGAAAAAAAAGGAGCCCGACTCCTCACCACCGCGAGGAAACTTAGTAGGCATGTGGTGTGAAAATTTCTGTACCCATTTTACTACAAAGAAAGGTATTTTTATTATAAAGTTTATTATAAAAAAAAACACCTTTAGTGAAAAGGGCGCGGGGGAATCCTTTGCAAGCGATATTGTTTCTAAACTGGTTAGGTGCAAGTGGAGTGCAGTGTACATATATCAAGTTGCTGACAAGCCTCTATGTATGTCATTTGATATTTTATTACTTAATATCACCCAATCTACTAGGTACGATCATATTATATGGATCTAATCTTAAAATATTTTTTAATTCATACTACATAAGATAGATAAAAAAATAAATAAAAACTAAATTTAATTCTAAATATTAGGTTCCAAATTTAACATCACAGACTGTCGAGAAAATTTAATCACACAAGTACGAGATATACGTTCTACATGCCTACTACGTGTGAAACTAAACCATGTTATCATCGGTCAGGTCAAAAGCTATCAAAAGGAACATCAATATTATGATTGATCAATCAAAATTGCCCCTCAGAGAAAATTGATGATCAGCCTTCAATCTAATGAATAACTTTATTCGATTTCATGGTTTTATTATTTACGAAGACATCTTATTTTTAGAGCGAGACACGTGTAAAGTAATATCTATGTAAGGTTCAGCCTTTATTTACCTGTTTTGAAAGTTTTCTTGTGAATTTTTGGCATAACATGTCAGTACGTCATGGTAATTAATTTCGTAGCCATTGAAAGTGGGCGACTCCGGGCTACCTTTTTTCTTTATAGTAGTCGTATTATCGGGTGGTACGGAAAGTTATTTTATTTTTTACGAAAATCAAAGACGATTTTCACACACATATTTTATTGAAATTGATCTCTCAGTGATTTCACGAGTCGGTTACATATAAGTTAGCATTACCTGGCCTTCCTACCAGGATTCGGTGCATTGCTAGCATCAAAATTGCTAGGTGATACAATTTCTAAACCATTGGTGAGTGACACTCGTGACCCTACAGCTGGAACTTGTTTTGCCCTAATGTTTATTGTTAGCGATCTAACGCAGCAATTCTGCCAGCCTTTTGGCCACTTTGCCTTATGTACAAAGTATTTTAGGCGTTGTATTATATCTCTAATGTTCGTGTGGTAAACGCGCCCGTGGGTGAGAACTTCAGGACTTTCCGCCGACAAGGCCCAACAGCAGTTTTAGAGCAATTTTATATAATATAATAATAATAATATATACACAATAGTGTACCTTTACCTCAAGACTTGATTATCATGTGCCCAATGAATTGTTTATTTAAATTGTGACGTTCCAGCTTCGTATTAATTATCCTAAAACAAAGATCACGTGTGTGCACATATACTAACGCGTAACGGTGATTTACTCACTTACAAGGTTACCGTTTGCAACTTGTTGCTTTAGTACAAATTTCTATATTGTTGTGTTTCCATGTAAAAACCTCGTCTTTACTTATAAAAAGTACACTTACCTATTTGGCCCGGCGGGTAAAATAAGAGATGCACATAAAATAAGGGATGTAGTCAATATAGTTAATTTTTTTTAAATCTACTTAAAAATATTTATTATCTTCATATCTATTTAACAAAGGCCGAAGTGCTTCTCAAACCGTACTATTCCTTTTTGCTTTACGTTAGCTATCTATGATACTTGAGGTCTAGCTAATATGATCCTCTATGGCACATGGAGCTGTAATATGACAAAGGAATAAAGTATAATTTTTAATGTCACAGTCAAAGTTAATTTGGGAGACTATACACAAACTGTACCCTGGATACTTTATATGCTATACGCCGGTAGGGGCTTCGTGTAAGTATTGTTATTGAATCATTTGTTATTTACATGTATGATTTGTCTCAAGTGTCCATCGCCGTTTATTTTTATGTGGAGTCCGGACCCCCTGAAAACTCAAGTAACGTATTTATTTAATAAAGAAAATGGTCTGTGAACACCTGATAGAAATTTATTTTATGTACATTTTATTCACCACATTAAATTTGAAACGAATTGTTTAGAACTTTAGAAGTGACGAAATGTTTTTGTTATAAATAGATAGTAATGGTAATCCAAAAGAGATTTATCGTTATGTGCCCAGTTATCACATATCTAGTTAGTCACATATCTATAAGCTATGTTAATTTTGTACAGTTCAGTTAGGTAAAAAGTTAAAAGTTACATTGTCACTTTTTGCGAGTCAAGGTTTAGCTAACTTTTAATGACGGTTGGTCACGTGGTCACTTCACATATCAGCACCTGTTGGATTTACAGGCATTTCGTTAGGTAACAATTTATATATTACCCTTATTTTAAGACTAACTTTTGATCAAAAGGGAATTAATGGAAAACATTTTACAACTGACAAAATTTTAAAGCGGTGTTATGAAGCGGTGGTGTGAATGTTGAAAATGTTATTATTGACATAGTTTTTGTTGGTTTGTTTCTGTTTATTAACTCATAACAGTTTTTTATTAAATACAGTTTTATTTTGAAAAATTTGCAAAAAAGTTTTCTTTGCAATCATAATTTTCAAGTGAAATTTGATAGATAGAGGTCGTTGACGTTCCTTTTCTCATTTGAATCGCATAGTATATAAAATATTATTGTATAATCAACAGGAGAAGCATTAGTTCAGCTCAGTGATGAGCGTGGTAATAATAATCGCACATTTTTCACATTAAAGCATGATGCCTACACTAGAGCTGTCAACTTGTACAAAAACACTGTCACATCATTTTGCGTTCCATTAAAATGAGCGTCAAACAACATTTAAACTTGCCAATATCAAATGTAAAGGGTTCTTATTACATATTGATCTCTATTTAAGCGTTTCCGTATAAAAACCACAATAAAGTCGAAGAAGTAAATATTTACTTGGGTCAGGAGGGCGTTAAAAGGAACGGAGAATGAAACTGCGTCTTTGAAATAAAAGAACTTGGTGCAAATATTTCATTTCATTTCCATGAAGTTATCGCAGCCACGCCGGAGCCATCAAGTTCATTGAACTAACTACAAACAAATTTGTTACGCAGATAGGAAAACTGTGATCGTACTCCTATTGTGGAGGAGAAGATTGTTTTATTGTCTGGAATCATGTGATTGACGTTTGTGGTTGAGAAAGTAAGATCGAAATATATGAATGGTTTAAGTATGATTCGTCTTCAGTGCGATGTAACGGTATCTGTACCTACTTTTTTACTATTTTCTTAAATGGCAAACGAGCACCCGACCCACCAAATAGTAAGTGGCATCCTCACCCATTGTCATTATTAGTCATAGGTGCTTTATTTCTATCTATCGACTAACGACGCGTTGTCGCCCGTAGGCTTCAATTGAAGTTGCCTTTGTTCCAGTTATCGCTCTGGCTGTTTCATCCCCTTAATCGGAATACAACCACGTGAATATGATTATTACGGCGGACAAACTGTTACTGTTGTACCGTCCTAGACGAGATCTTAACATAAGAAACTCCACTAAAGGACCACTCCACTACCTCTAAAGGCGTATCCATCAATATTGCGCGAAGAAAAATCCACACAAGCATGTATTTCTATTTTGAGAAGAAGAATAAAGTAATTAATCTAGTTAAAATCGAACAAGTAGATGTCAGTAGTAATTCATAATGTTCTAGGAATAAAATTCTGTGACATCTTGTTACTGTACTTTTGGTTCGGAATCCTTTGCCAAAGTGATATATCGCATTACAACCTATTGGGACCAGTGTAAGAGATCCAACATTACATTTGTATCACCTGGAACAGAAATTGTTGATATAACAAAATAATACCTTTGCTCTTCCACGTAACTAAGTAAATGTCTGAACTAAGTAAGATGTATAAAAATCAAAAGGGAATCAATTAACTACAAAAGGGAAACTTTACAAAATTCCAAGTGAAGAGATAATACGATAAAGCGCATAGATTTGTTTATTTGTTATTGATAAACTCCAAAACTACTGAATCGATTATCACAATCCTTTCACTAAATGCCATAATTTATAATTGTATTTTATTAAGAAAATTCTACGTGGCCACATAAAACAGCAAGTGCCAATGTCTTTCAGATTTTTAATGAGAAAATAATTCTCGAATGATTAAAATCGTTGGAAAATAGAATCTATTCAAAAAACGGCACCTAAGAAACACAAAGTAAGCTAAGTAATCATCCCCATTTGCAAGTGTTCGAACGGCATTACAATTTCAATTGTGTTCTGAGTGATTCTTGTAATCTTTTCTAAGATAAAAGGAAAAAGTAATGAGTAAATTCGTAAAGGTTCCTTTCCGTCGGGAATTAAAGGCGATTGTATGGTAAATTCAGTAGCTTCGCGTCATTTGAATGTTGCGGCTTACAGGATCAGCCGGGTACAGACAACCAACACAGTTTTGGTTTAGTATTAGAATAAAAATTTAACAAATTTCTAGGCAACCACGAATGCCACTTAGGTGAATAAATCTGGTGTTACGGAGGGCCAAACAACGAACCTAGAACAACTTATGTTATAAACGTCAAAGTGTTTTTGTTACGCTTTTAAGCTTTCATTCGACCGATCATCGTGAAACTCATTATCAAGGTTACAAAGGTATCCAATCATTTGACAAAAAACAAATGACAAATTTTCATTTGAAAAACAACGTTTGACAAAATTTTACTTGATAAATTTATCATTTTACAAACTATTGTTTAATAAACTACTCATTAGACAAAATATTTATTAGAAAAAAACACCATTTGATTACGATCACAAATTGATTATTTTTTTTAACTACATGCATGCATTTGATTATATAATATATAATAATAAAATAATAATTTAAGCTTGGGTAAATATAATCAATGAATGTTTTTTACAAACGAAGACAGTCAATCAACTCATAAAAACCAATATAAATAATTAATCGTTACTTATACAAATTTTACATTAAATAGAATAAAATCGTCAACACAAATCCCAGCAGACAATTTTTGTTTTAAATGCAAATTCCTGATCTGTTATCTTCTTAATTCGTAGACGGGGCGATCAACTCGTGATTACTTACGACACAGCATTAGCAACACAAAACGAGTACAGACTGACTGTTTTTGGTTTATAACTTAGAATTGGTTTATAACTTTGGAAATAACTTATTATTTTACTGACAACAACCGGGAATGACGGCTTACCTTGCTTACCGGAAATGTATAAATAAAGTTAAGTTCGTTTGAAGCATCACAGATACAAGCGTCGGATGTTATGTTCTCGATCTAATATCACACCCATCCCAATGACTGCTAAATGAGTGGGAATTTGTACAACTTGGTATTTTTCTCGTATTGGCGATCTCCCTGACCTATGATGTTTTTTTAAGGCATTTCGCAGTAGAGCATTGTGGTCAAATTTAAAGCTGATACCTGCCCTTCATTATTGCTCATGTCCCTGAATTGGATTTGATATACTGTTTTTAAAAATACAGAAAACCAGTTTACGTACAAAGTTAAGAAATTTAATGTTTTCTTGCATGTAGTAGCGAGGTATTGAAAGTATTCGCCACACACGTACGACATTTACGCACACATGGAAGAATATAGTTCACTCATATGTAAAGAAACAAAAACTCAGTGGCATGGTCTAAAGTAGAGTACTACGTCCTAAAACTGACATTGAAGAAGAGGAAGGACCAAGAGGCGTAGCCAATCACGTGATATAACGATATGCTGCGTACAGTTTTACCGTACCTACTTGACTTTTTTATAGTGTTATCGCTCACATATTGGCAACTTGGCAACTGTAGAGAGGCGCGAAATCGGCAGCATTTTATGTCGATTCAATCACCATTCTGAGTAAATAACAAAACCTTTTTAGTTTACAAAAAACCAAGAATTGATTGCCTAGTGTCCGTGCTAATAGACCATAGTTCCCGGGATCCCACTGCTTTTGGTATGTTAGAGACAAATACGTGTTTGCGCGCGTAGAATATATCCTATTTGGATTTCTTAGCGGGTGGTCTCACATATCCCTCGGAAACGGAACTCTGTAGTCGCCCTTTGTCCTTTTTGTAACCGGTTTACTATTGTTTGACAAAAGACGTATGACAAAAGAAAGATCATTTTACAAACAACGTATGAAAATCTAATCATGTCACAAATTTCCATTTCGCAAACATATTACTTTAAAAAGAATCATTTGATAAAATACAGGTATTGCAAATGTTTCACTTAGTAAACAATTCAATTGTTAAAATATTAATTATAAAACAACTCGTGTTGAACCAAAGTCGCTTTTCGTGCAAAGCAGGAAATCGTACTTATTTTGGTCCTGGCGCTTCGCCGAGTGCTCCCGCACCACGCTCGCATCGCTCGCTCGGCTCGCACGTGTATTAACTACATACAAACCTAACCCAATTGAACCTGTATTGTGACCAGGCAGAGAGCAAGCGGGGCGAGTGTCAAATGCATGCATGTAGTTAAAAAAAATAATCAATTTGTGATCGTAATCAAATGGTGTTTTTTTCTAATAAATATTTTGTCTAATGAGTAGTTTATTAAACAATAGTTTGTAAAATGATAAATTTATCAAGTAAAATTTTGTCAAACGTTGTTTTTCAAATGAAAATTTGTCATTTGTTTTTTGTCAAATGATTGGATATTATACGATATTAAACGTCATGTGGACCGACGAGAGCATATTTACACGCAATGGCATATGGAACCGACAAAATCTCAGATACTGGAGTATTGAAAATCCACGCATGATTGATTATATTTCACCGGTATTGAGTTACATTATTAATCTTTGTATTGAATACGGTATTTTTCCAGAAAAATTAAAAGTTACGATTATAAAACCAATATATAAGAAATTAAACCGAGAATACATGGCTTCATACAGACCCGTGGCTTTGATTCCTGTTTTCTCAAAAATTTTCGAAAGAGTGATTTACAATGCCCTTAATGATTTTTTTGAAAAGAATGCGTTATTATCAGATGAACAGGTAGGCTTTAGAAAAAATAAAGGGATTAACTTGGCGTTGTACAATTGTACAACATGTGCTTTATTTATGGACCTCACGAAAGCATTCGATTACGTTAATCATGAAATTTTAATTAAAAAACTCAATGCATATGGAGTTAGAGGAGTAACATTGGAACTCTTAAAATCTTATCTCGAGAACAGAAGGCAAGCCACTCAAATAAACAGTATATGCTTGAAATCTCTTACAGAAATAAGTTACATCTCAAAATATAAGAAGGTTAAACAGGGTGTCCCACAGGGCAGTATATTGGGGCCGTTATTATTTATAATATATATAAATGACTTCCCAAAAATTTCTTCACATCCGATGGTATTATTTGCAGATGACAGTACTTTGATATGTAGTAATAAAGACACAGATTCACTAAAACATGACATTGAAAGCAATTTACAAAATATTATGAAATGGTTAGAAACTAATAATTTAAAAATTAATTTAAGTAAGACAAATATTATAAGTTTTAAAAATAGAAATAACAACTTGACATCGTTTGACTTCGAATATAACGGACATGAAATTAAGGAGGTAAAGTTTGCTAGGTTTTTGGGGATAAGCGTGGATTCCAGCTTGAACTGGAAGAGCCATTTAGAGGGTGTGTGCAATAGATTAAATACATTTTCATACGCTTTACGGAAATTGGCAGGAATAGTCAATGAATCGGCAGTTTTATCGGCTTATTATGCATACGTCGAGTCGTTACTTCGATATGGCATAGTTTTTTGGGGAAACTCGGCTGATAAGGAAAATATATTTAAAGCGCAAAAGCGGTGTATCAGATCAATTAATAATCTAAAAGTTGTAGATTCCTGCAAACCCTATTTCAAAAAGTTAAGAATTTTGACTTTTCCATGCCTCTATATACTCGAAACTGCCTTGTTCGTTAGAAAAAATTACAATATGTTTGAAAAATTACAAAGTAACCGGAAGGATATTCTAAAGCTCAACCGCGTGGAACCACTTTGTTTACAGAAAGCTTCTTTGGGATGGCCCCTAGAATATATAATAAATTACCTACAACTATTAAAAATTTAACTAATTATGATGAATTCAAATATAATTTAAAATCATTTCTATTAAATAAATGCTATTATAGGACATATGAATACTTAAATGCAAATGTATAAATTGAGTAAATTGTAATTTTAAACGTAAACCTTGTACACGCCGCAATGGCAGAATATGGCTGTGCTATTATTTGTATGACATCTTTTTTTTACCTATATTCGTGCAATAAATGATTTGATTTGAAATGATTTGATGATTCGGGAGTCGGTGCATCAGTACCGCTTCTCTGTTAATGTGTGGGCTGGTATACACAGGGACCAGATTATTGGCCCTGTTTTTATTGAAGGCACCCTTAACGCGGTAAAATAAAAATTTTACCGCGTTAAGGGTGCCTTCAAGATAGAGATATTATCCGGTCCCGTTGCTGAATATACCGAAGAACTACCCTTAGCCAATTATCGGCATTTATGGTAGTACCAATTGGACGGAGCTCCTCCACATTCAGTGATGTCTTCCAGAGAGCTACTCACCGAAATGTTTGGATAGCAGTGGATTGGTCGATTTGGACCAGTACGATGGCCACCACGGTCCCCGGATCTCACTCCAATGGATTTTTTATCTGGGGGTTTGTGAAAACTAAAGTGTACGTGACAGACGTGAATACCGTAGAGGAACTTAAAAAACCGGATTATTCTAGCGTTTATTTACCTTATTCCACGATTAAATAACAATATTATACGTCGTTATAATTTGTGTACCATTGCAAACGGCGGACATTAAGAACAATTGAAGATTTCATGTGTAAGTGTTACAATTAATTATTTTTGTTTATTATTGTCATTGATCATACCTTCCAACGTTACCTACAACACACGTTTACATTATTATCCACATCCAACCCGGGCGCTCCGCTGTGTAGGTAGGTGTGCGAACCGGTGAGCCCGCCGCCGCACGCGCTATGCTACTCAAATGCTATGTTGCCAATTTGTTACGCAGGTGGCGGCAGGCTACTCAACAAAGGATGTTTACATTTTAACTTAATTATTAAGCTATTTAAGTTCTTTGAAAAACGTTTTTTCGTATACTTCTCGTAAACTTTTTTTTAATAGTTTCGGATTAACAGTAGGCACTTATAGTATATGTGGTTTCTTTAAATGCCTCTCGCTTTTATCAACGTTGTATAAGATAGGTTAACTAATTCAGGAGATAATACAAATTTTTTGACAAAAGTTATTTTTTCTATCTATGCTCTTGCCATCTTAAAGGTAGTTCATTGATCCCTTTACTAAAAAAAACCATTTGGGCGGAAAGAATCATAAAATCTTTGCATGCGCTTTGGACTGCTCCCTCAGAGTTGAATTTTTTCCCTTGCAAGAAGTTATCCAAATTCCGAAAAAAAAGGGTAATCTGTTGGAGCAAGGTCCGGGGAGTACGGTGGATGTCTTAGACATTTTAATTGAAGCTCCTCTAAATCTCTCTCTGTTGTGCAGTGTGGGGTCTAGCATTCTCCTGAAGCAGCAGTGGCCTAAAGCGATTGACCAGCCTCGGTTGTTTAGCAGCTAGCTTTTCATCATGGTTTGCAGTTGCTGAAAATAGACATCTGCCGTAATCGTCTGGCAAGATTTAAGAAAGCTGTAATTGTAGTGAATGACACTGGCGCTAGTCCACCAAACGCTCAAAAGTATCTTTTTTAAAATCAATTTTCGCTTAGGGCAGGATTTGGCTGGTTCGCCAGGGTTCAACCATTGTGATGAGCGTTTCCGATTGTCATACAGGATCTACTTTTCATCACAGGTAATGATTCGATTTAAAATCCTTTATTGTGCCGGTTGAGTAATGTAACGCAGCAGTCGACGCGCATTTGTCGGTTTGCTGCACTCAATTTATGAGGTACTCAAATGTACCGGGTATACAAGATGGTTTGTTCCTACTACTGGGAGGTTCAAATTTGCTTCTTGTTTATTAGCAAAAATATCCTGCGTTTGTACGATTGTTTTCTTCAATGCCATCTTGTTTTCATAAATTTGGGAAGCTAAGCGGCATTTATTAGCATAACTGCAATTTTTCAGGAAATGGTCAATAAATTTTTCTGTAATGATCGTACCGGCCTTAGTTGCGCACATGTCCAAAGCGTAAAAATATGTTAATACATCTTCATCAGCTTGTTGCTTCCGTGAATAAAAGACTGCAACATGGTCTAGTACCCACCTCTCAAGTTTCACCTTCCTTATTTGCTTCAAGTGGATTAAAACAGTTTTGTCACTAACACCGCAGCTTACAGCTAACTTGGACATGTTTGGCGATGGATCCGCTTCTTCATTAGCTTTCAATTCTTTATTATCAACTTTGGTCTCCGGCCGTCCACGGGGCTTGTTCTGCAGGTTGTAATTTCCAGAACAAAAACGTTGGAACCAAAAACGCACTGTGTTTTCTTTTCCGACACCGCCGCCGTGCATAGCATTAATACTGCCGTTTATATTTTTATAGCCGTTTCTGCAGCACTGGTGCCACGGTGAAACTCGTACTCGTAAATAACGCGATATTTCTAGTTTTCCATTTTATAAACTAAGTGACGCAAAGAAAAAACCAAAAGAGGAAAATTCAAATGAATTACGGTTTTCAAAACACAAATGCGCGAGTAAATAGCTGTATAAATTTGAAATTGGAATTCCTAACCAAAGAGTAGATAATGCAGATCAAAGTGTCCCAGTACGACAAAACGCCAATTTCGTATTTAAGGATATATATTTTCCAGTGTATCTGTCAAAATCTAAACAAAGGGTAAATAGTTATGAATATTTAGTCTATTTAAATTGTGCGTTCCCAATATTGCTCCATACCCTAGTCAAGCCTTAGTTGAACCCATTTAATATGCTAACTGATATTGCTGTGAGCTCAAATTACAACAGATAGAGAATGGCCGGGAACAGTTAAAAGTTGATGCCTACTAGTCTTCCATTAGTTACTTTATGTTAAAATAGTTTTCAATAGTAAATTTTTTATTATTATACAACTAAACATCAAAATAGAAAATAAACTGATCTCAATCTTTCCCATAGTAGATTTACGTTATATAGCCAACTAAAATATTTAAACTATGCTCCATTGAAACTTTGAACTATTGTACAAGTTTCATTTGGTAACCTCTCGTTTGTTACTCTTACAATTAAACAGATCGGACCGTCAACGGAACAAATTAACGGCTTAGCCACTCCCGGCTTATATTTATTGGACAAAACTTAATTCTTTGTTCAGACATCATTCGCATTCCAGTCTCGGTTTGCGTGCGGATTCGTTCGCACGTCGATCGCAGACGCTTTTTCCGCTCTCTAGTCCCCGCACTAGTTGAGCACCCCAAATTTCACGGGTCGTTTTCACGACTCAGGCA
This sequence comes from Marasmarcha lunaedactyla, assembly GCA_923062675.1. Classification (NCBI taxonomy): domain Eukaryota; kingdom Metazoa; phylum Arthropoda; class Insecta; order Lepidoptera; family Pterophoridae; genus Marasmarcha; species Marasmarcha lunaedactyla. The sequence continues at coordinate 6,501,158 of OV281350.1, forward strand.
TTCGTACCGTATTTCCTAAATTTCATAGAACAGTCGTTTTCACGACTAATCTTCGTTCGCCGCCTGCTGCCCGACGTCGCCGACTGCGTCGCCGTCGCCGCTCCGGCAAGATCTGCGTTCCAGGACTTCGAGTCTTCGTGTTCGAGTAAGTTATCCGCGTCGTTCCCAACCGCCCTACTGCGTGTAGGGTGGTTTTAGGAAGTAAGTCTTCGTTGGTAGGCTCATAGTATATATATTTATATATTGTTGTCCCTCCCCAACCCCTCCGCAATGGCTAAGCTACGACGAGATTAGGTCAAAGGTAATTATGAGTACCTGTGCTGCAGGTATGAACATAAATGCCGACAAGCATCGTTTCCTAGAATCTCTTATCCCTCATTTCATGGCGCTAATGCCCACAATGGCCCCTCAGGCCACCTCCATCCCTCAGGCCACTCAGACCACTCTGGTCTTAGGCCCTCCCGCGTCCCCTTCCTCCAGTGACATGGAATGCGAAGTAGACGCCCCTCCGCGCCGCAAGCGCGCACCCGCGGCCGAGTCATCCTCGGACGCCACCCCTACTGGCTCTGAGCCACCCTCATTCACCCTAGTTAAGAAGCGCTCTAAGAAGCGCTCGAAACAAGCCCCGGCGTCCTCAACGCCTGTCCCGGTGTCTTCAACACCCACCGCGGCGACTGCATCGCTAGCTGCCCCGGTGCCTCCAGCACCCGCTCCGGCCCCAACTTCAGTCAAGGCCAAGGTCCCACCACCCGTATTCCTTCGGGAAATAATTAATTATTTTACCTTTGCAAAAGATATAACTTTCACGGTTGCTTGAGAGCTTTTTTAATTTGTCATGTTTAAACGAAGGTAGATAAATAGATAAACGACGTTAAGAATCGCTGTTACTTAAAATACACTTCCTTATATCTTTACGGACGCAAAATATAGATGAAGAAAAATTGTGATTTGAAATTAAGATTCCTCATACTTTCAAAGATCATTTAGAACTCTTGTAAAACGAAGACACGTACCTGGGGTTAACATTAAAGGTCATTCACTATGTAAACAAAATCTTTGAAATTCGAGCACTTTACAAATTGATTCCTCACTGAATCCATTGCTTGCTTTGCTTTCTCCCCTGGTGATCGGTTTAAAATTGCATGAGTAATGAAAATCACAGCCTCAAGTCAAATACCTTTATACGTATATAACATAAAAATAAAGGTATTTCATGTTTTTGACTTTCTATTGACTATTCTTGAATTTGTGCTTATTTAGTTTTATAATACTTAGTTTGTTTTATTTATTTACTTATTTTACTTTTTATCATTATTACGTTATTTATTTGTTTGCACTACCTAAAGTGTAGAACTGATGTTTATCAAAGGTTGTTCTACGGTGGGAAATTTTTATTTATTATTTCGCTTATTAAGGTCGGGAACAGGTGTCCTGGAGTGTGTTCTTAATACAAGTAGGAGTACAAATAACTGACGAACGGATAAAACTTTGTATTTAGAATAAATATCGGATGTTGGGAACCTGATGGGCCTTTTAGTCATTACTTCTAGTATCAATCTTTGTGCTTTTTCTAACTTTAGGATACTAGATTTATAATCAAAGTAACTTAGAGCTATAATAATTTACCAAGATTTAAAGACCGCACCATTCGACAGAAAAAACGAATATTTTTTAAATGGTGGAGACAATCGTAGTTGGCACACAAAGTAGGGTTTGGGTAGATAGAATTACATATCGCAACTCTTATAACTACATGCTACCGCACAATGCACATGTGTGCGTGCACTAAACAAACCAGGTTGGATACGTGACGTTTTATCAAAATCTTATTGTCCTGTGTTTTGGGATCATTACCAAACTTGGAAAAATTCCCATTTTTTTCCCAACATTTTTCAAATGGGTAAAATTTGAAAAGCTTTCAATAAATATATGTCAAAGAATTACCAAGTTCAGATGAACACCCTTAGAATTCCATTGTTTCATATATGAATAGTAATTATACGGAACCATGATGAAATAAGCATAACTTTGTAATAAACAGAAATAAGTTAATTCTAGAAGTAAAAGCCACAAACGGCTTAACCATAAGATGTGAACGGATCGATCTATTCAATGTTAAGAGACGACTGGGTCACAAATGAAACAAGTTCATTAGTACAACGGTTACCAGTAATCCTGTGTTACGCAAAATATTAATTTATTTTTAAATTATCTTTTTTTTTTAAATTAATATCTTAACGTTACAAAGTTTATGCTTTGTAATAAGTTAATGACCCTTAGAATGAGCGAACTCATTGTGTATTAAATGTAAATAAGAGGTTTTAATCATAATGGGGTTCTTTGTAATTCATCTACGCACGTTGTAGTCGGAGGCTTTGGAGGATTTACTTTATAAATCAGGGCAAGTTCGTATTTTTGTATTAATCAAAAGACGTCCACGAAAAAGTATATTTAACTTCGTGCCAAATATTATACTTAAATATACGGTAGTAAAATGATAATTGCGGATTCTACGCAATAGTGGAAAAATATAAAAAGCAAAATCTTCAAAATCCACAAAATCATTTAATCTCAAAAAAACACAATTGCTTTACTTACCTTTATAAGCAAACAGTTATTTTTGGAACCATCATGAATTAAGCATAAACTTTGCAGAACAAAGAATTTTTTTTCTTTTTTTGCTGCCGAGGCACCCTCGCGGGAGGGAGGTGGAATATGCGTCATGCATACCGCCCGCAGGTAAATTCCTCTGCGGGGGGTTATGTGGGACTCACCAGAATGGCACCTACCCACTAAAAACCACCTGTTGGCTGTAGTTATTCCCGTTAGCCTTCATCGGAAGCGACACCCGTCGGGAAGTTGGGCGCGCTGGCGGAGACCCGCTAGCGGGTCTTCCGCCTGTAGTGAAAGTTGCACTGAAGGTGCTCAAAGGGACATGAGTTGGTGGCCGTTCGGGGCAGCCTCCGGTGAAGCCGGGACTGCGCGGAGGTCGGCCGAAGCATGATTTAGGGATCAATTCATTTAAATGAACCTATAATGAATTGAGAAGGGAACTATGTTCCGCCAGAGCTAGCAAACGCTCTGTCGGAGTACGTGAAGCCCTAAGTTTACGGGCTAAGACTGCAATCTCCCTAACATCAACACTTTTGATAGCGTCGCAGACGATACGCATATCGTCTGCTACGGAGGGTTGAGGAGTGATATTGGATGGGCGAGGAGCCGGAATGGGATTCGCTAGTGCAGCGGGGCGGTGCCTCCAGTTCTCTGGAGCAGGCTTGGGCTGGGTAGGCTTTGCAGCCGGAGGAAGCCGGCTACGCAGCGGCGGAAAGTTTTCCTGAGAAAGGGGCGGGGCCTGTTTGAGTGCCGCCCTCTTAGAATTAGTACGCATACAACGGGGTGCACGGGGGCAGCCCCTGTAGTTTGCGGTGTGGCCGGACTGGCCACAAAGCACGCAATCGGGAGGAGAGGGAGTTTCAGGAGTGCGATTGCACTCCTTTGTGAAATGAGGGACCAGGCACTTGACGCACCTGGGCGGAGCAGCGCAGTTGGCCGCCGCGTGCCCGTACAACTGGCACCGGTGGCACTGGCCGGGATGACCGCGGCGATGAGGTGCCTCGATCGAGATCCTAGAGAGGCCGCATATGGTGCTAACCCCTTTGAGAATCTCCCTGGACTTAGGGACGTTGGTGAGAACCACCAAGGCGAGAGGGTGACGCCTCCCGTACTTGCTGTGCATTTTATGCACCGCAAGTGCCGGGAAGCCTTGGCACTGCAGGTCCTCCAGGAAAGCCTCGTTCGATAATTCGAACGGGACTCCCCTGAGTACCGCTCTGAGCTTACGCTCTTCTGGGAGAGCGTAAGTGTGGTAAGCATATTGCTTACCGGAGAGGAGCTTAGTCAAAGCACGGAAATCGTCTATCGACGAGACGGTGATTTTAATAGATTCACCCGAGTTGGTCGCTCGGGTGTAGTGGATCTTGTGCTCTTTGCACAAAGTCTAGACCATTTACCCTTTTCCCGAAGGAATACGGGTGGTGGGACCTTGGCCTTGACTGAAGTTGGGGCCGGAGCGGGTGCTGGAGGCACCGGGGCAGCTAGCGATGCAGTCGCCGCGGTGGGTGTTGAAGACACCGGGACAGGCGTTGAGGACGCCGGGGCTTGTTTCGAGCGCTTCTTAGAGCGCTTCTTAACTAGGGTGAATGAGGGTGGCTCAGAGCCAGTAGGGGTGGCGTCCGAGGATGATTCGGCCGCGGGTGCGCGCTTGCGGCGCGGAGGGGCGTCTACTTCGCATTCCATGTCACTGGAGGAAGGGGACGCGGGAGGGCCTAAGACCAGAGTGGTCTGAGTGGCCTGAGGGATGGAGGTGGCCTGAGGGGCCATTGTGGGCATTAGCGCCATGAAATGAGGGATAAGAGATTCTAGGAAACGATGCTTGTCGGCATTTATGTTCATACCTGCAGCACAGGTACTCATAATTACCTTTGACCTAATCTCGTCGTAGCTTAGCCATTGCGGAGGGGTTGGGGAGGGACAACAATATATAAATATATATACTATGAGCCTACCAACGAAGACTAACTTCCTAAAACCACCCTACACGCAGTAGGGCGGTTGGGAACGACGCGGATAACTTACTCGAACACGAAGACTCGAAGTCCTGGAACGCAGATCTTGCCGGAGCGGCAACGGCGACGCAGTCGGCGACGTCGGGCAGCAGGCGGCGAACGAAGATTAGTCGTGAAAACGACTGTTCTATGAAATTTAGGAAATACGGTACGAATGCCTGAGTCGTGAAAACGACCCGTGAAATTTGGGGTGCTCAACTAGTGCGGGGACTAGAGAGCGGAAAAAGCGTCTGCGATCGACGTGCGAACGAATCCGCACGCAAACCGAGACTGGAATGCGAATGATGTCTGAACAAAGAATTAAGTTTTGTCCAATAAATATAAGCCGGGAGTGGCTAAGCCGTTAATTTGTTCCGTTGACGGTCCGATCTGTTTAATTGTAAGAGTAACAAACGAGAGGTTACCAAATGAAACTTGTACAATAGTTCAAAGTTTCAATGGAGCATAGTTTAAATATTTTAGTTGGCTATATAACGTAAATCTACTATGGGAAAGATTGAGATCAGTTTATTTTCTATTTTGATGTTTAGTTGTATAATAATAAAAAATTTACTATTGAAAACTATTTTAACATAAAGTAACTAATGGAAGGCTAGTAGGCATCAACTTTTAACTGTTCCCGGCCATTCTCTATCTGTTGTAATTTGAGCTCACAGCAATATCAGTTAGCATATTAAATGGGTTCAACTAAGGCTTGACTAGGGTATGGAGCAATATTGGGAACGCACAATTTAAATAGACTAAATATTCATAACTATTTACCCTTTGTTTAGATTTTGACAGATACACTGGAAAATATATATCCTTAAATACGAAATTGGCGTTTTGTCGTACTGGGACACTTTGATCTGCATTATCTACTCTTTGGTTAGGAATTCCAATTTCAAATTTATACAGCTATTTACTCGCGCATTTGTGTTTTGAAAACCGTAATTCATTTGAATTTTCCTCTTTTGGTTTTTTCTTTGCGTCACTTAGTTTATAAAATGGAAAACTAGAAATATCGCGTTATTTACGAGTACGAGTTTCACCGTGGCACCAGTGCTGCAGAAACGGCTATAAAAATATAAACGGCAGTATTAATGCTATGCACGGCGGCGGTGTCGGAAAAGAAAACACAGTGCGTTTTTGGTTCCAACGTTTTTGTTCTGGAAATTACAACCTGCAGAACAAGCCCCGTGGACGGCCGGAGACCAAAGTTGATAATAAAGAATTGAAAGCTAATGAAGAAGCGGATCCATCGCCAAACATGTCCAAGTTAGCTGTAAGCTGCGGTGTTAGTGACAAAACTGTTTTAATCCACTTGAAGCAAATAAGGAAGGTGAAACTTGAGAGGTGGGTACTAGACCATGTTGCAGTCTTTTATTCACGGAAGCAACAAGCTGATGAAGATGTATTAACATATTTTTACGCTTTGGACATGTGCGCAACTAAGGCCGGTACGATCATTACAGAAAAATTTATTGACCATTTCCTGAAAAATTGCAGTTATGCTAATAAATGCCGCTTAGCTTCCCAAATTTATGAAAACAAGATGGCATTGAAGAAAACAATCGTACAAACGCAGGATATTTTTGCTAATAAACAAGAAGCAAATTTGAACCTCCCAGTAGTAGGAACAAACCATCTTGTATACCCGGTACATTTGAGTACCTCATAAATTGAGTGCAGCAAACCGACAAATGCGCGTCGACTGCTGCGTTACATTACTCAACCGGCACAATAAAGGATTTTAAATCGAATCATTACCTGTGATGAAAAGTAGATCCTGTATGACAATCGGAAACGCTCATCACAATGGTTGAACCCTGGCGAACCAGCCAAATCCTGCCCTAAGCGAAAATTGATTTTAAAAAAGATACTTTTGAGCGTTTGGTGGACTAGCGCCAGTGTCATTCACTACAATTACAGCTTTCTTAAATCTTGCCAGACGATTACGGCAGATGTCTATTTTCAGCAACTGCAAACCATGATGAAAAGCTAGCTGCTAAACAACCGAGGCTGGTCAATCGCTTTAGGCCACTGCTGCTTCAGGAGAATGCTAGACCCCACACTGCACAACAGAGAGAGATTTAGAGGAGCTTCAATTAAAATGTCTAAGACATCCACCGTACTCCCCGGACCTTGCTCCAACAGATTACCCTTTTTTTTCGGAATTTGGATAACTTCTTGCAAGGGAAAAAATTCAACTCTGAGGGAGCAGTCCAAAGCGCATGCAAAGATTTTATGATTCTTTCCGCCCAAATGGTTTTTTTTAGTAAAGGGATCAATGAACTACCTTTAAGATGGCAAGAGCATAGATAGAAAAAATAACTTTTGTCAAAAAATTTGTATTATCTCCTGAATTAGTTAACCTATCTTATACAACGTTGATAAAAGCGAGAGGCATTTAAAGAAACCACATATACTATAAGTGCCTACTGTTAATCCGAAACTATTAAAAAAAAGTTTACGAGAAGTATACGAAAAAACGTTTTTCAAAGAACTTAAATAGCTTAATAATTAAGTTAAAATGTAAACATCCTTTGTTGAGTAGCCTGCCGCCACCTGCGTAACAAATTGGCAACATAGCATTTGAGTAGCATAGCGCGTGCGGCGGCGGGCTCACCGGTTCGCACACCTACCTACACAGCGGAGCGCCCGGGTTGGATGTGGATAATAATGTAAACGTGTGTTGTAGGTAACGTTGGAAGGTATGATCAATGACAATAATAAACAAAAATAATTAATTGTAACACTTACACATGAAATCTTCAATTGTTCTTAATGTCCGCCGTTTGCAATGGTACACAAATTATAACGACGTATAATATTGTTATTTAATCGTGGAATAAGGTAAATAAACGCTAGAATAATCCGGTTTTTTAAGTTCCTCTACGGTATTCACGTCTGTCACGTACACTTTAGTTTTCACAAACCCCCAGATAAAAAATCCATTGGAGTGAGATCCGGGGACCGTGGTGGCCATCGTACTGGTCCAAATCGACCAATCCACTGCTATCCAAACATTTCGGTGAGTAGCTCTCTGGAAGACATCACTGAATGTGGAGGAGCTCCGTTCAATTGGTACTACCATAAATGCCGATAATTGGCTAAGGGTAGTTCTTCGGTATATTCAGCAACGGGACCGGATAATATCTCTATCTTGAAGGCACCCTTAACGCGGTAAAATTTTTATTTTACCGCGTTAAGGGTGCCTTCAATAAAAACAGGGCCAATAATCTGGTCCCTGTGTATACCAGCCCACACATTAACAGAGAAGCGGTACTGATGCACCGACTCCCGAATCATCAAATCATTTCAAATCAAATCATTTATTGCACGAATATAGGTAAAAAAAAGATGTCATACAAATAATAGCACAGCCATATTCTGCCATTGCGGCGTGTACAAGGTTTACGTTTAAAATTACAATTTACTCAATTTATACATTTGCATTTAAGTATTCATATGTCCTATAATAGCATTTATTTAATAGAAATGATTTTAAATTATATTTGAATTCATCATAATTAGTTAAATTTTTAATAGTTGTAGGTAATTTATTATATATTCTAGGGGCCATCCCAAAGAAGCTTTCTGTAAACAAAGTGGTTCCACGCGGTTGAGCTTTAGAATATCCTTCCGGTTACTTTGTAATTTTTCAAACATATTGTAATTTTTTCTAACGAACAAGGCAGTTTCGAGTATATAGAGGCATGGAAAAGTCAAAATTCTTAACTTTTTGAAATAGGGTTTGCAGGAATCTACAACTTTTAGATTATTAATTGATCTGATACACCGCTTTTGCGCTTTAAATATATTTTCCTTATCAGCCGAGTTTCCCCAAAAAACTATGCCATATCGAAGTAACGACTCGACGTATGCATAATAAGCCGATAAAACTGCCGATTCATTGACTATTCCTGCCAATTTCCGTAAAGCGTATGAAAATGTATTTAATCTATTGCACACACCCTCTAAATGGCTCTTCCAGTTCAAGCTGGAATCCACGCTTATCCCCAAAAACCTAGCAAACTTTACCTCCTTAATTTCATGTCCGTTATATTCGAAGTCAAACGATGTCAAGTTGTTATTTCTATTTTTAAAACTTATAATATTTGTCTTACTTAAATTAATTTTTAAATTATTAGTTTCTAACCATTTCATAATATTTTGTAAATTGCTTTCAATGTCATGTTTTAGTGAATCTGTGTCTTTATTACTACATATCAAAGTACTGTCATCTGCAAATAATACCATCGGATGTGAAGAAATTTTTGGGAAGTCATTTATATATATTATAAATAATAACGGCCCCAATATACTGCCCTGTGGGACACCCTGTTTAACCTTCTTATATTTTGAGATGTAACTTATTTCTGTAAGAGATTTCAAGCATATACTGTTTATTTGAGTGGCTTGCCTTCTGTTCTCGAGATAAGATTTTAAGAGTTCCAATGTTACTCCTCTAACTCCATATGCATTGAGTTTTTTAATTAAAATTTCATGATTAACGTAATCGAATGCTTTCGTGAGGTCCATAAATAAAGCACATGTTGTACAATTGTACAACGCCAAGTTAATCCCTTTATTTTTTCTAAAGCCTACCTGTTCATCTGATAATAACGCATTCTTTTCAAAAAAATCATTAAGGGCATTGTAAATCACTCTTTCGAAAATTTTTGAGAAAACAGGAATCAAAGCCACGGGTCTGTATGAAGCCATGTATTCTCGGTTTAATTTCTTATATATTGGTTTTATAATCGTAACTTTTAATTTTTCTGGAAAAATACCGTATTCAATACAAAGATTAATAATGTAACTCAATACCGGTGAAATATAATCAATCATGCGTGGATTTTCAATACTCCAGTATCTGAGATTTTGTCGGTTCCATATGCCATTGCGTGTAAATATGCTCTCGTCGGTCCACATGACGTTTAATAATTTCGGGTCGTCAGTAACTTTGTCAAGTATCGACTGGCAGTGAGTACACCTGACTGACAAATTCCTTCTTAAAAGGGCTTAAACTTTTTAAAATTGGTACGGTTTGCGTTGATTCCTTTTTAAAATGTTATGCACGGTTGCAAACATGCAAAATAGTCAAGAATATGTTGCTCGCGCGCAGTAGGTATCTAATGCTAGTGGTTTGTTTTCCCATGCCCGTTGCACTGCCAATATTATGGTGCGAGCGTTCCTAGGGCACGCGCGGCTGTCTCCATACCTTTCTCGGTAAGTTCGCAGAGTTAGAGCTGCGTTTCCGTGGGATTCCCCGTAAATTAAAATCATGTCAGTGTATTCTGACGCCGTGTATGTAGCACGAGGCATTGTGGATGTCTTACGTACTTACAAAATAATTAAAAACTACTCACAAGACTAAACCTAAAATACTCAGTTACGTGTCCTATCACAATAAAAACTTAACATTAGTAAATGGGACGCGTGAGCGACAATAATCTGTGCTAAATTGCGCAACGTGCACCCCGGATGCAACGCGTCTTCGCACTAAACAAAGTAAAAATTGTGCCCTTGACCTAATTAGCCGAGCCGCCGCCGGCGCAATAGCAACATGCTGATCTATTTCTATTTCTGTTACGCTTATTACATTAGAGTGAGATAACCGTGATCTGTACTTTCTTTTAAGGAAAGATTTAGTAACAGTTTACTTCTTGTTTGTATTGCAAACTTAAGATGCGAACTGGCAACGTCGCATCGCATGCGTGAATTTTGTCGTTTAGATAACTACGTATGCCTATAGTACAAACTTATGATCAGGTGATCGGGAAGATACAGTGTTTAAATGAAACTAAGTAAAAACTAGAAAACATTCCTGTGACTAAACTTTTGCTTACATTGATCTGATTTTTGTTGTGTAGCCTGATAATGATACACAAAATATGTGGTTTCATTTAATGCCTCTCGCTTTTATCACCGTTGTATAATCTGCTCCGCTCCGCTCGTACTGTTTCCGTTGAAGTGGGGCGGAGATCTTGAGAAATATGATTCCGCTCGTCTCCGCTTCGGTGGAAACACGGCCTAAGGCGAGAATGGCTTGCGCGTTGTTTGGTAATTCGTAGGCGCCCCGCATACAACACTGCAGAGGATTCGGTGCGAATCTGAGATTCCGTCGAGTTCCTCGATAGTTAATTTTGGGATCGTTAGAAACTTTCAAATATTTACATTATAGCTTTTTTCAAGGGAATTAATTAATAAATTATTTTAATACATATACATCTTTAGGAACCCTGACCATTAAAAGCGAATGCATCGTGCGTAATTAGTGTGAATTATAGGTTTTAATCACAGCGAGGTTTTTTGTATTTTTTTACTCGTACGTTAGTCATGGAATAGGTATCGAAGGAAATAGACTTCAAGAATCCGCAATGCCTGTATATATTTTAGTTTCCTACAGAATATAAATCAATTTATATTAAATATGATTTCCTCCTTGGAAATGCTTGCAAGTTCCGTGAATCGGAATAATAAACTAGCAAGTGGATCATTTTACAGGCACGAGTGAGTTCAGATTCTTTTCTATTTCAACTAAGCAATATGAATATTATAAGTAAATACTGTTTGCAGAGTTAAAAAAAATAAAGTAATCGAGTAAAATTTAGCTGTCTGTTACCTTTAGCAGTAGTAGGTACAGATTTTATGTTAAGATCTCGTCTGGGGTAACATTAAAACAATTCCCATTTTGACCGCCAAAATAATCACGTAAGCATGGATGTGTTCCGGTTAATGGGAAGGAACAGAGCAATTACTGGAACACAGGTATTCCCAAATGAAGCCTACAGTCGGCGACGCTTCATTAGTCGATATAGTAGTCACATTTAACACTAATAAAGAAAACACCTACGACTAAATGATGTCCATGCGTGCGCATACCACTTTCCATCAGGTGGGTTGCTCGTTGGCCGGCCCAGAAAATAGTAAAAAAAACCCATTTCTCATATCATTAAATAAAATTTAAAAAATTTAAAGGAAAGGTTTAAGATACTTTAAGTGTGAAAAAAGTTGTTTCTATCTCATTTCATCAGTGACTATCAATATCGCAGGATTTTCATCTTTCCTGGTCCGGTTTGAATTATTGATAAATTGTAACATTTAGATAGGTTCAGTAGGTTAAGAGTTTAGCGATCACACATTTACTTCACAAACAAAAAAAATTTTTTGTTCGCAAAATGAAGTAAAGTAGAACAAATATCGCACAGCGTTGCGTCGTTGTGACAGAGAGCCACCGATACAATTATAGCGATGAAAGCGAGTTATTATTATCCATACAGGGCTCTGCTTACTTTGGGGCCGTCAAGTTGTTGCTTTGGTCTGGTGATAAAAAAAACACAATCCCTCGAGCACATTTGCTTCTGGGACTAAAGGAGCCACACGCAATGTCTAGTTGATCCATATATAATAATAAATAAAACCCTGACTCAAAAACACAACCTTTCCTTCCAGCCATTGAATATAATTCATTACTGAAAATCCAACTACACAAACTTGCACAGGCATTGTGCCTCTCTAAGGGTGTTACCACACGAGTCGATCGGCGTCGATCGATTGGTGTGGTAAAAACCGTCGATCGATGTCGACTGTTCCATTCTACCGTCGATCGATTAGTGTGGTAGAAACCGTCGATCGACGTCGACTGTTCCATTCTACCGTTGATCGATTAGTGTTGTGGAAACCGTCGATCGACGTCGACTGTTTTATTTTACCATCGATCGATGTCGACCGGTAGACGTCAATCGATTGATGTGCTAACACCGTAAAAAGTACCGACAAATTCGTGTTACTTAATGCAGTATACGAGTATTACAGGATAATAAGCAAAATAGAGATTGAATGAAGTTAATACTTTCCTATTAAGACGGTAACAGAATAAGAACAGCACTGATGAAGGATTTAGTGTTCAGAACCAGATAACTTTTGCAATGTATGAAATCTTATTGTTTGACGATTGTTTTTATTAGACAAACGCATGTCTTCCTTCTCACCTGAATCATAGCTTTTAACCATTTAAACTGCTTAGTCTTGATACTTATCGTTATTATCTTAGCGTTGTATGATAGTAATTTGATTTAATCTTAATGTAAATTGATTATAGTCTGATATTTATTAAAGTAACAACCAATCCATGTTTTAGTTTTATTTACACCTTTTCATGTTAAATGTGTGACGGTTGTCTATTTCGACCTCTTTTTGTCAGTAAATTTTATTTTTTTGTCGTTTCCGACGTAATTTTAAACTAGGAATTACGTAGTGTCGGAGAACGGCAATGTTTTGATTTGACAAGTCAGTCACGAAAAATTATTCATCAAAGCAACTTGAATCTATTTATTTATTATTTTTTCCGAGTTTATCATTCAAAATTATATAGTTAAGATATTTTATTATCTAAAATCAAAGTTTATTTTTACGTTCACGAGTGTGCGTAGCCAAAATTGTTGGTAAGGATTCTCATTCATTAAAATTTATTTTATTGTTATTTTTTCTTTTCAGAGCAAATTTAATTGTATTAATATTTCTGTTCTATTTTGTGTGACTATTTTTTATTTCAATTTTGTTTATATTTTTCTGTTTGTATTTACAGGCATCTTTGTATATTTTAAATTGTACTGAAAAAATAAACACAGGAGAGAATTTTGTGTTTTATTTAAACTACGCTACATACTAAAATTGAGAAAAAAAAATTGATGACATTTAACAAATTATACTATAAAGTATAATACAGATATTGAAAATAAGAGTTTACACTCCTAGAATTGCTTTTAATGGTCAGGGTTCCTAAAGATGTATATGTATTAAAATAATTTATTAATTAATTCCCTTGAAAAAAGCTATAATGTAAATATTTGAAAGTTTCTAACGATCCCAAAATTAACTATCGAGGAACTCGACGGAATCTCAGATTCGCACCGAATCCTCTGCAGTGTTGTATGCGGGGCGCCTACGAATTACCAAACAACGCGCAAGCCATTCTCGCCTTAGGCCGTGTTTCCACCGAAGCGGAGACGAGCGGAATCATATTTCTCAAGATCTCCGCCCCACTTCAACGGAAACAGTACGAGCGGAGCGGAGCAGATTATACAACGGTGATAAAAGCGAGAGGCATTAAATGAAACCACATATTTTGTGTATCATTATCAGGCTACACAACAAAAATCAGATCAATGTAAGCAAAAGTTTAGTCACAGGAATGTTTTCTAGTTTTTACTTAGTTTCATTTAAACACTGTATCTTCCCGATCACCTGATCATAAGTTTGTACTATAGGCATACGTAGTTATCTAAACGACAAAATTCACGCATGCGATGCGACGTTGCCAGTTCGCATCTTAAGTTTGCAATACAAACAAGAAGTAAACTGTTACTAAATCTTTCCTTAAAAGAAAGTACAGATCACGGTTATCTCACTCTAATGTAATAAGCGTAACAGAAATAGAAATAGATCAGCATGTTGCTATTGCGCCGGCGGCGGCTCGGCTAATTAGGTCAAGGGCACAATTTTTACTTTGTTTAGTGCGAAGACGCGTTGCATCCGGGGTGCACGTTGCGCAATTTAGCACAGATTATTGTCGCTCACGCGTCCCATTTACTAATGTTAAGTTTTTATTGTGATAGGACACGTAACTGAGTATTTTAGGTTTAGTCTTGTGAGTAGTTTTTAATTATTTTGTAAGTACGTAAGACATCCACAATGCCTCGTGCTACATACACGGCGTCAGAATACACTGACATGATTTTAATTTACGGGGAATCCCACGGAAACGCAGCTCTAACTCTGCGAACTTACCGAGAAAGGTATGGAGACAGCCGCGCGTGCCCTAGGAACGCTCGCACCATAATATTGGCAGTGCAACGGGCATGGGAAAACAAACCACTAGCATTAGATACCTACTGCGCGCGAGCAACATATTCTTGACTATTTTGCATGTTTGCAACCGTGCATAACATTTTAAAAAGGAATCAACGCAAACCGTACCAATTTTAAAAAGTTTAAGCCCTTTTAAGAAGGAATTTGTCAGTCAGGTGTACTCACTGCCAGTCGATACTTGACAAAGTTACTGACGACCCGAAATTATTAAACGTCATGTGGACCGACGAGAGCATATTTACACGCAATGGCATATGGAACCGACAAAATCTCAGATACTGGAGTATTGAAAATCCACGCATGATTGATTATATTTCACCGGTATTGAGTTACATTATTAATCTTTGTATTGAATACGGTATTTTTCCAGAAAAATTAAAAGTTACGATTATAAAACCAATATATAAGAAATTAAACCGAGAATACATGGCTTCATACAGACCCGTGGCTTTGATTCCTGTTTTCTCAAAAATTTTCGAAAGAGTGATTTACAATGCCCTTAATGATTTTTTTGAAAAGAATGCGTTATTATCAGATGAACAGGTAGGCTTTAGAAAAAATAAAGGGATTAACTTGGCGTTGTACAATTGTACAACATGTGCTTTATTTATGGACCTCACGAAAGCATTCGATTACGTTAATCATGAAATTTTAATTAAAAAACTCAATGCATATGGAGTTAGAGGAGTAACATTGGAACTCTTAAAATCTTATCTCGAGAACAGAAGGCAAGCCACTCAAATAAACAGTATATGCTTGAAATCTCTTACAGAAATAAGTTACATCTCAAAATATAAGAAGGTTAAACAGGGTGTCCCACAGGGCAGTATATTGGGGCCGTTATTATTTATAATATATATAAATGACTTCCCAAAAATTTCTTCACATCCGATGGTATTATTTGCAGATGACAGTACTTTGATATGTAGTAATAAAGACACAGATTCACTAAAACATGACATTGAAAGCAATTTACAAAATATTATGAAATGGTTAGAAACTAATAATTTAAAAATTAATTTAAGTAAGACAAATATTATAAGTTTTAAAAATAGAAATAACAACTTGACATCGTTTGACTTCGAATATAACGGACATGAAATTAAGGAGGTAAAGTTTGCTAGGTTTTTGGGGATAAGCGTGGATTCCAGCTTGAACTGGAAGAGCCATTTAGAGGGTGTGTGCAATAGATTAAATACATTTTCATACGCTTTACGGAAATTGGCAGGAATAGTCAATGAATCGGCAGTTTTATCGGCTTATTATGCATACGTCGAGTCGTTACTTCGATATGGCATAGTTTTTTGGGGAAACTCGGCTGATAAGGAAAATATATTTAAAGCGCAAAAGCGGTGTATCAGATCAATTAATAATCTAAAAGTTGTAGATTCCTGCAAACCCTATTTCAAAAAGTTAAGAATTTTGACTTTTCCATGCCTCTATATACTCGAAACTGCCTTGTTCGTTAGAAAAAATTACAATATGTTTGAAAAATTACAAAGTAACCGGAAGGATATTCTAAAGCTCAACCGCGTGGAACCACTTTGTTTACAGAAAGCTTCTTTGGGATGGCCCCTAGAATATATAATAAATTACCTACAACTATTAAAAATTTAACTAATTATGATGAATTCAAATATAATTTAAAATCATTTCTATTAAATAAATGCTATTATAGGACATATGAATACTTAAATGCAAATGTATAAATTGAGTAAATTGTAATTTTAAACGTAAACCTTGTACACGCCGCAATGGCAGAATATGGCTGTGCTATTATTTGTATGACATCTTTTTTTTACCTATATTCGTGCAATAAATGATTTGATTTGAAATGATTTGATGATTCGGGAGTCGGTGCATCAGTACCGCTTCTCTGTTAATGTGTGGGCTGGTATACACAGGGACCAGATTATTGGCCCTGTTTTTATTGAAGGCACCCTTAACGCGGTAAAATAAAAATTTTACCGCGTTAAGGGTGCCTTCAAGATAGAGATATTATCCGGTCCCGTTGCTGAATATACCGAAGAACTACCCTTAGCCAATTATCGGCATTTATGGTAGTACCAATTGGACGGAGCTCCTCCACATTCAGTGATGTCTTCCAGAGAGCTACTCACCGAAATGTTTGGATAGCAGTGGATTGGTCGATTTGGACCAGTACGATGGCCACCACGGTCCCCGGATCTCACTCCAATGGATTTTTTATCTGGGGGTTTGTGAAAACTAAAGTGTACGTGACAGACGTGAATACCGTAGAGGAACTTAAAAAACCGGATTATTCTAGCGTTTATTTACCTTATTCCACGATTAAATAACAATATTATACGTCGTTATAATTTGTGTACCATTGCAAACGGCGGACATTAAGAACAATTGAAGATTTCATGTGTAAGTGTTACAATTAATTATTTTTGTTTATTATTGTCATTGATCATACCTTCCAACGTTACCTACAACACACGTTTACATTATTATCCACATCCAACCCGGGCGCTCCGCTGTGTAGGTAGGTGTGCGAACCGGTGAGCCCGCCGCCGCACGCGCTATGCTACTCAAATGCTATGTTGCCAATTTGTTACGCAGGTGGCGGCAGGCTACTCAACAAAGGATGTTTACATTTTAACTTAATTATTAAGCTATTTAAGTTCTTTGAAAAACGTTTTTTCGTATACTTCTCGTAAACTTTTTTTTAATAGTTTCGGATTAACAGTAGGCACTTATAGTATATGTGGTTTCTTTAAATGCCTCTCGCTTTTATCAACGTTGTATAAGATAGGTTAACTAATTCAGGAGATAATACAAATTTTTTGACAAAAGTTATTTTTTCTATCTATGCTCTTGCCATCTTAAAGGTAGTTCATTGATCCCTTTACTAAAAAAAACCATTTGGGCGGAAAGAATCATAAAATCTTTGCATGCGCTTTGGACTGCTCCCTCAGAGTTGAATTTTTTCCCTTGCAAGAAGTTATCCAAATTCCGAAAAAAAAGGGTAATCTGTTGGAGCAAGGTCCGGGGAGTACGGTGGATGTCTTAGACATTTTAATTGAAGCTCCTCTAAATCTCTCTCTGTTGTGCAGTGTGGGGTCTAGCATTCTCCTGAAGCAGCAGTGGCCTAAAGCGATTGACCAGCCTCGGTTGTTTAGCAGCTAGCTTTTCATCATGGTTTGCAGTTGCTGAAAATAGACATCTGCCGTAATCGTCTGGCAAGATTTAAGAAAGCTGTAATTGTAGTGAATGACACTGGCGCTAGTCCACCAAACGCTCAAAAGTATCTTTTTTAAAATCAATTTTCGCTTAGGGCAGGATTTGGCTGGTTCGCCAGGGTTCAACCATTGTGATGAGCGTTTCCGATTGTCATACAGGATCTACTTTTCATCACAGGTAATGATTCGATTTAAAATCCTTTATTGTGCCGGTTGAGTAATGTAACGCAGCAGTCGACGCGCATTTGTCGGTTTGCTGCACTCAATTTATGAGGTACTCAAATGTACCGGGTATACAAGATGGTTTGTTCCTACTACTGGGAGGTTCAAATTTGCTTCTTGTTTATTAGCAAAAATATCCTGCGTTTGTACGATTGTTTTCTTCAATGCCATCTTGTTTTCATAAATTTGGGAAGCTAAGCGGCATTTATTAGCATAACTGCAATTTTTCAGGAAATGGTCAATAAATTTTTCTGTAATGATCGTACCGGCCTTAGTTGCGCACATGTCCAAAGCGTAAAAATATGTTAATACATCTTCATCAGCTTGTTGCTTCCGTGAATAAAAGACTGCAACATGGTCTAGTACCCACCTCTCAAGTTTCACCTTCCTTATTTGCTTCAAGTGGATTAAAACAGTTTTGTCACTAACACCGCAGCTTACAGCTAACTTGGACATGTTTGGCGATGGATCCGCTTCTTCATTAGCTTTCAATTCTTTATTATCAACTTTGGTCTCCGGCCGTCCACGGGGCTTGTTCTGCAGGTTGTAATTTCCAGAACAAAAACGTTGGAACCAAAAACGCACTGTGTTTTCTTTTCCGACACCGCCGCCGTGCATAGCATTAATACTGCCGTTTATATTTTTATAGCCGTTTCTGCAGCACTGGTGCCACGGTGAAACTCGTACTCGTAAATAACGCGATATTTCTAGTTTTCCATTTTATAAACTAAGTGACGCAAAGAAAAAACCAAAAGAGGAAAATTCAAATGAATTACGGTTTTCAAAACACAAATGCGCGAGTAAATAGCTGTATAAATTTGAAATTGGAATTCCTAACCAAAGAGTAGATAATGCAGATCAAAGTGTCCCAGTACGACAAAACGCCAATTTCGTATTTAAGGATATATATTTTCCAGTGTATCTGTCAAAATCTAAACAAAGGGTAAATAGTTATGAATATTTAGTCTATTTAAATTGTGCGTTCCCAATATTGCTCCATACCCTAGTCAAGCCTTAGTTGAACCCATTTAATATGCTAACTGATATTGCTGTGAGCTCAAATTACAACAGATAGAGAATGGCCGGGAACAGTTAAAAGTTGATGCCTACTAGCCTTCCATTAGTTACTTTATGTTAAAATAGTTTTCAATAGTAAATTTTTTATTATTATACAACTAAACATCAAAATAGAAAATAAACTGATCTCAATCTTTCCCATAGTAGATTTACGTTATATAGCCAACTAAAATATTTAAACTATGCTCCATTGAAACTTTGAACTATTGTACAAGTTTCATTTGGTAACCTCTCGTTTGTTACTCTTACAATTAAACAGATCGGACCGTCAACGGAACAAATTAACGGCTTAGCCACTCCCGGCTTATATTTATTGGACAAAACTTAATTCTTTGTTCAGACATCATTCGCATTCCAGTCTCGGTTTGCGTGCGGATTCGTTCGCACGTCGATCGCAGACGCTTTTTCCGCTCTCTAGTCCCCGCACTAGTTGAGCACCCCAAATTTCACGGGTCGTTTTCACGACTCAGGCATTCGTACCGTATTTCCTAAATTTCATAGAACAGTCGTTTTCACGACTAATCTTCGTTCGCCGCCTGCTGCCCGACGTCGCCGACTGCGTCGCCGTCGCCGCTCCGGCAAGATCTGCGTTCCAGGACTTCGAGTCTTCGTGTTCGAGTAAGTTATCCGCGTCGTTCCCAACCGCCCTACTGCGTGTAGGGTGGTTTTAGGAAGTTAGTCTTCGTTGGTAGGCTCATAGTATATATATTTATATATTGTTGTCCCTCCCCAACCCCTCCGCAATGGCTAAGCTACGACGAGATTAGGTCAAAGGTAATTATGAGTACCTGTGCTGCAGGTATGAACATAAATGCCGACAAGCATCGTTTCCTAGAATCTCTTATCCCTCATTTCATGGCGCTAATGCCCACAATGGCCCCTCAGGCCACCTCCATCCCTCAGGCCACTCAGACCACTCTGGTCTTAGGCCCTCCCGCGTCCCCTTCCTCCAGTGACATGGAATGCGAAGTAGACGCCCCTCCGCGCCGCAAGCGCGCACACGCGGCCGAGTCATCCTCGGACGCCACCCCTACTGGCTCTGAGCCACCCTCATTCACCCTAGTTAAGAAGCGCTCTAAGAAGCGCTCGAAACAAGCCCCGGCGTCCTCAACGCCTGTCCCGGTGTCTTCAACACCCACCGCGGCGACTGCATCGCTAGCTGCCCCGGTGCCTCCAGCACCCGCTCCGGCCCCAACTTCAGTCAAGGCCAAGGTCCCACCACCCGTATTCCTTCGGGAAAAGGGTAAATGGTCTAGACTTTGTGCAAAGAGCACAAGATCCACTACACCCGAGCGACCAACTCGGGTGAATCTATTAAAATCACCGTCTCGTCGATAGACGATTTCCGTGCTTTGACTAAGCTCCTCTCCGGTAAGCAATATGCTTACCACACTTACGCTCTCCCAGAAGAGCGTAAGCTCAGAGCGGTACTCAGGGGAGTCCCGTTCGAATTATCGAACGAGGCTTTCCTGGAGGACCTGCAGTGCCAAGGCTTCCCGGCACTTGCGGTGCATAAAATGCACAGCAAGTACGGGAGGCGTCACCCTCTCGCCTTGGTGGTTCTCACCAACGTCCCTAAGTCCAGGGAGATTCTCAAAGGGGTTAGCACCATATGCGGCCTCTCTAGGATCTCGATCGAGGCACCTCATCGCCGCGGTCATCCCGGCCAGTGCCACCGGTGCCAGTTGTACGGGCACGCGGCGGCCAACTGCGCTGCTCCGCCCAGGTGCGTCAAGTGCCTGGTCCCTCATTTCACAAAGGAGTGCAATCGCACTCCTGAAACTCCCTCTCCTCCCGATTGCGTGCTTTGTGGCCAGTCCGGCCACACCGCAAACTACAGGGGCTGCCCCCGTGCACCCCGTTGTATGCGTACTAATTCTAAGAGGGCGGCACTCAAACAGGCCCCGCCCCTTTCTCAGGAAAACTTTCCGCCGCTGCGTAGCCGGCTTCCTCCGGCTGCAAAGCCTACCCAGCCCAAGCCTGCTCCAGAGAACTGGAGGCACCGCCCCGCTGCACTAGCGAATCCCATTCCGGCTCCTCGCCCATCCAAAATCACTCCTCAACCCTCCGTAGCAGACGATATGCGTATCGTCTGCGACGCTATCAAAAGTGTTGATGTTAGGGAGATTGCAGTCTTAGCCCGTAAACTTAGGGCTTCACGTACTCCGACAGAGCGTTTGCTAGCTCTGGCGGAACATAGTTCCCTTCTCAATTCATTATAGGTTCATTTAAATGAATTGATCCCTAAATCATGCTTCGGCCGACCTCCGCGCAGTCCCGGCTTCACCGGAGGCTGCCCCGAACGGCCACCAACTCATGTCCCTTTGAGCACCTTCAGTGCAACTTTCACTACAGGCGGAAGACCCGCTAGCGGGTCTCCGCCAGCGCGCCCAACTTCCCGACGGGTGTCGCTTCCGATGAAGGCTAACGGGAATAACTACAGCCAACAGGTGGTTTTTAGTGGGTAGGTGCCATTCTGGTGAGTCCCACATAACCCCCCGCAGAGGAATTTACCTGCGGGCGGTATGCATGACGCATATTCCACCTCCCTCCCGCGAGGGTGCCTCGGCAGCAAAAAAAGAAAAAAAATTCTTTGTTCTGCAAAGTTTATGCTTAATTCATGATGGTTCCAAAAATAACTGTTTGCTTATAAAGGTAAGTAAAGCAATTGTGTTTTTTTGAGATTAAATGATTTTGTGGATTTTGAAGATTTTGCTTTTTATATTTTTCCACTATTGCGTAGAATCCGCAATTATCATTTTACTACCGTATATTTAAGTATAATATTTGGCACGAAGTTAAATATACTTTTTCGTGGACGTCTTTTGATTAATACAAAAATACGAACTTGCCCTGATTTATAAAGTAAATCCTCCAAAGCCTCCGACTACAACGTGCGTAGATGAATTACAAAGAACCCCATTATGATTAAAACCTCTTATTTACATTTAATACACAATGAGTTCGCTCATTCTAAGGGTCATTAACTTATTACAAAGCATAAACTTTGTAACGTTAAGATATTAATTTAAAAAAAAAAGATAATTTAAAAATAAATTAATATTTTGCGTAACACAGGATTACTGGTAACCGTTGTACTAATGAACTTGTTTCATTTGTGACCCAGTCGTCTCTTAACATTGAATAGATCGATCCGTTCACATCTTATGGTTAAGCCGTTTGTGGCTTTTACTTCTAGAATTAACTTATTTCTGTTTATTACAAAGTTATGCTTATTTCATCATGGTTCCGTATAATTACTATTCATATATGAAACAATGGAATTCTAAGGGTGTTCATCTGAACTTGGTAATTCTTTGACATATATTTATTGAAAGCTTTTCAAATTTTACCCATTTGAAAAATGTTGGGAAAAAAATGGGAATTTTTCCAAGTTTGGTAATGATCCCAAAACACAGGACAATAAGATTTTGATAAAACGTCACGTATCCAACCTGGTTTGTTTAGTGCACGCACACATGTGCATTGTGCGGTAGCATGTAGTTATAAGAGTTGCGATATGTAATTCTATCTACCCAAACCCTACTTTGTGTGCCAACTACGATTGTCTCCACCATTTAAAAAATATTCGTTTTTTCTGTCGAATGGTGCGGTCTTTAAATCTTGGTAAATTATTATAGCTCTAAGTTACTTTGATTATAAATCTAGTATCCTAAAGTTAGAAAAAGCACAAAGATTGATACTAGAAGTAATGACTAAAAGGCCCATCAGGTTCCCAACATCCGATATTTATTCTAAATACAAAGTTTTATCCGTTCGTCAGTTATTTGTACTCCTACTTGTATTAAGAACACACTCCAGGACACCTGTTCCCGACCTTAATAAGCGAAATAATAAATAAAAATTTCCCACCGTAGAACAACCTTTGATAAACATCAGTTCTACACTTTAGGTAGTGCAAACAAATAAATAACGTAATAATGATAAAAAGTAAAATAAGTAAATAAATAAAACAAACTAAGTATTATAAAACTAAATAAGCACAAATTCAAGAATAGTCAATAGAAAGTCAAAAACATGAAATACCTTTATTTTTATGTTATATACGTATAAAGGTATTTGACTTGAGGCTGTGATTTTCATTACTCATGCAATTTTAAACCGATCACCAGGGGAGAAAGCAAAGCAAGCAATGGATTCAGTGAGGAATCAATTTGTAAAGTGCTCGAATTTCAAAGATTTTGTTTACATAGTGAATGACCTTTAATGTTAACCCCAGGTACGTGTCTTCGTTTTACAAGAGTTCTAAATGATCTTTGAAAGTATGAGGAATCTTAATTTCAAATCACAATTTTTCTTCATCTATATTTTGCGTCCGTAAAGATATAAGGAAGTGTATTTTAAGTAACAGCGATTCTTAACGTCGTTTATCTATTTATCTACCTTCGTTTAAACATGACAAATTAAAAAAGCTCTCAAGCAACCGTGAAAGTTATATCTTTTGCAAAGGTAAAATAATTAACATCGTATATGGAAAGTTTGCAAAGCCTGATACCCAGTGAGTTAGAGGAATAATAACTTATCTGAACTCTGCAAAGTTGGGAGAGAGCAAAGTTAGGTTGTAGCCTCTTGATTGATAGGGTGAAGATATCTTTGTAAATAGATAATTAAACTTAGTTAAATTACATTTACGATTTATGTTAATTTTGTGGGTGTAGTCTGCAAACTACATATTAAGTACACATTTTAAGCGAATAGTTCGTGAATTTTGTAAAACTTTTATCATTCGGTTCTGATACAAAATGAAACAGAGAGACGGCACTCCTTTGCACTAGAAAATATGTCAGCCTGTGCAATTAATTATTCAAGTTTTATTTACGTTCCTAAACTTCAAAGTTTTTAACCATAATTTTAACAATTCTATGACAAGTGTTACGTCTGGGAGATCTCTGTAAGTAGGAGGGAGGTATATCATGTTTAATGTAAGGTCTTTTTTAGAGGCCTTTCAACAGAGACTTGATCTACGTGCGGACGTTCGCACGTGTGTCGCTGTCTGCCTTCCCGCGCTCTGCCGCGGTTTAGGAAGTTAGTCTTCGTTGGTAGGCTCATAGTATATACATCTATATATTATCGTCCGTCCCCGCTAAGGCCTCGCAGGTTTTGATGGACGCCCTTCAGGCGCTCATTGAAACCGCAACAGCTTATGGGATTCCTTTAGTTTTAATCGACACTATAGTCACAAGCTGCCTCGCCACCCCTCAGGCACCCCAACATGCCCCTCAGGCCCCTCTGGTCCTAGGCCCTCCCGCGTCCCCCACCTCCAGTGACATGGAATACGAAACAGACGCCGCAGACGAGTCATCCTCGGACGCAACCCCAACTGGCTCTGAGCAACCCTCATTCACCCTTGTTAAGAAGAGCTCTAAGAAGCGCTTGAAACAAGCTCCGGCGTCCTCAACGCCCGCTGCCCCGGTGTCTTCAACACCCACCCCGACCCCACTGATGTCACTCCAGGTGACCCCATCCCCAACTTCTGTCAAGCCACAGGTCTCACCACCCGTATTCTTCCTGGAAAAGGAAAATGGTCCGAGGTTTCAAACTTGTGCAGGGAGCACAAGATCCAGTACACCCAAGCTTCCAACTCGGGTGAATCTATTAGGGTCATTGTTCCGTCTTTAGACGACTTCTGAGCTCTAACTAAGCTCCTCACCAGTAAGCAAATTGCTTACCACACTTACGCTCTCCCAGAACAGCGTGAGGTTAGAGCGGTACTCAGGGGGGTCCCGTTCGAATTATCGAACGAGGCCATCCTCGACGACCTGCAGTCCCAAGGCTTCCCGACACTCGCTGTGCATAAAATGCACAGCAGGTACGGAAGGCGTCACCCTCGCTTTGGTGGTTCTCACCAACGTCCCTAAATCCAGGGAGATTTTCAGAGTGGTCAGCACTATATGCGCCCTCTCTGGAATCTCGATCGAGGCTCCTCATCGCCGCGGTCACCCTGGACAATGCCAACACTGCCAATTATACGGGCATGCGGCGGCCAAAAAATACGCAGCGCAAGTCTGCTTGACTTGGTGAGTGAGACAGCGCAGAGAACTGGAGACAGCGCCCCGCTATACATCCAAATCCCACCACGGCTCCTCGACCATCCCAGCCCACATCTCGACCCTCACTTGCAGTCGATATGCGTATAGTTAGCGATGCTATCAAACATATCGATATTAGGGAAATATCAATTCTTGCACGAGAATTAAGTGCTTCCCGCTCACCTACAGAGCGCCTAATGGCTTTGACAGAGCAGTTCCCTTCTCAGTTCATTATAGGTTCATTTGAATGAACCGATGATCCCTCAGATACTTCGGCTTTGGCAGCTCTGCACAGCCTCCGGCCCGCTGACCCACTGCCCAGACCGGCCCTACCTCATGTACCTTTGAGCACCTTCAGTGCAACTTTCACAACTGGCGGACCACCCGTTATCGGCTCCCAGCTAGCGCACCCCCTTCCCTAATCGGGTGTCGCTTCCGATGAAGGCTAACGGCAAAATCTTGCTACAGCCATCGAGGTGGTTTTTGGTGGGTCCACTCTGGTGAGTTCCACATCACCCCGCAAATTGGCTGCGGAGGTATGCGTAGTGCATTTTCCAACTCCCTCCCCGCGGAGAGTGCTGATTAAGGGATTAAAAAAAATTGAGGGCTTTGCCTTTCAAGTTACTGTACACCTCATGCCTCTAAATTCTGAACATGTATTACTTTTGAAATCGGCAAACGATAGATGCGTTCCTTAGACATTATCAAATGTTGAAGTTTAATCGATCGGGTGCTGATTAATTATACTTAAATCGTAAGGCTTCAGTTCTCTTTGCTCCTATGACTTGCCAGCCTGTTATTTCCCTTCGACTGTAGCACAGTTTTGGTAACGTGATTGTTGTGGTCTAATACCACAAAAACTTGATGTACACATGCCGCTGTTTCATAAGTACGCTTTGAGAACTAAGGATATTAACCTATTATTGACTAGTGTTGTTTGTTTAAAGAATTGTAATTTTTATAGTTCTCATTCTTATTCTCATACTCTAAGGAACTTACTGTCGTGGTTAGGGGAGTCAAAATAGGAAAAGTAACAGTAGGCATCTGACGTCTGTGAGAGGACAGTATGTCTATAAATTAATCAATTGGGACTACAACTTAAGTAGATTTTGTAATTAAGTGGATTTTAAAAATACTTAAAAAATAACGGATTTACAGTTAATTAATCACAACTTGCAACTTTAGGTTTTAAAAGATATTCTACGAGGTACGAGGCTGACGAGAGTTAAAACCCCGACGGATTAAAATCTCTATTATGCCAAAAATGTAGATAAATAGGGTAGATCTACAATTTGTTTGACTACATCACCCAGAATTATGATGAAAACCAAAGTTATTATTTATTATTACTCATTTATGCATCAGATAGGTAAATATCCATTTGGGTCAGTAAGACACATAAAAAGGGTTAGTGAACAATAAATCACACCTATACATTTATAACAATACACTATTATTACAATGACAATAATTACCAAGAGTTATTTCCCAGAATAATATGTTTCACAAACGTCGTTAATACGTCAATACACGTATTAATTTGAAATTTAATATAATAAATTCATAATTAGAAAATCTATACATAATAAGTATGTCAAAACAATTCTATTCCAAAACACATTATAAAAGGGTAAGTACAACAAACCGAACAGGCAGCACAACATAGAAACATTTACAAAACTCACAACTTCTTAAAAATAATATTTTTTCATACACACGTCACTGTGAAAATCAAATGATAAATGTCTGAAAATCTCAATTAATTTGTAAAACTACGGTTCCATATAAAAAGTTAATTATGAGAATTGAAATTTATAAAATTAAGGATATTATTAATGTCGTATGAATTTATCATTTGGTAGGGAAATAAAATGTCATAAATTTACACTAGTCCGGGCGTTTAAATAAATTATATTATTAACAATCGTACTGTTTGCTGGAGAATATTATACTCATATGTTCAGGATACTGTTAGAGCTACCCCGCACTCTGCTGACTGTGGCAAAGAGTCTTCAGTCAAACGACTCTTTAGTGGCGAGGAATCCGTCGACGCGAGCTTCAGCGAGCATGGCAGAAGCACTGCAGTGTCATGGCAGCCCCACCAGCACCCTGAACGCGTTATTGTTATTCCATAAGCTGCATGTGTAGAAAGATGTGCAATGTGCTCTAAATAGTGTAAGTTTAACTTGTAGAGAACACTTTGGAAACCGGCGGGATATCGTATTGGCTCTTACCGATAAGGCCGTACATTCCCTTTTAATGTCTCAGTTATCACGTAAATCGCATGTTACAATGTGACCTAGATATTTAAAGGCTATTTTTGTTGATTTTCTTTGTGCCCGAGTTGACCACTATGTACTGACTTCCCTTTTCATTGTACATAAGACCGTGTGATACAAAATTTTCTTTATTTTATGTAGACACACCGAGGCACTCAGCAGCACCATGTCATCAGCATTACTAGTATTGTTCTCGCATACGAGATCTATATAACAAACAACATGAGCGCTGCTGAGCGTCTCGATGAGCTCATTTATGTATAAATTACTAAGAATAGGAGATGTCTGCCTCCTCTGCCTCACCACACATTACATCCTATATGGATCTGACAATTGTCCGACCCACTTTACTCTATTGACCTAGTTTCCATACAAAGAAATATTTGTGGCTTTTAACTTAATCCACAAGATACGAGGGTAGATTAAAAACTTCGCGGCCTAAATAAGAAAACACAGGAATAATGCAAATTTTCATATTTATTTTTCTACATACTGTCCTCCTAGGTCACAGCACTTAGTCCAGCGGTCTTCCAAAGCCTTGATCCCATTTAAATAGAAGGTCTCGTCAAGGTCTTCAAAAAAGGCATCTACGGCCAATTTGACCTCCTCATTGGTAGAAAGTTTCATTCCACCTAAGTGTTTTTTTTTTGTTTTGGAAATAGGTGGTGGTCAGAAGGTGCCAAGTCAGGTGAATAAGGGGAATGAGGAAGCAATTCGAAATCTCAATTCACTATTTGAGCCATCGATGAAATAAAACTTTCTTGGTTAACGGTCTTTTATGTAAACGACGTAATAGTGTGCAGTAGTTTGCAGAATTTATAGTTTGTCCTGCCATTATAGTTTGTGTGTTTGTCCTTTGTTTGCCAATGCCAACCTTGTTTACTAAAAAAACACACCTTGTCTTTCTTGGGAGCCGGAGATCCGGGTCTCTTCCTTTGTTTGGATTCAGGAGTATAGTGATGAACCCATGTTTCGTCCATAGTAACAAACCTTTGCTGCAACATCTTTGATGCTCTCTCGTCCACGTTTAATTTCAGTTGTCCACTTTTTTTATCATTGTATACGATGGAGCAGATGTTCCTAAAGTAGCCACCACATCTTCATGAATCTGCTTTGGAGTTAAGTGTTTCTTGTGGAGGTATTTGATCACGGTGCTCTAAACTATCCATTTTCAAAATTAACGAAACTTAATCTTACTTAACGTTCAATAAAATAAATAATTACGCATGTATCTAGGTTTCATATGAGAGGAGTTTTATAATAATATGACAATGCTATCCATGTTAGGCCGTGAACTTTTCAATCCACACTCGTATCATGGGAAATCAAGGAAAGACGCATAAACGGGTGTTCCTAGTTTCGTATAGTACTGGACAGTATGCTTGAGGCGTGTAATTGTAATTCCCTTTGACAGCCGAGGCCTGAACCCAAATTGGTTATCGTGTAAAATGTAATGTTCATTTAATTATACCTCAAGCATCTTGTCCAACACCTTTGCAATTAGTTCGGTCTTCTGAAAAATCTTCAGTCTTATTTTTAACTACAGGAACTATCATCGTTTTCATCAGATCTGGAGTTAAATAACTGTGGGTTATGTAGAGATTTAACAGTAAAGACAAAACACCGGAGATATGTGAGGGCCAGCATACTGAAGATGCTCAATACTGAGACCGTAGTGACCCGGAGACTTCCCGCGTGATATTGATTTAATAACGTCATCTATCTATTTCGAATAAAACGTTAGCTGAAGTTGCACTAGTCCTAAGAAAGACAGAACAAAAAAGATATTTCCAAACGTATTAGCCAAATTGTTACTCACAGCAATGCCATCGACGCCATCAGGCAAACCCAGTTGATTTGACCAGACTGGTTTTGGCTTTATTTGTGGCTTTCCAATAATTGCAAACATCTCTTTCACTGTGTTTAGTAGCAATTATTATATCAATTTTGATTTTATGTTGTTTATCCTGGCACCACCTTAGCTTTTAATTTAAATATTTCCTTACTAATACACATATCAATTACGACAAACTTTTAAAATATTCCTCAACTTTTAATTCGGAGCATCCTAATTTCTTGGCCGTTGGCTATTTGATAGAAATTTATGAACCTTTAATAATAACTAATATTTTAGTTCAAAGTTAGTTTAATCAATTCAAGTGAAAACTCAAACTTTAACATGAAATAGTTTTGTTGATGCAAAATAACTTTACTCACAATATTAAATGCTATAAATATTATACTCGTATTATCTAGTTAAAAATAGAATATTAACATTATAATATTTCTGAAAAAGTTTTATATCATGAGTATATTCTAGATTGTAGTTAATATTATTTAGAGGTGGAGTATTGTTTTTTCAATTTCATGTTATCATTCATAAAATTTAATTTTGGCCTGGCGGTGTTGTTCTGGTTCTTGTTTATAAATGTTTTGTGTTGTGTTTAATGTTTATTATTAAGCTCTTTTGTTCCCAAACTTTTTGGGTCATGTTTCAAGTTTGATTTATACTTACAAGTTTAGAGGTTTATCAAAGGAACTCATTAAACGTAAGTTTGTAAGAATAACCACGAAGAATTTCTGATTGCTGGCCTGTTTTTACAAATAAGAATTCTCACAATTTAGACATCGTTACCGTCATCACAATTTAATTTTATGTTGGTGTGGGTGGAGGTGTACATGTGAAATATCCTTAAGTTACCACTGTACAGTCGGGTTCATAAATACAGATTTTACCAAAGTTGATGTTGACCCTGTATAGCGCCATCTATATGATACAAACACAGCAAAATAACACAAGCATAAGACAATTTTGGCGGGCATAAGGGGTCTACCACTTTCAGTAGCACAACAAACTCTTCTAGGCAAACTGGTCGATACAATAAAAGTAATAAACTCAGCATTCTTATAAACACATACATAAACATAGATAGATAAATATACAAACACTAATATTAATATATAAAAACATACTTACAATCGCCTGTAAAATTAATAATTTTAAAACAACATATTGTCATACTACGCATGTACTGCCGTAGCAGTACTGTTTGGTAGGTAATAGTTTAAGAAGACACGCTTCACGGTTCGATGTCAAAGTAGATAACGGTATCTGGTAGTTTATCTTTATCTCCTAAACTCAGACACATGCTCGAACTTGCGCAAGCCATAATTGAACTAATGCAGAGGTTCTGAAGGCGCTGGAGTTTACTGAGCAAGTCCTCATTGAGGTCAATGAGGCAGGCATCGTCATAGTCCAGGATGGTCTTTGGATTCCACCTTGATCATTCGTTAATCTTCTCAAAGAACCAGAAGCAGCAAACACCTTCCTGCTGACTTCAGTTATGTGTGGAGACCAGGAGAGGGTGGAATCAAAAAGTACACCCAGGTTTCTGACTACATTGTTTATTGTCAAGGTGGTATCATTCAAATAGATGTTTGGAAGAATGCACGTTTTAAGTTTAGTTATTGTTAGCTTAATGTAAGCATACTAATTATTAATCACGTCTTTTCGTCGAATAGTGAATAATAAAGTAAAATAGTGTATAATAAAATAAAATAGTGTAAGTATAGTGTATAATATTTTTTATAAAGCTCATCAATTTTTTTCATCAAGAGAACTACAAAAAAGGTAGATATCAAGGAATTCCTTATTACACAACGATAAAAAAAAGTTAATACGAGTGTAAAAATTTGGGCGTCTTTTTAAACATCTAGAAGTAAATACTTGCAAAACTAGCATGAAAGCAGTAGTTGAAAAATAAGTGGGTATTTTGGTTAGATTCGCATATGTATAGTAACGGACGATGATTTTTCAAAATTATAAATTTTTTCAATTTTCAATTTTCTCAATTTCCGTACGTAAGCTAGTTTGAAAAAGCATCCTGGTTTATGTGACTGTCTCAGAAGCGTTGATTTGACGTGGTAGTGGTAACAGTAATACAATAAACTGCTACTTACGTAATTTCCGGTTAGTTCCACTGCATTCCGTCCAATTTAGTCCAAATTTTTTCAGAAATTATTAAGCATAAATTTTTTGGTAGGTACGTATTATAAGAGATCGCGTTATATGGTCGCATATTTTAGAATAGTTCTTACCCGTATTATTAAACGTCGGTTCATATGTACTACGAGATGATTATTGAGCTAAGAACATGTTTTTCTCCATTATTTATAATTTAATTACGTAAGGCATATCCTTTCATTTATTTTGTTATCCGATTAAAAAACAACTAACAATAACGCACATATGCAGCACATGTGGGACGGGATTCGAACCCCGACCAGTCTCCCGTTAATGTCAAATGTCACTGACAATTTTAGTCGAATTCAAAAGGTTTAAATAAAACATTACATTTCGAAAACAACTTTTAAGCCCTCATTTTTCATGTTTCGAGTTGGGATTTCACAAAAACCCGATTAAAATAAAATCAACTTAATTTTTTTTAACTCTTATAATCGTTCGTGAGAATTCATTAAAATTTAAAAAAACCTTCAGGGTTAAACTTGGATCTGTTTGGAAGCGAGTCAATCTCTCAGAGTGCATCTCAAGAGTGTGCAAATTTGGCCGCTGTATATCAATCAAGCCCGTGATTGAAAACAAAGGAGACACAACCAAATGGTAGACGAACTATAAGTTATATGTTAAAATGAAGTTAAATATAGCACTGGAGCCTTTGTTTATTTTGTATTGTAAAAATTATTTTATTTATACGTAGTCAAACTATTTTGTCCGTCCCATGTCCGTCAACTAGTTTGTGTAATTCTCCAATTCAAATTCTAACCCCTATTGGAGAAATGAAAGAATTTTCTGAAAATTCAAAAAGTAGGAAGAGATACATTTAAAACACACTAACTACTCACACTATGGAGTTAGAGTGCACCCAGCACTCCTAAACAAGTCACAAATAAGCACAAATCACAAAAGACTTCTGACTAACGACAAAAAGCACGCAAATCTTTTGCATAGTGAACCGATTTACAAAAATAACACTCCGGTTAATTGAAAAAACACAACTGCCTCAAAATCGGTTTACAAGATACGCTACCACAGATAGACACACAGATACACGGACACATGTATACACAAGTTGAACATACTAAACCTCTTTTTTTGTGTCGGTGGTTAAAAACAGGTTTCTTTTTTTTTCCGGAGAATTTTTGCGATATGGTTTCGTGTTTTTCATCAAATTTGACGGCTTCGCCATTTTCATAATTCAATAACGTTAATGTAGGTCATTACATTCACAGGTCAGCCTATTGAGCGGGGACTTATTTTGTTAATCACCACAAGTTCTATAATTACGGACACAATTTTATTAGGGCCAAAATAAGAGTGAACAGGTAATAAAGTTAAGTCTCAGTTAATTTCCTCAACGTTATTTTTTTTATTTCCAAAGTGTTTGTTTACAAAACCCAATTCAAGTTTTTGCGAAATCTGGCAGCAGGTAAGCGATGTGAAATCATAGAGAAATGCATCGAGTGTAACGGCCTGCAGGACTGGAGCGCGTTATTCACCTTTGCTTTTACTGCACTAAAGGAACTTCGAAGGAACAAACCGGAAATATGACAGCAAAGGTGAAGAAAAACATCGAGTCCACTAGGCTTTGTTGCAACGATAGTGACGCAGGTCATATGATTGCGAAATCAAAATCACCTGGGCTTAAGATAATTATACAATCGAAGGTATTCGATGAGGACCTCCGGGGTGGAGTCCGTCTGCTGACATCAGAAGACTCATTTTCGCTGCAAGATCCAGATACTTTAACTATTCCGAGGTCTAAACACCCAGCTCCTTCACGTCCGCTCCTATACCCACTAGAACCGAATTCTTCATTAGCACCGTTGTCAATAACGGTTGAGGAAGTGGCTTTAGCTTTGGGTTCGTTCTACAACGGGTATGTTGCAGGCTCAGACGGGATTCGCTCGGGGCATCTTAAATAACCGACGTCCAGCTCGGCAGGTGAAAACGGAACGCGTTTGTTGGAGTGCCTTACAAGATTAACAAACTTTCTACTCAGTGGGCAACTCAATGTAGACTCGCTAAAAAGGATGGTGGAGTGAGACCGATTGCCATTGGTAGTGTCTTCCGACGGCTGACTGCCAAACTGGCGTGTAGAGCGGTTAAAGATAGTATGGCTCGATACCTGCAGCCACGTCAGATAGGCGTCGGTACGCCGCGGGGTTGCGAGGGAGCTATACATGCTATTCGAGCTTTCTTGGACGACCCACAAAACTGAAGTTGCATTTTAGTCAAACTTGATATTAACTACGCGTCTACTCACTACAACACTCTGGAAAGAGATATATTGTTGAACGGAGTTAGGGAGCAAATCCCATCTCTATATCATTTCCTTTGTCCATTATATAAAACAACATAGAATCTTTTATTTAAAAATTAAATAATTATTGCTTAAACAGCACAGCAGGAACCCTTAGGGCCGCTCGTTTTTTGTCTAGCTATCCAGAAGGCTACACTAAGCTTCGCTCTTCTTTAAATTTGTGGTACTTAGGCAATGGAGTCTTTGGAGGAAAACCGGAAGTAGTATACCAGGATACAGAGACGTTAATCCCGCACTTCAGACAGCCGCTCTGCAATTAAACCATACCAAATGTGAGTTCTTTTCTGATTCTCCCGAAGCTCGAACACATTTTGTACATTTTAACAGCGTGCCTGACACATGCGTCAACACATCGAGTGAGAGATCTTGTCACTGAAATTCTTGGTGGTAATGGTGACAGCGCAATTAGCGCGCTTAGAAATAAGCTTACAGTTTCCAAAACTTCCATCCGCTTCATCATAAGATATAGTTATCAGTAGGGCTTTCGCTGACGCCAACAAGTCGAACCTCTATAACTTGCAGGTTATTTTAATAGATTTTTGCAATTTAGATCTGCATAAGGATCTCGAGCTACCTATCTTTACCGCGTTCATGAATTTGGCGTCTGGACGCCCTTCCACAATGCTCCACATCATCCTATTCTACAGTTAAAAGCGTAAAAAGCACAGATGACAACTTCATCTAACTAAGTTATATTCAAATCATAATAAAATAGTTGGAGTAAAATTACTTATGGCGGGTGATTTATTGAAAAAAAAAAAAAAATTTATGTCACTATAAAGGCTCCGACACCGCTGTCCCCAACACAGTGTTTATATTTTTTAGCTATGTTTTCTAAATTGTAAAAAAATTACATAAAACATTGTTTTTCTTTTCCATTATTTGGCGCTGTATTTTCGATTGTTGAGAAATAAAACGTGGTATGTTAAAGAAGGTATATAGGTAGGTATTTAGGTATATGTAGGTAATATAAGGTATAAATACGTCATGTTTGATACAATGTAAATATATTTCTAGTTCCTCTGATAGGTTTTTTATTCCAAATATAAAAATTTATTATTGATTAATGTTGCTACAAAAATGAGATTAAACGGATAAGAAGTCGTCGAACAATAAAACTCCGTAATAGGAAAATGTTTACCTTGTTCTGTATATTTAATTCATCATCAAAGCTGGTCTTATTGCGCTACAAGACAAAATAGATTACCTTTATTCAATCATAATGGTTTTTACTTTAACTTCAATAACAGGAACAAAAAATATGTCAGGTAAGTCCCACTTTATTCAAAACTGTTATAAATCGATATAATTAAATAGTAAATAGAAAAATTCCTCAAATAATTTAATTTTTATATTTGTGTATTCTACATATTGTGTATGTAGTTTTAACAAAAATATTTTTCACATTTACAAAATATCTAATTAAAAAAATTCAATCAAAAATACCAATTGGGACTATTTAGGAACATAGTTACGCACAACTCAAAGGATTACGCATGTTACATAAATGATTTTATTGAAATAGGAATAAAAATTGAGGTAACATAAAAAAAAATAGGGAAATGGCTGATAATTTTACGTAAAATTGTTAAAACTTAGTTGTAAATGTTCCTTTGAGCCTTTCTAGCTCTATCAAAATTTATCTTGCTGTAAAATAAAATTGACATTACCAAAAAAGGTACGTAAATTTATCTACTTAAATAAACATTCTCTGATATGATTAATCAAAAATTTTTGGACTCAAATTCTAACTCATAGTTTAGGATAAGTACATGAAAAGTATCAGTTTATTTTGGTAACATGGAATCATAAATGGCAATTTTGCCTACACAAAACAAATTTAAACTTTTAACAGCCTATGCAGAGTTGCTGCTAAAATGACGCCCACTATCAAAATGGTGGCATGTTCATGAGAGCTCTTACATTCACTTTTGTCTATGGTTTATTTTGCGTATGCATGCGTACTATGAATTTACCAACATTGTAGGCCATCATAGTGTAAGGTCGGGCGTTTAGTGAGACAATTGAAATGCACGCAGTAGAGAATATACTGTGTTTATTGAATAAGAGATAGCTTACAAAGTATAAGTATAAGTACATACTACATACATTACACGTTCCCATTAATTGATAAAAAAATGTATATATATATATATACAAATCTATACATCTATTTATCTATATTTTAATACCTTAACAGAGGTATATGTCACATAATAATATTAAACTTATAAAAAAAAAATCTTAACAACAACTGAAAATACGTATACACGCTAATACAAAAATACAAGATTTACACATTTAAAAAAAGTTGAGTTCGGTTTTTATGAGTAACATACTCCTTACCATCTTTAAAATTTTCACATTACAATCTAAGTCATCAATCACAACATAAGGTCCCAGATAAATAGGATCCATCTTGTTTTCTGAAGGGATTCTTAATAACAATAAATCACCTTTTTTAAAGTACAAAGGGTTAACATAATTATCATAGTCTTGCTTACGCTTAATTTTACTTAGCATTAAATTATTACGTGCATCGCTCTGTGCTATTTGAAGTCTATATTTTAATTCGAGTGCTTAATTGTCATGAGTGTACAGAGGATCTACAACATTTCCGATTAAATTACTAGGTAAAATGCAATGTTTTCCGAATACTAATTCATGTGGAGTGTACTTGGTTTCCGTATGAACCGTATTATTATATGAAAAACACCAATACGGCAACCAAGCACTCCATGCATCCATCCTGTTTTGACAGTTTATCCTCAAATAAGCACCCATCGTTTTATGCGTGTTTTCTAATGCGCCGATGCTTTCGTGATGATAAGCTGTTGAGAATATTTGATAAATTTTTAAGACTTGGCATACCTCTTTCATAATACTAGATATAAACTCTGACCCACGATCGGTCGCTATTTCCTTAGGTATGCCGAATCTTAAAATAAAATTATCAACAAAAGCACGAGCAACGCTTACAGCATCCTTATTTGATAACGGGTATGCCTCCGTATACTTTTTCAATTCGGTTTGCAAGGTAAAAGTATAGCTATAATTATATATATCCTTAGGAAGCGGCCCTACTATATCTAAATACACTTTTTCGAAAGAGGAATTCGCAGTGGTTGTTATTCTCATAGGTTGCTTAGTTTGTATACAAAATTTATGGTTCTTACATTGCTCGCATCTAGAAACAAAATCAGCTACATCTTTATTTATATTAGGCCAAAAGTAATATTTCTTTATGTTATTTGTCATCCGCCTAATGCCCGCGTGGCCTGAATAGATGGAAGTCATTCAATATCACACGCCTGTTATCTAAATTATCGATTATTTGAACCTTACTAACAACACAAATTCGAGGTCCGGACCACTTACTACATTTTTTTATTTCCGCTATGAGCCCACTTATAAAATCGCTATTATAATCATTTCGTAATATGCATATTTCGTTTATTAAATACTTAAAACATAAACATGACAAATCTCTCAACAATTCGTCTCGCGTAATTGGAGATCGAGATATTGTCTGCAAATAAATTCTTAATTGACTGGGCACATAAAAGAAATATTTAAACTTATCTATAAAAGTATTTTTTCTCAATAAATTATTTAATTGTTTAGCTCTAATTAATAAAAGTTCAGTTATATTTTTCGGTTTTTTTAATTATATCCACGACTCTCGGTTGATCAGGCCTTGAGTCAGTGTCAATATTATCCGCCGGTAAAATATCACTGTTCTTATCACTTTGCATTTTCATTTGACGAGATTGCGCTCTAGTAACTACATTAATAACCTGCTCATTCATCATTTTTAAATCTTCCGACGACATACTAATTCGTGAAAGTGCATCTGCAACACAGTTTAATTGGCCTTTTAGATACTCTATAGTAAAATTATATTCTTCTAATTGTAATCTGAATTTTAAAAGTCTAGTGGAGGGGTCTTTCATACAAAATAAGTAAACGAGTGGGCGATGGTCGCTCTGTATCTCAAACTTTCTGCCGTACAAATAAGGCCGAAAATACTTAACATACTTATACTATTACATATAATAATAATAATAATAATCCCCAGACAACGACACCAACTGTATGGCCCCAAAGTAAGCAGAGCTTGTGTTATGGATGACCATACAGCGAACTGGGGGGGAACCCAGAATAAACATACATATATAAATACAAACAACCATGACCCGAGAACAAACATTTGTGTTCATCACACGAATGAATGCCCCGGCCAGGACTCGAACCTGGGACCTCCGGCGTATGAGACAGGGCTACTGACCACTACGCTACTCGTTACTCCTTTTCAATAGTTGGATAATTAATTTCGACTTTATTCAAACTGCGACTAGCATAAGCTACAAGTCTTTCACTATGGCCATCCTTATTGCACAACAATGAGCCTATAGCTTTTCCCGATGCGTCAGTTTGAAGAATGAACTCGTTACTTTCAGATAGGTCTGAATACTGTAAAATTGGCGGTTTTGATAACGCAGATTTTAATAACTGAGTGCATTTCAGTTTTACAATCAGTATTTCATGAAAATTTTACATTCTTACAACACAGTTCATTAAGAGGAATTGCTATTTTCGCGAAGTTAGGTATTAATTTCCTATAATAATTAGCAAAGGCCACAAAACGCTTTACTTCGTCTGTGCTTTGTGGCCTTGGGTAATTTTCTAGGACCCTTATTTTTTCTTGATCTGGTAAAATACCTGTACCTGAAACTATATGACCTAAGTAGTTAATTTCTTTCTGTAAAAATATACATTTGAACGGATTTAATTTTAAATTTACTTTACGTAACCTAGAGAAAATGTCCATTAAATTTTGATTATGATTTTGTAAATTCCTACCAATAACGGCCAGATCATCTTGATACACCATACACTCATCATGATTAAGGCCAGACATTGCTATAGTTATCATTCTACTAAAGCTATTGGGACTGGACTTGAGGCCCATAGGCATACGGGTCATTTGATATTGATTTTTACCCGTTGTAAAGTACAACGGGTAAAAATCGGTACTACAACTTTTTTTTAATGAAACTTGATAAAAACTTTGTGAAAGATCTAAATAAGTAAAATACATAGCACCTGACAACGAGTCCAAAATTTCAGTTATATTGGGCAGAAGGAACTTATCTTCCTGAATGACGTTATTTAACTTCCGGTAATCAATCACAACGCGCCATTTTTTGGTACCGGATGCGTCTAGCTTTTTTGGCACTAGTAAAAAGGGACTAGTTTTTTCCCAAGGGATTGTTCCCTGTGATAACATACTTTTGATTTGATTACCAATTTCCGTTTTCTGCGAGTATGGTAAGCGATAAGGCTTTGCATAAATAGGTGTGGCGATGTGTGTGGTTTCA
Source organism: Marasmarcha lunaedactyla (assembly GCA_923062675.1). Classification (NCBI taxonomy): domain Eukaryota; kingdom Metazoa; phylum Arthropoda; class Insecta; order Lepidoptera; family Pterophoridae; genus Marasmarcha; species Marasmarcha lunaedactyla. The sequence continues at coordinate 6,540,197 of OV281350.1, forward strand.
GGTCGATAGTTTGTCTATAAGTAGGGGTGGTTGTTAATTTATCCCCTGGAAGATGAAAAATGTAGGGAAATTTAACGCAAATATTTTCTATTGATTTTCGATCTTCTATATTCAAATCATTTAAGTTTAATAGGGAAAATAACGTTTTTACTCTATCTCAGGTAATCGTCGGTTTTATCGAACATCTCGATCACGAGTGTTTAAAATACGAATTGGGATTTTACCATTTTCTGGTTTATTAACACTACTTGCTAAGAAAACACCATCACATAAATCTTGATTTGAAACCACACATTCCTCCTGCTCCAACTGTGTTTCAATTAAATGTATGGACTCACTGCGTGCTGGTACCGTCAAATAATGATAATTAGGTATCAAAGGGTAATTTCACTAGCTGAGAGCTATGCGTTAATAATTGCATCGTATTATTTTCAAAATTTAAAATAGCATTTTAACATGATAAAAAATCTTGACCTAAAATTCCATCAGTTTGTACACGGTAAATACTTAAATACAAGAAACTTATGAGTAAAAATATGCTTTTTAAAATTAAGATTTAAATACACGAAACCTTCCGAATTTAAATAACCACCTATACCAATCTTAACGCTCTCATTATGGTAAGGAGTTCGTAAACGTTCTAAACATGCTAACTTTATACCCGATACCGATGCACCAGTGTCGATCAGCCAGTTATGATTAAGTTTCCTAATTTGGAGCGATACTTTGTTCCAACTATTGCACGAGAGAATATTATGCACGAAAAAAATGATCTAAGGACTCACCGTTCGAAGAACTTGTTGCAGTTGTTGCAACCTGATTATCGGCAGTCATAGTGTTTATGTTTCTTTGTAACCCGACACCCCGGCTGCGATTACCACGTTGTCTCCTGGGTGGTCGATCATTATTGTAACCTCCGCGACACCTATTATTAGCAAAATATTGTACCTGCCGAGGCCCTCGCTGAGGTCTATATGCGTTTTGTGTATGACCTCTGGTACCAAAATATCGTTGACCTAGATGTCCTCGTTGACTCCTCCTAGCTGAAAAATTAGGTTGTCGAACTGCATATAACATTTCGGATGTGCCCTGCGTGGTTATTACCTCGTCCTGGGCGGCTTGAATAGCTTCTGTTAAGGAAGTAAAGTAGCGCGCTGCGACAATCGTACCTAAGCGACGACCCCGCAGCCCGTCGGCAAATCATTTTATCGCTAGTTTTTCATTCAGTGGCTTTAGCACACCATAATTCGCGGAGTTGCCATTGGCCTGAGAGATGGTCAGATTCACGAAAAGTTCGGAAATCTCCTTACCAAAATCTGTAATAGTTTTACCACTTTGTCTACATTGCTGCAACTTACTTTGGATAGCCGTAAATTTTTTTGCGGTATTAATAATTTACGCATAGCCTTTAAAAGATCTTGAACAGTTTTGTAATTTTGAGCCAATAATAACATCGAACGTTGGGATAATCTACTTTTCAAAACGAATTGAATTAGTTTAGTATTACATTCTAGTTTTTCTAATGTAGAACTATAGTACTCGTTTCCCTCAGTCAATTGTTTCGTGTTATCATTCATAACAGGTATTAAACTCAAAGCCGTCTTTAAATCAAATGAACCCATGTTTATTTTAGAATGGCAATCTTCACTATTTTTACTACACAAGGATATAATTTCAGAAAAAATATTATCAAACTGTTCGCAAACCCTCTTAATCAAACAAATTTCTTCGTAATTCAATTTCGTGTAATTTGTTAAAGTAGCCCTATAAATATCTAAATACTTGTTATATTTTAATAATACACTATTTGCACTTTCTTTACATCTAAGATCTTACCATGTCTACGTTTAGTACCAATTTTTATCAAATAACTTCTAGTTTTCTTAAAATTATTAAGTAAAAAAATTAAATCATCAGCCATACATTTCGAACAAACCAAATACCTACTAAATACCTAATAAAAAAAGCAGAAAGATTCACATAATTAATAAAATAATACTACTTACGTAATAATATTTCGTTTTATCAAACATGTAAAGTCTTACCTATAAATTTAATTTTCATTTAAGTAAACTTGTAATTAAAATAAGCATGTAAAACCAATTAAAGGGAGTGTATATCTAATCAACCCGAAAAAAAAAATGCAAAAGTAACTCTTACCTAAGGGTTACCTTAGCAATACCTATTTGCATAATATAAAATTACAATACATGTCATCAATATTGAAATATTTTGGTTAGATTACAATATCTAATATAACAAGGCTATAAAAGCAAAACACAAACCGAGAGTCGCACAACTCGAAATCACTGCATAATTCACTTTTTAACACTCACATAGCCGCCGAACTCGTGCTAAATAATCTCTGCTTCACCACCGGCGTTAACTCCTTGGAGTGCCTGCTGCCTCCGCAGGATGCTGGAGTACCTGTTCAGCGTCAGCTCTTTGATTTGACGATGTATTTGTTTTTTATGGCATCGTTTATACAGACGATAAACAAATATTAGTAAGCCAATTGCCAAGATTGTACAAATTATAATCAGAATCGTGTTCGTATTTTCGTGGAATTGCTCTGTATTTTAATTGCTAAGGATTACAAAGTATAAGTACATACTACATACATCACAATAGGAGCTGGGTCATGTTCGGCCATTTCACATAAAATATGTATGTGGTGATTTAGTACCGAATCACGATAAATTGCTTAACGTATTGAAATGTTTAGTAACTATACTCCTCTACACAGGAATAATATACGTAAGTACCTGACGTTATTTCTACGAACTTGAGCGGAATTTCTAGCAGTACTTTTTTAGCTTAAGTATTTTACACCCCAACTAATACAGGTGTCGTTTAATTTCGTTAGTTAGTCCTTGTGTCGTGCAGTCGGATTGCAACCAAGTTGGATAATGCGATGGGACCTTTTTATGAGGTTCGCGCTTCAAGAGAGTGCCACCAAATTGTATTTTTTTTTAATTTTTATTTACAAGCGTCTGATTACAAACATACCAAACCATATCACCCCCATCATAGCCTGGTATGAGGTCGTAAGGAGGAATCGCCGTGACTGCTAATGTAATACATTTTACTTGCACTTTCACTAAATTCACCAAATTGATGTCCGTTGGAGGAATTCACGCGGTCAAAGCCGCAGGAAAACTACTCTGATATGAATGATGCTATGTTTCATGATGTGAGAAAAATCAAACAAATAATTAAATTAGATATTGGAGTATTTTCTTTACAAGTATCTCAAATCTCATATCAATATAATTCACCTGTTCATGTTTGGGTCTTCGCAGATTAATAAGGATTACCTAAATACAGCGTAGAAGGTAAATAAAACTCTTTATTTGAACTATAACTTAATTAAAAATTTCAACACATTGCTTAAGATGTGGTACCGTCTTTAAGAAATCAGTTGATGCAAGTCAATAACCTTGTGATACTGCCAGCAAAGCTTGCTAACGACTGATTTGCAGTAATCAGCCTGTAGAAACCGTGCGGTAGTGAAAGGAATAATAATAAATATAGTTTAAATAACGAATACAACTCTAAACATTCCAAATCAAGCTAAGCTAACAAAATTGATGACCATACGTATTTGACTTGTAACTAATATACATTCACCGAACTTCGAATACAGAAGATCATTATTATAATATATTAGATGTTCTGTGGGTGCATTCGTCTTATAAACGTGTATTTCTAATGAAATATATATATCATTGATATGAGTCGATTGAATGAATGATCTCTTTTTTCAATACCAAATAGCATCAAAGTTACCCAAAAATAAATCTACTACTTCCTTAAGTTTTCGACAATTTTTAATTTTTTAATTTTTAAATTAATTTAAAAATTTTAATTTTAATTTAAAAACAATTTTTAACCAGTTTTTATATATTTATTTATTAATGTTTTAAGAGAAAAATAAATATTTATACAAAAACATAACAAATAATTAAACACACATTTTACATTAAGTTTCCACAGATTTTTTACACATATCAAGTAAACACTAGGTTACAAAACTCAAACAAAACATTAGGCAAAGAATTTACAAGTGTTTTTAAAAGTTCAGATTTTGAAATTTCTTTTAAGATATTACTTTTAAATTGATTTAATGATAAAGAAAATTTGCGAAAAGTTGCTATTGTAGTACTTATAGGTACGAATTACAAATTTACTGCAATTATAATTTGTTTTTGCAGCCAGAATATCAGTCTCGGTCTGCGTGCGTTCTCGAGCGCACGTCGATCGCAGACGCCTTCCCGCTCTTTTAGCCCCCGCGCTAATTGAGCACCCAAATTTCATAGTTTACCGTATTAAGTTTCTAACGCCGTTTTCACGGCGGACAGTGGCTCGTTAACCGTACTTCTAATAAGTTTCTAACGCCGTTTTCACGGCGAATAGTGGCTTGTTAACCGTACTTCGTGGAACGTGAGCTTCGTCGACGGGAATTCGTTGTTCCAGGACTCCAAGTGCCGTGTTCGAGTAAGTTATCCGCGTCGTTCTCAACCGCCCTACTGCGTGTAGGGTGGTTTTAGGAAGTTAGTCATCGTTGTTAGGTTCATATATTGTCCCTCCCCAACCCCTCCGCAATGGCTTCCCTAAGCTCTGATGAGATTAGGAAGAAGTTAGTTGATAGTACCGGTGCTGAAGGCATATATATAAATGCTGACAAGTTCCGTTTTCTTGATTCTCTTATCCCGCATATCATGGCGTTAATTCCACCAATGGCCCCTCAGGCCACCCCAGTCCCCCGGACCCCTCAGGTCTTAGGCCCTCCCGTGTCCCCTTCCTCCAGTGACATGGAGTGCGAAGAAAACGCCCCTCCGCGCCGCAAGCGCGCACCCGCGACCGAGTCATCCTCGGATGCCACCCCAACTGGCCCTGATGAGCCTCCCTCTTTCACCCTTGTTAAAAAGCGCTCTAAGAAGCGCTCGAAACAAGACTCGGCGCCCTCGGCGCCCGTCCCTACACCCCCTGCGGCGTCTTCAACGCCAGCTGCCCCGGTGTCTTCAACACCCGCTCCGGCCCCAACTTCTGTCAAGGCCAAGGTCCCACCACCCGTTTTCCTTCGGGAAAAGGGTAAATGGACTGAGGTCTCGGCATTGTGCAATGAGCACAAGATCCTTTACACCCGAGCGGTAAACTCGGGTGAATCTATTAAAATCACTGTCTCGTCGATAGACGGTTTCCGAGCTTTGACTAAGCTCCTCACCGATAAGCATTATGCTTATCACACTTATGCTCTGTCAGAAGAGCGTAAGATCAGAGCGGTACTCAGGGGAATCCCGTTCGAATTATCGAACGAGGCCATCCTGGAGGATCTGCAGTCCCAAGGCTTCCCGGCACTCGCGGTGCATAAAATGCACAGCAAGTACGGGAGGCAACACCCTCTCGCTTTGGTGATTCTCGCCAACGTCCCCAAGTCCAGAGAGATCCTGAAAGGGGTTAGCTCTATTTGCGGCCTCTCTGGGATCTCAATCGAGGCGCCTCATCGCCGCGGTCATCCCGGCCAGTGCCATCGGTGCCAATTGTACGGGCACGCGGCAGCCAACTGCCGCGCACCGCCCAGGTGCGTCAAGTGCCTGGTCCCGCACTTCACTAAGGAGTGCAATCGCACTCCTGAAACTCCCTCTCCTCCCGATTGCGTGCTTTGTGGCCAGTCCGGCCACACCGCAAATTACAAGGGCTGCCCTCGTGCACCCCGTTGTATGCGCTCCAATTTCAAAAGGGCGGCGCCCAAACAGGCCCCGCGCCTTTCTCAAGAAAACTTTCCGCCGCTGCGTAGCCGGGTTCCTCCGGCTTCTAAGCCTGCACAGCCCAGGCCTGCCCCAGAAAACTGGAGGCAGCGCCCCACATCGAATCCCATCCCGGCTCCTCGCCCATACAAACCCACTCCTCAATCCTCCGTAGCAGACGATATGCGTATCGTCTGCGACGCTATAAAAAATGTCAATGTTAGTGAAATCGCAGTCTTAGCCCGTAAACTTAGGGCTTCACGTACTCCGACAGAGCGTTTGCTAGCTCTGGCGGAGCATAGTTCCCTTCTCAATTCATTGTAGGTTCATTTAAATGAATTGATCCCTAAATCATGCTTCGGCCGACCTCTGCCCAGCCCCGGCTTCACCGGAGGCTGCCCAGAACGGCCACCAACTCATGTCCCTTTGAGCACCTTCAGTGCAACTTTCACTACAGGCGGAAGACCCGCTAGCGCCCAACTTCCCGACGGGTGTCGCTTCCGATGAAGGCTAAAGGTATACGCTTACCACAGCCAACAGGTGGTTTTTAGTGGGTAGGTGCCATTCTGGTGAGTCCCACATAACCCCCCCGCAGAGGAATTTACCTGCGGGCGGGTATGCATGACGCATCTTGGCTTCATACAGACCCGTGGCTATGATTCCTGTTTTCTCAAAAATTTTCGAAAGAGTGATTTACAATGCCCTTAATGATTTTTTTGAAAAGAATGCGTTATTATCAGATGAACAGGTAGGCTTTAGAAAAAATAAAGGGATTAACTTGGCCTTGTACAATTTCTTAAAAAACGTAACATCTAATGTTGACAAAAAAATACCAACATGTGCTTTATTTATGGACCTCACGAAAGCATTCGATTACGTTAATCATGAAATTTTAATTAAAAAACTCAATGCATATGGAGTTAGAGGAGTAACATTGGAACTCTTAAAATCTTATCTCGAGAACAGAAGGCAAGCCACTCAAATATACAGTATATGCTTGAAATCTCTTACAGAAATAAGTTACGTCTCAAAATATAAGAAGGTTAAACAGGGTGTCCCACAGGGCAGTATATTGGGGCCGTTATTATTTATAATATATATAAATGACTTTCCAAAAATTTCTTCACATCCGATGGTATTATTTGCAGATCACAGTACTTTGATATGTAGTAATAAAGACACAGATTCACTAAAACATGACATTGAAAGCAATTTACAAAATATTATGAAATGGTTAGAAACTAATAATTTAAAAATTAATTTAAGTAAGACAAATATTATAAGTTTTAAAAATAGAAATAACAACTTGACATCGTTTGACTTCGAAAATAACGGACATGAAATTAAGGAGGTAAAGTTTGCTAGGTTTTTGGGGATAAGCGTGGATTCCAGCTTGAACTGGAAGAGCCATTTAGAGGGTGTGTGCAATAGATTAAATACATTTTCATACGCTTTACGGAAATTGGCAGGAATAGTCAATGAATCGGCAGTTTTATCGGCTTATTATGCATACGTAGAGTCGTTACTTCGATATGGCATAGTTTTTTGGGGAAACTCGGCTGATAAGGAAAATATATTTAAAGCGCAAAAGCGGTGTATCAGATCAATTAATAATCTAAAAGTTGTAGATTCCTGCAAACCCTATTTCAAAAAGTTAAGAATTTTGACTTTTCCATGCCTCTATATACTCGAAACTGCCTTGTTCGTTAGAAAAAATTACAATATGTTTGAAAAATTACAAAGTAACCGGAAGGATATTCTTAAAGCTCAACCGCATGGAACCACTTTGTTTACAGAAAGCTTCTTTGGGATGGCCCCTAGAATATATAATAAATTACCTACAACTATTAAAAATGTAACTAATTATGATGAATTCAAATATAATTTAAAATCATTTCTATTAAATAAATGCTATTATAGGACATATGAATACTTAAATGACAAATGTATAAATTGAGTAAATTGTAATTTTAAACGTAAACCTTGTACACGCCGCAATGGCAGAATATGGCTGTGCTATTATTTGTATGACATCTTTTTTTACCTATATTCGTGCAATAAATGATTTGATTTGATTTGATTTGATCTTCCACCTCCCTCCCGTGAGGGTGCCTCGGCAGCAAAAAAAAAAAAAAAAGCCAGAATATAAAATAAAAATTTGTTACTGGCACTGCATCTTTGGCATCTCAAATTAATTTGGCTTAAAAGAGTTATGGAATCAATTTTATTAAGGAGAATTTCCTATTAAAAATATCTAGTCTGTAAGGATACCCCGGGACGGGACGAACGAGAGCTTTATATAAAATAATTTTATTTAAAGTAGAGCTTCTCTTAAAATCCTTAGAAACCCTGAAAACAAAACCCAGCATCTTATAAGCATTATCAGTTATTTTTTAAATATGAGAATTAAATAACAACGTATGGTCCAGCTGTACTCCCAAATCCCGCAACCTGCTTACGACAATGGTGTAAAAAATGGGAAGTATTTCAATAGATATACTTAATGTATGAAGGTTGACTAGATTACTGTATTCGGACTGACTGGAATTGTTTGGTTAAGTTGTATTATGAAGTCCAAAGACTGAATTAAAATATTGATTGAATGTGTTACCCATATCATCAGCAGTTGATACTCTTTTATCTCCTACATACATTTAATCTGGCCGATCGTTTATATTCTTTCTACGTGACTTAATATAAGACCAAAAGTATTAACTGTTTATAGCTTATTTAGATCCTACTTTGTTTATAAACTAATCAAAGCATTCAACCTGCAACTTAATTTATTATTTTTATGAGTGAACGATTGAACCAAGGTGGATATATTTCAGAGCTCTTGTTTTTAACTGTGACGATTAGAACATGCTTTGCAATAACATTATTTTCATTATAAAAAATTTAAAAAAAATCATTTACAAAACAATCGTCTCAATTTATGCTGGTTAGAGAACTTTTGATTTCGTCATAATTCGCTTCTTTAAATAACTTAAGGCGCTTAGTTTGCGACCGCAATGTTTTATGTTTATTAACTGATATCTCACAACACAATGCCTACAAACTACACAACGGGATGATGCCCATTTTCACTCACAAGAGGTTACCGCATTTTACCGCGTTTAATCATATTTTTACATTTGAGTAGTTTCGACTCCAATATATGCATAAGGTTATTGAAGTTTATGAAAGTCTTTTTTTATTAACATAATTTTTACTATAGTGCGACCAAGCTGTAGCATGAAATGAAATGAAATATTTATTTCTCAACATTGACAACATTGACAATTATTTCTCAATATTGACAATTACCTTGTTCTTATTGATGTCAAATAAAAGATGACTCTGCAACCAATTCGGAAAAACCTTCGTGAAGAAAAACTGGCAAGAAACTTCACGGGTATATTTTTTTCAAAATAAATTTACAGAGTCTCTTTATGTCTATATAAAGTTATTCTTATATGCATCCGTTAGCTCGGCATAAATGACAAACGTCAATAGTGAGTTAAAATGATACTTTTCATTGAAATGTATACATATCCTGGAAAAACTATAAATACCAAAGCTTGTAAATTGTAAAAATGACAAATAAATATCAAAATGGCAGCGAATTTTGCGATGTCGATAGCTGTTAATTGACTTTCGGCGCTAACTGTTCTGTTGGCATTACATAAGTGTTAAGGCAACAACTGGTTCATGTACGCGCCGCCGCTCTAACAAGATTGTATAGTTAGGCATCGAAGTATCTCGTGCACCAGTGCACATTATCACGTTTCTTACATACAAGAAATATTTATTTTATTTAAGTATTCCAAGAGGCTATTCACAAAGAAAATTAGGGTTTCAAAGTTTCTAATTTGTGAAATTAATTGAGGTCCGGTTATTTCAGGCGAAATTTAAAGGGTCGTGTCAAAATAAAAAGGTATCCGGGTTGTTGAAAACGCAAAATAAATATATTTTCTTTTGAAGAGTTTTCAAGCCAGTTTACCAGTGCGCTCCGGTGGTTTAGGAACTCAAAAAATTTCTTCTCTAGCTTTGCCAGCCTTTTTATCTTCTATTTATAGTAATAGAGATATTATTAATAAAATTCTCTCCTCTTCTTTTAGGGGCGAGATTTCTCATCTTTCGGATGCCGAAACGCACTGGAATATTGTATGAAACAGTTCAGCTGTTCCACAAAATCCCGCGTCACAGCGTCAGTAGGACGATGTGCTTTGTATTTTAGAGCGGAACAAACAATTAAATACGACTAATTTAACAGAGCGCGCTCGTCTGCTAGCGGTGGGTTCTTGGGAGACTGGGTTATGGTTGCAGGCGCTTCCGTCACCTAACTTGGGAACCCTTTGACAACCATAGCTTTAGACTTGCCTGTAGTTTACGCTTAGGAATAAAATTGTGTGCTCGACACCGCTGCCGCTGTGGCGTGTTGATCGATGAGCTCGGTCGCCATGGCCTTTCATGTTCTCGCAGCGGTGGCAGATTATCTCGCCATGTCAGTTTAAATAACATCATCCATCGGGCTCTTGTTACCTGCAACACTCCCTCGGTTCTTGAACCGTCAGGACTGTTGCGTGACGATGGCAAGCGGCCTGATGGTATGACTCTGGTCCCGTGGAGGATGGGGAGGGCGGCGGTTTGGGATGCAACCTGCGTAGACATTCTCGCGGCTTCCCATCTTCCCATCGGTCCTGTTGCTAATAACGGTGAAAGCCTCAAACGTAGAAAATATCAGAATTTGGGTAGTGGGTATATTTTTGAGGCTTTTGGCGTCGAAACCATGGGGTCCTGGGGACCAGGGGCTCATCGCCTTTTTCGGACCTGGCAAGGCGATTGGTGAGTGAAACTCGTGGCTGGCACCTACCTCGCACAACGAGTTTCTATTGCGATCCAGCGTGGTAATTCGGCCAGCGTTTTGACTACGTCGCCTTCAATGGATTCAAGTTTAGATTTAGTGTTTTATTTGTAGAATAATTTTCTTTTATTTTATAAATGTTAATTTAAATAAATTTTAATAAATTTTGAATTTGTCAATAAAAAGTTAATATTTATACTTTAATAATAAAAAAAAAACTTTATGAATTTAAAATCAAAATTTTTTGATAATTTGTTCAGTATCAAAAAAATGTTTCGGCAAACAAACAGAACGTTTTATACAAGAAATGTTTTGTAATTGTTTGGTTAGACACTATCATAAACATATAAAAAATTAAGAAAATTAATCTAAACTGTAGCAAGATTGAGTATTTGCAAACAGAAAAAAATCTCTTTTATAGCAAACCCTTTTCCTTCATTACTTCCATTATTTTCAATTTCGTTAATTGCTTTTGACATCCATCTTAGGTGTTTTTGTTAACCGCACTAAGGAGCGAGGTCGATTAACAGGGTCTAAATCCTCATTTATTTGTGCTTGCGATACAATGAATATATCACATTGAAAATTTACCGTTATTTTATTGCAAAAAATAATGATGTTATTGTACTTACTTTGTATCAGTAAGTTATACTTATAATTATATGATATTAGTTAAAAGATTTTTGATATATCTTAAAGTTGCCGAGCACTTGAGCACATTTAACTTTTAAACACTGGATTTGGCTTATTTCTGAAAATACCAGAGTGATTCGGAAAAGTTGTGGTATTAGAGTGCAATTTGAGGGGGGAAAGCAATTTCAGTACCGTTTTTTTAACTCTTTATAAAAACGGTATATATAGTCGCGATTAGTCACGGTTATAGCCGCGAAATGAGCACGCGGCTGTCCCATGGTAAATCGCATCCGCACCCATGGACAACTTCAGACATCATTCCCAGCAACAATGACAGCATTCCCATGCTACAGCCGGCAAGGTGGTTTTTAGTGGATAGGTGCCACTCTGGTGAGTCCCACATCACCCCGCAGAGGCCGGTATTTTCCTGCGGCGGTATGCATGACGCATCTTCCAGCTCCATCCCGTGAGGGTGTTCCTTAGGCGGCTCAAAAAAAAAACATATTTTGGCTCAGTATAGTTTGATTTTCAGCCAAACTCAACGTTTATTTGACATTACACCTGAACTTAAACGAACTACACCAACATATAATGGTGTATTAATCAATTAAAACTTATAATTAAAAAATTAGGTCACTTTTCCACGCAGCCTCACTGGAGGAAACGTTGAGTTAATGACTAAGAATACATACCTATTTCGACTGAGATTTGAGGAATTCCTTACAACCCGGTGAGTGAAGGAATTCTCGAGTAAACGTCAAAAAATACGGGTGTAAGACTCGTAGAAAGTATTGTGAAACATCTTTGGATAAAATTTTGTATTCAGCTATAGTTGCCTCGAGTAGATCATAAAGGATATTTTTACAATGGGAAACTATGTCATTCTGCCAAGTAATTCTAGTGGATCTCTTTTATCTATATACTTTTACGTAATTGTCGTTTGCTAACACAGTTAGTGTATTATTTGTATTGTAGTGTAGTAGTCTAGTATTAGTATATAAGTATCTCTATTTGATATTATTATACCGTCATTCTAATGCTCTTAAAATTATCATCTCTACATTCCTACGTTATTATACTTTTCAATACGCTTGCTTGTAAAGCGACTCTTATGGCACCGGATTTAGGTTCATAATTCAGCATATTATACACTCCTGTTATTTACTTCACATTTTTTTCAATCTCACCAAAGAGTTTTTATGTCTATAAAAAATGAATACATCATTTCAGCAAAGTATATATTTTTCACTAAATATTCACCTTAATTTGTAAACCAGGCTGTATGGGCTAGATCCCGAGCCTTTAAATAAATTGTTTAAAAATAAAAAATGCGCGCGCATCGCTTGCTCAGCGCGCGTAAAATACGAAACCAGCGCGCCACTTTCATAAATATTTGTTATAGTTTGTATTATCAAAAATGTCAACTTTACGTAGGGAAGAAGAGCAATAAGTTGACCCCGCCGGAAATACTTATCGAGGCACGAAACGCGAATTGCTTGTGCTGTTGCCACCAAAATCTAGAGAAAAATGCCTAGAGGTCTACGAAACTTTCGTACAGAGGAAAGTCTGTTTTTTCTTTGCCAGTTTTCTTTCACTCGGTTCCTTTATAGCGCCCGCCTACGGCTCGCGCGAAAAAAACCCATTCGAGTGTATAAATACCAACATATCACATGACACTTGTATCATAATGTACTATTTTATTTCATTTTATACCTTTGCTGGATAGATAGATACCAAAAATAAATAAATTATAATAAATTGAATTGACACATCTTGTATGACTTTATGTTAAATGATCTGTGTAGTTTAAAAGATATTGCACAAAATTATTCTTATTTCTCTTTAAACAGATTATTTACATTACCAATTCAAAAGTTCATATTATATTACCTACATAAAAGGCTCTCATAAATATAGTAATGTCATATCACGAAGCCACGTTCGCTGAACTTCTAATTACCAAATGACGTCGTGTACAAACAAGGTATATACAGGGTGCCCTTGAAATTAACGTCAGGCCGGAACCGGGTGACCTGCCAAGACGTGAAAGCTACCAAAAAATGTTAATAAAATTTTAGTCATGTACTTTTCAAAGTACAAGTATCAAAAAATTATTCGGAAAACTTGACACCCTGTAATGTCTTACAAGTCCTTTGACTAGAAATATTAGCTTTAAAACATTTTTTTTCTTTTATTATTATTAATTATAATTACAAGAATTGTAAAAAAAAAATTATAGGCACAGTTTAAATGTTAGATTTTTGCCCAAAAAATATTTACATCACCCAACTTTTACCGAATCTAATTAATGTCAGCTGATTTCATGCCTATTCTGTTTCACTACTAAGTTAAAATGTTGGTATGCAGCCTAGGCTTCTTTAAGTCCACAACCTACCAGTACCTACACGCCATTTCGGCAAGGTGAGTGAAACAGATAGAGACGGTAAAGGGTCAACAGGGGTTATCTAGTAATTGATTTCTTTTGGGTAAAAGTATAAAATAAAATCTGGTTATTGGATTTCTTCAGTTATGATTTTAATTTAATTTGATTTAAAAGGTTATTATAAATCTGCCTTCAGTGCCAAAATGGAAAAATCTAACTAGCACAGATATTATTTAACAATAGCAAGTCTAGTGTTATTAATATATATCTGTGGATCTGCCCGGCCACGCAAACATTCATAGTGCGTTTGGATTCTTATAACTACAAGTAAAGCAAACATCATTTCGTGAGATAAAAGTACAGTCACAGCTCATCAACCTACCACAAAATGTAAAATTTTCTCAACCGTTTTTCAATATAGAACCATGAAGGAGTTCAAAATCCATTAAGACAATTTTTCATTTTATGGTAGGTAGGTGAGCTGTTGACTGAACTATACTTGAGACCAAAATAAAAGCGGTTCCGAGTTCAAGTCGTTTCGCAGCTTTTTACGTAGACCAAACCAGTTCCAGCTAACTGATAATGAGAATTGTCATAAAAAGCTGCACACTTTCCCGCTGTTCGTACAATGTGTATGTTGCGTAGGGAAAGTCTGAGATCTGTTTTCCTTTGTTAATTTCCCGGTGCACAACCGGTGAGTGTTATTTCCAATTCAAAGGCCGATTTTAAAGTCTCAACGGAGATATTCGAAAACAATATTTTGCGTAGAATTCTGCGAGCAAAATTAGATTTCAAAGCAATTTAAATTTGATAGACGTGTAAACTGATTGTATTAGGCTATTTTTATCGAATATTATAACGTGGTATATTGAGCTTGTGTCTTTGTTGGTAAGTGTTCTTTTAAATTAGTTCAGCCATATTACGTTAGGTTTGAACATCAATGATGTGTTACGTGGTGTATGATAGTACAAAGATTAGTACTCTACGTTGCTACTCAAGTGGTAGTAAGTAAAGTCTAAGTACACATTTGTGTTTCACAAGCAGTTCACTCCATATATACGTAGAATCGGTGAAATAACTTATTAATATACATATATATGTTATCATGAATTTCTTGGGCATGATTTGATGCTGGAAAAAGAATAACATACCAATGTAGAATGAATTAGTTTCTGGCCCAAAAATATTAATCTATTGAAATTTTAGTCTTTTAGGCTGAATTATACGAGACTACCTTTTGTAGATATAAAATGTTAAAAATAAAAACAAATAAAGGCAGCAAGAAAAAAAGCTTAAGCAAACAGCAAGTTTTATTCATTGACTAGGTCTTTATTTAAGTAATTAATAAAATGTAATCAGATCGTTATACAGGCAACACTTATCTACCTAGACTTCTTAAAATTTACAATTTCCATAGATAATACATAGTTTATTATGATAAAATACTTTTACAATACAAATAAAAAAATAAAAAATAAAAAATAAAAAAAATAAAAAATATATTCGTTTAACCGTACACAGATCATGAAATAAAAACTATCGTTCTAAATTCAACAATTGAAACTTTCATTTGATATATGTCACTGCAACATTGTAATTACAATATTAGAAATTATTAATAGCTAGTTAAGGATGTAATTTAGAGTTCGCTTGATATTATCAAAATAATAATAATATAGTAGTACTGTAACGGCTAAACAATATCATAGTGACAAAACATTTCAACAAAAACGACAACACATCTACTCGAAAGACGTATTAAATTTTTTATATCATTGTCAACACGATCGAGAACTATTTACAGTAAGTTGGTAGCGCTGTATCGATTGGTATTTCTGGAGCTGGTTTACTTCCTGAAGCAGGAGATGGGGTTGAAGTAGCACTGTCGGAAGCGGACTTGTCGCTTGTCGGCGCGCCACGGTCGCAGCAGGCGGCCGTCCAGAGAGCGGGCGCCCCAGCCGCGAGGCTCCGTCTGCGGCCACGAGCGGCTCAC
This sequence comes from Marasmarcha lunaedactyla, assembly GCA_923062675.1. Lineage (NCBI taxonomy): Eukaryota > Metazoa > Arthropoda > Insecta > Lepidoptera > Pterophoridae > Marasmarcha > Marasmarcha lunaedactyla. Next base: position 6,555,802 of record OV281350.1, read on the forward strand.
CCGGGGCATGCCGAACCTGGGAGACAGAGATTAGTCGTCAATACACAAGCGTCCATTACCAAACTATTTTCACAGTCGCTGGAAGATGGAATGTTCAGTGGCAGACCTAGGATCGGGGACCGTCTTTTGTACTTGAGTGTTTCCGTGCTTCAGAGAATATGTAAAGCCACGTCAGAGACCTATGGGGTTTCTAAAGGCAGCTTGATCAAATCTGACACTGGAGATTGCCATCCCTCTGAACAAAATCTTTTTGATATTTCCTAATCAAAATAATAGTTTAAGCGGATTTATCATTTTTTTTATTTCTTAATGAAATAAAATAATAAAAAATACCTACTTGGACAAGAAAGGCAAAAAGTTCCTAATTGAATGAATACTTGAGAGTCAGATTTCATCGAATATAGATCGGGTTTTACTTATTTATGATATAATTGTTGAGCTGAAAAATATAACGAGTTTAAGAGCTTTTGTAGTAAATTACGAATATAAAATGAAACAAACATTTTCATATATAAAAAACAACAATAGAATCTTGTTCTTAATATTGGCATAATATTTGGGTAATTTTATTTTTATTTTATTAATAAATCAGTTCGTATAAAGCTATAAAACATGTCTTTTTACACCATTGCTACGAGTATAAGTCCTATCAAACTAAATAACTTACCGACGAACAAAACAAAAGTAGTAAAAGCGCTGTTTATCTCGCTCACTTTAACATTTTAACAAACACAACATACGCGAATATATCGATTTTTTACCTCAAATTGTGCTGAAATGTGAATACAAGTCAATTAATTGCAAAAGTACAATCACGTACAATAATGCAGTTTACTCCGGTCAATCCTTGTAAGTGCTGTTTGACTGTTTAATTAGCTTCCATTGTTACATTGCGAAATTGCAAACCTAATGTTTTATGGAAGGATGCACGTGAGTCAATACGGAGTGTGTGCTGGGCGGTGGATAGGTGTATTTACTACTATTTTTTGGAGGATGAATAGGCACAGTCTCGGTCTGCGTGCGTTCTCGAGCGCACGTCGATCGCAGACGCCTTCCCGCTCTTTTAGCCCCCGCGCTAATTGAGCACCCAAATTTCATAGTTGTTTACCGTATTAAGTTTCTAACGCCGTTTTCACGGCGGACAGTGGCTCGTTAACCGTACTTCTAATAAGTTTCTAACGCCGTTTTCACGGCGAATAGTGGCTTGTTAACCGTACTTCGTGGAACGTGAGCTTCGTCGACGGGAATTCGTTGTTCCAGGACTTCAAGTGCCGTGTTCGAGTAAGTTATCCGCGTCGTTCTCAACCACCCTACTGCGTGTAGGGTGGTTTTAGGAAGTTAGTCATCGTTGTTAGGTTCATATATTGTCCCTCCCCAACCCCTCCGCAATGGCTTCCCTAAGCTCTGATGAGATTAGGAAGAAGTTAGTTGATAGTATCGGTGCTGAAGGCATATATATAAATGCTGACAAGTTCCGTTTCCTTGATTCTCTTATCCCGCATATCATGGCGTTAACTCCACCAATGGCCCCTCAGGCCACCCCAGTCCCCCAGACCCCTCAGGTCTTAGGCCCTCCCGCGTCCCCTTCCTCCAGTGACATGGAGTGCGAAGAAAACGCCCCTCCGCGCCGCAAGCGCGCACCCGCGACCGAGTCATCCTCGGATGCCACCCCAACTGGCCCTGATGAGCCTCCCTCTTTCACCCTTGTTAAGAAGCGCTCTAAGAAGCGCTCGAAACAAGACCCGGCGCCCTCGGCGCCCGTCCCTACACCCCCTGCGGTGTCTTCAACGCCAGCTGCCCCGGTGTCTTCAACACCCGCTCCGGCCCCGACTTCTGTCAAGGCCAAGGTCCCACCACCCGTTTTCCTTCGGGAAAAGGGTAAATGGACTGAGGTCTCGACATTGTGCAATGAGCACAAGATCCTTTACACCCGAGCGGTAAACTCGGGTGAATCTATTAAAATCACTGTCTCGTCGATAGACGATTTCCGAGCTTTGACTAAGCTCCTCACCGATAAGCAATATGCTTATCACACTTATGCTCTGTCAGAAGAGCGTAAGATCAGAGCGGTACTCAGGGGAATCCCGTTCGAATTATCGAACGAGGCCATCCTGGAGGATCTGCAGTCCCAAGGCTTCCCGGCACTCACGGTGCATAAAATGCACAGCAAGTACGGGAGGCAACACCCTCTCGCTTTGGTGATTCTCGCCAACGTCCCCAAGTCCAGAGAGATCCTGAAAGGGGTTAGCTCTATTTGCGGCCTCTCTGGGATCTCAATCGAGGCGCCTCATCGCCGCGGTCATCCCGGCCAGTGCCATCGGTGCCAGTTGTACGGGCGCGCGGCAGCCAACTGCCGCGCACCACCCAGGTGCGTCAAGTGCCTGGTCCCGCACTTCACTAAGGAGTGCAATCGCACTCCTGAAACTCCCTCTCCTCCCGATTGCGTGCTTTGTGGCCAGTCCGGCCACACCGCAAACTACAGGGGCTGCCCTCGTGCACCCCGTTGTATGCGCTCCAATTTCAAAAGGGCGGCTCCCAAACAGGCCCCGCGCCTTTCTCAAGAAAACTTTCCGCCGCTGCGTAGCCGGGTTCCTCCGGCTGCAAAGCCTACTCAGCCCAAGCCTGCTCCAGAAAACTGGAGGCAGCGTCCCGCATCGAATCCCATCCCGGCTCCTCGCCCATACAAACCCACTCCTCAATCCTCCGTAGCAGACGATATGCGTATCGTCTGCGACGCTATTAAAAATGTCGATGTTACTGAAATCGCAGTCTTAGCCCGTAAACTTAGGGCTTCACGTACTCCGACAGAGCGTTTGCTAGCTCTGGCGGAGCATAGTTCCCTTCTCAATTCATTGTAGGTTCATTTAAATGAATTGATCCCTAAATCATGCTTCGGCCGACCTCTGCCCAGCCCCGGCTTCACCGGAGGCTGCCCAGAACGGCCACAAACTCATGTCCCTTTGAGCACCTTCAGTGCAACTTTCACTACAGGCGGAAGACCCGCTAGCGGGTCTCTGCCAGCGCGCCCAACTTCCCGACGGGTGTCGCTTCCGATGAAGGCTAACGGTAATAACTACAGCCAACAGGTGGTTTTTAGTGGGTAGGTGCCATTCTGGTGAGTCCCACATAACCCCCCCGCAGAGGAATTTACCTGCGGGCGGGTATGCATGACGCATCTTCCACCTCCCTCCCGCGAGGGTGCAAAAAAAAAAAAAGGATGAATAAATAGTTTACACTGTTTGTGTTTGTGAAAAAATTTCTGTCTTGTATTTTCTTTGGATTAGCTGAAGAGATCTCTTTAGAGAATAGATCACCCTTGTAACTTAAGCTTATGTTAACTCATCATAAGTTGTTTTATTTTTATTTTTGTACAATAAAGAAAGAAAGACAACAAGTGGAAAACAATTTTTATTGTGTAGCGCCTTTTCCTCTTTTCATCAAAGGAACAATTAAAACTACTTAAGATATTTAGATGTTTTGGATATTAAAGTTGGTAGTATAAATATAATAATTGTAAGAGGTTAATCAATCTACTTCATTAAATCTTATAAGTCTTTTGTGTCTGTCAAGTCTGAGAGACATTGCTTGTAGTGACCGTAAAAGCCAACAACATGATATATTAATATCTAAGTTGAATCCAAAAAAAATCCATGTCTTGAAACTTTATTATGTTCTTGATAGCAATAAGTCTTAAAAACAAAACACAGAAATAAGGCAGTTGGCAAAGCTGGACTTATTTAAAATAAAGAACTCGTCCAGCCATGGTAGTTGATCTTTGTTGTTGGACCCATGTAGTCGGCAACCAGTTTGACATACACTTTAGACTCACTTAATGTGATACTTTTCTTTCACCATCCGACTCTCTCATGTTCAATCGTCTTAGCCCTTGTTATAACTATTTTATGTAAAGGTCGTGAACTACGACAAAGCAATAGTAAAAGGAAATACGACCCAACGTGTGTATTCAAAGCGAAACTAAAATGTGGGCCGTGTAAAGCTTTTATCGAACTCAATTAACAATAAAACATCGACATAGAAAGAAATCTTACGTTTCGGCACAATATACTTAATTAAACCGTAGCATGCTTATAAGACCTAAAGTTATGAAATCAAATGTTAAAATATTAGGATTTAAAATTGTTTATATGACTGAAATAAATCTGTTTTCAATGGTTTAATAACCCAGCAACCGACTAAGTTTGCATGTAAATAAACAGTTGAAAGCAATTTTATGAAAAACTTAACATTTATTGAAACCATGTCAATACAGTATCGGTCTTTTGTCTTTTGATACCATATCGTAGCGTTTTGTGGCCACAGAAGCAGTATAGATTAGATAAGTAAAGTAGCTTCGTCAGTTAAGTAAAGGAAATCATACTTGAAGCTATACATACGATCACAATGTGTAAACGCATGCTCAGAATATATTACGTAAAACAATGTGATACAAATGTATATGATGTAATATAATGCGACTAACTCACATTTATGTAAACTTTCTAGGTTTAAGGTTTGTTAGACATACGAATTGTATGTCTAATAAGTATTAAATAAATGAATTTAAAAAAATAATAAATCTCAGACAAACACTGTATGACCACAAAGTAAGCTGAGCTTATGTTATGGATGACCGTATAGCGAACTGGGGGGATACCCAGAATAAAAATGTATATGTAAATATAAAGAACCATGACCCAAGAGTAAACATCTGTGTTCATCACAGCAATGAATGCCTTGGCCAGGACTCGAACCTGATACCTCTGGCGTACGTGGGCTACTACTAATGACATTATTATTAATGTGAAATTGCAGAAGATAGGTAACAAGTTCCTAACTCACGACCCTCAATGTGGTCCTTGCCGCCTGAAAACCTTGGGATTCGACACGAAAGTAACTTACGAACTCAGACAAACTATATTTCGTCCTGTTTGCACGTCACGTCATTACAAACTATATTTCGTCCTGTTTGCACGTCACGTCATTACAAACTATATTTCGTCCTGTTTGCACGTCACGTCATTACAAACTATATTTCGTCCTGTTTGCACGTCACGTCATTACAAACTATATTTCGTCCTGTTTGCACGTCACGTCATTACAAACTATATTTCGTCCTGTTTGCACGTCACGTCATTACAAACTATATTTCGTCCTGTTTGCACGTCACGTCATTACAAACTATATTTCGTCCTGTTTGCACGTCACGTCATTACAAAATTTTGATTTTTTCGTAGTTTTAGTTTTGAAATTTCGTAAAGTTAATTTAGTTTTAGTATAGGTATTTATCTGTGGTTGTATTCTCGTAGATTCATTTCTCTGTTTGAGAACATCACCTATCTTCCACTATTTAAATTTCATCAAACCTTGTAAGAGATTAATACTTCTTAAATTATTCTTCTTAATACTTCTGAATACTTTTGAATATCTCCTAAAAAACTTGTATATCCTATTTTGAATACAATACGTACGAAACTCCTTTTAAATCCCAGGACCTACTTAAAGTATTCAGTTTCTTGTTAGGGACAAATAATGCGCATAACTTGTAAACGTTGAATCTTGTATTTTAAGACTTTTTTATAGTATAAAAAAAAAGAAAATTAATTTAATAATAATCGATTTGATAAATATGGTCAAAAATAACTTCAAAATTGCACGCAAGCCGATTTAAACATCACTTAGGCCAAGGGCGTGAGAGTAGCACTCTACTGGCAAAATATGTTCAAAATCGAAAAATATAAGAAAGCCAATGATACGAAAGAAGAAGCAGACTTCAAACTTACAATTTTATTGCAGATTTGTTATTTACTACATGCAAGACTTTGCTCGCGGGTTTTTTTGGTTCATAGTTACCCATATACTAGCTTACAATAAAGTCCGGTGAAATTTAAAAGGCCAATAGGTCCATAAAGTCCATAAGCAGTGCATTCCGAAATAAGAAAACTTATAAAATAAAAAAACATAATTAAAACTGCACACCGACAATTGCTACGCACAGCATTCGCAGATATGTAACTCGTAACAATACTATAATATACGTATGTGCGTCCTGTAAAGTAATCTTGGTATGAATTAGTACTAAACTGATAATTACTGTTATTGGTTTTTAGAGATACTCGGAATAACATTGTTCGTGTTAAGTCCGTTCATAATCTGCCAAATATCATCCATCATCGTGCAGCTGGTTATGCGCATATACAAACTTTTACATTTATATTATCTATACTTTACAGTAGACTACAGAACTCGCTTCAAAAAATAAATAAATGCAATGTGCGTGTACGGTAACGCATAACGGAATAAAAAACTCACGGCCGATTCCATGCCAACTCCTCGTCAAATGGCGCGGTGTATTGGTAAAATGCAGCAACCTTTTCGTTTAAGTATTTAAGTATTAAACAGATTCAACAATATCGCTTCATTAATGTAATTATTTAAGATAGTATACTATTTTCGCTCAGTATGTGTAAGCTTTGGGCAGTCGATACTCCAGAGCAACCGACATAATGCTAACCATGAGAGAAGCCATCAGCTAAATGAATTTCTGCTACTTTCAGCGCTTTACCTTGGATTCTTCATTTTACTATCGTAATCATGCAATGGATTACCATTACAAGCCAAACTCATTTTTACATTGTTTGACTCTTAAAATTATAAATTAAAGTGAAAATAACAAAAAAAAAGTAAGTATAAATTCACTATAGAACACAAACTAATTATTAATAATCATAATCATAGTTTACTTATTTTGAGTTTGTCTGTTAAGATTCCAGAATCGGGTCGAAAGAGAAATTAAAAACTACTCTTACCATTCCAGGAAAAAAATATCCTTTGTCAATCGGCCATTGGGCCGTTTTCGTGCTTTTTAGTACTTTGTATTTGCTGCGGAAATTACTTGGTAAATAAAGTGAAATATTACAATTTTTAGAGTCTTATATTTAAAAATAAATACCCATCGAGAACATTTATATCTTTCCCTCACCGAAATAACACAATTCAAGAAACTACAACGTTAATTAGCCGCTTATTAAACAATGGCTAGTCTTAAATGCACGGCTAAAATTCGGTTACGTGTGTTAATCACAGTTATCTGAGACTGTTTCGCAAAGCTATTACCTAATATATTTTTCCGTGTTCTGCTCGACAATCGTAATTTGTGGAGGCGTCAATTTAGCCAAGTAATGAGCGGGGCGGTCCTTCGTCCATGTTCGTGTGAACTTTGACAAAACTTAAGCTTTAAACACAAGGTAACTCAAATTGTATTTACAATTTAAATACACGGAGACCCAGAACTAGCAAGTTGTGTCTTTTGCCGTAAAGCTTTCGAAACAATGCATATGGTGTAAACTTGGAAGTTTCTCATCAACGTTTAATCAGTTGCTAACTTATTCGGAATACAAAGTCCACTAGGATATGGAGTGAACTTAGTCGTTGGCTGTAGGTGGAGGTATGAGCAACAACCAAACGACGTTCTAAATTTGGAATTTGAGGATTTTGCTGAATTTTTTATATTTGAGTTATGGTTGAATACTACTTGTATGTATATATAAATCAGTCTACTATGAGCAAAACAATGCAATGTTAATTTAAAAAAAAATTATATCCTGTGAATAGTTTCGCCGGACAACTGTGTAGCTAATAAGTAGGCAATGTGATATAATTCACAGTCTTCAAAGCTCCTTTACCGAAAATAATAAATTGGATTAAAGTAAACGTTTCAAAAAACCAAACTAAATTGCCAACTCGTCTGGCCTGCTCTGTGTGTTGTTTGCTTAACTACATACACTGTTGTGCATAAAGTATGATAGATATAATATTATAACGAAACAAGCCTTGCTTGGTGTATTTTTAAACAAGATTTTTTACAAATTAGCAATAGGAAAATGAAAAATCAGGAAAAAAGAATTAAAGATTAACGCATAAATTATTATTATTATGTATTATATTAATTATTATTATAATACATAATAATATTAATTATTAATTATAATATTAATTCTTATGTACAGTACAAAGTGGCTAAAAGGCTGGCGGAATTGGATTGGAAAAAAAGTTGAATCGCTAACAATAAATTTTGCGCAAAATATGTTCCTGCCTTAGAGTTACGAGCTTCCCTCAACAATCGTTTAGAAATGTCACTGAAGTGTCTACGAGCACCTTGACCCCAGGACCCCATATACTCTCCACACAAAAATACTTTCATATTAAATAGATTTATAGTCAATTTTAGTTGAAAGCATTTGCGTAATATTTATTACCAAAGGCAAATACTTGCCAACTACCGTAGAACCTTCCGTCTTCATAAACCAAGCTTAATATTTCCTTGCATTAACTAGATTTAAAACCCACTAGATTACCTGTCATCAGCCTCAAGCTGTATCAGTAGTTTCCTCAGCGCGGCCGCGTCGATGGTGTCCCAAGATCCGGATGTGACGTCACTGTCTGCACGGGACAGACCGTTGTCCAACACTTCGTCTTCAGCGTCCTAGGAAGGGGTAGTAATTAGTTGCTTCTGATAACTTTCGAGAAAAATTTGATTTTGTTGCAGTGTAGAGAAGGAAAATGAAATAATAACTAGATTAAACTCTTAGTCACAAAATATTAGCGTTTCGGGGCTACTATGTTTCTGTTTTTATTTTAACTGAAACTTATAGCAGGGTTTTACTCTATTTTATGTGTCAGTTCGAGGAATATTTGGAATTATTCTCTCTTAAACAGATAATAGTTTTATTTAGCAACATTTGTAGCAGATATTTTTTTTTCAAATATGTGAGACTAGAGAGTCAACTGGATTTTATAGAATTGTAAACATCATTAACTGCCTCATGAAACTCAAGGATCAAGTTTTGCTTCGGATAAATGGATCAGTTTCTATTACATGAACATTCCAAATAAGCCTTATTACATAAGTCGATAAACTTTATAATTTTGGTGCCGAACGTTAAGCAAAACTTTAAAAACATTTCTTTCTTTAAATGTGTATACAATTGCAAAATCGACTCTAAGTACTACGCTCGAACCTACAAATAACAATTTATCATACATCGGTTCGCGTAACAAAATAATAAAACAAAAATGTGCCGTGTAATACACACAAAGGCTACTTACAACGGTCGGTGCGGCGAGTACTGTCACCAGCAGAAATGCGAACGTGCAGAGCGCCGCGGCCATATACGTAGGATAGGACCTCATTTTGTTGCGATGGCTGCGGACAGATACGATGTGGTAGAACCTTGCTTTATTACAAAGCGCTTTTATAAATAAGGGGTTAAATGCTTTATTTTACAGCTGTGATTGTATGATTATGACACCCGGCTCGCTATATAATATTTTAAATCTAAACAAGAAAATCTGCCCACGCAAATTACATTGCACTATGTAAACTCATTTGTCGCAATCGCTTATGTGGAAACTGCGGACAGGCAGCACAGAACTGTACCCTGGCTTTGTGCCTTTGTAGTAAAGTGCTTAATTTAAAAAAAACCAACGTTTTCATTACCCGCCAACTTACTATGCCGTCGCGTGGGTGCGTACTTCTTTTTACAATCGTTCGTTTTTTAAACATGATTGCAGCTTTAAAATTATATACTTCTAAATGTAAAGCCACTCGTATTAATCATTTTCAACAAAAGTTATCATTAGGCATTGTAAGTATAATTTGGAACTACGATGAAATTTCGTGTATTACATGATATCAATGGAAACATAATTTCCATTAACTAATATAATATAACCAAGTTATTTTTTTATTCTAGATGTCAAGTTAACAGAATGGTAATTTACATACACAATAACTATTTATGTAGTCTATCTAGACAAATTAAAAACAAAGAATGAGTAATTTTTCTGGTTTACGTACATTTGAAAGGTGCTTTCTTTATATTAGTTCATACCAGTTCACAGAGAATTACATTTTGATTCATAGGAACAATTTTTAGCGGTTTCTATCTAAGAACATTAGTTTCTTATCGCATACTTGTCTAAGCTAAATAAAAAGTGACTTTTTTCTATGGGACATAGTATACATATTCTAAAAATACGTGACATCAACTTTGTCAATTGTTATATGTCAGATATTCAACACTATGCTGTAGAAAACAAAGGCGCTTTTATTTGTCCATTTAGCTGAGATAAGTCTCAGATAGTTCTGAGCATGTTTTATAGATTCAGCCTTCATCATCTATGTCTATAGTTTTCTTTAGATCCATAAATAAATAAGTAAATAAATAAATCAAGTATACAATTAAACCAAAACAATAGAGCAATAGAATGCGTAATCAAACAACACTCATTTAAAATTGCGGCCTTTAATTAAAATTAAAATTTAAAAACAATAATTTACAAAACAGTGCGTTACATTTTACTAAACATCTTAAAATAGCAATTTTTTGAGTAAGTCGCTTATTTGCTTATTTATGAAAAAGTAAAGAACCCCGATTTTTATCTGATCTCATGATCTTCATCACTTCATGTTAACAAAATATGATTTTAACATTTTCGGTTGGTTGGTACATGCATAGTTTTCACGAACGTTTAATAAGTAGGTACAAGCACAGCGATTGCATCCGTCATGTATCTGAGTTATGAAAGAGAGGGATAAAAATATAATATTGTTCTTTTTCCGTATATAAAACGCGTCTTAATTATTAATTTTTATTATTCACTTAATTATTTACTTTGCATGCCGAACACATCTTAGCGAAACTTCGTTTATAGTGCTGCATCTACCTTAACTTTAATAACCAGCAAATTCGACAAAATACCATGGATAGCTTCCAGACTATGGCCGTAAAATTCTACAAGATCTTGCAATTAACAAACGTATTTTTTTAACCTTTTAACGATCCCATACGGCGGCATTAATGGATTTAAAAAAAAAAATTATTACTAATGTGCGCACGTACGTGGGATGTGTACGAGTGTTAGGGACAGTGGTTACCCTTGATGGTTTTATTACGGTGGTGAAAGAAGGATTGTGTCAATTACACGACGAACAAAACGTGATATTAAAATATTCAACGGTCTCAGTATAATTGTTGCGACATTTGTACGACATAAATTCAATGTGATTTTAATTGATAAGTATGTTTAAACTGAAAACCTTCAAATTCAAACATTTATTTCTCAACATTGAAAATTACTTGCTCTTATTGACGTTAAATAAAGCATGACTATACCACCTTCCTCGTTGTTAATGTAAGCAAAACCTCACTTTCGGAGTTAGCTCCTAAATGTGGGGTTGTATGTGAAGCACCCTAGCCTTTGTGTGCAAAATGGTGATCTCATTAACATACTCTTAATATCGAAGGTCAAGATCCCTACAGCTCTTTTGGCACGAACTGCGTCCAATCCTAATTAAATGTTAATTTTTACGTGGAAATATAACCAATTTTATTTATTTAACAATATATCTAAATCGATTGATTAAGTTTTTTTTGTCGTTGCCGGCAAATGAGGTCGGGTTCCATTTACATAATAGACCTAAACCTAACTGCGTTGGGTTTTTAGCATGTAATATCATTTTGCCAATGGCTGTTGAAAAACATTATCAAGAGTAAAGCCCATTAAGTTGATTAGATCAGCACACGTCCCTGACCGCCGCCAATTAAGAAGATTGCTGAATAATCCCATCTCAAAACGAAAAAGTATTACCATTGTATAACATTCACAAGTTGACCATGGGCTTAGGTTTTGTTTTGATGCTTTGTTTAATCCCGATTAATGCCTTTCCAATTAAGGAAAATTTTAAAATGAAAATCCTTTGTGAAAAGAAGAACTGAAGGATTTATAATCCGCGTTGAGCATTTATCCTGAGTTAATTAATTTAAAAGTTACGAGGGTGGATTGAAAAGTTCGGCCTAACATAGATAGCGTTGTCATATTATTATAAAACTACCCTCATATGAAACCTAGACTTTCTGTCAGTCTCTGTGCAATTTTTTTGAATTATTTATTTTATTGAACATTAAGTGAAAGTAAGTTTCATTAATTTTGAAAATGGATAGATAGATAGAACATCGTGCCGTGATCAAATACCTCCACAAGAAACACTTAACTCTAAAGCAGATTCATGAAGATATGGTGGCTACTTTAGTAACATCTGTTCCGTCGTATACAATGATAAAAAAGTGGACAGCTGAATTTAAACGTGGACGAGAGAACATCAAAGATGACCCCCGCTCTGGACAGCCTTCTACAGCTACGACTTCGGAAAACATCGAAAAACTATGTGATCTCATCATGGGAGACAGAAGATTGAAGGTATCTGAGATAGCTGAAGCTCTAGGGATTTTATATGAACGTACACAAAACATGATCGTTAACGAATTAGGGTTCCACAAGGTGTCTGCAAGATGGGTTCCGCGGCTCCTTTCAGTTGAACAGAAACGAACTCGGCACATGATTTCTAGAGACTGCTTAGAGCTTTTTCAAGCTGATCCAAACAATTTTTTTGCAATTTTGTTACTATAGACGAAACATGGGTTCATCACTATACTCCTGAATCCAAACAATGGAAGAGACCCGGTTCTCCGACCCCCAAGAAAGCCAAGGTGTGTATTTCAGTAAACAAGGTAATGGCATTGTAAATGGCATCTTAGTTGATTACTTAGAAAGAGGTCAAACTATAAATTTTGCATGCTACTACACACTATTACGTCGTTTACGCGAAGAAAAAAAGTCTAAAAACCAGGATTGTTGACCAAGAAAGTTTTGTTTCATCAGGACAATTCTTGTGTTCACACATCTGCAAAATCGATGGCTCAAATAGTGAACTGTGGTTTCGAGTTGCTTCCTCATCCCCTTATTCACCTGACTTGGCACCTTCTGACTTCCACCTATTTCCAAAACTCAAAAAAACACTTAGTTGGAATGACATTTTCTACCAATGAGGAGGTCAAAGTGGCCGTAGATGTCTTTTTTGAAGACCTTGACGAGACCTTCTATTTAAATGGGATCAAGGCTTTGGAGGACCGCTGGACTAAGTGCTGTGACCATCCTTTTCTTATTTAGGCCGCGAACTTTTCAATCCACCCTCGTATTAATTAATGAACAAAAGTAAATACAAAATGCTTGTTAGTTGTAAATTGGGAATATAATTACAAATTCCTTTAAAACAGTTTATTTATAAAGAGAAAATGATTGATCAGCAGAAACTTCAATCATTTATAAGGAACGTTTTGAAACCAAGTGAAAAAAAGTGAACGTTTTGAAATTAAGTGAAAACTTGACTATGTTTGCATACAAAAACATATAGTCTGCAAGAGAAGTTTGCCCTCATTAATTGTACACGCTATTGATTTTCTAACTGGTAATTCATAATCTAAACCGTGATCAATCATGTAAATAATTTTTTATCACAATGATTTAACCTTAATTTAGACACACAATTGAAAGAAGTTGATCCACCAATGCAAGGGTAACGTTATAATAATCTTCTGTAAGTTATTTTGTATGAAGCGGTGTCCTCCAGAGGGTTGGTAGCCTTGATAGATAATTGGAAACATGAGAGGTTATTTATCAGCCAATCTCACATTTGTACTATATGTGGTACGTCCGTTTTTCATTTCGTTATTAATGCTTCGGTTTGCGAGAAGTATGGAAAATGTTCTTTTATTATATCAATTACGATATTTCTAATGTTTAGTCGCTTTACATTTGTATTGTATCATATTAAATTTTAAAAGAAATAGCAATACTTCAATTATGGCTTAATTTGAGCTCCCTGTATACTTGCCTATGAACAATTAACAATAATCGTATCTTTTATGTGATCAAAATACTACTTGCTTATTTCAATAAGCTTTGCGCTTGATCGCTTTGTTTCTTCAAATATCAAATCAAAGTTCAACTTATTTATAGGTATTACGTCCCAGTATACTGAAAACTTGATTCTGAATAAGAATCGTACGAAAAAGTAGACGTGTAAGTTTTAGTATTCAAGAAGGTATGCATCGTAGGCAGCAATTGAGTTATCCGAAGTTTGTAGTAACAATGAAGCAATCAGCTATAAGACGCTGGTGACCTGTATTTTACTAAGTACTGCTATATGCCAGCCGGCGGAAATATATTGGATAATATAATTGTATCAGTAGGTAAAATATTGAAGATTATTCTACGTACAAAATGGCTCCGATTTTTTAAAGTATTTATATCATAATAGTATACTAGACTTCGGTTTATGTATTTTCATCTCCCAGAAGACTTTCTGGATACAATGTAGCATTTGTAACACGATGCTTCGAGTATTGATACCAAATGAATCGTATTTAAAATGTAGCCCTAAAAACTATTTCAAAATCTAATAATAATGTTGTAATATTAGCCATAAGGTCTACGACTATCTTTATTGTACTGTCTGTCTATTTGTTCAGACAACTAAGCTTTATAAATTAAAAATATTCTTTAAAATAAGTATTCAACATGTAAACTTCTATACTTTATTAAATTTTACTATCAATAATAGTAATAATAATAGATGCACTATTATTAACAACGACTAGTCCCATTTTTATCCACATCTTATGTCGTACATAAACGTTACAAGAAAACTTATTGAATATTGCGTGTGGCATCAAAGAGATGATGTATGAGATATCTTGCAAGAAAACTGATATCTCAAATACTTCTGATGTACGGCCCATTATGACCCTATTACTACAAGTTTACGTTTTCCTGTAACAAAAAGACAAGACGTGGGTTCTCTCGTAACCTCCTATAATTGAATTTTCAATTTGTAAACAAATGACAAGCTTAAATGTGAGATCACAATTATGCGAAACGCGTTCTTCATGAAAGGTAATGAGAAAATAAGTGCACTTCGTATTAATATGCGTAACCGATCAAGCGGAAGGAACTGCAGCGTACGTCTTACTTACAGTAAGCCCTCTTTGAAGAGTTGAACACGATTTTTATGTTTTGTTTATATTTTTATTTTTATGATTCATTTAAAATATAATTCATGTTTATTAAAATTATAATTTAAAAAAAAATTCATCCGTTTAAAATACCATAAAAAACTAAATATAAAGAAAAAAATCATCATTAATTGTGTATGGACGATACCAGACATGTTAATAGAAATTCTTCGTATTTTTTGAATAAGCTCCTTTGTTGATTACACAACCGTTTTTTTCAGTTATGAAAGAAAAAATATCACACCTAAAATATTCTCAAATAAGTTATCGGGTCTTTAACGAAAAATAGGTTTCGTTCAATAGCCGATAACTTACAGCTGTATTTGAGCACCACGCAAGTACATGTGATCTGTGACTACAGTCCAGTGCCAAGTCCATTGCGCCGAAGTAAATGCCAACAGCACGTGCCACGGGTATTTCTAACAGTAGATGCCGTGGTAAATTCGTTTAAAATAAATCTTTGGTGTATTTTCCAATGATACGGTATTTTATTACCATTCTGAACTTTAATATAGACCTACTTATCCATAAATATTTTCAAATTACGCCATAAAAGTCAATATTCGTAAATTATACGCACCATTTTATACATTTGATATATTATACATTATACACCATATACATTTGATGGCTGTGACAGCTATAAAATGTACAGTAGGCGTGAAAAATAAGAATAAATTACAAAGAACACTTTAGGGGACTTGTCTTCTGCAAATATTTATAAGTTTTTATTTTATTTCTGATTACATTTTATGTTTCAACAGTTGTCTCTAATATAAATGAATAAAAAAGTTATAAAAATACTCGTTAATAGATTTTTACATAATTGATTGTTTTGGAATTTCGTTTTCATCAATTAAATTACTTTCAGAATTTAAGCTATGATTTCTTAAAGCACATAAGCGATCTAAATATATTTGTGCCCTTTAACCTAAATTAGTACTGGGGTAACAATATTGACTATTTTAGTAAACATGCTTGCTAATAACTGGTATAAGACAAAATCCATCAAATACAAATTGATCGCAGTTCTTTTTTAAACACGTTAAAAAGACAAATAAAAACACTATAGTTTACGAAATTTCAAGAAGGCTTTTACTTGAAGAAGTAAACATACAATTTTACGACAAAACCTTAAATAAATAGCTTTCACGGTGATGTTTATGAACGTCACGTCACCTTGGCTCTCTTCACAAAACTTTTTCGAGTCACTAAGCTTTTAGTGTTGTGGTCAAGATTGATTTTTACGCATCGTGTTGGGTATGGCTGAATTTTATCGACAAGGAATTAATCAGCATATTTTGAAAATAATACTGAAACTAAATATTTTTATATATTTTCTTAAATTTTCACGATACATACTTTAAATAAAACACTTTTTACCGGATATTATCGCGTATATTTTAGATAATTTTAAAATTATTTCGACGTTTCGGCATCTTTGCAGTTGCCGTGCAGCTGCAAAGATGCCGAAACGTCGAAATAATTTTAAAATTATCTAAAATATACGCGATAATATCCGGTAAAAAGTGTTTTATTTAAATATTTTTAAATTACCTGAACATGCTTCTGTTAATAAGTTAATTAGACGTACGATGTTATTTTGAAAGTCGTTGTTATATTTTGTTTGGTAATTGGCAGTCGTTCTTTCGGACTACTAATCATAATTAATTGTTGAAATTATTAGAGCAAATCATTTTTAATTAGTATTTACCGTCAAGTTAATACTATAATAGTGTAGGAATAAAGTTGGTTATTTTGGTTATAACGAGCTTTACATTTTCAAATTGAACCTTCTTTCATTTGTTTATCGTGACTTCTGCTTCTTAAGGGACATCAACAATATAGTAATTGTAAAAGTAGTTACAACGTGTTTACAAACAAAATAGTAACTGGGTCTCACTTTTATACATTCGTATTTACTTAGTTTTTATTGCAGCCAAATACTGCAAGCACTGTTCTTTACGAAGTCTTAAGTCAGAATAACACAATCTAAGTACATTTACCTGGTACCAGGCGTTACTTATCTCCGATTAAGTTTAAATGTGTCAGTGAAAATTTGAGTATGTTTAGTTACATATTAATTCAGAATCTGTTACACGACGAACGGCATCCCAAGCTGGTGAATTTACAAGTTCGCACGCAAGTGAATTTATGGTACTTTTACAAGTTCAGAGTGTGATGGTTATTTCATTAAGTGAACCATAATGAGGTAAAATATTCTGATATTTTTGGAATTGGTTACTAAGTAAACATGTTGTATAAGTTTGAATAAAATTTGAAAGATCAAAACTCTCAAACAGCGTAAATATAGATAATTTCGGGCCAATTTGTTTTGATTACAACTTGACAAACGGATGACTGTCAAGATCGAAAGCCTGGTATATGAGAACATAATCACACCATTCTTAACATATGGCTTTGAAAAGTGACCCGTAACGCACCGCCAACTCCAAAAACATACGATTCTCCTTTGCTTTTCTCTACATTTATAAATTCTATCACTAAGGTTAATTCCTCCAAATTTCATTTATACGCAGACGACCTACAAATCTACACTCACTGTGTACCATCTAATATATTTAGTGCAATATCCTTGCACTCCCTGATGATGTTCACCGTGTCAGTAAGGGCTATCAAATCTCAGGCCATGCTGATAGGCAGCCGACCCGTACACAGATCAAAAAAAGTTTGAGATCACTAGCTAAAGATGATTTTTTTTTTAATTTTACTTT
Source organism: Marasmarcha lunaedactyla (assembly GCA_923062675.1). Lineage (NCBI taxonomy): Eukaryota > Metazoa > Arthropoda > Insecta > Lepidoptera > Pterophoridae > Marasmarcha > Marasmarcha lunaedactyla. Next base: position 6,573,449 of record OV281350.1, read on the forward strand.
TTAAAAGAATGTTGCTTACATAAAGTCTTTTTATAAAAAGATACACTTTTTTAAATTAAAATATAAAATTTTATTTTATTAACAAAAATTGAATTTAAAAGTCTTAATGCAATTTCGACTAATAAAGAATTGAAATAAAAAAAGAATTTAACTAAATGTTATCAACATTCATTATGAAATTGTTTTTATTTAGTACAAGATAACTGTATTAATTGAAAATTTGGCACCCATAGTCCATTTTATAGACTTTATTTATATTTACCACTCCTATGCAGTAAGAAGTTGTAATTTTTACCCAAATAGCACCGATATACAACTTTGAGTCATAAACTTAGCTACAATTATTACTAATGTGCTAGTTGGGATCCTCCCCTAACTCGAACACATGCGGCAATCCTTCTGGAAATGCTGAGAATTAAGTTATCTAGCATTTCTTGCGGAAACCTGTCTCATTCTTGAATAACGGCTTTCCTAATCTCTGGCACTATCTAGGGAGGTGGCAAACAGCTCGCTTGATAGCATCCCACGCATGCTGTATCGGGTTTAAGTCAGGCGAGCCGGCAGGCCAGTGTAACCTGGTAATGTCGTATTCACACAGAGCAGCGTTGATTCGTTGAGCTCTATGTGCGGTTGCATTATCGTTAACCAATACGAATCGAGGGGCATGTTTTATTCTAAATGACCTGACAACTCCATCAATAGCAATGGATTGGTGCAAAGCTGCAGTCATCCAGCCACGATACGGGATCAACGGTGTTCTAGCACCAATCATTATACCGCCCCAAAAGGATACCGATTTCCCGCCTTGTTGAACGGTTCCGGAGACGTCGGTTGTCCGGATGAGTGTTAATTCTGGACTCGTCAACGAAGAGACAATTTGACCAAATGTTTTCCTCGTCGTCTTCTTCATTTTGGCGTAGTCTAGCCCCCTGGAATCTGTGTCACTGTCGTTGCTGAGAGTGCAGGGGTGCTCGCCAGGGTCTTCTCGCCCGTAATCCAACCTGGAGTAAGCAATTCCTGATAGTATGAGTGCAGTAGCAGCCCGTAACTCAGCTTTTATGGCATTTTCGTGGCATTGATTGTTGGGTCTCGGGCAGCAGCAGTAAGCAACACCACCGCGATACCTCCGTAACGTGTTCACGACACAGGATTGGAATACAGCCACTCTACGTGGCTCTCATAGAATGTCTGTCTTCTCCCAAAGTAACAATTCTTGCTCGTAAAACTTCTGATAATCCCCTCGGCTTCTTTTTGAATGAACTCCTTCTTCAAAATGTCAGAAAAAACGGTTGAATCAAGTTGGTCAGATTTCTGTGTGAGCGTAAATAAGAATTTGATCTATTTTTATACAGAAAAAACAATTAATAATTTAAAATCTTTTGTTATTAAAAGATTTGATTTGAAATGAAGAATCTTAGAAGAAAAAGAAAAAACGTTTTATTCTACTGTAACAAAAAGGATTTCGTATTTTCAAAGTGATCTCAAACTTTTTTTGATGTGTGTACGTGGTTTTCTAAATTTGTCTTCTCTTCCTTCTTATAGAAATACTTCTTGACAACGTTCCGATTGCCTTCTTCAACACATCAATAAATCTAGATGTAATACTAAACGCGAACCCAATTCGGAACGCTCACATTAGTGAAATCAATCGGAAAACTCGTTTCTCTCTCAACTCTTGCACAAAACCTTAACCAATCATTGCCGGTTATGCTGATGCGTGCTATCTGGATGTCACAGAGGATCTTTTGAATAAACTGGCGCGCTTACAAAACTTGTGTATCAGTTTTATATTTGGCCTTAAGAAGTTTGACTATGTCTCCCAATTTCGTAAGCGGCGGAACAATGGGTTCTTTGTCTTTTTTTGCATGCCCTATAATCTCCAGTCTATTACGCCAACGCTTTTCGTTTGCTTGATCACAGGACGATTTAGTTAGACCAGGTAAACGCTTTCTCTTATGCATGCCTCCCCATAAAACTGATTTCTTCTCTTATTCTGTCACAGAACATGCGGTCATTGGAACTCCTTAATGCACGTAACTCACGAGTCCAAATATATTAACCATTTTTAAGAAATATGTTAAACCTTTCACAGACATAATTTTGTTATCTATTGTTGTTATGTTACTTATGTTTGTATTATATATTACATGTGTTATATAAGTTTTTTTTATATTAATTATGTATATTGTATGTATTTTATGTAAAATGTTCATAAAGCATATACAAAGAACTATTGCAATTTTAACTAAACTTTCCTATACCAGGTCTACTGGAAGAAATTTCTTTTGAAATAAGTAGTACCTTTGTACAAGTATCTCTTAATTTTGTAATGTACATTATAATTTGTGTACATAAATTGTTAAATAAGTGATACAATACCAATACCTGATAAAACGTACTGATATTAAAAACAGAAACACTAGGCACGAGTCACAGTTCATTTAAAGGTTTGAAAAATCGAGTACAATACTTGAAATGTTCGAATATTATTAATGCAAAGAACTTCTGTCAGTAACCTAGAATCACACCGACTTCAGTCTCCAAATTATCAGTGCTTGATGCTGTTCCGTGATTTAAATAAGTCTATTATAGATCTATTGCCGGATTATTAACGCTGATTATCACTGAAAGTTTCTTATTTAATGATTGATTAAACCGTATAACAAGCAAACTTTTAATGATAATCGCTAAAAAGTTTTTATTTGCCTCTGAAGTAATTAGTGATTAAAGTTTAATTTTTATATTTAATCAATTTACAAAGAAGATAATGGTAATAAATTTATGTACACTAACAACTCCTTGAATCAGGTAAGTAAGCTTTTATTATATAAATTTTATAGTTTTCGTTTATCCACATCCTTTGCATATTGTATTCACTTGTTTAAACGACATCACACATCAGAGTACTCATTAATATTTCCGTTCCCCTTAGAATCGAAGTGCGGTTCACTTTTGATACACGGCTGAATTATTTTCACACATCAAAAGGCTAGCGAATTAACGTGTGTCAAATCAAAATTAACGCCTTTGGACCTGATAAAATTGGTAAATAAATATTATCGTCTTTTACCCTCAAAGGAATAAAATAAATAAGAGATGCGTGTTTTAATATTAAAGGAGTACTTTCTTTGATACATTATTGGGTGGTAAGATGTTGTCAATGTTTAAACCGATATATAAAAATAAATTGCTTTTGCACCTGGTCTTTTTAGCTTATTTTTGGACTTTTCTGTTAATGCTTTTTCCTTAAATTTTGTGCTCTTGATACATCAAAGGCTTATTTTATAGGTACGTGTTTATATAATAAAGTGTGACAAACAATTTTATGAAAAAGTGTTTTTGCAGAAGGGTTTAAAGCTTCTTGGTATTACAGAGAACCTAAAAGCACCGATGTGACAATATTTTGTCAATCATGAACATCGAAGAATCAACTTTAGAAAGAGATAGATAGCAATTTTAGTTTCCATAGACTGTTTGTTGTATGAATTTTATGAAAAAAGACGACACTATTTATACAGTTATTTATATAATTAAAAATGCGCGAAATTTATTTTGAAAGACCACTAAAATTAGGTAAAAAAGTATATTATGTACTCGTTCTCGTTGAGGCAATATCGCTCTTAGCATAAAGACGTTTTATATTTATAAATATGAGCTTATTATTCCGTTTTCCGGTAACACATATTAAAAACGTTATTGCAATAGTTATCCTTTATACCAAGATGCTTTCATGGCGTCTACCGTATACATCTGAAGTCTAATTATATTTACTGCTACGTCAAGAGGCATTGAATTATGTTTTGCGAAATACGTGAAAAGTTGTAGTCACTCAAGCGTATCGTCCGTTACACGCGCTATTGATTAAAATTCATGTCCGAATTGATTGTATATTAAGTTTACCCGCGAATTTACTTATACCTCTGCGGGACAGTAAGTTTTTCAGATAAAAGGTTAATATGATAGAAATTTTATTTTGTTTTATGTTTGTCCTCCGTCTAAGCAATGAAAAGTTGCCAAGTATGGTATGTTTCTCTGTTTAATACGCTACCACGCACAAATCTGCAGACCGTCATTAAAAAAAATTAGTTAATGATAAATACTCAGAAATATGGAATTAATTGCATTAAAATACTGCGCGCTTTGTTGAACTCTTCAACAATAGCTAACACTCAACCCCAAAAATAACCATTCATCAATATTTGTCTATTCTTTGACATATGTCAAAGTGGATGATTTGTTCATCCTTACAAATCTCTAATAATTCGAGCGATGAATTACAATATGTAAGTTCGGCTTTCGGCTTTCGGCTAGTAAGCAGTGTTAGCTATTTGTTTCAGTTATGTTCTTTAACAAAAACTGAAAGTCAAACTTGTAAAAGGTATTTTCAACTATTCAATTCGGTACGTAAATAAAAAATTTCAGAGTCTTTTTCTAAAACCGTTCCGGAGATGTCACTTTTTTATAACATATTTTGTCAGTAACAACTCGCGGAATAATGCGAATGAGCTTATTTTATCGATTGTACGCTCATTAAATTAACTCTCATTCAACCTCTATATGACGGCAGCGAGTAGCATCAACTTCTAATGACTCTTTGGCCAAACTGTCATATCAATGTTAACAATAAATATGTGTCACCAGAACCGATAGAACATTGGAGAGTTGTGCATTCCAGGTATAATAAACTTTGTGATGCGATTTCATAAAGACAACTATTCCGTGACGTCATCAGACGAAATTCTTAAAAATATATTTAAAATTAGGTACTGCACAGAAATCAGAAATATTCAAAATGTTTTAAAAAACAAAATAACTTCAAATAACTCTACATACTAAATTGTGAAATGCTTGAGATATGATCCTTAGAATTATTATGTTGATTTGCTCATTGTCAAAATATCAGTGTTATGTACTATAGCGATAACCAACAAATTGTAAGCAACATAAAGTATTTTTTCCGTGCAGCGATGATCGCGCGGCGGTCGCTGTCGCTTTTCTTACGTAATACCGCAGCCGGTCAGTTGAGTATCCGAGCAGCTTGCGGGCAGATTATGTGACCGATTAAGATTTTGTATTCTTTAATTGTTTCAATGAGCAAATTGATAAAGTGTACAAATATATATTATTATTGTTATAAACTGTTATAAAAGCTCATTGGTGCTCATTCTGAAAACCCAAAAACAATGTGTGTTAGTTTACATTTAATGTATGTTAGTATTGCATACAAAGTTAAATATTGTAACGATAAAATCCCATAAAATGGTCAATGTGAGATGGAGGGTAATTCTATTGTTACAAAACTGAATAAATTTAATTGTATTGTTGTTTGATAACAGTTCCAGGAATTTTTCATGAACTACCAGATTTTGAACCTTGGTATATGTGTTAACTTAAAGGTTCTTATTAAGAGTTAAAACTGTTCAGGTTTACAATGTTGTGACATAATTGTAATATAAATTGTTTAGAGGTGGGTTGAATAAAGTAAGCGGGTTCAGTAACAAGTTTTAGGTAAATAAAATAGTTTTTACGATCACGAAAATATTTATTTTTAGAGTTACGTTCTCTAAATTAACGAGCCCTAAACTAGGAAATTCGAGCGTAAAATATTGACACTAAGTTTGGTTTTTTGGCATCAATAAAAATTGATCGGTTAAGTGTAAGCAACAAGAAGTACGACTGTATTTTCTGACCAATTTCGTGCTGAAATTCATCCGCCAGGATCAACTGCGTGCGATTTAGTTAGGTTAGTAAGCTTTTTTAAGTTCATAGCCTGCAGAATAAGATCCGCCTAATTGTAAGCAAGCGATATTAGTAGATCTTACAAATCACTCTTACCGAAAACTCATGCATTGCCAACCATAAGGTTCAGATGTTTATCCGGAACACAAGCATCAAAAGGTTTAAGCTTATGTTACCTGATATCAGGTGCTCGAAAAGCGAAGTACGTTTTCAAAGGATTATTTAATTAGGTAATATTAGAATTAAAAGAGTAATCTGACGATGCAGTTTATTTTTTTTTACACAAGACGTCTGCAGTGTTTCTGTTGCTTAAAATGTTAAGTTTAAGCTTAAATGTTATGTTGTGCTATTAAACGTTTAACTAGCGCCCAGAAATGGTCTAATATGATAAATACTACGGTATTAAAAATATCATGACTTCATTTTAATTAAAAATTCAAATGTAAAATCTTTGATATTAAAAAAAAGCCTGATAAAAACAGGACTACAGGCATGAACTATTACAGTGTAATTGGAACCAAAATGTGCATAGTTTATTGGCGTACTCGGCCCAAGCTTTATTAAGAATGAAGAACTGCTTGACTGTTACAGCAAAAATACAGTATCTTTTATTATTTATGGGCTGAAGAGTTTTGAATCTCAATATTTTTTTATATAACGTTGATATGGTATTTCAAATTTTCAAAAGATAATTTCAGAACCCATCAGATTTTGATGAACGCTTTTTGCACATAATACAGCAGTTATTAACAACTAAATATGGTCATCAAACATAGCAAAGTGGATTAAAACTTAGCATATTAAGTTTTTGATATAATTAAATACTGAATCAACTTAATATTCTATATATTTAGACTTCATTTTGACAAATTATACATTATATAACAAAAGATAAGTTCTCATAAATACTTTGTCTAAATAAAAAAACCTTAAAAAGATCTTGCTCGGAGTAAACTTTGCTGTCCGAATCAAGATACCTCGTAAACTAATTTAGTTTACGAGGTTTTATTTTCTTTTGAAGGACCTACTTTCAAAACGGGAGTGAACTTTTAATTCCGTCCTCGATAAAATTGTTTTGTGAATCCGTATTTAAGAAATATTAAAAAAAACTACTACCCTTATGTAGGTTGGAAAAGGAATTTATAGTCGTATGAATCAAATTCTCATTTCCGTTAAATTTATTAACGGGTGGTTTGGTTTACCTCAAAACACTTAGCGCCTATCAGATTCAATTATACCAGAGAAATATGCTCTGTTGACTTCCAGCAAATCATATTATTCTGACGATGCTGTTGAATTATCCAATTATGTTTAATTATAGTTATTATGATAGTGTACTGAAGCAAACAACAAAAAGTTTTAAACTTAATTTACCAAAGTTTATTTGTCTTTTTTCTTGTTAATAAGAGGTATTGTCTGTTATTATGTTTCTTTTTCATTATTTAACTGAGTATTTAGGTAATACTGGTTAGATGAAATGTATTCTATAATAAATTTGTCATTTTAATGTCATAGTCAATGTAAGAAAATTTATTGTTTTAATATTATTAGAAAAACTTCATAACTTTGTCAATCACAATCGTGCAGTTTTTACATTGATATTATTACGAGTGTATTAGATGGTTTTCAAATTTAAAAGCTTTTCGTTCAGTTTGGAAATTCATAAATTAAGAAAGGTTATCTTAAAGGGGTCTCATCTCTTTAGTTTTCTTGGACCCTTTCTAAGTTAGAGTTATAGCGCTTTTATAAGCTTATCGATTGAACAAGGATTTCTTTTAGTACATTGATTTATTAGGCCCTAACTTTATTATGTCTAAGAAATATCAGTCGAAAATGGTAATCTTTTTATACAAAAAGTAAGTAGAGTCTACTTTAAATTAAAACGTTTTGATACATTTTGTATAAATCATTTCCTTGAAACATGATAATCGTATTAAAAAAAAATTTGGAAATGAAGGTTTGAGAAATGTCTCGTGTTAATAAAGAAAAGTATAATTTACTATACAATTGTACAGAAGTAGGAAAATGGGCGCGATGCGAATAACCGTATCTATAATTTTTACACTAACCAATATATGAAAATAATTTATGTACTCTATACTACAGTACTTTTATTTATGTGCGGAACATTGTTTTAATATTTAATTTAGCCTATAACTTGCAGTTGTCTCGTCCATTTTGTGTAACTTGTTACTTTATCTCTTCTAGGGATAAATTTACCAATTGACATACAACAATGATATATTTTAAATAGTCGTCTGTATTAAGGGTATATGAACTCTTTTTGTATATGAATATTTTTTTACACTTTTATCAACATTTTTTCAAAATAGGTGCTTAATAACAATAATGTAATGTAATATAATTTTCGGAAGTTTACACGGTGTTTAATAAAAATAAATAGAAAGTTCGAAGTTGGGAATAAGTTTTGAATAACTAAAATATAAATTTTATTTATAAAATAAAACTGTAATACCGTATCGGAAAGACGCGGAAAACATTGAAGTATTTCGTAAGTATTTTAAAATAAATAAACTAATAAATATAAATAAAAAAACACTCATAATATGAGTTAAAAATTAAATGAATACCGGTTTCGAAAGTAACACTTACCGTAAAAAGTTTTTTTAACAGCAGTTCTCGAACTTCGGGAAAACCGTTACTAACCAACTTGAATTTGGAAAGCTTCGCGGTTGATTGTTATCGCGATGGGGTTTGATGGCAAATGACGCTGGTTCCACGTCGACGCGCTTTATATACCCACGGACCTAGCTGTTGCGCTTTCGTAGCCTCCCGTAGCTACTACGTTGCTACGCCGTAGTTGACGTAGGCTTACATTTTTACTCTTAGGATGTTCTTTTAATGTAGGTGTTAAATTATATGAAAGGGCCTGGAAGAACTTTGATATTTAAATTAAAATGTTTAAAGTTTTTATTCCTGTTAAACATACTTAAAACTATTGTGTATTAGTAATATTGAATTTATCTTATTTTTTAAACATGAACTGAATAAAAAAAAATATTTGATAAGTTTTGTTTTCCTTCTTAAGAGTATTCCAGAAATTCTAACTGTAAAATTGAAATAAAAACTGGGTTATGTCGTAAAAGGAATTATCTATGTTTGCTGCATCAGAAGACATTTGTTCGATTCATGATTAAATTAGTAGGTGTTTAACACAATTAAGTCTGATTCCTCATGACCAATGATAGTTTATTATCCCAGCTATTCTCACTCTGGGGTCATAGAAATCGGATTACGAAAATTCAACTTTATTTATAAATAAATGAGGCTTTAAAATTTGTCTCAACTTTCAATGGAAAATACCGCCGTGCGTGACAAGTTACAGGAATGTATAAAATATTCGAGTTTACTATCAACCCTCGGTTACAACGGGATTATCCGTAATACCGGACTGCGTTTCAAACACAAGTGGGATTAGTGTAAGGGTCTAGTAAATCCCCAGACAAACACACCAACCGTATGGTCCCAAAGTAACCAGAGCTTGTGTTATGGATGACCATACAGCGAAATGGGGGGAACCCAGAATAAATGTAAACAATCATGACCCGAGAACACACATCTGTGTTCTTCACACAAAGTAATGCCCTAGCCAGGGCTCGGACCTGGAATCCCCGGGGGCAGAGCCACTACCCAAATGTTGTGACCCTCTAATAATCATTGCCTTTTTTGTGTACACAAAGAAAACTAGTTTCTTGATTTTCTTTTATTTAACTAAATTCGTGTGTACGTGACATCAGTCATGCAACCGGGTTACCATTGACCTTGAATCCCAAGCTTAATTTAAAGGAAAATTTCCTGCCCCTTGTGAGACTTTTATCATCTGGCATAATACCATCACACTATTATGTGTAAGCATGATTATCATAAGTGATCGATTACTACAGAACTAAGTAACCCACCTATACCCATAACATACGTCGCAATATGTCACCAAAAGAGCCAACCTGACGTTGTAGGTGCAGCTGTTGGAGTCGCAACACTAGTGCCAAGACCTTCTTGGTGCGAGTACCTTCATCGAAGGTCAGATTCAAACGAGAACTTCTGGCCGAGTGGATTGGTGTACTGGCGCTTCCGAGGAAAGCTGCCACTGGCCACAGACAAAGCATCTACTAGAATTAGCTACTTACTACATAGATTTATGTTTTATATACTAACAATAATTTAATTTTTATAATGTTAACTGTACAGTTGGGAGCTTTGGTGCAGGCTGAGATTCGCATTCAATTCAAAATCCCCCGCAGTGTCGTCGTGCCCTAGTATGCGGGCGCCTACAAAAGACCGAACAACGCGCAAGCGATTGCCGCCTTCGCCTGGGCCTCCGCCGAGTGCGTCGAACGTACCATGGATATTCAAAATTGAAGAGATGAGGGTTTTTATCTATTTCACGGATATACAGTGCTTTATTTTGTTTTTATATCCCTTTAGTCAAAAATGTAGAGTTGGACACGCTTGTGCTTGAAAATTCACTGGCCTTTTCTTCCGTTTTTTATAAAAATATTATTAAAAAATATATTTAGTGGGAGTGTTTTTACTGAATAACTTTTATATAACTTAGAATTATAATAAACATGACCGTTATTATAATTCCAAGTTAGGTCAGACATGTAATACAATAATAATGGGGCACAATGCATTTTTTTTGAGTCACTATTATAGCAAATGCCAGTTTGTTCCAAATACAAAAATAAACGATAAAATTAAATAAGTCAACAAATATCTATTTATATTTAAAAATATATGCGCAATGTTTGGTGGTGATGCGACTTTATACCCAGTGTCTACAAGGGCTAAATTAATTAATACGTATACGGTCACATATTTTCCAAAGTTCGGTAAATGAAAATAAAATTCCTAGATAAACTTACTGCACGAGCAAGGCATTTGTAGTGGATCACCACATAATAATAATAATAATAAATAAATCCCCAGAGAAACACACCAACTGTATGGCCACAAAGTAAGCAGAGCTATGAATGACCATACAGCGAACTGGGGAGGGGGCAGAATAAAAATACATACATAAATATCAACAACCAGTCTCGGTCTGCGTGCGTTCTCGAGCGCACGTCGATCGCAGACGCCTTCCTGCTCTTTTAGCCCCCGCGCTAATTGAGCACCCAAATCAGTCTCGGTCTGCGTGCGTTCTTGAGCGCACGTCGATCGCAGACGCCTTCCCGCTCTTTTAGCCCCCGCGCTAATTGAGCACCCAAATTTCATATTTGTTTACCGTATTAAGTTTCTAACGCCGTTTTCACGGCGGACAGTGGCTCGTTAACCGTACTTCTAATAAGTTTCTAACGCCGTTTTCACGGCGGACAGTGGCTTGTTAACCGTACTTCGTGGAACGTGAGCTTCGTCGACGGGAATTCGTTGTTCCAGGACTTCAAGTGCCGTGTTCGAGTAAGTTATCCGCGTCGTTCTCAACCGCCCTACTGCGTGTAGGGTGGTTTTAGAGAGTTAGTCATCGTTGTTAGGTTCATATATTGTCCCTCCCCAACCCCTCCGCAATGGCTTCCCTAAGCTCTGATGAGTTTAGGAAGAAGTTAGTTGATAGTACCGGTGCTGAAGGCATACATATAAATGCTGACAAGTTCCAATTCCTTGATTCTCTTATCCCGCATATCATGGCGTTAATTCCACAAATGGCCCCTCAGGCCACCCCAGTCCCCCAGACCCCTCTGGTCTTAGGCTCTCCAGCGTCCCCTTCCTCCAGTGACATGGAGTGCGAAGTAGACGCCCCTCCGCGACGCAAGCGCGCACCCGCGACCGTGTCATCCTCGGACGCCACCCCAACTGACCCTGAGTCTCCCTCCTTTACGCTTGTTAAGAAGCGCTCTAAGAAGCGTTCAAAACAAGACCCGGCGCCCTCGACGCCCGTCCCTACACTTCCTGCGGCGTCTTCAACGCCAGCTGCCCCGGTGTCTTCAACACCCGCTCCGGCCCCAACTTCTGTCAAGGCCAAGGTCCCACCACCCGTTTTCCTTCGGGAAAAGGGTAAATGGACCGAGGTCTCGACATTGTGCAATGAGCACAAAATCCATTACATCCGAGCAGCCAACTCGGGTGAATCTATTAAAATCTTAGTCTCGTCGATAGACGACTTTCGAGCTTTAACAAAGCTCCTCACCGATAAGCAATATGCTTATCACACTTATGCTCTGTCAGAAGAGCGTAAGATCAGAGCGGTACTCAGGGGAGTCCCGTTCGAATTATCGAACGAGGCTATCCTGGAGGATCTGCAGTCCCAAGGCTTCCCGGCACTCGCGGTGCATAAAATGCACAGCAAGTACGGGAGGCAACACCCTCTCGCTTTGGTGATTCTCGCCAACGTCCCCAAGTCCAGAGAGATCCTGAAAGGGGTTAGCTCTATTTGCGGCCTCTCTGGGATCTCAATCGAGGCGCCTCATCGCCGCGGTCATCCCGGCCAGTGCCATCGGTGCCAGTTGTACGGGCACGCGGCAGCCAACTGCCGCGCACCGCCCAGGTGCGTCAAGTGCCTGGTCCCGCACTTCACTAAGGAGTGCAATCGCACTCCTGAAACTCCCTCTCCTCCCGATTGCGTGCTTTGTGGCCAGTCCGGCCACACCGCAAACTACAGGGGCTGCCCTCGTGCACCCCGTTGTATGCGCTCCAATTTCAAAAGGGCGGCTCCCAAACAGGCCCCGCGCCTTTCTCAAGAAAACTTTCCGCCGCTGCGTAGCCGGGTTCCTCCGGCTGCAAAGCCTACTCAGCCCAAGCCTGCTCCAGAAAACTGGAGGCAGCGTCCCGCATCGAATCCCATCCCGGCTCCTCGCCCATACAAACCCACTCCTCAATCCTCCGTAGCAGACGATATGCGTATCGTCTGCGACGCTATTAAAAATGTCGATGTTAGTGAAATCGCAGTCTTAGCCCGTAAACTTAGGGCTTCACGTACTCCGACAGAGCGTTTGCTAGCTCTGGCGGAGCATAGTTCCCTTCTCAATTCATTGTAGGTTCATTTAAATGAATTGATCCCTAAATCATGCTTCGGCCGACCTCTGCCCAGCCCCGGCTTCACCGGAGGCTGCCCAGAACGGCCACCAACTCATGTCCCTTTGAGCACCTTCAGTGCAACTTTCACTACAGGCGGAAGACCCGCTAGCGGGTCTCCGCCAGCGCGCCCAACTTCCCGACGGGTGTCGCTTCCGATGAAGGCTAAAGGTATACGCTTACCACAGCCAACAGGTGGTTTTTAGTGGGTAGGTGCCATTCTGGTGAGTCCCACATAACCCCCCCGCAGAGGAATTTACCTGCGGGCGGGTATGCATGACGCATCTTCCACCTCCCTCCCGCGAGGGTGCCTCGGCAGCAAAAAAAAAAAAAAAAAAAATCAACAACTATGACTCGAGAACAAACTTCGGTGTTAATCCCAGAAATGAATGCCCCGACCTGGGACCTCCGTCGCACGGCTACGCCCTGTTACCCATACTACCCACTACGCCACTCATTTCTTAATTGTTTTGTGCCCGTAAGTCAACCGGGGTGTTTCGGCGCCTTACGCCTCGTCGAGGCCGTCAATTCAAGCCCGATATCCGGTTATTTGGCTGGAAACATTAAAATGAATTGTGAATTAATAACATGATTATATAATAACAATAATACATTTGTAGAACAATTTTTAAATAAAATGCGGCAATATTTGACGACCGAGTGGTGTAGTGATAAGTAGACTTGCCTCATACGCCGAAGGTCCCAGGTACAGTCATTTGTGTGATGAACACAGATGTTTGTTCTTGGGTTCATGGTTGTTTGTATTTATGTATGTATGTTTATTCTGGGCTCCCCCCAGCTCGTTGTATGGTCATCCACAACACAAGCTTTGCTTACTCTGGAGCCATACAGTTGGTGTATATTGTATATTGGGTGAATATTATTATTACTATTAATACGTTTTTACTCTACCTTTTACCCTACGTTTTTCTCAAAAATATCTCCGAAATGATTTTTTTAAAACAATTTGTATCCCAGGAAATTAAAGTAGATAAATAAAAAGAATGAAGGTAATTATTAATTATCATTAATTAATAATAATTAATTATAATATATATAATTAATTAAAAATTATTATTATTAAGAAGGAATAATTGTATGATAAAGCCAAAGAGCGTTACCGCTTCGTAAAAAAGTGTTAATGTTATTAACATATTTCCTTAAGTTTTCATTATTTATTATATAAATTAAAACACTTTTTACAGTGGATTTTATCTCGTTAAATCATATTTATAAATTTTAGCTCAACGATGCCACCTTTACAGATATCGTGATCACAAGTGTGTAATCGTAATAAAATCTGGTAAAAATTTTAATTTTATTTATTTATATCATTTATTTATGCATTTATTTTAGAAAGATTTACTGACACATTGACAGATAGTTTTAAAAATTTTCAAAATTAGTCCTATGCTATTATTTAATCTCCAGTCTCTCACTTTTGTGTTACAATATTTCTTATTTCAAAGGGAGCTTAAAATTACATTTTGTTAGTAAATTACTAGTACCTTAAATACAGGTAAAATCACACTATTAGTGTTAGGTGACACATTTTTTTCGCAGTCTCATTAACACACTAAGCTTTCTGGTCTTTGGCCAAGTCGGTTGAGTCGAACTTCTGTCGCCCATCGCTGCCACCTCTGAGGAAGCCTGACGGTTCACTAGCCCACACTGCAAAAGAGAAAGCAGACCTCTTTGCTAATCTTTTTGCAGACTGTTCACGTCTAAATAGTCAAGGTAAAGTCCCACCCCAGTTACCTCATATCGCAGTTCATATTCGCCAAAAGGAGGTTCTTAAATGCTTGCAGAATTTAGACGTGAACAAGGCCAGCGGCCCCGATGGCATACACCTGCACTTGTGTTAAAACACTCGCAGCCGAGTTGTCTCCCATACTAACGCGCCTGTATCGACTCTCTTTGTAATCTGGAAAGGTCCCTAAATCCTGGAAGCTGGCTAACGTGCAACCATTACCAAAGAAGGGAAGCCGTGCAGATCCCATCAACTATCGACCTATTGCAATCACCTCCATGCTTTGCAAAGTCATGGAGCATGTACTGAACAATCGTCTCCTGGCATTCCTTGAGTCCAACGAGCTCCTTAGTGATAACCAATATGGTTTTCGCAGTGGACGCTCTTCTGGAGATCTTCTTGTATATGCCACTCACTTATGCAGCGAAGCCTTGGAAGGTCACGGTGAAGCTATAGCTGTATCCTCAGACATTTCCAAGGCTTTTGATATAGTCTGGCATGATGGTCTCTAGAGTAAGCTTTCAGCATACGGAATACCTAAAGGCCTCTGCGACTGGATATCTGATTTTCTGAGGGAACGGTCAATTCGAGTAGACTTAGACGGCTGCTCTTCTGACCTAATGGCAATTAATGCCGGGGTACCTCAGAAATCTGTTCTCTCTGCAACGTTATTCTTGCTGCACATTAATGACCTGCTAACCCCAGGCATTATTGGTTACGCTGATGACAGCACCGTTGTAGAGAGATACATGTCCAATGCGCGAGCGAATCCTCAAGAAATCCGGGCTTTGAAAGAGTCCATGATTAAGCGGGTGGATTTGGCCTTAAAGAAAGTGTCCGATTGGGGCAAGTCCAATTTGGTCAAAATTAACCCGTCAAAAACACAGGCGTGTTTATTCTCCGCGAAAAAAAGCAATTTCGACCTAACGCCCACTTTCCAAAATGTTTCTGTACCCTTAACCGACCACCTAGGGCTTCTGGGCCTAACAATATCGTCCCAACTAAACTCCGGGCGACAAATTGTGTCCATGGCTCAAACAGCTTCAAAGAAGTTGGGAATCATTTCGAAGGTCCGACGGTACTTCAGCCCTGAACAGCTACTTAATTTGTATACAGCTCAAGTTCGATCTTGTATGGAGTACTGTAGCCACTTTTGGGATGGTTCTGTAAAATACCAACTAGAAGCGATGGACGCAGTTGACTGAAGGGCCCGAAAAATTATTAACAACTTTGACCTCACCACCATAAAACTGCAAAGCCTCGACCATCGTCGGAAAGTTGCCAGTTTAGCAGTCTTCTACAGATTACATTTTGGAGAGTGCGCGAATGCTCTTTTTGATCCGGTTGAACCCATGCCCTTCTTGCATCGGGCTACTAGACGCAGACAGACCTTCCATCCCTTCATGGAAGATATCCCAAGAAGTCGAACCAAACGCTTCGATAGTTCCTTTTTGGTGCGGGTCGCCAAGGTGTGGAATGAACTGCCTGCGTCTGTTTTTCCAGAAAACTATAGTCCGAGTTCCTTCAAGTTTCGAGTGAATAGGTATCTTGTGGATAGACTTGTAACACCTTCGTCTTCATCGTCACTTTCCATCAGGTGAGATAGAAGACAAACGTCTAATCCTTTTTCAATAAAAAAAAATTAAAATACAGAATAGATTATATGATACATAAAAATAATTTATGATTATTAGTGCATTCTATATAATTGTCGTTCTCAAAATAAGAGCTGGTTATGAGTGTTCCCACCGATGCTGTGCTTGAGCAGATGTTAATAATAATTTTAGGCAATATTAATGAGCCGGAAAAGGAAAATTGTATCTAACTTTTTGGGAAAGTAGCCATTGTGGAAGGTATACCGTAGAAATAATGAAATGTCAGAAATAACAATACATTTGATGTAAATTAAGGCAAAAATAAATAAAACGAGAAATATAAACATTTATGTTAATTCTGATTCTCTTCATTAACAAAAGTTCCTAGACGTCAGAGGACGCTCTTTAAAGGACAACATACCCATTTAAAAGATAGGACTAATGAAAAATGTGAAAAATGTCTTAAAAACTATCGCGGTGCACGTAACGCCTACACACAGTTTTATGGAGTGTGTGTAGGCGCTACGTGTACACAGCGTCGTAAATATATGATGTATTTAAGATATTCTAACCTGAAGTTCACAGTTCAAACATTCCATCTTAATTCCGTTATTACAAATTGGGTCTATTCCACAGCAATACCTTAATTATATGATAATATTTGTGTAAATTTACCAAATTCCTACACTTTACTTATAATAATCAATGAGTGTTTAATTCGTGGAACACGGCACTGCTCGGCGGTTTGCATCCCTTCAAATAAAGTGTTGGCAAATTATTTATTCGATTATTAGCATAGCTTTATTGCTGATTATAGTGATTATAGTGTTTATAATTGTTTCATTATTCAAATTATTTTTAATAAATCAAATAAGAAATGGAGAACATGAGCGTTCTGATACTTAATTTTAATCACTAATAAGAACGTATGGGGTCCTTCTGCATTGATAGATCTGGATATATAGAAAAATATGACTTTTTCAATATCGATAAAAATATTGATGTTACGACCTGGGATAGTGAAGTGTAATGCAAAGGTTGAATAAATATAATAATTGTAAAATCTGAGGAGTTTTTGAACAAGAGTGTCAGTGAGTCACTGTGAATTGTCACGTTAAAAGAATAATTATGTTGAAATTCATCACATTCTAAGCTCAAAATAAATAAATCAAACAGTATTTATTGTAATATACAGTGAAGCGCTATCTAGGATTAAACCTATGGTAATAATGATTTCCAGTGTTTTATCTATCACGTTAAGCTATATATATATTATAAAGCTTAAATACCCCCTCGTGTGAACATCAAATTGTTATTATAATGCGACGTTATCTTGTCATATGAGGTGATAATTTGGGACAACATTCTGTTATCTCTGTTTGATGGAGTTACAATTGTGCGATGTCATATGAATTAGTTGAAGAGTGCATCATAGTTGTTTTTTTAATAGTAGTATATTCTTTCTCATTTTAAGCCTCCTTCTCCAAAAACGTGATATTATAGATAAAATATAAAGGTTTATCATTCAATGAATATGTTTACATTCAGGTTACACAAAGAAAAATGTTGTGGCTTTACCCGAATATCTCTTCTTTCGTTGGTTGCAGGATGAGAGTCGCGAAAGGAAACTTAAGGAAAAAACTTAAGGATCAGTAACAAGAATAAAATAATTATGAAACTACTCCTGCAAGCACCATTAGTTTACCGATATGGATGATAGATGAATAGCTATTATGAAAACATACCCCATGCGGTATTGTTTAAACATATATAACAGCATAATAGCCATGATTTCGATTTAAAAAAACGTACTATTCTTTAGAAACTTTCAATTCTATTTTTAATTGCATATTCTTGTAAGAATTTTACAAATTTTGAATAAATCTACCCTGAGGTCTGACCTGACCATGACTAAGGTCAGTTCTAAATTCGAAAAAGAAAGGAATATTCTAGATCTGCAGCATTTTGTGTGACGTAGTGGGGATAATCTTACGTGGTTGTTAATTTTAGGGTTCTTCGATCTTATTATTACATTTTACTACTTACAACTGTGAAAAAAAAATACTGTTGGGGTTTAATCCCACATACATAAATGTAAAGTAAAGTAAAGTTGTAAATGTAAGGGTGATGGTAAGTAATAATGTAAAGAAAGGCGTGTGCACGGTTGTAAGTAGTAAGATGTAATAATTAGATCGTACTCTATACTTAAAACTAGGAAATTAAAACTAAACAAAAATGCATACGACCTACAAATCTTAATGTTTTTATATTGCTATAACTGCGAATTAATCAATGACAAGTATAAGTACTTTGTACAATCACAATCTACTATGTTCCATATTTAATTTTGTTCTTTAAGCAGGTGGTAATAAGTATTTAACTCGCGTTTTGAGGTACTGAAAATGAATTTATAATTCTCCTTGCAAACAGAAAATAGCCCCCACATGAGAAGCCCAATTTAGTTCTTGTTTTCGTGTTAATAAGGGCTGATTTTTGAATGATCTGACAACTTTTATCAGTACAATAATTTTGTGAGTTTGACATAATTTCTATGGAAGGTCTTGCCAAGTGTCAACGTTATTCTCCAAATAAAAATTATCTGAACTTTGAAAAATCAGCCCTGAATCTAAATTTTTATGTATATTTTTTCTTTTATTAGTTGAAAAAGAGGTATCATCCTTTGTTTACCTGATGCTTTTCCTTTTTTTTAATTATTAATTGTTAAGTTATTATTAATGGCCGTTTTTTTAATGATATAACTATCACGTTTACGTAATTATGCTCCAGTGAAATGGAAAGAAAAGCTAGTGCAAAAAATATTGAAATTCAATATTGGTAAATAAACACCTACGACGAATGATGTCTATGGGCTCGAACGCCACTTACCACCAGACGGGAAGCATGCTTGCAATGAAAATACAAAACAAACCATCAAAATCAACAAAAGCACTGTAATTATACTTTTCGTAATTATAAGGTCCGGTCGATTCTCAGTCCTATCAATAATTATTTTACAACTACCAAGCCAAAACAGTTGTTCTACCGCATGAGTGGTAATCACCGCTTTAACAATAGGTTTAGGGATTATTGCGTTCATTTAAATAGCTTTTCATTTGTGAACGTTAATTTAAATGATTATATTATTTAAGTTTTTAGTAACAATTACGACAGTTTATTTTAAGTTGTCTATCTGAAGAAATTTTCAAGAGAGTAAGAGAGCAAGAACAAATTATTAAAATAGATAATGACAATGTGCTGTATTAGTAGATCATTTTTCTTGCACATTGATGATGTAAATATAGCGCTGGAAGTTTATCATCAATATTAAACTTAATATACTCGTATTTATAAACCACAGATCATTTGAGTCGGATGGCAACAGTGGGTGGGGTGAACAAGACTAACTCAATGATATTTAAAAAAACTTCTTAATATGTCACCAGCTCTCCGAATGTTCGTACTTATATACCGGGTGCCTTTTTCACTGTTCGGCATTATTTTGTGTTTATGTGGGCTTTTTGTGAACGGAGCCTACCTTTCAGCCAAGTACATTTTGTGCAGAAAGTGACAAAATGCAAACTTCAGCGTTAGTACCTACCTGAATTTACTGACAATATTTTGACATTTTTCGCCATCTTGAATAATTATTTTTTTTAAACCAACTCAAATTTTGCAAGATATTCGAAAGGTCTTCAAACCCTTCGTACGAGTACATGACCTAGGAAAGCAAACTTTTTGAACCGCGTCTTAAATAGATTTTATATCAATATTTTGCACCGAATTAATTTCTGCGCTCACTCAAATTGGAAGTTAGTAATTCTAAGAAATATAATTAAGAAAATTATCATTCACTTATATTTGCCAATATAGCTAAAAAAACGTCTTATTGAAACGATATATATCTGTTAGCCTAATTTCACGATTACATTCCATGAGCCAAAATAGACATTGGGAGAAAAATAAACAATCACTTCTCGCTAAATCACATTCAGATTTTAGTCCAATTAATTGTTACTTTTCTTCTGATACTTTAGAAGTGTTAGCTCTTGACACATAGTTTCATCTATTGATATTAAAACAATTATTGTAACTGACCTTGATTCTTTAAAATGCGCCAAAAACATATATGAACCAAATTTACTTAAAAATACTACCCTCGCAGAATTACATACTAAATACCACAAATACAATTTATTTAAATACAAGTTATTAAAACTTTTAAGGGTAACATTAAATTTATAAAGATGGTTCGAAGAGCAAAAATTGACTTGATCCAGGTTTCTTTGATCAAGGTATAGGCCATAAAACTGGATAAGGATGAAAATAAATATTTATATAATGTCTCTAGACCTCATTGCAATTTCTGAAGCTTTAACTTTTGCTTCAGCTCATAATTTTATGGATATTCTTATTGTCACTGACAGCAAAGCGCTTTGCAATACGTCGCTCGATGCGCCTATGGTACTAGCAGAGGTACACCGATAGCCTACAACATCCTTGAGTCACTTATAATGTTAGATGATAAAAAAAATTGTCGTGAAATTACAGTGGGTTCCGGCACATATTGGTTTGGCCGGCCATGAGGACGCTGATAATGTATCAAAATTGGCAGCCATCAGTGGCATTGACTACGACTACCGACCTGATTCTGTGAAATACATTTCAAAGTTCGAATTTATATGTTTTAATAATTTTATTGGAAATTTAGAAATAAACAATCTTTATAAAAAGTTATATTGAATAAGATCATACAAAATGAGCCTCCTCTTTTACTTTAGTTTGGAGCTATATTTAGGCAAGGAACCTTATAAATTTATTGTTAAAACTTCATTCAGGACACAATCCAGCGGCAAAGTATCATTTCCAGGATAACTTCGCATTCAATGATATTATTTGCAGATGACAGCACATTGATTTGTAGCAATAAAAACATTGACATATTATAATAAGGCATTAATTCTACATTATGTAATATTATGGACTGGCTGTCAAATAATAATCTAAAAATAAGTTTAAATAAAACTGACATTATGAATTTTAGCAATATTTATTATAATGGACATGAAATTAGTGAAGTAAATACAACAAAATTTTTAGGTTTAACACTTGACTCCAACCTAAACTGGAAGAAATACATAAAGATCACTACCGATCGATACGCCTTTCGCATGTTATCAAACTTAGTCAACAGTACTATCATAATCATACAAATCGTACATATCAGAATCAGCAGTACTATCAGCTTATTATGCCTACATTTATTCGATTCTACGCTATGGTGTCATATTTTGGGGGAACTCTACTGACAGATTTAACATTTTCAAAGCACAAAAGCGCTGCATTATTTCGATTTGTCACCTAAAAAGCAGACAATCTTGTAAGCCCTTTTTCAAAAAGTAAGGGATTCTGACTTTTCCCTGTTTATACATTCTAGAAACAGTATTGTTTGTAAAAAAACAACATGAACATGTTTGACGGCTTAAACACCCAAAGGCTTAAAGGCAAAATCTGTTCTATATTCTGAGAGTTTCTTTGGTATGGCTCCCAAAATTTTCAATAAAATGCCGAATTGTATTAAAAATATTAATAGTGTTACTGAGTTTAAAAAGAAACTAAAAATGTTTTTAGCAGATACGTCTTACTACACTATTTTGAATATTTCAATGACAAGTTAGTACCTGTGTAATTATAATTGTATTAATTTAAGATAGAAATGCTATTGTAAAATCTGATATATGATAACATGTAAATGACGTTTATTTGGTTAATTGATATTTTAAATTTAGTAGCAACATTTCCTACAAGTATTGTATACACCTTCTAGGTTAGGTTTGAACTACCTATTATAATCCAACATTTGTAAAAACCCATATTGTTTTTGTACAAATAAATTGATTTTGATTTTAAAGGTTGCATTCCTCACGAAAAAAGCATCCTCTGATAAACGTTTAAGTTGTAATAAATTTAAGCCAAAAGAGGTGCCAATTAATTTTTTCACTAAAATAATAAAATAATTTGAATCAAATGTATCGATTTTTTGTATGTATATGGAATTTTTATGTAGCTTAAGAATAGTTCATAGTTGAGTTTCATTAAATAAATTTATTTTGTAATAATGTACGATGGAATTGAGGGAATTGACATACCCAAATGGATAAAAATCCCTTAAATAACAGAATAAAAAAATAAAATATTAGTTTTGCTGGTGGCTGCTGACACGCAGTTTTGGTGGCTGAAAAGACCCTTTGCTGGTTTCAGTATCCATAAGTTTATAATTGAGTTGTGTTTTAACGAGCACGACACATAAGATATGTGCAGCATTTATTGAAATAGGAACCAACAATTTACTAATTTTGTAATGGACCCATAATCGAATAACGGATATGAGGTTTTGGATGTAAAATTGTACTTGTTACAAGCGTACCTACGATGAACACACTATATAAATTAAGTAATAAAATTTACTAAACAGACAAGAAAATTCTCAAATTAAAAAGAGGAAATAGAAAAACAAGGACAGAATTAAAAATAGTTAACAACGCCTATATTACTTTGCTCATATGGCATAGTGGCTTATAGGGTACCACCCCGACAAGAAACTCTACTAACCCTGAAAGTCTTAACAAATAAACGCTAAGGCTTTTCTACTTGTTTAAAAGACTTACCGCTCCGTAGAATTAGACGTGTTCATAAGTTTGTTCCGTTCTAAACCCACCACTGTAATGTTAGATTTTTGGGAAAAGCTCACCCACTTGAAAAGATATTCCAGTTACTTCTAGCTTCAGCAAGAAAGGAGATTTTACCCGAAAATTAAGATGAAAGAATTTTAATTTTAATACCTTTATTGTTGTAAACTGAAGCGATAAAAGCATAAAAAGACACGCAGGATAGTTTCCTGACTCCTAAACCACCAAAATGAACAGGTAAGCCGGCCTGGGCCCAAGAATCACTATCAAAATCAATGTTTAATATGTTTGAAAGAGTTGCCTTTATTATGAAGAATAGCAATAGAAAAAACCATTTGTGGAATGTATTCGGACGTTTCTATTTACTCCTTTTAATCAATGCAGTTTAAAAAAAAATTTCTTTTACTTGATGTAAAACGTTTGTTGACGACAAAACATTGCCTTAATGATACTTACAAATTCCTTTTAAATAATTCGGTACCACGAATCGTCTGAACTTTATAGTAGAAATATGGTTTGTATTAAAAAAAATTACAGTTCATATTCAGTAATAATGTATGTACATTTTCTGAATGAAAACAAGTCACGTTCGGCAGACATTAAAAAGGGACAATTAATTATATTTGATATTCTCAATTTTGTTTTTGTATTTTTACTAGATTTGGCCGATGACTTCGTTCCAGTTTATTTCCGGTTCTGTCAATTTCTTCTGGACGTTATCAAGAGAAGCTGTACGAAAAACGTCAATTTTGTAGGTTCAGGTAATGGCTGGGGGTTGGCGAGTGAAATATCAATTAGATTTTAATATTCACGATAGAATCAGGCAATACTTTGGTAATCCATTGTTACAAAATTACTTTGCTAAGTAGGTGCTTCAGGTAATTAACAAACTACGGTAAGTAAAGGGTTTCACTTTATGGTCATCGACATACATGTAGATGCTGATTCCGAGGTCGTACTTGTAGTCATACTAGACTAGACGCAAACTCAACTATTTTATTTAAAAAAATAAAGAAAAGAGTTCCACTTATATTTTCATAGCTGAGTTGGCTCTAAGGTAATAAGTAGGTATCACGTTATACAATTCTTCTGGGAACGCTCTAGTCGTATCACCAACTCAGCACTCTGGCCGGCTTTAACTTTATTAAAATGATTTTTCTAGCGAACTTCAAGTTTTCCTCGAATTTTTTTAGATTTGCTTTGAAATAGAGCGCGCTTATACTACTTAAATAAAACTTGGTTTAAGTTTTATTTGATAACTATATTATACGAAACAAGGTGTAACATAATCATAAAGCGCATATTATTGGCTTTCCACTTTTAAATAAGTAATTACGACCAACATCCAAAAAAATGCTCGTAGTATTTTTTTTTCGTATTCAGCATTTTCTGTATTCCTGCAAAGGAGGCTGAGTAATCATGGGCTAGACAGTTAATAGGTGGAAATTCATGTCAAAAAATAAGTTATATTAACCTTATTATAAATATAATAAACCGCGAACGATTTTATTTCTGGAAATGAAATAAATTCAAAATATGTAATTTCATTTTTATGAGTGGAATTTAGCTTTAACGTTGGCAATACTGATTTTTTCCCCCAATAACGAGCGAAAAGAACGAACGCCACGTACGTGATTGACGAGTCACTCACTCAATCATGCCGTCAAATGGCTTCCATTCTGATACTCGTTTGTTTGGCTTTGTTCCCTGCGCTTGAGTTGTTTTGCGGTTTTCCTATTTTCTTACGACTTACTCTTGTTTTACGGACTAACTACGACTCTTCTTTACTCGAATACTTTCTGCTTGCCTACCGGATCCCGACAACCCGCCTTAAACGACGAATATTAGATTTGTTCCCTTGGATACCCGATTTTGCATTTCGACAGGGATCGTTGTGTTAACTGTGGCATTGCGTTTGGTCGCTGTGCTACTGTTGGCAGACGAGTTTTAAATGAAGAAATATTGGTTGTGATTTGACAATAGCATATGACTGAAATAGTAAGTAATTTATTCTTGCGAATAATTTCAAAGTGAACAAGATAGTGGTTAAGATAAATGTTTATGCTATTTTGGGGAGCATACAAGGGGTGAAATACATACACGATTCGTTTTGGGACATCATTAAGTATAGTTTATTTAAGTAATTTATTGAAAAGTCCAACGAAATAATTTAAAATAACATTCTCATAACCTAACGAAACTTTATATTACACTACTAAAATATCTTATAGCTTAACTTCTAGAAATACAAATGTTTTAAAATTTTAGGTGAACACTTCAAATGTATGTTTCTTATTGAAAACACTATTTCCAAGTTGTTAACACCATAGCCCAGAAATGTATGGGACGGTATCTGCCTCCTTTGATATACTTTTATAGATAAAAAATTTTTTGGATTAGTGGCCCCTATGTCTTTTTTTGAACCCCTGACCGTGACATAAAAGCGTAATAAACAAAAAACCAAATTATTGCTTATCATCTCTCTTCATTCTCCCGCATCATTTCTCTTGTATTGGAGTTGGCAAACCTTGTCCCGATCTCTGTTTGAGTCGTACATGTTTGAATTCATTGTTAAAAGAAGTTTACACTAAATGGTGATCTAAACACAAGTTCTGCTTGTGTTTAGATCACCATTTGATCTGTTTCTACAGTCTGATATAACTTGAGTGAGTTTTTCACGCTGATATTTAGAATATTGCAACCAGAAGAAATTAAAAGACAATCAAATGCAATAATCATGCACGAAATCATAAAAGAAATCTATGCAGTAGATTGATAATGCAGTTATGCGAAATAGGGATTCAAGTGAATAGTGGGCTGCATATCAAAATCGAATAGAACATGAATCAATCTGCCTAATAACTTTGTTTCATTCGTAATCGTATTCTAACATGCTCTAAAAGGAAATTTACCACCTTCCTTACAAGAATATACCAAAAAGGATATAGTATAAGTATAAAAAATTGACAAACTTGAATACTGCGGTTCTAAATGGATCCAAAATTTTTCTCTGACAGATGTGCAAGTCTCAATTTTAAAAACATGTAGTTTTGTTTTAAACTGTAAACCTTTTAATTTTATAAAAGGTGGCCTGTATATTACGCACAGTAATGAACCTCCCACCGAGGCTTCTTTATAGGCAGAAACCGCTAAAAGTCCACATTAAGAGCACACGTTTACAGTAATAATGTATAATGGATTCCTGAGAGCATTGTACGATTGTACTTTTTATAGCAAGATACGTAAGTCTAAAGCATTCAATCAAGTATTTTTGCTTGATAACGGAACTGTATTATAGGAATTACAAAAACAGAATTTAAATATTAAAAACAGTTTATATTTCTCCTCTTAATAACGGACTAACGAAAGAAAGTAAATTAATATATCGCATTATAAGACATCCACACTTATGTATTTGTGTTTGATTAAAAAAATAAACCTTTAAGTCCTTATCATTTAATGAATTTACGGGATTCTTACCACGATTTTCGATTTTTATTTCGCGCGTGGTAAGAATCCCGTAAATTCATTGAATTATAGTGAAAATAACCGCTTTAAGTCCTTAACTAGTCGTCCATAGATAATTTTACAATCAAAGAGTTTTTTCTACTAACCAGTAACAACGGCCATTGCAAATAATAGATTATGCCCTGCACGATAATATTTAATATTGCTGCTCAGCTATTAAAATTTTGGACAGTCACTTGTAAATGTCAATTGTAAAAAATTTGTGCGCACTTGCGTTTTAGCGCACAAATTTTTTAAAGCGTACAAATGTCATGGTACTATTTATTTCTATTAGAAAGGTCTAACAGCAAATCTGACACTAAAGACGTCGAGAAATGTTAGTGTATACTAAAATAAAATCATGACTTGTAACAACCCAAATAAAATATTTATAAAATTTACGAATTTATATTCCTAAAAACCAATAGCATTTTACAGATCATAATAATATAAATAATAGTGTTAGCCTAAAACAATGCCAATAAAAGGCTATTCTTTACAAACAATTAAATACATTAGGGATTTTCTTCATTGTTTTAAGATAATGATCATTATAAATAATATATGATAGATTTAAAGGCCAATTTACATTGATACAGTAGCTGGCACCTGGAGGGTTTCCTAGCTGGATCAATGTAAACCAGCAACGGATTAATGCTAACAGTTTCAAGCCAGTACATGGTCCAGTATCCAGCGCTGGGCCGGAATAGATCGACCGCCTATTAAGGCCGGTTTACCACGACATACGTCAGTCAGTCCAGTCAGACACTGCCGCCAGCTACAGCTACTTTATATCTATCATATTTTATTTACTGGGGTGACGACACGTTCACGAAAATTAGTATTTCTAGTAAGAAAATCGAATAGATTTGAAAACATTGTGTTGCGTCGGGTAGTGCGGAGCAGGGAGACAAGCGAGGACTGTCGCACTGACGCACTAGCGTTTATTCGATACCTCAGATTATGCGGGACGCAGCCACGCACACTTATATAATATCCCTCCCGTAATGTTATAGCACTAATTTTCTAGAAATATTTTTTATAGTTGACCTTGCGACGGTTTCTTTTCGCAATACAGCCTGCTCTAAGCCATCTTCATCACCTGATTCTATCGCCTCATGAAAGTCATCGTCGTCATCATCGGATAACTGAGGACGGCGCACGCCTCGCGTCACAGTCACGTGACACGGTGACGGGGACGGGGACTGCAGCGTGACACTCGCCAGGTTGCTTGAAGTTGCAGGCGTTGCGGGCGCGAGCTTCTGTGGCTCGGACTCACATCTCCCTCCCTCCTGTGGCGACGGCGTGGTGACGGCGTGGCGTGGGCTGGCGCACCACGCGGCGAGGCGCTACGTGGTTCAGGTGGCGTTGAACTGCTGATTTTCGAACACATATATTATATATTTTGAATGATTTTACTTTTAACGTCACCTATGATTAGACCCGCAACGTTCATTCCAATGCAAATATTCTACAATGTAGGCCACATAGTTTTTCGCAGTGATAATAGGATTTTATATTATGGAGACATTTACCTTGCCTGTACAATGGGACACGCTTAACTAATTCTTTAGCAAACTACTTATACGATCTCGTTATTGAAACGTCCAAACAAAACGAAGCGGTCACTGACTTGAAAAATAGACAGCCGGCCTATTTCGAGCCAGCGCTAGATACTGGACGCTTTACTGACTTCAAACTGTTTACGTTGAACCATTGAGGGAAGTCAGTGCCACTGGCGACATCTACTGTATCAATGTAAAACAGAATTTTGGAACTGCATCGAGACCTTAACATTTGAAAGTTGCTGTAAAGTATCTTCATGTTCACTGCTTAGTGTAAGCATTGATATACAAGGTGTAATTAAATTAACTGAAAACCTCAGACACCCCAATTGAAGTTTATTATTTTAAATTAATTTAGCAAGTAATAAATTATTTTAATTAAATATCGTAGAAGATATGTTTATGTTTTGGTGTCATGACTATTCTAGTTGATTCATATTAAATTTTAATAGTAAATAGATAAAGTGATTCAAACTTTCCCATCACACTTTTCCAGGTTTTGGACTGGCAACGTGTTATTTTATTAAGCATACGTGTAGTAGATACGGTAACATTGTACATACGTTTAATTAGTTACACCGATTGCAAGCTAAAAAAGCGGCCAAGTGCGAGTCGGACTCGCACATGAAGGGTTCCGTAGCAGCAAGTAACATAACAAAATGATTTACGGGCGGACGTCCACGAACAGATCTAGCTGTTTGGGGAACCCCCAAAATTTATTGTTTTTTTTTCTATTTTTGTGTAAAATCTTAATGCGGTTCACAGAATACATCTACTTACCAAGTTTCAACAGTATAGTTCTTAAAATTTCGGAAAAAAGTGATTGTGACGTACGGACGGACAGACAGACAGACAGACATGACGAATCTATAAGGGTTCCGTTTTCTGCCATTTGGCTACTGAACCCTAAAAATGAAAGTGGTACACGCGATGGCGTGTTTAAAAAGTTTTAATCAATGTATTTACAATAATTTGTGGACGTTTTAACTAATAATCCACTTATTTACAAAAATAATTGAATTACTTACAAATCTCTGTTTGAGTTTTGTGGCAGCAAAGATTCCATGTGTCTACCACTATTACGAATACACGCTGACACACGATTTCTTTCACTGTTTTTTAACGAATTAAGCACTTGAGTGTCACGTTTCGCTATTTCAAATGCCATCCTTATTTTATTTTCTAGTTCAATGACATTTGTTGGTTCATTTCCATCGTTATAAACTAATGTCTTAAAACGCCCCCATAAAAAAAGTCAAGTGGTGTCAAGTCCGATGATCTTGCAGGCCACTGGACCGGGCCTCCACGCCCGATCCAACGCTGTCCATATTCTTCATCCAAGTGCCTCCTTACATTCCACTGAAAGTAAACTGGAGCACCATCATGCTGGTAGTACATTCTGCTGATTATTTGCAGAGGTATATCATCGTCTTCCAGCCATTGCAGTAACAATTGTGGCAAATTCTGTTCGGGTCGTCGAGATACCATTCACAAAAATTACACGAGGCTGGTAATCTAAGGGTGTTACCACACCAATCAATCGTCCGTCGATCGATTAGTGTGGTAGAAACCGTCGATCGACGTCAACTGTTCTATTTTGCCGTCGATCGACGGACGATCGATTGGTGTGGTAACGCCAGCTAGCACTGGATTCCTAGCTCCATGTCCACCGCGTACGGACGTGTATTTTTGTCGCTCTGTCGCACTTCTTGTTTGTTTTGAAAGTTATAGTCCAGTGAGTTTATTTCAATTGTTTTGTTTGTGAAGACCATATCGGACCCTCCTTGTCACTCTCATATTGGTGCCCATAAGACCCGGCGGCCATTTTGCTGAGCATGGACTCTCTCGGTTTGGGATTCTCTGGGTCTGCGCTTGTTCCGCGCCAACATCGGTGGCTCCTTTCCTTGCTCTAACCTGTGGAGTTCTCCATTTACATCGACGGCCATGTTGATTTCTATCGGATTTCTCCCTCACACTCACCGTGCAGAGAGCTAAGTATATCCGTTACATCTATTACAAACAAATTTTAAGTTTTATAAGTTTTATAAATAAAACCTATAGATTTTTGCGGGGCTCGAACTCGCAATCCTTGGATAAGGAAGCGGCTCCTGTGCCATTCGGCTACGAGGCGATTGGACGACTACGACGAAATAGCAGAGTGTACTACAGAATAAGTGACCGCATTGCTTCAATCACTCGTAGTCGTACTACGGAAATTGTCATTGGCCGACCAGTCGGAGCTGCAAATTCTGTTTTTGTTGATTTTTATTGCTACATTTTGTTTTGTTGTTTTATGCTACAAGAAGATAAATACATTATTTCGGAATGCCATTACAACATTCACCACCCGCATCAGATTCAGATACCCCACACAAGTCACAAGAGTGTGAACAATCTAACATCACGGTGAGGGCGAAAAAGTTTAACACTGACATGACCATAAATAAAACTCTTACGGAGTTTAACGATGAATTAAAAGATATGCTAGCTACATGGAAAACAAAACAAAATACTACTCTTTCCTCCTGGAAAACCGAGCAAGAGAAAACCCTAAAGAAACATGCTTTCGACTTATCGGATGTGAAGTCTCAGTGCAATTCTATACGTAAAACTAACCAAGATCTTGAAAAGTCTATGGATATGATAAACAAAATGTATGAGGAGATGAAGGAGAAGATTAAGGCTCTTGAAGCTGAGAAAAAAGAATGTAGGGACTGTATTATCAAATTGGAACAAAAAATTCTAGAACTGCAGAAATGCTCGCGCTCCGCCACCATTGAAATTCGTAACTTACCTACAAAGGACAAGGAAAGTATCGAAGAACTTACAAATTTAGTAACAAGAATCGGAAAGGTAGTAAATAAAGATTTGCAGCCGTTGGATTTGCGTGACGTGTACCGCGCACCCGGCAAACCAAACTCGGCCGCGAACATAGTTGTTGAGTTCTCTAAAGTAAAGACTAAACAGGAGTTTTTATCCTCAGTTCGAAAATTTAATAGTTCACATAGACCTGATGACAAACTGATCACTCACCACATTGGTCTACCTGGCGAAAAGAAACCAAAAAAGTTATATTAGGAAGCGCGTCGATTTGCTAAAGACCAAGCATACAAATAATGTTGGATATCAAACAGCAAAATTCTCCTTCGTAAGGACCAAGGTTCTCCACAAATCTTTTTTAAATCAGAGAAGTGTTTATGTGATCTTAAAATTAAGAAGTGACTATTACCTATTAGCTCAAGTGAGTCATTAGTTAAGAATGATAAAACTCCAAGCTTATATAACTTTCTATGGCCTATACTATTATTTATTTTTAAACACTTAAATTGTTCTCAAAAAGATCTTACTATCTTAATGCTTTTATGGTTAAGAAATTGTTTGCCTTCGTATTTACAAATCACTTACACACAGATACACTACACATTTACACCTACACACAGCACAATCACCATACTATTACGACAGCACATAGATTGTCTACACGCAATAAAACTAAAATCCCGCATCATTAGATTCCTCATAATTACTCATCTTCATGTTGTTTCGGATTGGATAATTAACTATTTTCTATATTTTAACCCAGTACAAATGTCAGTGTTGTCTCTCTGTCCATTTCACATGCTTTTTCAAATAATCATTGCCGCAAATTTACATAGTGTTTATTGTACCAAAATTCGATTTTAACTCAGTAAACAACGACATTGACTCCTTTTCTATTGCTAAATCTTTGAAGTGTACTCCTGAAACCTGTTATGAGATACTTGGCAACCCTTCTAACTATTTAAAGTGTCTACACATTAATATTAGGAGTATCAATAAAAACATAGATCAATGCATTGCTACACTAGCTTTATTAAAGTTTGACCTCGATATATTGATCTTAAGTGAATGTTGGCTTAAAAATAATTGTAACATCCCACAACTGCAGGGGTTCACGTCATATCACACAAACAATAATATTATGCAAAATGACGGTGTGGTTATTTTTGCCAAACATAATATTGAAGTCTATGTTTGGGAACCTAATTTCATCGATGAGAACTGTTTGGTGTGTACCATCAATAAGGAAATTGCAATCCTTGCTATATATAGATCTCCTTCGTACTCAAATCTGGACAACTTTATCTGCAGTATTAATAACATCTTAACAGGCTTAAACAGCTATCACCTTACTACAGTTATTGGGGATATCAATGTAGATATAAAAGAAAATAACACAGATGTCCATTCTGATTACTATCTTACGTCCATGGCTTCGCTTGGCTTATTACCAGCTCATCTTTTCCCCACCCGAATAAACAATTGCTTAGACCATATTATGCTGAAGTCTAATAATGAGTATAATTCCGTAGCCATTGCTATTGAATCCCCAATCACTGACCATATTCCTACTATGTTATATCTAAACAACCATCGTAATTACTTTCGTAATAAATTCCCAACGATAACTTTTAAAACTGATTTTAATGCTATAAAAAATTATCTTGATCACATGGACTATTCACCAGTTATAAATTGCCTAGATACAGGTATTGCTACTGATAATCTCATGGATAAAATTACAAAGACCATAAAATCACATACCTTAAAAACTTCAACCTCTCACAAGAAAGATGTTCTTAAGCCATGGATAACTCCAGCTACGCTGCCTGCGTAACAGGTACAAACTACATAGTAAAGTTAGAAATTCCCCTGATAATGAAATTCTTGCTTTATCATATAAAAGATATCGTAATTTTGTTAATTGTCTAGTACGTAAACTTAAGCGTGATTATTATAAAATTTTTGGATTGTTGTGAAATTTATGGAATGTTATTCAAGAAGCAACGAATTCTAACTTCAGTGAGGTACCCCCTAAGGACCTACTGAAATTGGATACGGATACGCATAAATCTATTAACGTGGTAAATAAATTCTTTGCTAACATAGGAAAGGAATTAGCAGATAAAATTGTACCGCCTAAGACTATTGCAGGACCTCCTACAAACTCCCTTCCCAATTCATTGGTCTTGATGGAAGTGGAACCAGATGAAGTTGAACGCATTATAATAAGTCTACGATCTGATTGTGCATCTGGTTGGGACAATATCTCCCCATCCATTATCAAAGCCTCCAAAGATGCTCTCGTGCACCCAATTACGCATATTTGCAACCTTTCAATTTCATCTAGTGTATTCCCAAAAGCACTCAAAACAGCTCTGGTCCATCCCATTTTTAAGGAAGGGAATAAATTTGAGGTCACAAGTTACAGACCAATCTCTGTTCTGCCTGTACTGTCGAAGGTCTTGGAGAGAATCTTGAACAGTGCACTCACTAGTTTCTTGGAAAAATACAACTTGATTGCCAGCAATCAATTCGGCTTTCGCTCAAAACTTTCCACAGAAGATGCAGTCGCCAAACTTACTAGTTTCATAGTTTCCAAACTGGACAGTAAACAAAAATGTTTTGGCATTTTTCTTGATCTCTCCAGGGCCTTTGACACGGTTTCGATTCCAATACTGATTAATAAGCTGGAATTGTATGGGGTTCGTGGCCACTCCTTGAATATTTTCAGGAGCTATCTCCAGGATCGTATGCAGAGGGTGAAAATTGACTCATATATTAGTGACATTGAACCAATTGATTTTGGCGTCCCGCAGGGAAGTATTTTGGGCCCCACGCTTTTCCTTGTGTACATAAATGATTTATGTAAACTTCTCATTCCGAACTACGAAACCTTCACTTATGCAGATGACACTGCGCTAATTGTGCACGGAGAAGATTGGGATAGTGCTAAAGCGTCCGCTACCAAGGCCGTTGAATGTGTCGGCGAATGGCTTTCAAAAAATTTTTTGACATTAAATTGTAAAAAAACTCAAATTATACCTTTCTTTTTAACCTTAACAAGTGCTCCCCCATTCGATGACCATAACTTGACAATTCACACATGTAATTCTGTCTCTAGTGCCTGTGACTGTATCTCTATTAGTTTTGTAAGCAGTGTAAAATATCTTGGCATTATTATGGATTCTAACCTAAAGTGGCACCTGCACATTAAATCCCTAAAAACACGAACTCGAAAACTAATCTACGTTTTTAAAATCCTAAGACACATTGCAGATTACAGAACGGTTAAGAATGTTTACCTGGCACTGTCTCAGTCAATTATTTCTTATTGCATCCCCGTATGGGGTGGCGCTGGTAAAGTTATTATGCTGGAATTGGAAAGAGCACAATGTGCAATACTCAAGGTCATGATGTTCAAACCCATTCGCTACTCTACTTCATCCTTATATAATGAGTGTCAAGTATTAACTGTGCGTCAATCATTTATTCTCAGATTCATTGTCAGAAAGCACGGAGATTTGCCACTTGAGCCTTGTCTCTTGACTAAACGTTCGAGTGAAAAAGTCTGTCACATAAATAGTCACAGAACCTCTGCTGCTGCTAACCACTTTGACATCCTATCCTCAAAAATATATAATAATATTCATAAAAGCACCTCAATTTATGCATTAAATATTTTTGAAATTAAGAAAAAATTGACTAACTACCTCTTAAACTTAGATTATGAAGAAACCAAAAATATTCTTATTTAGGTCCTTTAACAAATTTCACTAAATTATATACTCATAAAATAAATGAAAAAATACACTCATACACTTGTCATCCAACAAATACACTCCTCACTCACTCACACACACCCACACCCTTTCACACACTCCTCCTCATATTTACAAATGTTTTATGTTTATTTTTAAATTGATTTCTTCTACTTTTGTATCAGTTTATTTGGAGCTTTTAAATTCTGGTCTGTGACACAACTACCAATAAATTTTTTCAGTTGCCTTTCATTAGGAATCACTGGCTCTGATAGCACACCTACAGTAGTTTCGGAGTCAGGGGTATTCTCTTATTTTAGATTTAAGCTTAAATTGTCATAAGCCTTAAACTATGTACTGTATTTTGTAAATGGTTTGGTTACAAATAAATTATTATTATTATTAATTAATGGATAAGATACATGGCAAAAAGAGCAAGTTTCCAGGAAGTGGGTAAATAGAATCAAAAATGATCATTTCGAGCACAAGTTAGCATCTTCTACTCTGCCTACCTTGATATGGAGGGTATTGATTTCTTAACATTATTAACTCAACATAGAAGTAGTCTAATTTATTCACACAATCAAAATATTTTTTTTTACCTGTGTGTTTAAATATATAAAATACACTAGAAGCTAGCGAAGTTTACTGACATAAACACAATATAACGAAAAGTTCAGGCCACCAACTGGTTTCCGAACTGGTAGTAGAGTCATATAATAATATTTCTAATATTTCTAACAATCACACCACATTATCTAGCCCAAATTAAGTATCATTAAGAACTTGTATTATGGATACTAGATAACGGATAAATAAACTTAAGAAATATATAAGCACACATAGATATTTTTTTTTTCATGTATAAATATTAGAAATAAACTTAAATAAACATACTTACACATCCATGACTAGAAAGCTAATATAATAAAACATCTGCCCCTACCAGGATTCGAACCCGGGACCTCTGGCATGGAAGTCAAGGGTACTTACCTCCACACCAAACACCAAACATCAATAAGAACATTGTTGAACAAGTAATTCAACAATGTTGATAAATAAATATTTCATTTCATTTTATTCCATTTCGTTTCATTTCGTTTCGTTTCATCCGTATTTATCCCATATTTTACTATCACCTAAAACTTTTGTTAATTATTTTAGTTTAACTCTATAATCAATTACAATAATAGCCACACTCAACAAATATGAACAGGCTATTCAATAAATGTTTGGCCTAAAAGCTCGGCGTGCGTCTGTGATCACCACACATGACCACGCTTTTACTGCATTGATCGAGTCCATTACAATCCACTTTGCTATTTACGACTTGTAAAAACGATTTTAATAGAACCGTAGGGTGAATTCTCGGGGGTTTGGTAGGTGAGTTCCTATTGTTACCACTTAAGCTTTTTTCTTGTAAGCTTCTTTGTGATGGTTTGTTGACGTGAGTTTTGTTAATAAATACGAACACGTAACACAAAAATGTTTGATTGTTGGACTACTAATTTCATAATTTTATTGATATCTTCTATTAATTATTCAAACAGTTCAAAAATCCCTCGTTAAAACCGACAATTCACAAGTATAACAACAATTCAAAACCTTAAAGCAATATTCAAGAATCCTGATTTTTAATCGAACCGTTGGGGTTATTGCGCGACGATGACATCATACAAGACTTTCTAAACTGTCGAACCTTTCCCTACAGATTGGAAGGTGCACTCTCCAATCCGCGTCCTGTATAAGCCTGTGTCCCCCAAGGCTCGCTGCTTTCACCAACTTTGTTTTCACTATACACTAGTGACATACCAAGGACGGAGAAAGTAGACCTAGCGCTCTTCACGGACGACACCGCGTTATACACATTTATCTACGTAGGTTAACTAGAATACTTCAATCCGCAGCCAACGCATTAGGTGCTTGGTTTAAGAAATGTAGAGTAGAAGTCAACCCAGGACAAAGTGCAGCAGTGTACTTCTCTCTCAACCTGCTCTAGGACAACCTCTAGGAAACCCTCCAAAAGATTAGGTCAGATTACCATGTTTGGTACTCCGATCCCATGGGCTAAAAAAGTCAAATATTTAGGAGTCATTTTGGATAGTGGACTTACATTCGCGGATCACATAAAACGCATTGCAAATTGCCACATTTGTGCCAATTTGTTGTAGTTTGTCCGGGACCGCGCCACCCTCGTCATGGGTAGGCTGCACCCACTAATTTGTCAAGAAGAGTAAAATGTCGCTTAGAAATAAGCTTACACTTTACAAAACTTGCATCCGCCCCGTCATGACATATGCCAGTGTGGCTTTCGCTCACGCCAGCAAGTCGAACCTCAATCGTTTGCAGGTTATTCAAAATAGGTTCTTACGCAAATGCGTCGAGGCCCCGCCCTATGTCAGCAACTTAGATTTGCATAAGGATCTCGACCTGCCCACCATTGCCTCATTCATGAAGTTGGCGTCTGGACGCCACTTCGACAACGCTCCCCACCGTCCCAACCCGCTGGTCAATAAGTCATTTTAATTACACAACCAACCCAGACGCGGCGATTCGTTATAGGCGTCCGCGGAATGTCTTAACAGATCCCGATGATGCTATTACATCAAGGAACGCCGGTGTTCCAGTTAGACATAGGGCAACACGGCATTCGAATCGCCTAACCCACCGGTGGGCCAGGCTAAAGCGACGTACGCATTCCTACTCAGTCTCTTGCTGGTTCTTTGGCAGTAGATGACCCTTCCGAATCAGCGGTAGTTTCAATATACGACGTCCTAAGCCGAGGTCCATGCCCTCTCGGGTGCCCTTAGTCATATCGTATGTAGGAGTAGTTTAAGTTCCAGGTAAGCGCCGTCAGCGCTAAGCTACAAAGCCTGGTGAAATTTAAAAGGCCCGTAGGGCCATAAATATGCTGTCCATTTCGAAAAAAAATAAAATGCGTGACGATGGCAAGTGGCCTTGGGCTATGAGTCTAGTACCGTGGAAGATAGTTACTCCTCTGGTGCGGGATGCTACCGGCATAATAGATATATGAAGATGAGTGTAGATCTTAATTTAATTTTTCATGTTTTTTGGTAAAGAAAATCATTTAAGCATCTACATCCTCAATAAAGGACAGAATGACTACTGATTTAGTATTTATAAAAAAAATACCGCAGTATATCTATTAGTATCCCGTATACTTAACGTCAAGTTTCTAAAATAAGAAGTTTCGAAAACAGTAGTTTTGAAATTCGTAAGGACCTTCGTTTACAAATTCTCAATCAATTTAACAGTCTCAAATTTGTTGGTATACCTTATCGCGTAGAGAAAACTGTTAGTCATATTATTATGTTCTCATTGAACCAGTGACAAGGATATAAAAGGAATAAACTTATCTAAAAGTGGCAATAAGGCAGGTCATCACGAAATATGGCCGATAAAACTAAACGCTCCTGACAATAAAGTGCTGTGTATTCGTAATCTAAGTAAATACTAAGTATAGAATACGATAAATAAGTATTTTAGAGTTAGATATTTGCATAATATGATGATATCAATAGTACATCAAATTTATTACAAATTTTTACGGACTTCGACAAATCTAATCATAGAACAAGTTTACATTTAAAGATATCAAAAATATATTTTTTAAGGTTTTGTTCTTTCTACGAGTGACCATCAATGTACCTATAAAATAGTATTGAAGTGGTCCCTTTAAGTTTCCCTTTTCAAATACTTAGGGTTCTTCTTCAAGTTTAGTAAATATTAAGATAGTAAATTTCCAAATTTCACGATTCCAGTTATAACATTTTATTTGTAAAAATTTGCCATAGTAACATCGTTTCACATAACATAAAAGGTACAATACAGGTACAGGTACAGGTATAACTAAAATGATTTTATTGTAATTGATATTTAATAACATTCTCATATCAATTAATTATAATAATTTATTGCTCAAATTTAAACATTAAAATGTTTTATGGCTATGAAAATAAATTAAATTGTTATGGTAAAATATGAGATGAATTAACGGATTATGTTGGTGGTAATTAAATCTGGGATAAATTTGCATTCTGATACAAAACTGTTGTAAGTTAATACTAATAACAAGACTTCAAATCAGTTTTCAAGTTTCACTTCTAGATCTTTTGTCTTTAAATATATAAAGAAACATTTCGTAGTGTCTGTTGCAGTGAGATTGTTTTCTATATTTAGGTTTATCCTGGATAATGTAACCTTGTAATAAAAGTTCACAGTTTTAGGGTTTACTGTTACTACCAACTTATTTATTTAGTTTATCGATTATAAATACCAATATAAACGGTAAATCTGTTATTTTTATGATAAAAGTTTAAAACACTTCTCTGAATGACTTGATCTATCAATACACACTACTGGTCTAGAATCCCAGAGCCACAAGACACTTATTTCCTGTACTTGTTTTATGAAAAACAGAATGAAAAGAGATAGTAGAACGTACTGTAAAAATATAAGTATCCGTTAGGTAGGGCCGACGCCCAAAGACAAAATTGTCCAGATTCAAAAAAAATTAAATCTTCTTTCAAGTTATCATACATGGAAAATCAAAACGCGTACCATGTTCATATCTAAATGTACATAATATATGCTTTAATGGTATTTACCGCCAACAGTGTTATCAAAAACTGCTCTCGAGGGAAACGGGTAATCGTGATCGTAATCGGTTATTTTGATGTTTCCATTTAGGTAGGCTCAATTAAAGTTTTTAGATTAATAGCTTTCCCCAAAGATTTGACGTTTTGATAATGTGACTATCGTTCATCGAGTAGCTGACATAACTGGCTCGTTCACAATAAAGGTAATATTTGAATTTCCTTTTACTATATTCATAACAAACGCTACTGTATTCATAGGCTATGGATATCCGTAGTCGTCGGTGTGTTTTTTATTAATAATACTAGTGTTTATCGACTAATAATGCGTTGGCTTTGTTCAGTAATTTCACTGGATGTCCCTGCCCTTCGACCGGAACACAACCACGTGAACCTGGTTATTATAACGGTCAAAATTGGAAGGGCTGTGTTACCACCACCTCACTCGAGATCTTAACAAAGAAACTCTACAACCAGCAAAGCAGATTAGGTTAAGGAAGTTATTGGAATAGAATTAATGATTTAAAAATTCATAGAAAACAAATAAATAGGCTTAAAACATTATATCTTGTCATCAACATCAACTTGTAAAATGTGAAATTGTAGTGTGTGATTCTAATAACTCAAGCTTCAATTACCTAAGCATAAAAAGTGTTTATGTTTCATACTATACTCACTTTTGACATAAATGATCATTTGTGACGTTTGTTGGATTTTCGTATACAATGGAACGTCAGTGTGATTTCTCTTTGAGTTGATACAGTGGTTTAATTTGAATGCCGTTTTGAACAATTGTAACTGAATTGTACGTTCTCAATGAACGTTCAGAGTTCACTAATTGTTATGCAACAGTTCTATTAAATCAAATTTAACTGTGAATTTAGTTCCTATTACGTTAATGGGGATATGTCTGTCTACTTGGGAGTTAATCATAGAAATTCTTTGCAAAGTTATGGAGCGTGTACTGAACAATTGTCTCCTGGCATACCTTGAGTCCAACGAGCTCCTTAGTGATAACCAATATGGTTTTCGCAGTGGACGCTTGACTGGAGATCTTCTTGTGTATACCACTCACTTATGGAGCGAAGCCTTGGAAGGTCACGGTGAAAATATAGCTGTGTATCCTTAGACATTTCCAAGGCTTTTGATAGGGTCTGGCATGATGGTCTCCTGAGTAAGCTTCCAGCATACGGAATACCTATGGGCTCTGCGACTGATATCTGATTTTCTGAGGGAACGGTCAATTTGTGTAGTCTTAGACGGCTGCTCTTCTGACCTAATGGCAATTAATGCCAGGGTACCTCAGGGATCTGCTCTCTCCGCAACGTTATTCTTGCTGCACATTAATGACATGCTAACCCTAGGCATTATTAGTTACGCTGATGACAGCACCGTTGTAGAGAGATACTGAGTCCTTAAGAAATCCGGGCTCTGAGAGAGTCCATGATTGAGCGGGTGGATTTGGCCTTAAAGGAAGTGTCCGATTGGGGCGAGTCCAATTTGGTCAAATTTAACCCGTCAAATACACAGGGGGTTTTATTCTCCGCCAAAAAGAGCAATTTCAACCTAACATCCACTTTCCAAAATGTTTCTGTACCCTTAACCGACCACATAGGGCTTCTGGGCGTAACTATATCGTCCCAACTGAACTTCGGGCATCAAATTGTGTCCATGGCTCAAACTGCTTCAAAGAAGTTGGCAGTCATCTCGAAGGTCCAGCGGTACTTCAGCCCTTAACAGCTACTTAATTTGTACACAGCTCAAGTTCGGTCTTGTATGGAGTACGTCCTTTGCAGAAGCATGGATGCTTCTGCAAAGTACCAACTAGAAGCGATGGACGCAGTTGACCGAAGAGCCCGAAAAATTATTAACAACTTTGACCACACCACCAAAAAACTGCAAAGCCTCGACCATAATCTGAAAGTTGCCAGTTTAGCAGTCTTCTACAGAGTACATTTTGGAGAGTGCGCGAATGCTCTTTTTGATCAGGTTGAACCCACACCCTTCTTGCATCGGACCACTAGACGCAGACAGACCTTCCATCCCTTCATGGTAGATATCCCAAGAAGTCGAACCAAACGCTTCGATAGTTCCTGTTTGGTGCGGGTCGCCAAGGTATGGAATGAACTGCCTGCGTCTGTTTTTCCAGAAAACTATAGTCCTAGATCTTTCAAACGTCGAGTGAATATATATCTCGTTGATAGATGTAACGCCTTCGTCTTCATCGTCACTTTCCATCAGGTGAAATAGAAGACAAACGTCTAATCCTTTTTCAATAAAAAGAAACGCCAACATGTAATGACCTAATATAATAAAGCTGATGAGTTTGTTTGTTAGAACGCGCTTATCTCTAGATCTGTCTGTCTGATGTGAAATGATATTTTTGCATTTGATAGCTGATTTCTTGATGAAGGTAAGATATAGGTCATTCCGAAATCCCACGAGAAAGGGACTTACGCAAGTGGAATTACGGGGTCCGGCTAGTTTATTTATGAACTACTACCTACATTATTACTTACATATTGTATGAAAAAAAAATTCCTGTCTTTTTTCAGTGGTTTTAAGTTACGGTCATTTCAATGATCAGCCAGCAGCACACGATTTATCAAGAAATGATACTGCCTCTGCTGTACCAGATTGTACCGAGTTAGTTCTGCCGAAAAATTGTCCTAATACCCCGTTTTTTTTTGGTTGATATATCAAGGAAAGGAAGTGTTGTAAAACCGGAAACCGTAGAAATACAAAGGTTAAAAAAAGTTATATTAGAAAACAACTTGCATTTATCATATACCTATTATAACCTATATTATAAATAATTGAATAATTACTATTTCTATCAAAAATTCAAACTTGTTTTTGATTTACAGTATTTTAAAAATTTAAAAATAAATCGTTTTCTTCTAGCATGTCGAATATTACATTATACACATTAACTAGTATAGAAAACAATAAGCTTTAAAAACACTGGTGAAAATTTTGTAACATTGGATATTAAAAGAAACTGTTTAAAGTCTTTTATGACGAAACAAGAAAATCAAAATCGTTTGCTTTGAAAATAAAAAAAGAACATAATTAACAATGAACCTTTATTGCACTCAGCATATCCATTATTTTAAGTTTTTAAAAATGGTTTAAATGGATAATAGCTAAATTTAATGAGTAATTATAATATAAGGACTACTTAGTTTGTACTATGATATAAAAAAAGTATTTCTTTATTACTAAAAAGTTAATATGCACATTTCACTACAGATTTTCTTCAGTAGAATTGAAAATAAAGCTGTCAATGTTTACAGCCGTTTTCCGCAAAATCATACATTTGTCTGTTAACTTCTTCTTGAAATGACCCCTTCAGTTGTTTGTCTACTTGTACGATTGATGCATTCCATTAAAAGATTATATAAAATAACAATTTCAAATTGTATTCGAAACTTGAAGCTCAGTATATTAGAGTAAAGATGGAATCAAACGTGGAAGTCTAAAGTTTTCTCTACTAAAGTTAATTTCGTATCAAACTAAACTAACTACTCTGCAGTTTACTAGAAGTTTCTCTGTAAGTGATGAATTGTACCTGAATTGTGTTACGTGAGCCCGGCGGTATAGAGGTTAACTCAATTTTGGTGAAAACTGTCGTGAACATGCGATAGTGGCTGTAAATTCATCGTTCTTTGTATAATCAATTGATGATATGCTTCGTACAGCAGCTGTAAGTCCTGCCTGGAAGAGGCAGACGTTTTGGGTAATGTACACTGGAATTAAATTATATACGATGATAGGGACTAAGAGTTTTATGTTAAAATTTTGTAGTTAGACCCTGTAATTGACGGACATATTTCACTTTATAATAATATATCATTTATATGGTAGTTACGATGATTTTTTTAACTTTAACATTTCTAAGCATAGTAGATGGTATTTATTATATTCTTTCAGAATAATCCTAAGTCATGTAAGAGTTCTTATTTGTGAAGGTATATTTACAGGGCTACAGCATTTACTCTGCCCTGTGGCTTTTTTTACAGACAGAAACATACCAGAACACAATGTGTTTATAATTTGCTGTCAAAAGATCTGTTAAATATGGCAAATATTGCGTTACATTTTCCAGGACAACTTTTCCGCTCGGAACCTGGAATATTTTGCTAACCTTTGTACAACGGTACAAGTTTGTGATTTACATAATAAGCTTAAAACTATTTTGATTGGGTGACTTTAATACAGATCAACAGATAAAAAATGTATAAGTAAACTTTTTTGTAAGTTCGTGCAAAAGTCCCAGCACACAATTTAAAATAACATTGTTGTTTTTAAACTGAATTTAGTTTTTGAAGAATGTAGTTTTAGAACATTGAAGAATATAGTTAATTTTGTCAATTAATTCTTTTTTGTAGCTGTTACTGTTTCAATATAAATAAATTTAGATATCTACTGTGGTCCTGGTATGATAGCAGGTACGCGGGTTGGTCAATTACATCCTAAGTAATAGTTTCAGTCCCTTGTGATCTTTCCGAGAGAACAAAGGTGATAACTTTTTTTTTATCTTTATTTATTTATAGAGGACTAGGTGCACAAAATGACCATGCCGTCCTCATTGTTCCAATCATGGCCATAAAACAAAATTATTTATAGAATTACAAAGTACAAATTCATCTACATTTTAGACAGAACTTAACTAATTTGTATAACATCCTAGCGCTATCAGAATGAGGTTCCGCTAATAAGCTATTACAACCACCGACACTGTGGAAAATACTGTTGTCATAAATTTGTCTTCTCATAGCTTCGTTTCGGAGACATTCCACCAAAACATGATGCGCATCCTCGACTATCCCACAGAGGTGATAACTTATGTAACAAACAATGTGACTATATCCAGAATTTATTTACAGTGGAAATTATCTAAGCTGGCGTTAACACTTGTATACTTACTACGTAGTTTTAAAACACCACAATCCACACAGCCTACACCCACACCACAAGGCCATTTAAACCTTTCGGTTTCATTTCCACCCACAAAAACGTAGACCTGTCCTATTTTACCCTAACTCCCTCGGATACACCAAAGAGTCAGCAACCTGTTAACCGGCTAAGGTTCTTCACTCGACGAACGCTGCCATATTATCAAAGCCTTCGATACGCCTCGGATATCCTTCAAAGGAAGATTAATTACGTTAACGGCGAGGCCGGGGTCACAAGGACGGTCTCAATTACCTGTAGATGATCGACTCCTCGTGACATCTGAACTCTGCGCTGCTTCACTGAAACTACTCCTTCGATACTTGGCTAGGTAATACTCGTAGTAGACTATGTCTTAAATTTAAAACGGAAATATCTATTAATAAGACATTCTGTTATTCAAGTAAGAGTGACACGGTTAAACATCTAGCTTTCTTGGAAATTTTAATAATCAAGAGCAATCATAGGTCAAGTTTTCTAAAGTAAATTATTAGTGTAAAGT
Organism: Marasmarcha lunaedactyla; assembly: GCA_923062675.1. Taxonomy (NCBI): domain Eukaryota; kingdom Metazoa; phylum Arthropoda; class Insecta; order Lepidoptera; family Pterophoridae; genus Marasmarcha; species Marasmarcha lunaedactyla. The sequence continues at coordinate 6,617,978 of OV281350.1, forward strand.
AAATGTTCTAGGCTAAATAGAGAGAGTAGTTAATACTTTTTTACTATTTTCAAAGCCGTCCTCGTATCCCGCGACCCACCTGGTGGTAAGTGGCATCCGCACCCATGGTCATCATCAATTGTAGTTTTTTTATAGTACACTTCACACAACTTGGCGGCTCTGAACTGAACACGAACGTTGGTGTGTGCGGGGTGCGGGCGCGGGCAGCAGACTTTAAACATGAACTGCAGCTAACTTCAGCAGAGCCGCCATGTTGTGGACGCGCATAATAGGTAATTAATAGTATCTGTGCTTATTATATCGAGTAACGACGCCTTGCCGTACGAAAGCTTCAGTTGAAATTGCCTCTGCTACAGTAATTGCACTTTCCCTTTGACCGGAACACAAACACGTAAACGTCGTTATTGTGACGGTTAAAAGAGAGAAAGCTCTAGAACCGCCCCACTGTACTACCACTAGCATTAAGAGAAACATATGTTTGACCAGAGCTTTCTAAGTTGTTTCACTCACTTCAGTCAAGTCTGCGTGGTCATTATTATAGGAACAGGTAGAGCCTGAGTTACGACCTCATAACGTTCTGTTCTGATAGCGAAAGAACTTTTGTGATCGGTACTGTAGTTTCAACTGTTATGCATTCATGAAAAAAAGGCTTGTAAAATTTGAAATGTAATGTTTAAAAGGAGATTCCAACAAATGATACATTCTTAGAAAACATTTTAAATGACATCATATAAGAAGTAAACTTCCTTCCTTCAGCCCAAAAACGTCCACTGCAGGACAAAGACCTCCCCTAAGGATCTCCATGCCAGTCGGTTTTTAAAGTATTAAAAAAGTAAAAACCAATTAATTCGTGGTCAGTTATTAGAGAGACTCGAGATGGCCGGCTTGATTACAAGATGGACGCTACGGCTTTCTACACGCCACGACATCTGAGCTTCCCGCTGATTGAATGATACTTTACCCCGTCGATCTTGATTTCATCCTGATATTTTGAAATTAATTGTAGCCTATTTTTATAATATCTCTAGTTTCTGCACGTAGCAGGTTTTGTGATTAGGGAGAGGCGAAGTTTACTTTTAAGATAACCTAAAAAGTGGTCATACATAGCACAAGCTCTGCTTTGAAAGAAATATCATAAAAGTTAACGTTATTAGTGAAATCAATATAAAATACAAAGGATGGCATAAGATATATACAGATGGATCAAAGGGTGACACTGGAACTGGGGCAGCCTTTTATGAAGAAGGCACAGGATTGTACGGTGCATACAAACTGGATAATAGTGTTGTCAGTATTATGTCTGTGGAACTCTTTGCAATCGCCGAAGCACTATCATTTGCATTAATAAACGGTTATACGAAAGTTTTCATCTTTTCGGATAGCCAAAGCGGGTTGCAACACATAGCCAAATGTGCACAAGGACAAAGAGGTGTTTCAGTAGCATACGTTATATTGCAACAATTTAACGAATTTCAAAAAAATGGAGGCGCTCTGAGTTTGCAATGGGTACCATCGCACATGGACCTGAGGGGAAATGAGGAGGCTGATAGTATAGCAAAAAATACTATGTTAAAAGGAAACAAGTACACATATATAAATAAACAAATAATTCCATACTACTCTGAATACCTAAAAAAATATAAAGATAGGTGTCATCAAAATTGGCAAAAACACATAGATAGTAAAGCAGCAGAGAAAGGTATATGGTATAACACCATTCAAAACAAGCCTCCTCATTACCCCTGGTTCGAAAACTGCAGTATGAGAAAAATGTTAATCAAAACAGCCTTTCAATGTCGTTCTGGACACATTGCATCAAAAAACTTTGCATATTTAATGCGCAGGGTAGAATCGCCTAATTGTGAAACATGTATGAAAGTAGAAGACTTATATCATCTTTTGATGGAATGTGTCAAGAACCGACAAGAGAGGAATGGACGTTATAAATGAGCTAAATATAAATCTGCTAGATCTAGGAATATTTCGAAGCTACCTATCAAAACCAACTCATTACCAAACGCAATTAGTGTATAAAATTGTATTGGCGCATCTGCGTTCACAATGAAGATGTAATGTATAGTGTAATTTTGTATTTTTATCATATTGTTTGTATAGTTTCAATTATTTAGTGTGTGTACTATGGGACTGACATGTTTCTAAAGGAAAAGTCCCTTTTTTTTCTTCAAAGATAATAATAAATAAAAAAAAAACTCTGCTTACTTTGGGGCAATTGGGCCATACAGTTGGTGCGTTTGTCTGGGAATTTATTATTATTGTTATTACTCAAAATTACGAAGTTAAGCAACGTTTAGTCTCGTAGTAATAAACTTTAAATGCATTCAAGTGATTCCAGAAGTAAAAATCATGACTTATGTTACGTTAAGTGACTGATGACTTATGTGTCGTAGCTCGTCGTGTGCTAGCTATGGTAATTTTGACCAAATAAAAATAAACCATTATAACACTTTTTTTTGTTAAGTGCAATGGATTCTAAAGAATTTTAAATCAATAATATATATAAATTAAGCATAGAAACGAAATAGAAAATCAAAACTTCTAAGCTATGATTTTACGTATTATGCATATGACGTAAAACATCTTGCCATCAGATAAGTTGTCGAGATATCCTGCAAGTGCAAAAACATATTGGACTAATACAAAATATAATTTTTTTTGTATTTTATAATGTATTTATTTATTATAAATACTTGGATATTGGATACTACTACTACGATATTGTAAACTTTGAAAAAGTCTCTTAAAAGAAAATAATATTAATATTTGAAAATAAAACAGAAGCAGATTACTTATTGTTACTTTGGTAAACAAAAAATTTAGCAGTAGACGTAACATTTTTGATTTCTAAATAACAACTTCTATTAACCAAATAATTTTCTCCGAAATTACCATTATGTATTGAAGTATGATCAAATATTTTCAAACGTATTTACAGGGCAACTACACGAAATCTTAATAAGCCTAATTTCATCCCCGAGAATTCAAATTAAATCTCAAAGAAGATCTGCTAACTCTGTTATACGAGGCGATCAAGTTACTCGGCCAATTGTATTAAACAACATTCTAAGTTTTAAACTGGTGTTGGACTCAACTGTACATAATTCTCTTGTTTTATTTCACTACGTACTCGGCCAACTGACTCACTTACACTACTTACTTAAAGTCACTTTGTGACTGTCAGAGGCTGAACTTTACGACTCAATTAAAACTGTTTGATAGCGAACAAAAGATTAATTGGGATTCAATACGAGGCTAATGGTTTTTTTTACTTTTCTTTTTTATATGCAATAACAATGTGAAAAACCATTGAACCATTGAATTTTACATACGATAGGCTCTACGGATTTGAAATCGAAGCTGCAAATGAAATATGCGTCAAGGTCCTGGCTTATTTTTTCTTTGTCGAAGTCGCCGCTCCAGTAAGTAAGTTAGAACCACCTATGTTCCTGTGATTTCCCTGCTCCTTACTTTTAAGAGGAACACACAATAGCCATGAACATCCGAGGCCGCGCCGGTGCGTGACGGCGCAAATGTTCGTTTTTAACGAACTTTCAACGTTAAGGGTAAATGTTTAGGTATTTCACAATAAATCAAAGTTAACAAGCCTCTTGCCAAATACCCTTCAAAATTGATTTATTGATTGGTAGATATATCTCTACACCCAGGGTGTTATGTATTCGCTTAAAACGTTTTAAACACGTATATAACAACACACACATAAGTGTTTACCTATTATTTCTTCAACTGCACAATTATTAGCACAATTATTGTGCTTATAAATTATAATTAAATATTTACACAAATTAATTTACACTAGTATTACCATAACATACAAAAATAATAATTTTATTTATATTTCAAACTACAAGTTGCATATCCTTTTACATTGCTAATATGCTTTGAACTTTTGAACCTTACATCCTTCGAATACGAGCTATCGTCGTCAGATCAAACATTTTCATCTTTATTAGCTTGCAGTTGAGTTCAATATCGATTAACACGAGTAGATGTCAAGCCGACACTAAGCACAGGAGCGTGTAATGTAACGATGTCACATCATTAGCATAAAGGTGTCCGTTGATCCATAAAATGGAACGTTCATTGTAATGCATTGAAAATTAAAATTGTCTTTTGAACACTTCATTCTTGTTCAACTATCAAATAGTATGTGAAAAAAGTATTATGCAAAGGAATACGAAGTTATAGATTTCTCAGTGCTATTGTTAAAAACACAAAAAATACAAACTAATAATTGCATGGTGTTTCGCTGTCGGTGCAGAGCCGTAACGTAACATCACATGTCCAATGCTTACAAATAGAATCGTCAATTCCAAACAATAATTATTTATGCAGCATATTCATTTTTTAAATACCTATCAAAATTTAACCATGTTTACTACACTCTCTATTCAACGTGAGCGAAGACTTGTTCATTTTACAAATTCAACAAACTCACACTAACGAAGACTGGTGATTTATTCAAAAGATACTTTTTAAGTTTTCGATGATTTAAAAATTGTTACAAACATTTTTTTTACGAATTGTAATAATTAAAAATATGTATTTTGTCGGTTTCAAAAAAGCAAGCAGACAATTGTTTTAAATTTTTTCATAATAAAGTTAGTGTATAAGGGGCGGCTGAAAAGTTCTAAGCCTAAGGTACTGGTAGGATATTTTTATAAATTGCGCAAGTAGTCACTAGTCGAGCGACATCTAATAGTTTGAGCAATTGATCTGTGAAAATCATCATGTCTGAGTCTACGCTGCATTACACGAAATTGGAACATCGTGCCGTCATAAAATACCCTGTAAGAAAGGGAAAAACAGCAAAGGAGATTTTTGAAGAAATGTCTGCAGTTTATCCAGGATCTGGAGCATCGTCAGCGACAGTCAAACGTTGGGTAAGACTATTCCAGCAAGGTCGACAGTCATTGGAAAATGACCACCGCCCGGGGTGACCAAACACCGCCGTCACCGACGAAAACATCGCCAAACTGAAGCAAATTGTATCGGAGGACCGTCGAATAAAAAAGTGGCTGATAGCAGAAAAGTTGGGCATCAGTTAGGAACGAATTGGAGATATTCTGTACAATCATTCGCACATGAATAAAATTAGTGCACGTTGGGTTCCAAAAACGCTCACGCCATTTGATAAACAGCGCCGAGTTGAGACTTCTCTGAAGTTTATAGACTTGTGCAAGGAGAACTTGAACAAAATTTGTACCCGTATTGTCACTGTGGATGAAGCGTGAATTCGACAATATGATCCAGAATCAAAACACGAATCAATGCAGTGGATAGAAACGGGAGAAAAGCCGCCAAAAAAGTTTATGGTCGAAAAGACGACTTCCTAACTCATAGCCACTATTTTTTGAGATTCGGAAGGAATTCTACTCATTGACTACCTTCCAAAAAAACTACAATAAATGCCGCGTATTATGCAAAATATTATTATGAAAAAATTACGCGATCTCACTGTGGAGAAAAGAAGAGGGAAAATCAGCAAAGGAATTTTGTATTTGCAAGGCAATGCGCCAGTCCACACGGCGTGAATTGCGAAGCAAACCCTTCGAGAAACTGGCTTTAATGAAATTAACCACCCACTCTACAGTCTAGACCTGGCACCCAGTGACTATTTCCTTTTTAAAAATTTGAAAAACTCACCTTCGGGGATGAAGATTTGGGGATGATGAAGAAATGAAAGCTGCTGTGAACAAGCATTTTGACAGCAAAGATGTATCTTATTTTTTTAAGGAGATACAAGCTCTTTTTAAAATTGTGAGATATGCGTTGAAGTGGAGGAAGATTATACAGAAAATAAATTTATTTAGATTTTTATCTAATTTTTTAATAGATACCTTAGGCTCAAAACTTTTCCCCTCGTAGATATAGTGTAGGTCACATTTGTGAGCAGTGACAACAAGCAACATAGCTTTTGCCTTACTTAAAGGAACTTACCATGTCTTCGTTCAACTTTGGGCCTGGCATTACAGAGCCGAAATTTGAAAATTCATTAAAGTAATTATAAAGCCAAATAAATAAAAATATCGGGTTTAGGCGTCAAATTGTATGAATAACTTCCCGAGAGTACGCAAAAGGGCGCTTCAAATTGGGGAAAAAACTGTCATTTGTGTGACAAAGCCTGTCCATTGGATACATACAATATATAGTTTTATATATATATGTCATTATTTCCACTGACATGTATATATTCTGTGGCTTAGTTCTGTGCTTACTAACAGCCAACTGTTGACTGTGTTAGATTTCGACTGTAGGGTATTCTTTATTACATCACTACGGCTCGTATTAGTAAATCTAACTCTATCTCACACACAACTGCGAACTTCAACTTGAGAATTCGAAAGAGTAAGACAGTTATACTGTTTCAGTATAGAAATAGAAAATAAATCTGTCTCGCTTCTTGAGATGCTTACGGTTTGAGAGTGTTTAATGTGCTTTGTTTAATACGGGCCTTAAACAGTTACATTCGTTCGAGTTATAGAACCGTTACAAAATAAATCCAAAAAAAAAACTATAATTTACTCTTCAATATTGCCATGATAATAAATTATTCAATACATGGGTATTCACAAGATTGCTGCGATTGATTTCCAGCGACTAGTTCAGTCTCATTTTATCTCAGCTAAAATTACGTTATTCATAAAATAAGAAGATAAAATTAGCTCAAAGGTATGACTCCATAGAGTAGATTCACATACTTCACAAACCTTCTTATATCTCTTATTATTTTTCAAAGACAATTTACCTTCTGAACTGAAAATTTGTGTACATGAACACCCATATTACGTCTTCAATAAAGGCATTGGATAACGTTATTTTCCAGATCTATAGCTATTACAGCTCCAGATTTCCTATAAATTGGTTCAACCCTTTAAACACGATAAATTATGAAACTAATACACGTATATACTGTTGCTTTTGTTGTATTATAGTGCTATGCTTAGATGCAGGTTACGTGTGCGAGTGACAAATACAAATATAACTTAAATAGACCAAATATTTTATCGTAACATTTTCAAAACCCACATATTTTGATATTACTAATTTATCACCCAGCATATAGTGTACCTTCTGAGTACATTTTTCTTACGTCATCTCAAAAACACACCCTTTGTCTAGTTCTACTACGCTGTACTAGTTACCCTGTGTTGATTAGCAAGTGTTTCATGGAATTGTCTCCGCGTAGTTTTCTAAGAACCAACGGTTCTATTTGGTAATAATAACAAATGGTTTCTAAATAATACATAGGAATTAAATCCTACGTCATAAAAAGCCATTTATTTGTTTGTGTCTGTCTAGTCATCTACAATAGTGGATAATCTGATTACTCAATTTAACAAATTAAGTCTGTCTACTGATTATAACTTTTGTTGATTATAAAAATTATAGTTATTTATTTAGTATAGCCCGTAAGCAAGAAAAGCTCGTATTATAAATGATTATATTGTGCACTAGGAAAGGTCCCATGTAATTATTCCTTGATTACTTGTTTTTAAAGATTAAATAAATAGAATTTCCAAACGCTCACTCGATCGGTATCTCCAAATATGTAAAAAACATACTTAAACCATTAACAAATACCATGTAAATATCAATCCTTACTAGAATTAAAACTTTAGTAACATGGATTATTATCATCTCAGGACAGAAAAACACACTTACGTCGTGTCAATCGACAAGCATCAGCGTTGATGTCATCTTATAGAGCCAGAAGAACAAAAGTGCATTCAGACGGGCTCGCGTCTGCGGCGCTGTGGTCACTGCACTTTTGTTCTTTTGCATAAAGAAACGGGCAGCTGTCAAACGAAGTTACAATAGGTTTTTACTGAAGGAAACTCTGAATGGGATCTTTGTGGTTCTAAAATATTTACTTAATATCAAGGTCATAACATTCATGAAACTTTTTTTGATAAGATATTGGCTTTGCTATTTCTGAATATAGTTCACCTTCATAAGGAAAAAAAGTTATCATAATTAGTCTTATCGTAGAGAGCACCCGTGGTGCAGTGGCTTTTAGATGTTACGATCCCGGGTTCGACCCCGGTAACTGCCACATCAGGTCTGCCAGCCCGCAGTAGGAAAACGTGGTGACCTTGAAATTTTCTTAAAACCACTCCCTTAGTTGGCTAATATGTTATGAAGTTACGTTAATAGAATAAAGATAATAAAATCTGGAGAGTGATTTCAATTACTATTTAAGTGCCAACACTTCCAAATAAAGTTTATTTCGATTTTCCCAGTTATTTTAATTTTTTTAATTAAATACACTAAGAGATAAGTAGACAGAAGCAATTTCAAGCGGTTATAAAGAATATAATTGGAATAAGTATACTTTGGAACAAATAAATCATTCACTAACGGAACTTTTCACACTCTAAGTGATTGACGCCTTCGTTCTTTTCAGTCCTTTTCAAAAGATCTGCTTAACAAAGGTTCCATTTGTTCGTTGTTCTAGTTGAGATCTCCATAAAGTGAGTGGCCTACAAAATGCGTTAGACGAATGGCTTTCGCGACTACATATAATTAAAGACTAAACTAATGAAAACATTGTCACAACTGCATTTTTATAAATAAATATACCTAGGCCTAGTCGCAAAGTATTTATATATTGACCAGTTTGAGAATTATTTGCAAAAGCGCGGAACAACCGGGAACCAGTATAATTGACGCCAAAATTTATATTTTCTTTGTCTATTGAATATGATCATATATCGGTTTGTTTTTTTTTTTTCGAGTTACCGAGTATTTTTCGGAAATACCTAATACGGCTAAAGTCTTATGTGAATTATGAAATTGTGTTTGCAGGATAAAAAGAAAATAAGAAGGTCAAAATATAAAAAATAAAAAGGTCTCTCATAATAACTTACGGTGTTAAGGTGGACGAGTCCCACGAGTTATGGATGAATGATATTCAATAAGGTTCAATACGTACACTTATTTTTAACTCTCAACGCTCTAAGAGGTGTAAACACGTGTATCTGTGAATCTCTGAGTCTGTCTGTGCTTCTTAGCTCCAATAAGAATGGACCGATTACTATGCAGTATTTTTGTTTTAAAGCTGGATAAATCGATTTTCTAAGCTAAGTATTAGCTGGTTCGAAAGTTATGCATGTTTCGTCCGTCCGCTGGATGTTTTTAAGTAGCGTTTTCAAATAACTTGTTTAGTATAATTCCTTTTTAAAATCAATCTCCAATAACATGAAATACCAATCATATGGCCGCTTGGCTAGCTATGAAATATATAGAAGGGGGATTAAAAGTCAATATTTCATAATTTGGTAATGTTTGTCTTAAGAAAACCTTTTTAAAACCGTAAAACAGCCACACTACAGAATAAAACATAGCGTTATCATTAATATTGATGTTTTATTTTAATTTCATGTTTTGAGGTTAATTAAGTTGTTTCTTTTATTTTTCTAATCTATCGCTTATCTAATCTAGTAGTTCCATTATCATTATTTATCATCAGTTGATTATAATTGAGTAATTGATAATGTGTAAAAGGAAATTTTGAATATTTCAAGTTGCTAAAATGATTATGATCTTCATAATCGATCATTAAACACATTCAAAGTCATTCAAATGTTGAATGTACCTAAGTTTTTAATATTTTTGTAAGTAAACTTACTACGTCGTAACTCCGAGTGCTTATGGATTATTGAATCAAACAGTCAGCTCTAATATGACAAACGGACTGAACAAACCACAGACTAGAAAGACAAGAAATTGTCACAAACCATTCACAAACTCAATGTTACAAGCACAAACTAACTAGTGATGCTACGCATCAGACGGACGTCTTCCTAACTACAACACTAGGAACTACGAACTTGAGTTTCTTAATTTTAAAATGACGGCATTTGATTTTGGCGTAATGCCATTGTGGCAGGCGAAAGCCCCTCTCCTTTTCTACAAGATATTTTAACAATCTAAAAGATAAAGAAGGTAAAATAAATAAAACACTTGTATATTTATGATTTTTTTTTATTTCTAAATTTTGTTTTATATTTTTATATGCTTTGTTTGTATTGCACGAGAGGCAAATTTTTATTTTCTAAAAGCGAGACATCAGTACCTTTTATTCATATTCTGTTAATTATGTTACACCAATGAAACACCGTTATTCATATTGAGTAACCCAGAAAACATTTCTTGTGTGGCTCACAAACAATATACAAAGGTTTACCACACTTAAACCTTGTAAGCACAAAGCATTATTAGCACAAATACACGGTAACCATTGTTAAGTCCTATCTCAGTTCTTGGAAAGTGATGGAAAATACTTCCTTTCGGCTACTTTCTCATTCACTACACAGCACTTGTTGTACATTGTGAAGCACCGAATAAACGCATATTAATTACTATATTTGGTAAATGAGAGGTTATGTTTCGGAAATTGATCAATGCAAACTCTTCTCTCGTCAAACATTGAAACCGTAATGGCAGATCGAGCTATTTGATTGAAAATTAAATCAAATTTTGCGTTTTATGGCAATCAGCTGTAGTTACTACACAATAACTATTTCTGCCAATTTCAAGTACTAATATAATAAAAGTAGTTCTAACATAATTAAAACATTGAAACATAACCTAAAACCGTACATCATTGATTGAACATAGTGTTATCATTCATCAATCACATTGAAGTGACGTATGACAATTGTTCGCTCGAAAAGTAGCAAGAGATGTCAGCATCATCAAGTTCTAACCATAGACATAATTCCTAGTTTTTTTTTGTATGAAGACTACCTGCTATGGTTACAAGCATGCTGTTTCATATTTTCGTTCAAAATGGCGGAATATGGAAACGTCACCTCGGTGTGTTTAAAAGTACAATATAATACAGTTTATAATTTTTTTATATATTTTTTGTGTTTACCACATTTCTTCATATATTTTGAGCTGGTGTACATCGCGCTTACCAAAATGAAATGTCTCCTTTTCCCATGGACGTAATAAACTAAACAAGACCGAGTACTCGCAGCTAAAAAGCGAACCGACCGAGATAGGTAGTATAGAGGGCGCGTGTCCCTTTCTAACAGGGCGACAATAAGATTTGGCTATTTGAGGAAAATTCGAACTGGCAATCTACCTACGACTATAAAAATACAGGTATTGAAGTTATTAGCAATGAGAAGCTCAATAGCACAGTGAACGTACGCATTTTTAAGCGCTTATGCTTGTTAAACAGCCCCAGACGGTGTAGTGGACTTGGATGAGTGACCCAATAGGCAAAAAAATTTCTCGAGTTTCTCCGTATTCCAGACCGCACGTTAATCCTTGGCTATCACAGTAATAAGAATATTATATGATGATGATAATAATCAGATGCCTTTTAGGCAACTAGAAAAATCGGACACTAGAGTTGACCAATTACACACACGAAAAACAAACAATAGGAAGGGTACAATTCTGGGGGATAAGGGATGGAATATGAAATAAATAGTACAAATAGTATAATGTATTTATTAAGTAATTGACTTTAATGCTACACTGATACATTTGTTAAGTAAATATAGATAAAATGATGACTGTAATGATTTTAAGTTTAAAATTACTAAACCATTTCATTTAAACAGGACTAAATAAAATGGTTTTAGTAACAAAACTAACTATAATTTATAATTATAATAAAAAGGTATAATAGTAATATTCTTACCACGAGAGGAATCGTTGGTATAGCTTCGGCTTTTAATAATTGACGTGAATAAAGTATAAAAGCAGGAAAGTTCGAAGTGACGACTGCATACGTCAGAGATTTATGTAATTTTTGCTTCACGTGTATACTGCTGAGCCACTTTTTTCACATTTCTTTATTTTTTGGCAAACTGTAATCATAGTACAACAGTCAGGACCTTACTCGACCACACAATTGACACATGACAAGAATTCATGCCCATAATTGTTAGATTTACAATAATGTTATTTTTAGCTTACCTGTGGAACGATATACTGCAACTATGGTATGATTCACTTGGACAAGTATAAACGCAACAAACCCATTTTAACTTATGGTACGCCTTAGAATTGTTTTAATAACGAACGATTGTGATGATAAACAACAAATACAGGTTTACCATAAGAAGTAAAAAAAGTAGGCAAAGTAATAATGTATGTTTTTTAAATTTAGGAATATATTTAAAGAAAAAGATGTAAATATAATTTGTCGATTATTAATTATTAATATAACATTTAAATACAAGTGCTTCTGTTGAGTTTTTGATTAGACAAACATTTTTGATGCTGGCAAGATGTAAGAACGAGACACATGGCCTCTGTCATTGCTATCTCTGTCTGCTCGGATTAGGCTCTGTGGAAGCCGCAACAAAATGTAAACTTTATCACGTTGATATAGTGTTTATTTCCGGAAATGCAAATTTTCACAGTTATCGGTCCTGTTTAGTTATTACGTCCATTTATTTTCCACAACTTTCGAGAACAACTTCAATATAATTCGTTAGTAAATACAAAGTTCGTTATCTTGAAGTATTAAAATTCAGAACCACATCAAAATGTGTAACATCAACATCGTGGCGTGTAAATTTTTATCCTCATCTTATTACAAATTTTCGGGGAAAATGTGTCCCCTTTTTCTTAAATATCTTTTCTGTAAAATTTATGAAATTATCGCGGTTTTCTTGGTTTTTCAGAAACCTTGCCCGCGGCTTTGTTCGCGTAAAATAAAATAGGCTATATTTTTTTTTAGTTTTTAAAATAAGAGGAGTTTCTGTGTCTTGCATTCTAATGGACTGATATAATCTGATGCTTCTTATTTGACAGCTAAATAAGTTTAGATTGCTATTACCTACGTTTGAGGGGGTATAACTTGAACTGTTACTCTGAATTATGCAACCATTAATAAATAAAATATATTCAAAAAACCTAAGTGCCTACCTCTTTTGAATAACATTCGAAATGTTCAAAAAACTTGTTAGTTCTACCAGCTGCCTATAACTTTATTACAATATTTCTATTTAATTTTATGTATTTCTTTTTACATATTCCGCAGCATTTAAATAAGAATACATAAATAATTTCATTCACAAATGACTGCCAATTATGGACTAACAATTTCATAATTAAAACAGATTTATGCATATTGACGATTTTTCATAAAACAAGAAAAACATAGAGCAGAGAAAAAAATAATAAAACAAAAAATTAAAGTGGTTTTGTGCCAAATTCCGTGATATAAATATGTAATGTACCTATTTGTGTGTGTGTGAAAGAGTGAGTGTGAGCGAGTTTGTGTTTGTGTGTGAACGTAGCTTGTGGATAGAATGTATTTCATGCTATCTTATCATAAGTATTTTTATTATGTCTCGCCTAAACTTTCCATTGCTGTCATGGGTAAGATCAGATTGATGGGAGAACTTTTCGTTATATGTATTATGTAGTCTACTGACAACTGAGTTTTGCATGTAATTTGTTTTAGCGTTCCGAATGCAAAAGAACTTGATGTGTCTGGTTCTAGTCAAGGATGAGTGTAAATTCAGGATACGACGCGTTATCTCAGGACAAACTACAAAGCCATTGCAAATACTATTCAAAAAAATCATATCAAGTAAGATTATTAAAATAAAAGTAAGACAAACAAAAATCAGACCCACATCTAAGAAAAAAGAGTGAAAATATATATATTAAACGTTAAAAGTGTTAAATGTTACATTAAACGTAACATACACTTTTCGTACAAAACGTACATAACATTCATAGTATGTAGTACCTAGATGTCATTACTTCACCATTTCCACCAACGCTGCGAAAGAAGCGCCATTTCCACCAACGCTGCGAAAGAAGCGCCATTTCCACCAACGCTGCGAAAGAAGCGCCATTTCCACCAACGCTGCGAAAGAAGCGCCATTTCCACCAACGCTGCGAAAGAAGCGCCATTTCCACCAACGCTGCGAAAGAAGCGCCATTTCCACCAACGCTGCGAAAGAAGCGCCATTTCCACCAACGCTGCGAAAGAAGCGCCATTTCCACCAACGCTCAACACTTTTTTAAACAGGCTTAAAAAAGTGTGCTTAAGGCTTTACTATGATTAAAGACTTTAGTTTTTTTACACACATTTTTTGGTAAGAAAATTTATTTTTATAACTATTTCATTTCACTTTCTTAAGGATGGAATTTTTGAAACACGTGTTTATTTATTTCAATGCAAAAGTAGGCACAACAAAACACCAGGGGGGCATGGAGTTAAATACCCTATTTCACAACTGAAGGATACAATTTTCAAAAACGCTGCATCATGAGTTTCCTTATTTTATGCAGTTGCCTGAAACAAAAGTTTAAACGGTTCTGCCTTATAAGTAAAAAATGCATCACTATTCTTCCGCCTCTTTAAGTGCAAAATTTAAATGCTTTTTCTAAAATTATGTTATTTTTATGTTATAAAGAACATAACATGTAATTTCATGCAAATAGCTTAAAAATAACAAATTTTCCATGCACACTTTCAACCCCCATTTCAACGCGGATAGTTTCCGCGATAAAAACTATAGAATATCGTTTCCAGGGTCTCAAACTAACTCAATACCAAATAAAAGTTTTAGGTACGGCTCTTGTTTAAAAATATAAAAAATCCATACAAATGATCATTCCCCATTAAATCTAACTTCGGGTCGCATTTCTAAAACGTATTCTTTATTTTTAATGAAGTATCGAAAAAAAAAATTTCATGCCTATAGTTTCAAAAATAATGAAACTCCAAAACAAATTTTCAACTCCCAGTTCGCCCTCTTAAGAGTTGATTTCCCGAGTAAAAACTATCCTATGTCCTTGTATTGTCTCATAAAATAACTCCGTACCAAATTTCTTCTAAATTAGTCAGGTTGTTTTTAGCTTAAAACAGGCAGACTTATTTTCGCATTTATAATATTAGTATGTATTTGGCGTAACAAATTAATTCGTTTAGTCACAAACAATTTTTTGGACGTTAAAAAGCCTCCTTTAACTTGCATTTTTAAGACACGACGTTATTAAGCGGCAACATACAAAAACAAAATATTGTTTAAAGGGCTCCGCTATATCGAATCAAAAGACTCTTTAATTGAATAACAACCGCCTTGGTTGAAGACGACCCCCTTAGTAACAGGAGCTGTGACGAGAAACCCCTAAAGTCATTACTTTGCGTCCGCCCCCCAAATTTTAGAGTATTACAGTGTTACTCAGTAACGTGTATGTTCCCGTTAATGAGAAAGGACATATTCTTTTTTGAGTAAATTTAAAAAGAGAAATAAGAAAATCATTGGAGAAGGCTTAAAGAAATAAAATAATGGCAAAGACCTTGCGTGTGTAATTTTCGTTTTCTGAGACTATTGTGTGATTTAATTCCTTTTTGTACTGTTGCGTTGTTTGTCAAGCGTAACCAAAAATAATTATACCCGTAAACCAGAAATAAGTTTGTATATTTGTATATTGCTAATGTGTCTATGTATATTCTGTTTTTTTTTTCATATTTCTGTCAGTTTGTTTTTATTTCGATTTTTTTGTACATTTTTTTTTTGGATTTCAATAAAAAATCTCGTAATTGCATCAATCTTTATTTATTATATCACTAATGAAAACTAAAGCCCTTGGATTAAAAGTCGATGAAAATAAATGAACTGATACCTAAAAGAATTTAGAATGAGATAATTATGAGAAAGCAATAAGTATAGAATGTAACTCCGAATCACCCAACTCAATATGTCATACACAACCAATTGGAACAAAAGCAGGTCGAAACTATAATAGCGATGAAGATAAGCCAGCAAAGTTAATGCTGTAAATGAGGTCAGTTTTGAACAACCCAATAAGGGCTTTCTTCGCTAAGCTTGACAATCTTCAGTCTGCCTTGAATAATTGATAATGAAATAATGAATGAAATAATTGATTAAATGTAAAGTTTGTTACTTCCTCAATATTATTTAAATAAATAAGCCCCAAAAAGAACATTTATACTTAACCATTTCGCACATTCTCCCTTTTTTATACCTTACTTTTAGAGGGACCCGGATATTGCGTACCCAAGTGAATGAAAATAAACGATACTAATTTTTAGATGTCTTAAGAATTAGGTCAACGACTACTAAGAATGGAATTTTCTTTGACCTCGAATCGCAGTTAATCAAATAACGTTACATATGATCTAGTTAAAGTTACATAGTTTTATATAATTTCTGAACCTATCAACAGATTGTGAACTGCGATTCGAGATTGGTGGCCTTCGATTTATAGCTGCTATCTGTGCACTAAAGTACATACATTATTGAAATCGACCGCAAGTCCAAAAAGTTTTGATTTGTAAAAGCATACTACAAATTGTTGTAAGAAATAAATTTCAATTTCAAGAACATCAACACAAATTATGTGAGGCCCTCGTCCTTTCTGATTAATTTTGATTATTTAATTTGACATTAAAAATGAATGTTATATTAAGACTATGGCTCTCTGGATAAGTGGGGGACAGTTGCTACACTCTTTCCTATTTCGGCCTCCTGAATAAATGTGATAGTTCAAGGGTAAATGTTTCACAAAAATATACACATCTGCTTTATTTAGAAGCTTTCATCTTTCGACAAGTCAGCCTCATTATATCCTGATATAAATTAACAATACAAAAATGAACTTAAAACTACAAAAACTAAAATAGTAAAGAAAAAACAAATACAAAAATAAATATTAAATTCATTAACGTGGGTCGGAGTCACGACGCGAAAAAACCACTGGATCTCTGGCTATGGTGGAGGTGGGCTTTGCAAGAATACTTAAAAAATTACATCCATGCTTTTTATCAATGCCATACTTTCCCGTCAATGCGTCCCACCCGTTCTTAAACACATTCAGTGACAGTGTGATGAACATATCACAAACACCGCATAAAATATACACGTATACACCCACCCGTTAGAAGAGTCTAGGTATCAGGTAATTTTTTTGCAAAAAAAGGTTATCCAAAGTTATTTAATAATAACAGAATAGCTTTTTAATTTAATTCCTATGTATAAATTAAAAACATACTTCTGTAATTTGTAAAAATTGAGAAAAATTGCTGTTTTCGCAGATTGTGGAAATGTAACTCAAATTACCAGCGTAAAAAAAGACAAAAATTAAGATCTTATAAATGGTTATTGCACATCTAAAACATTTAATACTGTTTGTCTATGTTTCCAACATTAACACGATCACACACAAGACAACATAAACGAAATCGCGGCTTTTCTTTGGAAAATATCCCATGTGTGTTCGATTGGGTTGAAGTCAGATGATTGAGCAGGCCACGGCAGAACGTTAATAACAGCTTCGGCAAGAGTGCGCGTTGCGACTATAGCCGTGTGTGGACGTGCATTGTCGTGCATTAGTTGAAACGAATTACCCAACTGCCTCGCAAAGGGATGATTACGTTTAAAACAACCCTATCCACGTAAATCTGAGCGTTGAGAATGCCCCTGATCCAAATCAGATCGGTTCTTCCATCGATCTAAATACAATCCCATATCATTATTGTTCCCCCAACATATGGGTGAACTTCCTAACAAAATCTTAATCGATAATGGCGTCTAGAGGTTTTCTAAAATTCGAATGCGTCATATCTGGCTTCATTCCGAAACGAGATTCATCGGGAAAGCACACCCAACGCCAGTCTCTGTGTGCACTAACCTATTGTAAACGGGCCCTACGATTGCTGAGTGCTACAGGTAAGACTCTCTGTGGCCTTCGGAAATGCAGACCCTGTCCAGCAGTAAACGATTTTGGATGGTTTGATCGCTTATTAACAAACCCCAAGATCTTTGGAGCCTCGTTACCAACATCATGGCGTAATTGGCAGTATTTTGATTGTACCGATCCTGTCTGCCAGCGATAAGCTAGTCATCCATGTGTGATAGTGTGTCCAGACGTGGCTTACAACGCTCCGTGTATTGTGAAGAGCAATAGCTATACGGTGCCTGGAGCCAGCTTCCAACATTCCGATGGCACTCATCTTCTCATCTCAGATTCAATGACGTCGGTGTTCCAAATAACTGTAATTTTTTACAATTGTGATGCAGAAATTGTCATGATTTCGTAGAAATGCCATTACACAGATTTCTCGAAATGCTAATTGACAGTTTATTTTGTCGTTGTAATCGAAATTTAAACAAAATTCTTTATTTGAAAAGGGAAACTAATTGATAGAATTAATAGCAATCCAAAATATTCAGTATAATAAACCTCACCTGCAGAAATAGTCTTAAATGTATTGATCCCTGGATATTTTTCATGTGTGTATTTTTTATTCAAAGTCTCAATATAAAAACGCATAAGTAGAATATTACATCATCTTAATCGCTAAGTCATTATCAGACACTCTATGAGATTGTTAAAAAATTTTAAAAGTGATCGGAACAACCGAGCCAGGCAGAACGGAGTCGAGCACCGCAGTCGAGCGGTGGGCAGCAAAGCGAAGAGTAGTGGGGCGGTGTGGCGTGGCGGTGGAGGATAGACTTGTGCTGCCCTGGACTCGATATTCTTTATAAATTTACGGCAATTGATACAAGTCCTTTCATTCTCGCTCCGATCGCCACGCGGTGCGGACGTGCAAGACCCAGTTCTCCGTTGGTCGGTTCCCTCCCGATATTCCGTGGCGCTCAGTCTACTGACGTCACGGTATAGCGTGTTGGTTCCGTGCTACGGTTTTCAAGGTTTTTCTACTCCGTCTGAGTGCTTTCGAAGTGCGATCTTTCTTTGCGACTAAGCCCCTTAGTCTTCAAAGTGCTGTGCTAAGTAGTGTTGTGCTTGTGCTGAGTGCAGTGTTGTGCCCAGCGTAAGTAGTCTGGTTTCAGTGCAAAGGATACTTAACGGTGACAACGAATTTGTACTGAACCAGTCCTTTTTATTTTTATTTATTTCTCTTCTCTATTTTATTTATTTTTCTCCTATTTTCATATTTATTTTATCATATTTGTGTGTTTTCGTGTGTATTTGTCCTTTCTGTCGGTAAAGGTTGACCCTAACGCGGTCAACTCTTTACCTGCGTACCCTTTTTTAGGTTTCTAGGTAGCGGCCTTCGGCGTACTACGGTTAGTTTTAAGTTATTCTCCCCAGCCCCCCTACCGCTGGTAGGGAGGTTTGCCGCTAGGATTTTGCTAGGTTTTTAGGAACTAGGCATCTTTTATTATACTTATATTTATATATATATTGTCCCAACACTCCCTAATGGATTCGCTAAGCGTTATTAACTTCGCGAACGCGTTCACCCAGGCGCTTGCTGCGGCAGGCGTCTCCATCCCAAAAGACATCCTAACGCAGGCCTTGCAGGCATCAATCGCGTCCCCGGCCCCTCAGGCCCCAACCCCAGCCCCTCAGGCCTCCAACATCCAGACCCCTCAGGTCTATAGCTCTCCCGCGTCTCCCGTTCCATCCGATATGGACTGCGCGTCGGTCTCATCCTCGCGCTCATCTCGCAGGAAGCGTACCGCTCCCGGGAGCGATTCAGACTCCGCCGCGTCCGAAGCTTCGTCGGTCGCCGCCACCCTAACCGGTTCTCCTGAGCCCGCGTTCCAGTTAGTTGCCAAACGCTCTAAGAAGCGTTCGAAAAAAGCCGCGGTGTCTTCAACACCTGAGCCAACCCCGGTGTCTTCAACACCAGCCCGCGCGCCGTTAAAATCGCTCGAAGTAACCGCGTCTCCGTCGGTCCCTTCGAAGCCAGCGACGCGCTGCGCTCCGTCCCGCCGAAACCTCAGCTCCCTCCGCCCGTCTTCCTGCGTGAAAAAACGCGCTGGACCGCGGTTTCTAACTTGTGCAAAGAGCACAAAATTAATTACTTAAAAGCCGCCAACGCTGGCGATACAATCAAAATTCAAGTAGCGACCGTCGACGACTTCCGCGCGTTTACCAGGTTACTCGGGTTAAATCAAATCGCGTACCACACCTACGCCCTCCCGGAGGAGCGTAAGATCCGCGCAGTACTACGGGGCGTCCCGTTCGAGCTCGCGAATGAAGAAATCCTCGAGGACCTTAAGTCCCAGGGTTTCCCGGCCGAAGCAGTGCACAAGATGCACTCTAACCGCGGTAGGCGCTTTCCGTTAGCTTTAGTTATCTTGTCGAATACTCCCAACTCGAGGGAGATCTTTAGAGAGGCTCGCACAATTTGCGGACTCTCAAATATCTCTGTTGAGCGTCCCAACCCCCGCGGTCACCCTGGGCAGTGCCACCGCTGCCAGCTCTACGGCCACGCAGCGGCTAACTGCTCAGCTCCCCCCAGGTGCGTTAAGTGCCTGGATCCACATTTTACGAAGGAGTGCACTCGCACTCCCGAATCCACTTCCCCCCCTGCCTGTGTGCTGTGCGGCCAGTCTGGTCACACAGCTAACTACAGGGGCTGCCCGCGTGCTCCGCGCTCCACCGCCAAGAGGGTCGCACCTAAACCGGCACCGCCGCTCACTCCCGCTAACGTCCCGCCGCTGCGCAACCGGGGTCCCCCGGAAGCAAAGCCCGTTCAGCCGACGCCTACTCCGGCTCTGTCTTGGAGGCAGCGTCCGGCCGTTCCGCCTGCACCTTCCCGACCCATCCCAGCTCCCGTAGCTTCCGTAGGGCCGCGTCCTTCTCCGTCATCCGCACCGCAGTCGTCGTTGGCTGAGGACATGAAGACCGTGTTCGACGTTATTCAAAACGTCGATATTAACGAAATTTCCGTGCTCGCACGCAAACTGCGAGCTGCCCGCTCTCCTCAAGAGCGTTTATTCGCGTTAGCCGAGCATCACTCGCTCCTAAGTTCGTTGTAAATTCTTTTATATTTGTATAAATTCGTAAATAATAAATTATAATGTCTAGACCCGCGAATCCCGCGTCCAGTCGTATTAAACCCAAGGGCTTATCCCTAGTATCTTTTAACGCTCGTAGCCTTAACACCAACCTTCCCGAGATTAAACTGTTCCTTCAGAACAAAGAACCTGACTTATTCCTTCTTCAGGAGACATGGCTTACTCCAAACCGCTCCAGGGGATTCGCTATACCAAAGTACGCGTTTATTCGTAACGATAGGCCCAACTCCGACGGTTTCGGCGGCACCGCTATATATTACAAAAGAGGCTTCTACTGCTGTCCTCTCCCTACCCCTCCTCTCCTCAACATGGAAGCCACTGTGTGTAGATTGGCTATGTCTGGTCATCCGACCATCATCATAGCTTCAATCTACATACCTAGTGGTACCAGACCAATCCGCAGCGACTTTGAGGCCATTCTCGCCCTCGGCCATTCAGTCATTATGTTCGGAGACTTTAACTCCAAACATACTGACTGGACGTGCCTATCGACTAACACCAGCGGTATCGCTCTCCTCGACATCACTAACTCCCTTGACCTAGACGTCATATCCCCCATCACTCCCACTCACTATCCCAACAACCCGTCCTACTCTCCTGACATCCTCGACTTTGCAATTACCAAGCGAATCAATCTTGATCTAAGGTCTATCGAACCGCTCGATGACCTAGGCTCCGACCATCGCCCCGTTTCCCTCGTGCTAGGACCGCCGAACGATAACGTCTCATCTCCTAAGACCTTTACCACCTGGAAAGGTTTTAAAAATACGTTAGTTTCAGCCTTAGAGGCTCCGAACTCTCCACTCGCGATATCTCCCGAACAATTAGATAGCCCGGATAAAATCGATTCATTAGTAAATTCTCTCACTGATGCTATCAACTCAGCCATCAGTGACAACGAAAAGGTTGCTAAGCAAGGCAAACCCACGCTTCCCTTAGCCGTTAGCAATCTTATTAAAGCTAAAAACGCGGCTCTCCGGAGAGCCAAGAAATATCCCACGCCCGCCTATAGAACAGCTGCGAATCAGCTTCAACGTAAAGTTAGGTCTTGCCTCGCGGAACTCCGAGACGCTCAGATGAACGATCTCATGGCGAATATCTCTCCGTCCCACCAAGCGTACTATAGCATGGCCCGAGCCTTACGCGTAGACATCGTCTCTCACGTTCCTCCTCTCACTCGTCCCGATGGCACTACTGCCTTCGAAGTCGAAGAGAAAGCCGAATGCTTCGCCGACAGCATTGCCGCACAATGCTCGCCCAGCACGCAACCTGCTGATCCCTCACACATCCAGGCGGTGGAGGACGAAGTCCTTCGCAGAGACTCTCTCCCCATCACCGCCGACCCTGTCACAGTCTCTAATGACGAAATCTTGCTTCTCATTAGAAATCAAAAGTCCAAAAAGGCTCCGGGTGCGGATGGAATTTCCAACCACGCACTTAAGCACCTACCTCAACAGATGCTTACCTTGTTAGCTATCATTTTCAATGCCTGCTTCGACCATAGCTACTTTCCAAAAGCTTGGAAAGAAGCGACAGTCATAGGCATTCCCAAGCCGGGCAAACCTCTGAACGTCCCGGCTAATCACAGACCCATCAGCCTCCTCAAGGCAATGTCTAAACTTCTCGAGAGAGTCATACTCTCTCGAATGCGGAACCATCTGTTTCCAACGGATGGCGATCCTCTCATTATTCCCCATCAGTTCGGCTTTCGCGCTAAACACTCCTGCCCTCAGCAAGTCCACCGAATCGTCGAGTATATACTTGACGGTTTCTATCCGCGTCGTTATAAAACAGTCGCGGTTTTCTTTGACGTAGCCAAGGCTTTCGATAAAGTCTGGCACAGCGGTCTCGTTTATAAACTCTACAAGATAGGCTTACCGGATCGCCTAGTCAGGTTAATAGCGTCGTTTCTCAAAGACCGTACGTTTCGATTTAAACACGAAGGCACGCTTTCTGCACCGCGTCCCATAAAGGCTGGAGTCCCTCAAGGCTCAGTCCTCGCCCCTCTGCTGTACACCGTGTACACCAACGACATTCCCATCCCGCCGAAAGGCGTCGAACTCGCCCTCTTTGCTGACGACACCGCACTCTATACCAAAGGCCACAGTGTTCGGCACCTTGTAACCAGACTCCAAAAGGCCGTAAACGCCCTTGGTGTATGGTTTCAAAAATGGCGCATCGATGTGAACCCTGAAAAGAGTTCTGCGATGCGCTTCGACCACAAACGCCGTCGTCCCGATGGCGATCCCCACGTTCGAATGTTAGGCATTCCCATCCCCTGGAAGCGCAGTACTAAATACTTAGGCGTCACATTAGATCCGACGCTTTCTTTCAAGCCACACGTCGAAAGAGTTTCGAAACTCGCTCGTCACTATTTAGTCCGCCTAAATAGCATGTTAGGTAGAAAAAGTAAAATGTCCTTCAGAAACAAACGTACACTTTACAAGGTCTGCGTTAGACCCGTCATGACGTATGCCTCGCCAATCTTTGCCCACGCCAAACCCTCCCTCCTGCACAAACTGCAGGTAGTTCAAAACCTCTTTTGCCGCCGGGCCACAAACGCACCGTGGTACGTGCGTAACGCGGACCTGCATAGAGATCTTGAACTGCCTACAGTACAACAACATCTCAAAACACTCTCTGAAGCGTTTTTCAAACGCTCCGAAACCCATCCCAATCCTCTAGTTCGTGATTCAGTCTCATATACTACTCCTGTGTTAGACTCGAAGTTCAAAGTCGCTAGGCCTAGAAATGGGCAAGCGTACTCATCCACCAGACTGTCACGCGATCTCGAGGCCCTTCTGGCCGCAAATTCTAATTCTAACGTAAATTCTAATTCTAACGTAAATCCTAATTCTAACGTAAATGCGAATTAACTCAATTTTATTTTGCAATTTTTTAATTTTTGTTTTATTTAGTTATTTAGTTTCATTTTGAGCACCTTCAGTGCTATGTATTAACCTTCAGTGCTTTGAGCACCTTTAGTGCTATGTAATCCCAGCGGGTGACCCCTTCTGGGCCCCGCTAGCGCGGCCTCTTTCTCCAATTGGCCGTCGCTCAGATGAAGGCTGAGTGGCAAAAATGCACGAGCCGACAGGGGGTTTTTAGTGGGTATGGTCCTGGTAGGCGTCGGGACGAGTCCCACATAACTTTGGAATCGCGCCAGAGTATGCGTCAGGGCATTTTTATCCTCTTGCCCTTCCCGCGGAGGGGAACAAAAAAACAAACGGACTTCTTAGAATAACACAAAAAGCACTGTCGACACTCCTAATTGGGTTTTCTATTTAATGCGCAAAATATATTATGCACTGCGCCATACAATATCATCTATACTTTTTGAAACTTGGTCTGCTCAGCTCAGCTCCGTTCTGATGCGCTCCACCTCACTCCACTTCACTAGCTTTAGTGGAAACACATGCCTGCCACAAATAAAACTTTTAGTTTTATAGGTAAGCTGTGAAATTGTAGTATATAACTATTCACTGTTTTACATATACTAATTGCTTTTGAATGATATTCCTTCACCTATTAGGATATCCAAGTCCAAATCAATATTTAAGCTTCAATATTAGGCTATCTTACTTTCTAAAAATACAGTGACTGGAAATTCCTAAAAGATTCGCGATTGGACATAGTTAGTACATAAGTTGGGATGGACATTGTACACTATAATTTTTTATTTTACTGAATGTTTAATTACTAATATTGTTATCTAAATACGTCTAGAATTTCTTAGGTATTTGATGAAATGGAACTCAAATTATGTACATTGCTTAAAAACAGATATTTTCATTTCCATTTCAATCCGTGTCTGCATTTCCTCGAAGTTGTAGCTGAACATCAGCGCTCTGCTCCCTGAGCTAATGCCGCTGAGCTGCGGCCTTTTGCTCTGCTGCAGCACACATGCGTTATACTCTTGTTTTATTCTCATGTAGTAATATTGTTCTTTTTTATATATATGCGTCGTGTTTGTGATTTTATTGTATATATTTATTTTAATGTTTGTGTGTCTGAAGTAATAACAAAGCTTTTTATCTATCTTTCTAAGGTGACTTTCAGTAAGCTATCGATTATTAATGTAACACTCGGCCATCCAACTTAAAACGAGTCCTCTCGTTTACATTTTCCTACCTTATGAATTATGACGTGAATAATCAGATTCACTCCAAAATTACTATACATATACTCATATTTATAAGCAAAGTGTTATTCTTTTGTTATAAAACATCGGTGTTTCATTTAATGCGTCTAACATAAAACTATTCATTTAAACTATTCGTGTTATTCTTCTAACTTGAAATAATACAATTAAAATCTGAATCACAATCGCTCAGAAATATAAGCAATTGTAACCGAAGTAGATTACGATTCATTTTACATTTATTATTTTTCCGGATAAAATAAACAATGGAATCGCACATCAAACTTATGATATTATCGTACCTGATTCTTAAATAATGTATCCATGGGGTGACTGAAACTCCATTCCTAAATCCGTACACACGGACATTATTGCTCGTGAGTGTTTTATTAATTAATATTGCTTGTAGTTATGAAATTGGAATAGCGATTAATGCCGATTTATCGACCGTAGGCTTCAGTTATAATAGCTTTTGTTCGTGTAATTTCACTGGCTGTTCATTCCCCTTCAACAGAAACAGAACTACGTAAACGTGTTTGTTACGGTACCTAATATAGAAACGATTGTAGTACCACTGCAGGCTCATGTGGACTACTATTCCACACTTGCTTTTGATGTGCTTTGAAAAATTGTTTTCAAAGCACATCAAATAGTTTCAGCTACCTAGCTCTACACGACCTCTGTAATTGATCTTGTGTACCAGAAATAAATTGTATCCTTACCGCAAATTTTGCAGCGCTGCAATGGATATACATTTTCGGAATCATAAATATTAAGCTCCAAGGAATTCCCAAATCGTGCTAGTTCTAGCATCTCGTCTAAGCAACGTTAAGCATCACCTCAAGGACGCTTTGTCCGTGTGGAACCCTATCTACTATACCTACGTAGACTGTTATTTTTTGTGTTTCCATATTTTCCCTTGATTATGGTTTGTACATGATTGAAGAGTCTATATAATGCATCACGGGCGTAGGTTCAAACCTCCCCCCACCCGAAAAGTTCAGATATTAACATTCATAGAATTAAAATAAGAACAAACGAACATATACGGTGAATATACTTGAAATATACGGTGGTTAGCTTTCCTCCGCCTCCGTCGATTGTCGGATCGCATTTGGTACATTTTAAAACATACATTAAAAGGATTTGACTTCAAGATATAACAGTAGTAAACACTTGTCTTTTAATACAAGTGTAAATAAATAGTATTAAAGCTTTAAATTAATTAAAAACGCGCAGTGTAGAGGAATAATAAATCCCCAGACATTTTTCAGACATCCCCCGATTATTTTTAAAACGAATTGTTCATAACGAACGTAATTTTTTTATTCAGCTTACAGTTTATACTGTCCCACTGCTTGAAAAAGACTCCACCAATTCCTTTAAGGAGATTTGTTCTGTATGAATTTTTCACACCTATAATATTTTTCTTATACAGGGTGTCCCAATAGTCGACGATAAACCGGAAACAGGAAATACAAGTCATAACAGCTATCAGAAAAATAAAAAAAAGATTCTTTACTCTGTGGTTATGAAACTATAGGTATTGAAAAATACAAAAAGTCAACACCCTGTGATGATCATTTGAACAATATCAGTTGAACAAATGCAACAAGTACAAATTGTAACATTTGCTTGGTTTTATTTTTCTTATTTTTGGTTTTATTTTTGGAAGATAGCCCTGGTGAATTGTTTTAAAGTCATCTATCTTCGTTTAGAAGAAAAAGTCTCAATTCTCCGAACCAAAAATTTATGCTTTAACCTAAAGTACTGAAAAAAAATGTAAGGTGTTCTTTTGGCAAGTACTTTCAAAACTTATCTTATTCAATACAGATTTCATAATGCTTGCTAGATTACTTCTAAAATAACGCAAAAAAAGCAATTTACTAGAAACCATACTACATTAGTGAAAGTAGTAATTAAATTACTAGGGTATTATTAGGGTTTAATACCACGTTTGTCCAATGTTCTGCGATCTAAGTGAATGTGAAAGAGAAAGTGCTACTGCCAAAGATTGATTCTTTCATCGTTTCTAGTATAGCAAATTTTACAAAAGTACTTACTATTTACTAGGTAGACACGCCAAAAACCAATTTTATAATGATCCTATAGTACTTTCATAGTTATCTTTTTTAAATTCGTCAATTCTTATATTTAAACTTTATTTTTAATTAAATTTTCGAAAGATTTCCTTCTGCTTGAATGAAAGCATGACATCTTCTTAAGAAACTTACTTGTTGTATCTCCTGCTTCCGGTTTATTGTCGATTTTGGGACACCCTGTATAAGGTCTACTTTATGTACTTTTAGTCGTTTTATTTTTTTGAACCCCCCAGCCGATTCTAAAACTTTGCTACGCCCCTGTAACGCATGATGGCAATATTTTGGTTTTTACACTAATTTTATTTTAAATATGGCCCTGGAAATAAAATGTAAATCAAATATCATATTTTTGCGGTGTATGAAAATAATTTAATTAGCGCAACTTCCAAACGACCAAACGAGCCAAGTTTCTTAAGGTGCGGTAAGCCATGATACCATTACATAGCGTGGCCAATAGATTGATCTAAAGAAAAGCTAGTCAATCCAACAATAAATCTGTCCAGTTACTCATTCCAGCTGCTTATTCCAGCACATCCGTCTATTTTAGCCAAGCAGCTATAGATTGTTCTCCACATAAGAGATAAATTCAAACTTAGCACTGCGCGTAAAGATGAATTGTAGTATCTTTACCTAGTACAAGGTTTATCACGTTTAAGCGCCATCTGTTAGCTCCCACCTTTACCACTACAACATCGCAGCGTATAACTGTATTGCTGCGGTTGACTTTTCTACATGGTGTTCACATTTTTAAGTAGCAGTTTCTTTAGCAAAATCAACAGACGTCGTAACTTAGTGCAGAAGCGGATACAGAAACGTCGTGTCTTTCTGCAGTGAAGGCTAGTAATATGCACCAATGATTATGTAACAACAAATCTGGTAAGCATGCTGTATTTTTATAATTTATTATAGGTACTCTACAAATAACTATTGTTAGTAATTAAGGTATTCTTTTTTTGTTGGTGTCGTTGTCTGGGGATTATTATTATGGGGGGATTATAACTTTCACAATAAAACAAAAGCTAGGAAACATTTCTGGTAAGATGACATACTTTGGGTTTTGGATTTGAGCTAGTTTTATTGGTAATATGGCGCACACGCACAGCAATACCTTTTATACATACTGAAGTTTCGACTTGCTATTATGTCGGCGTGTTGTTATTTTGCGCTCTAATAACTGATTTGACTGAATTTAAAATAAATATTTAAAATAAAGTGGTTAAGCCGCAGGCAACTACAGCTAAGCAATTATCTATTTATCTAATAAATAGTAATCTTTATTAATATATCGAAAAATATTCGAGTAATTGCACTCGCTTTTCCTTCCCTTTAACCGGAACGCAACCACGTAAACGTGGTTATTACGGTGGACAAAACAGAAGGCGTGTAGTAACATCGCCTCGAGTTACTCTACTACAATTAATAAATACCAATATAAATATCAGTAACAAACACATATAATAGGTCTTTGCCTATGAAACTGCCGTTTTGCCGTACTGGCCATTTCAAATGAAAATATTTTTTTTTTGACTGATAATTCTAATTCGAATTAATTTTATTTCACAAACATGGAATGCTTTTTCTAAAATCGTCATTTGTTTAATAGTTAGTGTTTTGTTTTCAACGCATTCGAACATTTTTCGTAATCATGGATAAGTTAAAAATTCGAGTAATTATGGAGTATGAGTACCGTCATGGCAGCAAAGCGGCACAAGCGGCACGCAACATCAACGACGTTTACGGAGCGAACACTACAAACGAACGCACCACCCGTTATTGGTTTACCCGCTTCCGTTCTGGAAATTTTGACCTGAAAAATGAACCCTGTGGTCGTCCGAAAACTTTGGTCGACAATGACGAATTAAAGGAAATTGTGGAAGCTGATGAAACTCAATCCACGGCTGAATTAGCAGCAGCTTTCGACGTTAGCATCAAAACAATATTGGTCCATTTGCGTCAAATTGGCAAGGTAAAAAAGCTTGACAAATGGGTACCCCACGAACTCAATGACCGCCAGCGCGAAGTACGCGTGGAGACTTGCCTTGCACTGCTCAGCAGGCATACAAATGAAGGAATTCTGAACCGCATTGTTACTTGTGACGAGAAATGGATCCTGTTTGACAATCGTAAGCGTTCAGCAAGTTGGTTGGACCCTGGTTCAGCACCCAAACAATGCCCTAAACGAAAACTTACCCCTAGAAAAGTGATGGTCACTGTTTGGTGGTCTAACGCGGGTGTAATTCATCACAGCTTCTTGCCAAACGGGACAAGCATTACTGCAGATGTGTACTGTGAAGAACTGAACACAATGATGGAGAAGCTCGCACGTCTCCAACCAGCTTTGGTCAATCGTTCGGCTCCACTGCTCCTGCACGACAACGCGCGACCTCATACTGCCCAGCAGACGGTCTCCAAGATACAAGAGTTGGGGTTGGAAGTTTTCCGTCATCCGCCGTACTCACCAGACCTTTCGCCTACAGACTTCTACTTTTTCCAGAATTTGGATAACTTCTTTGCGGGAAAAATATTCAATACCCGATAGGCAGTACAAAATGCCTTTGAAGAGTTTGTTGCTTCCCGTCCAGCTGATTTCTTCAAAAAAGGCATCAATAAGCTACCAATGCGTTGGCAAAGATGCATTGATTGCATGGGTGATTATTTTGATTAATAAAAATAAAAAATATATAAAAAAATTACGCTTCATTTATTTCGTGAAAAACGGCAATTTCATAGGTAAAGACCTAATACTTACAGTTTTTGGTACTCCTTAGTTCCTAACTGGCTCGTACGTACGTAGATCGCGTCCCCACAGAACAGGAGAGCAACTTTAGGTTTTTTTTTATGCCACCTAAACAGCACCCTCACGGGAGGGAGGTGGAAGATGCGTCATGCATACCACCGCAGGCAACCGACTTCCGCGACGGTGATGTGGGACTCACCAAAGTGGCACCTACCCACTAAAAACTACCTTGACGGCTGTACTTTAGGTGACGAGCCGAAAAGAGTATCAAGTATATTAAGCAATAGAAATAGTTAAAACTAACATACAAAAGAACGTAGGTGAATTTCTGTGAACTCTTTGGTAATATTATTTTAGAATATAAAGAAACTGCAAATATTATCAGATCATAATCAAATCTAAAACTTTATAACCTTTTTATGGAGACTGGGCTTTGCTCACAATTCTGTCATAACCTTGTTATTACACACCTATTTCATATGCGCGCTTTATATACATACATTCCCTTTTTTCACTCTTTAAATTGTTTTTCTCCACAGCTATGTGGGACACGATGAAACTCCACCAAATCACTTAATAATATCATAGTAGTGATTTGATAAGGGGAATATTTCTAAGCTGTCACTAAGAGGCGATACCCGCATGTTCGCCCGACACTTTCGAGTCGGCAGTATTTGTTGTTTGGCAATGCGGGCCCAAACCTACTACTACATATATTACTACTAATGCCGATTGGTTAGGCCATTCGGCTCATTTGGCTAATCTTTCCAAAGGCATTGGCCGCGCGGCATCTTTCCTGAACGTTCATCCAAATGTATTCTTCTTTGCACCCGGCAGTATCGAATGATGCCGGGCGGAATATGTGGGTAGCGAATTTCGAAATTCAGCAAAAACCGGCAGCGGTTTAAGTTAGTGGTCGGCGCAGGATTAGTCAGTAAATTTCACTTATTACTGGGTCATTGTCGATCTTGAAATAAAAGAAGATTGCAATTAAAATATACTTATTTTACTGGTACAATCTTGAAAATATATTACATATAAAATTATACTTATTTATTTTTCAAAGATAAAAAGAAAGATTATATTACTTAAATGCTTGAATTTAGACCTTAATAAAACCAACTAAAGACAATCTTTTTAATCAAGCAATACAAAAAATACTTTCACGTGGTACTCATTAGTTTCAATGTGAATACGTTTTGAAGGTTAACCTTAAAAAAAATGCGTGTTTGTAAAAAATTGCATACTAACTTCAAGAAATCATTATTGGAAAAGCCAAAATAAACCGTCAAAAGTTTATTCTACAGGGTGATGTAAACATCTTGTGAAAGAGAATTTAATTAAATAAAAATTATTGAAATAATGTACCATGGGATGCTTTCTAGATCCTTCCACCGCCTGCTTTACAGGGTTGCCTTTGGTTAGCTTACATTTTTTTAGTATATGACAAAGGATTAAATGCATTTGAATCAGTTAGCCTATAGAAAGGTTATCCAATGTACTAATAATAATTATTTTAAAGCTTTAATTTAATCTCTCAGTCCTAATTTTCGTCAGACTATTAGAGATGATTAAAATTTTAACATTAAGTTAACTGAAGGAGTTATCTTGCGATGCAGAGAGATCATCTAACAATTTGAACAGCATCGTTACGAATAGCCTAGTAGTCTTTCTTTAGTAGTTCATCCAGCTAAAGTGTTCGTTTACGTAAATAAATGTATACAATAACAAAATTGACAAAGTGTTAGAAGCAAGTGACTGGATTGAAGAAACACTGCGTCGCGGTGCCTTTCATCGGCGCGCCGACCAGTCCGCGCCTCTGCAGGACATTCTGTAATGAGGAAATATTACGTTACAATATTCATAAATACCAACAAAATAAGTTATTTCATAAATAACATCAAGGTTTAAATATGCTGAAAAAAGTTTTGCCTGTCATTTTATTATGTGGAAATATATCCATTTAATATGGCACCTTTCAAATTAATAATAAAATTTAAAATTAAATAAAAGGCATCAATTTATCAGACGAGAGAAAATTAAATGGTGTATTTATTTATATATTATATAGAAAAATAAACTATTTATTTTAGGTAGGAAAAACATATTTAGTTTACAGCAATATTTTTCACTACATTATATCTACACCGGTATAAATATATTATTAGTATTCTGTTCCAGTGGCGGGACAGTTTTACACATGCAGAATAATGCTGAGTTCACATTCTGCGGAATGCCACGCACAGGCGTTCGTTATGAGGTAGCCGACGCTCTTTACATGGTTATACCCTCAGCTGAGACTAAAGAGCAGCGTTAGCTTTTTCCTCACTAACCACAACAATCAAATCTCATTGACTTCCCAAGTACAAACGTCCTATACACGTACGGAAAATATTACCACTCAGTACAATTTAAAACAAGGAAAATGGTCTACAATTTCATTAACCCTACTGCATTTGTAAGTGAGCCACTGCGATCAGAACGTCAAGTGGTGTTTAAGTGGGACTACATGGCCCGATCCAAAGACTACTGCTATGGCAGAAAGTGAACCATTCACCGTTCTCTCGTGTATTTCGTACAGTTTATTTCGAATCTAAAATAAAGATATTCGCTTGCTGCAGCAATTAATATAAATAATATCTAATTGAGCATACCGTACTGACCGCATCGGCGCCGTACATGGGGCCTGTGAGCGGCGCGGTGCGGGGGCCGTCGTCGATGGGTGCCTGCTCAGCTTGCAGTGCACGGGAGAGAGCCACCAGCAAACGGTCCAACACCAAGGCAGCCCGCTTGTCCACCAAGATCTTAAACAAATATATAAGACAACTGCCGTACTTACACGGACATAGTTGTTGAATCTCCGGAGAACTAAATGTACTTATCATAAATTCTAATATATCAAAAGCAGGAGAAAGAAGATAACCACGTCATACTCACTATTTGTGGGTATCAATATATTAGCGAATTTTTGTAAAGGTGAGTTAGAGAGTAAGAATTGTTAACACTTCTCGGCGGACCATACATGTCTTAATAAGTGTAAACAAACGTGTGAATTACAGTTTTTCCATACCAGGTTTGTGATGAATTCGATTTTGCAGTTATTATTTTTAAATGAAAACTAGCAAAAAAGTCGATCTTTGTGTATAATATGTTTAAATGTCTTAAGTATTTTAAATATATTTTATTGTCATGTTTATTAGCTCCTGCTTTATAAAATAGTCAAAATATTGCAGTCTAATATTTGTAAACACAACAATAATAATAATATTATAAATAACATGAAAACAATAATAATAATAGGTATTATTAATAATATAATTCGCCATCATGTTGACATCCTGTACACATATTAAAATTCGGAATATTTAATTTTTTAGTTTTTTATTTCATATAATGAATCGTTAAAACTTAAGGTAATGTTAATTATTGGTTATTTAAAATTATTAAACGCAACTATAGAATCTTCAGTTTTTAAAAGGTTACCGTAGGTAGACCGAGAAGAGAAAAATCTCTCTGATTTATTTATCAATAGTCTTTATTACAAAAATTAATCGTATGTTCTTGTGTCATTTAAAGTTTAGATGTTTAGTAGACGTGAAAGTGCATTTAGACTACTCTCAATTCCATAACATATGTACAAACATACCGTTTACCAAATTTAAAACAGATGCCGCAGGATAATTCTAATTACTGACGTCCACCTTACATTGTCAATATAAGTTTTTATGTTATACTATTTCCATTTCTTTATTTTCTCGATGACAGTTATCGTTTGTTATGTTTACCGATATAGCTCCATCCCTATTAGTTTCTTTGAAGCCATTCAATCAAGAATCAATCAATCAATCTATTAGTTTCTCCGACTCTGGTATTATATAACCTTGTACGTGTGTAAACGTCATATTTTTATAAAATAATGCATACATAATGTAAAAAAACGCTCGCACAAGTTTCACAGGAGCTGTCATCGAGAAAATAAAGAAGAAGAAGTTTGAATGGAAATGTCTTCACGATAAAATGGCTCTCGGATTTGGGTACAATTAAAACAATTTTTCCCAGAAGAAGATTTTAAGTTTTGATTTTTAAGTAATCACGTGTTGGGCACGCGAAGGTCCAACCCAAAGCAAAAAAATTAGTCTTTTAAACTGATGAAAGTCACCTGTTCCTGGTCGGGGTCTGCAGGTGCGGCGAAGGTCGAGGATAGAGCTAGCAGCAGCAATGACAACGACATCTGACTGGCCATCATTGCGTCAAGTTTGCACTCTCTAGGTGTTCTGAAAAAGAAATAGTGCAACATTATACGTCCCAAGGTTGTCCAAATGTCGCTGTTAGGTTGGAAGTAGTCTCTTTTGAGCCTTCTAGGTGAGTACTACCACATGAGTAGATAAACAGAACAGAGACAAAGCTTCATACAACCGCAAGAATCGGTTGCACCGGCCGCGTGTCACGTACGCGGCGAGACAGGTCAAAAGACATTGTCAAAAGGCACAGCCAGTTGAGTTGACAATCTCAGGGTCATTGCGACGCACGTTGTTTGTTTTGTTAGTTGCAAGTTTGATTATTTTAATGTATAAACGTAGTGTTTTATTATTTATAATGGTTGTTTACTATACTGTGTGTATGAATAATACTAGAAAAAATAAAATTGAATTGCTCGAGCAAAGGTTTAGCGAATTTTTCGATCTTGAAATAAATATTGTCAATATATGCAATGAAATACTTAAACGTATGAAAGATTGTAAATTGGATATACCATGTGAGTGTTTCCCTTTAGATTACTTGAAAAAACTGTATGTTAGATTCAGAATTTACCACACCATCAAATGAAACAATAAATTATTAAAAAACAAAAGTTATGAAAAGAAAATTATTAGAGTAAGTAATAGAGTAAAGGAGTTTATCATACTGAATAAAAATGAATACTGAATACTCAATAACATGTTATAACAAAACAACGGGAAAATGAAATAGCCTTGATGAACGTTCGCAAACTTAGCGAGCATCGCGGTTTGATTCGATCACCCGCGACCTTATGAAATTAATTCGCGTTTGATACCATACTTAATAAGTGAGCCAGAATCCGCCAATCCCTACTACTACTTGCTAGACAACATTACAGCTGGTATTTCATTTAATAAAATTTAAGTACTGTGTAGTTACTCAAACTAAAAATATTTAATAAATAAGGCACCGCTTCGATGCTTCAACATTGTAAAATAATATAAATGTATTCCTTCCTCCCAACTAAGAACAATTAGTACCTTTCTAAATTTAAAAAAATGCGGAAGAATTTATTCCTATTTTGGTTCGGCTGATTATTTATATTAATCATATCAATCATAAAAAATAAAAAGCATAAAAAATTCCGTTACAACGAAATATTCAACTGTAAAACGATACATTTTTGCCCAATTTGAGCAAAAAGTTGAAAGTATAGATTCACCGAAGATTTAAATTAGATTAGATTTAGTGAAAATTCCTAAGATTTGTTAATTGCAAGTTTAGTTAAAAATAGCCTTTACCCACCTTAAGTAAAGCTTATTTTCAACTTATTACAAATTTTCCCGAATTCCGGAAAACAATGGCGTCGTAAGGAAGTCTCCACTTTCTGTCTCTATTCTCCGAAGTTTAGGTACCTAAATATAGTCAGCCTATTCCGGTCTCTGGTTATAATGCAAGCATAATCCAAATCCTCGATTAACATTAATTTTGTTTTTGGTAATGAAGGTTTTCCATCAAAGCAACATCCAAAATTTAACTGCTCTCCGCGCACCTAAACGAAACTGAACTTCTATTAGTTCTGTGACAGATTTATGAGTAAATTTAATTATCTAACGGCTATTACACACGTTTAACTATCGAAACGCTCCAACTAGTTTTGAGCCCATGTGGCACGGAACCCTTCTTCCTCCGTGAGAAAAGCTCTTCTACTAAGTATATGTATTTTTTTATTCAAATTATTTATTTTATTACATATTTCACTGTGAAATTATTCTCATAAAACCAGTCAACTGTCGATTTAGAATTATTCCTATATTTTCTTAAAGATAGTCAAAACTTTGTCATTATTACAAATGAAAGCTTTGAAAAGATTTTAATTTGGGCTGAAATCTATAAAACATGCTGAGAATTACCTCAAACTTACGTCAGCTAAATCGTCAACAAAAAGCAACTTTGTTTTATACTGTATAGAAAACATATTATAAAAACATGTAACACCAATCTTGTCAAAAAAATTTATAGGTATTTTGATCACTATGGAGAACACTACAAGGTCGGTTTTAGTTATCTCTGACTTCAGCTTTGACTCGCTTAATATATTTCAAATCAGTTCCCTTAGCAGCAGACGATTTCTTCACTACCGGAGAAGCTTACCTGTCTAAATGTGTCGAGTATAACATGAAATAATGAAATACAAAACGAGCCACTGTCCTCACCTTCCTCACAAATGGGGTTTTCGACCTAAATAGGTCGAAAACGCCCATCTAAGGTGTATTGAAAAACACATTTCTATACGTTTTCGGAATAGAATAATCTCCAAACTCATTAAGCGAATTCTCGGTGTACACAGCGTACACTTTCATAATGAAAGAAATGAGGCTTTGGGACACACAAATCAATGAATAATTATAATCAAAACTCAATTAGTAGGAATGTCAATTTATATAACGATAGCAAAAAAACCGCCAAAAAAGTATAAAGTGGAACATACTAGTGTCATGCAGTTGAATAATAAAATAATAATAATAAAATTAAATTTTAGACAGACTTAAAAATAAAGATAAAATATGATGCATGGTTACTTCTTGAACTTACTATCTCCGTATTTCTAAATTAGGTTATATTAAAAATGTATGGTAATTTGAGAAAAGCATGATAGTAGTGAAGTACCGACTTTCACATAAATTACCAACTTTGAAAATAACATCGAAACGTGGGGTAAGTAATTTATTCCCTACGTTCCAAGACATGATCTAAAAATTCGCCAGGATTTAGTATAAACTATTTGATGTTTCGTATTCATTACATACCTTAGTTTTAAAGTAACTAAATTTTTAATTGCCAAGGGGTACTTATACCCCTAGTCGGTAGTATAATTATAGTCGGCCCAAACTGTAAGCAACTAAATGTAATCAAAATATTTGTTGGCAAATAAATTGCTGAGTGGGTTAGACGAGTAAATAAATCGGGTAATCGCATAAAACCGGATCAGGCTCATACCGTAAGGACAGAAACTTGGTTTCACAGCCAATAATTCGGTTATAATAATTGTATTAGTTATATTATTCTAATTCCACTTTCTTTTATGGATCGGTAGCAAAACCCTAGGAAACGGGAAAGGTGACCCCAGGAATCCAATCGTTACTTGAAGTCATATTTGCGCGAGGTTCTATGTGTGCTTTACGAGGTTTCATGTATGTCGCAGGTGGATGGTTGAATTAGACATTCAACTAAAAGGCTAACCGTGTGGTTGATCGTTTTGTGCTTTATTTATAGTCTTCAGATTTCACAATGGTGCTTCACCGGGCGCTTATGCACTACGCTCGCCGCGTTCGCTCGGCTTGCGTAAATCGCAGAATATCAACACGTTTGCAAAAAAGTAAGTAATGAATCGCAAATCCCTCGCTTAATAATTAACTATTCAACATGACAGTCAGCACGTTAGCTTAACAAATCCATTCACCCAAACGGCTAGCTATTTAGTTGAATGTCTAATATATACAGCAAATAAATACTTAGTTGAATGTCTAATATATAAAGCGAATAAATACAGTGACTTTGTGTGACTGGCAAAATGGACTGAATGTACATGCACATGTCTGACACAGTGATGACTGGCACGTCACCGCCACACAAAATTTCATATTGACAAGCACTTGGACACATAGCACCGCTTGCAATAATAGTTGAAAGATCATTAACAGATGTTATCAAAAATTATCTATCGAGCCTCTCCGGAGCATGAGACTCAGCTACCACCATGGACATGACGAGGCCAAGGTTCGCTTTTGTATTGCCTAATTTTAATCTCAATTCGATAATTACTTTATAACAGTTGCAGCTATTCTCATCATTTATTAGTTTAACGAAAAAAAGGGGGTCTGTTTTATTTTATTGTAAATGGTTAAAGTTTATTCA
Organism: Marasmarcha lunaedactyla; assembly: GCA_923062675.1. NCBI lineage: Eukaryota > Metazoa > Arthropoda > Insecta > Lepidoptera > Pterophoridae > Marasmarcha > Marasmarcha lunaedactyla. Next base: position 6,655,922 of record OV281350.1, read on the forward strand.
TTCCAGATTCATAATGATATATTTGAATTAATTAATAAAAATTTCATATTAACCATATCACCATAATTAACTGGAGATACTTAGGTTGTTTTTTCTTCATATTAAAAAAAAGTATTTGACTTTGCCTTTTTACAAAAGTGTCATTGTTGCCTGAAGATTCGTTAATAAATTGAACATATTCATTTGGAGTTCGAATTATTTTACGTCTACTTTCGATAAACAATTCCTGTGTAATATAGTCAATGCCATCCTCAAAGACGCGCCCCACCATTTGTTTTATTAATCGTAGAGGACATAATAGTACTATTGGTGGGGGTGCATCTCCGTGGATGGCTGTCAGTGTACTTTAATTTACTATGTAAAGTATTATATGGGACCCTTTACATGTAATTTGTAAACGCTTTTGTAATTTGTAAACTACTAAACATAATTTCAATACAGTAAGAAAAATACAACGCAAAAAAAGAAAAAAAATTTACCTCACACGGTTAATTGTATTTAACTGCACCTTTATTCTAAATAACAGTCATACATCTAAGCAAGGAAGCAATGCGTGTCATGAGACATTTCGAGGTTGATGTGCTTTTATGACGTAGTTGCCGTGTATTTTGAAGTTTATACTAATTAATGTGAAAGGAAATGAAACAACAAAGAGCCATCGCCCTTCGTGTTGAATGGGGGGTGAATATATCAAATAATAATAATAAATCCCCAGACAAACACACCAACTGTATGGTCTCAAAGTAAGCAGACTTGTGTTATGACCATACAGCGTACTGGGGGAACCCAGAATAAACATACATACATATATACAAACAGCCATGATCCGAGAACTAACATCTGTGTTCATTACATAAATGAATACCTCGGCCAGGACTTAAACCTGGGACCTTCTACGTGTAAGGCAGGGCTATTAACCGCTACATCATTCGGTCGTCAAAATGAAATCAATATTGGAAACATATTGTTAAAAGGAAAAGTGCATGTATATTTTTGTTCTGTAAAGCAAAACAATCAGTGATATAAAATAATTAATTGACTATGTGCTGATTATATAACCACAAGCAAGCAAAGTTGGATATATAGCACTAGAATGTAAGCACTAAATAAAAGTAACTAAATATGTAAGCAAAACATTTTAGTTACCACACAGTTCGTAACATATTTAGTTTAGAAATAAGTGAGTAACCAAATTTTGAAATCCAACAACAATTACAGATACCAAATAATCCCTACGATCGGTGATGGAACAGGAATTTGCATATGAAATAAACGTACGTTAACAAGCATGACTCTTAACAACTATATATTCAACACATCCCCCCAACACTTATACGATACTATCAGATGCACTAAGAAATGTCCAGTACATTAATGGTGCTAATTGAGGCGCTGGGCAGACGCGGACATTTTTATTGCTGACACAGCACACTATCACAGGAACCGTAATTGCTGTGTCCAGGGTCGGAAACCTGACACAGTCGCCGGTTGCCTGTTGCCGCCACGGGTCACCACCTTATACCACAGTTTCCGCAGTAGAAACTTTTCAAAAGTTTATGTTATTTTTATCTTGCAACCACTTTTAGTCTCCAGTGACCTAAACTGAACACTTTATCTACGTTGAAGCACCTAGGCACTTAGGACTTATTGATTACACATTTTAAAAAAATATTCGCTGGTGTGTTGAGTATATTTGTAAATTGTAATAATAGATTGCGTGCTTCAATATCTTTGGTTCAAATAACTAACAGGGAGTCATTGCCATGTTGTGCCACGTAGGATTTTCTTTGTTGTAGGTCTTTTCACTTTTTTTTATTTTATATCTTAAGCATCGTGGTTTTGTATTATACTGCATGAATTTTTTATGAACCAAACTAATTAGATATTACTCAATAAAACTATTGTTTAAATTGTAAAGATAGCAGCCATAGAGACATGAAATGGTTACAAAAAAATTAACAATTGGACTGGGAGTCAGCAGGTTTGTAAGGTAATGTTCTTGCATCACTGTCAATTTCTCTCGATAAAACAGAGACAAACATCAATAGCTCAGCCAAAGTTAGCTTAAATTTTTTGCATTAGTATTACAGTGTGTCTGTACTTAGATGAAGTGATTCAAAACACGTAACTCATCTACTGGCGTGATTAAATGCTACTATAGCACAAAACCCTCCTAATTGTTTGTATTTTTTCCTCGTCTTCACAATTACTTTCCACGAGACGAAAGACAAATAAAATCACTCTTACAAGAAAAAAATATAAGTAGGTAATCAAAATCAAAACATAATGTAGGATTTTTAGTTCCCCTTAATTCACAACTTCAATTTTCTACTACTTACCTACGTAGACTACGAGTTTGAAGTTCCGTAGTAATATAAATATTGCTATCAGTAAACATTTGGCATATAGATATTACAGTTCCCTTACAGTTCTTGGCCACAAAAGTAGTTTATTAGCAAATCATTTGCCTCAAAAATATTACCCAAATATATAACCAAACACAATTAAATTGTTTTGTCATTCACAGTAACTACTAACTATGCCAACGAAGCCAAAGAAAGATCTAGTGGCATTTTCATAAAATATACTTAAAACACTTGATAAAAAAAGAATTTTATAAAATCAGTATCAAGTTCAAAATCGACAAAATCCATATTAGAGCAAGAGATTCTAATAAATTCACTAGTGGGCGCTCAAGAACAAAATACAAAATTTTGTTGAATTTATTGAGCCGATTTAGGAATTTTATTATAACAACGTATTAAACGTACACTTCGATAAATGGCTTAATTCTTTTAGCCAACCTAAATATACTGAAAACGCTGACTGTTGGTCGATCCTATGGTCCTTGCAGAATAATCATTATCACGATTATCTTTCTAAATTTTTATTTTTTAAACATATTTTGTGATGCAAGGTTTAATATAAACTCTCTTTAAACGTTTTTCTCAGAGAATCTCTGTTTCTTGGTGCACATATTCCACGAATGGGTTATTCGTATTTCTGTAGAGTGCGGATAGTTTTGATGCGGCACTTCCCCATCGTAGGATACCATAACACATAAGGCTGAGAACATAACTAAAATATACTATCCTGGTTGCTCATCGGTCAGTGAGCGAATTTCCTTCACCGCGATGGCGGAATGTGAAAATAAATATTTTATCGCAAACTCTTCAGATAAATAAATACCATATACTACCACCATATATACCACTACAACGTATCTTACCTTAGAACTACTAAACAAAGTCCACAATAATGGAAAAAAGACGCATCAAAATCTCCAAAAATTCTCAAAATATAACTGCTTCAAAGCCTTAATACCTATTGGGTTTCAATTGCCTATTTTCTAAAATTAATCTTTATTTTAACAACAGTGCAAAAGTCACATATTATTGTTATACAAAGAGATTATTAAGCTATTAATACCATGAGAAATAAAATTATTCTAGGTGGCTTTTGTTGGTATGTTAAAAAAGCTATGATTTTTTTATATCACATTTTAAAATAGTTTTACGTATGCCTACGCATATTAAATAATGAAGAGAAACTAAAATATACTTACATAGATAAACGCTTTCGGTAATATTAAAAACAAAATAATTCTTTTTTCAAAATCTCACTCACTCCCGATACTAGTATTATTTTTCTATTTTATTAATTTGTAATTGTTCAAACAGGAGCAATTCGCGCCAGTTCTGAAATTTATATACGTCAAGTCGGTTTCCGTCAAAGCCTTTATAGTCGCAGTGGGCGAGCGGCGCCAAAACACACTGGGATCTAGCAAACATATCGCGTTTATTAAAAACAACCTAATCATAAAATTCTCGTATTATTACCTCTAAACACTAATAATAACGACAGAAGTAAGCTGCCGCATTATAAAAAGCTTAATTCTACAGTCAATAAAGTCTTTGAAATATGAAAGCGTTATCTAGGGATGAGTTAATACCTAAATAGGTCAACGAAACTTTCACGGAAGGGTATTTAAAAATCGATAGGTTTTTTCCTAGGGATGTAAATGAGAGAAAGCAATTTGTCATTGTGTTTGCCGAGCGGCCGGATACGGGATGCCGATTACTTTTATTTACTGTTGAAGACCAACTTTTGTGCGAAGGATTTGTTAAAAATATCTTGAAAGGAAATTGTTAAACGATAGTGTATTTATTTAACCATGTAACTTGGGACGTTAGGCTTAAATCTATAAAGTGTACTTAGATCTCAGAGTTATTTTAGCTAAATGGTCAAATAAAAAATGACTTTGTATGTACAGACTGAAATGAAATAGTTATTTCTCAACATTGACGATTACTTGTTCTTATTGACGTCAAAAAAAACATGACTCTACCACCAGTTCGGAAAAACCTGCGTGAAGAAGAACTGGCAAGAATCTTCACGGGTATATTTTTTTCAAAATAAATTTACAGGTCTCTTTATGTCTATACAAAATTATTCTTATCTGCATCTGTTAGCTCGGCAAGTCGCCCTCCCCCCAAGTATCCAAACGACGAACACCCTCAAACGGCACCCGTTCACGAGTTAACGCGGGATCCAGCCATCGCCCTCCTCAACCATATTAGAGGGAAGCGAGCGACCCGTCACCCGACTGGAAACATGTGTCACTAATCCTGTCAAAAGGTTTCAAAAACGATTTTTACCACAAAGTCTAAGCACTATTTATGAATTTAAAGGAGCTTAAATTAAATTTATATAGAGTACTAATTAAAATCGAACTTAGTACTTATTATAGAGTCTATTTATAATTTAAATAAATACTTGGGCTCTAAATCTATAGCCCAACGTCGTCAGTTATTTAAACTTTTGATTTTGCATTTATTTATTTTATAAGGTTTTGAACCTTGTTAAGTTTTTGAAAAGCTACTTAAAATATCATTATTTTCTTAGAAATCTTAAGATGCATCCTTTCGTACGATTTTTGATATAAAAATATAAAATATTATATCCAACAGGATATGCGGTTTGCAGTTTGAATGATGGCATGTCTTTTGGTTTTACAGCCGAAATGCAAGTCAATGGTTGTAAGCAGAATCAGTGAAAACCAAAATTTTTTTGCATGATAAAGACATCTCATAGTCATTAACACCTTTTAGGTGACATACTACAAATGTTATCTTTAGCCCTTCTTTTACGTGAGTGCAGCCGCGGGTAACAGCTAGATAGATTATAAAAATAATATAGATCAATCGATGCATTTCGTAATATTCATACATAAATTAATTAATTTATATGTATATAATTAAATGCAAGTATATAATTAGGTATGCACTTGACAAACTTTTTGAACGTTGGCGAGATATTATTTATTTTGAAAATTCGCTTATTAAAAAGTAAAAATATATCTGTGCCAAATTTTTATTTTCTTCTAAAATGTTTTCTAAAAACTAGAGTCTCTTTTTACTGCTTTAAGTGCCTCTCCATTATTAAAGGTTGGCAGTCAGGCTTCTGAACCTGTCTCTGTCCCTGGCTAGTGTAAAAAGTTGTTCCACGGTCTTGATACCGGTCCATTCTCAGATGTTTCTTAGCCATGACATCTTCCTCCTACCAGCCTTTCTCTTCCCCTCTATTTTATCCATCATGATGGTTCTCAGCAGTTGGTATCTATCATGACGTAGTAAATGACCCAAGTATGCAACCTTCCGCTGTTTGATGGTCTTAACGAGCTTCATATTTTTGTTCATACGGTTGAGAACCTCCACATTCGTTATCCTATCCGTCCATTTGATGCGCAACATACGGCGGTATGTCCACATTTCGACTTGTTTGCTACGTAAAACATTCTTCATCTTCATAAAAGACGCCCGAGCGATCACGATGCGTGTCCTGATTTTAGTGTAGCTATCTCAGGATTCCGTTAGCCACACACCGAGATATTTATATTTAGCAACTCTCTCCACGTTATTTCCTATTGTTATGCACGTTTGAGACAAATCAGTTCTGTCATTTGCAATTACTATGTACTTTGTTTTGGTTACATTCATGTTGAGTCCAGCCCTTTTGCTACTCTCATACACTTTGTTAACAATCCTTTGAAGACCATCCTGAGTTGACGCTAGGAAAACGGTATCGTCCGCGTACCTTATGTTGTTCAATGTTACTCCGTTGATAGTGATGCCGTCATTAATGTTATCTAATCAATTATCGTTTCCAAGTAAAGATTAAAGAGAGTAGGAGATAAAATGCATCCTTGTCTGACGCCTCGTTGGATGTCTATCGCTTCAGTTTCTTCATCTCCGACTCTTACCGTTGCACTCTGGTTCAGATACAAGTTCTTAATAATCCGCGTATACTTAGTGTCTAGCCGGATATTTTGCAGTTTTTTCATGAGGATTGTATGTTTAACCCGATCAAACGCCTTCTCAAAATCTACAAAGCAGAGGAACTTATTTTGCTGCATAGCTCTGCACTTCTGAACCAAGACGTTCAACGCAAACTGGGCTTCTCCGCCTGATTGGAATCCAAACTGGCTTTCTCCAATCTGCTGCTCTGCTTTAGCTCTGATGTGCATGTGTATGATACATAGAAAGATCTTCAGTAGGTGGCTCATTAGGCTGATTGTGCTAAAGTCCTGGCATCTTCTAGCGTTACTCTTTTTTGGTAACATGATAAACATAGACTTAAGCCAATCTTCGGATATCTCCCCAATATCATATATGTTATTTAAAAGATCGACCAGCACCGATCTCTGGCTCAAGCAGCATTAGTATCTACTTGAAGGTCCCGTCAGGTCCCGGTGATTTACCTGATTTCGCATTTTTTATGGCATTGAGAACTTCAGATTTCAATATAGCTGGACCATCAACGGTTCCATTCTCATTGTCAATCAATTCACGACTGTCATCGTGAAATAGTTCTTTGACATAATTAGCCCAGTGCTCAATTTGCTTTTGCTGATTAAGTATTACCTTTCCATCACTGTCGGCGATAAACGAATGTTGGCTGTTGAAGTGTTTGCGTGCCATTTGTTTGATTTCTTTATGAAAACCGAACGTGTCCTGTTTCCTCCGCGCAAGCAGGCGACCGAGCACCACCACCGGTGGCGGCCACGCGCCACCGCCACATTCGCAGGAGTGATGGAAGCTCGCGCCCGCCAAGTTCTCTCTATTGCCCAGTTTTACGCTGGACTCCGATGAAGAAAGTTAGCACGCGCAATTATTAATACGCAGACGACGTAGACGACACCATTCTCGCCTTTGTTGGGTACATCCAACTTTAACTGTTCCTAGCGTAAAACATAACGTAGGTACATGTCGATAATCTATCGAGATCTCCAAATAAATGTTTTAGGCATTTTCGAATGAGGCTGACTAAGGGCCTGCGCAGACGATGGACTTTTCTCCGCGGCGGAGAAAAAAGTACGCTCCGCGAATAAAAAATCCGCCGCGAATTTACCGCGAACTCAACGCACACGGTGTGCGATCATTTGTTGCCCGGAAATGTAGAAATAAACGCGGACTAAAGTGCACCATGTGCGTTGCTTCGCCTAGTCATACGAGTTCTACTTTTTTCGGGGACTCCCCCATACTTTTGTCTGGTCCGCTCTCTGCATGTCCTTGGTTTTTCGGGGGACTTTTTGTACGCGGTTCTTTTAATCCCTCGATAAAAAGTACTCGATACAGTTGTAAGCGATCTATTTTAGCGGACAAAAAAGTCCGCGGACAAAAGTCCGTCGTCTGCGCAGGCCATAAAGGTTAACTGAAACAGGGTTTGGGGACTGCATTGCATGAAGCGGCGACATTGGCTAGTGTTGGCAGCCGTCTTGCGTGGCCGGTGTCGGCCAAGTTTCGCGTCCCGATACTGGTCTAACGAGCGGTCACCACCGGTAACACGAGTTCAGTGACTCTATACAATGCATGAAAGAGCGTGTAAACTTTTTATGTTCTAAATAAAACAAAACATTGTAACAGAATTGTGTTAGTGTGGATTGAGTGAGCACCCTTCAGAAAAAAAATAAAAATTGATGTTTATTTAGTAAAAGTTCTAAAACAATTGTATAAGTAATGCACTCACTCAGTTCTCACAAACTACCAACGAAATCAATGAAAGTATTAATTTGACATATAATATTTATATACAAGTCTTTAGTAAAACCTATGTTAACTTGCCTTTATAGTTTGTAGATCACCTAGTAACGTATTAAAGGTTTTACAAATAATTTCTTATGCTCACTCAATCCGCACACTTTCGAAAACCCGATTTCTGATGATGAAATTGAAGATTTTAAACTGCGATATATGTGCATGGTTAAGTAAAATTAATATGGAACTTTGTAAAATACAAAACGAACCACTAACGTGGCAGGTTTTTGGATAATAAATTTTTGTGAGTGCTTACTCAGTCCACATATTTTAAGTAAGTTAAAAATGTTAATATCTTAAGATTTGTAGCATCACAGAAACTATAAATTAGTTGAACTTTTAGTAAAATATTTTACTACATATCCACCATCTAATATTTTAAATTCGTTGTATGTTTTTCGATTGTAATTTTTCTAATGTAAATACATCATTAGGGTGACTAAGGGAGCATAAGAATATATTTGTAAAACCTTAAATACTTACAATGTGATCTACAAATTGTAAAGGTACCTAAGTTAATATAGGTTTTACTAAAGGCTAGTATATAAATACTATATGTTAAATTAATACTTTGACTGATTTCGTGCGTAGTTTGTGAGAACTGAGTGAGCGCACGTTAAATACTGTATGTATCTTGTTTTATCTTTTTACAAAATACAGAGATTACTTTTACAATTGTTTCAGACTTTTACTAAATGATTAATTTTTAAAAGATCATTTTTTAATTTTTTCTGAAGGAAGCTTGCTCAATCTACACGTACACATTAAATTTATTGATCTTTTACATATATATTTTACTATATTTAATAATATGTTCTATGTAATGTTCTATGTTTCTTATTATTACATTAAGTTATTGAGATAGATATAAGATAAAATTTTGCCTAATCTAAATGAGCTCGCTCGTCCTGGCACAGGTTCTCGTCGTGGCCTAAGGTTACAGGTTTTTCCTTCTTGAAGTGTGGCTGCCCTTTTTGAGAACCATAGCTTTAGAATCGACTTAACGTATCGACGCAAATATAAAAGTTGTAATTTTTTAAAGAATCTATTTATATGACAAAAAATATTTTAAATGAAGGAAAAGACTAATGCAGCTTTACGTATTATTAAGTATTTATTTAGTATATATTTATTATTTATGTTTTACAGCTATTTATTATTTTATTCATAAAAAGTGTGTACGCCGTAAGCCCTGTTATAAAGATAGTCGTGCTAATTCGTTAAAAGCCTTCAGCAAGACTCTTGAAAATCATTAGTCTACGTTTCTAGGAAAACTTTACTACTAAAAATGTACTAGGGAAAATGCTTTTTCATTGCGTTATACGATAACTGTTAAAAATGTTTTGTGGCATGGACAAAATAGTGTGTATTTGAAGTAAGCAAAGAACCGTAAAATATTTTTCCACTGTACGTTAAGCCTCTACCTAGGATATCCAGATCTTTGGACCAGCGCGCTGCCTTTTTCAGGTGATCGGGATTATTATTAGCCCATGTTGTTGGTGGAGCGTCTTCCAGGGCGTGGTTGCTAGGTCACACCTCCGCTTCACTGCCCAGTGAGTGTTTCAGTTATTTTAATTTGATTCAAGTATAATAGCGCATGATAGAACTTATCACCAAGTTATTGGCGCACGGACATCATTATGTTTGACCCCATCATTGATTGATTTAACAAAGTCAAAATCCGACGGTCGCTAAGCGAAAACAACCGAGGCGATACGACACGACACACAAAATGTAGCGATTATTTATTCCTTTTTTTCTCGCGCACCATGACATGCAATTATGTCTATTATATTGTCTTTTGGTTTAATTTATGTAAAGTTTCATAAATATAGTATACTTGAGTTTGTGTGTGGACCAAATCCATTGCTATCTGGCGAGGACGTCATCTATCTTCCCGAGTTTTCATTTAATCAAAGTTAAATTGTAATTCTTTTGTTATCTAAACCAACTTTTTGCTTAATATTTAGAAACGCATTATGTCCCCAATGTTAAAAAAAAGACTTAGTTCCAGCGTGGGAAATAACCAGTTGTATAAATTAGGTGAAATTGATGACTTATTTTATCCATTACACAAATCTAGGATTACGTTGTTGGCATTCTACATGTGACGCAAAATGTTTTGCAAATTATTTTTTTATCGTTCCTCGGGAAAAAGGTTTTGTAATAGCAAAACATTTGGCTTGTAATTACTTAGCGGAAAGTTCTCTCTAAAACTTTTATTTTATGGATATAATGGTCCTAAGTTCATTAATAAGTAATTAAATGCTTCGTTATACCTAATTTACATAAATTTTCATTCATTTAAGTTTTATGTTCCATCTAATAACATGCAATTTTTGGTAAACAAATCCTCACGCAAGCCCACTGACTAAAAAAACAGCAAAAACAACAAAAGGCAACCAAGCAAAAACATAACATTACTTAGGGCTGATTGTTCAATGCTCAGATATCTTTTATCAGTAGAATAATTTTGATACTTGACAAGACATTCCATTTACACATTAGAAATTATGTCAAGTTCTAAAAATTATTCTACTGACAAAAGATATCTGAGCGTTGAACAATCAGCCCCTAGATAAATAGGAAATACTCATAACTCATAAAGAAACGTCGAAAACAAAATATTTTGTGCATATAAATCTCACACAATCGTCAAAAAATATCTGACAATACAAGAGTTACGAGTCTGAGATTATTCATTAAGTTACTTGAGGAGGGAGATTTGTAAAATACCACCTCTAAATTGATAAGGAAGACCTAAAGTATTTTTTATAAAATTAACCATTGTGTAACCATGTAAGTGCTCTAAAATCGCTTAAGGCAAACACGCTTGGCTGGCACTGTCGAGAGGCGCTTGGTATATTTTAATAAGTGGTGGTGTTTAATCCTGTCACATAAGTAGGTGTGTTTCTTTTAACTGAAGCGTTCTTAGTAAGAACAATTCCAAAATATGCGACTTCGGTATAAAATGACGTGAACTTTTACAAAAATTAAAAACCCTCATTAATAACCGTCACAATATACAGGATGTTCTCAATAAGGTTTGCAAGTCATAGAGGATTTCGTGTTTTTTTGTGGCAAGCTGGCAGGAAGATAATCTTGAAAAGCACCATAAATGATAAACTTTAGTATTTATTATTATAATTAGGTTATAATTACTCTACAGTACTATAGAGAAGGGTGTAACTCGATTTGAATATTTAGCCCCTCGAGCCTCCGGAAAAAACATTAACATAAGTATCAGCAGACCATCTTCGGGAGACATTTTAATTATCTACTTAAATCCTTTTTTGAACGCTTGATGCACTTCAAAATCGTTTTTTATCTACAGAATCAAATGTTTAGCAGACGTTAGAAGTGGCAAAGCCTCTGTACAGCATGTCGTAAGTAGATCGAAAATAAATTTATGGTATTACGGGTTAGGGACTATATTCATTGCAGAAGCTGTACAGCTTACAATCATTTTGGTAACAGTGTAGAAACAGACACTTGTTTACGTTTCTACTCTGGTAACAAACTTAGTCGATGTGTCTACTTAGTTTTGACACCTCGACAAAAAGTGAGGCATTCCCAAAACACAAAAGTGGTTACATTTTAGAAAAAATGTTTCCAAAAATTGTAAGGACGTTGTGAATAGATTGCTACTAATTTTGAATGAATGACGATGTGAATTGAATGTATGTTTTGTTCCGCTGTCAAATGCGATACTTTTTAATCTATAATATAAAAATGAATCGTTGAATGTGTTGCTAAGCGCAAATCTCGAGAGTAGCTGAACCGATTTCGCTAATTCTTTTTTTATAATATTCCTTGAAGTACTAAGGTGGTTCTTACGGAGAAAAATTTTAAAAAAATTGCCTGAAAAAGTCTAAAAACAACACTTTTCTATATTCCCATACAAAAGATTTGTAATAATACTTAAAAGTCAATTTGAACTTTAATACCATACTATAAAGTTTAAGTATTAGTGGAGGGGTACGGGAAGGCAAAACAATTGAGTGACGTTATACGTTCCTATAAATATTAATGTCAATATTGATGGTGAAATAGTCTCGGTTTGCGTGCGGATTCGTTCGCACGTCGATCGCAGACGCATTTTCCGCTTTCTAGTGCCCGCACTAGTTGAGCACCCCAAATTTCAGGGGTCGTTTTCACGACTCAGGCTTCGCACCGTATTTCCTAAATTTCATAGAACAGTCGTTTTCACGACTAATCTTCGTTCGCCGCCTGCTGCCCGACGTCGCCGAATGCGTCACCGTCGCCGCTCCGGCAAGATCTGCGTTCCAGGACTTCGAGTCTTCGTGTTCGAGTAAGTTATCTGCGTCGTCCTCAACCGCCCTACTGCGTGTAGGGTGGTTTTAGGAAGTTAGTCTTCGTTGGTAGGCTCATAGTATATATATTTATATATTGTTGTCCCTCCCCAACCCTCCCCTCTGCAATGGCTTCGCTAAGTCCCGAGTTTCTAACGAAGTTCTTAGTCGATGGCTTAACCGCTGCAGGCTTTGACTGCAACGATCAAACCCTTAAGGTAATTAATGATGCTCTTCAACTTATGGCATTGATTCCCACAATGGCCCCTCAGGGGCCCTCAGACCCCTCTGGTCCTAGGCCCTCCCGCGTCCCTCACCTCCAGCGACATGGAGTGTGAAACGAACGCCCCTCCGCGCCGCAAGCGCGCACCCGCGACCGAGTCATCCGCGGCGACTTTAACGCCAGCTACCCCGGTGCCTACAACACCCGCCCCGGCCCCATTGATGTCACTCACTGTGACTCCACCCCCTACCGCGGCTTCAGTCAAGTCCAAGGTTCCACCACCCGTATTCCTTCGGGAAAAGGGTAAATGGTCCGAGGTCTCGACTTTGTGCAAAGAGCACAAGATCCACTACACCCGAGCGACCAACTCGGGTGAATCTATTAAAATCACCGTCTCGTCGATAGACGATTTCCGTGCTTTGACTAAGCTCCTCTCCGGTAAGCAATATGCTTACCACACTTACGCTCTCCCAGAAGAGCGTAAGTTCAGAGCGGTACTCAGGGGAGTCCCGTTTGAATTATCGAACGAGGCTATCCTGGAGGACCTGCAGTCCCAAGGCTTCCCGGCACTTGCGGTGCATAAAATGCACAGCAAGTACGGGAGGCGTCACCCTCTCGCCTTGGTGGTTCTCACCAACGTCCCCAAATCCAGGGAGATTCTCAAAGGGGTTCGCACCATATGCGGCCTCTCTGGGATCTCGATCGAGGCGCCTCATCGCCGCGGTCATCACGGCCAGTGCCACCGGTGCCAGTAGTACGGGCACGCGGCGGCCAACTGCGCCGCTCCGCCCAGGTGCGTCAAGTGACTGGTCCCTCATTTCACAAAGGAGTGCAATCGCACTCCTGAAACTCGCTCTCCTCCCGATTGCGTGCTTTGTGGCCAGTCCGGCCACACCGCAAACTACAGGGGCTGCCCCCGTGCACCCCGTTGTATGCGTACTAATTCTAAGAGGGCGGCACCCAAACAGGCCCCGCCCCTTTCTCAGGAAAACTTTCCGCCGCTGCGTAGCCGGGTTCCTCCGGCTGCAAAGCCTACCCAGCCCAAGCCTGCTCCAGAGAACTGGAGGCACCGCCCCGCTGCACTAGCGAATCCCATCCCAGCTCCTCGCCCATCCAATATCACTCCTCAACCCTCCGTAGCAGACGATATGCGTATCGTCTGCGACGCTATCAAAAGTGTTGATGTTAGGGAGATTGCAGTCTTAGCCCGTAAACTTAGGGCTTCACGTACTCCGACAGAGCGTTTGCTAGCTCTGGCGGAACATAGTTCCCTTCTCAATTCATTATAGGTTCATTTAAATGAATTGATCCCTAAATTATGCTTCGGCCGACCTCCGCGCAGCCCCGGCTTCACCGGAGGCTGCCCCGAACGGCCACCAACTCATGTCCCTTTGAGCACCTTCAGTGCAACTTTCACTACAGGCGGAAGACCCGCTAGCGGGTCTCCGCCAGCGCGCCCCACTTCCCGACGGGTGTCGCTTCCGATGAAGGCTAATAGTATACGTTTACTACAGCCAACAGGTAGTTTTTAGTGGGTAGGTGCCATTCTGGTGAGTCCCACATAACCCCCCGCAGAGGAATTTACCTGCGGGCGGTATGCATGACGCATCTTCCACCTCCCTCCCGCGAGGGTGCCTCGGCAGCAAAAAAAAAAAATGCTGGTGAATTGTGTGGATCTTACAGAGAAGCCTGTCATCGTTTGCAACTGTTAAAAAACTATGCACATTGGGATCAAACTCTCAAGCTCATCAAATACGAATATTGTTTTTCATTATCATATGTACATGCTTCCCATCAAAACCAATTGGTTTGTGGGTAAAATACAAAGATAATATGTGTAACGATATTTTATTTAATGTACGCAATAGAACAGGGAATCTGAATTTACAAATAAGTGAAGAAATTTACAATCAGGCATTGATTTCCATTGAGGAGACGTGCTTGATGGTGAAAAACAAGCTATTATGTCAATTGTGGATGGCCGCGCCCAATCGCCCAATGCACGATGCTTTTCATCTAGAGTTACAATGTGAAAAATCGTATGATTTCAATACTTTGAAAATAAAGCAATCTTCCACTATTGAACGAAGAACAAAAGTATGTATATGATACTCTTATGAAAGTAATAAATGATGGAACTAGAGGGATTTACTTCTTGGACGCTCCTGGTGGTACAGGAAAAACTGTTTTGATTACCTTAATATTGGCAACAATTCGCTAAAAAAATTAAATTGCTCTAGCTCTTGCTTCGTTAGGCATTTCATTCAAAAAGTGTTTCCAGATGTTGCTCAATATTACTTATTCCATGATTAGTTGAGCGAAAGAGCTATACTGGCTGCCAAAAACACTGATGTAAATGAATTAAATTTCAAAATTCAAGATGACATTCCTGGCGAAATGAGGACATATAAATCAGTTGATACGGTAACTAATGAAGATGATATCGTGAACTATCCACCGGAATTTTTAAACTTACTTGATTTGCAAGGATTGCCGCCTCACAATCTTCAATTAAAGGTTGGACCTGTAGTTATAATGTTGCGAAATATTAACCAACCGCAACTTTGTAACGGCACAAGATTAGCGATGAAAAAATACTCAATAACATAATAGAAGCAATCATATTGAAAGGAAAGTATAAAGGGGAAGACGTTTTGCTACCCCGCATCCCAATGATTCCGACTGACGTACCATTCGAGTTTAAACGACTACAGTTTCCAGCGTGGCTTGCTTTCGCTATGACTATAAACAAATCCCAGGGGCAGTCATTAGTTTGTGGTATTAATCTAGAAAACCCATGTTTCTCGCATGGTCAATATTATGTTGCCTGTTCCCGCATTGGAAAACCATCTGCTCTGTTTGTTTACGCGCCAGGTAATCAAACAAAAAATACCGTGTACCATAAAGTACTACAATAAAAATGAAACTTAATTTAGAATAAGTAAAAATAAAATGAAATATAATATTTAGGTATCATAATAAGAAATCAGAAATTGTAATTTCCATTGTGATTTTTAGTGACTATTAAAAGAATTTTAAGTGTTTTATAATTTTTATTTTTTGACATAACGTAGTTGTTGACTTATCAACTTTCTTTTTTTTTATCTTACTAGCTGACCCGGTGTCCCGAATAGCAGAATAAATATTTAAAAAAATTAAAAATAAAAAAATTGGCTGTTAGGCGGTACGAAGTTCGCCGGGTTAGCTAGTTTCAAATAAATATCTTGTCGTCAGCCATTTCAAATTACAATTATCTTCATTACTTACCAAGGCGTTTTAGGTCTTTTTAGATATTTGCAAATTGCGCAAGCAAGTTTGTCGTGGGGTTCGGAAGAGGGGTTCGGTTGTATACTTTTTGTAAATCATGTAGTAAAAAATGTGTATTTTGAAAGCACGTTGAATATTAATTAGAATGTTTTATATATTTGGGTATTAATTTAAATTGTAGGATATCTTGACTGTCGCAAAATCCTGTATTTATTTTTATGATTTATACTTTATTCATTTTATAAGGCAGTCATCTCGCAAATACAATGTGCAATTTTTGATCGATTAAGTAACATATTATGCTATGGCTGACCTAATTGTGCAATGTCAGTGATCCCCAACATGTCTTGAGATTGCCAAACTTTTAATTCAGTGATCAATAGGTCAAGTAGCGATGAATATGCTCGTGTATTAGGTTGAGAGAGCAAGGATAAAGTACATAGAATACATGTACAGAATAAACATTAATTTTAACCATTATATCATAAAAAATAAAGGTAATTAAGTAAATTTTTTGAGTGTATGTAAGAATGAATTTTGGACTGTATTTATGTATTTCTAATGGGTACCGAAATTACACAGGATAAATTACTTTGGGAGACGTATTTAAAAATGTTTGAATACTGGAGATTGTTTAAAAATCTGTAACATTTAACAATAAGACACTAAAACATATCTGCGTCTGAAACATTATTACACTAAGATGAGAAATCCACCCCAGAAATAGTTGACCACAACACAACTTACAAAAAAATTTTAAAGAAATAAATATTTCCTAAATAAATAATAATAAATGAATAAGTTCTTCTTCACGAAAGTCTTTCCGCGTTTACATATGTACCCAAAAAAATTATCTCAGATTTACTCCTTTCATCTGTGATTGAAATTAAGTACTAATTAGTAATAATAAAAAATAATGCTTCGCAAGATTGTGTTTTCTTTGATTTTATTTCATCGAAACAATTTAAGTGAAAATTTAAGGCATCACAAATATACTCAAACATATGTACTGTTGCTGAAGGTAGAAATACTAAAATAGTTTTTACATTTTATTCAAACTAGTTGACGTAGCTAAAATTAACTGTTCACTAGTTAATTTAGTTCAGTAGTTGCGGTTCTTGCTTCAACTTTTGAGCGGCACTGACTTTTTTTCTTAAGCTTTGGACTTGGTGACGACTCTGATTCGAAACAACACAAATTGGCGTACACATTGTTTAGTAACTATTTATACACAAAAAATATTTACATTCTAAGCACCAAAATGTATATACAGTTTGGGATAGTTTTGATCTTGTTGCCATAAGGTAGTAACTGTGCGGTGTTACCAAAAGCTTTTCCACACACGTCGCAGTCGCATAGTGTATATTCTGTTACCACATTTTTCAGGACAAATTTAACATAGACACAAAGAGTAGTAAAAGTTACCACATTGCGAACGAACTTGTTTATATCTTATTTTGCTACTGAAATTTTAGTCACCGCGACTGGATTTGGTTGTATGTGGTTTGCTTGTTTAATATCAAATTTTATCACAACCTTATGACCGACCGGTCGATAACAAATGAACATCTATTTATAATATTCCTGCGAGAAATAGAAAGGGTTGGTTATATTATGTACAGTAATATTGACCCAGTATTCAAAATTCAAATTCAAATTCAAATCTGAGTGGAACAAAACAATACTTACCACAAATTAATTTAAATATAGTGTTGGTTATTTTAATTATTTAAATAGTAAGCACTGCTTAACGTGAATGAACCTTTGATTTAGACATCATAAAATTTTTAATATATTTATAAATCTCTCATAAATTTCCTGGCCTCCAATTGTTTTGATGGAGTTCACATCTGTTATTTTCTGAAATGCACCCAATTCTCAGTGAATGTAATACTCATACATTTTTTATAATAGAAATAAATAAATAATAAACAATAATAAATAATGTTAAAATGTAGCAAGGTGGGTAGCTCAGGCTCCGACTCCTACTCCACAAACTGTATGTAAGTAAAGAATCGTTGAAGATGGTGCACAATGCTTTAATTCTATCCCTATTTCCACGAGGGCCAGTGAAAATTAAGACACGAATACGAGATTCTATGAGACATTTGAGACGTCTATTAGAATAAAAAAATACTCCTTTTTATCTTTAATTCCGGGAAGCCCCCAATATGATTGGTCTATAAATGATTTCAGAAGTGTTATTAATTGAAAAGGACGTTGGACTATAATCAAACCGATGCCCTAAACGCGTATTTACTATTGATATAGTGTTAGAGACCGTAAAGTTAATTTTTTAAGTTTAAATCAAAGTTTAAGTTTAAATTAATCAGAAAAATAAAGCTGTTGGTTATTGCATGGATCAGTTCCCAATACTCAGTAAAGAATTAGTCTCGAATATCAAGTGAACCGCATACAAAAGGCATCTTTATTATCAGTCTGTTAGTTTTCAAACATATTATCACCTTGATAATAATATTATGTAAATAATGGGAGCGGTTTCAATTTCAGATTCTAAGAACTGGAGCAGTAAAATTGATTTTACGGCAATTAATTAGTAATAAATTCTCACATTGCTTAAATCAAAACCTACTAACCTTTCACAGCTACATTTATAGAGCTGTTACAAGGTTAAGCAGAATTTATGGCCTCCGTAATATTTCTCCGCACTGTGGGTGAACTGTAATGGCTTACTTTTATAGCTTTTCATTTTTTCATACGTTACCTTGGTAGTTATTTTATTATATTGTGTACGGTACTTATTAGGTAATATTATTTATTTATTACAGTTTTCTATTCTATTCTTGTAATATATGGCAATCAGCCGTTGTTACGGCGCGACAGACTATCACGCCCAGTATCAGGTATTGGAAGAGCCACGGTTATTGACTAATGATGGGTTCCTACGATCATGACACACCAAACTCACTTAAACAAAAACCAAAACCTGTTAGTATACTTAAACGCTATTAATTCAAATGACTTATGAATTGTGGAAACTACAACATCTACAAATCAACTGTTTACAGGTATATCTGTTTTATATTTCAGGATATAATCAGTAAGGGATTACAAAATTTGGGGGTTCAGAGTAGATAGTAGTGTTCTTACATTAGTAGGCCTGGGAATATGTGGTGGGAGGTTATCATATAATGAGGTTGAATGAAGGGGACAGTTGAAAAAGATATGGCATATTTTTATAAACCAAATTCGAAGCCACGGTTCCAAAGTTAGGAGTTCTGGATACCTATCTTTTTCGGTAATTCAGAACTATTGCAATCTGGTTATAGTTTTGTCCAGGCAGATATAATTTGATGGGTCAAAATTAATCCGTAAAACTTTTAGAACTCACGTTACGAACTTGAAAAATTTATAGGAGATTGTCACCGAAATTTTTTCCGATAATCTAGCGAAACTTTAATTTACTGTTGATCTTTTGCTTTATGATAAATCTAAACTGTAGGTGAATCAGATTTGTTCGCTTTGTTTTTGCTTCAAAACATATACTACATGACCCTGCGAACTACACTAACTAAATACTTAGGTAATTTAGTCAGGTAAATATTATTTTTTTACCTTATTTTTGGCATCCTTTATAATCTTACTGCGCGGATATCAGCCTCACCAAACTCCAAGGCGATTTGTCAGGCCATGTTAGCCCACCACACGTTACACATACCTTCGACACAATATCTTGGGTCTGTACGTTTCCTCACGATGTTTTCCTTCACTAAACTTGATTTACTTAGATTCATTGGTACAACTGGATGTCACCGGAAATCGAACTGGGACCTTCAGATAAAGTGTCCAGCACCTTAACCACTGCGCCACCGACGTTTTAGGTAAATATTGGAATTAAATAAAATATAAATATGAAAATAAATAATGCGCAATATAACAATATATAATAAAAAGTATATTATTATGTCTTTGTTACTAATCTCAAACGTCTTCAATCTCACGTTAACTTCTCGAGTTCTAATGCAACAGTTACGTATTAATAAGTTTTTCTAACGGAATAAAACCTTTAAACAAGACTGTAGTTTTCATTTGAAATAAAAGCTATTTATTACCTATCTACTATTTTACTTCTACTCACCTACGCATTTCTAACTGAACCATACAAATACAAGACCTACACACTAACCAATGTCCAAAATACCGGGTGTACAATCCAAATGGGTCAGTATGGAGAAGTCAGAAACTATGAGAGATAGCGAAATCTGTTCTTGGGAACCATGGCGTCGATTTTAGATTTAATAATAATCACATACAAACTTTTTTCTTACCTCTCATACATAACCGGGAATCGAAACTGGTCAAAATCTCTGTAAACAATGTGGTATAAATACTGTAAGTCGTAAGTAGCATAAAGTCTTGTTCAAATAATTGAAAGAAAAACCCAACAATAACACAAGTGTTTTATTTCAGTAAATGTTCAAAATGGTAGCCGTTCTGCTGAATGCAAAGATTTTTTATATGTTTTTATTTTGGGTAACGAATGTAAAATTGCGTTTCGGATTTTCATGGGGTGCATATGTGTTAAAATGTTTTCTAAGGCTGTAGTTAAATCCTCTACAGTGTGGTAATTTGATTTGTAGATTTCATCTTTTACATAACCCCATAAGAAAAAGTCAAGAGGCGTGATGTCAGGCGATCTTGCGGGCCATTTAATGGGGCCGTTTGTACCAATCCAGTTATCTTGAAAGTGATCATTGAGAAAGTCTGTGGCAATTTAGACTATTATGTGCGGGGGCTCCATCTTGTTGAAATACAAATTTTCTATGAAATCCTGTGGCATTTCTCGTTTGATTTCAACAACGTCTTTTAAAATTTCGATGTATTTAAATCTATCTAATCGCCCGTCATAAATTTTAAACATCAAAACTCTGTTATGTATAACTCCAACCCAACATTTAAATGAAAATCTTATTTGGCGTCGCCCTTCGTGGATTCGCAAGGGGGTTTGTCGTGTCCAAAAATGATAATGTTTGCGATTGTACATACCGTTATTTGAAAACTTTCGTCCGAAAAAATTATAAACTCCAAAAAGTTTCGATCCGAATTTATTTTCTCCTTTAACCAGTTACAAAATTCGAGCCGTCTGATGTTATCACCTTGATGCAAGGCAAGAGCCAAATGTGCATTACGGTAACACTTGTACTTGTATTTTTTCAAAACATTTTGGATTGTACCGTGAGAAACGTCTGAGATATCGCGTACAGCGTCACGAATTGAAGCATCAGGAGTTCCCTCGAAGTAAGTCAAAATAGTGATCTCAACATCAATGTCACATGTTCGTGGTTTCTTCTGCTTTTTCCTTCTGAAACTACCGCATGGCCTCAAATTGTAAATAAGTTTATTAAAGATTTTTCGTGTGGGTACATTACGTAACGGATGCCTATTTCGGTACCAATCTAAAGATCGTGTGCAATTTTTATCACTTTTAAAATAGGCTTCCAATAGATCTAACTGTTCTTCATTCGTTAAACGCTTTATACAAACAGTACATAACACAATAATAATCTATCTAAAATCAAAACGAAGAGGTTATGAAAAGGCTCGTTTTATTTAAAATATGACATTCATTCCAAAAGAAGTATTCCATTTTCAAATTTTAAATGATTCGGCATGCCCGCTGAACAAATGCGTTCTAATTTTAAATAAATGCTATTTGTAATTTGTTATGCATAATATCGATATAGATAAGATATGCATAAGTGGTCTCTTAAGATAATTGACGATCGATTCATATTATTCACGACATTTTACAAATTAATTCAATTGTGGCCAGTTCAGTCTAATTTACTGTCAGTCTTGTTTACACAAGATTTCATAGCCAAATTTGGTCCTTATACTTACGGACCAATACTTGACGCGATTACAAGAGTATTGAACAGGTTTGATTCCCGGTTATGTATGAAAGTTTAAAAAAAAGTTTGAATGTGATTATTATTAAATCTAAAATCGACGCCATGGTTCCTAAGAACAGATTTCGCTATCTCTCATAGTTTCTGACGTCGACGTACTGACCCATTTGGATTGTACACCCGGTATAACTAAATCACAACAGTGCAAACCAAAAATAGCGTTAATAGTCAATAATCATTCTTTGAAGCTTGAAAGGCTATACAATGCGTAATAAAATGAAAGGAAGAGGTCACACAAGGAATATGTCGGTAGTGTAGGCGCCGCAAATGTGGAAAGGACCTCGGAGGGGCCTAATGGTGTTGCCGTGTCACGCAGCGGGTTCCCATATAGCTAATCATTTTGGCTACTCAACGACTAACAGTCTGTATAATAACTGGATTTATAAAAGTAATTACCTAAAGTAAATTGCAATGTTCTGTTGTTTGAGTTATGCACTCAATAGTTATAATTCAACACTTGATTGTGGTTTATTATTTATTTATAAATTTTCGTTAATAACTTTTTACTGTTGGCCACATCTAAGTTGTTTAGTGTACGGACAAATCCATTGATACTTATATCGTACAGAGGTAAGATTTTCTGGGTATAATCTCGAACGAATCTGCAAGATAGACAGTAATAATCTAATTTACAATATTTTATGCTAATGCTCAGAGTACTGGTTTTTAAGGGCTAAAATTTACTAAGTGGACTAGGTGATGGAACTCATGTGCAGTACTTTTTTCTAGGCGGTGTCTTTACTTTACGGAAAGCGTGTATGTAAATTTAGGATAGGATATTTTCGTTCAAAAAATCGATATATGTATTTGTAGGTACAATGGTAAAACTTGAGTGAAACTCTGAACTTCAACAATAAGAACATTCATACATAACTCGATTTACTGCAACATAAAATGAATCTTTATTTCCAAAAAAAGGGATTTCGTTCTGTCCTAATAATTTTATATTATGCCAACTAATATAAATCCTATACATCATTTTACATACTGTGGAATTTATTCGTATAGTATTTCCAAATCGTTTGAGATTTTGTACAATAAATGAAATTTCTCCATCTTCAATCTGAAATATAACTTTGCCTACAATGACAATAGTCGTCCCACATACCTATTAATATACTTCTGAACAAAAATTGATCTTTTCTTTCCTCTTCACAATGTCTGCCAAAATTGTAGTTCACACACGAGTCTCTAGTAGTATAAATTTAAAATCATTACCAAATTCGACGTCTGCGTTAGTCACTGCCCTGTTTGAATTTTCTTTACGAAATCAAAGTATTTTTTTATTTAATAATTAATGTACACACAGGTTTTAATTAAAGTATAAAAAGTAGTTACTAAATAATGTACTGTTTATTTCTTAAAGAAATCTCTTCTTTTAAGAGTGTCTGAATAATAGCAAATTTAGTGTGTAAGTATCCCTAATTACCTACACTGCATAGGTTGTTGGTACTGGCTGTAGAAGAGGTGTCTGTAGTGCAATGGAAAAAGTCTGTCGAGGATTGATTTGACGTTAAAAATGTTGTATGAATGAATTTCCCGGGGCCAAAATTTGCATGGCAACGATGAAATCGGTACTAAAAAACATAGTTATAATATTCTAACATTTTTTTCTGGGTAGGTGAAATAGTAATCTATGTGTAGCACTAAATATTTTAGTATTAATATACATCATTGATAAAAATCTATTGGTTATTTATATTAAAACCTGGTTTACACGCGTTAAGTGGTTAAGTTGGTAACTAAATTTTAAGTTAAAAGTTGCGTGTAAACAGTCAATTAAGTGACAAGTGGTAACTTAAAATTTAGTACGCAAGTGATTAAGTAGATTAGGATTCATTCTATTTTTCGTATAAGTAGGTGGGCGGGGCTTCTCACTTAACACGTTCGGACGTGATTTTTTAATTAAGTGCATAACTTGACAAAGCGGGTGGCGGCAAGAGCTCGTATTTATGTAGCATTTTCTCTTTTTTTTTAAATTTCGGAGTGGAGTTTAGTTTTCACATTAAAATTTGTGGAAGAATATTTAAGGGTCAATCCACCACCACACCAATCGATCGACCGTCGATCAATGGCAGAATAGAACAGTTGACGTCGCAGTAGGCGTAATAGCCTATAATTGTCTGACACCACCCCTGAGTAGGAAAGTCTGCCAACCTACAGTTGGCTTGATGGCCTACAATTGTCTGACACCACCCCTGAGTTGGTAAGTCTGCCAAACCGCAGTAGGCGTCATGGCCTACAATTGTCTGACGCCACCCCTGAGTTGGTAAGTCTGCTAACCTGCACTAGGTGTGATGGCCTACGACTGTCCGACGCCACCCCTGAGTTGGTAGAGGCTGATATCCCTCCAGTGATTATTAAGGGTACCTTATTAATACAAGTACCACACCTGGAGCGGCGCAGGAAAAATATAAATTTTAATATTGAAGTGGACTGTATTTTGCGGCGCGGCACCCTTAACCCTAAGGGAAAGAGTATTTATGTTATTGTTACAAATTTTGTTTTCATGTAAAGCAATTTCGTTTCATTGCCGTGGCCAGGTGTTTCATTTCCGTGACTTATGTTTACATCGCCATGGTATGATGAGACAAAGAAAACATCGTTACCTGTAATGTAGTAGTAGTTGCGAATACTGACAGTACTGGGCTCATCAAGTTAACCTAATGCAATACGATGAAAGACCTAAGGATAGACTTCATGAGTTTTTTACTGTACAGTCAACTACACCTGCGAGCTTTAAATTGGAATCACTTCATCGCGGGTTGCTCAAGACAAAGTTTTACCATTTAAATGCAATAAACTATAGCTTGTGTTACATCATTTGAAAGGTAGTGTGTTAGCTCTCCAATGGTATTAGTAATTTAAAATTGATGTCACTTTCCTTTCAAAAATCAAGAATTAACAGCAATAGATCGAATTGATGACGTCTACATATAGCGAAAATAAAAAAAAATCGAAAAATTTATTTACAATATTTCCTTCAGTATTTTGTGTTACCCCGTCGGGCCCTAATTACTGCTTGTAAACGGTTTTTCATTAACCGAATGATTTTCCTGATGGAATCATGTGGAATTTCTTGCCACTCTTCGATTTAAGCTCTTTTGAGTTCTTCTTTCAATGCTGGAGGTGGACTTCTTCCTCGTACCCGCCTTTTCAGCTCGTCCCATAAATTTTCTGTAGGATTCAAGTCAGGACTGCGGGCTGGCTAGTCTATTGTGGCAATCCCAACCTGTTCCATGTACTGTCTGGTGACGGCAGCAAGCATTATCATGCATAAACTTGAAATTTTCGCAAATAAATCCGGCGTAGGGAGCATATGGGCTAGCAAAATGTCGTTGATGTATCTTTCTGCGGTTAGCCCCCTCTCCGAGCTCCACCAGGTATTAATACCAGCTCCGTTTTAGATTTAATAGAAATGTCCGCCCACATCATACAGTATCCACCCTCGTATGCCACTGTTTCTGTAATACAACATTGTGCAAATCACTCCCCCCGTCTTCTGTACACTTTTCGTCGATGGTCGCTACCATGCAGTCACATTTTTGTTTCCTCCGAGAACAAGATTTGGCTCTATTGCTCCATATCCCAATTTAAGTGGTCGCGAGCAAACTAACCGGGCTTGTCAGGGAGCTGGGGACAATTTGGGTTCAGTGGCTGGCCTTTTTGGGGTCAAGTTAGCTTCTTTAAGTCTTTGTCTCACTGTCCACTCGCTTACAGCCTCGATGCAAGCCTTGCCATCGATGCCAGCAAGCGATGGCACGCTGAGACAAGCCTTGCCGGATAAGGACAACGGCTTGAGTGGCTTCTGCCGGTGTGGTTTCCATTTTCTTACAGCTTAAATATTGCCAGTGACGTGAAAGAACAATGCCCATGTTTCATATATGCAATGACCTGTCAGCCTGTTTTTATTGATCTAATGTATAAATATAAAAACGATGCGAAAAAAATAGTGTTATATTCCTAAACTTAAGGTAACAACTTAATGCAATTTAGCAATTCAGAAAAAAAGTTACATTGAAAAATATATTTCGAGGTTATATGTCAAATTTAATTAATTTTGATAGCACATCATGGCAATTTTAACTTGGAAAAACGAAAGTGCTGCTCATTTCAGGATTTTGGGTCTCAGATTCTCACGGATATGTTACTTTTTTCAAGCAAAAGAAGTAAAAAGCCTTTCAAAACCTCAAATTATTAAGTATTCTCAATAATTATGTTGAAATTCGTGTATGAATACTCATATTTGGTTAAAATGTAGACATACCTTCTATCGCTGTAATAAAATGACATGACAGACGTCGATTTCAAATGAGTTCATTGATGTTTAGTAAGCCTCGGTATTGTAATATAGATAGTGAAACACCTGTTCATTTTATCCAGTTTGATTATTGATTTTTACACAGACAAGTAGGTATGTGTGGATTTTAAAATAAAAGTCCTCAGACAACATGGCCCCAAAGTAAGCAAAGGCTTGTGTCATGGGTTACCATGTAGCGAACTACGAGGATCCTAGAATATACAAACAAACCGATAACAAGGTGATGACGATTTGTGTTACAAGTATTAACACATATGTTACAGTTAATACACAGCATACGTTGCGCCTTCCCTAGTCTCGTAGATGTAGCCACGTTTTAACGAACAGGAACAGACTACGTTAACCCAATAGTTCAGCAAAATCCGAGATCCGTGTAAAACTAGCGCAAGTAATCGTTGAAAATGATGCCGCAAATGTAAATGAAGGAATGCAAACGTTTAGTTCAAATCTGAACTGACGTTGTAATTTTTGACATTGTCAATATGACAGTTAAGTTAAGCTGTATTGTACATTTAAGAAAAATAATTGGTTATTTCATTTATATGAGCATTAATTTAAATAAATTAACAAAGAGAATATTAATTTAATTTAAAAAGTCATATATTTCTACTAATTTATAAGCAAATTCGAAATATTGTAAAGTTCGAGCTTGTCGCTACTGGGCGCGTTCGTGGCAAACCAAATGTCAATAAATGAGTATAAAAAGAAAACCCAATACATTTTTGGTGGACTGTAGTTTTTGACATGAAATAGGTTTTATGGTTCAGCTGAAAATTAGTAATTTTTCGTACTATATTACTTATCTATACATAATACGAGTTGTCAAAATGATGATAGGTCAGATATGGTCTTTCATCTTTAGGACTGAATACAAATTTCGCAAAAGTTCGCTTTTTATAGGGTTTTAGGACCCTTGTACGATATGGTTTTTTGTTATGAAAATTGTTGTCTTTGTTTTTACGTTTTATGACATAGAATGAATTTTTTTTCTCTATTATATTAAAAGCTAAGTTGAAAGCTATCAAAATTCCCTTTCAAATGATGTAACACAAGATATAGTATTTAAATGCTAAAACTTTGTCTTGAACAACCCGCGATGAAGTGATTCCAATTTAAAGCTCGCAAGTGTACAATAAGATGTTTCCATGTTAACCTTTCAAAATGATGTATATAATTGCGTACCGCACCCTTTGTATGTAAGTTCAATACTCAGTAGTATATAAAATTTATGTTTTATATGGATTTTCATTTCCGCGGATTGATTATTTCATTCCCGAGGCACAGTTCTTTCATTGCCGTGGACGCTTGTTTCATTGCCGTGCACGCACGTTTCATCGCCATGACACAAAATGTTTAAACTTGTATATCTCGTTAGCTTTTTAAGTTATCTGCTAGATATTAACCAAGAATACATACGAGTACATTATCAAAAACTTTAATAAATGCGATTTTTTTTAAATAGACCTAAAGATAAAAAATTCCATGGAAATGAAGATTTTTAATGGACTTGTTGTAATTTACCCGTATATTTAAATAGTGTTGTTACCGTTTTTTTACGTTAAGATCTCGTATGAGGTGATACTGTAGTCCTTCCCACAGTTTGCTGTGCCTAATTCCTAATAAGCTGTGTGGAAAATTAAGTTTTTTTATTTTATTTTTTTATTGAAAAAGGATTAGACGTTTGTTTTCTCTCTCACCTGATGGAAAGTGACGATGAAGACGAAGGTGTTACACGTCTATCCACGAGATACCTATTCACTCGACGCTTGAAAAAACTAGGACTATAGTTTCCTGGAAAAACAGACGCAGGCAGTTCATTCCACACCTTGGCAACCCGCACCAAACAGGAACTATCGAAGCGTTTGGTTCGACTTCTTGGGATGTCTACTATAAAGGGATGGAAGGCCTGTCTGCGTCTAGTATATGTAAGAAGATGTGGGTTCGACCTGATCAAAAGAAGACTACTAAACTGGCAACTTTCCGACTATGGTCGAGGCTTTGCAGTTTTTTGGTGGTGAGGTAAAAGTTGTTTATAATTTTTCGGGCTCTTCGGTCAACTGCGTTCATCGCTTCAAGTTGGTACTTTGCAGAACCATCCCAAAGGTGGCTACAGTACTCCATACAAGATCAAACTTGAGCTGTGTACAAATTAAGTGCCTGTTCAGGGCTGAAGTACCGCTGGACCTTCGAGATGATTCCCAACTTCTTTGAAGCAGTTTGAGCCATGGACACAAATTGATGCCCGAAGTTCAGTTGGGACGATATAGTTACGCCCAGAAGCCCTAGGTGGTCGGTTAAGGGTACAGAAACATTTTGGAAAGTGGGCGTTAGGTTGAAACTGCTCTTTTTGGCGGAGAATAAACACGCCTGTATTCTTGACGGGTTAAATTTGACCAAATTGGACTCGCCCCAATTGGACACTTTCTTCAAGGCCAAATCGGGTGGATAATCAATCAATCATGGACTCTCTCAGAGCCCGAATTTCTTGAAGACTCGCTCGCGCATTGGACATGTATCTCTCTACAACGCCTGACCAATAATGCCTGGGGTTAGCAGATCATTAATGTGCAGCAAGAATAACATTGCAGAGAGAACAGATCCCTGAGGTACCTTGGCATTAATTGCCATTAGGTCAGAAGAGCAGTCGTCTAAGAATACTCGAATCGACCGTTCCCTCAGAAAATCAGATATCCACTCGCAGAGCCCATTAGGTATTCCGTATGCTGGAAGCTTACTCAAGAGACCATCAAGCCAGCCCCTATCAAAAGCCTTGGAAATGTCTATGGATACATCTATTACTTCACCGTGACCCTCCAAGGCTTCGCTCCATAACTGAGTGGCATACACAAGAAGATTTCCAGTCGAGCGTCCACTGCGAAAACCATATTGGTTATCACTAAGGAGCTTGTTAGACTCAACGAATGCCAGGAGACGATTGTTCAGTACACGCTCCATAACTTTGCAAAGTATTGAGGTGATTGCAATAGGTCGGTAGTTGATAGGATCTGCACGGCTTCCCTTCTTTGGTACTGGTTGGACTTTAGCCAGCTTCCAGGATTTAGGGACCTTTCCGGATTCCAGAGAGAGTCGATACAGCGTGTTAGAATGGGAGTCAACTCGGCTACGCAGTGTTTTAACACAACTGCAGGTATGCCATCGGGGCCGCTGGCCTTATTCACGTCTAAATTCTGCAAGCATTTCTGCAGCCTCCTTTTGGCGAACATGACCGGTACCCATTTTGGGTCCGAACCTAGGTAACTGGGGTGGGACTTTAGCTTGACTATTTAGGCGTGAATAATCTGCAAAAGATTAGCAAAAAGGTCTGTTTTCTCTTTTGCAGTGTGGGCCAGTGAACCGTCAGGCTTCCTCAGAGGTGGCAGCGATGGGCGACAGAAGTTCAACTCAACCGACCTTGCCAGA
Organism: Marasmarcha lunaedactyla; assembly: GCA_923062675.1. Classification (NCBI taxonomy): domain Eukaryota; kingdom Metazoa; phylum Arthropoda; class Insecta; order Lepidoptera; family Pterophoridae; genus Marasmarcha; species Marasmarcha lunaedactyla. Next base: position 6,685,492 of record OV281350.1, read on the forward strand.
GACCAGAAAGCTTTGCTTCCTGAAAAATATGACGCTATCTTGTCTCCGATGTGGCCAATGTGATCAAAGCGAGCTTTCCTGATCACCTTTTTGCAAGACTTGGCGGCAGCATTGTATCTTGTCTTCAGTTCATGCGAATCCACGGCTTTGCTTCTGCGAGCGTCAGCCCAGGCTTTGTACGCTACTTGCTTTAGCTTTTCAGCTGTGAGGCAAGCATCATTATACCATGGGTGACCTTTGGTTTCAAGGGATGGGTCAGCCTAAGGGATGAAGCCATTGCTTAGCCCATCACACTTGATACAGCATCAGCGCAGCACGATGGATCGGTTGATGTAAAACAAGTCTGCCGCCAAGGATAAGACGCGAAAAAATGCCACATCTCATCCTAATCTGCTGATTTGTATCGCCATACTCGCCTAGCGCCTTTTGAGCGGGTGTCAGGTGGCGAGTACTGCGACACAGATTTCACCACGCAGTGTCGTATGATCCTGAAAGTGCAGTTACGGACACTGAGCACCTGTCAGGATCAGCTGTCAGCAGAAGGTGTGAGCAGTATGCAGTATGGCCAGCAACGTCAGGGATGCGCGTGGGCGCGTACACAAGCTGTGAGAGACCTTGAGTTACGGAAAACTTAAAAGCCTCTCTTCCAACGTGGTCAATGTCCTGATACGGGTATAGCCATTGCCCGTGATGAGCGTATGTGACTACTCCTCATTTTTTCTTCACACACCTTTCAGCATAAGCGAAAACTAGCATAAAGTTTGGTAAGTAAACCACCGCAGTTTATTAATATCAGTTGCTAACAATGTTGGAACAGCTCGCTTAAACCTCAACCGGAATCCTGCGGTTCTTGACCCTACAACGACAACAAAACCGTTTAATTTCGAAACGCGCACAGCAACACTTTTTTGCACCAATGTAATGTCATTAAGTAGCAAGGTGCGGCGGGTGCCGGACAAATGGCACTTTGAATTCAATGGAAGTGTAAGTAGCCATCGTTGGGTCCAATTGAACCCACGGTTCCAGGTTCGTTTTATTTTTTCAGTGGGTAAGTATATATACAGGGAGTTCGGCACAACGTTGAACATACGAATATGGGGGTAGGTGGGGTGGTCTGTTAACTAACTAGCCCAAAAGATTTTGCCTAGAACTAAAGCTTTTTTTTTAATAAATTTTTTTCCATATTTCTGCATTGTTTCGCTTTCGTACTTTTTAAACCTGCCAAAAATTTTTTTTTCAAGGCTAGATGTATTTTTTTTTTCTTTATTACATTTTAAGTGATAAGTAGGTCCGTTTAAAATTCAAAGTTGCGCATTGCACATTGCTAGAAATAAAGTGACCCTAAATGGACCCTCAAACATAAAAAAAAATAAGAGTCCATAACTTTATTTCTAGCAATGTGCTATGCGTAACTCTTAATTTTTAACGGACCTACTTATCACTTAAAATGTAATAAAGAAAAAAAAATAGACCTAGCATTGAAAAAAAATTTTTGACGGGTTTAAGAAGTACAAAAGCGAAACAATGCAGAAATATGGAAAAAAATTGATTAAAAAAAAGCTCGAGTCCTAGGTAAAATCTTTTGGGCTAGTTATTTAACAGACCACTCCACCTACCCCCCATATTCGTATGTTCAACGTTGTGCCAAACACCCTGTATATTTTTTTAATTGTTTTAGACGCTTAATAATAAGGAATAATGGCGCGAAATCTTACGGAAAACGATATCCAGGAACTATTGTCAGATAAAAATGATTCAGAACTAGAACCTTTGAAAGATTTGAACAAAGTGCCTTACAAAGAATAGTAAAATACTGATAACGATTTTACGCTTTTAGAGTAGGTTGACATTTTTTTATTTTCATTTGATCTCCCAAAGTATTCATTTTTTTGTAAATGGGGCTGATACGTAAAACCCTGTTGTATTGTTAAAAGAAATGTTACAACCTGGGCAAGGTCTTTGTACACCATCTAAAAAAATAGACAAATTAATGGTAATTATAGGAAAAATACAAATAATTTGATTTAATCAGTAGTTAGATGGTAAGAAAATAAAAAAGTCAACATTATTTGAGTTCGTTTTAGCAGGCACATTGACAATGAGTCTTTTCTATGGCGGTAGTTGTCAAGTGAAGTAAGTTCACTAAACAGAGGGTACAGCCACCTCACTCACGGCACACTTCACTCACATCACATTGATAGTTGTCTATCCTTGTGTTTGATTGGTCGTTGCGCTTGAGTTCTTTCTTTCGGTTTCATTTTAATTTTACAACTGTTAAATAAGCTAAAAATACACAAAACGATTCAATTCAATTCTGTGGACTTAATGGCAACCAGCCGTCGATACTACTCGAAACACAAAAAAAAAGATGTAAGTAAACCTTAACTGTTAAAATGAAATTTTTTCCGCCATGATGTTCTTTGTTTGTGTTGCACACTAATAACGCCCAATTTCATTTCCTACCAATAAATAAAGTGTTTTAATAACAATTTAACAATCGAAAAGTGTTTTAAGCATCTTAAACTATTTTTTGATAAAGTGTACGAAGACCTGGCCCAGACTACTTGCATTATGGGACGTTACTTTTAAAGTTTTTTGTTTTTATTATTGTTTGATTTGGTCAAAGAAGAAAACCAAAAAAAAAATATCAAATTTTGAACCTAACATCTAAAGTAAAGTAAATGTACAAATTCAAGATGTGAATTAATAAAAGTTATAAATAAAATAAAACTATATATATTTATATAAACCTAACAAAAAACTTGTTTTAATGCACTTATAACCAATCTTATTGGTAATTTCATCTATATTAGAAAATAACTTGGATTTTAATTAAAGGGTCCATTTGGATCCAAGATTCCAGAAATGTGGAACCATTTAGCAATTCGGTTAAGGGTTAAAGAAACCCCGTCGTCAACAATGGAAAAAATCATAAACGTTATTTATTTTATACATTTTCATTTATTTCCAGAATTAAGAACGTTATATTTTTGACATGGGCAATAGATAGATTGACAGATAGATGCCAATATGGCGGATGGTTTTAGAGTATTAGGAGCCGACAGACGCTAATGTTTTAAAACATTTGTTTGTGAAACGAAAACAACTAATTAAACTATGTAAGAAAAACATAATTTAATATTTTATACATAACATACCATCTAATTTATTTATGCGTCTACGTATATGAATGCAATATCATGTTACAGGGCGCGAAATAAATCGCCATCTCCCACAACAGACAAAAAAGAAAAAAAACCAAAAGACAAAAAGAAGAAGCAAGAGTCGGGGTCGAGCAGCAGCGATAGCAGTGGCAGGTGATTTTTGCCATACATTTTTTGCATTATAAATAAAACAATGAACACGAATTTTAGGTTATGTTTGGACTTAGCATTTAATTACATTTTTCAACATCAACAGTTCTTCGGACAGCAGCTCATCGAGATCATCGTCAGTATCATCCTCTAGCAGCTCAGGAAGTTCTTCGCGGTCGTCATCTTCTTCTAGTTCATCAAGCACTAGCAGTGGTACTAATGACCGACCTAGAGCCAAAAAGAAGTAAGATAACGCTTTCATTTAACCACTACTATATACTACTACATACTAAACTGTAAGAATTGATTATTTCAATTGATTTACTATCGAAATTTCACCATATTTTGTTTAGGTTTATTTTTTATATTTTTACCAATCATTAATTTAGGGCTTGCCAACCAGAGATTCACTCTTTCATACTGACACAATCTATTGAATACCTTTGTTTTAGTGCAGCTTTTTACTAATTCTATGTAATTATTCATACCATATTATTGTTCTTTGTAGAACAAAATACTGCTTTGTGTAAAAGGTGATTTCATTTTTTATTATTTCAGGACTTCTCCTTCTCACAAGAGTCCAATAAAAGATAAGCGAGATGGAGACAAAGAGAAAATCAGGGACAGATCTCCACTTGACAAAAAGAAAAGCTTGTCCTCCACAAATGACAAATCTAAAAGCAAGGATAGACATGAAAAGTAATTGTGATTTTTTATATCTCATTGTACAATAAGAACTTTCAAGTGATGATGCTAAGGCATGGTATCAACCAAAGCTGTGTATTGATGGATTTAAAATCAAAAGGAAGCCTCTTTTCTGTAAATTTTAATATCTATAGTATTTAAGTTTACTTAGTTTGCTACAAACCATACATACTAATAGTACCACATAACCTTATGGTCTGCAAATCCTGATACCTGTGACACTGTTAAATTGTCTTTTATTTTAATATGAAAATATTGTGTTCAAAATTTAATCTCACACCATATGATGTCATTAACTTTATAAATTTTAATTAAATTACAAAATTTTACATTATCAAATGAACAGTTATTTATATCTTTAAATACTGTATCCCCAGATCCCCAGCCAGAAAGAAGCGCGAAAGATCACCACCTCCCCGGCCAACCCGCATCCATATTGGCAGATTGACTTTAAATGTGACTCGAGACCATATTCAAGAAATCTTCTCAACCTATGGCACAGTGAAGGCAGTAGAGTTTCCTATGGATAGGCTGCACCCACACAACGGGAAAGGCTACGCTTATGTTGAGTTCAGTAATGCAGATGAAGCAGAAAATGCTATGAAGCATATGGATGGAGGTTTGTGCATAGTTTATTCAAATTAATTCTGTAAATTTCATAATTTAAGTACTTGTTCAAGATTTGCTGGGTCATGTTCAATTTTGTGAATCTAAATCATTATTGGAAATAATACTTGGTAATGAGCTGTTAACTAAAACCTTAAGTTCAAAGAATTCCTTTAATCATTTAAATCTTTATACTGCTTTGACTTACTTACAGATTCTAGTTAAAATGAAGAATTCAACAGATAATCCTTAAACATAATTAACTTAATGCTTTCTAAATAATTTAAATGAAACATATTTTTGCAGCACAAAATATACCTATATTTTTTTACATCATCCATTGCCATATGGAAAGGGTATAAAAGGAAAGAATATAACAACAAACAAAAATGTTATACAGTTATCTAACATCCAAAATGTGGTGCTTTAAACAAACAAAATAAAGAAGTTATCCATTACATCAATCAAACTAAATCTAAAACCCCAACCTACAACTTCAGGTCAGATCGACGGGCAAGAGATAACAGCGGCGCCGGTGCTTATCCCACGAGCGCGCCGGCCGTCGCCGCGCCCGCCGCCCCGCCACCTGCCCCCCCGGCGTCACTCGCCGCCGAGGTTAGTCCAGCAATAAACCAGACCCATGTGGTGTGCACAGTAATTTTGAAAAAAAATGCCTTTAAAGAGGACCATAATTCATTTTTGTGGCTTGGTGCCACCATGACTATTACTGCCAGAGCTATTAGGAACTATCATATAGGAACAAACACAGCTTAAAACGGGTAGAATTAATTTCTGTTAAATACTTATAATTTAGGCCATAGGGCAGAAACATACTATTTGTGACAAAACATTAAAGAAAGTTAGGGTTACTAGAACAGACCTCATATTGTGTTGAATGAATTGACGTAACATTGTGAGGACCAAGAGTTTGTTAGTAGCAAGGGGTGATCTGATGTTGGTAGGGTTCAGAATAGTAGAGGGGAGACGTAAAGAAAATATGGTTGATGCACCTTGGGTAGGCTAACTCACCTTCCCTGGTTTTTTGAGAATGACAGTTGAAAATGCAGTTGAGTCCTTACAGTTTTTGGAAGACGGTTTAATTCTTGACATGGTGGGGAAAGCCCGAGGGTTACTCCCTATTGTATGACAGCATAAGTCTTTTGTATACCCATGTGCGCCGGGAGCTTTCTTAGGATTGAAAGAGTTCATAGTGTCTTGCAGTTTTGTGAGAATGAAAGGGGGATATACAGTTTCGCGGGCTTCTACGGTATCGTTTATTGCACCAGCCCTGTCTTTTGTGTGATCATCGTTGGTCATCCTTATAGTCCTCTTTGCTGTCTTCCGGGTAGAAGGTGTCAGCCAGTAGTTTGATGGATTTTTTCATTCTCCTGATAACTAGGTATATTTTGTCCAAGATATTCACAGTCCTGCTTTTCATAGAATTCCTTCCAACTCTGTACTTCCTCCACTTCCCTTGGTCGCCGGCTTGAGGGAGCTCATCTTATTCTGCTTTTCTGGGTGATGACCTCTTTCTTCAACTTCTCTAGTTTTTTGAACAGGCAAGGCATTACGAATCTTTATTTAATTTCATAAAACTTACGTGAGACATTTTTAATTAGGTATTTATTTTAACGCGGCTTAGTCACGGTACAGGGTCGGATAGGTCCGACTAGTTTCGGACTCGTCTGGAGTCCATCTTCAAGAGTGATTGTAGTCGCGGCTACACGCCTCGCCTCGCACTGCGCGCCGCCGCACGCAGCTCGCGCTGGTTGGGTGCAGGAGGGCGGCGCGGGGGTGGATGGCAGCGCCGGGGTGGGGGGCGCCGTAGGCAAAAACAAGGTGCAGGCCGAGCTAATGATGTCCGTGGAGAGAGCTGCGTCAGTACTGGCGTGTCCTTGCTGTCCTAAGATCGGCTTCCACGCGGGGGCTAGGGCCAGGGCCGGATTTGGAGATGTGGAGGCCCCGGGGCAACAAAGGAGTTTAGTTAGACGTGTTTAATGTTAATGCCCGTTAAAGTATGAAGGCAAGGCAAATTTAATCTTGTGGAGGCCCCGGGGCTGTCGCCCCGGTTGCCCTCCTCTAAATCCGGCCATGGCTAGGGCCCAACCAACATCGCGATTGAAAGTGTCACGCCTGTTAATATTGATCGCTTCGTGTATTTTGCGCCGAACGAGGTTTTCTCCTGAACTAATAGCCGAGCTTTATCAAAGCGGATGTAATGCGACTAGCGTGTAACATGTGTTCTACGCCTGCAGATGTCTTCTCATCCAACTTCTTTACGCTTAGCATCGTGTGCATTGCACTAACGGCGGCTGAGTTGTCAATCTATTTGGAGAGTTTCAGTTTTAGTCACCGACCCCTCTCTTCCGGACCCTCTCTTCTCTCTTCTACTATTTAATGTAATGCTACTCTTTCGATCGGTTCTGTTTTTTAGTCTGCTAAAGATGTAGGCCTCTTGATTCAAGTTTCACACAAGATGTTTCTACTTTCGTATGATCTCTTTTAATTCGTTCATTTTGCTATTATTCTTTATTACCTATATATGGTCTGTCATTTGCTTTAGTTTTAGAAGTAGATTCTGATCTAGTGTAGCACTTTCAGTGATGGTGATTGTTTGTCTACGTATGTTTTCCCCTTTCTATCGAAGAGATCGAGTGCGTCAGTTACTCCGGTTTTAATATCGCTTTTTAAGTTTCTGGGTGACTAAGTGCTTTTTGGCCTTACTGAGGCAACCTCTGGCCTCTGAAGTCTGGTCTTTGTATGTTTGCCAGACCAACACGGTCCTAGATGCTAGTGTTAATTAGTAGTAAAATTAAATAGTAGTGTAATTTAATTGCTAAGGGTTGACTAGTCTCAGCTACAGCAAAGCTATAAACTAAGAATATTTGTCTTATCACATTTCTGCCCTTAGGTACCGGCGGCGCTCACCGCCGCCCCGGCGTAGGTCTCCGCCGCGCCGGCGCCGTTCGCGCTCTCCCCGATCACCGCGCGCCGCGCCGCGCCGCCGTCGCTCCAGGTCCTCCTCATCCTCCTCCCGGTAGAACTTACACTCAAACACACTCTATTTTACCTCCTACTAATATCTGATACCCTGGTAGATTGATATGCTTACACAGTATGGAGTTGTTGACTTTGTCTAAACTGAGAAACGATTGGTACTGATTGAAATAAGGTCAAGTTTATACCTAAATAAAATGTATATCAAGGTTCTGCTTACTTATGCTCGTTAAAAACAGACTCAGTCTGTCTCATTGGAAATGTAGGTTCGAGAAATTCTTGAAAACTAAAGAACTGAGTCTGTTGAGTTTCGGTCGTATTACAATCGTTTCTTAGAGTAGCAAGCATGGTAGTCTTGATATTAGTTTGTCTTATAATACACACCTACAACTGACTTCTGCTATCTTTGTATTAAATTATATTAGAATTGTTGACTTGTTTATACTGTAATTTACCTATGATCTAGTTTCTATAATATCATAAATAAACTAAATTCGTATTAATTTGTATAAAGATAGCAGCACTTTTATTTTATTTTTATTTTTTATTTTATTTTACTTTAAAAAGTAAATAACTTAATTACTATACTCATCTACATTGATCAATAAATAGAAAACTCACATCCTTTAAAAACACTATACACACATTCCGCCATCCCAAATATGGTAAGTATACCATCATACAAACTTCTAATATGAAATGTAATCTGACAGGTAAGTATTATAATAATATACATTTGTTAGACTTTAACCTTCATCTTTTAAAGTAATTAATTTCATTTTCTCATTATTAAAAGCCTGCAAAATGGAAACTGAACGTGACTGAGTGCAAATGAACTCTTTAGTGCAGTGTTGTCATGTAATTGTAATTATAATTTTGATTCTTATATTTTGTTAATAAATTCTTCATAGTAATTTCATTTCTTATTATTTTCCCCAGATCCAAAGACCCCGTTCCTGTTGCCCACTAATTATTTTCCCTTTTGTCATTATTCTGCCTTGTGTTATTATTTATAAGTAATAAACAGAAAATAAAACACAATAAATGAATTAAATCCCTTTTATTTATTAGAATAACTTTTGTATTAGAACTTTATCACAATGCAAATAAATAATATGTTATTAGATTCTCTTAAGTTTTACCAGCAATTATTTGACAATATGTCTGATAATCAGAAACTAAAACTTTTCCTTTGTACAAATAGTTTTCCTCAAGCAATGGTATTTCAGAAGCTGACCTGAAAACCGAAATATTTGTATTTGTCAAATAAACAAAAATACAGGTGTTAAATACACTAACATTATACAAGTGAGAACTTTCAATAACTTCCAAAGTTTTAATTGAAATAGGATTTGCTACAACCTCCCTATATCATAAATTGGAAGAAAATGATGTAACTTAGATTTTATAGACTCAACAAAATGATTGTATAGACTTACGGATATTGAATCTTCATATTCTTTGGGCCTCTCACTGGATTCCACGCCGATACAGGGGTCTTGTTGGCTGTCATCACACCAGCTACAGCTATATAGAGTCCATATTCTTGGCACATTTTGTCCTGGAAGTAAATTTCAGGTAGCCAAAACGATTATGACTATTGTAATCGAACATTGAACACCTCCAAAGTAATTTAAATGTTAGGATATCTCATGCTGCGTTCCGTTTGCCGATTACAGCGCTCACAGCGCTAAAAGTGCTCAAAACCGTTCCGATTCGTTTGAGCGCGCTAAAAGTGTTATTAGTGCTATTGCAATCGGAACGGTAAATATCGCGCTAACATTCTGATTGTTCGTCGCTTAAGTCTAAAGTTACAATTTCATTAAGATCTTTGACCCTGAATGAAGCAGGAGCCATTTTTTCATATTATTACAAAAGAAAATTAATAAGCAAGCTTTTAAAATCTTTAATCGACTAATAAAAACATCAACAAAGTAACGTCATGTTCCATGCTCCGTAGCTTGGGCACTGTGAGCGGGAAGATGGCGTTTATGACGTCATTGATGACGTATCGATATCGCTGTGAGCGCGCTCACGGGCAAACGGAACGGGTATATGAGCACTGTGAGCGCTGTAATCGGCAAACGGAACGCAGCATTATAGTCAGGCCATTTTAATAGGTAACATTTGACGTCTGTCAGTTTTATCTTCATAGTGAGGTGAACTGCTTAAAAGTGAATATCAGAATGACGGGTGTACGTATAAAAATAGTGATTCTATACACATGAAAGCCATGTTCTAGTAATGTGAGGAATGTGCGTAAAATTTGAAGCAATGTGCTTTTAAAAAAACAAGGTTTATTTCGGAAAGTTAATGAGCCGCCAGCCTGAAATCAGTATGACGGGTGTATCTTTAATACGAGCAAATTACTTACTATCTAAGGATGAAAACATTACCATAGCAAAGTTGCGACAATGTGCTCGAACATACCAAAAGCACAATCGGATGCGGTGAAAGGTTTAAAAGTAATTTTGATACTAAAATTTATAAATTTCAACGCCTGCTGACTTCATACACGCAATCCAACGAATAGTGTAAAGAAACATTTTGTTGTAGCTTAGCAACAGTGTTGTTGATAGTCATGTCACTTAACTAAACGGAAAATATAAACGCTTTCTGCTATATCAGCGGCCTTATTGTGTAACTTTAACACCTATCAGGATCCCTTTGAATTTGACAGTTGAAGCATATAAACTTACTTCACGCTACAGACATTTCACACATGACGGCGAAATCTGTTAATCACTATCGCAACCACTATCCCTTCGAAATGGATCGCGATAGGTGTTGAAGTTAGACAATAAGGCCGCAGGTTAAGCTTAGCAACACATTCAAGCCACATAAGTTACCTACAATGCAAATGAGATAACAATTTCCTAATTTTCCTTATATTATTAAATACCATGTATAATTGAAATGTGGGTAGTTGTATAATAGTTTGCGACAATTGTTACACTTAATTTTTTATACTGTTCTCATAAGTACACCGTGTTAAATAAATTAAAATGAAAAGAAGAGGTGGTAAACAGAGCGTGGTTCAGTTTAGTTTATTAAGTATAAAAAATATTTTAAAAACTTACATAACTTACCTTCAGCATCCGAACAAATTTTAAACATCGTCTCCGAAGAATTGCGAGGCAAAATGTCCGAAAAAGCCCTTTGTATATCACTGAAAAGAAACTATAGCTATTTTTTTGACATTGACAACTCGGACAATAGTGAACTATCGAGTCAAGATGAACCCAACGCTGTTGATAGTTCTGAAGAAGATGAAGTGTCTACTCATCATGAAGTATTTTATTTTAATTTAGACGTATACAAATGCAAACGAATACAACCTTATCGAAGCTTACAGTACGAAACCAATCAACATCTAGGAATAACTACCAGAAAAAATATGTACTTCCAAAGCGTGAATGGGCACATTTATTGCGAGAGGAAACTTGGAGCAAAACAAAAATTCCTTGTTGTTTTGCATTCCAAATTCATTCCATAAAATATGGAGAGCAAGTAACGTGCTTTGGACAGTGTACTGAATGCAGTGATGAAATAAAAATTGTGATCAAGTGGCTCACGGACAATATTGCTCATTGTAAGGGCATCATTATGGGTTATGATCCAAAATTTACTCACAACCCTCATAAGAAAATCAAAATATCACCATTAAAAAGTAATGAACTTGCCTGCGAGTTGAAGTTTAAATCGCCGATAGTGGTACGTAACGAATTGATAGATTCCGCTATGAATGTTGGTGACGCAGAGCCTTCACAAATACCAACAACTGCTTGTTTGAGACAAATAAAATATGAGCGGCAGGGCAGCGAACATAACCATGAAAACCCTGTTTTAGCATTATGGTCTATGTCCAAAATTAGTTCATTCAATGATATTATAAGGCATATATCTCTATTTCCATTTTATGTTTATTATTGGTCATCTGCTCAAGATCAACATTATAAAGAATATTCTCGTCAAACAGGGTTATTCTTAGTTTAGATGCTACCGGAAGTCTATTAAAGGAAGTTGGTCCTTCAAAAGATATGACAAACACAAATCATATATTTTTGTATTCCGGTGTCATGTATGATGAAAATAATGGTAGAAGTATACCAATAACCCAAATGTTGTCTGAAATATAATAAGAAACGTCCCAATAAAGTTGTTCTGGATCATTCACCGGCGCTAGTCGGAGCGGCTTTCACTTCTTCCAAATCTACAGCGGAATATGTAGCTAACTCTTTTGATAAACACTACCACTACTATAGTGCAGATGTCAAAGAAAGTTGCACAAATAATTTTTGCCCTATAAATAATGTAGAAAGAAACATTGCTTTTCCACCTCTAGATACCAATAGGACCGACCTCTATGCTACAAGAATATAACATGGTCACATCCCGTCGCAAGAACTGCAGCGGAATAAGAACTTTCACTTATGTTCTACATAATATCATAAGCTTCGAGTTAAGTCAATCTGAAGCAAAATGTTTTGATAAGATTCCACTAAAAATTAACTTAGAATCACAAGAATATGATATAATAGGAATTATCGAATATTTGCCTTCGGGTCCAAAAGATGACCTCAAAAGTATTGGTCACTACAGGGCACACTGCTTTAGGCAAAACAAATGGATATGTTTTGATGACTTAAGCAATAAAACAAAGAGAAGTCAGAAAAATATGATACCGCATTGCCTTGTGTATGGACAAAAATATTTTTTTTAATTTAGATATCAGCAACGTAGGTTAATTATTAAAGATATTTTTTTCTACCCATATATTACCTGATTTTTAATTAATTGTTACAATAATTATAATTTTGGAAATAGTTGTTAACTTAAGTTATTATTCGATAGAGAATAATTTGATAACTCTTTTGAAGTGGACTGATTATGTATACGGGCTTCAATTTCAGACTGCCGAATAAACGCATTTCTCGTGTATGATTGTGGTGGGAATATTTAATTTACCTTATTTTGTGTTGTAACCTTATGTAAACTGTGGTTGCGTTTATAGGTATAACATAAATGAATTATGACATAAAACCCTTTTAGTTTAAAAGTTCCTTTACACTATTCGTCGGATTGCCTGTAAGAAATCAGCAGGCGTTGAAATTTGTAATTTTTAATATCAAAATTACTTTTAAACCTTTCACCGCATCCGATTGTGCTTTTGGTATGTTCGAGCACATTGTCGGAACTTTGCTATGGTAATTTTTTCATCCTTAGATAGTAAGTAATTTGCTCGTATTAAAGATACACCCGTCATACTGATTTCAGGCTGGCGGCTCATTAACTTTCTGAAATAACCCTTGTTTTTTTTAAAGTACATTGATTCAAATTTTACGCACATTCCTCACATTGCTAGAACATGGCTTTCATGTGTATAGAATCAGTATTTTTATACGTACACCCGTCATTCTGATATTCACGCTTAAAAGCATCGATTGAAGTGAATGAATCGATACGGACTTGAAATATGTGTGAATTTTAATTTTAATAATCATCAGGCGAATCCCTGTCCCATTATTATTTTTTCTTTCGTAAATTTAAGGACAAAATAAGACAAGTACATAATATAAGAAAAAAATTGCCTTTATGCAGTTGTACTGTCAGAACTGTTATTAGTATTGTTATCTTCATCACTGCTGTCAGCACTCAGAGATATTATTAATTCATTTTCATAAATATTGTCTATTCTCACATCTCGTTCAAAATCTTGTAAAATTATTTTCTACGACTTTTCTCCAGTCTTCTGTAGTGACTTCTGCACACGCAGTTTGTAGCATCATTGTAGCTGTACTTAAGGATGGTTCAGTATTGTTCCACGCTGCATGCCCCTTTATTTCTGGCCAAATAAGCTCGATGGCGTTATACTGGCATGGTAGGCAATCGAATAACTTCATGTCCATGCTCTAGGGCTAGTTCATCGATTACATAACGGAGCTTGGACGGCTTAGTATACAACTCCAGATTTAACAACTCAGCTTTTAATAAAGTTGGACATGCAGCAAAGAATAATAAACATAATTATGTTTTATTACAGTCACAACGTGGTTATTAATTTATGGTGATATTTCTTCACAACTAATCATTGTATTCGATTCAACTATCAGCTTTCAATTTTTAGAGTAACATCCCCTAGTGTTTAAAAAAAAGGGTTAACTGACGCAACATTGTAACGACGTTCAGTTCTTTAGATCAAAAATTGTTTATTATGTTTAGCATAGTTTATTAGTGAAAGCAAATCGTAAAATTACTCGTATCGGTCATTATTACAATAAATACGTAATCGTAATTGAAAAAAGTTAGGCAATTGTGCAATTCTAACAAAACGAACAATATATTATTTTATGCCCGCCGTTACAATGTTACGTTGTTGAATTTTGATGAATTGTCAAATGTTACCTATTAAAATGGCCTGACTTTAGTTTTAAACATTTTTATAGCACAGTGTGACCTAAACCCTCAATTTATCTATCGCTTTCCTAAGTTGCCTATTTCTGCACGGTGCGTAAATGAATTGACCAAGTTCACTCATGTAGAAAAAATAAAAGTAAACATATTTAAATGTCATGTGAAGCTTGAATGGCCCTTGCGGCAATATTGTCTTTAATAATTGCACCGTCACCCCGTCAAACGTCCACCACCGAAAAAAAAAGTGTGCAGACTGAGGAAAGCGATTGCTGAAATACTGTGGTAGCTGGATTCTTGTTTCAATTATATAAGTAAAAAATAAAGCTCTTTCCCGTTGTCTAATCTATTGTTATGCCAATGCAAATTTGCAAATGGATACTTTGAAATTTTATTCTGTTGTAATAGTATTTGTTTTTTTCTTTTAAAATACACTTTCCTCGCTGCTCGGGCGCTAACTTCACGCCGTGCAGTAATAGGCTAATCAGGTCACGCGTATCGTAATGTACTATTGTAAGTCGTAACTCGCAGTCTATGTCGATTATTGAAACCAAACAGTCAGCTCTAATTCGTCAAAAAGACCTGGACAAACCACAGACTAGAAAAACAACAAGTTGTCACAGGCTCAGTGGTACAAGCATGCAGTTTCTTATTTTCGTTGAACAATGTGGAGTATGGAAACGTCACCTCGGTGTGGCCATATAATATTTCGTGTTTTGTTTCAAAGTAGAACATAATACTGGGTATAATTTTTGAAATGTTTTAAGTATGTCTACCACATTCTTTCATACATTTCGAACTGGTGTACATCAGTCTAGCCGAAAATGAGACGTCTCCTTTCATCCAGATTCACTAAATAGATATTAAACTTAAACATGTAGTAAAATCGTACACTTGCCGGAGACCCAGGCTATGGGCGAGAACGCCTGCGCTTCGTTCAGTCTTTTATAGACGCCCCGCATACCAGGAGACGACGCAGCTACGTAATGCTGATTTGAGCCTGCACCAACGAACGCTCCCAAATGTACAAACTACTTACCCGCCATTCTGCAAGCATAAAATCAGCATCACTCAGCGATGTAGACGCCTTCACAACATGCTCAATTGTTGAAAAATGGGGCAGGAAATTCTCTTCTACAAAGTTAACAAAGGAGCTGGGCTGACTCAAGAACTGCTCTATTATTTCGGATGGCGCATGCGTAAACTTTTCAGTGCCCTCTTTATCTAGAAAACATATAAACAAATATTCATGCCAGCCTGCCTTAATTGGGGCTGATCAACAAGAGTGTGTACTTTTTTCAGCCAAAGAAATAAGAAAAATCAAACAATGGGGATCACTCTTATAAAAATCCATAACAACAGTTGCTTCCCCCTTGACCTATGGCATGTCAAAACCAAGTAATGGTGATATATCCATTACATGCTGTTATTTTGTTTTTATTAAATCACTATTCGGCATGGCTTTACTGTAAACCTTACTTTAGGCCATTATTATTAAAATATTTATAAAGGTTGGCTATGTTTAAAGATGTCATTATTAGAAGTCATACAAAGCCTTTCTATTGATTGTTATGTTTGATTATATTGCAAACAGGATTTTGAAAATTGTACATATATTCTAGGGTTTACTTACATTTAGGATTCAAAACTCTTCCAACTCCATGTAAAATACTGACTGTTTCATCTTTTCCTATTGATAGAAATTTACTTGAAGCTTGCTTTTTTCTTTTGCTGGTTTTGCTTTTACTATCTCTTTCAACAATTAAACTTGTTTCTAAACTAAATGTGGACCCTGTAATAAATGAGAAACATAATTTGACGACCAAGTGGTGTAGTGGTAAGTAGCCCCGCCCCGCTACGCCGAAGGTCCCAGGTTCGAGTCCTGGCCGGTGCATTCATTTGTGTGATGAACACAGATGTTTGTTCTCGGGCCATGGTTGATTGTATTTATATATGTATGTTTATCCTGGGTTCCCCCCAGTTCGCTGTATGGTCATCCATAACACAAGCTCTGCTTACTTTGGGGCCATACCGCCTGTGTATTTGTCTGGGGATTTAATTATTTACTTATTTATTATTATGATTTAACAAATTAAAATGTGTCTACCTAGATAGTGTGCTAGTTTCTAGTTTTGAAGATATGTGTGTTACAATTAAACACTTTATTTTAGTCAACCTGTTTTATATTATTCTGGATTTAGTTTAGTCATAGGTTACCAACAGAAACAGCTCACCTTTTAGACATGCAAAATGAAGATTAGTAACAGCAGACCTTACATCTCCACCTGATGAATTCACTACACAATCAATCATTTCAGCTGTAGGTAAGTTATAGCTGGCATTGAACTTTTTATTCATGATCTCAGATACTCTTTTTAGGGCAGATTTTAAACCTGTTACTGCTATACTGTTAAAGCTGAAAATATGTAAATAAATCAATTAGACTCTAATCTAGGTACATAAAACAGAACAATAATTGAAAGATTTCTCTGTTGCTGCAAAGACATATAGACTTATGTGGTCTTGACTCTGAATAAAAAGATAAAAATTTAATTTATTATCATTTCTTAAAAATTTGTAAATTTTGCTAAATATTAAACACCATTAGGCTGAAATGTACAGATCGGAGTTGACTAACTTGGGTTATATTGCAATATATCTCTGTGTCTTAAAGACATTGACACTCATGACCTGCTAACACTGAGCACATTTTTTTACTCAGGTCTATTGGTGTAAAGGTGCAACATAAACCTGGAACTACTTACCTAATATGCTGAATATTAAATTGCTCTTTTAAACTTGTATTAAAGAGATTTGCCGCAGTTTCTTTATTATCTGAATTTGAATCAGAGCATATAAATATAAGAGGTGATTTGGCTCTTACTTGATATTGACTGGAAAATTAATACATTTTGTTTAAAAACTAAGGATAATATTATACATATAAGAAGATACACATCATATTATCAATAAACTTACTGCAAAACTTCAGAGAATTCTAAGGGAGTTCTAGTAAAAGTGTTGGGAAAATCTTCAACCAGTACAACTTTTTTACTATTGTTGTCCAACAAAGATGTGAAATTGGCAGCCTTTATAATAAAGTCTAGAAACTTTTTAGACTGTTTTTCTCTAAATTCAAATTCACCTAGAAAAAAATATGAATAAAAATAAATAAACCACTAAATATCCCTCTTTTGTTTTATTTATAACACAGCAATTTACCTGTATCAGATGATAGATCAATATCAATGGGTGTTATCCATTCTGTTACTTTTATATTATATTTTGCTGCTACTATCATAACAGTGGTAGTCTTACCACAGCCCACAGGACCTGTCAGTAGGAGGATGTTGTTACTATTTCTGTCACACTCATAATTTATCCAATTATCCACTTCCTGAACTTTCTTATTGTTCACAGCCAATTCTTCTACAGTAGTTGGATCAAAGCTTTTCATCCAGTTTCTTTGATCCATATTGGTAGGACCATTAAAAGTCTCTGTTGTTGATTTTATTACTACCTGGAAGTATGAATATTAAATAAATGTTAAATGGATGTTCTAAACATAATTACCTATTTTAAAAGCTGCAAAGTAATAGTTTCATCTTAAACTACCTAGACTACTTGGAGTGACAAAATATGTTCAGATATGTTTTAATACAAGACTTTAAATCTTATGTTGTGTACATTATCTAACACTAATGGCTGGTTTACATGTATTAAGTAATTGGTAACTAAATCTTTAGTAAAAATTTATGATTAAATGTTTAGAACTCATTCTATTTTTCTGTTAAGTAGGTGGGCAGGGCTTCTCACTTAACATGTTTGGACATGATTTTTTAGTAACATGCATAAGTAGTAGAGGTGCGCAAATCATGTCCCGGACCGGATCG
Source organism: Marasmarcha lunaedactyla (assembly GCA_923062675.1). Taxonomy (NCBI): domain Eukaryota; kingdom Metazoa; phylum Arthropoda; class Insecta; order Lepidoptera; family Pterophoridae; genus Marasmarcha; species Marasmarcha lunaedactyla. The sequence goes on from OV281350.1 coordinate 6,703,418, forward strand.
AACATGGAACGGTTCTTTTTACTGTCGGAACTAGGTCCAGGAAACATGTCCACGGAACTATATATCCATGGAGTTAAATTTTACTTCATGTCCATGTTCTTTCATAGTTCATACGATTGGATGGAACTAAGAAGAATGCTTTATTATTACATTTCTTTCGAGCTCATCGGTTGTATCGAATATACCTAGTAGAAAAACAGACATTCTTAACACTCGTATTTGTAATTTTTTAATTTGTTTGACTTTTTTTAATAACCTACAAATAAGTTTATGAAAATTGTAAATAAGGAAAGTAAAGTACATAGCCACAGTTCTTTTCGCTTACACTATTTATGAAAACTATTTATACTACTAACTAAGTAAAGTTTATCTTTTAACTGAAATAACATACGATATATAAAACACAAACTGACAAGAAGAACTAACAAACTAATATTAAAAAAAGGAAATGCATAAATTATTATGCAGTACTAATATTGGGAACAAACTGTGCAAGCAATGAGCTTTTTTTTAAATAATTGCGTCGCGTAAACAAACATCGCTTAAAAAGTTACAGTTAAAAAGTTATTTCGCCATAAAAATCTTAAAATTTTTCAATCATTTATCAACCTTAATACCGCGGCACGAGGTTTATTGTTTCATATCACGTAGTTCTTACATATATATACCTTTCTTGTATACACCTGCTAAACATGATCGCGCGCGCTCGCTTTAGCATTCACTCGGTCCTACTCGGTTTTTCGTTCCATGTGCAACGACTGGACAAGGAATGAAAGAACTATGAACCTATTTATATTGATGTATCGGACCGGAACGATATCGTTCCATTGTCGGACATAGTTCTTGGAACTATTACGGTCCGGAACTACACATGTCTAATAAGTAGACAAAGCAGTTGGCAGCAAGAGCTCATACTTTTTTTTGCCGTTTCTCCTTTTTTTTCCAATTTCTCCTTTTTTTTCAAAATGTCTGAATATATATATGTAGAATATATGAAGTAAAAACTTTAGAAATGAATGTAGTCTTCTAGGTTTTAATTTTCGAAACTAGTTTTTCTGAACTCATCCAAAATCCTGCAAATCACAAATCTACGTACAGAATTGACTAATTCCTTAACTTATTAAACATCCATCTTTATTGAAATTATGAACTTAACTACTTATGCATTTGTACACACAATTGAAGTGTAGTAACTGAAAATTTAGTTAACACTTAATATGTATTAACCTTGCATTATAGATCTGATTACATGGTTGCCAAAAAGGATAATCATAATCATAGTCTTCGAACTAGCTTTCATAGATGTTACCTTTTTAGCAGACTTTGTGTGGCTTTTCAGTTTTTCTTCTCTGTTCTTTTTTGGGATTGAAGATTCATCAAAATCAAACATGGGTTGCAACCACATCTTTCCCTATTAAAATTAAAGTAACAATACAATTCAATTAATATTTGTGTGTGCACTAATTTGTAACAGTTAAACATTTTGATTTTATTTTTTATTAGGAGTCTGAAATCCGTATTCAATTTCAATGAGAATATGGAATAACTAACTTTTTTTCCTGAATTCATTTCAATTATAACAATAAATACTTATAAGCTGTGAAAAGTACGTAGGTAGTTCTTAGACCGAAAAAACCAACCAGCCCAACTGCTATCTATAATATCATGAATTTGTTATAAACAAATGTAGTCATAAAGTACACTATATGGACCGTTAGACTGGACGATAGGATTTTTACGGCTAAAAGGTTATAGTCTAAGGCGTCTTTGTGTAAAGTTTCACATTGCGGAGATAAGTAGTTTTTATAAAATTTAATTTTGAAATTCCAATATTTCAAGCTAAAAAAACAACAATAGAGTGTAGGGTGAATGAATTGATCAATGATGCCTGTCATTGCGTTTCGTTTCCTCACAGTCGTAAAATACAGTTTAAAGTTTTTGAAAAAAATAAATAAATAAACACATTTATATATATTTGTAAATTAAATGTATTACTATTTAATAAATATTACATCTTAAAAAAATATTTATATTTAACGGATTGCGTACTAGTGAAATGTTTATATTATGAACATGCAGAACGAAACGTAATTTACGACGCCGCCATTTTGAGTTGTCAAATAAAACTTGTCAACATGTCATCGTCTGTTCAATGACGTTCAATCAAAGACGCATCTGTTCAATTGGATTAGGTTAGGTTTGTATGTAGTTAATATACGCGCGAGCCGAGCGAGCGAAGAGAGCGTGGTGCGGCAGCACCCGGCGAAGCGCCAGGACTAAATTAAGTACCATTTCCAACTTTTCACGAAAAGTTACCTTTAACCCTAAAGTCCAGTATCCTTACAAAATGTATTCATTCTAACCTCAAAACTTTATCTTCAATTTTCTCACAATCTTTAGGGCTCCGCACCTCCCCCTTCGAGGGGGAGGTCACCTACCATCCCCCCTTCACCCCCCTCCCCTCCCCCCTCTAAATTCGACGATCCATATAGTGTACTTTAACCGTTTCAGATGTTTTCAATTTATGTTGAAAATTATATATTTAATGTAGCAGTTTGTTATCTTCTGCTGCGTTCCGTTTGCCGATTACAGCGCTCATATACCCGTTCCGATTGCCCGTGAGCGCGCTCACCAAGCGATATCGATACGTCATAAACGCCGCCATCTTCTCGCACACAGTGCCCAAGCTACGGAGCATGGTCGCTGTGAGCGGCCTGTCACAACTGACACATGACGTTACTTTGTTGGTGTTTTTATTAGTCCATTAAAGATTTTAAAAGCTTGGTTATTAATTTTCTTTTGTAATAATATAAAAAATTGGCTCCTGCTTCATTTAGGGTCAAAGATTTTAATGAAATTGTAAGTTTAGACTTAAACGACGAACAATCAGAATGTTAGCACGATATTTACCGTTCCGATTGCAATAGCACTAATAACACTTTTAGCGCGCTCAAACAAATCGGAACGGTTTTGAGCACTTTTAGCGCTGTGAGCGCTCACGGGCAGTCGGAACGGATATATGAGCGCTGTAATCGGCAAACGTACCGCAGCACTAATATCGTCACTTTCCATCAGGTGAGATGGAAGACAAACGCCTGCTAATTATTAATAAAAGATAAAAATAAAAAATCACTTTTATCGCGCTAATGCGCGGTTTACATGTATTAAGTAGTTATCAAATCAAATCAAATCAATTTATTTGCACAAATATGGGTTTTTACAAATGTTGGATTATAATAGGTAGTTCAGACCATATCTAACCTAGGAGGTATGTACAATACTTGTATAAAACGTTGCTACTAAATTTACAATATTAATTTACCAAATAAACGTCATTTACATGTCATATCTAACATTTTACAATAACATTACCATCTTATAACAATTATAATTACATGCGTACCAACTTGTCATTGAAGTATTCAAAAATAGTGTAGTAAGCCTTATCTGCTAAAAACATTTTTAGTTTCTTTTTAAATTCAGTAACATTATTAATATTTTTAATACAATTCGGCAATTTATTGAAAATTTTGGAAGCCATACCGAAGAAACTCTCAGAATATAGAGTAGTTTTACGAGGTTGAGACCGGATTTTGCCTTTAAGCCTTTGGCTGTTTAAGCCTTCAAACAGGTTCATGTTCTTTTTAACAAACAATACTGTTTCTAAAATGTATAAACAGGGAAAAGTCAGAATACCTAACTTTTTGAAAAAGGGCTTACAAGATTGTCTGCTTTTCAGGTGACAAATCGATCTAATACAGCGCTTTTGAGCTTTGAAAATGTTTAATCTGTCAGTAGAGTTCCCCCAAAATATGACACCATAGCGTAGAATCGACTCAATGTAGGCATAATACGCTGATATTATTGCTGATTCGTTGACTAAGTTTGATAACATGCGTAAGGCGTAGGAATATTTACTTATTTTATTACAAGTGATATTTATGTGTTCCTTCCAGTTGAGGTTGGAGTCCAGTGTTAAACCTAAAAATTTTGTTGTAATTACTTCACTAATTTTATGTCCATTACAATCAATATTACCGAAAGTCAAGCCCCCATATCTATTCCTAAAATTCATAATGTTAGTTTTATTTAAATTTATTTTTAGATTATTGTTTGTCAGCCAGTCCATAATATTACTTAATGTAGATTTAATGTCAGATTTTAATATGTCAATGTCTTTATTGCTACAGATCAATGTACTGTCATCTGCAAATAAAATCATTGAATGCGAAGTTATGTCTGGAAAGTCATTAATATAAATTAAAAATAATAATGGCCCTAAGATACTACCTTGCGGTACCCCGCACTTGACTGCCCTGAATCGTGAAAGGTAGTTTTTCTCTGTAGAGGATTGGGGACATAATCTAGATATTTGAGTAGCTTGTAATCTATTATCGAGATATGATTTTATGAGATCAAGTGCCACTCCTCGCACTCCGTATGTGTTTAATTTGTCAAACAATTTTTTATGGTCAACATAGTCAAACGCCTTTGTCAGATCCATGAAAAGAGCACAAACAGGTACTTTGTTATCGACATTAGTTAATACTTCTTTAAGGAGATTGTATATAGCTAAATTTATTCCCTTATTTTTTCTGAATCCAACTTGTTCGACAGCCAATAGTTGATATTTTTCAAAGTAAACACTAAGAGAATTATATATAACCCTTTCAAATATTTTAGAAAAGACTGTTATAAATGCGATAGGTCTGTACGAAGATATATATTGTGGATCAGATTTCTTTAACATAGGTTTTATGACGGTAACTTTAAGTTTTTCCGGAAATGTGCCATTTTCGATACACAAATTTATAATATGGTTCAAAACTGGTGCTATATACGGTGCAATTTCTTTAATGATCTTTGTTGAAATATCATCATTTCCAGTACTTTTGGTATCTTTTAGATTTTTAATGACCGCCAAGATATCCTCAACAGTTGTAGGCCCCATGAAAAATGAATTAGATTTATTTAATTTATTGGAATTGTTACTTACATTTTTACTATAACTTTTTTGAGTTTCTGCTTGATCAATAAAAAAGTTATTAAAAGATTCAGCTATATCAATAGGATTAATTAATTTTAAGTCATCATTTATTATTTCTTTTATATATTCTCTGGGAGGATTGTTCTTGCGTTGATTAATTAATTGCCAAGTCGCTTTCATTTTGTTGTCTGATGTATTAATAAAATAATTATTTTGCGCCTTTTGTGTTAACCTTATTATATTTTTTAATCTTTGTGAATAGTTTCTAAATTGTGTTTTATTTTCATGATTTGGTATTTTTCTGTATTTCCACAGTAATTGTCTTTTTTGTTTACTACACTTTAGGATACCTTTTGAGATCCACTTGGGTCGTGAGTTACAATTAATTTTAATGCGTATTAATGGAAAGCACAAGTCATACAAGAGTTTAAATAAATCAAAAAATATATTAAAAGCTTCATTAGGATTTTTATTTTCGTACGCATCCGAGAATTTCAAAGCCTTTAAATATTTCCCGAATCTTTTTACGTTTTCATTACTGTAGTCACGTCGCATTTGAAACCAATATGGTAAATTTATAGTTACTTTAATAGGGCATACAAACATTTGTGCTGTATGATCTGATAATGCCAATTCCAAAACACTACTTTTACTCCCGCGTACGTTGTGTGCAAAGTTATCAAGACACGTACCACTTAATAATCTGGTTGGCTCTCTGAGTGTTAATTTTAGATTAAAACTTTTTAATAATTGCTCAAATTCATTTGACTGTCTATTATTTACTAAAATGTCAATATTAAAGTCACCACATAAAATCACTTTTTTCTTCTTAGAACAGGAAATACAAAGGATGTCGTATAAGTTTTTCAAATATATTTCAAATGTTTCCCTCTTTGCTTTCGGAGGTCTATATATGCATATAATTATTAAGTTATGATTAATCAATTCAATTGCTGAACATTCAAGAACGTTATTAATGCTTAAATTTTGTAAATTTTCAATTTTTCTAAATTTTTGTGTTTTACGGACCAAAATACATGACCCACCGTGTCTGTTATTTCGAGAGTAATTGGACGCCAACGTGAAGTTTTTAATATTTAATAGATTACCGTCTGATTTAAGCATGTTGTGTTCTGTGATACATAAAACATCTACAAATTTGTTTTCATTTTCTAATTCTTGTAAATGCACAGTTAACAAATCTGACTTTTCCATTAACCCATTTATATTTTGGTGTAGAATATTTATACTATTAATAACGAAAATTACTGTTTACTGTGTTTGTATTATTGTCATCTCCGTAATTAGAAGAATCCAACTGTTCAGCTTGATTCTGAGAAATATATTTGAATTCTGTTTGAGTACCTTTATTTGTGGTTGTAGTTTTATTTTTAATCGATTTAAGGTGAGTTGCATATTTGTTATATCTAATTTTATATTCAACGCGCAAAATATCCTTTAGTAATGTCCTACACACATATAATGAGAAGTTTCCTCTATATGGCCGTTGTCGCGAGTAGTTCATATCTACAAATGTAACATTGTCATATTGGTTACAAATAAATTTTATGTCGTGGTTAAGTTTTTTTTCATTCAAACTTTTATTATACGGTACCTCAGAAATTATTACATTTGTGTTATCAATATCATTTAACCAAATATTTAACTTAACTTGAAATTCATGAGGATTCACATCATTTAAACCTCCTAAAACGATAAGATAGTCGTTCCGATTCATTGTTTGAATAGTTTCTTTTTGTGAGTTAAGAACATCTTTTATTCTAGCTCCTGGTTTCCAGAAACTAGTTACTGTGTATTTGGAACCAAGTAAATTCTGAAGTAAGGGTTGCAGCTTCTTGCCTTGTTAAGTTGTAACTAAATGTTAAGTTACTACATGTCACTTGTGTGTCCAAACGGATTAAGTAGTTAAGTTCATAAGTTCAATGAAGGTGAGCAGTGATGAATGTCAAGGAATTCGTCAATTCTGTACTTAGATATGTGGTAAACGTGATTTTGGACAAATTCAGAGAAGAATTTTATTCGGAAATTAAAACCTTAACAATAATATGTTTTTTTTCTAAATTTTTTACCTCGTTTATTCTACAAGCATACCTATTTTAAATATTCTTCAACTTTAAAGTTGAAAGTAAACTCCTCTCCAACATTAATAAAAAAAAGGGATAATGCGACATAAATACGAGCTCTTGCCGCCACCCGCTTTGTCAACTTATGCACTTAACTAAAAAATCAAGTCCAAACGTGTTAAGTGAGAAGCCCCGTCCACCTACTTATACGAAAAATAGAACGAATCCTAATCTACTTAATCACTTGCGTACTAAATTTTAAGTTGCCACTTGTCACTTAATTGACAAATTTAGTTTGTGAAAATTTAGTTACTGACTTAACTACTTAACGCGTGTAAACCGGCCATAAAACGAATCGGAACGGTTTTGAGCACTTTTACCGCTGTGAGCGGCAAACGGAACGCACCATATCTATCAATCAATTACGCTAATATCTCATAGACCTCAACCGTAACCAATGGACACGCCCTAAGTACGAAAAAAACGTGCATACCTAAACTTTGAAATAACATAAAATGGCGTCCATTTTTAGGGTTGCACAACGAGTATCGAATCTACTATCGATATTTTAGAACTAAATATTGAACTTGAAATATAATATTGAAAATGAACTTTTGTAAGAGATTGACGTAAATGAAATAATCATAGTTTATGGTTTATTTACTTTCATTATAATTCTTTTAATATAAAAAATAAAGAACTATAAAGTTTATTTTCTTATTCCTGATATAGTCCCGTCAAATTAGCCAGAAAATGTGGTCAGTTTGCATTAATTCCCAACATGCTGAATTTTGGTACAGACCTGGGGTACACTATTATAAATAAAACACCGAAAGATCCCATGTTTGCTCAAAAAGTTATTCAAGGTCAAGCATCAAAGTTTTCGATTCAATCAATTAAAGTCTGGCTTGTCTTCAATTATTACGATTCATAAATAGACAAAACAACTACCTGCCTATTCAATAACAAAATTAACAATTCTAAGCAAACTTGATTCCCTCTTTGTTCACGCCTTTGATTTTCAAAAATACACGCACAACGGCAAGCAAAGCAAATACCGTTTCGATATGATTTACTGCGTAAGCGCCTGTTATCATTTGTATCGAAAATATGAAAAATAAAAACATTAATAATGATCATCGATATCTGGTTAAATAATCAAAGCTCCGAAACATCACTTTTGACAGCTTTTTTTGACATAAATATAACGATAAATGGCGATTTTTCGCACCCTAGCCACCTGCTATGACGTCACTACACGATTTATATTTTAGTGATAACCTTCAAAAATAGTACTATCTCTTTCTTTTATTAGCATTTATGTATGAGTAGAGGGAGACAACCAAGTTCTTCCTCTTCTATGATTCGATATTCATAACTACTTATTTATATAGGACAATACGACTACTCCATGTATTTATCACCTCGCTGTTATATCTGGAGGGATCGCTTCAACTATTACGTCAAACGAAGGTAAACTCAAAGGATTTAAAATTCAATTTAAAATAAACAAAAACCAGCTTAAAATGGCCTCCAGGTGGACTGACATTAGCTCACTGTGACCCTTTCAACCGACTGCTATTTCAAATATTCTATAAGTAGATTTAAAATATTTTAATTTAGGGACAATTTTTTGTTTGTTTGTTGCTGCTGTTTGTTAAGTATAAGATTAATATTTTATATTATACATCAGGGATATATGTAGAAAAAAAATTCAAAAAGACGTGCAAAGACTGGACGTCCCCGTAAATAAATATTTTAGAGGAATTTGTCTTTGGTCCTCCACTTATGGACCGATGGGCATGTGGTATATTTCGGTTTATATGGATATTGAATTGAGAGTATTTTTAGCCAGATTAGAAGGAATACGGTTTAGCCTTTGAAAATGGTTTTGCCGTTCGACAAATCCATTCATCTTGCCATATTGCTTCGAAATATAGCCCAACATGCTGGCCAGTGTTGAGGACGTTTTGTGTCGATGCCATACTGTTGATTCGTTCTGGCCAGTGCTTTGACATCACAAATTGATTGACTAGTATGAAGCGCTGATCCTTATCAAGGATTCTATGAAATAAAATTGTAATTTTCAGCCTTTTCTAAGGATGGAGATACCAGCAGTTGTGACAAGCAATAACAAACAATATGATAAAAGATAAAAATTTCCTCAAAATCTGATGCACACACGATGTTACAATACTACGTCACACGCACGTAGTGATTTCAAACATTTCAACATTGCTTACAATAGAACCATAGTGAGTTTTGATGTCAATTCTCTTTTTACGTCACTACCTGTCAGAGACTGCATAGAAATAGTTAAGAAGAAGCTAACTGAGTAAGGTCTACCTGTGGAATATGCTCAGTTACTTGAACTTTGCCTAACATCTGGATACTTTATGTGGAACCAAGAGTTCTACTTGCATATCGACGGTGTTGCCATGGGTTCCCCAGGGTAGTTGCTGACAACTACATGAAGGACTGAGGAACGTGCTCTCCTCGCTCAGCGCACCTGTTGTGCTGAAGATCTACATATTTAATTTAATGGATCGGAAAACTCAAGGAAATATTAAGTATGATCAAGTTCGAGGAACCCTAAAGTCAAAATAATGGCCGCGGAACGAGTTATGTAAGGTATTTTTCTTGTAACAGTCGTAAAAACGTTTCCATTAAATACACTCAAAATGGGTGAAGATTCAAATAAAAAAATTTTTGGAAAATGTATTACTGTAAAGAAATTTTATTGAACTCTTGAATGGAATGAAAATTTGCACAGTTACCCAAGAATTTATTACCTAAAAACTAAAGTAAGTACCATACAAATCTACTCCCTAGAAACAACAGTAGGTCACATAGGCAAAGGCCTTAGTAATAATAAGCCACATTTTTATATTTAAATTATTTTGTAACTTTAAATACTTTCTAGCATGTACAGTGAAATCACATAAAGCGATGTCTTAATATATAAAACACCACCATAAAAATATATAAAATGGGTCAAATTCACGTGACTCACCAGTACAATATGGTGGCATACCAATACAACATGGTGTCGGATGGTTCAAGACATCATGCATGAGCACTGGCTAATATATAGATGACCCATCTAAACCAGTGGTAGTTTCAATATACGACGAAAAAAAAACTTCAGATAACTTGTGCTTTATAATGATCTTCTCATTGAACACACTTCACTTTTTACTTTCTATAGTTCGTGGTAACCTAGGTTGGAAATGAATTATGAAACCAACTAGTCCATTAGTATAGAAGAATATTTTAATGATTCGATTTTCAGTATTTATTTGTACCAATTTAAGCTATGCGGTTTTGTCTCATTGACGACCGAGAGGCTTAGTGGCAACCCTGCCTTATACACTGGAGGTTCCAGGTTCGAATCATGGTCGGGGCATTCATTTGCGTGATCAACACCAGAAACTAGTAAATAACTATAGACCAGAGACTAGTAAATAACTATAGACTGACCATCTCCATACAAAAATTCGTGACTCGGAAAAAGCTCAAAATCCAAGCTATTACTAGATGTCGCTCTCAAATAGCTTGGACCAACCTTGTCGTCTTTAATTTTTATATGAATTATTGACATGAAACGTAATGCAAAATATTTGTATTAATACGGACTAAAACTGCTAGATGGCGTTGTCAAATAACCTGAAACCTTAGCAAGTAAATAGTTGAGTTCTTTCCAGGCCCTCAATAAGCTTTTGATTTCAGTACTTTACGCAAGAAATGACTATACCTTAATTTTTATAACATTTTATAATTATTACTAAAAAGAAAGTCAGAACCAAATTATGTATATAAATATTTCAAAGACATAAAAGCAAATCAAAGAATATGTAACTGCGTGCATCTTTACCGATAGAGACAAGGTTCTCGAACTATAGGTGAATCATTATGGAAAAAGAAGTACTTGGGGGAATCTTTATGATTTAAAATAGATGACATAGATATTCAGTTGTATTAATTACTTTAAAAAGTGTCAAAATCATAACATATTAAATAATATCACAAAAAATATATTTATGTCAGCTTTATAGTCAAATATTTTATTTTGTGCTTTTTATTTGTTTGGATTTATCTGCGAAATTATTTTCTTTGATCGGCACGAGTCACAGTAGGCAAGCAGAAAAATTGTGAATTCAAAGAAATGCAGGGTAAAGTTCCAAAACACACACCCATAGCAACAACAATAAACGACAAAGAATTCAAATTGTCAAACATATAAAATGTTGTCATAAAAAGAACAAAAAAAGTTGATGGATAAGAACATTTTTTTAAATAATAATCCAGCAAGAAAAAATTTTTTTTAACTACTGCAAAATAGTTATGAGTTATATGTATTATAAATAAAAATTATGCACTTATTATGACATAAATTTTATTGACATCAAGAAATAAATTAAAATATAAAATACCTATTAATTAAATGCACTGAAATTCGTTTTTATTATGTTAAGGCAGATAAAAACAATCTGTGTAGATGAATGCTATATTTTTGTGGGAAAAATTATATACTGGCAATATAGTAACCCAGTAACACTACAAATAATATCCGGGGTGGTGTAAAGATTTCTGTTACTGAATTATAAGAGCGGCAACATAGCATCAAATAATATAATGCACTAGCTGGCAACGTCGGTTGTCGCCTGATACCTACGGATAGTACTTGCAATGAAATATCAAATGATTTTGTAAACAGCTCCATCTTAAGTTTTTTACGCATTATTTTGACTAAATTTAAATAACTTGTAAATCTAATACAGCTAACGCCATCTCTCTATCTTAAAAACAACTATTTTTCATGTCACAAAAATTTGTTAGACATGGTTAGTCTATAGTTATTTACTAGTCGCTGCTATAGACTGACCATCTCCATACAAAAAATCGTGACTCGGAAAAAGCTCAAAATCCAAGCTATTACTAATGTCTAATGTTGGTCCGACCCAAATACCAACCAAGAAACCAAAAGAGGCTGGTCAATCGCTCTAGGCCACTGCTGCTTCAGAACAACGCTAGACCACACACTGTACAACAGACGGCTACCAAATTATAGGAGCTTCAGTTGGAATGTCTAAGATATCTTGATTGATAAATACTTTTTTTGGTACTAAAAACACATTTTGTGCTTTTTGTTTCTTCAACGTGTCCCGGAATATTAGCATTTATTTTTGGTAGTTTTTAACAAATGACATCATGTTACCTATTTTAATTATTGCCATCTTTTACACATAACAACCCCGTAGTGAGCTTTAAATTTGGCGTAGGCTCTTATTGTCAAGAATTTAAAGCAATATATTTAGAATGACCCTAGTATCTTTCTTTATCTCATAATAACGTATGATGGGAACGTAGCCGACAAATTCATTCAATCAAGGAGATTGTAAGTGGGTTCGGTTTAGAAATCTAGAATGTCTACAGAACGACTATTCAAATGGCATACGAGAATTTTATCGAAGTATCAATGTCAATCAATATTTGTTCATCTGTCATTAATTCCTAGGCACACTTCAAAATTACGTAAATATTATATTAACAATACTTTAAGAATAAATGAAGTGCAGCGATATATAAGTCTATATTACATCAACAAAATATCAGGTATATACTTATACCAATTCTTAAACCGCATACTGATTTATTTATAGATTTGATTAGTTTGTAAATTTGCTTATTACACGTCCATTTCCAGCGAAAATGCAGGCTATGAAGGCACTGGGAGTGACCACGCAATCATCCTTGTTAAATGTGATCAAAAAAGGATCCTTTGTACCTGCTGTTGAACAAGTTCGGCAAACTCATTTGCCAGCACCTAGCGTAACGGAAAAACGTCCTTATTCTCCCTTTCAAGATGCCACGAACATGGCTGAGTATGCTGTGGCCAGACTTGATGATGTTTTAAACTGGGGTCGTAAAGGTTCTATTTGGCCCATGACTTTCGGTTTAGCATGTTGTGCTGTAGAGATGATGCATATTGCTGCCCCAAGATACGACATGGACAGGTAGACTTAGCATATTTTGTTAAGTTGTATGATATATTCATCATCATGATTGTATGCTTGATTATCATAATTTCATATTTAATATCATATCATATTTTAGGTATGGTGTAGTTTTCCGTGCTTCACCTAGACAGTCTGATGTCATGATTGTGGCTGGTACTCTTACTAACAAAATGGCTCCAGCTCTAAGGAAAGTTTATGATCAAATGCCTGACCCAAGATGGGTTATATCTATGGGTAGCTGTGCCAATGGAGGTGGCTACTATCATTATTCTTACTCTGTTGTAAGGTAATTAAAATTATTATTATTTTTTTTACAAAAAATATACAGTGTGTGGAGTCCTAACTTCAATTTCAGATTTTAATTCCTAAAAATGACATGCAATTTCCAATAATTTTAGAAATAGAAAGTTTGTTTATGTGTACCATAATGAATCACCTATAAGTATGTGGCTATATTATTTGCATGAGATCCACCACTTTCAAATTAATACAAAATGCAAGAACTTAATTTTTAGGGTGAATTTTCAATTTTACCAGTTCTATACACAAACAACCTAATAGGTTTCTTACAAATCTGGCTTAAAGTAGATAGTTAGGTACCTAATAAGACATGTAGAGAATTATGAACAAATCCTTTTGTAAATTACTTTTGAAATTGTTTTTAGTATATTTTAGCTCTACAATATGGTGAAATTACCCACCCACTGTAATCACTTAGTGGGTGGGATTTTAAAAGATTTTAAAATCTAGGTCTGTACTGATTGTGTGAGAGATAGAAACAAATTTGTAATAACACACTTCATCTCACAGACAACATGGCATATCTGTGAGGCAATGCCACTTATTGGAGTCAGAATGCAGTGTGAAAATCAGCTTATACAAACACCGCAGTCATGACAAACTTATGTGTTTCTATCTATCTCACACTCAATGTTAAATTATTAACTAGCTTCTAAGGCTGAATTGAGCAGACCTGAGTTTACAATTTAGCTTGGAGATATCAGGTTATTCAGTAAAGCACTTCGTCCATCACTGTCTGGGCTGACAGAGACATTCACAAATTTTTTAACCTGAGTTAGCTTAAATTTATAACTCTGGCCCACACAAATCTTACTGTGTTACAAATTTCATTAAGACAAAAATTATTTAAATTGATTTCCCGGCACCTCAATTTAAAGAATTAGGGTTGAGTTGAACCACACAACTCTTATATTTTCAGAGATAAAACCAAGTGTACTACTAAATCCTAAAGAATGTAGGTACACCTTGTCGCTTAGACAGATCATATATATTTGAAGAACATATGTATGAAGGTTGTTTTTTAAACCTGAAATTGTCAAAAATTCAGTATATAGGTTACCTTAACAGCTGAAATCATTGGTGTATAGTAATTACAGGTGTTACATCCTCCTTATAGTCACAAGTGAGGTGGTATCTTCATTTTTAGTATTTATATGTGCCATTCAATTTTGAATTGAAATACAAGAAGTATTTCCTATAGAAATGATTATTAATATAGTGTTTCCTTCTGTTTTCAGAGGATGTGATAGAATAGTTCCAGTTGATATCTATGTACCTGGCTGTCCCCCAACTGCAGAAGCTCTCCTCTATGGAGTACTCCAATTGCAAAAGAAAGTCAAGAGAATGAAATCATTACAGATTTGGTACAGAAAGTAATGGACTTGGATTATAGAACTCAATAAATTAATAAAATCATGTAAATTTATTTAAATCCTGTTATTAAAACTCCTTTTATAGTGTTAATAAACTAGTAGTATGTCAAGCATAAAATGGATTATTTTAAACTTATTAGCCCTATAGCCTTGCTTTTATTTATGTATCAATGTGGCAGAGATTCATATGGAATCCACTAATGAAGTTTAGTAATGTTTTTCTGTTTTTCAATTCTGGTTTTGAAGTGTTACATACAGCCCATAGAGGAAGTACAAAGAAGAGCTTCTTAGCAATGTAGCAATCTTTCTCTCCAATGTAGGGTACCTCGGTAGGGGCGCTGGCGTCAGTACCGCTATGATTGATTGTCATTGTGACTGTTAAAATTAAATTAAAGGAAGATGTTATTTTTGAAGCTTGATAAATAAGTTAAATATTCAGAGAGACACCATCTAGTAAATTATACCTGAACTTTTTTTCAATATTCCATAGATACTACATTGACTTATCTTAATAACACGAGCCTGGCACCTTTGGTACTGTCTAATGAAGTTTAACAAATCAAAATACCCAAAAGGTATTTACTTAGGTACTTACCTACCAATCTTGATACTACTTTAGGACTGGCAATATAGAGCTGAAATTAGACAATTAATTAGATTATGTATAAAGCCGAGGGCCTAATAAATAAAAATTTCAGTCTTGGGTGCTGCCACTCAGAGTAAAAAAGTTAATAAAAAAAATATCTATTAATCAAAAACTATATAGGATGGCGCGCGTTCTATATGTGCCTTAATCGATTCGTTGCGGCGCCCATTTTCGAAATCTTTTCGCCATAGCTATGAACAAATTTTCTATGACATGACTGGCATGTCAAGCGCCATAGAAGTTGATGGCACGCCCATTGTGCCATCAGCCATGTATATAAAAACACATTCTCTTTTGCTTTTTCCCTGGTTTAGACTTGATTGAAGGTTAGTTGACATCAAACTACGGTAGTGTAGGGCAAAATACGTTATTTAAACTAGATTTTAAGAGTTAAACTACTTTTGTTGTATTTAAGGAATATTTTAAGAAAATAGTGTCGAAACATTTTATTCGACTTGGGGGTTATTCATTTATGACGAAATAACACTGCGGGGTGGAATTCACATGGTGCTCAGGGACAGCATGTACACATAAAGAGGCCAGCTAATTGGGTAGATGACACAATTTAAAAATGCAAGTTTTTATAATTTATTTATAAAATATTAGTTATTTTGACAGGTACAATGTTTTGAAAAATATAGTTTTCATTTTAATATCGAAATTATGTAGATTTTAAAACTTAAAAAAAGAAGCAAAAACTTATTATAGTATATGTTAAATTTTTAAATATCATTAGCTTACTGACATTAAATATAACAATTTTTACTATGACAGTATGCATGTAAACGCATTATCTACGTAGCTATTATATATTTTATCCAAACGCCCATACAATTTTAGTATGATTCACAAGTCGTGACGTCACAGCTCAGTACCGTTTAGCATGGAGCGTTTTTCGGCGACTCGCAGCGGCTCCTCGAACACATCGCTGTATCTAGAAAACTATTGATTGTAAACATACTGTTACTTTTGCAATATTTATTTACTGTTGATAAACTATTTAAATATGAAATAAAAAAAATTTGTCATGTACCCAATTGTTTGCCACATGTCGGCACTTTTTACAATATTTTTTATATGCTTGTAAACACCCCTGGTGTTTTATGCAAAAATAAACGGTACGTACATTGGTTTATGTTAATCAGCAAGTTAACACTACCTTATACTTAAATGTATTGTTTGTGAAAACTAATGTTACATCGCAACTCAAAAGCTTCGATGAAATAAAAAAAACGCACTCCTGTACTAATTATCATCACACACATTGTATTAGTAACAAAAATCCAAAATACTACTTTCGAAATCATGATAGTTTTGTTTTAGGGAGACCCTTTTAAACTTTCTTTGAGGTTGTTACAATCTATTCAAAAAGACACGGGTATCGTGTCATGAGCCACAGGTAAAAAAAAATGTATGTTTATTTCAAAGGTTGTTAACCCTTGCAATTTTTGAATTCACACGATATCTAGAAACTAACACAACAGGCTAGATCTACGTAAAAAATCATGATAGTTTTGTTCTAGGCAGACCCTTCTGAAACGTAATTTCCCTCAAATTACAATCGATATAAAAATGAAACGCCTCTAGTGTCATAAGCCACAAGTTAAAAAAAAAGTATGATAAGTACGCCTGTCGTGTCATGAGCAACGAATTGGTTAAATGGGATAGACACGTAGAAAAGGTGTCAGTTGGATTACGCATGTTATACCTTTTCAAAAATTTTCTACCATTACACACTAAATTACTTCTCATTTTCAGTTTAGTAATCTCGTTAGATACTAAACCTTAAATTTTTTTTATAACTCTTCTTTCAGTCTCTATATGTCTGTGCTGGCGTCACTGAAAATTGACAAGCTCTTGGACCGTTCTGCTTGATTTTTGGCAAGGCCATAACTTACTTACCCCACCAACATCTAAAATAATATAGTCCGGGAGGTAGCGCTGCATTTTTGGCAGTGATTTTACGCCGATTGCATGCGGAAGATGATGCATCAGAAAACGATTCCGATAGCGATACCATCGATAACGAATAACTTCTGCAAAATTCTCAATTATTTATATATTTTGACTTTTTTTTAATATTAGCTTTATTTTAGTTTATGTTCATTTCATTTAACACGCGATATCGTTTCATATTATGAATTTTGTTCAAAATAAAGAAAGACAAAAATATAATGTGAAAGATTCTGTGCATTGTTAGAATAATCTGCATCTTCACTGCGTCAGCTGACGGACTTTCCACCGCTATATACGCAGCTGATTGTTGTTTTCGTACTCTTAATTATAGAATCACGTAGTTAAATTTCATTCGGCGTAATATAACTTTATATTACGTTTTTTTTATAAGTTTATGCGAGCAGCTGACGCATAATCCCCCTCCACTATGCAGCCGACGATTATTTTTCAGGTCAGTATGATAACAACTATTTATGGAAAAAGTTTCAGCTGGGGTACTATCACTTAATTTTTTTTTATTTTTTACCATTTTCGCAACCTTCCAATTCCACACCCACCGCGACTTGAGCAGCTGATGGTCGGTTTTCTTATTAGTCATATAAGATACCTGTTAATATCAGCCGGCTTACTATGACTTTTATATTTGCAACGCTACCTCCCGGACTAATAACATTCCGGATAAAATGTACGGTTTCAGAAAAAAAGAGTAATACGTATATATAACTGACACTGAAACTACGAGCCCCAATGCAAAAGAGTTCGTTTAGTGCCAAATATTACAAGTGGCTAAGGGTGTTACCACACCAATCGATCGACGTCGATCGTAAAATTTTGATGAATAAATATAATTTTATTAGTACAATAAATACCATATAAAATATAATAAATTCTTGGGGAACCATCCACGCAATAAACTTCGTCCATCGCATTCAACGGCGCAAAATACAGTTTACCGCTCAGTGGCGTCGTCACCTTAGCATCGATTATTTGTGGCCTTTATTATTTGTGGCATAGTTGCTACCTATTCTTCACATTGTTGTGTAGTTATTGAGTCGTAGACAGATTTTATGTTTTCCTTTAGATTGCTTTTAGACCTTGCTGGATACTTACGCAGCGTTTTCTTCATTTTCAACCATAGGGTCTCAATCGGTGACAAATCTGGACTACTTGACGGCATTACGATGTTTCAACGTTGGAATCGAGGGCACGAGACTTTTTTCCAGAATGTTTTGGCACTGTACTGCATTAACAGTTCCTTCTACAAAATGTAGATGATCCCGAATTTGTGCTTAAATGCAGCCCCATATCATTATCTAGGAAACTTCACTTTCTTTTGATCAAATCGTTACGACCCAATCGTTTTACGACCCTCTTGCAGGTATCGACAGATACATCTTGGTTAATCATCTCTCTCCACTTCAAGGTAAGTTCTCCTGCGAGGCCACGACGATTCCTTTGAATGATTTTCCCTTAAACTCAATTTTCAGCTTCGCTTGTGATTCGCGGACGACCAGTGATGTTCGATGCTGGTCTGAACTGTCGATCTTGGTAGAGATAAGTCCTGGACAGATTTGGCATTATTGTGGCTATGAATAATTATTTTTCGTACTTCGTCGGCGATAGGTATCCCGCGAGCCATTTTGTTTGAAAATAATGATAAAATTGCATAAATTTATGGTTTTTATATGTTTGGCAATGACAGTGACGCATCATGTGACAGATAATTTTTATTTTCAACAACTTTAAACAAACTTTAAACAACTGCGCTGCGATATGGTATGAGATGTTATGGCAGCTTATATGTTTTTGGATGCTTTCATGTCGAAGTCGAATTGTGGATTATTTTCATGTTTGTAACAAAACGTACAGAAAATGTCGAGAAGTTTTTTTTCGCTGCTGGCTCTTTTCCTGCTGGTCAATCGATACACTTACACGTAATTTTTAAAAGCCCAAATTAAAGTTGTATTTACGCTGTGGAGATGAAGTAAAAGATGACTTTCGTTAAGTGCAAAAGTTTGATGATGATATAAAATAGTTTTAATTTGAACTTCACCCATGTTCTCATGTGCGACCACACATATCACTCATAAGGAGCAGACTAGACTACGGCTGTTTGTTTTACGATGGTGCTGCCAAATGTCACAAATCAAAGTTGGATAAATTACAGAATCGGGCGCTAAGTGTCAAGGAAAGCGAGCTGTGCTTGCAACTATTGGGATTCAGAAGGCAATATCTGGCATATAAGTTTTGCTTAAAATGTGGTTCAATACATCTCAGACTCTATTAAAATTAGGCTCAACACAAAGTAATTACTGGTGAAACAAAAAGAAACCTATGATATGCACCTCACTTGATGAAACTAAGAAAGAGCGATTATCTGCCTCAAACCCTTTACATATGTTCACTCATGGGTTTCTAAAATTGACATCAAAAGCACTATCAGGATTGATTTAAATAGTATTTCTAACTCAAACACATCGTAAGAGTTAAATAGTTTGAGATGTAGTGTGGTTCAAGAACTACAATGCAAATATAAGGGGTGGTATAAACTACACTGATGGTTTCAAAACAGCCAATGGACTAGGAGCAGCCTTTTATGATCCTAGTAATAATACATGGCTCTATCCTACTGTGTAAGCGTAGGGGCCCAAAAAATAGTTGTATTTACCGATAGCAAAAGTTCTTTACCACACTTGTCGCGATGTACATCGGGCACAGTTGGAGTGAAAATAGCCTACAATATTCTAAATCAAATACTATTTTTTAAAACATGTGATATTCGTTTGACACTGCAATGGGTTCCAGCTCATAATGGATTAGTGGGAAATGAGGAGGCAGACAGGTTAGCTAAGAAGGCTGTACTAGATGGTGTCGTGATTACAGCTCTTCCTCACTACTCAGAGGTTTTGGGTAAATTTAGAATTAAAATGTATATCAAATGGCGAGAATATTTCGATGAGCGTTCTATTAGCAAAGGAATAAAAAAAGTTAAAATAAAATATAGTATAAAACCTTACAAAGTCAGCCTCCTCATATCCCATGGTTTTCCAAAAAAGAAATGAAAAGACAGGATATTGGATAGGACATCTATTCCATCAAACAAGTTTGCTTTTGTAATGAAAAAATGTAGTTCACCTTATTGTGAAGTTTGTGGCAGAGAAGAAGCTTTTGTTAAGTTACGTCATTATTAGTGTAAAACGTTTTTTCGAAGTCACGATGGGATTGTCATCGTCACTTTGTGTACAAAAATCCCGTTAATAAATAAAAAAAAAACAAAGTAAGTCATGACATAGAACATAGGTAAGGTAAGTGTAGAGAGTAAAAGCAAAAGAAAAAATAATTCGTATGACAATAGAGAAAACACATGTAAGTATACATGGTCTATGTACCATTAGATAAAAATACAAAAATATAGTTGAAATTTGGGGATCACATAAGAGCGCATAAGCTTTTCAAAGTTTATTTAAGGAATAATCATGTAGTAAACCATTCCTTCCTTTTAAACATTGAAGTAGTTAAAGTTTTTGACTTGTCCCTTGTTTCTGTCCACATTTCCAACCCCACAGTTGCGCTGATCCATAAATTTCATTCCCTTATTTCCCTTATCCCATATCCCATTATTATCCTAGGCGACCTTAACTGTCATCATAGCTTATGGGGTATACATTGCTCGATGGCCGCCCTACGCGTATTGCGGGCCCATATCACAGTGATGGTGTGGTAGACATCTCCATTTGCTATCCTTAGTCACTCCGTATCCTGGAATCGCCTTAATTCCGTCTATGGTAATGATCACTATCCCACTATCTTTTTGGTCCCTATTTCAGCCCCTATCCCACAAAAACTCCCTCCTCTCCTTAAATATAAAACCGATAAGGCTGACTGGGGCAATTTTGCCCTGAGCACAAACAGCCTCATCCCCTTCCCCTACCCCAATCCCTACCCCCACTACGGACAATATCCTGCTATGATTCTCTTGTATATCTTTCTACTGCTGCAAATTCATACATTCCTTTGAAAAATCCTGACCCAAAATATCGAGGTCCCATGGTGGGACTCCGAGTGCTCCGACATGGTTCGAAAAAGGAGAGTAGCTGAAAAAAGATATTGTGCATCCATGACACCACAAAACTCTATAAAAGTGTTTCGGCTAAAGACAGAGGGCTGTTAAAAAAAAAGAAAATGGATTCCTGGCGCATTTTCTGTGAAAACCTAGGCCCCCGTACCCCTTCCTCAATTGTCTGGAGCTCCCTGAAGCGCTTTCGTGGTGCCGCTTTTATCTTTCCTTCTCCTACGTCATCTGACCCCTCCTTGATCCCTTTTTTGACAAAATTGCCTCTCCATTAGTCCCATTGCTAGATCAATTCCCATCTCCTTATCCATCACTCTCCTTATCCAACCCCTTGGACAGCCCCTTTACTATGGAGGAACTCAAACTCACCCTTAACCACCTCCATGACTCTAGCCCCAGCCTTGACGGCATTCCTTACTCCTTTATAACTAAATCAGGTTCCCATTTCCAAAAGGTTCTCCTCAACATCATCAACATTATTTTTCTCACTGGTGGAAACATCATTTAGTTATTCCTATCCTTAAGCCCGGTAAAGATCCTACAGATCCAAATTCCTTTCACCCAGTTGCAATAGCTCCTATCCGCCTTAAAATTTCTGAACATTTAGTAAAACTTCGTCTGGAATGGTTTGTGGAAAATCACTCCCTCCTCAGTCCCACCCAATATGGTTTTAGAAAGGGTTACAGTACGATGGGCAGCCTGAGTATTTTCGCCTCGGACTTAAGATTAGCCTTGACTGATAATGAATCCGTGATGGAAGTGTTCTCGGATGTCTTGTCGGCCTATGACAATGTCCACCTCCCCCTACTCAGGCAGAAAATGCTCCAGCTAAAACGATGTGAGACTGACACACTTCACCTATAACCTCTTTTCTGGCAAATTTGTTCAGATCCGACATCAACAGATTGCAGTGACTGGAAAACGGTGTCTGTACCAAGAAGGCAGGCGCCAGTTCCGTCGACACTGCGTTACCAGCGGCCAGCTCCAGCAGCGCCGGTCACCACTGCCCGGAACTACTATCATTGCCAGCCCCCGCCGCTGCAGCTAGGGAACCACTTCAATGCGTCCTCGAATCGGGGACGGCCAACACGCAGACGTTAACGTCTTATGAAACAGAGGTATGTTACGCGGGTCGACTGAGTTACTTTGCTACACAATGGTCTATCATATCAAACGATCGTAAACTCCTATCGTGGGTAAACGGTTATAAAATAGCATTTAATAAATTAGTAAATCAATCTAGCCCCCAGATCACTACGATTCGTTCTGAGAAGGAGCAATTTCACTTTGATGCTTCTGTAAATAAGTTGTTAAGTATTGGGGCGATAATTGAATGTGACCCTTGTCCAGACCCATTTGTCTCTCGTGTTTTTCTCGTTCCAAAACACGATGGTACGATGAGATTTATTCTAAATTTAAAAGAATTAAATAAATTTATTGACACAAAACATTTCAAAATGGAAGATGGAGATTGTTTTTTAGCGACCATTGATCGTAAGGATGCTTATATGTTATTAAAAATGCATCCTAGTTCTAGAAAATATTTAAGATTTTGTTTGACTAAAGAAAGTGATAAAAAATCACAGAAATTGTATGAATTTCAAGTTTAGCTGTTGCGGAGTTTTGCGCCGGCTGGAGAAGATGCCGCCGTAGTACCCTTTGGCCCCGAAGACACCACGACCTGACGAACCACGGAGTGACACCCGACTTGATCGAGTGCAGGTTGGAGCGCAGTGAAAAAACACGTCTTCAAAGTAAGAACGTTTATTGCGGATACCAAAATAAACCTTAAGTTTAAACAAGCCTATGAACCGCAATCGTTCCTGTAGTTCAGTTTCTTTCTTCAGACCTCTTCACTGGCCTCCGGATACACCGAACAGCGCTTACATCTTCTTGGGTCTTCACTGGCCTCCGGATTCACCGAACAGCACTTTCTTTCTTCTAGTTGGATTCTTCTGAACTTTTCTTATTAGACTTTTTCTTTCTTCTTATTAGACTTTTTCTTGCTTGTGGGCACCGAACTAACTTCCAAAGCTCGGCGTGCGCCTTTTATACAAATTTCGCCCTAAATAATTCCAGCGCTCTGATTGGCTGGCGCGTTTGTGCAGTTTGCACCTAATTACGCTTAAGTTTTACTTGGATTCTAAACTTTACATCGAATTATCTTTCAAACTATTAAGCAAAACTATTACAATATTATATTCAAATAATAGAGCGAAACGATTCCTATATGTTTACATAAATATCAATTTGATAAAATTAAATACAAAAAACTTTCTAGAACAAAGACTACCTCAAAACACCGTTTGCGCCGGCAGACTACTTACTTAGCCTAACATTGTACCTAAGGCGAAACGGTTACAAACATAATTTTATCATTTTACATTATTAAAATATGCAAACATTCTAATTACAATTAGATTTTAACATAATCAAACAAGATATAACTACCAATTAGGAACATATACAACAACAAAGGTTTTCTCGTTATTCCCTTCAAATACGTAAAACACCATGAAAATAATTATTACATTTCGATAAAAGAAAGCAATTTACACATTATTATCAATAAACCATTACAATAAACCATATAATTACGTAGTTATTCAACGAGAAAATATCTAACCATATTACGTCATTTATTACTTCAAATGCGTATTTTATTATATGAACCTATATACAATAACGTTATATCTACCATTATCTACCTAATCTGATAAGAAATAACCATAAAATTACCAAAATTATGACAAATCTGAACAAATCAGTATTTTACAAATAACCTAGGTCTAAATTCTATCCAAATCATACATAAAGCTTCTCATGTTATGCTTATATTATACCAATGAACTCTAAGAACTTTATTAAACACAAACATCATCAATTCAACCATAAATCAACGTTATCAAAATAAAATTCAAAATATACCTATACCTAGGTTCCTATAACATCATAAT
Source organism: Marasmarcha lunaedactyla (assembly GCA_923062675.1). NCBI lineage: Eukaryota > Metazoa > Arthropoda > Insecta > Lepidoptera > Pterophoridae > Marasmarcha > Marasmarcha lunaedactyla. The sequence goes on from OV281350.1 coordinate 6,727,813, forward strand.
TTCCTATAAGAATCTTATTAGTACTTGCTTACGTCACACTCGAAAATAACCACCTATCCGAGGACGGGCGCAAGTAGTGAGGGCGTGGACTAGCGTTATTTACAAAACTATTTGTATGGCTATGTCCCTATTATGCCGAATCCATTTCATGTCGCGTCGCTAACATTAGCCTTTTGGATTTTGCACGGCTCCCTATATATTCACAAAATTATTGAAACCAGTATTAAAATTACTAAGATCATGTGGCTTCTCGTCCTCTTATTATCTTGATGACATTTGTTTACTAGGAAATACCTATAAAGATTGCCAGCATAATGTAAATATTACACACAAATTATTGAAATCCCTTGGTTTCATTCTTAATTTGGATAAAAGTAATTTAACACCGTCGTAAAATTGTAAATATTTAGGCTATAATATAAATTCAAAACACTGGAATGTGAGTCTCCCTCAAGATAAAAGAAATCGGATTAAAAGTGAATTAATGTATTTTTTACAAATCAAACAATGTAAGATTAGAAGATTTTTTATTTTTTTTATTTTATTTATTTACAAAAATCCACAGCACTCAATATAAATTAAAAAAAAGAAATTATACATTGGTATAATATTCATCTTATAAAAACTTAACTTATTGCCAATTACGGATTTTTCATTTTTTAAAATAAATTAACATATAAGGCACAACTGTATTGTACAGATCAACAATTCTTACCCATTTCGATTAAAAGATTACAAAAAAACATATTTAAAAAAAAAATTATAAAAAGAAGCCATAATATGTGCGTGAAGTAGGTGTGTGTATGTGTGTGTGTGTGTGTATGTATGTATAGCAGTAGTTTAGTGAAAATGTTTCATAATTTGGTTTTTGAAACGTTGCTTGCTACTACTAAAAATATCAGCAGATATAAAATGCTTATTATATTTATTCTGGATTCTGCATATGACTGAATTTATAGCGTAATTAGTGTGGACTGCTGGAATGTGAAAAAGTTTCGTATGTCTAGTTCGCTTACTAGGTGTGCGTAGACGTAGGGTCAATGTGGTTAATTTTATAGAGTCTATGGTGTTATTGCAAATTCCATGTAAAAATGTCATATCAAGCAATGTGCGTCGATTTTCAAGAGATAGGAGGTTATGTTGCTTACATGATTCTGTGTAGCCATTGTCAGTGGCGATAGTGCGAAAGTTTAAATGTTTAATAAACTTACGTTGGATTGCCTCTATATTAACCGAGTAAACATCATACATAGGGTTCCAAATGCTAGAGCAGTACTCAAGGATACTACGAACATATGCATAATATAAAACCTTTATACAGTAAATATCAGAAAATGGCCTAGTCACTCTCAGAATGAAACCTAAACTTTTATATGATTTATGTACCATATTATCAATGTGATCAGCGAAAAGCAACTTCGAATCAAGAAGTAGTCCGAGGTCCCTCACCGTCTCAACCCTATTAAGAATCGCGTTATTTACCATGTAATCAAGGATAATTTTCTTTTTCTTTCGGGTGAATGTTACAATCACACATTTTTCAACATTTATAGATATGCGGTTATCAGTATAGTACACCTGTAAACGATTTAGGTCTTCTTGTAGGTTTAAGCAATCCGTAATGTTATTACAATCTTGTAAATTTTTATGTCATCGGCGTACATTAGATACTTAGCAAACCCAGAACACTTGTCTATGTCATACAAGTATGCCACATATAGCAAAGGTCCAAGAATTGACCCCTGCGGGACTCCAGAAGTAATTGTAATGAAATCCGATTTGTACCCTCCCACCATTACAACCTGACTCCTCCTGTGCAGGTAGCATTCAAACCATCTAAGTAGGTTACCATGTACACCTAATTCCTGAAGCTTTCTCAATAATATTATATGATCCACTCGATCAAAAGCCTTCTCGAAATCGGTATACACAACATCCACTTGACCACCGCCATCCATTTCAGTTAGAATATCGTTGGTAAATTTTGCCAAGTTAGTATTTGTCGAACGACCCTTCATGAATCCGTGTTGTTGAGTTGGAATAGAGCGTGCAATAGTGTGGTACAAACGATTATGGACAAATATGGACGCAAAAATTGCGTTAGCAGTTGGCAATGGTGTGTTACTGGGCTTACTAAACTGTTTATGGAAAAAGTCACTAAAAGCAGCGCAGATTTCAGGTCCATCATTCAAGTTCCTATCTCCATATTTCATACTATTTGGATAGCTACCGCCACTTTTTTTCCGGGATTTGACATACAACCAAAACAATTTTGGCTCTTTTTTAATGTTTTCTTGTGACCAGTGCATATAGGAAACGTAACATTGTTTCTCCACTGACTTCTGTACTCGCCGTAGCAAAGCAAATGATGCATAGTCGGAAGGATTCCCGTGCTTTTTCCAATGGCGATGCATTTTTGCCTTATCTTTTATAATATTAATTAGGGACCTATTAGAAGACCTAAGATTTGCACAACTTGTTGGTATGTTGGTTTCGGCTTGTCCAGCTATTCATCAGCTATTGAATATGGTTGGTTGCATACGAAAGAATTAGAAAGGTGAAAATGTCTCAACTTAAAGGGTCATGATGATTATGACCGTCGAATGAACATCTCAGCTTCAGTAATCCCTGATATTCGTTGGTGGCTAGCAGTTATAGATAATTCAGTACATAGAATCATATATAATATATTCTTTCGCGAAATTTATTTTGACGCTTCAACAACACGGTGGGGTGGAGCTTGTGATAATAGGTCGGCTGGGGGACAATGGTCAGAAAAAGAAAAACAACAACATATTAATTATTTAGAACTGCTGCCTTACAAAAATTGTCAAAGATATTTGGAACTGGTGTGAAGAAAGAAAAATATACATAACATCAGCTTACATAAGATCGGCTGATAATATTTTGGCCGACAGGGAGTCTAGAAAGATTCACACTGACACAGAATGGGAAATGTTAGATACTGGGTTCGACTCCATAATTTCTAACTTTGGATTACCTGAAATAGATATCTATTTCAGTATTTGCAAATCGTTTGAACAAAAAATGTTTAAAGTATGTATCTTGGCAATTAGATCCTGACGCATTTGTAATTGATACATTTACACTTCATTGGTCAGATTATTATTTTTATGCTTTTCCCCCGGTAGCTTGTATTTTAAAACCTTTAAGAAAAATCGTGAACGATAAAGCAAGAGGCATAATGGTAGTACCAGCGTGGCCATCGCAGCCTTGGTATCCGCTATTTATAAGTTTAATAGTTTCCAACATATTACAGTTAAATTCTTATAGTTTTCTTATTCCTAATTCCAGCAACAACGGTATCAGCAGAACGACTACCCTGGTTGCCGCAGTATTATCAGCACGGCAATGATGAAAAGGGGAGTCCCACCATCTGCAGTAAACATTATGATAGGCTCTCTGTCAGATAATACATGAAAGCATGAATACATGAAAAAATGGTTTTACCATACAAAAATTAACAAAATTGATATGTTTAATCCTTCAATAGAAAACATTTTAAACTTTCTTGCAGAAATATTTAATACTGGTGGTCAATATAACACCATTAATACATTCATATCAGCATTGTCACTAATATTTGGACAGATAGAAAAAGAGATGGTTTCAAGATTTTGTAAGGATATAGGCTCAGACCATGTTTACCAAGGTATAATGTAACATGGGGTGTCAGTGTAGTATTGGACCACCTGGGATCTTTATTCCCCCATGACCATCTATCCTTAGAACAATGAACAAAAAAGTGTGTTTCTTTATTAGCCTTAGTAACTGCACATAGAATGCAAATATTATCAAAAATTTTCATAAAAAATATTATTGTATCTGAAACCCAAATTTTAATTAAGATAACAGACCTTATTAAAACTTCGCATCCTAAGACACCTCAGCCTATCTTACATTTACCATTTTTTAAAGAAAAACCTCAAATTTGCCGTGCTAATACTTTGATGGCTTACATTGATAAAACTAATTCTGTAAGAAATTCTGATAAATTGTTTATTTCATTTAGAAAACCACATAAGTCTGTTGGTTCTCAATCTCTAAGCAGATGGGTAAAATGTATACTAAAAGATAGTAGAATTGACGTATCTGTATTCACAGCACACAGTACTCGCCATGCTTCGACATCTTTAGCTTACAAAAATGGCATCAATCTTAACCTTATTCGTAATACGGCTGGATGGACAGGTCAATCTACTGCTTTTGCCCGATTTCATAATAGAGTGATTATTAACAATCAAAATTGTTCTGAATTTGCCAAGTCGATAATCAGTAATGAATAGATAAGAAATAAAAGTTGTGTGTTCTTGATATTTGTAAAATTATAGTTAATCAATTATAATTTCAAAAGATATTTCCTTCTTTATTTGCTCTCAACATCTACACAGTGTATTACCTACTAATATCGAGAACGAATCCCGAAGTATAATTAATGATAAAACGAACTTACCTGTACGTGAAGTTCTATCATAATTATACGAGGGATTCGTTCGAAGATATTTGTAGGGAATCCCACCCACCCCATTGTTATTTTATGGTAAAATATAACCGTAATCGCAAATATCATTTTCAGCTCTAAAATAAATGACGCTCCAAGCCGGATACACGGTAAATGGTAAATGGACCGGAAGCACGCTAAATCTTTATTTTATATTTAATGAAAAATATAACCGGGAGTATATATTTTTTATTTTTTAAAGACTTTAAATTATTTGTTTGGTAACATGTACGAGCGATACAACACAGGGTAAATTATACTAATATCGTCGAACGAATCCCTCGTATAATTATGATAGAACTTCACGTATAGGTAAGTTCGTTTTAGCATTAATTATGTTGCATAACTTTAAATACGTGCAAAATGTTGCTCAGTTCTCATAGCGATATTTTTTCCACCAAATTGGTCTACCAGATTTATATGGCAAGACAAAGCGATCTATCACAGTTATGCGTCAGTGTAAATGTCAATTTCATAGATTAGGTTTTCCTTAATAAAAAGACATAATTTAATTATACCAAAACCTTAAAATATTCCAATATTAAAGGTTTTTCATCCCATAAAAATATTTTTCAAAGTTACCCAAAACTCATGAAAACTTTAAATTTGACTTTTGGGGAAAATTGTGGGTAATTATGTTTAAAAATAAACCAACTCAAACGACATTGTTCATTTTTTAAAAATAAATTATGAATCAGATTGTAATATATCTCAAATACTGCAAAAAATGTTCAAAGTTACCCAAATTGACAGTAGCGGTTTCGAATTGTCAATATTTTTCTAATATTCACAGCTATTTTAGGCGCAAGAAACTTGTCAGCTTGATTTTTATATATTCAGGGTTACAGATTAAGTGGACCTATTCCCTTTGAGGACGCGTAGTTTACACCGTTTCTGACTGATTGGACTATGAAACACCCTATCCTGAATTTAACCGTTTTCGAGATAAATATTAGAATTTTTTTTTTAATTTTCGATTTTAGGCTATCAGCTTAGATATTTTGAAATGTGCAAGTCTTATTACTACTATTATTTGATTTTTACAAGTAAAATAAGATTTTTCTTTAAAGGATATCTAAAAAAAATATTATGGCGCCTGTTTGCAGATGTGCCTAAAAATATCATCAGCTATCCAACGAGGTGTAACAGTCTATCTAGGATTTTTACAAAAATTTGTAGAAAAGACTTAGTTTCATAAGCTATAGGGGAGGCAAAAAGAAAGCTAAATAAAACAATAGGTGAGTATAAGATACTTAATTTATTAAAATTTCAAGTTCCAACGGAACATCTTAAAGTCTAAATTTCATGTTGGTCGCCTTTAATCAGGATTCCAAAATGTTACAACACTTTTTTGGGTTATTAATAAAAAAATATGGGCACAAAAAAAATTTGAAGTACCTACCTAATCCCATTTTATGCGAATCCAAATTACTTAGCTAAAATGCTTTGATTCGCAACAAATTCTTTGGTGGTCCTTAATTTCCTTATTTTACGGGAGAATGATGATGAGAGATGGATTGTGGAGCTTGGCAAGAGTGAGCGAGACAGACCAATGACATATTACATATAGACAAGTCATACCCAAACATTACCGCAGAAAAAAAAAAGGCGTCAACTTAACTATAGATACCTACCCGATATATACAGTAATATAATTTTTGGGCGAAGGAAAGAATAATACGGTTCACTTGTTGTAAGAAAGAGATATCTATGTAGGTACATACTTTGTGACGTTGCTTCGCGCGTAAATTGTCGCAGTATATAGCGTTGTCTCTTTTACTCCCACATACAAAATCATATTACATCTCGCTCTTTGAGTTTGTCGAAATGTATAGCCATGTCAATTTAAAACGTCATTTTAAAAAGCAAAATAAAATAGTAAATAAGATAGTTATAAAAAAATTGTTCTTAAGCATGAAAAGAAACTTTTTTTTTGTCTTTAACTGTAAGTGTGTAATTAGTACCTACATTGACTAGACACACAAGAAAGCATTGCACGGTATTTAAAACACAGAATTGGGAATAAGTTTTGTTTGACGTTCAGCCATGACACTGGGTTGCACAAGACCAAGTGAAATGCGGGCAATTGCCTTGTATTTGCATTGCCAGTATTGAGAGTGGACAACTTGTCTATATGCAATATGTCATTGATAGTGACGCTATTTTTATAAAAGTCAACAGGAGTAAGTCAATTTTATAAAATAACAAAAAATCCTGACCTAGCTCAGTGACTTAATTTTCGTTAGGGGTTTATTGAAATTAAAATCTAATCGTTCGTTATAATAACAATCGTTCGCAATGTTTTCCATCAACCTCAATAAACACCCTACAACTTCTAAAAAGGAGTTTGAGCGATTCAAAAACATTTTAGCTAAGTAAACTGGATTCGCCTAAAATCGGATTAGGTACTTACCTCAAGTTTTTTATTTTTTACCCTTATTATTTTAGTATTAACCCAAAAAGTGTACCATTTTGGATTCCTGGTTAAAGGCGCCAACTTTTGATGGCACTTGCCAAGGCACTCTAATAATTTTTTTTTCAGGAGGCTCTCTCAAACTCTAACTCAAACTAGCTGCTAAACAACCGAGGCTGGTCAATCGTTCTAGGCCACTGCTGCTTCAGGACAACACTAGACCACACACTGCACAACAGACGGCTACCAAATTAGAGGAGCTTCAATTGGAATGTCTAAGACATCCACAGTACTCCCGAACCTTGCTCCAACAGACTACCGTTTTTTTCAAATTTTGATAAATGCTTCATGAACGAATCAAATTTAAAAAAATAGAATGGAAAAAATTCAACACCGAAGGGGCAGTCCAAAGCGCCTCAAAGATTTTATTGATTCCCGTCCGAATGGTTTTTTTAGTAAAGAAATCAATGAACTACCTATGGGATGACAAAAGTGCATAGATAGCGATGGTACATGCTTTGGATTAAATAAATATATTATATTTAAAAACAAATTACTTTATGTTCCTCCCTCAGAAAACGCCATTTCATATGTAAGGACCTCATATTATTTACTATTTTACTAATAACATCGTTTCTGAAGCCGTCGAATTTTACAATTTGTCAAATCCATTTTGTCGCCACATTTTGAAAGCATTTACTATGAAGATAATGTCTCTATACAGCGTGTCCCAAAAATCGACGATAAACCGGAGATACAAGTCATAACAAATAAAATAAAAATTCTTGACCCTGTGGTTCGGAAACTATAGGTATTTAAAAAGAAAACAAAATATCAACACCCTGTGATGATCATTTCAACCTTGTTGCTACAAATTGTAACTTTTGATTGGTTTTATTTTTGGAGTAGAGCCCTGAGCAATGCTTCTATCAAGCCTTAAATTAAAAATAATCTACCTTCGTTTACATGAAAAAGTTCGTTTCTCCCAACCAAAATTGTATGCTCAACTTTAACCTGCTCTACTAAAAAAAAGTACTGAGTTCTTTTGGCAAGTAGTTTCAAAAGTTTGCTTATTCAATACAGATTTCATATTGGTAAAACACTTATTACTTTACATTTTATTAACATTTACATTTTACAAAAAAAAAAAAAACAATTTACTACAAACCGTACTAAATTTGTCAAAGTAGTACTTTAACTATTAGTGTCTAATCCCACGCTTGTTCAATGTTCTTGTAATCTAAGTCAACACCCTGTGAAGAAACAGGTTGTTGATTTTTTTTTTCCTTCCGGTTTATCGATTTTTGGGACACCCTGTATGTAATTAAAAAGCTCAAGTAACATTTTTACAGTAAAGAGCTAATTGACAGAAAGTTTTCAAAATTATTTAATTTTTTTTGGTCTCTTTTGTATAATTTTTGTCATGCTCATGATCAACTGCATGAATTATGTTTTCTGTATTTAAAATGTTTGTTAGCAAACTAACTTAGAAAAAAACACAAGCATTTATCTTAATAACTTGTTAACTAAAAATAGGATAACAAATGGGGATGAGTCAGATTTCCTAAAGGGTACTCTACCTCTACCTCACTGACTGACTGTCTTTCCTGGTACACCTATATATCATTTATGTATTTTTTTTATGGTCCCAACAGTTCATGTAGAACTACTGGAGTACATAATATCAATATAAAGCCTAAATACTTTATAGAACTTTAGTGACAAGGAACTACTGGGATACACACGCTAACACTTGCAATTGAAATAGCAAGAGAAAGCTTTTTACGATTTTTACTATATTTTGAATATGCTTCTCAATTACATTGGCTTAAAGTCCTTGTTAGCTTACCATATGCTGCAGTTTTAGACTTACCTATTTGACTTATATGATTTCCTAGCTACGTTTTTGCTTTTTGGGGTTAAATATAAAAGACACAAAGTCATTTTGGTATAAAAATCAAAAGTTTTAATGGTATTTTCCGATCGCACCAAGCTTTCATTTACTTTTTAGTATACAGAATGATTTTGTATAAACTATAATACATTTCTGAGTCACTCTATTAATGTTGTTAAGAACACAATATGATTTTTAGTGTGTCTTATCCAGACAGATTTTCTTTCTTCAATTTTGTCTGACTCAATGTCCATATATCCATACAATGGCACATGTTGCAGTCACTGACTCATTCAGAAGGAAACAATACTACAGGTGCTAAACAATTACATCTGATATTTATAATTTAAGGCCAATATAATATAAACAAAAATAAAGACCCTATCATAATTTATTTATACAAATTTGAACATTACTGTTGAACATTACCTATTTTATTTACCTGAGAATAGAACACTACTTTCAAGTCAGACAAAATGTTTTTTTCACAATACAATAATATCACATATTTTTAAATGCATTTAATTCGAACTATTAACTGCCACAAAATCCGACTGTTAAACGACCACTAAAGGAGTATAAATAAATAAATAAAACTCCACTGGTACAATTGAAAAACCATTATGAGATTTTTTAACGGAAGTATCAACTAAACTCCCGGTACAATAATAATTTATGGGATTTCCTTTGTATGACGTTAAATAAACCAATTCTATATTTTAACACTAGTTTACATGCTAATATTTACATTTATTTATAAAGTATATATAAATATGTATAATTATATCGATAGCGATTCCGATAATCCTATCCTTCACATAATTAGCGATTTCATGTATAATTAACTAATAATGGTCACAATAACAACTCGATAGATATTTTCACGTAAATAAACAAGCAGCGCGGGGAGTGGTGCGGGGAAGTATTGCACGGGGCGCGGGCGCGCTATCATCGCGGCTCCTCCTTCTTGAGCAGGTCGAGTGGCGCGAGCGGCGGTAGTGGAGCCAGCGGCGGCAGCGCGGCTGGCGCCAGGCCGCGGTGCAGCAGCGCGCCACCCTTCATCTGCTGGTGGTGATGCGCGTAAGCCGACATCATCTTGGCGCGGTCCTCTTCGGCGCGGATGGCCGCTTCCAGCAGCGGAGCGAACCGCATGTGCTGCAGAGGGTCGAAGGCACGGTACTGCTCCCAGGCACCTGGCGGCGGCCCGTACGCGCCCAGCGCCGCGCTGCGTGCTGCCTCCTTCGCAGCCGCTTCTTTGCTGGCTTCCAATGTACCGTTACGCAGCGGAGACCGCGTGCGTGTGCGTTCCAGTTCCCGCTCGCGGGCCTTGCGGCGCTCGCGCTCCTCCCGGTCTCGGCGCTCTCGTTCGTCTCGCTCCCTTCGGGCCCGCTCGCGTTCCTCGTGTTCCCGGCGCGGGTCGGGGGCAGCGGCAGGGTGCGGTGGCGGGGCTCGTGGAACGCCACGCCAAGGGTCGGGCAGCGGCAGCGGCGCGTGGTGCAGTGCGGGCGGCAACGGCAGGTCGCGGTATAGTGGGTAGGCCCCAGGTGGCGGGAAGGGAGCAGGCGCGTACCGCGCGAAGGGCCCGGCGGCGGCGCGTAGGCGCTCTGCCTCATAGCGCGCGGCCAGAGGTGCATGGTGCGCGGCATAGGCAGCGGCATCATACGGGCGGTAGGCGGCGGGCGGCGCGGGTGCAGGCGGCGCAGCGGCAGGGGGCGCGGGGAATGCTCGCGGCGCCTCCTTGTCCGCCACACCCGCGCCGCCGCTCGCCTTCTCCTTCTGCTGGTGGTTGTAAATCTCCCACGCAATTCGGACGTGCATCGCGTTCCATTTGCCGGTTTTCTGTAAAAAAAAACAAGAAAGTCCCTTTCAGACAGGCCGCCTTTAACTCGCCATCACGTGCATTATTTCAATGTCGGTCATCTATCTCCACCTCGTTCGCCATAACCACCGTGCTTTTGCAGCTTAATTAGAAAAAAGCCCATGCAAGAATGTACGAATTATATGGGAGCGAAGATGAGAAAGCATTATTGAGACAGCATGCGTGGTACATACCGTGGTGGGCAGTTTTGGCGGCGGCTTGGGCGCGACCTCGGGAGCGTTCGGTGGCTGTTGACGACCCCAGCGTTAATACAATACGCAACATTTACAAGCAAACAAGACTGACTTGTGACTAGCAACTTTTACAAATGAATTCTTAAACTAGTCAAAAGCCATTTGATAATGAGGAGGAAATAATGAGAGCCCAATAAAACAGACCTTTTGTTAGAATTACTTTCAATATCTAGGCAGAATATAAAGAAAATACTAAAAATGCTAATTTTCATTTTCACAGTGTTCAATATGAAATAAATGTTAACGTTCCTACATCTAAAAAAAGTAAAGTTCGAAGTGATAAACTAGGAAAGTTATTTTAAAGCAGGTTACATAGTAATGTTAAACATGAGCTCGAAAACCATGTAGATAGGTTTCATTTAAAACACATTAGTACAGAACCATATGAAACATAGAATGAAAAGCTACAGGAGGCAAATGAAAAACAGACACAAACCAAATGTCGCCAAATTGTCATTTTGACAGTAGAGGAATTTCATAAATATGAAAATGTCTAGAACTTCTAATTCTAAACTAATACATTAAAAACATTGGACATTAATAAAATTTAAAAACAACTAACAAGTTTTAGTTGGATGATGTAAATTTCGATATACAATTTTCGTGAGGACAAGCACATTATAAGTATCATTAGAAATAGTTCATCAGCTGTAAAAAGGACCATTCATTTAAATCATCCATATTTACCAGTGAAGGAGGTAAAAGAAGCACCAGGTTCTCATACAAAACCAATGTTACATCTCTTTAGGATGTTCTTTTGTTATGAAATCAGGAGCTGTGTTCACCAATTTATTGTCTAATGTAAAATTGAGGTAGTAATAAAATGTTACTAAATAAGTAATACTTGGCTAACTGGCTGTAGTTTGGCTTAAAATTTAATCACAGTATATTTTTTTTTACATATTTTAGTTTTTTATCTAGTTTGTTATTTATGCTACTTTATCTAAAATCAATTGTTACAAAAAAATGTTTTTAAGTATTGGTTTGTTAACTGAAAGCAAAGTTTACAAATATTTCTCAAGACAGTATTTGATGGATCTTAAGATTTTTGTCTTTTTAATAAGCAGTGTATTATAGATGTCACCATACACTAATTCTGTTGCATGTTGTGTGATATGTGCACGTTAATATTTTATGATACATAAAGGTTTGTTATAGTTTCTCATGGTTTGAAATTCTCGATGATCTTATACTATATAGGTATTTCCTATATTATCTTTCATCACAAATAAAAGCTGGATATACAATTTCATACAAATATGATATTTTATCCTTTGCTATGTCATGTCACGGGTCTTTGCTCAAACTAAAATTAAGAAAAATATCGTTGATGTCCATGTCCTATTCAAAATACACGCACACTTAGGCCAACGCCAAAAACGTAGCGGGCTGGTGGCCGCGGATGGTGCTAATAAACATTTGATTTTATATTTTTTTACCTCTATACCCAGAGAGCGAGATATATGTTTTATCGAAAAATTAAAATATAACAATAGATAAATAATTAATATTTGTAGCAAATATTTTTTTAAAGAAAGTTGCTTGTTAAATTTTGCTGATATATTACAAACACTCCTCGAAATAACATTAAATTGTACTTGTACTTTTCACATCCTATATACTTGCACGGATCCTTGACTAGTTTTATACCGATTTTGTATGTTGACAAGGATCCATGACAAGGCAGAAGAGAGGAATAGTTGAGTCACGCACACTTGCACATAATAATATATCTAGACTGTATTTTATATTTCCATTTTTCGGTTGTAATTAGTAGGACAAGGATTTTAAGTTGTAGGTAAAATATTCAGTTACTACGACTTTCAAAATGGCTGTTTTTTGTATGTCAACACCATTTTTCTTATTAGAATTTCTGTGTAAATTTTTTCTGGGAGTACTAGTTATTTTGATATTAGTGGATAGCTTCATTACCCATGTATCTTTCCAAAAATAAAAACATATTTATCCGAAATATTTACTGCAAACCCCTCATTTCTTTTGATAGGAGCATTTTTTAAAATAAATCTTTGAAACTTTAGAGGTTTGTCTAGAAATTACAAATGGTACAAAAAAAAAAAACAATGTTATATCATAAGCAAATACAGCCTATGTGCAAGATTCAAAATTGAATTTAGAAAGCCAATGACAAAAATAGAATTTTTTAATGAACGAAAGTCGGCTCTCGATTTCTAGATGGAATTAAACTATATAATATAATATACTAATGTATATTCATAAGTATTTTAATGCATTGATAGTTATTAAAAATATGCTTCGGAATATAAAGTAATTTATTATTTTTTATAGAACTATACATGTCCTTTTTACAATTTTTTTACATGTTTACACTCGAAGATACCCCAAGAACTCTTTCAATTTAATTGCAAGATGGCAAGAATTTAAAGCATAAATTAATCTCACAAACAATCATAGGAACACAGCTCCAAAACATGTCATTCCTCTCAAAATTTATCCAAGTTTTGTACAAGTTCCTCGTTAACTAAAATAATAAATCTTTTGTACCTTAGGTGCATACGACGTTAAAGGCGCAGGTGGCACGTAGGGCCCGCTCGGATGTAAAAGACTCGAAGAATACGGATAACCCAGGCCCAATCCAGAACGGTAGAGAGAAGGCATTTTGCTCATGTCTTTGTACTGAAAATAAAAGAAAATAGAGGTTATAATGGGATATGTCACACATAAACTAAACTACATTTTGTGATGCAATGTTGCGAGAGCGAATTTGGCCAAAATTAGTTAACTTCACAGTGTGTACGTATGTGTACATTAAACATTCATAACCTTAGCAATATCAAAAGTTTGTTTAGTAATTCTGATTTTCAGGGAAGCAGTTATATTTGTTTCATATTAATAATTGGTAGATTTTCTTGCAAGCCCTCCTCACAATCAATAAGTTTGGTGGTAGAGGTTACAAAATCATTTTAAGCAATTAATATAGTGATAAGCTTTAATGCAATTTCGAATCTTAACAACATTTCAGTAAGTCATTGATCCAAATGATTTACCCAAAGATATAAATATATATAAGTAAATAGAAGATTATTGTTGAAACTTGTTTTGTATTGTTTAATTTTTTATAAATAATTGCTGCATAAAGGGATCTCTTACATTATCGTACACTAAGACAATCCTAAAATGTGTTTCTAGATTGTAATGTCTTTTGTAGCTCTACACCACAAACCATTATCTTCTTGTAACGTTCTTGTATATCTATATGCGAGGACCTGTAATGGGCTAATTCTTGTAATATTGTGCCTATATAATGTTATTATAGGCATCTTTCAGTAAATCCAAGCTAATATTATAAATGTGAAAGTGTGTTTGTTTGTCCTTACTTCAAGTCAAAACAAAGCCATGGAATAACATAATGTTTTGTGAATAGTAAGTTGTAAGGTTGGAGAGTGATATAGGCTATGTTTTATACAGACATTCCTACCGGATAAGCCAAGCTGGTGTAATCGCTTAACTCTAATTACCGGGGGCAACAAAGGCGCGTGCGGCACCAGCAGCTGGTGCGTGGGCGCATGCTGGTGCACGTGCGTGTGCTGGTGTTGGTGGTGATGCATCTCCGTGCGCGTGGCGGCGGCCAGGAAGCGGCTGTCCAACTCGCGGCGAAGCAGATCCGCGCCGGGGTCTGGAAATAAGGGTATAATATATTATTATAAGCCGTCGGAAACCAAATTTCATTTTATGTCAGCTCATACAACCTATGTACTAAAATATTTGATTTCCAATGACACGATTTTCGAATACTAATAAATAATAATAATAATATGACCATATCAAGAAAAAAGCTTTTCTTTCTAGCTTAACAGTGGATCAAGTAACAAGTTGAAAGAAATAGGTATGATTGATTAATCGACAGACTGTTCTGAATGTTTTCACTCTTAATGCATTCAAAAACCTAATCATTTTCATAGGTTAGCATACTAGTAACAAATCAGAAAAATACTTACTGGTTTGGAAGAGCGATTCGGCGGAGAAGGGGTTCGGGTTAGGCGGCGGTAGCGGAGCGCCGAACAACGGCGGCGCGGGAGCGAACGCGCCTCCCCTGCTGGAAGATGTAAAGTTGAAACTATAATGGTGAAACTAATTATTTGAGGTATAGTACATTTGAATGGCTATAGGAAAAGGATGAATGACAAACATCCAAAAAACTAAGTAAACTCTAAGAAAATAATATAAATGTATATGCTATGTACATGCTATAATCAAAATTTGAAAATCCACCGAAAAATTCACAATGTGACTGAATTATCTTTTCATTGATTAACTTATTAAATTCTAATACTGTACTTTATTCTCAACTTACTGCTAAGCAAGTGAACAAATAACAAAATAAGAAAGTAATAGCAATAAAAATGTTTTAATTATCATTTTCAGTATAATTTAAGCAATCTACCCGGTTATTCGAAACAAAGAAAATCAACTGTCAAAGATAAAATCTAAGTATGAAAAGATTGGCTGAGGGTCACCCAAGACTGGAATTTATCTCATACTAGCTACACAATTATGTATAATATGATAATCAAAACAAATAAGAAGATATATAATACTAACGAGACACCCCAATGCGCGGCCGGTTTGGCGCCCGAGCTGATACTTGGCACTGTTGGCACCGGAGCCAGCGAGTGAGACAGTTGCGGCGTCGCAGCTGCCGTCGGCGTGGGCGTCGCGAGGGGCGCTGCAAGGCCTAAAGGAGCCCCTAGAGGCCCTAGCGGTGCTCCTAGGGGAGCCTGGAAAATGTAAATGAGGAGATTAGAAATTGAGAGATAGAGAATTAAAACCTGAATCTTTTTGTAACCAAATCTTTGATTGACAAACTTTTTATACAGAAACCAGTTGAATGATTAAACAATCAATGTACAATGTACACTAGCACTTATAAATGGTAATCTTTTGAATCGTGTGTATGTTGATTAAGTGAAGAGAAATTTGATGAATTCAGTCATAACTATTAGGCTTTATAATGGCTCGTTTAATAACACCCAGCATTACTGTTGGTTTCTGAATAAAGGTAATAAACTAATACAAATTCTAAGCTGTATATATTAATTATAAAGCTACTTTACTCCTCATTTCTTCAATATGCAGTCAACTGAAATATGAGATCCATTAGAAAAACGAGTTTACCGTTAACGGATGCGCGAGCGGAGCCGGCAGAGGGGCGGCGAGCGGAGGCGCGAGCGGGGCGCTTGATACAGACACCGAAGTCGCTGTACTTCGCGATAAGCTGCTGATATTGCTGGAAAATTATTTATTTATGGAATTAATAAGTATGCTTTTGATTTTATTATTTTTATAGTTATTAATCAGAAAACTCAAATGAAATAGTAAGTAAGGCTATGAAGCAAAATGGGAGTATTTTGATAAATATAAAATATCTGTGAATAAATGATAATCATCACATCTCATAGTAAAAATACCAAAACATGTATATATATCTCAGCATATTTAGATGATATGGACTCGGAGAAAAATCTTATATTTTGAAGCATAAAAATAATTGTTTCACCAACTTGAAGTTGGTAAGGGCGTTTGACTCCAAGACATAGAAATAATTTAAAAAAATTGGTAGATTGATGATTGACGCTATCGGCATGGATGGATAGTTCATTATTCGTCGTAGTCTTCTATGCAAGTATTCTAGTAACTATTCTTATATTTCAACCAAAGAAATCAATAACAAAATAATCAACAACAAAAAAACAATTCTAGTTGCCATTCGTTTACTACCACATACAATTACATTAAATTACAAAGTAATAATTGCAGAATGAAAAAAAAAATTTGGTAGTTTAAACATAATCTAATACCGAAAAAAGATATCTAGTGTTCGATAGTCAATTATAAAAACAGTGCTATAATTCTACAAATTTGATTTAATCTGCTCATTGCACAATAATAGTCTCTGTCAGTACTAAAATAAATATGCAGTTACCTAAAACTCTCTCGTTCCCGACTGGGTGGTCTGGCATGGGGCGAGAAAGACAATTGCCCAGCGGTACTTGAGGCAGGCGTATGAGGTCGAACTAACTTCGGCGTTTTAGGACCCACGAGAGGTGATGACGATAAGCTTGTTCTCTGAAAGATAGAAGTCGGTATTTTATTACGCGAATTAATAGAGCACGAATAAATATTGTAGAGAGGGATTGTAAATGGAAACATAGTGTGATAATCCACTTGATGGCTCATCTTATAGTTTTTGTATTATGTTCATTACAATAAATTACTAAGACAAAGTTCAAACTGATTTCAAAAGCTCTAACTGATGGAACATTTTTGAATTCTTTACTTTTTCTTTTCTGTCTGGTGAAATCAGCCCGCTTAGATGGATGATTTCACCAATAGATGTCTGGTACGTATGTGGTACTAACCGAGTCAGGTGCATTTCTGGGCGATGCTGCCGACGGTGGAAGATATGGACTATGTTGCAACGAGGAGGCGTAAGGAGCGTAGAGAGGAGGGTAAGTCGCACTGGAATATATTGAAGGCGGCGGCGGATAACCATTGGCTGAAAGCGCTGAGCTCACAATACTGTGTTCTGAGCGTATTATGTCCATAGCTGAAGATACGGGCCGCGTGTCCAGTGGGCCGGGCCGACTGTCCAGCGTTGGCGGTCGAGTATCAAGGGGCCCAGGACGTGCGTCGAGCGGCCCTGGCCGAGCTTCGATTGGACTAGGCCTCGAATCCATCTGACTGAGTCGGCTATCTATTGTGTTGGGTCGCGTGTCCATAGGCCGCGAGTCCATGGGCCGCGTATCCATCGGACCCGGCCGGGTGTCTATCGGACCAGCCCGCGTGTCGATCGGACTAGGTCGCGTATCCATCGCGCTGGGCCTCGTGTCCATCGGGCTGGGCCTCATGTCCATCGGGCTAGGTCGGGTGTCAATTGGATTGGTCCGCGTGTCCATAGGGCTCGGCCGGGTGTCCATTACGCTCGGTCGTGAGTCCATAGGACTCGGCCGCGTGTCTAGGGGAGCAGATCGAGCGTCTAGAGGGCCCGGCCGCGCTTCTATCGTCGAAGGTCTCGAGTGCGGGCGTGAAGGAGGGCGGGCTTCGGGCGCGCGTGATTCCGCAGGCCGTGTATCCACGGCCGGTGGAGCGGGCAGCACTGCGCGCGGCTCTTGGGCCATCGCCCGTGCGTCCGTTGTGGGCGGTGCCATGGCATGGCCGCTGCCGCTGGTGGCCGTCGGCGGCGCCGAGCTCGACACCGGCAGAGCATCTACGTGATTCATGAGCGGTGTCGACGGCGGCAAGCCAGGGTGCTTCATGCTGGGCGGGTATCCTGGCATGGCGCTCGGCCCAAGGCCGAGAGGCGGCATCGGCCCAAGATGGTTAGGCGTCGACGAGATCAAAGGGTGAGGATGATGTCCCGGATGGTTCATAATGGAATGGCTGAGGTGGGATGCCGGTTGGCTCATCGAGGTCGGCGGCAAGCCCGGCACGTGACCTGGTAGGGCGTAGGGAGCATGGTGCGACGGCCGACCCGGGTAACCCGGTGGAACGGAATGTTTCGGCAGGCCCGCCTGGCTCTGGTAGGAAGGCGCATGGCCGTGAATACTGGAACTGACACTCGAGTTTAAATGACTAGACCCGATCGAGGGCAGGGGGTAGGGACGCGCGGCGGGAGATGGTGGCGGCGCGGCTGACGTCGGCACTGCAGCGGACGTAGGCGGCGTAGCCGGCGGTGGCGCTGGCGGCGGTGCACGCGGGGGAGGTGGGCGTGGCGCGTGTTGCGCGTGCAGGTCGAGCGGTGCAGGCGGGGCGGCGGCCTCGGTCCGCGTCTCATGGTTGGTGTGGCGGTAGTCGGGTAGCGCGGGGTAGAGCGGGTGGGGCGCGGGTGGCGCGGGCGGCGCAGGAGTGGGACTGTCGGCGGCGGCGCGCGGGTCGGGCCCAGCTGCGCGTGCGGGAATTGTGGTGGTGGCGGCGGCCGGCAGCAGCGGCTCGGGTGGCACATGCGCACCGGCAGGCCGCGGCGGCTCGGCGCGGAAGGCCGGTGGCGGTAGCGCAGGCGGCGGCAGGGCGGCGGGCGCGGGCGAGGGCGCGGGCTGCGGTAGCGGCGCGGGCGCGGGTGACGCACTGCCCCCCACGGGCGCCTTCGACAGCGCTAGCGCGCCGCCACTGCCGCCGCGCGCCACTAGCTCGTTCTTGCCCCCGCCGCCCGCGCCCGTCACCCGGAACAATGAACCAGCGTCTGATCCCTAAAATATTAATTTAAGAGATTATAAAATTTAAAGAGTTTGTTAAGATGACAAGAAGAAGTCATACAGTCAAGAAATTATTCATATACATTATATTATTTATACATTACGGCAATGTTAAATTGAAGTGAAAGTGATACATATTGGTACATTAGTTATGTAAGTGCATAACCTACAAGCCTTAACAGAGTCTGATCATCTTGGCCGATATCTGTTAAGAAACTTATTACTGACATTTTCGATTGAGCAGAAAGCTTGTGAAGTTTTTACTTTTCTATAAGATTGGAACCCGTATTTTCACAGAGTTCCTCCACTCAAGTTTATTTTAAGAATTTTAAGAAATTTTCGAATTTTTTATCGATATTGTTATTTATAGTAGTTATCTAAACCTGTAAACTTCTAGTGACGTTGAGTAGTTGTGGTGATGTAATCTAGGCTGCACTTTATATTATGTTGATTAGTTCGTTTTGTTAAGGTTTGTTTAATAACTACCTAGTGCCAAAAATCAAATGTCAATCGCCAGTCAACATGGCAAATAGTCAAGGATAAGTTGAGGTAGCAACGAGGAACCTCAAGTCAAAATTTTACACATATACCTGTCAAATACTTCCTCTTTAGGCAGGATTTCATCAACCTACAATGAGACGAAATTCTAAGGACAAGTCAATATTCTAGGAATAAAAACAAACGACAATATCGGCGATATAATATTTATACCGCCCATTTTGTCGGTATGGCGGAGTAATCCATGGTATTAATACAAGATGGCCTTGTCCATCAGCCGATTATGTTTATATTTGGCGTGTTGATTTTAGCCAATGACATAAATTAGTAACACTAGACTGGCTATTGTCAAACTATTTTTGTGCCTATTTGATTTTCGCTTTTTTGGCACTGTTCGCAAGTGCGGGATAGTCTCGAACTAAAATTGAAAAATCATATTACACAAAGGTACTTCCCCAGTCTTCATAGAAAGGACCCGTTTCATAACTGGCCTCCACTTGTGACTTATCTATTAAATTGTGGAAAATATTCAATAATGTAATAAAAATATCTCTTTTGAAAATAAATCAGCGATTTTCGTGTACAAATAAAAAAACAAACCGAAATTATTGCCAGAAATCCCCACAGTTTATCAAAAATGGCCGTACGTAGGGCAGTTTGACATGATTGACACTAGGGTAGAACTCGATCTGTCCATCGATTGAAAGACCAAACGTTAGTCCATTGTTGATGATATTTTGGTATAAGTTTTCAATTTAAACGGGTTTTTTAAACTCATCGATAAAAACAATAAAATAAATACCTGATTTCTATTGAACCGAAATAGATAGGACCATACAAAAATGAAGCTAAGACTTTAAAAGTTACTAAAATCTACAAAATAGTTTAAAAATAGCGTCGAATATAATATAGGCTTGTTGATATTTTTAAGAAAGATTTTCGTTATATCAGCTATATTGTATTGCATTACAATAAAACACAGACTATTAAATCTCAGAGGTTATGTAATAGCTTTACAAAAAAGCTTTTCGTAGGTATTACGATTTTAAGTAAATATATAAATAAGGAAGGCAAGGAGGAAAAAAAATATAGGTAGTGTATTAACATTGAAGGACTATGGTGAAGTTAGTTTAAAAATAAAATTCGAAAAAGCCGCTTAATTTACAGATAAATGAATTTAAAAAAATTAACTCTCGATATTTATTTTTTATATCAACTAATAATGGATTTTGTTTTCACAGCTACGGATGAAGCTGAGCTTTAAGATTTTTTTAAATCATCCATGAAAATAAAAAAGCTGTCAAAGAAAAAATCGATCCTTCAAAAAACTTTCGATGAAAAAAATCGATACTTCAAAATATAAACCGATCATTCGATATATATAATAATACTTATGTAAAACTGAACGGAATGCTGAACTAAGATAAATCTAAGTTCTAGAAAAACTAGCATAATGTTAAAATAAAATGATGACTAAAAATATCGATTGTTATAAGTTAAGCTTCTGAACAAACTAGATATCGAAATAACGAACTATTAGTTGAAGTATAAATCGATTTATGTTATCGATATTTTTATCTATCTGCCGCAGCTCTATCAGCGGACGGATTGATGAATGAATTGATCGTCGATCGATCAGTCTCGTCCCGACTACCCTTGCGTTTGCGTTTCGTGGCTATCCTTGTGTTCTCGTGGTTTTGTGTGTTCCTTCTCTTACGGATTATTGGCTTTGTACACCGGACTCGACTTATCTTAAGTGATTTGGACCGTCTCTTGTGTTTTGTTGTAGTTTAAGGTAAATATGAGTCTTTAACTGTATACAGTAATTATAATTCCTGTATGTAACACTACCTGTTTCAGTTTATTTGTATTCAGTTCATGCTTCTATTATGTGCATATTGTGCTAATTTAATTATTCTACACTTACAAGATGACAAATTGTTCACAGGTATACCATAATGGCGTGCATTTACTGCAACATCAATATCCCCAGAGTTGAGCAACATTATTTTGTATCTGATTTGGGGCCTGAACTTCTGTTTATAATTGAGGAACAGGTTTCAAATGAGGTAATAAGTTAACATGTTTTATAAGTTTTTATTGTGATCATGGATTTATATTTTGCATTAACTAAGTCCTTGATTACAGGTGCCTGAGGATGCTGTTTTATGTCATCCTTGTTTTGGTTTAATCACTGCAGCTCTGACTAACACATCAGATGTTACAACTGAGAATGCCAGTGACAGTCAAAATGAGAACAATAATTGTGTATGGTGCCTCTTGTCTCTTGCAAGAAGGCGTACACATGCACTGCCTATTGGGCCGCAGAGAAATATTATAGCATCAAGAATTTCTCCACGCCAGGTTAATATACTTTACATTTCATTTATTATGAGGTTGTGTGTATACATTTAAACTAAAAAAAGATTTCATTTCAGATACCAGATGGTGGCCGTGTTTGTTATAGATGTTGGGTTCAAGCCTGTAGGCTTTCAGGCCATACCTCATCATCAGAGCAAGGCGAAAACACGTGTGTTTGGTGTATGTGTTCTCTTACTCTCAGAAGGACACATATTCTCCTTATGGGTCCTGAGAGAAATGAAATTGCTGCCCGTATATCCCCAAGACAGGTACCTATTTGTTATTTTTTTTAATTGTCATCTTTAGAATAGATTAATTTATATAGAATTATGTGTTGTTTATTATAGATACTTCCGGGAGGAAGAGTCTGCCATTCGTGTTACATGTCTGCTAGAAGGAATGTTCATCGTGCAAATAATCCTCAGGACTATTCTAGAAATAGAATCTGTTTAGTGTGTTCAAATTCTTTGACACGAAGGCACACACATCTTCTATCGTCTGGTCCTATCAGAGATATAATTGCAACAAGAATACACCCAAGACAGGTATTTATTAATACAATATTGTTTAGTATGGTTCCTAGAAATTCACTCATCCAAACTCACTCATTTTAATTCTTTGCAGATTATTAATCATGCACTAGTCTGTGATGAATGTTGGACCTGGGCACAAACTGCTGTATTAGAGAATACTTCCCCTCAAAGTGAGGAATATGAAGACCAGCCCCAAGTGCCAATAAATTCTATACAATTGAACAGTTTTAAAAAATTGGGAATGTCCAGTGCAAGTTGCTTTGTACCAGGGTGTACAAATTCAGAACGGCATGCAGTGCCTGGTTATTTAAGAAAAAATATATTGAAGAAATACAATACATATATTACTGAAAATGCACGCATTTGTGTAGTGCACAAAAGCACTTATAATTGGGATAATATTTTCAGCCAAGTTGATAATTTTAATACTGTTTTTAATTGTGACGAAGTTGAAAAAATGTTGATACTCAGTAAAGGTTCACAATATATACATTTGAATTTCTCAAGATTTGAAGATATAGACGAAGATTATTTTAAATATTGGACAGGACTCCGAAAAGAACAATTTCTTTGCATGCTCAATGAGATACCTCAATTAACACAAAGCTGCAAAATTCCTAAAACAGCTCTAGGGCTTTACCTCGTTAAAGTTCGTACGGGGGAGTCACACAGGAGATTGGCAACATTATTTAAGTTCAGCACAGCAAAAGTTGTACGTCTACTTCAAAAAGTTACTAAAGTACTATTAGAGCATTATGTTCCTAGACATATTGGTTTGAACCATATAAGCCGAGAACAAATTATAGAAAGAAACCTAACTATACCTGAAGGCTTATTTGGGAATCGTGAAGAGAGAAAACCTATTGTAATTTTTGATGGCACATATATATATATACAGAAGTCATCCAATTATATGTTCCAAAAACTAACATACAGCCTCCACAAATACCGTAATTTAGTTAAACCATTTTTAGTTGTTGCAACTGATGGTCACATCATAGATGTCTGTGGACCATATCCAGCCACCTCATCTGATGCAACAATAATGACTTCATTATTTAGTGATGAAAATGGATCATATCGGCAATATTTTAGACCTGGGGATGTCTTCATACTAGACAGAGGCTTTAGAGATGCTCTTCCCCTGCTAAATGATATATATAAAGTTTGCAAACCAGAGTCACTAGATGCAGGGGACACACAGCTTTCTACAATAAAAGCCAACAAAAGTCGATTAGTTACATTATGTCGGTGGGTTGTGGAGGTTGTAAATGGCTACTTCAAATTACAATTTAAACTGTTTCGACAAGAATATTTTAATACTGCTGTTCCACACTTAATGGATGACTTCAAAATATGTGCTGCGATTTTAAATGCTTTCCACACACCTTTGGTAGACAGGCCTGATGCAGAATTAATATTAAATAGAGCCCTGCAGCGGGTGAATTTGCCAAATGTTTTAGGAGATTATGTTGTACAAAATAATATAAACAGACGTAGAGCCAGTTTTTCAAATATAAATGCAAATCACCCGTTGTTAGATGTTTTCCCACAAATGACCATGTCCGACCTGGTATTATTTGCATGTGGTATTTACCATATAAAGCAAGCTAGAAGCTATTATGGTGAACATATAAGGCGGAATGGTTCATTTGTGGTTGAAGTATATAGTGAAACCATGGTACCCAGCACTATGTCATCACATGCTGGTATTCTAATAAGGGGTAGAATAAAATCTAGGCACCAAAGTAATAAAATATACTATAGTTATATATTAATAATGGCTGAAGGAAATAGTGGTTGGGATGAAAGCATTCAACAATATTATTGTAGTTGCATGTGTGGCATGCGAACTGTAGGATGTTGTGCGCATGTGATGACAATAGTCTGGTACCTTGGATGGGCTCGATACCAAAGTAATGTGATGGAACCAGCACCATTTCTCGATGATATATTAGTTAGAGAAGAATATGAATAATAAAATCATAAAAGTAGAGTAATGTTGTTTTATTTTTATATATTTAATGTCTGCTAACAAGACCTTAGAATCATTTGGCATTAATGCTATTTATTTATACATGAATAAACCTTATTTTCTTCGAGGTAACTACTAAAAAATATTATTGATCTGTTTTTACAGTAAAATATGTATTGTACATTACAATGAAGAACTGCATTACATTAGAACAATAAACTGTCTCTCAAAATTAGGTTTCTTGGAAAAGTTATTCTATCCGCCTATTCACTAATAGAGAACTTCTTTCTAGCACTGAGTAAATAACAAGCACTACACTTAAAACGAAATGACTAATCAATAATATGTGTTTTTTTTAAATACTGCAATTGTAGATTTTAGTAGTGATTTGTAATTAGCTCCAATTGAAATTACGCTTCATTTTAACCCACTGCATACCGTGTGACTAAACTAGTGAACACCTCAATATTTTATCAATTTAGTGTCTTTCCATGTTTTTTTACTGAAATCATCTTGCGCGTTCATAATAATACAGGAATGTTGGCTCCACTGACTGAACTGACGACGCCATGTCAGTTCCCTGTGGTAAATGTCAAAGCTATTGAATTTTTATGTTGTACACGAAAAGTACTTAGGTTTTTAAAAAACAACTATTTTTAGCATTCTAGTAATAGTATTCCCCAACTATTTCCCATGGCACAGCTGCTAGCCAGGCACCCATACTAAAATGAAACAGGTCATTTGATCCTGACATTTCAGAGCTATAATTCAGCAATTATTGTCAGCATTTATGCAGCCAATGGCCAAATAAATAAAAAGGTTCATAAAAAGATCATAAATATATAGCTGAAAAGTGATTTTATTTTGTAAAGGTTTAGCAAAACCTACGTTAAATAAGCATAAATTCAAAAACTCTAAGTAACTGAGAATCAAATCTTTTGTAACTTAATCGTTCGAGACCAGTTTTAAAGTACGCCTTCTTTTTCTTTAATCTACTGCGGGACAATAAGGATGGAGATCATTTAAGTTCGATAAAAAAAATCAAATTAGATACCGTGTCCGTAGATAGTTGAACGAAGTGCATGATAACTTCACAATCTGGCGAAGGCAACGTATAACGAAAACCTGTTTTATTATTCATCTCCAGGCTGAAAATATTCTTGCATAGTTGTTTCTTATTACATTTTTAATTATTTTAGCATTTAGATTATGTGACAGGCCCAAAACTAAGTGTGTCACAAAAACAACTGTCAACAAAAATAGCTGTCATTTGTACGACAAGACCTGTGACAAGTGTTCATAGAATATATACAGGTCAGTGATTTTGGCACAACATTTACATAAATAATGGGATAAATTTTAAAAAGGTATTTATTGTTATTGAAAAAGGTAACTTCGCAACTTGTCACATCACATTGTCATTTATTACATTAATTCATGATTATGGGACAAGTTATGCCAAGATTTGTTTGATTAAATAGTGTTGACATTAATCTATTAATGTTTTGTTGGAATATAGGGAGATTTTGAAGTGTGATTAAATCCGGCCTTAGTGAAGATTGAATTTCAATAGCTTTTTAGAATATACCTTGAGCGACAGCAGTCTTTCTCCGTCTTAAGTTAATTTAACCCAAGTGCGCATTAGTCACAGTGAAACTATAACTCAATTATCAATTTCCTTTCATGTTACATAATTAATCACAAGTCATTTAATACAATGAAACTCACATCATCCATTGACGCATCATGATACCTCGGTGAAGTATTTCTACTATTTTCTGGGCTCGCCTGCAACAAAAAGAAAGTTTCAATTACCAATACGTTTCATGTGTCAAATTATGAAAGTGCTAAGTAATGATTGTTACAACACTGTGAGGCGTGTCATTCGTAACATACATCCCATACTATGGGTGTCTATTAGCATTCGACTTCATGTCTATTGTTTCGTCTAACACAATACCCGCCCACGGGTTTTTATGCACATCAATTGAAGATGATATCACTTATTGACATCACAATGCTCGTTAAGTACCGAACAAAACTCAAACTTTATCCGTTTAACTTCGCAAAAAAATAAACAGGAAAGTTTGTCGTGAAATAGCGTATTGCTTTTAAGCAATAGTGTTTAATTTATTTACTGTTCCCGGCCGGGAGTGTTTAAAAGGGAATGGAAAGTAATTACAGGGGGATATTTACGAGGCACAAAGAGAGAGAATGGCTCAATAAAACTAGCCGGCAACCGCGCAGTTTACGACACGGTTCGCCATTTAACTAGCTATCGCTCCAATCTGGTATGTTTCGGTGTCAATATAACATTTATTTCTAAATTGTTATACCAGTTATTAAGACAGTTTATCCTTTTATTCTATAGATATTAATTGAGTGGTTGAAAGGAGTTGTTACTTAATTCTTTATGTAACTATTTCTGAGTCAGAAGAAACTTAGAAAGAAGGTGGGTATAGGTATATATTATTGGTGTCACTTTCGCGAGTATTCCCCAATTAGTTTTTACACTAAACGAGGTACAAAGACAGTCAGTCTTTATTAGTACAGCTGTATATGATAATAAAAAATAAGCGAACCATACTTAGGCCTTGACAAATCTCAATAAGGTGTGACGTTTAGACGACAGCTATTAAAAAACTAAGTCTATAATAGTGTGAGAAAACAGCTTACAATGACTTACAAATGGCAAGCTAATAATTCAGTCATTTAAGTTTCGATTGAAATATTTATAAATGGAACCGGTTTCTATATCAGAATTCTCACGTAGTTTTAAAAGATAATTATTCAATATAAATTAATTTGCTTATAATGTTGCCTATTAACATTTTCATTGACAGTCCAAGGAAAATTTATTACTAGTGTTTCTGCTCAACAAAGATTCATAACACCGTTTTTATTAGTGCTGTTAAATATAACATACGGTAAAATGTAATGATAACTTTTGAGTTTAATTAGAACTGGCAGAAATAATATAGTATAATATTGCTTTACAAGGAAAAACCATATAAAAATCATTAGTTACAAGTAATAAGCCTATATATAGATAAGAAAATTATTCAGAATTTAATGTATTTTAATAACGTCTCGTATCTTTCAATCTTATATATTTACTTATGACTGTCGTTGAGTTTAGTAATATCTGACAATTCTCTTTTATTATAATTAAATAAAAGTTTTGAGGAAGCATAAAGCAAAAAAAAAGAACAAATCTTTATAGGTGGTTCCCGGTGCTCGGATGTTTAGCGTCATAGCGAGGGTGTTCACTCGGTACAACAATGGGGAGATAAATCAGGTATGGGTCGCGCGTGCCGCACCGCGCGGCGGCGACCCGCCTCAAAGACGCCGCCGACGACGTGCACGCACCGTTTTTGCTACCGAACCAATGCTCACGGGCGCCCCAACAGTCCGCATTCATATCAACGACGTGCGAATTCCGCTCCCCCAAATAAGGCGGCGCATTAGAAATGCACGACGTCAAAGAAACAACTCGGAATTTAAAAATTTTCTTCCCAACATAATTTTTTTTCCGCCATTAAATTATAAATGTAAATAACTGTAATTAGCGTTCTCCGAGTTCGTTAAGACATTTCTCGCATTGAAAAATAAGACGTGTTGTTTTTAGTTGGCCACCTATCAAAACATACACGTTAAAGCAGATATAATGGTCGCGATATATTAGTCTGCGATGAGTTATGTTGTCGAGCAATAATTCCCGTGTCGTGCCCACCTCGCTGACAACCAACAGCAACGACCGCGCTGCTCTAAAATAAAGCCGTCATAAAAATAAACGAGCATATTATTCAGCTCGCTTGTCAAAATAAAACCAACAATTTTAACACAATCTTAATATTCAATTTATTTTATATTGCAAGATGTGAAAATTATATTTAATTTAAACAACCATTTGTTTAAATGTCATGTCGTGATATTTCACTAAACTCTGGTAGCAACCATAATTATGTTGTTTAAGATTTTCATTCGAAAATAATTGAAACAGTCATAATAAATATTGTAATACACAGTAAATTGTCAGAACTCTGAAAGTTGTAAATTAATTTTCAGAGCACAATACACTGCTAAATGATATAATTAATTACGATAACAATTTTGGATTCAAAACAGCGAAGCATAATCTAGCGATCTGCTCGCAAGGGTCGTAATCCCACCACCACCCCTTATTGCCAAATAGGGAGACGAGGAAAAAATGGAGTGATAGCTTTTCGCCCCTCATTCGAAATTCTAATACTTCCACAAACTTTTAATAGGATAGGACTTAAAATTCAAGGGGAATTTCATCTCGAAGTAAAGTTCAAAGAGCTACCCGAGATCATAGCCTGGGGCTACTCGTAACTCGGTTGTCGCAGACCTTCTTATTGCTCGGATATTGGACGAAATTACTTTATTTTAAAACATAAAAGAAAATTATGTAAAGCATTCGCGTGTCGATAAACACTAAAGTCGGCTTCTATATTTAACTTAATAACAACCACCGATAGCAATGGAACTAAATACGAAGTTGGTACATTCATTAGCACAAACAAAATCGTATCTGATGTGAATTAATATTCAGAAGGTGTCGAAGCTTATACAATTAATACGACAATAAAGATAAAAATGTTGTATTTTATATATTCTGATTGTGAATCGCCTATGAAATGAAAGCAAGGCGAAGGGCGACGCCGCGATATAAGGGTATTCTTGCGTGAGTACACGGTGTTCAGTCTACTTCATGAATTATTCATACCGCTTCGGTAATTTATTGTACGATTCTGCTATTAGCATTTGGTGGCCGGTTTGAATCACCATTCTCGCTTCAATGATACCAAATAAAAGGCTTAACAAATAGTTATTACGTTCTTTAGTGGTTTTCTTATACGTTTTCCTCTTGAGGTTTTTATAGGTTCTCAATATTTACTCAATACTGTTTTTAAAATAAATATCAATTTAGAACAAGATCTGTGTTTATCGTTTGTTTTAACTTTAAATAAATTTGTATCACTCTCGGTAGCCAATATTGACAGAAGTATCTATTTATCATTCAATATGTTAATATTGTTGCTTTAAAGAATTGTGTCTATTTGTACATTTAAAAAGCTGCAACTAAACAATTACAAAATATTTGGTATGCTGGTTCATGTTGAATACAGGACAAGAATGTTTTGTTCATGACCTGGTTTTGCCGTCGCATACAAATTTTCGTCAGATAACGGTCTATGCATAGTAAAGAGCTATCGGTCGCACCTTATATTACAGATACTATTGCTTCACGTATTATATTTATATTGCGCAGAAACAAAAAACAAATGTCGTGTAAAATTACAGGATGTAAAAAATCGGCACATTTCAATCGAAATCCATGGAATTAAAATACCCGAACCGTCCGGCGGCGTTTTAATCCTTTTTTATACAGAATCAAGCGCCGAAATTCTTCAGTTTATTTATCGAAACGCTGTTTACCGGGAGGGAGATACGATTTTTGTTTAACATTTTGCAGAAATACATTTCGCATTCAATAATTAAATATTATTTTTATCAACACTTATACAGACATCGAATATATTGATAGTTTACATAAATTAATTTAATTTTATATGACAACCAATTTCGCTGTTAATATAATAATTAATGGTGACCGGTTCAACACCGGTTTCATCTATTTGATTTTGTATTAGTATATGCGGCTTATTATGTTTATGATACGATTAACATAGATATTTTTGAATTAAATACAGAAGTACCTGCAGTTTCTTGAAAAATGAACAAAAAATTATCAGTGTATCAATAAAGATTGATCAAAAACTGTCATCAGAAACATTACAAAAGATAGCATTGAAGAAATAATTGTTTACATCTTCGATAAGATCTAAAGGGAGTCGTTAGAGTGTAATGGAGAAAGCGGCGTGGATTGTATCGCTAGACCGGCGGTTAATATAAACAACGCTCGCGTTTCGGCAGCGTATCGTATCGTGTCGTGACCGACCGCAATAACATTTCTATTAGTTTTTCAACGTGAATATGTGTAAATTATATATAGGATTTTCATCGCGCTACTTGTTTGTATTGCTGTCAAAATCATATCATGTATTGCGTGATTTAGAATGTTAAAGATTTTTGTCACGACGTCACATTTTTGATAACGCTGTTGTAGCTTTTTTATTATCTGATAACAAATATTGCCCAAGTATTCGTTTAATAGGTGATATAATACCTTAGTTTCTGATTCATCTTTGACTGGAGAACGTTTTGGTTCTTTATCCGTTTTGACTTTAGTTTGTTTTTCAGCCTTTGTCACCGTTCCTGGGTGGTCAGCCTTCTGTTTAGAACTTTTTCTCTTGCTTTCCTTCTTGCCAGAGCCTTCAGCATTGCTCTTGGCCGAATCTTTGATCCTCACTATGGTAACCGGGTTTAAACTTTTAGTCACAATTGAAAAATATGTTAACTCAAACAACAACAATGTCACACCATACCCGATAAACTAAATATAGAAATAGCCACCCAATATTTAGAGCACTTATTTAGATATCACTTTAAAACTGAAGAAACACTATTGCCACTACATTAGTCACAACGTTCAGAATCCAATATATCACTGCAATCCTTTGTGCACTGTAATCCAAGGCGGGAGAGCTGGCGTTAGAGTTCCAGTGAGGCCGTGTGTAGCGAACGAAAATAAGTCGCAGCGCGCGAGAATTCGAAGACAAAGAGTAGGTCGGTCGGGACAGCGAGACGTAGAGCCGGCGCGGCGGCCGAGACAAGAGTGCGCGCCGGTCGTTGCCCGTCGTCCACACGCGGCCGTCCCGCGCCTCGCGCACGCGCCGCCCGGCTTTTCCCGCTCTGCTGCTCCATCTACCGTGCCAGAATACTGGAACGTAAGCAGCTTTTCCAGCGCCACGCTAATCGATGTAACATCTTTAAAAAATAAACCGTCTAAAATACGATACAGTCAAAACTGTATTCCTCTTTCACCCTTTTAATTTTCAGCAAAGCTTTGTTTTGCAATGTTTCAGTTTGCTTTCTAGAGAAAATATTATTTTTCCAAATTTTGAAACAGAAAAACGCAATAAAAATGAAATGAATGGAATAAAGCTCAGTTTTTAAAGTCGACTGAGGGTTTCAAATTTTGCGGACACACGAACGCTGTAAGCGGGCGACAATTTGTTTGCAACAATTAACAATGTAGGGAATAACATGCATAATTATTTGGTCGGTAATTCGTCCGAACATGAACATAACATTTCCATTTTACGGCAAACGAAATGGAGTATGAAAAACGGAAGAGAACGCGTGTAAGGGCGTCCACGAATCGGGAAAGTAGAGTAATCGAGGATATAATTTTTATGGGTTTTATAGTAAACAAGCACGCAACCTCACGATGAGACCCATGTGGCATAAATATTTCAATAGCACAGTAATAAAATAATACATGGGGTGGCGATGTAAACAGTACTCATGTATGAAAGTGGTTTAATTCGACTACATTATTGCTGGTAACTCGCAGCCAGTATAATCGATGTTAAATAAATTGAATAACTCAATTTCAACAACAATTTTCCAGTTAGTGCTTTTTCGCATAAATTCAAACAATTGTTAAAATGATTATGGAGTTTTCGGTTCGCTGGGTTGTTTTCAATCCCAATATCGGCCTTTACAGAACTAAAAGTATGAAGGATTTTAAATTAAACGCTTTGTTTATTTTTAACGAAGCTTCTATTTTGAAATCTTTCGGCGTCGTATCTAGATTTAGAAAACAATGTTATTTTTTCTCTACTTACAGATATTTTCTATAAAATTATAAAAAATCTTGATTCGACAGTAAGGTTTAGTAGTCATGTTATCGATAACGTAATGGGAGCATTGCGTCCGCTGGTATGGCAGTAACGTGTACGCGAAAAGTAATATAACCGTCGTAAACCGATTTATTTATATTCCTTTTATACGTTATACGCTTTACGACCAATATTAGTGTGACCTGTATACACCGGCGAGGTAATCGAACTATACAACATGATTAAATTATCAAGGAGAAACTACAAAGAATGTTTAACTTATTCATACTTGGAGGGCAAATGATAAAAACTCAAGAAACAGACCCAGAACAAAAAGTTTAATACAAAAGCGCAATTTATTTTCTCGCAGCACATAATAGAGACGGGAAAAAAATACCTTTACGAATTCCTTGCGGAATACATTACTTAATCCCCAATCATTTTATACGGGAATAAAAAAAACGGGATAAATGGCGATTGGCGACCCCTTATTTTAGGGTGCAACATTGAAGGAGATAAATCTTGACTTGTCTTCAACAAGCGCTTTTATTAGAAAAAAGGGAAAAAAATCATAAATATACAACAGAACAAATTATGAGTTCCTTTCGCGGATTGCAGAACAGATTTTTTGTAGTAGCTTAAAATGAAAAATCTAAATGTGTTATACCGAGGGGAAATTAAAACGGCATGAATCTTTTTGTGCGCGGAGTTAACAAAGTGAATGAAGCCGAGCTCCGAGTGTTCTTAACTACATAAATATTGAGTTTAAAAAGCTGCTTCAAGTTTATAGCTATTTCACTTCTAACTTTATGTTAGATATTGTTTCTATACGAATTTGATTTACGGTCTCGTAAACTGAATATAGCAAGCATGTTATTTTACTTTATGTAAAGGTAAACAATAGCGGTAACTTTAAATAATACATAAAGAACTGAGTTTTTGGATCATATAAATATGTTTAAACAAGGCTCGTGATGTAAACATTGTATCAACTTCAGGGGCCCTAGCCAAGTTGCAATATATGATGGTGATATAACGTGTTGTATCCGCTCAGTTTAACCATTTTTTAAAGCGTTGCGATAGTTGCGATTCAACTTGGTTAGGATACTTAAAAAGCTCAAAATCAAAATACCTTGAACAGAAACCGAGAAAAACGTCATTGAAAGTTAGCGTTAGGTTCCAATATCAGGACAACAATTAAATCAGCTTACCCAACACCAGCTCAGACTACCATCCATACAATAATATCGGGATTAAACGCATCGACGTCCGAAACGAGAGGCACTCAAAACGCTAAATGCATGAATATGGCGGTGAAATGCAAAGCGGAATTACTGTGACATTATAATGAATTCCCAACAATATTATGATCCATACGGCTGCCGGTTGCAATAGCTACGAACACGTCTGTGTAACACTAAAAGCAATTTGCATAATTAAACCGGGAATCAAATGGAGAGGCCGTATTTGAGCCGGCTTTATTGCCGAATTTGCAATCTGATTGTTTCGCCGTTAGAAGGATCTAGTGGTATGAATTACAATTTACATTTAACTTTGTCATTTATAGACGTTATTTCGATTATGGGCACTAGCTTTCGGTTTGAGCAAACAATTATTTCAAATTTTGTAGTTTATTCCTACTATCGCCTCGTTGTGTAAACTGCTTTGTTATTTTTTTTAATTTGATATGTTATTTATTATTATTTGGCCATACTGAATTTAATATAAATAAAACAACCTATACAGTGTGCCATTATACACCCGTTTATAACGATTAAGCAACAGATGTTTTGAATCTGAAGGGATTATTTCGCATGAAACCTTTTACATAGAGCTCTTTACAAAAAGGTTTAATTCTTAAGAGGATTATAACGGTACCAACAATTACAGTAATGGTAGCTTACTAGGCAATTTAAATTAGCGCGTTCACGATATAACAAAACAACAATCGACGATCGAGTGGAGTAGTGGTTAGAAACCCTATCTCATACGCCGGAGCTCCCAGGTTCGAGTCTTGGCTGGGGCATTAATTTGTGGGATAAACATAAATGTTCTGGGTTCGCTTCAGTTCACTGCATGGTCATCTATAACACTAGTTCTGCTTACTTTGGGGCCATACGAATGTTGCGTTTGTCTAGGAATTTATTCTTACTAAAAAAAACTTCAAAATTTTCAAGTATCGTTTGTATACGTAGTAATTTAGTATATTTTAGTAAACATATTCAATATTAAACAAAATGCCATAAATAAAAAATAAATCTGCAGTAAGTAGTGAATAAATGACGAGTTAAAGATGACGCTATCAATTTACCGGCAAAGATTATATTGAACAGAAACAATGTGCCCATTATGTTTAAAGCTCATTCCCCAGTTAACAACAAAATAATACGTTACGAATCAAATTACGGCTAAATAAGTGTAGGTACCGATAATAACATGTTATATGTTGCATGTCAGTAAAACTAGCGGCTAAATTGATACTCGTGATAACATTATCGGAGTCGTATTCGTGTCCAAATAACTGTTTTTATAGCACAGGGCTGAGACTAGTTCCGGAATAGTTAAAGTAGCTACAATCAAGTGCCTTTGATAATGTTGGTTTCATTATTCTAGGTAAATATTTGTACACGTAAAGAGATTTATTTATTCGACAATAAAATAGCAATTTGGCAGAACGCGAGTATTGTTTGTTCAGTAATCGTTTCATACCGAACAACTTGCCTGGGGCTAGAGAATAAAACAACCCGGCAGCCGGCCGACACGGCATAAAATTCGATTGTCACAACTCTGCCTGTTTAAAAGTTTATATTTTGTAAAAATTGAAACGTCCCCAGCGGTGGCAGTCAGCCGGAAATTCGCTCGCGAGCACCGACAGCGGACTTTTTATTTTTTCCCTCTCGTTTTCCCACTTTCAGTACCAATAAAAATGAGAGAAGCTTTTTAAAATAATAATAACACATGCAAATTTTTTCAGTGCAACGCGTGCAGAAATAAAATTAATTTTTAAACCACTCAATATGCGCACTGGTGTTGGTCGTTCGTCCATTTTAGTTTCACAGATACATTCAGAAGAGGTGTTTCATTTTGATTGTTTTTGGAAAGTTTTAATGAGTGTGAACGCATAGTCATGTATTATAAAATAAATGTTAGCTAAGATTAGGATTTACGATGTCACAGGATCGGCACTTAGTCTCTAGCACCGATTACGTTGTGCTGAGGACGCGATATGGTTGCCCCCGGGCGTTGATTACGCAGATTGAAATCGTTTCACCCCTCGCCGAGCTTGTTAATGATGCAATAAAAACGACGCTTATCGATTTAGCCTCCGTTAAAAGAGCTCTAAGGCGTAATAAATAATTATACATACAATGTTGCGATACGAGTGTAAATTACTCCACTCAGCGGCATTATTACGTCACATGTAGATTTCTAAATACTGTCCGTAAAGTGACAAAACTAATTAACATTAACAATACACTAGCGTTAGTTTACGATTCTCGACCCTCGGGTCTCGACCTCAAATGTCTAATGAGGGAGGGAAAACGAGCACTTACTCGATAACGATCGACCCTATATTAGCGGCGATTAAATATCAGAGGCGCCTTAATTCCACATTTATTCACACCTTTTCCTGTAATTAATTTTATCGTTATGAATAAAAATAATGTTATTCCAACATGAAGTCCGTTAAACATTTTATACGGTAATAATTTGTTTACCAGCAATTGATATGTCATTTTCTGTGCGCCCACATATCAATAACAGATTATTGTAATTTGTGAAGCAGGTAGAGTCAGAACAGCTATTATACTATTAATTAATTCATGAGCGGAGCATTAATTACTTGTCAATAATTAAATTGATGGGAGACGGCGGGGGCGGCATCCGACAATCAAAAGGATCAGTCCGCATCCGCGTCATTTGTTCCGGCCCGGGAACCGGTTCACTCACCAGCTTTCACGTTGCAATTTTAACGCATTATCAACTCAATTATCGCAGTAATCAAGGATACCTTATCTTTGGCTTGATATGTAAATTGATCGTATAACCTCAATGACCGTATTGAATACGGATTGAAACAATCATTAAAGCATTATCACAAATATTTTCGTGAGGCTGTACCCTCGAATAACTTGCATATTCAATGTAATATTATAGTATAAATATGAGGGTAAAGTGGAGTGAGATAAAGGGGGAGCTTGAATCAGCGCTACGGACCGCAGGATTTATTTCGAGCTTCATTCAATTTGCGGTGAACGTATTGTTGCATTGCGTTATTGTACGGAATATTGTATATTTATTTTGAAATATTTTAAGCATAATAATGGAAATGAAGATGCAAGTATATTATTCCATTCTACTTATGCGGTTACACATGCCCAATGATGCTATTAAAGAGAAAGTTGTGCACAAAAATAATATTTTTGAAAGTGTTATTAGAGAAACGAAGGGGACAGACAATAATACCTCACGGTTGTAGGATGATGCAAACGACATACAAATGTGAATCGTGTGCTCGCAGTTAGAATCCTAATGAGGACAAATCACAAGTTTGTATTCTACCACGCGTCGGCTGTTGAGTAATGTCGCACCGATAAGTATTCGCATATTCAACATTCCAAGAAAAAAAGCCAAAATAGAATTATCGTTAATGTTATTGATGCTAAAACATGAAACGTTCGAGATAAAGTTAAGTAACGTCGGATTGGGAAACCTGTTTAGTTATCTAAGGTCACGTTTAATGTAAACAGTGTTCCATGTAATAAAACAAAAATAAAGAAACAAACACGTTGTAGCTTCTTAAATGTTTATCTCGTTGAAGCTGCAAAGAAACGAAAACCCGACGTACAAGGCCGTCAACAGTATTAAGTGGCTGTTCAGAGGGGGATCGGAGCAAAGCCCGCGGTAATCTCTGGCAACGTGCGATTCACTCCAGACCGCCTTGTTACTACACTATCACACACTGGATGAAGGATTTTTAATCTCCCAGATTTAGAGCTTTGCACAAGAGAAAACTTTTCTCTTCAACGAACCGCAAAATGTACACAATTTACACCGCATTTTGAGGTAATGTGAGAATCATTTTCAATTTAAATATTTAAAAGCGGTCTCACAACACGCCTGTATTGACTTTTCGTTGGGGTAGTTTTGGAGTATCGGAGGGGGAATATCGTCTCGTCGTCGGTCGCAGTGCACAGTGCAGGCATAAAATTTTCAACGACTTCACCGAATACGTATCCGCCGGCATTATCTCCAGATTGGAGCAGCCACTTTCCAGGACATAATGTATACTTTAGAATTTTATCTGTCGTTTATTTCTACTTTAAAGGAAAATGTTTGCAATATCTCTGTCCTCGAAATCTTCAATTCAAACATCAATTTCATTACATTACGTTTTTATCCCATTTAGTATGATGCTTGTGAAATGATATTATGCAACCCACTCGCAAAATATACAAATACGATTCAGATATAACTCTGGTACTAACATAAAGAAACTTATTGTAAACGTGTCGTTAAATAAATATTGAATTTTGCATCTGAGAGAGAATCGTTTGGGCGCGGCTGCATATCGAATGTTCAAAAGCTGTATAATATTTATGTAAATAACGTACGTTCGAGTGCGGAGAAAATATTTCCAACAAAGGCACTGCATAGTGGGGAGACGACAGCATGCTCGTTGCAAGTTTGCATTTAACTTTCAAGATTGGAATGGAGCATCGAGTGAGTGGCTGGCAAGTGATGTATAAATCTGGTGTTAAACGTTAATAATGCATGGTGGACTGGGAGCCAGCGTCGGTGAGGGAGGTCTAACAATCTCGTTATAGATGTGAATAAATAATGAGTAAGCATTAAGTCGCCTTCCCCGCTCGGGGGGCGGGATCCTTTGTTGTCGTCGGTGTTTACTACGGCAGGGATTGCGCTCGCCGCAAGCTCAATTTATTCCGCTAATCGAGCTTCACTCGGCTCGCCGTAAATTAATTAACTCTGACTTAACCTCGGCACGTATAAAATTAACAAATGAACCTTAAACATATTATTTAGTGTATGATTTGTGTCGAGTTTGACTGTTAGCTTTGTTATGCAAACTGAAGTGAACTTGCCGAATTTTATTATTTAATCATCGGAAGTGAAAACATATTTTGTGTTTGCTTTTACGACTTTTTTAATAGATACATTTTAAATTAAAATATTTTTTTTTATTGGTAGAATCATTGGCAACATGATTGAACATCAAAAGAAATAGTTTCACACCCGCCCACAGCCAGGTGGAGGCGGCCGAGCGCGCGTGGAATGCACTCGAACAAAGCCAAGTGCCAATACTTGGCCACTCAACAGAGCCAATCAAAGATCGCTTGCGGGATATCTGTCACAATATGTCAAACGAACTGACTCACCAAACTGTATTGACTGATCGAATGCAGCCCGTCATTCAGCAATGCGGCGGAATCAAAAAAGAATCTCTGGATTTTGCAAGTAAAAAAACTTCACGAGTTTTTATCGGCAAAACCGTACAAGGAAGCTGTATGTGCAAATGCTTCTAGACAGTTATTTTATACCGAATGTAGAGCGCAAAGTCAACAAGATCCTCTAAACGTCCACCGTATCGGGCTGTTTGTTAAGTCGAAACTATTCCGTGAACAAAGCGCGTTAAAGTTGCATAAGAGGACAGCGTCAAAGAGAAAGAGAACTCCGACGTGGGCTTTGTACACCAAATTGAATTGAATGTCATACATAACGCATTGCCGGTGTACAAAGGGAGTGTAATTGCGATCTGCCGGTACGGTGTTCCGTTTAAAATGTATCCGTGCAAATCTGGTGTAAGCAGGCGATGCGGTACTGAACGGCACGAGACGATTGCAACCACTTGCCGCGCTGCAAATTGCTCGTCCATCCATTCGTGTCGCGCTGACTTGGTCTCTTGCCAGCCACATTGTTTTATCACTCTCGCGAACTATTTGGCATCTAAACAATATTTTCGTTTAATGATACAGAAAAATCACACCAGATATTTCAATGTGTCATCGTTGGATGGGTCTGAGTTTACCTTGGTGCGAGCGCGAGCCATGATGGATGGTCGATCGAATTAACGTTAACTGCTAGGCAATTATTGCGTCGAGTTCAAATGAATTATGAGATTTAAGAAAATCAAGATGATACTATTTTATAAAACTAAATCAGTTTCATTAAAGAAGATTTATTATTTCTGTTTTTCTAGCGTGGTTAAAATCAAATGGATCTTTATAATTAGGCAGTTCGTTTATATAAAATAAATTCAAGCGTAAATGATATATTGCTAACATAAATTAATAATACTGTAATAATTAGCTTAACAATGATTTATTAGATAATGCTTTCGAAATAAATCCAAATCCTATATTTAAAAGCTAAAGAATCCCGTGGCATACACAACGCTAACAATTCGCTAATAAAATAATCCCGCCATAAAAATGGAGCAACAAACCGAAAGAGATGAAGAGAAAACGTAATAAAAACAGTACAATTTTAGGGGTATTTTGTCGAGGTTATATCCATAAAGTGAACGGGCAGAGTGGAGGGGTGGAGGCGTTGAACACCCCCCGGGCGGACAGTATAATGAATAAACTCAAACGGGAGATTCTGCACCTATTTTCTTTTAATTTTACAATGCGGCGCTCTTGGCTTGTCGTGATTCATTATGTAACTGATGAAGATATTTAATTTATTTCTTTGTTCAGCTTTTACAGCACTCGTCTGTGTTGTAATTAATGACATTTAGCGAAAGAATTCGTGATTTCTTAAACTAGCACCAACAGCTTTAAGTGGAAACTGAAATTTATTTTCTGGCAATAGAGAGTTTAGTGAAAAAAACGAAGCTTGAAAAATTCCTAGACATGCACGTAATAAAC
Source organism: Marasmarcha lunaedactyla (assembly GCA_923062675.1). Lineage (NCBI taxonomy): Eukaryota > Metazoa > Arthropoda > Insecta > Lepidoptera > Pterophoridae > Marasmarcha > Marasmarcha lunaedactyla. Next base: position 6,768,013 of record OV281350.1, read on the forward strand.
CAGTACTTTGTAAAATATTTCCGCGAAACACGGAGAGCGGTAAAGCGGTGCGGAACAAAGACTTTAAAGCGAATTTTCAAGCCTTCTCGCTACGAGTAAAACACAGAGGGAAGCGGCGGCGTAACAGCAATACTAACTCATTTTGTTTGGTATAAAAATGTAGTTTGTTTCAGTTCGCTGTGTGCAGAATTTAAAATAAAGTGCTCGCAGATACTTTGTCAATTACGTGGTCGTTAAGTTTCTGCGATTCGGATCTGCAAGGTTTATTTCATTTCAGTTCTTTTGATAACATATTAGGAAGTTGTGTTGCAATATATACAACTTTAAACTACGTATTTCCATAAAAGGGTATAAACTTGAGAGATTGATGTAATAATTTATCCTAATAAGAACGTGTTTGAATAAATTCTTACAAGTGCAATTCACCACACCTACTTCATTTATAAACAGTAAAACAAAATACTACACAATTAACTTACCTATTTACACTAGATTCCAGTTAAAAAAAAAATCGCAGTTACGCACATTTAAATTGACTAATGAAACATGTATACGTAATCGCCTGCAGCTAAAACATGTCAGTTGGTTGGGTTTCAAAATACATTTACATAGTAAGTAACATGAGCCGAAAATAGAGGGGACGCGAACTGCGAAAGGCAATGAGGCAATACATAAAGTGGCTTCGAGACAGCATAAAACAACAAAGCGGTCGACGCATCTCAACCTTGTCGAAGCATAAAGAGGGGCATAATGCGATACGACAAACACTAAAGTGCCGTACTATACTACTTAAGGGTCCATATAAAATAATGATCTGTCCTTTGCGAATAATTTGCGAGCGTTTTATGATATCGTTTATACATTGTAGCGTGTAAAAAACCTGTGATTTAATACTATAGTAAAAAGATGTTAATAGAAAATTGAATGGGAGGTGTGTCATCGTGATGGGGAATTGTTTTAAATTGTATTTAAATGGAGCGTGCGCTTCGGGCGTTGGAAGTTGGCCGAGATCCGAGACCGATAGCAGCCGCTTCGACATCGATTTATTGCCTCCTCTCAACGAATAATCGAGCTTTTAATTTCGTACATTTTTAACTTACAAATCTATTTAAATCGGACAGCTAATTTGTTTAGCATTTCTAAATATGTCGATTTTAAAATAACCGTTAGAGACCCGGATATTCGAGAGAACGTTACGATTAAGAAGCAATGTTAATAATGGTTAATTTAAATACCATCTGCACAATAAAAAGCATACGAGAGGAGAGCAAAAAGTTCAGAATGTTGGCATGAATTGCGCAGACGCCCCGTGCCACCGGACCAGTTTCACGCATAACCATTAAAGGGCTCTTTTTAATCATATTCGGCCCTAATTGAATTACTTGTATCGCAACTAATGTATGCAAGCTACGTAACTTCAAAAGAAGTGGCACTTTACTTAATTACCCGTTTGGTTATAATAAATTTTAATTGGAGTCTCGCAGTCCGAGTCCGGTACATTAATGTTGTTTAATTTTATAATGGCTCGTTATTTATTAATAACGACATGTAAATTATAACGTGAAAGCATTAATCTATGGAATATAAACAGCCGTTTAAAAATGTGTGAAACTTTCCCTCCGGTTTCAGATTGTGTTTATTTTTAAAAGTTGAAGTGTTGAGCGACAAAGTGGGGTAAGAAAAGCGCGGATGGCCAATTAGGAGCGGCGCTCTGGGACCGCTGACAGACGACCGTGTCGGCTAACAGACTACGATGAAATAAATGCCATTACAAGCAGCGATAAATTATGCGGTTAACGTCTTAAAACACAATTAGTACTCTTGTATTTCTATACTACATTCAAACGTGAAAATAGATCAATTTACATTCCAATTTCAATCGAGAGTAAGTACATTTTTAAAATATATTCGTAGAATGAAAAAAAAATTTAACTATATACTCAGTAATATCAGATTTCAGTTCTGTTTTTGTCTAAGTCAAAAAGTTAGAGGCAACGATCCAGGCGAGTTAGACAAGCAATTAATGGCGAAGTTCGACAAGCCAGCGCCGCGCGCCTCCATTGGCCCCTCTTAACTTAATACGATCAACGACGAGCAAACTCATAAGGGAGAAACTGTTACGTATGTTTAAACACCTGTCAACCCCTCGTAACCCCAGTAGACTAACTTTGATTGCTTTATAATTAACATTCTGATAATTCCATTACACATAGATTATTTAATTAAATTAATTAACTTATTCTTCGGAACACCAGCTTATTTGGGACACGGTGAAGTCATGGTGTTTTATAGCAGCGTCGCATGTTTGTCTTCCGTGTTTCCTTGTACCACTAACGATCTAGAGCAATTTACAACATAAATAACGAGCTGAAACTTGAACCGTTAAAAGTCTTATCTTCTTGAAGCGGGCGGATGTTAGCAACTCCGCTCGCGCGAACTTGACATATTTTATGACTGCGAAGTATCGCGTAACTAAATTCATTTTTTAAACCACAAAAAGTTTCAGTTACCCTTTGTTACTGTTTGTCCGTTTATTTTCACTCGACTCCGGCGATAAAGCACGAAACAATGTTGATTAACAACATTGTATGGAGAAACAGAAACTTTTATACAGATTCGAGAGCAACAACTAATACGAAAGTACAAAGAAACAAACCAATGGAAACTATAAGAAAGAGGCAATAGGAAGGCGTGGAGTAATCAGTAAAGTACGGCACTCTCGTGTAACTTAGCACTTATACCTGCTCCAAGTCGAGGGCTCAGTAAATGGATGAAACAAAACGAATTAAGCCGACCGCCGTCGGACCAAGGATCGTATAAATAATTCATGTTATGTGTATTGGTGCGATCATGAGTTTGTGTACGTGTTAAAGCATGCCGGTGAACATTGCGGCGAGCTAATTACGGCCGGGCGAATCTCACACGACGTGCAAATAGCCGGCCGGCGGTAGGCACCGGCTTATCTACATATTGCGCCGCGTCCGGCCGCCCCGCGCCCGCCCTACACAGATTCGATCAAAACTTGTCGCTTCAACATTAAACGGACTTAATGGTTTCACGGCTGCATAGCTTGCGTTGTAATTAGATTTTTATCGAAACGTTTAACTTATCAGATTGTTTTCACTTTATTAAGTTATTATTTATTTTTGTAATTCATTCTATAGTTAGTTAGGTTTAATGATTTCCTGATCGTTTACTATAGTTTAGTTTATTACTTCCTTTAACAAAAAAAAGTGTCGGAGCTGCATTGAATATTTTAAATGTATTACGAAATAAATAATTAAGAATATTTGGATGGCATCAGAATACATGCAGTGCATATGTAGCCTGCTGGCGCGTCGTTACACAGGACACGTTCAAAGCCAACTTGACGAGCGTTTATCAAGGGGACTAGTGTGGAGACTACATTGCAGCGCGGAGACAAACGGAATCGCAGAGTGCCGGCTGATCCGGCGGGAGATATCTCGACCTCCGCCGAGCGCCAACACTCGTCCGCCTTCGGATAATTACGCCCCTTTGACTACGACGCCTCTTTGTCCAACCGACTCCGCTAAAGTGCCAACAAAGTTTTTACCTCTGCAAAAAGTTTGTCTTATTTGCAATACTCGGCTTGGTAAACCAAACAACCTTAAATTAAAAATGAGCGCTGAATGCGTTACACCCGAGAAAGAAAACAAAAATAATGTAAAACACCCAGTGGGAATCTTGTAAAGGCTTCTGTATCATATTCAGAAATCTGTGGCGAAACAAAGACCTAAAATGTCTGGATACTAAAACAAAAGGTATTTGCAAGATGTTATGTGACAGAAGTAAGCGGGTTCGTTTAAGGTTGAGTTTGGGTTGGCTTCGACGGCAGGGTATTATCTCGGCAGAGCCGGTTACAACCGAGGTAATACGGATCTTGGAAGAAGTTTGCAAGCGGGTAAGCCTGCGGGCGGCGGGGCGCGGGCGCGACCATCCTTGTTATTACACCCTCTCTTACCTACGCAAGGGGCTGCAGATCTGAGCCACACTGTCGCGCAAGATTAGGGCGCTCCTCGCTTTGCACTCTAGCTTCCGCTCTGTTCGCTTTGAATGGCTTAAAGTACATCGTTTTTGTTACTTGACTTCATAAGATATCAACTCTCTGTGCCAACTAAAACATCCTTCAAAATATTGTAAGTACCTACGTTTTATATTAATAAGATTTTGATTACCAAATCTCAATATCAACATAATATAAAACTACCCTAAAAATAAAAACAAAAGAACTCACATCTAAAACCAATAAACGGTGAGCGATTGTTATTCCACATTTTTATTTTATAAGACGATGTAATAAATAAAAATGCCGAGGAAAAGTCAGATAAGAAGGAAGAGAAATAAGTTTAACCAAACGGGAGAAAGCATTATCATTGGCTGAACAAAAGAAGTGGAGAGCTAGCGTACGAGAGTACTTTATAGGCGCGTAAATATGTTTTATATCCCTCTACTGTCTGTTATACACTGGCGCGCCGGCACCCCCCTGCCACCCCCGCCTCGAGGGCTGCTCGCTCTCGGAAATGCCGAGCTTTAATAAAACATATATTTTTCCGAGCGAGGAAAATACTGGGGAAACTCGCAATTTGTTCTTTCACTTTATGCTCGTTTACAAGACAAAAGTGGAACATTCTAGCAACATTATGTTAATCACGTATTTGTGTAGTTTATTATAATTATGGGCGGCACTATGCCGTGAAATGTTGTTACTGGTGATATGAAAATGAATATTGTTAAGTAGTTGCGGGATTAAGAACTGTTCAAGAGGAGCATTACATTGTTTCGTGTAGGTAGGTGGTTGTCCTGTGTCGCGTCTGCAGCGGGCGACATAATAGTGTTAAATGGCTCGGCGGTGACCTTTATCTCGCGTGCTGCGGCCCCGCGCGGCCGATTTATTGCGTTCCTTCTAGGTAGAGGACTTTACGCACACATGCCCAACAGCAATCAACATATTGCACATTCCCATGGCAGCCAATTAGGCTGCGCATTAACTTTTACTACATACCGTACCAAAAAATTAATTACGAAAATAATCAACTTTACGCAAAGCAAAACGTGAACTAAATTAATGAAAAAAAATTGGGAGTCAAGTTTTCATAGTAATTGCTCTGTTTATACGCCCATTATAAAAAGTATTTTCTCTTTTAAAGAGAGCTTCTCCCTTGCCTCAAAAAGATGATAAAACAAAAGTAGCGATTAAGATAATGTTGGAAACAAATTTATATTCAGATTTCTTGGAGCAGATTAAATTATATTCGTTTTGTTTCTAAAACCAGATTAGACACGAGTCTTGAGAGAGAGAGCAGTTAGTGAATTAGGCTAAGTGAGAAAGAGAGGCTGAAGTCAGAGCATTACGAAGGTGGACTAGCTATAAAGTATGACTCGCAACGCAAGCACCTCTTTCAATTAACCAAGATGGGCGCGCGTAAAAGGTAAATCTTCCGAAAGCGCCCGACCTTCTCCATTCCGCGCCAACCTCGGCAAAGATTTTAAATATTAATTCCGCTATTTCTACCGTGAATTTTTAACCATTAATTTACAGGCCAGAAAGTGGGGCTTATTTAAGGCCTGATTTCATAAGGGAATGTCAAACATCGCGAGTTTCTTTAATTCAATGTTAGAATTAGATAACCCCATTTCACGTAACTGTAATTTTACCTTATTGATAGTAGAACTTAGCTTTTATGGTATTCGTACGTAAACAAAAAAACGAGCGGCCCCATCTGCGGAATAATATTTAAAACGTAGGTACTTATCCCCAGAGATATTCATAAATATTCGATTTCCTCCATGAACACTCCATAAACAAACACGTAAAAATCCGAAGCTTTTATACGAAAATTGTCATAAAATTTTCCTGTACGAGGATATAAGCTTTTATATTACATATTACGTTCCTTATTGGGTCACAAAGCAATAAAGGTATAATCGCTTCGAGCGTTTACATAAACAAGCATTTAAAAATTTAAAAAAAGCTACCAACACGACTCGTTTAAAAACCATTAAAAACATAGAGGTTAATCTTTGAATCAAATTATCATTCATTATTCATTGCCGAGCAAATATTTGTACGTTCAATGTGTAATATTAATACGTCAACTGGCTGCGTTATTGACAGAAATTGGCTGGGGCGGCGTTCAGTATTCATGAGCCTATAATGCGATGCAATACGGAATACCCTACATAGCCGAAGGTACAGTAGACACGACTGCAAATGACGTTAGCTAGGGTGTCCGTAAAAGCTATATTACGGCTGCGTTGAGCCTGCATAAAGCCAGCGAAGTGAAAGGTAGGTGTATGTCAACGTACAAGACTGCGGGACCGTGAGAATCGTTCCGCCACTCGACTTTATTGCAGACATATTATGCTATTACTAGTCTATAGTAACGTATGATAGATGATCTCAAGGTATAATAAGATAAATTATCTTTTATTTATTTCCGTTTACAGGCTTTCTTGTATTGCGTGAAGTGCCTGCTCACTGACGGACAAAGTTATTTTTATAAGAAATGGGATTGGAATGCTGCTGTTTTATTTATGCGTTTAACTGGAAAAGTGTGTCAATGTCTGTTTTCTTAAACCGAGTATTTGTTCTAATTATTTTTTGATTTTAAATTTATTTACCTTTTAACCAACTTCAATGCCCCATTAATATTAATCAAATAAGAAGAATTAGTCAATCACAAGAGACACAGAAAATCTTTCAATTATCACCTAAAGAGCAGTCGCTTCATGAATTTGGAAAGTCTCGTACACGGAAAACTGAAATTTTACCACATTGAATAAAACAATCCAAATTTCTTTCAATCTAAGTAATATACCACTCATACCACATACACCAAGCTACCCTTCAAGGTAACAACAGCAGCATCCTGTCACTAAAGACTTGTCACGTCACCGCTGTCTCCTTAGCTATCATACCTCCATTGAAACGCGACGAGCCTTCACATGCATAACCAGTAAGCTGACCCGTGTACGGCAAGCCTTCGACTAGAATACAAGCTAAGCTAATAACCGCAGTCCCGAGACCTCGGGTGTAACACAGATTTGCCCCCAGACCTTGTTTTCAGCTACCGAGTTCAATTTGCAATATGCAAAGCAGTTATTACAATGCAGTGTGCAACACGCAAAGTCGGTTTAGTACATTAGTTACGGAGGCAACTCTGAAATGTTTATTATCTAGGTACACAGTGGGACTTGAGGATTATAGTCGTATTCTACTTTGAATAACTGAGTCTTTAGCATTTACATACAATAGCGTTATTATGTAGATTTCAGTACAAAAAAGGAGTTATAAATTTATGGTTGATAAACATCATGAGTTGTATAGAAATCAATGAAAAGGCTTATTTTATGAATGACTAAATCAACAAGTTTAAAATTTTAAATGTAAAGTAACACAGTAAAAACGCCGACGTTGAGATAAAGGCTAAGTAATTAGCTGAAAGCTACTAGATTTGCATATCAAAGTGGAGGTATAATTGGAGCGAGAGTGCAAATAGCCCAAGTGAAATCAGATCAAGTTAGTGGCGCACTCCGGCTAAATGGAGCCCTTGCTACGGCAGGCTACAGATTGTGGTAGTCGTAGCATCGCCTCAAGCTACGCCACCCATTTCCCCGAACTACGGACGGCGACCTCTCTCGGGATAATTTAATTAATCGACTACGGAACAACAACGAAGATGAGACTGATTTCCGCTTCAGATATCAATTAACCGCTATTATTGTTCCACTCAAGCTTCAATTTGATTATGTTAAATTCAAAGTGCTGGGATGTTCTGAGCGTTTATTAATTCACGTTGGTATTACAGCGAGGTAATTAAATAGCAACAATACAATGTTTACTGAGCTAGTGTTACTTAGCGTTTATTGATTTACACTGACAATAAACGCTATAATGTGAGCTGCTAAAAGACGAGGGGCTATAAACATGTTTTACGAACAGTGTCGGTAAGTACTTCCAGATTAATTAAAAGCCAAAGTGGTTAATTAAATGTAAGTGTAGCTCTTGGTTACAAGACATTATTAATAATACATTAATATTCCGTTTTATAATAAATGTAAAAAATAAAAACAAATCATAAGTGTTAACAGAAACATAACTTTATATGAAAATACCTTAAAGAAGCTGTAATCATTTACCAAGTTCCAAACATTTAATTTAGAAACTCATTCGAAATCTGATTCTATTATGGGATGGATTGCTTAAAATGCTTTTCGTACTTAAACGTTTTTGCTGTGGGGAAAATTGTGAAAGACAGGGGAGAGGGATGTTTTGGATGGAGCGAGCAGCGAAGCGGCCAGATAATTAGATTAAGGGGAAGGTTGGCCGGCCGCGGGCGCGCTCGAACAATGCTATCAGTCTTTAAAGCTTTCGGATTTGCACGGCTGCCACCGACGATTGTGCTAAGTTTGCCTTTTATTGAACACTCTCAATTCACTGAATAAACTTCGTCTTAAAACACTGAAGAAATTAGTACGGATTGCAGGGTGCACTTCGAATGAACGCTGGCATTAGATAGTGTCGTTAGCTTTGTACATTGCAGCGACAAGCGCCGCCGGCGGCAAAGGCATAATGAATTATAACTGGCACTTAGAGACTGCGCCAATCTTGTAATTACGGAACAGAGCGACACCGAGTAATCAGCGCCCTTTGCCGCCTCGCCACGCGCCAGAGAGAACTCGACGTGCTTTTGACTCGCATTTCACAACCTGTTGACGAGTCACTCGAGCCCCGAGCGTGTAAATTCACAAACACAAAGTGAAATCGCCAAGCAGCGATACCCCCCGGTTGTCCAATTTGTAAAGCCTTTATCTACTACAAATATTTAACTCGAATCCCAATTATAACTGCGGGAGTGAATTAGCATTCCGCAAATAGAGAGTAGAGATTAATCTCGCGTCGGAGCGGCCAATAAACCGGGAACGACCAACTTCGCCACTTACATTATACGGTCATTTATTTCCTGAGCTGTGTTTCAACTTTGCAACTCTCGGAAGAGCCAAGTTTGCGACTGGTTTAATTAATTTAAAAGATTCGTAAATAAATTTTCGATCTGTTTGAAAGGTTTCGCGCAATTACGTAATAAAGTGCCGAGTAAGGTGTTACGACTTACCTTGTCGTCGTCGCCTTCGCTATCACACTGCAAAAGGAGAAAACACATGTTAATAAATTTACTCCATGTTCGATAAATGCACATGCAAAATATTCATGCACTTTCGTTTACTGAAAAACGAAATTATCGTAGTGATGCGTTATCTCGGTAATTGCGCATGCATAAATAAATAAACTGAAGCCTACAGCGTGTAATAAGTAATCAATATGTCATTAATATTAACTAGGTAAATTGCCGGCTATCCGTTCAACCTAGTAATTGAGTCGAATTATCTCCGCCGGTAACATACTCTAATCATAAATGCATGTCAACAGTGAATAAATGAAATTTTAATATTTTTGCGTGCGTCATCGCTTCACGTTTTCATTGTAATAAGCCATCGGATTAAAGGATTTTCGTCTGATTAATTTAAAATAAATAAAGCTACCTTGGCAATGTCATAACTATAGCCATTAAATACAGATATTCAAATATAAATGAAATAAATGTGAAAATAAATCCGAATAAACAGAATGATGCATGGCGGGTAGGTAATATATTCGCACAAAGAACGCGGCATTCCACAAATCTCGTGATTTAGCTGCGAGACGCGACGAATAGTAAGCATATGATGGCTTTTGCGTGATCCGGATAAATTTACACGCCGCCGCCGCGGTAATAACATTTTTATTACCTCGTTTCGAACTATATAAATATAAAAAAGCGTTATCAATAAATGAAGTTATTTGCTGACGCCATGCGATGGGTTGGAGAGAGCATTTGGTAAAGAAAGCAATGTCAAGTGTTTCAAGGCGCGTTGGAAAGGAAGTTGGCGAAGTAAAGGAAGACAACAATGTGTATACTCACGATATAGCCTTTTCCGGAACTACAGCGGCTACTGGCCTGTAGGCAGGAGAGAGAAAGCGAACACGTGAGTGTACTGGAGTGACAAGGACAGGTGAAGCCTATCTTGTTTCTCCCTCAAAGTTTTTTTTACGTTACGGTTTAATCGAATCTTATTCAAACCAACTGAGAGAGGTACAAGAGAGTAGCAACAAAAAAATATGACGAAATCATATGAATTTTACGACAGCTATCACGTATACAACATTAAAGTGAAAACATTTTGTTCATGCATCTGGGTGTAGTTAAGTTCAGAGATTGCAATGGCACCATTCTCGGTTGCGGCGGCAGGCGCTGACCGGGGCAAAGTAAATTAAGGCGTTCCAAGCTCTCTTATGGCATAACTTTCGTCGTAAAGGGTACCATTTTGCAGCCATAAGAGAAGCTGTTCGAATATAGACGAGTAAAATGTGGATGTCTGATAAAAAGTGTTGTGAAGAGAGGAGCAAGATGGGTTAATGTCATGGTTTACTTACGTCACTGAGACGATCACGGGAGGAATCGGGATCTCGGGGTGCCACCGAGCTGCCCGTGAGCCGCTCGGACGCTCGCCCGCTATCGTCCGATGTACCAGCGTCTTGAAGCAGCGTAATGCCCTGCACAACATAACCAGCAGTCAAACGCTAAATATAAAATCAGTCGACCCACTTTTCCTCCACGTCATAACTAATAAGCCTCGAAGACGCACAATCTCTCAACTGTATTACGATCGGAAAAGGAAACCGGAAAGAAGTATTTCCCAGAAGACCCAAACCGTAATATTAAAGTGCATGGGTGATTTTTTTTTAGACTTCGATTTAGTCGCTGTTAGGGGAGAAAACAAGAAGGGTAACGTTTTTTATACGTCTTCGGAAAATTGAGTGGTAACTAACATATAAAAAACCTAATAAATTGAAACGTGAAAAGATTTTTAAGAACCCAACATATATTTAGAAAAGGCTGGGAATGGAGAATATTGCTACTTCAAAGGGATCTTACTCTTCATTGAGTTTTGCTTTTGAATATTTTAGGTGTATGATTTAAATAAGGTTAATAAATATATTTACTCTCCTATATATTTATGAATTCATATAAGCGCTTTGAGTAAATAAGTCAATATAACGCCAAATTGCTTTATAGGTGCTTGGAACAAATAATAATTTTTAACAGAATTACGCTCTTTTTTTGTTACTTTTTTAATATCCTAAAACAACAGTCTGAAATTTCGCTGTAAAGCACTTTTCCACTCAAATGACCTCTTAAGCTGATTTTAACTTGCCCGGCGTCCGACAATAAAGGAGTTTTCCATTTATCACATTTCGCGTCTATTTTACGGTAGGGGCACGAAAGACGCACTCAAGCAGGGGAAAGCAGCCATGATGCTCAATGCGAAACGCTCTCCCCGACGGATAAAAGAAAATAAAACGAGTAGTAACTCCTCCGTAAATGGATAACTCCCGGCCGCCCTCGCTCAATGAACTTATAACTAGGGAGAACTTGTCTTCAATTTGATTTGACATTTGCTTTTGCGTCACGCGAACATTATTAATATTAGGTTTTACGTCCATGACAATTCAATTTATGGTTTATAGCAATACAGAAGGCTTCGTTTGTAATAGCGTCTTATTAGGGAGCTTATAGTTCCAGTAAAATTATAACTTTACTACTTTCCCCTAGAGATAATAACAACTTGAAACATCAACATTGTCAGTACAAGTGTCTTAAGGAGCGTTAACGTAGTCATTGTAAAGGTTGAATAGGTTAGCGGCCACAAATCTACACCACAATGGGACATACGCCGGCTATTACGACCCCTTTCGAATAAAAGGGATTGCCGTTCGACCCTTTAGAAGATAAGGGAGGGAGTCGGAGCATCGCACATATCAATTTAATCTGTCCTTTCGAGGATCCTTCTAATCCGGAACGGGGGTGCAAAGTTTTAATAGAGGATGTTGCCACACAATTAGAGTTATTATCTCACATTAATTGTTATAGCTACTGTTCATATACTTACGTCAACTACCTAACTGTTTTACGTTGATTGTACACATAACGAGACAAACGGTTTCGCTTTTATTAAACCAGAAAAAATACTTGTAGCAATTATAACGTCGAGTAAAAAAAGCGAGACGTGTGTAAAAAGCAGTGAATTAACTTCTCACATGTAGCTTTCTTGTAAATTGATTATACTTGTAAATTTCATAATGTAATATCATTAAATTTTATAGCGATAAATTGTAATTTAAATTAATCTTTTAACTTGGTAAAACGTATTAGTGTAGCAAAAAAGGAAGTCTGTAAGTTCATCATCATAACAATAGAGTCATATTTATTCTGTCCGAGTTTAATCATTATTATCCGATGAAATAACCTGTAATATAGTTTTTATTGTTTTAGTACATATCGGTATGCAGTATCGAATTTCCCCGGGCGATGTATGTTCAGTGAGTGCGTTCGTACGGGCTTGGCAGTGGATGGGTGTTTTACGGTGACGCAATTAGGTCCGTTTTGGTTTGTCGTATCGCGTCGTGGAGTCCTGGCCAGTCGTGCCTGACCGGGCGACACAACCGCTAATTGAAACAACGACCGCGGCCGAACATTACTTATTCATGAGAACTCCATATGGCGGTGAAACGTGACCGATGACATAAATCATTCAATTACATTTTTCATGATAGATATACTCTCCTCGAGACTGCGATCGGAGAGATACAAATAGGATTAATTCCGCACTTTCACACATACGTTCGTGGAGAAATTTAAAGGCTGGTATCGTTATTTATTTGCGCGGAGCAGTAAATCTTGGATGCAAGTTGCGTGCGCAATCTTAACGATGTATCAGTATCGTTAGTTGGAGGCTGGAGCAGATCCCGCATGCTCGGTGGCAAAGTGGCAGCCGAGGTACGCCGCGGCGTCGGGCAAGTGGCGCGTTGCATAATTTATTTATGTCGAGACACGTTACACGCCCATGTCGGTGTCGCTGCAGTCTTGTTTGTCGTTCTAATTACTACGTCTATCCCTGAGGTATTAATTGAATGATTGGAGCGGCTAAACGTACACTAAGGATTCTATTCTACCGCAATATTTGTTGGCTGTAAGAATAGAAGGGCTTGGTTATAAAAGAATAAGAGAATCCCTTTTCATATAGATGCAAAGCTTTGTATATTTTTTTCAATAAGTTAAATCCTTGAAATAAATCACGATGAAGGGTTTATGTAGATTTTATTCAATGGTGATAGGGTATATATTCGTATCGGGCGGGTGCAAGATACACGTTCTGCATCAATAAGCCCCTGTTTTGCTATTATCCCGGCATTGTGTACGTGAACACATCACAGTGGATCAGAGGTAATCCACCTTTGAAATCAGGCATGTGTACAACACACTTTCGAATAGATAGGTAGGTGGTGTATAATACACTGCGAAATATTGCTTTATTATATTGAAACTCGACTTCGTGTAATACATTTTAGGTAATATGGAGCTAAATACACGCAATTGAATAAATATTTATAAACAAAATTTATTCAGCTTTGTTAGTACGCAATATATTTATAAATTTTTAGGTATAATTTTTGTTATTTAGTTAAAATTTTTTAAATCTCAAAATGTTCCGAGTTGAGATCCTTTTTATTGCAGTACTTTACATTGAAATTCTTAATTATAAGTGTGTGGGCGAATCAAATGGTCCGTTTTTCATAAAAAAATTACCTAAATAAATAAATTAGTAAAATTAAGATAATTAACTGACTATAGATTGGCGCTTAAACGAGGGAGTGACCTTAACATTTCGGAACGTAGCGTTTATGAAGTGTTGGAATATTTGAATGTTTTTTTGCGACTCGTTGAATTTTTCCATGTATGTTAGAGGCGCTACCCACATGTTTGGGACGACTCATTCGAGTCGGCAGTATTTTTCAAACGGCAATGCCGACCCGAACTGTATACAACACATATTCGGCAAGTCTTGATCTGGTAATCCATTAAGGTTTTATTTTACATGTACTCATTCGGCCGTATCGCTGAAACCCGAACGGCATTGGCCGGGCAGTAGTTTTTCCTGACGTTCACCTACACATTATTGGCTTTACCGCCCCGCAATGTTGACTGATGGCCATCACGAATATGTATTCACATATTTTATAAATAACTTCAATTTAGGCCACGAATTATTCTTCAAATCCGAAATTTATTATTAATTTAAACAAACTTACGAAAGAATTGTCAACATACATTTTACACACCAGGAAATAGAAACAAGCAAAAGTCTCCAATATAAACTCTACAAATTGGCTGTAAAAATATTACTCAACACATTAAACACAATGTCTCTTGGCAACAAATATTGTAATTTGCGATTGTCACGAATTGTCATGTCCTGCTGGCTCGTGAAATACGCTACTTGTAAACCATCAACGTGACTACTAAAGTAAGTTAGAGAGTAGTTACATTATAATAATAATAGTTAGTTGTTGTGTAAGAGGAACATAGTAAGAACCGTGTCTAAGTTATGAATGTGAATATATTTATTCTTTGTATGCAGTTTTCATGTTTCGATGCAACTAAGGCAAATCGATTAATTTAAAACATTCTAACCACGGTCATTGATGGTAGTAAGTGTAAAATCTGCGTTATTTGGTATTGAAAATAAATCTAGATTGAAATATTGTTACGAAAAAACATAATCGAGAGTGCTAGTTTTATATGACTTGTTGAAAACTCTATTATATTCAGTAAAATATAATGGTTTTACATGTCCTATAAAACTCAAACTAAATGAATCTAAGCTATAAACATAAATAAAAGACTATATAAAATACAGAATCAATTTTATCTTTATTAAAGTTTTATTCTAAAATAGAATTTAGAAATTGTCGTGATTTTTTTTTCGGCAGTAATTCGAAAAATATGTGAATTTTTCATTGTTCTCGACGAACGAGTAGCGTCGTGGTTAGTAGCCCTGCCGGAGGTCCCAGGTTCGCGTCCTGGCCGGTGCATTAATTTGTGTTGAACATAAATGTTTGTTCTCGGGACATTGTTGTTGATATTTATGTGCCTATGTATGTTTATTCTGGGTCCCCAGTTCGATGTACGGTTATCCATAGCACAAGTTCTGCTTACTTTGTGGCCATATAGTTAGTGTGATTGTCTGGGGATTTATTATTACTATTGTTTTCACTCGAACATTCAAAATTTCCGTAATAGTATCTTGAATATTCTTGAAATAAAAGGATGAATTATTCAACTTTTGATCTCAGTAAATAATCTGAGAGTAATCTATATTTGATGTATGTATTTGATCTGTTTTTTTATATCGACATACTGTTACGAAGATATGAAAGATAAAAGCGTTTTATCAAGAGGTACTAGCATGATTTAAGATTCTTCAACCTTATAGAAATGTGTAATAAATCTAGTGGAGAGTGGCAAATCGGTTTCCAATTGGATACGGCGGAGTATACATCGTAATGTGTTTTATTACAAGCAAAGTCGTCAAGAATTCAGAAATAATGATTTAGTCTTCTATATTTCTAAGAATCAAATGAAGTTTCAAGTTGTTTAGCGTTTGTATAAATTCTAAGTTTGCTTATGATATAAATATCTTTTATCTTTCAATATCTTTTGTGACTTTACGCCGAAGGCACATAATTAAAACTTTACAATTTATATTTGAGTGTTTTCATAGAAAGAGACTCAATTTAGAATTTGCTGAACAATTTATTTTAAAATTCAGTAATTAAATTATTAGAACAAGACGCCAATAGCGTTCAATTAAATCGTATAGTTTTTCAATTTGTAGCAGGATTCACTTAATTAATACACTTAAAGTAGCGCAAATAAAAACAAGATTGTTTTACCAAAACGTGGCATTCCGGCTGTGTTTAAAGACAAGGAAAGTAAAGGACGATAAGTACGGCAATGTTGTTACAAAAAGAACCACGAAAATGTTTGGCAAAGTCTAGTGTTCCAGCCCCGGGGCGTGCCGCCGAGTGTTGCCAGACAACGAACAGAAACACAATAAAAATGGTCCAATCCGACGCAATCAATTGCCTCTAACTTCCCAACCCATTTCGTTCATAAAATAAACTACACCGATACAGCGTGTGTTACGTCTGAAGTTTCCGTGTAGCTGTTGAGTCACTTTGTTCCGAGATATCGTAACATTTTATCTATACTTGTTAGATATCACTTTCTAATTCTACTCTAGGCGATTGATGGTAGTGACCGTGAACATAAATAACAAGGTAAGATAATTTTGAGACATAATTAACAGTATGACAAGATTATTTAAAAGCGATTAAAGAGATTTAACAGTGTCGACACCGGAGACGACATCGTAACTTAATGATTAGCTACGTACGAACGGCGCGGCGCGCCCCGGGAGGCTACATTCTATTCGGCGGCAAATTGAATCTATGCGGAGAGCTATTAGCCGACGCCGCAATGCCTCTCTGGCAGCCGCAGCCCGTTGATGGTGTTCACGCCTTATTTTACGTTCAACTACTCAACGATCGCTCAGTACCATCCGCAATAAAGCCCAGTTATCAGATAAATTACATAATTACATAATACAGATAGCAATTGCAGCATATATATTGATAGCATTTGCGCCGCGTCTAACTGATGTAATCACTCACGTATGATATAACGCTGATTGTTCCAACAGTTCAACTATTGTGTAGAATAGATATCATCGAGCCATTCAGTATTTATGAAAACAAACTACTTGGTGCCAATATAAATATTTATTTATGTATTATTCAATCCCACGCACAGGTAACCTTATTAAATATAAAGGACAATCTGGCATGTAAACAACGTAAGTAAACCATAACGTGCTCCCTTCTGTTTGTCTGTCTCATATTGGATTCGGCATAATTTATTCTACCGACGACTTGGAGGCAAGATTTTCCGCTTTATTCGAGCAAAAGCACGGTCGGGTGGCAAATTGGATGATATTGCGACATACCTCGGGCTGGCGGCGATCTGACGAAATGCGCAGGGCGAACAAGAGGGTAAACTGCTCGCATTCCGCCAACCGGTGCCCCAATCGTATACAGGAAATAGAGAGCAATTTTAGCAAAGCTCGATTCAAGGCTCTTTTTACAGAAACTTTGTCTTCGGAAATTTTGACAGACGCCAACTCAAATACAATATCATAGGGTACGGATCGAGAAAATCACGGAATGGAGGATTTAAAAGGATACAAATGTTTCGAGATTTCATTTTATAAATCAGAGAATAAAATAAAGAAACGCCGGTGGCATGCAGCGATAACGAGGTATCAGGAAGTGAAGCGAAAAGATTCAGCAATATCAAGAGCAGCGCCAGATTTTTCCGCATTATACTTTAATATCATGTCGGAACCAGCGTTCGGTTGTGCACGACGAGCCACGCGGACTCATCCAAAAGGATATTCACTGCTTTGTAATTTACTTCCGTTTTTCTGCAAGCAGTTCCTTGCTTCACAATCATGGAATGGCAAAAATAAACAACTCGAGCAGCTTTTAGATAGAACTCGGGGCTAATGAAAACGGATACACCTGGCCGAGTATAAGCTTGCAAGTCGATGTTTACTTGTCGGAAAGTGCTTAAGGTTTGTAAACTTCACCTAACTTTAGTACTAACCATTCACGTCGAAAACTTTATTGTTTTTACGAACTCTTCAGTCTGGAAATGTTGAATAATATTTTCTTAAAGAAATATGAGATGAGTATCAAATTCCGCGGTACAACCCCACATCCATGACGGTTAGCTATTTAAATATGCTTTTGTTATTAGACAAACGTATTTAATGGTTCGGTAAACTGTTAGAGCTACGTAAACCGTATGCAATTTCGCACATGTTGGTTTTGCAATGAACGCGGAGATGAGGCGAAACGTTGACAAGTGGAGTGGCAGTTTGCGCGCGTTTTATGAGTTTGGCGAGAAAGCGAACTCCGGAAGAGGTGCGACGGCCTACCGATTTAGAATAGCTGCATTTAGACTCATGAGATCACCCGGCGCATTAGCGGTAGGTGCCGACGATGTAAACGCTCGGAGCAACGTTTTTGTTATCCGATCATGGGTAAACACAGACATGCAAATCTCGACTATATTAAGACTTGCTACTCTCCCAACTTATAAAGACGCTGCAAAACTTTCGAGACTCAGTTGCTGAACGTGAAAGCCCTCAAGTAAATAACAATTAGGCAAAGAACTGCTATCCACTTTGTAAACAAGCTCAATGGTAATGTTTTGTGAAGCTAAACAACAAGCTGTCTTTCTTACGGTTTCTGTAACAGATAGTCTATTTTGATAAATGTTATTATATTTATTTTCTTCTTCTCTAGACATTATAGTATTTTCTATATGTTTTCAATTCCTTATTTATTTCATTTAAAGAATTAATAGCAAAATGCGAAAACACGAATCAAGGAAACGAATGACGTTGACAAATTATAACCAAATCTGACTTAAATTTTACCGCTGTTGTTCATATAAGAAAATGCGAACTCGCCAAAAACATTGTGCAGTATAAGTATAGAACAGCTGTTCCTGAGCACATTCAGTTCAGTACCTTAGGTATTATTTCGCATGTTTTAAACTGCATAAATAGTCTGTACTTACATGAGAGTTGACGTTATTGGGCGGGTGGATTCGAGCTGAGTCAGCTGTAAGTGTGGTGAGAGGCAGTCGGGGTTTGGTGGACAGGGCGTTCGTTCGAGGAGAGGACGCACATTTTACTGCAGCCTGCAAAATAAATAAATAATGTATGAATTCTGGCTGTTATTTTATGTAACACTCTTAGTTGTTGAATTAAGCAAAAAAAAATGCAAACTCGATTCTTTTCAATGAAGAAACATAGCGTCATCTATCATCATCATTCCAAAACGATTATATTTAAATGGAATACTAACTTTTACCCCATGCCCCCTCGGGGTATGTGAAATTCTCAAATTGACAATAGTTGGTTACATAAAAAATCTAATAACATAAAGCTTAACTCAGATAGTAGCTATTGCAATTGCAAATCAAATCATATATCATTTCATAACTACAGAACAAACGTCTCCGTCAACAAGAGACTTTGATTCAAGAAAATGAAGTGCAAGAGCTCTGCGTCTCATTAGACTCGGAGCTCATTCCGAATTGTTCAACTCAGAGCTCGTAAGTTCCTAAATCGCGAGAGCGTAGGAATTTATCAGTCTCTCGCAAATTACGCTTGATAATGGGGTGCAGCAACTTTTCAAATGAATCAAAACTGCTAAGAATGAAAAAATACCAAACATAGTCTCAATCTAGACATCTATAACAGAAACGAATAACAGATTACGTACGATATAAAAAATAAAAGACGCGCTTCGGTTTTTTTTGCAACAATACACGGTTCATAAGAACGCCTTTGTACCTTATAGTAGCAGACGTCAGCCAGGTAAATTTAATTCTACTTTAACCGCGGTCCTTTACAATTCGTGGATACAATGTTGACAAAAAAAAGGTCCAGCCGAACCAATGTACACGTTAACCGCTTCGAGATAATAATATCCTTTCAGTTTTAATGGCATAAGTTATTGTAAAACATAAGTACAAAAAAAGAGACACGCAAAAAGTGTTTGGGTTAGCAAAAAAAGTTAGCCATAAAAAATAAGATTATGGGAGGTCAGTAACAAACAACGCGGGTCCGTCATTTGAAAAGTTAATTTATAAACTATTTCAATGTTGGTACTTATATTTTTTTTAGGTAAGAAAAGTTGTTTGCCCAGGGTTGTTTGCTGGCATTGTTTCATAACAAAACCAATACAACATCTGACATGCAACAGCGATAAGATTGAACGGCGCGCGGCGGGCGTCGAAAATGCATTTCATTCATAACGAGCATCCCCTACGGTAACACGGTTAATTTCGAGGGGTGAGGAACGTGTGACCGCGCCGGTAGCGTGTAGGGGTGCCCACTGACACATTTTTGAATGAACCTTATAAATGACCGGTTGAGGGCGACAAATTCAAAATGTGGGGACCTCGCCCTATTACCATAAACATTTAATGATACCTTCCGTGCTGGCTAACGATCGACAGATGTCGCTGTTTGTTTCAGATTTTATAGCCAATATCTGAGATAGTTTTATGGATAATAGTATTTTATTGTGGATCCGTAATACACTTACAGAGATAACGGTAACATTATTTTTAGAATCGATGATTAAGTGTCAATGTTTAGTAAAACAATATCAAATCTTGTACTCTGTGCAGTCAATGATCAGAGTAGAATGTATTGAAAATGTCGCAGTAAAATTCGAGACTTTATAAATTTAAATTAAAGAGCGGATCTACGCAACCCTTTATAAATAATGCAAGGGGGTGTTACAATGAAAGTATGACAGGAACTTTCGTCGGGGATCATCTCATGCAAAGCAGACGCCAGGCTCGGCACGCGGCAAACATTTGTTTGAATAAATAAACAATATTCTAAACACAAAACATGTTTCACACGCAGATATGAAAGTTACACGGCCCATGAACAACAAGTGCTATTATTAGACAACTTGTTAATGAATTTTAATGCTTCTTTAACTTACTGTTTGGAATATACAAAGCTATTGCGTTTCAGAGATTTATTTGTGAAATATTATACTTAATATATTTCTGTTGAATTAAAAAAGTTACTAGCATAACGAATTCTTGTATAAACATCGCTTTGCCAATCCGAATAACATTTGTTATTAACAGTTATTTATAAAGTTGAATGTTTAAAGACCGCACGTGAATTGGGTCATTGCCTTAATTAACTAATGATAGACTTTGCTTAGCGAATTATCTGTACTTCATCTAAGATTTTTTAAGCAAAATCCATAATTTAAGGCCGTATTCATATGTAACCATTTCATGCTTCTGGTTTTAAATTATAAATAAATTGATGATAGATGCATTATTTTGAAAGTTTCCAACATTTTCAATCATCCGAATAAACATGTACTTCGGTCTTTTACTTACTGAATCTTTAAAATACAATAACTATTCACAAAGAAATCGCTTCAAGGCCGCAGCGCAAGCAAAACCCTCCAGAGAACTTTATATGTGATTCCACAAAAGATTTTCAACAATTCATTTCGAGCTCATAAAAAAGTTATCACGAATTCGCAGAAATCGAGCGAGCTATTTTTCCGCCGGCGGCTACGGTTCCGCTGGGAAGCAGAGCTTAATGCCAGACGGGCCGTCAAACATCCTATTATTTCGGCGTTTCATGCGAAACATATTCAGCCAACGTTACGTTAAGCGTTTAACCAGACGTTCAGTTGATTAAAAACGAGAGCTGTTCCGGGCTTTTAACGATTTAAAAGGATAAAACTTCTTGAACCGAACCCTTTTATGTCAACATTGGTTTACACGGGACCATCAGTAAAAGTTTGTGTAGCTATTTTGACTTCAGTAAAAAAATAGCTGAAGAAAGGAGACAAGCTTCTGACACACGGTCCTCATAAATCTTGTACTCGTCGCCTGATTTAACTGAGTCACAATCCGACAAAACAGAGGCGATGCGACACGACAACCGTCTTGCACGCGCGTCACGTCATTGCATCATTCTGTCTCGTTCACAGTTGCATTCATGTAAAATTTCTTAAATGTAAATACACCTACTGAGTTTGTGTGAGTACCAGACCCATTGTACAAATAAGCCATGTAAGAAAGACACTTGTTTTCCGCTATTTAATTTAATTCCGCTATTTATTACAGATCTCTTAATTTTACAAAGATTACCGATCGACTTGCAGCGAGTGCTTACAAGCAAGAGAGATATGATGTCACTGAGTGAGAATTGCCTTACTGCCAATAGTATGTAAGAAGTATTGATAACGTATTCGACGTAGAAAACCGACTCGTCTCAAAGCGTGTCCTATTGGCCACCCCACAACAAATTAATCACTTAAACGACAGCTTACACTAACGTCGTGAGGAAAAAAATAACATTAAACATACTTAATAGCTTGTTACAATACTTCTTTTACGAGTTATTATGCCGCGGTTGTGGCTTAAATAATTACCTAAATTAGGTACGGCATGCAACTTTTCAATTATAGGCGCTACAGTTTTATTCAAGTTGGTCTTAATAACTAAACCTATAATTCAACCAATATTCAAGGGGACATTATGAGCTATATTAAAATAAGAAACCAGACTATACTGATTTTTAGGTTTATCAGTGGTAATTGGATTTGAAATCTTATTATAAATAGTTAAGAGTTGTAAATTGGTTGGCATTATATCACACATTGGCAATGACTATATTATCACGAGCTAGTCGTAGTTAAGCCGACTACATGGTCAATTACCTCACTAAACAACATCGTGCGACCGGTGATATCGCCCATTACCCATCTTATTCTATTTAATAACCGTTATCTTCGTGAATTGCACTATATTACTCAAGACAATCAAGAACTCTTTTTATTGAAAAAAAAAAGCTTTCAAAAGATGCAAAAAGAAAATGGGTAACCAAGGAAATAAAACCGATATGCGATTTATATATAAGCTTAAAATAAGCAAATTATTTCGTTGAAAAAATCAATGATCGATAATTAAATTAACACGGCATAGCTGTTTGGTGGACGAATAAAACCAATTACTTTAAATTATGCATCACATCACAATATAACTATAAAAAAAATTCGCAACAGTCTGGTAGCGGCGTAACATGATAAATTACATCTGTTTTTAATTTGACGGCAGCGGGAAACTGCCGCGTAAACTCGAATTTGCCTGAGAGGGGTTTAATTAACAGCAACGAGGCGTCAGTTAATAACTAAGCCATCCGCAAGATGGTTAACCTAAACCTGACCTGACTAGGTAATGCCCGGTGACAGACAATACAGCTTTTACTATTAATATTACTATACACATTAGCGGTTGATAGCGTTAGCTTAGGTAGTTTGAGCTGGTATTAATCATAATATTATTACATTAGATTTGAATGAGCCTCAATGTAAATACAATTAACTGATTGATAAAATTTTCAAAACCGCTTAAGACAACTTTAATAAAAAACGCCAACAAGAATTTCAAAGTAAAAATCAACAAAAAAATCAGTTCTAAAATTCGTTCCAGATAAAAACAAACACGAAATAAATGTAGCTATCATACTATCAATCAAGAATCAAAAGCTCATCACCGTTACAAGTTAGACAAATCGGCGGTACTTTAACCCCCACACGGCCGGCGACCGGGACCGCCGTCGCCGGTAATTGGTCCGTGACATGCAGACCCCGTCACGACAGCGCAGCGGTTTACAAACATACCAGACCCACCCCGTGTTTGCTCCACGCACCGATTCTCCTCTCGCTCAATTAACCAGCCGTTATTGAGCCGCGCTGGTTACAAATTCAAATTGCTTCAGTTTGAGCAATCACAGCTTGACAGACCAACTAATAATTGTTTTTTTTTTTACTATTATTATTTATTTAATTAAATCTGGTTATTATATATTTTTTTTCTAAATTCAACATTTAGGTAATTAGAAGCTGTTCACAGGAGAGTGAACACCCAAAAACAACTCATAACCGTGATTTTCATATTTCACTTAATATTGTATTTACAAAACTACTTCGTTTTTCCAAATAAAACAGTTATTTACTTATCAAACACATCTGTAGGATAAAGTTGACACAACAGTGACACTGCTTAATAGGTTGTCATACAATTATAGCAATAACCTATTGCAATAACCAATAAAATATTGTTTTTAATTAGATATTTATTTTACGACATAAAGTGAGCGACACTAATCATTGAATATTATATTATTTTAATTATACAAACACTTTTATAAATAACCTAATATTCAGTAAAGCAAGGCATTCGGACAAAATATTAAATCAAAATCTCATGCGTGAGGACTTCATTTAAACAAGCATGTGAGAATATTCACGTATACACCGCACAAAATTATAGCAAACCCGTCAAAAGTAGCAGTAAATAAGCTGTAATGTACACTGTTCCATTTACACAAAAACTAAAGTGTTGTATTCGAGTGCGATTCAAGTGATTAGCTCCTCAATCAAGTGGACCGCCGCCGAGTCTAGTGAGATATGTCAACATACTTAAGCCAATACAAGAATATTACCTTCGCACGGTCACTTTCATAACTATCTTTTGACTGGCAAAGATGATGAATAGACCAAAAGAGTGTTGGGGCGGGTTTTCGTGAATGGCAGTCCCTATACCTCGTTAAGTTTATGGTGCAACTGTAATTGCATGCGGTCGATTGTAGTGCCAAGCAATATGCAACGGTTAGAAGGAAAACAGAAAACAAAATTGGAAGCTAAACTCAGGTCCTGCTGCTGGGTAGATAAATGCTACTTCTTCACATAGATTTATTTTCTAGTAAATATTATTAATCTTATATAAAATATTGATAATGGTTATAAATCTCATTGGAAACATTTTAACGCGCGTTCTTAACTCGTGATTGAATGCTTTAACTAGCGTTAATTTTAGTTTGGTAACATAAAATTTAAATAAAATACGACTTCCGCTGGTCTTCTGCAGTTAGGTCGACCGTTTTGTGCAATAAATAAATCTCATGACGCGTTTTGTGCACGGAAATTCAAACAGCTTCGTAAAAAAAGGTTTAGATTTAAATATATTAAAACATTAAACATGTTAGTAATTAGAATAATTTTAAATATTTAAGTATTAATTTAATGAGTTATATGGACGTTTTAAGTATTTTGAACTCTGCAAAATGTCAAACAGACTTGACCTTACACAAACAAACCGGATTGTCAATTCAGTGAATTAATCCGTGTCTTTAGCGAAAAAAAGGTGAGAACGTCGAGTGTTTCTCGAGTAGCACTCACGTAGGAAGAAGTACAGTGTAAGCGTATCCGTCAGCGAAGATTTAAAGAGTCAGAGCGATAACTTGATGGAGGCGCACATTTTGTGGATAAAATTCTTTCTCAATTTAAAACTTCTTGTTTATTATAAAATACATATTAATAAGAAAATACATAATCCATTTTCGTCAGAAATGCAAGCTATAATATAATCAAACAAAACTTAATATTAATGTTCTCCTATATCATATTTATAGGCTCCCTAATGATAAAGTAGTGGGTGGTCGGTCACCCACAGATTTGTAAAAAATCTTAATTCAATGCAATATAAATTTTTTGAGGCGATAACAAAGAAAATGAGGAATATTAATAAGTATCACAAGCTGCTTGAGGTCTAAGTGTTCAAGCGAGCAAGTTTTAAGCTGAACATGAGATCGCGAAGATACGACACTACTTCCATTAGCACCCGGAACTATTCTACGCTCTTTGAGAAGGTGACATTCTTGTAAGTGAACACTATAAAAAAGTATTTATTTTTAAATCAATAGGTTAAAAAAATTATGAAAATAAATTTGCATATAAACTTTGAGTAAGAAGGTGTTTTAAAATAAGTAAATAAAATATACAAATTTGATAATTTGCCGTCAGTGCCTTTAGTGTTTATCAGACTTTTGTAGATAATATCTATAAACCAACAAAAATATGCAGATTGTATATAATTAAATATTAAGGTATCAGTGACCAAATAATAATATAAGAAAATAACTATGGCAAAAAGGAAGTTTAAACCTTTAAATTTAAAGTCCTTGTGTGTGGATGATTATTATTTAAAAATTATTTGTAGAAAACATTGAGACTTCATTTAGATACAGTTCATTATATTTATTTCATATATCTTTTCTGGGCTGAAAATGAGCAAAAACATGAATAAAATTGACAATAAAAAGTTGAATGGTTAATAACTGTAATTTTAATAAGGAAATAAAGAAGATATAAAGATATGAGACAGAATTAAATTCAAATGTCATTAAAAGAGTAATAAAATTGAAATATGTGACTTTTGCTGTGAAACTTATAAAACAAATTCCCTATGTTCGTACAATAAATTCATGAAATAATGTTGTAAAAGTTTAAATAAAAAAAAATTCTAGTAACTTACAGAAAACCTCCAAGTTTTATTATTATTAAGGTCATGGGTAAATGAAAAAAATATCTGGCATTTCTTGATTTTAAGTACATAAAAAAAAAATTAAGAATATTTCATAATTCTCTCTAAAACTACAATTCCTATTGGATAAATTCTTAATGAATACTCAGAATTGATATCATTTAATATTCACATGTTGAGTTATTATTAATTTCTATATCACTGGAGTAGTGTGATGCAGAATTTATACTATACAATTCACATATAGTTATTTTAAGTTATTTCAGGAATTCCAAATGGATGTTCAATATTTTTGTTCAAAATCAAAAGCACAGTAATTTGATGCTCTTATAAATTGGTTGCAGCAACATGCAAATTTACACCAGTTCAGTGTATGTATTTAAGAAAAGCTTTGTTTGTATGTTTTAAAGCCTAACTCAAGAACTCAAGTGGTTAAGCAAGGCACTCCTAAACATAGAAATTGCTTGCTATGTAAAATCTTTACTTCTGAGCATTTTAAGTAACCATTTGACATCTGCAGCTCTGAGCGTGGTAAGTATATTGATTCATAAACTCGGGTAGTTATAAAAATTCTCTTACTTATAAAAAGGTCCATTACACCAAAGTAACGGGCTATATTTTACCACCTACCTTTACTAAAATTTTTGTTATGACAACACTGGTTATGAACAAATGGTTTGTTAATTTTAATTAGTAAGCTACCTCAACATACATTGGAGAATTAGGATTAATGTTCACTAAATATATTTACTAAAACATGCACACTCATGGTGTATACTTTTAATAGCCAGGTCCAAATCTTAATGTGCTCTTCAAGTTAATCTTGTCCCTTTTACTACACCTCTGTTGTTTTGATAATACATGATATTTTCTGCATATTAACTCTGTGGCCATTGTATAGTAATGTCACAAGTTTTACTGAAATTTTGAGTTTTACCTGTTCACAACTTCTGTTTTTATTTGTAAATGATTTATAATATATATTTTGCTTCTCTTTCTCATAATAAATAACAAATAGGCATGCAACCAGTTGCTTGTAACACCTTCTAGAAGCACAAATGGTTAAATCAAAATACAATTGAGACATTGATATTTATGATTAGAAATACAGCAACAATTCAAAATATTTTTTGATTTATAATTTATACACATGTTCTATTTATTTAATAATGTTGTAAGTAATAAAAGAGGTGTGAGAGTGTTATTACACTTAAAATTTAAGTAAGGAAAATGTTCTACAAAATCACTCCTTTGTTGCTAGCTTAAAAAAATTATTTTTAAAAGATGGTATATATCTTGGAAGCTGAGAAACCCAGAACATTAACTTATCCATAGAATACCTAATGATAATCATTCTTATAGGTTGAATGCTGTATAATCTAACTAATCCATAATATTAATCTAACTAACGCAGCTGCAAAATTAATTGGAAATTGAAATCACTAGAGTAAAAGTTAAAATTTATCAGGACCATGTTTATCATTAAAATATAATTATTAGCAAATAAAGCACAAATATAAAAATTCCAAAGAGTTATTCAAACCAATCATTTTTTTTTTCATTAATCACATACCTACATTTTTTTCATAGCTGTTATGTTTTGGTAGAATAAAACACCACTTTCTTTTGCTCTCTTTCTCAGATTATTTGAATATGGACAAAACAGATTGTACATATTTCCCGATTGCCTGATTTATTTTTTTAAAATTTGTTTTCACATATAATTGTACTAGGTATTTCTTTTTATGAGAATTTAGCAAAGTTGAAGTATCCTCTACAAATGAAATGTATTTTTCCACCTAAATCTTAGAAAGAATAAATGAGGTTTTGTAATACAATGGTTCAATCAGCTTTCAAGACGAAAGTCGTATTTTTATTTTGGTTGCAATTTGACGACACGCACGTAAAAGCAAGTTTTACAGTTCTACTCTTTTAGTAAAACACAAAATCACAGAGGTTGGACGATAAACTATCCAGGCGTATCTATCGTGGGAACGACTTCGTCTGGGCGAAAATTTGTCGATACTTTTTGTCGCCGTGTTTTCAACCGTCGAGTGTCGTGGCCTGTTGGTATTTTATAGAAAGTACTATTTTACAAACAGAACTGCCGATATTAAATGAATTGCATTATGTGGAAAAAGAATACGGCAACTCTAATTGGCGGCCGGGCATATGTTGCGCATATGCCACTTGATTCATTATCGTAATTTTCGCTAAAATACGTTCTGAATAGGATATTGACATGTTTGTAATCATTGTGGCAAGAATTGCATAAGCACTAGCAGCAAACATGTGGTGAATTAAATAAAAGTAAGGGAACCTGTTCTGGCCTATAAAATACGCGCGCCGCTTCAACGAACCCACAAACGGCAAGCCTGTCGCCATTATTTAAAATGATAGCACAGAATGTAGTTTTATTGTGCACATACGAGGCTTAAACATGAACACATAGCTGTTTGAGGACGGGCGCGATAAATGAGCACAAACGAGCGAAAGCCACTTAGACCAAATTTACACTTTGCGGGAGACCGCGACGGCAACATTGCCATGTCAGCTGGTTTCTGCTGCAATACAACGTGTTTACTTATGGTTCATTCTCACTTGAGTAGGTTTAAATACCCCTTTCTCAGCTTAATCAAGATTTATTTTTTATTTAGTTTTCATGTACGCATAGGGGATCTAGCATTCGACAGGTCAACGCACTTCCGAAGCGCCTGTTATAGCGATTATAGGGAGTTGTTTTATTATGGACAAAATATCAAAGTGATGCTAAATATGAAAGAACGAAAACAATGACGGTAATAATAACATCGCGATAGCTGAAATTATCGAAATTAAGCATACCTTCATAAAAATACGATTGTTCTACCTATATTTGTAAAGTAGTATTTATATAACTTATAGCATAAACATTGTTGCATATTATGCATGGTTAGCCTTACACAGAATTATAAAGGATAAAAATATTTGAGGATATTGGATCATGTGTTCCAGGCCTATGTGACATTGTATGGGTCCACACTTTCATGGTTATAATAAATAGAACAATGATTAACTCTATATCAGTTATTACAAAGGATTCGGTTGGTATTCTATGTTTTAAATACTAAGTAGCTTACCTCTAAATCCTCATAGGTGCGAAATGCCATGATGGCGAAACCATCGATGATGTCTTCCTCTCCAAGAGGCTCTCGTGACTTTTTTCGCCTGGCTGGAGGACGAGGCGGCTTCTCTCTTGCCGGAGACTCGTCCTCGCCACTGTCCCCATCCTTCACCTTACTCTCTCGCTGTGCTTGCATGCGCTGGGCCCGCTCCCTTCGCCTATTTCTCTGATTGCGCTGCTTCACTTCGTTTTCCATCGTTCGCACATTATTCAAAACACCCGACCACCGTGCTTCACTACACTAAGTCCGCACTACACTTTTATCACACATGATTACCAATCGTTTCTAAGCCGTAATATACAAAATATAAATTGTGCACTGAAAAAAAGACACAGGCCGTTTCCAATGGCGGACCGTACACCGTTGCCGCATTGCAAGTAAAATGGCCGCGTATCACTTGATAAACTGTTTTCTTTCACATTCACGTAAATGGAGGCATTATTACACTAAAACTATTACATACTAAGATATATTTAGATAAGAACTAAGACAATAATATGATAAAATAACTTTATACATTATTCTGTGTGTTCGTACAGAATCAGTCAATAGTCAATACAATGAAAGGTGTTGCACGACGCCAACGCTGCGGTGCGGCCGCGATGGGGAACTAAACTAGTAATGCCAACATCACAACCTTACATTCCGCAATATTGGGCGTCATTCGTAAATTCAAAAGCGTTGCCTCTTTCTTTTTAATACGTATATCTCTTTCTAACAATACAAAACATTGTAGTGTAAAGCTGTGACGACGAAAACTTTTGTTCGAAAGTAAAAGGTGCGTATTATTTTTCTGGTTTGTAAAATTTAAGGAATTTAAATCGAAAAATTGACAAATTTAAAAACTGAAGAATGATTGGAAAATAGTGTCAAGTCTCTCTAGAGGCCTTTAAAGAATAATATTTAATTTTATTTTTGAAAGTTGGTAAGGCGTGTGACAAAGATAGCTGTATGGTGTGTTTTTCAGATGTGTACCTTATGTATGTTTAAATAAAGGAATCTAAAATGTGTATGTACCATGAGTACTCTGTCTTTTTCGTCATGAATATGGCGGTCGTGACATTTGACTTTGACAACTCATTAAGTAGCGTTCCATTTTAGTGATGAAATAAGTCCGTAACTTCACTGCGTATTTATTTAACTTTGTTCAGTATTTTATAAAAGACGTGTTTACTTTTAAAGTTTTTGCACAAGTCAATATAATCATGAAATTATAGTTAACTTAGTTCCATTTGATGAAGTATCCAGTTAGAGATATTAAGTTCAATATCAATATTAATAACTATGCCTATTAAGCTTAGAAATATAATCTCTAATTTTAAAACAAACTTTGTTAAAAAAAGATGGTGTTTTTTGTAAAATAATTTATAGACTTAGGCCCTACCTGAGCACCTCCCTTATTATTACACGGTATAATATAATAATAATAATAATATCCCCATGAATGTTAATTGTTGGTTGATTCATAGGAGTCAGACATTGAAGCAGGATCTAGGAGGATTCTTCGGCATGTGGTATAGATAATTTTGTTATTCTTTCAAGAGTTAGAACTACTTCAATTGATTTTTTTGGCATTCTACACACCATATGACCTTATATATTTTTTATTGTCTGTCTCAGCAGCGATACGTTTGTCGAATAAACGTCGTCTTTCCAATCAAAAGTCTAGAAAAATTCAAACTTTGTGACGACCAACTTCTTCTTAAGTGTTAAATTTCTCAAAAATCATAACTATAAAGATACGTATAATATTATATTGTTATTAGCTATGTTGATTTTTGTGGTGTTATGGTGTCAAATAAGTATTTGCCCTTAGAGAAAAACCTGCTGTCTCCGGTATTTAGAGTACCTACTTTCCTTCAAATTTCCAAAATTCCAACATTCCACCCTATGTTTACGTGTTACTGATATTAACACCTAGTCGCTCTTAGGCTGGGAGATCGATACTAGTCAACGTGTTTAGAATAATGTGCATTGAACTGTAACCGAAGTGTTGTCAACAACTACGTATTATGAATCCATTATCTAATAAGGGTGTTCCATATATCATTTTTAAAAATAAAATGGGTAGTAGTATTGTGACGTATCCACCTTATAGTGTAGTGTAGCGAAGTATTCGAATAACTGTTAAAGGCCGATTCATTCTGTCATTCTGTCAAAAAGTCATTCTGTATTCTAAAGTACCTAATGATTCAATAAATTAATCCTTATTAACTACTAACTGGATGTTAGCAACAAAATTGAACAATGCATAAAATACTTATATACATAATTTGTTGCTAGCGACTCTCTCTCGACTCTGATACTCCAATCCGCAGCCAACGTATTAGGCGCTTGGTTTAGGATATCGAGAATAGATGTCAACCCAGGAAAAAGTGCAGCAATGTACTGCTCTCTCTCATTCTGCTCTAGGACAGCCTTTACAAAACCCTCCAAAAGAATAGGTCAGATCACTCTGTTTTGTATTCCAATCCCCTGGGCTAATAAAGTATTATATTTTGGAGTCACTTTAAATAGTGAAGTCAGTCACGTTAGATAGATAGAAAAGCTTACACTGTACAAAACTGCATCAGTCCCATCACGACATATGCCATTGTGGTTTTCGCTCACTTGCAGATTATTTAAAATAGGTTCTTACGCAAATGCGTCGCCGGCCTTGTAATAGATCTGCAATAGATCTTCCCCGCAAGTTAGATCTGCATAAAGAACTCGATCTGCCCACTACTGCCACGTTTATGAAGTTGGCGTCTAGACACCACTTCGACAACGCTCCCCATCATCCCAACCCGCTAGTCTTATCCCAATCCAATAATCCCAATAAGTCAGCTGACTACCAGTCAACCCAGAGGCAGCGGTTCGTTACAGGCGTCCGCTTAAAGTCTTAATAGCTCCCGACGAAGCTATTACAACTAGGAACTCTGGCATTCCAGTTAGAAATAGGGCAACACGGCATTCGAATCTCCTAACCCACCGGTGGGCCAGGCTAACGCGTTGTGAGTTTCTTGCTGGTTCTTTCTCAGTAGATAACAACAGTAGTGGTAGTTTCAATATACGACGTCCTAAGCCGAGGTCCGTGCCCTCCGGTGCTCTTAGGCCTATCGTATGTAGCAGTAGTTTAGGTCCCGGTGACGCACCACCAACGCTAGGCCACAAAGTCCGATGAAATTCAAAAGGCTAATGGGCTATAAATAAACTGCCCATTGCGAAAAAAAAATACACGTGAAAGTCAAATGCATGATGTTAAAATAAAAACAGGCCCCACGTTGTAATTATAATTTTTTTTAGCAATATACAACAAAAACTAAACAAATCAAATACCTATTTTCCTAACGTCCACAATCACATACGCCAAAAAGACTTTTGTGCACTTAATGCGCTTCTAAGTATAGATTTTGCGAAGCGAATTTATACCCTATCTATAGTTCATCTAAGTCTATATATGATAAGCAGAATCTATAATTAAAAGCGTCTTAAGTTACCGTTTGACGTCTCTGGGTGCAGTCGTCAGTGTTAAAAGTAAATACATTTTTGAATGACCTATATTTGTTACGTGTTTTGATAGCACCCTGTATATGCATATTTATTCAGGCTTATTAATTTTCGCTGTAGAGAAACAATATTTCACCAGTTCTTATCGTGCTGTCAGTGTTGTCGAAGGTGTGTTTGTGTCATTAATAAGATTTGATAACTTATCATGTGTAAGTTGTGACGATTTGTTACAAAATAGCTGATTTGATGTAAAAAAAGTATTAGTATTGGACAACAGTGACTATTATGTTTCTAAAAATAGTAATAGGTACAATACCGGTTGGTAAATAATAATAATTATATCCGCTTACACTAATTCAGCCTCAGATTGAAATTGGAAAGTTCGTTAGAGTGTAGGTATGGATATTTCTTTACCTCTTCAAAACAATGTAACATACACACAATACAAGGATAAAGTTACGTTTAATTGCTCAAATTATTTTGAAATTACATAACATTTGTATATTTATTTCGGGTTGCAAATCACTGTAGCTATTAAAATTGGAATTCGAAGGAAGCCTATTCTTTACTAGACGTTTGAAAGATTAGCATATACCTAGTGTTAGTATATTTGCTAAATAATAAAAAAACTAATATTTCGAACGGCCATTTGTTGGGTTTTAATGAATGATTACGTACATATACAGTTATAGGTACATATAGGTAATATAATTATGATACATTTCTTAAATTGAATTTGTCCATATTTAAATTTTGTCTTTATATTAGTTTTCTTTTATCAGTAAAGGAGATTCCTTGTATGAATCTTGTATCAGATACAACGAATTAAATGAGGCAAAAGGATATTATAACAATACTTTACTACAGAAATATAATTCCATCCAACTCAATTTGTCACTGCAAATTACTTTCTACTTCTATTAATACTTCAAAATTTTCTTCAAAGCAACAACATTTGTCATATAATCTTAAAAGTCCTTAACACGTTGAAGTGAACAACGTGATTACCCGCCTAATTCTGTAAAATATAATGTGACACAACGTGTATACACGTCAAGTTTATATTATTCACGCTGCGAACAACGTGACTCCACGTCTTTTCTTTTAGGCTGGACCTAATAGTTATGTCCTTCCGCCGTAATGTATCAAGTTTTTAAAATTCTACCGCCGTATTAGACGATTTTATGATTAAATCATGTATATTGTGACAACGGATATAGACGTCTCTTTCCTGTAAAAATTTTGTGTCACAACACAACTTATAGCCATATGGGATGCTCACTTCAACGTGTTAAAAAAGCAATAAAAGTCACGTGCGTGCGGCTAATACTAGTCTTTCTAAAGACTTTATTTATGCTAATAAACGTTGCAAGACCACCAGCTTACATGCGTTGTTTGTTTTTCTTTTTAATTTTTGAAACGTAAACTCGGCACACTGAAGGGTGGCAGCCAACGGCAGCCAAAAAAAACAAACTTTTTTTTATTACGTTGCTTGCGAACTGCCAGTTCCCCTCACTCAGCCTACAATAAAATTGATTCAATGGAACGTGTGAATTGATTTTGAGTAAAAACTTTTAACGTTCAATTCAATTTTCGAATAATGGATTTATTGAGTACTGTTAAGATGGAGCTTCGTAATTTGACTCGTAAGATTTGAATTAAAGTATGGTGACAAATTTATTGTTACTATATAAGGTGACAAAAAGTACTACTTATGTTGTTATCATGTGTATAGTTTGAATTAGCATGATAGTATACGATTGTTTTTCGTATGTACCTATGCCTATGCATTACATATTTAGATAAAGTTAGGTCTTTTTTTAGAAGAATGAATATTGTATAACCGATTGAAATTTTTAGCTTAATCCATTTCTGTCTTCGGAAACAAATAGTTCGGTTCTTTATCATACATTTTCCTGTAACCCAGTAGGTAATTTTCGTAAAACATATTGTAATTTCCAATTAATTTAACAAATCCTTCACACACAAAAGCTTCCCATTAATAATATAATATTTACGTGACAAACGTCTTTTCGGCTTCCAGAATGTTCTCTCACGACCGCTACGTCATCTCCACCGCCATTGTTGGCGTACTCCTGTCCACGTACGCCCTCTACGTGGAGATGGCAGCAGAAGCCCGGCCGGGGTATAAGGCGCTCTGTGACATATCCGAGTATGCCAGCTGCTCCAGGGTGCTGACGTCAGCGTAAGTTTCAATTACATAAGAGAATGAATTCGAAATTCAAAGCCGATCGAATGTCTTCAATTCAGTTAGGTCATAAGAAAGTGAGTTTGAAATACCAGTCAGGGTATATAAGTTCCTAAAAACACTAGGTAGTTGTTGGAGAACTTTGGAAGGTCTCTATACCTGATTTTCCTTAAAACGCCGATTTAGGACAACCATCCTTTGAATTTGATTGGTAATTTTGGATTTGATGTATTCGACTTTTGATAGATATATTTTTAACGCACTCGTTATATACTGAAACTATAATTTTCTTATTTCAAATTGTCAGTAATAACGAATTTAGAAAGCATGTTACATAAATTCACACGCTTAATTATTTAGGAAAATGTACGGAGTGTACCCAGGGTATCCACTGCTGTATCCTGGCCTATTCATACTGGGTATGAAGGTTATTACAGGCTTGAGGTTAGGAGAGAGGTAGATCTTGCCACGTATTTATTTAAGATTATTCGTGGCAAAACACAAATTCCCCGTCGTACTGCGCCCAGGTCGAAACCCATGTTGTTCTTCAGACAGCTGAGCGCTTATCTGTGGGAAAATACAGCTGTGGATTATCTTAAAGACTTTAGCTGGAGTGCAAAGGACTGCTATAGGTCGATAGTCACAAGGTGAGGTGCTACCAGTCCCCTTAGGAACAGGAACAACCCTGGTTAGTTTCCAGCGATCGAGAAACGTCTCGGTCTCAATACAGACGTTGATTAGGTATAGGAGAGGCTTTACGAAAACTGCGCGACAATCTCTGAAAATGAAGGCTGGAATTCCATCAGATCCTGTTGAGCGCTTGGGTAGTAAGCGAGCCAGCGACATCTGCGAGTTGCACGCACGCAAGGTGCACGCGTGCCCCCGGCGCCCCCAAAGCTGCGGCACTCGCCGCCGCCACATTCAACAAGGGGGGATCTGGATTGTAGACAGACTGAAAAAACCTTGCGAATTCGTTGGCACTTTCATGTTCGGATAATACTCGCCCTTCCTTTATGATCCTGCGTTTGTTTGAATTGGCTGTCTTAGAACGCAGAACGCAGGAATTCCCAAAATGATCGCGGGTCCCTCGCCAAGTTACTCTGTACTAAGTCTCTGTACCGATCGTGTGCTCGTATTATCTCACATTTAACCCTCCTCCTACACTGCACAAACTCCTCATGTTGTCTATGTTGCGGTTGGATTTAAGCCAAACATACGCAACTAATCGCCAACCCTAGTGTAGTAATAGTAATAATATTTAATGTGGAGGGATTCAATAATAACAAAGGTATATATTTGTATTTCCTTAAGCCTTCTGTAATATACCTTCCCTCATATTTTTTAACTTTTCCCTTCATTGCATTTTAAAAGATTTCTAATATCGTCTTTAATTGTTTTAACTAACTTCATTTCTGTACACTGATTTTTATCTGCATAAATTAAAGATGGTATACCACTGAGAATTTCATATCTATTTATGAAGAATTCGGTTCCTATGCGTATAATATATATTTATGATTATATTTCGTACTAATTGTAATTTTTTTGCGTCGTTGTTTGTTTTTTAACTCAACCAAGGGAAGGCAATGACAACGACTAGGATGCTTTATTTTATTTTTATGTTTCGATTAATTCTATTAAAAGAAAAGTTATTAAGATGCTAGAGCGTAAACGAAAGTATCACTATACTTTCAAAAGTTCCTTTTTTCGGTCCCTTTTCCTTTTTCCGTTCCGTTCCTTTTTTCGTTTTTTTGGTGACGAACAAAAAAGACTTTTTACTCTGTTGTGTTATTGTTTTTATGCTCATGCATATACAGTTTATAGCTAATGTCACTATTAAATATTTTACTTCGTTGTGTACTGGAAGGTAGTTAATATTTTTGTATTTTACTTGCTCTTCGCTAAACAATCGAGTAGCAGTATAAGCAGTATCTATACTCTAAACTTCGTGTATTGTGAATTGAAGAAATTCAATTACTTCTAAGGAATTGTTTATTTTATATTTAAGTGTTTTGCTCCAAAACTTTCTCTATGCATGAAAAATTAATCAAATCACTGCTCTCACCAGAGTAAACGGCAAATGTGCCTTTGCTTCCCCGTCGTAATTTACGTCTACGTAATTTATAAAGCCACGCCATCTCTGCTCTGGTTTGGTGGCGCGCAGGTTGATTTATTATGCGCCAAGTAGCGGTTAGAGAGGGGCAAATCTCTTGGCGATCCACAGGTATTGGGGCTGACTAAGGGGCTTTGTTTACGCTAGTCTTGGTTGTCAAGGGGACGAGTATGAGCCTTTTTACCCCTGCATGCGTTTTCTGATGAAGATAGGGGCAATAATTAGTAGATATCTGTGTGATGTATAGACTTGTCTTAACAAGTCTTTTCAACCTTCGTTTATATTTGAATTTCCTTAGTTTGCTGAATGTTAAACAATAACATGAGTATTTGGTTTTTGGTGTGTTTGTGTGTCGTAATGTTTTTTGTATTATTTAAAAATATCTGTAGGTACGTCATTTCGTTGTCAAAGTGGACTACTACCATCCCATGGTGGCACTGACTTTGCGTTTGATAACATTCATAACCTGATCCCTGTTTTCTCTTGTTTGTTGTATATTTTTGTATTTGAAATTTTTTATAAATATATAAATTAGTTAAATTTAAATAATAATTAACAACTACTTATAGAGTGTGTTACAGTTGTATAATTTAAGAATGTCGACGTCACCTGTAATTAGAGTGGCATTTAGAATGTAATTTTGTTTTATGTTATATACTATATTTATTTTGATGTACTATCTGTTGGTGACCTAATAAATAATAAATAAGATCTATTAAGATAACTTATGTAATGATCCAGGATATAAATAAGCTTATTAGAGAATTCAGTAGCTAAAGCTATGTCCTATCTAAATTATGCTTATTGTAGTAAAGGATGAAAGAGACCATTCTGAAGGACCACATAGATATAAGCAAATTACTTTCGACGAGAGTAGTTATGTGTTAAGTAAGTACAATGCTCTTTTACGACAATCACTAGAGGATAACAGTCATATATTTAAGGAAGTCTAATTGTTGTAAAAAAAAACTGTTTTAAATGTGCCTAATCATAGTTATTACTAGAGGTATACAGTTCTATTTACCTGATTTATTTCTCACTTTATCCATTTCTTGTTAGCTTGTTTACTTAAAAACGTGAATTGTTTTTGTTATTATTATTTTTCCGTGACCATGAATGAGATATCTTTTTTTTTCAAACATCAAGGTTTGGTTTTTCCGTTCTATAATGAATTGTTTATAATAAGATTGAACCCTTCCTTTTCAGATATTCAAAAGGATTCGGTTTTACTGAGGAAACTGCACTGGAGGTACCAAACTGCATTTACGGTGTCATATTCTATTGCTTCATTATTTTTCTGAGTAAGTTGGTACTAAATGTACCTACTGTATTTTGTACCTAACGGCTAAATTTAATAAAACTATGCGAGGAAATAAAACAAATTAAATAAAGTAATCCTTATTGGTCTATTTTATCCGACTGTCAGAAGGAGGGTTATGTTTTTTGAGTGTATGTTTGTATATTTCTTTGGCACGCGATGATTTCAACAAATGAGTTGTCATTAGATTCTTCTAAGTTGTGGGAGTGACATAGGATATTGTTTTCCGGAATCCCCGTGGGAACACAATTTATACGTGAAAATTAATTTAGCAATCGGGTTTTTTAATATCTCAAATTCTGCAGCTTGTTTCCTGACACACCGTCGAGCATCCTCGCACAGTTTTATACGCAATCAAAATACAGGTTACAGATAAAACGATTCAAAACACGCCACGCACTTAAATAAATAAGGCGTGGAGTAATTCATGTTGTCTGTTGAGGACCTTTTATCAACGGGCTGTTTAAAGTTTGGCAAAATGAATTTAAACTCATATTGGGTGACTTAATTCACCGTTTGAAAACTACGCACATGGACGAAGGAGTTCCGTGGAAATGGGAATGGGTAGGCCACTTGTGGTTCCTACCACGAGGAAAGTGTGACGCATAGGAAATATCAACATTTAGGCAATGGTTATATTTTTGAGGTTTTTGCTGTTGAGGCAATGGGTTTAAGGGTCAGGGTACTCATTTCTCAGAGCCTCTTCAGTGAAATTTTCGAAACGATTGTCAATGAAACTCGTGGCTGGAACTTATTTTGCATAACGTTTATGAATAGCGATCCAACGTGGTAATCCAGTCAGCCTTTTCACCAAAATAAAAAAAAAACGATTTTGTCTGTCTATAATTAATTTATCCTTTTCCTATTGTCAATCTGTGCATATTCAATTCAATTCAATTCAATTCAATTCAAAATTTCTTTATTAGGTAAAAGCATTTAACATTGTTGCAGAACGCCCTTGTTAAGTACACTGACCTGTATTAGGGGCGAACTCTCTTCCTTTTGGTTAATTGTTACAATTTACCTTAAATAAAGTACATTACATAAACACACGTAAGATCTTAAAATTAAAGAGATACATTTTTATAAGTTTTCCGAAATGTACGGTAGTTCACAATTCATTAAAAACAACAACAACAAAAAAAAAAAACGGCAAGAATAGCCAAAAATAGCAAACTATAGAACTACTTTATTTTTTTCGCACAATGTAGGTAGTTGACAATCTGTAGCATAACTGGCCAAAGAATGATTAATTATACAAAGTTTATATGGAAGTCATGAGCTGATAGCGAGTTTCTGTTTATTACTATCTTTACTTTATTATTATTACTATTGTTTTCTTCTTCAAAAAAAAACTATTACATCATATTGATAAATATTTTGGTACCATAATATATAGTTACGATCAATCTAAAAGACTTAGTTTTTTATATGACAATCTTTAACAAGTTTTCTGTTTGTTGGTAGTTTAACGTTTTCAACCATTGAGTTACAGTAATTTTACAGTTTTTTATGTTCGTTGTATAAATTTTAAGCTTTCTATTAACGCAATTGTATAGTCTAGCCGATTGTGAATAGAATTGTTTCGCTGCAAATTCCGTATTTACTCTTTTAATTGCGATAACAGAAAATGGATTACGCTTTTTCAACATTTTTATATCAATGTGTTTTTGTTTATGTATTTTTAATATACACTGGAGGATGTAAAGCTGTCTTACAGTCAAAAGATCTGTGTCTTTGTATATTTGAGTTGTACTGAAAAATGCATTTTTAAATAGTATTATTTTTAGTAATTTTCTTTGTGCACGTTCGATGCTTATAAATTTAGATTTGGAAGTTCCACCCCAGATGCTAATACAATAAAGTAAGATAGACTGAACTAAGGCTATATAGATATTTCTTATAAGATATTTGTCACAGACATGACGTAATTGTTGGAATATCCAAATCATTTTTCTAGCTCTCGTTGTAACTAACTCTAACTGTGGATACCATGAAAGTTTGTTATCAATAATGACGCCAAGATATTTTATTTGATTTACTTTTTCAAGTTTTGTGCAAGTGCAATCTGTAGACTGAGATATGTCACAGGAATGGGCTTTTATTGAAATATTTGGAGGTGGTTGTGTTGAATTGCGAATTGAAAATGTCATAAATTTGGTTTTTGTTAGGTTAAGGGACAGAGAGTTAATTTTTAACCATTTCAATACAGTATTGAAGCCGACTTCCGCATCTTTGAGAACAGCCCTCCAGCTGTAGCCATGGAATAATAGTGCAGTGTCGTCTGCATAAGAAAATACTTGGCCCTTTGCTAATTTCAAGTTTGTCAGATCATTTATATAAATCAGAAAGAGGGTGGGGCCAAGTACACTTCCTTGCAGGAGGCCGTAACTTGACGAAGAAACGTCGGAACTGTACACATCACAAAGTTTTACACGTTGATTTCGATTCAAGAGGTAATCAGTAATTAGTTTTAAAAACATTCCACGTATTCCTATTTTTTGAAGCTTGTGTATGAGTATGGGAACAGAGACAGTGTCAAATGCTTTTTTTAGGTCCAAAAATATGCATAAAGGTTTTTTCCTACTGTCGATAAGCTGAGTGATGTCGTAAGTTAAATCCTGGACAGCATCTTCTGTACTAATTCCTTCTCGAAAGCCGTACTGGGATTTTGAAAGTAAGCTATATGCATTTAGGTATTTTATAAGGCGACGGTTTATAGTTTTCTCTAATATCTTTGACATTACTGTTAACACAGAAATCGGTCGATAGTTATTGATGTCGTCTCTGTTCCCACCCTTATGCACAGGATGTATGATTGAAAGTTTTAGATCTTGGGGAAAAATTCCTTGTTGAAATGATAGGATACATATTTTTGTGATTATTGGTGAGATAGATGATTGAGCCATTTTTATAAACTTTGTTGTTATATTATCGTAACCGGGGGCTGATTCTAATTTTAGGCTATTAATAGTGTTTTTTATTTCTGAAGCATCAGGTTCTATGATTCCTATGGAGTTTTGCTGAGAGGGAAAATGAATATGAAAAACTATATGATTTTTATCAACGGAAAAAATAATATAAAGGAAATAAGTTTTTTTATTGAGTACTGTCGACCTCTGTAAAAAACAGAACGTTGTTGATTTTGATCCAACTGCAAAATTTTATTGAAACGAAAAAGAAAATAATTGTTAATAACAAGCCGTGACGATGAAATAGAAATTAGTACCGAAAAAAATATCGTAATAGATAAATAAGCATGACGTTACGGAAAAAATCAATTTATTCTTTTGTTCCACTTTTAAAACAAAAGGGAGTTCTCAAAAAAGCATGTTTAACTACAAATTATTAGTACAGTATATTAAAATCTTACCAAATATTATTCATACCATGTCTCTTCACACACAAACCTTTTCTCCGGTAGAGCGCCTTGGAAGTATTTCCTTAACATTTAATTTACAACATTTAACATTCGAAAGCTTTTTTATACAAAATAATTTTGAGTAGCTACTTAATTATAAATACTTATAAAGGAGTTATTTGAAAACTTCGCTATTTATTGAAAAATTATCTAAAAAAGGTGGTGAATGTTTTCTTTGATTTTATTCTTGTTTATCTATTACGATATTAATTTTCAGTAATTAATATTTTATCGTCACGGCTTGTCTTTAAAAAAAATTTTTGTTTTGATATATAAAAAAATTAACACCTGGTTAACAAACTACAACGTTTTCTTTACAAAGGTTCGACAGTGATCAATAAAAAAATAAAGCTCTTTAAAAACGTAAAAATATATATTTTTCCCAAGTATGTATTTTATGGAGACTCACATTATATATACACTAGAGGAAAAAATCAAGTACGTACAACAGGAAAGCTTATAAACATTTTTTTCACACTTATTTAAAAAATAATAATATGATCATTTTCGGAATAGTCTGTTCCCCTACTAAATTATAAGTCGCCGTTTATTTGTAGATAGTATCTACTACATATCCTTGACAAAAAACTGTCAAATTCGTTGTATTCTTCA
Organism: Marasmarcha lunaedactyla; assembly: GCA_923062675.1. Lineage (NCBI taxonomy): Eukaryota > Metazoa > Arthropoda > Insecta > Lepidoptera > Pterophoridae > Marasmarcha > Marasmarcha lunaedactyla. Next base: position 6,810,312 of record OV281350.1, read on the forward strand.
CATTTTTCAAAACACGCGCAAATTGATAAAGAAACACTTATTTAATATAAAAGTAAAATAATGGCATTAATTGTATAATTTTAAATACTTAAGGAAAAACTTAGACCACATAAAAAATTGTTTACAGGCATGAATCCAACTAGGCCTTAGTAGTAAAAAAATAACATGCATATTAAATAACATCTGTTATTTTAAATGTAAATCGTAAATCGTTTACTTGTTTTAAAACCGACATTAAAAGTCAAAAGTTTATCATGTATTATATAATGGTAAAGGCTGCAAAAGGTACACGCACAGCTTCTGTTCAAATTACCTATAAATAATAATGTTATAAACCTATTTTACGTCTTTCGTATATTAATGTTATAGTCCACAGAGCTTGTAATGGATAGTAAAATAATATTCAACTTTCTCAAACTGGCTGAGCGTGACAGTTATAGGGCCACCGAATTATTTGTTCAGTAGCAAAAACTGTAACTACGAATTCGTTACGTAACTAAACGTCAAACTTTACGCGTAGAACGGTGCGCCATCCTTTGCTGAACAGATACGAATAAGTTGGTCAGACTGTAATAATAATATAATTCTATGTCTCGGAAATCGATAGTCTTTACCAGTTGCATATGTAACATTAAGGCAAAGGATTAATAAGGTTTATGCATACCGTTCATGCATAATTGCATGGCGATGCTGGCAGCTTGGAATAATTTAGTTTTTTGTGTTGTGGCAGCACTGCTGATGGCTTAATTTGGCGACAGGCGGGAATGCGCGCGTAATTGCATACCGAGCCTGTCTTGGCTAGAACTCAAGAAACGTCAACATTTTTATTTTTCTAGCGTTGATAACGTTGATTATACTTTTGGAATTATTTCGTCTTTATTTTTGAAATGTGTGTAGTTTGTCCTTCATTGTATGCAGGTAACCTAGTAAACGTCATTGGTAATAATTTTTGAGTTATGTACATAGTGCAACAATAGGTGTCCAAATGGAATACACTGCCAAGTTAAAGGTTTATGAGATTGATAATAATAAAATAAATACTCATAGTTTCACACCCCATTGCATACCAAGTTGATTAAGAGTTTGTGAAAACTGGTATGAAAATATGTAACCTCTTATCTGACTAAGATGTCTGCTAAAGCTAAATTCGATACAATTACATTACTTTTTTAAATTGACTTTCAAACATAATAAGATTCTTGTAAGCAATTATTAATACAAAAAATAAATTGTAACAGTAAAACCACAAGTTTAAAGAAGTTTGTAAATAATTCAAGTTGTCAATTGCACTTGGGTGACCATTAATGTTTATTGGCATGCGGGCGATTGTTCGTTTTCTTGGCACAACTTGGCAGTTATACTTCAGCGAGGAAACCGCCGCATTTGAGGTTTTGTTTATATTTATAGGTATAAAAAAAACAACGTTTGCATATTTTTGAGAAACTACATTTTTTATGTCACAAATTTGTATTGCGGAACGTTAAAAAATTGGTAACGTCATCTGTTACAAACAGGAGTATCGTTATTAAGGGAGGTAACAATACCAAAGGTAACGTTACAGGTAAAGTAACGTTATGAAAGGTATCGATACTTTTCAAAGTTTTTCCGGTAAATGTAATAACGTTACCTATGATAGTATCGGTAACTTTATTGATAATATTTCTGTCTCTTTTACTCTCTAATTTTGTAACCATAAGTTTGTAGTTGTTGAAATAATTCGGTAGCCAGGCACAGCACCGTATTGTATAACAACCCCTGCGAACCCCATATCCGAATGCACTAACTACCAAGTAGCTAGGCGTAACGCTCGATCGTACGCTATCATTCCGACCTCACATACTCAGAGTTACCAAACTCGCCCGTCTGTACATGGCCCGCCTAACAGTATGTTAGGCAGGTACAGTAAAATGTCTCTTCGGAACAAGCGAACGCTTTTTTAACTTTGCGTCAGACCAGTCACGACGTATGCCAAACCCTCCTATTTGTATAAGCTGCGGTAGTCCAGAATCTCTTCTGCCGCAGGGCCACGGATGCTCCAAGGTACGTGCGTAACGCTGACCTGCACAGGGATCTCGACTTACCTACAATACAACAACACCTTAGGATGCTCTCCACCGTCTTTTTCAAGCGATCCGAAGAGCATCCTAAACCCCCAAAAAAACCACCACCAACGAAAACGCGCGCGTGCGGCTCACTTTGACGGAGTGGCAACGTCACCAGAAGTAACAAAAACGTAACACAATTTTAACGTTAAATTAGTAGTGTTACTTATTTGAATTGAATCTTCATTACCGCTACTTATTATAACGATAATTTTTTAACTTTATGTAAAAAACGTTATTTACCGATATTTAAACTGTTAATTCCGAAACGTTATAAAGCCCTGCTTACCTTACAATAATAACAAAAAATTTACACTGTATATAGATAATGGAAGACATGATCAATATTTTGTTTCGAATCATTCTTGGGTCTTAGTGCACCCATGATTAATTCATTAAATAAAGCACGTTGTAGTAAGATACTATTATAATAAATAAGTAAGTAAAGAACAGCTTTTTTCTCACATTGTTGCCAAATAAGAAGGTCGATGTGAAAAATCAAAAGTCTTTTTAAAACCAAGCCCAAAATCACAGCGAGATCTCGTGACTCCGCCTCAGGAAAAATAGCAAAACGAGTGATGTAAGCTGCTTAGATCTACCGAAGTGCTCTTATTTGGTCGTTCACGAGTTGAAAACTGTAGGCTGTGACCTTTTCACTATTGGACGCCCTGTCCAAGGCTAGCGAATCCTTTTGATGAAAAAAGAATCCAGCAATTATTTAAACAAAACGAATATAACTGACTGACATAATTGTTCCCATTGTGGTATTTGAATTTAATAATTATATTATGTAAACTAATTTTGAAAATCTAGTACATACGATGTGTAGAAAGAAAGACGTAAAGTAATGACTTGGAAACTGAATAACAAATTACAAGATTGTTCAGTTCTGTTGAAATATTCTATTTTATTATCAGATACCTCGAAATTTCAGCAGTTACCGGAATTGAGCTAGTTTTAAATGGTGCCTCTAGTGGAAGAGTACTCTTTTCGTGCAGTTTGTGAGAATACCGAGGTATTATGTAGCAGCTCTTTTAGCGAGGAGCGCAGTGGGATAAATGCGGGAGCTTCTGGTTTTAAAATGGAAACTAGTGTTAGAATGTTATGAATTCTATCTCGTGAAAATACGATATATTGATCGTTTAGTTTTTTAGGTTGAATTAAAGTGTTGGTATATTTTGGCAATAGAATAAATGTAGCTAAGCCATAATTTGCTTATTACTTATTACAAGCAGAGCCAAGGTCTGTGGGAATTTTAGGGATAGTAGAGTTTCGATCTCATCTCGGATGGTACTACAATCCTTTCTTTTTTGACAGCCATAATAATCATGTTTACGTGGTTGTGTTAAAGGAAGGGGCAGGCAGTAAAATTACAGTAACAAAGGCAATTCCAACTGACGCCTGCGATTGGCAATGCATCAATAGTCAATATGATAATCACAATCAATATTGATGCACAATTGATGAAAAAAATGACACAACGTCATCAATCAATAAAACACAAGACGTGAGGTAGTAGGTGGCAAGTTTGAAAAGTGTTCTTTGCCTGTTATCGCTTCCGATTAGCAGTATGTCCATCCGGTACAGTCTGAAGACCAGTTTCTTGCGACCCTAGACCGCCTGAAGATGTTTACCGCCAATTTATATTCAATAAATGCGAAATAAATTAGATCACTGGTCTTTCCTTTCAACAGTTTTTGATTGGGTTGGTACGAATGCCTACCTTTCGCTACATAATTTATAATCCATTCTCTAATTATTGATAGTTCTCTCCGATTTAAACAATAAAGGCCCTTTCTCTTCTGATGCACCACTTTAAATTCCAAAAGTCAATTTCATCGATTTATGCAGCCAACTACGTCTTCAAGAAGATTTAAATTACAGAGAAACGATTCTGTTACAAAAGACCTTTTTTGGCAACGACAAAATGTTTGTGGGAAAATACGGTTCGCAGGCGACTATTTTTACGATTGGTGGATCGGAAATGCTTCCGGCAATATTTTGACGTTTTTATCATTTCGTTTAGGAAATTTATTTGTTTCAGTTTAATCTATGTATACTTCAGTTAAATGTTGCTAAAAGTTTTTATGAAAAACAGTTTCAGACAGTTTTTATTGGGCGTATTGACAAAAGTAAATAGAAAAATATTTAAAAGGTCACGATCTCACTCATCAATGGTTTTGAAATTTCATTAACTACTCTGTTGAGCAACCTAACCCCAAGAACCTATAGTATTAACAACAAAAGCCTCAAAAATATAACCATTCCTTAAATGTTGAGATTTCCCAAGCTTCATACTTTCCGCGGAATGGCAGACGAGCCAGCTTGAACACTCGTCATTGGAAGCTAGAGAGTGTCTACAGACGTTGCATCCCACACAAGCGGCCTACTCGTTTTCCACAATATTGTGATACCTATGTTTACATTGTTATATATACCTGATGACATTTTTATCGTTCGGAAAAAATTATAAGGTATATGACTATACAATTGGAAAAAAAGAGTTGTGTTTAGAGTCCATGTGGCATTTCTGAATAGTAAAAAGTCACCTGGAACACATATATTATATACTTATGTACGTCACGGTGTTTTCTTTATTTCTTTCTTTTTCCAGCTACGTATGATAACCGGCGCTTGGTGCTGGTGCAGCTGCTGCTTGCTGCGTCTTCGGTTGCGATGAGCTGCTACCTGTCGTACCTCCTCATCTTCGTACTAAAAGATATCTGCGTCGTCTGCGTCTCAACTTATGTAGTCAATGCTCTTCTTACCCTGTTTGTTTATAAAAAAAGCAAGTTTTTGGCTGTAAAGGATAAATAAAATGTTGATTTACATGTTGTATATTATTATTTAATTACAACATAGTAAAAGGGAAGCATTTAAATGACAGTGTCTTTTTTATGTTAATTTAATGTATGAAATAAATTTTTTGTCGCAAATTAATCCTTAAATTTTTTACTTTTTAGTGATCCCTTTTCATCCCACTTTCCATGTAAGAACCTCGATACTATTTTGTTTATAAATTCATACAACAGTTAATCCTACAAAATGACACTGAGCAACAAATTGAGTCTATTGGAAGTAGTAGATATGAAACAACTGATATGATATCGTAAAAATTAAGATTGAAGTTGCTTTTTGTACCAATAAATTTTCCATATCATTACAGAAGGTGCATACTTATTATTTCCATCAAATATAAAAATTCGAATCTAGCTTTCGTCCCACAGCACCCTGACAGCGTGGATGAAAGTTCCATGAGGATCGCTCGTAAATTTTTACACAGACAATGCAAATACATTTTTGGCTTTATAATATAAGCATTACTAAATAAGTTACTACATAAGTCCTAACGGATACTATCTACAAAATTCATAAACACAAGGCTACAAAATGAGCTTTTTTTTCCGAAATGGTCAGTTTATTTATGGCCCTATTAGCCTTTTAAATTTCATATTGTGGCCTAGCGCTGAAGGCGCTTAGCCGGAACGTAAACTACTCCTACATACGATACGTACACCAAAGGGGACCCCAGAAGGTACGAACCTCGGCTTAGGAGGTCGTATATTGAAACTACCACTGGTTCGGAAGGGTCTACAGCCAAAGAACCAGCAAGAAACTCAGTAGGAATGCGTACGCCACGTTAGCCTGGCCCACCGGTGGGTTAGGCGATTAGAATTGCCCTATTTCTAACTAGAACGTCGGCGTTCCTTGTTCAGCTACAAAATTAGCACTAGCGGTGTCATGGATGACTGCAACATGATGGTCGTGTGGCGCACTGCCTCATATGCCAGAGGTCCCAGGTTCGAATCTTGTTTAGGGCATTCTTTTGTTTTCGGGTCACAGTTATTAATAGGTAAATTTAGGTATGTATGTCTATTCTGGGCCCCAGTTCGCTGTGTGGTGAACGGTCGTCCATAACACAATACAAAACAGATTAATTTGGGGCCATACAGTTGGTGTATTTGTCGGGGGATTTATTATTATAAAAAACTATACAATGTTTTGTCAACGATCTCGGAGCCCTTAGTAGGTAATACGAGTAGAACAATAAATTTTTTTATTGAATAAGAACACTCTCGATTAAATGAGCTTCGAAGAAGATAAAATATGTATTGTTACATATACAGACAGACATACAGTACAGTGGGTATTAACTTAAACTTAAACGTCTCTCTTTTTGCGTCATTGTTGTTAAAAATTATAACTTCGTTCTTCATTAAATTTAGCGAAACATTCATAATGGCATATCGTATAACGTAATGTACCTGCTTTCATTACGTTTACATATTAATGGCACGTGGCTGACAATGGGCTTTATATCATTTGACATTGTTTAAGCTGCCGTAAAGTCACCTGTCGTTTTGTCCGTATTAAGGCATAACAGCCCTTGCCGTAACTGTGCAAAGCTTGGTAGGTACTTACTTATTAACATACAGATACACTTTAAGGGCGAAGAGGCTATCTTGCGAACTAAATTACTATACTTGTGATCTCTGAATAGAAAATAGCTTAGAAAATCGAATTTATCAAAATCATAATGAATTTGTTATTACTTTGAAAAATGTATTATTTACTAAAATTAAGTAGGATTTTTTATTATGATTGAAACGTGTAACAGGCGTAAAGTACAATAAATACTTTGTGTACGGCCATCAATTTAAAGTAAACCTATCTATAAAGAGCTTGACTGACTTACGGAAAGTTTTTAAAATTAGGAAGCTACGTAGTTTATACTCTATAATTCAAACGAATATTTTTGTTACCTAGAGTATTAAACCTGCTCGTATGGTTATCCGACACGTTAAAGTTTGCCCGTAAGTTAGGTAGTTATCTAAGGTATTATCTAGGTGTATATAACTTGTAGGCAGTTTTAGGATGTTACCACACCAATCGATCGACGTCGATCAAAAAGCATGGAACAGGCAACGTCGATCGATTGGTGTGGTAACACCCTAAGGGTGGTAGTACAGTAGGGTAGTACCTATTTCAAATTACTTCCATGTTTAATTTTGGTGCAAAATTGACAGTGTGACATTCAAGAGCCGGGTAGTAAGATTAGAAAATGTATGCTGCACCATCTACATTTTATTTCTTGTTATTTTTTAAAATTTAGTTACCGAAACCAGTTGATGGTTCTATGAAACAATTCTTTATTTTTTTGTAAACGAGATGGCGCTGTAGTATACATCTCCATCTCGTTAAGCGCCCTCTTTTGTCAAGTAGCAATAGTTTAAGTTATTATATCTGAATTCTAGATGGCTTACTAATAAAAATAATTTATTGTAAAAATAAAAACAGGTTAGTGCAAATACTCGGCAACGAGAATAACTACTTTCCATAAAGAAATAGGAATGATTTTGCTTTTATGTATGTTTGTAGGAAGGGCATTCCGTAGTTGCTTAAATGTGATCGTAAATGATCTATAATTCTAAAATTTAAAAATAAAATTGTAAAATCTAGCCGCTCTGGTAGAGATTATTTACCTTCGACCATATCTCTTAACTATTAGGTACATAAAGGTAACCTGATTATTTAGACTCTAGTCCCAAACTCAAACAATTGTAATATATTTCCCTACTGCTATGATTATGGAGCCATAGTTTGTATTTACTCCATGGCTATGACCGAACCCAACCGGCATACGTGACGGGTATTTTGCGTGGGCGTGAGCGCACGCGTCCTGCTGATCCTTGCTGATCTACGCAGCGATTGCGGCGCGGCGCAATTACCTGACCAGCTTCGTAGGTAGTTAGAGCGGTTGCGTGCTTTGTTCGAATTGAATCCGTAACAATACGTTTTGAGATGGACGTACGACTATTTTTGTGACGGGTTTAGTGCTAGTTTGAATTTTGCTTTCCGATTGCTCTCCGTTATCACACATAACATTAACTTGTGGCGCTGCGCATGACTGATGTGCCTATGTATTTGAGAACAACATACAGACAAACAATTAGGTATTTTGGAGTTTGTACATTTAGTAAATGATATAGAATTAATACGTAATTGTTTTTATATAAATCACGTCTAGTATTTTGTGCATAGAAAAAAACAAAAATTCAACCTATTTAACTTTAATTTATATTTTCATAGTCGGATAATATTTGAAGCAAAGAACGTATTCGCAAATACTATTCCAGCAAAGGTGCTAAATAAATTTTTTTCAGTTAGAAATCACAATCTACATTCAAGATTATCTGTGAATCCTCACAATAAAGCTGATAGATCGCTTTTGGAAAAATAAGTGAAAAGCGACACAGACGAAGTTAATTGCAGCAGACATAACATTTGAAGGTTGAATGCCATCCAAGTCGTCCATCTTAACGAAGCCTACTAGAATAATTTATTATTTTCACTTTGTTTGATCGTAACACGTCCATCACAACTGCCCAGAGGGACGGTGTGGGAATTTTAAACAATACTTTACTAATTCTTAATTACTTTATTATGTCACTGAGCTTATGTGAACGAATGAATAACATGGAGTACCTTGGATTGAATTAAAATACCATTTTGATTATTGTGAGGATTCTACGTTTATAGAAAAACATAATTTCTGAAAAGCTATAATAATAATAATAAAATAATAAATCCCCAGACAAACACACCAACTGTATGGCCCCAAAGTAAGCAGAGTTTGTGTTATGGATGACCATACAGCGAACTGGGGGGGATCCCAGAATAAACATATATGTATATATAAATACTAACAACCATGACCCGAGAACAAACATCTGTGTTCATCACACAAATGCATGCCCCGGCCAGGACTCGAACCTGGGACCTTCGGCGTATGAGGCAAAGCTACTTACCACTACACCAATCGGTCGTCAAAATGTTTGCTCTCATTTTTGTTTTTTTTTTAAACTTTTTACCTGTTCTTTGCGTATTGTGCAACAAGATAAACGGCAGCGGAGCCGGTGCGCCCTCAAATCACCACAGGCATTGGCAGAATCATCAGCGCTGTTGGACATCCGTGCAACTAACCAAATAGCCTATTTACTTACTGTAAAAGTTAATAATTAAGTAAATAGTTTTCATGCATAATATTTATTGTTATTGGCTTCTGTTTGCACATGTGTATATGTTGTGAGTAAACACTTTTTTTTTCTTTTTCTTTCTTATCTTTTTTTCTTAATAGCGGAAGATAGGCCACGTTCTGACTGACGGACTTGATCAATGGATATGGTACTCACACAAACTCAAGTAGGTATGTTACATTTATGTTCATTAAATACATTTATATTTAATGAACAGGCAGAATGATGCATGAAGAGGTGCGCGAACAACATGGAGTAAAGTTTGTTAGTACTCGTGTCTTTTTTGCGTATGATGGTAGGATTGCGACTAAGTTAAATCAGGCGACGGGGACAAGATGTATAAGGTCCGAGCGTTTAGAGCTGGTTACCAATCTTCCGCTATTTTACTTTAACCAAAGAACCAAAGGTTAAAGTTTTTAGGTAGCTTCGTGGTATTTTACAATTTTAATACCCGGCTAGCGAGCACCGGCCCACCGGAAGGTAAGCGTCGTCCGCTCCCGTGGACATCATTCAACCTAGCCGAGTTACTTGATAGCGTTGATTGTGATTATTGTAACGACTATTGATGCGTTGCCGACCGTACGCCTCAGTTGGAATTGCTTTTGCTCCAGCAACTGCACTAGCTGTACCTTCGCTTTGACCGGGACCCAATCACGTAAATGAAGTAGGAAGGCCTGTAGTACTACTCAACAAAGAAACTCAATACCACTAATAACTAAGTCCTATGCGCGTTAACAAATGATTCTATTTAATAGTAATGCTTGTCGGTGGACAAACTTAACGCCTGGGAACATTTTAACTTATGAGTATTTTCAGCTCGTTTCATCTAATATTGAGCGTATAAACCTTCAAAAATCATGAACAACCATCTTATCTGATGGTCACAATAAATATAATTTTGGACAAGCTCGCGTAGCCTCCACTCGTCGAGACTGCTCTGAACTTGACTCTCCTAGTTTGGTGTTGTAACCTTGCGTTTGCTCTAGAAAAGTTAATGACGTCCTAGTTTTGAGATATGGTGTCACTTTGACTGTAGATAATTGCAGTATGTCGTAGAATTTTGATGTATTTAGAGTGTGGTATCAGTTTTTTATGCTTTATGTCGATAAACGGTAAAAGTATGGAAACTTGTGCCATAATATTTGTGTCTTTGAAATGCGTTAATCGAAGTGGTCTATAAAATACCTACTTGACAAAATTAACTTGGGTTAACTTAAGTTTAATGTATACAATTCTATGATAAGTTAAAGAATATTTTGATATAAAGGCATTTCATATAAACAAAGAAGTAACTATACCTACTTTTTGATGGTAATAAATTTTTAAAAAGCACTTGACAAAGATCTGCTTCAAGCATTTACACCAGTCCGTCCTGAGGCGTTAAATTGTGTAAATATAGGTAAATTAATTTATTGCATTTTAAAAGCTTGAATTGTATTTACTAAATCATAAATCCAAAAATCTCGCTTTCAAATTAGAAACCAAAAGTCAAAATTAGGTTGGATTCATTATCGCCTGGCTCCCGGCACATAAATAGTCGTAACTTTCGACCAACTTGGCTTGCGTCAGCGCACGCCGCCGCCTACACACCGTCTATTTGCTCCTCTGTGATATCATTGTTATAATATTCAGATTATTGATCATTTTCGGCTTTATGCAAGGATATAATGGCGCCAAATCTCAAAAAGGTTTTAGTCAAATGAAACGGATTAGGAGTTGTAAGCACTTAAGATAACTTAACTATGCAATAAAATTTTGGAACGATCTAGGTCATTTAGAAGCTTTAGATTAGTTGTTTAAAAGAGTTTAAAGTAGAAATCTATAAAATAATGTGATGTGTTTTATATGTCATTCCGTCTGATTGCTCTTCAAACAGTACAAATTCGTAACCTACTGTTGAAATTGTAAATTAATTAGGAAAATAGGTGTAAATTTTCATGAGAACTAAACAAACGTTTTGAAATTCTATGAGCATGGACTTCTAATTCTGGTTGCAGTATACTAAAAAAAAATATTATTTTACTATTCTGTAAAGTGCATGCATATGACGCTTATTCCAAATTGTACATTGATGTGATATAATATTCTGCTGCAATTTCTCTTTAATTGGCCTTATCAGATATAATGCGATAGATCTCAATATGAAGTGCAGATGGTAGGTAAGTTCTTAAAGGTGTTTGTTGTAATGGACGGATAGGTACTACACTTAAAATTTACAGGTTACTTATTGACGTCAAATAAAGCATGACTTTACCACCAGTTTGGAAAAACCTTCTTGAAGAAGAACTGGCAAGAATCTTCAAGGGTATAATTTCTTCAAAATAAATTTACAATGTCTAAGTAAAATTATGCTTATCCGCATCTGTTGGCTCCGCAAGTGTCCCTGCCCCCAAGTATCCAAACGACAAACACCAACAAACGGCACCCGTTCACGAGTTAACGTGAGATCCAGTCATCGCCCTCCTCAATCATATTAGAGGGAAGTGAGCGACCCATCCTACGCAAAAATAACTGAGGCGGTACGACACGACACGAGTACTAACAAACTTTACTCCATGTTGTTCGCGCACCTCTTCATGCATCATCTCTGCCTGTTCATTAAATATAAAGTTTCATAAATGTAACCCACAAAGGGTACCCGTTCACGAGTTCAAGCAGGACCCAGCCATCGCCCTACTCAACCATATTAGAGGTTTGTTGTTATATTCCTTGTTATATTCTAGAAGTGAGCGACACCAACGCTACCGACGGAGCCAAAATGCTCTGGAATATTTTGTCAATCTGTTAAATTTTTTCACAAGATCCAGGGTCACACAGATACGTTGTGTTACGGATGACCATACAGCGAACTGGGATGGAACCAAGAATAAACATACATATATAAATACATACAACCGTGACCCGAAAACGAACAATTGTGTTCATCACAAAAATGAATGCCCCGACCCGGACTCGAACCAGGGACTTCCGGCGTTGGTACCCACTACGCAACTTGGCCGTACAATCATCTATCTTCAATCTGTTTTGGCTACCAACAACGCTGAAAACCTTAAAACGTAGAAAATATGAGTAATCCGGGTAATGAGCATATTTTTAAGATTTTCAGCGTTAAAACGATGAGGTCCTGGGGAAAAGCGGCTCGTCGCTATTATTAGGACCTAGCGAGAGGATTGGTGATTGAAACTCGATACCGTTTGGCTGCCACTTACCTCGCATGAAGAATTTCTACTGCAGTCCAGCCTTTTGGCAATGTTGCCTTCAGCAGATTCTAGTTTTTTCTTTATTGAAAAAGGATGAGACGTTTGTTTTCTATCCCACCTGATGGAAAGTGACGATGAAGACGAAGGTGTTACACGTCTATCCACGAGATACCTATTCACTCGACACTTGAAAGAACTGGGACTATAGTTTTCTGCAAAAACAGACGCAGGCAGTTCATTCCACACCTTGGCGACCCGCACCAAAAAGGAACCATCGAAGCGTTTGGTTCGACTTCTTGGGATATCTACTATAAAGGGAAGGAAGGCCTGTCTGCGTCTAGTAGGCCGATGTATAAAGGGTGTGAGTTCAACCTGATCAAAAATAGTATTCGCGTACTCTCCAAAATGTAATGGTGAGGTCAAAGTTGTTAATAATTTTTCGGGCTCTTCGGTCAACTGCGTCCATCGCTTCTAGTTGGTACTTTGCAGAACCATCCCAAAGGTGGCTACAGTACTCCATACAAGATCGAACTTGAGCTGTATACAAATTAAGTAGCTGTTCAGGGCTGAAGTACCGTCGGACCTTCGAGATGATTCCTAACTTCTTTGAAGCAGTTTGAACCATGGACACAATTTGTTGCCCGAAGTTTAGTTGGGACGATATAGTTACGCCCAGAAGCCCTAGGTGGTCGGTTAAGGGTACAGAAACATTTTGGAAAGTGGGCATTAGGTCAAAATTGCTCTTTTTCGCGGAGAATAAACACGCCTGTGTTTTCGACGGGTTAAATTTGACCAAGTTGGACATTTTCTTTAAGGCCAAATCCACCCGCTTAATCATGGACTCGCTCAAAGCCCGGATTTCTTGAGGACTCGCTCGCGCATTGGACATGTATCTCTCTACAACGGTGCTGTCATCAGCATAACCAATAATGCCTGGGGTTAGCAGGTCGTTAATGTGCAGCAAGAGTAACGTTGCAGAGAGAACAGATCCCTGAGGTACCCCGGCATTAATTGCCATTAGGTCAGAAGAGCAGCCGTCTAAGACTCAAATTGACCGTTCCCTCAGAAAATCAGATATCCAGTCGCAGAGCCTTTTAGGTATTCCGTATGCTGGAAGCTTACTCAAGAGACCATCTTGCCAGACCCTATCAAAAGCCTTGGAAATGTCTAAGTATACAGCTATAGCTTCACCGTGACCTTCCAAGGCTTCGCTCCATAAGTGAGTGGCATACACAAGAAGATCTCCAGTCGACCGTCCACTGCGAAAACCATATTGGTTATCACTAAGGAGCTCGTTGGACTCAAGGTATGCCAGGAGACGATTGTTTAATACACGCTCCATGACTTTGCAAAGTATGGAGGTGATTGCAATAGGTCGATAGTTGATGGGATCTGCACGGCTTCCCTTCTTTGGTACTGGTTCCACGTTAGCCAGCTTCCAGGATTTAGGGACCTTTCCAGATTCCAAAGAGAGTCGATACAGGCGCTTTAGTATGGGAGACAACTCAGCTGCGCAGTGTTTTAACACAACTGCAGGTATGCCATCGGGGCCGCTGGCCTTGATCACGTCTAAATTCTGCAAGCATTTAAGAACCTTCTTTTGGCGAATATGAACGGTACCCACTTTGGGTCCGAACTGAGGTAACTGGGGTGGGACTTTACCATGACTCTTTAGACGTGAATAGTCTGCAAAAAGATTAGCAAAGAGGTCTCCTTTCTCTTTTGCAGTGTGGGCCAGTGAACCGTCAGGCTTCCTCAGAGGTGGCAGCGATGGGCAACAGAAGTTCGACTCAACCGACTTGGCCAAAGACCAGAAAGCTTTGCTTCCTGAAGGGTATGACGCTATCCTGTCTCCGATGTGGCCAATGTGGTCAAAGCGAGCTTTTCTGATCACCTTTTTGCAAGACTTGGCGGCAGCATTGTATTTTATTTCTTCAGTTCTTCTTCAGTTCTTCAGCTTTGCTTCTGCGAGCGTCAGCCCAGGCTTTGTACGCTTCTTGCTTAAGCTTTTCAGCTGTGAGGCAAGCAGCATTAAACCATGGGCGACCTTTGGTTTCAAGGGATAGGTCAGCGTAAGGAATGAAATACTCCATTGCTTGGCCTATCACACTTGATACAGCATCAGCACTGCACGATGGATCGGTTGATGTAAAACAAGTCTGCCGCCAAGGATAAGACGCGAAAAAGTGCCGCATCTCATCCCAATCTGCTACTACTACTCGCCTTGCGCCTTTTGGGCTGGTGTCAGGCGGCGAGTACTGCGACACAGATTTCACCACGCAGTGGTCGGATGTCCCTAAAGGTGAATTAGAATTAGATGAAAAACAGGGTTGAGATCGAAAAAATTATAAGTAGCAATTTTCCTTCGGGAATCGTTTGGGGGGGTCACTGGCAGTCTACTTTTCGGTTTTCGGGACTCGCACCCTGTTGCGTCATCTGCCATCTCGAATTGAAGGGCGAATTTTTGTTTATTCAATAAGTCGTTTATTTCCAATCTTACACGAAAAATGGTCATAACAAAAGTTGTTTGGAATTAAATTTCCTACAATTTTGTTTTCAATCCTTTTTTTCTACGATCAATATTTTTCGATTTATACCTGAAAAAGAAGGTGAAATTTCATTATCGCATTATCACCTTTATTCTTCATTTGACACGAAAAATGGTCAGATACAAAGTTGTTTGGAATTACATTTCCTACACTTTTGGTCGTTATGAATTTTTTTAAGGACCGATATTTTTCGATTTAGACCCTAAAAGAGGTAGGGGTGAAACTTTATTATCACATTATCACCTATATTTTTCATTTCACACGAGAAATGGTCAGGAAAAAAGTCGTTTGGAATTGTATTGTTGACAATTTTGGTAATTTTCATTAATAATTACTTCGTTAATTGCTCAAATGCATTTAATCATAGAAAATATCCATAAAACATATTCAAGAGTGTTTTTATCGTTAAAATGATTCTTTTTAATTTCTTAGCGAATTAAATTCGAAATAATGAGTCAAAAAACCCAATTTATTAGAACTTTGTAAACAAAAACATGACGAATGAAGCGACCAAAAACAAATTATTGTCTTTGACTTATCTTTTGTTTTCGTTGTCGCAACGAGATAGTCTATTATTTTATTTTTTTTCAAAGACTTTCATTGATTGTAACAGATTTGATGTTGTTATAAATATTATTATTAATAAAATATTTATTGTAGGAAATTAAATTCCGAACAACTTTGGTAATGACCTTTTTCCATATAAACCTGAAAATAAACGATCTATTGAATTTATTATATATAGAATATGTTGATGAAAACAAAAATTCACCCTCAAATTCAAGATGGCGGATGACGCAACAGGGTGCGAATCCCGAAAACCAAAATGTAGACTGCCAGTGACCCCCCAAACGATTTCGGAAAGAAAATTGCTACTTTTAATTTTTTCGATGTCGAATCCTAATTTGACTGGGCTATTATAACATTAGATACAGAACTATGGGTCATCACATGTACTTGCTTAGGTTGCATTTTTTCACCACATCGGATGGCAAGAAAATTAGGGTTGAAATTTTTGAGAGTTTTACTTACCTCATAATTAGGAAGTAGAAATATTGTTCTTGAGCATTTTGTGTAATTTAAATCCATGGAAGACTCCTATATGTAATGGGTAACAGTAAAATACTATCAAAATTGTTTAAATGTATATTGTACGTTTCAGATAATTGGTATCTATTATTCAGAACATTTTGTGCCAAATTCATCCATAGCATTGTTAGATGTTCGATATTTACTTATTTGGACGCCCTGTAAAAGCCACATAAAGAATTCAAGTAATTTTAATTTACGTTTCTATAATTGTTATAGAGTAACAAAGCACTTTAAAATTTTTGTCATTTTCGTTCAAGGAATATTAATGATTTCAACAAAATAGACGGAAAATGGCGTTAGCTTTACGGGCCCTACCTCACCTTGCACTGGATGAAGATGACACAAACTAGATCTGACCTTTGTGTAAGTTTGTTGTTAATAACTATAGAATTTCATTTTGAAACTATAAGCTTATTTTGGCAGTTTTGTCTTAACCTAAAGAATTGGACCACAAATAATTACTCAAAACGCGAGCGTAGCATTGATACAAAATACAATAATAAGCTCTTTAAATACATCTGTACCCACTGGCAAAAATAAGAAAGTTTAGAATGTTTGTATCTACAAAACCATGAGCTACGGGACTTAAATACGCTAGCTCTGGCGGAGCATAGTTCCCTTCTCAATTCATTATAGGTTCATTTAAATGAATTGATCCCTAAATCATGCTTCGGCCGACCTCTGCCCAGCCCCGGCTTCACCGGAGGCTGCCCAGAACGGCCACCAACTCATGTCCCTTTGAGCACCTTCAGTGCAACTTTCACTACAGGCGGAAGACCCGCTAGCGGGTCTCCGCCAGCGCGCCCAACTTCCCGACGGGTGTCGCTTCCGATGAAGGCTAACGGTAATAACTACAGCCAACAGGTGGTTTTTAGTGGGTAGGTGCCATTCTGGTGAGTCCCACATAACCCCCCAGCAGAGGAATTTTCCCGTGAGGGTGCCTCGGCAGCAAAAAAAAAAAAAGACTTAAATACCTAATGTTAATTAAACTTATTGGTAAATAGCAATACCTACTTTTTAAACTTTGATTGAAACCTTTTACTTAGCTATCATAAAGATAGATAAGGTTGCAACAAACCAAAAAGAAATTTCAGAATGATTCACTGTAAAACTTGAAGAAATCACACAAATCTGTTTATGAAGCGAAGTTTTCTCACGGTGCGCGCAGACGAAGCTCGCGCACAATTTATTATGTCAGCAATGCAAGAGGCCAAAGGTTTTTACTTTCCAGGAAGCAAGGCTCCAATCTGTCTAGTTATTTCATTTTACACTTTGCTACATTTTGCTCATAATCAGCTGTTTGAATCTTCGCAGTTGGCAAATCATTTGGTTTTATGATAGGTTGGCACTTGTTTTTGCTTGAGACAGAGACGGTATAGATGCGTTATACAATTTATATTACGACAAATTATAATTATTGTAAATTTAATTATGGAAACAAAGTAGCTTGTTATTTATTTATTTAATAATTTATGTACACAAGAATAAAAATACAATAGATGAGACTTAGAAACTAAAAATGTACAAAGGTCAGCTTATTTCTTTAAGAAATTTCTGCCAGCAGACCTGAGACTGGAGAAATAATACAATGCAAAGTTAGTGCGTGCATACTACTAATGAAAATATTAAAAACTTATTTTCTATTACAATATTACAAAATATACTCAAATACTTCTATATAAAATACATATATTTACATATAATAAATATATAAATCTATATAATTATCATTTAATTTGCATGAAAAATTTATATGAAAGCTAAAATATATTTAAGATAAGTAGTATTCCCTAACTCTTTTCCTAAATATTGTTAGAGATTTTGACTCGCGTATTTTGAAAGGTAATGAATTCCACAATCTGACAGCATGTATAGAAAAGGAGTAGGAGAAGAAATCGGTTTTATGGGGTTTTAAGTACAAGAGAGTACGCTTATGTGCTTGTTATATATGTTTTTTCTTAATTTTAAATTTTAAATTTTAATTTTTTAAAACTATTTTCATGCCAGCCAACGAGCACGTGATCCACCTGGTGGTAAGTGGCATTCGCACACACGGACAACATTAGTCGTAGGTGTCATTAGAAGGTCATTTATCAATATTGAATGTTAATATTAAATAGATTAATGAAGCGTTACCGGCCGTAGGCTTCATTTGAAATTGCGTTTGTTCCAGTAAGTGCACTGGCTGATCTTTCTCTGTAGCTGAAAAACAACCACCGAAACGCGAATATCATGGCGAACAAAATTAGAAGGACTCTAGTGCCGCCCCAGACGAGATCGTAACAAAAAGTACTCTACGGGAAGGCTTTAGTCAATTATTATTATTATCTATAAAGCTCGTGGTAAGAAGGTTAAAAAATACTCTTGTAGAAAGTGAGCTTTTAAAAATATACCAGAATAGGAGTCCCGAGGGGTTAAATCATGTTTTGATGTTTTGACCAAGATATAACCTTGTTGCTCCTCTAAAATGCAGCTTTCCAGTAGTTAAAGAATTTTTATTTATTTATTTTATTTTATTTTTCCTTTGTAGGAAGATTTACAGCTCCATAACATTAATATAATAAGCCTATGAATAAACATGTGCCAATTATAAATATCCGCTTATATGCAAAATTAATTTACATTTCATTCAAAGGGACTTATTTCTTAAGTTAAATTTAGAATGTGAAAAAGAAAAAAAACAAAGACTACGGGCGTGTAAGAGGCATCCATGAAAACATAACATTATAAGATTGTACATAACACAATAGGCCGTATTTTATGGGAATTACAAAGGGATTCACGCTAATATTAAAGAAATAAATAATGATTCCTACCATACAAGTACATTTAAATATTATTTTAAGTGCTACTGCTCTCAAAAAAATCCTTTGCTGACATTGCTTTGACTGACTTTGTGCTCGAGCAGAATATGTCAACTTCATGGGCGCGCTTAATTTTTTGTTAAAAGAATTAAGCGCGCGTAGAACAAAGTTGTTGGCTCTATATTTGGTCCTTACGAAGGGAACATTTAAAATTGATCTCTGTCTTAGGCGCAAGGTGTTGGTCTTCAGATGCAGTTTGGCCAGACCAGTTTAAAATCATTTCATAGGTTTCAGATTTAATCCATTATGTATAAATAAATAATTGATTCCCTTTAAAATAGAAAAAGTAGTAAGTTAAATATAATATAGCCGATCACAGTTGACATCCTAGGAAACGTCCGATCCTAGGACTTTTTCGATTAAAGTGATATTGATTTTATAGTTTTTATAAATTGGGCAGCTTCGCACCAGTTGATTGTAACTGGTCCAGAGCCATTTAACATCAGAAGGCGTGTTCTTCTAAGTTCAGAGCGTGATTTATTTTATTACCTGGAACCTAATGTGGTTTAGAGCATTTATATTTCATTCAGAACTGTTGTGTAAAAAAATGAAATAGATAAAAAAAACATTGCACGTTTTACTTTTATCATATAACTATTACTATTTTATTTTTATTTAAAAAAATTGTATAATCATTGAATATCATTGCCGTGTATGTAGTATAGGTGATACTAACCGTCTTTCCCACCGTTTTCCGGTTTTAAATCCTGGTAGAAAAAGGGATTGCCATAAGGAAAACAGAGTTTAAAATTATGGTCCTTCAGAATAACTATTTCCCAATGGTAATTGATTAAAGTAGTCCCACATAAAAAAATACCATTTAAAGATTCTCTCTTGAGTGAAGTATCTTTTAAACGATGTAAGCAATAATTAATGAGCGCAATATTCTCAAGATGATACAATATTTTAATGTCAAACAAACCTGCGCTGGCGCACTTGTGTCAATCGAATTTAAGACCAGTTTTTAATCACAGCTTAGTGTGGCAATTCTGGAGTTGCGAGAGAGATAAGTGACTAAATGTTTGTGGTTTGATTTCAACACGTCCACGGTTGTTATAAAGCTTTTGGATTTCGCCTTTAAGTTTTGTGATTTGTTTGTTACACGAAAGTACCGCTGCTGAATTTAAATATGTAATACAAAACTCTCTGTCACAGGTGTAAGTGTAAATGTGTAAATGTGAAACGGAAATCGCAAAATTTTTTCACGACGCTGTGAAAAGAGAATACCTCAAGATCTAGTTCGGATACAAAAGCTTTCGTTTATATTGTATATAGACTAAACTATTTTTAAATCTAAATTTCTTTGACAAATTTATTATGTAAGTGAACGTTTGTCAACTTGTTAAGTAAGGATTTTTATAATTAACTTTATTCATGGTCCAAGTGTTTGGATGACTCTAAAAACTAAGTCTTTAACCAACAAAACTGTATAAAGAGAAACTGGTATCCATTCCAGCTTTTTGATCTTATATTTGATATTTATTACGTGGGTACATTATAGTATAATTAAGTCTCTTATATAACCATTTATCTAAAAACATAAGCATATTTGTGTTATGTTCTTAGTTTGGTTCAAATTATTAATTTGTTTAAAGAAATCGGGTTATTACTATTACAAAGGTTTTTATTTGTATTAAGTTAATTTTCCCTTAGGAACGACACTTTTTCTGGATCGATTATAGTCGTTTGTTTTACCCCTAACAAGGTTAATTCAAAATCTCGTTTGGTTATGGTTTGAAATTACAACAAACTAAATTTCCAAGAAATTAATTTTTTTAATGTAGATTGGCAGACGTTGGTCTTTCATCTCACATGGTGGAAAATGATGATGAAGACTAAGATGGTACACGCCTGTGCAGTCATATTACTATCTATTCACTTTACGCTTGAATGCTCCAGGATCAAATTTCTCTGGAAAAACAGACTCAGGCAAATCATTTCGCTCTTTGACGACACGGACCTAAATCGAGCGCTTTCGTCGTATTCATTTATACAGACCTGTCAATTATATAATAATTATATAAAACTGTTCGCCGCTGATTTAGACTTGTCCTTTCAATATATGGTTTGTGAATGTATTACGAACTTGGAACTTTTAATTAATTCTAGTTTAGATTTATTTATTAAGATTAATTCTAGTAGCTCATCTCATGATGGTTCTCATAAAGTACTACTTTCTGTAGAAAAATGCGTCATAAAGATCAGGTGTTCACTTCAATTACCTTTGGTCATTGCTTGCTTAGGTGTTGTGGTTTTTAACTTTGTTTGACGGCCTGTTTGGTGTGGAGGTAAGTACCCTTGCCTTCCATGCCAGAGGTCCCGGGTTCAAATCCTGGTAGGGGCAGATGTTTTATTATATTTGCTTTCTAGTCATGGATGTGTAAGTATGTTTATTTAAGTTTATTTCTAATATTTATACATGAAAAAAAAATATCTATATGTGCTTATATATTTCTTAAGTTTATTTATCCGTTAACTAGTATCCATAACACAAGTTCTTAATGATACTTAATTTGGGCTAGATAATGTGGTGTGATTGTTAGAAATATTATTTAAAAAAAAAAACTTGGAAATTTTTAAAGAAGCAATTTTATGGAAGCAATAAAAAAATCAAGTATTTACATTAAAACGTACAAGACTCGTAAATGCTGATAGTATTCTTATTGTCTGATATATTACTAATAATATCTCTAGACCAACAGTGTGGCACCAAAGTAAGCAGAGCTTATAATGTATTATGGATGACCATACAGCAGAACTGCTGGGGGGAACCAGAATAAACATAGAGTAATGAAATGATAGAAACAAACAACCCGAGAACAAATATTTGTGTTCATCACACAAATTAAAGCCCCTGGGACCTCCAGCATTTATGACAGGGGTAATCTCTGAAGCCACTCAACTGTCGGTATACGCCCGGCGATTTTAATAGTATGCAACATTGAAGGATACATACGATTTTCGAGAGTATTATCGAAATATCACTAAAAGCTAATGTTTGCTTGAGCCCCGCTTTCAAGACACTTCTTTGAATTGACAAGCGTTATTCGTTTATGTCAAATGTCATCGAAAGGGGAGTGCCTATACAAACAAGTTTGTTAACTATTCAAACTATTTTCAAAGGCCACAGGACTATTATTGTCTTAAAAACAGATACAGGCAATAAGTTGTATAATAATTGTAATCAAAACGGGATGTTCGAATTTCTTGGACATACTTTTTGGTACGCTTGTAATACTCGTAAATAATAATAATGAAAGGGTACTTTTTTGCGTATAGTAGTCGGTCGATAGTGAATGGAAAAATATACTATGAGTTGGAAAAGAGCATTCCAACACTCTTCATAAAGCTTTCTGCAGAAACGATGCTATTTCACGAAGATGTGTTTGTATGTTCTGGACGTAAGCATTACAGAATAACATTATTTTACTAATCGTAAACATCTGTGACCTATAATGAGTGATGGATTACACTTTTAAAGGAAGTATTTTATACTATTGCAAGTGGCATCCGTTAACATTGACATCATAGTCGCTGGTCTTTTATTGAACAGTAGTGGTTTTGTTTGCGACCGTAAGCTTTAGTTGTTATAGCTTTTATTCCAGTAATTTCTACTGGGTGTTACTTCCCTTTGATCGGAATACAACCACGTTGACGTGATTATTACGGCGGTCAGAACAGGAAGATCTGTAGTACCGCCCCAGCCGACATCTTAACAAACGAAACAATACTAGCGCTTATCTTCCAAGTTGCAAGTAAATTCTATATTTTTTTCCAGATAATATGCAGAGTAAGTTGCGCCTGCGTCACCGCGCGTATCGTTCATCTATCAAGGAATGCAGGCTCGGTCAATGTGCATGTGCTTAACTTTACAATGCTAATGTATGGCTTCTCATGGTAAAGGAGATTGTACACTGAAGAAAATCTAAGATTTAATTAAATTTTATGTTGTTAAAATTATTAATTTGATGTAGTGTATTATAAATATCTAGAATTTAGTAGTTGTATAATAATTCATATGGTGCTTAAACTTAAGAAAAGGTTTGCCATATTTACTCTCAAATAATTTTATGAGATTTAATATTTGTACTTTGACTTCTCACGGTGTGTGGTGGGGGTTAAAGTACCTAATATCAAAACCAATTGTAAAAATAAACCTACCCGTTTATCTCATTTACAAAATGTCCCTTTATGTCTTTAAATATTTCACAAAATGAAGAGCATACCTAATACCTTAAGTTAGAGTGTGTATATCGAGTATCAAGACACGCCCGTGTTGACAACGTTCTTGCATTAGGTCATATAATTAATAAGTCATGAACCTTTTTTGACACGGTCCTCAAATATTTGCGATTTGTGAGAATTTTTATTGTTTTTTACTTATTTAACAATTTATGTACACACCAAAGCAGAAAAGGAGACTTTAATAACGGCTTTATAATTGGTAGTCATATCCTTTTTAAACACCTGACTGGTATTTAACATTAACTGCGTAAATATGCCTATGTTGAGAATTATATATTTATATATGTTTGTTTATTCTGGGCTCCCCCCATTTCGGTGTATGGTCAGTCAATAAAACACAAGCTAAGCACAAATGAAGCCAACATCAGAAATGGATCCATAACATCTACGATTACTGATTTCCATGGGTTCGGAATCTACTCATTATCGGATAATAAAGAATTATATTAAAATATCTCGCCAAACATTCGATGAGCAAGAGCCCTAAAGTGGCAAGTCCATCAGATAGGCCCAACTCGCGGCTGGCAAAGCGCCGCAGCGAACATCATAATCGTGCGCACCCCGAGTGACGCAATCATTACGCCGTGTGTAGGTTTTTATTGTTCAAATCAATCGCTTATCAGAGTAGAAGTGTTTGTCTCTCTTTTATTTTTCTTAGAGATTTTTTTCTCCATGGTTCTATGTAGGATTCAGTGAATTAATTTCAACCACGGTATAATGACTATAATTTCGGCCATAATTTATCAATAACACATTGATCATCACATTTGAAGGAATATATATAAAACAAAACATGCAATTTAAGCAAAAGCAGTTAAGGTCATTTTAGGTCATCAAATTAATATAAATAATGTTTAATTAATATAATAATTTGTTATTTATCTAGTTACTATGCAGTTAAGATACTATCAAAGGTTTCTTATCGCAAAAATGACATTCTAAATTCTAAATAAAATTAAAATAATATTTGAATATACACAAACGCATTCACTTCTAATTTATAATTTATTTACCTCATAACACATCCAGGGCAAAAATATTCGCATCCTACTGCTTCAGTAACAGGCTTTTGCCGTCAATGTTTATGCTAATCCGCCCACACCTCATGCATCTGATCACATACAACTCAAGATTATCTCGAAAAATGACTTTATGTGCCGATAATAAGATCTATCTAAAGGTCAAAGTGATATGCCTGATGTGTAGTTAAGTGTATGACTCAATAAATAATCTAAATAGATCGGCGGCCAGTTCTCCCACAGTTAGGGGGAGTCGATTTCGACTGCGACAATGAAACCATTTATGTAGGCACCGACATGCAAATTATTAACTTCGAAGGCTGTATAGACTTGAAACTTTGCTTTGTTGTATCATTATTATTTTTAGGTGGGCTTTGGTATTGATGTTATTTTTTTAAAATTATGCGGAAGGCTTGTTCTTTAAATTTATAATTTATTTCATTGCGTTATTTGTGTATCTTTATTACACAAATGGAGAAGTATATATAGATATGTCGTGAAACTGTTAAAAAAATCCACTCTAGTGATGGTAGAGTTTCTTATGTTAAGATCTCGTCTGGAGCACGTGTACGTGGTTGCGCTCCAGATAAAGGAAAGGAATCGCCAGGGTAATGACTACAACCAGGGCAGTTCTAGCTGCAACCTACGGTCGGCGACGCAGCACTAGCCGATCATCAATAAATAACGTTAGAATGTATCAGTAACATCTAAGATTGAGGATGTCGATGAGCACGGATGTAACTTGCCATCAGGTGGATCGCGTGTTTGGTACTGGTTACTGGTAATTTTAAATTACATTCTACCAACTCGAATATCGTGTTCCTATGTAGACTTATAACATTTTAGCGCGCTTTACACAAGATATTTAAACGTCAGTAAAACTGTAATTGAAGATTGTGTTTGTGTGTGTGCTTCTTTCATGACGTCTCCTTTTTTTTTTGTTCCCCGTTTGGGCAGGAGGCAAAAAATGCATTTCCGCATGCCTCTCGCGCGCGTTACAAGGCATCCGGGACTAGCTCTTAATGAGCACTACCCACTAAAAAACCCCCTGTCGGCTCGTGCAATTTTTTGCCACTCAGCCTTCATCTGCGCGACGGCCAATTGGAGAAAGAGGCCGCGCTAGCGGGGCCCAGAAGGGGTCAACCGCTGGGATTACATAGCACTGAAGGTGCTCAAAGCACTGAAGGTGAATACATAGCACTGAAGGTGCTCAAAATGAAAAGTAAATAATAAAAAAAAAGAAAATCAAATATGCAAAATAAAATTGAATTAATTCGGATTTACGTTAGAATTAGGATTTACGTTAGAATTAGAATTTACGTTAGAATTAGAATTTGCGGCCAGAAGGGCTTCGAGATCAGCTGACAGTCTGGTGGAAGAGTACGCTTGCGCATTCCTAGGCCTAGCGACTTTGAAGTTCGACTCTAAGACAGGAGTAGTATATGAGACTGAATCACGAACTAGAGGATTGGGATGGGTTTCGGAGCGTTTGAAGAACGCTTCAGAGAGTGTTTTGAGGTGTTGTTGTACTGTAGGCAGTTCAAGATCTCCAGCACTGATCTGTCAGCGAAGCATTCGGCTTTCTCTTCGACTTCGAAGGCAAGGAGAAGGACGTCAAGGATCAGGACGAGTGAGAGGAGGAACGTGAGAGGCGGTGTCTACGCGTAAGGCTCGGGCCATACTGTAGTACGCTTGGTGGGTAGGAGAGATATTTGCCATGAGATCGTTCATCTGAGCGTCACGGAGTTCTGCGAGGCAAGACCTAACTTTACGTTGTAGCTGATTCGCAGCTAATCTATAAGCGGGCGTGGGATATTTCTTGGCTCTCCGGAGAGCCGCGTTCTTAGCTTTAATAAGATTGCTAACGGCTAAGGGAACCCTGGGTTTACCTTGCTTAGCAACCTTTTCGTTGTCACTGATGGCTGAGTTGATAGCATCAGTGAGAGAATTGACTAATGAATCTATTTTATCCGGACTATCTATTTGATCGGGCGAGATCGCGAGCGGAGAGTTTGAGGCCTCTAAGGCTGAAACTAACGTATTTTTAAAGCCTTTCCAATCGGTAAAGGTCTTAGGAGAGGTGACGTTATCGTTAGGCGGTCCTAGCACGAGGGAGACGGGGCGGTGGTCAGAGCCTAGGTCATCGAGCGGTTCGATAGACCAGAGGTTGAGGTTGATTCGCTTGACAATTGCAAAATCGAGGATGTCAGGGGAGTGGTTTGGGTTGTCGAGATAGTGAGTGGGAGTGATGGGAGAGATGACATCTAAGTTGAGTGAGTTTGTGATGTCGAGGAGAGCGATACCGCTGGTGTTGGTTGATAGGCAGGTCCAGTCAGTACGTTTGGAGTTAAAGTCTCCGAACATAATGACAGAATGGCCGAGGGCGAGAATGGCCTCAAAGTCACTGCGGATTGGTCTGGTGCCACTAGGTATGTAGATTGAAGCTATGATGATGGTCGGATGACCAGTCATAGCTAATCTACACACAGTGGCTTCCATGTTGAGGAGAGGAGGGGTAGGGAGAGCACAGTAATGGAATCCTCTTTTGTAATAAATAGCAGTGCCGCCGAAACCGTCGGAGTTGGGCCTGTCGTTACGAATAAACGCGTACTTGGGAATAGCGAATCCCCTGGAGCGGTTTGGCGTTAGCCACGTCTCTTGAAGAAGCAATAAGTCTGGCTCGTTGTTCTGAAGGAACAGTTTGAGCTCAGGAAGGTTAGTATTAAGGCTACGAACGTTAAAGGAAACTAGGGATAAGCCCTTGGGTTTGATACGACAGGACGCGGGATTTGCGGGTCTAGACATTATAATTATTTATTAAGTTTATACGAAAATTGGAATTTACAACTAACTTAGGAGCGAGTGATGCTCGGCTAACGCAAATAGACGCTCTTGAGGAGAGCGGGCGGCTCGCAGTTTGCGTGCAAGTATGGAGATTTCCTTAATGTCGACGTTTTGAATGACGTCAATTACGGTCTTCATGTCCTCAGCCAACGATGACTGAGGTGAAGACGATGGAGCGGGACGCGGGCCTACGGGAGCTGGGATAGGATGGGAAGGTGCAGCTGGAGCGGCCGGACGCTGTCTCCAGGACAGAGCCGGAGTAGGTGTCGGCTGCACGGGCTTTGCTTCCGGGGGACCCCGGTTGCGCAGCGGCGGTAAGTTGGCAGGAGTGAGCGGCGGCGCCGGTTTAGACGCGTCTTTGAAGCGGAGCGCGGAGCGCACGGACAACCCCTGTAGTTAGCTGTGTGGCCAGACTGGCCGCACAGCACACATGCAGGGGGGGAAGTGAAGTCGGGAGTGCGAGTGCACTCCTTCGTAATATGGGGATCTAGGCACTTAACGCATCTGGGAGGGGCTGAGCAATTGGCCGCTGCGTGGCCATACAGCTGGCAGCGGTGGCATTGCCCGGGGTGCCCGCAAGGATTGGGACGCTCGACAGAGATATTCGAGAGTCCGCAGATTGTGAGAGCCTCTCTGAAGATCTCCCTCAAGTTGGGAGTATGAGATAAAATAACTAATGCTAACGGAAAACGCCTACCGCGGTTGGAGTGCATCTTGTGCACTGCTTCAGCCGGGAAACCCTGGGACTTAAGGTCTTCGAGGATTTCATCGTTTTCGAGCTCAAACGGGACGCCCCGTAATACTGCGCGGATTTTACGCTCCTCTGGAAGGGCGTAAGTATGGTACGCGATTTGTTTAAGCGAGAGTAAACGAGTAAACGCGCGGAAGTCGTCGATAGTCGCGACTTGGATTTTAATAGTATCGCCTGCGTTATTCGCCTTGAGATAATTGATTTTGTGCTCTTTGCACAAGTTATAAACCGCGGTCCAGCGCGCTTTCTCGCGGAGGAAGACGGGTGGAGGAAGCTGAGGCTTAGGTGGGGCGGGAGCGCAGCGCGTTGCTGGCTTGAACGGAGCCGACGTATTCGCGGTCACTTGTAGTGACATTAACGGCGCGGGGGCGGGTGTTGAAGACACCGTTGCTTTCGCTTCTTAGAGCGCTTCTTAGAGCGTTTGGCGACTAATTGAAACGCGGGCTCAGGAGAGCCGGTTAAAGTAGTGGCGCCCGACGACGGTTCGGACGCGGAGTCGGTATCGGAGTCGCTCCCGGGAGCGTTACGCTTACGGCGCGACGCGCGAGATGACGTGAACGACGCGCAGTCCATATCGGATGGAACGGGAGACGCGAGAGGGCTGGTAAAGACCTGAGGGGTCTGGGAGTTGGTGGCCTGAGGGGCCGAGGTAGCGTTAGCGCAGATAAGGCCTGCGTGAATACCTCGTCAGAGATTGAGACGCTCGACGCGGCTAGCGCCTGGGCGAACGCTTTCGCGAAGTTAATTAAGCTTTGCGAATCCATGGGAGGGGTTGTTGGTATGAATACTAAGGAATGTATATTTAGGTATATAAAAGATGCCTAGAGTTCCCTAAAATAAACCTAGCGAACCCTGTGGCTAACCTCCCTACCTGCGGTAGGGGGGCTGGGGAAAATAACTTAAAACTAACCGTTGTTCGCCGAAGGCCGCTACCTAGAAACCTAAAAAAAAGGGTATGCAGGTAAAGAGTTGACCGCGTTAGGGTCAACCTTTACCGACAGAAAGGACAAATACACACGTAAACACACAGATATGATAAAAATAAATATGAAAACAGGAGAAAAATAAATTAAAACAGAGAAGAGAAATAAAATAAAAATAAAAGGACTGGTTCAATACAAATTCGTTGTCACCGTTAAATATCCTTTGTACTGAAACCAGACTACTTACGCTGGGCATAACACTGCACTCGGCACAAGCACAACACAACTTAGCACAGCACTTTGAAGACTAAGGGGATTAGTCACAAAGAAAAATCACACTTCGATAGCACTCAGAGGGAGTAGAAAAACCTTGAAA
The DNA here is from genome assembly GCA_923062675.1 of Marasmarcha lunaedactyla. Lineage (NCBI taxonomy): Eukaryota > Metazoa > Arthropoda > Insecta > Lepidoptera > Pterophoridae > Marasmarcha > Marasmarcha lunaedactyla. Next base: position 6,839,314 of record OV281350.1, read on the forward strand.
ACCGTAGCACGGAACCAACACGCTAAACTGTGACGTCAGTAGACTGAGCGCCACGGAATATCGGGAAGGGACCTATCAACGGAGAACGGGTCTTGCACGTCCGTACCGGGCGGCGATCGGTGTGAGAATGTCGTCTCCTTCTATCCCAAGTATTTTATAAAAGATTTTTTATAAAAGTGTTTTTCCTTCTAAAAGCTTCTAATACCTTCTAAAAGCCGAACTAAAGTGTATTTACGCAATCTCGATGAAAATGTAGAAAACAAGACTTTCAACAAGTGTAAATTTTTGAATCGAAATCAGAACTAATTACTGCATGAACAAAAAGACGTCAATGTCATCAAGCAAATGTTGGTTTGTACATACTAGAGTTATAAACCCTTTTTCGTGGAAATTTGGGGACAATTTTTGACATTTCGTCCGCTTGACTCGAAAACTATCAAACAACAAGGAGTTATTGATATCTCTGCCATAGCAGATTAGAAAACTATTAGAATTTACTATTCATATTCAGTTTCATCTGTAAAAAGTAAAAAATGTAACTATGGAAATGCAAATCCTTGATTTGTAGAATTCGATAAGTCGAAATTAACTTTCCCAGTCCTAACTACTCAACTATTGGTTACTCGGATTAGTGAGACAAAACTTCTATACACGTATCTTAAAAAACGTTCTTTAACACTGCCGACCTCACACTTGAACAAACATGTTAATACAATCGCAAAACTGTATTTTTAGGTATGAATAAGAAGTTTGATGACATAATAGTGATTATGATAATGAGAATAAAGCTATAAATGTAAACAAAGTGTCATTGCCAAATCCTTGAAACCAAACGTGGTATCGATGTTTTAATTCATATATTCGTATTGTTGAAATTACCAAGATGTCATTAAAGGTCTGTTTGTTGTGAGAGGATCGCAAACTTTCAAATTATAACCGAAACTCTTCTGATGGTTCCCGCTCTATAACAATGCTACTTAACAGTACCTGAATTATTTTGGGTATTATAATAATGGGTATTATAATAATGTGCTTATATTTAAGCACTATTTATTTATTTACATACATCAAAAGTGTCGCTCCGATGAAGACTGCTTAGCATTCCCATGCCACAGCCAGCAAGGTGATTTTTAGAGGGTAGGTGCCACTGTGGTGAATCTCACATTACCCCGCAGAGGTCGGTTGCATGCGGAGGTATGCACGACGCATCTTCAAGTAAATATTTTGCAAAAAAAGTAATTTAATAAATATTTACCAAATAGACTAGATTTGTATATGTGTATAGAAATTAAAGTAAAAAGTTATTGACCTAATAACTTTTTACTTTAATTTCTATGTTTAAATTAAATTAAATATATACAACCCCCTATATATTTTGTATATAAGCACTAAGAAAAACTGTTGTTTTTGTAAATCGTAGGAAATTAACTAAAATTAACAGAGTCAATGAAATGGCGAAAAAAGGACAAAAATTACGTTTTTATGATTATTTATTGTGTAGATATAAACATTAATAATATTTGTTTTCACCACTACCACAAATAACACAATCGCAGCGATGTGGCATGATTAAAATCAGTTCATCGAAATTACAAATGAGGAATGAAGAATGAAATGAGGAAACTATACTTAAATACCATATAGGTCCAAAAATAGTATCTTCTCAAATACTCAGTGAAAAACTAAAAAATAACAGCGTAATCTGTCGAAAAAGTTATTTTAAAAATATTTTCCAACAGTTTTTATCTACGATCCAGGCCTGGTGAGAACATCTCAAATGTTTTACGACCATGCGAATTCCAACAAACCAGTATCGACCTTTACCTTGATATCACCCATGCCATAAAATAAATATAAAATTTAGCGACTCGATTATTATAAAACATATGTCAACGGCCAAGTTTTCCGCGTGGGCTGATCCTTTAGCCCCACTGCGCGCGCGCCTCCGGATGACGCAGCTTTTCACAATTTTGTACACTTGTTTCGTTTCTGTCTCTCTCGCGAGCGCGCGCATGCGATCTATCCTGCGGATCGATAGTCGATTGCTATACGAACTTTTCTTAATGAAAAGTCTGCGTTTAGTGGGAATACGCCGCTGAAATTGAAAGTGCAAAAGTGTTGTGTCACGAGGACTAGGTGTGTTTCAGTGTAGTGTTTGTATTTCGTGACTGCTGTGTTTCAGCTGCTGTTCACACTGTTGGAGGTTAGTATGTTTGGTGCAATAAATGTGTGGTATTGAAAACTAGGTAATATTGGTGATGAGATGCACAATGGAAAATTAAATGTTATTACGATTTAACGATGTAATTTTTTTTTCTTCAAAAATGTTCCAGTCAAATGAGTAAAATACGAAGAAATACTTTTAAAAACACGGTCTTGAAAAGTAGATAACTTTCATTGCAGTGGATAAAGTTTTACAGCCGAGTAATTATTTTAAATAGGTACATTACTTACATTTTTTTAAATAAAAATAAAATACACACACAAAAAATATTAAACATTATACAGAGTATAAAACTCTAGATAGAGAAACATATCAGACCAAGTTTGCAAGTTCACAACACAATACATAATTTTATAATAACGATCATAATTACATATCAGAAAATAAACTAATGACTTTGCAAGTAATTTTAAAGCAATTTTACCATAAATAGAGGAACATATACTGACTAGGTATTTTCGCAGTTTTTCTAAATGACAAAGATCTATACTTTGATGACATAAGTCGTTTTGTATGTAAACTTAAGTTACTTTGAAATAATATTGTTGACGCATGCATATGTTTAATTATGTATGTTTATGGAATGTTGGTGTAGGTACAAAGAAACAAGGTATTGCTAGACAATTACTATGTAAATCATAATATAAATGAAATGAAGTAGAACATAGACAATAAAATATATTCTTTTGATGAAATGATGATAAAATTGTACGTCACCGATAAATAATAATAATTACCAGACAAACACACCAACTGTATGGCCCCAAAGTAAGCAGAGCTTGTGTTATGGATAACCATACAGCGAACTGGGGGGAACCCAGAATAAACATACATATATTAATAGAAATACTAGTGGCCCTATAATAAAAAAAAATATTCGTGATCTAGCTGTAGTTCTAGTAAATAAACCTTTTGTTATATACCGCGAATTTGGGGAAAACCAAGTAAAACATAGAGCAATTAAGTTAAGCATGCATAAAGCTGGTTTCAAAATATTTCGTGATGTACCAAAATCTCTAGAGTTAGACTCTAATTACAATTTCTTCTACGGTCAGGTAAACGTCGGTTTTAGTAGAAATATTTGCAGATAAAAATAATCCAGTATTATTTCAACCAAAAGTTTAAACATACATATAAATCCATACCTAAAATTGATCAGCTTACAAAACCCCGAGTAAAAGTGTAGTTCTATTTTGTTTGAAAGAACGAAATGCACAGTCGGCAAAGAATGTGGTGTATGGGTGAAGTTCATTTTTGGGTCATAAAACAACAAGGTTGATTAAATCTTTTCTTAAGTTTTCACGATACATACTTTAAATAAAACACTTTTTACCGGATATTATCGCGTATATTTTAGTTAATTTTAAAATTATTTCGACGTTTCGGCATCTTTGCAGTTGCCGTGGTCACGATAGACTAAGGTGTTGTTCATCTATTGCCAGTAATAAAAACTACATGATTGTCAATACATATTAACGCCATCTGTTTCTCAGTCTTCTCGCATAACGTCCCGGATTGACACAAAAGGCACTGACTGTGTCCTGAGTTTGCAGTCTAACAGTTTGCTGGTTTTTCATTTTGATGTTTTTAAGTATTGGATCCCATGTTGATGAAAGTTTCCAACCATCTTCTCTATTGAAATTTGGATGTTTTTTAATTTCAATAGTTTCTCTGACCAACCTAGGTATAAAATGTTTCTCTTTTGCTAGGATCTTCACGGTATCAAATCTTAAATAATGGTTGGGCTTGTCTATGGAATGTTCACAAACTGCAGATTTTGAGGTTCGTTTATTTTTAACATCAGAGATGTGTTCTTTAATGCGAGTTGACACATTTCGTTTGGTTTGACCGATATAAGAGAGCCCGCAGTCACAGTCGATTTTATAAACGCCTGGATCTTGTAAAGTGATGCTTGATTTTATTGGACGAAGATGCTGGCTTATCTTTGAGTGCGGCTTGTAGATAGTTTTGATTGAAGCTCGACGAAGAATGTCTCCTATCTTGTCAGTAACACCCTTTATATAAGGCAGGAATGCTGGTCTTCGTTCAACTGTGAGTGGCTTTACGCGGTTTCTGCGACGGCGACGCGGTGTTTTTAAATCGTTATCCCGCAGCACTTTAACCAGGTGGTTGAGTTCCTCATTAATGTGTTGGGGATCGCAGATTCCATGTGCTCTCTGAAACAAAGAGTTGCCTACGGCAGATAATTGGCTCGGGTGGTGATGGGATTTCCCATTTAGATATCGGTCAGTGTGGGTGGGTTTCCTATAAACAGTATGGCTAAGTGTACCATCAGGATTTCTTTGTATTAAGACATCTAAGAAAGCTAATTTGTTCTCCTGCTCCAATTCCATAGTGAATTTAATTTTAGAATTAAGGGAATTGAGGTGGTTTAGGAATGCAGTCACTTCATGCTTAGGTAAAATAGTGTAGGTGTCGTCAACGTACCTCTTGTATATCTTCGGCACAACAGGTGCCATTCGGAGCGCTTGCTCCTCGAAGTTCTCCATGTAAATGTCAGCTACAACAGGTGACACCGGAGACCCCATGGCAACACCATCAATTTGAATGTAGTAATTGTTATTCCACATGAAGTAGCCAGATGTTAAACATAGCTCTAATAGTTCTGCATATTCCTCGGGCAAGTTTGACTCACTTAGCTTTCTTTTTACTATATCAATGCAGTCTCTAACAGGTAGTGAGGTGAATAGAGACGACACATCAAAGCTAACCATAGTTTCATTGTTAGTTAACTTGAGATTTTTAAGGTCACTAACAAAATGGTAAGAATCCTTTACATATGCACTTGTCTTTCCTCGCAGTTGTGAGAGCACAATTGCTAAGTGCTGGGCCAGCTTGTAAGTTGGTGTGTCTAGCTGGCTCACAATAGGTCTCAAAGGTACTTTAGCTTTGTGTATTTTTGGTAACCCATACAATTTTGGTGGTTTTGCACTTGCTGGTGTTAACTTTTTCACATCTAAATGTAACAAATCCGCTAACAACTCCAAGATTTTTTCGTTATATTCAGATGTATCCATCACTACGGTAGCATTTCCTTTATCGTAAAATCCTTTACCAAAAATACAACAAATTTCAATAGAGAAGATGGTTGGAAACTTTCATCAACATGGGATCCAATACTTAAAAACATCAAAATGAAAAACCAGCAAACTGTTAGACTGCAAACTCAGGACACAGTCAGTGCCTTTTGTGTCAATCCGGGACGTTATGCGAGAAGACCGAGAAACAGATGGCGTTAATATGTATTGACAATCATGTAGTTTTTATTACTGGCAATAGATGAACAACACCTTAGTCTATCGTGACCACGGCAACTGCAAAGATGCCGAAACGTCGAAATAATTTTAAAATTAACTAAAATATACGCGATAATATCCGGTAAAAAGTGTTTTATTTAAAACAAGGTTGATATTCCCTTGTAATACTATTCTGACAGTAACTTACTCAACCTTACAGCTCTCTTGGTTATACGAGAAGTTTTGTCAACAGCGGTAGACTGGAATATAAATGAATGCCACACTGCCACACTTTTTCTTCAGTGTTGTTACATTCGATTTTTCCAAGAAGTAATGCAAAACTTTCTAAACCTATATATAAAAAAACACACAATTAGCACTAGAGACAAAACATATTATAATGCAGTTTGACAAATTATATATATGTATATATATATATATATATATATATATATATATAGCCAAATTGCCAAATTTAACATATCTTAAATTCTGATTATCATTGATACCCATTTAAGGATTCATTGCAGATTTACCAAGCCAATCGATAGTATTGATTGTACAATTAGCGCTCACAAACAATTGATCGTCAAATTTGGTGTTCTTTGTAATCTATTGTTTCTGCTGGAAGGCGAAGTACCTACAAACTAAAGGTCGTTTCAGTAACCTACATACTTACAAAATTATATTTATTAAAGCTAACTAACCTAAGCTTAAAACCAGTAACCGTTTTTTACTAATTTCTTAGTCCCATCTTATGGTAAGTGGCATCCTCACCTATGGATATTGTTAGTCGTAGTTGTTTAATTTATCAAAGTTAATATTTAATATAGTTATTGTATCAAGTAATGACGCGTTGCTGACCAAGGGTTCACTGAATGCCTAACCTAAACTAAGCCCAGAGAATTGCCCTGCCTTGTGCCTGATCGTGTGATTTCTTTTTAATAATGTTACCTATATTATTATTAAATAAAGTTGATTTTACCATCAGCCGCACTCCTCTAAGGGTTGGCGTCAGGCACGTTGTAGTTTACGACGCCTTGCCTACTGCGGGCAGGCTTTACATATCCTACGATACAGTTGCTTAGGGCTTCCTCACGACGTTTCTTTCCAAATTCAAATCCAAATATATATTTCTTAACATTGACAATTACTTGTTCTTGTTGACGTCAAATAAAACATGACTCTACCACCAGTTCGGAAAAATATTCGTGAAGAAAAACTGGCAAGAAACTTGACGGGTATATATTTTCAAAATAAATTTTACAGTGCCTCTTTTTAAACAAAATTATTCTTATCTGCATGTGTTAGCTCGGCAAGTCTCCGTCGTCCCAAGTATCCAAACGACGTGCACCTGCAAACTGCACCCGCTCACGAGTTAACGCGGTATCCAGCCATCGCTGCTGCCGAGGCACCCTCACGGGAGGGAGGTGGAAGATGCGTCATGCATACCCGCCCGCAGGTAAATTCCTCTGCGGGGGGGTTATGTGGGACTCACCAGAATGGCACCTACCCACTAAAAACCACCTGTTGGCTGTGGTAAGCGTATACCTTTAGCCTTCATCGGAAGCGACACCCGTCGGGAAGTTGGGCGCGCTGGCGGAGACCCGCTAGCGGGTCTTCCGCCTGTAGTGAAAGTTGCACTGAAGGTGCTCAAAGGGACAGGAGTTGGTGGCCGTTCTGGGCAGCCTCCGGTGAAGCCGGGGCTGGGCAGAGGTCGGCCGAAGCATGATTTAGGGATCAATTCATTTAAATGAACCTACAATGAATTGAGAAGGGAACTATGCTCCGCCAGAGCTAGCAAACGCTCTGTCGGAGTACGTGAAGCCCTAAGTTTACGGGCTAAGACTGCGATTTCACTAACATCGACATTTTTAATAGCGTCGCAGACGATACGCATATCGTCTGCTACGGAGGGTTGAGGAGTGGGTTTGTATGGGCAAGGAGCCGGGATGGGATTCGATGCGGGACGCTGCCTCCAGTTTTCTGGAGCAGGCTTGGGCTGAGTAGGCTTTGCAGCCGGAGGAACCCGGCTACGCAGCGGCGGAAAGTTTTCTTGAGAAAGGCGCGGGGCCTGTTTGGGAGCCGCCCTTTTGAAATTGGAGCGCATACAACGGGGTGCACGAGGGCAGCCCCTGTAGTTTGCGGTGTGGCCGGACTGGCCATAAAAAGCACGCAATCGGGAGGAGAGAGAGTTTCAGGAGTGCGATTGCACTCCTTAGTGAAGTGCGGGACCAGGCACTTGACGCACCTGGGCGGTGCGCGGCAGTTGGCTGCCGCGTGCCCGTACAACTGGCACCGATGGCACTGGCCGGGATGACCGCGGCGATGAGGCGCCTCGATTGAGATCCCAGAGAGGCCGCAAATAGAGCTAACCCCTTTCAGGATCTCTCTGGACTTGGGGACGTTGGCGAGAATCACCAAGGCGAGAGGGTGTTGCCTCCCGTACTTGCTGTGCATTTTATGCACCGCGAGTGCCGGGAAGCCTTGGGACTGCAGATCCTCCAGGATGGCCTCGTTCGATAATTCGAACGGGATTCCCCTGAGTACCGCTCTGATCTTACGCTCTTCTGACAGAGCATAAGTGTGATAAGCATATTGCTTATCGGTGAGGAGCTTAGTCAAAGCTCGGAAACCGTCTATCGACGAGACAGTGATTTTAATAGATTCACCCGAGTTTACCGCTCGGGTGTAAAGGATCTTGTGCTCATTGCACAATGTCGAGACCTCAGTCCATTTACCCTTTTCCCGAAGGAAAATGGGTGGTGGGACCTTGGCCTTGACAGAAGTCGGGGCCGGAGCGGGTGTTGAAGACACCGGGGCAGCTGGCGTTGAAGACGCCGCAGGGGGTGTAGGGACGGGCGCCGGGTCTTGTTTCGAGCGCTTCTTAGAGCGCTTCTTAACAAGGGTGAAAGAGGGAGGCTCATCAGGGCCAGTTGGGGTGGCTTCCGAGGATGACTCGGTCGCGGGTGCGCGCTTGCGGCGCGGAGGGGCGATTTCTTCGCACTCCATGTCACTGGAGGAAGGGGACGCGGGAGGGCCTAAGACCTGAGGGGTCTGGGGGACTGGGGTGGCCTGAGGGGCCATTGGTGGAGTTAACGCCATGATATGCGGGATAAGAGAATCAAGGAAACGGAACTTGTCAGCATTTATATATATGCCTTCAGCACCGATACTATCAGCTAACTTCTTCCTAATCTCATCATAGCTTAGGGAAGCCATTGCGGAGGGGTTGGGGAGGGACAATATATGAACCTAACAACGATGACTAACTCCCTAAAACCACCCTACACGCAGTAGGGCGGTTGAGAACGACGCGGATAACTTACTCGAACACAGCACTTGAAGTCCTGGAACAACGAAACCCCGTCGACGAAGCTCACGTTCCACGAAGTACGGTTAACAAGCCACTATTCGCCGTGAAAACGGCGTTAGAAACTTAGAAGTACGGTTAACGAGCCACTGTCCGCCGTGAAAACGGCGTTAGAAACTTAGTACGGTAAACAACTATGAAATTTGGGTGCTCAATTAGCGCGGGGGCTAAAAGAGCGGGAAGGCGTCTGCGATCGACGTGCGCTCGAGAACGCACGCAGACCGAGACTGGCGTCTGCGATCGACGGAGCCATCGCCCTCCTCAACTATATTAGAGGGAAGTGAGCGACCCGTCACCCGACGCTACCATAAGAAGACGTACTTTAGTGACAACGACGCTTTAGACATTCATCGGGACGAAGAACTCAACAAACACACAGACACATTACACATGTTTTATTACAAATACTAGTAGAGGGGATTATACCCAAGGGCTTTAATCATCCAAAATCCTCCGCTGCCGTTAGAACATGGTGTACTTAAGTTTAAATTTTTTAAAGACAATTTAAAGTTTATTTAAATTGTCAAGTTATAGTTCAATACTATAAAACAAGATTCACTAGTTTCTATTAGATCACAAAAAAAGGAGAAAAGATAATACCGCTAAAATTAAATCAATAAATTACCAATAAGAACTTGTTTATCGATTTTAACCATTCGAAGTACATTATCAAAAGGATATAATGTCCTTGTAATCGTGTTCCTTATACGCGACGTAAAATATACTGCTTACCATATTAATTGACTCAAATGTTTTTATAGACTTACCTATACACTTATCTATTTTTACGACGAAAAACATTTAAATAACATTGATAAAAAAAGTCAAGAAAAATATGGATGGGGGCGTCATTATGTTCCGTAGATTGAAGTGGTCATAATGACAGCCGTTGTCAAAAAGCGGAGGTGCGCCTACACATGTTTTTGTTGACAACTTCAAAATTTGATTAGTGACATGATTTATTGAATGTTAAGGTTGATGAACCTTTCTTTTGAATAATAATGGCTTTTGGAAGAGACTCATAGTTCGGATTTATCGAAGGAAAACTTCAAAGAGTTGTGACTAACACTATGTTTAATCTAGTTTGCCAATAAAGTCTGTTTGTAGTTAGGTATGTACTCGTAGGCTCAGTGCCCTTAGCCCTAGGCCACAAAGTGTGGGGAAATTTGAAAGGGCCAAAAATAAATAGTCCATCTCGAAAAAAGACCTATATAATAATACCAAATGTAAACGTAATAAAATAATAATAATAATCCCCAGACAAACGCACCAACTGTTTGGCCCCAAAGTAAGCAGAGCTTGTGTTATGGATAACCATACAGTGAACTGGGGGAACCCAGAATAAATACACATATATGAAAATTAACAACCATGACCCGAGAAAAAAACATTTATGTTCATCACACAAATGAATGCCTCAGCCAGGACTCGAACCTCGGACCTCCGGCGTATGAGGCAGGGCTACTTACCACTACGCTACGCTACTACAGTCGTCTTTGTTTGAATTGTGATTGAATTTTAAAATGAATTGAATTTGTTATAAGTCTTACTTTTAAACTAACTGACTGTACCCTCTCACCTGGCATACGCACCATTCAACCCATCACTATCAAACCGCTAAATATGGTTATGCAAAGAGTAGATAAAGAACCGAATATACGACCGACTATTCGTAAATAGTTAACCATGGGTTAAATAGTCACCGACACAGTCGCTGAGTCATGTTCTTAGAAACATTGACACACAGAACTGCGGGTGTACATTATGTATTATTATGTTGGCACTTTTTTCTATCTTAAACTCACAAAAAGAAGTTCGTATTTTTAAAGTTGTTTGCATGTGTTTGTTCTAAACTTAAGATACGAGTGTGTCAAATTGAAAGAGTGATAATAGTATAGGGAGACTTTAGGACCTACGTACAATTGCCTATTCAATAGGATGATTTTTAGGATGTTATTATAGAATTATGTTTAACCAACTTCAAAACCCAAACTAATATTTACAAAAATATTCACGATACCGATATAAAAAAAATTAATAATTAGAAGGTTTAAAATATACCAGGAAAAAAAACAACATCTAAACTGGTATTTACTGAAGGTAATGGCAGTCAAAAGGCTGGCCGAATTAGCACACTGATTCGCAATAAAACACCAAAAAGCCCCTTGTCCTCAAGCCGGTTCAACTCCCAAAGCCTTCAAAAGATGTTAGGTTATTTATAACATAATAAAAACTAGAGATTTTTGGTTCTAATTGTCTCATTAGTCCTGGTTATATTATTCAATAGCAACAAAATAATATATAAGAGATACATAAAATACTTAAGTAAATATAGTATAAAGCCAACTTCAGATAGCGGTTATTTGCAATAAGGGTTTTCGACCGATTACTTATAATCTTCCAAACACTTGACCAATACAGAGAATTTGATAATATTGAAATTATGCAATTTCATTATTTGTTCAGTTTTATAAGCAAACATATTATTTATAAAAATTATAGTAGAATTGAAACCTCTTTACGCCTGCGAGGCACAAATGTTCTTTATGTTTTTCAAATATCTCATAACAACTCCAAATTATTAATAAATAGTAATAAAGAAAGAAAGATAAAAGGCCGACAAACAACCAAATCAAAAAATTGAGAACACTTCTCTGTCTCATCCTAGTTTAAACATAAACTCTCGTATTTTACAGTAAATATTTACGTTACTCGTTTGTAATTAATATATTATTAATTTTTGCCAAATGATTCATATACTAATTTTAACGTCACTGAACCCATTATTTAGTGCTATGAGTAAAGATAAAGTGGTGATGAGCAGACATTGGTTCGCGTGGGTTTGCCTAAAGGTTTGAACTGTAAATTTTTGTTACAAAACCGTTGATGAACCTCTTTAATGTTTCAAACTGTTAAAAATACGATGTTATGTTGTAGACATAAAGCTTAGATAGTGCGATAGGCACGAATCATTTCATGGTTGACTATGAAAGTTTCCGGGATTTTTCGTTTAAGTTTTCAATTACTCTGATGATGTATATCTAGGGATTGCAATGCGGAAAACTGGATCCGGTAATCCGACGGATCCGACATCAATATACGTCCACCGGATCCGGTACCAGTACACCGGATCCGGACACCGGCTCAATATTTTATTGCTATCATAATTTTACAGATGGTAGTTTTAAAAATAATAGTGAATATATACAATAAAAAGTAAAATTATGCACATAGTTTAGGTATTGCAATACAGGAGAGTTCATTTTGTGGTCATTTTAAATTAAATAAATTTTTTGGATAGTATTCGTTATACCTACTTATGTCTTAATCATTTAACCGATTCCTGGCCCATGACGCACTTAGCGCGTCATGAAAAACATTCTAGGAGGCTCGTGAGGCGTTTTCTTATGAGCGCGTCATTAGAAAATTATTGTAAATCAAATTTTTATTCAATTCAAACAAAAAATCCTTCTATTTTATATAAAAATTAACAAATTCGAGTCACTAATATCTGGGCCACGACATTTTTTTGGAAAATTAAATTGTCAGTTGTCGTCAACCACATGCAATAATTGTTTATTAATCCATAATTCATACTCTTTTATTCTAATTCTAATTTTATTCTAATTTAATTCTAATTCAACTCTTTTATGGTACATGGCTATTTGGTTCAAAATGCATAAGTAATTCGTAATAATAATAAGAACATTCATATTATTTCTGTAGAACACCTCAGAATAAAGATTCGTATTGATAGAAAACTTAAAGCAACCGATTAACTAAAATATTTACTGCATGGAATAATTTTTAGCTCATCAAGGTCAAGAACTAATAAACAAATATCTAGAACGTCTCCTGCCCAAAAAAACCCTATTAGTTTATGGTTTATTTTTGAATAAAATGGTTACAAGCTCATTTTCGTCTTAATACAAACAAATGGTCGCGTGGGCCAAGAACTTATTACGTTTACTAACAGAAAAATATTTATATGCTGGCTATTCTATTTATGTAAATAATTATTATGCAAGCTATGATATGTATGGCCAACGAATTCTTAAATAATGACACGTAAGTATTTAACCGGCACTTTAAGGGTCAAATAAGGATTGTTGTGGTAGAAACCGTCGATCGACGTCGACTTTTCTATTCTGCCATCGATGGACGTCGACTGTTCTATTGTGCCATCGATCGACGGACGATTGATTGGTGTGGTAATACCCTTAATAATCACTGGAGGGATATCAGCCTCTCCCAACTCAGGGTGGTGTCAAACAACTGTAGACCATCACGCCTACTCCGGGTTGGCATACTACACATACCTTCATATAAATGTATAGGTGCATTGGATTATTTACTACTATTACCAACTCAGGGGTGGCGTCAGACAATTATAGGCCATCACGCCTACTGCGGGTTAGCGTGGATTCACCAGATGAGTGAATCTTTAGGTGGGACGTAGGTTGTATTAAGATATTTTTCCGGGAGGGTCTATGGACGTATTTACCAGCTACTTCTTCGCGTTTTGTATAAAACTCGAGATGTTTTTTATTTTTTGATTAGGCCATTAATGACATAGTGGTGATTTTTTGATCTCAATTGAGATTAATATTTATGTTATATTTAGTTTAGTGACGTTGATTGCTTATTTTTTATTTTTATTTTATTTATTTGCTGTACAAAACAGTTTTACAGTAGATATACATGAATTAACTTATGACTCATCGCGAGACATGTCCGTGGAGTGGGGAGCAGCGGCAGACAACGCGCAGCTCGAACCCGCGACCCCCGCGGTACTGTGTATCCTAAACGGCGAGCCTACGGTATGATTTTTTATTAATCTTTCAAACATAATTAAGAAGGCAGAACTGCCACCTATGTAACATAGGTAATTAAGATATTTACATTTTTATTATTTGAGATTTTAATTACCTTAAGTTTTAGTTTCTAGTTTTTGTTTAGACGATGAGAACTTAACACCTCATTAACGGTCCATGCTGGAATGAAAAGTTAATTATCAAGCAAGTTATCCTGGGTATATTAATCCGGCCGGATTGAAAATGACGCCGGATTGCAATCCCTATGTATATCGTCTAATAATTTTCTTTTTCGATATTTCTTTGTATTTCAAACCGTACTATACAACATAGTGTAAATTAGAAATCTCTCAGGAAGGCTGGTCGCATGCGCATACGTAAGGGGCATTATGCGTATTCCGCGGACAACCTTGCCAAGGTAACTTGTTAAATACCATGCTAATGAGATCTGAGATAATCAGGTTGTGGAGTAATAGGAACTATGTGGATAGAATTGTTACATTGCGTTTTGTGTTTGTTACATTTTAGTATAGCTGTACGAGTAACATTGTTTTAAATAACTTTTATGTTGTGCTGGAACTTACAGTTTGGGAATATCGTAAGTCATCATGAAGTCATAAAATGGGTAATTACCGGGTGACTCTTTTATCGTTCGGAAAATGGGGACATGAACTTATATCACAGTTCTGAGCAAAATTATTCAAGAAACTATAACGAACAAATTAATAAAACATTGGATTCTTTATAGTCTACATACCGGTCAGCCGCCCATTTTGTATAAAGAGTAGTTTTTTTTCATAGTTGCAGCTATATGTTGGGAAATTTGCTCAAAATCCTAGAATTTTCCGAATATGTGGCTGTAGAAAGCTGTCGATAATTAATGCTTCATTTCAGTCCTGGCTTTCGGCTGCCCAGGTTCGGAATAAAATAATGTTATTGTTAAAAGTAATAGTAGTATTTTTTCTTAATTTAATGATTAGTTAATCGTAGTGCAACAAACTAATAACATAATATTTATATAATCTATTTAAAATATTTTATTTTAATTGATAGCAATAAAACTAGTACCATGCTAAGAGGCAGAATGACAAAGTAGACATGTAAGTCATAAAATATATTTTGTTTGTTATATTAATATATCCTATATTTACGTAAAACTGATGGTACAGATACTATAAAGCAATATTATTGTAACTGCAAGGTAGGCCGGAGGACAGTGGGTTGCTGCGCACACATTGCCACAATCATTTGGTACCTTGCCAGCCAAGGTATGAAAATAATATTGTAACACCTGCCCAGTCATTAGATAATGTACTTCTCATATATGAATCAGAACATATACATAAAAAACTATGTCTTTTACTTATTTTCTAGCATTTTAATATTCTTCAATTCCAAACGTATTTTGAGCTTAACAAATCAAACTTTTGATTATTTCACTAAATAATTCTTAATATCATAATTCCAGTACCTTGTTTTACCTAGACAATATAAAATTTTATGCGAAAGGTTTTAGGCAGTTCCATGTATGAAAAGTGAAATGAAGCAGTTGCCTGTCATTGATTGATAAACACTCTATCAAAAAAGGTGTTTAACAAAACTCTATTGGAACAAAGCTTAAGAAACAAGAAAAAAAATTATATTTCATTAGTTCAGCTCCATTTATATGCTCATTCATTTGATACTTTTATTCGACCATTGCTTATCTATGTTTTGACATTGACTTCATTTGATCGTTGATGTCTTTTAATAGATATCAAATGGTCGCGTTTTATACATTTTCTATCTTAGAGTTTTTTCATTCTAATTGTGTGAGTAACTGAGCAACAGCGAAGCATTCCAGAGAATATTAGAAAAAATTTACTTATTTATTTAAGAATATATGGTTCAAATCTTCTGTGTAAGCGTGACAAAAATGTACACGCACATCAAAGCGACGAGAACACGGACTGACAAGATGGCGACCGCCACACAAAGTTATGTTGCATATTTAAAATAGCGAGCACACATGGGGCCGTGAGCACCAATAAGTTGAACCATCTATAATGCTGTACGGCGTGAAGCATGTAAATTTAGTACCGTATGCTATTTATGAGTAGAAGAAAAAAAAATCACACCTAAACCTTTTCGAAGGGCAAAGGGTCACCCAAGTACAAAGATTAAAAAAAAATTCTAATTTGTTGTAGTTGAGTGTAATTGTGTTGTCAGCGTAATGGGCAATTCTGTGGTCAAATAATAACTAACCACAGAAGTAATCAGCCTTATTGTATTTTGCAATGTATCCATGTTTGTTAAATTGATATGTAATTGGCTGTAGTACCTACTAAAGTTTAATATTTTGAAACTATGTACTTAAGACGCGAAATGAGTTTTGTTTAATATCCATAATTTATTAACACAACATATCTAACCAGCTTAAAAGACTAAGGGCTGATTGTTCAATAGTCAGATAACTTTTATCTGAAGAATAATTTTGACACTTGACAAGACTTTCCATAGTAATGACGCCAAATTCTCTAAGTTATCTGAGCATTGAACAATCGGCCCAAAAACTTATCAAAATATTTACAATTCCAGAATATACACGTAAGAAGAATAAAATAGAGTACAAATGACAACCTACACCTGATCTAGAATGAAAGCAACGTAGCCAAAAGGCTGGCCGAAGCTCCACGCTGCAGCACAGTACAATTTTGTTGTTTTTGAAGTAAATGCCAGGCTTAGGGTTACGAGATATTTTGCATACTTAAACGTATCTCTTTTGTTACGTTTGAACAAACTTACAAAGAATCCTTATTCGTACATTAACTGTCGGCACACGGCTTCGTTATGGGGATTCCCGTTTCCGACGAAATCCTTAATATTGAAATATGTGAGTACTTCACTATACTTAGAATTTGTTAGTTTTCTAGTGTGTATGATAAAAATAAACAACATATAAAATTTAGGTTTCTTAGGTTAGCTTAGATTAGTAAAAAAGTGAGCCAGTCTGGATTTTGACTTTTATATAGACAAAAGTATTAGAAATCATGTGAAAGATTTTTAAGTTTAATACTTTTGTAATTATGATAACCAAATGTTGTTAGGTAAGTTGAATAATCCGTATATATTTGTACATTTTTACACTTTACTATGGAAACCATACCATACCCTTATTGAACCCAGAGCCGCTAAATGCTTAGACGTCATGCGCCCTAAGCGCTCCTAAAGTATAAGTTTAATAGTATAGATTTTGCTTAGTTAAATCTCTAATAAAGAGCAATCTGAATAACCCTTTGAAGTCTTCAAGTAAAAACAGAAAGAAAAAAGAAAAAGAAAAAGCATCGTAAAACAAAATAAGAAAAAAAAAGAAAATATCAATCGGTTATGCAAAAGTTATATATTATAAATCCTGTTTGAGTTGTGTTTGCCACAGATTATTATTGCGGCCTTATGGTAAAATCCACCTTGTAGACTCAGTTGACAACACATACTGACAAATGAATTCGCATTCATACAATATTGATATGGATATCCTTATTACTAGCTTATTATTAGCTCATTGCTTAAAAATGTCTACATAAAAGGCGTAATTTAAAATTCCTTTCGTGACATTGAATTTGCTATTCCTTTATTATGCGTGCCACGATCCATGCTAAGGCTTCCACCAACGTGCCTTGTGACAGTGATCAGTGTCGAAGATGGCACTTGCTCTAGGTGTGTATGTCGTTTGGGTGATATCACAATGTGATACCACTTGGAAAGTAATGCCATTACTCACGAGTTGAGTTATGTTAAGTTGTCTTTGTTATTTATTGATGAATGTCAGCGATGACATTGAACTTAGCTTGTGACCTTGTGGTGAAAATACTATTATAACCAGTTTTGTAGACTTAACGGTTACAAATAAACTAACCAATTCTTTTTCCTTTTACTATAAGGGTTTTTTTCAATTTATTTTGAGATCAAACATTCTTACATTTAACTAAGTTCGAAACAAGACAGTGCCCAACATTTTTGCACCTAAGCAAAGCTTTTGGCACCCTCTGGAACCTCCGTGAGTTTCGGAGAGGGAGGTGGGAAATGCTTATGCACACCTCGCAGCCGGCTGCAATGGTCATGTGGGACTCATTCTAAGAGTACCTACGCCACTAAAATACCACCTGTTTTGCTCTGGATCACCTGTATCTGCTCATCGGATAAACAAAGATGTTGTATTTATGGAACATCAAATTTTTTGATCACCAAAAATTTCTATCATCTGTCTCCTTACGGGAGATCATTTGCACTTTATAGAACAACAAGGTCGATATTCCCTTGTAATAAGAATATGTACAGACTAAACCTTACAGTTACTTTGGTTATACAGGATGATTTGTCAAAAGTGGTAAACCACTGTCTCAGGCAAGTATACATTCAATTTTTAAAATTTTCCTTATAAACTTAAAATACTTTGCTAGGTTAATTTGAAAGAGGAATTAAACTAATTTAAAACTGGGTGCAACCCTAAATCCTCGTATAAAGAAATAATTGCAAATTGTTTGATAACTTCAAAATCTTTTTTGTGTAGTGATGCTACATCACATTCTCTATACTACATATATACTGCATACGGCTTTAAGTTGCCACCACATGACCGCGCGGAGGCCATGCCCACGCGCATGCTTCTCGCTACATTGAAGGTTTTGGGTATTTGCCTGTGTGGAAAAACAAAGAAATGTTGAGTATTATGCTAATTAGATGAAAATCATTGATTTTTTTTTTGAAGTGGTGTAAACAATTGTACTTTAGCTGTTTCATAATAAACTTTTATTTTATATTTTAAGATGTTATTTTCGTTATAGGTATCGGAAACTAGATAAGAATAATTTATATTTTATTTTTGGTATTAGTGCATAACATAGAATAATAAAGAAACAATACAGCGTGCATTAAAAAATTAATTCGCATTTTCATACAAATTTGGCGGCTGACTTATGTGTACAGTATAGAGAGTCGATTTTTTTTATTATCATTACTATATGGCTTCTTTGGAAAAGTTGCTCAGGTTGCGTTCTAAACCCATGTGCCAATTTTTCGAACAGTAAAAAAAATCACCTTGTATATTGTGCTGGTATTTTAACGTAATCAAAAGTAGTGAACTATTCAAATATTTACTATTCCATCTAATATGTGCAAATATCTAATACGTGTGTATCTTTGGAATTCAGCTTTTGAACATAACATTACAAAATTACGTGAGCCTTGTTTTACAAATATAACTCAAGAACTCGTTTAATGTATTTTTTGTAGCAACCAAATCAACAAATTAGACAAAATTACTGTCAATGTCAATTTTAAACATATGTGTTTCTATTCGGAAATTGCTAAACTATTTTCCCACGAACGTATGGTAAAACCCAAAACTACAAGACACACGTCTAACTATTACTTAATATACTTGAAGAGGTCATAGTAACCTGGTCGAACTTTAACTTGTGGAGTTGACAAGATTAAGTTGTTTGTCACAAAATTACATAATAGTGATGTAATGAGATGGCAAAGTATCGATAAAGACATACTATTGCAATCCTCTATACAAATAACGAACGTGCATCGCGATAAGTGTTAACGAATTGCTCACATAAGAGAAAACTCATCACTAATATGGGTTTAACCTAGATACTTTTTTATTTTACTGCACATGATTATTTTCTTTCTTATTAATGGATTTTAATTAAATGGTTGTTTATTAACTTGGTAACTTGTTTCTCAATAACACTTCTAGAAGTATCGTATAGATTGTCCGTGGCCGTACGTAGATCTTATTTCTTTTATGTTATATATTAAGGCGTTTAATCGAAAGAAAACGTTTAGCCTTATTAAATTGTAAGTTTAACGACATCGATTATTTATTTTAATAAACATATTATAATAATAATTGTAGGTAATCACAAAGTTTAGTTTCTGCGTGATTTGTATGTGTATCATGATTGTTGAATGGGGTATTCACTACAGAGGTACATACGAGCACAGTAGTCTTTTACAAAGCTCGGTTACTACTCTTACTTT
This sequence comes from Marasmarcha lunaedactyla, assembly GCA_923062675.1. Lineage (NCBI taxonomy): Eukaryota > Metazoa > Arthropoda > Insecta > Lepidoptera > Pterophoridae > Marasmarcha > Marasmarcha lunaedactyla. Next base: position 6,859,012 of record OV281350.1, read on the forward strand.
ACTATAAAAAATCAATACTTAAATAAAGTTGAATTAACACATGGCCTATTTTGCCTTAGCGTCATCCAAATTTATACTTTTCCAAATATAATTTTATAAAGTGACCTTTCAATTTGGAACTATACGAGGAAAATAGTAGGCTAGAAAATATTATTAAAACCATCGTCCTTCACGCTTAACAAATCTAGCCCTCTTGATAGTGAAGGGAATCCTGACATTTGGGCCACATAAGTAGGCGCGGCGTGGCTGCCTCATCCGACACTTATTGTCCTGTCGCCGCAATCGTTCAACTGCCTCTTTGTATACTGTGGTGAATGGTTGAACGTTTGTTTAGACATACTATACTATATGGCTTGTTAATGTGGAAGTCATGTAGTGTATGAGTTTGAAATCCTGTGCTTTTGTTGTAATTTGCGTTTTTGCTACGAATCGTACTAATGTTATAAAAGTTGCTTGGATGTTTGTTACTCAATCACTTATAAAGGGCAAATCGTATTTGGACGTACGGCATACGGATTGAACGTGATCTCGAATAACATTTAAGCTTTCATCGCGAAAAATGTATTATTATAAGCAAAACCGCGGGCAAAACCCACTTTTATAAAAGTTTCACGTATGTTTTAGATTCAAAAGTCTACATATTTGTGTGTCATTTATATTAACTTTAATGCGTTTATATAAATACAATATATATTTATCCCTTCATTCTGATCAATTCATACATTTAAATGAAATATTTAATATACAAAAAACTACATAGAAAGTACAAGAAGAAGAGTCTATATTAATTTCAATACAATGTGCAAATTAATCTTTTTCAACTATTTTATACTTACCAACTTGTATTTCCAAAGTATGATGTCAGTTGACAGAAACGTGTGTTTACTAAAAGTTCGTTAACAGTCACAATTATTTTAAAAGACCAGAATGTCAACCTGTTTGGGCAATTTGTTAACTTAAAATTCGAAGGTGAGCTCGATCGAAAGCCGGTAGAGTTGTACGCCCTTACGACCTTTGCGAGTTCCTTTTTTAAAATCACACTAATTACTTAAATATTCTTCGATATATATGTAAATTAATTGTAAAACAATCTGTGATTGTTGTATAGAGAAAAAATGTTCGTTTTATCATTGTTTTAAATATAATGGTGTACATTGTATAATTTGATTTTTTTAGAACAACTATTGCTTTAACTCTATTAAGGTTGTTTTTTATTACTGTTTTTTCATTTACCTGGGATTTGAGCATCACATGCTATCCTTTCACCATTTTTGTGGTTAGTTCTTCAAGCTTCTATTTGATAATATACTTCTTCTTGATAATAAACTTTATAATATACTACATACCTACTTGATAATATACTGTATACCTTTTCATTTTATTTAATAATTTATGTGCGCATCAAATACAGAAATAATATTATACGATTTTACACAGTACTTCTTCATCTATAAGAAATCTCTTCCACTAGTCCTGGGAGTAGAGATTTTAATTCAAATTGCAATCGAGTGCGCGTAATTAATGGATAATACGTACTATTATTGCAAATATATACATTTCTATCAATATATAATATTTGCAGTAGTCTTTAATATTTTTGAGACGTCGTGAAGGATGCTCGTTTCCTATTTTGGTAAAGAGAAGGTAGAGACACACAACACAAAACATTAAACGTTTAACCCATTATACCTGCCTCCCTAGGCAAGTGGCATTCGACGATGGAATAGTATAATGAATAGAATATGAAATTGACATAAGCGTAAAAAATTTCCAGTCAAAGGCATTTGTCAATTTCATATTCTATTCTCTTTTCTGTTCCATCGTCGAATGCCACTTCTCTAGGCTCTCCGATAATCATATCAGAATGTTTGTGTGCAGTTATAACCCATTATAAAATATGTCTTGCGATTGTCACTGTTCATATTTTATCATACCTGAGCAAGACGACTCGTTTTTTTTAACTCTCTCGAATTGAAAATAAATATTAGTTAGTTATTGTGGAAGCATACAATTTTCATTTTTTTTCTCATGTATCTCACAGTCCAACTTTCACTTACAGCAGATTTGTTTGATTTATACCAAAGTGTGTTATGTCGGAAGTTTCTTTGTAAGCTTAGTTACTGACGAGGTTATTCAGATCATATCACAGCTATTGTAATTTAAGCTTCAGCGCTAATTAACAACATGTGATATTAATGAAATATTTGAATCAAGAATTTTATCTTCAAAATTATAACAACTTCATAGATATTACCTTCGTCGATATATACTCACGTCATTATTAGTTTTCCCAGTTACTTACATAAAATTACATAAGTAAGCATATCTCTCAAGCTGTCTACTATTTAAATCTCATGAAGGCCTTCCCTTGAATCACTCAAGTGTTTTATGTAGAATTAACACTGTAATTCTAAACCTCTTAGGAATCGTCACATCACAGTAGGTTCTCATTCTCTGCTGCATTTGAGCGGAAACTGTTACAGATTTTTATACTGTTAATGTTATATTACTGTGACAAGTACCTTACGCTGTTCATCAATGAGATGAAGCACAAAGACAAATAAACCTAAGCTCTAATGGAGGTGGAGATATCAACCTGTTTGGGCTCGTTTGTTAACTTTAAATTCGAACGTGAAACAACTTTCACTATTTCGCAGTTACCTCACTAACAGAGAACAAAGTGTAACTATTGATGGTATCTCCAGCGCATACCTTCCAATACATTACGGTGTCCCACAGGGTAGTGTCCTTGGGCCTACCCTAATCCTCATCTTTATAAATATGCTATGTGACCTTAGTATCCCAAATGGCAGAGTAATATCTTTTGCGGACGATACAGCTTTGGTCTACTCAGCTGATACCTGGTCTGAAGTCTTTACCGCCGCGCAGTGTGGACTTGACATAGTCACTAACTGGCTCTCAGCAAACCACTTAACCCTTAACGTCGACAAAACCAAATACATGTCCTTTTCAATCCGAAATATTCCCGATGACAGCATTCAATTCCCTGATATAATAGCCCATACAAACCCTCACGACAAAAATGTACCTCGTTGCCCCTGTCCTATAGTTCTGAAAACGAAAGTAAAGAATGCTTAGGTATCCAAAGGCATTAAGATCAGCTGTATACGAAAAAGAATATTTTATAATAAATATCTACTAAGTAAAAGAAACAAAGGGCACTTTCGAAACAAATTTAAAATTTATAATAGAATTCTTAAAAAATGCATCACAGAAGCTAACTATACTAGCACAATATATTAGTTCGGCAAAAAATAAATGTAAAGCATCTTGGGACATTATTAAAAATAGCATCGAATCAAATGTGAACTTTAAGGACATCACCAAAATTAAAATTGACAATGAAACACATACTGACCCTAAAACAATCGGTGACAAATTTAATGACTTTTTTATTGACATAACAAAAACTAACAACAAACCAAATAATACACATAACAAGTTCAAAAAATACATAAATGAATCCATTTATTTAAGACCTGTAACGAAAAATGAAGTCCTTAATATAATACGTGGTTTGAAGAATACAAATGCGGTAGGCTATGATGGACTATCTACTAAAATATTAAAATTAATCGCAAGAGAAATTGTAAATCCATTGACATATATAATTAATTTATCTCTGACTAAAGGTATCTTTCCTACACGACTAAAAATATCAATTGTTAAACACCTCCATAAAAAAGGTGATCGAGAAGACATTAATAACTACATACCCATAACTCTGCTTGCAATACTATCCAAAATATTTGAAACAGTAATGACTCGTAAGCTTAACCTTTTTTTAAATAAATTCGATATTTTATCTGAGGAACAATACGGTTTTAGAAAGAATAGGTCTACCACTTTTGCATGTTTTTCACTCATCAAAAAGGTGACTGACTGTTTCAATAGAAAGCTCTATCCAGCAGCAGTTTTCCTTGACTTGAGTACAGCTTTTGACTTGGTTTCACATAAAACTCTTTTGGACAAAATTAGTAGATATGGAATAAGACATTTTTCCTTACATTACACTTTACACTTTTACACTTTTACTTACTTAACATTTTTAATTTTATTATTTACTGATGATTTTATTGCTTATGATATTTATTTATATTAAGGACATTTAATATTTAATAATAAGGAGAATTAATTTGTATTATTCTTATATAATAAATTGTTTTGACATAACTTGTAACATTACTAGTACTACTATAATTATTTGCACGCCTGTTAAGGTTGAATATGATTGTACTTTTAAACTATTTAAGTACCATTATATATTTTTGACCATATGCAGCGAATAAATGTTTCTTCTTTCTTCTTCTTCTTCTTCTTCCAAATTGATGAAAACCTACGATTTACAAACCACATTCAATACATCACTAAGAAACTGAGAAAACTTGAAAATTAAAAAAAAATTAAGAATGTGGCAGAACCACATGTGCTTAAATTGGTTTATTTTGTTCTGTGCCAGTCAGTTCTTACGTACGGTATAATCGTTTGGGGAGGTGCGGCTATGATGAATCTGCTTAAATTAGAAAGAGCACAGAGGGCAATGCTTAAAGTAGCAACAACAAAACCCTTCTATTACCCTACGTCGCTGCTATAACAGCATTGCGATGTTCTAACTGTTCGTCAATTGTTTATTTTACAAACTATACTCCTCCAGCATAAAATTAAACCCTTCTGTTTTGAGACTCAATCTAAAAGAAATTACCTAGTTATCTCCTACATCTTTCCGAAAACCTCTTTTACTTATACATAACCCACTAAATACATTTAACTGCAAAAATAAAGTTGTTACATGGCTTAAAGAAAAGTCGTACTCCGACACCGAACCCCAACTAAAACCATTACACTAATTGTACCACTCAGTCTCACACAGACTCACCATACATATACATACACACAGATACTCTCTCCCACACATATACACACACACACACTCACGCACCCGTATACGCAATCCCACTCCCTCTCTAACACATCATAGCTGATGTTTATTCCAGATGTAATATTCCCTATTATATAATCTTGAAATGTCTAGAGTTGTAGTTACTCATATTTTTTCTCTTTTTTTTACTCTTTTTAAAATTTGTAAACCATTATTTACATACTGTGACCCATTATTTTATAGCATTCGGGAAGTACAACTGGGGCACTGGTGCTCCTGAAACACATGCTTCTGCAAATCTCAGGCACCAGTCTTCACTAGTACATGAATAAATTGTGAAAGTGAATAGATCTACCACCTTATTATGTACATTGTATGTGAAGAACAAATAAAGATTATTATTATTATTATCAGAAACGGTTCGCAGGTAAAGGTAATTCAGTTAATCCGGTAAAAATAACCAAAAAAATAGTGATAAGTTTACATTAATTCACATACTTTTTACTGTCCCAAATTAGCTGCAATGTTGGTATGATGTCCCAAACAATTAAAATATTAAAAGTCCTCATCGATCCCACACGAACTAGAAAATAAACTCAAATTTAAATGTTAAAAATTACGGTCTTTTCAAGATGTCCCGTAAACTATAAGTTTTATCGTAAAAATTTTTCAAAGATTATATGTAGTTGTTGATCCTTAAACTGTCTGAATGAATTTGTTTTGCCAAACCACAATCCACGGCCTTAAATATGTAGGTGCTTCTGTAGTTACTTGTAGATCTGTTTTATGGGGCGAATATTCTTTTTGTATTTGAAATAGTATTCAACAATTAATTTTGACTTTGATTCTACTAAATCCTGCGTGTGCTCTATTTCTCAATATAATAACTCAATATAATAATAACCTACAAAATGTCATTTCATTTAAATTAGTCTTGAAGGCATAAATTTGTATTAAAGGTTTGCAATATATCTTTAGAATTGTAGTTCAGAAGTATTTGCATAAATTATTCTAGTTGCAGCATACATTCAATACCATGTCCATAGTAGGACAGGTGCTTAGTCTTGGCGTTTGTAGCTAATGTATACTGTGACGCCAGTCATAAATCGCTTATGATATGGGTATTTGCGATTTAGATTTCTTTGCTGGTAGATATTGATATCTTTAAGTAAGATTTTTTATGAAAACAGAAAAAACAAGAAAGAAATATAATCAAAGATAGAATGCAACGCCTAATGTATAGGCAAAGTGGCAAAAACTTGCGCAAAAGAAGTTAGTCACCAGTTTCACTCACACAAGTGTCACTCACACTTAATGGGTCAAAGTTTAAAAAGGAATTATTATGATAAAGATATCTGAACTCTACACGTATAATACAATTTCTTTGATTAAAGAATTAATCAATCGGCGCAGACTAGGCAAAAATTTTGCCGCCTTGATGATACGTTTGCCTCTTATCTTGAATTCGCAAAAATCAATGTATAATACGCAAATCTTCAACATAAAACGCCAAATTTTATTGTTTACATAAAATTGAGGTTAGTACACTTAAGAAATCAAAGGCTGGTGTTTTAGCAGAAGCATCAATAAATATTTAGCAATAACATTCCGATCCGGTATTGCCAAATAAAATATTATTAAAATTTATTTATTGATGCCCGAATCATGAATCATTTGAAGCTGATGAATGTACAGATCGACGATTAAAATCGATAACCTAAAATTACACCACCTTTAAAGTGTATCCATGAATATTGATTGCTCCTTATCGTAAGATCTGATCCATTACTCATGATTCGGATCGATATACAAAATCGATTTTGGCATGATTTCGAGATAATCGGTTGAATGCTGTGTTGTTTATAACTCGGGTGCATTCATCTTTGAATGTCAGGTGGAATTAGTTTGAGATCATTTTATAAGTCGATTCAAGGGCTCCATAAAAATGATTTGTTTATGTGTTTTGTTCATATTATTAGTCTTTTTGGGAGTGTTCACTAAAGTTGAGCTATTACAAACGTGCAAACTGAGTCATAAAATATTACGACAAATCCCTTCTTTGCTGTTACGCACAACTAAAATATGAGCGAAAGATCTGATAAAAATGATTTATGACTCAGTTTCAGTTTTCAGTCAGTATATATTGATGATATTGTTGGATTATTTATTTACTTTTTGTCGACTTATGATGTGTTGCTGGCTGTACCTTTCCAGAACATAACGAAAGTTAGTACCGCTCTGACGAGATCTTAACAAAAGAAATTCTACTACCGTTACTTGCTAAGAAAAAAGATTTTATTCTATTTAATTATTATAACACAGAATTATTATCATTGGTTAAGGCTGACTTTGAAGGAAGAAATCAATCTTTGTAGGTATTATTCAACTGTAGAATTCATTCACTAATTAAACAGAACCAATGAACACGAATGCCCAAATCGGTTCTATATTTAAATGTAGACGTTCCAACCTTCATGGTTAATTAGTTTTCAAAGTAGTACAAATTAGCATAGCATACTTCGCAGGATATCTCAATTATACGCGCTTGCCTATTAACCGATTTTCGACAATCTTGGGAATAAGTGGTAATACTAGGGCTGCTTTTTGAGTGATCAGACAACTTTTGTTAAGAGAATAATTTTGAAAATTTCACATAATTTCTCTCACAAGTCTTGTCAAATGTCAAAGTTATTCTAGAGATAAAAAATATCTGAGGATTTAAAAATCAGTCCTTGTTCAAATTTTGTAAGTAATAATATGATTTGTTCATCTATTTGACATAAATACTGGAGGCGTAACTTCTGACCCCAAGGGAGAATCGAGAAAACATATTGTAAAATAGATAACCATTGTTTCTTCAATAATTATGTACCCTTTAAAGTTAGTGGTGAAAATACATTAAAGTCTGCTCAATATTTTTAGAGGTAATCGATTCCGCGAAAACATGGTTATGTATTGGAATCCAGAAAAATAAAAAGCCTACGTTTAAAATTTCTAAGTTCAAAATTCCGAAATGTCGAATGAACACAATACCGCAATTCTTAATGTCTTATATTTATCATAAGTCTAAAAACTATTTTATGCATTTTTAAGCATTAAAAAGTGCTTTGCGTTTTTGTGAATTCCTATATTAATACCTTGGCGTTTGGTTGGGTGACGGCTCGCGCTAACCGCAGGATATTGGATTATTGTATCACAGTAGTTTAACTAAAGTTCAAAGCTTGGGATTCAAACTTAGGCGTTTCAAATTTAAGCGTTGTGGCTAAAGGCATTTTAAGCCATTAGGTGTGTAAAGGTTAGGTATTTCGTATAAAATTTTTTTTTGTTTAGGTATTTTATACCATTTGGTATTCTAATAGCAACCAAAAAAATTAAAAAAACAACACTTCTTTCGCCTTATAATAATATGAGCATAGATATATAAAATATATATAAAATCAATAAAATTATAACAATACAGAAATACCACTCCCAGTTGGGCAAGGTATGAAAATACATAAACACACTCACATTAAACTAATAAGCACATATTTAACTCGGTGAGCTCATCAAATTTTAAATGAATCAGACAGCGTACTCTTTCGTTTAGTTTAGTTTCAATATATTTGGAGTTGTGAAGAAAGCTTGCCGGCGCTTGTTTCCTACAAAGGAGATCCCTTGTTAAACCAGTACTGAGTCATGTTGCTATAAAAAAACTCAACTACTGTTGGAAGAAATCTTCTGGTTGTTTATATTAAAGCAAAAAGTGGTTTTAACCATTATTGGCAACAATGGTACGATCGTTTCTTTTTATATAGGACTCAGTTTGTGACTTGTCACCTGCTGAGAAGTTATAATAATAATACATTTGGAATCTATAAAATGTGTGTATGAATAGAGTATAAAACGCATTTGCAAAATTTTATGACGTATTCAATTAATATGAATTTGATAAGTTTTTAGATCTCTACCTATTAATATTCAAAGCCATATTAAAAATATATTGCTAACTTCCAGCGCAGATACGTTAACTTCGCTATTAGCTATTGAAGATACTGTAATGAGATGTTACAAGTTACGTAATAAGCCCATTTCGCATTGACTCCGACCCAGAGTTCTGTTATGATATGCATAAATAGTGCCAATTTATGCCCTAAAAAAAAAGACATCGTGCCTCTACCGTCTTTTTTTCGGGGTCCTGGATGTTTGCCTAGAGACTGTGACACTTAAGATGTTATAACTGATTTATTTCACCAAATATTCCCCAAATATGTAGCTTTAATAATTCTACTTTAGCAAAATCAGCCTTACGGTCTTACCCCGCTGAGTGGGTTTGAGTAGGTTGGGCATACGTTACCCATACATCGTAATATTTAGCAATTACCGTGGCCCAACCCGAAACGTTACATCTAGAAGCCAGCCACTGCAAATAAACAGAATAAAGGCAGCCTTAATACTTACAAAATTACCTCAAATTGAATTCATATTTATCAACAAACAAACATACTTAATCCACCTGTATTAATACACACAATACTTAATGATCTAACGGAAGCTTTTGCGCTACCAATTATAATGACACAATCATTGGTATATTCAATTGAATGTATACTGCGGCTTATTATTATAATTGTATTCATTAGATTTCTGCCCAGGCGCAGGCGCTGCCTTTCAATACACGATTCATGTGACGTATGTAATTTTCGTTGATTGATTATCAAGATTTCAATTATGTCCAACTTACGTAAATATACCAATGTAAGTTTAATAGAATGGACATAGGTGATTTATTAAGTAAGCAAATCGGACTGCTTGTTATTTGCGAGGTGTATAATAAATGCCGAGGCATGGAGAGTGTTTTTTTTATCTTGACTAATTTAAACACAAAACAAAACACTATAACTTTGATAGGCACTACAAAAAAAATTTTGAAAAGAAGTTTGTAAGTCTCATAAAGTTTGCTCTCCGACAAGATAAGTGTCAGGTTTTTTTTTCATTGTTTCTTTATGGTTTCTTTGGGGCAGTGGCTCAGAACGTTAATTATTGTCTGAGTCCATGTGCCCAGTTCCCGAACGGCAAAAAGTTATCTGGTATAAATACTGGTAGTATTAGGTAGAAGACGTCCGTAACATTTGTTTAATTCATTAAGGAAATGGAAGTATTTTGACTGAATGACTGAATTTGGTGATAAAAACATGTTAGCTTCTTTTTATTGACCTTACAGAGCACGCGTTACTGGTCATAAAGAATTCTAAGTGAATTCTAATTCATAATGATTTGTCTAAATAAATAATGTTTTGCGTTGGATTTTATAGTTGGATTTAAATTACGTTTAGCTCACTCCAGTGTTCGTTTTTTAAAATATATATTTATAGTTTTTAATTTCTTTTTAATATATAAGGTTTTTTTAGAACTTTTTTGGTTCTTTTTATGTCATGTTTAAGCCTCAAATTAAAACTGGGTATAGCCATAGCGATTAATATTAAATTATAATTTCATGGTAACAAATTAATTTCAACAACAAGTAATTAATAATGAATTTCAAATGAAAACTTATTACCATTTCATTGATTAGAATATCTGACCTATCTGTTACATAGAATGGTTTCTAAAAACAAATGAATGCGGGAGTCAGAGGTGAGAGATTTGTGCACACGTGTTGTATATGTCGAAAGCTAACTGCCCTAAAAGCATTTTATTATGCTATTTAGGGACAAAATTAGTTTAGGAACCTTTCATTTATATATACATTTTGTGATTTATTTGTCAGTGCGGTTAAAGAAGCAGCAAATAAAACAATAATTCTCAAATGTTTTTTTAAGAGTAGGGTTTTTACCGTTGGGGCTGTACCTAAGGCTACTCTATAGTCCTTCCTATTTTAACCACCATAATAATCATATTTACGTGCTTGTATTTTGGGGTCAAAAGGAAGGAACGGCTAGTATTACTGGAACAAGGGCAATTCCAGCCTAAGTCTATGGTTGGCAACGCGTCATTACTAGATAATCATTAAATGACATCATAACTAATCAATAACGTCTCCGTTTAATGGTGTAACTATATGAACAAGGATACATACCAAAAGAGGTATGGCCGGAATTAGAGGTCTGGAGGCCCTGGGGCAATAAAGGAGTTTAGGCCGCAAATTAATTTCCGAATAAAATAAAAAATAAATCAAGTAATGCGAAACAATAAATTATTAAAAAATAAATTATAATTTGTGGACATATTTGTATAAGTTTTTTTTTTAAGTGTTAAGAAACACATCTTTTTTATAAAAGCAGAAAAGCTTTTCAAAATCTATTTTCTTATTAATCTCTATTGTAGGGGCCCCATTTCCCCCTCCCCCTTTTTTGGCCCCATCCGGCTCTGAAAAGAGTTAAACAATTAAAAAATATATATTAGTCAGTCTTAGAAAGCAGTTAAACACACTTGTTTTGATGATGTTTTGATTTTATTGTTTCATAGTTTTATGAATATTGTGTATGTCTGATGTGATAATAATTTATTGTCATGTATCGCAGTATAAAAAGAAAGAAAGAAAGAATATGTTTATTTGCACAAAATAATAAAAAAATGGTTAAACTTACAACTATTAATTTAAAAAGTGTACAAAAAGGTAATAACTAAAAAAATATACAAATGAATAAAATACAAAACAAATAAAAAAGAACACGAAAAAACAAAAAAAAACAAGGAATGAAAGAAGAGTAGAACAAAATCTGTGCAAATTAGGTACTAACACGAAATCTTTTAATATTAATACACAAGAAGAAAACATAAATATATAAGAAAATATATAAGAAATAATAGCTTGACGATAGAGGCTAGTCAAATACTGTGCAAACAGGCTGTAGCTCAAGGAATGTTGCTACTTGGAGCAAATCACTGATTTTCAGCTAAAGCCTATTGTGAGCTGCGGTGAGTGTAATAAACTTTTGCTTTTAAATAACAAAATCCGAAGCAGTGTCATATTAATGGATATTATGTAAACAATTTAAATAAAATCTATATGATATAAAACTCAAAATAAAAATTAAGGACAAAAATTTGTTAAATGCATTTAAACAAATAATAATAATAATAAAAATCTAATTAGCTTTAATACCCACTCGTCATTTTTAAAAACTATATCTAAATAAAACTTTAAATAGATATCTTAAATAACAACTTATACACATTAAAGAATAGAAAATTATGATAAAGTAAATATCATATAAAAATTAAAAGACAGGTGTATAATAGATACAGTCAGCGCCACAAGGCCACGAAATGTACCATGAGGCCAAGGAAAATTATAAGAGACTTTGTTTATCCAAAAGATACTGAATGTAAATTTTGAGGTAAGATGTCTTGTAGATGTCTGGAGATAGGAGGGATATTATTCCAGCATCTCGTGGCCAAGTAGCAGGAACTGCTCTCAAAAACAACCGATCTATGTTGTTGACACTCCAGTGGCAAACAAGCACTTCTTATAACAAACATACCACGGGAGGATAAGAACCTTAGCTTCTGGTAAAGATATTCCTATTTTTTGAACTTTATTATATTGTCAAACATTAAGCATGCCAGAGGTAATGTAGTGGTATGTTCGTAATGGATGCTTCATTCAAGAATGGCGTAATGTGGGTACGCGGAGGAATAGTGAAGCAGAACCTATAGCAAGTATTTTGCACCCGCTGATGAACCGAACGACGACGACTTCCGTAAACAACATCTTCGTAGTTTAGTCGTGAAAGCACTAAAGATTCACAGAGGGCGACACGAGTTCGTTCACTAAATAAGTTTCGAATCTTGTACAGAATCTTCAACCCGTAAAAACCGCTTTTTACCAGATTCAGTATGTGTGTTCTGAAGCGCAGCTGATGAATTCTCATTAATTCATACACATTATAAATATCATACGCAGAAAACCTAGTTAATGGTTTTCATATCTAATTCAAATTTGAATTTTCATGTTGTTCATAGTTCATGTAAGTTTGTGTAACTAAGTATATAATATGTCAGTAGCTATCGATTTCAAAACATTTAATTATACTTATATAAAACAATTATTAAGCGAGCCATAAAATAAATAGCCAATCGTGAAGTTTGAAATCATATTCATTAACTACAATAAAATGGTTTACGCAAAAGGCTGCCCAATTATTTAACTATTTTCGTCCATAAGCCATAAAACAAATATCCGGTAAAACTGATTTAAAATGCCCATAAATATGAATATTGATTGATAAGATCTACAAAAAGGTTTTGTTAAAAGTAAATTAGCGGAAGATGGTGATAGGTGAATAGCTGCTGACGCACGGCGCTCATAAACCTCGTCCCGTCGCCCGTTTTGACTGAGCCGCAACCGACAGTCAAACTGAAGTTTTTGCTGCTACGAGCAACAAGCGACCGAACTCGGGACTTCGTGCCTTTTGCTCTACCACGACAACACGCCTTTACAGCCCTGATTTAGCACCGAGTTCACTTAGCACTCTTCTTGTTCCCTAAAATTAAAAACCAGCTCAAGGGAACACAGTTTTCATTGCCAGAAGATGCGCTCACTGCGTTCGAGAAGGCCGTCCAGAAAGTTGATGCAGACCGGAAAATTGCTTTTAAAAGTTGTTCAGACGTAAAACTTTCTGAGTGTCCCACGTATATTATTTGTCGGCCCAGTAGTATAGAGCCCTGCCTTATACGCCGGAATTCCCATGTTCGAGCCTGGCCGCGGCATTTATTTGTGTGATGAACACAGATTTTTATTCTCGGGTTATGGTTGTTTGCATTTATATGTGTACGTTTACTCTGGGTTACCCTACCCAGGGTCTACCCCCCAGTTCGCTGTATGATCCTCCATAACATAAGCTCTGTTTACTTTGGGGCCATACAGTTGGTGTATTTGTCTGGGGATTTATTATTATTATTAGAGTTTTTGTAAGTATCAGATCCATAGCCCAAGTACGCCATGTAAGAACAACACCTATCTTCCACTTTTTTAATTAAGTCAAAGAGTAAGAGAGACACACAGTCCATATTACGTGGTTCATTGTGATGGTTCTGGCTAGAAAATAAGTTTATATGTGGCAGTCGCGTTATTTTATAAGGCTTGGTGGTGTACATAGGTTATTTCAAGTTCGATATCTGGTGCGGCAGATGTCATTGTCAGTGTCAAGTAAATGGACAAATTGCATTTTAACTTATATTTTCTATGCACAAAGAATTATTTTTTTATTTTGTTTATTTAGGAACAACAACAGCTTACAAACTAATACCTTTAAAACTACATTTACATTATACAACATTAGTTTGTTTGAAATCCAATTAAAGTTGTACACAACCTTTACATTTGACAAAGCTGCCAACAATTATTCTATGTAACTTGGAAATTTTATAGCTCTGAAGAAACCATTTATTTTTAATTCAGTATAACATTAAACCTTTAAAGTTGTCTTAAAGCGGTTAGGCACCATAACGAAATCAATAAATAAAAATTAACGCCCTGTAATTATAAGGTTCAAAAGAGTCAAGTTCATTCGAAACCAAAAACAACGAAATGTTAAATTTAATTAGGTAGTAATAAACTACCTTTAAATGTTGACCCGCCTTTTGACAAAACTCAGACCGGTTCACACTTACTTACAGCCGCACTCATAAACATCACATGTTTAATTAAGGCTCTTTTAATCTTAGATTTTGCTTAGCCAATCTAGGCTTCAACTGAGGAAAGATAAAGTATGAATACACTCATCAAAATTTTTCAGTTACTACTTGACGTCTCTGAATGCCCTTAAATATATTCTCAAAAAAATGCCGATTGAATTAAAAAGAAAATACTGACCGTGTCAAAAGTGGTTTCTGACAAAATTGTTATCTTTCAAGTATTAGTTATATTTAATCAACAAATGTTTTTTTTAAGTGTGTAACCCGATTCCTTGTATTTATAAAACAACGCCAGCATTCTTGTAAACTTCAAATGGCGCTTCTTAATTGAAATTGTGCTTAGCGAATTTGAACCTTATCTACACGACCTGTAAGTTTAGATTTGTTAAGCAAAATTGATAATTAAGAATGCCTTGAGTAAATTTGACATATATGAGTGCGGCCGTGAAAGTTAATTAAAAAAAATAAACATTATTCTTTGGTTTTTAAAAGTTTAGCAGTACCTAATAATACTTAATAATAGTCAATTTTTATGGTATCACTTCAATTTAGTCACGGTTCTGTCATTTATGGAAATTACTTGTTTACACAGAAGGCGCCATATTTTCAAGGTCTGATATTGAGGCATTACCATAAATAAGCCTTTTCAAACTTTTCTGACAGAACGCCTTTCATTGCTTTGTCATAATGAATCACGAACGTTAACTAAGAGAGAACCGCATCAATGTTTTAAAAATCGATTGTTACTTTCATGAAACAATTAATATCGTATTCTAGGTAAAATTTATTTTTCGATTCTCGTTGGCTGTTTTCATGTCTCATTAGATTCAGAGTGGATGCCATTATTCAGCTACTTCACTGGCGGATGTATTTGCATATATTAAATCCGAGAAATACCTACTTTACTAAAAATGATTTTTATCAAGGGATAATTTATGTATTTCAAAAACTTTAAAATCCGCTGTCTACTGAGGTACAATATTGTTAATAAAAGCTTATATATATAAGATATGAAACGGTTAGTATATGTATGATGCACAAATGTTTTAACACAAATTTAAATCCAAATATTTATTTCTCAACATTGACAACTACTTGTTATTATTGACGTCAAATAAAACATGACTCTAGGACCAGTTCGGATATACCTTCGTGAAGAAGAACTGGCAAGAAACTTCACAGGTATATTTTTTTCAAAATAAATTTACAGTGTCGCTTTATGTCTATAAAAAACTATTTTTATTTGCATGTGTTAGCTCGGCTAGTCTGCCTCTTGTATCCGGTATCCAAACGACGAACACCCTAAAACGGCACCCGTTCACGAGTTAACGCGGGATCCAGCCATCGCCCTCCTCAGCCATATTAGAGGGAAGTGAGCGACCCGTCACCCGACATTCTCGCTCCGATCGCCGCCCGGTATTTACGGACGTTCCAAGACCACTCCGATTGATCGGTCCCTTCCCGATATTCAGTGGCGCTCAGTTTACTGACGTCACAGTATAGCGTGTTGGTTCCGTGATACGGTTTTTTTGGGTTTTCCTACTCCTTTCGAGCGCTGTCGAAGTGATTATTTTTCTTTGCGACTAAGTCTCTTAGTTTTCGAAGTGTTGTGCTGTGTTGTGCTTGTGCTGAGTGCTGTGTGTGCCCAGCGTAAAGTATTCTGGTTTTAGTACAGAGGATACCTAACGGTGACAACTGAATTTGTACTGATCCAGTCCTTTTATTTATTTTTTCTTTATTTATTTATTTTATTTTGATGGCAAACTTACAATCGATAGTTATACAGCATTTCTAAAGTTTTAAAACTAGGTAGAACAAGTTCACACTTATAGATGTAACACGGTTAAGTTAGAGTCAAGCACTAGGGCAATGATTATACTGTTACTAGAATCCAAATTATTCATTAAGTACCATACATTATATAAAACTAAGTTAAATCTTTTTACCTGTGCAAATTAATATATCTAAATAAATCAACTTCTACCTGTGCAAAATAATATATCTAAATAAATATATATTACAGTTTAGCCTTATTTAACAAATAATTGTTCAGCATGCGCTTCGCCTTGGATATGCTTGTGTTGAATACGTCAATGTCACATTCATTGCTTAATTTGTTGAAGCCGTTACAAGCTCGCCATAGGAATGAGTTTTGGCGATAGTTCGAGTGGGCCAACGGTATTAAAAATGTTGTTTTTGCTCTCAAATTTAATGTGGAAGTTACAAAGTTTAGTTTAAAAAGCAAATCAGGACAATCAATGATACTTTGCGCTATTTTAATAAGAAAGACGGAGTCTGCTATGTCGCGGCGAATGAACAACGGAGGCAGGTGGTGGAGTTCACACATTTGCAAGTAGGTGTTACCTAGATACTTCTGCTTAGTTCGGGAGCACAAAAACTTCATGAACCTTTTCTGAATACGCTCAATCCGAGAGATATATTTTTGGTAGCGAGGATTCCATATCTGAGAGGCATATTCTAGATTACTTCGCACGAAAGTGCAGTAAAGAATTTTTAAAGTTTTTGCGGATTTAAAGTCCCTTGAGCTCCGAATAATAAATCCTAACGCGCGGGAAGCTTTAGCAATGATGCCATTTATGTGTTCTTCAAAGATAAGCTTTTTGTCAAAGCAGACGCCAAGATCACTCACTGTTTCAGACCTACTCAATGACTGACCATACAACATGTAGTTGTATTTAATGAGGTTACGCTTTCTACTGAAGGTAGTCACTTGGCATTTTGCAGGATTAAGGTCCAACCTGTTGGTGTTGCAGTAAAGCTCTAATCTCGTCAAGTCGGATTGCAGCGCCTGAGCATCAACGCTTGACGAGATCCGAGCATACAACTTCATGTCGTCAGCAAAACACAACAAGTTAGAAGATGTTAGTTGGAGATGAATGTCGTTCACAAAAATGAGGAACAACAGTGGTCCAAGAAGAGATCCCTGCGGTACGCCGCTAGTGATGTTAGCCCAGCTAGATACGTAGTTACTTACTACGACCGCTTGGGATCGATTGTCGATGTAGGATGCGAACCAACGCAACAAGTTACCACGAACACCTAATCTGTAAATTTTTTGTAGCAGCAATGTGTGATCAATGCGGTCAAAACATTTGCTGTAATCGGTGTAAATAACGTCAACCTGATCACCGTTGTCCATTGCGGTTGTCAGGAATTCACTAAGAACAGCTAAATTTGAAACGGTTGATCGTCCCCTCAGAAATCCGTGCTGAACCGGAGATAGTTCATTCCTAATGGCCTCGTGTAATTGAGTGAAGATGATTTTTTCAAGGATTTTGGATATTATAGACAATTTTGAAATCGGTCGGTAGTTCGAAACTTCAGTTTTTATACCTTTTTTGTGAACTGGTGTGATGAAAGCACGCTTCCAGATATCAGGCACAGAATGACACGATATAGAGTACTGGAACAGGATGGTGATGGGAACAGATATAGATGGAGCTGTAGAAATAAGAAACCGTGCAGGCAGATCATCAGGCCCTGTTCCCTTAGAAGGGTCAAGTTTAAGAAGCAAATTACAGACCTCTTTAACGTTTATTTCAATAGTTGAAATATGCGATGAAACACTGGGATCCTCAGAGACTGGGCTCTGCTCACCAACCACCGCCGGTGACTGAGAGGAGGAGCAAGGATTTAGTAGGAATGACGAGGCAAAGTAGCTTGAGAACGCTTCGCAAATCATGCGACCATTATTTATGACTTTGTTGTTAAAGGTTAAAGTACTGGGCATTGCATTTGATTTAGAACGTAGTTTGATATGCGACCAAAAGTGCTTCGGGTTAGAGGCAATACAATTTTCGGTGTGCTGAATATATTCATTATAACACTTTGCTTCCATTGCATTCACTCTGTCGCGTAGTACACAGAAAGACATTTCATCGGATTTATTACCATAAATTTTATATTTTCGTAGATATTTATTCTTTCTACTATTTTATTTATTTACTCTCCTATTTTCATATTTATCTTTATCATATTTGTCTTTTCCGTGTACATTTGTCCTTTTTGTCGGTAAAGGTTGACCCTAACGCGGTCAACTCTTTACCTGCGTACCCTTCTTAGGTTTCTAGGTAGCGGCCTTCGGCACACTACGGTTAGTTTTAAGTTATTTTCCCCAGCCCCCCTACCGCTGGTAGGGAGGTTAGCTAAGATTGCTAGGTCTGTTAGGAACTCAAGGCATCTTTTATTTATTTATATCTTCATACCAAGCCCTCCCATGGACTCGCAAAGCATTGTAAACTTTGCGAAAGCGTTCGCCCAGGCGCTCACCGCGTCGGGCGTCTCAATCTCTGACGAGGTCTTCACGCAGACCTTATTAGCGCTTAACGCGTCCCCGGCCCCTCAGGTCCCAATCTCGGCTTCTCAGGCCACCAACGCTCAGACCCCTCACCCCCAGGTCTTTAGCTCCTCTTCCGCGTCTCCCGTGCCCTCTGAGATGGACTGTGTGTCGGACACATCCTCTCGCACGTAACACCGTAAGCGTACCGCTCCCGGGAGCGACTCGGAATCCGCGTCTGATGCTTCATCGGACGCCGCCACCTTAACCGGCTCTCCTGAGCCCCCTTTTCAGTTAGTCGCCAAACGCTCTAAGAAGCGTTCGAAGAAAGCCGCGGTGTCTTCAACATCCGAGCCCACCCCGGTGTCTTCAACACCCGCCCCCGCGCCGTTAATGTCACTGCAAGTGACCGCGACTACGTCGGCTCCGTCCAAGCCAGCCACGCGCTGCGCTCCTAAGCCTCAGCTCCCTCCGCCCATCTTCCTCCACGAAAAAGTGCGCTAGACCGCGGTTTCTAAGTTGTGCAAAGAGCACAAAATTAATTATGTCAAAGCGGCAAACGCAGGCGAAACCATCAAAATCCAAATTGCGACTATCGACGACTTCCACGCGTTCAATACGCTCTTATCAGTTAGGAGTTATCCTGGAGGAGCGTAAGATCCGAGCGGTATTACGGGGCGTCCCGTTTGAGCTCGCGAACGAACGCTCCGTCGTCTTCGCCTCAGTCGTCGTTGGCTGAGGACATGAAGACCGTGTTCGACGTTATCCAAAACGTTGATATTAGACGTCATCTCTCCCGTCGATCCCAGTCATTATCCCGACAACCGGAACCATTCTCCCGACATCCTCGATTTCGCAATAGTAAAGCATATCAATCTTGATCTCAGGTCTATCGAACCTCTCGATGACTTAGGCTCTGATCAGCGCCCCGTTTCCCTCGTGCTAGGATCGCCCAACGTTAACGACACCTCTCTTAAGACCTTTACCAACTGGAAAGGTTTTAAAAATACGTTAGCTTCAGCCTTAGAGGCCCCGAACGCGATCTCGCCCGAATTTCTAGATAGCCCGGACAAAATAGATTTATTAGTCGATTCCCCTCACTGATGCTATCAACTCAGCCATGACTGATAACGAAAAGGTTGCTAAACAAGGCAAACCCACGCTTCCCTTAGCCATTAGGAATCTTATTAAACGCGGCTCTCCGGAGAGCCAAGAAATATCCCACGCCCGCCTATAGATCAGCTACGAATGAGCTTCAACGTAAAGTTAGGTCTTGCCTCGCGGAATTCCGAGACGCTCAGGTGAACGATCTCACGGAAAATATCTTTCCGTCCCACGTAGCGTATTATAGAATGGCCTGAGCCTTACGCGTAGACGCCGCCTCTCACGTTCCTCCTCTCACTCGTCCCGATCCTTGTCGTCCTTCTCCTTGCTGACAGCATTGCCTCACAATGCTCGCCCAGCTCCCAACCCCCACATCCAGGCGGTGGAGGACGAAGCCTCCGCAGAGACTCTCTCCGCAAAAAGTTCTCGAGAAAGTCATACTCCCTCGAATGCGGAACCATCTGTTTCCAACGGATGGCAATCCCCTCATCATTCCCCACCAGTTCGGCTTTCGCGCTAAGCACTCCTGCCCTCAGCAAGCCCATCGAATCGTCGAGTACATACTCGACGGCTTTTATCCGCAGCGTAAGAAAACGGTCTCAGTTTTCTTTGATGTAGCCAAGGCTTTCGATAAAGTCTGGCACAGTGGTCTCGTTCATAAACTCTATAAAATAGGCTTACCGGATCGCCCCCTTAGAATAATAGCGTCCTTTCTCAAAGATCGTACGTTCCGTTTTAGACATGAAGGCGCGCTTTCCACGCCTCGTCCCATAAAGGCTGGAGTCCCTCAAGGCTCAGTCCTCGCGCCTCTATTGTACACCGTGTACAAAAACGACATTCCCATTCCGCCGAAAGGCGTCGAACATGCCCTCTTTGCCGAACACACCACCCTTTACACCAAAGGCCTCAGTGTCCCGGGTCTCGTCATCAAACTCCAAAAGGCCGTTAACGCCCTCGGTGCATGGTTTCAAAAATGGCACATCGATGTGAACCCAGGCAAGAGTTTTGTGGTTTACTTCGACTGCAAACACCGTCGTATCGCCGATTACAATCTCCACATCCATATTTCAAACCACACGTCGATAGAGTAACGAAATTCTCCCGGTTTTACTTAGGCCGCCTATATAGTATGTTAGGTAGAAAAAGTAAAATGTCTTTTAGAAATATAAGACCTTTATAAGCTTTATAAGATCTGCGTTAGACCCGTCATGATATATGCCTCGCCAATCTTTGCCTACGCCAAACCCTCCGTCCTGCACAAACTGAAGGTAGTTCAAAATCTCGAAGCCCTTCTGGCCGCAAATTCTGTTTCTTATTTAAATTCGAATTAATTCAACTTTTGATTTTCATTTTGAGTACCTTCAGTGCTATGAATTCACCTTCAGTGCTTTGAGCACCTTCAGTGCTATGTAATTCCCAGCGGGTGACCCCTTCTGGGCCCCGCTAGCGCGGCCTCTGTCTCCAATCGGTCGTCGCTCAGATGAAGGCTGTGTGGCAAAATATTGCACGAGTCATTCAGGGGGTTTTTTAGTGGGTAGTGGCTCTCGTAGGCTCGGAGCGAGTCCCTCAAAACCCCGAACGCGCGCGCGGGGTATGCGTCAGAGCATTTTTTATCCTCCTGCCCTCTCCGTGGAGGGGATCAAAAAAAATACCGTCACCCGACGTTACCATAAGAAGACGTTCATACTTTAGTGACAATGACGCTAAGATATCATTTTAAACATATTTCATTTTTCTGATAAAATATCTCTAGCACTTCCCAGAAGAGAATATTAAAGAGATCCAGTTTAATAGTATTATAAATATAATAGTTACGAACTGATTTTTTAACTACCATAGTTGTACAAACCTAGTAAATTTTGAGCATTCTCCAATGAAAATTCATATTTAAATCTAGTCCAATAAAAAGTAACAATTATGCGATTATTTTTAATTAATTAGTTTCACGCGGACGAATACCCAGGCAGTACGCTCTTAAATGTATTGAAAGTCAAAAAGAAGGCATTTACACTGAATTTTAGTTTAAATGACTAGTTCCAAAATTTTCAACTCATTGACTGTAAAAGGTACTGATTTTCTTTTATTTTTTTTATTCTGATAATAATGAGAATATCTTATTACTGACAATTTTCATTTTGACGTAGGTACATATTCAGTTTTAGGGCCTGTATTAATAAAACTCACTCAGATCATGCGCATTTGACGGCTTTGGCTGATGATTGTGGCGGGTAGTAGCCCTGCCTCTTACACCGTAGGTCCCAGGTTTGAGTCCTGGTCGGGGCATTCCTTTTCCGCTATGAACACTGGTGTTTGTTCTCGGGTCATGTTTGTTTATAATTATATGTGTATGTTTATTATGAATAAGATTTTTAAAACGTGTACAGGCCCTAGTTGTTATCTACTTAATTTTTTACATAGGTGTCCAAATATGACATAAAAATATATTTCCTAACACATTGTTTTATACTACAGGTTCAGTGATGTGTTGAGATGCCTATCACAGCCATCTCGCACCAATCTCCGCCGGCGTCGCCGCTGCAACCCACTTCCTATGAGGAAGCTTTAGCTACGGTTAGTATAAATAAAGTTGATCAAACTTTTGTCTGAAAAAAAAGCTTCCCATCCTGTGATGTCTTGTCATATCTGAAATATACTGGTTTTTTCCACCAAGAAATTTCCTAGAGTATGCCATCCATAGATCATCAAGCGATTTTGACTCTGTGGCTGAAATCTTAGACATATCTCACACTTATCTTAGGTAAATCGTCAGACAAAAAGCGATTTTGTTTGTAGCATATAGGACACATATTCTATAAACATGAGACACCAGACTCGTGAAAAATCTTTACTGCGATTTTCGTCACCGTGCAATTTAAAAAAAGTAGTTTTTTATTTGAGTATTTAGCCGTTGGTTACAAATCTTTTAATGTGGGATTTTCTACAATGAAATTAAGAAAAAAAAAGTTCCAATGACCTCAATAGATGGCGCCACGAAAACGTGGTCCTATTAAATAGTATAAGGTAGTAAGACTGAACAGAAGAAGAAAGTTTCTAAAATACCACAATAAGCCAATGCAGAGTTCCAACAATTATTGTAAATGTAAAAATAATACATAATAAATATTTACCACAGATCAGATTTTACGGCGTAGTTATTTGCCTTTCTTATACGATATAGGTACGTTAACTAGAAAAATAGGGGTTATTTTTAAGTGTACATCAAATAACTTATAACCTATCAATTTATTTTCAACATTTAAACTTTTTTTATATCTAATAAATTATTGCACTGCAAATAAACTAACTGTTTATCAAAACTAGAAATATACATAATTCGAAAATATACACCAGCAGCCGATAATATATTTTTCTCAAATGCGCACCTAAAAGCCGTTTGTTTTACAAAAATATAAAAAGAAATTAAAAAAAAATATAATCGCAAATTTTTTGTTTGTCAGTTAAATACCACCCAAAAAATAGGACCAACTTTTAACTAGCGCCACCTATCGTAAAATGTATTTACTATTTTTCCGAGCTGCAGGAAAATCCCTCATTGCAATTATGCGATGCCTTTTGTCACATATCACCTAATGCATGGTGAAGACGAGGATGTTACACATCTATTCAACGGTTATATTCTCATATCCCTTACATATATATTCTTAGCGTCTATCAATTACAATGGTTTATAACATACTGGTATACTTCCAGGCTTAGTTTAGGTTAGGCATTTAGCAGAGTTTCGTTTTTAAGATCTTCTCTGGGGCGATACAACACTGTTTTCAGCACCATAATAAACCCGATTACAGGATTGTGTTCCGGTCATAGGGAAGGACCACCCACAGCAATTACTGGAACAAACGCAATTCTAACTGAAGCCTACGGTCGGCAACGTATCATTAGACGGTATTAAAGTCACGTTAAATATTAATAAAGAAATCACTTTCGACTATTGATGTCGATGTGTGCGGATGCCACTTACTATCAGATGGCACTTACTATCAGATGGCACTTACTATCAGATGGCACTTACTATCAGATGGCACTTACTATCAGATGGCACTTACTATCAGGTGACACTTACTATAAGATGGGTCGCGAGCTCGTTTGCCGACTTTTTAAAATAATAATAATAATAGAATATTTTATCATCACCACCTTAACTAAACCAAAATCTGATAAACCAAAGTAAACAAAACACAATCAGAGGCAAGCCTGCGCAAGTATGCGCGTTGCGTAACAGTCAATATGTTTTGCAAAGGAATTTACGCTTCTTTCGAAAGCTGCAAGTATCAACATTGTTTGAGTACGCAGGCAATTGAGGTTGCCTGAGTGGTCAGATTTGAAAATTGATATAGTGGGCTTGTAATATATTAGCAGTTTTATTAAACTATCACTTTGTGAAGAAACAAGATTTTGAAATGTAACAAAATAGACTTGGGTTTAAAATATAAAGATGTTAATAAAATAATACTTAAAAGCAAGGTTAAAAATCTATTCACTCCCGGCTAGTGTAATTTCAACTTTATCAGCAAAAAGGTTTGGTCTTTGAGGGTCATAACTAAGAATTAAATAAATTACTTTGGGATAAGTATGTATTATGCGCGTCACACAACATGGCGGCTCTGAAGTAAGCTGCAGGTCGTGTTTACAAATTTTGATACAAAAATGTTACTACACAATTGATGAATATTTTAAAGACACTGAATTATAATTAAATGAATTTATAAGTTAAGGAATCATAATGTTTTGTGATATTTTTAAAACATTTAAATATTTATATTTGTAAATACTATTTTGATATTATTTAATAGGTTTTTAGATAGTAAATCATTTTGTAATTAACTTCTTTGCACGCTGTTTAACAGTAAAAAATTAGAACTGTCAATTTTAATTAGGAACTATTTGTACACAATTTTTCGCAAATAAATTAATTTGATTTGATTTAAAGTCTGCTGCCCGCGCCCCGCTCACACTCACGTTCGTGTTCCTTGCAGCGTCTCGCAGATACTTCAGAGCCGCCAAGTTATGTGACGTGTACTGTATATGGTTTATCCTGTATCCAAACCTTGGTAACTTCAAACCTCGTTATGGTCGAATTATACTCTACATTTTCGTTATATTGTAGCTTAGTTTATGCAAAGGCTGATTTAATCAACTTTTTTTCACTATTTCCATAGCCGGCAAACGAGTACACAGCCCACCTTATGGTAAATAGCATCCGCACCCATGGACATCATTAGTCGTAGGGGTTTTATATATTATAGCTGAAAGTGATGATTAAATCAACAAAAGTCGCGTTGCCGTCCATAGGCTCCAGTTGAAATTGCCCTTGTTCCCGTAATGTACCGGCTGATCCTTTCCTCTAATTAAAGTACAGCACAATCACGTAAAAGTGGTTATATTGGCGGTCAAAATAAGAAGGACTGCAGTACCACCCCAAGCGATGTCTCTACTTAGTATATCTCGTCTAGGTTACACAGAATGCAAACAATTTATTACTAATACCACAAACAGTATAGTTACTACAAAAGTCGAGTTTGCAGTAGTAATATAAATTCATCGAATTCTCGATTGTGTCCATCGTTTTAATACCACGTTGAGCTGAGAATAGGTGCCGCAAATTGCTACATAGCAACACAGTATAATGAAAGTCAGTGGTTCATATGAATTTAGTTTTCATAGATATTTTTTAATAACTGGAACTGAAACAATTCCACAACAATGGTTTGTCCTTTTTCTGTAAAGATGAGTAAGTTTATGGGTATATGTATGTATAGAATAGGTATCTCGTGAATAGACGTGTAACGCCTTCGTCTTCATCGTCACTTTTTATCAGGTGAGATAAAAGACAAACGTCTCATCCTTTTAAAAAAAAAGTTTATAAGAATAACTTCCCCAGAAATAGAAACTATGCGTTAGTAGCTAGACTCCGTGTGCTAATAATAACTACTTTTGTGATGAATCTAAGAATCAAGACTTTACTTTTTATACTTTACTTTACTTTTGATACTGATTTCTATTCTATACAAATATCAATGATTTCCCAACGCCCCTTTTTCTCAAAAACTTTCATTAGTTTTATAAAACGTTCTTAATGTTATTATTATTCTTTTTTATCAACTAAATAAATAAATAAAAATGAAAAATAAAATAAACAATTCGAATAATGTACTTGTGATGATACTGACTACAACATAGGTCATTTTTGGTAATAAAATTGTACCTCTGCAGTAAAAAAATCATAAGATAAACAAAAACTTATATTTTTACTTATATTAAATATTTAGTAATATTCTTTGCCTGTCAGCTCACTGTCACGCCTACACTGTGACCGTGTGAATGGAAAATGTCCATAATACGGCAAACGGACCTGGTAGTACAATTCACCTGCATACAATAGCTAGTAGTTTAGTGCAGTTCGCAGCATCCGCGCGGCCTCCTAATGCGAATACTTTGCCTCCTTTTCATTAAAAAGAACAAGCGATCTGTTTATAAAAATAATCTTTGTTTAAAAAGTTTAAAAATGTAAAGTGACAGTAGACTGTGATTAATTTATGCTGCGGTGACTTAAAATAAATTCCATAACAACGGAAACACAAAAAAACGGAGTTCCAGAGGACCTCTTTCGTCAAAATCCTCCTCGAAGTGATATAGAAAAAGAAAAAAAACTGATCGAGCGTGTTCTTTTTAGAAAAAGTGTGGATAATGTAGAGAATGAGTGGCGTGATTCATATATTAATAATGAAATATTTTCAATAACAACTGTTACAGCAGTAAACATTAGCTTTGTTTTATATACCGTTGAAGGGCAAAATTTATGTGGTCACTTGTTATGTTAGTTAATTGTTTCGCTGAAGTGAAGAGCGCTGGTAAAGTGTAAACATATTTTTAAATTTTAAAGAAGCAAAATTTATAAATATTTTCAAAGTAAGTACGTAGTTTACATTACAATAGGCAATGGCTGTACAAAATTCAATTAGTTTAAAGTATTATAAGATTTTCTCACGAGCTCGCTTTCTACGTCGTCATAATGTATATTTATTTAAATATAAACAATTAGATAAAAACACAATACATAAAGGTTTAAGATTTCTTACCTAAATTAATTAATGGATTGATACATGAGCTCGATTTCGAAACGTGAGCCATACCTACTTGAATTATATATTTTTATATTTGATGAAGTTCTTTTATTTGGGAGGTTTTTTATAGAGCTATTTGTATACCTTAATATTTATCCAGCTTCTACCTCACGTTAAAAATATATATTAACCGTGATTGTGAGTTAGAATTTGTGTAACATAAAGGAATCAAACAATTAAAAACACAATATCATAAACAAAACAAAGAAATCATAAATTTGATAACATTGACATGCAACAAAATTGACAAGTTATTTTCAATTTCACAGAAGTTTCGTAAACAAGTCATATCAACTTAAGTAGCGTTTTGGAAATAAGAACGCTAACAACACATATTACCGCTTCGTAATACTACTATGGTATAGTGTAGTTTAGTATTTTGACTGTAGTAGGTACAGTCCTCATTTCGTAATACCATTCACAGGTTCCGAACTGAACTAAGTTTTGAGGTAGGGTTGTCTTTATTTCATTTTACTTTATTTGTGCAGCTCGCAGCTAGGATTATTAACTTTATTTGAAAAATTGGTCACTGACATACGAATCCATCATATTATTAAAGAAATTTTGAAATACTATGTTTTCACCACATACAAAGATACGTTATTTAATAAATGGTAGACAAGGTGCTATATAATGTTGTGAATGGGTTACTCAAGCCTATTTTGGATCCTAATTTTTATTAGTATTCATAAAAAAATGAATTTTTAAGTTTTGTAAACAGACGTATTTCTTAAATCTTTTTTCTGCATAAGTTATTTACCATTCTTGGTGTGACGAAGTATGACATGATACTCTCAAAACATCGTAGATATACAGTTATCGCAAAGAACTGTAACGAGGATTCCCAACGTATCGTATAGCAAAACAAAATAACTTTAGATACTTCCAGCAACAACTTATTAAAAAAACTGATTTTGAAATGCATAAATTTTAATGTTAATGTTTCCACTGGAACTAAAGTGGAGCCCTTACATTCAGCAACCCTAAGTTAAGAATGGCTGGTTCACCTTGTCGTGGTGGGAGCGCTTTGCTAACAACTACCGCATTAAAGAACGGACGAAATCACAAGATTCTTGCAATAAAAAGTACAGAAAAGCGCACATTTATCGTATATAAAAAGAGGCAACTCAAATGTAAAACAATCGAATGTAAGCTCTAAATTATCTTGCTTGACATAACCCAACATTCCAATAAGAAGTAGGCAAGGCAACTCACCCACCGGTGGACCATGCTAACGCGACATGAGTTCCTACAGTTTCTTTCAGCATTACGTTTTTTTGTGTCTTTTCAGATCAAAAGCTATCAATTTCCTATTTTATAAAACCCACTGTGAAGACCCCACATTATCCCATTTAAAATACTCGTAGTAATTTCATCATTTTTAATACAAAAGATTTCAAATTTAAATTTCGAAACAGATTCAAAAATACTTTACCCTGTAAACAGTAATTTGATAACATTGCAGTAAACGGTCATCAGTTTCGATCGCGTATATTTTGGACATGCAATCCGATCTTGACCAGTCAATCCGTCAAGCAGTTTCGTATAAAAACTTCGTGGTAATCCATATTAGGCTGTATAGTTAGTTACCTTGCTGCAGGGATCGCCTTGCTATGACTCATGTACAGTTTACAGACATGCATGAATGTTTTTGATTATAGAACAGTTAGTTCTGGCCTATTCTAATATAATGCATTGTATAAGTCATCGGATAGGTATACGCCGGGTCGGGTCAGTAGATCGGTCGTGTAATGGATCTATGACCAGCAAGGATAAGGTTATGCTGTCGATATTTTTAATACAATTAGTTTATGATTTATTTAAAAAGATTATCTATTATTAATTTAGTTTTTTTAATCTTATTATCGTAATACTAAGTAAACAGCTTTTTTGTTAATAAGAATAGTAAAAAATTGCTTTCAGACTTACCTAATAACAGTTGTACTCAGAGTCGTCAAATGTTTACTGCGAGTGTTGCCGTTAGTAATAAATTTTTTGTAGAAATCTTAGTATACCTCAATTTAATTCACTGAAGAAAATAAAAAGAAGATTAAAAGATTCCTTTAAAAAATTAAAATGGTTAAAATCAAGACTTTTCGACCTTCACAAAATAAATAAACGCCAACATACAAACTCTAACAAAAACGCTGATATCCAAACGATAAAACGGCCCATTAAGCGAACGGTCCTTTGTTAAGTAACATTCATCGGAACTTGAATGCCCGGATGGACTAAACCAAAAACTCTTAAGCATAAAGGTTTCGTGACTTAGTTACTAATGCCTGATCAAGTTACACCAAACACTTGTTCTCATGAAACGTCAAACAATTCGCCAAACGACGACGACTGTTCAAACATTAAACACCTTATCTGAATTTCGATAATATTTCTGCCTGACACAACAATTCTGTCTTGACGTTCCGTAATACATTTTTTAAATTGTTCTATGGGTTCGGCGTATACCTACAATAAAGTAAAATGCATTAATATTGTAGTTTTAAACATGTTTTGTATTGTAGTTTTACTATGGTAAACCGAATGGAACTGGACCCAATTCGGTTACTTAACTGTAATGTACAAGGGAAAAAAAAATTATGCAGTTTTTTTTAACTCTATAATCGACGACAGGGTTCCATTAGAACAAAAACCTCTATTTTTTATAGTTTTAAACTTATCGATATTGACCCATCTCAATAAACCAATTTTATGCTTCATATTATTGACGTTATTTAGAAACAAAAATGCATATCTAAAAGTTTATTTTTTGTATAGTACACCTATGTCTTACTTTTAATGTTATATTTGGCTTACTTTTATTTTTATACATCGATAAAACTTTTTCCATAATAAATCACAAAATAAAAATTTAAAACTTTACCTTAATTTCTTTTCTTAAATTTGTTATTTCATAAATATATATGGACCCAATGCAATAAATAAGTCCAGTGGATGAGTGATCTTTGTACACCGGAGACGTTAAAGCACAGTTGAATGAGCACAGAGTGATTATCTATACAGATGTATTATGCATGCGCTATTGACTAAATACAACTGCTGATAGGTCACTGATGTAAACTATGATTGAATTATGATAAATAAGGTCTTCAGAATAGAGGCGGTATTGCGGACTTGTGCGAGCAACGTTATATCCCCTTTTTATATTGTAAATATCTGTTTAATTCACTATTACATATTATGGAAATTAATATTATGTTGGAGGATGATTTGAAGTTTTCACGTTCGGTAATTAATAGCCGTATTTGTTGAATCCACAAACATTTATTTTATTTTATATGTAAATTGTTTGATGAATTATCCATTTAGTCAATAATATAACAGAAAAATCATAAAATAAAATAAATGTACTCACTGAGTTATGAGACAACTCAACACGCCATATAGCTGTAATACTAATCATTCTGAAGTACTTTTATAATATGTATAATTATAGCAAACAAGCATTAAGGGCACAGAAACACTATATTTTCAAATTAGTCATCAAGTTATATGTCATCACCATTGGCAGTGCACGTCTCACGATGCCTAGCGTGTTGAAATATTGCAACCTCGATCAATGGAAAAAATAAATAGGACTATTGAAAGTTAATTCAAATAAAAAAGCGTATTATTTATCTTTTGGCCCCATAATTTCAAGACAATGAAGTAAAACGTAATTTATTCATTTAAAATAAGGTTCTTCTTACAAAATAGGATAAAATTTGTAAGAACAAATTATCAAAATGGATAATGAAACAATTCACAATATTTTTTCCTAAGCTACTTGGCAATACACACAACCTTCAGCCAATTTAACAAAATGGTGCGGATACGAGAATCCAAAACTAATATATTTCATGTAAATAACAATAAACGTGCCTTGTTACGTGAAAAGTATTGGAATTACGATATGGAACATATTTGTTTCATAAACAAAAATGCTTGTCTTCTGGTCGTGGATATTTTTTCTGAACTAGATATTATTTAATTTTCTCTTTCTATATTCTAGTCCTCTAACTGACATTACCAATTACTTACCTACATGCACCAATCTCCGTGATAATTTCGCATGCAACGGTTCCGAAATATCGAAAACTCTATAGTAAAATAAAGTCATGGTATTTACCTAAATAATAGTGTAAATTTACAGTTTATTCTATATACCCCGCAGTTAATGAAACTGTGAAATCGGGGGTCACATTTCACGCCTTTTTAATGTCACATGGCAAAATCAAAGAATCAATCCTGTATAATTTAAATAATTAATTCTAAATACTTATCATTACAAATTGGATTTCAATTTGAATAGGGGTACAAGACAAAGAGCCGTATTTATAAATCGCTCTCTACAGCACTTGAGTGGCGAATTTAAGTAAGATCTCCGACACTCCAATACGCTGATCTCGAGACATTCACCAATTTATAAACAAATATCAACCTGTCATTCTTGAGGGCTCGAACTTCACTCGAACGTCAAAATATGTTGCAATGTGGTTTCTGCATTTGATACACAAATAAACATATTTTTATTTTTGATAGTGTTAAATGTATTTCTTATTTAAGTATTATTTCTAATGTAATTGGTACATTTTCACACAATTTGAAAAACTTGTTCCGCAAACCAAAAAAACGCAAATTTAAAAAAAAGTAAATTTTCAATGATATAAAAAAAATATAAGGTACTCATATTTTTTTATTAGATATATCTAATACCTGATTCTGGCGACACGCACATCATTATTATACCTACTGAAGTTGCGGTTTGCGTTATTATGTATGCGATATGAAAAAAACGTCATGAAGGAATGTTATGAAAGTTGGCTTTTATTTGTCATGTCGCAAAAGCTCAGGATTGATATTATGATTTTGCCGTGCTACACAATATTATTACATAAAAATATGGCCCCAAAGTGAGATGTATGACCATACAGTAACCATAACATACAAATATAAGTATAAACAACCATGACCCGAGTAAAGGTATCTATTTTCATCACACAAATGAATGCCCCGACCCGGACTCGAACCTAGGACCTCCGGCGTGTGAGGAAGGGCTACTGCCACTGACGCTACTCGGCCGTCGAGTATATTCAGTATCCAAGTTTACTACACGTACTTAAGTCCTGGTAAGTTGAAGCTAAGTGCGTGCACTTAACATAATCCTCATACTTTATAAATCAATCAAAATATAATATCAGTCAACGGAAACTAAACTAATTGTAAGTCATATACAAGTCATATACCCCAGGCTTTTGAAAAGTGAACAAGATGAATGTTTGTCTACAAAGAAATATGATATCAATAACTCATAATCGAAAGTTTCACATCTGGTAAACTCAAAGTAGAGTTAAAAAACTTGAAAATATGTAATGAGAAAATATCAAACGACGGGTACTTAAGGTTGTAGGAACTTAAGTTGTTAACTATTCGTAATTACGCTTACCATCAGATGTTGGAGCTTGTTTGCCAACTCGTGCGTAAGAAAAAGTAGAAAAAATATGTATCAGCAATTAATATTATACTAGATAAATCAAATCCATGTTTGTTTGGATTATTTGATATACTTCATTGTGACCTTATTGGAACTTGTAATGAAGCTGTGATACCGAGTAAGTGATTGTAATTCACTAAATGTTTTGATTTCTCGTCTGTAAAATTATCAAAAATAGTTATAAGCGCATTTTTTCAATATTTATAATATATTTCCAAATCAAAGTTCATTAAAAATGTAAGTTTGAAATATCGTCATTTCGTATATTTTCAATTTTGTTGCTTTACAGATTTTATATTTTTGTAGCTTTTTTATACAAATACAGAAAGATAAAGCCATTTCGTTAACCATGGGGACTACGACTCGCCTCCGTCTTCAAGCAAGGCAAGTAAAGTAATATTAGTTTTATGTCAAGTGTATTTTATTAATACGGACCTACAAGACAATGGCGAGTTATTGACAGAACTGGGGCAGTAACAAGTGATATGCATAATGTCGTAACTTAGTTATTGTCTTTAGATAAGTAGATAGTGTTAACAGGAAAAAAGCCAAGTTTGTGTCGTACAGGTACAGCTTCTGTTACAATTCTCTGTCATTTATATATTCATTTATTGTTATTATTACGAAATTATTAAACTATTATAACTTAAAACTGAATTTAAAAAAAGTTAAAGACATACAAACAAAACAAACGTTTGGTGTACCGGTAAAAAAAATTGTAAATTGTAAATTAAAGAAAATGGGTCAATGTAAAAACCTATTAAAACCTTATTTAGTAAATGAATTGCCAACACGTGTATTGGATAGACAGGAAGTTCCCAAAAACATGTGGGTTATTTAAAACTAGTTTATATAACAGTTATAGGGAACAACAGCATTCATAGTAAATATCATTCATTATCTCTAAAGTTTTAAATTTTCAAATTCACTACAATTAATGTAGACCTAATAAAGTAGTGGGGCGGGTCTTCATAGATGGAGTTCGATACACCAGTGAATCAATCTGCAGGCGGTGTTGGAAATGGGAACACCCAGAAATTCAGAATTATGTAATTCCGAATTCGAATATTTGGATTTTTAAAATTCCGAATTTCACAATCCCGAAGAGTCTTAATTGCGACTATTCAAAAACACGATTCTTATTTTACCGAAATTCATAAATACGAAATTTTAATTTTCCGACTTTCATTAGTACGAAGAATGAAAAACCCGCTGTGTTATTAGTCCAAAATATGGTATTCCGAATTTTTATCTTCCGAAAATTCAATGCTAACATTCAGATTTTGTATCTAAAACGGGTATATATTAAAAATTATAATCTAAATCTCCTGTGACACAAATTAAAATTAGTAAGGCACATTTTGAAATTATACAAATTAGGCGCGATGACGAGGTAAGCGAGAAGGAGCAGTTAGTCTGTATGTAGATAATGCCAAAAAGGGA
The DNA here is from genome assembly GCA_923062675.1 of Marasmarcha lunaedactyla. Lineage (NCBI taxonomy): Eukaryota > Metazoa > Arthropoda > Insecta > Lepidoptera > Pterophoridae > Marasmarcha > Marasmarcha lunaedactyla. The sequence continues at coordinate 6,893,010 of OV281350.1, forward strand.
TTTGCATTTCAGTATATAAACTACACTGAAGAAATAACTCGGTACAAAAAACTAAATAAACTTTCTCATATCCAGCTGACTACTTGAATACTCGAACGTATAAATTGATGTGCTCATGCAGTTTTACAAGGTGTTTGTTAACTAATATTATTAACAACTAATATTATTCGGAATTTTGATATTCGGGATTCGTATTTATGATATTGCGGATTGTTAATAATTCGGATTTTTTATGGTTCGGTATTTTCAAATTCGGCATATTGATTTTCGTAATTAACGTTCGGACTTTTGAACCATTCGGTGTTATAAATTGGAATTTTGAAATTCTTGATTATGACTGTCGGAATTAAGTTTTTCGTGTTTTTGTAGTGTACCCGTTCGAAATACCTGCGAATAAATCTGTCAGTCTCTTTTTATATCTTCCCGTAGGACCTGGTTGATTCTGTCGGCAGCGCAGGATCACGGCACTTGCTTCTGTTTTGATTACCTACATACAATGCACTATACACTTTCAGTGTCGGTTCTCAAGCAAAGAAAGTCATTCGTATCTCTTTTGTCGGATATCATCCGTATTTATTTTTAGAACAGTTAACTTTAAAGTGATTAAAAGTAAAATATGGAAATAAAAAATTATATCTACCCACTCTTAGCGAAGCCTTTAACTGAAAGGAATATTTAGCAGCACTTTAAAATTGTATTCAATTTTAGAACATTCTTTAATCAAAGCTGACAAAGATATATAGGTAATTATTTGTTAAAGAGCAATCGGCCGTTGATGCAGCGCGACGTTTACCTAATAACTTCATATCCATACAAGGTTAAATAAGTAATGCGTCTTAAACATTGGAGATTCCTCGCTTCACCCACAGGGTCCCATACAGGCTTTTGATCCCTACATGAAATATGATCGATTGGCATTTTTTTTGGTATTTTCGCTTTGGCATTTTTTTTCGTAAATATTTTTCCAAAATCTGTGAATTTAAAAAGAATACTTATGTAAAAAAAGTTTAGAATAATTCAAAAAGTAATAGTAAGTTTTCGATATATAATTAAATATAATGGTTTAAGTACCTGCCCTTACTGACACGTTTTAGGAAATCCCCCCTTTAGAATATAATTTTCTAAGCATTTGTGTGTTCTATGTTACAGAATAGCATTTTAATATTTAGAAGCGTTGTAATTTGGTCTCCAGATAAGAGTAAATCGAGCGAAAGATTACCTTTAAAACCACAAATATCTATCGTCTAAAAGAAACTGAACTTAACAAAAGCATATTACCTTGCAACTCAATAATGCATTCATAGGCCTTACAATCTTACCAGTTTGCCAGAAAGACGGAACACCGACCTCATCCAAGGCGCTTAATTCTGCGCATTGTTCTTAATACCGACATGTGCCTTTTGGCAATCATCGGGCTTTATTCCACTTGACCTTTTAAGGTTCGTTTCGTAAACGCACCAATTCAGATCAACACGGGCTGCCCTGGTCTTTACTGTGAATTATATTATAATTTACTATTGTCTAAAGTAATTGGATTATCGGTATCATACATTTTATTAAATGTCTGTTCTTATTAGCATATTATTTAATCTTGTCTTGGTTTGTTTTTACATAATTAATAATCTAAAAAACGCGTATATTTTTGCATTCATTTTCTTAAATCAGAATGTTACTTGGAAACACACGTGGTATCACAAATAGAGTAAAAACATTTCTCTATCTAGCTGACTATTAAAATTACTTGACGACTAATAAACATAAAAAAGCTCCACGCATATTCCTTTGAAGCTTCATCACTACTTAACATAATAAGCAAAATTATTTCCCTCCAGCGTTCTTCCAGGAAAGGGCGTATTTACACTCCAAGCTAACTGGATCCGAGTAAACAACGATCTAAGAGTAGTTCTACAAATAAAGTACAACGCAACAAGACTGAAGAGTTGTTTGGGTTCTCGGATGAATATCATATGCAATGCCTAAACGCTGTGTATTTTATAAAATGTTTGCAAGAAAGTAATATGTCATAATGTCCAGTGCTGTCATTGGCAGTCCATACTTGGCTCGCAATGTCGGAAATAATCGCAAGCACGGACATGTGAGTCAGTCGGCTGGCAGTCAGGACGGTGTAAGGGAGGTCAGTCGCAGGACTGCCCATATTGGGAAACTGGTGAAAAATCGTTGATTTCGCCTGTACACGGTTAACGTTTTTGTTTTGTCTTATTGTATGCGCGAATTAATATAGTTAGTACAGACGCGTATTCTTTTTCCTTTCTGTGGTACGCGTAGACTTTTATGCGAAGTTAATTTTGTTTCGTGCTTATTTTTGCAACTATATATGTATAAATAGGCCCTAAATTTAAGATATCTTATCGAAAATTCTTATATTTAAATACAGAGTGATTTTTTCATAAGGGTTTAAAAAGTTAACAATGTAATGAATTAGTAAGCGTGTAAACGTTACAAAACGCGAGAAATAATTGATTTAAACCACATAGCTTTAGATTGGGCGTGCGACCTTTAGGTCTAAATGTAATGAGTACTAACTAGTACTAGTAGGTAAATGTCAATATTGTAAATATTGTTGATAATGTATTTATAGAAAATAAAGTTATCTTACATTACCTACTCTACAGCGAAATTTAATTTTAATATATAAATTTTTTATTTAATATCCTTGCCATGAATATGAATGAAAATATTATTTCAAACAACTGGAAGACGAAAACTCGTGCCATTTGATAGCATACTATGAATGAAAATCAGTCCGAGAATAAGTATTCAATGTCGAGAGGTAATAAAAACTATTAGCGCCTCCGGGGTAAGAAATGTCCATCACTTTCATACGCCCTTGTTTACTTAATGCCAGATTGTATCAAAACAATACGGTGCCAAACTCGAATCACCATGCCTCATGCGGCACAAACCAAACAATTGACAACGCACGCTCAACCTGCTAAAAGTACATTCTGTCATGTACGTTCGGCCGTTCCATAGCATTAGTCAGCCAAACATAGATGTTCGTGCGATATGATCCATTGTAGTCCGTCCAAGGCGGCACCAGCATTAGTGCCCGTCTAAATATCGCATTGTACACGAACTATAGCCTAAATAATTTCATTGTTCTGGGAGGCTGCGCGCCCGAAATTGATGGGAGTTCAGATAAGCCAGGGTGTAGCTGCAGGGCGATTCGTTGCTGTGTGAGCCATTTTTTTTAGGTTACAGTTGGTTGCGAAAATTTATAGGTAGTAGTGATTTATTGTGTTCACTTTGCTATTTCTAAATAGCATCTGATCTGATGGCGTTTCTCTAAAGTAAATATTCTATAAAATCTTTCAAGGTCCGTTACTTTAATCGTATTTCAAAACTGTTTAGCTTACGAATAAATTCCATTTTACATTAACTGCAATGGTATTAAACCGTTGAAAACATCACAAAAAAAAAATATATATTTTATAATTTTTAAAAGATTAAAGTTGAACAATATTATTAAAGTAGTAATGGTTTATAATTTTTGATGAATTGAAAAGTTTAATAAACTACTCAAGCCTCTCAGTTAGACACGTAAATTGTCTACGAGTCAAAAACTTATACCTTATAGCTTTACTTGTTTACTTATCACCTTAAGAAGAGTCTCAAGTTGGGATTAATCAGAAACATTAATCCCAAAATTAAATATACGATAAAGCTTAGATTTATTTCATAAAACATCGACTCATGTAACTTGAACGGTACTAAAAACTCGGCTTATCAAGTTATTCATTAACAAAATCTAATTATCGAATACAGGATTAATATCTATAATCTATGTAACGTATCGGCACCCAGATTAAACAATTGATTACGCCTAAGCTGGAATTAATTTACCACGGTTAATATTCCGAGTGGGTTTATTGGGAGCACATTCTACAGGATCAAAATATGTCGTAGGCGGAAATTACTGTACTAAGTATTGCATGCGTCTACACTCGAGATTTTCTTTTAACTATTGATAGACAGTGACGATGATAGCGATATAATACGTCGACATTCGAATGTCACTATTCCTTTTATTTTGATGGTATGATTAGATTCAAGCTTGTTAAGCAGCCCAGATACTTAAACTTCATGCTTTATAATTTTCTTTGCAAATTTTAACTCCCTTGATGTAATCAATGCGTTGCTGTGTTAATAATACGTTAACAAGTTCTTTATAAGTTAACATAATTAGCATTTGGACTTAAAGAAAGGTTATTATTAGCCATTAAAACAGATTTTCAAAAATGCAAATACAGTCTGTGTGAGGATCTTTAATTGACGCTTTGGCTGACAGTTGAGGACTGACTTTACAAAAGGGGATATCTACGACTTATCATTTTTTTCAGAAAATTAAGAAAACTGACAAAAACAAGACACACAGATCTACACAAAGTCTGCATAGCTAAGTAGGTACTATGTAATAAGATTAATAGAAGAACATATAAAAAAAAATATTTGGCTTTCTAATGTAGTGGTACAAAATAAACAAAAAATTAAATATCCCGATAAGATGTAGATATCGCCTTTTGTAAAGTCACTCCTCAGTTATTATTGCTTAGTAATTAGTTTAATATTTCAAAAGTAAATTATTAATACATGGAATAATTAAACTAATGTAAATAAAATATAAATAATGAAAAATAAATAAAGATTATCATTATTATTATTAGATTATTATTAATTATTCATGATATCCATTATCCTTGTGTTCAATCTGTCAACTAGTGTTTTAGACAACCAATTCAAAAGCAGATTTATAAAGGCCATTTTGCAAATGATCTAGTTAACGCGTAGTGCTAAAGTAAATTATACATTTTAATTTATATATGTTATTGTAATAATTGGCCGTCATCAACTTTTTTTAATTTTCAGAATAAAAAGCTCATGAAAAAAGTTCGATAAGTGTTTACACATACGGTCATACTACAAAAAAAAAAAAAATCATCTTTAGTAACTGTCTAAATGGATTAGGTTATTACATATGAAATTGGCGTTCAATAAAAAATATAATATGTTTATTTGATCAAAGTATGAACCATTGCTATCTATGCAACTTTGCCATCTCGTAGGTAGTTCATTGATCCCTTTACTAAAAAAACCATTCAGATGGGAATCAATAAAATCTTTGACGGCGCTTTGGACTGCCCCATCGGAGTTGAATTTTGAAGTTGAGTTGAATTTTCCAATTGATGCTCCTCTAATTTGGTAGCCGTCTGTTGTGCAGTGTATGATCTGGCGTTGTCCTGAAGCAGCAGTGGCCTAAAGCGATTGACCAGCCTCGGTTGTTTAGCAGCTAGGTTTTCCATCATGGTTTGCAGTCGCTGACAATAGACATATGCCGCAGTCGTCTGACCAAATTTAAGAAAGCTGTATTGAACGACACCGGTACTAGCCACCAAACGATCACAAGTAACTTTTTTTGAGTAAATTTTCGCTTGCGGCAGGATTTGGCGCGTTTCCGATTGTTGTACAGGATCCACTTTTCATCACAGGTAATGATTCGATTTAAAATCCTTTCATTATTGTGCAGGTTGAGTAATGTAACGCAGCAGTCGACGCGCGTTTGTCAGTATGCTGCACTCAATTCATGAGGTACCCACCTCTCAAGCTTTTTCACCTTTTTGCTTCCCAAATTGCTTCAAGTGGATTAAAACAGTTTTGTTACTAACGCCGCAGCCTACAGCTAACTCGGACGTGGTTAGCGACGGATTTATTATCAACTTCGGTCTCCGGCCGTCCATAGGGCTTGTTCTGCAGGTCAACATTTCCAGAACGAAAACGTTGGAACCAAAAATGCACTGTGTTGTCTTTTGCGACACCGCCGCCATACACAGCATTAATACTTCGAGCCGTTTCTGCAGCACTGGTGCTACGGTGGAACTCGTACTCGTAATAACGCGATATTTGAATTTATCCATTTTGTAAACTAAGTGACGCAAATAAAAAACCAAAATAGGAAAAAACAAATTAACTGCGGTTTTCGAAACACAAATGCGTGAGTAAATAACTGTATAAATTTGAAATTGGAATTATTAACCAAAGAGGAGATAATACAGATCAAAGTGACCAGTACGACAGAACGTCAATTTCATATGTAAGAACCTAATATAACCGGAAAAATTAAAATGTCAGTCCCAATTCAAACCTTAAAAACATAGTTTCTCACGCATATACAATAAAGACAATCTACTTTTAAAACGTATAAAAATATTTATTAGGTGCTTCTAAAAAATATGCTCTCGTATTGATAACTTATTATCGTTGTACTTGGTATTTTAGCACTGCAGACGCCAACTCAAGGAATATACAATTACTGGTACAAGGGCCACCTCGCGGCAGGTTTAAAACCTTGATCTGATGTGTACTATTTTTAGCGTACCTACTACTAAGTGTTCGCGTTATGTAGCTTTTTAAATTCTAACAAGCCTACTCTAAATACAATATACGATACATAAAACAAAATGCACCTCATCAGTCTCGATGACATCATCAGATTTCACGCGCGTCAGTAGGTCTCGGTTGATTAATTTCATTGTTGATGATTCTGTAATACGCGGCATTACCTCACACCAACATAACATTGTTTAAACACAAGGCAGACCTGCGTAAAATAATCACTTGGTTTAATTTAGTCTAGCTGTTAGTCAATATGCGTAAAGTTACAATATTTATGTTTTATTTATCTTGGTCGATGCAGCGGTTGATGGTTGCTATGTGGTTTGTTGGAAACGTGCAAGTGAGAGGGACGAGCTTGTCTGTTGGTAAATCTTTTGTATTGTTCACCTAAGCTTGGTTGGTTTCAAGTACTACTGTCTTTCCCATTTTGACCACCGTAATAATCCGTGTTTCGTTAAAAGGGAAGGAACAGCGAGTGCAATTACAGGAACAAGGAATCCTGAAGGAGGCAACGCATCATAGTCGATGTAAGAATCACATGCAATATTGATAAAAAAAATACATACGGACTAATGATGCGCATTATCATTGCGGATGCCACTTATCATTTGGGTCGCGTGGTACAAAAACATATTTTTTTACTTATTTATAACATGTAATTATGATTTTATATTGGCGTTTACTTGTTTATCATATACATAAATTCAGTCAAGGTAATGAAAAATCTGTAAATTCAAAACACCACGTTCTATTTTTTTTATAAGTACATCGTAGGCTCTAGAAACACGACAGATTTTAACCATCGATTCTAGAGCCTATTTGTAGTACATAACGCAAAATTTTGAATTATTTAGGTTAAGAAAAATACAGGTTGAAAAATCTCAAGAACACACCTTACATTGTTTCGGAGTGATTCGTAAAGTGTATTTTTCGCCTACATGGATTTTCGACCAGGGATTGGTTTTTCTTACTTACTCTCTCAACTAAACTTTTTGTTTTGTTTAAAAAAAATATTTAATACACAATTTGATATACGGTTGATATAACTTCACTCGGAGTAGCGTCTGACATACGTGGTTAAAATCTGTCGGGATTTTAAGGCCTTGGGTGTATAAACGCGTACTTTTTAAGGTACACCTTGTTGTAAGTTGTTATTTTGAAGTTATTTCGTTGTACATTAAAGTAAACAATGCTTCTAATAGTGGATCAACTTTACCGGTTTTCTTCCGGTGAAACCACGAGGTCGCTTCATAAAAGCTTATTCTTAAATTTATTAATGGAAACTGAACTTCACTTATACATAAAGCACTAGTAAACAAGTAAGTATGTAAAATGAATCTCAGTTTCTCAGGCCAGTGGCCAGGGTTCAGCGCTACATAAGGCCGCGCCCTTGCGTCCTCGCAGTGCACCGCAAGGTCGCTTTATTGTGCACTGCACCAAGTAGGATCGGGTCACGGTTCAGCTATATGAGTAGGTAGGTGTTGTTTTATTGTTTTGGATGAGACTGTTTTTAGTTGTGAAAAGAATAATTTCTGTTTATTTATTTACAAAATGTAACGGAAGATGTGAGATAGCATTCGATTTAAAACGAAGTTTTTACATATTTTGTTGTTTTATACCGTTAAATGCTGTAATTACATTTAAAAAGAGGAGATAGTTACTGACTTAGCACTTTGTGCATTGGATCTCACACACACACAAGTTATACATTACTTTGTTGACACTTCAAAGTAATGGAACTGAAAATGAGACAGTTGTTGAATGTTGAAATGACGAGGCGCGCGAGCGAGACGGAATAAAGTTCGTTTTTATTCAGGTGTCGCAGGTTTGTTTCCCAAAGGATACTATTATGAAAATATCAAACGGTAATAATAGAATGTATCAACTTTCATTTGATTTCGCATTCTGCAGCATGTAAATAAATATACATATACTTAAGTATAGGACCATTATGAAATATTCCCAAGCGTCCGAATGTGAAAGTTTGGTCCAAGATTTTTTCTGTAATAAGTAGGTTTGTATGTAGATGTGGTGGCAGAAAAAAGGCACATTATCCTGGAAGATCGTTAATTATTAAAATATCCAATTAAGAAAAGCCTTCAGGCGGCCTCAAGATGAATATTACATGAGATATACATTTTCACGGAGTGGTTTGGTAATACAATACCTATAGAAGTTCGTTAACATTCCAAATTCTATTTCTGCATTATGAATATACACAGTGCAATAAAACAATGAGAAATAAATTTTGTAAGTGTATATAAAATGTTCAACTTTGAAAATACAGCAGACAAAGGTAAAATGAAATGACCTTCAAAACGTCCAAGTTTAAAAGTAAATTAACCGCCAAGAAAGCATACTGGGCTACAAAGGTTAAAGTTGACTGTAGGCCAACCCACAGCACGTTACAGGTAGTTAGGAGTTTAAAGAGGTATGTTTAACATGTGAATAAGGAAGTATTGCCTTATCTTGTAAATTAATGTGGTTTAATCAAAACATATTGATTATTCCGATCGCCCTTTAGCTAAGCTAATAACAAAAACTTTGATCGCCTATGTCTTTGTTGCGTAGATTTGTTAATAAGTCCAGTACGGTTTTTATATATTCAACAAAACCCGGATAGCTATTTTAAGAAATAATCAAGATTCATTATTACTATAAATATTTAGTTAACGGTCCCCTTTATATTTAGCTGGTGTAACAAAGCGACCACACAATGGCCCCAACGGAAGCATTGCATTCGCATAGAATAATCATCAACCTGCGATAATACGATGAACACATTTTAAAGTACAAAAATAGCTCAAACTGCGAAGAAATCGTAAACTTCACTCTGTTGTATACCGTACAGTATCGAGTACCAAAAGAAAATGTAAATAACGATTGAGTTCAATAGTTAGCTAACTACATTATCCACACTTAAACCTTGGTTTTTCTTCAGTTAATTATCAGCACGGACTTGTTACACACGAATTATGTTGCATTCTAGTGGAAAACAATAAATTTTCTGAAACGAAGTGAATATTGTATAAAGGTCATATAAATACGCGAATTGAATGTTCTGGACAATGAAATTGTATGTGTTGTAAAACATTAATAGTAAATATTAACTGTTACTATCTCAAAATGTATCTAATCAAATAGTGAGTTTCATTCAATAATGAAAACTACAGTGCAAAAGTGTGTGACATCTAGAACTTTATTTCCCGCTAAAAGTTTATGAACGTTCATGGTGACAGTTTTCACATTAAGCGAACATGGCGCCATCAAGCGGCGACCTCGTGTACTGCTTCAATACGTCGCGAGGTCCCCAGAGCCGACCAAAGCATTCCATAGCTTTAGCTACTCGGTAAGAGATGGCGCTAAATGCTAAGACTTAAAAGTGTTCAGTTCATTTTAAGAGTTTTTATAATAAACAAATACACCGACTGTAAGACCCCTACGTAAGCAGAGCTTGTCCATACAATGAACTGGGCGGGGGGGGGGGGGGGAAGCCAGAGAAAACATACATTTATAAATATCAACAACCATGACCTATAACAAACACCACACAAATGTATGTCCCGACCAGGCTCGAACCTGGATACCTTCGACGTAAAAGGCAGAGCTACTACTTCCCACCACGCCACTCTTTCCGTTTCTCTTTAAAATTTGCTTTATATTGGTTACAGGCTGAACCTGGAGAAACTATAGCAACTACCAAAGAAGGTAAGAACTAAATTAATACTAAAACAACTGTTGCATAATCTGGAATTGCATAACTCCTACCTAACAAAGACCGGTTCATAAATAGGTAGGTGTTAAAAACTGGGTGAATAGGCCTATTTCAATAGAAATAGACATAACTACAAATAAAATACTAAAAGTGCCCATCGATCTCAGATGTGCTTAAAATATATTCGAGTACAAATATCAAAATATTTTTTTTCAAGTTTCTCGATAAACTCTGTAAGCTTTATCATAAAAATATATAATATAACGATAAGACAAAGTTATAGATCATAAAATTATCTACAAAATTGTTCTCACACAATTTTTTTCCTGAGTTCCGCCATTCTTGAGATATCGCGACTACCGTCCGGTAGACTTTGAATTTTCAAAAAGAGTTTTTCGCTAGTTTCTGGACTTTTTGACCTAATTAGATTTACCAATTTTACTTAATCATACTAAGGAAGGAGCAAGTGATGTTCTTGGGCAATTTGTGGCATTTAGGGGAAGATTCCTATTTAATCTTGCCTGGCCCGTGCATAAAACCTCTTTTAAAAAAGGAGTAAAATAATACCAAAGTGGTTGACATGTACCAGTATGTTGCACGTTTCTGATCATTGGTTCGCAAAAAAATATTTCGTGCAAATTTTTACCAAGGCTTTTTAATATTTTTTCTTTCAACGCCCTGAGAAAACCACAAAATAAAATTCAAGTTATGTGAGAAATTTTTAAGTTGTATAGGTTATGTAAGAAAATTTTAGTTTTTATTATCTTTATACAGCAGCAACATACAAACACTTTAAAACTTTTCTCATTTCATTCGAGTCTTCATTTTCGTTCATCGATTATTATACTTAAACAAATAAGATAATAAACTGCCCTGGCTGCACTGCCCAAAAATAAGCAAGTTTAGAATTTTTTAGTTACCTAGTATGAGCAGTAACCGTATTGTTATATACTATTCTTACATTCTGTCTATTCCAATTCATAGAAGAATGGGTGACCCGCAAGAAGAGCGAAGTGACGACAACCCGGCAGATCGCGACTCGAGTGAAGAGGGAGCTGGTTCTGGAAGACGGGAAAATCCTCGCTGACTCTGGACCGAAGATCTCCACCTCGGTCAATGAGGACACGCATACTACTAACTTTCAACAGACCGAGGTTTGTGATTTGTCATTTTTAAAAGCTGGCGAATTAGCGTAACTGACTGTTTCTAATAAAGCAGTCAGCTTTTTTCACTGGTAATTTTTTTAGTTTATTTCAATGTTGAAGGACAGAAGTTGTATTAGTCTATTCAGTGTTTCTCTCGCCCGATGCTTTAGATGACAATGTATCATAAACAAGCAATGCTCATAAGACAGCCTTAATAACCCCATTGTAAGGACACCCCCACTCAACTATGGGTTTGTTTAAGGGGTTGTTAGTCCGCCTCTACTGCGATATGTAGGTTTCCTCAGGAGGTTTTCCTTCACCAGTACAGCCGTCGGCTTGATGTACTTAAGCTTTTTTGACACTCATTGGTACATTTGGCTGTTCTCGGGGTTCGAACGTGGGATCTAATCACTGCGCCACCGACGCTATTATAATTTCTGAAATAATAATTAGTAAAGTTTATTTGTTCAAAATATTTTACGTAATTCTAAATTACGTATTTTGCACTTGTATATTTTGGAATTTAGATATTTATGAATTTAAATAATAAATTGCACGTGCTTTGAAAATAAACACTTATTTTTCTGCAAATTTTATTAAAAGCAAAAATATAATAATTATGATAAAATAAATACCTACTTTACAGCATCGGGTACCTGACGACGAGAAGCAAGATGCAGCTGCCATAGACGAAGTTGACCAGGCTATCGGCGCACCTAGTGATGGTAGGTTCAAATTGATTATTATATAAAATATCCTAAACCCTCTTACACCAGAGGTCCTGGGTTTAAATCCCGGTAGGAACTGACCGAGAGAAAAATATATTTTTAATGAGTCCAAGGTTTCCCCTGTCTACTCTTTACTTCTAATGAACAAAACAAGAACTGCCAACAAAGTGCCGCTCAATACTTTGGTAATTAATTTAAATTTACTTGGCATCGACATAAATAATAAAATTGTTGCCATGTATTACAGTAGTCTATTTGTCATGGTCCATTAGAACTATATATTTTTACTTTTAATTATTTCAGCATCAAACTTGATATAACAATCTAATGTTCTGAAATTTTAATTTAATCTAAAATACAGACAAAGGTTCAATAAGTTAACCCTTCATATGCAGACGCGGCATTCGACGGCGTCATCGCCCCGGCGGGTGCTAAAGTCCTGGTTTCTTCGCGGGTCGTCGCCAACCCGGACGGCAAAGTGCGAGAGAGCCATGACCTTCGCGTGTTAACCCGTAATGTCACCGACAGGGTTAGGGAGACCGAGGAACGCTTCCATAAAGGCGATACTACGCATGACGTAAGTTTTTTGTATATAATATTTTGAACGATAACTAGATTTTGCCAGTGACTATTTCAGTGTGAATTTCGTTTAGGTCAAAAGTTTTACAATAATACAGAATAATGGAAAAATTTTATATTTTGACGTATCTGTTTATTTATTAAGTTATTTCAAAACGAAACATTTAATAAATGGTATCGCTAACACGAAGCGGAACTTTTGATTCCAAGTCATAAAACTAAACAATGATCGTTAACAGATTGAGGATTGACGCGATTGAAGATTGTATCGGCACGCGTATTGAGGTAATTTCGTCGTGTTATTTTAAGCTTTGTACAAAGAGTTCTAGGAGCAATATTAAACATCAAAGCAATAATTGTATTTTGATAACAGTAACGGTCACATCATGTTTTTGGTCTTACCATGTTTAAAAACATTTTTGAGTACTGAAATATCACAACTACAAAAAAAAGGTTCCCACTAGACTAAAAATATTATAATACCGGCAAAAGATATGAGTTGATTATAAAAATAATATTATAATTATTGTTTTTTTGGTATAATCAAACGGATTACCATATTACACCAATGAATAATCGCATGTGTGAAACTGCCCTTTTTGCTCATTAGTTGGAAATAGAATATGAAAATTTATATGTGTATACCTATCCATTATTTCCAGTCTTTATTATTGCAACGCTCATTTATAATCGTGTATAAAAAATAATTCAAATAAACGACGCTCTGAAACAAAACTAGAAACAACCAATTTCCGCTGCCTTAATAACTGATTGCTGTATCCTGTTCTCTACATACTTCTCATTTTTATAAATGCCTAGTAGTTATGCGTGGTTTAAGCCACGTTGACTCTGAACCTTCGACAATTTTCTAAGAACAATATGCTAATAACTCTTCTGCGTAGATTGATGTACATTCAACTGGTGATTGAATTATTGTGCAATGACGAATAAACAAACGACAACCACATCATTTCTTTTTTATTAATAGTATAGAAATAATAGACGAACATAGTTATCGATAAATGGCTCACATTTTCCAAACATTAGGTAACGTAAAAAGTGGTAGTATAATAATATTAAACAGTTTTATCATAATTTAAAAATAGCTTTCAAGCACTTTCAACCATTCTCTTTACACCATTAGCATGTTTCAGTTTATATCTAGCAAATGTTTTGATTAAGCCCTTCTTTGCGAAGCCATATCGACACGTCTTCACGTCTTATGGGCCAGATAGTACCATCATCGATGCTGTTTTAAGAGCATTCGTAAATTGCTAGGTTGTACAGCTAAAAACGTTTGAGTGCAGATAATTTTCAATCTTTATTTTAAATCGCTATTCAAAAACAGTGTCGTGAAGTAATGGAAATATGGATATGGACGAAGATTAGAGTAGTTTCAACTGATAACGTTTGATATCATATGCGATTTAACCTGGGAAATATATTGGTATGTGTTTAAATGTAACAATATGCATTTCTAGAGGCTCCTTTTAAAAGTGGCGGTCGAACACAAGTCTAGTAACTCGTCGCTTGCTTGTACATCTGATAAAATTAATATTATTTGCATGATGTTAATTCAAATTACTAAACAACAGAATCTGCTTTTAGGGTAATCGTTTTTTTATTATTATTAAAGCTAAACTGAAGGGAGAGACTAGTGCTTAAAAAAGACTAAATTATATGAAAAAGAAAACACTGAGTGCGAAGCAAAATCAGAACATACTAGATAAAATTAAAAACTATATAGTATTCCTTTGTGTGTATTATCCCATAATAATACGAAGATACAATAATAAACAATCTACATTATTCTGCTCACAACCTTAAATCTCCGTTAGCTAATTTCACATGTTAAACGTAGCAGGTCGATATAAATCGGTGCAGATTTTGAAATTATAATAACTGCCGCCCCGGGCCTACGCCCACGCCGCGGCAACCGAGCGGTTAAATTGACTATAAACTGTAGAACACAAAATACAGATTTTGCAAACTAATTTAGGCAAATCGTTAGGTTTCATAAGGTTATATTTTTTTTGGATTCATAATTTAGTTAGTATATTTTATTATGTAACCGTGACAACGTATGTGCAAAATTTCATAAAGATCCATTGAGGCGTAAGAGAGTAACAATCAAACAAACTATATTCCTGCTTGTAACATTAGTTAGGATTCATAATGATTATTTTAAAGATCATAAAAAAGCAAAACTTAGGATGTAAATGCGTTTGTTAATTTTCTTTTTAATTTATAAGAATCTTCTGAGTAGAAAGCTTTTAAAACCATTAGAGATTGTTTGACACTTAAGACTGTCTTCAATGAGGACTTTCAAAAAATTAGGCTTTACTTGAGGAACTTGATTCTATTACCGTATTAAATTCTCGTCATGGTTACCATTGTATTCAAATGTTGTGGCAATAGACCGCGGAAGTAATACGTTAGGTCATAGTGAGCACTTGGATGTGGCAAAAGGTTACTTTAACTAACCTCCATGCTGCACAGATTTTGATTGGTAACGCGAAAAGGAATGTTGAAACTGCGTGTTCTAAACGTAGACAAGTCTACTTATAATTTGTATTAAAATAAATATACAGATAAATATAAATAAATATAAAGGCAAAGAAAACTGTAATAAATAAAATGCATATAAAAACATTTTTACATATAGTTTTTGTTAAGAATCATTTCGATTCGCAACGGATAAGTAAGTTACTAGAAATCGAACTTGTGGCTAATATCAGCTAAGGTACCTAGGGCGATGAAACGGCATTCCACATGCCAGTGGAATGTTCAAAAGTAGAGTGAATACGCGGCTGTAGGACATGCGTGTAACATCTTCGTCTTCTTTATCGCTTTCCATAAGGTGGGATGGAAGTTAAATGCATGTCCAATTACAATTATTTTAAAAACAGTTACGTCAAAGCATCGTCGCTAGTATCCATGTGTATCGAACTTCTGGGATAATGCATATAAAGGTGGATGTTGTGTAAAGGTACGACTAATAGAACACAAACCTCAGTTTAGTTAAATCCCTTAAACTGTTGGTGTATTCAAGTAAAGTTTCCGTGAGATTGTTGTACCCAAACCTACTTTCAAATTAAAAAGGTTTGATAAGCGTAAAAAATCACAATATAATTATAAATCTTCATAATAACCAATTTTCTCTAATTTCCCAGTATCTCGGTTTTCACCCGTGTTTCGCAATTTGCACATCTGTCTTAGAATAATCGCAAGAAAACTATCATATTACTAAAACATTAACCAACTTAATAAATATTAATGCATAATGAGCTTGGCTGTTAACATTTTGCATAGCTCTTATCACTATAGCAAAAAGTTGCAAATCGACTGGAATAATCAATCTGAAATATTGATAGAGTACTTGAGCGCCGGTTGCAAGGTATATTATTTGTTTGACAATGGACATAGTTTTATATGGGGGATAATTTTTCTGAACACACCATGCGGTTTTAATCTAAGATTATATTTTAAGATAGCATCTTAGGTTGCTCTCTGAATATTATAAACGTTTGTAGTAAAA
Source organism: Marasmarcha lunaedactyla (assembly GCA_923062675.1). Taxonomy (NCBI): domain Eukaryota; kingdom Metazoa; phylum Arthropoda; class Insecta; order Lepidoptera; family Pterophoridae; genus Marasmarcha; species Marasmarcha lunaedactyla. The sequence continues at coordinate 6,909,126 of OV281350.1, forward strand.
AGAACCATGAGATTGTGGTGGTAGAGTAGTTTTTATTTTAAGATCATTAGTCTGGGGCGTCACTACAGTTCTTCCTATTTTGGCCGCCACTACAACCACAAGTATGGTGTTCCGGATAAAGGGAAGTGTAATTACTGGAACAAATGCAATGCGCTTCAGTCAGCAACGCATCATTAATCGGTCCTCAATAAATTACAATATAATATAGCAATAACATCTTCGATTAATGATGTCTCTGGGCACGGAAGCCACTTACCATCAGGTCACCGCGTGCTAGTTGCCCGGCTATGACAAAGATAAAAAAGTTTGTTTAATTTAAGTTGACGATAGATTGAGAGACTTGTGTGTGCTTTTGATGTGTCTATTGCAACACAATGTACGATTTGTTGCCAATAGGAACTGTTTCTGCAATTTTGCTCTGCGACTGAATGAAGTGCTTTTAATTTTTTTTAATACTCAATTCCAAAATACCATTTGTAAAAAATCTATAAATAGATGGAAAAAATGAATTTCATCCAATTCCCTAGTTAAATATAAGGCTAACTTAATTTTTGATAAAATTATTACAATATAATATTCTATATGAACTCATGTTACATTAGCCTTGTAACATGAGTTTATTTCGCCTGATCCTAAAATTGCGAGACGCTTACTCCATTCATAAAATTTTGCTTCATTTAAAAATATTATTAGAAAGTTTCATACAAATAACCGTAGCGTGGATGTAATCAAAATGCAAATGCAATTTAATTAACAAAATTCACTTTTACTTGTTCATTTCAATTAAAGTAAGGAGAGCGACAAGAATATTTGGTGTTTTATCATTCAGAATATATTTATTTTGTCCAGAAAGATTTTGAAGTAAAGCAACCGAATGGTTTAAAAACCATTCAAACAAAACGTATGGAATGCTTTGATGATATTTATTGTCATATATATTATTGATAAACTGTACTGAGCAGTTTTATAAATATTAATTTACTAAAGTTGTAAAAAAAAAATAATTGCCACATACCATTACGAAATGCCAGTAAAGATTGTTCGGATGGAATCCAAGTAACGTTAATAATTTATATCAAATACGTTATGTTACTACTAATACGGCAAAACTAAGGAGTTCGTTTGTTTATTGAGAGCATATTTAGGAAAACACCAGAGAATTAGATTAATTAGTGGCTTAACTATCTAAATAGGTACCACAAGGAGAAGTAGGTAGATAACATATAATAATTCCCAAGACAATGATTATAATAGCTAAGTATTGACAGCTGTTACAGTTCATTGATCTTATAATCATAATATTGTAAATTGTAAAAAAGAAAGGAATGCATCTTACACAGCTCCGAAGAATAAACATTTTACAACTGTTCGTTCATGTGAGAAAATTTTACCACAAACTTTAAGCGGACAAATTCACGGGTAAATTTAGTACTTTAGTACTTCCAACTAGGTACATACTGTACGTATTCGGCATGCCGAATCCTTTCGGGCTTTACAGGTAGGCCCGAATATGTGGGTAGCACCAGTCACAATATTATTGTTATTATTTAGCAACTGCTAAATAAACTGCACGTGACGAGATGGCAACAGCTATTTCTTCACGAGCCATAAGGATTATTGGCTACTTTACCAATTGTGGGTACCCCTTTTATAACAAAAGCTTGGCTCACAACAGCTTCGGTAATCCCGCTGCTGGGATATCAGCGTCACCCGACTGAGGTGATGTCAGACAATTTATGACTTGGTTTGAACATCGTTATGCGATTCTATAATTTAAAAAAATACGTTTTGTTCGAAAAATTTTGTACAAGTTTTTGGCTCAACAATTATCAACTCCAACCACGAAAAGCACAATTTTTTTGTGAAGTTATTTCATAAAAAGGCACGTCATGACTGCGATTCGGTAAAAGTCAGCCATTTTATCTTGACAATGACTATGTTTGGTTTGGTTTGCTGGAACGACCGCCTGTCTAGAAATCTCCGAGCGAAAGTTATTACATATTTGAACAAGTTGAAAGGTATTATTTGTGTACGTAATAGTCCATGACTTTGTCAACGAATGATAATTCTGTAATCGGAGAATAATTTTAGATTGGTGTTTGAGTTTGGCTCTATTTGATGTTGTATTTAAAGGTATATGATTACTAAATTATTGATTAATGTATTTATACTATATGCTTCATCGAGATCGACCAGTATTTTACAATTTTGTCATAAGAAACATATTTGTGTATTGTCTAATTGTATAAACCAAATAAGCCTAAAATACTGCTAGTCGTTAAATAAAGATAAAAAATTCTCGGTTGAAATTAATTTACTTTAATTTTGTTTTATTATCTAAGCAGTGTTATAAAATAGTCTATGTGCTTAAGGTAAATAAACTCATTGGTTCCTTTGGCAGTCACCGGAAATCGGACCCGGGACCTTAACGTGGAGAAGCTAGCGCCTTAACCCCTGCGACACCAACGCTCTCCCTCACCATCGCAATGATCTAAGTTGTAATTAACAAACTAAACTTCCACAAACTAAAATCTGCTTTGTTAGTGAAAATAAGAATATAAATATCTTAAAAATTGTGATAAAATTAAATGGTACATTTATGATAAAGAAACAAAAATCATAACAGAAGCACTTAATGAAAGTCAGACGAACACGAACAATTAGAACTTCGGCTTTTACAAGGTATCATAGATACAGAAACTGAGAGAAAAAAAAGCTGACCGAAAAGAATGAGGGATACGCGATTAGAAAAACTTTTTATAATTTCAAAGTACAAGAAAATCATTTCGTTACGACATTTAATGTTCTTCTCGTGGAGTTTAACTGTTTGATCACCAATGGATGGACCAGCAGTTAGAGCTCTGCAAGGAGAGCATGGAACTGGGGTGCAGTGCTATACGACCTTTCAAACGTCTGGCAGTGTTAATAAGTGTAAATATTATCCTCATCCCTTTAGTTATATTAAATGTAATAAATTAGCCTGTTATTTATTTTATCAAACTGAACCATATATTTAAAAAAAAATTGAATAGTTATAAACGATGAACATAAGATGCATAGGTTATAATAAATAAGTGGTCTAAAAACATTCTAACCACGGCAAAACATATCTAGTGTTACTCCGTCGATTATAAAAAAAAGTATGATTATGACGTGTTTTTTGTTATAATCACGGATCACCTTTAGAAATAAATAAATGGCTTTCGCTAAATCTGTGTATCGCGTGCGAATGTAAGAGTATTATATTGAATTAAATGGTTCGAATTAGTTTGATAACAATCTGGAATCCATCTTTTGATGGATGTTAAATTGCTTTTTAAGGAATAATCCTTTTGTTTACAATTATTATTTTATCATTTGTAAACAATTGTTTAATTATTGAATTGTTTAAATTTACTATTCTTCGATATAGTAAAATATAATTTAATACTTTATTAAGTTTACATATCGTTAATTGTAGGTAACATTGTAGTTTTATGATGGAGCGTAGTAAACTGAGATTCTCTAGTAATTATGCTTCTCTACAGCGATACAATGTATCTATGATTACGTATACTTATCTTACTAAAGTTTCAGAGCCTACGACAAGAACTAAAGTAATAAAAAATAAGTGCCATTTTTTGATATTTAGTAACTATTTACGACTCGTCGTACCATAGTATTGCTATTGTTATCACTATAATTATTGCGAATAAGCTTAAAAACGCCTGCAAGATTTTGTTCGATATGTTTTTATATACAGAACGCACGAACCATACTACATTTAACATGCACTTTATTTTAATAAAACAACAATACAATTATATTATCCAGGATTTGCTTGCCTTAGCAAAGGTTGAACGAACTCTCGTTTAATTGCTTTTGGCATAGTTTGATTTTACTCAGAAACTAGTTTTTAAATTACTGTACGTATCTTTAGGACAGGTTTGCAGATGTCTGCGGTGGTGGCCGTCTTTTGTGAGAAAAAATGTTACAAGTATTGAGGGTCGGTGTGTTTTGAAGACATGTGTGGTTGGGTACTTTTTTAAATAAAAATCGTATATTTTATTTCAAGGGTGTAGGTAATTAACGTAGGCACCTAAACTTATTCAATAATTTACTCAACATTTCGTTTAAAAGAAGAAGTATATCAGATTAAATCGAATACAAACACCATCTCATACATCCAATTACAAACACATTCTAGTTCACTAGAACTCTACGGTTGACAAGGATTTCTGTTACCAACGAGCAAAAACTTAGCTATAGTGAGGGTCATATGCGCAGACGCGTCACACTTCATGTTCTATGACCGCACACTACTTGCGTCTTCGTGGATAGCAATGCCCGATACAATTGCTGTCATTTAATTTTAAAAAAAAATTGCCATTTCTACGCTATTAAATTATAATTGACTTAAGTAACATATTTTACTCATTCCATATATTTTCAATACAATATATTGCATTGCAATATTACGCATTGTCAGAACTTGCTTCCTTTGTGTAAACCTGGCACCCGCGGCGATAGTTTCTACAATCGATTTCTTAGAATAAAGGGGCTTGGACTTAAAAATATACGTCCGTTTATAATATGGTAAAACAATTCTTCAGATAATATCCGCACAACAACATAGCAACTGTATGCTGCTGGATATAAAGAATCTATATTTTAGTAATCACATATTTTAATCACAGACTTCTTACTGATGATATAAAAAAAGACATGAAAATAAAACTATTAAAATATGTTTAAAAAGAAAACGGCGCTACTACTTATTTGTTTTTGCTAGGCTTTCTTCTACCTTTCCACCAGAGTTATTCCAAATAGTATGCTTTGCGAGCTGTGGAAGTGTATGACTCTTTCCATCAGAGATTTTCGAGAAACCTCGGCGGTGCTGGATACTCTGCGGCCTGGACGGCCGAGTAGCATAGCCAGAGGTCTCATGTTCGAGTCTTGGCCGGGGCATTCATTTGTGTGATGAACACAGATGTTTGTTCTCGGGTCATGATTGTTGGTAATGTGTATGTTTATTCTGGTCTTTTCTTCCATAAATCCCCAGACAACCACACCAACTGGATGGCCCCAAAGATAGCAGAGCTTGAGTTATGCATGACCATACAGGGAACTGGGGGGGAGCCCAGAATAAACATTGGCACATATGTAAATATCAACAACCATGACCCGAGAACATACATCTGCGTTCATCACAAAAACTAATGCCCCGGCCAGGACTCGAACCTGGGACCTTCGGCGTATGAGGCAGGGCTACTTACCACTACACCACTCGGTCGTCAATAATCTCTTTTATTATATTTATTTTTATGTTGTTTTCATGTTGCGATAATTTTTTGTCTATATTTAATTTATTTTATAGTATGTAATGTTTGCGAAAATAAGTTGATAAAATAAAATTGTATTCGCCTTAAAATTCCTCGCGTCTGTTGTTAGTTCGCATCCCTAGCGCGTATCACTCGTATGCTTACCTATTTTATATTTTAAGTATAAAAAACTACGCCCTTTTCCTAAGATGAATTAAGTGAGGTTATGGAAATGGAGTAATCCAATGGGTCGATTTTTTTGGCACACTGCCAAATACGTCTTTCCCGCACATCCTCAATCAACTAACTATAAAAATATTCTGCTTTGTCGGAGATGAATTCGACGGTGATAATCTGACAAGACGTTCTCCGATAGAAAGCTTCGATATCATAACTCAGATGATGATCTAAATAAATATTACCTTTGCTCGTCGTGAGAAAACTATTATCTTAAACTTATTACTAGTAATGATTGCTTCGATATTTTAATAATGAAAACGCCCACTCACGCGGTTCATTGGGGTATTGTGATACGGTGGATTAAGGGTATAACCTTTTCGTTTTATTTATTTATGGATTAGTATTACTACAAAAATAAGAGTTTATTTCTAAAAATTAATGTAAAGGAAGTATAAAAAGCTTCCAAAAACTATAAAATGATCTTTTGCTTTTGTAAAATTTCGATTATATTTATATCTTAATTATAAATTAAGTGAATATTAATTATAGTGAAAATAACCGCGATAGTTTAAAACAGTTATTATATTTATATCCTTGCACAAAATCTTCACGACTTCAATCAATCTGCATCTTGATTAAATAAAGTATGTCTTTACTTAAACATAATAAATATTGACATTTTGAGACATAAAATATGTAAAATTTATCGTGAATAATTTAGTAAGTAAGTAACTAAGTAGGTAAGTAAGCAAATAATTCATGCTTTGTCAAAGTAATATTCGATAAATCTAAGTCTTCGTGCAGGTACTATCAGTTCTACAGCATCTGTGTCGCGTGCTCGCTCACATTACGCGGAATTCGAGATTAATAGAAAGGGTTAAAGTACTAATTTATATAATTCATTACATTAAAGGTTACACGGCTTCGAGATGTTCAGTAACTGGTAGACGTTAAAGGGATTGAGAATTTACTTTTATTAATGACATTATGATGTAGAGCATTATAAGATTTAATATCAGACACAATTTTACCACTGCACTACCTGTTTGAGACTTTGTACCCCTGATATAAAGTATTATTGTTGGGATGTTAGAGCAATAGGATAAAATCTATGTAGTTGATTATTCACTTACTTATATTTCTGAAACCCGAACAATTTGAGTTTTAGACTGAAGTTATTGCAGCCTTTTTCTTTACTATTGAAACGTTTTTGATTTAAAGAGAGTTGACGTAAAGTCACTCTATAAACCATCGCTGACATCTACACAAAGCTTAGACGCGATTACCGGAAAGAGAATAAGAAAGGCAATAAAGTCGGTATATCAATAGAAAGTAGAGTGTGACAGTTTCCACGGGTATGGAGGTCGGGCGCATTGTGCGAGCGCGTGTAGCTAATTGTGCGCAAGTTAGGTGAACACATGGGTTTTTGATTGAAAGATGCGTTGAAGAGGGTATGTATTGTGAGGTTGGTAGAAAAAGGTAGCGTGTTTAATTCCATATTATATTAATAACTATTTAGATTTATGAATCTTTTCTAAAATAGAATCCGCTTACGACTCGACATCGGCTACCTAATTAAGTAAGTTTAATAAAATGAAGCTGATGGCTTTCATCTAAGATGATTATTTTGAATAATATTTATAAACATTAAATATTAACAAATGACAAATACACCAATGCCAAACAAACGCATGACATACTTAATGCATTAAGGTGTTCTTGTTTATTCATAAGTTAATTTATAAAATAGCAATAGTAAAATGATATCTCACATGCCAGTTCTGCCAACAAGATACGTTAAAATAATTGAAACTTTACATGTCTTTTCGATAAATGTCTATGTATGTCATTTCTAATGATTATAATTTAAATTTTAAGAGCAACAAAAACTACAGAAGCTTATTTAAGTTTATGATTGAGACTTGCGCAGACTTAGGCAAACTCAGAATGAGTCGGTTAGTCTTTGGGCTGACAGAGACATACGATCATATTTTAACGCGAGTATTTTTAACTCAAATCCGCACAAGTCGGCCTTAGGCTCTAATAATGTAGAATGATGGAGTTTTTCTTAATTTGTGATGAATCTTCACAAAAAAGACAAAAAACGCCATCGATAGCATTCCTTCTAACGTTCTGGGTGTGAGATGCCAGTACAATTCTCTCAGAAACAATGCACATTTTTACCTCGCGTGTGTTTTACTTTGAAGTTCAAAGAATGACAACAGAGAGCGTTTTAATTAGGGTCGTCAAACCATAGGCAGCGTGGACTTCTTTTGTTAGATTTATAGTAAAACATATCTACATCATAGAATAGTTAAAAGAAAACTTGAAAATAACATAAACACGCTCATCCCTTTCAAGGCAATGCACAGAGTACACCTTAAATTTAATTGAGATTCCACAAACTACAGTATAAGAAATGCTGCGAGGTGGATGACCGCCAGAACACAAGATAAGATAGCGCTAACTCAAACTGCCCGTAAGGTCCGAATCACATCTACCAGCATCACTCCTCTTTTGGCTGGATGATTATGGACACGTACTCGTATATACGAATCGTGAGTTAAGATTATTTTGATTACCCATCAATCCATCAGTTGGTGCACATTCCGCAAATAATTGTGTTAGCCAATGCATAAATAAATTAACACGGTGTTCACATGCTCATGCCCCATGCTATGACTTATGAACAACCAATGTGATCGGCTGCTTAGGTGACTTTTCATGAAATGAATGTGAGTTTCGACGCTGCTGGTAAATGTGATTCAGACCTAAACGTGTGAAAAGATAAATGAACTTGGTATTTTAATATTTAGATAACATTCTTAATCACAAACATAAACAATATTGATTAACTTAATTTTCTACCATAATGTGTGAAAAATCGTTAATCGTGTGAGTTTCTCGTCTACATATAGTGTGTCTTCATTAAATTCGGTATGTGAAGAAAAAAATCTGATTCTCATTTATAAATAATATCGAGATAATACTTTTTTTTAAAATATATAGGTATTGTTAGTAAGAGCTCTCTGATACTAAAATATATCCCCAGATACAATTAAGCTTATTTTAACAGAAATGCGTAAAATAACTAAATTTACACCCAATATCTAAATGGCGTAATAAAGAAGCATTATTTTCCAACTTCTTTTTGGTTAACTGTAATGTCGATATCTTGGATATTGTCTGTCATCAAGAATCCATAGCAAATGGGAAAGTTCATTCCAGGTAATATATCAAATTTTGCAATGCGTTATAACTTCGTGACATCGCCATACGAATTTATTTAAAACTTGATTTAAAAGTAAAAACTGCATAGAAATTAGAAATATGAAATGGTTTTCCCAAAATATCCCTCAAAATTATTTTATATATCGACTTGTAACTAAATTTATTTATATTTGATGAAGACCTAAATAATTAAAATATTCGTTAAACAGCTTGATCCGTCGAAAGTTTACATGTAAAAAACATGTATCATTTTGAAAATAAATATTATATTTAGTAGTACCATGCTAAACGATTTTATTTTTATCTAGTGTTAGCGGTAATACCCTATATCTAGAAACATGAAGTATTGTTTGTTTAATCACTAGCATTCGGTATTTAAAGCAATGTAGAACTCAACATTCTAATTATACCAACGTTAGTTTGTACCACACAATTGTTGCGCTCTAATCTGACTTCTATACTAAATATGCGGGTCGTGAGACACCTTGGCATTGGCCACCTTATTCACAGTAGCTACTTTACATGATCTACCTAATTACTATGAGTCGCGTAGGGGTTCTGCTTCATACGCCAGAGATCCCAGTTTCGAGTTCTAGTCGGGGCATACATTTATGTGATGAACATAAATGTTTGTTCTCGGGTCATGGCTGTATGTCTATATGTATGTCTATTCTGGGTTCCCCCCAGTTCGCGGTATCGTCATCCATAAAACACTACTTATTTTGGGGCTAAATAGTTGGTGTGATTGTCTGTTGATTTATTAAATTATAATGTTTTTAACAAAAAAAATTACCGTTCATGTTTGTGAATAAGACGCGCTTTATGAAAAACAAACACAAATAAAAGGCTATTTGTGTTGGCTGGAAACAATTACATGTCGTCTGCATCGTAACATTCTCATTGTGATACTTTTTATTTTAGACGTTTTATTAAACATTTTCAAGTAAACTGTTAGTTATTAATCTGTCCTTTAGTGCTCACAAGCTCACAATTTTTTACAAGCTTTTATGAGGAAAAGATATAGAAACGCCTCCCCACAGCCGTTATAGTCTAGATTCCATAACATGGAATACGCACTTGCTTCCATTGTGATATACCTCTGTAAAAACCGAATATGAACAAAAAGTTAACGAAAACATTCGCAAAAAGCAAGACGCGGGGACTTGCACCTGCCAATAGCGTGTCTATGATAGTCATCATACCAGCATTGCAGCATCAACATGCATTTTTTACACTACCAACATAAAAAAGAGATGCAAATACAACAACTTACCGCATCATCTCGCTCGCCATAAACTAAATAGCGAAGCAGAGTTCATTCGTTAGAGAGCCCGTTTATATTTAGAAACCACTTTATTTAGCTCATCGCCATTGCTTAAGGCTTCAGATAAAAAGGTTAAAATAGTGCTTTTACGGCTGACCGTTTATTAGGCACACTTAAATTTTACTTTAGATTACATCAATCGATACTATCAGTAGAAAACTTATTTAAACATACTGGTTAGTTCCCAACAACTAATTAAAATTTTTGTTTTATGTCTCTTTAGTTCACAATTTGTTGCTTTTTACTGGAATACATTTTTGAAATAAATTCAGAACAACAATCGATTCTACAAAAAGCGTACGTTTTACGAACTCGTTTTGGATCATTAAAATATCAAGGACGCTCGAAGTTCCCGTGTTGTCGAATCTTAAAGAAATAACAAAAAAGAAGCGAGATGACTTTCAACAAGTGTTATCAGGGATCTCGAAGCCTTGGTGGAGATAGTACAACGACTCGACTCGCGATGGGTTCAGTATACTTCAGGCAAGCGCTGAGAGAGCGCGCCCCTGTACAACACTTTTACTAAACGCGGCTGAATGAATACTTGAACTTGTGCCTCGTCACTTAAAAAAAAGTGATCTGTGATTTGGTTGATAGAGTGATTGGTGTTTTTTTATTTGTGGCTTGTACTTCATATTTCGGAAGAGTGATCGGTGAGTGTATTCCAAGTTTACTTCATTCTTGACGCTGTTATTTTTACTTTTTTAAGTTGTGAAATAGTTTCCAAATAACGTTTTTGTGCTAAAAAAAATATATAAGGCTTAAGCTTGTCAAGTAAACTTAGCTCACAAGTTTAATAAAAGTCAAGGCATTTTATAAATACCTCGCTGGTATAAGATTCAAGATACAATATAATACTTAATGATAACTGAAGTAAAGAAAAGGTGAGAACATTCTAAGCGATAAAAAGCATCAGGAAGGAAAGCAAATTTGCGTACTATCGAATACAGGAAAAGTCGAATGAATTGTGTGTTGAGAACTCCTCTTTTTTAGATAATCACTAATTATAACAGAATATAACAGAAGATCAAAAATCTCTCAAGAAACAAAACTTCACTCATCATTACAATAACTAAGAAAAGACTACGTCTAAAACTTATCAATTTATCTAACCCGTTTTCGCGTGAGCTCAAAACTTAACGAAATTGCTTATCTCATTTGGACCACAAAAAAGTTTAATTGTTTCAAGATGCCTACTTAGATAGCGGGTCAAAATGACCCGTCGAGGTTTCCGAAGGGCGTATATTCGGCATGGTTATAAGAGGTTAATTACTATTCAAGTCAGAGTTTGAGCATCGCATGCGCATGCTTTTGAAAGTCGGATTGGGTTGTAACTTTAGCTTTATAAGTTATGGAAGCTTCTAAGTTATAGATGATTTTGCAGAAATAATGAAGTTTATTTGCTTTGTACTTGGGAAATTTTATAATAAGTTTTGTCTATTAATGAAGCGTGGTGTATTATTGCTTTTATATCGAAAATAATTAAAAGATTTTGTGAAGTTTTTGATATAAGAAGTAGTTTGATATAAATCGCTACCATGAATTCGCATCGTCGAATAAAAAGCGATTTGTTGTATGTGCCTGACCAAGTTATCCAAAGATCCCCATTATAAAACCTTATTTACCAACTTGAATAAATAAATATGAAATAATAAGTTTAGTGAAGCTGTGGAACGCGGCACGCGGCATTCTCGCCGGCGGACCCGGGCGCGGCGCGCGGGGAGCCTTAATGTGCTTATTTGCTCGCTGCTGGTGGACTGTTTCTAGCACTCTTTGTATATGACTATTCAGCTTCGGGACTTCTTATTTGATAGCTGCACGATTGCGTTGTATGTATTTGAACTGGTATGTCTGATCAATGCTCTAACTAATTTACTAGTGCCAAAATAAATTCGATATTTATCTATTGTATTTTTCAATTTGTAGTCTCATAAGATAAGAAGTACTTAAGTATATTTACTTTCTTTACACATTGCTACCAACGGTCCATTCGGTTAAGAAGTTCCTAAGAATTGATTTTGCTCAATCTAGATTTAGATTAGATATTGATAAAGTGCAAATTTGCTGAGCGCATTCTATACTTAGGAACCCCTAGGACCGTTTAACATATCTAAGTGAAGACGTAAGTCACGAATTGTATATAAATAAAATTTTGGATTTACCTGAACATTATCACTTTAATTCACACCCTATGCAACTCTTCATCATTAACAATCTCAACCCAAAGCTTGAACAAATGACAGCATCTGGTAATGACCTGTAGATTCGCCATGACGGCAGTTACGTAAGGGAACAAAAACGCGGCTGAGCGTAAATAAACCTAACTGCTTATGCTGTATTGTGCCCTGAATCGAGCGGATTACTGCTATTGCGGATGGCGAAGGGACCCAGAGTGAGGTGTATTGAATTGTGTGCACCGTATGGTGTTGTTCTTGATTTTGTCGTGGTCGTGAATAAGGATGTTGGATTGCGAAACATTAAGAATTTGCAATGAAACAAATTGAAGTAAGTGGCCATAAAAATAAATAAATAAAACAAAATAAATAATCTAAGGACGGCACTGACAGGCAAGAGGAACTTTGCAGAGTTTACTGTCAACCTCCAATCGTGAAAGACACATCCAGAAGAAGACGATTGGTAGCTAACTAATAATATTGTGCACATGTCAGCTGTTCTTCTCTCCAACAACTAATTTAATATACTAACGTGTTTTCTACTCAGTTGACTTTGATTCTATAAGATTGCTTGTTATTTAAACGCAATTAAACATCCATGAATAAAATAATCGACTGAGTATTTCTTGTAAACATACACCATAGTTCTGAATCTTAAACACCTTACCTTAAACAACCTTTTATAACAGGTTCAGATTAATCCTCGATTAATTTTGACCTTTACGTGCTCAAATATTTAGACATTTATTATCTCATAACTTTTGTAAGAGCTTTTGGTTGTTGGAGTTGACTCCATTTAAATAAAACGTCAAGTTATTAACTTAATGTTTCAAGGTGTTAGGTTTAATACGATAAATATGTTTGTTATGTTTGACTATGTAAACAATTAAATATGTTTTAAATCTATTATTTGATTTTATACCGTTATGTTTATTTGTATTTTGAACTATTACACCTATTACGAAATCTGTACAGGAGACTAAAGAAGAATGCTTTTTCAAATAAATTAAGAGCGAAAGATCCCGTGTACCCTGTAGCTCGATGGATTAACTTCAGTTAAGTTCAAAAAGTCAGTTAAGTTTATTTTATGTTTAGAGGCAATGCTATTGCCGGTATAAGCATCATTAGTGCCGGAGACAACTTCTTTAAATTACCAATAAAATGTTGAATCAATAGATACAACATTGAATAGACGTAATACTTGTCATCCGGCCTTGAATGGCCGATGACCAGTGAAAGGCTTAGACAACTAATTGCGACCATGTTACGTAAATGTAACAATTTTAAGTCAGCACAGAATTGTTCAATTATTTCTACGTATACGAATTTAAGTACTTTCGAATTTCGACGAAAGTAGAGCAACTTTTTATGTGAATTCACGTTTGATTTACTTTTAGTATTGTTTAAGTAAATGATAACATCTTAAGTAATATTAATTTGTATTAAAATAAGGTTTGCTAAAGGCTTAAGTCCATAGTGTTTGAGCCGTCGGCCGATGATGTTTCAGCATATAATACCGTCATGATTATTTTTAATAGATTGACTATATAGTCATAAACCATATTTAAAAGGTTATTGAACTAACTTTTTTGTTTTTGGTATTTAAATTAAATAATGAAGTCAAAGGAAATCTTACGTACAACACTAGAGTCACGTGTCCAAAATCTTAATTAGAATATAGAAAGAAGACACATTTAAACATAAGACTAACCTAAAGGCTTTTAAAGGAAGAGGTCTGTACCCGCGACAATTCGAGGAGGTCTCAAAATGCGAGAAACTGACGCTACTGAGCCACATTATCTCTCGACCCGCAGCGAGTGTTTGTCGCGCTTAGACTTCACACAAGGAAAATCAAAAAGGAAATAACATGGGAAGTAAAAACCTAAAAAAAAGGAAAACCGAAAGAGCACATCCACTTGTTGCAAAATAACAGAGCGAATATATTATATTGGATTGACGTATTTGAATTTTGAAGTTTGGTGGTAGGGATCCCGAACTAAAAAAAAATAAAACTCACAAAAAGTTATAGTTGCAATCGAAATAATGCTTTGCAAGATTATACAATTAACATAATTAATTTTGTAATAAGTTTTTGATTTTATTTATGTAGTTTTAAATGTATACTTTACGTTTACTTTACTGTTTATGAAACATACTTTACTTTGTCTTTAGAATAATAGGCCACCAGCAAAACTTCTTTTGCATTGAATCGGTAACCCCAACGTTGCGCAGCTATTGTGTGGAGACTCCTCACGTTTAGTTTCTTATTAATTGAGATAATTTTATTGGAAAATATTTTAGTTCTTATACTTTTTTTAATAATCATTTACATAAATGATACGAATTATCGTGCATTCCATTCGTCCATTAAGTGCTGAAACATAAAGCTTACTGACGGCCTAAAATGGACTTAACCCTTTCAAAAAAAATCCATGGTTCTTGAAAAAATGTACTGTTTTTTTATATCACGCTAGTTTTATTCTGTTGTAAGCATGTTCATTAATTATCATAATACGAATTTTATTTATTAGTCGTCCTATGGCCATCGTCAATCGGTATTTACCTACTCAAAAACTTGATATCTGCCTCAATATATATAAATCATAATTTGGAAAATGAGAAGCGTTGATGGTTATTGCTTTCTGTTGATTAACAATAATAATTAATCATCATGTATAAATCTTTAAAGTTTTACCTCTCTGCGCTCCAGGCCACATTTCTCTTTTTGAGAAAAGACATAAGTTATTGAAACAGCTCTCACTCAAGATTAGTCAAAATATGTGACATAATGTTTGTTTAAGAATGCAGTTAAATATAAATAACATAAACTACATTATTATTCGTCACTTACGACAGCAAATTCTTCTGAAATTCTTCTTTTTCATCACCATTTTCATCGAGATATAAAAACATAGACCGGGAGAAAAAAACGCATTTTATTGATTACAACGATTCTTTGGCTTTCACGATGTAAAATGGATTTCTGGTAGACCCCACATCAGAAACACGTAGGGACCTCAATTGTGACACAAAAGGTACCACTTCAGCTCCTAACAATCAAACTTTTCATAGTTAACATAGAATAGCAATTTAGATCCATGGTTAGCGGCGACTCCAACCAGATTGTATCTTGCTGATACATCGATACAGCCCGGAGGTGCGCAGTTATTGATGCTTACGCGCAGCTTTCCTTCTTACCTGTCTGGTGACTCATTTGTCTTGAGAGAATCCTGTATTATGTAGGTATTTTTTTTTAGTTTAAATATGAGAAACCTGTTGAATACTTATTTAATCGAACATATGGGAATATTTCTGAACACTTTAAACTAAAAAAGATAATCTCTTTTTGGTTTACGAATATACATTAAGTGTCATCGATGATAAATTCGTAAGTTTGTGGACATAACGGCATTTATTAGAAACGACCGACGAATACAGTAATTAATAATTATTAAAAACATTGGTTGCCCCACCAAAATTAAACTTAACAAAAATGAACGTCTAACCAGTATCCTTCTGCAGACAATAGTTTCCTTAATCAGGTTTTGAACAATAAATCTATGATGTTTATGTATTCTGTCAATAAAATTGTCCCATACCATATATACAGCAATATGATAAAAAATTGTAGGTGTTTGTGAAAGTGTTTAAGATCTGTGGGTGTTTTAAGGGCCTGAATCTTTTCATGGCGGACCCAGATTTTTCAATTTATTATTCAAAAAGTATTATTATGTTTATTTCAAGCTTCGCATTTTAAGACAATTTATTCAGATTGCTCGGCTATTGGGTTAGAAATACATATAAAAACGAAAACCCCTTCTTAAAAAAGGCTCCATAAACAGTGACTATAACCTTCGCACCAAAGTTGGTTCAAGCCTTGTGAATCTGGTCATAATGACAAAGATGCCGTTTGCCCTGGTCGTCCAGTTAAGGGTTTTGAAAAATTGGAGCTAGTTCAGCATACTAGTAGTTAGCTGAAGAATTGAAAATTGACCGCTAGACAGTTTTGACCCAATCTTAATATTGGGGTACCACACGAATCACAAGTGTGCGATTCTCCATTACTATTCTCTACTACAGCTTAGTAAAACTGAAACGTTTTTGAAGAGGACTGTTAACTGATGATGAATTGTGGATCACATACGACAAGAACGTCAAAGAGAGGTCAATCACTACACACCTTGGCAAACCCGGATTAACCCGCAATACGGAGTTTTGTGTGTTTGACAGGAGTGTGTTGCTAGGTATCGTTTATTATGAGCTTCTGCCGTCGGATAAACCCATATATTTGGATTTTTCCAACAGCTGATAAGACTTAAGCACGAAATTGAAAAAAAACGACCGGAAGTTAGCAACAGGAAGGGTGTATTTTTAGCCACTCAGCAAAAAATTAGCGAAATTGGCTGGAAAATGTAAATCCATCCACCATACAGTCCTGGTTCATATTTCCAATCGTTTCGTTCCCTTCAAAATCCTTAAGGAATTCGCAGTTTTTAAATGAGAAGTCTCAACATTTTTACCAGCCATGGCATCATGCCATTAACTAGTTATTAAATAAAAATGGCAGTATATATCATAATAAATATAGTTAGTTTATTAAATTTCGTTGTGTATATAAAATAAAAAGTAATTTTTTTCCTGGCCTTATATATCTGAAACGTCTAGTTCTGCCTTAACGACATTAATAGTTTGCTCTCGCTATGACTATCATTTATCTTCTTACGTAAAATTTTGAACATCATTATTATAGACGATACCATACGCAACATATTTATATACTCATAAAAGTAACTGTTTAGGTATCAGATTGCGTAGCATACTCTTAAAAGCGAGTTAGCTGTTGCGGTTAACTGTAAAGGTTCCTTATGTTTGTGTGAAATTGAGGAAATAATTGCAACGAATTTTAAAGTATACTTTCAGTAATCGATCTTTTAGGACGAATATCTAGAGCATAGCTTTATTATAATATTTGCCTCCTCAAGCAGACAGACAATTATTGGAGAACTGTTCTATCAAATCATATCCATTTTCAAACAGAATCAAGTTAGTACATCTGGTGAAAGCTGATTGTGCAACGTTTACATTGTAGTTAGAATGAGTCTTTTGATTGATTTCCATTGTTTGGGCAACGTTGTTGTGAATTGTCAACATAATATATACCTACACAATTTCAATGACCATTATTTAACGAAAATATTAACGAACATACAATTTGGAGAGAAAAACTCTAAATAAGTTTGACGCAGTATCAGGGCCCTACTCGTCAATCTCTAAAATTAAAATAGTTTTTACATTTTATTTAAAATATTAGTATATGATAGTTATTTAATATTAATTTTTAAGTAATAATCTAAAATTTTAAAAAGCTTTTAAAAGCTTGCTCACCGAGGTTATATTTCGAGCCTTCACCTTTTGTTCCGCAAGGTTCTGTATGATCTTATAGACTGAATAACTGTCTAAAGTACCACCTACTGGTATATTATTTATAATCTTTGAAAAAAATTTCTTTGAACAATGTTATCATAATTAAAAAGGTGATTAATATTGATACAGAAGATATTTAAATAGTAAAATGGTAACAAAGCACATCTACAGACATTACATCATCTATAATTTGAAGCATAATTAACGCCTAGATAGTCTACTTAGCTGAATAATGTAAAAGGTATCATAGCGATCTTGAACTATTTGTAAAAGAATACCAAAATCTGTTTGCTCCGACTTCTTTCTAGTTCAGTCTACAACTACAAATAACAAAGTGAATAACAAATAAATAACAAATATATGCAAATAATGTTAGCCCCATTTATTTATAATCATAAAGTTCGTTCTTATTACACAAATGTTATTTGTTTGCTATCCGTACACTACACAGTCGGGATAAGTTCACACTGTTGAGATCTTAAAAGTATTGCGTAATGTTTCGTTAAATTGGACTAAGTGCGACTACCGGAAATCCTGAATTAAACCAGCCATCATAATACGAAATAACTGATATTTTTTATTGCTTCTGAGATGTTGCCAATCTTAAAGAACCATATAAAAACAAAATGAAGCTATTCCATTAAGTCTGCCCGCGTTTAACATCTTGTCCCAATTATAATTTAAGTATTTTATCGTTTTATTTCATTTATTTGTGACGTTTCTACGCCTAAGATCAGCCAAGAACTTCGCATGTCACGTGTACAATAAAGGACTAACTAGAACAGGTCGCATGTAAAACATGGTTGCATCTATGGAAATAATTTAATGCACTTTTCTGTGTGAACATGAACAAAATGATATTTAAGTTAATCAACATATAAATGACAGCTGAAAATGGAACAATAAGTTTAGAAAAATTGTGAAGTTTAATAAAAAGCACAGTCAGAAACAGAATTATCAAAACTAATAGTGAGTTATTTGATTGGTAGTGAGTGTCTGCCGCTAGCATGAGTGATTGAGTGATTGACCGACAGTCAAACTGTACATTTAACTGTACTCCAACTTTAATTTTTACTTCTCTTTGTTGCCTTTATTGGACTCAAATTACTTACAGTGTCTATACGTTCTAAATTATGTTTAGAATCAATAATCTCAGTAACACGGTAACGGTATGAGATATGATACTTTTATTCGGTCAATTGATTATTCTTCATAATGTTTTAAATTGAACGGAGGATGTTATTAATGTAAGAAAAAATTATATGAAAATAATTTTTAGCTGTATTAAGTAACGACGTGTCAATGGACACGCTAGAAGAACATTAGTACCTACCTATAGACTTTTCTACAAAATTTTGCAACTTCAGTACTCACCTCTAAATGTTTATTAGTTCACTAGCCTTTATATTAATCTCCCGACCACCCATCGATTAGCAGCTCTACTCTATCGAGGCGTTACCAACAAAGAACCTCGCTACTTGACTCATAATCCGAACTGTTCTGCCATCCCTAGGCTATCATTAAGCCCTATCAAAAGCGAAATATTTAAGATAGGAACCCAAGGAAATTTTATAGGAAGTACTAGTTTAAATGTTACTTAGAATCTTCTTTATATTATTATTATGGGGAAAGGAGTAATTTTGTTATTTGTACGTAATTGTTGTTTATAATGTAAGAATTGATGGCTACTGCATTTATCTATTATACGTTGTGTACCGTTATGTCCATGGTCAGGTTAAGATCCGATCGATCGTTGTAAAAATAATGTTTTTATCTCATTTCATGATTAATAATTAGCTTTACTTACTTTACTTAGTATAACAGGCCATAGTTTAAAATGAATAGATTTTAAACGAGTGAATGTTGATTCAAATTATAGGTCTCGAAAACACTGAATAAGGCTTATTGAAATACTAAGTATGCGGCCGATTGTGGAAGAAAACAAACATTGGAAACGGCTACTTAATACAAATTTGAGTAATTAGTGATTAAACTCTATTATGGTAGTTATGATTTCTAAGGCGATACCCAGCTGTTTAAATACTCATAAGTGATAGTAAACTAAAATAGGTCCATTTTCTTTCAAAAAGTAAACATGCCAGCGTCCTCATAACGGAAGATCCGGAAGCCGCGTTCACAATTCGGTTTTACATTTTAAGTTTATGTAAAGTGTTGGCGGAATGGTGTTTATTTAAACAATTTGCTCTAAATTTGGTTTCCGCGGTTATTTGCGCAAATCGTTGTTGTCGCCATTATCCATTGTGAATAGCGTATTTGCTTAGTAATGAGGTGGTTTTTGTTCAGCCTGCATCGATCCGAGATACGGGACTGGATCGGTGGGAATTTAAAGGAATTTTCAGTGGTTGGTTTCACTGGGAATAATAAACTAGGTATGTTTGTTTAAAAGTAATTTTAATACCGGCCAGACTCAATCATTTATCTGTTTTGTAAAGGAAATACATTACGAAAGTATTGATACTCAAGACTTAAAATTTTTGAACGAGTAAATTTTTTCTGAAAATTTCTTAAAACAGGTTCTTGTTGAAATTTGGAATAAAATAGTTGTTTGCATTTCAACAAATCTAATATTTTAGATTGTTATTATTAACTTATTACCAAATCTGTTAAATTCAGACGTCAAAGATCCATTTCACTGCCCCAAGGCAAAAATAAATAGTAGAAAAATAATCATGATATCACTTTTGTTACTAACGATGTACAACACTAGATTCACACATTACACATAGTGTAATATTCTGCTCAAATGACCAAATGTTGTTTTATCTTTGTACACAGTACGTTACGGATGTGAAGTCGAGAGTGATAGCTTGTGCAGTGATCAGAAAATTGTTTGCACTTGGTGGCTCCGATGTAGATAGAACGTAATGTGGGCGGTATTTAGACTTCGACAATTGTTTGATGCCATTGATACCTCAAGTAGGATTTAACGCATAGTATTTTAATCGAGTGACTATTTGACATGTTAGTTTAGGTAAGCGGTTGATGAATTTAATTTTTTTTTTTGCTATATTAAAAAAAAATGTTTTTATTCTGCAAACGAATACGCCATCCGCTTGATGGCGAGGGGCAGGAATGAAAACGATATATTAATTAAGTAATATAATAATTAAGACGCCTTGCCGTTTTAGTGTCCAGTCGGCATTGTCTCTGGTCCTGTTTTTTGCGTCACTGTGTCATCACTTAACCGGAAATGTACGATGAATGGCATCTTTTGACTGAATGTTGTGCCAAGGTGGATTATAAATAATAACTCAAACACGTGGATTCTATTTTCATAAAATAGGACAGCTTTAATACCTAATTTGTCGCCACTGTTGAAGAAACTATGTAATTTTTTATTATTGTTTTAAATGGTGGTTTTCAACTAAACAGTGGAAAGAAATTTTTGTTGTAGTAAATTTTCTTTGTCGAAATCTCGCCTGATGCGGTACTACGGTCATTCTTATTTCGACCGGCGTAATAACCACGTTTACGTGGTTGTATTCTGTTCGAAGGGAAGCAACAGATAGTGCAATTGTACTGAAGCCTTCGATCGATAGCAACGCATCATTACCCAATATATTAACCACGATTACTATTAATTTATAAACAGCCTACGAATCGTGATGTCCATATGTAACCATCAGACGAGTAACGTGCTCGGTTGCCGGCTGTGAAAGTAGTAAAACCAACGTATTGTTTATTTAGTTTCGTAAAATTTTTATTTAGAATTAACATTGTTTTTTTAAAGTTTACAATATAAAAATCAATCAACATAGGAATATATTCATCGGAACAATAAAAAAATGCGCAGATCAGTAAAAGCAAAAAAAAGATGAGTTCTCAAAGACAGTATTACCAGCATTTTTTGAAGGTGACGGTTTCCAGCGAAGTAACAGCTGTCACTTTGACAGACTCGTCAACTGGAAGATCGGTTCTGGTCTAGTTATGATACATCACGAGATAACGGCTTTGCAATTTTGCCAGTAAGTGAGAAATTCCGATTTGCTGAATTTTGTTGTACCGTTAATGGATGTTTTTTGTTGATGTATCACGATACGTATTTTCATGTATTGGTTGCATCGATCAAATATATAAATTAGATACACAATCAGCGTCAAAGAAAACGTCCTGGTCAAATGAGTGCTCGAATGAGTATTTAGGGTTTCTTCCAATTTAGTGGCATTCTGTCTCTTCGACAATAAACAAGTTACATAATTGTTATATAATTGTTAAAACCTAATTAACTTATTCTTTAAAAAAGAGTGTAATATTTTCGGGAAGTATAATGTTAATTTATTTCAATGTATTAAAATACTTATTAAGGAAACTTTAAAAACAGTGTTTTTAAGTTTAAAACCACCTAAATTGTGAACAGTGGAGTTCCGCAATGAATATTCCATTTTGCGAAGGTTTTGTAAATTAAATTATATTCATTAAATTTAAAACATTAACAAAGGGTTAAATTTGCATTAATATAGATCGTTACGTACAATTTGCCACCACTAAACTATCTTGGACAGTGATTCAACTTATATTACTACATTATATAGAGCAGCCTTGTCAAACAAAGTTATGGCTCAGCACGATGCCATTTATTGTCCAATGCGACCGAAGTGTCAAAGGGATGAGTATGTTCTTATACAACAATAATTAATGTGTGCTGACGCGACAAACTTTTTAATACGCCTATCTGTTTGTCCGGTCAAAAAAGACAATTCTATTTATATAAAATTGTAAAGAGCTGAAAAATTGTACAATAACTTGTTACAAATATTATAAAATAAGTGTTTTTTTTAATAAATATATATAATAAATTCAAACAGTACCGAAACGACGTTCGAGAGTAGGAAATAAAAATACGGTTTTTATTCATCACCTTTTCCTATAGAATTTACAATGCTTTTTTCATAGTTTCCAAAATTAGAAAAAAAGATATTCCTGTGAAAAAGATATTATAACACCTTGTATAAAAAAGAAGAAATTTAACGATACAACAATCCACCTTCCCGAATGATAACTAATATAAGCATAAAAAACAGATCATTAATTTTTAAGTAAATTCTACCTAAAATGTCTGATTATTTTTAGTCTGTGTCTATGTGACTAATCGAGACATTAATAAATATTTTGTTCGTATTAACTTTTAAAACAGTGAAATCTGATTTATACCGATGAAAAGTTATTTCTGTGCAGTTTGCCGGATGACTTAATTTATTAGTGCATTTATCTTAACACACAAAAGTGTTTTCTGACCGTGTTTTCATTCAAAAACTTCTATAATCTTACTTGCAGCGACCGCAGTTGCACCGGCAGAGCACTGATGGGCGGAGTCTTCTCTAGTTCGTTAGTACGTAGTAACTCAATGTGGATAGTTTAGTGTCATTTTGTATGAAACTGTGTATCTAGTTTTGACACGCTTATTAAAATGGTTTGAGCCAGCCTTTGTTTTAGACCAGGGTTTCTCAAACTTTTGGTTCCCGGAAACCCTTTAAAGTTTCCAGATGACAGCGAACCCCATAACTAACTAATTTAACCCCTCCCCCCAAGAAAATAATAAAATGACTATTGAAGAAAATAAGGTTTTTATTTCAATAGAATATTGTGATAATTATTTATTCTATAACAGTAATTTTGGACAATTTTAACCTTAATTCTGACTCGGTATCACGTCGATTTCTATATTTCGTTTTTATCATGGCCAGGTGTGAAAGCCCACTCTCACATAAGTATGTTGTTGCAAAGGGTAAAAGAAATTCACCGCTTTGCGTGAAAGTTCTGGATACTCTTCCTGTCTAGCAGGCCTAAAATCTATCAAATATATCATCAAGCCGCCATTACGTAAATCTTGTCGCGAACCCCCTACCTTCCGTTTTGTTCCTGCAAAGTGTCTTGTAAAGGGAAAGCCTTATAAATTGTTGTTAATTTTATAACTATGGTTGTTACAAAACTGTTCTTGGTTTATTTAGTCATTTCATATAAATAATGTTTTTAATGTTGCTTATATTAAAAATCTGCACAAGAATTTATATAAAAGAAATACAATAGTTTATAAAAGAAATTACGTCCACCAAGAGACAGTAAAAAAGCAACAAATAAAACAATATACCATCCGAAACTGTTACTATTTATACGTATTAATGAATTTTGAACGCTATTGTAAAATTGTTTTTGAAAAACTTCTGCCGAGAATTAAAATATCTTGCGTGCAGGCAGTGCGAGGTGATCAACCTTCTGCCTTCATTGTCACTACTAACGTGATACATGAACCGCTGTACCGACAGCAAGGAAAGTTATTTTATACCGAAACTAACATTTATTGATACCGCGCATTACTGTCAATGACACATTGTCACACTGTCAACTTTTTGTCTAAACAGTAAATCACTTTTTGTAGGGGTACCTTTAGTACAAATTTGTTGTCTTTCATCCTACGGCAGAAGTTTCTTTTGCACGTCATAAAACAACAAGGTTAGACTGAAAGAGTGATAGACTGCTACAAGCTTCAATAGACTGCGTCCAGTTCGCTGTATATCCATACAGTTGGCGTGTTTGCCTTGGGATTCGGAAAAAATTTCATTGCTACATTAATACATCGTTTTTGATACACATAAAAGGTTTTGCTGACCTTCTTCATTAAGACAATAATAGCCAGTTTTATACCAAATTGGGTGAGAATTTATAGCAACGGAATTCATTTGAATCTTTGTATCATTGTTGATTTTCTGATTTAATTAATATACGGGATTTGTACCGAGATGTGCTTTCTTTAACATGTCTATACATAAATATACTTTGTTTTAATCTTAGATACATTTTATGACAAGCTTATTTGTTCAGTAAAATATATAGCTACGTCTGTAGACTTAAACGTGCATTGACAAACTCGACCCATACAATGCATTTTCAATACCTACTACGACTTTACATCTAGACCAAAACATGTTCCTCCTTCTTAGCTAATAAACCATCCCATGTCATATTGTATCTTTATCTTCCACACAATGCTATACAAAGCCAGCGATCGCTATCGATGTCGGGTTCAATACGTAATTGATACTAGACGCTGCGTTGTCAGTACGCATTGTACTTTATCATGTTACATCGAGTGCGGACATTGTGTGGTCGTCGCATGTTACGTTCGAGATAAGCATTAATTAGATAATGTGCGGCGGTTTTCATATCACCTACTAATGCTTGGTCTTTTGCAAAATGTCGGTTCAAACTTGATGGTCTCGATTTATGAAAGTTTATAACATGGAAGTTAGATTTTAGATTATTCTTATAAAACAAGTCGGAATCTGTCGAGTGTCTGGACAAAACAACCAAACTTTGAAATGCCGAACCAAATCATATAAAGCTCTATTCACCGCCAGATAAGCCGTTATTACTTACACGTTACTGACGACAAATAAACAGCTTTAAGGGCTCTTGTTTTGTAAAAAAAGTTAAACCATGGCTGTTATGCATTTGCATCTTACACCATTTTTGTGTATGTACAAAAGACGTAAACCTGGTACGAATGGACGATAACTTGGAATGCTAAAAAAAGAGAAACAGGTCATTGTTTTTGGGCGCTACAGATCACGAAAGACCACTGTAGAATTTGTGGAGAACGCCCAATCAAAAGATTTTTATTTCCATTCCACATTCATACTTTTTACAACAATGATGTCTTCCACCATTCTAATAGATCTGCAATAAAGATCAATAAATTCTATAAACTATAGGTTTCTTGTCACTATAAGTGTTGTTATCGTTAATTTCTAAACAAATTCTTAACAACTTCCCTGAGAATTTTCTATTCATCTTGTATTGAAGTGTGATCTGATAAAGTGTTCGTTACGTGAAATCTTCTACAATAATATTGAGTAAGAGACAATAGGTCATAACTTTTGAACTACCCGTTTATATTTGGTTTAATTGCATGTTACGTAGAAAAGTGTAAATGTGTTTTATGACCTTAAACTGAATATAACTGTTATACAATAACTGCTTTAATTATTTTTATTATTATTATATTTATAATTATAATTATAATTATTATAAACAATGAATTTTCTAGACGAAATTAAAATTGTTTGAAGCTTTTTGTTTAAAAATTTCGTCCTTTGCATATCCTTGTAATATACAGGATGTCCCAAAAAAGACAGTCGATCGGTAATCCAGAGATAGAGCACCGTTTCAAAGTTATGAAATGTTTTTAACCTATTTGTGTTTTTAGATATTTGAGATTATTTTAACTATAACTTAATAATTAAGTGAGACAGATTCCTCTTTTTTTTATTAGTTAGCTAAAGGTCGGTGCCTTACCAAAACTTTAACGATTTAATCCAAAAAACAAAATCACACGTTTGGTGATAAGAAAATCACACAAAAGAGAAACAGAGAAAACAATCATATGAGGCAATTTTATAAAGTTTTAAAACTTTTTTTAAAGACTACTATTTTAAAATTTCCATAGTTCAGCAGCTCTTTACCGTAAAATTTTTATTGAGCTTTCTGAATTGCATCATAGTAAAATTTTGGTTCAAATGAATGACTAACGATTGACTGTTTTTATTGGGACACCCTGTATAGAGATTAGATCTTTAAGTTAAGATTATTGTTTCAAACCAACTCAGGGAAAAATATCAAAATGTACTGTTGATTCATTGATTGTACCATACATACTTCAAAATCCAAACCTTCAAAATTCACACCTTTTTAAAAACACTCTTGTTCTCTATGGAGTAGTGTATTACAAATAACTTGATGTAGGTAGCAGAGACTTATTCAAAAGTGCTCAAACGCAAGTCATGAACAAGCGACCATGG
Source organism: Marasmarcha lunaedactyla (assembly GCA_923062675.1). Lineage (NCBI taxonomy): Eukaryota > Metazoa > Arthropoda > Insecta > Lepidoptera > Pterophoridae > Marasmarcha > Marasmarcha lunaedactyla. Next base: position 6,935,575 of record OV281350.1, read on the forward strand.
TGTTTACATGACTGGAATATTGTATTTAAGTTCAATGTTTGATTTCTATTTAAATTCTACTTAAACACTGTGGGACATAAAAAAGTCATATTCGCTACTGAAATTACGATACCTGCATAACAAATTTGTTAAAGAATGGAATTGATTACAAGAAGGCAATTCTTGAAACTTCGTTAAATGTCATTGGTTTATTTAAGTTTCTGTGAAAGAAGTGTGGGCAGTGTGATTGTAGGTTTTGTGTGGTGTTTTTACGGGTGTGTTTAGGAGCGGTCTTTTGTCCAGGGTTTTGTTCTCGAGAATCAGCTATGATTCTACTAACATGACACATATCTTTGAAATTGCAGATGCTTAATTGGTAATTGTAAGCAGCCTTTCCTTTTTAACTAGAGTCTTCGAATCAATGAGAAAAAAATTTAAAACATACAACAATTATTTTTTAATGGATTATACATTATTATTATTACATTATAAGAGTTCGATAATGGCTGTATCAGTGCGAAGCTGTGTAACAGACATTAATATTCAACCCTTTTTCAGCGATTATTTTATATAAATGTTAAGTTTTAAATCTTTTTATACATTTAAAATTAAATCTCAAAAGTTGGACACATATGTTTATGTTCATGATACAATCGTGTTTGTATGTTTCATGTTAATTTTAGTTGTTAATCTGCCTTAATTCGTAATAAAACATGATATCTGAAATAACATTTAGTTACATTTCTTTTTGTACACAAGTAACAAAACTTTGTTAATCTTAATATTTAAGACTAATCTCCGAGAAGAAACCAAATGACATCCTCCACGTAAAATTACAGACCAACTACAAACGTGTACGTCTTCGTAACCACAGACACGCAGCACTTTCCGTGCACATAACACTTATTTGCGACAATGCAACGACGACTAACGTTCCTATACTGTAACGGGAAAGTCTGGTAATTATACATATACTTCCTATGCTACAGTTATGGCGCAAGATTTTCCACATTATATTGTTTATAAGCCGTATTCATGTGAACCTGGGCACTATGAGCTTTCTTATAAATTATGACGCTGTAGAAATGATATATGCTGTGTAATCATTATATGGCGCTTGTGAGTAGAGCATGCATGTGAGTAGAGATCTATATTTTCTCCGAGTTAAATTATTGAATATCAAGTAGAAGTCATTCTGGTAATCTAAACACCATTTTAGTGGCAGCACTCGTAGGGTTTCTTTGTAGATCTCTTCTAGGGCGGTGCTAAGTCTTTCCTATTTTGAACGCCTTAATAATCACGTTTACATGATTGTGTTCCGGTCAAAGGAAGGGAACAGACAGTGCAATTACTGGAACAAAGGCAATTTCAACTAAAGCCTACGGTTGGCAACGTATCATTAGTGGAGATAATTCACAAACGCTATGAAGGCCCTCTTATCCACATGCAGTAGGCATGTAAGTGTTCAAAATAATTCATACAACCACTTAACATTGGGGTCTTTAAGCATAAATAATGAGGAAGTTTTTCTAGCTCTTTCAAATTTGAAAGTAGATAAAGGGGCGGGGCCTGATGATATACCTCCAATTTTCCTGAAAAACTGTGCCAAAGCATTATCTCTTCCATTGACATTAATTTTTAACGATGCACTTCGTTTGGGAACATTTCCAGACATTTGGAAAATAGCTCGCATAACTCCGATCCACAAAAAAGGGAACGTAGGAGAAGTTTCGAATTTCCGACCCGTTTCTATATTGTCAGGCATGGGAAAAGCGTATGAGAGTATTGTGGTTAGAAAACTATATTGGCATGTCAAACACCAACTGCACGAATCTCAACATGGCTTTCTTCCTAAAAAATCAACGACGTCAAATCTAGCGAGCTTTACCACAGTTATTGCAGAGGCACTTGACAGTGGAAAAGAAGTGCACGCTATTTATACTGATTTCAGTAAAGCGTTTGATAGTATTAATCATGACCTGCTTATAGAAAAAATGTATAATATGGGAATACATGGGTCACTCTTACGTTGGTGTGATTCGTACCTAAGAAATCGCTCACAGTTTGTAGCAATCCGAGGACATGAGTCTGAGCATACTAAAGTGACATCTGGTGTACCTCAAGGATCGCACATAGGACCTTTATTTTTTATAATATTTATTAATGACTTGGCAAACTTAATCAAATGTAAATTTAATATGTATGCAGATGACCTAAAATTGTATAAAGTAATTGAATGTCCCGAGGATTCCATTTATTTACAGACTGAATTGAATAATGTTTATGACTGGTGTTTGGAAAATAAATTATTATTGAATAGTGGTAAATGCAATAGTATTAAATTTAGTAAAAAAAGAAAAGCCAATGACTTTGTTTATAAAATTAATAATAAAAATTTTACAGAAGTATCAAGTATTCGTGATTTGGGTATTATATTGGATAAACACTTAAATTTCAACCATCATGTTGAAGCATTGGTGCAAAAATCTTCTCGTTTAACAGGGTTTATAAGCCGTCAACTACATAGTTTTAACGATCCTACTATACTCATTACCGTTTATAATAGTATTATTCGTAGTTCATTGGAGTATGCAAGTACTGCCTGGAATCCTTACTACGAAGTGCATTCCAATAGAATAGAGCGTATACAAAAGCGGTTTACTTATCAACTTTCATTTAAATTAAATAAATGTCAAACTTTGAAGTCCTATGAAGATAGGTTAAAATATTTTAAAATGACCAGTTTGTCCCGTAGAAGAAAAGCCGCTGACATATTATATTTATACAAAGTAATTCATGGTTTTGTAGACTCCAGTGCACTTCTTGAGAAAATTAAGATAGTTGTTCCACGTCAGGCCAGTAGGCTTTGCAATAGGCAGGTTTTTGAAATGCCACATTGCCGAACGAATGTAGGACGAAACTCACCAATATCGAGAATGATTTCAAGTTATCGTGGTATTAGATTTAAGCTGGATATCTTTAATAGAGCCTCAATCCATGCCACCAAGTTAAACATTAAAGAGTATTTAATTTAGGAAGCTAATTGTTCTGTTTATTTTATTTTGTTTGTTTTGATTTATATTTATTTTTTCTGTATCCTTTAACCGGTTTTTGTGAATAAGTATGTAAAATTTTAAGTTTATTTAATTGTAAATTGGTAGTAGTTTAATAGTATCTACTTCATCAAATATGAATGCTGTGTTCACTATTTTAAGACAGGCACTTATGTTATGTAAACATCATTTAATTTGTATTCCTATTGTACATCTTTCTGTGTTATGTCTGGTTTGTGAACCTACAATTAAAAAAAATAAAATAAAAAAAAATAAAAAAATTTAATGCATCCCCAGCGCGCCAGCCCCACAGCTCGCATGACACGTTTCACGAACCACAGTGTAAAAATTAGCTGCAGTTGGACCACTGCACTAGTACGTTGTAAGGTAGGAGTTAGTAAATTATGGTGTGAAGTATTGAATATTTGTCAACGTTACCATGGTTACGGCTTGGAGGCGTATTTTACTATGGCGAACGGCGTATTATACGAGCCGTTATAATATTTAATCCATTATAAAAAACGGTTTTTTTTTCGATTGCTAAAAATATTAAAAATAAAATTACTAAATTAAACGCACTGAGCAATTTGAAGATACATATTTTAACTTTTTTTAATACAATTTTTATTATAATCTGTGCATTATGGTCCAAATAGAACTGAAAAATAATGTCAGAAGACCTAAGTTCAGATAATATTTCTATCGAGGATAATTTAACCCATCATGTTTTCAACGGCAGTTTCGTTTAGATAGTATCCTTGGCTTTGTTATATAAATTATAAATCGAGGATACCAAGCTTTAATAAATAAAACACATAATACTAATGATATCCACGGGTGGGGATGCCGCCTACCACCAGGTGGGACGCGAGATGCGAGGACGGCTTTGAATAAGCAGAAAGAAGATAAGTCCTTATCTTTATTTTATAATTAGGTAATATTTCTTTAATACTACAATTGGACCTGAGTTAGATATAACTGATATAGTTCTAAACATTTATTCTTATTTAGTTTTTTTTAAATTTAGCTTCGGCTAGAACAAAAGCTATAAGAAATCTGTTAATTGATTTCCTAACCCAATTACGTCATTAAAGAAGAGGTCATTAAAATTGCAACGAAGTTCTATGAGTTGCCGAAGTATTTAAGCTCAGCTTGCACGAGAGGGGATCAACTTAAGTATGAAGACGTAATTGTCAATCGGAGGAGTGATTGCATTCGAACGAGCGCTTACTAGACTTGGTTTTGTTTCTTATTGGTTGTTCGTCGGCGCATGTACACACGACCGCAACCGACAAACTATGACTTAAGTGTTTTTACCCCTTATAACCCTTTGTTCTAACAAGATAAGGATTACTCAGATTATTTTATACGGCCGTCATATGACTCAAAAAGACGTCAATGGTTACTAAGGGCAATCTTAACTATACATTTTGCTTAGCAAATCTAGACTTAGATAAGGTATAAGTTAAGAATAAACTAGGAACTTTCAGTAAAAATTTGACGTCCCAAAGTGCCGTAAAATAGTTAATAATTTTGTCTTAAAGTTGGTATGTATGTAGGTATGCAGAATTCATAATAATATATAATCTTTTTGTAGTTTGTTTATATCATGCAGGTACAACCCACCACCTTCCCATGGCCCCACCAACCTTCCGGTTATACGGGCCGAATCGTGGGAGACCACGCCGCTCTGAGTGTTGGACTAGCGACGTGGCTTTCTTCACCCTACACATTTTATTCTTTACCTGTCCCTATCTCCCTCTAGCCCACTCTCCCCATTCTGGGGCAGCCAACACCTACCTAGACATCATGTAGGTACAGTCAGGGAACTTGGTACAGACTTTTCGCCTCTCAGTACCTATGCGGAGTGCCTTCAAGAGACCGAACAACGCGCCAGCGATTGTCGCCTCAGCCTGAGCCTCCACAGAGTTCCCTGTTGTGATTGTACTTTCCCGTTAGAAACCTTAGTTTTGGTTTTGTAAATATAATTTTGCATACAATTGATGGGTATGACATGAAAATGTTGCAACCCGTTTTGAAAACGAAAATTACATATTTAGCTAAAAAAGTCATGATCTCAGTTTTCCAACTACGAAAGTTTACCTTGAAAAACCCTTTTACATAAATGTTCATTTCAAAAGACAACTTCTTGTATTTGTATGAAAAAGAATCAATATAATTCTTTTTTATTGAGACTAATCCTTTACAAAACAGTTCCTCGACAATACTTTCCCTCTTGACTGTACGTCTGAAGTGCTGATGCTCCCATAAGTAACTTAATCTAATTACAGTGGCGCCTCACTTATCCTACGAATCGACGTGAAGATATTCGCAAATTGCTATTTTGTGGTCACCATTTTTGTGCTACTTATATCTCAATTCTCTTTTATGACGATCAGGCATTTCCGTTTTGAATTATCTCGGAATTGTTTATTTACTGAAGGGGCATCCATGTGGGTTGTCGTTTTTGTTTCTATAACGAACGTGGCCATTAATTTATTTCTTCTTCATGTTTTTTTGAAATATTTTATATTATTATGGCGTTCCATTGATTACTGTTATATCCTTAATATTTCAAAAAATGGACTTAAAAAAGGAATGCTTTCTTAAATTTTTTTATGAATATCACGAACGTCGGTAGCTAAGTGTTTAAGGCTTCTCAATGTTAAGGTCCCGGATTCGATCCTAATGACTGCCATAATATGTACCAGTGAGTTTTTGCAATTTAAGTTCATTAAGACGACAGCCCTAAGGGTGAAGAAACCATCGTAATGAAACCGACAAAGCTAAGAATTATTTCGAAGGTATCTATCAACCCGCAGTACACAAGTCATGGTCAAATGGTAAACAAAAACATATTGATTACTATTTTCTTATTTATTTTTCCTATAATTCTACCTATGTTAACCAATTTTAATCATAATTTGCTAGCGCCATATCCTTCCTTTGGATACGAAATGCAAGGCCAATGTTTTTGAAATTTAAGCTATAGTCAATAACATCTTATGAAACTTCTTTCATCTATAATATTAGGTCTTTACCTATGAAATTGCCGTTTTTCACGAAATAAATGAAGCGTAATTTTTTTATATATTTTTTATTTCTATTAATCGAAATAATCACCCATGCAATCAATGCATCTTTGCCAAGGCATTGGTAGCTTTTTGATGCCTTTCTTGAAGAAATCAGCTGGACGGGAGGCAACAAATTCTTCAAAGGCATTTTGTACTGCCTCTCGGGTATTGAATTTTTTTCCCGCCAAGAAGTTATCCAAATTCTGGAAAAAGTAGAAGTCTGTAGGCGCAAGGTCTGGTGAGTACGGCGGATGACGGAGAACTTCCAACCCCAACTCTTGTAGCTTGGAGACCGTCTGCTGTGCAGTATGAGGTCGCGCGTTGTCGTGCAGGAGCAGTGGAGCCGAACGATTGACCAAAGCTGGTTGGAGACGTGCGACCTTCTCCATCATTGTGTTCAGTTCTTCACAGTACACATCTGCAGTAATGCTTGTCCCGTTTGGCAAGAAGCTGTGATGAATTACACCCGCGTTAGACCACCAAACAGTGACCATCACTTTTCTAGGGGTAAGTTTTCGTTTAGGGCATTGTTTGGGTGCTGAACCAGGGTCCAACCAAACTGCTGAGCGCTTACGATTGTCAAACAGGATCCATTTCTCGTCACAAGTAACAATGCGGTTCAGAATTCCTTCATTTGTATGCCTGCTGAGCAGTGCAAGGCACGTCTCCACGCGTACTTTGCACTGGCGGTCATTGAGTTCGTGGGGTACCCATTTGTCAAGCTTTTTTACCTTGCCAATTTGACGCAAATGGACCAATATTGTTTTGATGCTAACGTCGAAAGCTGCTGCTAATTCAGCCGTGGATTGAGTTTCATCAGCTTCCACAATTGCCTTTAATTCGTCATTGTCGACCAAAGTTTTCGGACGACCACGGGGTTCATTTTTCAGGTCAAAATTTCCAGAACGGAAGCGGGTAAACCAATAACGGGTGGTGCGTTCGTTTGTAGTGTTCGCTCCGTAAACGTCGTTGATGTTGCGTGCCGCTTGTGCCGCTTTGCTGCCACGACGGTACTCATACTCCATAATTACTCGAATTTTTAACTTATCCATGATGACGAAAAATGTTCGAATGCGTTGAAAACAAAATGACGATTTTAGAAAAAGAATTCCATGTTTGTCAAATAAAATTAATTTGAAATTAGAATTATCAGTCAAAAAAAAAACATATTTTCATTTGAAATGGCCAGTACGGCAAAACGGCAGTTTCTTAGGTAAAGACCTATTATGTATAGACACCGTGAAAATTTTTGCTAACGCTAACACGAAACAACAATTACCACTTTTTTACCTGTTAAATAAACACCCACTTTCGTTGATGATAACGTGACAATCACCACTTTTATCGAGGAATTTGTTTGTAAAAAATGTTGAAGAATTATAAATTATTCAGTTTAGTGTAAGCAATCACACTTGAGTTCCTTATAATTAATTTTAATAACTAAAGAAGTTTATTTAATCACAGTAAAAGAAAATGCAAAATGCTCGCTTCATTCAAGAAGTTTGAAGGCTCAGAAATTCTTTGTTTTGTAGTTCTTACGTAGTAATAGAATTAATATTTTCTCAAGGCACCATCGAGATTTAATTACTTTATTAAAGTAGGTACGATTCCTACTAAATGCTTTATGCCCCATGCTTAAATATCTTAGTATGAGAACATAAACACTTAAAACCATGTGAAGTTTAATTTATGTCCGATAGCGAAGAAGATTCTAAAGAAATCTTGTTAGTTAACTTACGTACATACACATAATAACTTTCACAGCCATACCCGGGTACCCGTTTACCTTGTCGTCGGAGCAGGTGATTTCTCTGCGACTTATTAGGCAGCGATTCCTGAGATCGGATGTAGGACATTAATGATACGTTTCTCTCATATTCGAGTTTGATGAAATTGCACTCAGAAAACAGTTGACATTGCCAAGAACAAGATACCTATCCAGTTTCATAAAATACAAGTCTGGGAGTGTCCCTTATGCTTATTATAGCGATATAGATAAACGCTGTTCATTTGCAATCATGTTTCTAGTCATTTGTTTGGAAATGTTAAGAAATCTTGTCGCGTTTTGTAGTTTGCATAATTTGAATATTCAATAGGCAATGAAATAATGTTTAAATATAGTTTCAGAAAGTTATACTGCTAAAGTTTTGTAAGTTCTTATAAAAATTAGTAGTTTTCGACCTGTGGGATATTTTCAGTATTTTTGATTCCCAAAACTATTTACTGAATCTTAATCAGTATTTATAGTCGAAAAATACCGTTGTACATCATGGCTTCTCATAAATAATGTTGCACAAAATGATAAGGAGTCGGCACTGTCACTAACAGTACAAGCTAAGCGATACGAAATCTCTGAACGTTTAAACACGGCCTGGCCTGCTGTAGCGGAAACCGTATATAAATTTAGTTTCAAATTGCGACAAGTATAGTGACTTGGACGCGCTGTCATAATATATGATAGAGATATATCTGATTCGTTTTCTTGGCTGAATAAATATGCATTTGAAAACTTGACGTAATATAAATAAAGGAGGAAGAAAGTTGTGGGTTTGGCGGTTAACAAAACGAAATATATGTTTAAAAATGCATAAAATTATTCTGTTTTTGCATAAAAATAGATCTATAAAACAAAATAAATTGAAATGAATGAATTATGATCACGGTGTCTTCACATTTTTATGATTATTGTTTTGGAAATAACAAGAATTCCTCAAATAAAATATGCTTAATACTTTTTTGATTATTTCTAACGAATATTGAAACATTTTCACGCATTTAATACGTTATCACTAAAAAAACTTTTGAAAAATATGTTGGATTTTTCATTTTTATTTTGGCATCACAGCAGTATGTCATAAAGCATATGTCAAATCTCCAACGGTCATTTCTTTTCGTGCGTCACGAGTGCTCGCTATAAAGAAGTGAAATAAGTGTTTTGATTGGGTCTCCACTATGCAATATCAATTAACAGGATGTGTACCAAGCTTATATTTTCTTGAGAATTATTTATTTTCCTTATTTACACTAACAAATATATGTTAATGAACTGTGTGTATTAGTTATAATTCTCAAAAAAATATGTAGCCTCAGTACAACCTCTACTATTTTTTTTCTTACCATATTTCAAGTATTTATAACGCTGTTTTCAGATTGCAAAATGTTCTGGAACTTTCTTTATTATGTTGTTGATATTATGTTTATCGGTAGCTTTAAATTTCATTATGTTAACTTAACAAAAGCCTTGGGTCCAGGCATGTATGAGAAGGTGGTGATCTCCTTTGCTCATATGAAAAATGTTTTTCCTTTGCGTAGGAAGCTATAATAATACAAAATATTTCCTGCAAGAAATGTACAAAACCGCAGGATACTCCATCAGCTAACCTAGAAAACTCGTCAGTTTAGTCTCTCTCTACCTACCAGCTAGACAACGCGGATGCACGGCAATGCACCGAGTCGATTTATTGCATCTGCTCGTTGTAAATAACCGGCGCAGGCGCAGAGAGGAGCGGAGAGGTCAGGCGGTGAGCGGCACCCGCTCGGCTCCCTCAAGGTCGATGCCTGTGCGCGATAGGCCCGAAGTCGTGCCATGCGCGACCCCACCTGTGCAGAGCTTAGCGGGAAACACGGCGAAAAAAGCAGCATTGTCGTTCGCAATTTATCGCATAGTTCGTTGGAATATTGTTCGACTGAATACAATAAAGTTGGAGATGGTGCGTGAATAGAGTTGGTAGTGATTAGACGTTGCGATCAATAGAATTGAAACTCTTGTCAATAATATTATATTTTTGTGCGGTTAAGAATATTAATTAGTTGGTTTCAATTACATATATGTTGAATTTGGCATGTTGTCTAGACTCGATTTTGTCTGATTATTATATTATTTACTAAACGTCCAATTAACATTAAAGAGTATTCGAATAAAACTATTTTTATAAATTAACTTATAATCATATAAATAACCACTCCTGACTGAATGACTGTGTTCAACAATTTCAAAGAATCTCCACGCTTGGCTATTGCAGGTTCAATCTCAAAAGGCAGATGCCACTAGAAAGCCCGACAACCGAGATAAAACATTGCAACTGTCGTTAATTGAGAATTTGTCTTGCTAGGAATGTAAAAGCGCTTCACACTCGTGCGATTTTATAATTATGTAAAAATATCTTTACAGATTAGGCTAAAATAAGGAACGAATTCATTTTATTATAGGCTATGGTTTTGTAATATAGAAACGCACTGTTTCGGTCAACTTTCGCGTAGTTAAGACTTGTCACAAATCGTTTAATGGGTGCTTACCCATTAAAGAGTCTTAACTTAACGAATTTCATAAATTAGTCACAGATAAATGCATAAATTGTAAATAACGGGTGACCAATAATTACATTTACAATTACAATTAAAGACGGCTATAACTAGAAAAGTATTTTTTTAACAAAGACGAAGTAACTTCACATACTTTATTTAATTAATAAAATACTAGACCCCAGAACGTAGGTTACGAATGAACCCAACTAGGAGTCACGTGGGCGTAGCTCGTTAGATAAAACGCAACGAACGTCATTAATGTCTCCCTCTTAATGGTTACAGCGAGAAAACTATTTATTTAATTTAATTTTGCAATCTCATGATCAGATTGCAGCTGATTGTTGTCATGATTCGCCTTGACTTCTGCTAGGTAGAAAGTTTGTGAAATTTCGGCGCAGCTTTATGTACTTATCTTTTTTCATCGCTAAAGTTTCTCTGTGTCCGTTTAATTAATAGTCGAGATGGTAATTAAGTTATTAAGTGTTTGTTTTCATAAATGGTGACCATATCATAATTTAATTTGTTCTTCTTTTTGGTTCATTATGCTCTTGGGAGTGAGTCTGTGCAGGTGATAGCTATGTAAAAATGAAAACGTTGCTTTCACAAACCTTGAACTTTTATTAACTTTTGATCTAGCATTTAGAATTAAATACACTAGATATTAACTTTTTGGTTAATTTCGTTTAGGCATCATTATGTTTATGGCATGCTATAGTATTTATTTAATAATTTGTCACAGCGTAAACGTCGATACATTAAAAATATGGTGACTTTAGCTAAGGGCTGACATGCAAGCTGGTTATAGTTATGCACAGCGTTCAATAATAAAATATTATTGGTACAAAGTATTTAAAATTGTCAAAATTATTTTATTATATTTTAGTGCATATTAAGTAATTGCGTGCTTTACTTAACATGAACCCAAATGAATTATATCCAATATGATGGTAACGAGGAAAGTAGTTTAAGTATAACCATTCAGAGGTTAACAAAACAATTTAACTCAAAGTACTAATAATATTGCATAAATATTGCATTAAAACTAATGGTCCTTTCAAATGTTACTGATTAATTTCATCGCACCCATTATTTAGGTTTAAACAGATTTGATTCATAATAGCTCGTAGTAAGGAATTGTTAGAGATAATTTATCAAATGTCGACTCTAAACGCAAGGTGCGTGGAGTGATTGATACATACCCACGCAAAGTTTGTTAATATATGTCAATGGTACTGTTTTAAATAGATGCAAAATATTTGATATTAAAAAGTATATTCTTCAGTTATATAGTCAGTTCAGTTCAGTTATATACAGAATTGGTATTTAGGACATGAATCATAATGACCCTGAATGAATCCTTTCAAATTCGAATTTAAACATTTCCTTGATAAGATCATTTGCATTTAAATAGTATCTTATTTAATGTTCATTGTTAACTATTTGAAACAACTAAAAAAGAAGAACATTTTCCCTGATTCTTTGCTCCTAAATAGGTAAAACGTTTCACTCGATGATCTGCTCAATTTTAGGGTTCTATTTGACACTGATTTATTTTCGAGAAAAGTAGAATTCGGCAAAGAGGTCATCCAGCAAAATGAGAGCCGCTATAAGACATTCAAGCATGACTTGGTCAGTGCAATTTCGGTGAAAAAATCTTTAGAGTACAGTTAAAATCAGTGAAAGGTACTAGGTTGAAGAATACTCACTTGCATGATTTTTGTCTGTACGAGACGAATTGGGCATGACATCGAAAAATAGAAAGATTGTACAACTTAAGACATATTCAATGATGAATCAAGCCATTAACATACTTATTTGAAAGATTTTTATGCTCAAACATTTTTTTAAATCGGTAAACTACTATTTTGATTACAATAACTTATTTTTAGATTACATTGGTTTGGAATTATGGTTCATTTATTTTAGTAATTGTCAAGTTTCGTTTATTTCTAGGCTTATTAAGCGTCGTATACAGTTTTTCGATTCGCCGATATAATTGTTGCTGGAAATCTTATTTACGATGGAAGGGCGTTGTTGTAATCGAAATGCTGGTCGACAGTTCAATCACCCGTATACTTGTCTGGGTTACTTTTACTTATTACCCACCACTATTGGAATTTATTCCAATGGAATCTGTTTTTACATGTATAACCGAACTGTTATTTTGTTTTTATTACCTATTTGTAAAAAAAACCTAATTTGCTTCTTTATATAACATTTATGATAATCAAAAGCCACAAATATATGCTATCAATATATAACTTAATTTTTTTAAATATTGTACCATACTAGGTTTGAAAGTAATACTTTACAAGCGCATCGTGTGTTGGGTTTTATATATATTTCTAATGAGGTTAATCTTTGCAATGTGGTGACATAACATCTCATATCACTTTAATATGCATGCACCCACAAACTGTGTTTTTTTGTCCTTCAAGTTGAGGACGCTACAACTCAACCTTCACCCATACCCTGGCAAGTCATAATTTATCATACTCTTGGGACTCTTAGATATCAATAAGCAGTGAGCTTCTCTTCTAATAGCGGCCTATCACAGTAACAGTACTGGATTGTAAGCCAAGACCTATCTAATTATCTAACGACGATGTCATGCCATTGTGAGCTGCTCTCAGTTATACTTGAGAACAAAGCACAATCGAACAGCTTTGTTTTCAATAGAAAATTCGCAGAACGTCTTTGTGAAGTTGTCACGATTTAGTATTCCAGCATTACTCTTGTCAGTCTCACGTAATGTTGTCTATTTTAACGGTAATTGCACTTTTTGCTAGCTTATTTAATATTAAAATCCTTTGTAAGCCTGTTATTTGCTGCTACTATGTTCACTAATGTACAAAGAATAATTCTAGAGAAAACCAGTTATAAGTTGGACCGCTTTATTTTTCAGGCAAAGTTATCTGTGTGGCAAAGAAAACAAGAAATGTCTTTCGGCAAAACACAAACGATTGTCAGATCTAGATCTAAAGCAGGTTGCTCTCTTCTATTAGCACGACAGCTGTAAAGATAAGTGAAGTGTCCACAATCACATTTAATTAGAATAAAAATAAATATGACAAAAAACGCTGTTCGTAAACTGTGTTCAACATGAAGTGAGGATGTACAGTAAATACTTATAGCTTTTAAACAATAAACTTATATGTTTGACGAGGCATTTAACTATTAGCAAGTCAATCTGATGAAAAGATTTTGAAAAAATTTCAGCAAGGAATAACTGTTAAGTACAGGTTGTTTACTACACTCTGCGAATAGTTCTCATGGTTCAGATCTTCGATCACAAATAAAATCGATACACAGTTCCATCCAAATATCACTCCACCATGCTGTAGAAGTTTGCAACCTATGTTATTGCAAATACAAGCCCATGCATGATTTGAAAACAGAATTTAGAAAGCCGACTACAAAATTGAAATATTTTATGAACAGAATTCAGCTTATGTTGATTAGCTGAAGATGAACTTAAAATCTTGTTTTTATGCGGATTTCTTGACTAAACTCCTAAGCATTTTAAAACATTCATAATAATTGCACACTTACTTATCGATAGTAGTATCCTATTCATTCGTTTTAAGAGAACTAGATGCGTAATTTTTTTAAGTTTTCGAGCATGATTACTGTCGTAGTAACTGAGTGCCAATAAATTAAAAGACAACCAAAATATTGATTTGGGCACTCTTTTGGCGAGGACATTTTTTTTTGACACTGTGCATCTAGTTTTTATACTCGCAAGTGAACGATGGTTCACATGATAAAAATTTCCTTAAAAATTTTAATTTCATTGTGTTGCCAAAGTGTCACTTCAGGTTAAAATATGGTGTAACGAGAAAAAACTATGAAAAATTTAACCTGTGTGAAATATGAACGTTTAATAGGATTTATAAAAAAAACAAAACTAATTGTGTATAAGATTTTCAGGTTTCCTAAGTAAATAAGATATTACATTTAAGTTACTAAATAGAGCAATATTATTGCTTTTGATGGTTTGTCTGTAGTGATAGCTTATGAAGATTTTTTCGAGCTTCATTATCTGTGCTTTATCCAAACAGGCATGCTAACTGGTTTCACGATATCCAAGTTATACGACTATGAATGTTCTCATACTTGCGATTCCTGTTAGTCGTCACGATCTGATCGAGATATCACTCGGTTAAATGGCTCAGACACGACCGCGCCGATTTGCCACCGTAACCAAATAATTCAATAACCCACGTTCGCTATAGACTTTACTTTAAATGATGTAATTTATGAGAATTTTGACACGACTTCAGTTAAGTTGTTGCCTCTACAGGAATTCTTGCGGCGAACATATACACAGGATATAAGCTCTTAGGAAAATTCTTTTGCTGTCTCATGAATACAAGCTCTAGTTTGCAGGCGTCAAATATTTTGTACATGAGATTCAAAGGTCGAGTGACCGCAGAGTCCATCGGGTCATATTCCAAGTCGCCGTCGCGGGTGATGTTCTCTTTTACGACAATTATGCCTTGGGGCTTAAGAGATTCTTTGCATCTTTTCAAGAAATCAACAAGATCGTAGTCTTTCAAGTACCCAATTACCCATTGACACCAAATGACGTCATAGCGTTTATTAGGAATAAATGATTGAAGCCCAATGTTGTAAATATCACCAAGCTTCGGATTGTCTTGTCCTATGAGCTTTTCAGCAGCGGTCACAAACTTTTTATCTTGTTCCACTAGATCTACTTTAGTGAAGTATCTCAATAGTAAATTTTTCGTGATTCTTCCGATGCCCGCTCCACAGTCAAGAACTAGTTCGTTCCCTGGGGGCTGTTCTAGTGCAAAAATGTCTTTGAGAAGTTCTTCTGAGTCCGTGATATCAATGGAGGACATGTGTCCAAATCCACCTAGAACTCCGTCCACAGTTGGCGGTATCTTGGCCCAATAGTCTGCGGACTTGCTGTAAAATGTGGGCTCTGGTTCCTTTTGAGTCATTCTGGGTACTTGATTATTGATTTGTTCGTGTAAATTTACATCAAAATAAAAACGGCTAGAATGAAGACCTCATGTTGAATTTGTCATACAGGAAAGAAATATAACGTGACAACATGACGTTAGCGTTTGTCTTTTTAATTCATACGAACGCTTCTTTGGTACATTATAAACTGCACGACTAAACTAAATAGACTTTCAACACCTTCATAAAATCACTGAAACCAAACCCTGTATTCGCTTTTAATTATGTTATTAGTATATACACAGTCCCAAATTATTTTTCTCCGTATTTACTTTGTGTATGCATTTATTTATTTTATTATCACCACTCAAGACACCATACCAGGTTTCGAAGTCAATTAATTTGGCTTCTTGTTATAATTTTGTCAATTAACTCCTGTCCACTTACTCCTTGCTTACAGGCCCTCATCACCGCAGTGACTGAGACGCCCGAGGAAGACATCCGAGATGCTCTGCAGCATCAGACGCAGCAGCAGCTGGCGTTGATGCCACGTGGCCCACGGCTCGTGAAGGACACCGTTGCTTACAACACGACCATCGATACTGACGATACGGTAATACATTTTAATTTGGCTAAGAATTGGTCTGAACCGTGTGCGATGCTGTATGCCTCTTACTGCGTACTTTTTGGTCATTTTAGGTTAGGTACGCTTGAAGATTTATGCACTTTACTAGTAGTAAACTATTCTCAAAAGAAATAGTCCTGTGTTAGAATTTTATTATTTTTTTATATTTTTGTATTTATATTGATATATTTAAGGACCACCAGTAGACATTACATTATTTCAAAAATTGAACATCACTTGCTTACAATATAATACAATATAACATAAATGCAATTATTATTAAGGTTGCCAAATCATTAAAACAAAACATAAAACAAAAATTAAAATATCAGTGAGTTAAAACAAAAGCGAAATAATAACAATTAGAATACGTTTTGAAAAGGATTTCGATAGGATATTTCAGGCTATGTATTAAGTCCACGATAAAGAGACTATTCATATAAAGAAAATATGATTAGTATCCCCGAAATGAATTTATTGAATACTTTTGAAAATAGCATAAATAACACTTACATGAATAAAAATAACTAACCTGTATCTTTAAAACTGTTTTAACACAGTCAATAGCTAGCAATTTTACTCACATACAAACATTTTTACCATTAAGTTGATAATTAACAGCACCGTTAAATTTCGTAGACTGCTTTGTAAAACACTTATTGCAATGGAGCTAATCAATTATCAAATAAGTGATAACACAACAGCCTATTGTCACCTGGTAGATGCCAATAGGAGAACAAACAATGTACTGATAGAGTATTTGCCAATAACATTACTAGATGGAAGTTTATTTGGGACTATTGGGACATGTTCAATGACACTATATTCGACTTAGCTGAATTTTCAAAAAGTATAAATACTTGTTCAAACGCTCTTATTGTACCCTTTCCTCACCTTTTATTAAAATTCATGAACAATGCCAGAAACAACAATAGGTTTTTGAGTAATTTAAGGAATATATAAATCTTTCTATGTTGTTTCGTGACAAAGCTTTATTTCATTTATTTCCATATGAAGACCACGCGGGCGGAACAAGGAATGTCAGTATTTTTAAAGAATTAAACTAGTAATGCCATCTAGTGATAGTTCGGCAACAACTAGTCAATGACAGTTCGCATCTTTTATTTGAATAGGCTGGTTAAAAAAATTAACGTAATAATATTACGTCCATGCCATGTTTAAAAACAAGCAATATCCGAGCGTAGTCGACAAAAATATGAAACGTCAGTCAATGCACGCGCTCGTTAGTCAAAATTCTATCATTTATATCTAACGTGTGTGTATTGTGTAATGTTTATTTTCATATTGTAATCCTGTTTTGCAGGTCTTTCTGATTAATTTATGTTTTGTTCGAATTAAACATTGAACATGTCGGATAGTGATGAAGCTCTAGTGCTAAATATGCAGAGGGCTGAAGACCAAATGTTGTATGAAAATCTGCCTCATGAATCTCATGAATAATGAATATTCAAATATAATTCTGTTCTTTTATTTAAAAATACCTAATTCATAATAAAATTATAATTTACAAAAAGTGGAATAGTCACTGACATTCCTTGCTCTCTGCAATTACATAATACTAACAATTTACTGTTTTAGTAACTTTGCGAGCTTTTCTACCATTAATTGTAATTTTACAAATGAAAATGTAAAACAATATAGATTCTGATGATAATATACTGAGATAAATATTTTCCAGACGTTTATGAGAAAATATATAGAATTGCAAACTTAGAAAATTGATTTACTCGTAAATTCTTCTAACTGACATTCCTTGTTCTTTCCGCGTAGTCTTCATATAATTTAGTTTACGGCATTTAAATAAAAACACTTGAACCATTGAACCTGCAGTTTCCATCGACTATTGTATATGCTATAAAAATTATAAATTATCGTTTTGCATAGTTTTACTGAATTATCCTTTCCTTTTATCAAGGACACAACTTAATTTAAACTCTGTTGTTATGATTATGTTGTATTTCCAATTAAGCCAATAAAGTTTTTAACAACACAAGCTTTGTGCTTTATGTGACGGACAAGTAGCTTAATGGCAGTAGCCCTGTGCTACATATGCTGGAGGTCCCAGGTTCGCGATCCGATCGGGGCATTCATTTGTGTGATAAACATGGTTGGTAACATATGTGGGTGTTTATAGTGGCTGCATTGTCAACCATAACACAAGCTCCGCTTACTTTAAGGCCTTGCAGTTGGTGTGTTTCTGTGGGGATTCATAGTTTAACTTTAATAAAGTGGATACGATATTTCCTCAAAAGTGATCAGTTCAATGTAACACAGGTGGAACTGCGAGCGTTGCGGCCCGATGGCACCATCTTAACAGAGCGGAAGCACATCAAACAGCAGGAACGACTGTGCGACGAGGAGTTGCCGCAAGACGAGGTAGGTATATCGACCCTAATCTAATTGAATTTAAAAATACAACACAATTGTTTTATCACGTAACAAATAAATAACAAACTAAGAAGCTTTTAGCACCATAGCTAATTACAACACAAATAAAGCGACGTATGGTTTTAAGTTGTTAAATTATATAATTTGTTATAAATGTTATATATAAATGTTATAAATTGCCAGAATATTCAACTCAATCCCAGTAGGAAAACAACTTTTGTTTAAACATACATCTTTCTACAAGAAGCTTTACTAGATGACTTAGATCACAAATCTCCCTCCCTAGGCCAAGTCCCTCCGAAGTGACCAAAGCGTGGCAGAAGAGAAGAGTGGGCGAGAGAGAAGAAAGCGCGTGGAGGTAGAGAAGTCCACAGATCTGATGGCGGGCGGCCTGCGCGTGGGCGGCCACTTGCACTCCCGTACTAGGACCGAAGAAGGTATGAAGCGCTAGAAGTTTGTGGACTTTGGTGTAATTAAATAATGTAAAGATTGGTTAGGAGATTACATTTTTGAAGATCAGTTAGATCTAGAGAAAAAGAAGTTTTGAAAAAGGAACACAAATGAATTACTATTAATTATTTAATAGTAATTTACTACGAGTATACTATGGTATCGAAAGTGTCGGTGGCGCAGTAATGGTGCTGGCTCCTGGATCTTAAGGTTACATACAGCCGCCGGCTCTAAGAGTAGAAGAAAATATCGTCAAGTAACCCGTATGCCTAAGAATTCGTTCAAAGGATTGTTTGCCAGCCCGCAGTTTACTAGCGTAGTGAAGTTGCTTGAAACCTTCGTTAACGCTGTTCTGGACGGTGTTTGACGTCTTTACTATAATTATAAAAAGGAAAGATTGTTGTTTTTATTTTAATGTAATCTATAAATTCTGAAACTATTTACTTGACCGAGTTTAAAAATTCTTTCAACACATAAACCATAAAGCTGGGAATGCTCATTTATAGTGATTCCTACTTGCAATCGTTTGACAAGATATATACGCTAGGTATGTAATAAAATCTTAACCCAGTGCAATGGAAATCATAATCCTAACATAAGTACAACAAGGAAAGTGATTTCCTTTCCTCACCACACCACAAAGCAATATTCGAAATCATGAAAATATTATTACACATTGTTTGCTGGTTATTTACGAGTAAAAGCTACGAGAAAGCTCATGTAAAAGTTATAGTTAACCTAAGTGACTCTTGAAGTTGCTAGCTTGTTGTCGCGTACGTTTTCAAAATCTTAATATTTTTGGTTGCACCCTGCTTATTTATAGATAATAAACGTAAAGGTATATAAGCAATGCGAAGTAAAAGAGAAAAATTTAAACATTGTTTAGTTGATGTAAATAGTTCTATTAAATTTGCTATCTTCTTACAAGAGTTTTGCCAGATACAACACCTTTTCCCACATTAGATCTAAGTAACAACTTAGTTCGTTGAAGGTAGAAATATAAGTAAATCTTTTTTAATGAATATCCAATATAAATCATTTTCATCGTTTTTGTAACAGTTGAAAAGGAAGGAGATCCGAACATGGATGATGACTGGGACAGTTTGTCAGTAAGAATGCGACGCCAACGCCGCCTTCGGCACAATGGTAAGTTTAAGAACTAAATACTTTACTGTTTAGTTCTACTACTTGACGCTAGGTAACAGCACATTACTTTGGGAATCTCGTATGTGTTTCAAATCGCACCGATAGATGTCGTTACAATAGATTGAATAATTTTCGTTACCTCATAACTTCATAGATGGTGCTAATGTAAGTTGTAAGTACTGTTTTCATTTTAAATTTCTAATTTGATAAGAGATTTAATTGTCAATTACCGTTTTTTTTTTATATTTAGCACAATGCTGATTAATAATGTACCAAGAATTGTTCCATTGTACCAAGAAAAAATCAGTTTTAAGAAAAATGAGTAAGGATTTTCTCAAATACTTACTATAGTGATTTTTGATATATTATTGTTGTAATTAGCATTGAAACAAACACTATTGATAGCCAAAGCTAGGTACTTGCACGGCAATACCTACACATATTATCTACCTATTTATTTATTTGTCTCATAGAAAGACCTTGAATAGTAAATCTTCCGCGTAGACAAGTAATTCATTCTTCGCTAAGCAATGAATAAGTGTGGGCAGAAAGATGCCGACGAGATTAATGTTTCTCAATAATTATTCAGTTATAGGAAGACTCGTATTTGTTAGTGAAATTTATTCAGAGAAAGACTGAGGGAAAGTGAATGAGGTTTTTAGGTAAACGAGTGGAAATAAACAGTCCACGAGGAGATTTGCAGGAATAAACATTTATCTACTAATAATTTAAGGATTTCACAGGATCCTTATCATGTTTTTTTTATATTTTGAGTTCCTGATCTACACTATTTCGTGTACCGTAACCACGGGACTTAAATATACTTAAACTATCGCTAAAATAAACCGTATTTGTTAATCTTGTATCGATCTGAGAAGCTACGATTGAATTATTGTGAAGTAGTTTCCGGACAGCTGTTACGGTTGCAATAGTGACTCACTACCCACGTAGGTATTTACTGACGCCATGTCGCGCCGCAGTTTTAAGATTTGTATTGTGACATATTGTACTTAAATAAGGGTGCTCATTAAACGGACTTTTTTTAATAGCATTATACGCCACAGAAAATCTATGTTGCCATCTAAATTAATAACTCAGCCACAACCGACGAGCGTCTAAATAATACTATCTTAGCCAATAGTTATCACATAAGTAAGCCACTTTAAATACCTATAACTCAACATCGTGACTATTTTTTTGCATGCATTCATGCATTCAGAATAGTAAACTTCTAAAATACGATATGACATCGAAAAAGTATTCTTTTAGCTTCTATTTGTTTTTAATTCAGTGTTTTTAAATAGCAACTCATCCCACATAAATGAATCTTAAAAATAAATTTCAAGCTGTCATCAAATAGTAGTTTATAGCCACAAATTTTACTTAGAAACTATTGAAGGGAGACAAAATAAAGGAGTGCTAATTAAACAGACTTCTTTTTAATAGCATCAACTCTCTCGTCTCTAAAAATCTACATTGCCTTCTAAATTACTAAGTCAGCCACAATTTACGAGCGTCTGAACGATATTATCCTCGCCACTAAAAATATGTTGTTACATGATGTTTTTGCAATAATATTTTGCATTTTCATCCAATTTCGATTATGGCGCTTCGCCGGGCGCTCCCGCGCTACGCTCGCTTCGCTCGCTCGGCTCGCGCATGCGAAAAATGCAGCCTAACATTAACCTAACCCAAATTTCACTACTAAGCTTTCTATAGAATATTTAGTAGGCGTTGCAAAAAAGACGAATTAGTGTATTAGAGGTTACCTCATTTTCCCGTGGCTTAGTTATAAAATTAGAAGTTTGATCACGTGGCCAATAAAGAAATTTGTGGCTTGACTTATAATTTCCCGTTTCAAATCTTGCATACAGTGGTTATTTTCACGATAAAAGAATATGATGTATTAAGTACTAAATTATAATAAATGATGTTGTCTATAGAAGCTTGAAATATATTTTTTTGAGGACTTTGTGCTAAAGCTGTAAACATTATAATGGTGCTGAAATATACAATCCGTTGCTGAGTTATTAAATTAGATGACAACATGTAATTGTAAAGGACAACTTAAGAATTGTAAAGATCTTTACTTGACGCGATCTACTGAATATAAAGTTGTCGTAGTAAAAAAGACAAGTCAGTTTGTCCGAGGCTATTTTATTTTCTCGTGGCTCAGTCATAAAATTAGAAGTTTGATTTTGTGGCAAATAAAGAAATCTGTGGCTTGACTTATAATTCTCCTGAAATAATTTGTAACTATTCAAAAGGCACTCTCTGAACTATGAAGTAATCTTTTTTCAAGATGAAAAATTAACTATAGCTTTCAATTGCAGATGAATGGGTATATATTGGACAGGCGTGTACCATCCTAGTCTTCGTCATCACTAAGAAGAAACACGCCTGGCTTTAATTGTGGCTTCATACGATTCATTGAAACTAACACGCTGCGTTTACAATAAAAAAAGTTAACTCATTCTTTACAAATGTAAATTATTATTTTGCAATTTTAGGAAATAATTACTATTCTTATTTACAGTTTCTGAGATTTCTCGTATTCTGCTTCTGAAATAAAGAAAAAGAAATGAAGCGTATTTTGAAATGAATGAGAGAAACCTACAGATTAGAACAGACTTTGCTGTTATATTATCTTCACGTTACTATTGCAAACAAGAACAATGTTTCAAGCATTAAAATGAATCACAAATGCCGTATAATTACAATCAAACTGGTCAATTCACACCTACATTTTAATAAATACCTTTACCTTGTTAGTACCTGCCATATAAGATTTTCTTATAAAAACTAAGCTTGTTTGAATATTTTATTTCAAACGGTCTTTACATCGTAGAATTTTATGTCTGAGTTTGAACCGCGGAGATATAACACATTTATAACTTTGAAAATACTCATGTGAGTAGGATGCCATCTATTACGCCTTCCTTGTACCTTTCACCGTTTTTCTTTATCACGTTAATTACGTGAACAACAAGTCTGAATCAGCAATCTATCCTACAACATCTAGCAACTATATTGATAATCAGCTTATTCGTAGATTCGAGGCCAATTCCTTCACCTGTACTTACATTCTTCATTTCGCTCAAAACCTATGTAACAACTAAACTGTTTTAGTAACAGGTAACACACTAGGTTCCAAAAAGGTAGTTAGACCAAGCCAGGTGTGAATATTTGCTAATTGTAAAACAAAACTAAAATACAAGGAAATCTATATCTATATTATTAACACATATATAAATAAATATCCCTGAACAAATATATCGATTATGGCTTCAAACTTAGCAATGTTAGATTATTAAAAAACTGGTTAATGCTCAAACTTGACACACATTCAACATTTTAAGTTGGATTATTTTTAACATCATTTGCGACTAGTATACATCGAGAAAAACGATCCAGGAATCATAAATAAATGACTGTGTTTAACATACCTACAAATATCTGCCCCACCAATTTTAGAAATAGAACCTGATACCATTATAGGGCTTTTGCCCTCTACGCCACTTGCTATTTTTTATATATTCTCCTGAAAACCGTGATAATTTTAGGTACTTTTTTAGGTAATTACGTAAAATGTCTTAAACATAATCTTGATTATCAATTATTTAAATATCTATAATTATGGTTAATTCATAGGAGGCCAGATGGCAAGTAGTATTTGTTAATTATTTTGATATGCGATTACCTAAGGATAGTTAGGTATATATAGGATAATGATTTGTGAATCTGCTAAAACATCGCAAACCAAACTGCGAAGAATTTGAAAATGAAGCTGCGTCGGATTGTTTCTGTAGAATTTTGTGGAAATCTCTTCCAATGTTATGACCCGTGCAGCGCTCGGCAAAGCCGTTGCAAACTCATTTGAATATCCGATACACACATACGAGTACTTCGATAGTCGATAACCGAATAGGAAATAAGTTGCTTTTTAATTTTGCATACAATAGATGCACTGATTTAGTTTAAATTAAAGAAAATAAAGATCGAAAATGTTAGTTTTCTGTTTTTAACTTCGTTTGTAACTTTTTATAGTCGTTAACTTGATCTTCTGGGAGAGATTTTAGATTTTTAGAAGACAAAATGAAGACAATCGTTGAAGCAGTGAAATGTTATTTTTAGAAAAAATCGATCTTGCGAGAGGTCGAGAAGGTGGTAAAGGATGTAAATGGATATGTTTCATTCACACAAGATCTCGGTTTAAATGGACACTATCGTCGTAGGTATGGACATCGGAAGTCGAAGGTATTTTAGATATCAATATAGAATACGATTATTGTACAAAGTAATGATGCGTTGCCGACCCTAGCCTTCAGTTGGAATTGCCTTTGTTCGTGTAACTGCACTGGCTCAGCTTTCGCTTTAACCGGAACACAATCACGTGGGTAAACGTGATGATAACGGCTGTCAAAAGAAGAAGAACTGTAGCCCCACCCCAGACAAAATAAATGACTACCACTATTAACCAATAGATAACAGTCACATTGGCATAATCAGCTTAACCTATTGGTAATAGTCTCGAACTATTGCTTTTTGAATTCAGTAGTTTATAAAGCTTTTCTAGTTAATAGAATCGAACAATGTCATAAAGGAATTTTTTTATCCTTCACGTAATTTTTTCAGCTACTTAATTATGTATGCAAAGTAAAAATAATTAGTGTACGAGAAAATAAAATGAGCATAAATAAAGCTCTCCGCTCTGAAATTAAAATAAAGGATTTCATAAGTAAGAACATTTGTTAATGAGAAATATCATATGTACACTGATGTCCCTCTTGGCCACTTCAGGTACCGGCTTCAGATACCGTGAACTGAAACCAGAAAATTCTCTAATTTAAATGTTATTTAACATGTGCAATTCAAATTTTAAAGAGATTTGAGTGTTTTTAAGAGCGATAAAGTTGGTTGTATGTCACTCTAGTTTTGCTTTCCAATGAGTAATTATATAGCTTTCTAAATAATCATGCATTAATATACTAAAATAATGTTTAAAAAAGATTATTTTTATAATAGTTTATTAGGCAAATGTACTGGAACTAGGGTTGTCAGACTTCTCAAATAACCAGAATAATATACCACAATGTACATATAACCTAAATGTAAATATAACCACAATAAACATAGACAGGGTGTCCTAAAATTCAACGTCAAGCTAAAACGAGACGATAGGACAGTATAAAATTGAAGCTTTATTTCGAGGAAGTTTCTACTCTTAGCTGACATAATATTTCGGCCAGTGCGATACTCAGATGATGGTATATCGCGCTGCCCGTACGATAAACTTACCAAAGAAAAATACTACAAAATCTGATCATATACAGTGTTTGTTCTGTAAACGAACCAACGTATATGTCATAAATACCGGCCCAACCGAATTCCACACCGTGTTCGTGCTTCGCGTAGACTAAATAAATGTCATGTCAAAAATCAGCATTTTGCGACATAAAACTTTTTATGCCAGTGATTGCATTTGTCATAATAATGAGTAATGTCTGTTAGTCTGTCTTCGCTTAGTCATAGACCATAAAAGAAAATGCCAAAGCTGTTTAAGTATTTGGATATTTCTTTTACTTTTACGCAAGTTAACAGCAAGGAAACTTTGTACCGTCATAAAATGCAAACAAGGTTTACTATTTGTCCCCAAGATAATATTTAACTGTTAACAAGTAAACACATGACTATAAGTACTGAGTGACTATTTTTGTATACGTTTAGCACTGATTTAAAGGTACAACCTCACTTACTAAGAGAACCTCATTGTCAGTATTTAGTTGATATATGAAAGGGAACGGTGGTTCCTCGCTGTAAAAAGGAGGGATTAGTATTATTTGTGAGTCGGTCAGATTTTAAATTAACGTGACGCTTGAAAATCTATTGTACACGAGAATGGATTCGATGGCACAATTTATAATTCAACACATAAATATTTTCTCTGAATGCGTCCACGACGTCACGCCCCACTATTTTTTTGGTACCCCTCCACGGGGAGGGCATGTGGGTAAAAGTGCTCTTATGCAAACCCCGCCGCCATTGCGGGGTTATGTGGGACTCGCTTCGAGCCTGCCAGAGCCATTACCCACTAAAAACCACCTGTATGACTCTGGCAATCAATTGCCTCACAGCATTCATCTGAAGCAACGGGTTTTCGGCGTTATCGGGTCTTCCGCTGAGAAATATCATAGCACTGAAGGTGCTGAAGGACAATTAGAGTTACTTACGGCCTGGGCAGCCAGAAGCTGATTAGGGGTGTTCGAGAGTGCGTTCTTAGGTCTGGCGACTTTGAACTTCGAGTTTAGGATTGGGGCAGTATACGAGACGGACTCCCGAATTAAATGATTGGATACTTTAATTCGCTCCTACATTTCGGAGCGTTTGAGATGTTGTTGAACTGTAGGTAGTTCAAGATCTCTATGCAGGTCCGCGTTATGCAAGTATCAGGGTGCATTTGAGGCCCTGCGACAGAAGAGATTTTGAACCACCTGCAGCTTGTACAGGAGGGAGGGATTGGCGTGGGCAAAGATTTGCAATGCATAAGTCATGGCTGGTCTAACGCAGGTCTTATAGAGCGTTCGCTTGTTCCTAAGAGACATTTTACTGTGTCTACCTAACATAATGTAGTCCGACTAGTTTTTCCCTGTAGTCACACTAGTGTGTGACGTCGTAGTCGACGTGAAGACCAAAAGTAGCAGGGCGTGACGAGATCGGCGTGGGCAAAGATTTGCAATGCATAAGTCATGGCTGGTCTAACGCAGGTCTTATAGAGCGTTCGCTTGTTCCTAAGAGACATTTGACTGTGTCTACCTAACATACTGTAGCCCGACTAGTTTTTCCCTGTAGTCACACTAGTGTGTGACGTTGTAGTCGACGTGAAGACCAAAAGTAGCAGGGCGTGACGAGATCGGCGTGGGCAAAGATTTGCAATGCATAAGTCATGGCTGGTCTAACGCAGGTCTTATAGAGCGTTCGCTTGTTCCTAAGAGACATTTGACTGTGTCTACCTAACATACTGTAGCCCGACTAGTTTTTCCCTGTAGTCACACTAGTGTGTGACGTCGTAGTCGACGTGAAGACCAAAAGTAGCAGGGCGTGACGAGATCGGCGTGGGCAAAGATTTGCAATGCATAAGTAATGACTGGTCTAACGCAGGTCTTATAGAGCGTTCGCTTGTTCCTAAGAGACATTTGACTGTGTCTACCTAACATACTGTAGCCCGACTAGTTTTTCCCTGTAGTCACACTAGTGTGTGACGTCGTAGTCGGCGTGAAGACCAAAAGTAGCAGGGCGTGACGAGATCGGCGTGGGCAAAGATTTGCAATGCATAAGTAATGACTGGTCTAACGCAGGTCTTATAGAGCGTTCGCTTGTTCCTAAGAGACATTTGACTGTGTCTACCTAACGTACTGTAGCCCGACTAGTTTTTCCCTGTAGTCACACTAGTGTGTGACGTCGTAGTCGATGTGAAAAACAAAAGTAGCGGGGCGTGACTTAGTGGATGAGGCTCACTATATGATCAAAGACATGACCGATTACCGGAAGTTATTTACGTACGTCGTCGTCGCAACTGACAATCGGTGAATAGCTCTAAATTCTTAATCAATAATGATATTTAAGGCAAATTTATTTTTCATTAAACCGAATTCTGTATTTGATTTAGACCTTAGTAGTATTTTTCCAAATTTAGAGTAAAAATTGACATTTACTGCAATTATATTTATTGCAAATTATGGCTTTCACACAAACAAAGAGCCTATTTCAAATGTAATTTTAACTACTTGCAACCTTCGTTCTCTGGTTATATAGTTTCTGCATGAATAGAAGTATAACATTTGTAAATCTTGTTTTCAATATTTTTTTTGAAAAGGTTGAAAATTCAAAATTATACCTTCTTTTCATTTAATTGTGGATACGAATATTGAGCCAATTAACAAATAAGAGATAAAGTTAGTTTAGAACCATAGTCACCTGACCAAAATTCTCATAACATTTTAAGATAAACATTTATTATACGAGGAAAGTCCGTTAATTACATAAAGCACTTCGTTAAAGATATTTTTTCTGTTAATCCCTCCATCGGAAAGACAATAAGCCGATGGAACAGTAATATACATTTCGCATTATTAATAATATCGACGAATAGAATTTTCGGCTTCTTAATGGATGGTATAAAATTAAATGTTAACCAAGAAGGTGAATCAAAAGCTGGAATCGATCTGGGATAAAATTGAAACTTTCTGAGTAAATGTAATCTTTTTAGTTTCAAAGTAAGCAAGCTACAATAGTTTGTATTTATAGTTTGTATAACTAGAAGAATAGTTTTCAATACATTACTTAATTAATGTTATTGTCTTTGATGCTTTTTTGCCAAAAGTTTTGGATTCATTGTTTTTACAGTGATACAGGTCAAACTCACATTCGCGGCTCACACAAAACTCTGCCATCCGAGCCGCCTTCGTCATGGGTACGCTGTACCCTCTCATCTTCAGGAAGAGTTAACTCACGCCTGCAACTCGAATCTTAATAAACTTCATGCAATTCATTCAGAATAACTTTTTATTCTCCACCCTATATCCGCAATTTAGATTTCGCCATCCGCCATCGCCTTTCATGAAGTTAGCGTCTAGACGCCACTTCGACAACGCTCTCCATCATCCTAACCCGCTGGTCAATAAGTCAGCTGACTACACACCCAGACACGTTGTTTCGTTACAGGCCTCCGCGTAACGTCTTAATAGCTCCCGACAACGCTATTACAACAAGAAACTTCGGCGTTCCAGTTAGAAATAGAGCAACACGGCATTCGAATCGCCTAACCCACCGGTGGGCCAGGCTAACGCGGCGTATGCATTCCTACTGAGTTTCCTGCTGGTTCTTTGGCAGTAGATGACCCTTCCGAACCAGTGGTAGTTTCTATATACAACGTCCAAAGCCGAGGTCCGTGCCCTCTCGGTTGCCCTTAGGCGTATCGACGAAAGTACTATAACAAACTGTGGCAATTTGTAAAAAGAATACCTTCGTCTAACTCATCTAATCTCATATAGAGTTAATAAAGTTCCTTATAAAGTCCTGAAAGGGATATCATTATTGACAAAAACACTACAAGTATGTTGTAAAAAGCCACATCATGTCAAAACAAACTTTCTAAAACACACATTCACAATAAACGTACTTACAGTTCACCAACTTATCTGTTTCGTAGCAAAAACTGGAACTAAAAATTTTTGTACGTGACTAAATGTCAAACGTCATTTTCGCACAGAAATTAGCGCCACCCTTTACCGAAGGGATACGTGTTGATCGGAGTGTATGTCATATTTGCGTACTCACATAAAACGCGGGCATTGTGACATGCGCAGAACTGCCTGTTTTGTCCATCGGTCCATGTTTGGTTGACATTAGGCCTACGCGCCAACCGAGGCCTTTGGGCATACATATATATAGGCCTCTGGGTTATAGTTAGTTTTAGATTAATTGGTAATTTAAAATTTATTACTACAGGTGCAGTTTCATCAATTAATGAGGTTTAATGGTGGATATGAAAGTTTAAAAATTATGTGATGACTTACAAGTTTTGCGTTTAAAGACTTTGCTTATCAAATCTAGTACGAATTAAAAGTTTGAATACGCTAAACACTATCTATAATTAAGATAACAATATTTAAGCTGTAAGTGTCTTCTGATGTAAGAGGCAATTAACAAATGCACATAACGGTATTACCAAATTTTTTTTCTCAAAATTGTATCACTAAAAACCTTGTGCATACACATAGATATTTTTGTTTCTGCATTGTCGTTTTTGAATCGGACACACCTAGTTTCAAGTTACGTGTAAAGTTGTCAATGTAATTGTTGCATTCAAGGTCTTTTATACTAAATTACTCTTTAAAGGTAAGTAAGAATTATGTAACTCCTATAGAATATGGAGAATACCCATAATAAAACTGAGATACTATTAATAATTATAAATAGCTACAAATGACTAACAAAAGATGAGGACTTATTTGGAAAACTCTAGTTTATTACCAGAAAGGCAAACTGGTAGCTGTTTAGTAAATTTAAAGAATTGATTGACGATTTAATCTTTTTTATTTTTATTCGATACTTTATGTACCCTTGTGCCCGTGTAAGTATACAGAATGACTTAATCTTAATCCAATTTCGTTGCAGAGTGCGTGACATTTAGTTTTGATTTCCGAAATTTTAAGTACCTATTCGTTGATTGGTAGAAATTAATAAATTATAATCCAAATTCTGTTCCAATGAAAAATTAATAACATTAAACGTGGACATGACCTAGATAGCTAGAATGTTTTAATATTTATTAGATTGTTAGTTCTTATTCTTAGTAATGATGATATCGACATATTGTTTAATATATATGTATACCGGGTGATTTTTTTTCGATTGGAAAAAGGGCTTGGCCACATGGCATCGACCACAATTTTGATTTGTCCAAACATACTATATAGTGATAATGAAAAAAATTATTGTCTCTTCAAACATCATTGGCAGCTGAGCCGTAGGATTTGTATGAAGAATCGTTTGCTTTTTCGTTTTCTCTTTATGGTGTCATCGAGAATGTGACTCAGAATCGTGGTCTGAACCCATGCGTCCTTTTTCCAACCGGTAAAAAATCAAATTCAAATTCAAATATTTATTTCTCAACATTGACAATTACTGACGTCAAATAATGCATGACTCAACCACCATTCCAGAAAAACCTTATATAATTATAATTAGGTATAATTTCTTCAAAATTTTATACTGTTTCTTTATGTCTATACAAAATTATTATTATTTGCATCTGTTAGCTCGGCAAGCCTCCCTCCCCCAAATATCCAAACGACGAACACCCTCAAACCGCCCGCTCACGCGGGCTCCAGCCTTGTCTATACCGATTGAACTGCGATATTTTTGTCGTATAATGTTAATTTTGTATTTTTAAATAATTACTTACTAACAGAATCACATGCTATTTATTATGAATGCCACTAACAAGCACATGAAGACATCACAGCCGCGCATTCTAATTGAACCATCCGCTTACATACTCAATAAAATTACTTAATTAAAAATGACCCACAAATCACTATTCCGTGAGTAATTTGCTTCTCAATCTAGAGTTTATAGTAGTGTTAAATGTTTGCATCGCATTGACCTTCGATAGTTTAGCTTCAATATTGACTTACGATTTCAACATAACATGTGTTTGAGAGCGAGGAGATGCGACGCGGGCACTTGCCGGCGCGCAGCCGCTCGCGCGCCCGCGTCTTGTTGCCTCGCCGCCCACTCATCGCGCTCTGTTTGCAGATCACGACAAGGACTTCCCGAAACGACCACTCGACTTCGACATCGAGGAGGAAACCCGCAAGAAAGAAACATCCAAGTGGCTCGAGAGCCACTTCGGCAGTGACTCGCGCTCCTCTCACGACTCCATCGCCGAGGAGATCGGTCGGCGACCAGAACCTACGTATTTAGCTAAGAAAAGTCCCGAAGACGAAGGCTACTACGGAAAAACTATCCCTGCGGCCCCTCCTGCCCCTGTTTATGGAGATAGAGTACTGCGAAAAACAAAATCGTCAACCCCGTCTGATGAGCGGCCGGCCCCTACTGTGAATCGAACTGGTAGCTATTTCAAAGGGGTAGCCGATTGGTCACAAAGACGAGCTACCAAACCCAGAATGCCGGAACCCCGCAGTTCATCTCCGTCTCCACCGGCTGTACGATCGCCGTACGTGAGTCGCGATGGCTTGAACGACCCGCCGCCGCGACATGTTGTCGGGAAGCGCGACTCGCCACAAGGCAGGACGTCGCCGCTGGGGCGCCGCAACCCGCCGTCGCGCGACGACTCCGCCTACGTGTCGTCCTCTACAATGCACAGCCCGCCGCGCGGCTCGCCCTTCCACCCGTTGGACACCGAACGGCCTTACCGCGAGCCTTCAGTCGAGGACGACTACCGCCCACCCATCGCTCCCGAACGCAAACGTCACTCAAAAACACGAATAGCCGAGGATTACGACCGCGAGTATCGATACGACAGTGGGTACAGAAGCTCATCCAGGAATGAGAACTCGGGTCGTTCGCGGGACAGTCGTGAAGAGGCGATCGAACCACCACCTGATTACTCCCCTCCGAGAGAAAGAAGAGAGAGTTCAGATCGGGACCGGACTCCACCACCTCGGAGGCGAGACGAGAGGAAACAGAATCAGAAGACTCGTTTCGCTGAAAATAGTAATGGGAGACCTTCGCCGGTACGAAAGTCTATGGGGTCTGCAATCGGGAATTCGATAAGGAAGTTGGTGGGAAAGATCAGGTCGGCGTCGGCGGAGCGGCGCGCACGGTGGCGTGGCTCGCGGTCGCCGACGCCGGACGCCGGCGGTCGCGGCCGGTCCGGTGAGCAAGCGCCGCCACATCGCTACTACTTGGGCGAGGACCCCTTCGCACCGAGCATCTACGGCCGCGAGCACAAGTACGAGGGCAGTCCGCGCCGCGCCGCCGCCCCGGACGTACGCGAACACCGACCACGGTAAGTCACTGTTCTGCATCATTTACATCATAATGCCTTGAAGGTCAAACAACTTGGAATATACACATAAATCCTAATTTATGACACTGAATATTAATTACCCAAATTAGCTACGCTCTCAAAAATTAATCGATCAGGACGAAGTTAAGCTATAGGATTTTCTGATCTTTATTATAAGATCAGATTACGGCCCACGTCAAATTGAAAGGCATAAAATTTAATTGATGTTTATAGTTTTGATATTATCATAAAATTAAGGCAATTTAGCAGGGCCTGACCGAAGATATTCATTAACTTTACATAGCGTAGGTTGATCACTTTTAAGTTTGAGTATTTAATAAAACATGGTGTATAAAAAGCGATTGATCATTTTAATAATTTATGTTATTTTATTTTATTCTCAACGGAAAACTTGCAGCTAATACAGATAATGGTAATTATCTGTTGTAATCATTTGCCAGAGCTCATGATTACTACTTATTTAATTAATCAGTATAGCGCTGATTTTTCAATCGTCAAATCTTGTCAACTTTGACAGTTGACAAGACTTTCCAAAGAAATTATGTCTAATTCTCAAAATTATTCTAATGATAAAAGTTATTTGAGCATTAAAAAATCATCCTTTAGAACATTATAATTTTTCGTAAACAATATTTCAGTTATTGGACAGGTTGACTTACAAAAAGTTTTAAAACACAAGTAGTAAGTTCAAAGTTTACTTTTGAATAGGAGTAGATAAAAGTTGACTGATTGCTTATTAAGTATCAAGTTCTAAAATAAAAATAAAACTTCTAATAAATCTATAAGTACATTGTTTTTGGTATAAAAATGTTATTATGTTAGCAATACTTGACGTTCTATTGACGTCTTTATAAATATAAATACCTAGTGTGTTTCTTCGTGTACGCCGCGAATTGAATATTTCGATTATAAAAAGTTAAGTTAGAAAATTTTTATTTATTTGTATTGTAACTACTGTATATTATCTAATCGATTTAAGACACGTCCTTTTGCTCCATTTCTGGTATTGTTCTGATAGCAGTTATGTACAAACAAATTAGAAATTATATCAAGTAAACCTCTAAAATATGAAAAAATTCTTAAAGTTCCGTCAAAGAGGTGTCAAAACACTATAAACTAACCAGAAGTGCTCATAATTCCATAAATTCGCAAAATAAGGCTTAATGTTAGCCAACACATCAAAATAGGGAATACCAGTACGTAACTATTGGAAATCGATTGATTCAAAAAGTTGAAACAACTGTGTTTACAGTGTTAATATGGATTTTAGAAACTCGATGAATGAGAAAAGTAGGTACAATATAAAGTCCAAATGATGAAATTTTATGTCGTACCTCACGAGATATTTTAAAAATCTTTGTTTAATTAAAGGACCTCTAGAATTTTTTTTACTATTTACATAGCCAACAAACTGGTACGCAACCCATCTGATGGTAAGTGGCATCTGGAATCATTGGTCGTAGATGGTTTATTCAAAAATACTGAATTTGATTATTATATCGACTAATGATGCGTTGCTGACCATACCCTTCAGTTGGAATGGCCTTGGTTCCGTGTGATACTATGGAATATATAGCTATATAAAATAATATTAATTATTAATGCAAATATTGATTACAACATTACGAAACGAAATTACGATGTCAAATAAATCAGTAGCTGCTTTTTGAAGTAGTAGTAATAATTTTTAAAATTCAAACCAAAATATTAAAAAAATATTATCTTGGTTATATATTTATTATATAATAATTTGGATCGCTCGGTAGTAGTAAGCAGAAACACTATAAAAATGGTTCTGTCACATGAATCATGACTAGTTTACCTAGAGTTATCTACGTTCCGGCACATTCATGCCTTATGAATAGCTGTTCGCCGTGGCGTTTACCTAGTAAGGCATAAAATACATTTCTTAGACCAACCTTCATTATTCAGGCACTGACTCAATCAAATAAATAAGAAAAATAATACTCTATGCCTTAGTGACGCAGAAAGTTCTTAAAACTAGCTGGTTAATATATAAAATGCACGCGGAACGCCTTGGTACAATGTCGTTTGATATGATTTCTTAAAGATTGGCTGAATACGGAACTCATGCGGTAAGTCATAATCTAGGGCAAAAACTTTTATTTTGTCATGAGTTTTTGCAATTTTTCTATCCCCCAGATCCTTGCAATTATACCAATATTGAGATAGTATAAGTATTACAATACAATAAATTGTAAAACATAGTCAATTACTTTTAACTTGGCAATAATATACATAAAAAGCTTGTAATACTTTTTGCGTCTTTTGTTTAAAGCCTGTGTCGGTCTGCTCATGATTAATGTTCTAGTTATTTATAATACAATAAACAATTTAAAACAGACCGCGTCCAGTATATGCAAATGTGGCGGACCGAACCAATTTGGCTTGCAGATCAAGTGTAGGTTCCTAGCGAAGAATAAATCTGTATTATTTAATTTGTTTATCGAACGACATTGGGATTTGCATTTGTTAATAATTATTGTTTTAAATATTGTAATTAAGATTTTCGTTGCGTCCGTATAATTTAATATATCTGAGCTAATTTGTAAATCTAAGATGAGCATATTTTATTTAGAAGTTGTAGGTTAGATTTTAGACAAAAGAATCTTGCCTCATTGTCAAGTTAATGATGCGGTACTTTAATGTACGGAAACAAAGCAGTCTTATTACCTCCACGCGTGGGACGCGGTTCCACGCTCGAACCCAATTAAACCAGAATACTACTTTTTATGTAATACACCGACATTGCAAAAAACATACGTGGGTTTAGTCTTATTGATATGATTGAAAAAAAATTGCTCGTAGTGATTAGATGTTTTTTGTATTTCAGGGGTCAGTACTCGAGTACGCTTGGACGTTTCAGCCACTCCACGAGCCGGCTGAATCCCAACAGTGAACCAGAGGAGGATTACACAAGAAGTGCTCAAACTTTGCCGCGAAAACTACACGATCGCAAAGAGAAGACTGTTGATAAGCCTAGCTCAAATAAATATTGGCACAGATTGACCCCAAACAAAAGGTCCAATAGTGCAGTCAATATTTCTCACAGCGTCGTGCCACCTCCAGAACCTAAGTCGAACGGCTACCCACCGGCGCCCGCGAAGCCTGCGCGGACTTACAAAGCTTTAAATCGAAGCAAGAGCTTTGCTATGGGCGCTCCTGAACCGGAGACCCATCCACGCTACGTATCAAACATAAGCCGCAACTATTCCACCATGTACAAGTCCAACCCTCAGTTGAGCAGACTTGACGAAACTCCTGAGCAACTGAAAAGCCCGGGAATCGTATCTATAATAAATCGTAGTCAAAGAGATCTAGCTGATGCAGTGTCAAGGGAAACAGAACGCAGACGTGACGGATTGTTCGGCGCGCGCTATGGAAAGACCACCCCGGCAACCAACGGCCACACGAACGGTTATAGCAAATATGAAGACACAGACAAGAAAAAGATTTTCCTGAAAACATTACGCGAACGAGCACCTGATTTGTATCAAACTTTACATGCAGACGACGATTCCGAGGGAAGCAGATTATCGTCACGCTACGGCACGCCGTCTCCGCATTACAAAGACCGCATATCCGAGGAGCGAAAAATACCTCTGTATAAAACTGAATCCCTGAATCGAGACACAAGTCCGTACGTTTCACGTTTAGAAACGAGATTAAAGTCTCCTGCGATTCGTCGAGAGAGTAACAGCAGCGACAATTTTTCTGAAACGTACCGGTACACTACGCGATCGGGCGATCCTGAGCGCCCGAGCATCACGGATACTGTAGAAACAGTTAGCAAGAAAATCGTTCCTTCGAGAGATGGACGTTCTAAGGAGATTATCGAATCACGGGAAGTGAATTCAGTCACTAAAAGCCGGGGCTACAAAGGTGAGCCTTTGTCGAATTTGAAGTATATCGAAAACGGCGTACGATCTTCACCGCACGGGTATGAGGTTAAAATTGGACCGCCCCTTTATACTCTGAGCGAAGGACGAGCAACTATAAAGTAACCGAGAAGCTTAGAGATTATTAGTAAGTCTAACTTGTACTGCCATATTTTTCGAATACTTGAAAAGTCAATTCACAGACTGAATTCTTGACAGATTTAGAATATAAGTTTAATTATTCTTAACTACATAATGTTAACAATGTGTTAATTTCGTGTAAGTTGCTTTTGTATTCATGTAAAAAGTCATAATTAGCTTTATTAATATTGACTCATGTGATTCAATCCGTCCATAGGGTACATACATTTTTTAATATTAATATTTAACATCACAGTATCATTGTGAATAGATTGAGATTTGAATTATTAATTAGAATTCTAATACGATATAAAATAAAACATACAAATGTGTTACTTGTACACTAAACCTGTGTGTTTTATTCCACCGCCCTAGATAGCTTCAGTTTAATTTTGCTTTTGACGATAGTAAGTAACCAGAGATGTCAAACATTACTAAAAAAAGATGCTGTTAAATAAAGTTTGGCTTAGCATATATAGACTTAGATTGTGTATAGTTAAAGTATAAATTCGCCAAGCAGTCTATAGCGCCTTTAGTGTCGTTTTAACGTGTCTGAAAGCGGCCGTAAATACATAGTATATAATTACTAAATACACACAAAACACTGGCGATTATTCATTGAAATTGAATATTACTAAAGAATTTAAAACTAAAAGATAGGTAGCCTAAAATAAATGGATTGATTGTTATTAATAACGTTTTCCTTGAATACAGAGCAAATATATTAAAATACCCGTAGGCTTATTATTTAACACGCGACAGCAAAATATCGCGCGACATTTGCTCTTGGATTGTCAAAAAAAAAATTCGTATTGCGTACCAGCAATAGCAAACAAATTATATGAAATATAAGGTTTTTTTTGAAGTTCTGCAATGAATTTTGTATAGCTATAAAAGAGTTTGTATCAATTGAAACGATATCCTATAAATCCAAAATTAAACATATTAAGCTACTTCATTCACCACTTAGTGGCGTTGCTCGTTGGTGTTTTCTAATAAAAAGCTAGAATATTACATATCCATAACCTCATTGAACTAAAGAATATATGTAGTAGCTTTCAATTGGTACAGAGTTTATCAACTTCGAACGGATAAAAAAAGTTTCTACTATATATATTAGGGATGGCCGGGACATAACAACTAACAACAGAATGATTTTTCCAAAGATGTTTCAAATTGCCTATTCCAGATAATCTACCATTGCAATAATTGCAATTGGTCATGGTGCATATTTCGCCGTTTGAAATATGTCAACGCTATGTTAGTTTTATGTTAGTTTGCTATTTTCCTTTTTCAGGGGCTCACTTATTTAGTGAGGGGTAAGATCATAAGGACGTCCATATACGGATGCGAGCAAACCAAAGTAAAGTAAAGTATCAAGCGGAATTAAAGTTTTTAAGAAAGCAAAATTGTAAGACAGAAGTTACTTACTACTAACTAGATCACTAATGATCTTTTTATATTGCAGAATGAGAACATTTAATATAGGAATATTTTTATTTTATTTTATTAAAGCTGTATTTGCTAAAACTAAAGTTTAATGTGGTGTAGCGTAAGTAGGTAAGTTATATAGAAATGAATAAAAAAGTTATGTATCGATAGCGGTTTCTTATTATGTATATGAAACCGGCAATCTGTGTTACAATAAGCATGCTAACATAGGTCTATCGGCAGTAATTTTGGGTTATTAACAAGTAAGCTAAGACGCCTGTAAATTCTAATCGTTAGTGTTAATCTACAACGAGAAATAAATGTGTGTATTCACGCCATAGAGCGAAAAAAAATTGTGACGGGTTTCATACAAATCCTACGGGTCAGCTTCCAATTTTGCAGTTTTGCAAGCTTTGATGCAAGATAGGCAACAAGCTCCTGAGAGGGACCTCAAAAATCTTGCTGCCGGTCGCAAGATTTTACTTGTCCAATGGTTTAGAAACTAGAAGTTCCACTCGATTTTTACATAAAAGTAATTTTACACCATCGATTAACTTTTGATAACTCTTATCACGTCTGCGTCTAGTCAAAGTCTACTTTCTATTAAATTTGGAGTAAGGATTGAACGGTCAAGAAAATTACAATCATCTGAAAGTGGTGTCCCTTTCCCGCAGCTATTATTATAAGTAATGACTCCATAATGCTAGATCATGGAGTTAACTTCTAGAAGATTTATTTCTAATTATGCCACTCTGACATAGGTAATGCAAAAAAGTTTGAATATTTTTGAATGGGGTTTGGCATCATCTCCAAGTCTTTAGTTTTTTTTAAATCGTGGCGCACAATAAAGCTTGCGTATTGGGGAAATCTAAAGAACGCTAAAATATAATCCACTATGCTCTGAAGGGTTAAGCGCCATAAAAGATTATTAAAGAAAAGATTAATATGACCCTACCAAAAGAGACATCGTCAGCGAATTTATGTATCCGCAGTTGAAGTTGATGCCAAGTCCGCTCCAGTCAAAAAGCTTGAAGTCATCCTCCAACGCAACGGTACACAGCTTCGGTGATATGATGTCACCTTGCCTGACACATCGCTGCAATCTGGATGGGCTTCGAATTCTGATCCTGGAGACGGACTCTTCAGCGCTTGGATGTTTCGATAATCAATTTGGCATCGCTGGAGAGACTGGAGTAAAGCGCAGGTCTCGATCGAATCAAAGGGTTTTTTCATCGTACATATGTCCACAAATGGCAAGCATAATGGCTTGTTATATTCCTCGGTCTTCTGCATAACAGGTTATGCATAGCAGGCCGCAGCGTATGTTCTAGGTCTATGGTGCTAAAGCCTTTTCGGAATCCAGCTTGTTCGGAAGGCTGGAAGTCCTAACCTGCGTACGAGATAATCGAAATTAACTTGTGCACATGGCTGAGCAGCGATGTAGACCTAAAGTTCTTCAAGAGGGTTTTCGCGCCCTTTTTGGAGAACAATATTACTTTGCTCCTGTGCTATGCCTCTGTGATGACGAAATTGAATAGCCTCTAAAGGATTGTAAGCACTGGTCGGCCACCCACTTTCAGAAGCTCAGCTGTGAATCTGTCATCATCCGAAATTGATGAATAATTCATTTATTCAAGCACTTAAGGTATCATGTCGGTTATTTACATTAACATCACGGGGTTGACCAAATAAAACAATATTAACATTTCTCTATAGTAGACAATTTTTAAATTAAGTCTCCGATTTGATTTGGGCCTGTCATGGTCCTGTGTATAATTATTTTCGGACAATGGTAATCCTTCAGCCGGAACAAAAGGCTTAAGTCGATAGAGTCTGAGCCGTCGGCCGATGATGTTTCGGCATATAATGCCGTCATGATTATTTTTAATAGATTGACTATATAGTTATGAACCATATTCAAAAGGTTATTAAACTAATTTTTGTGTCTTTGGTAGTTTAATTAAATTTTATTATGTTTTTTTTATTTTTTATTAATAATTAGCAGGCGTTTGTCTTCCGTCTCACCTGATGGAAAGTGACAATGAAGACGAGGATCATACACGCCTGTCCAAGAGGTACCTATTCACTCTACGCTTGAAAGCTCCAGGGTTATATTTGTCTGGAAAAACAGATGTAGGCAAATCGTTCCACTCTTTGGCAATACAACCCAAAAATGAGCTATAGAACCGTTTAGTTCGGCTCTTCAGCATGCCAAACACAAACGGGTGAAACTTCTGTCTGCGTCTGGTTGACCGGTGGAGAAAGGGGGAAGGTTCGATCAGCTGAAAAAGAGCATTCGCACACTCTCCAAAGTGCAATCTGTAAAAAACCGATAGACTAGCAACTTTTCAACGATGCTCGAGACTTGCTGTCTCGAAGAAGTAAGTTTGTCGTCACTTATGAGTCTACGGGCCCTTCGGTCGACATAATCCAACGCTTCAAGATGGTACTTTGCGGAATCATGCCAAAGATGGCTGCAGTACTCAATACAAGATCGAACCTGGGCAGTGTACAGGTTGAGCAGCTGTTCGGAGTTGAAGTACCGCCGGAACTTTGCGATGACTCCCAATTTTTTGGAAGCTGACTGTGCCATGGTTTCAATCTGTTGACCGAAATTAAGTTTCGACGTGATGGTCATGCCTAGAAGCCCTAGATGGTTTGTGATCGGTACAAATACACTTTGGAAAGTGGGCGTCAAGTTGAATGTGCTCTTTTTACCGGAGAAGAGACACGCCTGGGTTTTGGAAGGGTTGAACTTGACAAGGTTGGCTTCGCCCCAATTGGAAACCCTTATTGGACACATATCTCTCTACAACAGTGCTGTCATCGGTGTAACCAATAATGCCTTCCGATAAAAGAAGGCCATTAATGTGCAGCAGGAATAATGTTGCAGAGAGAACAGATCCCTGAGGTACGCCAGCGTTGATCGCCATAAGGTCCGATGAGAAGCCATCGACGACAACTCGAAATAATAAATAATGAAGTCAAAGGAAATCTTACGTACAACACTAGAATCACATGTTTAAAATCTTAATTAGAATATAGAAAGAAAACACATTTATACATTAGACTAACCCAAAGGTCTGTAACTCTAAAACCCGCGAACAGAAGCAGTGGACATAAAATCCGTAAGAATACCAAGGTCATCATGTAAAGTGGGAATCTGTATCGTATTCAAGCCAAAGTTGTCATTGTTTTGAGAATCCGGGTCCGTGGGGTTACTGGGGTCGTGTGAGGTAGCCGAATCGAGATCCATGATGAAAAAAGGAAAACCGAAAGAGCACATCCACTTGTTGCAAAATAACAGAGCGAATATTTGATTGACGTATTTGAATTTTGAAGGTTGGTGATAGGGATCCTGAACTAAAAGAAAACAAAACTCACAAAAAGTTATAGTTGCAATCGATATAATGCTTTGCAAGATTACACAATTAACATAATTAAGTTTGCAATATGTTTTTTATATTATTTATATAGTTTTAAATGTTTACTTTACTGTTCATGAAAATAATCCACCAGCACAACTTCTTTTGCATTGAATCAGTAATCCCAACGTTGCGCAGCTATTGTATGGAGACTCCTCGCGTTTAGTTTCTTATTAATGGAGATAATTTTATTGGGAAATATTTTAGTTCTGATACTTTTATAAATAATAATTTACATTATTGACGCAAATTATCGTGCATTTCATTCGTCCATTAAGTGCTGGAACAAAAAGCTTATTGACGGCCTAAAATGTACTAAAGGTTTTCATGCAAGCGTCTTACTCGTAATCATTATATTTAAAAAAAAATTTTCAAGTTTCTAAATGCAATAGAAAAAAATTAAGTAAAATTTCGTGTTATTTAAAAAAGGTGGCATCTCCATCTAAATCGATTACCTTTGTTATAGCCCACATCATCTATACTGCTGTCCACCCCTGCACAGAGAGCTCTGATAACGCAGCATCACGTCCAGCCGCATCTCGAGATTGTTAGTCCAACGTGATATAGGAAATAGTAAGATAAGTATTTTTTATAATTACACTATTAAAATGTATAGATTGGTCGAATTCGTTTCTACATAACCAACAACAACAGTATTAATATATACTTAAACACATGATCTTCTAGTCCATTTATATAAAAAAATAAATGTTTTATCTTGGTGTTTCTGCGTTTCTTGAGCACATACGACAAAACTTTAATACTGCAAAGTGCCGTGAAGGTTTATATATATCATAAAAACTATTTCTAGATTTTAAAAAACAGCGCCATAAGCTGCCTATAAGAAAATATCGTTTTCATATTAGAAAACATATTTTAAGGAAATAATTTTTGCGTCAAGTTTTGTGGAAAAAATCTTAAAGAAACGCAACATGTCATTAGTCTCATGGGCCACGACAACACTGATAAACATATGAGTGAGTATTGTTAATTGTATGTTTCGCTCTGATCTCTGCAAACTCAAGGTGACAGGCGCCTGAGATGGACGTGTTTGTTTGTGTAGTCTTGATGTAATATTACTTCTAAGTGTACATACCGTGTTTGTTAATGTATTAATTAATTAATTTACTGATAATATAAAGATCCTACAGTGTTGAAGATGGTAAGTACCAAATATATTAGTTAGTGCATAATCTGATGTAAATTCATCTTTTGTTGTAGCTTAATTAGGTACTGATAAGATAAAAATTTGCATAATTTCTCCATAATTTTTTGATACAAGATAGGAAAATATGATTTTAGATATTACCAAAAAACGTCTGCCTTTAACCACATTTAATTCGCAGCAACTCTGACATAAGTCTTGTAAGTACGCAGTTTATTGGTTGTTTATTGCACATAGGTCAAAATGAAAGAAACCCACCATAATCGAATCTATGACGATCCAACAACTAAAAGCAAAATGTTGGTAGTACCTACTTAAAACTCATGTGTGTTTCCCCAGATAGTCTTTATTAATAGTTTGTCAAACTTCATATAGGTTTCTTTTGCCAGTTTTGCGTGATTGAGTTACAAACATTAAATCCCTTTCATAAACTTTCATATATGAAATGTTATATTAGAATTCATAGAATCATTAAAATAATATTACTCCTTAATATTTTTTCCACCTTCACTAGTGTGAATGATTTAGCGCTATGTTGCGTAAGATGACAGTAATTCTGTCATCACTGACCGACTCATTAATTTGAAATAAACAATAATACAGTGCGGTCCTATCGTGTGTTAGATACTAATCATCTCAAGTGTCGAAAAATCTAACATTCAAGTACTCTGTCGTAGCTTTCATTTTATCACCATTCTTAAATTTTACCACCGTTGATTCAAAATTCAAAATATTGTATTCTTAATAGGTAAATAATTACACTTAATGAATGTCTTCTTTTTTCTTTATCTGCGGCTTTTAAAAGGTATATATACCTATATATACCTATAGACCTATGGGTAGACCGAGAGGAAAAAGGCGGTAGAAAAAATCTTCGCGGCACTCTTTTATCTAAATTGTAAACAACATGAAATAGGTAATTAGATATACAGCTTGACTTCTAACAAAATTCTAAACACTATTTTACATATTTTATATAAATGAGCGCATGAGCGTAGGTATGTAACATTCCGAACTATTCGATCGATCAAAGTTGTAAATCATCCAAATCCGATGAGTTTAGTCCAACGCTTCTAGTTGGTACTTGCAAAAACTTTCCAAAGGTGCTTACTCCGTGCATGATCGAATCTGGGTTGTGTAGAGCAGCGATTTGAAATTACCGGCGAACCTTCGAGATAATTCCAATATTTTTTGAAGAAACGTTCGTCTTGTACCTACAGCCTAAATCATAGTCAATTTGTACTATTTAGACCATACACTATTTTTTTTAAATAGTCCTAAAATTATTTTTAACTTTCAAAATATTCCTGCTTAAAAAGTTTAGTGCAGTTTAGTGGCGGAATTTATGTGAAGATGTTTACCAAATGTGTACATGTACGTGGAGTAAGCGTGAC
This sequence comes from Marasmarcha lunaedactyla, assembly GCA_923062675.1. Taxonomy (NCBI): domain Eukaryota; kingdom Metazoa; phylum Arthropoda; class Insecta; order Lepidoptera; family Pterophoridae; genus Marasmarcha; species Marasmarcha lunaedactyla. The sequence continues at coordinate 6,979,556 of OV281350.1, forward strand.
CTCTGCCCCAAGCGTCTGCCTCTGTGCCTATGTAAAACGGTTCTAGAAAAAATTATGGAAATTTCGTATGTATTCAAAAGAATAATATTTTAACAATTAACAAGGATTGTGTTGAAATATATACCTTGTAAAATGTTATTTTATTATTCATTCTTATTTTGTTGACTTTAAATTTATGTTGTAATAAGTTTTTTAACCAGCCAGTTCAATGAAATCTTGTGTTGGAGATTTTTTACAAAGGACTATTCCTATCAATGTTTGCGAAAGGAACGCTTGAATAACTGAAGTCAAAACAGAGGTTGCGGCCTTCCAGCTGAAATAAGTATTGGGTACTGAAAAAAGTTAAAACACTTCATCTCAACACTGTTTATTAAACATAATTGACAGCACTGTTAATTTTTATATATACATAACTAAAAATTAAATTGTCATAACAATTATTAAATTTTATGTGGTTGCCACAAAGCTCTTGTTGAAATGTAGAAATATATATAGAAAATTTTATTCATATTTAATATATTTTATTAATATACTTAGAAAACAAAATTTTTTAACGATTATACGGCACCATTACATTCGTACATGTTTATCAAAGCATAACTCGGAAACACTTTGTGAGATTTTGTCAATCGGCACATAATGTTTGTATTGATATGAACTATCGATTAATAATCATGCATGTGCATTCCGAGCAGATCTGTTGCATTTTATGTGCATTTTATATCAATAAGTATAATTAATAATGTTTTCGAGTAGGTAAATGTCAAGTTTGCAGAAATATTTATTTATTTAATTATAAACAAGAATATTTACAAAATTTTTAGAGGAAAAGAAAATCAAGGAAAGAAAAACAATAGAAGATAGAAAACAACGCCTAGATTACGTTGTGCACAGAGCGGACTGGCCGAGTTGGGTTGCTACACTTGTGACTCCCAAAAGAAATGTCACAACATGGGATCTGTTGAAATAGCCTGTATTGAGATAGGGAATATTGTTATAATAAGTGTGTACAGACCCCCATCCTCACCGTTTGAAGTGTTTGAGAGCACTATGGATGAGGTATTACATAGAGTAAATAACAAAATAAAGAAATAATTATTTGTGGCGATTTTAATATTGATTTATTAGTAGAGACATCACAAAGTAAACGATTCTTGAATCTTTTTAATGGTTACAACCTAAAAAATCAGTTTTTAGAGCCTACGCGGATCACAGGGACTTCAGCCACATGCCTTAATAAAATTTTTACAAATTTAGTGCCATATACACACTCGGTAATTAATAAACTACAATCATATCATAGCGGACAGTTGGCCACTTTTAATATTGGGCAAAAAAAAACATTCTAAAAAGAGAAATTACCTTTATACCCATGAATGAGAGACGGCTAGAAACATTTAGAAATAATGTATTTGAAAAAACATTTCAATTAGATTACTGTGGCGACCCTATTACTAAATATAACTCTATTCATAATATAATTAAAAATGAATATGACTCTGTTTCTACAAAAAAGAAAATATGTGTAAATAATAATTTATTTAGGTTTAGTGACTGGGCAACAGTGGGAATATGCAGAAGTAGAAATAGATTATATGAATTGTACAGTGAAACACCTTATAGTCATAAAAAGACATTTTATGAATATATTAAAAAGTATTCTAAATTATTTAAAAGAGTGTGCAGTGTAGCTAAATCTAATTACATTAATAATAAAATTAAATATAGTACTAACATTTCAAAAACGGCATGGAATATAATTAATCGGGAAACTGGGAAAGCAAAAGAACCTCACACCAAATATAATTTAGAAATTAATGATAAGTTGTTGTCAACTGACAGAGAAGTTCCTGAAGCATTCGAACATTTTTTTACTGCCATCCCTATGTCAATTGCTTTGAGATTCCCAATATTCAAAGCAGGTAGGATGTCTGACCCTAATCATTTTAGACCTATATCTATACTACCAACGCTCAGTAAGATTTTTGAAAAATTAATTTTAAATCAATTATTTCTCATTTTCATGGTAATAGTTTAATGAATTTTAACCAATTTGGTTTCATGCGGGGTCGCTCAACAACCGATGCCGATGTTGAGCTCGTAAAACACGTATTCAGCGCCTGGGAGGAGTCGTGTGATGCTATTGGTGTCTTTTGTGACTTCTCCAAGCCGTTCGACTGTGTGGATTATACTACTCTACTCATGAAACTGCATTATTACGGCATAAAAAACCGAGCGCTTGCCTTGATTAAATCATATATTTCTAATAGAAAACAGAAAGTTGCAATAAATGGAGAAAAATCATCAGGATCGGCAGTGACAATGGGTGTGTCCTAGGGCTCAGTTCTTGGTCCTTTCCTATTTTTAGTATATATCAATGATCTGCCATCGGTCGTTAAGAATCAATGCGAGGTCATATTGTTTGCTGACGATACTTCCTTCTTATTTAAAATCAAAAGACAAGAAACTGACTATAGATCAGTAAACCCATGCACCTCCAACACAGAGAAGTAGTTCTCAGCTAATAATTTGCTCCTCAATGAAAACAAAACTAAATGAAAACAAACAAACAGGTAAACACAAACATTGTAGTAAAGGGCCAGGAACTGACTCCTGTAAACTCAACTGTATTGCTGGGCATAACCTTAGACGCCAAACTCCAGTGGGGACCGCATGTTGATGGTGTATATTTCGGTTACTTCCACAGCCTCATGACATATGGCATTCTGTTGTGGGGGAGTGCTGCCGACATCGATACTATATTTGTTCTTCAGAAAAGGGCTGTTCGCGCAATCTATCAGCTCGGTCCAGGGTGTCACTTAGAAGTAAATTTAGGGAAATAAATATTCTTACTTTCCATTCACAATATATTTTAGAAAATTTAATGTATGTAAAAAAGAACATAACCTTGTTCAAAAGAAAAAAAGATCTGCACAATGTTAACACAAGAGGAAAAAATATTCTGGTAGGTCATAATAGTATTTAGGTTCATAAAGTCAATAATTCATTCATGGGTCAATGTATACGCTTTTATAATAAGGATCCTGAGGATATCCAAGGTCTTCCTATTGACAAATTCAAAGAAACTATAAAGCAGAAGTTGTGTGCTAAAGCATATTATAAACTATCCGATTATTTGAATGATAAAAGCCGTTGGGTATAATCCCCTCATTAACAGGATTGTACTACTATTTGTAACAAAACATGTGTAATGTGTCTGTATGTTCGATGAGTTCTTCGTCCCGATCAATATCTAAAGTACGTCTTCTTATGGTAGCGTCGGGTGTCCGGTCTTTTTTTTTTTTTTTTGGTTCCCCTCCACGGGAAGGGCAGGAGGACATAAAAAATGCTCTGACGCATACTCCGCGCGCGCGATCGGAGTTATGTGGGACTCGTCCCGACGCCTACCAGAACCATACCCACTAAAAAACCCCTGTCGGCTCGTGCATTTTTGCCACTCAGCCTTCATCTGAACGACGGCCAATTGGAGAAAGAGGCCGCGCCAGCGGGGCCCTTAAGGGGTCACCCGCTGAGATTCACATAGCACTGAAGGTGCTCAAAAATGAAAAGTAAAAATAAAAACATTAAAAATGAAAAATAAAAATTGCATTAATTCGGATTTACGTTAGAATTAGAATTTACGTTAGAATTAGGATTTGCGGCCTGAAGGGCCTCGAGAGCTAAAGTTAACTGCGAAGGTTCGCCCGTGTGCGCGTTTCTCGGCCTAGCGACTTTGAATTTCGAATCTAACACAGGAGCAGTATATGAGACTGAATCTCGAACAAGATGATTGGGATGGGATTCGGCGCGTTTGAAGAACGATTCTGAGAGTGTTTTGAAGTGCTGTTGCACTGTAGGCAGTTCAAGATCTCTGTGCAGGTCCGCGTTGCGCACGTACCAAGGTGCGTCTGTGGCCCTGCGGCAGAAGAGATTTTGAACTACCTGCAGCTTATACAGGACGGAGGGATTGGCGTGGGCAAAGACTGGCGAAGCATATGACATGACGGGTCTAACGCAGACCTTGTAAAGCGTACGTTTATTTCTAAAAGACATTTTACTTTTTCTACCTATCATACTATTTAAGCGGCTTAAGTAGAAACGCGCGAGTTTCGTTACTCTATCGACGTGTGGCTTAAAAGAAAGCGTCTGATCTAAGGTGACGCCTAAGTATTTGATACTGCGCTTCCAGGGGATGGGAATACCTAACATTCGAATGTGGGGATCGTTGCGGCGATTACGACGTTTGTGGTCGAATAGAATGGCAGAACTCTTTTCTGGGTTGACATCGATACGCCATTTTTGAAACCAAACACCGAGGGCGTTTACGGCCTTTTGGAGTCTGGTGATGTTATACGGGATTATTTTACCTTTAGTGTAAAGGGCGGTATCGTCTGCAAAGAGGGCGAGTTCGACGCCTTTCGGCGGGATGGGCATGTCATTAGTGTACACGGTGTACAGCAGAGGGGCGAGGACTGAGCCTTGCGGGACTCCAGCCTTTATGGGACGAGGCGCGGAGAGCGTGCCTTCATGTTTGAATCGAAACGTACGGTCTTTAAGAAACGACGCGATTAATCTGACTAGGCGAACCGGTAAGCCTATTTTATAGAGTTTAAAAACGAGACCGCTGTGCCAGACTTTGTCGAAAGCCTTGGCTACGTCAAAGAGAACCGCGATTGATTTTTTACGATGCGGATAGAATCCTTCGAGAATGTACTCGACGATTCGATGGACTTGCTGAGGGCAGGAGTGCTTAGCGCGAAAGCCGAACTGGTGGGGAATAATGAGAGGGTCGCCATCCGTTGGAAACAGATGGTTCCGCATTCGAGAGAGTATGACTCTTTCGAGAAGTTTAGACATTGCCTTGAGGAGGCTGATGGGTCTGTGATTAGCCGGGATGTTCAGAGGTTTACCCGGCTTGGGAATGCCTATGACTGTCGCTTCTTTCCAGGCTTTTGGAAAGTAGCTATGGTCGAAGCAGGCATTGAAGATGATAGCTAACAAGGTAAGAACCTGCTGAGGCAGGTGCTTAAGTGCGTGGTTGGAAATTCCATCCGCACCCGGAGCCTTTTTGGACTTTTGTTTTCTAATGAGAAGCAAGATTTCATCATTAGAGACTGTGACGGGGTCGTCGGTGATAGGGAGAGATTCTCTGCGGAGAACTTCATCCTCCACCGCCTGGATGTGGGAGGGATCCGCGGGTTGCGTGCTGGGCGAACATTGTGCCGCTATGCTGTCGGCGAAGCATTCGGCTTTCTCTTCGACTTCGAAGGCAATGGTGCCGTCGGGACGAGTGAGAGGAGGAACGTGAGAGGCGGTGTCTACGCGTAAAGCTCGGGCCATTCGATAATACGCTTGGTGGGACGGGGAGATATTCTCCATGAGATCGTTAAACTGAGTGTCACGGAGTTCCGCGAGGCGAGACCTAACTTTACGTTGAAGCTGATTCGCAGCTGTTCTATATGCGGGCGTGGGATATTTCTTGGCTCTCCGGAGAGCCGCGTTCTTAGCTTTAATGAGATTGCTAACGGCTAAGGGAAGCGCGGGTTTGCCTTGCTTAGCAATGATTACGTTGTCGCTGATGGCTGAGTTGATAGCATCAGTGAGAGTATCAACTACTGAATCTATTTTAATCGGGCTGTCTAATTGGTCGGGCGAAATCGCGAGCGGAGAGTTCGGTGCCTCTAAGGCTGAAACTAACGTATTTTTAAAGCCTTTCCAGTTGGTAAAGGTCTTTGGCGGTGTGACGTTAACGTTAGGCGCGCCTAGCACGAGGGAGACGGGGCGATGGTCGGAGCCTAGGTCATCGAGCGGTTCGATGGACCTGAGATCAAGATTGATTCGCTTGATAATTGCAAAGTCGAGGATGTCAGGAGAATAGGTCGGGTTGTTGGGATAGTGAGTGGGAGTGATGGGGGATATGACGTCTAGGTCAAGGGAGTTAGTGATGTCGAGGAGAGCGATACCACTGGTGTTGGTCGATAGGCACGTCCAGTCAGTATGTTTGGAGTTAAAGTCTCCGAACATAATGACTGAATGGCCGAGGGCGAGAATGGCCTCAAAGTCGCTGCGGATTGGTCTGGTACCACTAGGTATGTAGACTGAAGCTATGATGATGGTCGGATGACCAGTCATAGCCAATCTACACACAGTGGCCTCCATGTTGAGGAGAGGAGGGGTAGGGAGAGGACAGCAATGGAAGCCTCTTTTGTAATATATAGCGGTGCCGCCGTAACCGTCGGAGTTGGGCCTATCGTTGCGAGTAAACGCGTACTTAGGTATAGCGAATCCCCTGGAGCGGTTTGGAGTAAGCCATGTCTCCTGGAGAAGGAATAAGTCAGGTTCTTTGTTCTGAAGGAACAGTTTAATCTCGGGAAGGTTGGTATTAAGGCTACGAGCGTTAAAAGATACTAGGGATAAGCCCTTAGGTTTAATACGACTGGACGCGGGATTCGCGGGTCTAGACATTAAATTAATTTATTTACGAATTTATACAAATATAAAAGAATTTACAACGAACTTAGGAGCGAGTGATGCTCGGCTAACGCGAATAAACGCTCTTGAGGAGAGCGGGCGGCTCGCAGTTTGCGTGCGAGTACGGAAATTTCGTTGATGTCGACGTTTTGGATGACGTCGAACACGGTCTTCATGTCCTCAGCCAACGACGACTGAGGGGAAGATGACAACGCGGGACGCGGCCCTACGGGAGCTACGGGAGCTGGGATGGGTCGGGAAGGTGCAGGCGGGACGGCCGGACGCTGCCTCCAAGACAGAGCCGGAGTAGGCGTCGGCTGAACGGGCTTTGCTTCCGGGGGACCCCGGTTGCGCAGCGGCGGGAAGTTAGCGGAGGTGAGCGGCGGCGCCGGTTTAGGCGCGACCCTCTTGACGGTGGAGCGCGGAGCGCGCGGGCAACCCCTGTAGTTTGCTGTGTGGCCGGACTGGCCGCACAGCACACAGGCAGGGGGGGAAGTGGATTCGGGAGTGCGATTGCACTCCTTAGTGAAGTGGGGATCCAGGCACTTAACGCACCTGGGGGGAGCTGAACAGTTGGCCGCTGCGTGGCCATATAGCTGGCAGCGGTGGCACTGCCCAGGGTGACCACGGGGGTTGGGACGCTCGACGGAGATGTTCGAGAGTCCGCAGATTGTGCGAGCCTCTTTGAAAATCTCCTTCGAGTTGGGAGTATTGGATAGTATTACTAGCGCTAACGGAAAACGCCTACCGCGGTTGGAGTGCATCTTGTGCACTGCTGTGACCGGGAAACCCTGAGACTTAAGGTCATCGAGAATGTCATCGTTGCTGAGTTCGAACGGGACGCCCCGTAGTACTGCGCGGATCTTACGCTCCTCCGGGAGGGCGTAGGTGTGATACGCGATTTGGTTTAATCCGAGTAACCTGGTAAACTCGCGGAAGTCGACGACGGTCGCTAATTGGATTTTGATTGTATCGCCAGCGTAGGCGGCTTTTAAGTAGTTAATTTTGTGCACTTTGCACAAGTTTGAAACCGCGGTCCAGCGCGCTTTTTCACGCAGGAATACGGGCGGCGGGAGCTGAGGCTTCGGCGGGACGGGAGCGCAGCGCGTCGCTGGCTTCGATGTGACCGACGGAGACGCGGTTACTACGAGCGATTTTAACGGCGCGGGGGCTGGTGTTGAAGACACCGGGGAGGGCTCGGGTATTGAAGATACCGAAGCTTTCTTAGAGCGCTTCTTGGAGCGCTTGGCGACGAGTTGAAACGCGGGCTCAGGAGAGCCGGTCAAGGTGACGGCATCTGACGACGTATCAGACGCGGGTTCGGAGTCGCTCCCGGGAGCGGTACGCTTACGACGCGACGCGTGAGAGGATGCGACCGATTCGCAGTCCATCTCGGACGAGGCGGGAGACGCGGGAGAGCTTAAGACCTGAGGGGTCTCGACGTCGGAGGCCTGAGGGGCCGGGTTTGAGGCCTGAGGGGCCGGGGTTGAGGCCTGAGGGGCCGGGTTTGAGGCCTGAGGGGCCGGGGACGCGATTGATGCCTGCAAGGCCTGCGTTATGATGTCATTCGGGATGTAGACGCCTACCGCAGCAAGCGCCTGGGTGAACGCGTTAATAACGCTTAGCGGATCCATAAGGGAAAGTTGGGACAGTAATATTAATAAAAATAAGTATAATAAAAGATGCCTAGTTCCTAAAAACCTAGCAAATCCTAGCGGCTAACCTCCCTACCAGCGGTAGGGGGGCTGGGGAGAATAAATTAAAACTAACAATAGTACGCCGAAGGCCGCTACCTAGAAACCTGAAAAAGGGTGCGCAGGTAAAGAGTTGACCGCGTTAGGGTCAACCTTTACCGACAGAAAGGACAAATACACACGAAAACACACAAATATGATAGAAATAAATATGAAAATAGGAGAAAAATAAATAAAATAGAGAAGAGAAATAAATAAAAATAAAAAGGACTGGTTCAGTACAAATTCGTTGTCACCGTTAAGTATCCTTTGCACTGAAACCAGACTACTTACGCCGGGCACAACACTGCACTCAGCACAAGCACAACACAACTTAGCACAGCACTTTGAAGACTAAGAGGCTTAGTCGCAAAGAAAAATCGCACTTCGAAAGCACTCAGACGGAGTAGAAAGACTTAGGAAACCGTAGCACGGAGCCAACACGCTAGACTGTGACGTCAGTAAACTGAGCGCCGCGGAATGGCGGGAAGGGACCGATCAACGGAGAGCTGGGTCTTGCACGTCCGCACCGCGTGGCGATCGGAGCGAGAATGGGGTGTCCGGTCGCTCACTTCCCTCTAATATGGTTGAGGAGGGCGATAGCTTGATCCCGTGTTAACTCGTGAACGGGTGCCGTTTGAGGGTGTTCGTCGTTTCGATACTTGGGGGGAGCGAGACTTGCCGAGCTAACGGATGCAGTTAAGAATAACTTTGTAAAGACATAAAGAGACTCTGTAAATTTATTTCGAAAAAAATATGTCCGTGAAGTTCTTTGCCAGTTCTTCTTCACGAAGGTTTTTTCGAACTGATGGTAAAGTCATGTTTTATTTGACATCAATAAGAAAAGTAATTGTCAATATTGAGAAATAAATATTTCATTTGGGCTAGGTCTTTGTACACCATCTAAAAAAAATGACGAATAAATGTTGAATATGGGAAAAATACAAATAATTTGATTCAATTAGTAGTTAATAGTATATAGAAAATTGAAAAAGGCAACATTATTTGTGTTCGTTTTAGCGGGCAACATTGAGTCTTTTCTATGGCGGAAGTTGTTAAGTGAACTAAGCAGAGGGGCAGCCACCTCACTCACATCACATTGGTAGTTGTCTGTCCGTGTGTTTGTTTGTTCGTTGCGTTTGAGTTCTTTCTTTCGGTTTCTTTTTAACTTTACAACTGTTAAATAAGCTGAAAGTATACTAATGACTAAATGGGAACCAGCCATCGATACTACTCGATTCACAAAACAAAAAGAAGTATATAACTGTCAAAATGAATTTTTTTTCCGCCATGATGTTTTTTGTTTGTGTTGCACACTAATAATGCACAATTTCATTTCCTACCAATAAACAAAGTGTTTTAATAACACTTTAACAATCAAAAAGTGTCCTAAGCATCTAAAAGTATTTTTTGATAAAGGTTAGATAAAGATTGATATATATATATATATATATATATATATATATATATATATATATATATATATGTAGGTACGGTCCGTATAATACTTTTTACTGAGAAAATCTCGTCGTTGCAAATTAACTGACATAAAAATTTTATCTCTCAATTATCACAATTTTTTGTAGGCTACTTAAACTAGACAATAATTAGCGCTATCGCCATTACGGAAAGACCTTTGTCCAGAAGAACTGACAATAAACTTTACGTCAGGCACATTTTTTCAAAATATTCTTACAGTAGGATATTTGACTAGTTTTCGAAAACCATCTAACATTATGATGTGTAGGAGCCCTAGAAATAACATTCATTTTATTTATTTTAAGTATTTCATTCAAAAAAACGAATTACAAAGTACACCGATTATTTAAGCTGTCAAAACACTTGCTCCAGTAATATGGCATCGAGAATTGCCTGTGACGTCACGCCGTGGCGTCAAGACACGGCATAATTTTCAGAAACATGAAGTTTCATGTGTTGATGTTCCAACTCAAAATAATTAAGTTTATATGTGTTTTTTGGAGATAATATTAATTATTGCTTGGGTCTAGTAATGCGAATTGCTTTTAAAATATATTATCTATGCCGATGGCAATAAATATTTCATTATATCTTATATTGTCAATTAGCCTATTGAAATATATTATAATTCACATCCTGTAAACAGGCCGGCAGGACTCAGGTCCCATAAATTGTAGGCCATCCCCAACCGTATTAGGGGGAGCAAGCAAACCGATCCTACCGTATGAACAGGACTTTCAGTGATGATGACGACCAAAACAATCTACAAACTAACAGACACACCACATACGTTTGGTTACGCAACCAATATCCTAAAATTGAGGAGAATATTGTCACAGACATTTGTTATCCAAATACTAAGATAATGGAGGCTTTAGCACACAATTTTAGCACAAAAAATTTAAGTACCCTGCCTTTATGAGCTGCCAGTTTATTTCTAGTTCTTTTGTTTACATAATGAATATCTCTTTTTTTACAAATTAAAACGTCTATGATATTGTTAAATGGTAGGAATACGCCGAGCTGACAGATTGCACTGACTGGGTGATTTATTATTATAATGAAATAATTATAATGCCACTGTAATAACGCTTCCTGCACTTCAGGCAAAACATATCCCCCTATACTAAACAACTTGAAATAATTATTGTATTCAGTAAAATAAACGTGACTACTATGTATGACATTGTATGTTTCAGAGTGCTTCTATGGTATTATGCACAATTATTCTCAGCATGGTTGCTGGGAACTGTAATTGTGCCAACATTTTAGTGGCAATACCATTTACTGCACCGTCTCACTACATGTTCTTAAAACCTGTGGGTTTTGAACTTGCCAGAAGAGGCCATAACGTCACAGTCATAACCTCTCATAGAGAAAATAATGTCTCGTCGAACTACCATCAAGTAATCAACGACGATGATAAAATCTGGGATCTACTTGGTAAGTATTTAACATGAAAAACATTTTAACCATAAATTTTCCTTCGGTAAAGCATTACTCATTAAAAAACCGGAAGATTACAAACTTTCTAAAGCACATATACAAATATTTGAGCCACGATAATTTAGTGAAATGAATAAAAATAACTGTTTTCATCTGCTTATCACTGCTTTTGTCTAAAACAATAAATGATAATGGGCCATTTGTTTTGATAAAGCTGTATCGACTTATATACTCGTACTTTTATGTAACGAAAAGATTATGTTATATAATAACAACTTAATTGATTATGTGTTAATATTGCTAAGTATCAATATGCATTAAGCCTATCAAATTGAGTTAAAGATCTATAAAGCAAGACATATCAAAGTACTTTATTCTTAACTCGTGAGATAGTCGAGAATAATACCTATTTAAAACGTTCTAAGTTTTTGTCATAACAATAATTAAAATGCATGTTGGGACCGTGTTAATCTACCGATTCCAATTTCAAATATGCTTCATTTATCATTAGTCTAATACTTACATAATACTTACTTTTTTATTTATTTTTTATAAATATTTATTAGTGGCGGTGATGATTCTGGTTGCATTAGCGCATGGCGAGTCGAAAGAATTAATGTTTGTGTAACTTAATGAAATAAAATATAAACATAATTATAGCCTGATAAGTGTAAACGAGGAAATACCGTTCAGTATTGACGACCTTCCGATCATAATGGTTGTTAGGTTGGTTGTAGCATGCAGCAAAAATCAGAAGGTTAAATTTTTCAATTTCACACTTATTTGAACAGAACACAATAGTCTCGCGTGTTTAAGAAAAACCTGATAACAAGACCAGACGGTTCCGTTTTTCATATCGATAAGTTTATTGACTTTTTAATGATAGGTCGTTATAGACTTATCGATAACTCGCAATCATAATTATTTGAAAGATCTATAATCAATAGTTTATATTTTTTGTTGAATGCTTGTAAAACTGACAATATTCTTAAATATAGGTGAATAGGTAATTTTTGTACGATGTATGACACATATTAAAAATTTTATGGTAAAAAAAGCTATATCTTAAATTTTATAAGCGTAACAAATACCATTTTTAAAGAATATAATTGGTACGGATCGTTATTTGATTTCAACCGATTTATTATAGGAACCTTTTAAATCTTCTTTAGTTTGCTTATAATTTTTGTTTTAGCAAGATCTGTCTTAATCCTCTCACCAGCAAACTGGTCAAAACAAAGGGTGTCTCCCTTTGTTTTGACCAGTTCAGCTTCTTTTTAATTTTTTTTAAAACAATTCCAATTTTGAAAACTTTTGTTCTATTTTTCAGAGATGGAAAGGCCAAATGTGTTTACGATGGTCAACTTAACGGCAGAGACTTTCCTTCAAGATATTCTTTTTAGCGGAGGGCTAGCATACTCAGAAAAGGTGTTAACGTCAAAAGAAGTACAGCATTTCTTAAATTCAGATAACAAATATGACTTAGTTATTGTCGAACAGTTCTATAACGAGGTGCTGTACCTGCTGGCGCATAAATACAATGCTCCATTGGTGCAGATAAACACATTCGGGAACTGTATGAGAAATAATATAGTCGTAAGAAACCCATTACAAACAGCCACAGTTCTATCCGAGTTTCTGGATGTTAAGGATCCTACTTCTTTTTGGGGAAGGTTCAGAAACTGGTATTTCTCCATTTACGAATATGTGTGGTGGAGATACTGGTATCTTAACAAACAAGAGGCTCTTAAGAGGTATATTCCGGGGTTGCCCGAGCCAGTACCGAGTTTGTACGATCTCCAAAAAAATTCGTCTTTAAGTTTGTATAATGGCCACTATTCTATAAATGCACCAGCAGCTTATTTACCTCATGTGATAGAAGTAGGAGGATTGCACTTGAAGGAAGAACCTAATCAATTACCTGAGGTAAGCATGATATTTTTGTTCGTTGTTAGATTCATATATACGCTGTATACACTGACCTCTATTATCTACGCTGGCTATACATACAGGGTCTCCCAGAAATGACACGTAAGTGTGACACTGGAGGTAGATGGACCTTAGGCCTATCAGATAACAACAACATGCCTCTAGTAAAAGTTTTGTGGTTTTCGTGATTTTTTATGAAATTTCCTAATCATTATCAGGGATGCAATATCTATAACAGAAGGAAACATCGATGTTTTGGTATTTCATCACAAACACGACTTAGTGCGGTCATGGACATTTAGAAATAACACAACAAAACTATTGTTTTATTAAACATTTACATGTTTCATCACAAGTTTTACATATTTGAGGTAACTAGAAACAGCGTACCATTATCAAAACAAATTAATTTACTGAACGTTTAAACAAGGTTTAAAAACAATTTATTAAATATTATAGATTAATCTATAATTTCAAGCATTCTTTATCCTCAACTTATTTTTACAGGATTTGAAGAAGATCATGGATAACGCAAAACACGGGGTAGTCTATATGAACTTCGGTTCGAACGTTCAAAGTTCGGAGTTGCCACAAGAGAAAAAACAAGCCTTCCTGAATGTATTCCGGAAATTAAAACAAACAGTATTATGGAAATGGGAAGATGATACTTTGGTTGATAAACCTCCAAATGTACATATCAGAAAATGGTTCCCCCAGAAAGATTTACTGTGTAAGTATCATTATCTATTACAAAATTATAAACACGAAATGCTGGTATTTTTGTGTTACGTATATAAGCCAATGTTTGTAGCGAAATCAGTAAGCACTCTACCAGAAAACCGTTGCACATTTTAAAATGCTATCACTATCAGTCAACCCCTTAGTAAGAAAATATTAATACAAGGTCAGGTTTGCCGAATAAGTGTTGCTATGTAAATAAAAACATGATACGAAATTTTATATAACGTGTAATTGATAGGCTAAGCAGTTACATATTATTTTGAAGACACATTTCTAAAAATCATTATTCCCACGCACTTGTTTGTTTTTCCTGATATTTGTTATGTAACATTTATCAGCAGACTTTAATAAATACTTTTTTCATCTAAAATTTCGGCAAGATTAAGAATTATTTGATTTAGTTCTTTTTGTTTTATTTCAGCACATCCAAATATTAAGGTGTTTATTTCTCATGGAGGGTTAATCGGAACAGAAGAGGCAGTTTTCCACGGGGTTCCCATCATTGGAGTCCCAATTTACGCTGACCAGTACAACAATCTACTCAACGCACAAAATGAAGGTTATGCCAAAATATTGCAGTTCGCTGACATTAATGAAGAAGTTCTGTCATATGTATTGAATGAAATCTTAAAGGATGACACATACCAAAATAAGGCTAAAGAAGTTTCTAATAGATTTAGAGATAGGCCAATGTCTGGTTTAGATACTGCCATGTTTTGGATAGAATATGTCATAAGGCACAAAGGTGCTCATTTTATGAGGAACCCTGCGTTAGATTTGTATTGGTACGAGTATGCTATGTTAGATGTATACGCGTTAGTGTTAGGTATTATGCTGGTTAGTATTTTAGTTATAAACATAATAATATCAAAATTGACATTTGGGTTAAAAAAATCATTTGCTGAACCTGAACAAATACGTAACAAGAAGTATCAATAAGTTTCAAAGATGGTTGTTAGTATTGTACAGTTTATTATAAATGTTGTGTTTTTTGTTATAATGAGTGTTAGTAATTTTTCTAAGATTTTTATATACATAATTTGTAATTGATACTGCAGCTCTATTGTAAAACTTTAAAATTTTTAACTGTCAGTTATAATTCAGTCACTTTCATCATGACAGCCGAGTGGCGTAGTGGGTATACGTTGGTACGTCGCCAGCATGAGTTGTTCGTATGAACAATGGGGTCCCAGGGTTGAGTTCTGGGCGGAGCATTAGTTGTGTGTTCTCAGGGTCATGGTAGTTTACAAGTATATATGCATGTTTATTCTGGGTTCCCAGTTCGAAGCATGGTTATCCATAAGACAAGCTCTGCTTACTTTGGAGCCATACAGTTGGTGTGTTTCTCTGTATTTTTTAAATTTTTTGTTACTGATTTATTTTATTTGTATCAATAAACTAACCCCTTTGAAACAGATTTTTTAATTTTTATTTCCAAGGGAAGTTAAAGTATAAACGATAATGTGCTGAACTCTTACATGCGTCTAACGTGAATACTTCAGACAAGATACCTGACTGAGGCTGCCGTATCCAATGCAAAGTGACAGGAAGCTCAGCAGTGTATAATAAAAATTAACTAGTTTTTTTCTGTTTTCATTTTTGATTAAGAAAATTAAGTAATCTTGGTGGAAGTTTTCCTCACTCGCCGCTAAGCGTCCTCGCACAGCTTTGGTGGAGCAGCCTTAAATATATATAATGAGACCGGATAGTTGATCTAAAATACAAGAAAATTGTAGTTAATTTTTCAATCAAAACGTTGTCATTCAGTAAATCGTCACACAGAAGGCAAGCTTTTAATTTTCGAAAACAACTGTACGTTTTGTTTAATGAGCTTTTTGTTCTTGATGACCGGTTTTAATTAGTATCACATTCGCGCACGTTTACAGTTCTTGGCAAAATGAGATAATGGTCATTCTATGCCCATTCGATTAAATTAGTTTTTGGATATACTGATAATTTTTAATGTTCTATCTTGCTCGTGTTGATTCTATGGAATTTTCTAAGAATGCTTCCTCGCTTGATATAAATGGCAATAGAACGTTCTCTCGTGTATTATTATACCAAACATATAAATAGATGACATTATGTAGTCATAATCCTGTGACGAGATTCTACAAAAATTTCCCACTTTCTTCTTGTTATTGCATATCCGTATCCAGTCCTTGTAACAGTACCCAATCTACTTCTTTGAATTAAATTCATCACACGCCAATGTCTCTTCTTTCTTGTCTTATCATGCAATTGCGACCGAAGTAGCAATTGCAGCCAGCCACAGACACTTGACGAACATGCAACGGGCACTCGTTCGTCTGATTTAAACATTTCTAGAGCGTGTGCTAGAATTTCTATCTCTTGTTCTTGTTCGTTGGTTGGTATTATTTTGGTGTTTTTGAACGGATTGTCGTTAACACCAATCAACGCTATTGTTCTAGGTCAAGTGCTGTGTTTGTCTGTTATTTGTTATATCTAAACCCACCGAGTGACATGCGTACATGTTCACAGTACCTGCGCAAATATTTACCAAACTGTTAACTTGAATCTTATATTACAGTTGTAAAGATAACTACTGATTTAAAGTAAAATTATGACCATGATTAATTGCTTAAAAATAAAGTAAGTTAAATTATAACGTCTATTGCCGTTGCAAGACTTACATAAGTTTCTATAATTCTGAAATGTAGGTAACATTATGAAATTTCTATATACTTCCACCTGATGGTAGGTGGCCATAGACATCATCAATCATAGATGTTAATGATGAATTATAATGTTATTTACTGATTATCTGGCCAATACTACGCTTAAGTTGGAATTGCCTTTGTTCCAGTAGTTACACTGGATATTCCTTCCCCTTTCCCGAAACACAACCTTGTAACCGTGATTATAAGGCATAAAGGTGTAAAACTTATTTGTAGTAGGTACTTAGAATAAACTTTTGGAAGCAGAAAGGTAAATTAACTAATCAAAATATAGAAGTTGACGTTTGTTTTTCAAATCATAAAAACATCATAATTCAGTATGTATAGTAATTTTGAGTTTTTTCATATTTTTTTCTAAAAGAATGAGGTATTTTGAGAAAACAATTTAAATATTTATTTTTTCCATGCAGTGTTTAATTTGAAAGAATTTCTTAAAATTATATAGCTTTTCTAAATCCATTACAAAGTTTACGATCAACTCTACAATTATGTATGACTTTCTTGATGACAGATTAGTTAGATAGTCAGTTAGTAAACTGAAAAATGGTAATCAGCCGTAGATGCAGTGCGGTGCGACGGGTTATTCCTGCCAGTATCGCTTGTTTAGGGAAACTCAGAACAACAAAGGAAAAAATTTATTAAATGATTTATTTAGCCAGGCATTGAGAACTCGTATCTAAGAACCAATGACTTAAAACAAAAGCAATAACTAATTATCTAAATGGTGATGACAGATATTAATGACAAACACTGCCATGACAGTTTAACCAAAAAGAACTTAGATAATGACGCTTCTTGATGACATCATAATTATAGAGGTTGAATTTAAGTCAAAATATTGTACTTATTGTACTAAAAATAAGCTTAATCGTATTTTATGAGCTGAAAAGCCGTCAAATCCTCCAACATTGCCCTTTCTTAAAATATTTTGATAAAAAAATGAAATTTCCAAAAAAAGTATTCAGTTTAAAGAGATTTCAAATTTTCTTCTAGATTTTGTATTCATTTTATGGCAACCCTAAGTACATGGGTTAACCATTAGCTCAAACTGTTTCTCTCAACGTGTATTTGAAGTCGGATGTTTGAAAGTAGTGCCAATTTATTATTAATTATTATTATTATTATAAACTGGTTAGAAGGTGTCAAAATACGTAAGTACTATTTTTGAATCTAAAAATAAGCCTAAAATGAGGAATGTCTCTTTGATTTTAAATAGTGAAATATGTTTATTTTGTGAGTTATGGTGCTGGGCAATGTTTGGTAGAAAAACTCCATATAAATCGGCCCAACATTGCCCTTTGGTATAAACGCACTAGGGTTGTCACGTATCTATACTAATAATAGGTCTTTACCTATGAAACTGCCGTTTTGCCGTACTGGCCATTTCAAATGAAAATATTTTTTTTGACTGATAATTCTAATTTCAAATTAATTTTATTTGACAAACATGGAATTCTTTTTCTAAAATCGTCATTTGTTTAATAGTTAGTGTTTTGTTTTCAACGCATTCGAACATTTTTCGTCATCATGGATAAGTTAAAAATTCGAGTAATTATGGAGTATGAGTACCGTCGTGGCAGCAAAGCGGCACAAGCGGCACGCAACATCAACGACGTTTACGGAGCGAACACTACAAACGAACGCACCACCCGTTATTGGTTTACTCGCTTCCGTTCTGGAAATTTTGACCTGAAAAATGAACCCCGTGGTCGTCCGAAAACTTTGGTCGACAATGACGAATTAAAGGCAATTGTTGAAGCTGATGAAACTCAATCCACGGCTGAATTAGCAGCAGCTTTCGACGTTAGCATCAAAACAATATTGGTCCATTTGCGTCAAATTGGCAAGGTAAAAAAGCTTGACAAATGGGTACCCCACGAACTCAATGACCGCCAGCGCGAAGTACGCGTGGAGACGTGCCTTGCACTGCTCAGCAGGCATACAAATGAAGGAATTCTGAACCGCATTGTTACTTGTGACGAGAAATGGATCCTGTTTGACAATCGTAAGCGCTCAGCAAGTTGGTTGGACCCTGGTTCAGCACCCAAACAATGCCCTAAACGAAAACATACCCCTAGAAAAGTGATGGTCACTGTTTGGTGGTCTAACGCGGGTGTAATTCATCACAGCTTCTTGCCAAACGGGACAAGCATTACTGCAGATGTGTACTGTGAAGAACTGAACACAATGATGGAGAAGCTCGCACGTCTCCAACCAGCTTTGGTCAATCGTTCGGCTCCACTGCTCCTGCACGACAACGCGCGACCTCATACTGCACAGCAGACGGTCTCCAAGCTACAAGAGTTGGGGTTGGAAGTTCTCCGTCATCCGCCGTACTCACCAGACCTTGCGCCTACAGACTTCTACTCTTTCCAGAATTTGGATAACTTCTTGGCGGGAAAAAAATTCAATACCCGAGAGGCAGTACAAAATGCCTTTGAAGAATTTGTTGGCTCCCGTCCAGCTGATTTCTTCAAGAAAGGCATCAATAAGCTACCAATGCGTTGGCAAAGATGCATTGATTGCATGGGTGATTATTTTGATTAATAGAAATAAAAAATATATAAAAAAATTACGCTTTATTTATTTCGTGAAAAACGGCAATTTCATAGGTAAAGACCTAATATAAAGAAATGGGGTTTTGTGCTATTTAAATATCTCTTTTTCTATATTAACGATTTTAATCCGTTTAATTAGACACATGAACCAAAGTGATTAAAATATGTAACGTTTTAGAATAGATCGTGTTTTGTTATACCGCGTGTACAATCCAAATGGGTCAGTATGGAGAAGTCAGAAACTATGAGAGATAGCGATATCTGTTCTTAGGAACCATGGCGTCGATTTTAGATTTAATAATAATCACATACAAACTTTTTTCTTAACTCTCATACATAACCGGGAATCGAACCTGGTCAATACTCTTGTAATCGCGTCAAGTATTGGTCCGTAAGTATAAGGACCAAAGGAGGAACCAAGTCGTGGGCTTGGCGGTTAACAAAACGAAATGTATGTTAAAAAATGCAGAAAATTATTCTGTGTTTGCATAAAAAAAGCTACAAAAATAATAGATCTGTGAAACAAAATAAATTGAAATGAATGTACCATGATTACGGCGTCTTCATATTTTTAAGATTATTGTTTTGGAAATATCAAGAATTCATAAAAAAAATAATACTCAATACTTTTTTGATTATTTCACACGAATATTGAAACATTTTTACACATTTTATGAAGTTATCAATATAAATACATTTGAAATATATGTTGGATTTTTCATTTTTATTTTGGCATCACAGCAGTATTTCATATAGCATCTGTCAAATCTTCAACGGTTATTCGTTTCGTTTCTTTTCGTGCGTCACGAGTGCTCTTAGTGTGTTTTTCTGCGTTTTTGTGATTTTTACTAACTTGGCTTTCACATACGGACTTTTGATTACCTGCTACATCTGATACTTTTGCTTTCATTCCGGACACTGAATTAAAACGATGGATCACCGTTGTGTGAACTGTGGTATTGCTGCTGGTCGCAGTAATACCTTACGTAGCATTGTCTTGGAAGATGAAGCTACACTGTCAATATTTCGTGCATGGGTTACATCTTTCCCTGTAAGTATTGCTGCATCATCCTATTTAACCTAATATATCATTAGTTTTGTTAGAGTAATTAACTTAATATCATATTGTTTTGATCAGGTCAGCAATGAGGACTTTGTGTGTCACGCTTGTTGGAACCTGTCGCAACAAGCTTTATCAGGACATATTCCTCCTGACGTAAGACGCGTTGGTCACTCCAGGGTTTGTCTCCGTTGCGGACGCTCCTTGGCAGGTCAAAGAGTAACTCATCACCTGCGTACAGACACACTCCGTGAAAGAGCTATCTATAATGTCATTGCAGAGTGGGTTATACCCAGAACAGTAAGTACCTTTTTTCTTACAAATGTGCTAGATTGTTACACACATCAATATTGCAAAAGATTGGCCACGGTGATCATTCTCTCAAAACTAAAGTCAATTAAGATTCATACAAGTATGCTGCCCATAACAATCCCCACATTTATGCATAATGGTGACTATAGTTCTTTAAATCTAATAAATACTCTTGACAGTCTTAAATTGGTTTGTTATTTTGGTTATAAGATTTGCACTTCTTACAATTTAACGGCCTAACTAGTGAACTTGTAATATCATGGCTTTGACAATATACCTGCAAGATTATATTCCATAATTCAAGAGTATATTGTAGTTATATGTAAATAACACAAAAATAATAAGAATGAAAAAAACTATTGTATATTGTTTTACTTTTTCTTTTTTTGTTTGAAAAAATGCAATTAACTATAATAAATATTTCTAACAAGCACACCAAATTATCAAGCCCAAATTAAGTATCGTTAAGAACTTGTATTATGGGTACTAGATAACTGATTTATAAACTTAAGAAATATATAAACACACATAGATATTTTTTATATATAAATATTAGAAATAAACTTAAATGAACATACACACACATCCATAACTAGAAAGCAAATATAATAAAATATCTAACCAGGATTGAAACCCGGGACCTCTGGGATGTAAGACAAGGCTACTTACTTCCACACCAAACAGGCTATCATATTGATGATACTATGACTATGATACATAATTACATTATCTAAATAATACTTTTTTAATGTGTTCCAATTTAAATATGGGTCTTATAAATAATAGTACTTTTCTTTCAATATAGTATGTTTTAAATTGTGCAATTCAAAGTGTTTAAAAACATTTGTCCGAAGGTCCATTGCATAGTTTTATAGCCTTATAGTATACTCCGTTTTGTTTTAGTACAATAAGGATTATGTTTAAATGTTATAAATACATAATATATCTACATAAATATTTATTTATTCATTTTGCATTGCAGGTTAATGCTGGAAGCTACATATGCCATTCTTGTTGGATTCTGGCTGATAGAGCTGCAGTGCATATGACCTCTGGCCCATCGACCTCTACACAAAATTCTCCTCCAACGCAAGCAGTTCCTCCATTACAGGAACCATCACATTCTGAAACACATCAGAACCCGAGTAGCCAACAAGGACTGACAATGCTACTGCCAGACTACATGAGGGCAATAGAAACTGAAAGCCATTGCTTTATTGAAGGTTGTCAAAGAGCCGAGAGGTATAGAATTCCATTGGAAACTAGAAAAATGCTTTTGAACAACTACAAATATTATGTTACAGAAAATAACAGATTGTGTGATCATCATATTGTTATTGAGTCTTGGGATTTCTGGGATAGCTTAAGCAATAATTATTTAATATCATTTAACGCTCAACAAATACAGGACATGCTGAAATTGAAAGAATCACAACCTTTACCGGTTTCTAATCTAGAAAACATTAGTCAAATGGAGGATCATGTGGTTCACACCTGGATTGGATTGAGTAAGTCTCAGTTTCATCAACTTTTAAGTGAAGTTCCTCAATTTGCAAATATAAATAAAGCTTCATTAGTGCTAGGAACATATTTAATGAAGCTAAGAACAGGAGACTCCAATGAAAGATTAGCTATATTATTAAATATATCAAAAACAACAGTAGAAAACTACTTGACTCAGGCTCGAAATATGTTTTCGGAATACTTTGTACCCATGCATCTAGGTTTAAATCATTTAAATAGGCAACAAATAGTACAAAGGAATCTTGCCATACCTAGTGCATTATTTGGGGAATTTGAAGGAGAGTCTAGGCCTATAGCTTTATTCGATGGAACTTACTGTTATATTCAAAAGAGTATGACTTATTGTACCAAAAAAGAACGTATAGCCTACATAAATACCAAAACTTGGTAAAACCATTTTTGATAGTGTGTACTGATGGGCATATTATTGATGTTTTAGGCCCCTATCCAGCTATAACATCGGATTCTGAAATAATTAAAAATGAATTTTCTAATAGAGATTGTTTGATGAGACAATATTTTCATGAAGGCGATGCTTTTATTCTGGATAGGGGCTTCAGAGATGCCCTTCCTATTTTAAATAGATGTGGTTACAGAACGTATGTGCCTGCGTCATTGGAGGAGGGTGAAACACAATTATCGACAGTAGAAGCGAATTGATCACGAGCTGTCACCATATGTCGTTGGGTTGTAGAAGTTGTTAATGGTAGATTTAAGAGAAACTTTAAAATATTCCGAGAACACTATTTTAATAAAGCATCTAAAAGTTTAATGCGCGATTTTGAGGTGGCAGCAGCAATTTTAAATAGATTTCACCCTCCTATTGTTGATCGAGTTGATGCTGGGGAAATAATCAATCAAATTAATTTTAACATTAATAAAGAAAATGATCTAGCTAATTTTGTAATTATTAATAATTATAATAGACGTAGGGCTGATTTTGAAGTGATTAATGTAGAAAATGAAGATTTAAATGAATTTCCCCAGCTTACATACGATGAGTTGATTTTGATTTCTCGTGGTACCTATCAAATTAAACAGGCACGTTCATATTTTGGAGAACAAACAAGAGGAAACGAAGGTTATGTAATAGAAGTGTGCAGGGAGGTAAGCAGCAGTCTACAGCGAGACCTGTCAACTTCAAATACTGCATGACTTTTAAGAGGACGTATCCATTCAAGACATATAAGCCGAAAAACTTATTTTATATATATTTTAGTTGACAGTTCTCGCAGAGGTAGGGAATCTATAGTTCAGTATTGTTGTAACTGCATAGTCGGAAGAAGAACAGTAGGCTGCTGCGCTCATATAATGTCAGTGATCTGGTACCTCAGCTGGGCTAGGTACCAGGATAATATTAATCCACCAGCACAGTTCTTGGATGATGTATTGATTATTATTGAAGATGAATAAAAATATTTAAAGGAAAAACGTGTTTCAATTGGGTCTCCCACTATACAATATTAATTAACAGGATGTTTACCAAGCTTATATTTTCTTGAAAATTATTTCTTTTCCTTATTTAAAATATATGTTAATGAACTGTGTGAATTAGATATAATTCTCAAAAAAAACAACCTCTACTGTTAATTTTTCTTACCATATTTCAAGTATTTATAACTTTGTTTTCAGATTGCAAAATGTTCTGAAACTTTCGTTATTATGTTGTTGATATTATATCTGTCTGTAGCTTTAAATTTCATAATGTTAACTCAACAAAAGCCCTGGGCCCAGGCATGTATGGGAAGGTGGGTTCCTCCTTTGGCTATGAAACCTTGTGTAAACAAGACTGACAGTAAATTAGACTAAAAAGACCACAATTTGAAAAATGTCATGAATAATATGAATAGATCAACATTTTGGCCCTTATACTTAGCGTACCAATTATCGGTATTCCCATTTACGGCACCTAGTATAACAATACATTACAACTGCAAATAGCTGGATTTGGTTGGTTACTTTCCTATAAGGATAGAACCGAACAAGTCCGATTCAAAACTCTTGATGATGTCCTTACTAACGGTAATTATAAAACTAAAGAAAAAATGTGACTGTTAATAAGTTATATAAAACCTAAGGTTCATAGGACAATTTAAATACTCACCACCACATTTTTAATTATTTCAAGTTATCGAATTACAGTATTCGAATTCTTAAACTAAAGCCCATTTGAGCAACCTATTAGTGTATACTTTATTCGTTTCCAATGAGTTTCATCCACGTCAGCTTGCATTATTTTTCGTCGATTTAATTTTTTGTTGTTAGAGAGATCTGATCCTTATGGTTTTGATTTATGCTTTCAAATTACAGGGTGTTATTTTTCGGATTTCTGTCGATTCGACTCCCATACTTATTTTCAAATAAAGGAATTTTTCCATTCAGTAAAACTTCCTATATCTAGTAATTAAAGTTCTTTCCCCCTCCTCTTGACCCTTTCCACCCTCTATAATTGATGGTATTGTGAAATAAAAATACGAATTAAATAATCCTCAACAGACCTCATCTACGTCCGGACCCGTTCGGACGTGTTTGACGGTCGCTCCCGGCTGCCGAGTCACGATTGTTGTCTCACGACTTCTCTCGTAGCAATACTCAAACGCCACTCTCAGATCCGTTCTGCGTCCGGCCCCGCTCGGACGTGTTCGCGGTCGCCCAGCCGTTGAGTCACGATTGTCGTCTCACGACGTCAACTCGTAGCAACACTCATACGCTGTTAGCCTCTGTAGGGCTTACTCTGCGGTCGGTTTCGATCGGCTGCAAGTAAGTCGGTCTCTTGCACAGCAACAACAGAGCTGAGCTTACCGCGGTCGATTAAATTCGATAGTGGTTCGCGAAGCTCGGGCTGTTTTTCTGGCTGCGTACCTGACGCTTGGCGCTTGCTACGTAGTCAGAGACTCGCTCTGCGGCCGGCCCCAGGCCGGTCGTAACGTAGTCAATCCCGCACTCTGTGCACCCCTCGAAGCAAAAACCTCACTTCGGTGAGTGCAGCAACAACAGGGTCGAGCTTACCGCGGTCGATTAAATTCGATAGTGGTTTGCAAGAATCGGGCTGTCTTTCTGGCTGCGTACTCGACGCTTGGCGCCTGTACGTAGTCAGAGACTCGCTCTGCGGCCGGCTCCGGCCGGTCGTAACGTAGTCAATCCCGCACTTTTAGTGCAACCCAACTCCGTCAGGTCTACGGCCGGTTTTTGTTGTCAATTTATTGACGACACACTCCGTAGTAGACTCGCGTTTAATCAGGTGGATACTTAACGGTGACAACTAAGCCTGATAGCGTTGCCCCGGTGCGCTTCCAAGGCCCTTCAGGCCAAGGAGAAACCGGCAGACCCGATCCCATTGCATTTGGGCCTTTCCCAGGGTGACGGTACAGTGCTGTCCGAGCTAGGGGCACCACTTCGCGTCGTCCCCAGCCCCCCTACCGCGGGTAGGGAGGTTTAGGTGCTAGGTTTGCTAGGGAACCTAGGCATTCTTATATATTTATATATTTATATATCGTAGGACCAAGCCCTCCCAATGGACCAGCAAAGCTTGGTAAACTTTGCTAGGTCGTTCGCCCAGGCGCTCGTTGCGTCCGGCATCAGCATATCGGATGACATTCTAACGCAGGCCTTACAGGCAACTATCGCGTCCCCGGCCCCTCAGGCCTCAACCCCGGCCCCTCAGGCCTCCAACGTCGAGACCCCTCAGGTCTTAAGCTCTCCCGCGTCTCCCGCCTCGTCCGAGATGGACTGCGAATCGGTCGCATCCTCTCACGCGTCGCGTCGTAAGCGTACCGCTCCCGGGAGCGACTCCGAACCCGCGTCTGATACGTCGTCAGACGCCGTCACCCTAACCGGCTCTCCTGAGCCCGCGTTTCAACTCGTCGCCAAACGCTCCAAGAAGCGCTCTAAGAAAGCTTCGGTATCTTCAATACCCGAGCCCTCCCCGGTGTCTTCAACACCAGCCCCCGCGCCGTTAAAATCGCTCGTAGTAACCGCGTCTCCGTCGGTCACATCGAAGCCAGCGATGCGCTGCGCTCCCGTCCCGCCGAAGCCTCAGCTCCCTCCGCCCGTATTCCTGCGTGAAAAAGCGCGCTGGACCGCGGTTTCCAACTTGTGCAAAGTGCACAAAATTAATTACTTGAAAGCCGCCAACGCTGGCGATACAATCAAAATCCAATTAGCGACCGTCGTCGACTTCCGCGAGTTTACCAGGTTACTCGGATTAAACCAAATCGCGTATCACACCTACGCCCTCCCGGAGGAGCGTAAGATCCGCGCAGTATTACGGGGCGTCCCGTTCGAACTCAGCAACGAAGACATTCTCGATGACCTTAAGTCTCAGGGTTTCCCGGTCACAGCAGTGCACAAGATGCACTCCAACCGCGGTAGGCGTTTTCCGTTAGCGCTAGTAATCCTGTCCAATACCCCTGACTCGAAGGAGATTTTCAAAGAGGCTCGCACAATCTGCGGACTCTCGAACATCTCCGTCGAGCGTCCCAACCCCCGTGGTCACCCTGGGCAGTGCCACCGCTGCCAGCTATATGGCCACGCAGCGGCTAACTGTTCAGCTCCCCCCAGGTGCGTAAAGTGCCTGAATCCTCACTTCACCAAGGAGTGCACTCGCACTCCCGAATCCACTTCCCCCCCTGCCTGTGTGCTGTGCGGCCAGTCCGGCCACACAGCTAACTACAGGGGTTGCCCGCGCGCTCCGCGCTCCACCACCAAGAGGGTCGCACCTAAACCGGCGCCGCCACTCACTCCTGCCAACTTCCCGCCGCTGCGCAACCGGGGTCCCCCGGAAGCAAAGCCCGTTCAGCCGACGCCTACTCCGGCTCTGTCTTGGAGGCAGCGTCCGGCCGTCCCGCCTGCACCTTCCCGACCCATCCCAGCTCCCGTAGCTCCCGTAGGGCCGCGTCCCGCGTTGTCATCTTCCCCTCAGTCGTCGTTGGCTGAGGACATGAAGACCGTGTTCGACGTCATCCAAAACGTCGACATTAACGAAATCTCCGTACTCGCACGCAAACTGCGAGCCGCCCGCTCTCCTCAAGAGCGGCTATTCGCGTTAGCAGAGCATCACTCGCTCCTAAGTTCGTTGTAAATTTTTATTTTTTTATTTTTGTAAATTTTAAATAAATAAATTTTAATGTCTAGACCCGCGAATCTCGCGTCCAGTCGTATTAAACCTAAGGGCTTATCCCTAGTATCTTTTAACGCTCGTAGCCTTAGCTCTAACCTTCCCGAGATTAAACTGTTCCTTCAGAACAACGACCCAGATCTTTTTCTTCTCCAGGAGACATGGCTCACACCTAATCGCTCCAGGGGATTCGCGATTCCCAAGTACGCGTTTACACGTAACGATAGGCCTAACTGCGACGGTTTCGGCGGCACTGCTATCTACTACAAAAGAGGATTCCATTGCTGTCCTCTCCCTACCCCTCCTCTCCTTAACATGGAAGCCACCGTGTGTAGATTGGCTATGACTGGTCATCCGACCATCATCATAGCCTCAGTCTACATACCTTGTGGCACCAAACCTATCCGCAGTGACTTTGAGACCATTCTCGCCCTCGGCCGTTCAGTCATTATGTTCGGAGACTTTAACTCCAAACATACTGACTGGACGTGCCTATCAATCAACCAAAGCGGTATAGCTCTCCTCGACATCACCAACTTACTCGACTTAGACGTCGTCTCCCCTATCACTCCCACTCACTATCCCGACAATCCGAACCACTCTCCGGACATCCTCGACTTTGCAATCGTCAAACATATCAACCTCGACCTCAGGTCTATCGAACCGCTCGATGACCTAGGTTCTGACCACCGCCCCGTCTCCCTCGTGCTAGGACCGCCTAACGTTAACGTCACTTCTCCTAAGACCTTTACCGACTGGAAAGGTTTTAAAAACACGATAGTTTCTGCCTTAGAGGCCCCAAACTCTCCGCTCGCGATCTCGCCCGATCAATTAGATAGCCCGGATAAAATAGACTCGTTAGTAAATTCTCTCACTGATGCTATCAACTCAGCCATCAGTGTAAACGAAAAGGTTGCTAAGAAAGGCAAACCCACGCTTCCCTTAGCCATTAGCAATCTTATTAAAGCTAAGAACGCGGCTCTCCGGAGAGCCAAGAAATATCCCACGCCCGCCTATAGAACAGCTGCGAATCAGCTGCAACGTAAAGTTAGATCTCGCCTCGCGGAACTCCGAGACGCCCAGATGAACGATCTCATGGCGAATATCTCCCCGTCCCACCAAGCGTATTATCGAATGGCCCGAGCCCTACGCGTAGACGCCGCCTCTCACGTCCCTCCTCTCACTCGTCCCGATGGCTCTATCGCCTTCGAAGACGAAGAGAAAGCCGAATGCTTCGCTGACAGCGTTGCGTCTCAATGCTCGCCCAGCACGCAACCCGCGAATCCCAATCACATCAAAGCGGTGGAGGCCGAAGTCCTCCGTAGAAACTCTCTCCCCATCACCGACGACCCCGTCACAGTCTCTAATGATGAAATCTCGCTTCACATCAAAAGTCAAAAGTCCAGAAAGGCTCCGGGTGCGGATGGTATTTCCAACCACGCACTTAAGCACCTGCCTCAACAGGTGCTTACCTTGTTAGCTATCATTTTCAATGCCTGCTTCGACCTTAGCTACTTTCCAAAAGCTTGGAAAGAAGCGACAGTCATAGGCATACCCAAGCCGGGTAAACCTCTTAATGTCCCGGCTAATCACAGACCCATCAGCCTCCTCAAGGCAATGTCTAAACTTCTCGAGAGAGTCATACTCTCTCGAATGCGGAACCATCTGTTTCCAACGGACGGCGATCCTCTCATAATTCCCCACCAGTTCGGCTTTCGCGCTAAGCACTCCTGCCCTCAGCAAGTCCATCGAATCGTCGAGTACATACTCGACGGCTTCTATCCGAAACGAAAGAAAACGATCGCAGTTTTCTTTGACGTAGCCAAGGCTTTCGACAAAGTCTGGCACAGCGGTCTCGTTTATAAACTCTATAAAATAGGCTTACCGGCTCGCCTAGTTAGGATAATCGCGTCGTTTCTCAAAGACCGCACGTTTCGTTTCAAACATGAAGGCACGCTCTCCGCGCCTCGTCCCATAAAGGCTGGAGTCCCTCAAGGCTCAGTCCTCGCCCCTCTTTTGTATACCGTATACACTAACGACATTCCCATCCCAGCTAAAATCGTCGAACTCGCTCTCTTTGCCGACGACACTGCCCTTTACACCAAAGGCCGCAGAGCCTCGGGTCTCGTCACCAGACTTCAAAAGGCTATTAACACCCTCGGTGCTTGGTTTAAAAAATGGCGTATCGATGTGAACCCAGAGAAAAGCTCTGCGGTTTACTTCGACTACAGACGCAGTCGTATCCCCGACAATCTCCAATTGAGAATGCAAGGCACTCCCATCCCCTGGAAGCGCAGTACCAAATATTTAGGCGTCATATTAGACCAGACGCTTTCATTCAATCCTCACGTCGATAGAGTAACGAAACTCGCACGTTTTTACCTAGGCCGGCTTTACAGTATGTTAGGTAGAAAAAGTAAAATGTCCTTCAGAAACAAACGTACGCTTTATAAGGTCTGCGTTAGACCAGTCATGTCATATGCTTCGCCAGTCTTTGCTCACGCCAAACCCTCCGTCCTGCACAAACTGCAGGTAGTTTAAAACCTCTTCTGCCGCAGGGCCACAAACGCACCTTGGTACGTGCGCAACGCGGACCTGCACAGAGATCTTGAACTGCCTACAGTTCAACAGTATCTAAAAACACTCTCAGAATCGTTCTTCAAACGCGCCGAATCCCATCCCAATCCTCTTGTTCGAAAATCAGTCTCATATACTGCTCCTGTCCTAGATTCGGCATACAAAATCGCTAGACCGAGAAACGTGCACACAAGCGAACCTTCGAAGATAACCGTAGATCTCGAGGCCCTTCAGGCCGCAAATTCTAATTCTAACGTAAATTCTAATTCTAATTAATGCAAATTTAATTTTTCAATTTTTAATGTTTTCATTATTTACTTTTCATTTTTAATGTTTTATTTTACTTTTAATTTTTGAGCACCTTCAGTGCTATGTAAATCCCAGCGGGTGACCCCTTAAGGGCCCCGCTAGCGCGGCCTCTTTCTCCAATTGGCCGTCGCTCCGATGAAGGCTGAGTGGCAAAAATGCACGAGCCGACAGGGGGTTTTTAGTGGGTATGGTTCTAGTAGGCGTCGGGACGAGTCCCACATAACTTCGGAATCGCGCCGGAGTATGCGTCAGAGCATTTTTATCCTCCTGCCCTTCCCGCGGAGGGGAACAAAAAAAAAAAAAAATCCTCAACATTTATTAAAGACCAAGAAAAACTTAACATACATGGTTACCTTCAAGCAAGAAATTCTAGATAACTTTTTCAATCATCTGAATATTAGACTAAATACATCTTCCAATAACTAAACTTGAATCAAATGCCTTTGAACAGAACAGATATTCGATTTATGGCTTCAAGAGTTGTGAACTAACTTGCTTCGCAACAAAAGTTTTCTTGTGGAGAAGTTTCTTTGGGGCTTGAGTCCATCTGAAGTAGATTTATAGTACCCATCGAACAATGCTTCTGTATCCAGCTCTGTGTATTAACTATACAGAACAAAAGATGATCAAATGCTTATTTGGATGTGTAACATTGCTATCCTCCTCGTCACGTTCATTTTAATCAATTGAAAAATAGATCAATATTGTAATAGCCAAATTTGTTGAACTTTTAGAAAATTCTAATGATGTACATGCTTTTTACTCAAGAAGTGCTCAAAACAAAAAAATAAATAAAGGTGTAAAAAATCCTTTATTTTACGTGATACTCACAGAATTTCACAAGTGTTTTTTCCATTGTGCTTATTGAATTTTCTCAGTATTACATGCTTGGGTTGGCTTGGGTCCACCCGGTATAATTAGACAAATATTTGAGCACCCCGTGCTGTTTGCGTAAGCTCCAAGCATCGATTTTGTTCATAAAATACCTTGAAACTCTGGTACAACGTCAAAGTAATATATTTCATATTTTTATTCTGTTTCTTTTTTTAAGTATGGTTTTTATGGTTCTCCAAGATATATGTTAAGGTGGAGGCCATGATGCGATATAGGTGTGAGAAGCTATTTGGTTATGTCATATTATAAGAAATATACAATATAATACTGTTTCGGTTTTTACGTTTCGGTGGTGTGTATATTTTACGCGAAGAATTCCCTCCATATGGCAGCCATTCTTTATTTATTTCTTTAAAACAAAGTACTTACTGGTATTTACAGTGCAATATATTTGAAATTGAAATCTAAATGCATAAATATTATTCAATACCTTAGTATGTGTACTACATTATTTGCATGAATTCTATCACTTTAAAATAAAGAAAATGCATAGCCTTATTTTGGAGTGAAAACCAACAGTTTTAACATTTTTAACATTTTCTTCATAAAACAACCCGGTTAACATGTTTTTTCACTACTTAAGTACAAAGCGGGTGAGTTCAAATAAAAGACAATATAAAATCTGTTTGTATATATATTAACAATATAAATACTTTTGAAATCATTTAACTTTGCATTACAAAGAGATGTTTTAAGAAGGTAAATATTAAAACAAAAATATGCTGTGATAATGGTTTACCGTGTCATGCTATGGAATTTTAACTATGATTTCATACACCTGGTATATGCTTGGAAATTCCATCATCTCTTTGAAGGCATACTACAAATAGTATGGAGGGGGTTGGGTTTTGACCCTTCATGTGATTTATTTTTATCTTTAAAAATAAGTGTAATACTAGCCCCTAAAGTTTGTACAGTCGTTCTCTGAACGGATTGTTTATTATTGTTATTTTAATTTAAAATAATTTACAAAAAACATGTGCATTTTGTACTCAAAGTACCAAAACCTGTGTTGCAAAAATTAATCCTCTTATACTTATTTTAAACCTTTAAAATATATACCTTCTCCTAAGGTACAATTCACTTCGAGGTTAGTCATCTTTATAAATCTTTCCAATAGCCTTAAATACTTAAAATGTGACTTAAATTTTTTTTTCTACGAACTGTAACTGTTACTTACAGAGTATTGAAAGACTGCATAAATTCTAGCGATATAAGAATAGTATATTTATACAATTCAAAGTTCCACTTAATCTTGTGCATATACCGTATGATGTTGTGTAATATCCGCTTAAGCGCTACAAAAATAAGCGAATGCAAACAACAAAATCCTTTTAAGTATACACAAACTTTTTTAAGGAGAGAAATTAATAATTTAGAATTTTTAGAAACTTTTTAATGTGAGGTTCCTGATATAAATCTTAATAAAATGAAAGTTACAATGATTTATAACTTATTTTCCAGATCCTGGGGAAACTCTGTAAATAAAGTATTCTGAGTAAACGTGACTTAAAATATGTTTTTCCAGCTTATTAGGCCATGCTTTGAGTTTACGTCTGAAGTCGATCTTTAAATTGATAAGCACTTGGTTGGTATTGTCGTTATGCCGAGTAATATTTGCAATAGAGATAGAGAATAGATGAGATAGTAAAATTATATGAAAAAGAGCCTATTCTAACTCGAAGTTCTAGGTTGAGTTCTGAGTATCAAATTTTTTTTTCTTAGTGGAAACTTTATTTATGGCCCTATTAACGTTTTAAATTTCACCGGACTTAGTGGCCTAGCGCTGAGGGCGCTTAGCCGGAACTTAATCTAATCCTACATACAATACGCCTAAGGGCAACCGAGAGAGCACGGACCTTGGCTTA
The DNA here is from genome assembly GCA_923062675.1 of Marasmarcha lunaedactyla. Classification (NCBI taxonomy): domain Eukaryota; kingdom Metazoa; phylum Arthropoda; class Insecta; order Lepidoptera; family Pterophoridae; genus Marasmarcha; species Marasmarcha lunaedactyla. The sequence continues at coordinate 7,012,272 of OV281350.1, forward strand.
GAACGTCGTATATTGAAACTACAACTGGTTCGGAAGGGTCATCTACTGCTAAAGAACCAGCAGGAAACTCAGTAGGAATACGTACGCCACGTTAGCCTGGCCCACCGGTGGGTTAGGCGATTTGAATGCCGTGTTGCCCTATTTATAACTGGAACGCCGGAGTTCCTTGTTGTAATAGCGTCGTCGGGATCTGTTAAGACGTTACGCGGACGCCTGTAACGAACTACCGCGTCTGGGTTATGTGTGTAGTCAGCTGACTTATTGACCAGTGGGTTGGGATGGGGAGCGTTGTCGAAGTAGCGTCTAGACACCAACTTCATCAACGTGGCAATAGTGAGCTTTACGCAGATCTAAATTACTACTAGTAGGGCGGGCTCCCGACGCATTTGCATAAGAACCTATTTTGAATAACCTGCAAGTGATTGATATTCGACTTGCTGGCGTGAGCGAAAACCACACTCGGATATGTCATGATGGGGCGGATGCAAGTTTTGTAAAGTGTAAGCTTATTTCTAAGTGAAATTTAACTCTTCTTGCAGATGAGGGGGTGCAGCCTACCCACGAAGAAGGCGGCTCGGTCCAGGACTCGTTTTATGTGAGCCGCGAATGTTAGTAGTATTGAACTGCACAATCGGGTATGTTATAAGAGGCAATTCTGAGGTATATTTTTTATGTTCTTCTGAAAGAAGTTTGAGAAAACCATTTGAATATTTCGAATTTCTGTGCAGTATTTAATTTTTAATCACTTTAAAAAAATAATATGAGACAGACCTTGAATAGCATTGAACGTTTATTACCTAGAATGAACAATTCTAGAATTTTCTATGGTTCTTGATAACAGATTTTATAGCAAAAGTTGACGTAACAAACCAAAAAGAAGTCAAATAATGTGGCTGTGACATACGGAAGGACAGGCAGACAGACAGACATGACGAATCTAAAAGGGTTCCGTTTTTTGCCATTTGGCTACGGAGCCCTAGAAATGTTCCTACTCGATGGTGTCATATCGAATAGGTTGAATCTGAGTCGAATATTTAACGCATTTTCGGTAAAATATGCTTTGTCGCATTTTTCAGCGACCTGTTACTAAAAAAAACTATTATAATTAAGTAATAACTCGAAATGGTTTTTGAATCAGAATCAGATTTTTTTACATTATTGATCAGGTCAACTAAATTCCTCGTATTCAATGTAATGTAGTTTTTATTTTTATTTGTTTATCCTCTTGTTAGAACCGTTTGTTATACGGATCATCAAAAAACAAATTTGCTTCAATTTGTTTTCGAATTGCACTGTTTATGTTACTGTTAGCTGACGAGTTCTTTCATCAGTCAGCTGTGATCTGAGCTTACTTAAATATTTGGCCTTTGTATTAATATTTACGTCAGTATTATAAGTGTTTCAGTGTGAGTATAAATATAAAAAGATTTAATTAGAAAAATTTGCGATAAATTTATATTTGGAAAAAATATATTTGACTTTTCAACAATCGAATTTTAAAAACAAATTATAACTCGCCAGCATATAGTTTTTTCGCAAAATTTTCTAAGTGGCCTGGTTTATCCATTATTTCTTCAAAGCAGGTAAATTATTTTACTTCGAATAAGCAAAACGTATGCTATATTCCAAAATATTTTCTCCCATCGAGTAACTTCATACAATATGAAATTTTATGAAAATTTAAACCAGTTTTTACCGCTCGTTAGTAATCCATTCAAGAGGCTTAATAAGCGAATTTTCCCAAATGCCGTATTTTGACGTTTAATGAACGCTTTTAATTACGTAAAATGCGATTTAAGATGGCGAATTTAATAGCAATCGTTTAAGAAGCAATCAGGATGCAAGCTCATTTAAATATATTATAACTATTATATTTGAATTGAATTGTGAAAAACTTTGGCGTAACATATTTGTAACATACTCGTTTTCCAAAAAAAGTAATTGATTGTTATTGCAACAAGATTATTTTATGTTGATTTCATAATTGTATAATATTTATTTAACAATTTGAATGAGTATATTAAAAAATGTATATACAAATTAATTATTACTAGAACCATTTCATTAAAGTTTTCCTTAAAATATTTTTGAAGCTGAATTATTATTATTTTACAGTCTTATTATCGAAAATTATAATTATTTAAAACATCTACAAAAAGAGGTAGATGTACCTACTTAATGCTATCATTATAAATTGAAAACATTGCTGGACTACAACTTCTATTTAGGCATCATTCATTATTTAAAAAAGAGAATATTCACCAAAACATGTAGGTACCAGGTAAAACACTCATAATTGACAGCTTTTCAACTAAAATTATAGACATTTTAAAATTCTCTCTATCACTTAACAGTCTTATATTTATCCTCTTCAACATTCTATTTAAAACAAAAAATTAAGTAATAACTTGTATCACACCAAAGTGCTCATCCACATGTAAGTATGAGATTTGATAACGGACGAAAATCACTTCGCTTCATCCGAAGTTCGCAAGTTCGTCACAAGTTCCCTCAAATAGGTGTAACAACTTTGATGCCTACCAGATTATCTCGAATTTCTGTTCCGAGGATGAACACGACTATTCCATTTATGTTTTGGGGTGAATCTCCTGCAATGTTCTAATTTGGGAATGTCACCATCCGGAGTTCGCCTGATTTTATAGTAATGCACTTTGCGACGTTTGACGTAGTTGCTATTAAAATTAGTCAGGCGTTCCGAGTTCTAGACGTGGGTAGTGTCAATTGGAACTGCAAACTCTCGAAGATTGTTGTATTTATATACGAAGTTTATGGTAAATATAGATGATTTATTGAATAATACATTTAGGTCTCGAGTTATACAACGAAACGTATAAACTATAGTTATAAATTAACGTTATTAAAAATTACGAAGACATTTTAATACGTACGTTAATATACCGTAAACTTCTAAATTAAAGTTAATGAAATGTTGACATGTCTACCATATTTCATAAAAAAAATACATCAAACTTTTTAAGCGCAGGCCTGTCGGGTAATTAGTTCAATTCGAGCTTATTAATTATTCTACGTCCTCACTAGAGCACACCACATTAAAAACACTTATAATCAATTTATAAAATGATCAGCTCACTTATAACTAGTAAAAGTGCAGAGGGCTTGGAAATCTCATTATTTCAGCCAAGAGCTGTGTGAGCAGACACAAAGGACTCGCAAGTGTTTATAGAGACGAAAATTCCCCTTGTTAATTCTGTTGCCGAAGGAGAAAAAGTACAATACTTTGGAATGTAGATAAACTGCAGTCACACAAAATCTGAAATTAGTTTTGTTATGAAATATTTTATTTGTGTTTTGGCCAATACGTGTTTTGTGTCAATCTTTTCTTAGCCAGCATCTATCATAAATAGTCTTTAGGTTTTGTTTTAGTAATAGCTAACTAAAAGTTATTCATGCTATGTATCACTATCTTAAGACCAATTTTTATTTTTGTTATCAAAGTTAGGGGTCTTTCACTAAATGTACATATGCTTGCGTATCTGTGTGTTTACTGAAATGAGCCGTAAAACTGATTCAATATGTAAATTGATAGAGTTTTTAAAACAAGTATTCATAATGTTTTTGTCAGTTATCTTTTTTTCTGTCAACTATCCTTTGGGTATGACCCTAACAATACACTAAAGGGAGGTATCTATTAAAAGGGAATCAATCCATATTGCATGTATTAGATTATTCTATTTTAGATAATCCATATGTATTAGATTACTTTTTCCATGCAGGATCAAAATGCTCAAATTTTTTAAAAGGCATTCTTGCTGTTCTAATAATGCTACTTTTTAGGTAAGTATAGTATTTGAATATTTGAATACTGGTTCGCTTATACCCCGGAAATAGTTCCATTTTTCTAGAACTATTAAAATATTGTGACCAAAGTTAGCCAGTCTGTAGCTCTAGGTCATATTTTATATAATTATATTAAAACCTGTTCATCTGTTTTAAAGTACAAAATACCTTAACTCATCCACGGTAATATTTTGTACTGAAGTCTTGTCCTCATTTCTTTATTTTTGTCTATAAAGGAGGCACAGAATAAAATACATGTAAATCTTTTTAATTTGCATATGACTGGGCAATCACTGGCCTATTAACGAGTAGCGGGGAATTTTCAAAGCAGAAGTACTGAAGTAGGACAAAGGACAGTATGTTTTTATTGTAAAGTGACTTTCACACTTAGTTGCGTTTTTTTACAAATATTCGGAACAATCATGCTGAATACTTTTTTTCCTGCCTTCGTTCATCCCAAAGACGAGTCTTTGCATCAATTTCTAATATATTTGATACAATCGAGTCCAAATATTGAGTCTCAAAATCAATTATAATAATAACAAAAAAGACCCTACTGTTTGTTTACATTGAAAAAATATTTTGAAAATGATAAATATTTGTTGGCTTTCGAATATTTATTTAGGAGTCAATCAATTGTGAAAAAGGGAAAATATAAAAATCAACTTTATAACTCTAAACACCAGACATATGAATACAACCTAATGAAATTGAACTGGTTGCGCATTTGACTTGATATATCTAATCTAAATCATAGTTTTATCGTGATATAATTCAAAACACATTTGCTTTTCCTTATAAGTATCGACCTACGCGAAGATAGAAGATATCTTAAACTCGTTTGTTACCAGGCACAGAAGTGAACAGCTAGAACTTGTACATATTTAAAGTGACTAGAGCTGACTGACATATTGCTGTGACCCACAGCAATATGTCAGTCTGCTCAGACCTTTTTGCGCCTGCCCACCGCGTTTGTCATGCAAATACATTATTGAATAATTTATAAAAGATGCCTACGGGGTGCTTAAGTAAGACTTAAGTAAGCATTCTTGAGACCTGACAAAGTGTGTATTAAATCTTAAATTAAAAAAGGAATTTACCAGAAATTCTGGTGTATTTTTGTACAGTTTTTTGTGAATTGTAAATTTGATTGCTTTTCAGCTGTTTGCACGTGAACAAAGTCAAAGTACAACGTTTTCATTTTTGTTTAAAACTGACATTGCTCTTGCGTTGAATCCATTTTGATACCATTAATATTTCCGATACCTATTGAAGACACATTTTATAAAAAAATATATGTTACATATATTCAAAGATTGATAGTTACGGATATATAACATGTTTTAGAAATTGGCAAGAGGCTGTATGTTTCGAAATGTTGATTGGCGGCGTTCTATTAACTAGAATCTAGATTATTCTCTAATAACTATTTATAGCGCTTTTGTTTACAAACAAAAACGAAAATAAAATTATACTCAACGGCGTTTCAAATAGTTATGGGTAAAAAATCTTTAATTAACTAATAAAATCTGTAAGACTCTGACGAACAAAAGCAGATAACACATACTCATAATTAAATCCAAAGCCAACCACAGTGACTGTTTTTACTCAAGGATGACCTAGGAGGAAACCGAAAATAACTGTGTCTTGATAAAAATATAATGTTGCATGACTTATTTTTTTTTTTTTTTTTTGCTGCCGAGGCACCCTCGCGGGAGGGAGGTGGAAGATGCGTCATGCATACCCGCCCGCAGGTAAATTCCTCTGCGGGGGGGTTATGTGGGACTCACCAGAATGGCACCTACCCACTAAAAACCACCTGTTGGCTGTAGTTATTACCGTTAGCCTTCATCGGAAGCGACACCCGTCGGGAAGATGGGCGCGCTGGCGGAGACCCGCTAGCGGGTCTTCCGCCTGTAGTGAAAGTTGCACTGAAGGTGCTCAAAGGGACATGAGTTGGTGGCCGTTCTGGGCAGTCTCCGGTGAAGCCGGGGCTGGGCAGAGGTCGGCCGAAGCATGATTTAGGGATCAATTCATTTAAATGAACCTACAATGAATTGAGAAGGGAACTATGCTCCGCCAGAGCTAGCAAACGCTCTGTCGGAGTACGTGAAGCCCTAAGTTTACGGGCTAAGACTGCGATTTCACTAACATCGACATTTTTTATAGCGTCGCAGACGATACGCATATCGTCTGCTACGGAGGATTGAGGAGTGGGTTTGTATGGGCGAGGAGCCGGGATGGGATTCGATGCGGGGCGCTGCCTCCAGTTTTCTGGGGCAGGCCTAGACTGTGTAGGCTTTGCAGCCGGAGGAACCCGGCTACGCAGCGGCGGAAAGTTTTCTTGAGAAAGGCGCGGGGCCTGTTTGGGTGCCGACCTCTTGGGATTGGAACGCATACAACGGGGTGCACGAGGGCAGCCCCTGTAGTTTGCGGTGTGGCCGGACTGGCCACAAAGCACGCAATCGGGAGGAGAGGGAGTTTCAGGAGTGCGATTGCACTCCTTAGTGAAGTGCGGGACCAGGCACTTGACGCACCTAGGCGGTGCGCGGCAGTTGGCCGCCGCGTGCCCGTACAACTGGCACCGATGGCACTGGCCGGGATGACCGCGGCGATGAGGCGCCTCGATCGAGATCCCAGAGAGGCCGCAAATAGAGCTAACCCCTTTCAGGATCTCTCTGGACTTGGGGACGTTGGCGAGAATCACCAAAGCGAGAGGGTGTTGCCTCCCGTACTTGCTGTGCATTTTATGCACCGCGAGTGCCGGGAAGCCTTGGGACTGCAGATCCTCAAGGATAGCCTCGTTCAATAATTCGAACGGGACTCCCCTGAGTACCGCTCTAATCTTACGCTCTTCTGACAGAGCATAAGTGTGATAAGCATATTGCTTATCGGTGAGGAGCTTAGTCAAAGCTCGGAAATCGTCTATCGACGAGACAGTGATTTTAATAGATTCACCCGAGTTTACCGCTCGGGTGTAATGGATCTTGTGCTCATTGCACAGTGTCGAGACCTCAGTCCATTTACCCTTTTCCCGAAGGAAAACGGGTGGTGGGACCTTGGCCTTGACAGAAGTTGGGGCCGGAGCGGGTGTTGAAGACACCGGGGCAGCTGGCGTTGAAGACGCCGCAGGGGGTGTAGGGACGGCCTGGAGGGCGCCGGGTCTTGTTTCGAGCGCTTCTTAGAGCGCTTCTTAACAAGGGTGAAAGAGGGAGGCTCATGGCCAGTTGGGGTGGCGTCCGAGGAAGACTCAGTCGGGGGTGCGCGCTTGCGGCGCAGAGGGGCGTCTACTTTGCACTCCATGTCACTGGAGGAAGGGGACGCGGGAGGGCCTAAGACCTGAGGGGTCTGGGGAACTGGGGTGGCCTGAGGGGCCATTGTGGACATTATCGTCATGAAATGAGGGATGAGAGAATCTAAGAAACGGTACTTGTCAGCATTTATATACATGCCTTCAGCACCGGTACTATCAAGTAACTTCTTCCTAATCTCATCAGAGCTTAAGGAAGCCATTGCGGAGGGGTTGGGGAGGGACAATATATGAACCTAACAACGATGACTAACTTCCTAAAACCACCCTACACGCAGTACGGCGGTTGAGAACGACGCGGATAACTTACTCGAACACGGCACTTGAAGTCCTGGAACAACGAATTCCCGTCGACGAAGCTCACGTTCCACGAAGTACGGTTAACAAGCCACTGTTCGCCGTGAAAACGGCGTTAGAAACTTATTAGAAGTACGGTTAACGAGCCACTGTCCGCCGTGAAAACGGCGTTAGAAACTTAATACGGTAAACAACTATGAAATTATATATTACGACAACAACCAATGAAATTTGGGTGCTCAATTAGCGCGGGGGCTAAAAGAGCGGGAAGGCGTCTGCGATCGACGTGCGCTCGAGAACGCACGCAGACCGAGACAGTATTATGGTATACAACTATGAAATTATATATTACGACAACAACCAGTGAAATTTGGGTGCTCAATTAGCGCGGGGGCTAAAAGAGCGGGAAGGCGTCTGCGATCGACGTGCGCTCGAGAACGCACGCAGACCGAGACTTGCATGACTTGAAAAAAAAGATTAATGTAAATTATGCGCATATTGGTACCTATAGTGAGTGCCACCCAGCCAGAAAATCACGCCCCCCTTCTTTTTGGTCTAAGGTCGCACACTATAGTTCGTTCGCGTTAAGAATGCAGTGAGTCATCGATGCAACTGTAGATACTAGTATCTACTTACTAGTATACTAGTATCAATGAGATTACCGTATTAGAAAAAGTTTTCTTACTGTCGGTGATGCTATTGGCTGTAACCTAATGCTGAGATGATACGTCACTGCATTCGTAACCCGAACGAACTATACAATGTATAGGCTCATAAAGTAGTGGATGAATTTTTGTATTTTACCAGTTGTATCCGACATCTCACTCACAATACAAATACTAATACCAACAAAAACTTGAAGCCCGTACTTCCTAAAGTCTACTAAAATACATCAAACAAGAAATTTTAACAAAACTATGGGCTAAAATACCACCAGAACATTTCAACCCCTTCCATCTTAACAATCTGAACTTTAAAACAGCTGCTCTCTGTGTGGGTATTCGCCAATTTGCCCCCAGACTAGAAAAAACGCAACTTACTCGTTTACCCTGGGTTCCCAAAGTTACCGGAATCCTACAGCAAATTAAACTTTAGCCGCATATTTTTGTGGCAGGAATTTTAGAAATTACTATTACGTGCATGCTACGCTTGTTGGTAAAATGTGAAATAGCATTTTTCGTTTGCAACCCGCTGTCATTTATTTGGAAGTACAGTTAGAGTTCTACGTATTTTTTGAAGTATTTGAAGCTTTTCGAGTTTTTTAGAAAGCGTTTGCAGCTTCAAACTGGAGGAGCTAAATTGAGCTGTACCTAGAGAATTCCTCAGAGCAATTGCTACATGTCAATACCGTGCCAAGAAGAATATTGTGGATGGTGAAATATAGGCGTTTTAGTTTTGATCAAAGAAATTAAAACGTAGACGTTATACATTTATTAGGTACCGTCACGGCTAGGCCTTACGAGATATTTTAGAAAAAAGGTCGATATAAATAAGGAAGAAAATAATTTAAATATGAATATATCGAATGACATAAAAGAACTGAAAAGCAATGCATTCTGACTTGCTCCATCGTCTGAGTAAGATGTAATATATCTAGTAAATGAAAATAAAATAAATAAATTATTAAAATAAATATTTCTATTTGTTTGTTGACTTTGTATGTTTATATTATGATATGGTTTTTTTTACATACCAGTTACATATTTATTTTCAGTCACACACACACATCTTATAAAAGATTGATAATATAGTGTTCCTTGAGATAAATTAGGTTATTTTATTTTATACGTTTTTTTTCTTAACGTAAAGTTTACTGAAATTGATACCTTCGCTCCTTCACCTTGCATTGTGCACTTGTGTAAAAATATCGGTACTCATCGTTTGCCCATACTCATATTCAAAAGAAGCACTTTCGAGTGCATTTTTTTTTGTCTATCACTCACTCAGTCATTGCTGTCATGTCATACTTTTTTTAACACTTGAGTTTTTATCAGCACCATCTAATGTTGAAATAAGAACTATTTTTTTATTTTTAATCGTAGAAAGAAAACCACTCATTCCCAGATATTTTTTATCTGGAGAATAACTTTGTCACTTTGCAAGGCTTTCCATACAATTTATGTAAAACTCAAAATTATTCTACTGATAAAAGTCATTGAACAATCAGCCCTAAGAAAATAATGTTTTCCTAAAAACGATAAAAAACTTTTGATACAAAACCCATTTATTTAAAAGATAAATGCCCCCCGGTAACTGTTATCACCTCAAAATCATTGTGATGTGTTGTTCACTTTAAAATTCAATAACAAGTAAATGCTATTATCCGAATTTATATTTTATATCTCTAGATATAAAGGCAAAATTTGAGTGAAGACGACGAGGCTCAAATTATTAATACGTTGCCACAGACGTAGCGCTTACGCACACATATTAGGTATGGAATGAATTTAGCCGCAGAACTCATGGAATGGTTGTATTATATCATAGCAGCGAAGTTAGTGGGTCAGTGTCGAGGTTAAGAACAGATAATGCGCTCTTACAATAATTCTGGCCCTTTTTAGTTTTAGTAAAAGTTGCATTTGATTCGTAAACAAATATTACAAATTTATGTTGCGTCAGATTATTATGTGACAATTTACAGTGTAATCAAGCAAACAAACTGATAAAGAGTACTCAGTTGTATTGTGACTTGTGAAGTGAACAAACTGTGATAATGGCTATTTCATTGCTAAATATTTCAAAATTATTATTCGTTGTACCCAAAAACAATGTGAGACAACTATCTATATCAAGCACAAATCATTTTAAGGTGAAATTCAACTGGGAAGATCCTTTTAATTTAGAATCACAATTAAGCGATGAGGAAAAGGCGGTTCGAGACTCGTTCAAAATCTATTGTAATGAAAAGCTCCTACCGCGGATTATCGAAGCAAACAGAAATGAAGTTTTCGACAAAAATATTTATAAGGAAATGGGAGAGATGGGCGTATTAGGTTGCACTATCAAAGGTTACGGATGCGCCGGAGTTTCGTATGTTACGTATGGGCTAATTACAAGGGAATTAGACGGCGTGGACTCGGCCTACAGATCAGCAATGAGTGTACAGAGTAGTTTAGCTATGGGTGCGATATACATGTACGGAACCGAAGAACAAAAACAGAAGTTTTTACCTAGAATGGCCAAAGGAGAACTGATCGGATGTTTCGGCCTAACAGAACCAAACTTCGGCAGTGACGCTGGAGGTCTCATAACAAGAGCTAAATATGAGTCCTGTACAAAAACATACAAGTTGACGGGATCAAAAACATGGATAACAAACTCGCCAATAGCGGACGTACTAATAGTATGGGCTAAAGACGACTCAGACAAAGTTAGAGGTTTTATCGTCGAGCGTTCACAAGTCAAAAAAGGTTTAGATACTCCAAAAATCAATGGCAAATTCGCCTTGCGAGCGTCGGCTACCGGGATGATATTGCTCGACGAAGTAGTCGTTCCAGAGGAGAATTTATTGCCGAACGTTGTGGGCATGAAAGGGCCTTTCGGATGTCTCAATAACGCTCGATATGGGATCGCTTGGGGCGCGCTCGGTGCCGCCGAGACATGTTTGCGGATAGCCCGTCAGTATACATTAGATAGGAAACAGTTTGGGCGACCGCTTGCCGCGAATCAGCTGGTGCAGAAAAAGCTGGCTGATATGCTGACGGAGATCAATGTAGGATATCAGGCGTGTTTGCAAGTGGGCCGTTTGATAGATCAGGGGCTAGCCGCGCCCGAAATGAGCTCGATCATAAAAAGGAATAGTTGTGGAAAAGCTTTGGAAATTGCACGAGTGGCCAGAGACATGCTCGGGGGCAATGGAGTCTCGGATGAGTACCATGTCATTAGGCATGTAATGAACCTCGAAGCTGTTAACACGTACGAAGGCACGCATGATGTTCACGCATTAATTTTAGGTAAATGCATTACGGGAATACCGGCATTTTAGTTGTACTCGTATTTGCTATTGAATTAATTACTCTACCTACCATTTTAAATAAAATTATTGTTTACAATATAAACTATGATTTTTATGTTAGTTGTTTACTTTTTATTCCCACTACCTAATCATGGATTCAACTGTAAATGTTGACAAAAGTTTTTATACACGATAAATGCTCAGTTAGATATAGTTTTCGTTTCATTTTGTGATTTATTTAGTAGGATACTTACTCTTGCTCAATATTTTGTAGTTAAAAATAATCTCCTTGTTTGTTACTGGTTCTCTATGCTTCTCATTTTAAAAGATTTACTAAAATACCAGTAGTAATAACAGGTGGATACACAAACGAACAAATAAAATTATTTTGCAAATTAAAAGGGAAGTTTTAAATAACTTAATAATATCACAATAAAAATGTATAAGCTAATAATATAATTTGGAGGCGCCGGGTATCGATCCCGGTACCTCTCGCATGCTAAGCGAGCGCTCTACCATCTGAGCTACGCCCCCTTCAAAACTGTGATCGAAATTGTCAAAATGGTATCATGTCTCTGATAGCAAGCAGTCCCCGCACGTGCGGACCGGCTAGGGCTGAGTGATTTACGCAATTCTCATTGCAGTATTGTTACTGTTTAATCCATGCCAACTTCAGAAGTCTTTTTTTTACTATATTCATAGCCGGCAAACGAGCAGGCGACACGACTGATGGTAAATGGCTTCGCACTCGTGGACGTCAATAGGTTCAAATCAAATTGCCTTTGTTCCAGTAATTGTATTGGCTATTTCTTTACATTTAAGTATGTGAACATATATATATATTTTAAATAAGGTCCTTTTTTAATGCGAACAATATTAATAAATTAAACATTCGTTGTTAGTTAGTTGACGTTGGTGGTACTTACCTCTGCGGTACGCACCACAGGTGACACGGGAAATACTAATAATAACCGGATACAAAGATAATCTTGTTTATTATTATTATTTTCTGTTCGTTTTTGGGAACCCCCTGAATTATAATTTATGATAACTACAAATACTTATTTAATTATAAATAAAAAATGTACAAACACAAATATTGAGTTTAATATTCAAAATACCATCTATTGCTGAGCATACATAAATAATAATGTCTTAAATAAATACGTTATATATCAGTCTTAAGATGACATTTTATAAATACTACAACTTCGTATTAGACTCGTTGAAGCTAATATTTTAATATTTTCAGGAGTTCACTTAATTTTCTCTGTTTTGAAATAGTTTTGACAGCCTTCCCTAGGGTTTGAAGCTAACTCACCCAATAGGTTTCCGACACTTGATTGTAAATCAATATATCTAATAAATCGAATTGACGCTTCTAAAAGTGATAAAAGCAGTAAGATTCATTTTTTATTTAATGTAACAATTTGATCTACAAAAACATTTGTACTCAGAGGAAATATGACTATGAGAGAGATTTCAAAAAATATACTCAATGTACCTAGCTCGTATGAGCAACTCAGAGTCACTTCAGATATGATCGATTATAATTATACTTACTTGAATAACAACACACCTAAGAGTGAGTTCATAGGTAAGAGATTATAGTTTTATGCTTTGCTAAAACTTGAATCTCTACCAGGTTTCCAAGGAATTGAGGTCCAGAGTGTAGTGGCTAGGGTCGTGATCTAATGTTGATAACAGTTGAAAGTACGATGTATTTATTTTTCTCAATCAAATCGCTGTTGATCACTTTGTCACTTGCTCATTTACGTTACAACGTAAATATTAAGTTGTTTATAATGCGAAAACTATGCAAACTCTAAGCAAGTATATTTTAGTATTTTATTTTTGTTGATCGACTTGGAATTCCTTCGAACCCAGAGGATTGTCTCAGTTTATAATTTTTGAGAATATTTTTTTTTTTTTTTTTTTTGTTTAGGAACAACAACAGCTTCCAAACTAATACTTTAAAAACTACATTTACATTATGCAACATTTGTAAGTTTGTATATTTATGGAAGTTACCATTATAACGATAATACGTGGTCAAATTGTGCCGTATTTGACCAATCTACTATTTCATGTTTTTAACAATTTTGACACAAGTCTTTAAGTATAAACGATTTTTACGAAGATGAAATAAAATATTTAGAATTTTTATAATCGGTAACGAAAATAGCATGAAACATTTAAGCAAAAATATTAACTGCTCTATTTGCAGTGAGGGTTTTATGACAGCTTGGCAAAATAATAAATAAATAGTTACGATATAGGGCATTAGGAAAAATGGCTCTATATTTTTCATTATCACTTACAGTATAAGAAAGGCAAAGAATTACGCCATACAGCCTGGTCTGCTGTAAATATTTATAAGTAGGCATATAATGATATTGTTAAAACTTAGTCTTCTTTTAAGCCTACCTATGTCGTTATTATTCGGACCGGACCTATACATTATTTGGACCATCTATTCATTCTTTAGCGCCATCTATCGGTATCGGTAACTGGAACTATTTATACGTTTTTAAAATACATAATAGGATAAAGTTTTTAAACCACACTGATTCTTTACATTATAACAGTAAACTGCAGCTTACTCTCATTAGGCTCAGTTTTAAATTTAAATATATATAACTTCTCTGCAACCCAAAACGAGCATGCGGTCTACCTTCGTTTTATTCTTCCCTGTAACTGGAACAAATTCATGTAAACAATAGGAAGCTCGGTAATTCCACCCCAAACGAAATAACATTTCGTCATAGTTAAGCTCAAAATAAACTTGTTTACCGACAAATCATTTTGTTTTAAGGACTGCAAACAAAAAGGGTATTGCTGCTATAGATATACGAATCAACAGAAAGCCATGACTTACCTAAGGCAGGTGGCGGATCTATCACAAGAGTTGTTCAAAGCGATGTTAGAGCTGCAGCCATTCGTAAAGATGCATCAACCGTTGGGATTGTTATCGGTTTACTTTTTTAGCTGTAATTCTTAGCAACAACCAATTGTATTTATGTGTTTTAATAATAATAGATAATAATGAAGAAAAAATAAATGGTATTAAATATATCTGCGGTGAATTTATTTTTATTTCTGATAAACAAGTGTTTTAGCACAACTGTTTGTTAGTGGAATTTTAACCTTTGCACATCGTGAATGTAATTTGAGATAGCAAAAAACCTCGCCATGTATGTTCTTTGTATTCGAGTAATTTCACTGGTTTATTATTACTATTAAAATAAAAAATACTGTTATACAACCCACACAACAGCATTCAGATGTAACAGTATCGAAGCTGGAACCTCAAATTATCAACTGCGTCTTCAACCCTCTGACTACATTATCACCCAGAAAATTGCACCAATTAAGATTGCCGCTCCCTTTATGATTTTTTTTTCTAATGTAGTCACATAGTGAAGTTAGAATTCTGTAAAACTTCTTATTTGAAAATACATTAAACAGTAAAAGATACGAGTAACATAAGACATAATCTCTAAAATGTTCAAACCTCAATAACGTTTCCCTGAAAAGTCTGCTTTATTTATAATTTTTTTTTAAATAAGAAAATGTTTAACAATCAGATTTGGAAATTGTTTAATCATTGTGTTTATTTTTTGAATTATAAGACGCTTTAATAAAGGAGACATGAGGTTTCCTGAACTTGCTGGTACTTTACCTTAACTTAACTACCTTTACTTAACTCTAATAAATACATTTTATACATTGGCTTAAAGGTTAAATATTACTAATTAATATTGTAAAATTTTTCCTCTTTCTATAAATAAAACCCAAAAATGTTTTCATTTATTTTATTACAGCAATACTCAAGTTGCTGACAAGACCTGTCAAAGACAGTGTCAGCTTTGTCACTTAACAGAACGTTACATCAAAATTCAAGCTGATTTTACCAATCCATGAATATAATCGGTATAAAAATATATAGTTTTGAAATTTTATTAAACTAAAGTTATTTTGTGATTATAATTTCTACTAGTTAAAAAAAACCAATCCAATCCACAATCAAACAAAAAAGGAACGTCAGTTGTCACTAGCTTGTCAAAGTCTAACTGATGCAGTAAAAACAGTCGTGGTGGGCCACATACGGCAATTGGGTTTGTGGGTGGCGCTCGAAAAGTCCGAGGCTGGTATTCCATGACCCGCGGAACGCGCCGCCCTGGGACGCACATATCGTCGTATCCGGAGTCCTCATCGACGTGAGGCCGTCGATGCGCTATCTGGGACTCGTACTAGACAGCCGATGGAGTTTCGGCCCCCACTTCGAGTGCCTTACACCTTGGCTGCTGAGGGTGGCTGCGGCCTTGGAACGGCTGCTGCCGAAGTTTGGCGGACCTGAGACGTCGTGTCGGCGTCTCTACGCGGGTATCATGATATCGTGGTATCGATGGCCCTGTATGGTGCCCCTGTGTGGGCCGGCAGTGCCCTGACTCGCAGCTTTATCACCCGTTTAACGTAAGTTCAGCAGGTGATGGCGATCAGGGTGGTACGGTGTTATCGCATGATCTCGGGTGAGGCATCTTGCGTGCTGGCGGGTACTATTTCCTGGGATCTGGAAGCGAGAGCCCTTGCGTTGTTCTAGGAGTGGTACATGGAGGCGCTCCGACCCAGGGGTCACTCACCTGCACTGCAGAAACTGGAGGGGCACAGAGCTGAGTTGCACCAACAGGCTACCCAAGCGTGGGAGTCCAGGCTAGCACCGGACTCTGGACTATCGAGTCAATTTGTCCGGTCTTCCAGCAGTGGTTTGGTAGGCGATTCGGTTTCCTGACCTACCCTCTGACACAGGTGCTCTCGGGACATGGCTGTTTCGGGAATAACCTGTTTCGGATCGGTCGGGAACCAACTGCCAGGTGGCACCACAGCGACGATTGCCTCGACGAGACGGCCCAGCATACGCTGGAGGTATGCCCGGCGTGGAATGCGGAGCGCACCGCGCTCGGTATTGGGTGCCGATAACTCGCTCCCCACCGTAGTTCGCGCTATGGTTGAGAGTGAGAGGTTATGGCAGGTGGTGCGAAACTTCTGCGAGGCCGTAATGCTTGCGAAAGAGGCAGCGAATAGGGCGAGGGAATATGCTGCATCCTCCCTTCCGCTTCGTCGCCGTCGCAGGGGACGTAGGAGGGCAACTTTCATCGCTGAGAGCTTCCCTCCCCCGCAGTCCCATGAGCCTTCGGTGGCGGTTTCGAAGGAATCGGCTTCCGGTCCAGGGCTCGAGATGGCGCGTGCGCTTCCTGCGTACCGTCTCACGAGGGACCACTACAGAGGGACCTCTTCCTCTCCGAACGTCGCCAGCACTGCACAGAGCGCCGGCTAACGCTGTCGGGCCGCGAATGGAATGCGCAAGCTCCTCGTGACCAGGCTTCGTGCGTCGAGACGGAAGCCGCAGGTTTTTAGCGGATAGGAGTCCGGCATCACCCGACTACGGTTCCCGCTGGGTCGGGTATCCATGAGGATTTTCCTGCGTAAAAAAAATAAAACAGACTCGAAAAACATGGCTGTCTCTGACAAATATTCTTCCTTTTTCTTAATTTTATCATATTTTGATCGGGCTCTGCGAAAATCAGAATAAAAGCAGAAATGAATAGCGCTTTTTATATCTTAACACATAGTCCTTTTATTGTGGTAGTAAGAGATATTAATATATTAATATCCAGAACCAGAACTTTATTTTTCCTTTTTAAATATTCGGAGAGCACTAGAACTAATAATTGACAAAGCTAACAACACTGTTGACACTTTCAGATTGCAAGATTGACGTTTGAGCGTGACATCATTTACTTTGGATACCGATAGTCCGATAGATACAATAAAATCTATTATTATCGTTTCGGTATTATATCTCAGCATTTTCGGCTTGACTAAATGATCAAATTATTGAATGGCGTTTCTTTTGCTTTGCTTGTTTTACTTATTAGTAGTAAAATATAGAAAAGCAAGTCCTATTCCGTCCGTTTGTCTACTTGGCTTGGTCGACTAGTATCTAGGAGTATCTACATCTTAAACTATTCAGCGCATCCATGCACACACAGCTGGTTCTTCAAGTAATTTGTCATCAACTTGTACGTCGTCCTATGCTATGTATCTTGACGTGGTGTCCCGGCAATAACTCTTGTGACAAATAGTAAAATCTATGAAAACATAATATTGGAATGGCGGTTGCTGTGTTCAATGACTGCAATCAGATGCAGTCGCCAGTTGCCTGTTACCGACATTGCTCAATACAAGACACACTAGTTTGCCAAGTACAATTTTTTAAAAAGCTGATGTTGCTGGTTTCTTCAACTGACAATTTGAAGACACTCCAAATGGAAGCAACTGGACAAAATTACTCTCACGTCTGCGTGAGACGTGATTGTTTTCATAATAATTTCTAATAATATTAGGTCTTTACCTATGAAATTGCCGTTTTTCACGAAATAAATGAAGCGTAATTTTTTTATATATTTTTTATTTCTATTAATCAAAATAATCACCCATGCAATCAATGCATCTTTGCCAACGGATTGGTAGCTTATTGATGCCTTTCTTGAAGAAATCAGCTGGACGGGAGGCAACAAATTCTTCAAAGGCATTTTGTACTGCCTCTCAGGTATTGAATTTTTTTTCCCGCCAAGAAGTTATCCAAATTCTGGAAAAAGTAGAAGTCTGTAGGCGCAAGGTCTGGTGAGGACGGCGGATGACCGAGAACTTCCAACCCCAACTCTTGTAGCTTGGACACCGTCTGCTGTGCAGTATGAGGTCGCGCGTTGTCGTGCAGGAGCAGTGGAGCCGAACGATTGACCAAAGCTGGTTGGAGACGTGCGAGCTTCTCCATCATTGTGTTCAGTTCTTCACAGTACACATCTGCAGTAATGCTTGTCCCGTTTGGCAAGAATCTGTGATGAATTACACCCGCGTTAGACCACCAAACAGTGACCATCACTTTTCTAGGGGTAAGTTTTCGTTTAGGGCATTGTTTGGGTGCTGAACCAGGGTCCAACCAACTTGTTGAGCGCTTACGATTTTCAAACAGGATCCATTTCTCGTCACAAGTAACAATGCGGTTCAGAATTCCTTCATTTGTATGCCTGCTGAGCAGTGCAAGGCACGTCTCCACGCGTACTTCGCGCTGGCGGTCATTGAGTTCGTGGGGTACCCATTTGTCAAGCTTTTTTACCTTGCCAATTTGACGCAAATGGACCAATATTGTTTTGATGCTAACGTCGAAAGCTGCTGCTAATTCAGCCGTGGATTGAGTTTCATCAGCTTCCACAATTGCCTTTAATTCGTCATTGTCGACCAAAGTGTTCGGACGACCACGTGGTTCATTTTTCAGGTCAAAATTTCCAGAACGGAAGCGGGTAAACCAATAACGGGTGGTGCGTTCGTTTGTAGTGTTCGCTCCGTAAACGTCGTTGATGTTGCGTGCCGCTTGTGCCGCTTTGCTGCCACGACGGTACTCATACTCCATAATTACTCGAATTTGTGCGAATGCGTTGAATGCGTTGAAAACAAAACACTAACTATTAAACAAATGACGATTTTAGAAAAAGAATGTTTGTTTGTCACATAAAATTAATTTGAAATTAGAATTATCAGTCAAAAAAAAAAATGTTTACTTGAAATGGCCAGTACAGCAAAACGGCAGTTTCATAGGTAAAGACCTATTAATAAATTTTTAAAATAATCATAATAAAATTCTTATCACTAATTATATACACCGTTTCTATAAATATACACCGTGGGCCCTATTAACCCGAACAATAAAGTACATAAAGTGGTATAACATGTAGCCAATAAGTATCCAGATAATCAGTATTTAAAAAAATCACAAAGTCAAAAATCTCAAGTCAGTCATGTACTAGTAAACAATCACATGTCACACACACATTGCACTCGCCGTGCATCGAATGATGTCGGAATGATTCGTAAAGTGCCTTTTTCGCTTACTGTGTTTCTCTACTAGAGATTAGTTTCTCTTACTCACTCTCTCAACTAAAGATTTGTTCACAAGGAAATAATTTAAATTAACATACATAGTTTGACCTCAGCGTAACAAACATGTGGTTAAAATCTGTCAGATTATTAGGGCTACGGAGTATAGAGATGTTACCTTCATAATACATGCTTTCAAAATGAGGCGACAAAATAGAGTTGACAAATTATCTTTGATGTCTGTAAAATTCGACAGCTAAAGAGGAGATTTGGGAACGACGTTATCAGTAAACTATTATACAATTATATGTGTATACATTTTTTATAAATATGTTTGTAACTATCGTTATAACTCATTTCTGGTAAAGCTGACAAGTTGCCTGCGCAGTTGTTGTGTATGTTAGGAAATATAGATTATTCAATCACATTAACTGTAAATTTACTTAAAAAGCATTATTATTTTGACATTTGAAAATTAGGTAGTTTCTTCGAGAACGACTAAATATATAAGCAGGTAAAAGAAAAATTCCAGTTATTCAAAGTTTTACTTTATGCCATGTTATTAAAACAAAAAAAGATAATTTGCAATCAATTAAATTTATTTCAAAATGAAAATAAACAATTTTAAGTTTACAAAAGAAAAAGATTTAATTAGAACGAACAACTAAGCACTTAGATAAACAAAATTATACTTAGCGCAAAGTGTACATAAGGCATGCAGAAGTCCCGCACTAGATCGCTTACAATTTACAATAAACATTGTGCAAAATAAGTTCCTGACTAAAAAGAAATGTAAATGCATTCAAAAAATAAGTTTAATTCTTTTTTATTCTTGCAATTGTTTTTTCATAAAAATTCAGCCGAATATTGATAAATGAATCGATGATGGAACTTCTTATAAATAGCGTTTCATTAATAAAAAAAATTTTAAATTGTAGATTGTAAGTCCCAGGTTATTCTCAAATTCTGAGGATTGGGCAGATAATGCATGGAAGAGATCAGAACAATGAGAAAAGTATTTAAAATTCAATTCTCTATAACTCCTTACTTTTTCAAAAGCAAACCGAGGAAGTGGGGGTCGTCTTCTTGTCTTTGAGTTCTATAATCTTAGTTCCCTTACTGTTAGTAATAAATCCCTAGGCAATCTTTAATATTAATTATAACACATGCATGAATGTACTAAAGTCGACTTGAAAAAGAAAAAAAAATCTTAAACTCTCGCCTAACTGACCAATCTCCTCTCCACATTTACATTACAGTATTCTAAAATAACAAATGAAATTAAATATTGAACTTCGGAGTGAAATGAAATACCTTTTCGTCCCTTAGTGTTTAATACTGAACGAACTAGTTAGCAATTTTGAAGGTATTTAGTGCCACAACCTTGCTTTGCGTTACCACAAAACAGAGACCAATAACGTATCTGTACTTTCTTTATATTACATCTATGCCTTCAAGATATCGTTTTCAGTTTTAAAGTTATAAATAAATGGTATAAATAAACTGATTATAAGTGTTAGGGTGTCACCACACCAATCGATCGACTTCCATCGATGGTAGAATTGAACAGTCGATGTCGACCGACGTCGATCCCTTAAGTCAGCTTCCTATGAACAATTGTTCCTAATTATGGCTGCTGATAAAATTGGCTTAATTTACCACTACTATTATTTGATTATAAGTTGCCTAAATGGGAACCACCTTGCCAGTAAAATAAATGTCTACTTATTTGCCTAGGATTTAAATTGTTAATGACGTAATATGTTTACTGTAGTATCGCAACGATATTTTTCTAATCTAAACGTAATATTTAAGATACGATTTGGCAATAAGATAACATTGTGAAGTAATGTTGTATAAAAAAGGATGCTCAAAAATAAAAGGCAAAATAATATTTATTTATTGTCTGAAAAAGAGTAAATGTCTATTAATTCTATATTTTCCAAAAAAAAGAACAATAAATTTTCATCCCATCTCATTTCAAATCGATGCTGAAAAAACATTTCCTGTTTACCTACTAATGTACACTCGCGTCCAAAATACTAATAAATCGTGTTCTCCGGGCAATGTATCATGGCGGGAGTCGACGGCTGATTCAGCGAGAGGTTTCACATAATGACGTCATTCGCTCGACGGCGGTACAATGCCTTCATTATAGCCGAACAGCTCGTTGCCATTGTGTCGACTGTCTACGCCGCTAATGGAAATAGAACGCTCCTAGTCAGACATGATAAGAGGCACATTTTTATGCTGACAAAACCAGTTTTGTACTGCACTGTCCATAATAGGATTTAAAGGAAGAAAATTATCTGGATTTCGCTGCCCAGTTCCGTTGTTGACTTAAGTGCAGCGTATTGTTTGAGCCGTAAACAGCTTGGACTTCTTCTGTTGAACTATTTTGTAATTTGTAGTGTTAATTTTCTTTTTCCGATAATAAGGTTGTTGCTGGTACGGAGAAGACTTTTGTTATATATGTATTTATTTAACTAAAGCTACATATATATATTATACTTATATTATATTAAACTAAATATATATATTATACTTGACTTTGATACTAGACTTACCTGATACATTTTACTCTATTGCAGTTAACAAGATAGGATTCACATTCTTTCACGGATAGTAAATAATCTTTGTACTTACGTAGCACAATATTAAGAGAGTTAAGGGAAACAATAAGACTGTGTGAGTAGTCGACTAAAATCGACGTTAGGATTTGATTAAATATTTTATCGAAGAAATAGTAGGCTAAGTGCTAACGGCCGAGTGGCTTAAGAGGTTACTACCTCACACGCTGGAGGTCATCCTTTTATGTGATGAAACAAATGTTGGTTCTCGGGTCATGGTTGTTTATATTCTGAGTTCCACAAGCTCTGCTTACTTTGGGCCATACAGTTGGTGTATTTTATTATATAGTAGGTGTACATTCCATTCCTAAAAGTCTGAAGAAGTTGGAAAACTCCCCTTAATCAAAACTGGAATTAAATCTAAACGCAGTTAATTAAAAAAAACCAAGAACCCCCGGTTGACAGGATTTGCTTACATAGCCCTGCACCGGTTTTCTTCAAACATGGTTAATTATAGATTTAAAATAAAAAAAACTTATCAAAACCGGTCTATTATTGTGGGCGACGTTATACCGCATATAGACACACAGACACGCAAAAAATCGTCTAAAGTGCACCGACACGCACTTTATTCGTCACTGCCGCATAGATTAAGTCCATGCATTTTGGTTCACAGCTTAATTTAGGATCTTCAGTATAAGCTTCATAGTAATATTTAAGATGTTTTACAACTAGTAACCCGAATAAGGATACGGAAGCTTAGCCGTGGAAAGGAGGTTATTTCCTTATAAAACCTGTACTACTAATAACCGTCATTAAAGTTAGTAAAAGTTAGTTATTTTCCTTTCTTTATTTGTAGGTATTTACTTTATCTACTTAAATTTTTCTGAGTTACTTTATTTTTAGAAAATTGGAACAAACAAGTTCTTACTCCATTATCTAATTTCCATACATCCACCCATGAAAGTCCAATCACGTGGAATATTCACAAATCTTAATTTAATTTTTCCTCCAAATGTTTACTGAGTTTGGAGAAAACCTCTTAGACGTTTAAGCCCCGGCAGGTGGAACTTTATAATGCACTTGCCGCTAACTTCGGAGCTATGAGGAAGTTTCTCCGGTTCAGAGACGGTTATTTTATTACTTTTCTACCTAATGTAATGTAAATACTGATTTACGTTCCGAGTTAAGATTTGAATGTACTTAGTTGTTTCAGGAATTAGTTGTTTGTAACGAATTGTTCGAGAATTTCCCGAGTTATATATTTTGATGCTGGGTACGTATGGATAGAGATAGACTTCTCTAGCTCAGTTTTTATTTAAAGATTAAACCATAGCTACAAATATTTTGGTTCATCTAAAATGAACAAATATCATATTGACGAATAAATTGCTCTATAAAGATTGCCTGTACCACCCGAATATTGGTTTGTGTTCGCCTTTGTTGTAAAATTACAGGTCTGGTACAGAAATACATGACAAAGGATCCTTCCCAATATCCTGTATAAATACTTTCGCAGTATGTCCGTTGTAATTAATGAATAGCTTTCGTTGACTGTATAGCTTTTATTTGCATTTTTTATGGATAAACCTCCTGTATTTAAACTATGGGGTTATAATAATAAGATTATTATAAAATGTATAATATTTATACATACAATAATTTAATATGAAGATTGGTTCAAAAGTAAAAAAAATAGTTATTCTCCAGCGCTCGCGTCCATGCGTTTTATATGGCAAAGCTAAGTCAGCTCCTTTTTTTAAATTATTGATCATACAACACGAGGAATCATCCATAGATCCAGCGTTTATAATTCATTTACTTAGATATGGATATTTCATAATATGTAATACTGAACTTTCCTTCTCCACAGAATATCACATCACGAGAAACAGTTTCCGCCGTGCGTGTACCGATGTAATATTTGATTGATGCAGTAAGATATAGGTAACGGCGTATTGGTAATCAATCAGGGTTGTCCTTGCGATTCGTGACAGATTAAATGCTCTAGGGCCTTAGAAATTCCTTGTGGATTTCGTGAAGTGTTTACTATGATTTTTCATCACACGTTGAGTATTTCGAAATAAATAATAATTGTGAATTGTTTTGATTACGCGAATAATTCCTTTGCTTTATTTTCTTGGTATGTTTCAGCCCTTCCGTGATATCCTTAGATATCAGTCTTTTTTGAAATTATGATAAATTATTACGAGATATTTAATTTTACATATGTACTATAAAATTATTAATAATAGACCAGAGAAAAAGTTATTTTCTTTCTTTAATTGTATAATTAAATTTAATTACAATATAAATGAACAATGTTGTTCAATAGCTTTTTGCCATCTTGTAGTTAGTGACCTGAAATGATGATACTTCTTATTAGAAATGGCAACATGTTCTTTAGGCAGTCCTCTCTTGATATCAACTTTACACTATCTAAAGAATTTTGGAGACATCAAAATAAGTGGAAATCTGAAGATGTCAAGTCAAGGCTGTATGACAGATGCATTAAAAATGTGTGGTCTAGATCATATCCTTCCTGGTGGGTCATTCTGGCCGTTTTTTCTCAACTTCTAACTTGAGCGTCTTTGGCTATGACCTTTTCCCACGTTTTTGTCGTAGATGATCCATTTTCGTTTACTTTTCTAAAATGGTTCACATAAATTTCGTATTGGTAGAGAATCACAGATTTCAAAACACGTTTCATTTATTTGTTTCGGTGAGCTCATGTAGTATCCAAATATTGGGTTTTTTGGTATAATCAGACATTTTGAAATGGGTTAAATGTTAAAACTGTCTTGATGTAAATTTCCAATTTTTTAGCTATGTTGTAACTAGTAACGTGCCAACCTTGCTCCACTTTTTCAAAAATTACTCCGTTTTTATCGGCAACAGTGACCTGGGCGAGCGGCCTCTTAAACATAAACATTTCCAGATTTAAAACGCTTGAACTAACTTCATGCTTTCTAATCTCTTTCTGCAACTGCATTATGTCCTTAAACGTCACAATTTTTTTTCACTTTTCCCTTTTTTGGAATAAAATATCGTAATATATAATTTATTCTATATAATAAAAACTACATACACAGTTTCATATACATATCACACCAACTACCTACATTGGTTTGAAAGTTTATTAAAAAAAATAAATTAAATTGGCAAATATCAACCTATGTTATTGCAACCATGAATAACTTAAAATATAATTTAGAAAGCCGAGTACAAAAAAAAATTCTTGAACGAAACTCGGCTGTTGGTTTTTGGCTGGTGTTAAATTTGAACAAATATTTTTTTAGTTTCTTATAATCCTTATAAATCCTTGACTAAATTCATAAGTATTTTAATAGATTGATAATAATTACAAATAAACTTTTCAAAAACAATTAGACGAGTAATTTTTAAATGCTACTAAAAAAATGGAACGCTTTAGGTGAGGACATTTTCTGTCACTCCTTGTGTATCTAGTTCTTTGAGCGGTGTTTAGACTCTCTTATTTTGTCGAATAGAAAAATAATTAAAGAATGCCGGAAATGGCCACATTTTTTAATGTAACTTTTTTCGTAATATCACTACTAGCCAGAAACAAACGAAACAGCCGAAGAGATATAATTACAAAATATTTTATAAATATGAAAATACCTTTTCTCCGATATTATATCGAGAGTCTATAGCTCAACCAAAGCGATGTGAAACTGTAACAATATATACGTTAAGTATCGCATAGTAACTCAAGAATTTAGTTTCATCGCATTTGGTCTCTTAGACGAAAACGTGCCTATTTCGCATTTGGTCCGAATCGCGTTTGGTCCGACTAGAATATAGTCTACTTCGCACTTAGTCCTTTTGGCATCTGGTCCACTTTGGGTGTTTGAAGTACCATCATTCTGTCTGGTTACCATAACATAAGGAAAACTTTTCTTTGAACCAGGACAGTGTATTATGAGATGTTGTCTTAATTAATTTAGGTATTGGGTTAGGTAAGGATTGTATGTAGTTAAAACACGCGCGAGCCGAGCTAGCGAAGCGAGTGTGGTGCGGCAGCACCCAGCGAAGCGCAAGGTCCAATTTAAGTACCATTTCCAGCTTTTCATGAAAAGCGAACATGTTTAGTGTTATATTCGAAAATCTAATAAAAACACATGAAGTATGCTGCTGAGATAGCCTTAAACGTAGCCACGAAAACAAATTTTACTTAACGCTCTCAATGTCAAAAGTGGACCAAATGAGAAATTGACGTTTCGCGAAGTGGACCTTTTGCGAAATTGACGTTTTGAGAAGTGGACCAAATGCGACGAAACGAAGACTTTGTTTGAACTGCTCGTACCATCGTAGTAAGTACAGTTAAATTAC
This sequence comes from Marasmarcha lunaedactyla, assembly GCA_923062675.1. Taxonomy (NCBI): domain Eukaryota; kingdom Metazoa; phylum Arthropoda; class Insecta; order Lepidoptera; family Pterophoridae; genus Marasmarcha; species Marasmarcha lunaedactyla. The sequence continues at coordinate 7,038,514 of OV281350.1, forward strand.
TTTTGAGACGTTTTTGCATTTGTAGTTGTGTTCGGTCAGAACAAAAATAAATAAACAATACTTTTATATTTTTTTATTATTTTTATAGCCAGGTACTTCATATGGAACTAATAATATTACACGACATTAAAACAGTGAATATTAATGTTAAAAATAAAATTTAATTCTAAATTTCTTCAACTCCAGACATTTCGCACTCATCCTCACTTTCAACCGATGAATCATTTGTGTATAATTTGTTCTGAAATTATACCTCATCCGTGCCTTGAGATTTCTTTTCCTCTATAATAATATGTAGACAAACATTTTTCCATTCCTCTACAGTTATGCTATTAAATTTTTCCTCAGCTATTGTCACTGCAGCACTCATGTTCATTGTGAAACTTTTTTTCCATATATTTTCAATAGGATGAAACTAAGGGTGATATGGTGGTAAACAAAGCACAGTATGACCGTGCTGTCGTAATATTTCGTCTATCTTATACTCTACAATTTCGCCTTATTTTTTAGAATCAGTTCATGTAACTGAGGCTTAAGCATGTTCGATGAATGTTCAATGTTTCTGAAGACAGCCAGTCAATCATTTGCAGTTTTTAGTACTTATTAGAATTTGGTGCATGATTTTGAATGCATTATGATAGGGTGCATTATTAACAAAAGCAGCACTATTAGGTTTAAGTTTGGGTATTATTTGCGTTTGGATCCTCTTCGAATAATTATCATAATTCATATTATCATGATAATCACCACTTTTTTGGTTGGCTCTAAACATGAGCAAGGCATTCGGTATAAAACCATAAATTCTGATGGCATGGACAATGATTAAGCGGATGCCCTTTTTGATACATGTTGCTTTAAACCAGAAGTGCTTCCATCTGACCAAGACTTTGAGAGGGTATGTGATGTATGTATATAAGTTTCGTAGGTAAAAACAATTGGTCGATTTTGTTAACGAATTTTTATGAGATAGTTAATTCGCAAGTATCGAATTTCATGCTTTTCTCCATTAGCAGTTTGCGTTTATCTTCCGTGGGTTTCCATTTAAAACCTAATGAAATGACGTGTTTTCGTAATGTGATGAAATTTTGCGTGTACTATTTTCATCGTCGGAATTTCTTTATTTGTAATGTGAAAGTTCTGAATCGTTCTCCGGATTACTTATCGATCAAAATCATCTGTTATAATCGTAGGATTCTGATTTGGTTTCTTTTTAGTGGATCGATACATTTTATTTAAATTGAATAAGAAACTGATTGCGCTATTTGTTCAAAAAAATTGCAAGACAGTATTTATCTCGCTAGTTCTGTAGCAAGCCAAAAGAATAAAAAGATACCGATAAGAATTTTGAATACTACGGAAAAATGAATAACATTGTCAAATATTAGTCCTTCAATTCATAAACCTAGTGACTATAATATTTGTTCTTTTAACAAGAATGAAAATAATTCGAACATAGTAAACACTTTATTTCCCTTATTAAAATTAGACGGTCTAAATAATGAAGAAACTGATAGTATTAAAAATGTTTGCGCTTAGTATTGTAATGTTTTTTTTTTAAAGGAGATAAACTGAGTGGCACAGATATTTATACACACAATATTGCTTTCAAACCAAACAGTAGTCCAGTTTTCTCAGAACCTTACAGATTACCTAAAGTCAAAAAAAAAAAGAAATCGGACGACAAATTAGTGACATGCTTAAAGAAGAAATTATTGAACCTAGTAAAAGTGAATGGTCAAGCCCAGTGTTTTTAGTGTAGTATGAAATGAAATGAAATTGAAATATTTATTTCTTAACATTGACAATAACTTGTTCTCATTGACGTCAAATAAAACATGACGTTGTAGTTCGAAAAAACCTTCGTGAAGAAGAACTGGCAAGAAACTCCACGAGTATATTTTTTACACACACATATATATATATGTGTGTAATATAAGTTCTATTACGAGGTGACAATAATACGTGAATGAAACAATCGCTATTACTAGCCAAAATTTAAAATGTATGTTTATTCACGAAAAAAATTATCAAGCGCTGGTTCTGACTCTGACGTAGAATTTTAATTTTCATGAATAATATTTACTGAATTTTTGCACATCCCTTTATTTCTACGATATGGTCTATTGAACGTACTTCGATTAAAACGTCCGCGGTGTCTTTGTGAAGTTGATGGATGCCAGCTTCGTTGTGAATATGAGTTTCCTCGAAACTCGTTGTTTTGCCCTCTGTATGAAGACATTTGTCGACTAGGTCATCCTCGGAAATACCTCGAGCTGTTATGTAAATTTCTATAATTATAATAATTTCTTCTATGCATACCCATAATCTCTCCTGAAGTTGATGGGCTATCGCTTTCCTCATCTTTGACTGCTTGTACCGCATCCTTTAAGGAGCTAAAATCGTAGTACAAATTAAAGTGCTGAGCTGAAAACTGTTTGATAGCTTGTTTTTCATTAATTGGTTTCAAAACGTTGTAGTTTTCTGTGTTTTCAGCGGCTTGCGCAATCGTAAGGTCCACAAATAATTCTGTGATTTCTTTGCCAAAATCTGAAATAGTGATATTATTTTGTTTTAAATTATGTAACTTTTTCTGAATAGCGGTTGCACGTTTATATGGGAATAATTGTTTCCTCTATCATCTACGTACGCAGAAATACTGGAATACTTTTCTTGAAGACGTAACTTGGCAGTTTGAGACAGTGTGCTTTTCAAAACAAATTTGATTAAATTATCTTTACATTCTGATGCTGTTAGCAAAGAATCCTAATATTCAATTGTTTTATACTCGTTTCATCGTTCGTCATTACCGGTAAAAAGTCAAAGCGGTTTTTAAATAAAAAATATCCATTTTGCTTTCAACACTTTCAGAACTACACAATTTTAAAATATTACTTTGCAGTGATTCAATTTTTCTACAAGCGTTCTCGTTAAGTGATTTATCTGCACTTTTAATTTTTATTTCACTTAAATCATTATTTAAATTAAATAACCAACTAGAATATTTATTCATTCATTTCATTTAACCTAATTTGCAGAATATTTCCTTGACTTCTACTCGGTCCAATCTTCATTAGATACGTCCTTACTTTATTTCATTCTTCATATAACTGATTTAATGAAAGAGCCATAACGTACCACTATAACGTGAAAATAATACGCACAAACATAATGACATTTTCGCGTACCTATTTATGTAAACTAAAGCAGGATAAAATATAATTATGAACTTACTATATTTATAACGTTAAGTTCAACATTTAAAATATAAGTATAAGCCTGATAATAGGTATACAATAATTGTCAACATTAATTTGTGTAAGTCTTTTTACTTTATGCTCTCTCTGACGTAACATGACATAATACTTCGCGATACATCCTTTTATGCGCAAATTTTCTGCACTTTGTATCACTGCACTTACACTTTTGAGGTAGAGAATACGGCCTTAGGCTGGAACGTATCCTCTGCTACACTAATGGGGATAGGAGGCTGGTACTGACGAAACAGGGACCTCCGCAACGTATTCCTGGTCATTTCCGCACTTATCCATATGGCGTCGCTTATACGCTCCATAAACACAGTATATTGTTCCAACACATATTACTAGTACGATGATGGAAAGCAAAATGTTGGTGGTTGAGAGGTGGAATCTGAATTCCTCAAATTCTGAATGGTTATTTCCAGCTGCATTTTGCACGATAATTGTCTCCTCCTTTGATTGTGATTTGCCCATTGTTGGTAATTATTTTCACACAAACGTTCACATTTTGCCACAGCTTAAAATAGAACTTCATTATTTTCGATATACAAATGCAAATATTTCATATCCCTTAGGTGCAAAAATTCAATCCCAAATATGAGAGGCGTGCGCGCATCGCGTTACCGGGCGAATACCGACGGCAGGGTCACCGTATACGGCAAGAATAGGGAGAATAGAGACAAGTTAAAACAATGAATTGCGATAAAATGCTGACTTTATTATACTGTTAAATGGTTATATATTATATGGAGAACACAGTAGGTCACTTTTCTTACACTACTACTACAATAGTAATAATAAAGAGGCATGGAAACAGCGCATTGTTTTATTCGATAGCAAAGATAAAAAATCGAGACTGCACACTAATTGGAATTTCAACAAACAAATCGATAATCAAAGTGCTTAGTTGCTGGAATTGGTAGTTCAACCCACATAGGTGAGAACTCGGTGAATATTTATTATAGCCAGTTATTTAGCTTACCACTAATTTTTCTTAGTCATAATAAAAATAACCATTTCCTATTTAGCAGTTTTCAAATATAATTAAATTATCGCTACCTAGTTTGACGTGAAGGTAAATATATATTTCTCACAAATAAAATGGAAATACATACCTTTCAATAAAACATGGATCATATCAACATCATAAAATGCGTAGGTTTAATATTATACCTTAGAAATAATCTCACATAACTTTGTGTTGTGAAACTAATCTATCGAGTACGAAGCGTTAATAATTTTCCAATATAGCCAGATACCTGAGAATCCGTGAAGCGCTTCTATTTAGCTACTGGTTCTATTAGAATTAAGGTTCTTTATATATTGGGTATGTGTCTGACGCCTTGTTGCTATGGCAGGCTTCTTTAATTAATGTCTTAGTAACACTCCTTCAAAATTTAATAACTATCAAAATGAGAAACAGTATGTATTTGTTTCGAAATACTGTTTTGTTAGTTATTATTCTATTTGTGTACTTGATGTTTTAAAAATAGAAAAAAGCAAATTTCCTTGCGTTTTTTCCTTGGGTCTAGTATTCATTTATTTATGACGGCCGAGTGATGTAGTTGTAAGTAGCACCTTATACGCCGGAGGTACCAGGTTCGAGTCCTGGTCAGGGTATTCATTTGTGTAATGAACACAGATGTTTGTTCTCGGGACATCGTTGTTGATATTTATGTATGTACGTATGTTTATTCTGGGTTCCCCCCAGTTCACTGTATGGTATTGGTTTTGGCGCCATTCAATTGGTTTGTTACCTGGAAATTTATTATTATTATTATTCATTGGTAAATTGATAGAGCTAGATAATGCAGTGGAACTTTTTTGTTTTAACAAGTTATTAACGAATCGTTTTGTCAAACAGTTACTTGCATTTATTGTAACTCCTAAAAAAATATTTTGCTTCATGAGAAGTGACGCTCTTGCTGAAATAAGGAGTATCATTTAACCTAATATTAGGTCTTTACCTATGAAATTGCCGTTTTTCACGAAATAAATGAAGCGTAATTTTTTTATATATTTTCATTATTTCTATTAATTAAAATAATCACCCATGCAATCAATGCATCTTTGCCAACGCATTGGTAGCTTATTGATGCCTTTCTTGAAGAAATCAGCTGGACGGGAGCCAACAAATTCTTCAAAGGCATTTTGTACTGCCTCTCGGGTATTGAATTTTTTTCCCGCCAAGAAGTTATCCAAATTCTGGAAAAAGTAGAAGTCTGTAGGCGCAAGGTCTGGTGAGTACGGCGGATGACGGAGAACTTCCAACCTCAACTCTTGTAGCTTGGAGACCGTCTGCTGTGCAGTATGAGGTCGCGCGTTGTCGTGCAGGAGCAGTGGAGCCGAACGATTGACCAAAGCTGGTTGGAGACGTGCGAGCTTCTCCATCATTGTGTTCAGTTCTTCACAGTACACATCTGCAGTAATGCTTGTCCCGTTTGGCAAGAAGCTGTGATGAATTACACCCGCGTTAGACCACCAAACAGTGACCATCACTTTTCTAGGGGTAAATTTTCGTTTAGGGCATTGTTTGGGTGCTGAACCAGGGTCCAACCAACTTGCTGAGCGCTTACGATTGTCAAACAGGATCCATTTCTCGTCACAAGTAACAATGCGGTTCAGAATTCCTTCATTTGTATGCCTGCTGAGCAGTGCAAGGCACGTCTCCACGCGTACTTCGCGCTGGCGGTCATTGAGTTCGTGGGGTACCCATTTGACAAGCTTTTTTACCTTGCCAATTTGACGCAAATGGACCAATATTGTTTTGATGCTAACGTCGAAAGCTGCTGCTAATTCAGCCGTGGATTGAGTTTCATCAGCTTCCACAATTGCCTTTAATTCGTCATTGTCGACCAAAGTTTTTGGACGACCACGGGGTTCAATTATCAGGTCAAAATTTCCAGAACGGAAGCGGGTAAACCAATAACGGGTGGTGCGTTCGTTTGTAGTGTTCGCTCCGTGAACGTCGTTGATGTTGCGTGCCGCTTGTGCCGCTTTGCTGCCACGACGGTACTCATACTCCATAATTACTCGAATTTTTAACTTATCCATGATGACGAAAAATGTTCGAATGCGTTGAAAACAAAACACTAACTATTAAACAAATGACGATTTTAGAAAAAGAATTCCATGTTTGTCAAATAAAATTAATTTGATTTATCAGATTATATGATTTATAAGAATTAGAATTATCAGTCCAAAAAAAAAATATTTTCATTTGAAATGGCCAGTACGGCAAAACGGCAGTTTCATAGGTAAAGACCTATTATGATTAACCTTTTCTTTGTGTAATGTAAAATCCTATCTGTTCTTGGATCAAAGTATAATATAATTTAATGAATTATTAAAAACTGATGCTCGCATGTGCCGAAATATCTGAAAAATCGTTCTTAGAATCCTGCGAATCCCATTGCAGCCGGCTGCCATGGTTATGTGTTGGAACTATACCCAGTACGCGATCTCTATTCAGGACCACGTAATGCACTTACCAGGGCAAAAGAGATTCTGGACTACCTGCAGTTTGCATAGAAGGGAGGGGTTTGCGTGAGAAAAAAAAAATAGAGCGTAAGTTATGACTGGTCTAACGCAGACCTTAAAGAGCGTTTGCGTATTGCTTAGAGTCATTTTAATGTTTCTACCTAACATACTGTTTAGTCGACCCAGGTAGAGACGGGTAAGTTTAAAATCTCTTAGTGACGCCTAAGTATTTACTAGTGCGTTTCCGTAGGATAGGGGTTCGGACATGATGGTCGTTGGGACAATGACGTTTGTGGTCAAAGTGAATAACAGAACTTATCTGGATTCACGTCGATACGCCATTTTTGAAACCATTCACCGAGGGCGTTGACAGCCTTTTCGAGTCTGGCTCTGAGGCTCGACACATAGCAATCTTTGGTATAAAGGTCAGTGTCATTGGCAAGGAGGGGGAGTTCTACACAATTTGACGGGAGAGGTATGTCATTGATGTAGATGGTGTATAAGAAAGGAGCAAGGACTGAGCCCTGGGGCATCCAGCTTCAGGGAATGATGAGAGGGGTTACCATCCGTTGGAAACAGATGGGTTCTCATTCGAGAGAGTACAATCTATCGAGAAGTTTACCCATGGCCTTGAGGAGGCTGATGGGTATATGGTTAGCCGGGATTTTTTTTCGAATTTCAGAGTTTATTTATGGCCCTATGTTGGCCTTTTAAATTGCACCAGACTTTGTGGCCTAGCGTTGACTTTTGACTTTTTTTTCTGAACACGTGTAACACCTTCGTCTTCATCGTCACTTTCCATCAGGTGAGATACAAGACAAACGTCTAATCCTTTTTCAATTAACCTTTGGGATGGTGGCCACAGACTGTATTTTCGGTTAAAGTTACTGCGAACTTCACATTTGTGTTACATGCTCGTACAGTGTTACAATTAGCTTTCAGTATCAAAGATTAGCTTTTATATCAAAAATCTAAGCACTTTGTTTTAATTTTTGCATCACAATTCCAATATAATTATAACATTGTCGAATTATATAACAAAATAACTCATACATTTGCAAAATTTTTGTTATTTTACAAATAACTTTATTTTATTTAACTAAATTTAGTATTTGGTTTTACTTACTTATAAAATAAAGTAATATTAGTTTAGAAATAGGAATTTTATTACTTACAAGATACGTTGACACCAATCACATCAACATTGGCTGGGCGGCGATACTTATTCCCAGTTGGATTATTATTGAATTTTTCGCAAGGAGAGGGGTGTTATAAGTAAAAGGCCTGTAAAGCTGTCTAATGCAATGTAGCTTCCGTACGGAAGGAAGGTTTTTTTTCATGAAAGCTGAATGAATCGAGTATCTCTCATATTTGATGAAATTTCTTTCAGCCATACAAATTTAGGCATGCTTTCCTGTCCGTCAAGAGTTTTTATTATTTATACAGGGGTCGGCACTCGAAGTGTTACTAATTGAAAATGCACATATTAAATAATTATTTAATATGCACCCTATGCTCCGGGCAGATACACAATTAATAATAATAAATCCCCAGACAAACACACCAACTGTATGGCCCCAAAGTAAGCAGAGCTCGTGTTATGGATGACTATACAGCGGACTGGGGGGGAACTCAGAATAAACATACATATATAAATACAAACAACCATGACCCGAGAACAAACATCTGTGTTCATCACACAAATGAATGCCCCGGCCAGGACTTGAACCTGGGACCTTCGGCGTATGAGGCAAGGCTACTTACCACTACACCACTCGGTCGTCAAGACTTAATACATACAATACATTAAAGCTTTTCGCCAATTTAACTGCGCTTTGTCGTGGAATTCGTTTAATTCTAGCCTTTACCTTTCGAACCATTTCCGATGATGTTGCTGTTGTAGGATGTCCACCTTCATGGCGTTTTTTGATGCTACCTAAGTTATTGTAACGCGTGATGGTCCGATACACAAACATTTTGTTTAGATGTAAATGTCGTAGCTCATTAACAATGGCTGGTTGGGATTTCCCAGCCAAATACAAAGCAATGACACAGTTGCGGTTGAATTCCATCTGGATAACTTTTTCAACAGTGACGAAAAACAATAAGCTTCTGTAAGTTTATAAACAATGCAATAGACTTACGACTGTAAAAAAATTGACGCCATATTTTAAACAGTTTCCTTGCTATAGCAACTAAAATTTGGTAACACTTTGAGTGCCGACCCACAAAAAGTATCTCTCCAAAATAAATTCCTTTTATTGAGTAACTAAAGTCGTATTTTCGTCATAAAAATTATTTTCGGTACGGAACGTTCAACAAATCTTGCGTGCAGCCATATGTGTGCGTTAAGCTTGTTTGACACATTTACAAACAAGATGACGGCTGACTCGTCATTGCCACACAAAGTTAAGTTGAATATTAGGTCTTTACCTATGAAATTGCCGTTTTTCACGAAATAAATGAAGCGTAATTTTTTTATATATTTTTAATTTCTATTAATCAAAATAATCACCCATGCAATCAATGCATCTTTGCCAACGCATTGGTAGCTTATTGATGCCTTTCTTGAAGAAATCAGCTGGACGGGAGGCAACAAATTCTTCAGAGGCATTTTGTACTGCCTCTCGGGTATTGAATTTTTTTCCCGCCAAGAAGTTATCCAAATTCTGGAAAAAGTAGAAGTCTGTAGGCGGAAGGTCTGGTGAGTACGGCGGATGACGGAGAACTTCCAACCCCAACTCTTGTAGCTTGGAGACCGTCTGCTGTGCAGTATGAGGTCGCGCGTTGTCGTGCAGGAGCAGTGGAGCCGGACGATTGACCAAAGCTGGTTGGAGACGTGCGAGCTTCTCCATCATTGTGTTCAGTTCTTCACAGTACACATCTGCAGTAATGCTTGTCCCGTATGGCAAGAAGCTGTGATGAATTACACCCGCGTTAGACCACCAAACAGTGACCATCACTTTTCTAGGGGTAAGTTTTCGTTTAGGGCATTGTTTGGGTGCTGAACCAGGGTCCAACCAACTTGCTGAGCGCTTACGATTGTCAAACAGGATCCATTTCTCGTCACAAGTAACAATGCGGGTCAGAATTCCTTCATTTGTATGCCTGCTGAGCAGTGCAAGGCACGTCTCCACGCTTACTTCGGGCTGGCGGTCATTGAGTTCGTGGGGTACCCATTTGTCAAGCTTTTTTACCGTGCCAATTTGACGCATATGGACCAATATTGTTTTGATGCTAACGTCGAAAGCTGCTGCTAATTTAGCCGTGGATTGAGTTTCATCAGCTTCCATAATTGCCTTTAATTCGTCATTGTCGACCAAAGTTTTCGGACGACCACGGGGTTCATTTTTCAGGTCAAAATTTCCAGAACGGAAGCGGGTAAACCAATAACGGGTGGTGCGTTCGTTTGTAGTGTTCGCTTCGTAAACGTCGTTGATGTTGTGTGCCGCTTGTGCCGGTTTGCTGCCACGACGGTACTCATACTCCATAATTACTCGAATTTTTAACTTATCCATGATGACGAAAAATGTTCGAATGCGTTGAAAACTTAACACTTACTATTAAACAAATGACGATTTTAGAAAAATAATTCCATGTTTGTCAAATAAAATTAATTTGAAATTAGAATTATCAGTCAAAAAAAAAATATTTTCCTTTGAAGTGGCCAGTACGGCAAAACGGCAGTTTCATAGGTAAAGACCTATTATTTACAAGGATCAAGGTTTGTTCCTTACAATAAATACGGACTGTCAATTTTTCGTTTGCGGTATACACACGGTTTTCGTTATTTGTCGGTTATTTTGGTGATTTTGTTATCATCATTGAGTTATTTTAAGTGTTTCTGTTTTTCTCTTCCTCGCCTGGTAAGTGGTTGTACGAATTATCTAGCTCTTAATGAGCATGGATTGTGTTCCGATCCCTCCTAAGCCCCCAGACCCAATCCCTTTTTTGATGTCAACAACTCCCCTGACCCTTTCTCTCAACATGTGCAAACAAGAAAACGTCCAAGTATAAATCGGGATTCGTCCCCTACTCCTAAAACATCTGTTTCGAATGCTCTTCCATCTCAAACCAATAACCTTATTTACACTCATCCAAGTCTTTTAGAAGAAAAATCTTACCATCCTTCTGACAAAGGTCCTTTCATTGTTCATGTGTCCAGGTCAGAAACTCACCCTAAGTCAGGCAGTACATTTAATCATTTAAATTTTGGAAAATTTTTATTTACATCAAACATTAAAAATATTAAAAATGATGGTATAAAGAGTGTTGGCAGAAATCGGGTCTCTGTGGAATTCTCATCTGCATGTGCAGCAAACGAGTTTCTCAGAAACCCGAGTCTTAAATCTCATAACTATATAGCTTTAATTCCTACATATAATATAACAAGAATGGGGCTGATCCGCGGGATCCCAACTTCATGGTCTATGGAGGAATTTGTATCAACAATCTCCACAAGCCAAGGTGATTTAACAATTTTGAAGGCGCGTCGCTTAAACAGAAAAGTGTCCATGGAGTCTGGTTCCACTTGGACCCCCACAGGATCTGTAGTGATCACTTTCTCTGGACAATGCTTACCTGATAAAGTGTTTATTTTTAACTCATCATTAACCGTTGATCCATACATTTTGCCTTCCATACAATGCTTAAACTGTTGTAGATTTGGCCATGTGAAAGCCCAATGCCGATCCAGTGCTCGTTGCTTCAGATGTGCACAAACTCACTCAGGTGACTCTTGTCCTGCATCCTCTGAAGTTTCCTGCCTGCAATGCTCAGGCCCTCATTTAGCAACTGACAAATCTTGCCCGGAACATTCCCGGCAAAAGAATATTAAAATCACCATGTCCCAAAAGAACATATCATTCAAGGAAGCATGTAACGTAGTACCAGTAAAACACCAAAACTCTCTTCTATGTTTATTTTTTCGGTAAAATTAAAAATATACAAAAATGCCAAAAATTTTGGCTACGCACACTCGTGAACGTAAAAATAAATTATAGGTTTCTTAAAAAAAACTTTGATTGTAGATAATAAAATATCTTAACTATGTAATTTTGAATAATAAACTCGGAAACAATAATAAATAAATAGATTCAAGTTGCTTTGATGGATAATATTTCGTGACTGACTTGTCAAATCAAAACATTGCCGTTCTCCGACACTACGTAATACCTAGTTTAAAATTACGTCGGGAACGACAAAAAAAATAAAATTTACTGACAAAAAGAGGTCGAAATAGACAACCGTCACAATACCCCGGGGGCCGGGAAAAAAAAAAATCTGAAAGATTTTTTTTAGTAAAATTTCAAATTCAAACCAAATCAAAATAAACCGCATATACATATCGAATTTTAATATTTAATCTGCTAAATGAAAGAACAATCAAAAAAAATAATAATTAAAAGCAAAATGAAAATTAATATTAACATCCTATAGAAGAATTTTTCTGAAAAAACATCCTGTATATATGAAAAAAAAAAAATAATACTGATATATTGCATATCAACAAGTTATTTAATAGAAAAAGAAAACAAAACAGACGAGAGAGAGAAAAAAAAAATCCTAAATAATTATCTTAAATTACATGGTTCATGAATGATAAAATTTTAAACATGTTCCTGGAATATACAATGTTAATATACATCGTTCAACTCCATCAACGTACATTATAATTACAACATACATTCTCTTTCATACTAGTCTTATTCCAACTACTGGAAATAAAACATCATGCAGTTAGAGTTGCTTATGAGGAATCGTATCCTAAATAAGTCAACTCAACAGAGTTGAACGCAACGGCAAAAGGCTTTAATAGTTGCCATCCGCTGAAAATATTAATAGCTTATGGCTTCTTTAACGTGTCGCTAACTCCCGCACGGTGATTACTATAAACAAGTTTCAGTTAAAGACTGAAATAAATATGCCGGAAAGAAAAGAAAATCATAGCCAGTCGTGAAATATTGACTTTTAAATAAAATCCAAGGGTCTTTTGTGAAGTAATTAAAATATTTATGTAATAAACATATGAAAATAATTCTCACAGGAAAGTGATTCAAGCGTATAAATAATACACATAGGTATGGTTTAGTTTAACGAGTTACCTTAATAAACGCTCGTGCAGAAGGCTTAATTTTACAAGTTGCAAACCGCTTGAAAAAAAAAAAAAAATTGAGAAGAAAAAATTAGAATTGCAAATATTAAATAAATTACACAAAAAGTTAACCTAATACTACGATGATGATAATTAATTATAAGTTTTGACCAACGTCAATGTTAATGGTCTAGCCAAACGATAATGAGGTGCATAGAGAAAAAAAAAATAAGACAAAAAGAATCGGCTTATGCTCGCCGTGAGATAATTAGCAATAATTATATATGAATTCATATAAAGTAATTGGTAACAACCAATCTAATCACTCAAAGAAGAAGTTAAACGCGGTAGAGGTTTAATGTCTCTGATATGCCAACGACCTAATGGGTTATTATTCATATCCACTAAATCGTAAATTAATGGTGAAACTTTATTTGAAACTTTACATTTAATAAATTTGGGTGCAAACTTAGCACAAAAATGTTTTTTAGAGGAACTTATTACATGGTTTCGCCTCCAAACAATATCACCGTTATTAAATTCTAAATTCTGATGATGTTTGTTATAATAAGTTGCATTATATTGATGTGCATTAAATAACCGCTTCTGTACTTCGGAAAAGATAGGTATTAATTGTCCTATGTTTTCTGACTGAAAATTAGTTCATCTCTGGAATCTTTATTTTTGTAGATAGATCCACATGTAACAGCTTCTCTACCAAATACTAAAAATGATGGAGTGAATTTTGTGGTTTCATTAACCGCAGTATTAATAGCAAACTGTATTTTGTTTATATAGGTATCCCAAGTTCTGTGATCTTTATCTATAAAAGCTGCAATCGCCGTTACAATAGTTTTATTGTAACGCTCAACGGTGTTAACCTGTGGACAGTAACGTGGGGTGTAATGTATTTTTGGTATGTTGTAAAATTTAAATAATTCAGATAATTCTGTACTTATCATTTGAGGACCATTATCTAATATAATAGTTTCTGGAACTCCATAAACCATAAAAACTAAATTGTCCAATATATGGCGAATAATAGAAGCGGTTGCATGTTTTATTGGAAATAACAAACAATATTTGGAAAAACAACAAGTAACTACAAATAGAAATCTATTCTGCTTACGTGAAGTAGGAAGTGGACCTATCAAATCTATGGATAAACATTGGAAAGGGCGTGAACAATGTTTGGGTTTGCCCATTAAACCAATTAAGTTTTGATTTTGGTGCTTGGTAGCTAAACAAGTCTCGCACTTAGCAATAAACATGGCTACGTCTTTATACATGCCAGGCCAAAAATAGAGATTTTTAATTCTATGGTATGTTTTAAAAGTACCAAAATGTGCCGTTTGGGGAGTAGAATGATTTTGTGTAATAACAGATTCCCTAAATTCTAATGGTATTACTTGTTTCCAATTAAATTCAGAGTTAAATAATGTGTTAGATCTACAAAATCTAAACAATTTATTATTATGAATCATGTAATCCGGAGTACTAGAAGGAAATGATAAACATTTATTATAAATTGCTAAATACCAAGTGTCTTTAGTTTGAGAAGTAGAAAAATTAATTAAATCAATTGGTTTTATACGTGATAAAGTATCTGGTACGACATGATCTGAGCCTTTTTTGTGTTTAATTACGAAATTAAACATAGATAAACGAATACTCCATCGAGCTAATCTGCCAGTAGGATTATTTAAATCTGGGCATGCCAGAACTGGTGTACTAATTAAAGCTTGTTTAATAGCCTTGAAAGCAATTTCAGCTTCAACAGACCACTTAAATGGAGGTGATTTTTTGCTTGTAGAAGTTAATTTAGTTAACGGTGCTGCAAGGGTGCTTAAATTAGGTACAAAACGTCTGTACCAGCTGGCAGTACCCAAAAAACGTTTGACCTCCTTAGCAGATTTTGGAGTTTGTATATCAAGAATAGCTTGAACTTTTTTAGGATCCGTTTTTAAACCATTTTCATTAACTACATAGCCTAAGTACTTTAATTCTTTCCGGAAAAATGAACATTTTGGAAAATTGACTGTGAGATTGGCATCTGAAAGTTTTTTAAGAATTTTAGTAAGTATATCGACATGTTGTTCAAAGGTTTGAGAGATACAGACTATATCGTCGATAAAATAGAAAACATTATTATCATTTGTAAGGTCATTTAGTAGATTTTCAATGAATCTTTGTTGAGTAGCAGGTGCATTAGTTAAACCAAATGGCATAACTTTAAATTGAAACATTCCTCGGCCTGGAACATGGAATGCAGTTTTGAGTTTATCCTCTTTTTTTAAGGGAATATTCCAAAACGCTTTAGCAATGTCAATAGATGATATAAATTTAGCATCTTTAAGGTTATCTAATATATCAGAAATGAAAGGAAGTTTGTAAGCATCTTTTTTTGTGATATCGTTTAATTTACGACTATCAATACAAAATCGCCAAGTACCATCTTTTTTAGGTGTAATAATAATTGGGTTCAGCCATGGGCTGTCACTGGGTTCAATGACATCTAATTGTAACATATCATCAACTTCTTTACAAAGAGCTTTTTGTTTCTCAGGAGAAAGTCTGTAACAGCGTTGACGAATAGGTGGATGGTCTCCAGTGTCGATGAAATGTTCGACTAAATGAGTACGACCTAAAGGTTTACATTCAGTTGAAATCAACCTAAACTTTTCCATAATTGCATCTGCAATAATTTTTTGTGTGTCTGTTAAAGAATGGTATTCATGTAAATGAAAGTTAGAATCTGTATTAATGAGAAAAGATGAGTTTAAATTTGAAGGTTGTAATGTGATATTACTAAGAATATCCGGAGCAAGATTAAAAGTTTTCCAAAAATCAATACCCAAAATGAGTGATTCAGTGATTTCTGGGATCACATGAGCTGTAATTAACGCAAATTTATTGTTATAAAAAGTAGGAAGAGTAATAATGCCGATAGAAGAAATAGTTTGTCCGTTTGCAACATTACCTTTTATTAAACAGTTTTTTTGCATAAAAAGACCATGTTGTGATAAAATTTTATGAGAATTATTACCCAATATAGTGATAGCACTACCACTATCTAAAAGACCATTTAAAATTAAATCGTTTACTTTTATATGTAAATAAGGACGTTCAAAATCTGATGTTTTATTAAAGAGGAGAGCACAAGTGTTATAAGATTTAAAAAAAATTGTTAAAGTTTTTAACCATGTATCCCAATCTTTTTTGTCAAAATTTGATGATTTAATACCATTATTTTTGTTTATGCACTCCTCGTAATTTAGTTTTTTGAAATCGACTTATTACAATTAGGACATTTACTAGTAATAAAGTCTTTTTTTCCACAACGAAAACACACTATATTAGTGTTAGTACAGTCTTTTAATAAATGTGTATTAGATCTACAACGTGGGCAAGTGAATTTATAAAAATTCTGATTTTTATTAATTGCAGCTACAGTATTAGGTAATGGATTAGCTACAGCTGCTATGGAATTATATGTACAAGCTTTAAAAGGAAATTCAGGAATATATGGTTGATTATGTGAAAGTAGAGTATTATTATACGATTTGTTATTAGAATTTGATGTAGAAGGAATAGGAAAAGAATGATAATGATCTGGTGGTGATGATGAAGAGTAGTAAGATGTATTATTAGAAACTTGGAGAATGCTTTCTGTAAATTTGCATGATTCCAAGAGGGAATTTACAGTATGTAAATCAGTAGGTGAAAGACGTAATGTGAATTCAGGTTTAAGATTTCTAACAAGAGTATTAATTTTTTCTTTTTCAGACATTGGTTCCAAGAGCTTTGAAAAAAGAGATTCCATTGTAGCAAAGTAGATGATAATTCTCTCATTATGTTTTTGTTTACGAGCATCGATTACTTTTTTTAGTTTATAATCGTAATCGGTAATTGCAAAATCATTCAACAATGCCGATCGGAAAGATGACCAGTCATTAATAGTCGACTTTCTAGCTCTAAACCAATCAAGAGCAGATCCAGATAAAATATCATGAATATGTGAGAATAAAGATTTTTCAGAAATATTTTTTATTTGTGAAAATTCTTCAAGTTTTTGAATAAAATCCTTTGGACAACCTTCACCTTTATAAATAAATCTTTTTAAATCATTGTTAGTTCGATTTTCTGTAATTTTACTGACCTTATTAGTTAATGCTTCGAAAAAAGAAAGGGGTTGTAGATTAATATTTTGTATAGATTCTGCGGAATGATATGTGGAATGTGTTGGTGATTTTTCCAAATTTTTAAAACGTGAGTCTAATTGAGTTAAATCATTCCAACATGAATTTATTAAATCTAACTGTTCTGAAGATAAATCTGATGTAATGTCAATGAGGCCTAATCTTGTTCTTATATGAGTTAAATAAGGTGAAATTTTTTGTTTCCTAATAGGATAAGAGTTTATACAAGCTTCAACAAGTTTTAAATTTTTTTTAATGGTATTAATATCTTCTGAAAATTCTTCAGGGCTATTTTGTAAAATTTCTGTTTCAGAATCTACATTAATATTTAATAATAATGATCGTAGTTCGTCTACAGATTGCGTCGAAGAAAAATTTATATTTCTGATTTTTAATTCATAAATTATTTCAGGTTTATTTAATTGTGAAAAATTCATTGCAAAATCAAAAAAAAAAATGTTAAAGTGAAACAAATTTGTTAATAGTCGTTATGCAGAATAAAGCCTTAAAAATATACGTATTTTCAAGTGATGAAAATGAATAGAAAATGTTATTTAAATAGTGAAATTACTGGGTTATAGAATGTTGTGTCTTCAGAAAATTTCTTCAAGGATATTATAACGAAAGAAACTAAAGAAACTTAAATGTCTGAATAATTTAGCAGTATTTTGATATATTATAGTAGATATATTATAGTAGATATATTATAGTAGATATATATATAAATATATTATAGTGAATGTTAATGATTGAAAATGGTAACAAATAAAGTTTTATGCCTGACCTCAATAATAATTATAAAAAAATTATTTTTAATGTTGCAATTCTTCTGTTGATATAGTTCCTCCTCTCTTCTCCATAAACTACGTTTGAATATTCGGGCGCCAGTATGTAACGTAGTACCAGTAAAACACCAAAACTCTCTTCTATGTTTATTTTTTCGGTAAAATTAAAAATATACAAAAATGCCAAAAATTTTGGCTACGCACACTCGTGAACGTAAAAATAAATTATAGGTTTCTTAAAAAAAACTTTGATTGTAGATAATAAAATATCTTAACTATGTAATTTTGAATAATAAACTCGGAAACAATAATAAATAAATAGATTCAAGTTGCTTTGATGGATAATATTTCGTGACTGACTTGTCAAATCAAAACATTGCCGTTCTCCGACACTACGTAATTCCTAGTTTAAAATTACGTCGGGAACGACAAAAAAAATAAAATTTACTGACAAAAAGAGGTCGAAATAGACAACCGTCACAAGCATCATCCCTCTTCCCTTCAGTAAAAAAATCGTACGCAGATGCTTCTAAAAGTTCTCCTTCACTGAATCTTTCTTACAAAAAAACAATATACAAACCATTAAAACCCAGTCCGTCTTTATCTCCAGGCTATGACAAAATTGCCCATAATGCTATTATTGCTAACCCTCCATCTACTAAATCTGATAATGCCTTCCCCCTACTTCTTCCTGCTCCCCTAATGACAATTTTTTAGAACTCCTGATTTCCCTAGTATTGGACATTCTTTCAAAATTTGAAGACATCCCACTACCGTCCTCCGTTGCTAAAAAGTTATCCCCTATTGCTAATCTTCTTCTTAACAATGGCCAGACGCCTTTATAAATTATACTCTTCTATGTTAAAAATATCTGTAAAAACTTATTTCATCCCCCTGTTTTTGTATTGTTCAAGGTAACTCAATGGCTACAAAATTATTAACCTCGTGTAGTACGTGTGTATACTAATACTTGAAATTGGCAGAAATAGTTATTGTGTCGTAACAACAGCTGATTGCCATAAAACAAAATAATAATAATAATAATATTTACAAGCGCACGCACACATAGCAACGCGCGCAAAGATAAGTTAATCGATCTATACTAGTTTATGAACCCGGCACCTTGGCCATAGAAGGAAGTTATTTCGTATTGAGGGGAAGTCTATTTGATAACCTGCTTAAGACCTGGACTGTTTGCAATTGATGAAATACTGATAGTTGCAAAAAGCCTAGGACACTTGATGAGTTAACGAGATGTGATTTTAAATCAAATTTTTGATGGAAATTGATTATTTTTCTTTGAGTAATTGTATGAAGATGTGTACATATGTTATTTTCCAGAATACTAATAATTATTGAGAAAAATATTCTTTGAAGACCGAGTGGTGCAGTGGTAAGTAGCCCTGCCCCATACGCCGAAGGTCCCAGGTTCGAGTCCTGGCCGGGGCATTCATTTTTGTGATGAACATAGATGTTTGTTCTCAGGTCATGGTTGTTTGTATTTATATATTTATGTTTATTCTGGGTCCCCCCCCAGTTCACTGTATGGTAATCCGTAACACAAGCTCTGCTTACTTTGGGTCCATACAGTTGGCGTGTTTGTCTGGGGATTTATTTATTTATTATTTATTTATAAATATTCTGTGCACATGATTAGGATAAAGCATGATCCTAATTTCGCTATAGTCGAATATAATACAATATAATACAATCGGAAATGAGAAGTGTATATCATTGCCCTAGACAAAAAGACAAAAAAAAAACAAAAGTGGCACCACGCAACGAAATAGTGATAAAATCCGTGGGAAACTCAGCAGTACGAGATCTATACAAGAATAAACACACATTTATGAATACAAAGAAGTATGGTAAAAATACCCATAATAACGATCATACATTTCTTTGTAATAATTGGGCAAGTAGTTTATCCATAAAAGAGGAACAAACAAACAAACATACTCATCCTTTTTCAAGAATTTACGTAATATTTAAAGAAGTACCCTTCAGCACTCACATATTTTTTCATTCTTATTTTTAAATTAAAAAGCAACGGGTAGCAAGCCTCTTCAAATAATTCATGCATTTTTTGAACCCGAAATAAATAAAGTAGCCACGATATTGAGTTTTAATTCTCTTTGTCCTGGTTGTAAATTACTACAGACGGAAATTGCATAAATTCTCGACACTCTACGAGTTTTTTACTATTGACGGCCATGTTAGGCATTCATTGATTTTATTATTCTCTTTTTGTTCCGCATTTTAAGTGACTGTATTTTTTTATAATGATAAAAAATATAATCATATTATAGATAGTACCTACGTACATGTTTAGAATTAAATTAGCATAAAACCGTAATGGATATATAATAAAATCGACTCGGTTGTTGGCAGTTTCATCGTTTATGCATAGCACGCTATATAGACACCTTGGTACATAACTTTTGAGTTTCAGTTTTAAAACCTGCTTGAGCCAAATTTTTGAATGTTGGCCACGAATTTTACATAAACACACATTTGTTTTCGAGTTATTCATATTTTCAGCTTAGTTTACTTTTATTTTACTTTGTTTTCAACGCAGTATTGTATGTATTTTGCGGTTAACTTAAGCCGCGGCTTGTTCATTCTTTATGCAAGCTTTGTCTACGAATTTACGATTTAAATTATAACTTAACGCTTGGCTGGGTTATTCAGAATGCAAACTAACTATGGGCAATCCGTTTACATAGGCTATGTATAGGTTGGAAAGAATACCATGATACATTATTCTCGCTCCGATCGCCGCCTGGTACGGACGTGCAAGACCCCGTTCTCCGTTGATCGGTCCCTTCCCGATATTCCTTGGCGCTCTGTCTACTGACGTCACAGTTTAGCGTGTTGGTTCCGTGCTACGGTTTTCAAGGTTTTTCTACTCCCTCTGAGTGCTATCGAAGTGCGATTTTTCTTTGCGACTAAGCCCCTTAGTCTTCAAAGTGCTGTGCTAAGTTGTGTTGTGCTTGTGCTGAGTGCAGTGTTGTGCCCAGCGTAAGTAGTCTGGTTTCACTACAAAGGATACTTAACGGTGACAACGAATTTGTACTGAACCAGTCCTTTTATTTTTATATTATTTCTCTTCTCTATTTTATTTATTTTTATTTTATTTTTCTCCTATTTTCATATTTATTTTTATCATATCTGTGTGTTTTCGTGTGTATTTGTCCTTTCTGTCGGTAAAGGTTGACCCTAACGCGGTCAACTCTTTACCTGCGTACCCTTTTTTAGGTTTCTAGGTAGCGGCCTCGGCGTACTACGGTTAGTTTTATGTTATTCTCCCCAGCCCCCCTACCGCTGGTAGGGAGGTTAGCCGCTAGGGTTCGCTAGGTTTTTATTTAGGAACTCTAGGCATTTGTTATATAATTATATATACTTATCATAGTCCCAACCCCTTCCCAAATGGATAAGCAAAGCATCATCAACATTGCGAAGGCGTTCGCCCAAGCACTCGCCGCGTCGGGTGTTTCAATTTCTGATGACATATTTACGCAGGCTGTACTAGCGCTTAACGCGTCCCCGGCCCCTCAGGCCTCCAACGTCCAGATCCCTCAGGTCTACAGCTCTCCCGCGTCTCCCGCCTCATCCGAGATGGACTGCGAATCGGTCGCATCCTCTCACGCATCGCGTCGCAAGCGTACCGCTCCCGGGAGCGACTCCGAACCCGCGTCTGATACGTCGTCAGATGCCGTCACCTTAACCGGCTCTCCTGAGCCCGCGTTACAGCTAGTCACCAAGCGCTCCAAGAAGCGCTCTAAGAAAGCCTCGGTATCCTCAATACCCGAGCCCTCCCCGGTGTCTTCAACACCAGCCCCCGCGCCGTTAAAATCGCTCGAAGTAACCGCGCCTCCGTCGGTCCCATCGAAGCCAGCGACGCGCTGCGCTCCCGTCCCGCCGAAGCCTCAGCGCCCTCCGCCCATCTTTCTCCGCGAAAAAGCGCGATGGACCTTAGTATCAAATCTTTGCAAAGAGCAAAAAATCAATTATCTAAAAGCAACCAACGCAGGCGATTCAATTAAAATCCAGGTCACGACCATCGACGACTTCCACGCGTTCACCAGGTTACTTTCTTTAAAACAAATCGCTTATCACACCTACGCCCCCCCGGAGGAGCGTAAGATCCGCGCAGTACTACGGGGCGTCCCATTCGAGCTCGCGAACGAAGAAATCCTCGAGGACCTTAAGTCCCAGGGTTTCCCGGCCGAAGCAGTGCACAAGATGCACTCCAACCGCGGTAGGCGTTTTCCTTTAGCTCTAGTCATCCTATCCAATACTCCCAACTCGAAGGAGATTTTCAGAGAGGCTCGCACAATTTGAGGACTCTCGAACATCTCCAATGAGCGTCCTAACCCCCGCGGTCACCCTGGGCAGTGCCACCGCTGCCAGCTCTATGGCCACGCAGCGGCTAACTGCTCAGCTCCCCCCAGGTTAAGTGCCTGAATCCTCATATAACGAGGGAGTGCACTCGCACTCCCGAATCCACTTTCCCCCCTGCCTGTGTGCTTTGCGGCCAGTCGGGCCACACAGCTAACTACAGGGGTTGCCCGCGCGCTCTGCGCTCCACCGCTAAGAGCGCCGCGCCTAAACCGGCACCGCCGCTCACTCCCGCTAACTTCCCGCCGCTGCGCAACCGGGGTCCCCCGGAAGCAAAGCCCGTTCAGCCGAGGCCTACTCAGGCTCTGTCTTGGAGGCAGCGTCCGGCCGTTCCGCCTGCACCTTCCCGACCCATCCCAGCTCCCGTAGCTTCCGTAGGGCCACGTCCTGCTCCGTCATCTGCACCTCAGTCGTCGTTGGCTGAGGACATGAAGACCGTGTTCGACGTTATTCAAAACGTCGACATTAACGAAATTTCCGTACTCGCACGTAAACTGCGAGCCGCCCGCTCTCCTCAAGAGCGTTTATTTGCGTTAGCCGAGCATCAATCGCTTCAAGGTTTGTTATAAATTTTTTTTTTTTATGGGCCAAGGGCTTATCCCTAGTATCTTTTAACGCTCGTAGCCTTAGCACCAACCTTCCTGAGATTAAACTGTTCCTTCAGAACAAAGAACCTGACTTATTCCTTCTCCAGGAGACATGGCTTACTCCAAACCGCTCCAGGGGATACGCTATTCCTAAGTACGCGTTTACTCGCAACGATAGGCCCAACTCCGACGGTTTCGGCGGAACCGCTATATATTACAAAAGAGGCTTCCATTGCTGTCCTCTCCCTACCCCTCCTCTCCTCAACATAGAAGCCACTGTGTGTAGATTGGCTATGACTGGTCATCCGACCATCATTATAGCTTCAGTCTACATACCATGTGGCTCCAGACCAACCCGCAGCGACTTTGAGGCCATTCTCGCCCTCGGCCATTCAGTCATTATGTTCGGAGATTTTAACTCCGAACATACTGACTGGACGTGCCTATCGACCAACACCAGCGGTATCGCTCTCCTCGACATCACTAACGCACTTGACTTAGACGTCATATCCCCCATAACTCCCACTTACTATCCCAACAACCCGACCTACTCTCCTGACATCCTCGACTTTGCAATTATCAAGCGAATCAATCTTGATCTTAGGTCCATCGAACCGCTCGATGACCTAGGCTCCGACCATCGCCCCGTCTCCCTCGTGCTAGGTACGCCCAACGTTAACGTCACATCTCCTAAGACCTTTACCAACTGGAAAGGCTTTAAAAATACGTTAGTTTCAGCCTTAGAGGCCCCTAATTCTCCGCTCGCGATTTCGCCCGACCAATTAGAATAGCCCGGTTAAAATAGATTCATTAGTCAACACTCTCACTGATGCTTTGAACTCAGCCATTAGCGACAACGTAATTATTGCTAAGCAAGGTAAACCCGCGCTTCCCCTAGCCGTTTGCAATCTCATTAAAGCCAAGAACGCGGCTCTCCGGAGAGCCAAAAAATATCCCACGCCCGCATACAGAACAGCTGCGAATCAGCTTCAACGTAAAGTTAGGTCTTGCCTCGCGGAACTCCGAGACACTCAGTTTAACGATCTTATGGAGAATATCTCCCCGTCCCACAAAGCGTATTATCGAATGGCCCGAGCCTTACGCGTAGACACCGCCGCTCAAGTTCCTCCTCTCACTCGTCCCGACGGCACTATTGCCTTCGAAGTCGAAGAGAAAGCCGAATGCTTCGCCGACAGCATAGCGGCACAATGTTCACCCAGCACGCAACCCGCAGATCCCTCCTTAATCCAGGCGGTGGAGGACGAAGTTCTCCGCAGAGAATCTCTCCTTATCACCGACGACCCCGTCACAGTCTCCAATGATGAAATCTTGCTTCTCATTAGAAGTCAAAAGTCCAAAAAGGCTCCGGGTGCGGATGGAATTTCCAAACACGCACTTAAGCACCTGCCCCAGCAGGTGCTTACCTTGTTAGCTATCATCTTCAATGCCTGCTTTGACCATAGCTACTTTCCAAAAGCCTGGAAAGAAGCGACAGTCATAGACATTCCCAAGCCGGGTAAACCTCTGAATGTCCCGGCTAATCACAGACCCATCAGCCTCCTCAAGGCAATGTCGAAACTTCTCGAAAGAGTCATACTCTCTCGAATGCGGAACCATCTGTTTCCAACGGATGGCAACCCTCTCATTATTCCCCACCAGTTCGGCTTTCGCGCTAAGCACTCCTGCCCTCAGCAAGTCCATCGACTCGTCGAGTACATACTCGAAGGTTTCTATCCGAATCGAAAGAAAACGATCGCGGTTCTCTTTGACGTAGCCAAGGCTTTCGACAAAGTCTGGCACAGCAGTCTCGTTTATAAACTCTATAAAATAGGCTTACCGGTTCGCCTAGTCAGATTAATCGCATCGTTTCTTAAAGACCTTACGTTTAGATTAAAACATGACGGCACGCTCTCCGCGCCTCGTCCCATAAAGGCTGGAGTCCCGCAAGGCTCAGTCCTTGCCCCTCTGCTGTACACTGTGTACACTAACGACATCCCCATCCCGCCGAAAGGCGTCGAACTCGCCCTCTTTGCAGACAATACCGCCCTTTACACTAAAGGTCAAGCGATCCCGTATAACATCACCAGACTCTAAAAGGCCGTTAACGCCCTCGGTGTTTGGTTTCAAAAATGGCGTATCGATGTCAACCCAGAAAAGAGTTCTGCTATTCAATTCGACCACAAACGTCGTAATCGCTACAACGATCCACACATTCGAATGTTAGGTATTCCCATCCCCTGGAAGTGCAGTATTAAATACTTAGGCGTCACCTTAGATCAGACGCTTTCTTTCAAGCCACACGTCGATAGAGTAACGAAACTCGCGCGTTTTTACTTAAGCCGCCTATATAATATGATAGGAAGAAAAAGTAAAATGTGTTTTAGAAATAAACGTACGCTTTATAAGGTCTGCGTTAGACCCGTCATGTCATATGCTTCGCCAGTCTTTGCCCACGCCAAACCCTCCGTCCTGTATAAACTGCAGGTGGTTCAAAATCTCTTCTGCTAAATCAGTCTCGGTCTGCGTGCGTTCTCGAGCGCACGTCGATCGCAGACGCCTTCCCGCTCTTTTAGCCCCCGCGCTAATTGAGCACCCGAATTTCATAGTTGTTTACCGTATTAAGTTTCTAACGCCGTTTTCACGGCGGACAGTGGCTCGTTAACCGTACTTCTAATAAGTTTCTAACGCCGTTTTCACGGCGAATAGTGGCTTGTTAACCGTACTTCGTGGTACGTGAGCTTCCTCGACGGGAATTCGTTGTTCCAGGACTTCAAGTGCCGTGTTCGAGTAAGTTATCCGCGTCGTTCTCAACCGCCCTACTGCGTGTAGGGTGGTTTTAGGAAGTTAGTCATCGTTGTTAGGTTCATATATTGTCCCTCCCCAACCCCTCCGCAATGGCTTCCCTAAGCTCTGATGAGATTAGGCAGAAGTTAGTTGATAGTACCGGTGCTGAAGGCATACATATAAATGCTGACAAGTTCCGTTTCTTAGATTCTCTCATCCCTCATTTCATGACGATAATGTCCACAATGGCCCCTCAGGCCACCCCAGTTCCCCAGACCCCTCAGGTCTTAGGCCCTCCCGCGTCCCCTTCCTCCAGTGACATGGAGTGCGAAATAGACGCCCCTCTGCGCCGCAAGCGCGCACCCGCGACTTAGTCTTCCTCGGACGCCACCCCAACTGGCCCTGAGCCTCCCTCTTTCACCCTTGTTAAGAAGCGCTCTAAGAAGCGCTCGAAACAAGACCCGGTGCCCTCCACGCCCGTCCCTACACCCCCTGCGGCGTCCTCAACGCCAGCTGCCCCGGTGTCTTCAACACCCGCTCCGGCCCCAACTTCTGTCAAGGCCAAGGTCCCACCACCCGTTTTCCTTCGGGAAAAGGGTGAATGGACTGAGGTCTCGACACTGTGCAATGAGCACAAGATCCTTTACACCCGAGCGGTAAACTCGGGTGAATCTATTAAAATCACTGTCTCGTCGATAGACGATTTCCGAGCTTTGACTAAGCTCCTCACCGATAAGCAATATGCTTATCACACTTATGCTCAGTCAGAAGAGCGTAAGATCAGAGCGGTACTCAGGGGAATCCCGTTCGAATTATCGAACGAGGCCATCCTGGAGGATCTGCAGTCCCAAGGCTTCCCGGCACTCGCGGTGCATAAAATGCACAGCAAGTACGGGAGGCAACACCCTCTCGCTTTGGTGATTCTCGCCAACGTCCCCAAGTCCAGAGAGATCCTGAAAGGGGTTAGCTCTATTTGCGGCCTCTCTGGGATCTCAATCGAGGCGCCTCATCGCCGCGGTCATCCCGGCCAGTGCCATCGGTGCCAGTTGTACGGGCACGCGGCAGCCAACTGCCGCGCACCGCCCAGGTGCGTCAAGTGCCTGGTCCCGCACTTCACTAAGGAGTGCAATCGCACTCCTGAAACTCCCTCTCCTCCCGATTGCGTGCTTTGTGGCCAGTCCGGCCACACCGCAAACTACAGGGGCTGCCCTCGTGCACCCCGTTGTATGCGCTCCAATTTCAAAAGGGCGGCTCCCAAACAGGCCCCGCGCCTTTCTCAAGAAAACTTTCCGCCGCTGCGTAGCCGGGTTCCTCCGGCTGCAAAGCCTACTCAGCCCAAGCCTGCTCCAGAAAACTGGAGGCAGCGTCCCGCATCGAATCCCATCCCGGCTCCTCGCCCATACAAACCCACTCCTCAATCCTCCGTAGCAGACGATATGCGTATCGTCTGCGACGCTATTAAAAATGTCGATGTTAGTGAAATCGCAGTCTTAGCCCGTAAACTTACGCTCCGACAGAGCGTTTGCTAGCTCTGGCGGAGCATAGTTCCCTTCTCAATTCATTGTAGGTTCATTTAAATGAATTGATCCCTAAATCATGCTTCGGCCGACCTCTGCCCAGCCCCGGCTTCACCGGAGGCTGCCCAGAACGGCCACCAACTCATGTCCCTTTGAGCACCTTCAGTGCAACTTTCACTACAGGCGGAAGACCCGCTAGCGGGTCTCCGCCAGCGCGCCCAACTTCCCGACGGGTGTCGCTTCCGATGAAGGCTAACGGTAATAACTACAGCCAACAGGTGGTTTTTAGTGGGTAGGTGCCATTCTGGTGAGTCCCACATAACCCCCCCGCAGAGGAATTTACCTGCGGGCGGGTATGCATGACGCATCTTCCACCTCCCTCCCGCGAGGGTGCCTCGGCAGCAAAAAAAAAAAAAAAAAAAATCTCTTCTGCCGCAGGGCCACAAACGCACCTTGGTACGTGCGTAACGCGGACCTGCACAGAGATCTTGAACTGCCTATAGTGCAACAGCACCTCAAAACACTCTCAGAATCGTTCTTCAAACGCGTCGAATCCCATCCCAATCCTCTAGTTCGAGATTCAGTCTCATATACTGCTCCTGTCTTAGATTCGAAATTCAAAGTCGCTAGACCGAGAAACGCGCACACTGGTGAACCCACGCAATTAAAATTAGATCTCGAAGCCCTTCAGGCCGCTACTTCTAATTCAAACGTAAATTCGAATTAATTCAATTTTACTTTAAATTTTGACACCTTCAGTGCTATGTATTCACCTTCAGTGCTTTGAGCACCTTCAGTGCTATGTAAATCCCAGCGGGTGACACCTTCTGGGCCCCGCTAGCGCGGCGTCTTTCTCCAATTGGCCGTCGCTCAGATGAAGGCTGAGTGGCAAAAATGCACGAGCCGACAGGGGGTTTTTTAGTGGGTATGGTTCTGGTAGGCGTCGGGACGAGTCCCACGTAACTCCGATCGCGCGCGCGTAGTATGCGTCAGAGCATTTTTTATATCCTCCTGTCCTTCCCGTGGAGGGGAACCAAAAAAAAACCATGATACTAGGTTTTTCCAAATTTTGATACTTATTGTAAAAAGTTTAAATCAACATTACCGTAACAAAGTTTTTAAATAGGAGTTGTAATCTCGATGAAAAATAAACTTGAATTGAAAAAGTGAAAATAAACTGTCGCAATGTCGAATTATATTTATCAGTTGTAAGGTTGGGAACACACTTTATACCACTTACTGCATCTTATTGAGGGTTTTTCTGACAGCTTGGCAAAACAATAAATAAATTATACGATAGGTGGCACTAGTAAAAGCTAGCCCTGTAATTTTTTGTTAACGAACCTATACCTTATCATACTACTCTACTCATGAAACCGCACCATTACGGCATAAAAAACGGAGAGCTTGTCATGATTAAATCATATATTTCTAATAGATAACAGAAGGTTGCAATAAATGGAGAAAAATCATCAGGATCGGCAGTGACAATGGGTGTGTCCCAGGGCTCAGTGCTTGGTCCTTTCCTATTTTTAGTATATAACAATGATCTGCCATCGGTCGTTAAGAATCAATGCGAGGTCATATTGTTTGCTGACGATACTTCCTTCTTATTTAAAATCAAAAGACAAGAAACTGACTATAGAGCAGTAAACCCATGCATCTCCAACACAGAGAAGTGGGTCTCAGCTAATAATTTGCTCCTCAATGAAAACAAAACTAAATGAAAACAAACAAACAGGTAAACAAAAACATTGTAGTTAAGGGCCAGGAACTGACTCCTGTAAACTCAACTGTTTTGCTGGTCATAACCTTAGACGCCAAACTCCAGTGGGGACCGCATGTTGATGGTGTATATTTCGGTTACTTCCACAGCCTCATGACATATGGCATTCTGTCGTGGGGGAGTGCTGCCGACATCGATTCTATTTTTGTTCTGCAGAAAAAGGTTCTGCAATGTATCTGCTCGTTCCAAGGGTGTCACTTAGATGTAAATTTAAGGAAATAAATATTCTTACTTTCCATTCAAAATATATTTTGGAAAATTTTATGTATGTGAAAAGAACATAACCTTGTTCAAAAGAAAAAAGATTTGCACAATGTTAACACAAAAGAAAGAAATATGCTGGCAGCTCATAATAGTAGGCTTCATTAAGTCACTAACTCATTCATGGGTCAATATATACGCTTTTATAATAGGGTTCCTGAGGATATCCAAGGTCTTTCTATTAACAAATTCAAATAAACTATAAAGCAGAAGTGTGCTAAAGCATATTATAAACTAACCGATTACTTGGATGATAAAAGCTCTTGGGTATAATCCCTTCATTAACAGGATTTTACTAACATAACATGTGTGATGTGTTTGTTCATTCGTTGAATTCTTCGTCCCTATGAATATCTAAAGCGTCATTGTCACTAAAGTACGTCTTCCTGTGGTGGCGTCGGGCAAAGGTTTTTTTTTGTTCCCCTCCACGGAGAGGGCAGGTGGATAAAAAATGCTCTGACGCATACTCCGCGCGCGCGATCGGAGTTATGTGGGACTCGCTCCGAACCTGCCAGAACCTCTACCCACTAAAAAACCCCCTGAATGACTCGTGTAATTTTTTGCCACACAGCCTTCATCCGAGCGACGGCCAATTAGAGAAAGAGGCTGCGCTAGCGGGGCCCAGAAGGGGTCACCCG
Source organism: Marasmarcha lunaedactyla (assembly GCA_923062675.1). Lineage (NCBI taxonomy): Eukaryota > Metazoa > Arthropoda > Insecta > Lepidoptera > Pterophoridae > Marasmarcha > Marasmarcha lunaedactyla. The sequence continues at coordinate 7,068,303 of OV281350.1, forward strand.
CTGGGAATTACATAGCACTGAAGGTGCTCAAAGCACTGAAGGTGAATTCATAGCACTGAAGTTGCTCAAAATAAAAAATAAAAATTGAAAAATAAAAATTGAATTTACGTTAGAATTAGAAGTTGCGGCCTGAAGGGCTTCAAGATCTAGCGTCAGCTGCGTCGCTACGTTCGTGTGTGCGTTTCTCGGCCTAGCGATTTTAAACTTCGAATCTAAGGAGTAGTATATGGGACTGAATCACGAACTAGAGGATTGGGATGGGTTTTAGAGCGTTTGAAGAACGCTTCAGAGAGTGTTTTGAGGTGATGTTGCACTGTAGGCAGTTCAAGATCTCTGTGCAGGTCCGCGTTACGCACGTACCGCGGTGCGTCTGTGGCCCTGCGTCAAAAGAGATTTTGAACTACCTGCAGTTTGTGCAGGACGGAGGGTTTGGCATGGCCAAAGATTGGTGAGGCATATGAGGGACACTTTCCTTTTTCTACCTAACATACTATATAAGCGGCCTAAGTAAAAACGGGAGAGTTTCGTTACTCTATCGAAGTGTGGCTTGAAAGAAAGCTTCTGGTCTAAGGTGACGCCTAAGTATTTGGTAGTGCGCTTCCAGGGGATGGGAGTACCTAACATTCGAACGTGCAGATTTTCAGCGATACGACGTTGTTTGCAGTTGAAGTAAACCGCAGAACTCTTCTCTGGGTTCACATCGATACGACATTTTTGAAACCATATACCGAGGGCGTTTACGGCCTTTTGGAGCCTGGTGGTGAGACCCGGGACACTGAGGCCTTTGGTGTAAAGGGCGGTGTCGTCGGCAAAGAGGGCCGAGGACTGAGCCTTGAGGGACTCCAGCCTTTATGGGACGAGGCACGGAAAGCGTGCTTTCATGTTTAAAACGAAACGTACGGTCTTTGAGAAACGACGCGATTATCCTAACTAGGCAATCCGGTAAGCCTCTTTTATAGAGTTTATAGATAAGACCGCTGTGCCAGACTTTATCGAAAGCCTTGGCTACGTCAAAGAAAACTGCAACCGTTTTAAAACGCCGTGGCTAAAAACCGTCGAGTATGTATTCGACGATTCGATGGACTTGCTGAGGGCAGGAGTGCTTAGCGCGAAAGCCGAACTGATGGGGAATAATGAGAGGATCGCCATCCGTTGGAAACAGATGGTTCCGCATTCGAGAGAGTATGACTCTCTCGAGAAGTTTAGACATTGCCTTGAGGAGGTCTGTGATTAACCGGGTGAGGCAGTGCTTAAGTGCGTGGTTGGAAATACCATCCGCACCTGGAGCCGTTTTGGACTTTAGATTTTTAATGAGAACCGAGATTTCATCATTCGCGGGCGTGCAGTGCTGGGCGAGCATTGAGACGCAACGCTGTCAGCGAAGCATTCGGCTTTCTCTTCGACTTCGAAGGCGATAGAGCCATCGGGACGGGTGAGAGGAGGGACGTGAGAGGCGGCGTCTACGCATAAGGCTCGGGCCATACTATAATACGCTTGGTGGGACGGGGAGATATTCGCAATGAGATCGTTCATCTGAGCGTCTCGGAGTTCCGCGAGGCAAGACCTAACTTTACGTTGAAGCTGACTCGCAGCTGTTCTGTAGGCGGGCGTGGGATATTTCTTGGCTCTCCAGAGAGCCGCGTTCTTAGCTTTAATAAGATTACTAACGGCTAAGGGTAGATTCGAAGTCGCTAAGGATAGGTCTGGTATGATGGATGTCACTAGGTATGTAGACTGAAGCAATGATGACGGTCGGATGACCGGTCATAGCCAATCTACTCACAGTGGCTTCCATGTTGAGGAGAGGAGGGGTAGAGAGAGGAGCGCAATGGAAACCTCTTTTGTAATAGTTAGCTGTGCCGCCGTAACCGTCGGAGTTGGGCCTATCGTTACGAGTTAACGCGTATTTGGGAATAGCAAATCCCCTGGTGCGGTTTGCAGTGAGCTATGTCTCTTGGAGAAGCAATTAGTCTGGCTCGTTGTTCTGAAGGACGATTTGAGCTCAGGAAGGTTAGTACTGAGGCTACGAACGTTAAAAGAAACTAGGGATAAGCCCTTGAGTTTAATACGGCAGGACGCAGGATTTGCGGGTCTAGACATTATATTTATTTATTTATCGAATTTATACGAAAAATAGAATTTATAAAGAGCTAAGTAGCGAGTGATGCTCGGCTAACGCAAATAGACGCTCTTGAGGAGAGTGGGCGGCTCGCAGTTTGGCCGACTGGCCGCACAGCACACATGTAGGGGGGGGAAGTGAATTGGGGGAGCTGAGCAGTTAGCCGCTGCGTGGCCATAGAGCTGGCAGCGGTGACACTGCCCAGGGTGGCCGCGGGGATTGGGACGCTCGACGGAGATATTCAAGAGTCCGCAGATTGTGCGGGCCTTTCTGAAGATCTCCCTCGAGTTGGGAGTGTTAGTTAGGGTTACTAGTGGCGGAGGGAGCTGAGGCTTCGGTTGGACGGAAGTACAGCGCGTCGCTGGTTTCGACGGGACCGACGGAGACGCGGTCACTTCAAGTGACATAAGCGGTGCGGGGGGGCGGGTGTTGTAGACACCGGGGAGGGCTCGGGTGTTGGACACACCGCGGCTTTTTTCGAACGCTTCTTAGAGCGTTTGGCGACTTATTGGAATGGGGGCTCAGGAGAGCCGGTTAAAGTGGCGGCGACCAACGAAGCTTCGGACGTGGCGGAGTCTGATTCGCTCCCGGGAGCGGTACGTTTCCTATGAGACGTGTGCGAGGACGTGTCCGACACACAGTCCATGTCGGAGGGCACGGGAGACGCGGGAGAGCTAAAGACCAGTGGGGTCTGGGAATTGGTGGCCTGAGGGGCCGTGGTTGGGGCCTGAGGGGCCTGAGGGGCCGGGGACGCAATTGTTGCCTGTAAAGCCTGCGTTAGAATGTCATTTGAAATGGGGACGCCCGCCGCAACGAGCGCCTGGGCGTAGGCCTTAGCGAAGTTTATAAGGCTTTGCGAATCCATTAGGGAGGGTAGAACTATATAAAAAAAATAAAAAGAATATCTAGAATTCCTTAAAGAAAACCTAACGAACCCTAGTGGCTAACTGGAGAATGACTTAAAACTAACCGTAGTTCGCCGAAGGCCGCTACCTAGAAACCTAAAAAAAGGATACGCAGGTAAAGAGTTGACCGCGTTAGGGTCAACCTTTACCGTCAGAAAAGGCAAATGCTTACGAAAACACACAGATATGATATAAAAAAATGAAGATATAAGAAAAATAAATAAAATAGAAGAAATGAAATAAAATAAATATAAAAGGACTGGATCAGTACAAATTCGTTGTCACCGTTAAGTATCCTTTGTACTGAAACCTGACTACATACGCTGGGCACAACACAGCACTCAGCACAAGCACAACACAACTTAGCACAGCACTTTGAAGACTAAGAGGCTTAGTCGCAAAGAAAAATCACTATGATAGCGCTCGGAGGGAGTAGGAAAACCCAGAAAAATCGTATCACGGAACCAACGGTGAGCTGAGCGCCAGAGAATATCGGGAATGGACCGATCAATCGGAGTGGTCTTGGAAAGTCCGTACCGGGTGGCGATCGGAGCGAGAATTTTGTGGGCGACGGGTTGCTCACTTTCCTCTAATATGGTTGAGGAGGGCGATGGCTGGATCTCGCGTTAACTCGTGAACAGGTGCCGTTTGAGGGTGTTCATCGTTTGGATACTTGGGGGGAGGGAGACTTGCCGAGCTGAAAGATGCAGATAAGGATAATTTTGTATAGACACAAAGAGACTCTGTAAATTTGTTTTGAAAAAAATATACCCGTGAAGTTTCTTGCCAGTGTCTTGCCTTCACGAAGGTTTTTCCGAACTGGTGGTTGAGTCATGTTTTATTTGCGGTCAATAAGAACAAGTAATTGTTGAGGAACAAATATTTCATTTAATTTTATATCATATAAGAAATGCAAAGAAAACTACGCCATACAGCCTGGTCTGTCATAAATATTTATTTAGTTTTATTTTGATAGTTATTTTATTATTTGAGCACTGATATTGTGGCATTGTAGAAAGTAAGTATTCTTTTCAGCCTACCTACCTTATACTATATATTCGGACCAGATTTTTTATCGCTATCTTTCGAGGAAATTGGACCCATATTTTTTTATTTGATTGAGGAAAATCCCTATTTCGTTGTCCTATCCACACATTAAAACTGGACCAATGATTTTGTCGTCTTTTATACCAGCCCACACATTTATTGACCAACAGGTTGAATGTAACAATTCGCGTCTAACGTGAGGATTCCGAGTTTCCCAATGGTGTACGACTCGTCCATTCCACATGGTGTTCCTTGTGAACTAACTCTCTTCAGTTCAAAGAACTTTTCTTAGAAAATATCGATCCTAGCTTATTTTTATAAGACCCAGTAGGCTTACTCAACACTTCGATAAAAGTCAAATGAATTTAATGCGTGAACCGTATGTACTTAAAATAGACATACCTAGTTTGTCTCGTTTCAGACCTTTGTGTACGTCTGCATGACTAACGCCTAATGACCGCGCTGCTCTTCTAGTACTGGAGTCAGGCTGAAGACGACAGTGACTAATTACTTGCTGTTGGAACTTGGAACAAATGGTTGTGACCACCTGTATCGAAAAAAAAGTATCAATAAAGTTAAAACCTTGCTTTTAAGACTGATCAAAAATATCTTTCAGTAAAATTAAACGTGACGTGGCGTTAATTTTACAGTACAAATTGTTCTTTTTACAAATTATTGTCAAAACTTTTTTAACAGGATGATGTAAATATGCTATTTAACTACGAAAGAGTTACCTAGATGTTTCATAAAGGAAAAAAATTTGATGTATGAAAACATTAAATTACTTGATTCTTGCCAATTTATACAAAGCTTTGTTAAAAGGATTGCTTTTAATTAGTTCACAAACAATAAATTATTAAGATTTTTATTCAGTAGGTATATTCGTGGGGTATCTTTTTTCAAACCGTAACACAGCAAAATATATGTCATCATTACAATATATTAAATCTTCCCAACTTGTAAAACAACCACTAAGATAAAATAATTCTCAAGAGTTTACATTAATAATTAACTCTCAAAATATACTCGTAATCTCAACGGATGAGTAATATTCGTATGGTAGCCAAGGAATAGTTTAATTTAATTAATATGAAGTGATATCAGTTCAAAGTGAGTCGTTCCTTTCGCTCGTCTTATATTAAGCTTGCTCTTGGTCAAACTGAATTTTCTGGCTGCTTTAGATTCGTGAGGTTATCTCAGAGCGTAATAAAGATGTGGGCAGAGTGTTGATCTTTTGCTACATTTCATGAATTAAAAAGGATAGTGAGAGTCTGGTGCGTACGGATCTTGATAAGTAACCTGTTTAAATAAAAATGAATAAATAGGATTAATCATAATATAATGTGTGAGATACACATTCTATTTGGAAAAAATGTAATGTTCGGTATCCAGTCATTTAACAAAAAACAAATAATAAATTTTCATTTGAAAAACAACCTTTGACAAAATTATACTGTTGTTTAATAAACTATTCATTATTGCCCTCGGGATACCTCTGCCCCAGCAAAGGCGGCAGAGGTATCCCGCGGTGGTTTTTAGTGGGTAAGAGTCCAACATACCGAGGCAGCCCCCCACTTTGGGTGTCTGTAGGTGATGCAATTTTTCCCGCAAAACCAAAAAAAAAAATTTGTGTATGGTTAATACACACATGGAGCCGAGCGCCAGGACCTAATTAAGTACCATTTCCAACTTTTACGAAAAGCGACTTTGGTTCAATTTAGTTCAAACAAACATCAAACAATTTAAATATTTCGTAAGTAAAAAATTTGCGAAACCTGTATTATGTCAAATGATTCTTTTTAAAGTATATGTTTGCGAAATGAAAGTTGGTCAAATGATTAGTTATTCAAACGTTGTTTGTAAAATGATCTTTTGTCATACGTTTTTTGTTGCTTTGCTTTCTTAGGCATAGGGCCCAGGGTAGTATAGTAGTTTTTATTTACAAAAGGCATCGGTACTAGCTTTTTCTGTACTCCCGAAAACTTGTATGCAGAATTTGATGATGGTAGGTGCAGAACTTAATGCGTGAGAGCGTAACTTTCTGACAGCCACGTTCAAAGACGTCATGTTATTACTTACGGATCTCTTAATGATCTAGGTTTTGCTTAGCAAATGTACACTCAGATACAATACAGGTACAAAACAAATTCGCTTAGCAAAATCTATACTAAGAAGTGCCGTAAAGATCTATTTGACGCCGTAAGATACTCACTTTCACATTTATAATATTACTTATTTGGTAATAATATAAAGGACCGACAATAAAGGAATGTTTGTGGTTTTATTCTGTAACACGTTCATACCAAGACTAGCAGTTAAAAGAATGAAGAGGGCAACATTTTTGGGAAATAACCAAGAAATATTTACTTACCTAATTTAATTACAAACGAATAAATCCTCTTATCATTCAACAAGTGGTCTAAGCTCACATCTACGTAGCCACACAAACGTAGACCTATCAATAATTTCGCTCAAGTCTAGACGTGACTTAAGCGGTACTTTACCAAAGCACAGGCAGTCCCTTCTATCTTCGACCAACATGCCTAACCGAGCTTATGTGCATCTGCCAGATACCGCAGTCGCTGCCCAGTAATACCCTGTGAAGCAGCGAGATAAGAATGAGGGCGGTTAAGACTTAATGTATGAAAAAAATCCTCTGCTTAAGACCCTTAAAGTAGTACGAGCTTGTAGTTATTATTTGGTTCGTAAAACTATGTAGTGGTAGATATAATACGTACGAGAAAGTATCAAGTTATAGTTTTGGTAGGTATGTTAAATTCAGATTTTTTTACGAACAAGATCTTTGTAGATGGCTGGTCTGGCTTTTATGTCATTCCAGGTCATATTCTTTCTGCCCCTTTGCCAAATTTCATCCGAATTCAGTAATAAATGTACAAATATACACATTTTAAATTTATAATACAAAACATTGTCAGTTGTTTGATATAAGTACATCGACCATCGACTATAACTGATGCAAATTAGTTTGACACTATCAGCTGCTTTTATATCACAAGTAACAAAATAGATTTAAATGTGCAGTAATGATATATATATATACATATATATATATATATATATATATATATAGTAGACAAAGACTTTATAAAAGCTATAAATTGTTATATTCATATTGAATAGCAGCATATCAAGGTTTTCATCACAATTTCATCGATTTGACCATGTTAATTAAACGGCAACGTTTAATATAAAACCGGAAATTATTATAAAACCTGGACTAAAGTGCCATAATTCTAATAAGCTGAAAAAACTTTTATTAAACAGCAGATAAATCCGTTTCTAAAAGAAAAGGTCAAAAAAGTTACAAGAATTAACAGCAATAAAAAGAAAAGTTGTTCACTTTATCATTTTTGTAAAACATTATAAGTAAAAAAGTAGATTTTCAGACATGGTTAAATAATTGTTTATTAAATTGTAATGTTTTTGGATGTATACCTTTTCTTTCATTTCTGTTCATAAAATAAGTGATTCTAAAGAGTCAATTCGAATCATTCTAAAATTTTATTTTATAAATAGGCAAAATGAGGCTATGCAGAGTTTATAGATATATTGCAGCGTCAGTAATCGTAGTACAAAACTGGTTCAAGTGTTTTGAATCAGGAAATTTTGCCCCTTAGCATGTGAACGATAGGGCAAGAAGTGTGGGAAAGAAGGGTACATTCAATTTTTTTTTGTTCTCCTCCACGGGAAGGGCAGCAGGATAAAAAATGTTCTGACGCATACACTGACGCGCGCGATTCAGGTTATGTGGGACTCGTTCCGACGCCTACCAGAACCACTACCCAACTTCCCAACCCAACTACCAACCACAAACCCCCTGTCGGCTCGTGCAATTTTTTTGCCACTCAGCCTTCATCTGAGCGACGGCCAATTGGAGAAAGAGGCCGCGCTAGCGGGGCTCAGAAGGGGTCACCCGCTGGGATTTACATAGCACTGAAGGTGCTCAAAGCACTGAAGGTGAATTCATAGCACTGAAGGTGCTCAAAAATGAAAAATAAAAAATAGAATTTAAAGTTACATTAAATAAATATTAAAGAAGTTAAATTAGTTCGAATTTACGTTAGAATTAGAAGTTGCGGCCTGAAGGGCTAAGAGATCTAGCGTCAGCTGCGTCGCTACGTTCGTGTGCACGATTCTCGGTGTAGCGACTTTGAATTTCGGATCTAAGACAGGAGCAGTATATGAGACTGAATCTCGAACTAGAGGATTGGGATGGGATTCGGCGCGTTTGAAGAACGATTCTGAGAGTGTTTTGAAGTGCTGTTGCACTGTAGGTAGTTCAAGATCTCTGTGCAGGTCCGCGTTATGCACGTACCACGGTGCGTCTGTGGCAGAAGAGATTTTGAACTACCAGCAGTTTTTGCAGGACGGAGGGTTTGGCGTAGGCAAAGACTGGCGAGGCATATGTCATGACTGGTCTAACGCAGACCTTATAAAGCGTACGTTTGTTTCTGAACGACATTTTACTTTTTCTACCTAACATACTATATAAGCGGCCTAAGTAAAAACGGGCGAGTTTCGTTACTCTATCGACGTGTGGCTTGAAAGAAAGCGTCTGGTCTAAAGTGACGCTGAAGTATTTGGTAGTGCGCTTCCAGGGGATGGGAATACCTAACATTTGAACGTGCAGGTTGTCAGCAACACTACGGTGTTTGCAGTCGAAGTAAACCGGAGAACTCTTGTCTGGATTCACATCGATACGCCATTTTTGAAACCATGCACCGAGGGCGTCTACAGCCTTTTGGAGTCTGGTGGTGAGACCCTTTGGTGTAAAGGGCTGTGTCGTCGGCAAAGAGGGCGAGCTCGACGTCTTTCGGTGGAATAGGAATGTCATTAGTGTACACGGTGTACAACAGAGGGGCGAAGACTGAGCCATAAGGGACTCTAGCCTTTATGGGACGAGGCGCGGAAAGCGTGCCTTCATGTTTGAAACGAAACGTGCGGTCTTTGAGAAACGACGCGATTATCCTAACAGGACGAGACGGTAAGCCTATTTTGTAGAGTTTATAAACGAGACCGCTGTGCCAGACTTTGTTGAAAGCCTTGGCTACGTCAAAGAAAACTGCGATCGTTTTCTTTCATTTCGGATAGAAGCCGTCGAGTATGTACTCGACAATTTGATGGACTTGCTGAGCGCAGGAGTGCTTAGTGCGGAAGCCGAACTGGTGGGAAATGATGAGGGGATCGCACTCCGTTGGAAACAGTTGGTTCCGCATTCGAGAGAGTATGACTCTTTCGAGAAGTTTAGACATGGCCTTGAGGAGGCTGATGGGTCTGTGATTAGCCGGGATATTTAGAGATTTACCCGGCTTGCGAATGCCTATGACTGTCGCTTCTTTCCAAGCTTTTGGAAAGTAGCTGTGGTCGAAGTAGGCATTGAAGATAATGGCTAACAAGGTAAGAATCTGTTGAGGCAGGTGTTTGAGCGCGTGGTTAGAAATACCATCCGCACCCGGAGCCTTTTTGAACTTTTGACTTCTAATGAGAAGCAAGATTTCATCATTAGAAACTGTGACGGGGTTATCGGTGATGGGGAGAGATTCTCTGCGGAGAACTTCGTCCTCCACCGCCTGGATGTGGGAGGGATCCGCGGGTTGCGTGCTGGGCGAACATTGTGCCACTACACTGTTGGCGAAGCATTCAGCTTTCTCTTCGGATTCAAAGGCAATAGTGCCGTCGGAACGAGTGAGAGGAGAAACGTGAGAGGCGGCGTCTACGCGTAAGGCTCGGGCCATACTATAGTACGCTTGGTGGGACGGGGAGATATTCGCCATGAGATCGTTCATATGAGCGTCTCGGAGTTCCGCGAGGCTAGACCTAACTTTACGTTGCAGCAGATTCGATAGGCGGGCGTGGGTTATTTGTTGGCTCTCTGGAAAGCCACGTTCTTAACTTTAATAAGATTGCTAATGGCTAGGGGAAGCGTGGGTTTGCCTTGTTTAGCAACCATTTCGTTATCGCTGATGGCTGAGTTGATAGCATCAGTGAGAGAGTCGACTAATGAATCTATTTTATCCGGGCTATCTAATTGGTCGGGCGAGATCGCGAGCGGAGAGTTTGGGGCCTCTAAGGCTGAAGCTAACGTTTTTAAAACCTTTCCAGTTGGTAAAGGTCTTAGGAGGAATGACATGATTGTTAGGTGGTCCTAGCACGAGGAAGACGGGGCAGTGATCAGAGCCAAGGTCATCGACTGGTTCGATAGACTTGAGATCGAGGTTGATTTGTTTGACGATCGCAAAATCGGGGATATCAGGAGAGTAGTTAGAGTTGCCGGAATAGTGAGTGGGAGTGACGGGAGAGATGACGTCTAAGTCGAGTTGCTGAGTGATTAGAAGGAGTTTCCTACCTCGAAGTCGCTTAGGGTAGGTCTGCCATGATGGATGTCACTAGGTATGTAGACTGAAGCTATGATGACGGTCGGATGACCAGTCATAGCCAATCTACACACAGTGGCCTCCATGTTGAGGAGAGGAGGGGTAGGGAGAGGAGTGCAGTGTGAACCTCTTCTCTACATAGTATAAAACAAAGTCGCTTCCCGCTGTATGTATATCCCTATGTATGCTTATATCTTTAAAACTTCGCAACAGATATTGATGCGGTTTTTTTAATAAATAGTTTGATTCAAGAGGAAGGTTTATATGCATAATACATGCATAATATAGATGAAAAACATTGATAATCTCAGAGGTTTCTAAGGCGATGTCGTAAATAAACAAATTTTTCTGCGCTTACATTGCAAACGCTGGCTGAACCATACTAGAAAGATCAAAATAATATGCAACAGTATTGTACACCTTGTACAAAAAAGTCCGCGCTGGTATATGTCTATCTATTAGAGATGACCCACAGTCACCATTTCTGATCCTTTACTTTTTACGCGAAATAATGGCTTATTTACGAATCGATTTTAAGCAGTACAGCATTAATCCTTATCCAATCTAGTTACTTAAATACATTGTGCATATAATATAGATAAATATGGCCCTTTTCAGCGTGTAATTTAAATGAATATTATCGAAGATATTACAGATTTAAAATACAATGACATAGACCCGTGCGAAGCCGGGGTAGGCGGGTCGCTAGTTTGTAATAAATAGCTGTGCCGCCGTAACCGTCGGGCCTATCGTTACGAATGACCACGTAATTGGGAACAGCGAATCCCCTGGTTCGGTTTGGAGTGAGCCACGTCTGTTGAAGAAGCAATAAGTCTGGCTCGTTGTTCTGAAGGGCAAGTTTGAGCTCAGGAAGGTTAGTACTGAGACTACGAACGTTAAAAGAAACTAGGGACAGGCCCTTGGGTTTGATACGACCGGACGCGGGATTTGCGGGTCTAGACATTATATTTGCTTATTTACGAATTAATACAAAAAATAAAATTTATAACGAACTTAGAAGCGAGTGATGCTCGGCTAACGCAAATAAACGCTCTTGAGGAGAGCGGGCGGCTCGCAGTTTGCGTGCGAGCACGGAAATTTCTTTAATGTCAACGTTTTGAATGACGTTGAACACGGTCTTCATGTCCTCAGCAAATGACGACTGAGGTGAAGACGACGGAGCGGGACGCGGGCCTACGGGAGCTATGGGGGTGGCCAGTCTGGCCACACAGCACACATTCAATTCTATCGTTTACTATATAAACAAAATAAGCGCAGCGAAAGAAGTGGCAGGGCAGGGCTATGTAGGGCAATTTGTCCAATGTTCAGATATATTTTACAGTAGAATAAATTATGAGAATTTGACATAAGTTTTATGAAAAGTCTTGTCAAGCGTCAAAGTTATTCTCCAGATAACATTTATCTGTACATAGTAAAATCGGTACTTATTTCTGTAAATAAATAAGAAACCCTACGTGAGAATAATGCCTAATAAATAATAATAAATCCCCAGACAAACACACCAACTGTATGGCCCCAAAGTAAGCAGACCTTGTGTTATGGATGACCATGCAGCGAACTGCCCCCCCAGTTCGCTGCCCTGAGAACAAACATCTGTGTTCATCACACAAATGAATGCCCCGGCCAGGACTCAAACCTGGGACCATCGTCGTACGAGGCAAGGCTACTACACCAATCGGTCATCGACATTATTTCTAACGTAAGTGTGGACATTTCTTTCATACATTTCTGGAAACACAACGCTATAATTCGGTGGGGTGAGGTGAGGAGAGGTCAAGATTATTATGGCATTACTCTGCTTGAGTGGAAAATAAATATTACATTTATTTTGTATTTTCTGTAATAATCTATCAAATATAGCTGTAATCTAATTCAAAAAAAAGAAAAAGAAGAAAACATGATAAGAATTATTTTATAAAAAATATTTTATAATTATGAAAAAAAATTAAAAAGAGAATATGAATTAATTATGTAGCCTGAACCTATTCGAAACCTATATAATGAGATAGGCATTTCCTTCGAATTTCTTTGTTTTGGTGCATGTCGCGTCTTGCTGTATGACGTCATCGCTACCAGCCTGCAGGTGCGACCGCACCGAGCCCATATAAAGGGCCGGCGTAGTCGTATTGATTCAGTTGGCGTTTCGTTTTCGAATTGCAAAGTTCATTTTTATTGAACTTTATAATAGATCAAGAAAATACTTGTGAAATTCCGAATATCGAATTAGCAAGTGCAAGTGATCAGAATGAAGACGAAAAAGAGTACGTTGGGTGAATAAGAAACGTCCTCGGCGAATTTTTGTTGACTCTGATTCAGTCCAGTGACGAAGAACCTGCGGAGAAGCGCCCGTGCTCCGGAACTTTAATTTACATGTCAGATATGCGCTTCGACTTTCTATGCAATGAAATAGAAAGTCTGAAACGCATTATTACTTAAAATATCAGTACTGGAAGTAACGACATTTCACAACGCATTTCAAGAAACGACCAAGCACTCTCAGACTTAATACCCACAGAACCTTCTATTATAATACCTGAACTTACCGTACCAGAGATGTTAACAGCGGACTCTATCAAAAAAACTGACCCTGTACGAGTACACCAAGGTGAAAAACTCCAGCATTTCGGTGACCCAGAGTGGGCGAGTGTGCGTTATGCCGATACGTTTATTTGTACATACAAACATTTACAATAAAACCAATATATACAAAACACACACAAAAAAGTAAAGACACAAGTATTAATTACAGAAACATAAAATAACAACAAAAAAAAAAAGCAAAAATAGACTAATTTTAACAAAAATGCTGACATGGTATATGTGCAAAATGGCCATAGCTCAACGGTTATCATTTGCCCATTTGAGCAAATCGTTGATTTTCTGCCATCGCCATATGGCGTACGCCATATGGGTACCCAGCGACCTCCATCTTTACACATCTTACACTGAACGATGAGTTACATCCTTTCGAATCCAAACCGTTTAACCTCAGGTCGCTGAATCAAACATTCGGTTGCATGACTAATATGCTGTTGAATCAATGAGAATGTATCCAAAAGATATTGAGTGATTTAATTACCTGGAGCTCCGCGCAGGATACAAATCTCACTCCTCAGAGTCTTCGAGCAAAACTTACTGAAGCTTCTAATTCTTTCTAATTCTTCTAAGCTTTCTAATTCCGGCCCTTATGCCGAGATATCCAAAGATATTCTACAAGTCGTTTGTGGCAGACGCGCGAGTATACTTGAACAGCGACGTGAACTAGTTCTTGGCGGGGTTAAGGACCGCTACAATAAAGCTGCTTTAAAAAGAATACCTCCATCTGGTAATTTTCTGTTTGAGAGAACTGCTTTTTCTGAAGCTCTTGCAAACATGGGGGGACCAAACAAAGTGCTGCGCAGGCCATACCTTCCCGCTGAGGGAAGACGGGCCTCATCGACTCGGTTTCTTGACCAGTCCTTTCGCTTCCGTGCAGCAACTGAAACATCCGTGCGCAGAAATAATAACAAGGCAGCCAAAAAGAAAGGTCCAACTAAGTACCGTAACCGAAACGAACCAGGACCCTCAAAACAACGCGATTTTAAACCCAAAACTATGACTACTTCTCAGCAGGTCGACTCAAGCGCTTTCTAACAAGATGGCGCCTACACAATGCAACCAAAAACATTCTATCTATAATAATGGGCTATCGCATTCCCTTTATAGAGAAACCTCCGCTGAGGAGACTGGCAACCCCGTTTATTCCACCAGAGTCCTCAAGCGAAATGAAATATCAAATAAACAAAATGGTGGTGGAAGGTGTAATCGAGGAAGCAATCCACGACCCGGGTTCTACATCACACCTTTTCTTAAGACAAAATGATGGCAGTTCCAGGCCAATTATAAATCTGAAATGCTTCAACACCTTTGTCTACGCCGGGAAATTCAAACTAATAAACATAGTGAAGGTGCCCCAATTCCTGCAATAGGCGACTGGATGAAGAAAATCGACATAAGCCAGGCTTATTTTCATGTCCCTGTAGCCACAATACACCGCCGGTTTCTCCGAACTACGGGCCATGCGAACACAGTGCACCAAAATCGCGAACCCACCACCAACACATCTGGCAAATGACTTGCTTGCCCTTCGGCCTCAGCAGCGCCCCCAAAACATTCGCAACAATCTCAAACTGGATGGCACACAAAATACTACAAATGGGTATACGCACAATCGTATATCTGGACGATTTCCTTTTGGTAGCGCAGAGCTCTCAGCAGCTACGCGAACACTCAGCCCAAGCTTTAGCATTGCTACAAAATCTAGGCTGGATAATAAACACCCAAAAATCGTCCAACCATCCGACTCGTACAATAGATTCCTAGGAGTGGTTTGGAATACAATAGACAACAAAAAGTATCTGCCGACCAAAAAAGTTACAAAAATAGAACAATGGATCGAACAAATGATAAACAAGTCTGCATGGTCCTCTCTAGACCTACAAAAAATAATGGGCTACCTGAACTTCGCCAGCTTTGTAGTGCCCCTCGGAAGGTTAAATCATCGGGACCTTTTATCACTGGTGCAAACAGCTGTCCGCGAAAATCGAACGGTTACTCCAAACAATGCCTCATTGAAAAACCTCAAGTGGTGGTTAATAAACCTCAGAACCTACAGCCTAATCTGGCAGAAACCACCCACTCACTTCACTGTGACAAATGCATCAGATCACGCGTGGGGGGCTCTGGTGGACAATCACGTTATACAGACTCGTGGCCACCAGGAATCAACAACCAAACCTCTCTGTCTTACCTGCGCAACTAAGCAGGGACTCACCCGAAAAAACTGATGAAAATAACAAAATTAATTTACCAAATTTTAAAAACTTATAATATTCACCTGTCTCTGAGCTATATACCGGGACCACTGAACGCGATAGCAGACAGCCTGTCCCGCGACAAAGCCCTACCAGAATGGCACCTTATACCATCAGCGTGCCACACACTGTTCATGAAACTGGGTCACCCAAATGTCGATCTCTTCGCGTCTTCAACAGCTCACGCCTACACCTGTTTACGTTTCCAGGGACTTGAGAGACAAAAATGCTCTCTTCCACGACGCGTTCAGCCGAGAATGGAATTTCAAACTCGCGTGAATTTTTCCTCCACCTTGTTTAATGCTTCGAGTTCTGAAGCAATTGAATCAAGCCAAAGGCAGATATATAGAGATTTGCCCACGGTGGAAGACAGTGTCCTGGAGAGTGGAGCTCAAAGCACGAGCTCTGGCACCACCAACAACCATAAAAAATCTCAGCAGCGTCCTAATAGACACTCGAGCCCATCAGCCTCCTCCTCAAACGGACACTCTCTTATTAGAGGCATGGCTGATACGGGGTGGGAGGACCTGTTAAGCACCTGGTCTGAAGAACAGAAATCAATTATAGCCACGAGCTAGAGAAACTTAACACTAAAAACCTACAGACAAGCGTGAAATAAATGGCGTACATGGTGTGAAATATTATCAGTGAGCTGTAAAAGTCCCGCCGCGCAAGATATAGTCAGAAAAATTGTCATATAGAACAATTCTTGTGCATAAAACGGTCCTGACAAACTTTACTCGACCAAGTGAATCAGAAAACTTTAGCACAAACATACTCATAAAACAGACCCTAAAAGGTATATCCAATGAAAATTGTTTCAAAAATAATGTAGTCATAGCCCCGGTATGGAACCCTCAAATTGTCATAGAGTGGCTGATGTCAAATAGCCCAAAGGCTGAGAGCCTGTTCGACGTATCAAGAAGATGCAACACATGTCGAAGAGTACACGACTTAACCCTGCTTTCAGTTAGTAAAGACCACTGCACCGTTGGAGATTCATATATCACATTTATACCAAAGTTCGGATCGAAGACAGATACTCTACGACACAGACAATCTGCGTGGCACTTGACATCGTCTGAGAACCTTAACATAAACTTAGTATATTGGATAAAGAAGCTTATAGACATGAGTGAATCACGCAGAACTGAAGCTGGCACCGATAATCTCTTTATTACCACTAGAAATTACCCAAAACCAGAAAGTAGAACAATAATAGGTGGCTGAATAAGAACAGTTTTACAACAAGCTGGTATAAACAATTCCCCAGGTTCCATTAGATTAGCCGTCGCTTCGTTAAATTGGCTCGAAAATATGCCAATTGACGAAATACTTTCTCGGGGTAACTGGAAGTCTCAAAATACTCTAACTAAGTTTTCAGCCTAAACTGCATGCTGAAAACAAACAAACTGAAACTGAATAACGCATATCGAAATTGATAAATTAATCTTTAAAATATATATCCTCATCTATATCTAATATACATTGTTCATCATTGATTATTTACAATTACATTAAATTACTCGTGTTGATTTTCTACGCTAATTAAATAGTTATTTATTTTATTTAAATACATATGTCTATTCTTTCCTCCCATTTACTGAGAGTAAATAGCCCTTATCACAGTTGGCGTCTTGCGTCACTGCTACCACCATGCGATATTAAACAAATCTCTCATTATATAGGTGTCAAATAGGTTCAGGCTACATAATATAGAATTTTTCCTGAAATAAAAATTAATTATTATGTACCTGACCTATTTGAAACCTATTTTAACCCTGCACGGTTGATGAGCGCAAGAGCGCAATTTGTATTTGAATGAGCATAACTGAATCAAATGCGACTACGCCGGCCCTTTGTATGGGCTCGGTGCCGTCGCACCTGCAGGCAGTTAGCGATGACGTCATACAGCAAGACACGTAATGCACCAAAACAAAGCAATTCGAAGGAGATGCCTATCTCATTATGTAGGTTTCAAATAGGTTTGGTACATAATAATTAATTTTTATTTCAGGAAAAATTCTATAAGAAAATTATTTTTAAAGGTCACAACAAGGTACAACCCAGGCAGCATTTTAACGTAAAAATCTCGATTAGGATCAACCTGCAAAAACGGACGCCGAATGTGAACCACCTCGATTCGCACTGATATGATATTGTAAAACAGAAGCCTAAATAATTTTACAAAAATTCATTAACCGTTTTAACTTTCATTTTGTTTAACTTTGATTTTGAAACGTTAATTATAATTAAGGGTTTAATAACAAAGTTAGTTTTGAATTATTATTTGTGTCAAAACATTCTTCAAAACATAGAAAATCAATCTAAATTAGCTTTTTGTTTTCAAAACCTCATTGTTCTGTAACTGATTAAAAACAAAAGAAAAATAAGTTCGAAACAAAGCATTGCATTTTAGTAATTAGGTTTAAGGCTGTATTTACTCGAAACAAGGGTAGAATCAAAAGAGCCTTCATCCGGTTAGCAGTAGAAATAAAAGGTGTTTATATAAGCATTTACTGTGTAAAGTTTTTCCTTAGAATGAAACTCATTAAGAGACAACGCTGGCTGTTTATTAACTCGCACCGTTGTTATTGTTTTTCATAAAATTATTTTAATTTGAAAAAGGAAGCTCAAATGTATTTTTCTTATTGTCTTTCGTGGAAATGTTCCAGTTAGGATTTACAGTTATGACTTCAGTATTTGTAAAAATAATCTATCTAAAATAAAGATAAGATATCTGTACCTAACTTACTTAGATTTTTGAAAAGTTTTTTTATTTTTATTTCGTTCTAATTACTGTCATTTGTCACTTACAATTGTTAAATAAAAACCTGCGCGATAAAATCACTTCGTTATACAGACTTCACCTCCTTAGGTAATATTTTCTAAATGTAATATTAGGTCTTTACCTATGAAATTGCCGTTTTTCACGAAATAAATGAAGCGTAATTTTTTTATATATTTTTTATTTCTATTAATCAAAATAATCACCCATGCAATCAATGCATCTTTGCCAACGCATTGGTAGCTTATTGATGCCTTTCTTGAAGAAATCAGCTGGACGGGAGGCAACAAATTCTTCAAAGGCATTTTGTACTGCCTCTCGGGTATTTAATTTTTTTCCCGCCAAGAAGTTATCCAAATTCTGGAAAAAGTAAAAGTCTGTAGGCGCAAGGTCTGGTGAGTACGGCGGATGACGGAGAACTTCCAACCCCAACTCTTGTAGCTTGAAGACCGTCTGCTGTGCAGTATGAGGTCGCGCGTTGCCGTGCAGGAGCAGTGGAGCCGAACGATTGACCAAAGCTGGTTGGAGACGTGCGAGCTTCTCCATCATTGTGTTCAGTTCTTCACAGTACACATCTGAAGTAATGCTTGTCCCGTTTGGCAAGAAGCTGTGATGAACCATCACTTTTCTAGGGGTAAGTTTTCGTTTAGGGCATTGTTTGGGTGCTGAACCAGGGTCCAACCAACTTGCTGAGCGCTTACGATTGTCAAACAGGATCCATTTCTCGTCACAAGTAACAATGCGGTTCAGAATTCCTTCATTTGTATGCCTGCTGAGCAGTGCAAGGCACGTCTCCACGCGTACTTCGCGCTGGCGGTCATTGAGTTCGTGGGGTACCTATTTGTCAAGCTTTTTTACCTTGCCAATTTGACGCAAATGGACCAATATTGTTTTGATGCTAACGTCGAAAGCTGCTGCTAATTCAGCCGTGGATTGAGTTTCATCAGCTTCCACAATTGCCTTTAATTCGTCGTTGTCGACCAAAGTTTCCGGACGGCCACGGGGTTCATTTTCAGGTCAAAATTTCCAGAACGGAAGCGGGTAAACCAATAACGGGTGGTGCGTTCGTTTGTAGTGTTCGCTCCGTAAACGTCGTTGATGTTGCGTGCCACTTGTGCCGCTTTGCTGCCACGACGGTACTCATACTCCATAATTACTCGAATTTTTAACTTATCCATGATGACGAAAAATGTTCGAATGCGTTGAAAACAAAACACTAACTATTAAACAAATGACGATTTTAGAAAAAGAATTCCATGTTTGTCAAATAAAATTAATTTGAAATTAGAATTATCAGTCAAAAAAAAAAATATTTTCATTTGAAATGGCCAGTACGGCAAAACGGCAGTTTCATAGGTAAAGACCTATTATTAATAAGTTCTGAGAAGCGGTTGAGTACGTTTACCTACATTTGCGACTCTATTGACGGTGGTTTGTTGAAACTCATTGCGTATTATAGTAACTCGGCTAATGTACAGGGACGAGAAGATTTATTGAATCAGTCATTATTAGAGGAGAGTCTTGCAGACGATTAGGAGTCACCTGAATATATCGCCTAGCGTAGCCCTCATTTTGAATAATGCCACTTACAAGTAAAAAAGCATTAAAATAGAATTGTCATTAAAAACCCAATGCTGAAAAGGTATCAAAATGTACTATTAACCCGCGCCCCGCCGGCCAATCAGTGCGTTAGGGCAGAAGTTTAACAAGGTTTTACAAAAAAATGCTCTCTCTTCTTCATGCATTTGAATTTGGTTCATGGTTGAGAGGGCGATGGCTGGATCCCACGGTAACTAGTGAACAGGTGCCGTTTGAGGGTATTCGTCGTTTGGATACTTGGAGTGGAAGAGGCTTGTAAATTTATTTAAAAAAAATTTTACCCGTGAAGTTTCTTGCCAGTTCTTCATTACGAATGTTTTTTCATACTGGTAATCACGCTTTATTAGACCTCAGTAAGAAGAAATAAATATTTGATTTGAATCCCTATGTTTCTTGCGAAAAGTTCTATTTGGACACTAAGTAACCAGAGCTGAAATATTACAGAAACATACGGATACGAATTCGAGCTATGTTTCTTACAAAGTATTGTTCAGGATTCAGTTTCAGAATAAAGAAGTACCTTTTTAATGTACACATCGAAACGTCAACAAATCCAGCCCAGGTAAAAGACTGATATGTAGTTTATGTAATCAATATGTGATTATTCAATAATTGTATCGGTTTTTTTTAAACAACTTATACATGTACAGCTTTTAAATACACGTCATGTTTATTATAATTATTCAGTTGATTGTATAATATACATTACTCGTAGATCATATTATTTTCAATTATTGGATACGCAGAATATAATATCTCATTGGTTGAATATATTTTTGAGAATGAATTTATATACGTATTCGTGTTGAAAAAAGTGTTCCTTTTTTTTTGTCACGGGAACGTTGGGCATTCAAATTCAAAATTCAAAATTTTCAAATTCAAATTCAAATATTTATTTCTCAACATTGACAATTACTTGTTCTTATTGACGTCAAATAAAACATGATTTTACCACCAGTTCGAAAAAAAACCTTCGTGAAGAAGAACTGGCAAGAAACTTCACGGGTATATTTTTTTTTTTCAAAATAAATTTACAGAGTCTCTTTATGTCTATACAAAATTATTCTTTTCTGCATCTGTTAGCTCGGCAAGTCTCCCTCCCCCCAAGTATCCAAACGACGAACACCCTCAAACATTGAAACCCTTATTAAAAATAAAATGTATTAAATAATAATAAATTTAGCAACAGCATTCCACAAAAACGTATGAGGGTAATATTTCAAACATAATGGCACCCATTTCAAGTCATTATGTCGAGCGGAAAAGAATTCATTAATCCTTTTAAAACGGAATTTTTTCAAACTTTTTATTACATTTTTGTACATAGGAAATCTGTGTTGTTTTTAAGAATCACTTTTTTGTATTAAAACTGTGTAAAATGGCTTTTTGAACATTATTATTTCACCTGCGTCTGTGATATTTCTTGATCAAACCGATTAAAAATTCATGTTTTTTGTTATTTAATCCTGCAATTTCTTCAACTTGCAATACTTGTTGTATACGTTATTCTTTTGTTACAATGCCAATATAAGTCAAGTTATATTGTATGACGATTCAATAGTGAAATGTTTAACTCCATCTTACCTAATTTAAAGTGACGGATGATAAGACAGGGACTTCATTTATATTATACGTGACATATGGTTTGCGGTGACAAAACCCAATATCTATTGTGCGCGCCACAGTGGCGACTCTGAAGTAAGCTGCAGTTTATGTTTAAAGTCTGCTGCCCGCGCCCCGCGCCCCGCACAAACCCACGTTCGTGTTCTGTGCAGCGTCTTGCAGATACTTCAGAGCCGCCAAGTTGTGTGACGTGTACTGTATGATTGAGTTGATTGAAGATCATAATGACGCTTATAAAACTATATTATATATTTTAGTTATATTTTTTTAACTCTTTTTATAGCTGGTAGACGAGAACGCGAGCCTCTCGATACTACGTGGCATCCGCATTCATTCAGTCATAGGTGTTTCGTTTATTAATATTGAATGTGATTATTGTATCTGCAAATGATGCGCTGCCAACCATCTATAGTTTGGCATTTCAGATGTTTTGTTTATTAGGACTTATTTTCAGTACGGATCCGAAATTGCAAATGTGGGACCTGGGTTGTGAGTGGTAAAAATCTGGTGATACTCAGCTCAAACATTTCATACAAAATACTTTTAAAAAGGATCTATTTGTTGGAGCTCGCAACAGTACATAATAACCCTTCAACGATATAATTGTACATAGAAATCACTGTTCGCCGTTCATCGGTAGAAAGAAAAATATCTGCAGCCGATACTTTGTTATGTCGACAGCTCGGTTCGCCGAAAGAACGTTTAAAATATAAATGTTTCACCGATATTACGTTTTGCATATAAGGCGATTCGCCGAAAGCTCGACTAAGTGAATTAGCCTTTCATCGATAGAAAGTATTGCAGAAAGCACTGTAATATTTACAGTTAGAAATAAAAAATAATAGCAAATACGATATTAAATACAAAAACTTAAAAAAAACTTTTCTTGCATTCATTTTTTTTGGTGTGTTTACATATTTTTTCTTCGTCGATTAACTTTATAAAATAGTGTTATAATGAAAATGAAAAATTAAATGAGTGCTTGTACTTTAGTGCAATCAAAGCGTGGCGAAACTGCTCTTATAGTTGAAGGCTATTCATATCATCTGAATAAAAAACTCCAAGATAAATATTACTGTTGTACTAGCACTGTGCTACCATAACAACTTTATTTCTCACTAATCAACATACTATTATTGTTCAAAACAACTGCCATGGACATCTACCAGAGCCAGAAAAGCGGATGCAAATGAATTTAAGAACTAAAGTGAAAGATAAAGCTAAGAATTCAATGGACTCTCCATCACAAATAGTCAGTCGCTGTTTTCACGATGTTCCAAGTACAGGGTTGCTCTGTTGCCTAATAAAGCAGCATTAAGATATATGGTTCAACGCGTGAAAACCAACTATTTGCCAAATATCCCCAAAACAGTTGATGAATTCACAGTGGTCGAAAATTTTAGTGAAATGGAACAACCACAGTTTTAAATCGGAAATTACTCAAGCCAAAGTGAAAGCGTAGTAGTTTTTTTGTACAAAAGCAAAGTCAAACGACTACTTAGTGCACGATGCTGGATAATGGATGGAACATTTACATCGTGCCCAGTTCCAGTCTCTCAAATATATTCTATACGTGTATTCATCGGGACTAAAAACCGATCAAATACATGTTTACCTGTAGTTTTTGCGTTATTATAGCATAAGACTGAAAGGTGCTATAAAATTCTATTAAAAATTTGGAATAGATATGCAGTCAATAATATTAAAATAAATTTGTCTCCTTCAAACGTACTGACGTGTTTCGAGGTAGCGGTTATCAAAGTATTAGTAGTATATAGTCAAAGTATTTGAGAGCATAACATTGCCCACTGACGCAGATGGTAAGCACAATGTTTTAGCAAATATTACGTGACCGGGACACATTCGAGAAAATCTGCCAGTGAGATGAAATTGATTTTAAATATAAACTCGTCTTTATTCCCACCAAGGATGTGGTCAGTGGCAGACCGCAATTATTCCATACCGAAGACATAAAATGCATTGGAGTCACGGCATGTACGGTGGGCCACTCTTCTAAATCGAAAAAAGTGGAATGTCTATGAGACGATTATGGAGTAAGGAGCAGAAACATAGCGAGTGCGAAATTGAGCGTATCAATGCATCTGAGCAAATGCAAAAGCGACGTCGTTCTACGTAGGGTACGAAGAAAGATTGCAAAAGCATTTGGAACAAAAAAGTGAGATGGACTTAGAAGCATTTATTGGGGGCTTAGCTCCCATTTTGTATTTAAAGAAAATAATTATTTAAATAGCATTGAAAGTTTATATCGTTTCGTTATATTTTTTCTTTAGAATGTTTTTTTTATATTGTTATTTGGTAATCTAGATAGCAAACTTGAAATCATATAAACATTTACGCATCATATTTCTTTTCTGAAATTAAAAAAAGAATATTTATGGTAATACGATTAATCCAAAATTTATATTAAAGCATTTCATTGCAAATTATATTAGTTTTACTTATTTTTATGACTACTTATGATTTATCTACATCCAAATGTTAGTAAGTTTTAAGTGAATACTCTTATTTATTCTACTCTCAAACTGATGCTGGTATATTACGGTGCTTTCTACAATACTTTCTATCGCCATTTCTATCGGATCGCCTTATCTGCAAATCGTGATATCGGCGAAACATTTATATTTTAAACATTCTTTCGGCGAACCGAGCTGACGACATAACAAAACTACATAATTCATAAATTTATAGAGATAGAATTTTATACCATTAAAACCTTACTTGCTGAAGTAAAATAAAATATCCTAAACTTGATCTTGTTCTTGTTACAGTACTCCATGTTCACACAGTCCATAATGAGCAGCATTATTGCTCTATCTGTGAGTTGAAATATATGACCAAATTCAGTAAATATAAATTCTGATGCGTTGTATCTCCAATGTAAACAATGTTTGCTGTAGTATATTATTTTATTCTAACTTGTATATGAAGAAAATATGTCTATAAACAATTAGTATTGTAGAGGTCATAAAAATAAAAAGCTGAAAAAATAATCTATCTTTGTATTCAAGTGAGGAGATTAATCACTTTAAAAGGCAAATTACCTCAAATGGATAATAGATAACTTTTAAAATTGTAAAAAGATCAGTCTTCGGTGTTCTCTTTTTTCCTCTGAAATTATATTTTATGCATTTTTTCTCCCTTAATCAGCTTTAACTAAATTTCAGTTTGCTATCGGGTGAACTGTTTAAAGTAGTAACATCTCGATAAACTTCATCAGTCGAAACAAATTGCTGTTCCTCTGTATGAAACGTAATATTTTGGGGCATTAGAAATGCCGTATCTCCTTAAAATTATTTTCGTAGTAGAAAAATAATATTGAACATTTTTAATTTTAATAAAGTCTTAATCAATTAACTTACGTAATTAAATTAAGTCTTTGGCCATTTTTCGGGATACTACGTTTCCACTTTCTGCCATGTATATATTCATGTTTATATTTGCACACCTGGCTACTAAGATTGCAAGTTTTAAAAAATATTCCATAAATGATCAAGTTATTGTCAAGTAAAAATATTACTGTCCACATCACAGCCGCCAGATGTATACAGAATGGCAGCAAGCCGTTTAGAAAACATTTAACGAAATATTTTTCTGCTAGTCCTAATTTTGTTTGGTTAATAAAATAATTTAATATTAATTAAACTTTGAACTTTGGTGACTTTGTCGTCAATTTAAATTTAAGAAAGTTAATTATTTTATATTGAACTTACGAAGTAATATTCTAAATTGACGAAGTTTCTGAAAATGTTAGCCGTCTCAAAATCTTAGTACTTACACTTAATTGTAAATAAAGACAATTTAGATCAATTTAATTAGTTTCAGACTTTGCTTTGAGTTCAAGTGTAGTTTACAAATTCGGTAAATTCAGTTATATTCGGTGCTAGTGTAAAATTCACAACCCTTTCGGGATTTCAATATTTTATAGTATATTTTTTTAGTGAAGACTCGCGGGTGAAAGCGCTAACTCTAAATGAGATCATCGAGTAGCATTATTTTCAAATTTATCAGTAAAACTGCGATGTCAAAGTTTACAATAATTTCTAGAGTTGTTCGTTCCAGGTAATGTACATATGCAAAACTTTACAATGCGATTAAAAAAAGAATGAAATACTCCTGGACATCACCATGTGAGTTTCTTAAAAATTTATTTAAAATTAAATAGTTCACAGAAATCAGAGATATCCAAAGTACCAATTTTTTTTTAAATGTAAAAAAATATATTACATACTCAAAAATTTACATGCCGAATTAAATATTATGTCAGAATATTGTATAAAAGATAAAGTTTTGTCAGTTCATGTATGTTAGAAGTTACAGTATTTTAATATTAAACTAACCTTAAAAAGAAATTTATCTTTTAGGTTGTGATTGTGAATAAAACAATACATAAATTTTTCTTCATATAAAAATCGTGGAATGCGATCATAGAGTAGGGGAACGTAACGATATATTGACTACTGAGGTTTTGAAACGTCAAAATAATCATTTTAATAGGTAAACAAAAATAAAATTATTTATTTTGACTAATTCTCTATCTGATCAGACTGTACAAAATACAATATGCAAAGCGCTTCTGACAACGGTAAGAATATCGACTTATTATTTTTAATTCAATAATAAAAAATTGTGCTAAGTATATATTTGTTAAGAAAAATCTATAAAACGTTAAATTAAAGTGTGACAGTTCAGGTCTTCAAACCAACAGCCTTTATCATCGTTCAGTTTGCTATAGGAACGGAATAATAACTAAGGATGTATATTCACCAAAGTGGTGCGGGCAAGCATGGCGGTGTGCGAGGTATCAATAATACCTATATGAGTGGGTTTTTAGCACACCGCTTTTACGCTTTGGTGTAGCTTAACAACCATCAAAAACAGTACCAAAACTGGAAAAAAGCGAATAATTTTATGAATTTATCTGTCGCCGTCGTCGTGGCAGTGATGGTAGCACTCAGTTGTTGTAGCATGGCGTGCCAAGACAAGACTTATGTCACGAATTAAATCAGAATTAAGGGTACCCGCTTGAGACGGCTTTTCCTCCAATTGATCGTCGCTTCAGATGAAGGCTGTGAGGCAAACTAGCAACTGGCAGGCTGGGGAACAAAAACAAAAAATCTGAATTAGGCCAATATAATCGATTTTATTGCATTTATTCAAGACTCTTCGAGGTCTAAGGTCGAGTCCTTGAAGGACTATAATGTACCTGTGTTGTTGATATTAGGTTTACTCCATGTCATCAATAACACAAGCTCTGCTCACTTTTTCTTTTCCTAAAAGTACCCCCAAAAAACCCCTTTTCCCGTCTACTCATGGTTTCAATAGGTTTGTTAAAAGATATATTTTTAATTCTTATTGTATTGTATGTAAAGTAGTGTATTTATTAAATTAATGTAACAAGAATAACAAAGTGCTTATTTAGTTCTCCCACAACATATTAATTTCACAAACAGAAACATGATACATTTAGACACGGTCTAAATGAATAACTTAGCTTAATTACAAAATATCAGTCCCTAGTGACTAATCTGACTGATTGATTTTTTTATAGATGTATATATTTATAGGTTTTTAACTTTTATTTTGGTAAGACAGTTTATTCCAGAATCATTCTTCTTCATTGTTCACTCTGAATCATTGTTTTTCCTTCCCTCATATAAACTCAAATCATTTCCTATTAACACGTCCTCAATATAAAATAATAAAGTAAATATTGTTGCGGATGTCAGAGCGCGGCGGAGCGGACATGCCACCCGGTTTTGAGTCGGCGGCACTTCCGGCGGACTCGAGCGTGGGTAGAACGACTGTGCAATGTAGTGACGGCGGTGTGTACTCTATCTATTTGTTGCTTTATGTTTTATTTTTTAGACTTGGTAAGATGGTAAGTTGATAATGTTTAGACTGGTTGTGGGTTTATAGCGAAGTTTTTAAATTTGCTTGCTTAGCGTGCAAATGCAGCGTGCATTGCTTTTGTTCAAGACTTTGAGTAAAACTAACATATTATAGACATGGTCGCGAGCATTAATTAATAATAAAAATACTATCACAAATGCTCGGAAAAAGAAACGAAGTCATATGCCTGGGCCCTAGCTTTTGTAAAGTTAACAAGATAAAAGTTTGTCTACAGAGAGATGTGATATAAATCAAAAGTTTATTACATTTGGCAATCTCAAAGTAGAGTAAAAAGCTTGAAAATATGTAATGAAAAAAATAATAAACGTCGGAAACTTAAGGTTGTACGAACTTAAGCTGTAAGAGCTTGTTTGCCAACCCATGTATATGCAAAAGTAGATAAAATATGTACTTGTATATCAGTAAATTATAAAATCCTAGGTAAATCAGATACATGTACATGTCTGTTTGGATTATTCGACATACATCGTCAATGTGTTGATAATAGAGCTGTGATACCGAAACAAAAGAAAAAATCATAATTTTATATGTAACAAAATTCAATAAAATTCGTTTCACATATTTAAAATTTTCATGCTACACAGATCTAATTTTTTTGTAGCTTTTTTTAGACAAATATTGATTAAAAGGAACTTATAAAGGGTAAATTGCAATTTATGATCCATATGTCCATTTTCAATGATCGTTTTGTTAGTAAATTCAAAGGTTTTTACCATCGCGATAATTTAAACTGTTATTTAAGGATTTAATGAGATTCTTGTCATGGCTTAGAATTTTAATACAAATTATTATTATTATAAAATTAAATAATTATTTCTGATATTTCGGCAATTTGCAAGTCTCTGTGATTATGGCGCGTTGTATACGCTAGTAAAGCCGCGGGCACAATTTTAACGTATCATAAAGGATATACCAATTACATATAGAAAGGTTATTCGCTCAAAAAATGGCAAGGCAAATGCAAGGCAGTTGCCGGCTTTTTGACTCAGTCTTGTGCAACCCAGTGTCACGGCTACACATCAAACAAAACTTATTCCCTATTCTGTGTTTTTAATACCGTAAAATGCATTCTTGTGTGTTTAGACAGTATACTAATTACACTGTAACTGTAAAAGATAGAATAAACGTTTCTTTTCATGAGTAAGTACTATTTTTTTATAACTATCTTATTTATTATGTTATTATGCTATTTAAAATGACGTTTTAAAATTGACATGGCTATTCGTTACAACAAACTCGAAGAGCGAGATGTAATATGATTTTGTATGTGTGAGTAAAAGAGACAACGCTATAGAGTTTCGAGAATTTACGTACTACGTCACGTACGCTCGCGACCAATTAGTGCGTAGTAACGTCATGAAGTACATAGGTATCTCTTTCTTACAACAAGTGAACCGTATTATTCTTTCCTTTTCACACAAATTATATTACTCTATACATCGGGTAGGTATCTATAGTTAAGTTGACGCCGTTTTTTTGTGCGGTAATGTTTGGGTATGACTTGTCTATATGTAATGTGTCATTGGGATATACGGGATAGGATTGTCCTTTATGTGATTTGATGACATAAAGGATATACGGCAATTGAAACAAAATTAAGGCAATAAGCCGATTGGTTTATATTGATCGAATACCATCTAAAGTTTGACAGCCTGTCAGTGCTTTAGCCAGTCGCATTGGGATATTTAAGTTGTTCTTCCAGTACATAGTCCTACCAGCATTTCTGTTAATTGACAAGCGTCGCTAGTATAGTAAATGTGCCATTTTATTGTATATAATGGGAGATTTTCTAACGAACCGGCAAAATAGTAAATACATTATACGATAGCTGGCGCTAGTAAATGTTGATCCTATTTTGTAGTTACGGTTTTTCGTATACGCAATACAGCCTGGTCTCTAGTTAATATTTTCTAATTATTATTTTCATATTGTTGTATTGTACATAAACTTCGTTACCTTTTTAGCCTGCCTACCTTAGTGCTTGCCTACCAGTTGTTCTAAGTGCCATCTGTCAAGAAAATTCGATCTATTTTTTTTATTTGATGAGAAAAGTCATTCATAAAAAAACTATGAAGAATAAAGCTAATTGTAAAAATGGCAAGCAAGTCTCAAGATGATAGCCAATTTTCGAAAAATGCCGTTTCACAGACAGCATAGTCGGAGTTTACTCGTATTTAGTTACTTTGACAGATTATTTACCAAATTTTAATAATTCGGTTTTATAAGGTGGTATGCTGATAACTTATTTTTAA
Organism: Marasmarcha lunaedactyla; assembly: GCA_923062675.1. NCBI lineage: Eukaryota > Metazoa > Arthropoda > Insecta > Lepidoptera > Pterophoridae > Marasmarcha > Marasmarcha lunaedactyla. The sequence goes on from OV281350.1 coordinate 7,097,836, forward strand.
TTTAGGTTTTTTGTAATTTGCTTGGACTTTTTATACAATATACCTACAGTACGTAATAACAGTCTATAACATACAATGATTATTTAGGTCAGACAGTTTTTAATTGAGGTTATAAAGATCAAAGTAAACCATGGAAATGTTTATGAGCAATATAATATTTGGAGTTTAAAATTTTTTATGAAGGTATTTGATATACATCAATATAATTTAATAAATTAAAACGGTTTTATTTCAAGTTTAATAAGAAAGGAATAGATTATTGTGCTAACATTGGTCCACCAAAAACTTTTTTCTACTTCAACCAATTTATAAATGAATGTATACACGCAGTCTTACTAATCGAAACCCCTCATTTCGTTCACCACAATCGTTCATCAAACAAAGGTGTACCTTCCTCCAAAACGAGACGCAACATAAAGGCTCCATTCTTGCCATCTCACTTTTCATTACGGAGAACAAATAAACCGTGAAGCAGAAATATTTGAACTTTTAAACGTTACAACTCCGTCATGAGTCAGCAAACATGAGCCTCGGTGTTTGAACAAAATAGTTGCTGACAAATTATTTCATGAAACTATATCGATGCTATTACGTTTTATTTGTTTTGGATATCGATATGTTTTATGAAAACGAGTATAGGTATTTCTTTGATAAAGTTGCATTAAAAATGTTACAATAAGACACGCGAACATTTTGTTAGAATTATTTGCACGTCAGTTTGTTGTAATATATTTGCCGGCAATTGAAAACAATGAAAAAGTCAACTTTTTTAAATTGAGAATTGGAAATGCCTTTGTCTTCCATCTCACCGGATAGAAAGTTACAATGAGGACGAAAATGTCACACTCCTATCCAAAAGATACTTATCCATTCAACTTTGGAATAGAGTGGATACTTACAGTTGGGGAAGTTGGTGGAGGCTCAGGCTAAGGCGAGAGTCGCTTGCGAATTATTTGGATTTTTGTAGGCGGCCTACATGCTAAGGGGTGACAATACTGCAGGGGTTTCGAATGCGAATTTGAGCCTGCACCAAGTTTCCCAACTGTACCTGTACTAGGAAGTTTTAGGAAAAATGGACGCTTGCAGCTCATTCCACATTTTGCTGCAGTGCGAACCATTAAGGAGCTGTCCGTGTCGTTTGGTTCGACTTTTAGGTGTATTTACCATGAAACAGTGGAATCCCTGTCGGCTTCTTGTAGCCCGATTTCGGAATAATAGGGGTTAAAAGACATCAATTGCACACTCACCAGAATGCATCCACTAAAAACAAGCGACTGTGCGATGGTGCTCAAGATTCAGGCGTTTATAAGTTTAGCTTACGAGTATTTACAAAAAAATGGAGATAGTCATAGTCAATTAAAAATATTTGTCTATGATCAAGATTATGATAAAATTATAACAATTTTTTTTAGTGTCATTATTGATTAGTCATATTGTCATGGAATCGGTCGGTAGGCTTCAGATGTTCTTGTAATCTCATGGGATTATGATATGATCTATATTACGATTAAAATAGGAAGGACTCTAAGACGAAAATACTATACTAACTACGGAGATATAAATAAAAATATTGAATATACAAACATTGCACGATACAAGAGTATTAATTTTTTTCCTAATTTAACACTGAGTTGTGATGCAAATTAGGCTCATAATTCAAAACACTCCACCGACCATTTTCTCCATTAAATTGCCCATTAAATATTTCCATAATTGCCTACCTGTTCATAATTACAAACGCTCAATCACCTCACTTGTGCCAAATCTGAAAGCAATTTGAAGGGGAAAAAACAACTTATTTCTTATCGACTAACGCCAGTCACCGCGCGTATTAAAATTCTTTGCAGAAAAAACAGGGCGCGCCGACCAGTGCGGCAAAAAGTAGTCGACAATTTATTCCGGGGCGGGTTGGGCATCACTAATCGGTGTCATCAATCAGGTTGCTGCGATCGGATCAACCGAACGGACTTTCCCCCTGCCCCCAATCCACCCCCTACAATGTTAACATTACACGCCGTTTAAATATTCGCCGAATTTCGAAATTACAAACTGTGCGGTGTTGATAGTATTGACCGTGTGCTGTTCTACTCGTGAACCCGAAGTGGTTTCTTTGAATCGATTTCAGAGAAATTGGAAATGCGAAATGGTGTCAGTTCGGGTGTTGTTTTGATCCACCCCGTGAATTTATTAATTATTCATATCGTTGACAATAAGCGCTGTATTGTGAATTATTAAAAATACGTAGCGCTCATAATGCTCTGTGTAGATGGTGTGTTAATGTGCAGTAATGAATTTACATAAAGATGTAAAGCACACATCCGTCTGTAATATTTAAGATTTTTCGATTTGTTAAGTGGCTTTGTCAATCTTTATTTAAGTTTATTAAGTGGATTTGCCCTATGTACATAGTAATGTAGGTGGTGTATTATTTCTTTTAATTCTTTTATTATCTTTTCCTTATTGTTACTTTGTAAATAAAAGTTTAATTAAAATGTAATTAAAATCGGTTTAATGAATATACCCCCGCTTTGAATATCAAAGTTATAATGGTAAAAGTGAGGGTCACTTTTAACGATATCTGATAAAATCCTATTATCTAAGAACTTTATTTTTATATTGTTGATCAACTCACTGATTTAATTAGTCGAATTTTCCATCCAATCAGAAGAAGTAGTTAATTAGCTTCAGATTAGCAGAGCACCATTGATTGCCTTCATTACTTTTGATTCCAATAACATTAGGGTGTAATGGATTCCAATCTTAGCCTTGATTGGAAAAATCACGTCATATTTCAGAATTCTGTTGAATTTGTACTTTTAGTAAGACAAAAATAAAATTCTAACAAGAATTTTAAACTTTTATCTATCTTGTTTCAGAAAAGGCAATTTTACATGGATACATCAATCTCATGCTACAGTACAAAGAATACGTGGCTAAAATGAGGGTAGCAAAAATGTAGTTGTAAGGTATCATTAAAGAAGTCATAGAAATTTACAAATGTTTGTTTTTCCAACGTACTATAAGACAACGGTAAGAAAAGTAATAAATTACTACCAAATTATATGATGCTCGCTTTTATAAGAATGCGAATGAAAACTCAAAACAAAAATAACTCCTTACTAATCAATGAGCTGTAAAGTTGGTAAATCACACCGTGTTTTATCACTTTTTAATTACTATTGTCTCCAAAATGTCGAACTGACAGTAAGCACAGAATCACTGTATATATCCGTCCACTGACATAGAATGTACATGAGCCATTTTACTACAATATATTTCTATACTAATCTATTCTATACTATCGGGTGAATGTTCTAGAAATATGCTGTTTACTAACAATATGTTTCTTCAAAGGAAAATGAAGATTTCTTGCCCCCTGTTTCTTTAAGTATTACATAAGTACCTACCAATTACAAATCATCCATTTATTAATGTGTGCCTTAAAGCCATGTACAAAGTTATTTAAATCATATGAAACTTCATCAACACAAAGCTTTCCACGAAATTAGATTTGAAAACTATGTACAAATTCACAAAGCAAAATATAACTTTGCAAAACCCTATTTTTCTTGTACCACATTTCTCTGTAACACAGTAATGCTTTCAAATATCTTACGGAGCAACTTTGAATCAAATTAAATGTACACAATTCACTTATAACATCTTCAAGGTACAAAGAATAGCGTAGAACGTAAACAAGAAAAAAAGTTTACATATAAAATCGCCATAAAATCTGACCGTGGCTTTTATGTTCTTCATTAAATTATCTTAGGAAGGAATTACTCTGAGGAGAAAAGTGGAATAGCAAGTATTATGGAGTTAAGTTTATGTTGCTTGGGGGAATCGTTTGACGAGGAAGTAACTACGGGTTTACTGGCAACCTACTTATGTTGTCCTGGTTGTATAGAGGATGTTTATGGGGTATGGAAGATTAAGATGTAGGGTGACCGATGTATTTATTAATGTATGTTTTCGACAGAAAGTGTTACTGATAAATACTGATAAATTATGCTTAGTTAAGTTTATGGTTTCATGTAGAATTTTTGGTGGAAGATTTGTATTTTATTTTAGGTTCCATGTCGTCGTAAGTATGAATAAAGAAGTAAGAATTGGAATATGTATTCAAGCTGTGTATCTCACTTTCCTATTCCGTGCCACTGGCTTTTAGATTTTAGTTCTATGTGAAGTTAATTAAGTTAATGATTACAGTTATCACAACCTATTAAGTGTCAATCTGTGAAAAAATTAGTTTTTACAACAATATAGCGTTTATGGTAAAAAATGCGGAACTCAAAAAATAATATTTAAGACGACAGAGTAGCGTAGTGGTTAGTACCCCTGCCTCAAACGCCGGAGGTTCCAGGTTCGATTTCTAGCTGGGGTATTTATTTGTGTGATAAACATAAATGTTTGTGCTCGGATCGTGGTTGCTGACATTTATATATGTTTGTTTATTCTGGGTTGGAACCTCTTTTTTGACCGTATATAAAGAGTGGATCATGTTTTTCACTGCTGACAGTCCGAAGCTGTCAAGGAATTGTTTTTCACTGCGTGGCTTTTTTTTGGTCTCCTTATTTTGGTACCGAAAGCCACTGCGTCAGCTCTTTCCCCCCGTACTGTGCACACTTTATTTTTGATTACACCTATAGCCTTGCTCACGCCTTCTGTAATATTGTTGTTCTTTTTAAGACGGTGGGTTATTTCCAATAATAACTGTCTCGAAATCACTGTTTTTGACTTGTCAGGACTGTCTTTTAACAAAGAATTCAATGTTTTTAAAATGTTTTTTCTCTGCTCTTTTTCTCTTTCAATATAATCGTTCACACTCATAAGCATTTCTCGAGCACTACTCTTTAGCACATCTCTTCTTTAAGCACTCAAAAGTACCAATAAATATAATTTAAAAAGAAATACTTCCGATTAAGTTTTTACGCGCTTTCCCAACAGCTTTGCTAATGGTACTGACAGGCGTCAGTTAACGTTATATGCCGCTCCATTCCAAAAGGTCGTATCCCAACAGCATTTGAACCAGATTATATTGTCAGTTGATCATGAGTTTTTATAAGTAAATAAATTTAATAAATTTCCTTTTACAAATATCCTGGGTTTATCTACACTAGATTCTCTGCCTAACAGTATAGTCCCAACATTGGTTATGGGGCCAGAATAAGTACCCAGAGGAACAACCCAGATTAACAATCCTGGAAGAAATGTATTACTATGAGTACTGCGAAGTTTGATCTACTAGTATCAAAAATCCAGCCGAACCTACCGAAGCAGAGAAATAGGATATTGGGGACTCAAAAGCTAAGTCTGATCTCATTGTGTCAATTATCCCGAGCAAACTAAGACATCTGCTAGGACGTAAGACGTCGCGGGATGTATGGGTGAAATTGCATAATATTCACGCATCAAAGGGACCTGCGAAGGAGGCGATTTCATTAAAACAGCTATTGCTTCACAAATTGGAGGAAGGGAAATTGAACATCAGGGAACATGTCATGAAATTTTTTGAAGTGAAAAATCAGTTAGCTGATATGGACATCGAAATGCATGACGATCTAACTTCGGTAATGCTCTTGTACAGCTTGCCATCCAGCTTTGAAAATTTCAGGTGAAAATTTCCAGAGGCGATCAAGATTAAGATTTTAGAAGAGGAATTTTCCAGAAATCGATAAGAAAGCATTTTCTGTTAAAGGAAAGATATCTTTTAAACCAAAGACTGGTACAGAGCAAGGAAATTCGAAATTTAGATACAAATTTTTTAAATGTCACCAGTATGGTCATAAATATTCTGATTGTACGAAGAAAAATAAGAAACAGTGTAGTGATGCTGTGAAGTATATGTCGAATGATAGTGAATTACTAAATATTGATTCCAATTTTATAACATTTCATTGTGTTTTAGATGTTAATGCTGTATGCAACGAAAATGGAAATTGGATCCTCGATAGCGGATGTACTTCGCATCTTTGTAATGATTCAGGAAAATTCGGTGATACACTCTTATCCTTGCCCAGTGAGCTACATTTAACAACCTTTTACTTTTCCAGCACAAAAGTAAAAGGTAAGGGGATGATAAGGTTACTTACATGTGATGATAATAGTTCTAAAACTATAGTTCAGCTGTCCCATACTTTATTTGTTCGGGATTTACGATGTGGCTTAATTTCACTAGCAAAAATTACTGATCAGGGGTTTAGTGTTACGTTTGATGGTGACATAGCTAGTATTAAAGATAGTTATGCTAATACTAAACTGGTTACCAAGCGTAAAGGTAATTTATTTTACGTTGAAGAACAATGTGACAGATTGTCAGCGATTAGTGAGCGAAAGGTTGACGTGTGGTTGTGGCATGAACGTTTAGGTCACCTGAATGCTAAGGACATCGTCCCCGTCTTAAGTAAATCTGGCATGAACGTTAAGCTGTCAGATGTAAGCAAGTTACGCGATTGTGATATTTGTGTGAAAGGAAAAATGAGTATGTTACCTTTTTCTAGTTCAAGTGGGCCCTGTAATAAAAAGTTGAGAATAGAACATTCTGACGTAGTCGGACCCATGAAACATACGTTGATACGATTGATGATAGCACTAGATGGTGTAACGTATAATTTCTTAGCAAAAAAAATTTGGTTTTTACCACATTTAAGGTATACAAAAATCACTTCGAGAACTTATCAGGACAAAAAATAACTTATTTTCATACGGATATTGGAGGTGAATACTGTAACCAAGATTTTGACGAATTCTTGCAGAAAGAAGGAATAGGAAGAAGATTGATAATTCCCGGCGTAGCTCAACAGAACTCAGTAGCTGAGAGAAAAAACAGGACATTGGTTGAAATGGCGAGATGTATGCTGATTTCGTCAGGACTTTCACCGGCTTTCTGGGTAGCTGCTGTAGCGATGGCATGTTTTGTTAGAAACCTTTGTCCAACAAGAAGTCTTGGAGGTGGAATACCTTTTGAAAAATGTTTTCAACGACCTGTCTAATTAGAATACTTACACAAGTTTGGGTCGAAGGTACAAATGTTAGACGAGACAGTCGGGAAAGATAAGTTTGCGCCACGAAGCCTGGAAGGCATCTTCGTTGGATATCCAAGAGATCGAAAAGGTGATTGAGTATGGCTCCCGCAACAATGACAAGTTATAATGTCAAGAGATGTGAAATTCAACGAAATTCAGAGTCAAGAGAAACAAAGCGGTAACTTGGACATTGACCCCTTTAGTGTTAAGCAGGAAAATATATCAAGTTCACCTGTAAGCGTAGAGGTAGGATTTCATCCTACACTAGTCAACAAAAATCCAGCTGTAAACATTTCCAATCACAAGGAAGAAGTCAAAGATATGATTCTTGAACCTGAGCTAGGAGATGAAAGACAAAATGTATCTTTTGATGCCCGTCAACAAACAAAGAATCCAGACATTGTCATAGAACCATCTCTACATGGTCATCATCAAGAAGACGTTCACGTTGAAGGGGAGAAGACAGTGGAGAGGTCAAGGACGACCACGACTGGAGCGAAGTCACGTTGGTCGTCCTCGGAAAATATACAATATGATTAAAGTAGTGCCAGAAATTTCCACGGAGGATGACAACATATCAACGAATGAGTTTGCAGATTGTCGAATTTTGTTGTTGTTGTTGGTGCAGCAGAAATTACCCTTAAACAGGCAAGGATGGAAAGATGTGACACTTTCGGAAGTTAAAAGTTTAATTAAGAACGATACTTTTGATATAGTTAGTAAACCTAAGGGGAGAAACGTTGTTGGTTGTCGTTATACACTGACAACAAAATGTTATGCACACAAGACTGAGAAGAAGAAAGCCAAGTTGGCAGCTAAAGGTTTCAGTCAACGTTACGGCACTGACTACCAGAGCAACTTTACGCCTATCACCAGACTTAATACTGTAAAGTTATTATATGAATAGTTTGATTACGTAAGTTTGCAGTATTATCTTTGCATGTAGATAATCAAGGGGCGACTTTCCTTGCGAAAGATCCTATGTTCCATTCTCGGAGTAAACACATCGACATAAGGTATCACGTTATAAAGGATGTATTAAAGAACAATTTGAATATTGAGTTAAAGTGTACACCGATCGACTCAATGCTTGCTGACATATTAACGAAGGCGTTACTTAGAGTGATGCACTATAAGTGTATGCGTAGTTTAGGCATAAATAAATATTTCTAACAAATATTAGGCATAGCTTGTTAATTGTTTATTTTGTATTTATTGTTCTTTGATATAACTTTTCTATTTATGTGTATTATTGTATTATCGTTTATGTAGAATATGCACATCAAGGTAGCGTATTGAATATACATAATTAATGTGATATTCAGGCCTATTTATCAATATCGACGACCGAGTGGTGTAGTGGTAAGTAGCCTTGCCTCATACGCCGAAGGTCCCAGGTTCGAGTCCTGGCCGGGGCATTCATTTGTGTGATGAACACAGATGTTTGTTCTCGGGTCATGGTTGTTTGTATTTATTTTTTTATTTATTTTATTTTCATTGGATAACAAACAGTTTACATAATTATACAGTTTTACTACAGAAAACATAGTTAACTTAACACCATTTGCATGCTATCACATATAAGTAATACAGCGCTTGTTTTATGTCACAAACAATAGAGGAGAATCCCAAAGCACAACAAAAAAAAACACACATTTATAAACATACAAAGAAAAAAGCATTGAATTTGAATGAACATTGAATATGACAATGCAGAAATCTACATTATAACTAGCCGGGTGTATGCATCACTGCCGTGGTCAGTTCTTCATACGAGAGCTTAGTATTGTAAGCAGAACCATAAAGAAGCACACAATATTAATTAGGCCAGTAGAATATAAACTCAGTAAATGTTTATGTATGTATATGTGTATATGTTTATTCCGGGTTCCCCCCAGTTCGCTGTATGGTCATCCATAACACAAGCTCTGCTTACTTTGGGGCCATACAGCCTGGTGTGTTTCTCTGAGAAAAAAAAATATTTGTTAGCTAAGCAAGACTGGACATAAATAGAACCATGTCAAATTTACTTTTATATAGCAACGGTCCTATGTCTTATTTGTTTATAAACATTATTGTCAGTTGATCATGAGCTTTTTCATAAGTAAATAAATTTTATAAATTTCCTTTTACAAATATCCTGGGTTTATCTGCACTAGATTCTCTTCCTAATAGTATAGTCCCAACAGACACAATTGAGGCAAGTTTAAAGAATGGTCGCTATCTCTGTAGTTAACACGCTTAAGAAATTTCGTGTTATTCCTTTCGATCATGTTTATGTATACTGCATACTGCAGGTTTCACACTGATGAGCAATATTCAAGAATAGAAAGAACGAGAGTGCTATATAAAATAAGTAATGTGAATATTCTTTTAAAATCCATAGAAATCCTCAAAACAAAACCCAGCATCTTATAACATTATTAGTTATTTTTTTATTATTTATTATTTTTTCAAAATGAGAATTCATTTGATTTGATTGATTTGAGACCTAAATAACAACGTATGGTCCAGCTGTACTCCCAAATCCCGCAACCCGGTCACTCGACAAATTTATAACAAAACTGTACCGGTCTTTCTGCCGAAAGCTATGACATTGCATTTTTTTAATGTTAAGATAAAGACAATTTTTGACACTATATTGAAGCAAACGATCTAACTCGTTCTGCAACAATTCGCAGTCATCAGTGTTTTCAAATAATTTTAAATAACTTTTGCCTGTTTTTGCCTAAAAGAGTACACTGAAAAACTCTTAGTTGTATTTGTCATAGTGAAATAGTTATTATTAATTCCCAACAGACAAGAAAAATTTTATCGTTTTTTAATTTGAATACAAAAAGCAATATTAAGTAAAATCATTATTAACAATTCATTTACGAGATTTTTTTCTTTTCATTCGGAAATCTCGATGAATGAATACAATACAGTTGAACACGATGAAAACATATTGAACACAAATCTTTCATTGAATTTTTTAAAAGAAAATGAAGATACTTTCTGTGACTATAAAAAAAATATGTATTTACTAGGATTCATCGTGGAAAATATTCCTAAAGGACAAAAATTGCTTGGAAATGTTCATCCAAGAATCTTCCCTGGCCGGAATTTGATGAATTAATATCTTATGTTTTTCCGCCGCCGGATTTCAAAAGAAATTATTGTTTTGCATCCATGCAACCTTCGCTCTATACCCCCTGAGATGAGTCAAAGTACTTGTTGTTATCTAAATTTGAAATAGATGTTTTTCAAATATTTATTTTATAACGTACAAGCTTGTTACTCTTGTTGTAAGAATTGATGTGCAATTTTTTTCCAACTAGTCCAAAGGCGAGATTCATGTCTGTCCTTTGGAATCCTGTGACTTTCCAGTTTACAGCGTTTCAGCCACTTTACCATATGTAAATGAAACTTTGGGTGGTATTCTTTATCATTTACTTTTATTTAAGAAATCTGCTGCTATACCACTTAGAAAACTCTCATAATAAGTCACGGCTTGACTTCTTTATAAACTGTTGCTATTTTGTTGAGTGCAGTAAATTCAAAACTTCACAATAGTTAGGCCTATAATTTATGGGGCTGCTGCTTAGTGCGCTCAGAAACTTTGAGATGCCACGTTGTGACGAAGAATTGAAATTTATGGCGACTCTGCTGACTGAGTGTTTTAATATTTAGTATGTAAAGTCTTGGTTTATGATCTTTCTTGGACGTACTTCTTATATTGCATAGTTTTTTTCATTTAATTAGACGTAGTTATTCTGTCATAATAATTTATAATTTATTTAGTTGAAGCGCGGACTGAAGCTCTAGGTAATGACAATTTATGTGAATCTAATGTAGTATAAGATAAATGAAGAAGTAGAGATAAGATATGTAGTGTGTTATTTTATTGTTTGTTAATTTAGTTTATCTGGAAGTTCTAAGACAGCTTTATCCGTTATAGCCTGTATTTATATAGTCTGTATTTACCCACAGTTTTTTTTTTTTTTTTTTTGCTGCCGAGGCACCCTCGCGGGAGGGAGGTGGAAGATGCGTCATGCATACCCGCCCGCAGGTAAATTCCTCTGCGGGGGGGTTATGTGGGACTCACCAGAATGGCACCTACCCACTAAAAACCACCTGTTGGCTGTAGTTATTACCGTTAGCCTTCATCGGAAGCGACACCCGTCGGGAAGTTGGGCGCGCTGGCGGAGACCCGCTAGCGGGTCTTCCGCCTGTAGTGAAAGTTGCACTGAAGGTGCTCAAAGGGACATGAGTTGGTGGCCGTTCTGGGCAGCCTCCGGTGAAGCCGGGGCTGGGCAGAGGTCGGCCGAAGCATGATTTAGGGATCAATTCATTTAAATGAACCTACAATGAATTGAGAAGGGAACTATGCTCCGCCAGAGCTAGCAAACGCTCTGTCGGAGTACGTGAAGCCCTAAGTTTACGGGCTAAGACTGCGATTTCACTAACATCGACATTTTTAATAGCGTCGCAGACGATACGCATATCGTCTGCTACGGAGGATTGAGGAGTGGGTTTGTATGGGCGAGGAGCCGGGATGGGATTCGATGCGGGACGCTGCCTCCAGTTTTCTGGAGCAGGCTTGGGCTGAGTAGGCTTTGCAGCCGGAGGAACCCGGCTACGCAGCGGCAGAAAGTTTTCTTGAGAAAGGCGCGGGGCCTGTTTGGGAGCCGCCCTTTTGAAATTGGAGCGCATACAACGGGGTGCACGAGGGCAGCCCCTGTAGTTTGCGGTGTGGCCGGACTGGCCACAAAGCACGCAATCGGGAGGAGAGGGAGTTTCAGGAGTGCGATTGCACTCCTTAGTGAAGTGCGGGACCAGGCACTTGACGCACCTGGGCGGTGCGCGGCAGTTGGCTGCCGCGTGCCCGTACAACTGGCACCGATGGCACTGGCCGGGATGACCGCGGCGATGAGGCGCCTCGATTGAGATCCCAGAGAGGCCGCAAATAGAGCTAACCCCTTTCAGGATCTCTCTGGACTCGGGGACGTTGGCGAGAATCACCAAAGCGAGAGGGTGTTGCCTCCCGTACTTGCTGTGCATTTTATGCACCGCGAGTGCCGGGAAGCCTTGGGACTGCAGATCCTCCAGGATGGCCTCGTTCGATAATTCGAACGGGATTCCCCTGAGTACCGCTCTGATCTTACGCTCTTCTGACAGAGCATAAGTGTGATAAGCATATTGCTTATCGGTGAGGAGCTTTGTTAGAGCTCGAAAGTCGTCTATCGACGAGACTAAGATTTTAATAGATTCACCCGAGTTGGCTGCTCGGATGTAATGGATTTTGTGCTCATTGCACAATGTCGAGACCTCAGTCCATTTACCCTTTTCCCGAAGGAAAACGGGTGGTGGGACCTTGGCCTTGACAGAAGTTGGGGCCGGAGCGGGTGTTGAAGACACCGGGGCAGCTGGCGTTGAAGACGCCGCAGGAAGTGTAGGGACGGGCGTCGAGGGCGCCGGGTCTTGTTTTGAACGCTTCTTAGAACGCTTCTTAACAAGCGTAAAGGAGGGAGACTCAGGGCCAGTTGGGGTGGCGTCCGAGGATGACTCGGTCGCGGGTGCGCGCTTGCGTCGCGGAGGGGCGTCTACTTCGCACTCCATGTCACTGGAGGAAGGGGACGCTGGAGATTCTAAGACCAGAGGGGTCTGGGGGACTGGGGTGGCCTGAGGGGCCATTGGTGGAATTAACGCCATGATATGCGGGATAAGAGAATCAAGGAAACGGAACTTGTCAGCATTTATATGTATGCCTTCAGCACCGGTATTATCAACTAACTTCTTCCTAATCTCATCAGAGCTTAGGGAAGCCATTGCGGAGGGGTTGGGGAGGGACAATATATGAACCTAACAACGATGATTAACTTCCTAAGACCACCCTACACGCAGTAGGGCGGTTGAGAACGACGCGGATAACTTACTCGAACACGGCACTTGAAGTCCTGGAACAACGAATTCCCGTCGACGAAGCTCTCGTTCCACGAGGTACGGTTAACAAGCCACTATTCGCCGTGAAAACGGCGTTAGAAACTTATTAGAAGTACGGTTAACGAGCCACTGTCCGCCGTGAAAACGGCGTTAGAAACTTAATACGGTAAACAACTATGAAATTTGGGTGCTCAATTAGCGCGGGGGCTAAAAGAGCGGGAAGGCGTCTGCGATCGACGTGCGCTCGAGAACGCACGCAGACCGAGACTGTGACGTTTACCCACAGGTGCAACTGTTAGTAAAAGTATACAGGACATACGACTCCTATTCGAATTTAATCACTATCACTTAAAGAACCTTAAAATTATCAAATGCAAATTATCTAGACCATCAACGGACTCTACTATACACTTCAGTAGGTAGGCCCTTCATGTTCTGAATACGTGAAAATCAACCAGATATTGAAGAATGCTCGAAATGAAACAAAATAGAACCTACCCAGCCTTAAATTGGCAAATTTTCCCGTCGAATTATATAAATCAATAAAATATTCCAAGAAATTCTCACCCAACGTTACATTCATAATGAACCCTGAGATCCGATGTCTTGTTCTGTACATTTCTTTTATGAAATGATGAATGGCGCAAGTTCAGAATTTACCAAGTTTTGGGAATTTGAGATGCCCCGCTAAGTGTGGAAAAGGGCGCTGGAGTGTTTCTTTACGATAGAAGTCTCGAGAATTTTTTTGAAATATCGATTTTCAGCTTTATATTTTAAGGTTGAAATAGCTGTAGAGTGGAAGGAATTTAGTCTGATAGTTTATTTTTAAAATAAAATATATATGGTACTTTCAATGCGATTATTTTTATCCCGCCAATGTATAGCAATGTATAAAATAATAAACGATTTATTATTAACATAAGTATTAAAATTATTTTTCTTAGCCAACTTTTATCAACCATCTTAAAAACAACTATATTCTATTTTAGCAACAAGGTTCGGCGAAAGACGTTCACTGCTTCTGAAAACCACAAAATTTTCTGTTTTGACAAGCGCATGCTGGGAAGCGGGAAGTCTTTTACGCCAAGTTTATGCCAGTTCGTTCGTACAAGGCTTCGGCGTTGTCAGTTTTCGAATTCATTTTAAAACATCTTTTTTACGTTTAAGATTTTTTTAGTCGGAACAGGTACTTAGAAATTTACCTTCAAGTTTAATTAATAACTTCGTAAGATTTAAAATGTTAGTTTTACATAGATATTTTTAGCCTTATCTTTTATTTAAAACTGATTATGACTTGGTATGAATCAAAGATCAGAGATAATGGTTTGAATTTTTTGTATGGAAACTGTTCCAGGCACCCTTCACAACTTAGATATTTTTGAAAATGGCAACCGCGCATAATAGATTTCTAAAAAACGTCATAATAATCTTGTAAAATAAGAAAAGTTTCATAAAACTTTAATACATTTTAATGATTATTACATTTACTTTAGTTTATACCGCACCTGGAACAAAAGATTTAAAGATTCCCTTTTAAAACGTTAATGGAGTTACTTGATGATAATTCAGGTAGGTTTTGTATACCGCTTTTACACTATTTGGTAACATAACTATAAAGGTAACTTTTTTCGTAATTTAACTAGTGCTATTCGACCAAGGGAGGCCTGGGAGGTTTTCAGAAAAAAAAAGTTATGAATTAATCTCAAAAGTGGTCGCTGTACTGAACCTGAAATAAACTAAAATGTCAATGTCATGGGAATGAAAAATATCACTCACTGAATCCTGAATTTTTTTAATACAAAGCAAGACTTTTTTGTAATTTCTTTATTTGTTTATTTCAAGTATTTTGGTTAAGTTCCACAACGTTCATCATACCATTCAATGACATTGACATTTTAGTTCTATAATAGTACGATTCTTTGACATTCTGAAAACCTCTCATTAAATGAGTGCCAGTGAACGCCAACAAATTTTTAATATAAATTAAATTAAATCCTATATCGAGAAGTTATTTGCAAGTTCTTTCGTTTTATCCTATTTATGGTAAATTTCGCTCCACTATTAAACCATTCAGTAATTTGTCTTGCCTATCCAAATTTGGGTTAATTTGCTAATCAGTTTATTATGTCTTAGCCCTACATAACAGAGATAGCTCGGGTCGAGTAGGTACGTATAATTGAGTCTCTTGGTAGTTCATCAATCAGGGTGGGTGCCCTTAAGTGACAGTTTCAAATCTGATATTGTATGAACGAAGTAATTTGTATATCCGGTACGCAGGTGGTCATCCTGATTTATTTTCTGGAAAATTAGGGTATATTGAGTATTATCATGAAGACTTGTATTAAAATCCATCAAGAAACAAGAAGAATTCAGAATGTTGAATATTAAAAATATGGGATATTTCTTAGTACCACCTCAAATTAAGTTACGGTATAATCATTTTCATACGTAGAAAATTATTTCTGCTTATCTTGTACATACTTTTTATATGATAATTTATTTAAAATTAAATAGTTTGATTGACTTTATCATCCATTGTACAACTAACGCTCGACACGCGCCCCGTAAAACAACTTAGGGAAATACAATAAGTTTTATAACTGAAATCACCAGACAACAATAACTATATAAAACCATGTGTGTTCCTCGTGTGAAGCAAACATTAATTCAAAACTGAATAGTTTTCACGTCATCAAAATAAAACGCTACAGCTTGTCCCAAAAGCTTTCCGACTTAAAATCTTAAAATAAATGCATTTGGTATTTATCTTTACCCAGTTGAAGCCCTAACAAGATTTTAAAAATTGCCTTTTACAATATTTTCGAGTAAAATTAAAATTAATTAGTTGGACATTTATTTTTAAGGTTAATTTTCATGTCGATATGTCAATGCCCAATCATTTATGTTTGCATTGTATAATTTCCTATAAAAAAATAATGTCAATTTGTTTCATAATTTACGATTTCTTTTAAATGCGTATTAATATACGCAATTTGATGTTTGTGGCCGAGTACAAGTTCACAGAACGCTACTGAAACGTTCAAAGTTAACTACGAATATCTCCATAACGACATCGGGAACAGTGGTTTCTTTGTACATAAAAAAAGTTTGTTATCTCTGAAAATCATTGTTTTGGCTGTGACGATACATATACTTTTTTAACATTTTAGTTCGATTTCGTCAACTTCCGATACGAATAACATAGAGTTAAATGAGGATTTTATTCTCAAATATTTATTTCCAAGCATCGGCTTTTTTTTTTTTTTGGTTCCCCTCCACGGAAAGGGCAGGAGGACATAAAAAATGCTCTGACGCATACTCCGCGCGCGCGATCGGAGTTATGTGGGACTCGTCCCGACGCCTACCAGAACAAAAAAATTTAAAATTGACAAATAAAATTGCATTAATTCGGATTTACGTTAGAATTAGAATTTACTTTAGAATTAGAATTTGCGGCCTGAAGGGCCTCGAGATCTAAAGTTAATTGCGTGCGTTCGCTCGTGTGCGCGTTTCTCGGTCTAGCGATTTTGTACATCGAATCTAACACAGGAGTAGTATATGAGACTGAATCTCGAACAAGATGATTAGGATGGGATTCGGCGCGTTTGAAGAACGATTCTGAGAGTGTTTTGAGGTGCTGTTGCACTGTAGGTAGTTCAAGATCTCAGTGCAGGTCCGCGTTACGCACGTACCAAGGTGCGTTTGTGGCCCTGCGGCAGAAGAGATTTTGAACTACCTGCAGTTTGTACAGGACGGAGGGTTTGGCGTGGGCAAAGACTGGCGAAGCATATGACATGACGGGTCTAACGCAGACCTTATAAAGCGTACGTTTATTTCTAAAAGACATTTTACTTTTTCTTCCTATCATACTATATAGACGGCTTAAGTAAAAACGCGCGAGTTTCGTTACTCTATCGACGTGTGGCTTGAAAGAAAGCCTAAGCCTAAGGTGACGCCTAAGTATTTGATACTGCGCTTCCGGGGGATGGGAATACCTAACATACGAATGTGCGGATCGTTGTGGCGATTACGACGTTTGTGGTCGAATTGAATAGCAGAACTCTTTTCTGGGTTGACATCGATACGCCATTTTTGAAACCAAACACCGAGGGCGTTTACGGCCTTTTGGAGTCTGGTGATGTTATACGGGATCGCTTGACTTTTAGTGTAAAGGGCGGTATCGTCTGCAAAGAGGGCGAGTTCGACGCCTTTCGGTGGGATGGGGATGTCGTTAGTGTACACGGTGTACAGCAGAGGGGCGAGGACTGAGCCTTGCGGGACTCCAGCCTTTATGGGACGAGGCGCGGAGAGCGTGCCTTCATGTTTGAATCGAAACGTACGGTCTTTAAGAAACGACGCGATTAATCTGACTAGGCGAACCGGTAAGCCTATTTTATAGAGTTTAAAAACGAGACCGCTGTGCCAGACTTTGTCGAAAGCCTTGGCTACGTCAAAGAGAACCGCGATTGTTTTTTTACGACGTTGAGAGAATCCTTCGAGTATGTACTCGACGATTCGATGGACTTGCTGAGGGCAGGAGTGCTTAGCGCGAAAGCCGAACTGGTGGGGAATAATGAGAGGGTCGCCATCCGTTGGAAACAGATGGTTCCGCATTCGAGAGAGTATGACTCTTTCGAGAAGTTTAGACATTGCCTTGAGGAGGCTGATGGGTCTGTGATTAGCCGGGATATTCAGAGGTTTACCCGGCTTGGGAATGCCTATGACTGTCGCTTCTTTCCAGGCTTTTGGAAAGTAGCTATGGTCGAAGCAGGCATTGAAGATAATAGCTAACAAGGTAAGCACCTGCTGGGGCAAGTGCTTAAGTGCGTGGCTGGAAATTCCATCCGCACCCGGAGCCTTTTTGGACTTTTGTTTTCTAATGAGAAGCAAGATTTCATCATTAGAGACTGTGACGGGGTCGTCGGTGATAGGGAGAGATTCTCTGCGGAGAACTTCGTCCTCCACCGCCTAGATGTGGGAGGGATCCGCGGGTTGCGCGCTGGGCGAACATTGTGCCGCTATGCTGTCGGCGAAGCATTCGGCTTTCTCTTCGACTTCAAAGGCAATAGTGCCGTCGGGACGAGTGAGAGGAGGAACGTGAGAGGCGGTGTCTACGCGTAAGGCTCGGGCCATTCGATAATAAGCTTGGTGGGACGGGGAGATATTCTCCATGAGATCGTTAAACTGAGTGTCACGGAGTTCCGCGAGGCGAGACCTAACTTTACGTTGAAGCTGATTCACAGCTGTTCTGTATGCTGGCGTGGGATATTTCTTTGCTCTCCGGAGAGCCGCGTTCTTGGCTTTAATGAGATTGCTAACGGCTAGTGGAAGCGCGGGTTTGCTTTGCTTAGCAACTTTTTCGTTGTCGTTGATGGCTGTGTTAATAGCATCAGTTAGAGTATTGACTAATGAATCTATTTTATCCGGGCTATCTAATTGGTCGGGCGAAATCGCGAGCGGAGAGTTAGGGGCCTCTAAGGCTGAAACTAACGTATTTTTAAAGCCTTTCCAATTGGTAAAGGTCTTAGGAGGTGTGACGTTAACGTTAGGCGTACCTAGCACGAGGGAGACGGGGCGATGGTTCGATAGACCTTAGGTCAAGATTGATTCGCTTGATAATTGCAAAGTCGAGGATGTCTGGAGAGTAGGTCGGGTTGTTGGGATAGTGAGTGGGAGTGATGGGAGATATGACGTCTAAGTCAAGGGAGTTAGTGATGTCGAGGAGGGCGATACCGCTGGTGTTGGTCGATAGGCACGTCCAGTCAGTATGTTTGGAGTTAAAGTCTCCGAACATAATGACTGAATGGCCGAGGGCGAGAATGGCCTCAAAGTCGCTGCGGATTGGATTGGAGCCACATGGTATGAAGACTGAAGCTATGATGATGGTCGGATGTCCAGTCATAGCCAATCTACATACAGTGGCTTCCATGTTGAGGAGAGGAGGGGTAGGGAGAGGACAGCAATGGAAGCCTCTTTTGTAATATATAGCGGTGCCGCCGTAACCGTCGGAGTTGGGCCTATCGTTGCGAGTAAACGCGTACTTAGGAATAGCGAATCCCCTGGAGCGGTTTGGAGTAAGCCATGTCTCCTGGAGAAGGAATAAGTCAGGTTCTTTGTTCTGAAGGAACAGTTTAATCTCGGGAAGGTTAGTGCTAAGGCTACGCGCGTTAAAAGATACTAGGGATAAGCCCTTAGGTTTAATACGACTGGACGCGGGATTCGCGGGTCTAGACATTAAAATTAATTTATTTACAAATTTATACAAAAATAAAAGAATTTACAACGAGCGTAGGAGCGAGTGATGCTCGGCTAGCGCGAATAAACGCTCTTGAGGAGAGCGGGCGGCTCGCAGTTTGCGTGCGAGTACGGAAATTTCGTTAATGTCAACGTTTTGGATGACGTCGAACACGGTCTTCATGTCCTCAGCCAACGACGACTGAGGTACGGATAACGGAGCGGGACGCGGCCCTACGGAAGCTACGGGAGCTGGGATGGGTCGGGAAGGTGCAGGCGGAACGGCCGGACGCTGCCTCCAAGACAGAGCCTGAGTAGGCGTCGGCTGAACGGGCTTTGCTTCCGGGGGACCCCGGTTGCGCAGCGGCGGGAAGTTAGCGGGAGTGAGCGGTGGCGCCGGTTTAGGCGCGACCCTCTTGACGGTGGAGCGCGGAGCGCGCGGGCAACCCCTGTAGTTTGCTGTGTGGCCGGACTGGCCGCACAGCACACAGGCAGGGGGGGAAGTGGATTCGGGAGTGCGAGTGCACTCCTTAGTGATATGACGCGTGCATTCCGCTGCGTGGCCATATAGCTGGCAGCGATGGCACTGCCCAGGGTGACCACGGGGGTTGGGACGCTCGACGGAGATGTTCGAGAGTCCGCAAATTGTGCGAGCCTCTCTGAAAATCTCCTTCGAGTTGGGAGTATTGGATAGGATAACTAATGCTAAAGGAAAGCGCCTACCACGGTTGGAGTGCATCTTGTGCACTGCTTCGGCCAGGAAACCCTGGGACTTAAGGTCCTCGAGGATTTCTTCGTTCGGGAGCTCGAACGGGACGCCCCGTAGTACTGCGCGGATCTTACGCTCCTCCGGGAGGGCGTAGGTGTGATAGGCGATTTGTTTTAAAGAAAGTAACCGAGTGAACGCGCGGAAGTCGTCGATGGTCGCGACCTGGATTTTAATTGTGTCGCCTGCATTGGTTGCTTTTAAGTAATTAATTTTGTGCTCTTTGCACAAGTTAGAAACCGCGGTCCAGCGCGCTTTTTCACGCAGGAAGACGGGCGGAGGGAGCTGAGGTTTCGGCGGGACGGGAGCGCAGCGCATCGCTGGCTTCGATGGGACCGACGGAGGCGCGGTTACTTCGAGCGATTTTAACGGCGCGGGGGCTGGTGTTGAAGACACCGGGGAGGGCTCGGGTATTGATGATACCGAAGCTTTCTTCGAGCGCTTCTTGGAGCGCTTGGCGACAAGTTGAAACGCGGGCTCAGGAGAGCCGGTTAAGGTGACGGCATCTGACGCGTGAGAGGATGCGACCGATTCGCAGTCCATCTCGGACGAGGCGGGAGACGCGGGAGAGCTGAGGACCTGAGGGGTCTGGATGTTGGAGGCCTGAGGGGCCGGACGCGATAGATGCCTGTAAGGCCTGCGTTATTATGTCGTCTGATAAGTTGGCGCCGGACGCAACGAGCGCCTGGGCGAACGACCTAAGGATGTTTACAAGGTCCATTGGAGGGCTTGGTCCTACAATATATAATATATAAATGTATACAAATGCCTAGGTTCCCTAGCAAACCTAGCACCTAAACCTCCCTACCCTCGGTAGGGGGGCTGGGGACGACGCGAAGTGGTGCCCCTAATTCGGACAGCACTGTACCGTCACCCTGGGAAAGGCCCAAGTGCAATGGGATCGGGTCAGCCGGTTTCTCCTTGGCCTGAAGGGCCTTGGAAGCGCACCGGGGCAACGCTATCAGGCTTAGTTGTCACCGTTCAGTATCCACCTGATCAAACGCGAGTCTATTGACAACAAAAACCGGCCGTAGACCTGACGAAGTTGGGTTGCACTAAAAGTGCGGGATTGACTGCGTTACGACCGGCCGGAGCCGGCCGCAGAGTGAGTCTCTGACTACGTACAGGCGCCAAGCGTCAAGTACGCAGCCAGAAAGACAGCCCGAGTCTTGCGAACCACTATCGAATTTAATCGACCGTGGTAAGCTCAACCCTGTTGTTGCTGCACTCACCGAGGTGAGGTTTTTAATTCAAGGGGTGCACAGAGTGCGGGATTGACTACGTTACGACCGGCCGGGGCCGGCCGTAGAGCGAGTCTCTGACTACGTAACAGGCGCCAAGCGTCAAGTACGCAGCCAGAAAAACAGCCCGAGCCTCGCGAACCACTATCGAATTTAATCGACCGCGGTAAGCTCAGCTCTGTTGTTGCTGTGCAAGAGACCGACTTACTTGCAGCCGATCGAAACTGGCCGGAGCGTAAGCCCTGAAGAGGCTAACAGCGTATGAGTGTTGCGAACGAGTTGACGTCGTGAGACGACAATCGTGACTCAACTGCTGGAGCGACCGCGAACGCGTCCGAACGGGTCCGGACGCAGATCGGGTCTCTTGATGAAGCATCGGCTAAATCCCTTTTTCTTTTGTACAATCGATGCAGAGCTCAACTCTGACATATATTCCAAAATTATGGAAAGTTAGACGAGTAGATATATTTTACATACATCCTTAAAACTTTTGAGTTTTTACTCCAGTATCATCGCCAGTAGTATCGCCAGCCAAATGCCACCACAGTCATTGCTATTGTTTGGGACTGGTAAGAAATAATGCACTGGTTCGAAGGACCTTAGGTTTTGGAAAGTATTAAATAACGCATTAAAGTAAAAATTGCAAGTATTGATTTAAATGAGGAGAATCACGGACCCCTGCCTCAAATAAGGAAGAAAAGATTGCACAAACCTCGAGTTTCCACCGCCAGTCTCCGTCAGTAGTCTCAACTTTCATGCACATAGGTAAAGGGCGTCTTCCAGGCAGCTAGCTTAGCTCTCAGAAACGTTCTGATTGTCCAGCACTTCACAAATAGCACAGTGTAGACAAAACGAAGCTCACAACATAGGAAAACACAGGTTTAAAGTATTATTCAAAGTATTTAAAATTAAGCAGAGCAGCGCCCATGCAGATTCGACATACGTCAAGCAACCGAACGTCGGTCACCCGCGATTTGTTTTGTTTTTATTCTACCTACATTTGAGGCAAGAACCGTACATACCCCCCACCGAAATCACTATGATGATTTCCTGTTAAGAAGATAAAGGAGGGAGTAGTAGGAATAGGAGGCATAAGCCAAACAGAAAGTGTGGACGTACCACACTCATAGATAAGGTTGAATACAGTTTCAGTTTTACCAGCAAAAATATAAGTAAATATATATATATACATATAATGTAGTACATAAATTAAAAAAATTAAAAATTTAATTAATTATAGGTAGAGGGCACAATTTATTAAAAGGTCTTCTCAACAGACCACCAGAAGTCCTGACACTGACTACGCGAACGTCGCCATCAGGTCCGGGAAAAGTATTAACGACTCTACCTAACGGCCAATGCAAGGGCCGAGTCAAATCCAATTTGATAAGAACTAAGTCTCCAGTATTTAGGTTACGCGGTTTTAAATGCCACTTAGATCTCTGTTGTAACGTGTGAACATAGTCGTGAGACCAGCGGTTCCAAAATGATTGCGTTGTTTTTTGAATAAACTGCCATCTAGAGAGTTCTCCGACAGCAAGGTCTTGAAGGTTGTACTCAGGTACAGCGAGGAGGTTTTGTCCTATTAATAAGTGTCCTGCGGTTAACACTTCAAATTCATTGGGGTCATCAGACAAGGAGCAAAGAGGGCGAGAATTCAAGATAGCCTCTATCTTACAAAATATAGTAGTCAGCTCCTCGAACGTGAGGGACTTGTCACCAACTACACGCGTTAAATGGTGTTTCGCTGACTTGATGCCAGCCTCCCAGAGACCTCCCATATTAGGAGCGCTAGGCGAGTTGAATCTCCAATCGATGCCCCGAGTCGTGCAACCATCTGCAATACTTACTTGTGTTTTACTATTTTTCAAAAACTTCACGACATCTTGCAGATGCCTGCTAGCCCCGATAAAGTTAGTTCCGCAGTCAGAATAAAGACAAGAACATAAACCGCGACGAGCTACAAATCTGTCTAAGCAGGCTAAGAAACAATCAGTGGACAAGTCACTTAGTACCTCCAAGTGCACTGCTTTTGTCGAAAAACAAACGTATAAGCAGAGATAGGCCTTATTGACGCGGGCGTTACGTTTATTGCTTTCCTTCACGTAGAAAGGACCACCTAAATCAACGCCAACGTGGCTAAAAGTTTTATTTATTTCAAGCCGAGACTTTGGTAACGTACCCATGCAGGGCTGTAGATGACGCGGGCTGCACCTAAAACACTTGATGCACCGCGACAGCACCGACCGGATCACGCTACGAGCGGATACAATCCAGTACTTTTGACAGAGGATACCTTGTAACGTACGAGGTCCTACATGTAAATTAATTTTGTGAAAATATTCAATGATAAGATTAGTTACGTGACTACGCTTTGGTAATAATAACGGATGTCGTACAGCAACGGGAAACTTAGATTGAGATATCCTACCCCCCACCCTGAGGAACCCCGCCTCATCTAGGAAAGGAGATAGTTTGCGTAGAGACTCAATAAACGTTTTATTATTCCTAAGTTGGTTAATTTCTTTCAAATAAAAGTTATGTTGTGTAAGTTTTATAATTAAATTATGTGCATTGTTTAATTCCGATGTAGTTAAAGTTTTAAAGTATCTGTCGCTCTTTGGTTTACGTAGATTATTTATAAAACGTAAGCACCACGCAGAGATGCGTTGTAACCTTAGAAAGGAAGAAAATCTTAAAAACAATTCATTATCTTTAGGTTGCTCATTAGTCACCAAGTTAAAACTATCTGTATTTGATTTTAATTCTAAGATGTCAGTTTCATCTCTAATGTAAAATGTGGAAATCGGCCAGCAGTTTTGTTGTTGAGCGAGCCACTCCGGACCGTGTAGCCAGCGATGCCGAGCGGCGATGAGCGCAGGAGGCGCGGATCCGCGCGAGCACAGGTCCGCGGCGTTGTGTTCGCCGCTCACGTGGTACCAGCTGTTTGACGGCACTACTTCCACCACTTGCGCGACGCGATTGCAAACAAACGTCTTAAGTTTGTAAGGTGGTGTTTGCAACCATGCCAAAGCTACACTCGAATCTGTTAGAGCGATAACCTTGTAATCAATATTAATTAAGTTTTGTTTAATGAATTTAAAAAGTTTAGAAAGTAGCACACATCCCATTAATTCCAAACGTGGAATGGACATAGGTTTTATGGGAGCGACCTTTGTTTTACTAACGAGCAAACTACATTTAACGTTGTTAGAGCTATCTAAGCTACGCACGTAAACGCAAGCTGCGTATCCTCGAGTCGAGGCGTCACAGAACCCGACTAACTGAACGTCAGTAAAGTCACTGGCCAGCATGTGACGTTCGATGCGGACCTCAGATAAGAGCGAGAGAGACGATGTGAACTTTTCCCATTTGTCACGCAGGTAGGTCGGCAAGGGATCATCCCAACCCAAACTAAATTTCCAAAGATCTTGCAAGAGGCATTTAGCCACAAAAACACATGGTGCTAGAAAACCTACCGGATCGAAAATGCTAGCTAATAATTTTAAAACCGATCTTTTAGTCAAAGTATTATCCTTAAAATTATATTCAAATGTGAAGCAATGGTCCTTGGGATCCCATTTCAATCCGAGAAGCTTAACCGCAGCGAGCGCGTCTGTGTCGAAGCGGAGCGCGCTGCCGAAGTCGGCGCCGACCCTGGCCAGCAGCTCCGGATGGTTACTGGCCCATTTGCGCAGCTGGAAACCACCGCGCGCCAGCACGGCGCACACATCGTCTTGCAGCGCTGCTGCCTCGCTTAGCGACCGCGCCGAGCACAGTAGATCGTCGACGTAGAAGTTGTGCAGCAGCAGCTTCGCACCCGCCGCGTGCCTCCAGCCTTCGTCCTGCGCCAGCTGACGCAACGTGCGCACAGCTATGAACGGTGCACTTCGCAGGCCGTAGGTGTTGGTCTTCAGCTCGTAAACCTTAATGGGGTCCTCTGGTGATTCTCTCCATAAAATATGTTGAAACCTCCTCTCTTCTGGGTCGATCATTACGCACCTATACATTTTAGTAATATCAGCTGTGAAGCATATGTCATAAAGTCGAAAATTAAATATTATTTTTAAAATGTCATGGTGTAATTTGGGACCGCAGAGAAGGGTGTCATTCAAGGACGTTCCATTGGATGTCTTCGCTGAGCCATCGAAAACAACACGCACGGGAGTTGTTGTACTGCAGGTACGTACGACGGCGTGATGCGGGATAAAGTACTCGCTGGGAAGCTCACCGACGTAGCACTCCATGTGGCCCAGGCGTTCGTATTCCTTCATGAAGTCAATGTAGGCGGTACGCAGCGCAGAGTCGCGGGCTAGGCGGCGCTCAAGCTGCAACAGGCGGCGCGTGGCTGCGGCGCGGGAGTCGCCGAGTGGTGGGCGCGCGCGCGCAAGTAACAGCGGGCATGTGTATCGGCCTTCAGCGTCGCGTTGTGTCCGCGAGGAGAACGTCTCCTCCGCCTCGAGCTCCAAAGGGTCCACGGGGGCCTCACACACAGCATCCTCCACCTCCCAAAAACGCTGTAGGTAGTTATCGATAACGTCATCGTCCTTTGTGTATGACACCAGGTTTGACGTCATTGAAATACCACTAAGGTTGGTTAAAGAAATCGGAACTTCCAGCTTTCCTGAAATTACATATCCAAATATGCTGCCTAAAGCTAACGGGAGTGACGTACCGAAAACAATTCGACTTCCATCATAAATGTGTGGAAATACGTCGCCTGATAAAATCATATCAATAACAGAACGTCTGTGAAATAATGGATCCGCTAAAACTAAGTTATTATATTTATAGGTAATTTCTTCCGGTAAGTCAAACGTTGGCAAATCGGAAGTGATGCGCGGAAGTACCACTGCATCTATTGTGAACGTTGGTTCCTGAGTATGTCTAGGTTTTACCGTGCACGAAGTCATCCCACAATTTTTTACAGTTTCACCCGATAGACCATAGATATTAAATGGACATTTAAAACGTTTAAGTCCCAATCTTTCCAAACAACTAACAGTAATAAAATTAGACTGCGCGCCAGAATCAATCAAAACGCGACAAGGCTGTTCATTTCCTAAAACATCTACAACGTTAACTATAGCTGTGCCTAGTATAACTGTGCAATTCTTATAATTAGATGACGCATGACAGTTATTGTTACTTTCGTGAGTAGATGCGCGCGCGCCAGTGGTGGCGGGAGCGAGCGAGGACAAGATCGGCGTCGGAACCGGTTCTCTGCCACCGCAGTCTATGTGCAGCAGAGCGTGATGCGCCTGTCCGCATGTAAAGCATCTAAATTCACTGCGACAATCGACAGCTGAATGATTTAATTTTAAACAGTTATGACATATCTTCAGGGTATTCGCACGGCTAATTCGCTGTTTAGGTGTAAGTTTACGAAACTTACTACAACGAAAAATCATATGATTTTCCCCACAGTGAAGACACGACAAAACGGTGTTTGTTAATTTATTAGTGGATGTTTGTGAGAAGTTTTTACGAGATGTTATGTTTTTATTGAGGTTAGTGTTAGTGAGCTGTTTACGTTGTGGTCCACCACCACTGCTCGATACAACGTCGCGATCATATGATTGTGAATGCTCTAAAACTTTGATTTGTTTTTGAACGAAA
Source organism: Marasmarcha lunaedactyla (assembly GCA_923062675.1). NCBI lineage: Eukaryota > Metazoa > Arthropoda > Insecta > Lepidoptera > Pterophoridae > Marasmarcha > Marasmarcha lunaedactyla. The sequence goes on from OV281350.1 coordinate 7,124,646, forward strand.
GTAATTAGGTTCTCATAAGTAGGGATCGTTTGCTGATCGATACTTTGTTCAAATAATTTAGGAGCATTTTTATCGAGCGATCTAAGTGCGATGTGACAAACAACGAAACTATGTAAATTAGGTATTTTTAACGAACATATAGCCTTATAAGAATTTTCAAAGATTTCTATGAAATTATTGAGGCTAATCGGGGATTCCTTAGTGATAGGAGGAAAGTTTAGCATTTTATCAAGGTAGTTACTAGCTAGTAGTCGCTGATCTTGGTACTTATCAAGGAGTGCCTTCCATACGACATCATAATTACTAGATGTAAGAGGTACACTTTTAATAATATTTAATGCCGAACCCTTCGTACACGATAATAAGTAGTGAAATTTATCAATGTTTGAAATGTTCTTTTGATTATGAACTAGGGAACAAAATGTTTCATAAAAAGTAGGGAAATTTTCAAGAGTTCCATCAAAAGTAACTAGTTCTATTTTAGGTAACCTAGGTCTACTGTCAAAAGTACTAGATTTATTATTATTCGACTGCTCGCCGCCGTCATGACGTTTAACGCAACCTTTGACTTCAAAGTACAAATCATCGAAACTATTTAATTCCTTGTCGTTAAACTGCATTTTAGGATTTAACTGCAGCTGAAGGTCAAACAGATCCAAAGTTGCCTTTTCGTAACGTTCACGTAACTGAGTGGTCTCGGACGCACGAAGTAAAAACATATCAATGTCAACAGACTCTGGGTTAGATTTAATTAATAACGTAGTATCGTATAACTTTTGCATTTGTGAATATAACCTTTGTCTGATGGTATTGCAACTGTTAATTTTTTGTAAAGTTAACTCGTCCGATTTGGTGTCATGACTTCGGGTAGCCATATTGAATGACAAGGTAGTTACGTATTAGACAATAGAATAGGTTAAAATAAGCAATATTCAATTTAAGTTTAGGTTAGAATAATTATGTATAGGTAAAACTGACGAAAATATTTATTACTTTGATGGAATACAAGTATGTATAGAATTATGTAAGAATTGTGCCATGAATTAACGAGGTATTATAAGAAATAAACACAAAGGTTTAGAAATTAGTCATTAATGACTTTCATTTAAGATATTTAAAGGTTACTAATCCGGCTCGGAGGCCAAATGTTTGGGACTGGTAAGAAATAATGCACTGGTTCGAAGGACCTTAGGTTTTGGAAAGTATTAAATAACGCATTAAAGTAAAAATTGCAAGTATTGATTTAAATGAGGAGAATCACGGACCCCTGCCTCAAATAAGGAAGAAAAGATTGCACAAACCTCGAGTTTCCACCGCCAGTCTCCGTCAGTAGTCTCAACTTTCATGCACATAGGTAAAGGGCGTCTTCCAGGCAGCTAGCTTAGCTCTCAGAAACGTTCTGATTGTCCAGCACTTCACAAATAGCACAGTGTAGACAAAACGAAGCTCACAACATAGGAAAACACAGGTTTAAAGTATTATTCAAAGTATTTAAAATTAAGCAGAGCAGCGCCCATGCAGATTCGACATACGTCAAGCAACCGAACGTCGGTCACCCGCGATTTGTGTTGTTTTTATTCTACCTACATTTGAGGCAAGAACCGTACAGCTATATTGAAATTACAATAATATTGAACACAGTGCAAAGAAGCTTATATGACCTCGCGATCACTAAATGCACGGACTACGGCTGTTTCGCCACAAGCTCTTGTACGTAACGAAATGCATAGTGATGCCATGATTGTAACCCATTACAACCATTTGACTACAGAATTATTGTAGTATCTGTTTTGGATGGATTATTTGTTAATAAATTGGAACCAAAATGGGATTTAAATGTATTTTAATTACAAATCTTGCAAATGTTTATTTTTAAAGTTATGACTTTATTTACCTTGTTATTGAGCGTTTGGCATGTAAGTGGTTCTTAGGTGTTAGACTGATACTAAATAGGCTGATAATAATATGTTTGTTTAATAAAGTGTTTCTTATTTAAACCATCGTAAAAGTCACTTTAGAGAAATAAAGGACAAGTTAGTGAAAATTTACAGGTCTGCTTTGAACCGTGCAAGGGGTTTATTAGTTATTGGCTTTGTTAATGAAAATCGCTTTTCAGTTTATTTGGTTAAATACAAAATATTGTATTAAAAGTATTACTTAAGTAAGTATACTTCTAAAATCTTAAAGTTATCTGTCTATATTCCGAAAATAAACATTTTCAATATTTTCATTAAAATACTTACACGCTAATATTTTACAAGAATTTTCATTCAGATCATCAATCGTATACCAAAAATGCCGAAGCGCCAACATTTTAATGACTTATTAGTGCGAGCGCCGCGATGCGAACAAATTCGTCGCTGCGTTTCTGATTCTGACAACCGATACTGTTCATACAGTGTTAACGAAATATTCACCTCGTTCGATTGGCTTTTATAATATTTTACTCTTAACAAACTTCAGTATATATATCCAGAGTACGGAACAGTGCAGTGCAGAAATTGAAAAATCTGACGTATTCTCTTCAGAATTAAGGTTATTTTCGATTTGCAGTACTTACCTACCAATTAGTTAATATGTTTCAAATCTTATACGCATACTTTGTCTACATAATGAACATACAGTGAACTGGGGGGAACCCAGAATAAACAAACATAAATTAAAAACATGACCCGAGAACAAGCGTTTGTGTTCATCACACAAATTAATGCCCTGTTCAAGATCTTTTCGAGTTGAGAAACTGATTTATAATTTTTCTGTGCTCCAGCCAATCTTTTTTTAGCATCTATATTTTTAGCATCTACACAGTGTCACCCGCGTATTTTCTAATTTGACCTTTACCCCTTATTACTATGGAGTTTTATTCAGCTATTCACGGTGAAAAAATAAATAAAACCTTTAAGCAAGTATCAAAGTTCACATGAACGAAACAAAAAGCCTTCAAATAAATTTAAAAAAATTCATTTCTAGACGACGTAGCAGTGTATTTTTTATGTGTGTTCTGACATTTTATAGTAATAATAATTCCCCAGACAAACACACCAATTGTATAGCCCCAAAGTAAGGAGAGCTTGTGTTATGGAAGACCATACAGCAAACTGGATACCCAGATAAACACACATATATAAATACAAACAACCATGGCTCGAGAGCGAATATTTGTGTTGATCACACAAAATGAACGCCCCGACCAGGACTCGAACCTGGGCCCTCCACTTGGCCGTCTATCATAATTTCTTTGTTTTCCTATTAGACCGGTTCGTTGGATCAAAGTTTGAAATAGTATTTGCAAAGATTTTGTAAAATAATAAGTAATAAATTTCACGTTACATGAAGTTGAAAATTGAATTCTTGCTATTTATTTTCAGAGTTTCTTGTCATAAAAATGTCGTTTTCAGCTTCAAACTTTGCAGAAATTAAATTCTAAGTAAAATCTTATTTTTATATTTCTGCAGTTTAAGCGTTTGTAATATTGAAGTGGCTGAAGTATTAAAAATTAGAAATTATGTTAAGGTCCCTTTCGGTTTAGTAAATATTCTGATCTCTTTAATTATTTTTATTTTGTTGGCTGGTTAATATATGAATTCCAATGAAACACCTTCAATTTCTTACCAAAATATTGATATTAAAAACTGCTAATTATATTTGTACATTTTAACTCGACGTTTCGGTGTATTTACAAATACCATGGTCACGATTAACTAAGATGACAGGCGTTTTGACAGTAAAAATATATGCGTAAAGTATGGCTTAAAAGTGGTTTATTTAATTTAATGAATCGTGAAAACTTAAACTTATTTCCTTATACATGGTTGCAATAAAACCTGTGCATTTGTCAAAGAGACAATACATTAATGTTAAGACATTTTTATAAAACCGTTATATTCATAAAGATGAACTTTATTTGTTTTGTATTAAATATCAACAAATATATATTAAGTAAATATAAATACGTTAATATTTCAATTACAAAAGTTGAAGTATCCTGCTTCATTTTACTCAAAATTTACTCTGAGATACGAAGTTACATGAGTGACACTGTGAAAGGGCTTTTTAGACGAAAACTATAAAGCGAACTTTTACTTACTAGGCCACACAGAAAGTTGCGCGAAAAAAGTTTTTTATGTATTGCACGCTGGCGGGATATAATTTATTTTCTAAAACTTGTTTAGTTAAAAGTAAAGATATATTTGTTCCAGATATAAATTTCCCTCTACGACTTCATGTCTAAATTAAAACCTGATGCATAGTTTTATCGACTTTAATTCGTTTTTATGAACAAGGCGCCTTCTACACCGACTGTGTACCGCTGGAATAGCGAATTCAATTGCGGTCACTTAAATTTGAAGGACGAAGAAGAAGTGGTCCTTCTTTGACTGCTGTTACGAAAAAAACGCTCTACAAGTGAAAAATTTTATTCAACAAAATCGGTGAATCACATGGGAAAAGATTCAGCATAATCTGCAGATTAGATCGGGTAATGTTCATGACATCTACTCAACCACCTTTGCGTACGGATGAATGTTTCGCGCTGGGTACCTCACAGATGCCCAAAAAAGGTGCGCGTGGAATGTATTAAATTTGTATTATTTTTAGTATCCTTTCAAGAAACCAAAGTAGCATCAATGCAGAGTGGTACACTACCAAATGCGTGCCAGAAATTTTTACTGCTGCAACAAGCGACTGAACACGGGACGCCCTAGGCACACTCCGCCTTTAAGACGAAGGAATAAACACCACACTGGTAAAAATTTTGGGTCATCCACCGTACAGATCTGATTTGGCACCGTGTTACATCTCCCTTTACTCTAAAACTAGAAACCAGGTCAACAGTACAGTTTCCATCGCTAGAAGACGCGCTCACTGCGTTCGAGAAAGCCGTTGAGGAAGTACCTGTTGCAAACTGGAAAATGTGCTTTGAAAACTATTTCATACGCATGAAACTTTGTGTAGACCCTGGGGGATGAAATTACAAACTATAGAAAAAAATTTTTGCAAATTTTTCTGAATGTCCCGTATCTCAAATAAAAAGCGACTTTATTTTATACAATATAGTTTACATATTCTTAAAACATGTGACATCAATATTGTCAAAATGGCAGCCATTAATTTTGACTGAGTTTTCACCACTATTGAGTATAAGTACAAAGTCACTTTTTATTTAAACATTTAGCTGAGTTAAGACTGAGCTAAGTTATATAGATAAGTGAATAAGTCAAAGCACGTTTTATAGACGTAAGCCTTATAATTATTAATAGGAGTATTGGAGTGCGCGGGTCAGTAAGTTTCATTAACAATTTTAAGCTTTAAGAAGTTTTGTAAATGATGGTAATACTTTTAAATTTCAATTTACAAAAAGTGCCCGCGTGATAAAGATATTTACTTCCAGTATATTAAAATGTAATAAAATTATCAAGTGTATGCAATGTTTGTTCAGTTTTGGGGCGAATTATGACAAGGTTTTTGAATTTCAAAAAAAGACCAATCAGGTAACTGCGCACCCAGGTGATTGCGTGGGCAGCCAGATAAACGTTATAGAACATAGATCACGGAATTAGAGGATTTATTTTAAATACTTATTGATAGAACTCAACCTGCTAAGCTTCGCTTATTTAATGATGACAAATACGGTTTGACACCGACTTAAGAGTGGTCCATATATTTCTAAATAATGAATATAGAAGGAAATATATTATATGAATTATTTAAAATTGCAAAAAATTTGCACAAATGTGATTGTTGTTAGGTAGTTCATAAGTAGTTTCAGTGAAGTAAAGCATAGATCTATTATCAGTTTTTCCCTGGCAAGGTTGCACCCTGACTCTTATCTCTACCGCTCCTTAATTAGGACCAGGTTAAATTGTTTTGGATTTGATATTTGTCAATCCTAAGATCGGACCTCAGCTCCAAAAATATTTGCGGCTTTTGATATGACTACATTTGCGGTAATAATAATAATAATAATAATAATAATCCCCAGGCAACCACACCAACTGTCTGGCCTCAAAGTAAGCAGAGCTTGTGTCATGGATGACTATACAGTGAACTGGGGGGAACCCGGAATAAACATCTTTACAACAGCTATAACCGGAGAACAAAAATCAGCGCCCTGGCCAGGACTCGAACCTGGGGCCTCCGGCTTATGAGGCAGGGCAACTAACCACTACGCTACTCGGCCGTCAATATGTCAATATATTTCAATCATGATCTTATGAGCGCATTAGCAGGTAGCACATCCAAAAATATTATAATCTAAAATAAAAATTGTTCTTTTAGAATAAAATCAGTTACTGTACATTTCATTTTGAAAACATAATTGTATTCACATAGGTTAATCAAGTTGATCACAGAGGAAATGAAGTCCCAGTTACTCTAATTCCAATGCCATCGTTATTGCCAACTAAATTCTTTGGAATTGTGAATTCTAAATCGACATTGGATTTGCTTAAATGAAGACTAACCGAAAACGCGATTTGAATTTTTATGCTTTTTGCCCGAAGAATTATATATACATCAAAGAAATAGATTAAATATTAAATTGGCCGCCAATGTTTTTTTTTCATATTACGAATTGTAGTCTGAACCGTTTCTGTATTTTTGTGAATTATTTTTAGTATGCTTAGGTAAATTTGAGTACAAATATCCATACTACATAGAAATGACAAAATTAATAAAGACCTAAATAAATTTAAAAAAGTGTTTATAATTAGGAAAATTGCTTCTGATTTGACTTATTTTTTCGATCTCTAGTGACGTAGCGGTCAGACAAAATGTGATGTCCCTTTTAGGCTTATTAAAATTTTATGTCAATATAAAGTAGTTTCATCCAATGTGCTGTATCGGCATCCAAACACAAGGTTTTCTCGGTAGTTCAGATTTGTTTTATAGAATATAACATCGGACAAAATGAGACACTTTTTCCAACTTATTTCCATAAGATGTAATAATTTGCCGAAGCGCGCTCTAGCTTGTCTCCTGAGCTCACTTCTCAGTGACGTCATGGTGAAAATAGAGTTATATTTTCAGGAAATGTTCCATGATGCTGCAGTATTATAAACATTGCATTAATAATTTTTATGTTTAAGTGGCTAGTTTGATAACTGCGAAAGAGTCTTCATATCTTTGTTCTATAGAAATAATAACGAAGTAAAATATCCAATTTTGTCCGATCACGTCATGATCTAAAAAGCACACCTCCGGGGTTATTGTTATCGTTTGAGTGTGTACACAACCTTGTAGCTGGTAAGTTTATCTTAAGCTTATTCAAATCGCACATAGAGATTCAAAAATAAGCGAGTTAAACAAATGTGCAAAAAGTCAGTTCAATATGACTTCTATTTACTAAAACTAAGAAAACCTTTTTATCTTAAGAATGTTGTGTTCATTTTTCTAACACTGTGAAGCTTTTCACCTTTTTGACTAGTTTTATAACATCTTGCATCTATAGTTGAGAAATTTTCCACCCGGTAGATAATTGATAAAGAACCTCACTTTACTAAACTCTTCTTAAACAGCATCCCCAGTTTTATCCTATAAACTAAACATGTGCAAAGTTAATTATCTAAGAACAAGGAAAAACCTTTACATTCAAGATGTCTGGCGGTTTAAGTAGTTAGGAGGGTGTACACAAGATTATGTACCGTAAAGTGTATTAAACAAACTTTGATACAAGACCTCGATAGTCGCATCGAAGATGTATAATCATGGAAGTGGATTCTATCGTGGGGTCTTTGGGCTATCTTAAGCAAGACGCGATTCGAATGGGTTCTGTACAATAATGTCAATAGTTTTGTCTGTTGACGCTTTTGCTTCTCATTAAATCAAGCAGTCGTAGCTAACATGTAGATATTCAATCACCGTGATTATATTTTAAAAAACGACCTAGCGGTTTTAGAGGTAACATTAGAGGGGTGCACCATTATAACTTATGCGTCTTTAAACTAAATTTATAAAGAGCCTGATATTGCGAAATAGAATATGTGTGTATTGTACTTGTGTCTACAATATAGACAGCCAATACACACCAAGACACCAGACAATAAACTTCATAGCTTATCAGGTTTTATATTGTAACTTCATAGTATAAACAATGACACAAGTTAAAAATGATCAGAGATCTAGATAAAAATGTTCTTTTTGCAATAAATTCGCATAGGAACATATCAGTAAAGAAGAAAAGAACCCATAGAAAATATCACTTCCAGTAAATTTTACATCAATGTATAAAATTCACACCGATCTAAACAAGGTTCTCTAGTCACGAACTGTACGTTCATCGTACACACGTACGATGTTTGCAATAAAAACTTCGCTAAAATGAAATATTTAATGCCGTATCTGTTGAGAGACATGTTTTAAACAATGCAAGGGGCTTACAAAAAAAAAAGAAGGTAACCGGCGGCGTAGACTAAAATTTGGTGATTTTTGTGTACGTTTCTTGAAATATTTTGCGAGAGTTCTATTGAAATTGTTATTTAACTGGAAAAAACAAAATTAAAAATACGTGTTTTCGTAGCATATAGAATTAATACCTAAGATACCAGGTCCCTATTTTTTGATGAATGTTACTTTTTGATGGGTGTTATAGTTAATCGTTTAATTTATCATACGTTTGAAACACAATTAATTTGAAATAAACAACTTGATGTCAAGTACACAATTACATTTCTAATTTAACATACTGAACTAGGATCAGACTACAAATTTACAAATTACACAGGAATTAACATCTGTGACGTCCCCACTAAAGCCGATTGAAGGCACAACTGCTACAATTCAAATATGGCAGACAAATATAATTTGGGTCACATTTGTCGTTACAGTGTCTTTGTTTGTTCTGTTATAACTTTCCAACATTTGAAATTAGACCGGTTTGCTTCGGGCCTGTGTATTTGACTATTTATGCAAATTTGATCTGATTTGCAAACAACCGGCCGCAGCATTGTGCCCATGGACAGGCTAATCGAATGTTTTACGCACGGATTAAATGTTTCCTTAGAAAATTGACATGGAGTACTTGACAATTCAGGCTTTGTTGACGTTGGTTCATCTGCAATTCAAGTGACTTATAACTCGCAGCTGGCTCGTGAAACTAACGACTTTGCTGTTGATAGTACGGTGGTAATTGCTTGTCAAGACCCTCGAGATTTTTGTGATGTGACATGCTCAACTGCAAATCGTCTGTGTCTGAAGTGTTTTCTTGCCTTATTAAAATTCGATAGCTGTTTAATAAAAAAAATTATATATGAGATGACTTATTAGTTTGCTTGACAGAGAAAGAGGAAGAGCTAGGATAAACGAAGTAAAATATAGGCAACACACCCTTCCTAAGCAAAAATTATATTTTCAGGGACCTGAGCGATGCAACTTATGGTAAAAAGTCCACTATTCTCTAAATATAAGCCTATGGCAAGTTAATAATAGGTCTTTACCTATGAAACTGCCGTTTTGCCGTACTGGCCATTTCAAATGAAAATATATTTTTTTTGACTGATAATTCTAATTTCAAATTAATTTTATTTGACAAACATGGAATTCTTTTTCTAAAATCGTCATTTGTTTAATAGTTAGTGTTTTGTTTTCAACGCATTCGAACATTTTTCGTCATAATGGATAAGTTAAAAATTCGAGTAATTATGGAGTATGAGTACCTTCGTGGCAGCAAAGCGGCACAAGCGGCACGCAACATCAACGACGTTTACGGAGCGAACACTACAAACGAACGCACCACCCGTTATTGGTTTACCCGCTTCCGTTCTGGAAATTTTGATCTGAAAAATGAACTCCGTGGTCGTCCGAAAACTTTGGTCGACAATGACAAATTAAAGGCAATTGTGGAAGCTGATGAAACTCAATCCACGGCTGAATTAGCAGCAGCTTTCGACGTTAGCATCAAAACAATATTGGTCCATTTGCGTCAAATAGGCAAGGTAAAAAAGCTTGACAAATGGGTACCCCACGAACTCAGTCACCACCAGCGCGAAGTACGCGTGGAGACGTGCCTTGCACTGCTCAGCAGGCATACAAATGAAGGAATTCTGAACCACATTGTTACTTGTGACGAGAAATGGATCCTGTTTGACAATCGTAAGCGCTCAGCAAGTTGGTTGGACCCTGGTTCAGCACCCAAACAATGCCCTAAACGAAAACTTACCCCTAGAAAAGTGATGGTCACTGTTTGGTGGTCTAACGCGGGTGTAATTCATCACAGCTTCTTGCCAAACGGGACAAGCATTACTGCAGATGTGTACTGTGAAGAACTGAACACAATGATGGAGAAGCTCGCACGTCTCCAACCAGCTTTGGTCAATCATTCGGCTCCACTGCTCCTGCACGACAACGCGCGACCTCATACTGCACAGCAGACGGTCTCCAAGCTACAAGAGTTGGGGTTGGAAGTTCTCCGTCATCCGCCGTACTCACCAGACCTTGCGCCTACAGACTTTTACTTTTCCCAGAATTTGGATAACTTCTTGGCGGGAAAAAAATTCAATACCCGAGAGGCAGTACAAAATGCCTTTGAAGAATTTGTTGCCTCCCGTCCAGCTGATTTCTTCAAGAAAGGCATCAAATAAGTTACCAATGCGTTGGCAAAGATGCATTGATTGCATGGGTGATTATTTTGATTAATAGAAATAAAAAATATATTAAAAAATTACGCTTCATTTATTTCGTGAAAAACGGCAATTTCATAGGTAAAGACTTAACATGCTGCATGTAACCCGCAAAATGTTGATGCTTGTTGGTTATTTTCTCGTCTGAGCAGTAATACAGTTCTTTCTATTTTCACCACAGTATATCACATTGACGTGGTTGTGTTCCGATTAAACGGAAGAAACTCTCCGTGCAATTTCTGGAACAAAGGCAATATCAATTGAAGCATACTGTTGGCAACGCATCATTAGTCGATATAATAATCACATTTACACCTAGTAAATTAGATACCAACGATTAATGATGAACACGGGTGCAGATGCCTCTTACCATCAGTCATGTGCTCGTTTGCCGGCTTTGAAAAAAGTAAAAAAAATCACTAAATAACTAACAATTTCCCTGTCATCTTACTGCAGCCCACACATTTATGTATCCACGTAAAAACTTACCACCAAATTACCACCAGTTTGTCAATATTTTGTTGTGGTATCGATGTTGTGATAAGAAATGTAGTTATCTATAAATATATTTTTACGAGAATAAAGGAGGCTTAGTACTGGCGGGCCAAAGTTAACAAGCTGTAATTCGTGTAGAAAAATAGGTCTTTTTATTTTAAACTAACCTGCAATAACCTATTTTTAGATGAAAACAAATTTCAACATAAACAACATACCAATGTAATCACAAAATAACCGAACATGTTATATGAAAAATTGTGCTAACAATGAATGAACGACAATAATAATCGATTTTTATTGTCCTTCTTCTACATTATGTTTCTTCTTTAATAGATTATTTTGTGCTTGCCTACTTGACCCTCTCCCTCCGTAGACGACGATTTTGTCTTTGATTACTGGATTCTCGATTGTGCATGTACATGGATCGCTGTATTAATACTAAATAGTTTATATCACACTCCCAAAATATATGTAAATATATGTTACAAAATATATGTTACTTTAAAAAACATAATTTTCATGTTTTTAACACCTTGGCTGGGTAACGTATCGGTTGGTATCTGAGTTCTTTATTATGATTACACCGGAAAAAAGCAGATTTAGAACTTTCTTTAAAATTTTTTTTTATTGAATAAGGTTTAGACGTTTGTCTTCTATCTCACCTGATGGAAAGTGACGATGAAGACGAAGATGTTACACGTCTATCCACGAGATACCTATTCACTCGACGCTTGAAAGAACTAGGACTATAGTTTTCTGGAAAAACAGACGCAGGCAGTTCATTCCACACCTTGGCGACCCGCACCAAAAAGGAACTATCGAAGCGTTTGGTTCGATTTCTTGGGATATCTACCATGAAGGGATGGAAGGTCTGTCTGCGTCTAGAAGTCCGATGCAAGAAGGATGTGGGTTCAACCTGATCAAAAAGAGCATTCGCGCACTCTCAAAAATGTAACCTGTAGAAGACTGCTAAACTGGCAACTTTCCGACGATGGTCGAGGCTTTGCGGTTTTTTGGTGGTGAGGCCAAAGTTGTAAATAATTTTACGGGCTCTTCGGTCAACTGCGTCCATCGCTTCTAGTTGGTACTTTGCAGAATCATCCCAAAGGTGGCTACAGTACTCCATACAAGATCGAACTTGAGCTGTGTACAAATTAAGTAGCTGTTCAAGGCTGAAGTACCGTCGGACCTTCGAGATGATTCCCAACTTCTTCGAAGCAAAAAACTTTATTGTTGTATTACAACTTCGTAATCACAAATTGTATAGAGTTTTCTTTTTCACTGCAGAATCTGCCTTCTGACTATATCTTCCGTCATGTTTATGTTATTCGTAGTTATGGTTTTAGAATTTTTAATGACCTGTCAAAAATTTTTGGTTTAATTCCTGGTTTTAATTACTCATTTTACTCGATTAATTACCATTTATAGCCAAAAAAATTCTAAACTCCTAATCGAATCATTGACCTTTCTCTCATTATGCTTTGTATCACTTATTAACTATATCGGCCTCTTAATTCCATAAACCTTTACAAGCAGACGAAAGTTATTTAAACCCTGAACTATATATGTAATAATGCAGTAATAAGAACTCTATTCGTCATACATACGTAAGTACTTTATATACGTATCAGAGAGGCATCGTAGAGAAATTAAATAATAATAAATAAATATTTCTAACAATCACACCACATTATCTAGCCCAAATTAAGTATCATTAAGAACTTGTGTTATGGATACTAGATAACGGATAAATAAAGTTAAGAAATATATAAGCACACATAGATTTTTTTTTCATACACAAACATTAGTAATAAACTTAAATTTTCCCCCCTCGCCGCGCAGCTGTTAACACTGTTATCATCCCTTCTCGTAATCTATATTTAAAAAAGCTAGTCTTGAACCAAGATACGACAACAAACCTGTGTTAATCCGAAAGTTCATCACTCAAGAACATCATACATCATTAAATTAAGGCTGCTAAGAAGATATTGAGGCGACTTTTTGAGAAGAAAACTTTCAACTGTACGGTCAGTGCTTTTTTAAATTTCATCCTCCATCTTTTAAAATAAAAACATTGGCCAATTACAAGACAGTAGCAAGACTTATCACCCACAAATTTCACAAAAATAAATACATCACAAGATCACAACAAACAAAGAGGAAAAATAACTGTCACTGTCAGACGGACAAGTCAAAACTTGACAGGAGGTGATTGAAGATTAACAGGTTGCGTTCGTAATTTCGAACTACATAGCTGATATTATTAGCTTTGTACATTAATATATTTCTTAATTTCAAGCAACAAGCTCTTCATTACTAACTACATTAGATCACCAGTTACTGTTCCTTATCTTATCTAAAATATTTTGATAATGTCAACTAAAAGCAAGGAAATAGGTTGCAAGGGATGTATAAAATATTTTAAGGAAGGCGATTCAGTACTATGTTGCCGTTGTAAGGACTGGTACTGCAAACTATGTGCTAACCTACCTGCTGAAACTAGCGATCGCAGCTGGATTTGTCAACTGTGTCGCTGTAAGGAGAAAAAGTTTGGATCAAACATAATTACACCGTCGCCAAAGAACAAAGCGACGACTTCAGACTTTAAAAACGTAACGGTGACTCGCCCTAAGAAAAAGAATTACGCAGCACTTTTAGAAGAAAACGTTAGTGATCAGGAGGAGAATGTTTCTGTTCCTTTGAATCAGATTCGAGAAATGCTTAAGACTGAACTAGATAAAACTGTCATTAAAATTCAAGAAGCCCACAACAGGCAGCTTGATGAGATCCGGTCTCTCATTAAGGATTTCGAAGCCTCTATTTCCTTCTTTAATGCTGATCTGGAATCCGTTAGGTCGGAACAAAACTCGCAAAAACTTGTTATTGCAGAGCTTCGTAAAGAGAATGAGTTGTTACGCTCCTCGAATCTGGAAGTTGTTTCAAAGTTGCGTCAAATGGATCAGTTATCGCGAGCATGCAACTTGGAAATTCAGTGCGTTCCTGAAAAGGGGAAAGAAAACATCCTCAAGATCGTCCAGCAACTCGGCAATATCACCAAGCGGCCAATACGAGATGAAGAGATTCATTACTGCTCCCGGATTGCCAAACAGGCCTCCAACCCGCGCCCTCGCACTATTTTGGTCAAATTTTCCAGTCCTCGAGTCAGAGATGAAGTCTTGGCCTCAGTATCGACCTTTAACAAAAATAAATCCATGTCAGATAAACTTAACACCAGTCATCTTGGCATAGGTGGAGACAAGAACAATCCTATCTTTGTTTCGGAAAACCTTTCGCCAGAAAACAAATCTTTACATGCGGCGACAAGACTGAAAGCAAAGGGGCAGCTTGGCTATAAGTATGTGTGGGTGCGTAATGGCAGGATTTTTGTTAGAAAATCCGATGACGCCAAATATATTTTTATTAAGGATCAGGACTGCCTTTCTAAACTAACTTAACCTAAAGATATTTGGATTACCCCGCATTGGTTTATATGGTATTTTTTGTTCAGTTGAAATTTTAAAATTCAAAGGCTTAACAGTTTACTACCAAAACGTAGGTGGTCTTAAAACCAAAACTGTGGATATTTTTAATAAAATAATTTGTAACAATTACGATATAATAGTCTTTACAGAAACTTGGTTAAATAGCAGTGTCTTTGACGCAGAAATCTTTGATAGTCGATATAATGTTTACAGGCGCGATCGCGAAAAGAATAGTCTTAACAAAAAATCAGAAGGTGGTGGGGTGTTGATTGCTGTTGCTAAACGCTTTAATTCTGAAAGATTGAGTGATCTTGAGTCTATAAATAATGAAGATATTTGGATTAGTGTTCAGCTATCTTGTTCTTCAGGGCGCCAAGAATGTCTACATTTTTGTTGTGCCTATCTGCCATCTCCTTTGCAAAAAAACACTCTGGAACAGTTCCTAGAAAACGCTTATCGTGTTTTGAATTCTGGTGTTTCGGATGTTACAATAATTGGAGACTTCAACTTAAAGTCTGTCACATGGGAAAGTGAAGAAGGGCTTTATCTCACTCCAAAGACAAACAATAGCGTATTTGGAAACTTATTTGTAGATTTTATGTCTCTCAATGCGCTGCATCAATATAACCATGTTTTAAATAGTAAGAACAGAATATTGGACCTGATCGTTAGTCAACGTACTGTCTCTAATTTAGTCGCTTGCTTGGACCCACTGTCCAAGGTTGTGGAACATCACCCCGCTATTACCTTCTTAATACCGGTCTCAGATATGAAATTTTTAAAATATGACGATACAAGCCGTTTTTGTTTTCATAAAGCCGACTATGAAAACATTATATGTGAATTGAATAAAACTTGCTGGGATACGAAGTTTTTTAGCTGTAATGATGTCAATGAAATGGTTACGGTCCTGTACGCAAATTTGCGCGCAGTCATGGAGAGATATGTCCCAAAATCTAAACCACGTTCTTCTCGCTATCCTCTCTGGTTCTCAGCTGCTTTAATTCATCATTTAAAGGAAAAATATAAATATCGCATGAAGCTTAAAAAATTTAACTATAACCCCCGTGACCAGCTATCGCTTAGTATTGCTAAAACTAGATGTGAAAATCTACAGACTGCTTGTTATAACAAATACATTTCTCAACTAGAGTCTTCCTTGAAATCCAACCCGAAGTTATTTTTTTCTTTTATCAAAGGAAAGCGAAACAATAATAGCTCATACCCTGACCAAATGCAGTACAATGGTGAAACAGCTACAAATGGACCTGAAATTTGTAACTTGTTTGCTTCACACTTCTCATCCGTGTATAACCATGACAAACTTTCCCCAGAGGACCCCAGCTATACAAATAGTATCTTTTTAAATTCCATAGCCATAGAAATAGACTCGGTCTATAAAGCTTTCAAGAGACTTGATGTTTTTAAAGGTGCTGGGAGTGACGGCATTCCTCCAATTTTCATAGCCAGGTGTGCTAATGTTTTAGCTCATCCTCTAACCCTAATATTCAATAGGTCGTTGAAAGAAGGCGTTTTTCCTGCTAAATGGAAGGAAGCGTTGATCATACCGCTACACAAAAATGGAGCTAAACAGCTCATTACTAACTACCGCCCAATTTCAATTTTGCCTGTGTTTGCGAAGGTCTTTGAAAAACTGATTTATCCAGTAATCTGTAATCACTTTCAACATCTCCTCTCCCCTTTCCAGCATGGATTCGTCAGGGCACGATCTACAGCTACAAACTTATTACTTTTTACAGAGGAATTAAGTCAAGCTGTTGACTCTCGCCTCGATGTCGATGTCATTTACACCGATTTTAGCAAGGCATTCGACCGAGTTCTGCACTCTGTGCTAATACAAAAACTTAGCTCTATGGGCATTTCTGGTGAATTTTTGAAGTGGTGCAAGTCATATCTACTCAGTCGTTCGTCAAGGGTCGTTGTCAATGGATTTACGTCCGACAGCTTCACAGCAGTATCCGGTGTGCCGCAAGGTTCACACCTAGGCCCGTTATTTTTTAACATCTTTATAAACAACATTGAAAGTTGCTTTATATCATCTAAGGCCTGCTTATTCGCAGACGATCTAAAACTGTTCAAAATCATTCACTCTAGTAAAGACTGCGCTGATCTTCAAAGAGATATTGATCGCCTATGCGATTGGTGTCAAAACAATGGGATGGCTCTCAACATTTCGAAGTGCTTTCACATACGTTATTCTCGCAAAAAGAAAAATGAGCCTTTCATCTACAACATTGAGGGCAATGCATTGACTGGTCTCAGTAATATTCGTGACCTGGGTGTAATTATGGACCAAAAACTGCAGTTTAACTATCACATTGAACATATTGTCTCTAGGGGTTTCAAAGTTCTTGGTTTTGTTTTGCGTAACAGTCGCGATTTTAAAAAACCCTTGACAAAAATAGTTTTGTTCAATGTTCTGGTTAGATCTGGGTTAGAATACTGTAGTGTAGTGTGGAATCCACACTACGATGTTTATATCAAGCGTATTGAGAGCGTTCAAAAGAGATTCCTGTGGCATTTAGCATTTAATTGTAACTTGGCTACTAAGCTACCAAGCTACAAAAGTAGACTGCATCATTTTAAAATGCAGTCTCTTTACGAGCGTCGCGCCCTGTTGGACATTCGGTTTCTCTGGAAATTGGCGAATGGTGCAATTGATTCGAGTTTGCTGCTGTCGCGTTTAAACTTCCGGATACCTTCCAGGTTACCTCGCCCAGGAAAATATATACTTTTCACGGAAAACCGAGCCAAAACAAACCTTGGACACTATTCACCAATAAACAGGCTAATGAAAATGTACAACTCAATTTCCAGAGGAACTGAAGTGGATGTTTTTGGACTAGGCCTCAATCTCTTCAAGGATTCTGTAGCTAGGGTAATCAAATTTAGTAAACCCTTTCAATAAAAATAACTTCAACAATAATTTTATAATTTTACACTGCCAAAAAAAGTTTCTTAGTTAATTAATTAATTATAATTATTAAATAATTATAACGTTACACGTGTTCTCTTGATCGTTTTATATTGTTGCATATTTTTGTATTTAAATAATTTTATTAAAATAACTTTAAACTTATATTGATAACCTCCTCCCTATTCTCTTGTTCACTGTATATTTTTGTATTAAATTATTTTTTTTTATATAAATAAATAAATTAGTTAAATTTGAATAATAATTTACAATTACTTATAGTGTGTGTTACAGTTGTATAATTTAAGGATGTCGACGTCACCTGTAATTAGAGTGGCATTTAGAATGTAATTTTGTTTTTGTTAAACTATGCTTATTTAGATGTACACTCTGTTGGTGACCTAATAAATAAATAAATAAATAAATAAATAAATAAATAAATAAATAAACATACATACACATCCATGACTAGAAAGCAACTATAATAAAATATCTGCCTCTACCAGGATTCGAACCCGGGACCTCTGGCATGGACAGTGCACAAAACCAATAATTTGAATTAAATATGTGAACAAATTACCCAAAAATTATGCACTGTATTCAATGTTAATAAACCACTATCAGATGTTCAATAAAATATTATTTCGTATTCAAATAAGTTTGGGTGCTACATTTTAGCTGCATTGAGGAATATACATATAGAGGAATATACACTGTTTTTTTTTCAATTTTTTTTTCAATTCGATTTGCCTGCGTCTGTTTTTCCAAATATAACCCTGGAGCTTTCAAGTGTAGAGTGAATAGGTACCTCTTAGACAGGCGTGTACGATCCTCGTCTTCATCGTCACTTTCCATCAGGTGAGATGGAAGACAAACGCCTGCTAATTATTAATAAAAAAAAAAAAAAAAAAAAAAAATTCTATTAAGTTTTCTCGTTTGACCAAGTAATCAGACAAAAATACTGCTTGAATATTTTTAATAAGATCGACCAAAAACATATATAATAGGTCTTTACCTATGAAACTGCCGTTTTGCCGTACTGGCCATTTCAAATGAAAATATTTTTTTTTTTGACTGATAATTTCAAATTAATTTTATTTGACAAACATGGAATTCTTTTTCTAAAATCGTCATTTGTTTAATAGTTAGTGTTTTGTTTTCAACGCATTCGAACATTTTTCGTCATCATGGATAAGTTAAAAATTCGAGTAATTATGGAGTATGAGTACCGTCGTGGCAGCAAAGCGGCACAAGCGGCACGCAACATCAACGACGTTTACGGAGCGAACACTACAAACGAACTGTTAAGGCCTGTGCCTCAACATAGATGTTTAAAGTAATGTTAAATTGATAAATGTTTTAAAGTAGTAGTTTGAGATGGTTAAAGGGAAACACGACTGTTTCGGACGAGTTGTTTAATGTTAATGAAAATCACAATTACAAAATAATAAAATAAATAATTTGTCGCGTGTTTGCGTAGGTAAGCGGTGTTCGGTTACACCGAACATATTCCCCACCAGCATAAGATGAGACGGATTCGCAGCCGGATGCCCAAAGATGCCGCTAGTCTTCTCTGAACACCAATTTCCGGAACACTGGTTCTTTGTTTTCAGTTTTTATTTCTTTCATTTCCACTTCCTCTTGGGATGTACTTCCTCCAGCTGTTTCCTTAACTGTTGAGTTGGCCTTCCAAGTTCTTCTCGCGCGGCGGCAGCTCAATATCACGAAGGTAAGTATAAGAACGCTGACTATTGCGTATATTATAGTGTAATGATGAATGTCATGAGGCGAGATTTTTTGTTCATTCTCATAAGTCTCGCTTGCTTTCAGTTCTTTTATCTTAGACTCAATCTCTCTGTGTAATTGAGTCTGTTCTGAGTGTGTTTTATTGGATAACGAATATTTGTCGATGGTAATATTGATTATGTGACTTATGGGAGCCACTTCCACCTTTTCAATATCGAACATAATATCTAATCGACGCAAGTGGCGTTTATGTCCATAAATCGTAAAATCCGTAGTTTTGATAATGCAATTCTCTTCTAATGAAATAATATTCGCAGCGATCAGCTGGTGAGCTGTAACTCGATCTCCACATATTGTACGTATGTAACATTCCGAGCAACAATAATAAAAATAGGTATTTGTCTTCATTAAGCTGCTCCACTTGTTTTTGCACGCGGCGATGCTTGTTTTGCAGTTATTATTTTCATCCAGGACGCACAGATCCTTGTCTGATTTGTATCTGTAAATAGGATGTTGAGGATTGCACATGTATGTTGAAGAGTCTCGTATTATGCATTTTTGTAAGTTATCTATCGTTAATGAGAGGTAATTATCTTTCTGTAAATTAATTGCAATATATTCTGAAGTTGATACGATAGAATATGTTTTTTCTTCGTGGGTTTGAGGTATCGCAATTACGTGATATAAATCGTAGGTATCTCTGCTAATCAAGGGAATTTTCACTTCAAATATAAAATAGTTTTTAGTCATTCTTGCCTTGATTTTTAATAATTTGTAGATAGATTGAATTTCACTGTAGATATTTTCAATAGGTAATATAATGTCTGAAGATAATAATCCTGAAATTATGTTTAACTGTTCTTGAAGTTGTTTTGGCGTTAATAAGTGCAGATTAAATCGACCTTGATAAACATCTGTAACTGTGTCCAAGAGCATACTTTGGACAGTTTTTAAGTTTTGAAGTATGCTGATTGCTGAGATAGCAGATATTGTAAAGTCTTGTTCCTTGTTTATTTCCTTGTATGCATTCTCTAATGTCTTTACCGATGAATCCAAGCTGTTTAGGTGTTTGTTTACAATTTTATGTTGTTTTGACATAATTTCTTCTGATCTTTTTATAATATTGTACTCAGATTCGACGATAGATGTCTGATTCAACCATAGGTTTTTTAGATGAGCTTGATTTTGTTTAATTAATTCAATATCTTGGGTATATTTTTCTGCGAACTGTTGATCTAGCACCCCAAACAAACTGTTAGCTATGGAGCCCACAGCGTTGATAAGTCCTCGCTTCGATCTTTGTTGGGTATCGCTGAAGTGCTGAGTCATCAACAGCTGATTGTAATACTGTAGTTCTGTATATTCATGGCGCAGTTGTGGCGTTACTAAGTTACATTTATCGTTCGCTCCTAAGTTACGACATGTTATTTCAAGGTAATTGAGTAGTTTTTCGAATGCCCTGTTTCCGTTTATGTAGGGATCCATATTGTAGTAAGTTACTAAAGTCCATTGGTCTCTTAAGAGCTGCATTTCCGCTAGCGGGTCGAAATATAAGCTTTGGTTTTCATGTAATTTTGTGATAATATCAATCTCTTGGGAATTCGATATTAATGTTGTAAAAAATAATATTGCCATTGTTATGTTGTACAAGGTAGAGTTAGGTTTTTTAGTTCTTCGTTTTTCTTGGGTATTTTCGTTTTTGATTTCGATTTCTTTTTCAGGTGCAGGTTGCAGCGGCAACACAGAAAGTTTGACGATAGGGCGTTTCAGGTATCCGTTTGCAGTTTTCAGGGTAACGACGCGCGTGTATCCAGCACGACCCGGGTGCAGCTCGACCACGCGGGCCATGGGCCACCTTCCAGGAGGTAAGTGTTCATCTTGTATTGTTACTAAATCACCGACTTGTATGCCCTTTTGCGGTTGTAACCACTTTATTCTTGCGGTGAGTTGCGTCAAGTATTCTGCCTTCCACCTCCTCCAGATTTGTTTAAACGTTTCGTTCGTTAGATGCCATCTGGTTCTAGCATCTTCTGCTGTTTCTATGACTGTTACATCTGCTCTACCGTACATGAAGTGCGCTGGTGTTAAGTAATCTAAATCATTGATATCCTCGGTGAGCGCACACAAGGGCCTGGAGTTTAAGCAGGCTTCAAGCTGAGCAAGTATTGTAGAATATTCTTCAAATGTTAAGCGCTGTTCTCCTATTACTCTTTTTAGGTGATACTTCAAACTTCGTACTGCTCGTTCCCATAAGCCTCCAGCACTAGGCCATGAGGGTGCATTGAAGTGCCACTGTATGTTCATGGATGATAAAGTGTCCATGAAATGATCGTCGTAAGTTTGTTTCAATTTCTCGTATTCTTCTTGTAGATTTCTGTTGGCACCGACAAAGTTGGTTCCACAGTCACTGTATAAGTGATGTGGGGCTCCACGACGGGCTGACATTCTTCGCAGGGCCGCCAGAAATGCCGAGCTTGTTAAATCTGTCACTAGTTCCAAGTGTATGGCCTTTGTAACCATACAAATAAACAGGGCTACATAACCTTTCAGGGTTCTTGCGTTTCTTGTTTTGTTAGCTTTGATTTCAACGAATCCGGTGTAATCTATCCCGGTGTGGAAGAAAGGAGGAGCAGGCTCCACACGAGTGGCGGGCAGGTCCCCCATGATTTGGTGTTCTTTGTTTGGATTGTTTTTTCTACAGGTAATACAGTTTCGTACTCGTTTCTTTACAGCGTTGTTTCCCCCAGGAATCCAGTATTGTTGCCGAAGGCACGCCATGGAGAGACGTGGACCTCCGTGGAAGGTAAGTAGGTGGGCTTCATCTATTAGTAAATCGGCGAGTCTGCTGTCCCGAGGTATTATTTTTGGATGCTTCATTTCCATGTTTAATGACGAATTTTCTAATCTTCCTCCAACCCGTAAAATTCCAAGATGGTCAATGAACGGATTCAAATTTAATATTTTGCTATTCGAGTTAATAGTTTTATGTTTGTTAAAATGCATAATTTCCGTTCTAAATTCATTTTGTTGCACGTTCTTTATAATAAGCAATTTTGCGGCCGACATTTCTTGTAATGTGAGATAGCTTGGTAATTGTTTACGCTTAGGTACAAATGTTCTTAATAACCAGGCTACAATTCTTGTAACTTTATTGAATGAACTAAATTTATTCAATAATTGATAAATTATATTATCTTTTTGTTTCTGTATTACGTTTGTTTGTTTCAATCTGATTTCTTCATTCGTAGTGTATGTTATTTTTGATTGCATTTGTTCTTCGTTAAACGTCGACAGCCAGGCGGGGCCCTGCCACCATAAGAAGTTATTTTTCAATTGATTCGCATACAAGCCGCGGCTCGCGGCGTCAGCCGGGTTTTCGTTCGATTTTACATAGTGCCATCGATCTTTTGATATTGTATCGCATATTGTTTTTACTCTGTTAGCAACAAATGGCTTCCACCGGGAACTCTCTCCTTGTAGCCAGCCAAGAACAACCATAGAGTCCGTCCAGCCATAGATTTCTAGTTGATGTTGAGTTAATGCTTCCTTGATTTTATTAATAAGTTTTGATAGTAAGTATGCTCCACTTAACTCTAGTCTGGGTAATGTTATAGCTTTCTTGTGGGGCACGAGCTTTGTTTTTGCGGCAACCAAGGTCAATCGCGTTTTATCTTTGATCCTGGCGTACACCACACACGCGTATGCGTGAATCGACGCGTCACAAAATCCATGTAATTCTATGATGTCATTCTTGTGACATAACAACCATCTAGGTATTTTGTATTCATTGATAGTTTGAAGTTCTGATTTTATGTTTAACCATTCTCGTTCTATTTCAGATGAAACTTGTTGGTCCCATTTTATATCTTCTTTCCACAGGCGTTGAAATAATAGTTTTAGTTTCATAGATAGTGGGGCCAGCCATCCTAAAGGGTCGAACAGTTTTGAAATATCCGACAGCAGGCTACGTTTTGTTAATTTTGAATTGTTTTCAGGAATGTTGTACTGGAAGGTGAAATTATCTGCGGTAGGATTCCAACATAACCCTAATGTTTTTGAATTATTTTCAGTTTTAAAGTTGAATATATTGTCTTGACTAGTACTGCGCTCCGACTTTACTTGTTCTAACAATTGTTTTTCGTTCGACGACCACTTTCTAAGATTAAAGCCGCCGGCCTTCATGAGTAAGTTTAGATCAGAGATAAGTTTCTTCCCTTCTTCTTTTGTGTCGGCGCCGTGTACAAGGTCATCCATATAAAATGCTGATTCCACGATTTTTGCAGCGTCAGGATAGTTTGATCGTTCATCAGATGCCAGCCTCCTCAATGTCATCATTGCTAAGAATGGTGCAGCCCGAGTTCCGTAGGTAACCGTTGTTAAAGTATATGTTTTAATAGGTTGATTAGAATCTTCTCTCCAGAATATTTTTTGGTATCTTTGATCTTCGTCTTGCAGTAATATCATTCTAAAGAATTTTTCAACATCCGCAGTGAAGGCGTATTGGTATTGTCTCCATCTTAGTAGTAGTGTTTGTAAATCTATTTGTAAGTTTGGTCCCGCATACATGTAGTCATTTAAGCTGCAACCCTTGTTTGTTTTATGGGAAGCGTTAAACACTACACGATATTGGGTAGTTAATGAGTCGATGCGTTCTACACCATGATGAGGAAGAAAGTATTCTGGAATTTGATTACAATTGAATGGTTTCATATGTTGTAATATTTCATATTCCTTCATGAATGATTTGTAGTCGTTTGATAGTTTAGGTATTTTGTTAAATTTCTTTTCCAGGCTTCTAAATTGCGCCAGGGCTGTTTGTTTCGAAGATCCCAGATCATTCTCAATATTTTCTTTCAGTGGTAACCTGACCTCGTAGCGACCATCCTCGTTTCTTCTTATTGTTTCGTTGTAACAGTTAATGCATTGTTGTTCTTCCAGGGATAATTTTGATTGTTCGCTAATTTCTTCAATTTCCCAAAATTGTTTTATCTCATCCAGGTTATGTAGTATGACGTTGCATTGATAAGTTACGGTGCTTCCACATAGTAACCATCCAATTTTTGTTTGTTGTGCAATAGGCTGTGATAGGCCTTCTCCTTTGATGATGCCGCCTTGCACTATTTGTGAGTAAATCTCAGCTCCCAAAAGTATGTCAACGGGGCGACTCACGTAGAACTCGGGATCGGCTAGAGCAATGTTTTCTATGAACGGCCAGTTTGGTTTGTTAAAGGTTTGGTTGGGTAAGTTACTTATTAAGTTGTTCATGATAATAACTTCCGTTTGAAAATTGAAGTCATTATGAATGGAATAACATTGTATGTGTAACATTCCTTTCCCGTTGTTTTCTCTTACTCCGACACCGAATACTGTTCCTTTGCATGGTTTCCTTTTTAATTTTAGTTGTTGCGCAGCTCGCTCCGTAATTAAGCTCACCTGCGAGCCCTGGTCGACTAGAGCTCTCATGTAGTGGTAAGTACCATCGTGACCTTTGATATTTAAAATTGCGGTTGATAATAGAACTTCGTTTTGTTGATTTTGCTCAGTTAAATTATTGTTAATTGTTGCGCTAGAAGACGGTGTATTCTGTTGTTCAATAAAGGCATCGTGTATCGTGGTGTTATGTTTCTTCATACATTTGCGGCATGTTTTCGTCGATTTACATTCATTTCCATTATGACTAAATAAGCAATTCTTGCAAACTCGGAGTTCTTTAATTAATTGTAATTTTTGTTCATTAGGTAATTCTAAAAATTTCTTGCAATTATAGAGCCCGTGTTCATTTTTGCAGAGTGGACATTTTACAGTAATGATGTTATATGTTGATTTCGCATTTTTATTTCCTTTGTTCCAATTATTGTTTGAATTACTTGGATAATTTGAAAATTTTCCATTTGAAGTTGAAGGTAATTGATGTTTTACGAAATGTTGTTTAGGTTGTCGATTGTCACTTTTTCTGCATGCTGATTCTAATGCTGTGAATTTTCCTTCCAGAAACTCTAAAAATTCACTTAAAATAGGTAGTTCTCGGCGGTTCTTTAGGGAGTCGATATATTCCGTGTGGGTCTCGGTGTCTAATTTCTGATCTAAGATATGTACAATCAGAGGGTCCCAGGTTATTATATCCACGCCTAAGTTCTTGATTGCGTTGAGACACTCTTGTGTAACATCATGCATGCGTTTTATTT
Organism: Marasmarcha lunaedactyla; assembly: GCA_923062675.1. Taxonomy (NCBI): domain Eukaryota; kingdom Metazoa; phylum Arthropoda; class Insecta; order Lepidoptera; family Pterophoridae; genus Marasmarcha; species Marasmarcha lunaedactyla. The sequence goes on from OV281350.1 coordinate 7,150,105, forward strand.
GATTGACTGTTTGTTGTTTCATAGTAGGGAGGTCAAGAAGAATGTTTATATGTGAAGAGAATATTAGTTTCTTGTTATCGTAGCGATGTGTCAGTATTTCCCAGCATGTTGTGTAGTTATCGGAACTTATTGACAAATGTTGTATTAAACGTTCGGCTTCGCCTCGTATTTTACTCTTTAAAAATTGCATCTTCTGCGCGTTAGATAAACTCGGGTTATTATGTATAGCTTCCATAAATAAATCTTTAAATGACACCCAAGCGTTGTAGTTCCCGTTGAAAGTAGGAACTTCTAGAGTAGGCGTAGTTTTTTCTCTATGTTTTTGTGACCATATCCTGGATTTTATCGAACGTTTCAGAGTTTGATATTGATGTTCATAGTTGCTGAATAATTCTTCCATCTCTAGATTTTCTCTGCCACTTAAATCACCCTCTATCTCCCAATGGAGGGAGTCTATTGTTTTCCAGCGGGATTCAAGTGACTTCAAAGTATCTTCAAATTCCCAGTTTTCTGTTATTTTGTCGATTTCAATGTAGTTCACAGTTCTTTGGAAAGCCTTGTAGTTGGCCGCCTGACGACGCAATTTTTCATCCAAGGCTCCGTTGATAACCGGAGTTTTGCTTCCTTCTTTTGCAGATTTTCCATAGCTACTCTTGTTTTCTTCGTTTGGCGATCCCTTAGAACCACCCGGGTTTGATGAGATGTATTGTTTTATGTATGTACATACTTCGAAGTAGAATTTCTCCGTGGACGAGAAGTGGTTTTCCTGGTAGTAAAGATGTTCTTGTTCTTCATTTTGTTTCAAAATTAAATGATTTGCACTGAAATCGCGAAACAAATTCGTGAGCTCCAGTAGTTTTGCGTTTGCTATTGCCTTTCTACGTTCGGTGTTTTCTTTCTTGAAGTTGTTAAATAGTTTTTCGATAGCTTCAATAAGCTCTGCTTGTTTGTTCAAAAGATGATCCATTGCTATTGTTGTAAAATATTGTTGTTGATCTCAAAATGTTCTTGAAAATGTTGTTGGTTAATGTTGTTGTTGTTGTTTGCTGGTCTATCTAATAGCACTCCAGGCAAGCTCACAAGTGTGATATAAGCACCTTCTCAATTCGCTGGGGAGGTCCGCTTGTGGAAGGCCAGCGAACCGATTGCTAACACACTCAAAACTCACCAAAAGCACTAAAGACGGGTGAAGGACCATATGTTAAGGCCTGTGCCTCAACATAGATGTTTAAAGTAATGTTAAATTGATAAATGTTTTAAAGTAGTAGTTTGAGATGGTTAAAGGGAAACACGACTGTTTCGGACGAGTTGTTTAATGTTAATGAAAATCACAATTACAAAATAATAAAATAAATAATTTGTCGCGTGTTTGCGTAGGTAAGCGGTGTTCGGTTACACCGAACACGAACGCACCACCCGTTATTGGTTTACCCGCTTCCGTTCTGGAAATTTTGACCTGAAAAATGAACCCCGTGGTCGTCCGAAAACTTTGGTCGACAATGACGAATTAAAGGCAATTGTGGAAGCTGATGAAACTCAATCCACGGCTGAATTAGCAGCAGCTTTCGACGTTAGCATCAAAACAATATGGGTCCATTTGCGTCAAATTGGCAAGGTAAAAAAGCTTGACAAATGGGTACCCCACGAACTCAATGACTGCCAGCGCGAAGTACGCGTGGAGACGTGCCTTGCACTGCTCAGCAGGCATACAAATGAAGGAATTCTGAACCGCATTGTTACTTGTGACGAGAAATGGATCCTGTTTGACAATCGTAAGCGCTCAGCAAGTTGGTTGGACCCTGGTTCAGTACCCAAACAATGCCCTAAACGAAAACTTACCCCTAGAAAAGTGATGGTCACTGTTTGGTGGTCTAACGCGGGTGTAATTCATCACAGCTTCTTGCCAAACGGGACAAGCATTACTGCAGATGTGTACTGTGAAGAACTGAACACAATGATGGAGAAGCTCGCACGTCTCCAACCAGCTTTGGTCAATCGTTCGGCTCCACTGCTCCTGCACGACAACGCGCGACCTCATACTGCACAGCAGACGGTCTCCAAGCTACAAGAGTTGGGGTTGGAAGTTCTCCGTCATCCACCGTACTCACCAGACCTTGCGCCTACAGACTTCTACTTTTTCCAGAATTTGGATAACTTATTGGCGGGAAAAAAATTCAATACCCGAGAGGCAGTACAAAATGCCTTTGAAGAATTTGTTGCCTCCCGTCCAGCTGATTTCTTCAAGAAAGGCATCAATAAGCTACCAATGCGTTTGCAAAGATGCATTGATTGCATGGGTGATTACTTTGATTAATACAAATAAATAATATATAAAAAAATTACGCTTCATTTATTTCGTGAAAAACGGCAATTTCATAGGTAAAGACCTAATATTATATCTTTTCTTAAATTTTCACGATACATACTTTAAATAAAACACTTTTTACCGGATATTATCGCGTATATTTTAGTTAATTTTAGTTAATTTTAAAATTAAATAAAAACTACTACGTTTTTATTACTGGCAATAGATGAACAACACCTTAGTCTATCGTGACCACGGCAACTGCAAAGATGCCGAAACGTCGAAATAATTTTAAAATTAACTAAAATTAACTAAAATATACGCGATAATATCCGGTAAAAAGTGTTTTATTTAGACCTAATATTACGCGTAGACATTAAAAATAATGATTGTTTACTTTCTAACATTTTGGAATTTAATAACGTATTTTATATTTTCACACGAATAGAACAAACATTTTTAAAAAATACTCAAATATTTCGCAAGACTTCTAACAAAAATGCTTCTCGTCAATAAAACTGTAATACTTTTATGTTCAGATTTTGATTCAGATCTCTTTGTTTTGATTAACCTGAGCTTAGAATTTTCTATAAGAACAAGCTGCTGAATTTTATTAATAAAAAAAAAACTATTCCCATTCTATGTTAATCTCATAATTTTACTGAGAAGAAATTTAATGACACTTCACCTATTGAAATCCATCAAACGGTTTAATCTGTATACACATGCAAAATATATACCTCCTTCTGACAGTCGGGTAAAAATAAAATAGTTCATTTGATAGCCGCAATAATTTATTCTCACAAATACTGTAGACAACGTAGATTCAATTTAATCGCTTTAGCGCTTTAAAAGTACAAGGTAATAAAGCTAGCAGTTTATTCTAACTTGACCTATGACTTTATTTACGACCCTGTGGTCTTTTGAATTAAAGCGGACTTCGTAGCCAAATGCCGTGTTTGACTATTTCTCGCTGCATCTATTAAGACGTTACGCGGAAGCCTTTAACAAACTGCCATGTCAGATTTGGCTGCGTTGTCAGCTTAGTTAATGACCAGCGGGTTGGCACGAAGGGGAGCATTGTCAAATTGCCGTCTAGAAGCCAACTTCATGAACGGGCAATAGTGGGCAGCTCGAGATCCTAGTGCAGGTCTAAGTTGTGGACATAGGTGCATTTTTGTAAGAACCTATATTGAATAACCTGCGAGTGATTGAGGTTCGACTTGCTGGCCTACGTGAAAACCTCGCTGGCTTACGTCATGATGGGGTGGATGCATGTTTTGTAAAATGTAAGCTTGTTTTGAGCAATATATTACTTTTCTTGCAGATTAGAGGGAGGCTTTATGTTAGCCATGAATGTGAGTCCACTATCTAAAGGGACTCCTAATATTTGACTTTTTTAGCCCAGGGAATCGGAGTTCCAAACAGAAAAATCGGATGAGGATTTTCTAGAGATTTTCTTTGATCTGGTTAATAGAGAGAAGTACACTACTGCACTGTTTTCTGGGTTGGTTTCTAATCTTTATTTCCTAAACCAATCGCCTAATGCTTTGGCTGCAGATTGAAGTAAAGTAGTACAGCGAAGCGTAAGTCTGCGAGGAGCGTGAGTTCTCTTTTCTCCGTCTTTGGCATGTCACTGTTTAAAGGGAAAACAAAGTCGGAGAAAGTACCGAGCCTTAAGGAACACCGGCTCATGCAGGGGTTTGGATAATGCACCTTCCTATTTGTAACGAAAGGTTCAAAAGTGAGTAGAAAGTCTCGTATGATGTGCACAAAGCTGTCTAGCACGTCTAGGTAGGAGAACTTGAATAACAAGCCAGTGTGCCAGATCTTGTCAAATGCTTCCGCAACGTCAAAAAAGCCCACCCGTGCCTATTGGGTTTCGACCTACGTTCCCTTGCTCCAAGAACTGCTCCGTGATGCGGTGCACCTGTTGGACGCAAGAGTAACGCGGCCTAAAGTAGCATTTTTTGTCCGGTAACAGTTGCTACGAATGGATGATCTCTCGGAGCCTGTTCAAAATGTTCCTTTTTTATAATTTTCCTAGCGCACTAAGCAGCCTAATAGCAGGTAAATTTGCTGGTTTTATGGGATTCCCAATACCTTTGACAATCACTTATTTACACGTTTTCGGAAAGGAGCACTTTGTTAGTTAGTTATTAAATATAACATAAGTATAAGTACGAATGGGACAGTTTTCAGAACCCTGTTTTGCACTTCGTCGGGACCTGGGGTTTTACGCAGTTTTAGATTTTTAATTATTTTTTGTACCTCTTTCACCGTCACCCGGTTGGAGGGTGTCAGTCGGTGGGTTGCCACATTTAGTTTCAACTGTGCTTTTCACAGTTTCTGTAACGATTTAGTGCTTCCTACACTCAGTTAACATTGTTGGGCCAAGCTATTGGCTAGGGTTTCAGCTTTTTCGGAGTCATTGAAGGCGGGAACCATGGGCATGGATGACGCAGTAGAGTCCATCTAGAGAGACTGCGCCTAGCTTCCATCAAGCCACATGTGAAGGCAAAATCTCTTCAAGAAGCGCGTCCCAGTTATAAGACTACACTTCACGTATGCGAGACTTAACATATGTTAAGTCTGGTTATAGGGCCCTCACTTCCTCACATCCTCAGATGGGGCCCAGCAGCAATCATTTGCCACCGATGCACTGAAGGCATTTCGAAGGCTGAAAGCACCTATCACAGCATATTTATTTATCTCTTAGAAGTTATATGGTTGTTATATTTTTTGACAATTTAATTCAACACTTTTTAGTAATTAGTGGACCCTAGTAAGGATGCTTTACAAATTGAAAAAAAATGGCATTATATTATACTCGTCAAAACAACTTAACGAATGCAAGAAATTAACCGTTAAAGAGTTCCACGTCCTCATCTTGAGTTCATCATCGGAAGCTCATCATTAAGTTTAGTACGTTTGAATTATAAAGATATAAACAAACACGAGGGATGTACTAGTAATTTAATGGCTAATGTTTCACATCTCCCTTGTCCCCTATCATCAGTCCAGTCCATCATCACCAAGTATAATGTGTTGCTCATCAAAATAAACCTGTATAAGTCATGACCCCCAAATCATTAAAATAAATACTTATAAACTAATGTTTACGCATTGCTGTTTAGGTTTCTCTTCTTCACTGACTATACAAAATAATAATGTGCAAGCATAACAACTATTTTAGATAAATTATAAGATTATACATCATTAAACGATATTATATTCGCTAATAGCGCGAGAAACCTACTTACACCGCTGTTTCAAGGCACTACTTATGTACTGTGGTATTTACCCGATATGTTGGTATTTTTGAATAATACAAATATACTAGTTCTACTGTGACTAAGCGTAGAGTAGTTTTGCATACCTATTGACATTCTCTATGTTAGATAGATGGATACATGGGTTATAGTTGAGCAAGTTTTTTGACTATTAAGAAATCCCTCTAGATATTTTTGTAGATGCCGGCATTTAAAATTGAATGAAAATCACCATCTTAAAACATTTACGTTTCTATTTTGATGCCCTTTTGTATTATTAATGAAATAGCACATAATATAAAGTTAATACAAATACACTGTGTTCTAAAATAATCATGTCTAACCGAGTAGGGTTCAGTTTTTGTTGTTTATTTACTTGTTAGAATCACCAAAAAATTAATAAAAATTACTACATATAAAGAACACATAAAATCATATTTGTAAGCCAGGCAACCCGATTCATTTTGTTTACTTTTTATTTTTAACGTTGCTTATATATTATAGTCGTATATACGTTCGAAACTGCTATTTATCAGCCAAATCCCACAATGGTGCAATAGTTACAAAGCAAGTAATCGCAACGGTCTCCTGCCTTTGGGTTAATCAGCAGTATTATAAGGGTGAATCTTATTGTTTTAGGATTAACCCGTTAACCCGTAAACCCGATTGATGGGTCCTCGGTTAAAACACTGGACCACTTCATTGAGGAACTAATCTTGCCAAGGTTATAAGTCATAAATATTCCAGAAAAATCAAAATACGTGAAAATTTCACTAAATTTTTATCAAAGACCGGTAGGACTAGCCTCTTTTGGGTCATATCTTACAAAATTTCCAATCCTTTTTAATTTTTACCAGTGGGTACAGATGAACATCTGCTATAAAGCTGATAATTAAAATTTTCGTCATATCCTTCCCTTGCGTTTTCATGATTTCAATGATTTGTGGTCCAATAACTGCCAAAATTAATTAAAAATGTTAAAAGAAGTTCTTTTATATCTTAGATAGCTAACACAATGGTCAAACCTACTTTGTTTTATCTTCCTCCAGTGCATGGTCAGGTACGGTCCGTAAATCTACCGCTATTTTCCGTTTATTATGAGCGGTCAATTTTGTAACAAAACATTTTATTCCATAAACGAAAACGACACAAAAGTTAAAAATAGTATATTATGCAACTAGTGAATAAAGGACGGATTTGACCCTAGAAAGATAGTTTGCGTAAAATTGATGCACTCGGTTGCGAAATATTGCTCTATCTTTCTAAATAGCGCGAATCCAAAGCTGTGCGTTTAGGACATTTAATTCGTCGCTGGGAGCTACCGTGTGGCGTACCTGCCAGTAAGGTAAGTTTCACCGATATTGAAATATAACGACCGCGTGAGTCAAAATTACGCATGATTATCTTTTACGTGACTCTTATGATTTTGACTTGTATGTTGGTTTTATTATTATTTTTTATCTTATTATTAGTAGTTATATAATAACTTATATCATAAATTGTTTTTTATGGTTATTGAGCAAAATATAATACAATGGGGAGTAGAAAAAAAGACCACATCCTGGCCGTTCTTATGAAAAAGTGTGGGAGAGTTTCTCTGTGAGGATACCGACAGTAAAGTAACGGACCACGAAAGTGATGATGACGTGCAGAGCGACAAAAAAGAACCTTTTATAGATGAAGAACAGCCTACGCCGAGTGGAAGTGTTATCTTAGACGAGCAAAGCAGTACTGAAGAACGAGTCTCCACATCGGCCTCTCGTAGGATCGTTACCTTGCGCCGAAGTACTATTAAAGGTAGGAATAGACATTGTTGGCCGACGTCAAAGTCGACGAGGCGTGGCAAAGTCTCAGCGGTAAACATTGTTCGAGCCGCATGAGGTCCAAGCCGCATGTGCCGTAATGTATATGACCCCGTCTTATGCTTCAATATGTATTTTACTGAAGTGATAATTATGGATCGTACGATGGACTAACGCCGAGATATCATTGAAAAGACGGGATTCTATGACAGCTGCTACATTTCGTGAATATTACCAAATGAAGTACTTTTTTATTTATTTTTTTTGGTTTCCTCCACGGGAAGAGCAGGAGGACATAAAAAATGCTCTGACGCATACTCCGCGCCCGCGATCGAAGTTATGTGGGACTCGTCCCGACGCCTGCCAGGACCATACCCACTAAAACACCCCCTGTCGGCTCGTGCATTTTTGCCACGCAGCCTTCATCTGAGCGACGGCCAATCAGAGAAAGAGGCCGCGCTAGCGGGGGTCACCTTAAGGGGTCCTTAAGGGGTCCTTAAGGGTCCTTAAGGGTCCTTAAGGGTCCTTAAGGGGTCACCCGCTGGGATTTACATAGCACTGAAGGTGCTCAAAGCACTGAAGGATAATACATAGCACTGAAGGTGCTCAAAAATGAAAAGTAAATAATTGAAAACATTAAAAATGAAAAATAAAATTGCATTAATTCGGATTTACGTTAGAATAAGAATTTACGTTAAAGTTAGAAATTGCGGCCTAAAGGGCCTCGAGATCTAAAGCTAATTGCGTAGGTTCGCCAGTGTGCGCGTTTCTCGATCTAAACGACTTTGAAATTTCGAATCGTACGGACGCGGGATTTAAAAATAAAATTTATAACGAACTTAGAAGCGAGTGATGCTCAGCTAACGCAAACAAACGCTCTTGAGGAGAGCGGGCGGCTCGCAGTTTGCGTGCGAGTACGGAAATTTCGTTAATATCGACGTTTTGGATGACGTTGAACACGGTCTTCATGTCCTCAGCCAACGACGACTGAGGTGAAGATGACGGAGCAGGACGAGGCCCTACGGAAGCTACGGGAGCCGGGATAGGTCGGGAAGGTGCAGGCGGAACTGCCGGACGCTGCCTCCAAGACAGAGCCGAAGTAGGCGTCGGCTGAACGGGCTTTGCTTCCGGGGGACCCCGGTTGCGCAGCGGCGGGAAGTTAACAGGAGTGAGCGGCGGCGCCGGTTCAGGTGCGGCCCTCTTAGCAGTGGAGTGCGGAGCGTGCGGACAGCCCCTGTAGTTAGCTGTGTGGCCGGACTGGCCGCAAAGCACACAGGCAGGGGGGGAACTGGATTCGGGAGTGCGAGTGCACTCCTTAGTGATGTGAGGATCCAGGCACTTTACGCACCTGGGGGGAGCTGAACAGTTAGCCGCTGCGTGGCCATAGAGCTGGCAGCGGTGGCACTGCCCAGGGTGACCACGGGGGTTGGGACGCTCGACGGAGATATTCCAGCGTCCGCAAATTGTCCAAACCCCTCTGAAGATCTCCTTCGAGTTGGGAGTATTGGATAGGATAACTAATGCTAAAGGAAAGCGCCTACCGCGGTTGGAGTGCATCTTGTGCACTGCTTCGGCCGGGAAACCCTGGGACTTAAGGTCCTCGAGGATTTCATCGTTCGCGAGCTCGAACGGGACGCCCCGTAGTACTGCGCGGATCTTACGCTCCTCCGGGAGGGCGTAGGTGTGATATGCAATTTGTTTTAGTGAAAGTAACCGAGTAAACGCGCGAAAGTCATCGATGGTCGCGACCTGGATTTTAATTGAATCGCCTGCGTTGGTTGCTTTGAGATAGTTAATTTTTTGCTCTTTGCAAAGGTTAGATACTACGGTCCATCGCGCTTTTTCGCGGAGAAAGGCGGGCGGAGGGAGCTGAGGCTTCGGTGGGACGTAGCGCGTCGCTGGCTTCGATGGGACCGACGGAGGCGCGGTTACTTCGATCGATTTTAGTGGCGCGGGGGTGGGTGTTGAGGACACCGGGGGGGCTCGGGTATTGAGGATACCGAGGTTTTCTTCGAGCGCTTCTTGGAGCGTTTGGCTACTAACTGGAACGCGGGCTCAGGAGAGCCGGTTAAGGTGACTGCATCTGACGACGGATCAGACGCGGGTTCGGAGTCGCTCCTGGGAGCGGTACGCTTACGACGTGACGCGTGAGAGGATGCGACCGATTCGCAGTCCATCTCGGACGAGGCGGGAGACGCGGGAGAGCTGTGGACCTGAGGGGTCTGGACGTTGGAAGCCTGAGGGGCCGGGGTTGAGGCCTGAGGGGCCAGGGACGCGATAGTTGCCTGTAAGGCCTGCGTTAGTGCTTCATCTGGGATGGAGATGCCGGACGCAACGAGCGTCTGTGCGACCGCCCTAAGAAAGTTTACAACGCTTTGGTCCATTGGAGGGCTTGGTCCTACGATATATAATATATAAATGTATAAAAATGCCTAGGTTCCCTAGCAAACCTAGCACCTAAACCTCCCTACCCGCGGTAGGGGGGCTGGGGACGACGCGAGGTGGTGCCCCTAATTCGGACAGCACTGTACCATCACCCTGGGAAAGGCCCAAGTGCAATGGGATCGGGTCAGCCAGTTTCTCCTTGGCCTGAAGGGCCTTGGAAGCGCACCGGGGCAACGCTATCAGGCTTAGTTGTCACCGTTAAGTATCCACTTGATCAAACGCGAGTCTACTACGGAGTGTGTCGCCAATAAATTGACAACAAAAACCGGCCGTAGACCTGACGAAGTTGGGTTGCACTGAAAGTGCGGGATTGACTACGTTACGACCGGCCGGAGCCGGCCGCAGAGCGAGTCTCTGACTACGTACAGGCGCCAAGCGTCAAGTACGCAGCCAGAAAGACAGTCCGAGTCTTGCGAACCACTATCGAACTTAATCGACCGTGGTAAGCTCAACCCTGTTGTTGCTGCACTCACCGAGGTGAGGTTTTTAATGCGAGGGGTGCACAGAGTGCGGGATTGACTACGTTATGACTGGCTGGGACCGGCCGCAGAGCGAGTCTCTGACTGCGTAGCAGGCGCCAAGCGTCAAGTTGGCAGCCAGAAAAACAGCCCGAGCCTCGCGAACCACTATCGAATTTAATCGACCGCGGTAAGCTCAGCTCTGTTGTTGCTGTGCGAGAGACCGACTTACTTGCAGCCGATCGAAACCGGCCGCAGCGTAAGCCCTGAAGAGGCTAACAGCGTGTGAGTATTGCGAACGAGTTGACGTCGTGAGACGACAATCGTGACTCAACAGCTGGAGCGACCGCGAACGCGTCCGAGCGGGGCCGGACGCAGAACGGATCTGAGAGTGGCGTTTGAGTATTGATACGAGAGAAGTCGTGAGACAACAATCGTGACTCGGCAGCCGGGAGCGACCTTCAACACGTCCGAACGGGTCCGGACGCAGATCAGGTCTGGAATGCAAATGAAGTACCTAGTACATCGGAAAACAATACTGATGAGCCAGTAACAAAAAAACGTATTTACTGTACTTTTTGTCCTTCTAAAATACGGCGAAAGGCAAATGCGTCCACAAAAAATGTAAAAAAAATAATATGTCGTGAGCATAACGTTGATATGTGCCAAAGCTGTTTTTAACATTTTTTTAATATAACTACATGTTCCTAATATATATAAAATTGTTAATATTTTTGATTTTGTACTACAAAAGGCTGTTTAGTAGGCGACTGCTCGCTCTGGCGGAGCATAGTTCCCTTCTCAACTCATTATAGGTTCATTTAAATGAATTGATCCCTAAGTCAAGCTTCGGCCGACCTCTGCGCAGCCCCGGCTTCACCGGCCACCAACTCATGTCCCTTTGAGCACCTTCAGTGCAACTTTCACTCCAGGTGGAAGGCCCGCTGGCGGGCCTCCGCCAGCGCGCCCAACTTCCCGACGGGTGTCGCTTCCAATGAAGGCTAACGGTCAAATTTTACTACAGCCAACAGGTGGTTTTTAGTGGGTAGGTGCCATTCTGGTGAGTCCCACATAACCCCCCGCAGAGGACGGTATTTTCCTGCGGGCGGTATGCATGACGCATCTTCCACCTCCCTCCCGCGAGTGTGCCTCGGCAGCAAAAAAAAATAAATAAAAATAAAAGGCCTTTTTATTCACTGTTTTGCGTGAATAAAATAAGCTTTTTAGAGTAGGTATGGTATAATAATATTTTACACTATCATAATGTGTCTTAAGAAGTAATGTAGTCAGTATTTTGTTTTAATTAACAAGTCCTTAATATTAGGTTTTTACCTATGAAATTGCCGTTTTTCACGAAATAAATGAAGCGTAATTTTTTATATATTTTTTATTTCTATTAATCAAAATAATCACCCATGCAATCAATGCATCTTTGCCAACGCATTGGTAGCTTATTGATGCCTTTCTTGAAGAAATCAGCTGGACGGGAGGCAACAAATTCTTCAAAGGCATTTTGTACTGCCTCTCGGGTATTGAATTTTTTTCCCGCCAAGAAGTTATCCAAATTCTGGCAAAAGTAGAAGTCTGTAGGCGCAAGGTCTGGTAAGTACGGCGGATGACGGAGAACTTCCAACCCCAACTCTTGTAGCTTGGAGACCGTCTGCTGTGCAGTATGAGGTCGCGCGTTGTCGTGCAGGAGCAGTGGAGCCGAACGATTGACCAAAGCTGGTTGGAGACGTGCGAGCTTCTCCATCATTGTGTTCAGTTCTTCACAGTACCAAACAGTGACCAACACTTTTCTAGGGGTAAGTTTTCGTTTAGGGCATTGTTTGGGTGCTGAACCAGGGTTCAACCAACTTGCTGAGCGCTTACGATTGTCAAACAGGATCCATTTCTCGTCACAAGTAACAATGCGGTTCAGAATTCCTTCATTTGTATGCCTGCTGAGCAGTACAAGGCACGTCTCCACGCGTACTTCGCGCTGGCGGTCATTGAGTTCGTGGGGTACCCATTTGTCAATCTTTTTTACCTTGCCAATTTGACGCAAATGGACCAATATTGTTTTGATGCTAACGTCAAAAGCTGCTGCGAATTCAGCCGAGGATTGAGTTTCATCAGCTTCCACAATTTCCTTTAATTTGTCATTGTCGACCAAAGTTTTCGGACGACCACGGAGTTCATTTTTCAGGTAAAAATTTCCAGAACGGAAGCGGGTAAACCAATAACGGGTGGTGCGTTCGTTTGTAGTGTTCGCTCCGTAAACGTCGTTGATGTTGCGTGCCGCTTGTGCCGCTTTGCTGCCACGATGGTACTCATACTCCATAATTACTCGAATTTTTAACTTATCCATGATGACGAAAAATGTTCGAATGCGTTGAAAACAAAACACTAACTATTAAACAAATGACGATTTTAGAAAAAGAATTCCATGTTTGTCAAATAAAATTAATTTGAAATTAGAATTATCAGTCACAAAAAAAAATATTTTCATTTGATATGGCCAGTACGGCAAAACGGCAGTTTCATAGGTAAAGACCTATTATGTTAATTTTACCATAGGCAATTCACGGATCACTTTAATGGACATTATGTGAGAGTTGCTGCTTACTTGTTTTAATCTATGTCCGAGTATAATCAACTTATTATTATGTCGTGTCATCTTTGTTGCCACATACGAATGTTTTCCCAACGGAGCCGGACATTTCTTCGCAAAAAAGCCTAATTCTCCTGAATATAAGCAAGGTATCTGATACTTTTTTAAGACAGGTCTATAACTGTCCATTGGTCATGCACCACAAATTTATCAAATATTTTTTTTTGGAACTTTAATTGCACGTTGTTGTATGTTTAAATTAAACGAATTTGAAAACTGCAGTCAGTTTCAACAGTTCTAATCGTAACCTCCTCTACAGGAATAGGACCCAAATATTTGCAACAGTCATTAAGTTTCCTTAACTTATCAAAATTATTTTAAGTAACCATCCAAAATCGGACATTCTCAATACTTGTTGCATAGTATACTTTTTTATTTTACTTTTATTAATGAACAAAAAAAAATTTTTTAACAATGTTGTGGGACACCCTTGTTAAGCACGCAGACCTGTATTAAGGGTGTCCACTCTTCCAATCGTTATACAATTCAAGTAGTTATACACTGAAAAATCGATTGCTAGACGTCTTTGTCGTAAAAAATAGTAAGTATACACATTCATTTTATCTATTATTTTTTGTAGAGTAGATACAATACGAAATGAAAAATATTAAACACCGCGACTAGTGACAAACTGTGGGTAACATAACAAAAAAGGACAGGACCCAAAGTATTATGTGACTTTGATTCTTATTACAATACGATTCAGGTTAGTTTGGCGTCACGCAGTATGATACGCTCCGAACCATTGTTAAGGAATGTACACGTTATAAGCTTATGGCGTTTTGTATTTTAATTTTAATAATTATGTATACAAGTTAGTATGTTAATTGAAACGAAAATGGTGAGTTCAATGTGGAATGACGTTTCAAGTATAGAATTAAATTGGTACATAGTTTCCTCTTTATATAATTAGAATAATAATAGGTCTTTACCTATGAAACTGCCGTTTTGCCGTACTGGCCATTTCAAATGAAAATATATTTTTTTTGACTGATAATTCTAATTCAAAATTAATTTTATTTGACAAACATGGAATTCTTTTTCTAAAATCGTCATTTGTTTAATAGTTAGTGTTTTGTTTTCAACGCATTCGAACATTTTTCGTCATCATGGATAAGTTAAAAATTCGAGTAATTATGGAGTATGAGTACCGTCGTGGCAGCAAAGCGGCACAAGCGGCACGCAACATCAACGACGTTTACGGAGCGAACACTACAAACGAACGCACCAACCGTTATTGGTTTACCCGCTTCCGTTCTGGAAATTTTGACCTGAAAAATGAACCCCGTGGTCGTCCGAAAACTTTGGTCGACAATGACGAATTAAAGGCAATTGTGGAAGCTGATGAAACTCAATCCACGGCTGAATTAGCAGCAGCTTTCGACGTTAGCATCAAAACAATATTGGTCCATTTGCGTCAAATTGGCAAGGTAAAAAAGCTTGACAAATGGGTACCCCACGAACTCAATGACCGCCAGCGCGAAGTACGCGTGGAGACGTGCCTTGCACTGCTCAGCAGGCATACAAATGAAGGAATTCTGAACCGCATTGTTACTTGTGACGAGAAATGGATCCTGTTTGAAAATCGTAAGCGCTCAGCAAGTTGGTTGGACCCTGGTTCAGCACCCAAACAATGCCCTAAACGAAAACTTACCCCTAGAAAAGTGATGGTCACTGTTTGGTGGTCTAACGCGGGTGTAATTAATCACAGCTTCTTGCCAAACGGGACAAGCATTACTGCAGGTGTGTACTGTGAAGAACTTAACACAATGATGGAGAAGCTCGCACGTCTCCAACCAGCTTTGGTCAATCGTTCGGCTCCACTGCTCCTGCACGACAATGCGCGACCTCATACTGCACAGCAGACGGTCTCCAAGCTACAAGAGTTGGGGTTGGAAGTTCTCCGTCATCCGCCGTACTTACCAGACCTTGCGCAGACTTCTACTTTTTCCAGAATTTGGATAACTTCTTGGCGGGAAAAAAATTCAATACCCGAGAGGCAGTACAAAATGCCTTTGAAGAATTTGTTGCCTCCCGTCCAGCTGATTTCTTCAAGAAAGGCATCAATAACCTACCAATGCGTTGGCAAAGATGCATTGGTTGCATGGGTGATTATTTTGATTAATAGAAATAAAAAATATATAAAAAAATTACGCTTCATTTATTTCGTGAAAAACGGCAATTTCATAGGTAAAGACCTAATATTTATATATTAGTATTTTACATTGTAGATTACTTAACATTTTACTCTTATTTAAAATAAATAAATTGCACGCATTTACACACACACACTCAATTTCTTATATAACTCTTATATATCTATGTCTATATTAGTACATTACATTATATTTAACTATATATGTATATTGTTTAAATATTAAATAATTGACTATTAAGTAACGGTTTTTAGCAAATCTTCTGTTTGTTCATAATTTAGTGTTTTTAACCATTTAGTTACGACGATTTTACATTTTTTAATAGTCATTTCATAAATTTGTAGATTTCTATTGATTTTATTATACAATTTAGCGGATTGTACACAGAATTGCTTTGAGGCAAACTCTGTTTTTAGTTTTTTTATTTTTATAACAGTATTAGTGTTTCTTTTACGCAATAATGCTGGGTCAAATAATTTTTGTTTATGCACTTTTAATACACAATGCAGTATGTATAGCTGTCTTACCGTGAGAAGGTCAGTATTGATGTAGGTTAATATTGTACTGTATAATTTATTTTGACATAGTACTATTTTAAAAATTTTACGTTGCGCTCTTTCAATACTTATAAATTTAGTTTTAAAAGTTCCCCCCCAAATACTAATGCAATGGAGAAGAACCGATTGTATTAAAGTAATATAAATGTACCGTAACAGATTTTTATCACAGATATGTCGTAACCGTTGGAAAATCCAGATCATTTTTCTAGCTCTATTTGCAACTGTGTCTAGTTGTGGATACCACGATAGTTGACTGTCTATAATAACACCTAAGTATCTTGTGGTATTAACTTTTTCAATGTGAGAACAGAAACAGTGTGTAGGGCCGGTCATATCACATGTATGTGCTTTTAATTGAAGATTAGCTGTAGGTTGAGTTGAAGTGCGTATCGAAAACGTGATGTAATTAGTTTTTTTTTAGGTTCAAAGTTAAAGAGTTTATTTTGAGCCAACTCATCACTGACTTCAAACCTGTTTCAGCGTCGTTGAAAACAGTTTTCCAGCTATTACCGTGGAATAACAAAGCAGTGTCGTCCGCGTACGAAAACACTTGGCCTTTAAAGAGTTTCAGATTAGTCAAATCGTTGATGTAAATCAAAAAAAGCGTCGGACCGAGCACACTGCCCTGAGGGATTCCATAGTTTGTGGTACATTTATAGGAACTGAATATGTCACCGATTTTAACGCATTGATCACGGTTTTGTAGGTAGTCTGTAATTTAAGTTCTTACAAACAGATTAGGCTAGATTAAAAAAACGGATATTCGCCTGGCCAGTGATCATCACTTCACCGGTGTTCCTGTCGTCCTGTTGCAATAGTTACCAAAGCAAAATATTAAAAATGTAATTAAAACTTGCAACACTAATTTTCATTCCAACCGATATGGGTAAAAAAAGACAAATACCTTATTTTATATCTAAGCAAGTACCTGTGAAGACACAAAATTCTAGCCCTACTAGACTAATTAACATACAGCAAATGACATCAAAACTAACTTAATAACTCCTTTAAGCCTATAAAAACCCAAATCTGCTTTAACACAGATTTTCGAAACGTTGTCATATGTGCGGATTTGCGTAGAGTTTGACAAATCTGGTCCACAATGCAAGCGTCATGCGTACGCGTTATAAATAGCGGGGACGATTTTTCAATCCTTGCCCATTATCTACCGATTACAAGGGTGGTCTTGGACAGATCGGGTACGTTTGTCGTGGTTGTCGACAAAGGGCTTGCTTCTGTATAATCCTTTTGCTGTGATCTATTGTTCATGAAGAAAGGAATATAGAGCTGGTTTTCGGTAAATTTGTATTAGTTACAAAAATTGCGCTGAAAATTCTAAAATTAAAGCCTTTGTTGAACTGTTTGAAGTATATGTTAACTAAATTCTGAACTACTTGTACAAATACAAGGCCACTCAGAAAGTTTTGCGAAAAAACATTTTTATGTGTGAAACGCTGGCCAAAAAACATCATGGCGGAAAAAATGACATTATGACAGTTAAGGTTTACTTACATCTTTTTTTGTGTTTCGAGTAGTATCGATGGCTGGTTGCCATTAACTCCACAGAATTGAATTGAATTGTTTTGTGTATTTTGAGCTTATTTAACAGTTGTAAAGTTAAAAAGAAACCGAAAGAAAGAACTCAAGCGCAACGAACAATCAAACACACAGACAGACAACTATCAATGTGATGTGAGTAAAGTGTGCCGTGAGTGAAGTGGCTGTACCCTCTGCTTAGTGAACTAACTTCACTTGACCACTTCCGCAGTAGAAAAGACTCCTTGTCAATGTTGCCCGCTAAAACGAATACAAATAATGTTGACTTTTTTTATTTTCTTACCATCTAACTACTGATTAAATCAAATTATTTGTATTTTTCCTATAATTACCATTAATTTGTCTATTTTTTTAGATGGTGTACAAAGACCTAGCCCAGGTTGTGAGATTTCTTTTAAACTTCCCTCTAATTGTTTTACCAGCATAATGAAATTGTTGTGTGTCATAAAAAAATAGATCTGCGTTGGGTAAATTATCGTGCAACGATTTTTTACGATTAAAAAACCTGATGAATCGTTTAATCACCTTCAATTAGCTTTTATGAACAAAGCACCTTCTAAAGCAACTGTGTAACGCTGGCATCACGAGCTTAAGTGCGGTTCCTTAAATTTGAAGGATCCAGTCTCGGTTTGCACAGACCCGATCTGCGTCCGGACCTGTTCGGACGTGTTGAAGGTCGCTCCCGGCTGCCGAGTCACGATTGTTGTCTCACGACTTCTCTCGTATCAATACTCAAACGCGACTCTCAGATCCGTTCTGCGTCCGGCCCCGCTCGGACGTGTTCGCGGTCGCTCCAGCTGTTGAGTCACGATTGTCGTCTCACGACGACAACTCGTTCGCAATACTCATACGCTGATAGCCTCTTCAGGGCTTACGCTGCGGCCGGTTTCGATCGGCTGCAAGTAAGTCGGTCTCTCGCACAGCAACAACAGAGCTGAGCTTACCGCGGTCGATTAAATTCGATAATGGTTCGCAAGACTCGGGCTGTCTTTCTGGCTGCGTACTTGACGCTTGGCGCCTGTACGTAGTCAGAGACTCGCTCTGCGGCCGGCTCCGGCCGGTCGTAACGTAGTCAATCCCGCACTTTCAGTGCAACCCAACTTCGTCAGGTCTACGGCCGGTTTTTGTTGTCAATTTATTGGCGACACACTCCGTAGTAGACTCGCGTTTGATCAAGTGGATACTTAACGGTGACAACTAAGCCTGATAGCGTTGCCCCGGTGCGCTTCCAAGGCCCTTCAGGCCAAGGAGAAACTGGCTGACCCGATCCCATTGCACTTGGGCCTTTCCCAGGGTGATGGTACAGTGCTGTCCGAATTAGGGGCACCACCTCGCGTCGTCCCCAGCCCCCCTACCGCGGGTAGGGAGGTTTAGGTGCTAGGTTTGCTAGGGAACCTAGGCATTTTTATACATTTATATATTATATATCGTAGGACCAAGCCCTCCAATGGACCAAAGCGTTGTAAACTTTCTTAGGGCGGTCGCACAGACGCTCGTTGCGTCCGGCATCTCCATCCCAGATGAAGCACTAACGCAGGCCTTACAGGCAACTATCGCGTCCCCGGCCCCTCAGGCCTCAACCCCGGCCCCACAGGCTTCCAACGTCCAGACCCCTCAGGTCCACAGCTCTCCCGCGTCTCCCGCCTCGTCCGAGATGGACTGCGAATCGGTCGCATCCTCTCACGCGTCACGTCGTAAGCGTACCGCTCCCAGGAGCGACTCCGAACCCGCGTCTGATCCGTCGTCAGATGCAGTCACCTTAACCGGCTCTCCTGAGCCCGCGTTCCAGTTAGTAGCCAAACGCTCCAAGAAGCGCTCGAAGAAAACCTCGGTATCCTCAATACCCGAGCCATCCCCGGTGTCCTCAACACCCGCCCCCGCGCCACTAAAACCGATCGAAGTAACCGCGTCTCCGTCGGTCCCATCAAAGCCAGCGACGCGCTACGTCCCGCCGAAGCCTCAGCTCCCTCCACCCTTCTTTCTCCGCGAAAAAGCGCGTTGGACCGTAGTATCAAATCTTGGCAAAGAGCAAAAAATCAATTATTTAAAAGCAACCAACGCAGGCGATTCGATTAAAATCCAGGTCACGACCATCGACGACTTTCGCGCGTTCACCAGGTTACTGTCGTTAAAACAAATCGCATTTCACACCTACGCCCTCCCGGAGGAGCGTAAGATCCGCGCAGTATTACGGGGCGTCCCGTTCGAGCTCGCGAACGAAGAAATCCTCGAGGACCTTAAGTCCCAGGGTTCCCCGGCCGAAGCAGTGCACAAAATGCACTCCAACCGCGGTAGGCGTTTTCCTTTAGCTCTAGTTATCCTGTCAAAAACTTCCAACTCGAGGGAGATTTTCAGAGAGGCACGCACAATTTGCGGACTCTCGAACATCTCCGTCGAGCGTCCCAATCCCCACGGTCACCCTGGGCAGTGCCACCGCTGCCAGCTCTATGGCCACGCAGCGGCTAACTGTTCAGCTCCCCCTAGGTGCGTTAAGTGCCTAGATCCTCACATCACTAAGGAGTGCACTCGCACTCCCGAATCCACCTCCTCCCCTGCCTGTGTGCTGTGCGGCCAATCCGGCCACACAGCTAACTACAAGGGTAGCCCGCGCGCTCCGCGCTCCACCGCTAAGAGGTCCGTGCCTAACCCGGCGCCGCCGCTCACTCCCGCTAACTTCCGGCCGCTGCGCAACCGGGGTCCCCCGGAAGCAAAGCCCGTTCAGCCGACGCCTACTCCGGTTCTGTCTTGGAGGCAGCGTCCGGCCGTCCCGCCTGCACCTTCCCGACCTATCCCAGCTCCCGTAGCTTCCGTAGGGCCGCGTCCCGCTCCGTCATCTGCACCTCAGTCGTCGTTGGCTGAGGACATGAAGACCGTGTTCAACGTCATCCAAAACGTAGACATTTACGAAATTTCCATACTCGCACGCAAACTGCGAGCTGCCCGCTCTCCTCAAGAGCGTTTATTCGCGTTAGCCGAGCATCACTCGCTTCTAAGTTCGTTATAAATCTTATCTTTTGTAAAAATTCGTAAATAAGCAAATTTAATGCCTTAAATCCCGCGTCCGTTAGATTCGAAATTTCAAAGTCGTTTAGATCGAGAAATGAGCACACTGGCGAACCTACGCAATTAGCTTTAGATCTCGAGGCCCTTCAGGCCGCAATTTCTAACTTTAACGTAAATTCTAATTCTAACGTAAATCCGAATTAATGCAATTTTATTTTTCATTTTTAATGTTTTCAATTATTTACTTTTCATTTTTGAGCACCTTCAGTGCTATGTAAATCCCAGCGGGTGACCCCTTAAGGGCCCCGCTAGCGCGGCCTCTTTCTCCAATTGGCCGTCGCTCAGATGAAGGCTGAGTGGCAAAAATGCACGAGCGAGACGCAAGATGCGTAGCCCCGGCTTCACCGGAGGCTGCCCAGAACGGCCCCAACTCATGTCGCTTTGAGCATCAGTGCAACTTTCACATCCGGCGGAGTACCGCGGGCGCCCCACCTCCCAACGGTTGTCGCTTCCAATGAAGGCTAACGGTAAAATTTTGCCGCAGCCATCAAGGTGGTTTTTAGTGTGGTGCCATTCTGGTGAGACCCACATCACCCCCGCAGAGGTCGGTTTGTATGCATGATGCATGTTCCACCTGCCTCCCGTGAGGGTGTTGCTTCGGCGGCAAAAAAAAATTAAAGGATGTAGAAAAAAGAAGAAGAATATAGTAAAGAAGAATATACAGTGGTCGTCCTATGACTGCTGTTTCGGAAGAAAACGTGCAACAAGTGAAACAATTTATTCAACCAAACCAGCGTATCACATACTAGGAGATTCAGCAAGATCCGCAAATTGGATCAGAATGTGTTCATGATATTCTAAACAACCACCTTCACTTTTTCGAATTGTTTCACGCTGGGTACTCCACAGCCTCACCGATGCTCAGAAGCAGGCGCGCGTGGTATGGTGCCATTCAAAGCAGGTTCTTATCGCCGTTTTTAAAATATCATTATGGTAACGAATCTTGGATTTATCAATATGATCCAGAAACAAAGCCCCAGTCAACAGTATGGCTCTTCAAACCAACCAACGTTTACGGACATGAAACTAACGAGAAGCGCTGGAAAAAAAAAATTTTTCTCCTCAACGGGGTATTTATTATTAATTCCCTTACAATACAAAAGTAGCATCAATGCAGAGTGGCACACTACTAAATGCTTGCCAGAAGTTTTTGCTGCTGCGAGCAACGAGCAACCAAACACAGGAATCTGAGTCCTTTTGCTCCATCACGATAACGTGCCCGCTTACTCCGCGATCAAGACGAGCAAGTTCCTAAGCGCCACACCAGTAAAACTTTTGAGTCATCTCCCTTGCAGCCCTGATTCGGCTCCTTGTGACTTTTTTTGTTCCCTAAAATTAAAAACCAGCTCAAGGATTTACAGTTTTCATCGCCAGAAGATGCGCTCACAACGTTCGAAAAGGCCGTTGAGAAAGTACCTGTTACAGACTGGAAAATGTACTTTAAAAATTGGTTCTTTATATAGACACTGGTGGAGAGTTCTTTGAAAATATGTAATAAAAAAATAACTGAAGAATTTTTTTTTCTCAAAACTTTTTGAGTGCCCCATGTAAATGACTAGCCAAGGATGGACAGTACGTTGTGTTCTAAAAAAATGCAGAGATTTATTCAGGCTATGAATATTATATAGCTGCACAGTTATAATGGAGAAGAAAAATATTTTGGATGTGTTTCTTTGTTTCATCAATATACTGAGAATAATTAAAAATATTCCCTATTGAAATAAACCTTTAGGGGTGGCATAGGGTGAAACGACCCACTGCATGATTTATAGACGTCGTTGACGATTTTCGTGGCGAAAGGTTATTTTTTAAGCCGAATTTTATCTAACGTTTTTTTTTTACCCAAAGGACGCTAAATAATCTATCAAGTCATAGGTTGCGTTGATAAGGTTTTCGATTAATCATTTCGTACATTTATTGTTATAGTTTCTGTAACTTTTTGAATGGGTGAAAAACCAACGTTGCAGTATGAGTATAACAATGTTGTGGATTTCATAAAATTACATAAAAACAATATCAAAATCTGTAATTTTGGCTTAGGTACAGCTTGAGTATAGTTATATGTTCGACAGTAGGTTAGAAAAATGTTTAATGCATAAAGAATATACTGCAATAAGAGGTTTGTTGCGGTGTAGTAGCTTAAAAGGATACGTTGTTTTTAAAACTAAGTAATTGTTATGTCATTTGTAACGGATTATTTTTGAACTTATATCTAATTTCATTCAACTAACCACTCGATTTCTGCACAGGATTGACCTTAGATCCTTCACGAAAAATGAAAGATCATTTTGCAATACCAGCTTTGTACACACTTTTCGACACCTTTAATATAATCGTCAAATGATTATCAAAAAGTATATAAATTACAAAAAAACCGTATATTTATATAATAGATATAATTATATTTCTAATTTTTTAACACATCATAAGAAAAAAAATTCATAATTATTTTAATCTATTAAATCAAAACACGATCAAGATTAAAGCTATTTTTCTGATACAATTTTCAAAACAAAAAGCAAGACAATATACTTAGTCCTTTGTCAAGGCATATCTTGAAACGCCTTCAACCACTCACTAAACGTAAAACAAACGAGTATCGCCAATATTCCGAAACAAATGAACGTCAGACAAAATCGATGATGTGACTGTTAACAAAGTTGAAAAAAGGGTAAATCTGCAATCAACTACTGGCCCGTTCCATTAGCTCACAAGGCTTGTGAGCACGTTCTATCTTTACCCACAGCACAACTTTTCTCTTAAATTGACATTGCCGATTTTTACGATTAAATTTTTTAAATTCACACTGAGAAATGGTTGTGAACACTAAACTATACTACTTATTTGTAGTAAAAACACTTTTTTGGTTTCTTTGATATTAATTACATTCGTGATATAATTTTGTAAATGATAATAAAATCTTACTTTTTTCACGCGAATATCAAAAATTATCCTTAATAATCGTTATAGAGTTTCTTTCCTACAATTACTGGAACAAAGGCAGTCGAACTGAAGCCTACTGTCATAATATGTCGATATAAAAGCCACATTCAATATTGGTAAATAAAATTTTGTAGACGTACCTATTTGATTGTTACATACCTAATATGGTAAGAAGCAAATTAAAATATTAGCATACAAACTATCTAAATCTTATCTAAACGCAGTGAATGACGAAAAAACGAAAGTGAAGTGATCGCAAATAGTAAAAACAGGTTAAAGAAAGTACTACAGTGTAGAAGGCAAGACGAATCAGATAAACATTCACAAATAACTAAATGTTCCTAAAAAATATAAACTCATATGTATAATTTATTTTAGCTAGCTTATTCGCAATTCTATTACCAAATATTTTTATTCGTGTTTGGCGTATCTTAATTACTTTTATTCAAAAAGTTTTTGTTCAGTTAATTAATGACGAGTTAAAATAACTCTTGTGGTTATTCGTGAAATATAACAATCAAATCGACCGTCTGATTGATTATGGCTTCATTCGACCAGCGTAGCTTGTTATTTTAAATTGTACGTAGCTATATTAGTGTGAACCAGTATATTTTACAAAATCCATACTTGATTGACTACTATTAGAACCAATGTATGTATTTTTGAAGTTTTACGAAAGCTTTATTTCAAATAGAGTTTTTATGGCTAGTACTCTCTGTTTTTAATTTCTAAAGGTCATATTTACATAATGGATTGATTAAAATTTTGTTCATAAATTTTTTTTAAGGTAAGTTTTTTTTAAAGATGTAAGCTTGTAAGACACAAAACTTGACTTTTTGGCAATTAGGTCACTATGTTTAACTGAATTAGCTTTAACTGAATTCTAAAGTTTCTTTTTTTTTTTTTTTTTTTTGCTGCCGAGGCACCCTCACGGGAGGGAGGTGGAAGATGCGTCATGCATACCCGCCCGCAGGTAAATTCCTCTGCGGGGGGGTTATGTGGGACTCACCAGAATGGCACCTACCCACTAAAAACCACCTGTTGGCTGTGGTAAGCGTATACCTTTAGCCTTCATCGGAAGCGACACCCGTCGGGAAGTCGGGCGCGCTGGCGGAGACCCGCTAGCGGGTCTTCCGCCTGTAGTGAAAGTTGCACTGAAGGTGCTCAAAGGGACATGAGTTGGTGGCCGTTCTGGGCAGCCTCCGGTGAAGCCGGGGCTGGGCAGAGGTCGGCCGAAGCATGATTTAGGGACCAATTCATTTAAATGAACCTACAATGAATTGAGAAGGGAACTATGCTCCGCCAGAGCTAGCAAACGCTCTGTCGGAGTACGTGAAGCCCTAAGTTTACGGGCTAAGACTGCGATTTCACTAACATCGACATTTTTAATAGCGTCGCAGACGATACGCATATCGTCTGCTACGGAGGATTGAGGAGTGGGTTTGTATGGGCGAGGAGCCGGGATGGGATTCGATGTGGGGCGCTGCCTCCAGTTTTCTGGGGCAGGCCTAGACTGTGTAGGCTTAGAAGCCGGAGGAACCCGGCTACGCAGCGGCGGAAAGTTTTCTTGAGAAAGGCGCGGGGCCTGTTTGGGAGCCGCCCTTTTGAAATTGGAGCGCATACAACGGGGTGCACGAGGGCAGCCCCTGTAGTTTGCGGTGTGGCCGGACTGGCCACAAAGCACGCAATCGGGAGGAGAGGGAGTTTCAGGAGTGCGATTGCACTCCTTAGTGAAGTGCGGGACCAGGCACTTGACGCACCTGGGCGGTGCGCGGCAGTTGGCTGCCGCGTGCCCGTACAACTGGCACCGATGGCACTGGCCGGGATGACCGCGGCGATGAGGCGCCTCGATTGAGATCCCAGAGAGGCCGCAAATAGAGCTAACCCCTTTCAGGATCTCTCTGGACTTGGGGACGTTGGCGAGAATCACCAAAGCGAGAGGGTGTTGCCTCCCGTACTTGCTGTGCATTTTATGCACCGCGAGTGCCGGGAAGCCTTGGGACTGCAGATCCTCCAGGATGGCCTCGTTCGATAATTCGAACGGGATTCCCCTGAGTACCGCTCTGATCTTACGCTCTTCTGACAGAGCATAAGTGTGATAAGCATATTGCTTATCGGTGAGGAGCTTTGTTAAAGCTCGAAAGTCGTCTATCGACGAGACTAAGATTTTAATAGATTCACCCGAGTTGGCTGCTCGGATGTAATGGATTTTGTGCTCATTGCACAATGTCGAGACTTCGGTCCATTTACCCTTTTCCCGAAGGAAAACGGGTGGTGGGACCTTGGCCTTGACAGAAGTTGGGGCCGGAGCGGGTGTTGAAGACACCGGGGCAGCTGGCGTTGAAGACGCCGCAGGAAGTATAGGGACGGGCGTCGAGGGCGCCGGGTCTTGTTTTGAACGCTTCTTAGAGCGCTTCTTAACAAGCGTAAAGGAGGGAGACTCAGGGCCAGTTGGGGTGGCGTCCGAGGATGACTCGGTCGCGGGTGCGCGTTTGCGTCGCGGAGGGGCGTCTACTTCGCACTCCATGTCACTGGAGGAAGGGGACGCTGGAGAGCCTAAGACCTGAGGGGTCTGGGGAACTGGGGTGGCCTGAGGGGCCATTGTGGACATTATCGTCATGAAATGAGGGATGAGAGAATCTAAGAAACGGAACTTGTCAGCATTTATATGTATGCCTTCAGCACCGGTACTATCAACTAACTTCTTCCTAATCTCATCAGAGCTTAGGGAAGCCATTGCGGAGGGGTTGGGGAAGGACAATATATGAACCTAACAACGATGACTAACTCCCTAAAACCACCCTACACGCAGTAGGGCGGTTGAGAACGACGCGGATAACTTACTCGAACACAGCACTTGAAGTCCTGGAACAACGAATTCCCGTCGACGAAGCTCACGTTCCACGAAGTACGGTTAACAAGCCACTGTCCGCCGTGAAAACGGCGTTAGAAACTTTCTAAAGTTTCTGTAACAAATCACATTAATATTAAAATCCACTACTGCATAGTAAGTGGCTTCCACGTAGTCACGCCCCACTACTTTTTGGTCTACACGTTTGCTGGTATGCGACTACAGGGAAATAAAGTAGGGTGCTAATTAAGCAGACCTCTTATTAATAGCATTATTCGCCTCTAAAAATCTACACTGCCTTCAAAATTACTAAGTCAGCCACAATTTGCGAGCGTCTGAACGATACTATCTTAGCCACTAAAAATGTGTTGTTGCATGATGTTTTTGCTATAAAATTTTGAATTATCATCCAATTTTGATTATAGCGCTTCGCCGGGTGCTGCCGCACCAAGCTCGTTACGCTCACTCGGCTCGCGCATGCGATAAATGCAGCCTAAAAATAAAAGACGAATTACTTCATTAGAGGCTATCTTATTATATTTTTCATTAGAAGTTTGATCACGTGGACAATAAATAAATTTGTGGCTTGACTTATAATTTCTCAATAAAGTACTGGGGCTCGATGCCGTGGGTGACATTCATTAAAAACATAAATATAATCTCATTTACTAAGCAATATCAAGGAGCACAAATAATTTTGAGTTGTTGATTTACTAGGAGTGGATATTCCATTTCAGTAATACTTTAAGTAAATACGAGATAAAGTTAGCAACTTGTGTGCACGTTCAACTTTGAATGCAAACTGCTATTCATGAAGTAGGAACAATGACATGAACATACGAAAAATATGTAGTGTAATCTTATAAACATTTAAATAAAAGTTACTTTCAGTATTAAGTCATTGTTTTAATGCCTCATAATTCAGAAAACTGTAACATTTTGCATCTACAATTATCCAGTTAAAACCTTGAAAAAGATTTATCTTACCTTTGAAATAAAAGCCGTGAAAAAAACGACTATATAAAAATCGTATATGAGTAAAAAATTAAAAGCAAATAAAAGGTGCATTGCCGAGTCGTCAATTGAATAAAAAAAAGCACTCCACGCTATGTTTTCCAGTGGGAAGTGGTGACCCACGCTGGGGCGTATCCTCTCATTTATAATGCTTTGGTCGGCGAGAGGTGTGTGGCAAAAATGATTTGTTACGCTTGGAGCTGGAAAATATAAGTAAAACGGTTCGTATTTTTTCCCAATCTGGATTTAACATCTGTTTTCAATGGTGATAATCTAGGACTGCCGTTTATTTTATTTATTTGAATTCTTATTTTTTTTTTGTTCTCCAATGTAGCAGAATTAAATTTTTATTCAATTGAGAAGCAGTATATGGCATTGCACATCAGCTCCATATGTTATGGGCCAACTCAATTAGTGACTGAAAGATTGAAACTTCGGTGCTTTCTACAAATATTTACATTTAAATAGAGAGCGAAAAAGTTTTAATGTTTAAGTTTATTAATACCATAAACATTGTTACATTGCAGTCTTTAATTAAGTTTGTAATTACCTTAAAAACCTCTGTTATTATATTAATTACTCGATTCGTACTAATAACTCATACAAAACCGAACAGCTAATAACTAATAAGCGTAGGCAGCCAATAAAATACAAAATGACAAATCAATGAATTTGCTGCGGCCTTTACAGACAATGTGAGAGTTAATTATGTAAAATTGTATACCCACTTTGATTCAATAAGTGGATTTTTAGGGGACATATTCAGTTCAACTTTTGCATCATCAACAGATGGAGCCGTGTTACTTTTGATACTAAGTTTAAAATGTTCATTTATCCTTTCAAATAAGTGATAATACTGCTATATAAAGATTTTTCCCCCTTTTATTATACTTTTTTATATATTACGAAATTAATGGTCCATTTCATTTGTACCATTAGGTGTATTTTATAATATAAGCATGAATTAATTAGTACTGAAACTGACGCCATACTTCCCATAACCAAGGGTAATCCGAATGTCATACCACGCTAGTGGTGTCGAAACTGTCGCCAACGCCGTAGTCACAGATGCTAATATGACAATTGGTAAATTGCTCATTGAAATAGCGCAATATAGGTGATGTTTTTGCATGACGTGGTGCCTGAGTAATGGAACTGGAACAGACACAAACTCAATATTTGTGTGATAATGTACCATTGTTTAAACTTTAAATTAATGAAACTGAGAAACATACAGAATAACGCAACAGCAAGGGCAAACAAGACAGTATATTCTTCATTCAAACACGTGTCGCATCGCATCGCATCGCCTCGGTTATTTTCGCGTAGTGACATTTGATTGTGACGAAGTTAAATCAGACAACGGGGACAGGATGTATGAGGGCTGCGCATCAGGAGCTTGGAGTGATCTTCTACTATTTACTAGTGTAAGCAAAGCAACCTTAATTTTATTTTTATGAAGCAGCCTCCGCAAACTTCTCCACACTCTTTGTAAACACATATTTAATTTAAAAAACTAACGTCAAGGTTAAGAACCCGGATTTAAACCGAAAACTTTTGTTCTGTGAAGCAGGACCGCTAAAATTAACTTAAAAGCATTTGTTTTGCACGGGAATGAAACCATTACCATCGCAGTCAGTTTGTCAATTGTTCCACTTTTAGGTACTCTGATAATAAACTAGCCAACAAAAGAGTTAAAACCAAAGTATAAACAAACCCCTTCATGCCAAATTTACCGTGAGCGTGGGTAATTACCTAAATATTTTGTCAACCCTTACCTACATGTTTCAAGTCACTCTTAATGCGTTCTGTCTGCAAAGTTTTAGCTTATTGAAACTCTTGAGCTTGTTAATGATCGTTTTGATTAAAATTTAATATTAAAATACTTTTAAAATGTAGTATATATTTAGACTACATTTAATTACAGAGGTCGTAGAGTGCCTCTATTGTCTTTATACCAATAGCATTGTGAGTTTCGGACATTAGAAATCTATTCATATTGTAAGATTCGTCTAGATATTGGAGACAGTACATACCAGCCAGATCAACATTCCTTAGGTATCATGCATTTGCCGTCAGCCTTTATTCAGCCATTCAGCCTTTATTCCCTCTTCCTATCCTTAAAACAAAATAACCATGACGGTAACATGAACAAAATAACAAAATAAACATGATAATATAGTAAGCTTGTAGTACCACCATAGAAGAGCTTATAATAAAAAGCTCTACTGGCACTAAAACTTAGTTAACATATTTATCACTTTGTGATCCATTCGTTTTCTTTTAAGTAAATCATCTCTGAAAAATCATACATTTAAATGCGATTCATCTTTCTTACTCAACTACAGATTTACCGCTTTTATCAGGTACATGTCCAGGCTCAAAGCAGAATGTACCTACAGAACTGTAGAACAGAACCAATGAGATAACGAACCGACTCCGTATCTACGTGTTCCAACAACCCGTCTATCAAAGTTTCGATTGATTATTTTATCGAATAGTTTTGATGGCGGTCAGTTTGAATACCAAACGAATATATGTATAGTTTAATTTCTTTTGCGATTTAAATGATTTAATGATACTAGAGATATTTGATTTCAAGTTACAACTGTACTAATTATGCTCTAAATTGCTATAAAATGATGTTAGATGTTGTGGATGGACATTAAAATCTATACAAATCTAAACTTAGGTGGGTCGCCATTCATCTTTACAATATAATTGAATTTTATTCCTGCTATGAATGTTTACATCAACGTACTTTCAATATTCTATTGCGTCGCATACATATTGGTATATCAGTAAACCTACTTCAGCATTCAGCTTAAAAACTTAAAAATAAAATAAAGAGATAAAAGTATGCTAAAAATAGTATGCTAATAAAACTATTGTATTTAACTATACTAACACATTTCTATTGTGTGTAGCAAACTTTTTTGACAAGCAGCCCACGTATAAACAGATTCAATCGGAATAACCGAATAAAGGTGCGAATATATCCATTATTTTTATCACGTTAAACCATCCGTTCTTGTGTATCGCAATCAAGCAAATCGAATTTTGAGCTCACTGGGCAGAGCTCCTATCTTATAGAGGAAGATGTTAAATTTTTTATTATTTTGTTTTTATATTATTGTAAACATTACAAAATAACAACAATACTCACAAAATTACAATAATCTCACAAAATTAAAAAAAAGATGCGTCCCGCAAATGCATGTCGTGTACATCGAAATTATTGAAATGTCATGTATTTAATATTACTTATACTTATCATGTGATGGCGCGGCAACCTGCAGTTCCAGCAGAGTTGATCAAGCCGCCTCTGGAAACCCCACAGGCGCCTGACGTGGCTTCACAACTGCTAACTGGCGACAACAACCACAAAAAGGCCTGTATCCTTAATTTTTGATGAAAATGTAGTAATTAAATGTTAGCCTTATTTAATCTAATTTATATTCGTTTTTGAGATCGTTTAATGCTTATTAGTAATTTAAATTTCGGAATAAACACGTGCTAATTTTCATTTTGAAATTGTATCGTGAATTTAAATTCATGCGAAAAAAAGCACACAAAAATTGCTTCTTGATTAAATAAATAACGCAAATTTTCACTCTACTTTGTTTGTTATGCATGTTGTATTGATATGACTGAACAGAACTGATCTAATTTTTCACGGATCATTTAGCATGATGGATTTTTATAATGTTTTGCAGCTGTTTGGCAGAATGTTCTGTAAAAATGTAGAGTTGAACAACATATCTTGTAATCGATCTTCAGCAATGTTGGGTTGTTAGAGGATTATTTCATAAGTTCCCTTATTTTTGGAGCAATTAAAAATTCCAAGAATTACAATCAGTGTCTACATGACGACCGAGTATACTAACGCAGTGGTTGGTATACCTGCATCATATGCCGGAGGTCCCAGGTTCGAGTACTAGCTGGCGCATTCATTTGTGTGATGAGCATAGATGTTTGTTCTCAGATCATGGTCACGTGCCAGGACCAAAACCGGAACTTATTCTTCCGTAGGCATATCATACATCGCATCATGTTATCATGTATACAAATATTCCAAACCCACAAAACAGAATATTAAAATCAAAAACCATTATTTCCAGAATTTAATTAACAAAATTTGATAACCTTCTCAAACGCAGACACACACGACATACATTGTCACTTTTTACAGCACCAATTTACTCCAGAAAAGGTGACGTTCATTTTTGCATAAACCAGTAAAGCCCACAGGAAAACTTATATCGTACGATGTTATATTACAAGGGAACTGGGAAATCCGTACAGCACCTGATTGTTTTTCCGAGGATAAAGTAAATTGTTTCCGCATGAAACATTTTATGTTTCGGGACTAGCGGTTCTTCTTGCCGAAATTACCCGAACTGTCGTTAAATTAGTAGGTTTAAAATTGTTTAGTTTCATACAATTTAATTGTTTTTGTAGGGTTTCTAAAAATAACGGTATTAGTATCTAATTACAACTTATTATTGAATACGGACAGCTAAGTATTGTACAGTTCACAGTATCTTATCATACAAAAGGCAAGTGGACAAGAGCCAACCAAACGGGTATTAATGTTTTGTTTCTTTAACTATATAATATAATATAATAAATCCCCAGACAAACACACCAACTGTATGGCCCCAAAGTAAGCAGAGCTTGTGTTATGGATGACCATACAGTGAACTGGGGGGGAACCCAGAATAAACATACATATATAAATACAAACAACCATGACCCGAGAACAAACATCTGTGTTCATCACACAAATGAATGCCCCGGCCAGGACTCGAACCTGGGACCTTCGGCGTATGAGGCAAGGCTACTTTCCACTACGCCACTCGGTCGTCTGAGAAACATTGAGCCTATTTATGAAGCTTTAATGTCACTGGCAATATATTTCTTTACTCGTAGTATTTTAATATATTATTATTATATTTGTAATTTCTTATTATTTTCGATGACTCACTGCGGCATAAAATGCCATATAATGTTTATAAAATATTGTCTGATAAAAGTTTTAAATACGTTAGTCTTCTAAAATGCAAATTTATTCAGTATTTACTTTGATTAAATGAAATTAACAAAGCTTTTTAAAAATCTAATCACATTTAAAAACAAGGTCACTTTTATACTTGAGGCGTACATAACTCAACGAGCAAACTAAAAACGAGGTTTAAAAAACATGCTTTTATATCACGCTCCACGATCTACCCATCAATGCAGACGGGAAGGATTTTATTTTCAGCTAAAATTTATATAGGATGATAAATAAAAACCAGCAATAGCATTTATCTAACAGTAGTGTACTGGTACAGGATAAGCCCAGCCGTACAACGGGTCATAGATCACGGGATTAATGTTCGCACTCGGATCTCTAACTAACGTGGTTTGCCGGCTCCGGTAAATATTACACCCTGGTACCTATAGTTCAGCAACGGGTGCTTCTTGTTTCAATTGTTAGGGTGACTTACAAGCATTCATGTAAACCTCGATTTTACTTTGTTGTGTATATCTTTTATATGTTATTTTGAGTGAAACAGAGAGCAAAAAATTTACCTGAACAAACTATCAACGACCATAACTACGACTATAAAAAACATTTCAAATCCCTCATGAATATTTATAATCTTGCCATTGGTTGACCAAGCAAGTGGTAGTTTTGAAAAATTAAGATGACAACAGGAATGTACTCTTCAATTACACGGACAAAGTCATGGGAAAAATAATAATAATAATAAAAAAAAACATAAAAAAGTTGCCGAGAATGACGTGCCCTGGATATTTTATGTATTCCTTATAATGTTAAAAAATATGTTAATTTTGTCTATTTGCATAACTGGCATAAACCCGATGTTACCAAATAACTCTCAGTGTTAGAGTTGTACTACTTGAGATGAACGTTGTGGTACGAAGATGTTGACCAACTATCGACAATCGATACTCCATTGAACAGTCCGTAAATTTGAATTCAGTAGTATCGATAACTGTTCATATCAATCACTAATGTAAAAGTCTTTTTAATGTTCATATTTATGCAATTAATTCAATATTTTTGTGCCATATTTTATATTTTTCATTGATCAAAACTATTTAACTCTATATTAAATCGTTCTCAAAACCTTAACACTAAAATCTCAAACAGTAGTTATTTTAAAGAGTCAACCAAATTAATTTCTGTTCTACGTTAACTTAAACAGGCTTCTAAGAAAAAAGCTATACCAATCCCAGACATTGCAATAAGCACTGAGTACTAAATCCCATCTCGAGGCCTGGGGCTAATGGGCCATGAAGGAATTGCATAACTTATAGCAATTTTCCCCTACTTTGCCCCACGGTGGGGCAACGCGTCATTTGGTAGGGCCTGATCGCGTCATTGCGTCACGAGTTTTTGGGAAATGGACAGTCATAGTCGAGGAATTTGATGGCGTAATTGGCAATTAGTTTGCTGAAGTTTTTCGATTATCCGACCATTTGTAAACGTTGAAGAGTTTAAGATTTTAGAAGTTTCTGATGCTTACGATGATACTTACGTGGAATGGAAGATTTGTGAAGTTTTAACTGGTGGTATTGGGCCCAATCAGGTATTCATTTTAAGAAAGTAAATTAAATTTACCACAGCATGTATCAGATAGAAGATTTTGCACTTTGATGCTGAACATTACCTTCACATAAACAGATGACACCTTTTTAAGATTTCGTGTTTGAAACTTTAAATATTACAACTCAAGAGTGTAGAATAAAACAAGAGGCACATGTTGCAATGTGTGGCAGAAAATACTACAATAAATATTGATAGCTTTAGATGTAGATGTAAAGTTTAATCTACTTCTTTTTATACCAGAAGGCAAGCGTGCTAGAAAATACCAGAAAATAGTTGTGACGTCGTAAAACTAAGTAAGTGACAGACAAGTATTTGTCCGGTGACTTTTACTGACTTTGACCCGTTTGCTGTAGAAAGATATGCGAATTATTTAGTTTCTGCAGTTTAACACATAAACTTTGGTTGTGACTTGATTGAAAAGTCATAAATGGTAGATGCTAGAAAAGATATAATGGCTTTGATAAATTATTCATATTAAACAATATTTAAACTTTTAAAATAAACCTAATGACACCGAGTATGGTGTTGCTGGCTCGCATTTTACCTTATCTAATCATGACAGCTGTATTTGTTACCTCAAAACTTTGAGGAATATAAAACAAAAAAATTAATAACACTCCAAATGAAACTCATAAATACAACACAAGATAATAATAGAACTTAAACATATTGCTTGTCAAGGTATCCAAAATTACATTTTTCATAACGAAAAATTAAGCTAAGCGTAATAAAGAAATATTTACTTCCAATTCACTTTTCTCATTTTGTCACGTAAAACATTTCCTTAGCTTGGCCTCATCAAATTAATAGTCGCATAGCTGGAGGGGCGTTTATACAAATCTTTTAAATAAAGTCGGTACGTGATTCTTCTCTGCATAGCCGCTCTGCCAAATGGGGGCACAACAGATTTTTGTAATGTTCACTATTGGTATCGGGGGTCTGGATATTTGCCAATTCGGCCATCGATTTACAAGTTCCTCTTTATGTTTTCTGATACTTTCCTAGGCTGGGTGTTTGTGTACCTATCTTGTTGAAAAATAACAAGCTGTATTCCTTATTTTATTATGAAGATCATTTTATCCAGTTTCTGAGATTGATTTATTTTGTTTTGAACTTATTTATAAAAACTGGATCGTGTGGTTTTTGTATCCATTTTTATCTTTTAAAGAAGGAAGATTAATTAAACCTTACCAAATATGTTTCTAAAAATATGAATGGATTAAAAAAATCACGAAGCAGACATCTAGAGGTCTTTTATACTTCTAAGTGCTGTCATAAACGTCTGGGTTTTTTCTTAGCTTTTAAAAGAGCGCGCTTTGAAAGTTGACTTTTACAGTGGCATATATCCTTCGAAATACGCCCTGTGAAATATCGACGAACAATTGTGTAAGGCACATGTTTGCTTCGTAAAACAATTATTTGTATATATGCTTTTTATGAACATAGCTTATCTTTATGTCATTTTAAAACAACCCAAGGTTTTTAGTAAAACAAAACGTTGACTTGAGACAATTGTGAACGTTCTGATATTTTTATTTTAGGTTGTCCATAACAGTAAAGCTGGGGTTTTCAATCAAATCAGTAAGTGAAGTAAAAACGTTTTCTTAAAAACAAATATGTATGCAATTTTACTATTAGAAAAAATGTGATGACAAAAACTATTTATACTGATAAAATTTAATGCTCACAATTTATTTATTAGAATTAAAAAAATCTTCATTTTATTAATGTTAACCTCTGAGTATTTCTTTGTTTCAAAACTTTTTAACCGTTTATCAAATATGTACCGTTCATTAAAATGTCACAACCGTACAATTTTTTACCTGCTCATAAAATACTTTAAACCTGGCTCAACTAATCTAGGCTAACGCCACTGGTTACTAAATTCCAGAATAGATTCACATTGTTTCTAATTCAATTTAAACTGAAGCCTTTAAAGTCAAAGCCCTTAACGTCTAGACTCGAGTGAAAATACAACAACAATTTAATAATGGCCGACTTGAAATTCCAAAATAAACAATTGTTATTTTAGAAATCATCAATATTTCATTTTGTTGTTTCATTTTAAAGAGGATGATATTTACTGGAAAGTCAAATGTCTAAGATTTATCAAATTTGAGATAAGTGCCAGTGAAAAATTTGGCATCATTAATTGAATCACAATATTGCTCAGGAAATACAATGGAACACTGTAGATGACAAATAAGTTCTCCGGCATCAGTTGTTTCTTAGAAATAAGGCAAAAAGCACAATGCTTACTCACAAATTTATATTTTTCGTTTAGGCCTTCGAAAGAAAGAGATAAAACACATTACCTTCCATGAAGACAGAAATGTCTCTCTTTTACTCTTAAAGGAAAAAAACTGTCGTTGGGAGCATTTTTATTTCATAATAAATATGAGCTGATGCTGGATAACGATACTGAAATAAGAAATTTAATTTTGTAAAAAGTCAGCTTAATGTATTTTTTTCCATTTTTCTTGATTTGAATGACGTTTTCAGGCTTAGTTCTAATGAAATGATAACAAAGAAGGTTATTTATTTTGTAAAGTAATGTTTTAATATTGAATGTCAGATAGATATCTAGAGATAGATAGATATCTTAAATCCTAACCAAAATCTCTCAAATATGCTTATAGGAGAACCAACATGACGAATTAAATTCAGTATGGAATTAAATATCATAGCTGATAAGTATACGAAAATAGCTAAAAATATAATTTGCCTGCCTTATTTGAAAAGTGAATCATCAAATCTCTTTAATTGGGAAAGACCGGTTTCAGTACCAACGAACTATAATTAAAGCCGGATCGTAGTATTTTCCACCTTTCCAGTTATCAATGTTATTTGCGCAAAGCTGATCAAAGCCCACCGGCCAAAGTCCCTTTGAGACTCGTTTCTCATTTCAGATTTTATTTTCGACTGAGTATTCAAAATTCTTCTTATTATTATATATATTATTGTGTCGCAGTTATTGTCTTCAGGATGAAAAGAGAAATCCGCTTTTAGAAAAATAATATTTTTGTTAATTATTGCTCCTATCTGAAATATATTAATCAATCATTTGAGCTTAGTTACAATAGGTATATCGAAGCAATTTCTAAACCAAAAATACTTTCAAAACAGATTTATAAAGTTCATAAAAAAAATTGTAACCTCGACCTGCAATGTAAATCAGTTCGAGAGAGTACTGGCAACAATTCGTAATCACATGCGTATGACACATGCTGGCAATTAATGTTGCTCCTATATGCACAAAATACCAAACGAGGAAATAATTTATATTTGGTACCCGTACACAGCTGTGGTTAAATATATGTACGTACCACCATTTAGTATAATTTCGAATTTTGTGATTTACAAGTTTCTATTTAGAGGCTACGTTATTGGTGCCTCTATTAGGAGTTACGTTTGCGATAATTAAACGTTGTTTCAGTATTAATGCGTTTTACAGTTGTGGTTGTTTCACGATGCAGTTATTTTTTATAATAAATATTTTTGTACCGATTTATAAAAAATGAAAATGTATCATTTTCCCTAATTACTTCAATTCATCAAATTTTTTATAAAATTCAATTTAGCGTTCAAACCGGTTTTTTTAAATGATGTAATTTTAACATTTGCATTAATGAATAAATGCATAAATGAAAAAAACTTATAAAATTATTTTTCAATGACTTGACGGTCTACGAAGTTTCATAAGTCAGTCCAATACGGCACAATGTTAATTGGGCGCACTCATATAGACTTAAACGAACTAAATATAAAGAAAAAATTACGAAAGCATTTGACGTATGTGAGTGAGGCTGTATGTCTAATAAAATTCCTAACGTGTAACGCTATGTACTTCCATGACACCAAACGTTCTATATTGCTCGATTAACCTTTAGAATGTTCACTTTGATTTGTTTGTTTACTTCAGAGATAGAATAATATCATTTTCCAATAGTAAGCGTACGCCGTCGTATCTTGATACGGCGGTACATTAATGCAGTCCGTATTACACGAAATTTGCATAAATTCGCCTTGAGCTACAAGTCCTTAGTTTCATCGCGAATTTGTGAATATTTTAAGAAGTAAAGAGATATTCTAGAATTTCGGTTATGAAGTGAATTTCTTAGTTACTCTGTGAAGTCTTGAGGTATTAAAAGATTTAAAAGCCATGAGTGGTTCTCTTGGATAAATTGGTACTCAAACCTTTTACCCAGATTGTTTCCAGTTTTCTAGTTTCAGATATTTGTTTGTGAATCAGGATTTGTTTATTTTATAGTAGGTATATAGGGTGTTATATTTATTGACATCTTAGGATATATTTCATTTTGGTTGTAGGTTATATAATTAAATTATTTTGTATTTATAAATTTAACTATTTTTGTTGTATAATATCATGAACATATTTTGTAAGTATATTTATAAGTGCAAGTGGTAGACCTTAAATAAACTGACTACATTTAAAAATGTTATATACACATAAGAAATGTGAGGTTAACTAAGGAATATTCAAAAAACGATTTTTATTAAAATAAACTTACACTTAAATAAGCTACGCCTGTACTTGTAGGCAATTCTTTTACAATCAGCTGAAAAAAGAAAACACAAAACCAAATGAAAGCATTAATTCGTACCTATAAATCGACACATCAACTATTTATCAACAAAATACATTTTCTCTGTTGTTATGCCAGGAGCTTAGTGATTTTCCGCTACAAAATGATTTACTTAGTTGTGCCAAAAGCCCCCCGCCGACACGGGCGGGATGCATTGTTTCGCCTCATCACAATTCTCCTAACGATCGACGAGTTTAATTCCACTTTGTTCCCAATTTTTTGTTTCTACCTCAATAGCTTTAAATACCTGATCAAAGTTCCGACGAGATTCTTTTGAAAGACTAAAGAGGATATTTTAAATGTAGTCCTTTAGACAAAAACATAAACTAGATATGCTATTTGTTAATGAAAGTAGGGGTGTGTAAGAGTTCGTGGCGTAAAAGAGTACGCGTGGGCATTAACCAGTCAGAGGACAGACATCCGCTCCCATCTTTAGTTGTCAACTGGTCGAAGACAAGTTGCATGTGTGCCTACCAAAACATTTTATTTTTAATGAATTTTGGAAGATTTACTTCACAAAATTTGTTTTTCCTTATTGCCATCTATTTTTCAAAGATTTTCAAACGTCGATTGTGAAAAAAATTGATAAGGTAAGGCTTTTTTCAAAAATTTTAAATGATTTATTTGGACTTTGAAATACTTGCCGGGTTGCCCATTTGTCCGACGCTGCTTCTAGATGACGTTAATAATCATTAAAAAAAGATAATTAGTTCGATGCGTGCAAGAGTGCTCAGTAAGAATGCAGACAAGAATGCGCACGCACTCTTGCACAGTGATTTATCATTATAAATAACCATAATGTACAGAAATAGGTATTCGATTGTGTGAATATATTTTTTTTGTTATTTTTATCGTATGTCTAGAAGGCCAAGAAGAACGACAAGGAAAGATGTCGATGTTAGCAATATCGAAGAAGCTTGAAATTTTATTGCAGACGGAGATAGTAAACGACAAGTGGATGCAAAAGAACCTACTGTAACTATACAAACAGCAGAAGTTATCATGCCAACCGTTCCAGCAGTTCCGGCGCATGTCAGCAAGGGAATTGCTTCCAACTGAAAAGGAAGAAGGCTCTAAAAACATATGTGAACAATCTCAGAACTTACCTTCTAATTCCCAAGACCTAACTCCGTCAACCTCTACTTTGTTAAAGTTTCACAATTGTTACCATATCCTAAATCCTCTGTGCAACGTCCGTACAGCAAAAGAGGCAAAAGATCGGAGATATTAAGTAGTTCTCCTAATAAAAAACAACTCGCTAACACTTTAACTGTCATTATTGTAAGTGACGCGTACTGCGCATTCTTGCACAACTGCGTGCGCAATCTTGTCCACTACGTAGTACAAGAGTGCGCAAACGAATACCTTGCAATTTTCTTTACTTATTTCTCTACAAGGCTATTTTTCGTAAGTTTTGCCCCTTTACCTTAGAAATTTTTAAATGGTAAAAATATAACTCAAAGTGTTTAACTTTATTTTTATAACACCAAATCGTGAAAGTGCGCACCCCTACCCTATATTGTGTAATTAATTATTCTTAATTATAGAATTCAAAAATAAAATATTTCAACTGTTATAAAATTGAAGCTTATAAAAATAAATGATATTTAAATATATTTGAATCTTATAAACTCACACAACCGAATAGATTTTAGATTAATATTATGCTTAGAGTAGAAATGAAATTTTACTTGGAAAATAACAAAAACAGCCTTGAGCACTTATTTTTGATTGATATGAAAACTGTGTGATTTGTGACTTCTTGGAAATGAACAGCGATATTTCTCTATTTATTTGATCATAAAGGTTAAGTTGAAAAGAGGTTTCGAGGGATT
The DNA here is from genome assembly GCA_923062675.1 of Marasmarcha lunaedactyla. Lineage (NCBI taxonomy): Eukaryota > Metazoa > Arthropoda > Insecta > Lepidoptera > Pterophoridae > Marasmarcha > Marasmarcha lunaedactyla. The sequence continues at coordinate 7,190,248 of OV281350.1, forward strand.
AACAAAGTCTGGTTCATATTTTTATTCGCTTTACTAGGGATGTTAGCTTTTTGGATATATATTTCAGATTCTTATTCTCAGGTACAGAAAATTATTTTAGTTGTTGGACTTTTTAGGGACTTTTTCTGATGGTAAATCTTAATGTTCATTACAATCCAGTTCAAAAATGGCTAATAAATAAATAATAATAAATGGTAATATAATTTAGCTGGAAAATTGGGTTACCTGATAAAGTTTTATTCAAACATTTTCATGGAAAAGGCTGTACAAACTAAATAACAAAACTTGCCTTATTTTAAGACTTTATTTACAAATGAATTAATGAACAACACATAGAATGGGATTGGCTGTTCCATTTTTTACAGCAATAATGATCAAACCACTTTCTATCAGATTGCGTTCTGTTAGTTAACATATACATATGTGGAAAATACTGTTTGACGAATATCGAAGATTGGAATTGCTCGAGTCCGCAAGGTTTAGCCCTCGATGCCTTGTACGTAGTCCTCGGGTGGTGCTAAACGAGCAGTATCTTCTGGAGGTAGGCTTCCGCCGTGGCTTGTCACCACCCACTAAAGAAAGCCATGCCGCCAAGTGACATGGTCGCGTTCCGGCATGATATTTAGTGTAGCCATCGAGTAGGGTAGGTCTGAGTAATCGCGCTGCATCAGAGAACTGTATTCAGCTCGTAATTTATTGGCTCACCGGGTAACTGGTTTTGGATGGTACGAGATCCGAAGCAACGGTGCACCGCTGGCCGACAGCAGGTAGTATGGGGCCCAAGTGTGTGCTCGTCACATACAAAAGGCTGCCCCGCCACCTCAGAGAGTAGGGTTAGGTTAGAGTAGTAGTAGTAGTAGAGGTAGAGTAGTAAGAGTAAGGTTCTACAGTGGTTGTCTTCCTCTCTCTTCAAGTGCACTTCTGCAACATCAGATGAATGCACTCAAATCTCAACGATGTCCACCACCACCTTGAAACAGAGATGGAGAACTAACGGAAGACGGAGATGTGTAATCCGTCAGACTGGCATACCTTTGTTACCCAGGATACATCCTGGAGTCCAATTTCCGCCCGAACACCGGGGTGTGCATGTATGCCAATGACGAGAGCTGTTGTCAGCGTCTTCGTTACTTGGAAGATCTGGACTTTTCCGTCATGTGGGTTCACACTGATACCGGCCTTGACTTGTTGGTCTACGCCAGTATATACCGGTCACATAGCGGAGATAGGGAGAAAACGAGGCTCATGGAGTATCTCAGCGATGCAGCAGATAAGGCTCAGCGCAGTTGGTGTTCCTGGGGGATTTTAACGTTCCCCACGGGCAATGGCTATACCCATATATATATATATATATATATATATATATATATATATACCCATATATATATGTATATATTTTAAGGTTTACAATTTGTTATTGTGCCATTAATTAAATAAATAAATAAATAAATAAATAAATATCAGGACACTGACCACGCTGGAAGAGAGGCTTTTAAGTTTTCCGTGACTCAAGGCCTCTCACAGCTTGTGCACGAACCCACGCGCATCCCCGACGTTGCTAGCTACACTGCGTATTGCTTGGACCTTCTGCTGACAACTGATCCTGACAGATACTCGGTGTCCGTAACTGCACCTTTAGGGACATCCGACCACTGCGTGGTGAAATCCGTGTCGCAGTACTCGCCGCCTGACACCCGCCCAAAAGGCGCTAGGTGAGTATGGCGATACAAGTCAGCAGATTGCTATGAGATGCGGCATTTTTTCGCGTCTTATCTTTGGCGGCAGCCATGTTTTACATCAACAGATCCATCCTGCTGCGCTGACGCTGTATCAAGTGTGATAGGCACAGCAATGGTGTATTTCATCCCTTACGCTGACCTATCCCTTGAAACCAAAGATCGCCCATGGTTCAATGCTGCTTGCCTCACAGCTGAAAAGCTTAAGCAAGAAGCGACAAAGCCTGGGCTGACGCTCGCAGAAGCAAAGCCGTGGTATCGCATGAACTGAAGAAAAGATACAATGCTGCCGCCAAGTCTTGCAAAAAGGTGATCAAAAAGCTCGCTTTGACCACATTGGCTATATCGGAGACAAGATAGCGTCATATCCTTCAGGAAGCAAAGCTTTCATCCATCTGGCCAAGTCGGTTGAGTCGAAATTCTGTCGCCCATCGCTGCCACCTCTGAGGAAGCCTGACGGTTTACTGGCCCTCTCCGGATTTTTGCTAATCTTTTTGCAGATTGTTCACGTCTAAATAGTCAAGGTAAAGTCCCACCCCAGTTACCTCAGTTCGGACCCAGAATGGGTACCGTTCATATTCGCTAAAAGGAGGTTCTTAAATGCTTGCAGAATATAGACGTGAATAAGGCCAGCGGCCCCGATGGCATACCTGCAGTTGCATCAAAACACTGCGCAGTTGTCTCCCATTCCAACGCGCTGTATCGACTCTCTCTGAAAATCCGGAAAGGTCACTAAATCCTGGAAGCTGGCTAACGTCCAACCAGTACAAAAAAAGGAAAGCCGTGCAGATCCTATCAACTACCGACCTATTGCAATCACCTCCATACTTTGCAAAGTTATGGAGCGCGTACTGAACAATCGTCTCCTGGCATACGTTGTCCAACAAGCTCCTTAGTGATAACCAATATGGTTTTCGCAGTGGACGCTCGACTGGAGATCTTCTTGTGTATACCCCTCACTTATAGAGCGAAGCTTTGGAAGGTCACGGTGGAACTATAGCTGTATCCTTAGACATTTCCAAGGCTTTTGATAGGGTCTGGCATGATGGTCTCTTAAGTAAGCTTCCAGCATACGGAATACCTAATGGGCTATGCGACTGGATGTCTGATTTTCTGAGGTAACGGTCAATTCGAGAAGTCTTAGACGGCTGCTCTTCTGACCTAATGGCAATTAATGCCGGGGTACCTCAAGGATCTGTTCTCTCTGCTGTTATTCTTGCTGCACATTAATGACCTGCTAACGCCAGGCATTATTGGTTACACGGATGACAGCACCGTTGTAGAGAGATACATGTCCAATGCGCGAGCGCGTCTTCAAGAAATCCGGGCTTTGAGAGAGTCCATGATTGAGCGGGTGGATTTGGCCTTAAAGAAAGTGTCCGATTAGGGCAAGTCCAACTTGGTCAAATTTAAACCGTCAAAAACACAAGCGTGTTTATTCTCCGCCAAAAAGAGCAGTTTTGACCTAACGCCCACTTTCCAAAATGTTTCTTTACCCTTAACCGAACCCTTAACCGAAAACTGGGCGTAACTATATCGTCCCAAATAAACTTCGCGCAACGAATTGTGTCCATAGTTCAAAACAAAACAACTGCTTTAAAGAAGTTGGGAATCATCTCGAAGGTCCGACGGTACTTCAGCCCTGAACGGCTACTTAATTTGTACACAGCTCAAGAACAAAGAGCCCGAAAAATTATTAACGACTTTGACCTCATCACCAGAAAACTGCAAAGCCTCGACCATCGTCAGAAAGTTGCCAGTTTAGCAGTCATCTACGGAATACATTTTGGAGAGTGCGCGAATGCTCTTTTTGATCAGGTTGAACCCATACCCTTCTTACATCGGACTACTAGACGCAGACAGGCCTTCCATTCCTTTATAGTAGATATCCAAAGAAGTCGAACCAATCTTTATCCGTTACGTTGGAATTAATAACGTGCCCAAAATATTTACATTTAAAGGTCCGCTTTAATTCAATGTTATTGAGTGTGAGCTCGGGATTGTTAGTAGGTAACTTTTTACCCGCGCTGAACCCGTCGAATCTGCGACGAATATGTATAATACCAAAAAGTGGGAACTTATGGTGTTCATAAGTCCATGCCTGTCAGCATAATTCTCACTTACCTGCAACAACTTTCTCAAAGCGTGGATCGACGGGCTCAGCAACACCATGTCATCGGTGTAACTTATGTTATTTATTATTTTTCTATCAATTGAACAGCCAACCATAGTATTGCTGAGTTCAACGATCAGCTGATTAATATATAAATTGAATAAGAAAGGTGATGTTAAGCCTGCTTGTCTAACACCACACTCAAGCCGATATTCATCAGATGCAGCGTCTCCCCATCTAACCCAATTTGTCTGATTATTAAACCAATACCTGAATACATTTATGAGCTCATTTGGTAATCCAAGAGAGGTAAGCTTTTTAAAGAGTATGGTATAATGAACTCTATCGCCTATCTATCTTAACGCCTTGGATAGATCAAGGTAAGCTGCATATATTGGCGTCTGTCGGTCTGTATAATAGGTGACTGTTTGCTTTAAGGTGTAAATAGCATTTTCTGTTGACAGACCGGCCTGGAAACCGAAAATAAAAAAAAGTTAGTTATGAAAATTAAAAAAATTAAAAATAAACACAGCCAGAACTCAAGATATACACAAGTTATCTGATGCATTAGTTAATTTCCACAAAATATTTGGGGTGAATATTAAAAACAATAAAACAAAATTACCTATAAACTTAAGTAAAAATGCAACCATCAAATATCAAAAATTGGAAAAGAATAATGTATCAAATGATGGCTGTAAATAGGAGTAAAGTTAATTATTACAAGCACTCCAATCAAAGAAATATCAAAACAATGCATTACACACAAAAAAAACTGTGAGAGGGTTGGTCTTACGAGTATCTACCTCTCTCTCTGAAATATAATAATGCTTCAGAACTGTTATTGTAAAAGTATCATGCTATATTTATGTTTTATTTTCTCAAAACAAAGTTTTCAAAAAACATCGCTCTTTTATAAAATCTTGAATACTTCGCCAGCTTTTATATATTTTGTTCAAGATTGTCAAAGAACTCCATAACTTTACAAAAACTTGGTATAAAATGAATATAAAACTTTATTTATGCTCGACCATTGAATTAGACAAAACCACAGAGATAGATACACCGTCGGTAGTTTTGTTTAGCTATACAGCTCCCAGACAGACAATACACGTAAAATTAGTTTTCCATACTAAATTCATATCTTTCTGCTTCAATTCTCCTGAGTAACAAAACATATTACTTTTATTCGATTTGTTACAACTAGTTAGGAGTGTATAGTGCCCTCATAAATTATTGATATATCGAAATCCGTGAAATTATATCATGTTGAACTCAATTTTTGTGAAAGAAAATAGGTATAAAGTTTCCCTCTATAGAAAAAATTCTCATTGTATCTATTGAGTGCATCAATAAGTATGGTGTTTTTGTAATTATTTTATTTAAAATCCTGGTTGGATGAGGTAACCTCGAATATATTACCTGTTGGTAGGTAACGAATAAATATTGACCGTATATGACGTTTTGAGTTTAAAAAGGATAAGATATTTAACAAGAACAAATTGAAAATGAAAATACTGCACTTTTTATCGTTTTAATAAAGGCACAAGTTTTTTGATCACCATTTTGAGCAACTTTTCCGAAGGCTCGATTTAGCGAAAATGAAACATATCGACTCTTCTCACAGATCACAAGGTTCAGTGATGCGCCCAGTAAGCAGTCAGCATGTGAGATAAACTCGATGTATCTGGGGCAACTGTGGCCTTGAATTAAATTTATTGCGAACTCAATTGTGACCAAGTATGCCGTCCGTACAGTTTGCTATCTATATGACTGTCGCGTATACTGTAAAGAAAATCAAACACTCGATCAATTAGGTGATTAGTTGAAAAAGCGCATGTTTTCTTACCCATAAGTACATTTAATTTAGCGTAAACAAGATATGTTTATAAGTAGGTTTCAACTGAACGCGCATTATCTTATCACACTCGTAAAGCCTTGCACGCGATCAAAGAATTGCTAAATATCACGTTCTCATCAAAGATTTGACATTGTATTTATCATATAGGCCATAATTTCTTAATTGGAATACGATATTGAACATCTTTTACAAGACTCTACTATGCAAGTTTATTTGACTGTTTTTAAATTATTATTTTAACAACGTGGTAAGTTTTTACGAGGATAATACAAATAGCATGGCATTTATGAAAAAAAAAGCATTTAAATTTTTTTTATTTTGCGGTGAATTGTAATTAATAATAGCTAAATAAATAAACAAGAAACATTTTCCCTTGAAAGTACTCCTTCAGTAGCTCAGGAGTTAGAGCATTCAACCGGTCAACGTAAAGAAAATTATCAATTTTTTCAAAATTATCTTAACGTAAAAAGTTGTTCTAATAAACATTTTCCTAATACCAGTTCTGATGAAATCTATTTCTCTATATGGTTCTTATTCATTCAGGTCACGAAAATAAACAATACTTTACGGATATGAGAAACGACATGAATACCTCAACGTGTTTTTGACTAGACCTTCCTAAAAGAACGAGCCGTACAATAAGATTACCTTACGCTACTTGGCCCACATCCTTGTCCCAAATTTCCTTCTGACAAATTAGAAAACATTTTTCCACGTGAAACGACCCAGCTTCTCCAGGTACGATAAATCATTAAAATTGTGTCATAAATGATGTTAAAAGTGTCTACAGGAGGATAAAAAAATGTTTTCTCTCCTTTGTCTGGGTCATATTCGTGTGTGAGGTTTGTTAAAGAACCTTATTTTGCGATACAAAGGGCCCGTGCCTTGGAATAATGAGGTTCCCACACAAGAGCTCTCAAGCTTTTCCTTCTATTTGAAACTTGACGGAGAAGTTTCGAGAAAAACATCCTCCGTGGAAAAAATTAGACAAGTGTGCGCTGACGCGTGGTCACGATGTTATCTGCCACGTGATGAGTAGAGGGGTGTATTGATTTATCGGACATTGGTTTATGAAAAGCAGTATGGTGTGTTATTAGAGAATATATAAAATTGTATCCAAAGCACCACTACGCAGTATCAAATATGCATCGCAAATGCAATAGTTTGTGAGAAGAATATATTTATTTTGTATAAAAATGTGAACGATTAGTGCAGACAACTTAACTTATTAGATTTAAAATTGTGCAGCTCATTGCATATGCAGATTCATAATTCATTTCTAAAAATATAGGTATATAGGCAAAATGAGAAATCTTACTGATATCTAAACATCTAGTAAACAACACTCTTTACTAGTTTCTGACTATTTCGATCCATCTAGGTTTCTATATTCTTGCATATTTAAATTGGTTGTGTCATTATGTTTTAGGAAATTGGCAGGAACAAGAACAAGACAACAATACAACGAAATGTAAAAATCCATTTTGCTTCGCTACAATTCAGAGGAAATATAAAAATATCCACCTTACACTTGCTTCTCACAAATCAAATGAACTCCTGTTACATAACTACAGACAACCAAACGGCTTGTTCATGGTATCAGTATAAATCAAATCTAATCTTCAGTTGTCTGAAAAAATCCAATATACATCACGGAAGCGTTGTCATTGTTTATAAGTCATTCGATCAATTCCCACAAAAGGCCAACATATAGTAAATGTTTTGGGGATCGTTAATCTCTATCTGGCTGCCTGCAAGTCATGCTTGCTTGCTTATTATTAATCTGTTATGAGAGGATCGTTAGTCTTTTGTTTGTCCGTGGAGTTTAGCTCTCTTTGGTTCTGGCAGGTGAGCTAATGAGTCAGTTATTATGTGAACTTGAGGTGTAGGTTTCAAATATAATGAAGACTAAAGGATATTGATAACATGCTAAAAATATTCCAAAGGCTTCTTTGTTATTGTCATAGGTCAATGACTACAGACTGATAGTCAGCAGCAAGCCAACTGATCAACCTACTGCCCTTTGCTGTACTTGTGCTTAACTTCTTTAAAAACTTAAAATTAACTACTTTTCAAAAATAATAATTTTTTTCAGTTTAAAATTCAATGGTTGATTTGTTCTAACCCAATATTAATCATAATAAAGCCCTGCTGACAAAATAAAGGAGATAAAGTTTACGTTAATATTTGCAAATTATACTTTTAATTTCTCGACAAAAAACGTAATAATTCGATTTATTACATTATAGTTATATAACACTTCTGAAAGAATCCCTATATATTTTTCAACGAAATTTTCTTACAATAAACACAATGTATTTGCCGAAGCCGTAGGCAACTTTGTCAGCTCGTTTGGCTTTCGTCTGATCTACAAACTTATCTTGGAGTGCATCGGAATTACAACTTCCTAGCGATTTCGAAATGTAAAGGTGCTGGAAGGGCCTATAGTATCAATTTAGGCAAAAAACGTATTTAAAGTTATACTCTTCTCAAGAGTAGGCGTACATTACAAGAAATCACATGTTTACCTGTACAATTCATGCATTTCATAACATGTTAGAACTTTTTGCTAGTTTAGGTGGTAAGTATAGATATAAGTGATTAGGATTTGCGATTAGCTCAGTCAAGTGAGAATGCAAGGCACTCCCATCCCCTGGAAGCGCAGTACCAAATATTTAGGCGTCATCTTAGATCAGACGCTTTCTTTCAACCCTCACGTCGATAGAGTAACGAAACTCGCACGTTTTTACCTAGGCCGGCTTTACAGTATGTTAGGTAGAAAAAGTAAAATGTCCTTCAGAAACAAACGTACGCTTTATAAGGTCTGCGTTAGACCAGTCATGTCATATGCCTCGCCAGTCTTTGCCCACGCCAAACCCTCCGTCCTGCACAAGCTGCAGGTAGTTCAAAACTTCTTCTGCCACAGGGCCACAAACGCGCCTTGGTACGTGCGCAACGCGGACCTGCACAGAGATCTTGAACTACCTACAGTTCAACAGCACCTAAAAACACTCTCAGAATCGTTCTTCAAACGCGCCGAATCCCATCCCAATCCACTAGTTCGAAATTCAGTCTCATATTCTGCTCCTGTCTTAGATTCGGTATACAAAGTCGCTAGACCGAGAAACGCGCACACAAGCGAACGTACGCAAATAACTTTAGATCTCGAGGCCCTTCAGGCCGCAAATTCTAATTCTAACGTAAATTCTAATTCTAACGTAAATCCGAATTAATGCAATTTTAATTTAATTGTATATTTTTAATGTTTTTATTAATTACTTTTAATTTTTGAGCACCTTCAGTGCTATGTAAATCCCAGCGGGTGACCCCTTAAGGGCCCCGCTAGCGCGGCCTCTTTCTCCAATTGGCCGTCGCTCAGATGAAGGCTGAGTGGCAAAAATGCACGAGCCGACAGGGGGTTTTTAGTGGGTATGGTTGTGGTAGGCGTCGGGACGAGTCCCACATAACTTTGGAATCGCGCCAGAGTATGCATCAGAGCATTTTTATCCTCCTGTCCTTCCCGCGGAGGGGAACAAAAAAAAAAAAGAGATTAGCTCAGTCATTCTCGGTCATTCATCGGTCCCTTCCCGATATTCCGGGGCGCTCAGTCTACTGACGTCACAGTTTAGCGTGTTGATTCCGTGCTACGGTTTTCAAGGTTTTTCTACTCCCTCTGAGTGCTAACGAAGTGTGATTTTTCTTTGTGACTAAGCCCCTTAGTCTTCAAAGTGCTGTGCTAAGTTGTGTTGTGCTTGTGCTGAGTGCAGTGTTGTGCCCAGCGTAAGTAGTCTGGTTTCAGTACAAAGGATACTTAACGGTGACAACGAATTTGTACTGAACTAGTCCTTTTATTTTTATTTTATTTCTCTTCTCTATTTCAATTTATTTTTCTCCTATTTTCATATTTATTTTTATCATATCTGTGTGTTTTCGTGTGTATTTGTCCTTTCTGTCGGTAAAGGTTGACCCTAACGCGGTCAACTCTTTACCTGCGTACCCTTTTTTTAGGTTTCTAGGTAGCGGCCTTCGGCGAACAACGGTTAGTTTTAAGTTATTTTCCCCAGCCCCCTACCGGAGGTAGGGAGGTTAGCCACTAGGGTTCGCTAGGTTTATTTTAGGGAACTCTAGGCATCTTTTATATATTTAAATATACATTCCTTAGTATTCATACCAACCCCTCCCATGAATTCGCAAAGCGTAATTAACTTCGCGAAAGCGTTCGCCCAGGCGCTAGCTGCGGCGGGCGTCTCAATCTCTGACAAGGTATTCACGCAGGCCTTATCTGCGCTTAACGCGTCCCCGGCCCCTCAGGCCCCGACCCCGGCCTCTCAGGCCACCAACTCTCAGACCCCTCAGGTCTTTACCAGCCCTCCCGCGTCTCCCGTTCCATCCGATATGGACTGCGCGTCGGTCACGTAATCTCGCGCGTCGCGGCGTAGGCGTACTGCTCCCGGGAGCGACTCCGATTCCGACTCCACGTCCGAACCGTCGTCGGGCGCCGCTACTTTAACCGGTTCTCCTGAGCCCGCGTTTCAATTAGTCGCCAAACGCTCTAAGAAGCGTTCGAAGAAAGCAACGGAGTCTTCAACACCCGAGCCCACCCCGGTGTCTTCAACACCCTCCCCCGCGCCGTTAATATCACTACAAGTGACCGCGAATACGTCGGCTCCGTCCAAGCCAGCAACGCGCTGCGCTCCCGTCCCACCTAAGCCTCAGCTCCCTCCGCCCGTCTTCCTCCGCGAAAAAGCGCGCTGGACCGCGGTTTCTAACTTGTGCAAAGAGCACAAAATCAATTATCTCAAGGCGAATAACGCAGGCGATACTATTAAAATCCAAGTCATGACTATCGACGATTTCCGCGCGTTTACTCGTTTACTCTCACTTAAACAAATCGCGTACCATACTTACGCCCTCCCAGAGGAGCGTAAGATCCGCGCACTACTAAGGGGTGTCCCGTTTGAGCTTGAAAACATTCTCGCTCCGATCGCCGCCCAGTGCGGACGTGCAAGACCCCGTTCTCCGTTGTTTGGTCCCTTCCCGATATTCCGTGGCGCTCAGTCTACTGACGTCACGGTTTAGCGTGTTGGTTCCGTGCTACGGTTTTCAAGGTTCTTCTACTCCCTCTGAGTGCTATCGAAGTGCGATTTTTCTTTGCGACTAAGCCCCTTAGTCTTTAAAGTGCTGTGCTAAGTTGTGTTGTGCTCGTGCTGAGTGCAGTGTTGTGCCCAGCGTAAGGAGTCTGGTTTCAGTACAAAGGATACTTAACGGTGACAACGAATTTGTACTGAACCAGTCCTTTTATTTTATTTCTCTTCTCCATTTTATTTATTTTTCTCCTATTTTCATATTTATTTTTATCATATCTGTGTGTTTTCGTGTGTATTTGTCCTTTCTGTCGGTAAAGGTTGACCTTAACGCGGTCAACTCTTTACCTGCGTACCCTTTTTTTAGGTTTCTAGGTAGCGGCCTTCGGCGTACTACGGTTAGTTCTAAGTTATTCTCCCCAGCCCCCCTACCGCTGGTAGGGAGGTTTGCCGCTAGGGTTCGCTAGGTTTTTATTTAGGAATCCTAGGCATTTGTTATATATTATAGGCATACATTATATATTTATATATTACATATTGTAATTCCAAGCCCTCCAATGGACCTTGTTAATATTCTTAAGTCGTTCGCCCAGGCGCTCGCTGCGTCCGGCGTAAGCATACCCGCTGACGTACTAACGCAGGCCTTACAGGCATCTATTGCGACCCCGGCCCCTCAGGCCTCAACCCCGGCCCCTCGGGCCTCTAATGTCCAGACCCCTCAGGTATATAGCTCTCCCACGTCTCCCGTTCCATCCGATATGGACTGCGCGTCGGTCTCATCCTCGCGCTCATCTCGCAGGAAGCGTACCGCTCCCGGGAGCGATTCAGACTCCGCCGCGTCCGAAGCTTCGTCGGTCGCCGCCACCCTAACCGGTTCTCCTGAGCCCGCGTTCCAGTTAGTTGCCAAACGCTCTAAGAAGCGTTCGAAAAAAGCCGCGGTGTCTTCAACACCCGAGCCAACCCCGGTGTCTTCTACACCCGCCCCCACGCCGCTCATGTCACTCGAAGTGACCGCGTCTCCGTCGGTCCCGTCTAAGCCAGCATCGCGCTGCGCTCCCGTCCCATCGAAGCCTCAGCTCCCTCCGCCCGTCTTCCTCCGCGATAAAGCGCGCTGGACCGCGGTTTCTAACCTGTGCAAAGAGCACAAAATCAATTACCTCAAGGCAAATAACGCAGGCGACACTATAAAAATCCAAGTCGCGACTATCGACGACTTCCGCGCGATCACTCGTTTACTTTCGCTTAAACAAATCGCGTACCACACTTACGCCCTCCCGGAGGAGCGTAAGATCCGCGCAGTACTACGGGGCGTCCCGTTTGAACTCAGTAATGAAGACATTCTCGAGGACCTTAAGTCCCAGGGCTTCCCGGCTGTAGCAGTGCACAAGATGCACTCTAACCACGGTAGGCGCTTTCCATTAGCTTTAGTTATCTTGTCTAATTCTCCCAACTCGAGGGAGATCTTCAGAGAGGCTCGCACAATCTGCGGACTCTCAAATATCTCCGTCGAGCGTCCCAACCCCCGTGGTCACCCTGGGCAGTGCCACCGCTGCCAGCTCTATGGCCACGCAGCGGCTAACTGCTCAGCTCCCCCCAGGTGCGTTAAGTGCCTGGATCCTCATATAACGAAGGAGTGCACTCGCACTCCCGAATCCACTTCCCCCCCTGCCTGTGTGCTTTGCGGCCAATCCGGCCACACAGCTAACTACAGGGGTTGCCCGCGTGCTCCGCGCTCCATTGCCAAGAGGGTCCCGCCTAAACCGGCGCCGCCGCTCACTCCCGCTAACTTCCCGCCGCTGCGCAACCGGGGTCCCCCGGAAGCAAAGCCCGTTCAGCCGACGCCTACTCAGGCTCTGTCTTGGAGGCAGCGTCCGGCCGTTCCGCCTGCACCTTCCCGACCCATCCCAGCTCCCGTAGCTTCTGTAGGGCCGCGTCCTTCTCCGTCATCCGCACCTCAGTCGTCGTTGGCTGAGGACATGAAGACCGTGTTCGACGTTATTCAAAACGTCGATATTAACGAAATTTCCGTGCTCGCACGCAAACTGCGAGCCGCTCGCTCTCCTCAAGAGCGTTTATTTGCTTTAGCCGAGCATCACTCGCTTCTAAGTGCATTATAAATTTATTCTTTTTTATTTTTTATTTTTATATAAAATCGTAAATTAGTAAATTATAATGTATAGACCCGCGAATCCCGCGTCCAGTCGTATTAAACCCAAGGGCTTATCCCTAGTATCTTTTAACGCTCGTAGCCTTAACACCAACCTTCCCGAGATTAAACTGTTCCTTCAGAACAAAGAGCCAGACTTATTGCTTATTCAAGAGACGTCGCTAACTCCAAACCGCTCCAGGGGATTCGCTATTCCCAAGTACGCGTTTATTCTTAACGACAGGCCCAACTCCGACGGTTTCGGCGGCACTGCTATTTATTACAAAAGAGGATTCCATTGCTGTCCTCTCCCTACCCCTCCTCTCCTCAACATGGAAGCCACTGTGTGTAGATTGGCTATGACTGGTCATCCGACCATCATCATAGCTTCAATCTAAATACCTAGTGGCACCAGACCAATCCACAGTGATTTGAGGCCATTCTCGCCCTCGGCCATTCAGCCATTATGTTCGGAGACTTTAACTCCAAACATATTGACTGGACGTGCCTATCAACCAACAACAGCGGTATCGCTTTCCTCGACATCAAAAACTCACTCGACTTAGATGTCATCTCTCCCATCACTCCCACTCACTATCCCGATAACCCAAACCACTCTCCTGACATCCTTGATTTTGCAATTGCTAAGTGAATCAACCTCGACCTCAGGTCTATCGAACCGCTCGATGACCTAGGCTCTGACCGCCGCCCCGTCTCCCTCGTGCTAGGACCGCCTCACGATAACGTCACCTCTCCTAAGACCTTTACCGATTGGAAAGGCATTAAAAATACGTTAGTTTCAGCCTTAGAGGCCACAAACTCTCCGCTGTGGATCTCGCCCGATCAAATAGATAGTCCGGATAAAATAGATTCATTAGTCAATTCTCTCACTGATGCTATCAAATCAGCCATCAGTGACAACGAAAAGGTTGCTAAGCAAGGTAAACCCACGCTTCCCTTAGCCGTAAGCAATCTTATTAAAGCTAAGAACGCGGCTCTCCGGAGAGCCAAGAAATATCCCACGCCCGCCTATAGATTAGCTGCGAATCAGCTACAACGTAAAGTAAGGTCTTGCCTCGCAGAACTCCGTGACGCTCAGATGAAGGATCTCATGGCGAATATCTCTCCGTCCCACCAAGCGTACTATAGTATGGCCCGAGCCGTACGCGTAGACATCGCCTCTCACGTTCCTCCTCTCTCTCGTCCCGATGGCACTATTGCCTTCGAAGTCGAAGAGAAAGCCGAATGCTTCGCTGACAGCATTGCCAGCACGCAACCTGCTGATCCCTCGCACATCCAGGCGGTGGAGGACGAAGTCCTTCGCAGAGACTCTCTCCCCATCACCGCCGACCCCGTCACAGTCTCTTATGACGAAATCTCGCTTCTCATTAGAAATCAAAAGTCCAAAAAGGCTCCGGGTGCGGATGGAATTTCCAACCACGCACTTAAGCACCTGCCTCAACAGGTGCTTATCTTATTAGCTATCATTTTCAATGCCTGCTTCGACCATAGCTACTTTCCAAAAGCTTGGAAAGAAGCAACAGTCAAAGGCATTCCCAAGCCGGGTAAACCTCTGAATATCCCGGCTAATCACAGACCCATCAGCCTCCTCAAGGCAATGTCTAAATTTCTCGAGAGAGTCATACTCTCTCGAATGCGGAACCATCTGTTTCCAACGGATGGTGATCCTCTCATTATTCCCCGTCAGTTCGGCTTTCGCGCTAAACACTCCTGCCCTCAGCAAGTCCATCGAATCGTCGAGTACATACTTGACGGTTTCTATCCGCGTCGTTATAAAACAGTCGCGGTTTTCTTTGACGTAGCCAAGGCTGGCATAGCGGTCTCGTTAATTAACTCTACAAAATAGGCTTACCGGATCGCCTAGTCAGGTTAATCGCGTCGTTTCTCAAAGACCGTACGTTTCGATTTAAACATGAAGACACGCTTTCCGCGCCTCGTCCCATAAAGGCTGGAGTCCCTCAAGGCTCAGTCCTCGCCCCTCTGTTGTACACCGTGTACACCAACGACATTTTCATTCCGCCGAAAGGCGTCGAACTCGCCCTCTTTGCCGACGACACCGCACTCTATACCATAGGCCACAGTGTTCCGCACCTTGTAACCAGACTCCAAAAGGCTGTAAACGCTCTTGGTGTATGGTTTCAAAAATGACGCATCGATGTGAACCCTGAAAAGAGTTCTGCGATGCGCTTCGACCACAAACGCCGTCGTCCCGCTGGCGATCCCCACTTTCGAATGTTAGGCATTCACATCCCCTGGAAGCGCAGTACTAAATACTTAGGCGTCACATTAGATCCGACGCTTTCTTTAAAGCCACACGTCGATAGACTTTTGAAACTCGCCCGTCATTACTTAGGCCGCCTAAATAGCATGTTAGGTAGAAAAAGTAAAATGGCCTTTAGCAACAAACGTACACTTTACAAGGTCTGCGTTAGACCCATCATGACATATGCCTCGCCAATCTTTGCCCACGCCAAACCCTCCCTCCTTCACAAACTGCAAATACTTCAAAACCTCTTCTGCCGCAGGGCTACAAACGCACCGTGGTACGTGCGTAACGCGGACTTGCATAGAGATCTTGAACTGCCTACAGTACAACAACATCTCAAAACACTCTCTGAAGCGTTTTTCAAACGCTCCGAAACACATCCCAATCCTCTAGTTTATGATTCAGTCTCATATACTACTCCTGTATTAGACTTGAAGTTCAAAGTCGCTAGGCCTAGGAATGCGCAAGCGTACTCATCTACCAGACTGTCCGCCGATCTCAAGGCCCTTCTGGCCGCAAATTCTAATTCTAACGTAAATTCTAATTCTAACGTAAATCCTAATTCTAACGTAAATGCGAATTAATTCAATTTTATTTTGCAATTTTTTAAATTTTTGTTTTAATTATTGATTTTCATTTTGAGCACCTTCAGTGCTATGTATTCACCTTCAGTGCTTTGAGCACCTTCAGTGCTATGTAATCCCAGCGGGTGACGCCGTCTGGGCCCCGCTAGCGCGGCCTCTTTCTCCAATTGGCCGTCGCTCAGATGAAGGCTGAGTGGCAAAAATGCACGAGCCGACAGGGGGTTTTTAGTGGGTATGGTCCTGGTAGGCGTCGGGTCGAGTCCCACATAACTTTGGAATCGCGCCAGAGTATGCGTCAGGGCATTTTTATCCTCCTGCCCTTCCCGCGGAGGGGAACAAAAAAAAAAAAAAAGCTTGAAAACGATGAAATCCTCGAGGACCTTAAGTCCCAGGGTTTCCCGGCTGAAGCAGTACACAAGATGCATTCCAACCACGCTAGGCGTTTCCGTTAGCATTAGTTATTATATATCATACTCCCAACTCGAGGGAGATCTTCAGAGAGGCTCGCACAATCTGCGAACTCTCGAATATCTCTGTCGAGCGTCCCAATCCTCGCGGGCACCCCTGGCAATGCCACCGCTGCCAGGTGTATGGCCACGCAGCGGCCAATTGCTCAGCCCCTCCCAGATGCGTTAAGTGCCTCGATCCCCATATAATGAAGGAGGGCACACGCACTCCCGACTCCACTTCCCCCCCTGCATGTGTGCTGTGCGGCCAGTATGGCCACACAGCTAACTACAGGTCCGCGCACCGCTTCAAAGAGGGTCGCGCCTAAACTGGCGCCGCCGCTCACTCCTGCCAACTCCCCGCCGCTGCGCAACCGGGGTCCCCCGGAAGAAAAGCCCGTGCAGCCGACACCTACTCCGGCTCTGTCCTGGAGACGGCGTCCGGCCGCTCCACCTGCACCTTCTCGTCCTATCCCAGCTCCCGTAGGCCCACGCCCCGCTCCGCCGTCTCCACCTCAATCGTCGTTGGCTGAGGACATGCAGACCGTAATTGACGTCATTCAAAACGTCGACATAAAGGAAATCTCCGTATTTGCACGCAAACTGCGAGCCGCCCGCTCTCCTCAAGAGCGTCTATTTGCGTTAGCCGAGCATCACTCGCTACTAAGCTCTTTATAAATTTCATTTTTCGTATAAACTTAATAAATAATTATAATTTCTAGACCCGCAAATCCCGCGTCCTGTAGTATCAAACCCAAGGGCTTATCCCTAGTTTCCTTTAGCGTTCGTAGCCTTAAAACTAACCTTCCTGAGCTCAAACTGTTCCTTCAGAACAAAGAGCCAGACTTATTGCTTATTCAAGAGACGTCGCTAACTCCAAACCGCTCCAGGGGATTCGCTATTCCCAAGTACGCGTTTATTCTTAACGACAGGCCCAACTCCGACGGTTTCGGCGGCACTGCTATTTATTACAAAAGAGGATTCCATTGCTGTCCTCTCCCTACCCCTCCTCTCCTCAACATGGATGCCACTGTGTGTAGATTGGCTATGACTGGTCATCCGACCATCATCATAGCTTCAATCTAAATACCTAGTGGCACCAGACCAATCCACAGTGATTTCAGGCCATTCTCGCCCTCGGCCATTCAGCCATTATGTTCGGAGACTTTAACTCCAAACATATTGACTGGACGTGCCTATCAACCAACAACAGCGGTATCGCTTTCCTCGACATCAAAAACTCACTCGACTTAGATGTCATCTCTCCCATCACTCCCACTCACTATCCCGATAACCCAAACCACTCTCCTGACATCCTTGATTTTGCAATTGCCAAGTGAATCAACCTAAACCTCAGGTCTATCGAACCGCTCGATGACCTAGGCTCTGACCGCCGCCCCGTCTCCCTCGTGCTAGGACCGCCTAACGATAACATCACATCTCCTAAGACCTTTACCGATTGGAAAGGCATTAAAAATACGTTAGTTTCAGCCTTAGAGGCCACAAACTCTCCGCTGTGGATCTCGCCCGATCAAATAGATAGTCCGGATAAAATAGATTCATTAGTCAATTCTCTCACTGATGCTATCAAATCAGCCATCAGTGACAACGAAAAGGTTGCTAAGCAAGGTAAACCCACGCTTCCCTTAGCCGTAAGCAATCTTATTAAAGCTAAGAACGCGGCTCTCCGGAGAGCCAAGAAATATCCCACGCCCGCCTATAGATTAGCTGCGAATCAGCTACAACGTAAAGTAAGGTCTTGCCTCGCAGAACTCCGTGACGCTCAGATGAAGGATCTCATGGCGAATATCTCTCCGTCCCACCAAGCGTACTATAGTATGGCCCGAGCCTTACGCGTAGACATCGCCTCTCACGTTCCTCCTCTCTCTCGTCCCGATGGCACTATTGCCTTCGAAGTCGAAGAGAAAGCCGAATGCTTCGCTGACAGCATTGCCAGCACGCAACCTGCTGATCCCTCACACATCCAGGCGGTGGAGGACGAAGTCCTTCGCAGAGACTCTCTCCCCATCACCGCCGACCCCGTCACAGTCTCTTATGACGAAATCTCGCTTCTCATTAGAAATCAAAAGTCCAAAAAGGCTCCGGGTGCGGATGGAATTTCCAACCACGCACTTAAGCACCTGCCTCAACAGGTGCTTATCTTATTAGCTATCATTTTCAATGCCTGCTTCGACCATAGCTACTTTCCAAAAGCTTGGAAAGAAGCAACAGTCAAAGGCATTCCCAAGCCGGGTAAACCTCTGAATATCCCGGCTAATCACAGACCCATCAGCCTCCTCAAGGCAATGTCTAAATTTCTCGAGAGAGTCATACTCTCTCGAATGCGGAACCATCTGTTTCCAACGGATGGTGATCCTCTCATTATTCCCCATCAGTTCGGCTTTCGCGCTAAACACTCCTGCCCTCAGCAAGTCCATCGAATCGTCGAGTACATACTTGACGGTTTCTATCCGCGTCGTTATAAAACAGTCGCGGTTTTCTTTGACGTAGCCAAGGCTGGCATAGTGGTCTCGTTAATTAACTCTACAAAATAGGCTTACCGGATCCCCTAGTCAGGTTAATCGCGTCGTTTCTCAAAGACCGTACGTTTCGATTTAAACATGAAGACACGCTTTCCGCGCCTCGTCCCATAAAGGCTGGAGTCCCTCAAGGCTCAGTCCTCGCCCCTCTGTTGTACACCGTGTACACCAACGACATTTTCATTCCGCCGAAAGGCGTCGAACTCGCCCTCTTTGCCGACGACACCGCACTCTATACCATAGGCCACAGTGTTCCGCACCTTGTAACCAGACTCCAAAAGGCTGTAAACGCTCTTGGTGTATGGTTTCAAAAATGACGCATCGATGTGAACCCTGAAAAGAGTTCTGCGATGCGCTTCGACCACAAACGCCGTCGTCCCGCTGGCGATCCCCACTTTCGAATGTTAGGCATTCACATCCCCTGGAAGCGCAGTACTAAAAACTTAGGCGTCACATTAGATCCGACGCTTTCTTTCAAGCCACACGTCGATAGACTTTTGAAACTCGCCCGTCATTACTTAGGCCGCCTAAATAGCATGTTAGGTAGAAAAAGTAAAATGTCTTTCAGCAACAAACGTACACTTTACAAGGTCTGCGTTAGACCCATCATGACATATGCCTCGCCAATCTTTGCCCACGCCAAACCCTCCCTCCTTCACAAACTGCAAATACTTCAAAACCTCTTCTGCCGCAGAGCCACAAACGCACCGTGGTACGTGCGTAACGCGGACTTGCATAGAGATCTTGAACTGCCTACAGTACAACAACACCTCAAAACACTCTCTGAAGCGTTCTTCAATCGCTCCGAAACCTATCCCAATCCTCTAGTTCGTGATTCAGTCTCATATACTACTCCTGTCTTAGATTCGAAGTTCAAAGTCACTAACGTTAATCCTAATTCTAACGTAAATCCGAATTAATTCAATTTTATTTTGCAATTTTTAATTTTTATTTTTTTATTATATACTTTTCATTTTGAGCACCTTCAGTGCTATGTATTCACCTTCAGTGCTTTGAGCACCTTCAGTGCTATGTAATCCCAGCGGGTGACCCCTTCTGGGCCCCGCTAGCGCGGCCTCTTTCTCCAATTGGCCGTCGCTTAGATGAAGGCTGAGTGGCAAAAAAAATTGCACGAGTCGACAGGGGTTTTTTTTAGTGGGTGGTGCTCATTAGGAGCTAGTCCCGGATGCCTTGTAACGCGCGCGAGAGGCATGCGGATATGCATTTTTTGCCTCCTGCCCAAACGGGGTACAAAAAAAAAAAGATTAGCTCAGTACACACTTGGTAAAAAATAAATATAAAAGTAATATTAAATCCCCAGACAAGCACACCAACTATATTGCTTAGTTTTCAGTGTAAAAATAGATAAAGACCCATAAAGATTGAATCAAAATATAAATATATATTTAAACCAGTTTCCTATATACTTTGGGAAAAGTTAACCAAGCAATTCTTATGCCTGTTTAACGTTTCATAGTGTTTTTTACACCGTGTCTATGTTTTTCAACCATGCTAAAGTTTTTAATATAAAACAATATTTGTCATTTAAACAAAGAAAGAAAAAATTCAATATTTAATGCAATAAAAAATGCAAATGAAGCATAATTTTTATAATTATTATATGGCAGTAGGAAAAGTCTTTGACCAAAAACAACTGTAATAAAACGGATAAGGATTTTATTTAGTTAAAACTGCATCTGCAACGGCATCTGCAACTGCATCTGCTACTGCATACATCTTTCGTATTCCAGATGGGATTCCAACTGGCGACTGAACAATGCGCTACTACTTAGGTCAAAAGAAATGGTTAATTTAATTAAATGCCCAAATAAAAAAGATATAAAAGAAAACAAGAACATTCCTTCTTACTTTTATATCGGTTTGAGACTTTAAAAGACGTATTCAAGCAAGAATTCCTTCCAGCTACAAACAGATCATTGTAATCAAGGTATACATTTGAGTAAAATGCTACGTGCTAACTTTGAAGAGATACCTACGAGAATAAGCGAAGTTTGAGTGCGCTTCAATGATAAGTTTTCAAAGTAGAATTGGGAATTCAACGTTAGAGCTGATGGAAAAGTCACTGTTATTAATTGTAACTTTTTCACACCTACTTGAAGAGATCTCTTATTCTATTATTTCATTTTTATATTAACCGCAATTGGTTAAGTGTAAGTATTAAAACTTCGTGTTGTATTGTAAAAATTGTATATTATATGTTAGTAATAAGTTAAGGAATATCAAAACCATTTGATGCCCTAAATTATTGCCTCATAAATTTTTGCTTCATTCAAAGAAGTGTGATTGATACTTTTTATAGATTGTAACAAGATATTTGTGTGCGCAGCCCTGTGCGTGTGTTAAGCTTTTATACAGCAACTATGTATGTGTGACGAAAATCAAACCAAAGATCACGGTTTGACAAGATGATGGCTGGCACACAAAGTTATTTGAGTGTATATTTAGAAGCAAAGCAAAGGGTTGTGCCCAAATAAGTTGAACCATGTATACTTTTTAGTTTAAATTATGCACTGGTGTACTTTTATACTGAACAATGTTAAATCAAAAAGCACCTTCATAAAACTTTTTTCAATATATATTATCCTAAACATTAATATTCGACATGAAGATAGCCTAGATCGTTAAAAAAAAACTTTTCAGTTTTATTATGTCAACAGAAACATGAAAAGTAAATAAGCTTTATAAAGTACTTTCTGGAAACTAAATTAAGGTGTCACAGGCAATTGGACCCTAATAATTAACTACTGAATTTTATTTTAAAGAGAAAATGATTTCAACAATTTCTATTCCCTCAAATTTAATTAAAAACCTGACCAAATAGTTGAGGTTATTACAGATTATAACGTAACCACTGTTTAATATCGGAGCGATCGAGACAGCTTAACAAGACCACCGAACTGATTAAAGTGCCCTCGAAGTGCTCTCCAAAATATTTTAGAGAAAAACGCTTAAACAGCATAATGCAAAGTTGCTGGAATTATGATAAAAATATTCAAAAAGGTATTTGGAGAAATTGAACAACTTTGATCAACTGTAATAATTTTTTTAAAGCAGACACATGTCTTTTTAGTAGTTTATGGAGTTAATGATCTCATTAAAATATTTCTAAGATATGCATACCTACATGCGTTACCTATAAGTAATTTTGTATTGCAAATGTTTGAGGAAAATAAAGTTCACGCGTATGGAACCGTGACCCAAATCTGCTTGTAGATAAATAAATAGATCTTATCTGTGTGAATGACTTCTACCGAACTGGGGATAAACTAAACAAAGTTTTACGAAAAATAAACATGACAGCTTTAATAACTCGTAAACAAGTAATAGTTTATTTGCACAAATGTTTTTCTCAATCAGGATTCAATCTAGTGACATGAAGGCTTCCAATACAAGATTTAGTTGTATTGACAACTATATCTTGAATAGTTTTAAAATACTCGAGTGAGATTACTTACCGGTTCCAGTCTGTATAAAAAAATGAAACGTGCTTCCACACAATAATTTTATGCTCTCAGCAAAATCATGATTGATCCATCTTACGAGTACACATAAGCACGCTTACCGTCAAGTATGAAATGATAAGGTAAATAAAGTATGCTGTTCTCACCGCTGAAACCGCAATAATAATCAGTGTTATGAATCTACACAAAGAAGAATTTACAAAACCATTTTTATCACACAGTAGGAGGCTTTGTACAACTGAGCACTTTGTTAAGGTTTGGCTATATGGGATGATTTTTTTGATTAGATGATTAGATGATTGACAGACTTTAATTATAATATCAATATTTTATGTCTAATTTTATAAGGAATAAAGTACTTGAAATGGTAGGTTCAAATACTCTGACTCAGGTATTAAGAAATTCTCAGATTATTGCTCATCAAAATTCATTAATTACATTAAAATAAAGGTTTTACATTGAATTTCTTTAATTTTTACTGTGCTGCTAAAATTTATCGCTGTTTTTGCATTTTATTGCTACTACATATATATTTTAATATCCTTTAATTTAATTTCCGTAGTTCAACACGAACGCCGCTTTAGGTCGTGGGCAGCGAAAATGAAAAAGTTACCACGGAAGGAAATTTTTCAAATACGTGAATTGACGCAAATGGAAAAACTTTATCCGGATAGAAAAATGAAAGGCATTGATTCTTTGTTTAAAAATAAAAAGTACCAAAATTAAAATATATGTATTATGTTAGTTTTTTAAACAATTTGACTTTTCGGAAAAGAATACGGAAATGTATTTAAAATAAAATATTGGGAAGTAAATTGATTTAATTTCTTAAGATGGACAATTTCAAATAAGATAGCAAAATAAAATTCCAGGTAACGAACGTGTACAAGGATAATTTGCATGATTTATTATAAGGAAAAATGTTGATTGATTGAAAACAGAAGTAATGGTTTTATCAAACAAAATAATATTAGTCATAAAAAAATACAAAATTACAAGTTCTTGTTTTTAAACAAAATAAAAAAATATACATTTTTTAATTATTTTATTTGTAAGCAAATCCAAAATCATTTAAAGAACGCTCACAAAACCGATTTTTAATTATTTTTACATTAAGAAATAGGTCAACACAATTGTCAGCCGTGTCTGTAAAATTGCATGCTTGAAATAAGGGTATGCAACAAACTCTGGCGGATTAATCCGTTCAGAGACAAACTGAAAGCTGCTTTGGGTTGGCTTTACTCGTCCGGTCCGCACTCGGATTTACCGGCCGGTTGTGAATTGCGCCCCCTGTATATAGATTAATGTGTGACGCGTGCCATATGTAAAGCTTTGGTCATGATATGCTAACTCTTTATCGTTTTTCTTAGTTAAAATGGGTAAATTCTTGTTTTTAAAAAGGTCTTGTTTTTAATATCGCGCTATTACTAGCCTTTTTTAACATTACATATATATTCAAAAGGAATTGAAGTGATCTTTTGGCTCAATTTCTCGAAACTTCACTTATTTTTTTGATAATACAGTCCAGACTGACCGCCTAACATGAAAATGTAGACTGAGGCTTTTATTTATTTAGCACTTCTATATACATGTTTTTGAGACATATTTATAATCCTCACGGCGGGTATCCAGCGCAAAACTCTGACCCTGACCCCAAAATTGCAAAAGCTGATAAGGTGGTGCGACTCAAGTGCACTTTCAACTCATCTGCGGCTTTCTTGAATTAGTAGTATGGGATTTTTAAAAATAGATTATTGGGGGCGCTCAAAGGACGACATGTTGGCCTCTACCGACGGTATATATATGGATGAAACCAGGGCACAACACTTTCTACACTCGTCTTATAGAGTCACAATGTACGCTTTAAAGGTTATATTGAAGTGTTGAGTTGCCGAAGTGAAGGTTTTACGCCATAACCGCGATCTTCTTGCCTTTTCTTATTGTATGTGTGTATTTTCCAGGCAAATTTCTACACTGAGATTCAAATTAGTCAATTATAAGACGGCCGAGTTGCGTCAGTGATAGTGGCCCTGCCTTATATTCCTGGCCGGGGCATTAATTTTATATATATATATATATATATATGTGAGATGAACACATATATATATATATATATATATATATATATATACGTATATATATGTTTATGCAGGGCTCCCCTCCAGTGTACTGTATGGTCATACATAACACAAGTTCTGCCTACTTTAGGGCCGTACAGTTGGTGTGTATCTCTGGGGATTTTTTTATTATTATTATATTGGTGCAGATAAAGAAGCAGTTTGACAGTTGTAAATGTCACTGAAACTAGCCTCGCAGAACTACAGTGACGGTATTAAAAATTATTAATTAAATAATTCACACGTGTGCATGAACTGTTGTAAGCAATAAACGTTTTAACGTAATACTACAATTTAAAGTTTTTGTGTTCGTTGTTTATTAACTACACTTAAAATAAAATTTTACTTTAGTTAAAATTAGGTAACCGATCCCCTAGCATAGGATATACTAGAAAACTGCAAGACATCAAGCTCAAGACACTGTCAGGACTTTCTGTGTTAATACTGAACGCTATGCTCGCAGACTGAGAAAGCGATGAAAATGATTGAATGCTGTCATAAATGTCAAGACGCCTGTCATCTTCAGTCACTCGTGACCACGGTATCTGCCTAGGTACCAAAACGTCGATTTAAAATGTAAAAACATAATCAAATGCGATAAAATCCGTTTAAAATGTGTTTTATTTAATATAATGAATCGTGAAAACTTATGGAAAAAGCTTCACTTTTTTAAAACTTAAAAACAAGAAAAATTTAAGAAAACCAATCTATTTTCTCAGAGTACCATTTTTATGAAACTGAAATTACGACGCACTCAGTTTTTTTTTTCTTGATCTTACTGCAGTGCATAAACGTGCACACCACAAATTGATTGTCAGTTCGCCAAAACTGTACAACCTAAATAATAGGATTGCACCTTAAAATTTTACATGAGAGTTTTTAAACTTTTTTGTGTACTTGCCAGAAACTGTGAATACTCGTTGAAAGCCAACTTTTTTAAACAACATTTGGTACCTTTGAGCTAACCCGCGATAATGTCAGTAAATCATAATGAAAATAAGAAAATGAAGTATTTCACAATTTAATGGAGCCATTAATCAGAACTTAAATCTCATATTAAATGTAAAAGGTAAGTATTTAGATTTTGTTAACAGCTGTGCTACTTTTTGCTAGTAAATTATTTGAGAATTTTAGTTTTTTGGAATATGTTTTATTTTGGTTCAAAATAATATTTTATTAAAATTACATCAAACCTAGTTGCATGATGTATCACTTTCTTAAATCTGGTAGTTCGTAAATGACAGGCGGAGACATAACACTCAATAAATATCCTGTACATATCCTAACGAAAGCTTTAATGTTCCTGTAAAAGTGACAAATAAAATGAACATTAAATATTTACCCGATCATTAGAAGGTTAACCGTTAATGTTTCTAATGTGACTTTTTAAAATTTCTTTTCTACTTTCAACTTGAACGTACCTTTAGTTTCCACCCGTGAATCCAGCGTTGTTTCGACTTTATGATATTACAGTGCAGGTCAGCTGCGTTGCGTAGATTAACTTAGTAGCCCGTATGAACCGATCGATTGGTGTATTGGCTAGGAGCTACGCTGTATTTCAAAGGATAAATCGATAGTTCAATAGTGGATAAAGAACTAAATAAGATGTAGAACTATTGAATTTAAGACGAATGCTGGTGGTAAGTAAATTAAGGGAATGGTGAAATAATTATTTGGACAACCGTAGTAAACTGTAACGAGATACTACACCTAAAAAGTGTTTAAATGACTCCCTACAGTTTGAGGATTGAAATCGGCGTTATGACTTCGGTGTTTCTTAGCAAAAATGTCCACAAAGACAACGTCCAGCCGCGATTGCCAGTATCCCTACCACGTTTCCTATTCTATATTAAATTCTTATGCTATTCAGGTATAAACGTCCTAATAACCAAATGTTCAGTTGGAGCGTCAAATGAACTTCGTAGAATAACTAACTAAATAATCTAGTCTAAATCGAATGAAACAATATAAATAATCTTCAATCGAACCAAACAAATAAAAAGAAAACAATTCTTACTCCACTAATAATAGAACTCTCCGACCATCGAACCACAATCTATCCGATTAGTGTACGTACAGTTACAATAATCGATTCAATTCCCTCCAAGCAAGATTCTGATCCACTTTACTATTATGAGAGTAATAAAGAAATAAGAAATAGTTTTCTTGCTGAATCTTCTTTTACGATAATGTCTAAGAAGGGGGTCCAATATCAATAAAATATTATACTGAAGCCGGCCCGTCCAGTCTTACCTAAGACTGCCCCAATCCGGTATACGACGTAAGCTTATTGAACACAAATTTAACTGGATATTATACAATGTATTAGAAGTAGTAAATAACGTTGAATAAAGTATGTATAATAAAGATGTAAATGTTTCGTAATGATTTTTTATCGTTGTATAAATAGTTAATTTAAGATTTACAAAGTTATTACAATTAAGTAACTATTTTTCAACTTTCAAATATCACAACACGCTTTTACGTAATTTTATATACACTTTAATAACATTTCCAGCTTAGCTCAGGTAAATTAAAAAAAAATGTAGTTATTTTAAAATTATTTGCAGAAACTGTGGGATTTAGTACTAAAATTTACTCAGTACTTAAATTGAAGTACTAAAATTCGGCGTGTAAAGTAATTTTGAGATATTCATTTCTTAACTTTTTTTCCAAAGAATGGGATATTTAGGAAAAACAGTATATTTTTGATTTCTGTGCAGTATTTCATTTTTAATAATTATACTATTTCCATTTCTTTATTTTCTCAATGACAGTTCTAATTTGATATAATGTCGTGTTGTGACCAAAAAAGTAATGATATCGATAGCATATATTTATTATATTTTGAACAAAGACAAATACAACAAAAACATTCAAATATATTTTTTCAAGGTGGGAACTCTCAATGGACCACCGCCATTTTGTGTTTGTTTTAATCTGTCACTCGCAACAAGACGCTCGTGCCAGTCACTACATTTCTGTTCGCTGAGTTTTTTCACATTATCCATACGTTACGTTGTGTATTTTGTGTTCCTCCGTGTTGATTGCTGCCCAGCTGTCAAATATCAAAATGCCGAAAGGATCTGTTCTGAAAAGGCAGGCGAGAGAACTGGTGATCAAGGTTCGTAATTACTTTGAAGCAGAGTATCAAAATGGTGGCCCGGTGTTACCACTGTCGCAAGTACGAGAGCTAGTTGCGGCCGCACTAGGAATTAGTGGACCTACTGTTTCAAAAATTACTACCGAAGCTTACGGTACAAGCGGCATGCAGGGAAATAAGCTTCGTACGCCGAAGAAAATACTCCAACCACGTCGTGTGACATCGGTTGACAACTTCAACGCTGATGCTATTCGCCGTCATATAAATGACTTTTACTTGCGCAAAGAAATTCTAAATACTAAAAAAACTTGTTGTTTCTTTACGTGAATGTGGTTGGTTCCATGGCCAACAATCGTCATTCAGCTTAGTTTTGAAAGAAATCGGATTTTCTTATAAAAAATCGGACAAACGTAATATATTGATGGTGCGTCACGACGTTGCTCTGGCTCGCTGCGAATTTTTGAGCGAAGCCAAAAAGATATCAGATTGGTCACTGATTGGTCACGTTCACTGACGAGACTTGGTTAAATGCAAACCACACAGTATCTAAGTGGACTAAACTGGACCGACACCGCCGCTTCCACTAGTTCAGTGCCAATGGGAAAAGGTGAATGCCTTATCATATGCCATGCAGGGTCTATGAAAGGGCTCGTGTCAGATGCTTTACTGGCCTTTAAATCCAAGAAAACAGTGGACTACCATGAAGAAATGAACGCGGAAATTTACGAAGGATTGTTTAAAGAAATGGTGCAATCTCTGGAAGAACCGTCCATAATTATTATAGACAACGCTACATATCACTCCAGATAAATTGATAAAATGCTGAAGCAGGCCAATAAAAAACAAGAGATAATTGACTGGCTCCAACGTCATGGCGAAAATGTGGATAGTACTTTACTAAAAGTACAATTAGTGAATATTTTAAAATCGAAAAAAAGTCTCCCTAAGAGATATGTTATCGACGAAATAGCTTCCGAATGTGGTCATAGGGTTCTTCGACTTCCACCATTGCCAGTACAATGCTATAGAACGAATATAGGCACAAATCAAAGGACTCGCCGCTCGAAACAATACCTATCCCCCCTTTACGGCAAACAAGACGTTAGATTAATAGAAGTAACTGCCGAAAACTGGGAAAAAGTTGTGAGAAGAACCCAAAATATTATAGCGTCGGATTGGGAAATTCATGTGGCAGTCGATAATATACAAGAACTTAATGTAAATGTTGGGGAGAGCTCATCGAGTGACAGTGACGATTCATCAGATTTTGATTAAAATAAATAAATAAAGATTACCTGTCGTTATAATTATTTCGTTTCATTGTCGAGTACCTACCTATACCGACTTATTTTACAACAGCTTCGAAATTTTTAAAGAAGTTGGCATTATCAATCAAGAATTAATACGTGTAACATATTGTAATGAAATATAATATTATACTATTTCCATTTCTTTATTTTCTCGATGACAGCTCCCATGTAACCTTGTGCGAGTCTTTTTTTTTACATTATGTATGCATTATTTTAAAAAAATATGACGTTTACACACGTACAAGGTTATATAATACCAGAGTCGGAGAAACTGATAGGGATGGAGCTATTGGATGGAGCTAGAGAGCATTATATCAAATTAGAACTGTCATCGAGAAATAAAGAAATTGAAATAGTATAGTTTATAAATTTGTACAAAAGTATCCGGCAGTAGTTTAGTTTCTTACATTTTTTAAAAAACTATTTGGTCTGTTATTGTGTTACGTTTGTCGATACATCTCCATCCCTATCAGTTTCTCAGACTCTAGTATCATATAACCTTGTACGTACGTAAGCGTCATATCATTCTCGCTCCGATCGCCACGCGGTGCGGACGTGCAAGACCCAGCTCTCCGTTGATCGGTCCCTTCCCGCCATTCCGCGGCGCTCAGTTTACTGACGTCACAGTCTAGCGTGTTGGCTCCGTGCTACGGTTTCCTAAGTCTTTCTACTCCGTCTGAGTGCTTTCGAAGTGCGATTTTTCTTTGCCACTAAGCCTCTTAGTCTTCAAAGTGCTGTGCTAAGTTGTGTTGTGCTTGTGCTGAGTGCAGTGTTGTGCCCGGCGTAAGTAGTCTGGTTTCAGTGCAAAGGATACTTAACGGTGACAACGAATTTGTACTGAACCAGTCCTTTTTATTTTTATTTATTTCTCTTCTCTATCTTATTTATTTTTCTCCTATTTTCATATTTATTTTTATCATATTTGTGTGTTTTCGTGTGTATTTGTCCTTTCTGTCGGTAAAGGTTGACCCTAACGCGGTCAACTCTTTACCTGCGCACCCTTTTTAGGTTTCTAGGTAGCGGCCTTCGGCGTACTATTGTTAGTTTTAATTTATTCTCCCCAGCCCCCCTACCGCTGGTAGGGAGGTTTGCCGCTAGGATTTTGCTAGGTTTTTAGGAACTAGGCATCTTTTATTATACTTATATTTATATATAATACTGTCCCAACACTCCCAAATGGATTCACTAAGCGTTATTAACTTCGCGAACGCGTTCACCCAGGCGCTTGCTGCGGCAGGCGTCTCCATCCCAAAAGACATCCTAACGCAGGCCTTGCAGGCATCAATCGCGTCCCCGGCCCCTCAGGCCTCCAACGTCGAGACCCCTAAGGTCTTAAGCTCTCCCGCGTCTCCCGCCTCGTCCGAGATGGACTGCGAATCGGTCGCATCCTCTCACGCGTCGCGTCGTAAGCGCACCGCTCCCGGGAGCGACTCCGAACCCGCGTCTGATACGTCGTCGGTCGCCGCCACCTTAACCGGCTCTCCTGAGCCCGCGTTCCAATTAGTTGCCAAACGCTCTAAGAAGCGTTCGAAAAAAGCCGCGGTGTCTTCAACACCCGAGCCAACCCCGGTGTCTTCTACACCCGCCCCCGCGCCGCTCATGTCACTCGAAGTGACCGCGTCTCCGTCGGTCCCATCGAAGCCAGCGACGCGCTGCGCTCCCGTCCCGCCGAAGCCTCAGCTCCCTCCGCCCGTCTTCCTGCGTGAAAAAGCGCGCTGGACCGCGGTTTCAAACTTGTGCAAAGTGCACAAAATTAATTATTTAAAAGCCGCCAACGCTGGCGATACAATCAAGATTCAAATAGCGACCGTCGACGACTTCCGCGCGTTTACCAGGTTACTCGGATTAAACCAAATCGCGTATCACACCTACGCCCTCCCGGAGGAGCGTAAGATCCGCGCAGTACTACGGGGCGTCCCGTTCGAATTCAGCAACGAAGACATCCTCGATGAACTTAAGTCTCAGGGTTTCCCGGTCACAGCAGTGCACAAGATGCACTCCAACCGCGGTAGGCGTTTTCCCTTAGCGTTGGTAATCCTGTCGAATACTCCCAACTCGAGGGAGATCTTAAGAGAGGCTCGCACAATTTGCGGACTCTCAAATATCTCCGTCGAGCGTCCCAACCCCCGTGGTCACCCTGGGCAGTGCCACCGCTGCCAGCTCTATGGCCACGCAGCGGCTAACTGTTCAGCTCCCCCCAGGTGCGTAAAGTGCCTGGATCCTCACTTCACTAAGGAGTGCACTCGCACTCCCGAATCCACTTCCCCCCCTGCCTGTGTGCTGTGCGGCCAGTCCGGCCACACAGCTAACTACAGGGGTTGCCCGCGCGCTCCGCGCTCCACCACCAAGAGGGTCGCGCCTAAACCGGCGCCGCCGCTCACTCCTGCCAACTTCCCGCCGCTGCGCAACCGGGGTCCCCCGGAAGCAAAGCCCGTTCAGCCGACACCTACTCCGGCTCTGTCTTGGAGGCAGCGTCCGGCCGTTCCGCCTGCACCTTCCCGACCTATCCCAGCTCCCGTAGCTCCCGTAGGGCCGCGTCCTTCTCCGTCTTCCGCACCTCAGTCGTCGTTGGCTGAGGACATGAAGACCGTATTCGACGTTATTCAAAACGTCGATATTAACGAAATTTCCGTGCTCGCACGCAAACTGCGAGCCGCCCGCTCTCCTCAAGAGCGTTTATTTGCTTTAGCCGAGCATCACTCGCTCCTAAGTTCGTTGTAAATTCTTTTATAATTTATAAATTTGTAAATAATAAATTATAATGTCTAGACCCGCGAATCCCGCGTCCAGTCGTATTAAACCCAAGGGCTTATCCCTAGTATCTTTTAACGCTCGTAGCCTTAATACCAACCTTCCCGAGATTAAACTGTTCCTTCAGAACAAAGAACCTGACTTATTCCTTCTCCAGGAGACATGGCTTACTCCAAACCGCTCCAGGGGATTCGCTATACCTAAGTACGCGTTTATTCGTAACGATAGGCCCAACTCTGACGGTTTCGGCGGCACCGCTATATATTACAAAAGAGGCTTCCACTGCTGTCCTCTCCCTACCCCTCCTCTCCTCAACATGGAAGCCACTGTGTGTAGATTGGCTATGACTGGTCATCCGACCATCATCATAGCTTCAATCTACATACCTAGTGGTACCAGACCAATCCGCAGCGACTTTGAGGCCATTCTCGCCCTCGGCCATTCAGTCATTATGTTCGGAGACTTTAACTCCAAACATACTGACTGGACGTGCCTATCGACTAACACCAGCGGTATCGCTCTCCTCGACATCACTAAGTCCCTTGACCTAGATGTCATATCCCCCGTCACTCCCACTCACTATCCCAACAACCCGTCCTACTCTCCTGACATCCTCGACTTTGCAATTATCAAGCGAATCAATCTTGACCTAAGGTCTATCGAACCGCTCGATGACCTAGGCTCCGACCATCGCCCCGTTTCCCTCGTGCTAGGACCGCCGAACGATAACGTCTCATCTCCTAAGACCTTTACCAATTGGAAAGGTTTTAAAAATACGTTAGTTTCAGCCTTAGAGGCTCCGAACTCTCCACTCACGATCTCTCCCGAGCAATTAGATAGCCCGGATAAAATCGATTCATTAGTAAATTCTCTCACTGATGCTATCAACTCAGCCATCAGTGCCAACGAAAAGGTTGCTTAGCAAGGCAAACCCACGCTTCCCTTAGCCGTAAGCAATCTTATTAAAGCTAAAAACGCGGCTCTCCGGAGAGCCAAGAAATATCCCACGCCCGCCTATAGAACAGCTGCGAATCAGCTTCAACGTAAAGTTAGGTCTTGCCTCGCGGAACTCCGAGACGCTCAGATGAACGATCTCATGGCGAATATCTCTCCGTCCCACCAAGCGTACTATAGCATGGCCCGAGCCTTACGCGTAGACACCGTCTCTCACGTTCCTCCTCTCACTCGTCCCGATGGCACTACTGCCTTCGAAGTCGAAGAGAAAGCCGAATGCTTCGCCGACAGCATTGCCGCACAATGCTCGCCCAGCACGCAACCCGCGAATCCCACTCACATCAAAGCGGTGGAGGACGAAGTCCTTCGCAGAGACTCTCTCCCCATCACCGCCGACCCTGTCACAGTCTCTAATGACGAAATCTTGCTTCTCATTAGAAATCAAAAGTCCAAAAAGGCTCCGGGTGCGGATGGAATTTCCAACCACGCACTTAAGCACCTACCGCAACAGATGCTTACCTTGTTAGCTAGCATTTTCAATGCCTGCTTCGACCATAGCTACTTTCCTAAAGCTTGGAAAGAAGCGACAGTCATAGGCATTCCCAAGCCGGGCAAACCTCTGAACGTCCCGGCTAATCACAGACCCATCAGCCTCCTCAAGGCAATGTCTAAACTTCTCGAGAGAGTCATACTTTCTCGAATGCGGAACCATCTGTTTCCAACGGATGGCGATCCTCTCATTATTCCCCATCAGTTCGGCTTTCGCGCTAAACACTCCTGCCCTCAGCAAGTCCACCGAATCATCGAGTATATACTTGACGGTTTCTATCCGCGTCGTTATAAAACAGTCGCGGTTTTCTTTGACGTAGCCAAGGCTTTCGATAAAGTCTGGCACAGCGGTCTCGTTTATAAACTCTACAAGATAGGCTTACCGGATCGCCTAGTCAGGATAATAGCGTCGTTTCTCAAAGACCGTACGTTTCGATTTAAACACGAAGGCACGCTTTCTGCACCTCGTCCCATAAAGGCTGGAGTCCCTCAAGGCTCAGTCCTCGCCCCTCTGCTGTACACCGTGTACACCAACGACATTCCCATCCCGCCGAAAGGCGTCGAACTCGCCCTCTTCGCTGACGACACCGCACTCTATACCAAAGGCCACGGTGTTCGGCGCCTTGTAACCAGACTCCAAAAGGCCGTAAACGCCCTTGGTGCATGGTTTCAAGAATGGCGCATCGACGTGAACCCTGAAAAGAGTTCTGCGATGCGCTTCGACCACAAACGCCGTCGTCCCGATGGCGATCCCCACGTTCGAATGTTAGGCATTCGAACGTGGGGATAAGCGCAGTACTAAATACTTAGGCGTCACATTAGATCCGACGCTTTCTTTCAAGCCACACGTCGAAAGAGTTTCGAAACTCGCTCGTCACTATTTAGTCCGCCTAAATAGCATGTTAGGTAGAAAAAGTAAAATGTCCCTCAGAAACAAACGTACACTTTACAAGGTCTGCGTTAGACCCGTCATGACGTATGCCTCGCCAATCTTTGCCCACGCCAAACCCTCCCTCCTGTACAAACTGCAGGTAGTTCAACACCTCTTTTGCCGCCGGGCCACAGGCGCACCGTGGTACGTGCGTAACGCGGACTTGCATAGAGATCTTGAACTGCCTACAGTGCAACAACATCTCAAAACACTCTCTGAAGCGTTTTTCAAACGCTCCGAAACCCATCCCAATCCTCTAGTTCGTGATTCGGTCTCATATGCTGCTCCTGTGTTAGACTCGAAGTTCAAAGTCGCTAGGCCTAGAAATGCGCAAACGTACTCATCCACCAGACTGTCACGCGATCTCGAGGCCCTTCTGGCCGCAAATTCTAATTCTAACGTAAATTCTAATTCTAACGTAAATCCTAATTCTAACGTAAATGCGAATTAACTCTATTTTATTTTGCAATTTTTAATTTTTGTTTTAATTATTGATTTTCATTTTGAGCACCTTCAGTGCTATGTATTAACCTTCATTGCTTTGAGCACCTTCAGTGCTATGTAATCCCAGCGGGTGATCCCTTCTGGGCCCCGCTAGCGCGGCCTCTTTCTCCAATTGGCCGTCGCGTCCCCTTCCTCCAGTGACATGGAGTGCGAAGAAATCGCCCCTCCGCGCCGCAAGCGCGCACCCGCGACCGAGTCATCCTCGGATGCCACCCCAACTGGCCCTGATGAGCCTCCCTCTTTCACCCTTGTTAAGAAGCGCTCTAAGAAGCGCTCGAAACAAGACCCGGCGCCCTCGGCGCCCGTCCCTACACCCCCTGCGGCGTCTTCAACGCCAGCTGCCCCGGTGTCTTCAACACTCGCTCCGGCCCCGACTTCTGTCAAGGCCAAGG
This sequence comes from Marasmarcha lunaedactyla, assembly GCA_923062675.1. Taxonomy (NCBI): domain Eukaryota; kingdom Metazoa; phylum Arthropoda; class Insecta; order Lepidoptera; family Pterophoridae; genus Marasmarcha; species Marasmarcha lunaedactyla. The sequence goes on from OV281350.1 coordinate 7,225,138, forward strand.
TCCCACCACCCATTTTCCTTCGGGAAAAGGGTAAATGGACTGAGGTCTCGACATTGTGCAATGAGCACAAGATCCTTTACACCCGAGCGGTAAACTCGGGTGAATCTATTAAAATCACTGTCTCATCGATAGACGGTTTCCGAGCTTTGACTAAGCTCCTCACCGATAAGCAATATGCTTATCACACTTATGCTCTGTCAGAAGAGCGTAAGATCAGAGCGGTACTCAGGGGAATCCCGTTCGAATTATCGAACGAGGCCATCCTGGAGGATCTGCAGTCCCAAGGCTTCCCGGCACTCGCGGTGCATAAAATGCACAGCAAGTACGGGAGGCAACACCCTCTCGCTTTGGTGATTCTCGCCAACGTCCCCAAGTCCAGAGAGATCCTGAAAGGGGTTAGCTCTATTTGCGGCCTCTCTGGGATCTCAATCGAGGCGCCTCATCGCCGCGGTCATCCCGGCCAGTGCCATCGGTGCCAGTTGTACGGGCACGCGGCAGCCAACTGCCGCGCACCGCCCAGGTGCGTCAAGTGCCTGGTCCCGCACTTCACTAAGGAGTGCAATCGCACTCCTGAAACTCCCTCTCCTCCCGATTGCGTGCTTTGTGGCCAGTCCGGCCACACCGCAAACTACAGGGGCTGCCCTCGTGCACCCCGTTGTATGCGCTCCAATTTCAAAAGGGCGGCTCCCAAACAGGCCTTGCGCCTTTCTCAAGAAAACTTTCCGCCGCTGCGTAGCCGGGTTCCTCCGGCTGCAAAGCCTACTCAGCCCAAGCCTGCTCCAGAAAACTGGAGGCAGCGTCCCGCATCGAATCCCATCCCGGCTCCTCGCCCATACAAACCCACTCCTCAATCCTCCGTAGCAGACGATATGCGTATCGTCTGCGACGCTATTAAAAATGTCGATGTTAGTGAAATCGCAGTCTTAGCCCGTAAACTTAGGGCTTCACGTGGCGGAGCATAGTTCCCTTCTCAATTCATTGTAGGTTCATTTAAATGAATTGATCCCTAAATCATGCTTCGGCCGACCTCTGCCCAGCCCCGGCTTCACCGGAGGCTGCCCAGAACGGCCACCAACTCATGTCCCTTTGAGCACCTTCAGTGCAACTTTCACTACAGGCGGAAGACCCGCTAGCGGGTCTCCGCCAGCGCGCCCAACTTCCCGACGGGTGTCGCTTCCGATGAAGGCTAAAGGTATACGCTTACCACAGCCAACAGGTGGTTTTTAGTGGGTAGGTGCCATTCTGGTGAGTCCCACATAACCCCCCCGCAGAGGAATTTACCTGCGGGCGGGTATGCATGACGCATCTTCCACCTCCCTCCCGTGAGGGTGCCTCGGCAGCAAAAAAAAAAAAAAAAAAAGCGTCATATTTTTTATAAAATAATGCATACATAATGTAAAAAAAACGCTCGCACAAGTTTTCAGAGGAGCTGTCATCGAGAAAATAAAGAAATGGAAATAGTATAAAAAGAATTACTGGTTGTGACGTCACGGAGTAGTTATCTTTTTATTATATTTAGTATCGTTTATACTACCTGGATTGAACAAATCTATAATATTATTTCTACGGATTCTTAATGAAAAAATTTATTTAAAACACTGACATGGCAGTTGAACCAAAACTAAGTTAGATAATGATCCTACTTTATGACATCATGCAGAAGTTGTGTATGAGTCAAACTATTTTACGCATTTTCATTAAAATAAGCTCAATTTCTTTTATCTGCGAGCTGTTACTAACAAAATATAATAATAAACAAAGCGATATCTCGAAATGGTTTTTAAATTAGCATCCGATATTTTTTTAACATACAGAAATATTGTCGAAATATGTACACTCGGCGCACTCGGCAAAGGCCCGGGCTAGGGGCGAAAGTCGCTTGCACGTTGTTGGGTCTTTTGCGGGTGCCCCGCATACTAAGGGACGACAACACTACAGGGGATTCGAATGCGAACCTAAGCCTAAACATACATATGTTTACATCTGTATGTATACAAAGTTTTGACACAAATTAAAAAATTAAAAATAAAATTTTTTTGGAGAGTAAAACAAAAAACTGTATCTTTATTGCGTAAATAGACATGTCAATATTGTGACTGAGAAAAAATATTTGCGTTCGATATTTCAAGCTTATCTAAAGATGCTAATTAAACTGTTTTTTAAATAAATAAATCTCTTTCATGCAAGTAAAGTTCTAAGCTTACCTTCTTAATGAGGAGCTTAAAGCGAAATATCGGAACAGTGACATTGAATGTGTTAAAAATGTTCTGTAGAAAAAATATAAGATACTTTATTTGAACGGGTAATTGAAAATAGTTTTTTGTAGTAATATCCATGCATATAATTTGTAAGCGTCAAATGTTAAGTGCTAAGGCTTACTTTAGTAGTTGTAGATTTTGCTAAGTGAATCTCTACTTTATGCTTGCTGTTTCTAAAGCTAGACGTAAGATTGTAATATTTAATTTTTTATTAAGTGGTTAGTTTTGCTATAACTTTGTTGCATAAGTTTTTTTAACCTCCAGTATATAACCTGTACAATTGCTAAAAAGGCGCTATAGGCACAAAGCTTAACTTGTTACTTTAAGAAAAACTAAATTTTTTATGGATAATAGGTTTTTGTTCAGCCTTTTTGTTGTTTTTCCAGGTTGTTCAGATTGTTACCTCGTACCAAAACATTATTAGTTTCAAAATATGCTAATCAGACCTTAAATGAAGGTCTAGACTTTGAAGGTTTCATAGAATTAATAAAGCGACTGAATTAAGAATAATTGAAAGGGACTCATTAGAAAGTTTTAAAACAGAGTGAAACGAAAATTTAATTAGTATCTCTCATTCAATTTATCCAAAAAATTCCTAGTGAATCCTAAAAGTTTGAAAAATTATTTATTTTTACGAATTTTTGCTTTAGTTAAAGTTTTATTACATCAAGTGGAAATACTTTTAATGTATTTTCACTTTATAATACTAGTGATAAATACTTAGTTATATTACATAAGTTAGGAAGTAATCTTGCATCGATGTCCAACATATTCACCCTTAGCCACAGACTAACAGTCTTACTTAATTGAAATTACGAAGAACATATTTCCCTAAGCAACCCTACTAACAAGATCGATCTTGAACAAACTGGATTAGAGAGAGAGATCCGATCATTTGTAAGCGATATACCTGATTAAGGCTTAGCTATCTGTGTGATACCTCTTGATATATTATAGCGAACCTGTGAGTTATAAGCTCGATGGTATTTTGTTACGTAAGGATTAGTGCAAGAATGAAAATTGAAATATAACATTTATTATTTCATACATTGTTGTGTTTGTTTAAACATTGCAACTAAAAACAACAATAGAACTTAATAGCAATAGTGTTTTTATATCTGTCGGCCGTAAAACATATTTCCCTGCCCACTTCTGGGTATCTCTAACATTGTCAAACTGCGAGAATGGATGTGGGTTAATTTGGAAATAGGCAGTTTGCAGGTAAAATTATAATTATAACCCTCACTGCGATTTGAAAACGATTTAAGAACTGCCAAGTTCAGCAACTAGCGACACATGAGTAGATAAACTGAACATAGACAAAGCCTCATACAACCGCACGAATTGGTTGCACTACTACAAGCACGCGGGGCATGTGTGCGTGACCACTGGCCGCTTGTCACATACGCGGCAAGGCTTGTCAAAATAGATTGTCATAAGGAACAGCCTATTAACAATCTCAGGGTCATTGCGACGCACGTTGTTTGTTTTGATAGTTGCAAGTTTAAATATTTTAATGTAAAAACGTGGTATTTTATTAAATTATAATGGTTGTTTACTGTACTGTGTGTATGAATAATATTCGAAAAAATATAATTGAATTGCTCGAGCAAAAGTGTAGCGAATTTTTTGATCTAGAAATAAATATTGTCAATATTTGCAATGAAATACTTAAACGTATTAAAGATTATAAATTTGATATGCCATGTGAGTTTTTCCCTTAAGATTACTTGAAAAAACTATATGTTAGATTCAGAATTTACCACACCATCAAAAGAAACAATAAATAATTAAAATACAAAAATTATAAAAAGAAAATTATTAGAGTTAGTAATTTGTAAAGTATTCTATTATACTGAATAATAAAACTATTTAACAAATGTTTTGTTTAATTTGTCTTAATCTATTGTGCCAACCCTACCTAAATAGGTAACAACTTTATACAAATCAATGCTCTTCCGAATCGGTAAACCGCAACACGCGCACGTATCCGTTACACGCACACATCTGCAGTGCTGTGTGATACAGTCGCTGGCCGTCAAGTAGCGCGTCCGCATAGTTTTTGATACTTTTTCAAATAAGTTTGACTTATTTTACGTTATTATATTCAGACCTCATCTGCGTCCGGACCCGTTCGGACGTGTTGACGGTCGCTCCCGGCTGCCGAGTCACGATTGTTGTCTCACGACTCCACTCGTATCAATACTCAAACGCCACTCTCAGATCCGTTCTGCGTCCGGCCCCGCTCGGACGTGTTCGCGGTCGCTCCAGCAGTTGAGTCACGATTGTCGTCTCACGACGTCAACTCGTAGCAATACTCATACGCTGTTAGCCTCTTTAGGGCTTACTCTGCGGTCGGTTTCGATCGGCTGCAAGTAAGTCGGTCTCTTGCACAGCAACAACAGAGCTGAGCTTACCGCGGTCGATTAAATTCGATAGTGGTTCGCGAAGCTCGGGCTGTTTTTCTGGCTGCGTACCTGACGCTTGGCGCTTGCTACGTAGTCAGAGACTCGCTCTGCGGCCGGCCCCAGGCCGGTCGTAACGTAGTCAATCCCGCACTCTGTGCACCCCTCGAAGTAAAAACCTCACCTCGGTGAGTGCAGCAACAACAGGGTTGAGCTTACCGCGGTCGATTAAATTCGATAGTGGTTCGCGAGACTCGGGCTGTCCTTCTGGCTGCATACTTGACGCTTGGCGCCTGTACGTAGTCAGAGACTCACTCTGCGGCCGGCTCCGGCCGGTCGTAACGTAGTCAATCCAGCACTTTTAGTGCAACCCAACTCCGACAGGTCTACGGCCGGTTTTTGTTGTCAATTTATTGACGACACACTCCGTAGTAGACTCGCGTTTGATCAGGTGGATACTTAACGGTGACAACTAAGCCTGATAGCGTTGCCCCGGTGCGCTTCCAAGGCCCTTCAGGCTGAGGAGAAACCGGCTGACCCGATCCCATTGCACTTGGGCCTTTCCCAGGGTGACGGTACAGTGCTGTCCGAGCTAGGGGCACCACTTCGCGTCGTCCCCAGCCCCCCTACCGCGGGTAGGGAGGTTTAGGTGCTAGGTTTGCTAGGGAACCTAGGCATTCTTATATATTTATATATTTTATATATCGAAGGACCAAGCCCTCCCAATGGACCAGCAAAGCTTGGTAAACTTTGCTAGGTCGTTCGCCCAGGCGCTCGTTGCGTCCGGCGTCAGCATATCGGATGACATTCTAACGCAGGCCTTACAGGCAACTATCGCGTCCCCGGCCCCTCAGGCCCCATCCCCGGCCCCTCAGGCCTCCAACGTCGAGACCCCTCAGGTCTTAAGCTCTCCCGCGTCTCCCGCCTCGTCCGAGATGGACTGCGAATCGGTCGCATCCTCTCACGCGTCGCGTCGTAAGCGTACCGCTCCCGGGAGCGACTCCGAACCCGCGTCTGATACTTCGTCAGATGCCGTCACCTTAACCGGCTCTCCTGAGCCCGCGTTTCAACTCGTCGCCAAGCGCTCCAAGAAGCGCTCTAAGAAAGCTTCGGTATCTTCAATACCCGAGCCCTCCCCGGTGTCTTCAACACCAGCCCCCGCGCCGTTAAAATCGCTCGTAGTAACCGCGTCTCCGTCGGTCACATCGAAGCCAGCGACACGCTGCGCTCCCGTCCCGCCGAAGCCTCAGCTCCCTCCGCCCGTCTTCCTGCGTGAAAAAGCGCGCTGGACCGCGGTTTCAAACCTGTGCAAAGTGCACAAAATTAATTACTTAAAAGCCGCCAACGCTGGCGATACAATCAAGATTCAAGTAGCGACCGTCGACGACTTCCTTGCGTTTACCAGGTTACTCGGATTAAACCAAATCGCGTATCACACCTACGCCCTCCCGGAGGAGCGTAAGATCCGCGCAGTACTACGGGGCGTCCCATTCGAACTCAGCAACGAAGACATTCTCGAGGACCTTAAGTCTCAGGGTTTCCCGGTCACAGCAGTGCACAAGATGCACTCCAACCGCGGTAGGCGTTTTCCGTTAGCGCTAGTAATCCTGTCCAATACTCCCAACTCGAAGGAGATTTTCAAAGAGGCTCGCACAATTTGCGGACTCTCGAACATCTCCGTCGAGCGTCCCAACCCCCGTGGTCACCCTGGGCAGTGCCACCGCTGGCAGCTATATGGCAACGCAGCGGCTAACTGTTCAGCTCCCCCCAGGTGCGTAAAGTGCCTGGATCCTCACTTCACTAAGGAGTGCACTCGCACTCCCGAATCCACTTCCCCCCCTGCCTGTGTGCTGTGCGGCCAGTCCGGCCACACAGCAAACTACAGGGGTTGCCCGCGCGCTCCGCGCTCCACCACCAAGAGGGTCGCACCTAAACCGGCGCCGCCACTCACTCCTGCTAACTTCCCGCCGCTGCGCAACCGGGGTCCCCCGGAAGCAAAGCCCGTTCAGCCGACGCCTACTCCGGCTCTGTCTTGGAGGCAGCGTCCGGCCGTCCCGCCTGCACCTTCCCAACCCATCCCAGCTCCCGTAGCTCCCGTAGGGCCGCGTCCCGCGTTGTCATCTTCCCCTCAGTCGTCGTTGGCTGAGGACATGAAGACCGTGTTCGACGTCATCCAAAACGTCGACATTAACGAAATTTCCGTACTCGCACGCAAACTGCGAGCCGCCCGCTCTCCTCAAGAGCGTTTATTCGCGTTAGCCGAGCATCACTCGCTCCTAAGTTCGTTGTAAATTCTCTTAAATTTGTAAATTTTAAATAAATAAATTTTAATGTCTAGACCCGCGAATCTCGCGTCCAGTCGTATTAAACCTAAGGGCTTATCCCTAGTATCTTTTAACGCTCGTAGCCTTAGCTCTAACCTTCCCGAGATTAAACTGTTCCTTCAGAACAACGACCCAGATCTTTTTCTTCTCCAGGAGACATGGCTCACTCCTAATCGCTCCAGGGGATTCGCGATTCCTAAGTACGCGTTTACACGTAACGATAGGCCTAACTGCGACGGTTTCGGCGGCACTGCTATCTACTACAAAAGAGGATTCCATTGCTGTCCTCTCCCTACCCCTCCTCTCCTTAACATGGAAGCCACCGTGTGTAGACTGGCTATGACTGGTCATCCGACCATCATCATAGCCTCAGTCTACATACCTTGTGGCACCAAACCTATCCGCAGCGACTTTGAGACCATTCTCGCCCTCGGCCGTTCAGTCATTATGTTCGGAGACTTTAACTCCAAACATACTGACTGGACGTGCCTATCAACCAACCAAAGCGGTATAGCTCTCCTCGACATCACCAACTTACTCGACTTAGACGTCGTCTCCCCTATCACTCCCACTCACTATCCCGACAACCCGAACCACTCTCCTGACATCCTCGACATTGCAATCGTCAAGCATATCAACCTCGACCTCAGGTCTATCGAACCGCTCGATGACCTAGGTTCTGACCACCGCCCCGTCTCCCTCGTGATAGGACCGCCTAACGTTAACGTCACTTCTCCTAAGACCTTTACCGACTGGAAAGGGTTTAAAAATACGATAGTTTCTGCCTTAGAGGCCCCAAACTCTCCGCTCGCGATCTCGCCCGATCAATTAGATAGCCCGGATAAAATAGACTCGTTAGTAAATTCTCTCACTGATGCTATCAACTCAGCCATCAGTGTAAACGAAAAGGTTGCTAAGAAAGGCAAACCCACGCTTCCCTTAGCCATTAGCAATCTTATTAAAGCTAAGAACGCGGCTCTCCGGAGAGCACAGTAATATCCCACGCCCGCCTATAGAACAGCTGCGAATCAGCTACAACGCAAAGTTAGATCTCGCCTCGCGGAACTCCGAGACGCCCAGATGAACGATCTCATGGCGAATATCTCCCCATCCCACCAAGCGTATTATCGAATGGCCCGAGCCTTACGCGTAGACGCCGCCTCTCACGTCCCTCCTCTCACTCGTCCCGATGGCTCTATCGCCTTCGAAGACGAAGAGAAAGCCGAATGCTTCGCTGACAGCGTTGCGTCTCAATGCTCGCCCAGCACGCAACCCGCGAATCCCAATCACATCAAAGCGGTGGAGGACGAAGTTCTCCATAGAGACTCTCTCCCCATCACCGCCGACCCCGTCACAGTCTCTAATGATGAAATCTCGCTTTTTATCAAAAGTCAAAAGTCCAGAAAGGCTCCGGGTGCGGATGGTATTTCCAACCACGCACTTAAGCACCTGCCTCAACAGGTGCTTACCTTGTAAGCTATCATTTTCAATGCCTGCTTCGACCTTAGCTACTTTCCAAAAGCTTGGAAAGAAGCGACAGTCATAGGCATACCCAAGCCGGGTAAACCTCTTAATGTCCCGGCTAATCACAGACCCATCAGCCTCCTCAAAGCAATGTCTAAACTTCTCGAGAGAGTCATACTCTCTCGAATGCGGAACCATCTGTTTCCAACGGACGGCGATCCTCTCATAATTCCCCACCAGTTCGGCTTTCGCGCTAAGCACTCCTGCCCTCAGCAAGTCCATCGAATCGTCGAGTACATACTCGACGGCTTCTATCCGAAACGAAAGAAAACGATCGCAGTTTTCTTTGACGTAGCCAAGGCTTTCGACAAAGTCTGGCACAGCGGTCTCGTTTATAAACTCTATAAAATAGGCTTACCGGCTCGCCTAGTTAGGATAATCGCGTCGTTTCTCAAAGACCGCACGTTTCGTTTCAAACATGAAGGCACGCTCTCCGCGCCTCGTCCCATAAAGGCTGGAGTCCCTCAAGGCTCAGTCCTCGCCCCTCTTTTGTATACCGTATACACTAACGACATTCCCATTCCAGCTAATGTCGTCGAACTCGCTCTCTTTGCCGACGACACTGCCCTCTACACCAAAGGCCGCAGAGCCTCGGGTCTCGTCACCAGACTTCAAAAGGCTATTAACACCCTCGATGCTTGGTTTAAAAAATGGCGTATCGATGTGAACCCAGAGAAGAGCTCTGCGGTTTACTTCGACTACAGACGCATTCGTATCCCCGACAATCTCCAATTGAGAATGCAAGGCACTCCCATCCCCTGGAAGCGCAGTACCAAATATTTAGGCGTCATATTAGACCAGACGCTTTCATTCAATCCTCACGTCGAAAGAGTAACGAAACTCGCACGTTTTTACCTAGGCCGGCTTTACAGTATGTTAGGTAGAAAAAGTAAAATGTCCTTCAGAAACAAACGTACGCTTTATAAGGTCTGCGTTAGACCAGTCATGTCATATGCTTCGCCAGTCTTTGCTCACGCCAAACCCTCCGTCCTGCACAAACTGCAGGTAGTTCAAAACCTCTTCTGCCGCAGGGCCACAAACGCACCTTGCTACGTGCGCAACGCGGACCTGTACAGAGATCTTGAACTGCCTACAGTACAACAGTATCTAAAAACACTCTCAGAATCGTTCTTCAAACGCGCCGAATCCCATCCCAATCCTCTTGTTCGTAAACCAGTCTCATATACTGCTCCTGTCCTAGATTCGGCATACAAAATCGCTAGACCGAGAAACGCGCACACAAGCGAACGTTCGAAGATAACCGTAGATCTCGAGGCCCTTCAGGCCGCAAATTCTAATTCTAACGTAAATCCGAATTAATGCAAATATTCAATTTTTAATGTTTTCATTATTTACTTTTCATTTTTAATGTTTTTATTTTTTATTTTACTTTTAATTTTTGAGCACCTTCAGTGCTATGTAAATCCCAGCGGGTGACCCCTTAAGGGCCCCGCTAGCGCGGCCTCTTTCTCCAATTGGCCGTCGCTCAGATGAAGGCTGAGTGGCAAAAATGCACGAGCCGACAGGGGGTTTTTAGTGGGTATGGTTCTGGTAGGCGTCGGGACGAGCCCCACATAACTTTGGAATCGCGCCAGAGTATGCGTCAGAGCATTTTTATCCTCCTGCCCTTCCCGCGGAGGGGAACAAAAAAAAAAAAAAAAACGTTATTATATTTTAACTTTGATTCATAGAAACTTAAATTTACGTAATTTATTACTTGAGTTATGTTTTGCAAAGTAAGATATTTAAATACCTGGTTAGGATAATATGGGACGAAATAAAATTGGGCTACAATAGGGACTTAACGAAGAGATTGATGTTATTAATATATAGAAATTTGTTATGGTAGTTATGATTTAAGACAAGAGTGATTACTTAATAAAATAAATAAAATTAGGTGAAAAAAATATTATTACAGTGCCAAACTTTAATTTGGGACCCACTTAAGGTGCAATATCGAATAGCAAATTGAAAATGACTAGAACTATTCAATTGACTATAAAGTTGACATATTTTTTACACTGACAAAAAATAGGGATAAATACCCTGCAGTGGGTCGACAATGAGCATTCTCGCTCCGACCGCCGCCCAGTGCGGACGTGCAAGACCCCGTTCTCCGTTGTTTGGTCCCTTCCCGATATTCCGTGGCGCTCAGTCTACTGACGTCACAGTTTAGCGTGTTGGTTCCGTGCTACGGTTTTCAAGGTTTTTCTACTCCGTCTGAGTGCTTTCGAAGTGCGATTTTTCTTTGCGACTAAGCCCCTTGGTCTTCAAAGTGCTGTGCTAAGTAGTGTTGTGCTTGTGCTGAGTGCAGTGTTGTGCCCAGCGTAAGTAGTCTGGTTTCAGTACAAAGGATACTTAACGGTGACAACGAATTTGTACTGAACCAGTCCTTTTATTTTTATTTTATTTCTCTTCTCTATTTTATTTATTTTTCTCCTATTTTCATATTTATTTTTATCATATCTGTGTGTTTTCGTGTGTATTTGTCCTTTCTGTCGGTAAAGGTTGACCCTAACGCGGTCAACTCTTTACCTGCGTACCCTTTTTTTAGGTTTCTAGGTAGCGGCCTTCGGCGTACTACGGTTAGTTTTAAGTTATTCTCCCCAGCCCCCCTACCACTGGTAGGGAGGTTTGCCGCTAGGGTTCGCTAGGTTTTTATTCAGGAATCCTAGGCATTTGTTATATATTATAGGCATACATTATATATTTATATATTACATATTGTAATTCCAAGTCCTCCAATGGACCTTGTTAATATTCTTAAGTCGTTCGCCCAGGCGCTCGCTGCGTCCGGCGTAAGCATACCCGCTGACGCACTAACGCAGGCCTTACAGGCATCTATTGCGTCCCCGGCCCCTCAGGCCTCAACCCCGGCCCCTCAGGCCTCTAATGTCCAGACCCCTCAGGTGTATAGCTCTCCCGCGTCTCCCGTTCCATCCGATATGGACTGCGCGTCGGTTTCATCCTCGCGCTCATCTCGCAGGAAGCGTACCGCTCCCGGGAGCGATTCAGACTCCGCCGCGTCCGAAGCTTCGTCGGTCGCCGCCACCCTAACCGGTTCTCCTGAGCCCGCGTTCCAGTTAGTTGCCAAATGCTCTAAGAAGCGTTCGAAAAAAGCCGCGGTGTCTTCAACACCCGAGCCAACCCCGGTGTCTTCAACACCAGCCCCCGCGCCGTTAAAATCGCTCGAAGTAACCGCGTCTCCGTCGGTCCCATCGAAGCCAGCGACGCGCTGCGCTCCCGTCCCGCCGAAACTCAGCTCCCTCCGCCCGTCTTCCTGCGTGAAAAAACGCGCTGGACCGCGGTTTCTAACTTGTGCAAAGAGCACAAAATTAATTACTTAAAAGCCGCCAACGCTGGCGATACAATCAAAATTCAAGTAGCGACCGTCGACGACTTCCGCGCGTTTACCAGGTTACCCTCGTTAAATCAAATCGCGTATCACACCTACGCCCTCCCGGAGGAGCGTAAGATCCGCGCAGTACTACGGAGCGTCCCGTTCGAGCTCGCGAATGAAGAAATCCTCGAGGACCTTAAGTCCCAGGGTTTCCCGGCCGAAGCAGTGCACAAGATGCACTCTAACCGCGGTAGGCGCTTTCCGTTAGCTTTAGTTATCTTGTCGAATACTCCCAACTCGAGGGAGATCTTTAGAGAGGCTCGCACAATTTGCGGACTCTCAAATATCTCTGTTGAGCGTCCCAACCCCCGCGGTCACCCTGGGCAGTGCCACCGCTGCCAGCTCTACGGCCACGCAGCGGCTAACTGCTCAGCTCCCCCCAGGTGCGTTAAGTGCCTGGATCCACATTTTACGAAGGAGTGCACTCGCACTCCCAAATCCACTTCCCCCCCTGCCTGTGTGCTGTGCGGCCAGTCTGGTCACACAGCTAACTACAGGGGCTGCCCGCGTGCTCCGCGCTCCACCGCCAAGAGGGTCGCGCCTAGACCGGCGCCGCCGCATACTCCCGCTAACTTCCCGCCGCTGCGCAACCGGGGTCCCCCGGAAGCAAAGCCCGTTCAGCCGACGCCTACTCCGGCTCTGTCTTGGAGGCAGCGTCCGGCCGTTCCGCCTGCACCTTCCCGACCCATCCCAGCTCCCGTAGCTCCCGTAGGGCCGCGTCCTTCTCCGTCATCCGCACCTCAGTCGTCGTTGGCTGAGGACATGAAGACCGTGTTTGACGTTATTCAAAACGTCGATATTAACGAAATTTCCGTGCTCGCACGCAAACTGCGAGCCGCCCGCTCTCCTCAAGAGCGTTTATTTGCTTTAGCCGAGCATCACTCGCTCCTAAGTTCGTTGTAAATTCTTTTATATTTGTATAAATTCGTAAATAATAAATTATAATGTCTAGACCCGCGAATCCCGCGTCCAGTCGTATTAAACCCAAGGGCTTATCCCTTGTATCTTTTAACGCTCGTAGCCTTAACACCAACCTTCCCGAGATTAAACTGTTCCTTCAGAACAAAGAACCTGACTTATTCCTTCTCCAGGAGACATGGCTTACTCCAAACCGCTCCAGGGGATTCGCTATACCTAAGTACGCGTTTATTCGTAACGATAGGCCCAACTCCGACGGTTTCGGCGGCACCGCTATATATTACAAAAGAGGCTTCCACTGCTGTCCTCTCCCTACCCCTCCTCTCCTCAACATGGAAGCCACTGTGTGTAGATTGGCTATGACTGGTCATCCGACCATCATCATAGCTTCAATCTACATACCTAGTGGTACCAGACCAATCCGCAGCGACTTTGAGGCCATTCTCGCCCTCGGCCATTCAGTCATTATGTTCGGAGACTTTAACTCCAAACATACTGACTGGACGTGCCTATCGACTAACACCAGCGGTATCGCTTTCCTCGACATCACAAACTCACTCGACTTAGATGTCATCTCTCCCATCACTCCCACTCACTATCCCGACAACCCAAACCACTCTCCTGACATCCTCGATTTTGCAATTGCCAAGTGAATCAACCTCGACCTCAGGTCTATCGAACCGCTCGATGACGTAGGCTCTGACCGCCGCCCCGTCTCCCTCGTGCTAGGACCGCCGAACGATAACGTCTCATCTCCTAAGACCTTTACCAACTGGAAAGGTTTTAAAAATACGTTAGTTTCAGCCTTAGAGGCTCCGAACTCTCCACTCGCGATCTCTCCAGAACAATTAGATAGCCCGGATAAAATCGATTCATTAGTAAATTCTCTCACTGATGCTATCAACTCAGCCATCAGTGACAACGAAAAGGTTGCTAAGCAAGGTAAACCCACGCTTCCCTTAGCCGTTAGCAATCTTATTAAAGCTAAGAACGCGGCTCTCCGGAGAGCCAAGAAATATCCCACGCCCGCCTATAGAACAGCTGCGAATCAGCTTCAACGTAAAGTTAGGTCTTGCCTCGCGGAACTCCGAGACGCTCAGATGAACGATCTCATGGCGAATATCTCTCCGTCCCACCAAGCGTACTATAGCATGGCCCGAGCCTTACGCGTAGACACCGCCTCTCACGTTCCTTCTCTCACTCGTCCCGATGGCACTACTGCCTTTGAAGTCGAAGAGAAAGCCGAATGCTTCGCTGACAGCATTGCCGCACAATGCTCGCCCAGCACGCAACCTGCTGATCCCTCACTTATCCAGGCGGTGGAGGACGAAGTTCTTCGCAGAGACTCTCTCCCCATCACCGCCGACCCTGTCACAGTCTCTAATGATGAAATCTTGCTTCTCATTAGAAATCAAAAGTCCAAAAAGGCTCCGGGTGCGGATGGAATTTCCAACCACGCACTTAAGCACCTACCTCAACAGATGCTTACCTTGTTAGCTATCATTTTCAATGCCTGTTTCGACCATAGCTACTTTCCAAAAGCTTGGAAAGAAGCGACAGTCATAGGCATTCCCAAGCCGGGCAAACCTCTGAACGTCCCGGCTAATCACAGACCCATCAGCCTCCTCAAGGCAATGTCTAAACTTCTCGAGAGAGTCATACTCTCTCGAATGCGGAACCATCTGTTTCCAACGGATGGCGATCCTCTCATTATTCCCCATCAGTTCGGCTTTCGCGCTAAACACTCCTGCCCTCAGCAAGTCCACCGAATCGTCGAGTATATACTTGACGGTTTCTACCCGCGTCGTTATAAAACAGTCGCGGTTTTCTTTGACGTAGCCAAGGCTTTCGATAAAGTCTGGCACAGCGGTCTCGTTTATAAACTCTACAAAATAGGCTTACCGGATCGCCTAGTCAGGTTAATAGCGTCGTTTCTCAAAGACCGTACATTTCGATTTAAACACGAAGGCACGCTTTCTGCGCCTCGTCCCATAAAGGCTGGAGTCCCTCAAGGCTCAGTCCTCGCCCCTCTGCTGAACACCGTGTACACCAACGACATTCCCATCCCGCCGAAAGGCGTCGAACTCGCCCTCTTTGCTGACGACACCGCACTCTATACCAAAGGCCACAGTGTTCGGCACCTTGTAACCAGACTCCAAAAGGCCGTAAACGCCCTTGGTGTATGGTTTCAAAAATGGCGCATCGATGTGAACCCTGAAAAGAGTTCTGCGATGCGCTTTGACCACAAACGCCGTCGTCCCGATGGCGATCCCCACGTCCGAATGTTAGGCATTCCCATCCCCTGGAAGCGCAGTACTAAATACTTAGGCGTCACATTAGATCCGACGCTTTCTTTCAAGCCACACGTCGAAAGAGTTTCGAAACTCGCTCGTCACTATTTAGTCCGCCTAAATAGCATGTTAGGTAGAAAAAGTAAAATGTCCTTCAGAAACAAACGTACACTTTACAAGGTCTGCGTTAGACCCGTTATGACGTATGCCTCGCCAATCTTTGCCCACGCCAAACCCTCCCTCCTGCACAAACTGCAGGTAGTTCAAAACCTCTCTTGCCGCCGGGCCACAAACGCACCTTGGTACGTGCGTAACGCGGACTTGCATAGAGATCTTGAACTGCCTACAGTACAATAACATCTCAAAACACTCTCTGAAGCGTTTTTCAAACGCTCCGAAACCCATCCCAGTCCTCTAGTTCGTGATTCAGTCTCATATACTACTCCTGTGTTAGACTCGAAGTTCAAAGTCGCTAGGCCTAGGAATGCGCAAGCGTACTCATCCACCAGACTGTCCGCCGATCTCGAGGCCCTTCTGGCCGCAAATTCTAATTCTAACGTAAATTCTAATTCTAACGTAAATCCTAATTCTAACGTAAATGCGAATTAATTCAATTTTATTTTGCAATTTTTTAATTTTTGTTTTAATTATTGATTTTCATTTTGAGCACCTTCAGTGCTATGTATTCACCTTCAGTGCTTTGAGCACCTTCAGTGCTATGTAATCCCAGCGGGTGACCCCTTCTGGGCCCCGCTAGCGCGGCCTCTTTCTCCAATTGGCCGTCGCTCAGATGAAGGCTGAGTGGCAAAAATGCACGAGCCGACAGGGGGTTTTTAGTGGGTATGGTCGTGGTAGGCGTCGGGACGAAAAAAAAAAAAAAAAAAAAAAAAAAAAAATGAGAGACCCTATCTGCGTCCGGACCCGCTCGGACGTGTTGAAGGTCGCTCCCGGCTGCCGAGTCACGATTGTTGTCTCAAGACTTCTCTCGTAGCAATACTCAAACGCCACTCTCAGATCCGTTCTGCGTCCGGCCCCGCTCGGACGTGTTCGCGGTCGCTCCAGCTGTTGAGTCACGATTGTCGTCTCACGACGACAACTCGTAGCAATACTCATACGCTGTGATTCGTACAAATCTCACTTCGTCCTCGACGAATTGAGATAGCCTCTGTAGGACTTACGCTGCGGCCGGTTTCGATCGGCTGCAACTAAGTCGGTCTCGCAGCAACAACAGAGCTGAGCTTACTACGGTTGATTAAATTCGATAGTGGTTCGCAAGGCTCGGGCTGTTTTTCTGGCTGCGTACTTGACGCTTGGCGCCTGTTACGTAGTCAGAGACTCGCTCTGCGGCCGGCCCCGGCCGGTCGTAACGTAGTCAATCCCGCACTCTGTGCACCCCTTGAATTAAGGTCGTTCGCCCAGGCGCTCGTTGCGTCCGGCGCAAACTTATCCTATGACGTAATAACGCAGGCCTTACAGGTTTATATCGCGTCCCCAGCCCCTCAGGCCTCAACCCCGGCCTCTCAGGCCTCCAACGTCCAGACCCCTCAGGTCTACAGCTCTCCCGCGTCTCCCGTCCCGTCCGAGATGGACTGTGAATCGGTCAAATCCTCTCACGCGTCGCGTCGCAAGCGTACCGCTCCCGGGAGCGACTCTGAACCTGCGTCTGAAGCGTCGTCAGATGCTCCAAGAAGCGCTCGAAGAAAGCCTCGCATCCGTATCCATCTCGTATCCTCAATATCCGAGCCCCCCCTGGTGTCCTCAACACCCGCCCCCGCGTCACTAAAATCGATCGAAGTAACCGCGTCTCCGTCGGTCCCATCAAAGCCAGCGACGCGCTACGTCCCATCGAAGCCTCAGCTCCCTCCGCCCGTCTTTCTAAGCGAAAAAGCGCGATGGACCGCGGTATCTAATCTTTGCAAAGAGCAAAATATTAACTATCTCAAAGCAACCAACGCAGGCGATTCAATTAAAATCCAGGTCGCGACTATCGACGACTTTCGCGCGTTTACTAGGTTACTTTCACTAAAACAATTCGCATATCACACCTACGCCCTCCCGGAGGAGCGTAAGATCCGCGCAGTACTACGGGGCGTCCCGTTCGAGCTCGCGAACGAAAAAATCCTCGAGGGCCTTAAGTTTCCCGGCCGGAGCAGTGCACAAGATGCACTCCAACCGCGGTAGGCATTTTCCTTTAGCATTAGTTATCCTATCCAATACTCCCAACTCGAAGGAAATCTTCAGAGAGGCTCGCACAATTTGCAGACTCTCGAATATCTCCGTCGAGCGTCCCAACCCCCGCGGTCACCCTGGGCAGTGCCACTATCAATATCACTAAGGAGTGCACTCGCACTCCCGAATCCACTTCCCCCCTGCCTGTGTGCTTTGCGGCCAGTCCGGCCACACAGCTAACTACAGGGGCTGTCCGTGCACTCCGCGCTCCACCTCTAAGAAAAACAGCGTCCGACCGCTCCACCTGCACCTTCTCGTCCTATCCCAGCTCCCGTAGCTTCCGTAGGGCTGCGTCCTGCTCCGTCATTTTCACCTTAGGCGTCGTTGGCTGAGGACATGAAGACTGTGTTCGACGTCATTAAAAACGTCGACATTAACGAAATTTCCGTACTCGCACGCAAACTGCGAGCCGCCCGCTCTCCTCAAGAGCGTTTAATTGCGTTAGCTGAGCATCACTCGCTTCTAAGTTCGTTATAAATTTTATTTTATATAAATCCGTAAATAAGCAAATATAACGCCTTAAATCCCACGTCTGTTAGATTCGAAATTCAAAGTCGTTAGATCGAGAAACGCGCATACTGGCGAACCCACGCAATTAGCTTTAGATCTCGAGGCCCTTCAGGCCGCAAATTCTAACTTTAACGTAAATTCTTACTCTAACGTAAATCCGAATTAATCCAATTTTATTTTTAATTTTTTTATGTTTTCAATTATTTACTTTTCATTTTGAGCACCTTCAGTGCTATGTATTCACCTTCAGTGCTTTGAGCACCTTCAGTGCTATGTAAATCCCAGCGGGTGACCCCTTAAGGGCCCCGCTAGCGCGACCTCTTTCTCCGATTGGCCGTCGCTCAGATGAAGGCTGAGTGGCAAAAATACACGAGCCGACAGGGGGTTTTTTAGTGGGTAGAGGTTCTGGTAGGCGTCGGGACGAGTCCCACATAACTCTGGATCGCGCGCGCCAGAGTATGCGTCAGAGCATTTTTTATCCTCCTGCCCTTCCCGTGGAGGGAAACAAAAAAAAACAACAAAAAAAAACTGATGCCCGAAGATGTGGAAGCATGTGCATTTAAAATTGATTCGGGGGATAAGTCCATTTTTGCGCTTTCATTAACGGATTATTTTGATTATGAATCGGATAATTGCTTTTAATAATCCGATTTCATAATCATTGCAAATCTCATCGGCCGTACAACTCAAGCAGCTAAGTCTTATTTTAGTAAAATTTTTTTCAGGAAATCAAGCTGGTTTTTTAAGGAGATCATTTTATTTAACTATGTTTTAATTCTACATCTGTTTTGTTTAATTTATATCTAAAATAATTAACTTATTTCAATCCAACATGATTTTACCAGCCTACAAGAATTACGTAAATAATGTTTTTCTTCTATTTTCTTTTCTTTCAAAACTTAGAAATTTTATATAGAAATATATGTTTTAGTGCCATAAGAAGCAATTTACATGATACTGATGTTTCTGGATCAAGTTTTAGGTAAAAGTAAATACAGTTAAAATTATATAAGTAAGGTTTAAATAAGTAAATAAGTCTGAGTTCATTGTCATATTGAGGTAAATTGCTACGGGAAGGGGTGAATAGACACTCCTTTGGGTCAATAGAGAAAATGTTATTAGCGTAATCACAAACTTTAAAGCATATAGAGCAAAAAACTAAATTTAAATAATAACTTTTGTTCCTAAATCAGAATAAAATATCCCATATTTAATACGATTGATAAATTCTACGAGTAAAGGCTCGCCTTTACATATTATAATGTATTGTAATGTAAATATAATGTTTTCATTTTATTATGAATTACAAATAAATGTTAACATGGACACCAAGATTGAAGTTCGAAAATGTTTGTATGAGAGTGTGTGAGAGTTGTCTTGTTTCATGACAAATCAATCATGTGTCCAGAATTCATAAAACGAAAAACGATATTAATTTTTTAAAATATTTAAAAATGGAATATATTATAAATCAACTAAAACACTGATTCCACTTAAAATAGCTGAAAAACAGTTTTTTTAGTACAGACGTTGCGCTTTACAGATAAATTTCACTTTATCAAACATATTACTTCTTTTAATCAAACAGAACTAGTTTAATACAAATCTCAAAAGAAAACAGCTTAACGAAATGAACGTAATTGAATTTACCTCCTATTCAGAAAGTCAACGCAAATAGTGTTAACATAAAATCTTGCAAAGGACTAACACAGGTGATTTTATCTATTTTATCCTTATTTATATATTTCTATCTAATCTGCCCTTACGATTGAAATAGAAAATAGAAAGATTAAGATAAAGAAGCGTTCACACGTCGCCTGCGAACCGTGTTCTCGTTAGACGATTTTATTTGCTATGTTGGTACTGAACTGCAAAAAAAGCTCTCTACTTGGATTAGGAAAGCTTTGAAGCTTTGCAGTGAACGAGTTGGAACGAATGAAAACTCAGTTCATCACGGTTATAAAAGTTCATAATAAACTTTTTTTCTGTTGATTTAGGTCAGACTAGTAGATGAGGTTTTTTGCAACCATTAAAGTGTGTTAAACTGCATGAAGACCTGTAATATGCTAATATAACGTATGATACCCACGAATCACACCACGGATTTGTAGTATTACTATATTTTTTATTACCATAATAATTTAAGTTTTCCAAAGGTATAAAATGATATAATTATTATATTATTATAAGTAATAAAATAATTATATTTTTCTCGTTATGATATTATACTAGATTTCTACCATATAGTGGACAAAATGGACTACAAATGATGGTGGGTGCCATCGCTGTTATTCAAAGTTTGAACAGCTTATGTGACTCTTGCCTCTTCAGCATTTCATGTTCATTTGATTGCTGGATTTGATTGATCATGTCTAATAAATATATTGATATTATTTTGGTGAGACGGCCATTAAAATTGATGTTTTAGTGGTACTACTTTTTGTTTAGACCTCATTTGGGGCGGTACTACAGTCCTGCAGAACACATTTAGACCGCAATAATTACATTCAATATTGATAAATAAAACACTTTCAACTAATATATACTAACCATCAGGTGGGCCGCGTGGTCGTTTACCGGCTGTTACTATTGTAAAAAAAGAAAAAGATGTGAACAGGTTAATGTAGCGATGAAATAAAAAAAATTGAAAATAAATTATTAGCAAAAGTTAGTAAAGCATTTTTATTCTCCTTAAATATTAATGTAACAATGTTAAACGGATACAATGATTGTGCTACTTTTCGGATATCTATTTATATTATATATAATCAAAATTTATATATATCATAATCAAAAAAGTTATTTCTATAATTGATATAGACTAATCAGTGTATTTTATGAAACAGAAAATATTTTGCGCTATGTATACAAAACGAATAAGTGACTCACAAGCATTATAACATTATGCTTGTTATTTCGACCTGGTCTGGCTTTGTTCACTTGGCATGACATTTCATGACGCAGTAAGGTCATTTTGGAATTGACAAAATCAAATCGGAAATATGGCTTAATTGAATAATTGATTATATTCCACGATGAGCATAACTATGTTGAGCAATTATTATTATCATGAAACGATTAACGTTCAAATTGTAAATAAAGCCGAATTACTGCTCTTCGTAAAACTGCCAATTTTTGTGTCATTTGAACGATTATGAATATTTTAATTCAAACCTTGGACAGTAAGACCATGAAAGAGAATCATAAATTTGATAAAAACTAAAATTTTGTTTACAAACAAAATTAAAGTTTTAAGGCGTAAAAAGAAATGGTCTTCGTTAATTATTTTGTCAATAACAATTTACTTTTAGAAGTATAATGTTTAATTTATTTTGTCACACAACAATACCGAAAGGGTTCCCTAACACTACCTTTGAACAATGCCCTTTCCTCTGTCTGTGTGCTCATGGAAATGCTAAAAACAAAAGAAAAACGAATCCCAACAAAGTTGCATTTTACGTTCACAATAATGAGTAGCGTTCGCGTTGGAGACATAAAAACTATGCAAATAGAGTAACCGCATGCATTGTTATGTTATTGTGCACTCATTAAACACAGTCTGATTTCACACACATTCTCGTTCTGAAACAACTTTTGCCAGCATTATATAGTTAAGCGGATTAAATTGGTCCACACTGCTGAGTAAGTTAAGAACGTAGTCTGTTGCGAGTATGTAACTTTTGATGTATGAGTTTTGAAATAGTAAAAGTAGTTAAAACTAGTGTAAATACACAAGTAAATTTCATGTGCTCTATCTATTGATTGTTATCATCGGGTAAAAGACTGAATAGAAATATTTTCATCAACCCATAAAGTAGCAAGATATATTTATAAAATGTGAAGTAGGAAATTTAAAAGAATAAACGGGGCTAAAAGATTTAATACTATCTTTAAAAGCTTTTACAGTTACACCAATGCGTAATATTTCCCGCCACATCTTTATCTGAGAGTAAACACAATTTTACCATGAAATAGAAATGCAAATACGAGTTCATCAGATTCCATACCTGAATGTGCGATGTTCTCATTATACCCAAGACATGAGATAGCACTTACTGCTTATGAAGCACTGCTTGTTTGCTTACCAAACTCTGGATTGAATGAACTGAATAAAGCTTTATTCAACAGTGACAGTTACATATTTTATTCAAAATATGAGATGTATAAAAATGGATTCTGTGTAATTGATTTTTGGTCACATTTCGGAGTTTCTGGAGTTTTAGAATAATAGTTAATTTTTTTGTAATATTTTTCCTTTTTTTCTTTCAAATATTAATGAAGATATAAACTTAGAATAAATAAGCATTACATAATATAACAATTATTTTGTCTTTTAAAGAAATACATAAAAAAGATTTAACTCTATCGGTTACACTCAGAGAAGTTAATGGTTACTTGAGGTTGTGACGGTTGTCTATTTCGACCTCTTTTTGTCAGTAAATTTTATTTTTTTGTCGTTCCCGACGTAATTTTAAACTACGAATTACGTAGTGTCGGAGAACGGCAATGTTTTGATTTGACAAGCCAGTCACGAAAAATTATCCATCATAACAACTAGAATCTATTTATTTATTATTGTTTCCGAGTTTATTATTCAAAATTACATGTTTATCAATTTTTTATTATCTACAATCAAAGTTTTCATGAAATCAATAATTTATTTTTACGTACACGAGTGTGCGTAGCCAAAATTTTTGGTAAGGATTCTCATTCATTAAAATTTTATTTTGTTGTTACTTTTTCTTTTCAGATCAAATTTAATTGTATTAATGTTTCTGTTTTATTTTGTGTGACTATTTTTTATTTCAATTTTGTTTATATTTTTTGTTTGTATTTACAGGCATTTTTGTATATTTTTAATTTTACTGCAAAATAAACATAGAAGAGAGCTTTGGTATTTCCTTTCTGGACCCTCAATTACCACTCCGCAAATAACGCGTTACACACTGGCGCCGACCATTCAAACGCAGTTTATGGAGAAGAGAGGAGGAACAATATCAACAGAGGAATAGCAACTTTAAAAATAATTTTTTATAATTATTATTGAGGTCAGGCATAAAACTTTATTTGTTACCATTTTCAACCATTAACATTCACTAGTTAGGTTATATATCTACTATAATATATCAAATTACTGCTAAATTATTCAGACATTTAAGTTTCTTTAGTTTCTTTCGTTATAATATCTTTGAAGAAATTTTCTGAAGGCACAACATTTATTCTATAACCCAGTAATTTCACTATTTAAATAACATTTTCTATTCATTTTCATCACTTGAAAATACGTATATTTTTAAGGCTCTTTTCTGCATAACGACTATTAACAAATTTATTTCACTTTAACATTTTTTTTTTTTGGATTTTGCAATGAATTTTTCACAACTAAATAAACCTGAAATAATTTATGAATTAAAAATCAGAAATATAAATTTTTCTTCAACGCAATCTGTAGACGAACTACGATCATTATTATTAAATATTAATGTAGATTCTGAAACAGAAATTTTACAAAATAGCCCTGAAGAATTTTCAGAGGATATTAATACCATTAAAAAAAATTTAAAACTTGTTGAAGCTTGTATAAACTCTTATCCTATTAGGAAACAAAAAATTTCACCTTATTTAACTCATATAAGAACAAGATTAGGCCTCATTGACATTACATCAGATTTATCTTCAGAACAGTTAGATTTAATAAATTCATGTTGGAATGATTTAACTCAATTAGACTCACGTTTTAAAAATTTGGAAAAATCACCAACACATTCCACATATCATTCCGCAGAATCCACACAAAATATTAATTTACAACCCCTTTCTTTTTTCGAAGCATTAACTGATAAGGTCAGTAAAATTACAGAAAATCGAACTAACAATGATTTAAAAAGATTTATTTATAAAGGTGAAGGTTGTCCAAAGGATTTTATTCAAAAACTTGAAGAATTTTCACAAATAAAAAATATTTCTGAAAAATCTTTATTCTCACATATTTATGATATTTTATCTGGATCTGCTCTTGATTGGTTTAGAGCTAGAAAGTCGACTATTAATGACTGGTCATCTTTCCGATCGGCATTGTTGAATGATTTTGCAATTACCGATTACGATTATAAACTAAAAAAAAGTAATCGATGCTCGTAAACAAAAACATAATGAGAGAATTATCATTTACTTTGCTACAATGGAATCTCTTTTTTCAAAACTCTTGGAACCAATGTCCGAAAAAGAAAAAATTAATACTCTTGTTAGAAATCTTAAACCTGAATTCACATTACGTCTTTCACCTACTGATTTACATACTGTAAATTCCCTCTTGGAATCATGCAAATTTACAGAAAGCATTCTCCAAGTTTCTAATAATACATCTTACTACTCTTCATCATCACCACCAGATCATTATCATTCTTTTCCTATTCCTTCTACATCGAATTCTAATAACAAATCGTATAATAATACTCTATTTTCACATAATCAACCATATATTCCTGAATTTCCTTTTAAAGCTTGTACATATAATTCCATAGCAGCTGTAGCTAATCCATTGCCTAATACTGTAGCTGCAATTAATAAAAATCAGAATTTTTATAAATTCACTTGCCCACGTTGTAGATCTAATACACATCTATTAAAAGACTGTACTAACACAAATATAGTGTGTTTTCGTTGTGGAAAAAAAGACTTTATTACTAGTAAATGTCCTAATTGTAATAAGTCGATTCCAAAAAACTAAATTACGAGGAGTGTATAAATAAAAATAATAGTGTTAAATCATCAAATTTTGACAAAAAAGATTGGGATACATGGTTAAAAACTTTAACAATTTTTTTTAAATCTTATAACACTTGTGCTCTCCTCTTTAATAAAACATCAGATTTTGAACGTCCTTATTTACATATAAAAGTAAACGATTTAACTTTAAATGGTCTTTTAGATAGTGGTAGTGCTATCACTATATTGGGTAATAATTCTCATAAAATTTTATCACAACACGGTCTTTTTATGCAAAAAAGCTGTTTAATAAAAGGTAATGTTGCAAACGGACAAACTATTTCTTCTATCGGCATTATTACTCTTCCTACTTTTTATAACAATAAATTTGCGTTAATTACAGCTCATGTGATCCCAGAAATCACTGAATCACTTATTTTGGGTATTGATTTTTGGAAAACTTTTAATCTTGCTCCGGATATTCTTAGTAATATCACATTACAACCTTCAAATTTAAACTCATCTTTTCTCATTAATACAGATCCTAACTTTCATTTACATGAATACCATTCTTTAACAGATACACAAAAAATTATTGCAGATGCAATTATGGAAAAGTTTAGGTTGATTTCAACTGAATGTAAACCTTTAGGTCGTACTCATTTAGTCGAACATTTCATCGACACTGGAGACCATCCACCTATTCGTCAACGCTGTTACAGACTTTCTCCTGAGAAACAAAAAGCTCTTTGTAAAGAAGTTGATGATATGTTACAATTAGATGTCATTGAACCCAGTGACAGCCCATGGCTGAACCCAGTTATTATTACACCTAAAAAAGATGGTACTTGGCGATTTTGTATTGATAGTCGTAAATTAAACGATATCACAAAAAAAGATGCTTACAAACTTCCTTTCATTTCTGATATATTAGATAACCTTAAAGATGCTAAATTTATATCATCTATTGACATTGCTAAAGCGTTTTGGAATATTCCCTTAAAAAAAGAGGATAAACTCAAAACTGCATTCCATGTTCCAGGCCGAGGAATGTTTCAATTTAAAGTTATGCCATTTGGTTTAACTAATGCACCTGCTACCCAACAAAGATTCATTGAAAATCTACTAAATGACCTTACAAATGATAATAATGTTTTCTATTTTATCGACGATATAGTCTGTATCTCTCAAACCTTTGAACAACATGTCGATATACTTACTAAAATTCTTAAAAAACTTTCAGATGCCAATCTCACAGTCAATTTTCCAAAATGTTCATTTTTCCGGAAAGAATTAAAGTACTTAGGCTATGTAGTTAATGAAAATGGTTTAAAAACGGATCCTAAAAAAGTTCAAGCTATTCTTGATATACAAACTCCAAAATCTGCTAAGGAGGTCAAACGTTTTTTGGGTACTGCCAGCTGGTACAGACGTTTTGTACCTAATTTAAGCACTCTTGCAGCACCGTTAACTAAATTAACTTCTACAAGCAAAAAATCACCTCCATTTAAGTGGTCTGATGAAGCTGAAATTGCTTTCAAGGCTATTAAGCAAGCTTTAATTAGTACACCAGTTCTGGCATGTCCAGATTTCTCTAAACCATTTGCTGTTCATTGTGATGCCTCTTCCTATGGCATTGGCGCAATGTTAACTCAGGAAGTCGATAATATTGATAAACCTATTGCTTATATGAGTAAATCACTTACAGGCGCTCAAAAGAATTATTCAGTCACTGAACGTGAACTTTTAAGTGTTATTACGGCACTAGAGCATTGGCGTTGTTATTTAGATAATGGATTACAATTTACAATTTATACTGATCACGCAGCCCTTCAGTGGTTTATGCATTTAAATAATCCTACTGGCAGATTAGCTCGATGGAGTATTCGTTTATCTATGTTTAATTTCGTAATTAAACACAAAAAAGGCTCAGATCATGTCGTACCAGATACTTTATCACGTATAAAACCAATTGATTTAATTAATTTTTCTACTTCTCAAACTAAAGACACTTGGTATTTAGCAATTTATAATAAATGTTTATCATTTCCTTCTAGTACTCCGGATTACATGATTCATAATAATAAATTGTTTAGATTTTGTAGATCTAACACATTATTTAACTCTGAATTTAATTGGAAACAAGTAATACCATTAGAATTTAGGGAATCTGTTATTACACAAAATCATTCTACTCCCCAAACGGCACATTTTGGTACTTTTAAAACATACCATAGAATTAAAAATCTCTATTTTTGGCCTGGCATGTATAAAGACGTAGCCATGTTTATTGCTAAGTGCGAGACTTGTTTAGCTACCAAGCACCAAAATCAAAACTTAATTGGTTTAATGGGCAAACCCAAACATTGTTCACGCCCTTTCCAATGTTTATCCATAGATTTGATAGGTCCACTTCCTACTTCACGTAAGCAGAATAGATTTCTATTTGTAGTTACTTGTTGTTTTTCCAAATATTGTTTGTTATTTCCAATAAAACATGCAACCGCTTCTATTATTCGCCATATATTGGACAATTTAGTTTTTATGGTTTATGGAGTTCCAGAAACTATTATATTAGATAATGGTCCTCAAATGATAAGTACAGAATTATCTGAATTATTTAAATTTTACAACATACCAAAAATACATTACACCCCACGTTACTGTCCACAGGTTAACACCGTTGAGCGTTACAATAAAACTATTGTAACGGCGATTGCAGCTTTTATAGATAAAGATCACAGAACTTGGGATACCTATATAAACAAAATA
The DNA here is from genome assembly GCA_923062675.1 of Marasmarcha lunaedactyla. Classification (NCBI taxonomy): domain Eukaryota; kingdom Metazoa; phylum Arthropoda; class Insecta; order Lepidoptera; family Pterophoridae; genus Marasmarcha; species Marasmarcha lunaedactyla. Next base: position 7,252,477 of record OV281350.1, read on the forward strand.
CAGTTTGCTATTAATACTGCGGTTAATGAAACCACAAAATTCACTCCATCATTTTTAGTATTTGGTAGAGAAGCTGTTACATGTGGATCTATCTACAAAAATAAAGATTCCAGAGATGAACTAATTTTCAGTCCTAGGGATGTATATGCTGAAAACATAGGACAATTAATACCTATCTTTTCCGAAGTACAGAAACGGTTATTTAATGCACATCAATATAATGCAACTTATTATAACAAACATCATCAGAATTTAGAATTTAATAACGGTGATATTGTTTGGAGGCGAAACCGTGTAATAAGTTCCTCTAAAAAACATTTTTGTGCTAAGTTTGCACCCAAATTTATTAAATGTAAAGTTTCAAATAAAGTTTCACCATTAATTTACGATTTAGTGGATATGAATAATAACCCATTAGGTCGTTGGCATATCAGAGACATTAAACCTCTACCGCGTTTAACTTCTTCTTTGAGTGACTAGATTGGTTGTTACCAATTACTTTATATGAATTCATATATAATTATTGCTAATTATCTCACGGCGAGCATAAGCCGATTCTTTTTGTCTTATTTTTTTTTCTATGCACCTCATTATCGTTTGGCTATACCATTAACATTGACGTTGGTCAAAACTTATAATTAATTATCATCATCGTAGTATTAGGTTAACTTATTGTGTAATTTATTTAATATTTGCAATTCTAGGAGTGTAAACTCTTATTTTCAATATCTGTATTATACTTTATAGTATAATTTGTTAAATGTTATCAATTTTTTTTCTCAATATTTTTTCAAGCGGTTTGCAACTTGTAAAATTAAGCCTTCTGCACGAGCGTTTATTAAGGTAACTCGTTAAACTAAACCATACCTATGTGTATTATTTATACGCTTGAATCACTTTCCCGTGAGAATTATTTTCATATGTTTATTACATAAGTATTTTAATTACTTCACAAAAGACCCTTGGATTTTATTTAAAAGTCAATGTTTCACGACTGGCTATGATTTTCTTTTCTTTCCGGCATATTTATTTCAGTCTTTAACTGAAACTTGTTTATAATAATCACCGTGCGGGAGTTAGCGACACGTTAAAGAAGCCATAAGCTATTAATATTTTCAGCGGATGGCAACTATTAAAGCCTTTTGCCGTTGCGTTCAACTCTGTTGAGTTGACTTATTTAGGATACGATTCCTCATAAGCAACTCTAACTGCATGATGTTTTATTTCCAGTAGTTGGAATAAGACTAGTATGAAAGAGAATGTATGTTGTTATTATAATGTACGTTGATGGAGTTGAACGATGTATATTAACATTGTATATTCCAGGAACATGTTTAAAATTTTATCATTCATGAACCATGTAATTTAAGATAATTATTTAGGATTTTTTTTTCTCTCTCTCGTCTGTTTTGTTTTCTTTTTCTATTAAATAACTTGTTGATATGCAATATATCAGTATTATTTTTTTTTCATATATACAGGATGTTTTTTCAGAAAAATTCTTCTATAGGATGTTAATATTAGTTTTCATTTTGCTTTTAATTATTTTTTTTTTTTTTGATCGTTCTTTCATTTGGCAGATTAAATATTAAAATTCGATATGTATATGCGGTTTATTTTGATTTGGTTTGAATATTTTTTTTTTTTAAAAACTATACTGAAAAAATCTTTCAGATTTTTTTTTCCCGGCCCCCGGGGTATTGTGACGGTTGTCTATTTCGACCTCTTTTTGTCAGTAAATTTTATTTTTTTGTTGTTCCCGACGTAATTTTAAACTACGAATTACGTAGTGTCGGAGAACGGCAATGTTTTGATTTGACAAGCCAGTCACGAAAAATTATCCATCATAACAACTAGAATCTATTTATTTATTATTGTTTCCGAGTTTATTATTCAAAATTACATGTTTATCAATTTTTTATTATCTACAATCAAAGTTTTCATGAAATCAATAATTTATTTTTACGTACACGAGTGTGCGTAGCCAAAATTTTTGGTAAGGATTCTCATTCATTAAAATTTTATTTTGTTGTTACTTTTTCTTTTCAGATCAAATTTAATTGTATTAATGTTTCTGTTTTATTTTGTGTGACTATTTTTTATTTCAATTTTGTTTATATTTTTTGTTTGTATTTACAGGCATTTTTGTATATTTTTAATTTTACTGCAAAATAAACATAGAAGAGAGCTTTGGTATTTCCTTTCTGGACCCTCAATTACCACTCCGCAAACAACGCGTTACAAGGTGCTCCTAAGTATAGATTTTGCTTAGCGACATTATATAATTATATAGACATTTACACTATGTCTAAGTCTAGTTTGGCTTAGCAAAATATATCATTAGAAGCGTTCAAGTAACGTCTCCGAGCGTGGCCTTTTAAACACAGGTCCAAAAATATTATGAAGTAAAAACAATAATTTACTTTTGAGGTAATTAGTAAAAGTTTTATCCTATCAGTTACATTCTGGACACATTGGCCATGTCCATTTGAGGTTATTTTACGTGTTGTTCTTTTTGCCCATATTAAAAGTAAACTTTTTTTAAAGCTAACAATGACTTTTATTATATAAAACTTAATATCTATATTTGCATACGTGTCAAAATCTATTATTGAATATTATTTTCTTATGGAAAGTTGATAAATAACAAAACATTTTTGTTATACATTTTATACATCAAATTATAAAGACTGCAAATTTATTTCCCTCAAATATTAAAATATAAACATTTGTTACTTGATAATCTGTAATAAAATTCGTTATATGTATTCATTACATAAAATGAGTATAATAATATTTAATTTGGTTCTCGATTCATTTGCATTCATTATTACATGGGCTTCTTTTTAGCTTTACATTTCGGTTTTTATTCAACTTTTTAATTGAGTAGAGCATAATCCGTGACGCATAATAAAGGACGTGAAATCCGGTAATGCACATTGAAATAAGTAAGCCAAAAAGCTTTTTTTACTCTTTGTTCGAAGGTTTCTATGTATTTTGTGCAATAACTTATTGTCACTTTAAACTCGTAGTTAGTGATATGATGCGGATGCTCTAGAAATTTTGAGACTTCTGATAAAAGAAATGGTGACTAGTAGTTGTGACAGTTCTCTCTTAATGTCATCGTTACAAGACCGTAACAAGTGGAAAACTGAAGGTGCTAAGTCAAGGCTATTTTTTTTTTTTGCCAAGTAACAAAAGATGTGTGTGATCTAGCGTTATCATAATGAAAGTCGACACTCTTCCTATTACTGAATTCCAGCCACTTTTTCTCAATTTCTGCTTGATCGGCATCGGCTGTTAGCAATAAAGATCCGTATTGATCGATTTACGACAAAAGATCAAAAAGACATAATTACAAAATATCTCAGACAGACTCATCTTTTTCTATCATGATTTGCTCTTTGATCTGTACGATCAAAACTAACTGACGTATATTTGCTTAAATGCTGGATTTTTTACGTGTATTTTTGTCGGTTTGATTATATTTTTTGTTAGTATTTCGTAAGTTGAAAATGTTTTCTTAGGTCTTTAAAATTACTAAAGTGAAACGATGAAAGTTTGTTTAACGAATAAAAAATAAAACCTACGCCACGCAGGAAAAATATTCGAACTCCGGATTGCATCAAAATAATAGCAGTATTTTATTTGTTTCGACTTAAAATAACCTATTTAGTTTCGGTAGTGAAAGTAAACCAACAATATTTCTTTGAAATATATCCTAAATAATTATTATGTTCCAAGAAAAGTGGCTGAAACGTATAGTAAATATCTACTTACACTGTTGGTTTCTACGGAAAATAATCTTAACGTTTTCTTTTTGACAATTTCATATTCTGTTCTTGAACGTTATTTTTGCTAAACAAAAATAAACGTCTTAAGATACGACACAAAAAGACACTTAACACATTAAAAGCCCCATTTGCGTATACAAAGGCTCTCCTATACGATAGCTACCATCTAACGCATATTTCATTAATCTCTACATTACAAATTCATTCGGTAAAAACTCACTCGCTCGGATTAAGTAGAATTATAAATGGAGTGTCACAAGGGCGCGAACAAAAAATGCTTAAGAAGGGAAAACCTAAGGGTGTTCCTACAAGAACAACTATTGATGGACGATTATTGGTTTAAAATGTATCCTATCGAAATTAAAACTGTTGTTTAAAGCGTGTGTAAAGGTTAATCTTAGATTTATTTAAAATTAGTTCATTAATTTTAAAAATGTGTGACATTGTTATGTTCCTTGATTATTAGTAAGTTTATACATATTTTGGGTATGGTTCTTAGTTTTTTTTTTTGTTCCCCTCCGCGGGAAGGGCAGGAGGATAAAAATGCTCTGACGCATACTCTGGCGCGATTCCAAAGTTATGTGGGACTCGTCCCGACGCCTACCAGAACCATACCCACTAAAAACCCCCTGTCGGCTCGTGCATTTTTGCCACTCAGCCTTCATCTGAGCGACGGCCAATTGGAGAAAGAGGCCGCGCTAGCGGGGCCCTTAAGGGGTCACCCGCTGGGTTTTACATAGCACTGAAGGTGCTCAAAAAATGAAAAGTAAATAATAAGCATTAAAAATTGACAATTAAATTAAATTTGCATTAATTCAGATTTAAGTTAGAATTAGAATTTACGTTAGAATTAGAATTTGCGGCCTGAAGGGCTTCGAGATCTAAAGTTAATTGCGTACGTTCGCTTGTGTGCGCGTTTCTCGGTCTAGCGACTTTGTATACCGAATCTAAGACAGGAGCAGTATATGAGACTGAATTTCGAACTAGTGGATTGGGATGGGATTCGGCGCGTTTGAAGAACGATTCTGAGAGTGTTTTTAGATACTGTTGTACTGTAGGTAGTTCAAGATCTCAGTGCAGGTCCGCGTTGCGCACGTACCAAGGTGCGTTTGTGGCCCTGCGGCAGAAGAGGTTTTGAACTACCTGCAGTTTGTGCAGGACGGAGGGTTTGGCGTGGGCAAAGACTGGCGAGGCATATGACATTACTGGTCTAAAGCAGACCTTGTAAAGCGTACGTTTGTTTCTGAAGGACATTTTACTTTTTCTACCTAACATACTGTAAAGCCGGCCTAGGTAAAAACGTGCGAGTTTCGTTACTCTATCGACGTGAGGATTGAAAGAAAGCGTCTGGTCTAAGATGACGCCTAAATATTTGGTACTGCGCTTCCAGGGGATGGGAGTGCCTTGCATTCTCACTTGGAGATTGTCGGCGATACGACTGCGTCTGTAGTCGAAGTAAACCGCAGAGCTCTTCTCTGGGTTCACATCGATACGCCATTTTTTAAACCAAGCACCGAGGGCGTTTACAGCCTTTTGGAATCTGGTGACGAGACCCGGGGCTCTGTGGCCTTTGGTGGGGCAGTGTCGTCGGCAAAGAGAGCGAGTTCGACGACTTTCGGCGGAATGGGAATGTCGTTCATGTACACGGTATACAAAAGAGGGGCGAGGACTGAGCCTTGAGGGACTCCAGCCTTTATGGGACGAGGCGCGGAGAGCGTGCCTTCATGTTTGAAACGAAACGTGCGGTCTTTGAGAAACGACGCGATTATCCTAACTAGGCGAGCCGGTAAGCCTATTTTGTAGAGTTTATAAACGAGACCGCTGTGCCAGACTTTGTCGAAAGCCTTGGCTACGTCAAAGAAAACTGCGATCGTTTTCTTTCGTTTCGGATAGAAGCCGTCGAGTATGTACTCGACGATTCGATGGACTTGCTGAGGGCAGGAGTGCTTAGCGCGAAAGCCGAACTGGTGGGGAATTATGAGAGGATCGCCGTCCGTTGGAAACAGATGGTTCCGCATTCGAGAGAGTATGACTCTCTCGAGAAGTTTAGACATTGCCTTGAGGAGGCTGATGGGTCTGTGATTAGCCGGGACATTAAGAGGTTTACCCGGCTTGGGTATGCCTATGACTGTCGCTTCTTTCCAAGCTTTTGGAAAGTAGCTAAGGTCGAAGCAGGCATTGAAAATGATAGCTAACAAGGTAAGCACCTGTTGAGGCAGGTGCTTAAGTGCGTGGTTGGAAATACCATCCGCACCCGGAGCCTTTCTGGACTTTTGACTTTTGATGTGAAGCGAGATTTTATCATTAGAGACTGTGACGGGGTCGGCGGTGATGGGGAGAGAGTTTCTACGGAGGACTTCGGCCTCCACCGCTTTGATGTGATTGGGATTCGCGGGTTGCGTGCTGGGCGAGCATTGAGACGCAACGCTGTCAGCGAAGCATTCGGCTTTCTCTTCGTCTTCGAAGGCGATAGAGCCATCGGGACGAGTGAGAGGAGGGACGTGAGAGGCGGCGTCTACGCGTAAGGCTCGGGCCATTCGATAATACGCTTGGTGGGACGGGGAGATATTCGCCATGAGATCGTTCATCTGGGCGTCTCGGAGTTCCGCGAGGCGAGATCTAACTTTGCGTTGTAGCTGATGCGCAGCTGTTCTATAGGCGGGCGTGGGATCAGGTGGATACTTAACGGTGACAACTAAGCCTGATAGCGTTGCCCCGGTGCGCTTCCAAGGCCCTTCAGGCCAAGGAGAAACCGGCTGACCCGATCCCATTGCACTTGGGCCTTTCCCTGGGTGACGGTACAGTGCTGTCCGAATTAGGGGCACCACTTCGCGTCGTCCCCAGCCCCCTACCGCGGGTAGGGAGGTTTAGGTGCTAGGTTTTGCTAGGGAAACCTAGGCATTTTTATAAATTTATATATTACATATCGTAGGACCAAGCCCTCCAATGGACCTTGTCAACGTTCTTAGGTCGTTCGCCCAGGTGCTCGCTGCGTCTGGCTACAGCATACCCGATGACATACTAACGCAGGCCTTACAGGCATCTATCGTGTCCCCGGCCCCTCAGGCCTCAACCCCGGCCCCTCAGGCCTCCGACGTCCAGACCCCTCAGGTCTACAGCTCTCCCGCGTCTCCCGCCTCGTCCGAGATGGACTGCGAATCGGTCGCATCCTCTCACGCGTCGCGTCGTAAGCGTACCGCTCCCGGGAGCGACTCCGAACCCGCGTCTGATACGTCGTCAGATGCCGTCACCTTAACCGGCTCTCCTGAGCCCGCGTTTCAACTTGTCGCCAAACGCTCCAAGAAGCTCTCGAAGAAAGCTTCGGTATCATCAATACCCGAGCCCTCCCCGGAGTCTTCAACACCAGCCCCCGCGCCGTTAAAATCGCTCGAAGTAACCGCGCCTCCGTCGGTCCCATCGAAGCCAGCGACGCGCTGCGCTCCCGTCCCGCCGAAACCTCAGCTCCCTCCGCCCGTTTTCCTGCGGGAAAAAGCGCGCTGGACCGCGGTTTCTAACTTGTGCAAAGAGCACAAAATTAATTACTTAAAAGGAACCAATGCAGTCGACACAATTAAAATCCAGATCGCGACCGTCGACGACTTCCGCGCGTTCACTCGGTTAGTTTCTCTTAAACAAATCGCTTATCATACCTACGCCCTCCCGGAGGAGCGTAAAATCCGCGCAGTACTACGGGGCGTCCCGTTCGAGCTCGCGAACGAAGAAATCCTCGAGGACCTTAAGTCCCAGGGTTTCCCGGCCGAAGCAGTGCATAAGATGCACTCCAACCGCGGTAGGCGTTTTCCTTTAGCTTTAGTAATCCTGTCAAATACTCCCAACTCGAAGGAGATTTTCAGAGAGGCTCGCACAATTTGCGGGCTCTCGAACATCTCCGTCGAGCGTCCCAACCCCCGTGGTCATCCTGGGCAGTGCCACCGCTGCCAGCTATATGGCCACGCACCGGCTAACTGCTCAGCTCCCCCCAGGTGCGTAAAGTGCCGGGATCCGCATATCACTAAGGAGTGCCCTCGCACTCCCGAATCCACTTCCCCCCCTGCCTGTGTGTTGTGCGGCCAGTCCGGCCACACAGCTAACAACAGGGGTTGGCCGCGCGCTCCACGCTCCACCACCAAGAGGGTCGCGCCTAAACCGGCGCCGCCGCTCACTCCTGCTAACTTCCCGCCGCTGCGCAACCGGGGTCCCCCGGAAGCAAAGCCCATTCAGCCGACGCCTACTCCGGCTCTGTCTTGGAGGCAGCGTCCGGCCGTCCCGCCTGCACCTTCCCGACCCATCCCAGCTCCCGTAGCTTCCGTAGGGCCGCGTCCCGCTCCGTCATCCACACCTCAGTCATCGTTGGCTGAGGACATGAAGACCGTGTTCGACGTCATCCAAAACGTAGACATTAATGAAATTTCCATACTCGCACGCAAACTGTGAGCCGCCCGCTCTCCTCAAGAGCGTTTATTCGCGTTAGCCGAGCATCACTCGCTCCTAAGTTCGTTGTAAATTCTTTATTTTTGTATAAATTCGTAAATAAGTAAATTATAATGTCTAGACCCCCGAATCCCGCGTCCTGTCGTATCAAACCCAAGGGCTTATCCCTAATATCTTTTAACGTTCGTAGCCTAAGCAACAACCTTCCCGAGCTCAAACTGTTCCTTTAGAACAACGACCCAGACCTTTTACTTCTCCAGGAGACATGGCTCACTCCTAATCGCTCCAGGGGATTCGCTATTCCTAAATACGCGTTTACATGTAATGATAGGCCTAACTGCGACGGTTTCGGTGGCACTGCTATCTACTACAAAAGAGGATTCCATTGCTGTCCTCTCCCTACCCCTCCTCTCCTCAACATGGAAGCCACTGTATGTAGATTGGCTATGACTGGTCATCCGACCATCATCATAGCTTCAGTCTACATACCCTGTGGCACCAAACCTATCCGCAGCGACTTTGAGACCATTCTCGCCCTCGGCCGTTCAGTCATTAGGTTCGGAGACTTTAACTCCAAACATACTGACTGGACGTGCCTATCAACCAACCAAAGCGGTATCGCTCTACTTGACATCACCAACTTACTCGACTTAGACGTCATCTCCCCCATCACTCCCACTCACTATCCCGACAACCCGAACCACTCTCCTGACATCCTCGACTTTGCAATCGTCAAGCATATCAACCTCGACCTCAGGTCTATGGAACCGCTCGATGACCTAGGTTCTGACCACCGCCCCGTCTCCCTCGTGCTAGGACCGCCTAACGTTAACGTCACTTGTCCTAAGACCTTTACCAACTGGAAAGGTTTTAAAAATACGATAGTTTCTGCCCTAGAGGCCCCAAACTCTCCGCTCGCGATCTCGCCCGATCAATTAGATAGCTCGGATAAAATAGATTCATTAGTAAATTCTCTCACTGATGCTATCAACTCAGCCATCAGTGTAAACGAAAAAGTTGCTAAGAAAGGCAAACCCACGCTTCCCTTAGACATTAGCAATCTTATTAAAGCTAAGAACGCGGCTCTCCGGACAGCCAAGAAATATCCGAATCAGCTACAACGCAAAGTTAGATCTCGCCTCGCGGAACTCCGAGACGCCCAGATGAACGATCTCATGGCGAATATCTCCCCGTCCCACCAAGCGTATTATCGAATGGCCCGAGCCTTACGCGTAGACGCCGCCTCTCACGTCCCTCCTCTCACTCGTCCCGATGGCTCTATCGCCTTCGAAGACGAAGAGAAAGCCGAATGCTTCGCTGACAGCGTTGCGTCTCAATGCTCGCCCAGCACGCAACCCGCGAATCCCAATCACATCAAAGCGGTGGAGGACGAAGTTCTCCGTAGAGACTCTCTCCCCATCACCGCCGACCCCGTCACAGTCTCTAATGATGAAATCTCGCTTCTCATCAAAAGTCAAAAGTCCAGAAAGGCTCCGGGTGCGGATGGTATATCTAACCACGCACTTAAGCACCTGCCTCAACAGGTGCTTACCTTGTTAGCTATCATTTTCAATGCCTGCTTCGACCTTAGCTACTTTCCAAAAGCTTGGAAAGAAGCGACAGTCATAGGCATACCCAAGCCGGGTAAACCTCTTAATATCCCGGCTAATCACAGACCCATCAGCCTCCTCAAGGCAATGTCTAAACTTCTCGAGAGAGTCATACTCTCTCGAATGCGGAACCATCTGTTTCCAACGGATGGCGATCCTCTCATAATTCCCCACCAGTTCGGCTTTTGCGCTAAGCACTCCTGCCTTCAGCAAGTCCATCGAATCGTCGAGTACATACTCGACGGCTTCTATCCGAAACGAAAGAAAACGATCGCAGTTTTCTTTGACGTAGCCAAGGCTTTCGACAAAGTCTGGCACAGCGGTCTCGTTTATAAACTTTACAAAATAGGCTTACCGGATCGCCTAGTTAGGATTATCGCGTCGTTTCTCAAAGACCGCACGTTTCGTTTCAAATATGAAGGCACGCTCTCCGCGCCTCGTCCCATAAAGGCTGGAGTCCCTCAAGGCTCGTCCTCGCCCCTCTTTTGTATACACTAACGACATTCCCATTCCGCCGAAAGTCGTCGAACTCGCTCTCTTTGCCGACGACACTGCCCTTTACACCAAAGGCCGCAGAGCCCAGGGTCTCGTCACCAGACTCCAAAAGGCTGTAATCGCCCTCGGTGCTTGGTTTAAAAAATGGCGTATCGATGTGAACCCAGAGAAGAGGTCTGCGGTTTACTTCGACTACAGACGCAGTCGTATCGCTGACAATCTCCAAGTGAGAATGCAAGGCACTCCCATCCCCTGGAAGCGCAGTACCAAATATTTAGGCGTCATCTTAGACCAGACGCTTTCTTTCAACCCTCACGTCGATAGAGTAACGAAACTCGCACGTTTTTACCTAGGCCGGCTTTACAGTATGTAAAAAAAAGTAAAATGTAGGTAGAAAAAGTAAAATGTCCTTCAGAAACAAACGTACGCTTTACAAGGTCTGCGTTAGACCAGTCATGTCATATGCTTCGCCAGTCTTTGCCCACGCCAAACCCTCCGTCCTGCACAAGCTGCAGGTAGTTCAAAACCTCTTCTGCCGCAGGGCCACAAACGCACCTTGGTACGTGCGCAACGCGGACCTGCACAGAGATCTTGAACTACCTACAGTTCAACAGCACCTAAAAACACTCTCAGAATCGTTCTTCAAACGCGCCGAATCCCATCCCAATCCACTAGTTCGAAATTCAGTCTCATATACTGCTCCTGTCTTAGATTCGGTATACAAAGTCGCTAGACCGAGAAACGCGCACACAAGCGAACGTACGCAATTAACTTTAGATGTCGAGGCCCTTCAGGCCGCAAATTCTAATTCTAACGTAAATTCTAATTCTAACGTAAATCCGAATTAATGCAAATTTTATTTAATTGTCAATTTTTTATGTTTTATTATTTAATTTTCATTTTTTTTTGAGCACCTTCAGTGCTATGTAAATCCCAGCGGGTGACCCCTTAAGGGCCCCGCTAGCGCGGCCTCTTTCTCCAATTGGCCGTCGCTCAGATGAAGGCTGAGTGGCAAAAATGCACGAGCCGACAGGGGGTTTTTAGTGGGTATGGTTCTGGTAGGCGTCGGGACGAGTCCCACATAACTTTGGAATCGCGCCAGAGTATGCGTCAGAGTATTTTTATCCTCCTGCCCTTCCCGCGGAGGGGAACAAAAAAAAACAAGCCCCGGCGTCCTCAACGCCCACCCCGGTCTCTTCAACACCCTCCGTGGCGACTATAACGCTAGCTACCCCGGTGCCTACAACACCCGCCCCGGCCCCATTGATGTCACTCACTGTGACCCCACCCCCTACGGCGGCTTCAGTCAAGTCTAAGTTCCCACCACCCGTATTCCTACGGGAAAAGGGCAAATGGTCCGAGGTCTCGACTTTGTGCAAAGAGCACAAGATCCTCTACAGCCGAGCGACCAATTCAGGTGAATCTATTAAAATCACCGTCTCGTCGTTAGACGATTTCCGAGCTTTGACTAAGCTCCTCACCGCTAAGCAATATGCTTACCACACTTACGTTCTCCCAGAAGAACGTAAGTTCAGAGCGGTACTCAGGGGAGTCCCGTTCGAATTATCGAACGAGGCTATCCTAGAGGATCTGCAGTCCCAAGGCTTCCCGGCACTTGCGGTGCATAAAATGCACAGCAAGTACGGAAGGCGTCTTCCTCTCGCTTTGGTGGTACTCACCAACGTCCATAAGTCCAGGGAGATCCTCAAAGGGGTTAGCACTATATGCGGCCTCTCTGAAATCTCCATCGAGGCGCGTCATCGCCACGGTCATCCCGGCCAGTGCCATCGGTGCCAGTTGTACGGGCATGCGGCGGCCAACTGCGCGGTCCCACACTTCACTAAGGAGTGCAATCGCACTCCTGAAACTCCCTTTCCTCCCGATTGAGTGCTTTGTGGCCAGTCCGGCCACACCGCAAATTACAGGGGCTGCCCTCGTGCACCCCGCTGTATGCATCCCAAATCTAAGAGGGCGGCACCCAAACAGGCCCCGCCCCTTTCCCAGGAAAACTTTCTACCACTCCGCAGCCGGGTTCCTCCGGCTGCAAAGCCTACTCAGCCCAAGCCTGCTCCAGAGAACTGGAGGCAGCGTCCCGCTGCACTAGCAAATCCCATCCCGGCTCCTCGCCCATACAAATCCACACCTCAACCCTCCGTAGCAGACGATATGCGTATCGTCTGCGACGCTATCAAAAATATTGATGTCAGGTAAATTTCAGTCTTAGCCCGTAAACTTAAATAATAGGTCTTTACCTATGAAACTGCCGTTCTGCCGTACTGGCCATTTCAAATGAAAATATTTTTTTTTTGACTGATAATTCTAATTTCAAATTAATTTTATTTGACAAACATGGAATTCTTTTTCTAGAATCGTCATTTGTTTAATAGTTAGTGTTTTGTTTTCAACGCATTCGAACATTTTTCGTCATCATGGATAAGTTAAAAATCCGAGTAATTATGGAGTATGAGTACCGTCGTGGCAGCAAAGCGGCACAAGCGGCACGCAACATCAACGACGTTTACGGAGCGAACACTACAAACGAACGCACCACCCGTTATTGGTTTACCCGCTTCCGTTCTGGAAATTTTGACCTGAAAAATGAACCCCGTGGTCGTCCGAAAACTTTGGTCGACAATGACGAATTAAAGGCAATTGTGGAAGCTGATGAAACTAAATCCACGGCTGAATTAGCAGCAGCTTTCGACGTTAGCATCAAAACAATTTTGGTCCATTTGCGTCAAATTAGCAAGGTAAGAAAGCTTGACAAATGGGTACCCCACGAACTCAATGACCGCCAGCGCGAAGTACGCGTGGAGACGTGCCTTGCACTGCTCAGCAGGCATACAAATGAAGGAATTCTGAACCGCATTGTTACTTGTGACGAGAAATGGATCCTGTTTGACAATCGTAAGCGCTCAGCAAGTTGGTTGGACCCTGGTTCAGCACCCAAACAATGCCCTAAACGAAAACTTACCCCTAGAAAAGTGATGGTCACTGTTTGGTGGTCTAACGCGGGTGTAATTCATCACAGCTTCTTGCCAAACGGGACAAGCATTACTGCAGATGTGTACTGTGAAGAACTGAACACAATGATTGAGAAGCTCGCACGTCTCCAACCAGCTTTGGTCAATCGTTCGGCTCCACTGCTCCTGCACGACAACGCGCGACCTCATACTGCACAGCAGACGGTCTCCAAGCTACAAGAGTTGGGGTTGGAAGTTCTCCGTCATCCGCCGTACTCACCAGACCTTGCGCCTACAGACTTCTACTTTTTCCAGAATTTGGATAACTTCTTGGCGGGAAAAAAATTCAATACCCGAGAGAAAATGCCTTTGAAGAATTTGTTGCCTCCCGTCCAGCTGATTTCTTCAAGAAAGGCATCAATAAGCTACCAATGCGTTGGCAAAGATGCATTGATTGCATGGGTGATTATTTTGATTAATAGAAATAAAAAATATATAAAAAAATTACGCTTCATTTATTTCGTGAAAAACGGCAATTTCATAGGTAAAGACCTAATAGAAGGTCATCTGCAGATGTGTGAACACGAGCATTGTCCTGATGAAACAAAACTTTCTAGGTCAACAATCCCGGTCTTTTGGACTTTATTTCTTACGCGTAAACGACGTAATAATGTGCAGTAGTATGCAGAATTTATAGTTTGACCTCATTCTAAGTAATCAACCAAGATGACACCCTTAGAATCCCAGAAAACCGATGTAATTACCTGGTTTACTGAAAAACACACCTTGGCTTTTCTGGAGGTCGGAGATCCGGGTCTCTTCTTCCATAGTTTAGTTCAGGAGTATAGTGATGAACCCATGTTTCGTCCATAGTAACAAACCTTGCCAAAAATTCGTTTGAATCAGCTTGAAAAAGCTCTAAACAGTCTCTAGAAATTGTGAGCCGAGTTTGTTTCTGTTCAACTGAAAGGAGCCGTGGAACCCATCTTGCACACACCTTGTGGAACCCTAATTCGTTAACGGTCATGTTTTGTGTACGTTCATATGAAATTCCTAGAGCTTCAGCTGTCTCAGATACCTTCAATCTTCTGTCTCCCATGATGAGATCACATATCTTTTCGATGTTTTCCGAAGTCTACGACAAATTATATCTATTGCCACGCTCGCCAATTCCCATCAAGTGGAGCGAGTGCTCGTTTGCTGGAGTAAGACAAAGTTAAAGTTAACGATTTTCGTCTAATTATGTCAATAGCTTTCAGTTGTGATTGGTTTTGATTCCTGTGATTTCACTTTCCTTCCGTTATATCGGAACGCAAATTCATGGGTCAACGTGTTTTTACAGCAGTGTATACAGGAAGTGTAAATGACGCCACCAGTTCTGATGGAAAAACAATTTGGTGAAAGAACCCTAAGGTGTCATTGGTTCCCAACCCGCAGATTTCAAGCGTGTAAATTGTTTGTAAATTGCTTTGTTAAATGACTTTAAAATACCTTTGGCTTTTAGATAACCTAAAAATTATTTCAGCAACAAAATTAGACATTTCTCTGTCCTATGCCACCAGCCTTATAGCGGTCGGAGCATGTCAGTTTTTAACTCAAAGAAAATAGGCTGTGAATTAATCGGTATAAATTTCCCCTTGGAAGAATAGGGTAATGCCGCAAAGCCGGTATGCGAATGACAGAAAGTAATTTAAAATGTTATTTACTATTGAAAACATTTTTATTTTGGTTAAATATAACAGTCAGCAATCTTTAATTTAAATTATTTTTGAGGTCAACCTTAGGACTTACGAAGCTTGAGGATATTTCCCTAGTGATTGTAGACATGCACAATACATTGTTCTATCCGCATATATGTGGCATAAACAGGCGTGTATATGAATCTTGTTGACTTAGTAGTTTTGTTTATGATTTTAATTTCAAATTAATACCTAACGGATACTTAACGCACTCATTTTGCACATATTTTCCTTGATGAATCTATATTTTTCAAAGTCTAGATTCGCTAAGCAATATCCACAAATAGAAGCCTTAAGTAACATTTGACATCTTTGAGTGCGGCGTTCGTGACAGACAGAAATAAGTAGACAAAGAAATTATAATACATTAATTAATTATACAATTAATAATTATATTTCCCTTTTACGGAATTTCTACTACGTACGTGCCCGAACGAATAGGTTAAAGAATAAAAAATAGGTTGTCAATATTTGATTGAGTGCCTTGATGAAGTTTAAATTCTTAATATTATGTAAATGATTCAAGAATTGAAGCGCTAATTCAAAATAATTTAATATTAATATCTTTGTCAAAATGATTTTGGCCTTTTGCTTATGGTATTTAGGTATTGTTATAAGCCAATGTTAAAAAATAAAACAATTCACTTTGACGTACTAGACACATTTAAATTATTAAAACGAAATATAATAGGTCTTTACCTATGAAACTGCCGTTTTGCCGTACTGGCCATTTCAAACGAAAATATTTTTTTTGACTGATAATTCTAATTTCAAATTAATTTTATTTGACAAACATGGAATTCTTTTTCTAAAATCGTCATTTGTTTCATAGTTAGTGTTTTGTTTTCAACGCATTCGAACATTTTTCGTCATCATGGATAAGTTAAAAATTCGAGTAATTATGGAGTATGAGTACCGTCGTGGCAGCAAAGCGGCACAAGCGGCACGCAACATCAACGACGTTTACGGAGCGAACACTACAAACGAACGCACCACCCGTTATTGGTTTACCCGCTTCCGTTCTGGAAATTGTGACCTGAAAAATGAGCCCCGTGGTCGTCCGAAAACTTTGGTCGACAATGACGAATTAAAGGCAATTGTGGAAGCTGATGAAACTCAATCCACGGTTGAATTAGCAGCAGCTTTCGACGTTAGTATCAAAACAATATTGGTCCATTTGCGTCAAATTGGCAAGGTAAAAAAGCTTACCCCACGAACTCAATGACTGCCAGCGCAAAGTACGCGTGGAGACGTGCCTTGCACTGCTCAGCAGGCATACAAATGAAGGAATTCTGAACCGCATTGTTACTTGTGACGAGAAATGGATCCTGTTTGACAATCGTAAGCGCTCAGCAAGTTGGTTGGACCCTGGTTCAGCACCCAAACAATGCCCTAAACGAAAACTTACCCCTAGAAAAGTGATGGTCACTGTTTGGTGGTCTAACGCGGGTGTAATTCATCACAGCTTCTTGCCAAACGGGACAAGCATTACTGCAGATGTGTACTGTGAAGAACTGAACACAATGATGGAGAAGCTCGCACGTCTCCAACCAGCTTTGGTCAATCGTTCGGCTCCACTGCTCCTGCACGACAACGCGCGACCTCATACTGCACAGCAGACGGTCTCCAAGCTACAAGAGTTGGGGTTGGAAGTTCTCCGTCATCCGCCGTACTCACCAGACCTTGCGCCTACAGACTTCTACTTTTTCCAGAATTTGGATAACTTCTTGGCGGGAAAAAAATTCAACACCCGAGAGGCAGTACAAAATGCCTTTGAAGAATTTGTTGCCTCCCGTCCAGCTGATTTCTTCAAGAAAGGCATCAATAAGCTACCAATGCGTTGGCAAAGATGCATTGATTACATGGGTGATTATTTTGATTAATAGAAATAAAAAATATATAAAAAAATTACGCTTCATTTATTTCGTGAAAAACGGCAATTTCATAGGTAAAGACATATTTACTTACAAACTTTAAAAGGGAGTATCACCTGCAACTGTCACTTAATACTATGACTCATATCATGTTATTCAATGATTTATACATGAACAAATAAGGAGGCATTATCTAAGTTTAAATATAAATACTACATTATTAAACTGCATCCTCCATTTTGAGTGCGTAAAATTAATAAAAATTCTCACTACAAAAAACTACGCTTGTACAGCAAGGTCTCATTCTCATTTCACATACTCTCTAAATCACAAAATCACATCCCCAATTAGTGTTTTTCAAACTAAAAAGAGTTCATGAAAACGAAAAATAATTAAAAAATGCGAGATAATTTCGAGCGCGACTGTACTAACGAGCCTGGTATGAAGCGCAAAAAATAAAAAAGTTGGGAAACTGCAAAAGCTGTCTGAACTATGCGATCGGCCTTTGATTCATTACAGTTTTCGATTAGCTGGCGGTAGCTTTTGTTGTGAAAAAAGGAGCTTTTTTTCAAATATCTCGTTAGATTTAGTGCTTCATGTATGCTTATTGCTGCGTTTTGCTTTTATGGGTGTTTGATTTAATTATGTTTCAGCAGTGTTCTTTTTATGTGAAGTGTAGAAGTTAAATGGATTTTTGTACTTAACTTTCTCTTGTTAGTCATATTGATTTTCTATTAATACAAATAAAAAGTTTTTAGGTATCTTCGGTTTCTTTATTACTCAATCACGCAAAAAATCTATCTTAATCAATTTGGGACAAAATTGAGCAAAAAAACATCGAAAGTTAACTAAAACTGTAAGGCAAATGTTGAGGTTGGATTTTAATCCAAATATTATTATTTTACTTTGTTTATGCAGTTCTATATCTGTCAATATAACGATATACTCATATAAATGCAATAATGGTAAAACAAATGCCAAACGTAGCAGTAACTGTATATTTTTTGAAGTATGAGTTCACATATGTCTATTGTATATAAGATAACAAGCTTTTCATGAACACTTTCGTAACAAAACAATCGCTTCGAACTACCTAGGTAATTCAATTCGCAGCCGCCTTTCACCTTGCCCCTCTGAAGATAACAAGGCAAAAGCCTTCAAAATTATACATTTATGTGTTATAAAATAATTAAATTTGAGATTCAAGGTAGGTACATATATTTTGAAACTAACACTATTTTTAATGGTACTCACGACCTTGTCTTATAAAATAACGTATGACATTTACCTATTATTTTCCAGTAAGTTTATGCTGACCATGCTTATTATATATATTAACCTTAGGTTACCATTAGTTTAAATAAATTAGTTTGGTTTTTAAACTCTTTTTTATTATATCTGAGTGTGCAAATAAATTAATGTAATGTAAAACAACAAAGTAAATAAATCAGACACAACCAAAAAAGACAAATAATTTAAGCAATACTATGGTATAATAATATAATCTGTTTTCTTTGCATTTAGAGTTTCAGCATTTCAGGTAATAGGGAAAAATAATTCCAACAAAATACATGAATAAACAATGTCAATATATTTTAATCTGTATGTTCTTTCCATCTAAGAATAAAAGCGGGACCTTTTATCAAAAGCTGTGAAGAACCGTTAGTCATAGTTAAATTAGCAAAATACAAAATATTTAAATTAAGATGTAATCTTTTTATACATTAACAACAAAAAATTATAAACAACTCTGTTTGAATTGCGCTTCGGAGAGGTTAGATTATCTTTTGGCAGACACTTTACTTTAATTTGAAGTCACTACAAGCATAAATTCTTTCATTAATTTATATTAACTTATTTTATGTAAAGAAAATTGCATTTAAAACATCAAAAGTATGTCCATTTTTATCTACGAAATTCGGCTTCTGAAATAAACGGTATTAAATTTGTTTCCCCCACAACTGACCACAAAAACAAAATTTCATTTAAACAATTTTCGAATCGAAACAAAAAACAATCGTCATGAGAATTGAAAATATTTTTTATTTATTTGAGCAAGAAATCTCTTGAGGGTTAAAAATTCCCCTGTCTTTGTTTGCTCTGAACATTTGCACGTACCGAACGATTTTCTTCCAATGTTTATTCTAGTCACACGATTTATTTTCGTCTTCGCTTCGATTTACTAGTTGTGGACGATTCAAATCAAAGATATATTTTACATTTTTTACCAGTATTTTACTATACTTTCTGAACTATAAATATTGTGATTATATATATTGAACGTATGTTAAACGATTTTACAGATAATCATTTCACTTCTATTTTGGAAATTATAATACGTAGTGATAAGTTTCATGACTTCTTAAAAGATCTGATTAGATCATACTGATCGATCGATGAGGATATTAATTTACTTGGAAGTAATACTATAAAATAAGTTTATCTGAATAAAACCTTAAATTTTGTTTGACACTATAGTTTATTGCTATTAATTAAATCTATAATTATAAGTATCTAAGGCTATACCGTATCTAAGGTTTTAGGTCTCCATTTGGGATTGCATAAGCCGCAGCTGACATCTCAGTCATCCCTTTTCAATTTGCGTTGGTATAAATGGGAGCGCTCGAATCCTACAAATGAAAACGGTGGAACAAATTGATTTCTCACTCAAATAGAACATGCGAGTTTTGTTGCGGTGAACAATTGTGTAGGCACCTTTTGTGTTACACAAAAAATGTTACATTGCTATTGTCAAGTCGGTTTTGTGATGAGAATGTATTGCATTTGAATTTATACCTTGCACGTGTATCATAATTTCCTATCAAAAAAATATTATCTAAGAGTTGTTCTCGGTTTCATGGTTTGTATTCGCTTATCGAACCGTCGGACCACAGAAGGTAAAATCATCTAAGAACTTATAACATCTATTCTTATTTTCATACTAATGTAGATCGTGATATAAGAACGATTGAATTTAAACAACAAAACAAATAATTATTTTTTAACATTGAAAATTGCTTGTTCTTGTTGACGTTTTATACGGCATAGCTCTACCAACAGTTTGGGAAGATCTTCGTGAAGAAGTACTGGCAAGAAACTTCACGAGAGTCATTTTTCAAAACAAATTTACAATATATCTATATTAATACAAACTTATTCTGTATTCAAACGACGAACATCCGCAAACGGTATCCGTTCAAGGACTTAACTCTTGGGCCAGTATACAAGTAATACCAGCTGCCTTATTTTAGTGACAATGACGCTTTAGACATTAATTGGAACGAAGAACTTATCAAACAAACAGATACAGTAGGTACATGTTTTATTACAAATACCTGCAAAAACCTCTAATTGAGAGAATTATACCCAAGGAATACCCTACAGTAAAAAAACCTGACCCAGCTATTATCCATTAATTTTTTTACGGATTACTTGTTAGTAAAAGGATATGGTTAGTGACTATACAATTAAGTTAATATAAACTAGTATAAATCTACGTCTAAAGTCACGTATTTATCCAAATTTTTTCATTCGTTGTAACTTAGTTACATTTCAGACACGCTTCTGTCAAGTTGCTTAAAATGAAAAAAGTATTATAAACTTTCAACAGAAGCAAATGAAATCGGCTGAAATCCAAGCTAAATAAAGCTTTCTTGGCTTGACACAATAAAGCTAAATATTTTCTTAAAACACGATCGATTAGTCATTTCACACAATGTTGCTTTTAAACTAACAATCTATTGAGCGTTCCCTTTAAAATGTAAGAGAGTTTTAGTATCGAAAGTCGTTGTGAAGTGTTCTTCAGCTAATTGAAAAAGAGCTGGCTACGTGGGGCGTGGGCGAGCAAACTAGCAAGGATCTAGGTTGAGAGCATTAGTAACTCTTGATGAGTATTCTGTAAAATATTGAAAGGGGTTGTTAATTTAGTCTCAATTAAACGTGTGTTTTAGATCAGAAAGAAGGTAGAATATGAAAGATTTCAAGAACTAGAGAAAAGTAAAAATTTGTTAGAGATAAAGATGCAAAATATATGCTTCTCAGTATTTCTAAGGCTTTCGAATTATGAGAACCAAAAGCCATATTTAAAGCTACTTAAGTGCATATGCAGAAATATTATTCATAAACTTTTGAGATTGAATCACGCAGTTGTATTTTATACTTGCAAATGAAAACCAAACAATAGTTCAAGATACGACCGAACATGCATTTCTAAGCATAATTTCATAAAGTTTTCTCTCTATCTCGGAAACTTTAAGAAAACATCTTTATTTAGGAAGTGTCACCGAGGCGGGTCGTAAACTTTATAGTCTTTCATTCAGAGAAACATTAAAGATTGCTTCGCTAACTTAATGGCTGCTTGGGATGAGGAATTTATTTAAGGTTATAAAAATGCTAATATAACAATAAGTAAGTTAAAGTGAGAAAGTTACTTTTGGTTGCAATATGGTCTTTTATTTATTGGACGATTTATAATCGTCTGTGAGTCAATGCCGTTTGAGGCTAAAATCATCGATGAAAGACTGATATTCAAATCATGATTTGACAGCGTGTTCCTTGGTTAAGAGAAGCGTAATGGTCATTCTTTGTCTTTGTAATCTATGTGTTTAGTTAGGAAATAACTATTATCTAAAAAATAATATTCGGCTTTCATAAACCTAAATATATAAGCAATCCTACGAATATTAAAAATATAAAAGTTGTATAATATAAATAATTGTAACTCAATTACACGAAAACGACTGACGGGCTTAAATATATTAGTAAGGTGCACTATGATTGAATCCGATTGTTGACACAAAACTAACTCTAATATAGTAGACTTATTCATTAATAAAGTGATCTTTAAAGTAAGTACAGCATGATGATATAAAAATGAAGGTAAACTGGTAAAACAAATAACGTATTACTCTGCCTAAAACTGTAATACCAAATTGAAACCTAAAATCTATTTAAAACAACACACTAAAGCAAACCTAATCTATTCCACACCGTTGAAGCGGCAATCAATCAAATCACAATAACCTGTTTACTGCTCAAATCAGCAATATGGGATGACTTGCGGTGCAGCCGCTGCGAATCCGTTTACTGCGGCGTCCGGCTTAAGCTGACAGGATACAAGTCTGTTTGAATTCGACTCGGACACCTGAATACAGTTGAAATTGTAATGAAACTATGTTGATTGATTAGTAGGTTGATTGATTGCAAGGTTTTCCTGATAAAAAAGACAGTAATTTTTTAAGGTTTCTGAGCACAATTTTAGTATTAAGTAAAAATAAGGAATTCAATGAGGAACTCTTATAAAGGTAGAATCTTCAAAGATTTTCTAACCAAAATCGTACGTTAAAACGTTATAATAAAAATTTTTTAATCCCTTTTTTTAAAAGAACCGGCAAATTTTCTTCAAAACTAACGATATTTCTATTATAAGAGACACGAAAAGTTAGCTGCAAACAAATCTTGCAAATATATTAAAAATTAACATTCACATTGATATATAAATACAAGCACGTACACGTATTTTATACCTTTGTGTTAGCAATAAAGTGAACGTGAAGGTGCAAAAGTGGACAAATAAGGTCAAAAGTCGTAAACCCGATACCTAGACCAAGCATCTACATAACTTTACTTTGACATACATACAAACCCTAACCTTTTTTTACCCTATACTTGTTTTGTAAGTATGCTGTCAAACTTTTCCACTTTTTCTTGTTTAGTACAAGTACTGCCGTAGTTGTAGAACTAGCGCTCTTTTGAATTAATAATAAATACGAAGCAAAATTAAATAAAAATGTTCTTTTATGACGGATAAAACCTGTAATTCCTGAATTGAAGTTTTCAGTACTTCAATAAATATGAGTGATATGTTTATTAGGTGTTCTAAATCTAATGCTTGCCACTTATATTAAAAGTACTATGATTCTGTTTATATCACTAAATAATAACTTCATGAATGCCTCGTAGATATAAGCCAAGTTTTAATATTTTCATGATCTAATCTTATGGGAAAGGGTATTCCTGTAAATTAGGACTAGAGGTTTCTCACCATCTCATCTTTCACATGTACACTTCATTGATCCAAGTAACATTGGTATTATTTTTACCCGAAATTCTCATGGATCCAGGAATAACACGCATAAAACCGAGCCGGTCTAGAGTTTAATAAACTTAATTAATATAAATCAATATACTCGTACGTAGACATATATTTAAGTTCAAAAAAGTCATCTCTGGCTACGATACAAATTAATGAACTAGTTTGCGTATACCATGATTAATCACTCAACCACAGCGTGATGACTTCGCAGCTGGGACAACAGGACTTCTTAGCTAATTAAATTTTAAGTAATTAATGTCACACTACCCGGAACTAGCTATGACGCCAATACAAGGCCCGTTATGCCAATTTTATCAATATACGTATGCATTGTTGATAATTAAAACTATGTATATGTTATTTGGTGGAAGATTTGTATATATCTAACAAAAAACGGGTTTTATTGTAATTTGTAACTTTTGAACGTAGAAATATTTTAACCGATATTTGCTAATTTCTACAGTGTATGTTAGTGAGACCATAGTTTACAAAGTGCACAAAGCGATAAGAAAATGCAATTATGTATAAATTTTTTACTATACCTACATTATAATTTTATATATCCAAGATATGTATGTGCTAGATATGATTCTAATCTGATCAAGATATAATTTTAACCATCGATTCTAGAGCTTTGTTGGAGTAAATAAAGTGATATAACATGTTATCCAAAGATGCATAATTTTCAAGATATTCATTATTAAAAAAAATCACATGTTCATAAATCTTTACACACCTTAACACGCTTACTCTGTTTCTCGAAATGGATTGGTTTCTCTTACTTACTCTTTCAACTAAAGATTTGTTCACATAGACGTGCTAAACCTAATTGATTTATTTTGTTTTAAAAAATAATTTAAATTAAGATGCATAATTTGTCTTATGTTAATACAACAGTATGTCCAAGACACTAATTGTAAAATATTTATATTTAATTTCTAATTATAGAAACGATTTTTATTAATGCAACACTATTCGTGATGAGCAAATACTAGTTCTTGAAATAATACTTATAAAAAGTATTTTCAACAAGCAATGTGTCATTAACGATGCGTCTAAATTAGGGGGTTGAAATGAATTACAGGCTCTCAAAAAGGGAAACCCCAACATTTAAATCTCATTGTTTAATTTCAGGGTAAATTATGTAATTAGTGCGTAGGTAGGTAAAGTATGAAAGTTGTTTGGAGATGCGTAAAAATACCAATGCTTCAAGTCGTAACGTGCTTTTTGCATAAAACACCTATGTATAAAAAAAGCTACAAAAGCTCTAGGATTTGTATAACGATTATCGTCGGAGTTCAACAATGTCAAAACCCTTAAAATATTATATTGCGCTCATGTTCGAAGCCACCTTGAATACGCATCATCTGTTTGGAATCCTTCATATAATATTTATATAAAAAGAATTGAAATGATACAAAGGATATTTTTGAAATGTTTACAATATAAGTGAAAAGCAGTTGACCGAGACTATTTATCGCGTTGTAGGCGTCATTATATACTTCCCCTAAATACACGGAGAGAGATAGCAGACATCTGCAATGAAATAAAAATATTAAATATTAAAATTTATGTGCCTGAGCTTCTGTCTTTAGTTGTTATATGTGCTCAGAAAAAATCATAATATATAAATCCAACTTTACTCCACGTCCCTTACTACAGTACCAGCTACAGACAGAACTCATTTCTACACGAGCATGTAAGCTAGTTAATAGGTTAATTCGTGAATTTGAAAACCCAGATATTTTTTCTAACAGTGTTTCAAGTGTTAGAGTGGCACTTACAAAGAATTTTTTTTGCCCATTTGTAAATAAAAAAATTCCAATTCAAATTCAAATCATTTATTCCACGAATATAGGTAAAATTTAAGATGTGTAAATTTACAATTTACTCAATTTATACATTTGTCATTTACGTATTCATAATTGTCTTATAATAGCATTTATTTAATAGAAATGATTTTAAATTATATTTGAAATCATCGTAATTAGTTACATTTTTAATAGTTATAGGTAATTTATTATATATTCTAGGGGCCATCCCAAAGAAGCTTTCTTAAAACAAATTGGTTCCACGCGGTTGAGCTTTAAGAATATCCTTCCGGTTACTTTGTAATTTTTCCAACATATTGTAATTTTTTCTAACGAACAAGACAGTTTCCAGTCTATAAAGGCACGAATAGTCAAAATTCTTAACTTTTTGAAATAGGGTTTGCAGGATTCTACAACCTTTAGATTGATTTGATACATCGCTTTTGCGCTTTAAATATATTTTCCTTATCAGCCGAGTTTCCCCAAAAAACTATGCCAATTCGATGTAACGATTACACATATGCATAATAGGCCGATAAAACTGCCGATTCATTGACTATTCCTGCCTATTTCCGTAAAGCGTATGAAAATGTATTTAATATATTGCACACACCCTCTAAATGGCTCTTCCAGTTTAAGCTGGAATCCACGCTTATCCCCAAAAACCTAGCAAACTTTACCTCCTTAATTTCATGTCCGTTATATTCGAAGTCAAAAGATGTCAAGTTGTTATTTCTATTTTTTAAACTTATAATATTTGTCTTAATTATTAGTTTCTAACCATTTCATAATATTTTGTAAATTGCCTTCAATGTCATGTTTTAGTGAATCTATGTCTTTATTACTACATATCAAAGTACTGTTAATTATTTGAACCAAAATTAAGATTTTAGGACTGTGCACCTACAATTGTAGGATGCTGTATAATGCAACTTGTACAAATGCATCATATAAACAAAAAAATATATTTACTGGAAAACGATTAAACGCAGTCATATGTTTTAAAACCCTGAATTTTATTAGGATTTCTTTACAGCGTTTTGAAGAAGAAATTTAGAGGCTACCAAAAAGCTTAAGCGATCTTATGTTTCTTATATAATTTTTTTATCCACACAAAGATTTTGTTACGAAGAAGACGATGAATAAGACACAAAGGCTACTTAAAAGTTTCAGCTACCCTCTTACAAAACAAATTGGCCGCCTGCATAAACAAGACAACGCTTTCCATCAAATTCTATAACTCGATAACAATATCTACTGAAATGATCACCCTTCAATCTATAATCATTTAAACTTAGCAGTTTAACGTCGATTTGCTAAGTGTAGGGGAAAATCGCTACAAGCTATCAATTTGTTTGAACCCTTGGCTTTAACGCATCATTAGTGCTACATTGCGTGAGTAGAATGCGTCTTTAACATCTCTAACGGATAGTAGTTCTATCAATGGACTAGTTTGTTTTGTAGAATCTGTTCGTTTTTGAAGCGGAGCTAAGATTGGTTTTGAATACGGGGTCGGGTTTTATGTTAAGGTTTCGTATACGTACTGTTTTTTTACGATTATTTTCAAGTTATTTATGAGACATGGAATCGACTGATAAAGCTTTCGCTAAAGCTTTTAAATAGTGCCATAGTTACAAAATCATCTATAAATGCTTGAATAACAATGTAACCAAATAACTGGTATGTTTACACCATTTATAGCCATAAAAATCAGCCGATAATTACCCCTTGTAAGGCAAAAAAAAATTTCATAGCGAAAAAACATACCTACCAAGAGCCCGATTCTATGAACTAAAATGAAAACTTTAGAACAAACATTTATATATTTTGTACTTTTTTATATTTTTAACTTATTTTTTATTATTCTTATCTGGCAAACGAATATAAAAAAATTCCATTTATAGTTCATGTTTGTGTCATTTATGTTCACTCAAGATCTGGGACCTAGGTTGTAAGAAAAAAATTAAGAAACTATCTGCTGCTACAAAATCGGTATACAAAAACAAACATGCTGACCATAAGCAGCTGAAATAAAACTACGTATGATTCAACGCCATTATTCATTACATTAACATGACTCAATACTATCAGTATATACCAAGCAGATATCACTAAAAGCCAGGTGATTTACTACCCAAATCAATTTGTATAAGAGCTTCATAATATTTCATCGTAGAAGCAATCTAAGTAATACATTACATCAAGTGAAATTGCATGTAGCCTCTGTCGCAAACGTACTCTAGATTCTGGACCCTTGGCATTGGTCCATTTACTTTGTCTTCTGCTAAACGAATTAAAAATGCGCTAACGAATCTCAACTGTCAAAGAATCAAGATTGTTTTAATGAGTTTTGATTGACGCAAGAGCATTGCGGTTTAGTTTTGACTTTGAGTTAGTAAAAGTTTCCTGAGGTGAATTTATTAAGTCTTTATGGAAAATTTGCCAGTGTAAAATATCAAAAAAAAAAAAATATCAAGAAAAAAAGGTTCACGAGGGTGCCTTAGCTCTTAAGGCACCCTCGTGAACCTCCGAGAGTTTTGAAAAACGCTCATAAATACTATGCAGCCGGCTGCAATGGTGATCTGGGACTCTTACCGACGAAAACTCTCCTTTATTGGCATTCTTTGCCTTATAGCCTTCATGGGAAGCGACAGACTTCTAAGAAATACCATACCACTTATGCTTCTCGGGGGAATATTGGAGGTAGGCTCGGTTTGGGCAGCCAGTAAGCTGTCCAGATTGGTTGAACGCTGGTTAGGGGGGTCTGGGTCTCAAACATAGGGGAAGCATAAGTTATGCGTGGCCATACGCAGACCTCAAAGAGCGTTTGCTTATACCTAAGAGAAATTTTTATGTATTTATTTTTATATTTACCTAACATACTGTTTAGGCGACCCAGGTAAAGACTAGCAACTTCATACATATTTTGGGTATGGGGCATAAAAGTAAGCCTCTGGTCCAAGGTGACGTCTAAGTAATCCCAGGGGATAGCATTTTTAGGGGATAGCATTGATAAGCATTTTCAGGGGATAGCATTGATAAGCATTTTCAGGGGATAGGTCTACTCAGTGTTTGGACATGGGATCGTTTGGGCGACGGAATCTGAGCCTAGGTCATTGAGCGATTCCATAGACCTGCGATTGATGATAATTCTCTTGACTAATGCAAAGTCGAGGATGTCAGGAGAGTGGTTCGGCTTATTTGGATAACGAGTGACAGTGACGGGGGATATGACATCTATATCAGGTAACTATGTGAATCTAAAGCGCATGATACACCTTACATTTCACTTATTACATTAAATAAAACAAAAATAAGTATTCTTCCACAGTAACTATGTACAATAAAATCTCATGGAAACGAGCGTTATTATGTTGTTATAAGATCATCATAGTATTATGCTTGTAGTCTATCTTATGACTCATGCATAGTATTTGGTATACATATATATTTCTGTGTCTGAACTACACGCGTCGATGGCAACCCGGCTATGTATTGTGCAAATTAAGTTCTGGGAGAATGAAGGTGCAACTATCAATTACTCCAAAATAGATCCTCAGAATACGCCTTATAGCGTAATGTACATGAATATTGATTATCTGTTAAGCTTTTAGTTAAGCTTTATCTTAATAGAATTAAGAAGCATGTAAACAGGAGCGCTCCATCACCACTCAGATTTGGTTTATATTTTTCACTTTTCAATAGTAAAATAATTTCGTATTGAACCCTTATCAGTTAAAGAGATCCTTAACTATAACGCATTCAGCATTACAACAAATCAAAATATAGCCAGATAATAAACATACATTTTTGGAATAAAGAGTAATTTTGTTATAAGACGAAATGAAACAATTTCTTGAAAATCGTTATTGATCAAGTGGTTGTATTATCAAATGCCTTTCGTAATTGACAAGCCGGTTAAAACTAACGCAACGATGCCCTATGTAAACGTGCCCTTAACAAAAGGGACTTTACCCTTCAGGCGTCTTGTGGTCTGTTGGTATTAATCGTAAAACTTAGCAAGTTCCCAAAATAAACTTAATGACAGCTGTAAGGACCAAAAGTTTGAAGTAAATACATGGAGATTCAACACATTAGCCGAATAAATTATGTTACTTTAGGCCCCATTGTTAACGACATATTGTTAAAACTCTACAAGTAATAGTTGAACATTCTTACGTCATGATGTTGTGATTACATTCTATTTAGTTTTGTCAGGTTTTGATGTTTTACAATAATAACTTGGGTGTTTTGTACGTGTAACCTATAGAATGCGTGCAAATAAAAGTCATTGAGGTTTGGATCATGTCAAATTACTTGACAGATGAATAAGACTGTCAACATGTTCAACAGTCAACAGCTACAGTGTTCATATGCAACGAAGGCTTTATTGTGAAATTCTCGTGACGCCAGGCGGTCACGAGATCGTGGTAGAGAAACTGAGAGTTGAATAAATAATATAACAAAATTTTTTTTTTAAAACGATGTCACTTTTTTACTATGAAAATTATACTTTGGTATACTTTTTTACATATTATAAATATGGCGTTCGTGTAGATTAAACAGTCCATGAAAAATTTTTTGCGGTCCATAATGCTTCACAGCCGTTCGAATAAGTTCATGTTTATATTAGAAGCTCATTTTTAAACGGTCGGTTAGGCGTCAGGCAAATTATAAGATTACCTACTGTACTGTTAAAGTTAGTTAAGAAAATCGTCTAAAGTTGATACAATGTGCGTTGGAAAATAACAATAAGTGGGTTTGGGAAACTATTAGATTGACTGTATACAAAAAAATAAAAGTCAAAACATATATAGATACGTCTGCTATTATGCAACAACAGTAGGATCATACTACTCATGAGAAAATATACATTTGTTGGATTTGTTCAAAAAGTTTAAATAAATACAATATTGCCAAATAAAAATAAATGAACATTAATATCAAAACTTTATGATTTAATTTCATATTGTTTTCCTAATTTTAATCAACCTCTTGGGCGTGCTTGATTTGTGGAAGCTCAAAACTTGATATTATAAATTATGTTTTATAATGCAATATTCTGATAAAAGCCATGATTTATGTTATGATTTGTGAATGTAGTTTTGGAGTTTAAATTATGTGTTTTAAAACTCCAGTAAAAATAACAATCTACTTTTTATTTATTTACTAAAGTGACACTTGTATACAGGATTAGTTTCGCTGTGGTGCCTTCAATTCAGGTTATTTAAATATATAAAAACTACAAATTAATTAAAGCCAAGAATCAGTTTTTTATTTTATAGATAGCTACGAGTATTAAATAAATGAAATACAAATAGATGAAATAAAGAAAGACGATTTAGTTCCTGAAGGGGAGTAGGGCATGAACATTTTTATGTGAATCCGTCTATTTTTAAGTGAAAATGTATCAATCTATATGTTTAATATTAAATAAGCTACGAGAGAAAACAATTTAGAAATTAAAGCAATTAATTTTAAAGAGCCCCAAAACTTTTGACTTAGAGCCTAGCAAAGTAAAGTTAAATTCGTTTGATCATTAAAACATTCTCGTTTTGCGACGAAGTAGACAATATAATGACAATCAATAAAAGCAAAATTTGCGCTCAACTCTTTGTCTCAAAGACTCCATGAAACCAAACACCGAAACAAATAATAACTCAGTTAAAAACTTCCAAAATAATAAAGTGCCAATTTGTTCTGTTTGTGTGTCTCTAATTTACAGCAGATATTAAAACCAGGGTTCTCACACATGCCGTGACGTGAATTTATCTCTTGTTCGCTTTAGAAATTAGTGCAGCTATGCTGGTAAAGCTGTTTGGTGCAGAAAAATTGCAAGAAATAAAGAAAAATCATGTGATAAAAGACCAGAGAATTATGTTTGCTATGAATTCGTTTAAAAATTCTGTAGATAAACAAAACGTGTTGGTTTTTTTCGTGTCTGTGGTCGTTTTACCTGTAGTGCAGTTTCTGTGTTTGCAGGTCGTTCAGCGGGTTGTGAGCAGTGTTCTTTTTGGCCACCTTTGTCAGTCTGTGTGAGCATGATTTCGTAAAAGGAATCAACGTGTACTCCGATATAAGATCACGTATTGGTTCTAATATTTCTATCATATATTGTTTAAAATTTGGCAAAGTCGGCAAATGAGCACGCAATTCATCTGAATCTCCAACCGTGTCCATGGATATATTAATTGAGGTTGCTATTGTTTAATTATAGTGTCAACGAATAATAACCAATTCATGTTCCGCGGTCTATCGTAGGCTGGAATAGGGATTAGTTTTTTTATTGCAATTGCTGTGTCTTCCGAGTATCTAAGATCAGAACAAAACTACATTTACCAGGTTATTATGGCAGTGTATTTAATCAATACGAAAGCCCGTAGTACTGCTCCATATGAGATCTTAACAATAGAAATTCAACTACCTTTATGCAACTTCATTTTCGAGGTTTGCTGGCTTTTACTTAAAGAAAAATAAATATATCTTTAGCTATTAAAAGTTAATAATACACTGCTTCTGGAAAATATATATGCTTGCCCTGTATATTATATTTTTAAGCATTTTTAGAAATCTAAATATAACTTTATTTAGATTCCTAAAAATGTAAAGACTTTTTTATTTCCATTTGTTAGAAAAAAAAAACAGCGATCAATCTTTGATAATCGCAAAATGTGTATTAAGATTGTAATATAGACACTGAACACTAATCCTTTAGTTACCTTTAACTTGCTGTCCGTTAAACCTCGCTTTAATTTTGGTTAGCTACTGTTTAACTTCAGTTACAGGCTCCGATAATTCAATCAACCAATAACAGAAAGTTACGCCGATCTGCTCGTTAGCTCTTACAATGGTTAGTCAGCGTCCGATCCGAGGATTCTTGTTTATACAAATAAGTTTTTAAATTTACGATAATATTTTATATCCTTTATATGGGCTTTATATAATAGTTACAATTATTAAAACAGCCGCTTCAGCTAGTAAAGTACCTTCTCAAAACTAGTTAGTTCACAATGTATTTCAACATAGAGTTGAGATTAGTAAAATGTTTATAATTTAATTTCGGATCAAAAATCGGAATCAAAAATAAGAAGAATATAGTAAGTGCCTTAGTATTAATAACTACAAGATCTACTGTTGTGGGTAATATTGCAACTTCGCGATAACATTGATATCTAAGCGCTCTTGAAACAAAAATTTCGTGAAGTTCATGGTCTAATCAGATTTATATAACTTAGAATTGAACTTCAGAAAATGTCCATATACTGTCGAATTATAAGTAAAATCTACCTTATTTGTGATTAAAGCTTGTTACAATTTGATGTGTTTTGATTACATTATTTGCTAATATTAGCATTAATCTTAAGGTTTAATACGTCATATTTAGATGCAAGTTGTGTTAATTTGAATAATGTATGATTTTATTTTGTTATTCAATTTATCATTACCAAAAGCGTGAATGATCAATACACGTCTCGTAAAATTGTTAAATAATAAACATCTTCTATATAAATATAAGCTTGGCGCCATCACGGCTTGAATAAATCGTGGAAAAGTAGCAAATAATGAAATAACTGTGTTGCTGGTTTGTTTGATTCAATTAATAATAAAATACATAAAAACAAATAGTATCCACGCTTAGTCTTCGTTTAAATATAAAATTAAAAACTGTTAACGTAATTCAGTATGAAACATAACACTTTCATCAGCAAAGATGATTAACAAAATGTGTGAACATTTATTTGAAGCAGAAATGTATGCACGGCCTTGTTAAAATCTAGGTTTGCCGCGAAAATTCGTAATTATTTCATTTTGAATACTCTGATATTGTCGTTGAAATTAATAGTGGTAATTACCCACATAGATCGGGGAAAAACCGCTGGTCGTTTTCCATTGCTTAACTGTTATTTTTATTTACTTTTATGCAAATTATAACTTTTTGGTTGTTGTTTATAATTATAAATATCCATTTCAATGGCATTTTACAATATGTATATAAAAGATTTATTTTAATTTTAAAACCATCTTTACTTCAGAGAAAATAATATTTAAATAAAATAATGCAAATGACATTTACTTGCATACTACTTCAGTACGACAAAAAATTACCAGCACTCCCTTGGTTCCTCGTTATAAAGTTATAACAGTTAGTAATTATTTTGCACACTTACAAGACTCTTAAGAATGTTATCAGAGAGTCATGAATATTCAAAGCGAGTAGGCAATCGTGTCAGATTCCAGATTAATTTACGTCAGGACTTTAGTAAGCGTAACTTGCTTCCAATAATTTAATTTGGCGTGATTAATTGCAATTGGCTTGTTGTTGATGATATTTTTTTCACAATTTGATATACTTTAAGATATACATAAGGATCCTATAGTTAAATGAGTAGTAGTTTGAGTAAAAATCAAATAGTTTCAATGTTGACAAACATGGTAAAATTGTGGAAAAATATTGTACTATTAAGACAGGAAGTATCATTTTGTGTATTTTTAGTAGATAAACTCTGAAACTAGCAAACCAATTTCAAATGTTTTTAAATTTCAAGAATGTGATATTACCAAAAAGTAAAATAGGATATATGATGTAGCAGCTAGTACGACAGCGGCGTTATCGACGCCTTGAAAATGTAAATACTATGTAAAACATAATAATGCATTTGTAAATTTAATAAATTCGTATTTAGTAGTTATAATCAGGCACAATCCTAGACATAATCTGTAAAATAATAGCCCCCATCTGGGCAGCGTAGAATGAATCGCATATTAGGGATTTTAACACTTAAGATTGACGCAATTTTGATAAATGGTTCTTTTGGGAGAATTTTTGTCAAAACAGGGACTTGAGAAGTTTTCGCCTCTCACGTTAAGTAATAATGAACAATTGTGAATATTAAAAATTCCAGTGTGGAGCTAAGGTTCAATTTGGAATTTTCTTGTCAACATCCCTTGCAGTGCTGAGCTACTGAGCTACATTAAGCTGATTTAGCAATAAACAGTAATAATTCCTTACTGAAAATTCAAAATGGCTAAAAATGTATTATACGTTGGTAAAAAAAATGCAATATCATACAATGCTGCACACAACAACGAAAAATCGCTAGATAAAATAATTTTCTTTACTGGCTTGAGTTTTCTTATCAACTAATACATTTCAAAATAACTTTGATGTATTTATTTATTTATTTATTTATTAGAACACCAACAAGTTTACAACAAATAATGCACAT
The DNA here is from genome assembly GCA_923062675.1 of Marasmarcha lunaedactyla. NCBI lineage: Eukaryota > Metazoa > Arthropoda > Insecta > Lepidoptera > Pterophoridae > Marasmarcha > Marasmarcha lunaedactyla. The sequence goes on from OV281350.1 coordinate 7,286,515, forward strand.
TTGGACCATAATTTTAACAAGTTATTGCAAGTCGTAGACTCAATTATAGGTGACAACAGCATGCAATGTTATGACAACAATCAACATATTTAAGTATATAAAGAAGAAATTGTTTCTTTTTTTTTTGCAGTTCATTACATTATGTTAAAAAAAAAATGAATGAGTCTTTTCTTATTACTTATACTTATACCTACTTATACAATTCCTAGATAGATCGTACAAATATAAACAGTCACTCGTGCATTTGACCAAGGACCAAGGACTTAAACTGATTTATTGAGTTACAGAAAATATCAATATTAATAATACCAGATTTAGACATTGAATTATAATAAGAAGACATTCTGTTTAGGGGAGAGAATGAGCCTAAGTTTGTTTTGGAATTCCAAGGTGTTATTAAATTGTAACGAGAAATTCGAGGCAGTTTAAAAGGAACGTTAATGTTTATCCGTGATAGTAATTGTGGACTGTCAATGAAGCCATTTATAAGTTTGTGGAGAAATACCGAGTCTAGCATGTTACGTCGACTTTTTAGGGAGTTCATTTTAAAATAACTCAACCTGTCATTGTAGTGAGGTAGCTTTTTTGCTAAATTGTGGTTGTACGTTAAGTGCCACAGAAATCTTTTTTGAACACGCTCAAGCTTTTTGATATAAACGTCATAGTGTGGATTCCATACCACACTACAGTATTCCTATCCACTCCGGACGAGGGCGCTATATAATATTATTTTTGTTTTAGGGTTTTTAAATTCTTTACAATTCCTTAAGACGAATCCGAGAGGTTTAAAACCTTGTGTGACTATATTTTCTATACGTGTATTAAAACGTAATTTAGTATCTAAGGTAACTCCCAGATCGCGAATATATTTAAAATTTTTTAGTTTTTCATGTCCAACAGTGTATTCTCTACTAGAGGTTATCCTGCTGCGAGCAAAATTGACAACAAAACATTTATTTGTATTTAGAGACATGTTATTCTGTTCACACCATTTAACTAAGTTATTCAAATCACTTTGTAGGAGTAGATTATCGTTTGGCAAGTCAATTTGTTTAAGGATTTTGAGATCGTCAGCAAATAAATAAAATTTAGAATAATTGAAGCATTGGTAAATGTCATTGATGAAAATGTTAAAGAAGACTGGTCCGAGAATTGAACCCTGAGGAATTCCAGAAAAAGCATGAATAGGGTCCTATTTGTAACCGTTCACCACCACCATAGACCTACGATCGTACAAATAGGATTCACACCATTTCAGCAAGTTACCAGTTATACCAATAGAAGATAATTTCTTGATTAATAGTTTATGGTTGACTTTATCAATCGCTTTGCTGAAATCGGTGTAAATAACGTCAACCACTTTTCTTTGGTCGACTGCTCTTGAAAGATCCTCCATCAGAGCAACTAGGTTTGTGGAAGTTGATCTTGTCTTTACAAAGCCATGCTGATGTGGTGACACCATCTGCCGAAAATGCCAAGTAATTATAGGCCGTAACAAAGCGTAGCATATCCGCACAATAGTGTAGAGAGATGTAGACAAATTAAATGGCTGTTTGGCAAAAAATTTTATCTTTTTTAGTGTACGCTTTACAATAACCGCAACAGCTTAGTGGGAGTGGAGTCTTTTATGTTTAGATCTATCTGCCGTTTCCGGATAAAAGGAAGGAGTAACCAGTGTAATTACTGACCAAAGGCGACTCCACTTGAATCGTACGGTCGGTAACGCATCATTAATCGATACTCAATATATAACAATACAATTTATCAATAATACCTATGTTAATGATGTCTATGGGCACGAAGCCACTTACCATCAGCTGCAATCAAGTTATAAAGAAAATAACAGAGCTATTTTGAGGACCCTTGAAACTTGAACAAATACTCTTTTTATGTTTTAAGAGCTTCAAACGATTCATGTTAGTAACTTACTTCTGTACTCAAAGCGTATGTGTTCGTTTTTATAAATGCACAGAATTATTAAACACTGATGTATTGTCGACAAAATAACAATAAAAATTTTTTTTCTGTAAATATTACTATAATATAATATTATTCAGAATTATTCAATATTTATTGATCTATCCATACAAGGCACAACTTCACGCACGTTTTGTTGATGTATTTTCCTGTAACTTCCTACAAAAGTTGTCGGCCATCTGCCCACTGAGCAATCACACTGAATAAGTTCACCCACATTCTCGCTCAGAAATCCGCAGAACAATAAAAGATATTAAATTTGATCCCATGGAAATTAAACTTTCTCTCCGCACAATTCCCAGCTAAACAAGAAACTTTTTCTCGAGTTTGTAAAGGGAAACATTCGAAATCAGTACAAAGGAGACTTAATAAAAAACACCACAACTCCATTCTTTGTCGTAATCATCTCCGATTCTCAATTTTGGAAACTTTTTTCATCTTTGTTCACATCTGCTCCGGGTGGCTTTTCCATTTTCCCGATGTAAAGCCTTTAATTATTGCTTCGTTCAATATTTGTTTCCCAGATTTAATGAGCTTTTTATTGTTATTGTATTTTAATCCATTTCGAACGCGTTTGATTTTTGGAATATCGTTTTTGTAGTTTTTTATTACGACGCAATGTTGTATATTTAAAGTGAAAGTATTATTGAAGCGTCAGTCTTAAATCGTGTTAAATTAGGCAACGTTGGACGTGAGAAGTAAAGAAAAACGTTATTGTTCATCTATAATATTGGATAGAAAAATATTTAAAAGAAAAGGGAAAATCAAACAAATGACAGCTCTTTGTTTACTACGATTTTTAGAAAGTGAATAAGATATATAAAACGTAACATTTTTGCATACATTACATTTTTATATAAATAAATAAAAATATCTAACATAAATGTTTAAGTGTGATGAAAATGTTGAACATTGAAGCATTCAATAATCTAATGATATTTCAGAAGGTACAACTTCCTTCAAGTAGCAATTAAATTTCAAATAACCATTCTAGAAATAACAAAATTACAATAAAAATTATCCAGTTACATATTCAGCCAGCATGGGCAAACAGCATTTGAGTTTAACGTATTCCCAGACTAAAGCGCCTCGGTGATTGGTCGGACTGGACTTGAAGTGTCTCGATACGTGACAAGAAAGTAAATTCACAAAATGGCACAGGTGACTAAACTAGAGATTGCTCTGAAACTAAAACTTTAATAAAACTGCAACATCTTTTCGTTACTTACATTTTTGTTACATAGTAACTTTTTGTCGCATCGGGAGCTCCAAGCGAGTTATTATGCTATTCGAAGTAAACGACTGAAAATAATTGACAAGTTTCTACACCCTTTTTCCCAAATTTTACCTTAATACTTATTTAAAGGTTGATTTGATGATTTGATATAGTTTTTCGTACAGACTAGAAAAAATTATCAAAGCTATTAATTATGTTTCTTAACTATTGTCGCAATAAACAGAAATGGTAAGTTGTAACTTGGAGAGAACCACATCACTTGAATTAAAACGTTTAAAATCAGATACTTGATTGATATTCCTTTATAGTAAAATATCCATAAAACAACACGCATATGTTCTGAATTATTTAGTTATCAAGTATACTTTTATTTAAGAGTCAATTAAAATTGAAGCCTTGGAAATTAACCTTAAATTTCATACACCATTTTTTCGCACCTAATACCAAGCCATAGCAAATCATATGCCGCTAACACAGACCTAAATAGCATTCTAAAACCATTTGAATTGCTTTTTCCCTCTCGGTTCGATTGATTTATCGAAAGCCAGCGACCTTTCAGGAACTTGCTCCTATTAATGCTAAGAGCAACTGGATTTATAGACGTATTTTAGTGAATGGGCTGTTTGAAAATATTACTTAGATCAGATTATTTTCTTTTTAAGAATTTTCTCTCCTTTTCTAATAAAATAATGTTGAGAGAAGATTTAAATTTAATATATGTTTTTGTGCCGTACGTAAACAAAATGTTGGTCTGTTCCCTCTTAAGCTCAGTTGCCCAGCTGCTTGCTGGTCGATCTTTGCAGATAAATTGCACCTTTCAATGCTACAAGTGTTTTCAAAAATTATGAATTAAAATATTCATGCAACACTTTATTTAGTGTACTTTATTTAGATTTTGAATTTGGTTTTATGGCAGCAAATTATTTTTATTATATAATTAAGCCTTGAAGTATTAGAGGATATATATACATTCTAAAATATTCCAATTTCCAAAAACAAACTCTTAGGAGCCGTATAAATGCAACACAATGATTGCATTTTTTTCCATTGTCTTTTTCTTATCAAAACAACTAACGAACAGTATTACGATAATTTTATAATCATATTAAAAAAAAGTTTCAAAACTCTTTATGCGGAACGAAATTTTTACAAATTTTCAGACTGTAACTTATTTTACACCCTCTTATTTTCAAGAACTCCTCCTCTCGAAACACTTTCAAGGCAGGGCTAAGACTCAATCATAATTATCTACTTGCGGATATAACATTTCCGAACGAAGGAGCTAAGGAAACGATCATAAATATGCAAATCCTGGTCAAGTTATCGACTGCTCATTAATATTAATATATCTTGATACCGAAGCACCACACCAACTTTTATAAGAATTCGGTTCTCCTGCGATTAGCTCATTCCTAATAAATTCCACATATAACTCACACTTTAATAAAATTGATATCTTTACAAAAACGAAACATAAAATTAAGAATAAAGTTATAGGCATTCTGGTGGATGCAATATATGTTTTTATTTATTTATTTACGCATTTATTATTCAATTACTGCATTTCAAATTATCTTTGTGTTAGAATAGTAATATATTTTAAAAATTTTAAGCCTAAAGATAAATAAATTTTTAAGCATAGTATTATAAGTCTAAAGTTGAAACATAGTAAATATTATACAAAAAGTAAAGTAAAGTATTTCAGTAACTAATATATAAATTATGTTTAATACATGTAGGTCTAATATTCATCAATCAAAACAATATAAATTAAAAACTTTGACTGGTGACTGAGAAAAAAAAATGGTAATTTTCGCTGTTAACTGTTAACTGTGTTTCTAGGAACTCATAAAATTTTATATTTATTCTTAAACTTGTAAAGGAAAACCTGTTAATGGCCTTACTTGAGGTTAATAACTATAATGTATTTTATTTGTAAAAGGCTGTTGGTTTTTAAGAAGTACATAAATAAACAAGTTATGGATCTTATCAGTTGTGAGCTCCCAAGAGATGTGAAAAAGATTAAAATTTCGAAAAACATTATAAATACTTGATTTACCAGAAGAACGTAAGTACTTTTAAAATTCTAGTTGTTAGAAAAACATACGAAACCAAATAATATCTTAACCGGTTATTTAGTAACTGTATATTGTTCAAAACTATTATATGAAAATTGTAAAAATTAACACTCCAGTGATGTTAAAGTAAAATTTGCACAATCAGACTCAATTGAAACGGAATTCAACTTTTCACCATTCCGCTGACTGTTTTCTCTAAAATTGTTATTATTAAAAAAAAACCAACGTCATTATTCTTAACAAGAGTGTACATTAATAATTCGAAATCAAATCATTGTCATCGTTTAGCCACGTCTGCTATACTTTTGAGTTTAATCGTGAATCAAAATAACACTGAAAACCGTTCATTTAAAGAAGCTGATATATTTTAAAACGAATTTGGAATTTGAGATATGTCTAAATATGAGTTGAAAAACTGTTTGAATATGTACCTTCAACCCTCAGTTATATTTAGGTAATCCTTATTGCAAATATTATTAATTTCATAAACCACTTCAGCAGTAAAAATATTCATAAAAATAAACTTGTTTAAATAGAAAATATCGAGATCTCCGGTTACAGAAGAAGGGTTAGAATTGAAACTCTTTCGCCAAAATATTATACGACACCAATCTTTTTTAACATACATATACACATAGTAGATGATTACATTTGTTAATTACAAGCGAATGTGCTTTCTTAAGAAAAACTGAATTAAATACTGCATTAAAATACGGGAGAAAATAAGTAATAATTTTACATTTTTACAATGTAACTAAAAATAATTTATTCCTACCTTTTATATTAATGGCAACGGTATCACTACGGCGTGTATAAATAAATACAAATGAGCCAATGTTTATTATAAAGTAATATTTTTATAAAGCATTTTAAAACTGAATACGATATTCCAATTTTGTTGCAATTGAAAAAGAGTAATAAAAATAATATCGCTCGCTAGTTTTTCATAACGTGCATGCGAGAGGCAGATTGGCAGTTACAAAGTCGTTATTTGACAATTTACATGCAATCCCACATTACGTTACTTTCTCTAAAAATTTTACAAAGGGCCGATCCTGAATTAGTTTAAATATTAATATATAATTGTATAAAAAAAATTACGTACCATTATAAATCTACGTTTTTATTTGTTTTGAAATATCTAATTTCAAAAAGGAATGTGACTGTTTATTTCCACAATTAAGAGCATAGCTCTTACATAGCTCATCTATGATCTTAATTTGATAAATGAGTTATGTAATATTTTTAGCTAAAATAAAAATATGGTAAATAGAAATAAATTAGACAAGGCTTGATTGCTGTAATACGAAAATATACTACATGTTAGCAGGAGTAGAGTTTCTTTGTTAAGATCACGTCCGCGGCGGTGCTTCCTATTTTGCCCGCATAATAATCAGTTAACGTGGTTGTTTTCCGGTCAAAGGGAAGAAACAACCAATGAAATTAATGGAATAAAGACAATGCATCACCACAATCACTATTCATATTTAAAACCCCTATAACTAATGGTGTACATGGATGTGGATGATACTTGCCATCAGCAGGGTTGCGAGCTCGTTTTTCCACTACGCCGTTTGGCTGTCAATTCTTTAAGGCAAGGTAGTAAAATACACGAGTCTGTTTTTATGAATAGAAGTTAATCTCAAATTCGAATTCAACTTTACTAGTTGTATCTCTTACTAAAAAGTGTGAAATGAAACAATGTTATAAAAAAAAAAATAGCAACCGACTTTAGAATGAAATGTAACTAAAAAGTGAAATGTAATTGTTCATGCTAAATGGGTGTATAGCTAAATATGTAAATACTTTAAATATTTGTTTTTGAGGTCGTTCCCCAAAGCACCATTAAGAATGAAGACAGCATAAAATAGAAAGAAACAATGTCTCGCACGTCCTTAACAAAAATAAATAAATAGCGTATGCACCACCGTAAATAAAAACCCCGAGCGGATGAAAATTTATTACGATTATACTTTGACGTCAATTTTTTTATAATCGCATACATCTTACATTAATGAATTCTTAAATGAAATCGAAAATACATTCAGTAAAACAAACAGTAATCATTTAATTCATATATTAAGTAGGCAACGTGGATAATTGTAAATTAAACTTCTTAAAACATTAACAATATTTTTTTATTAGCTTTAAGCCAAAACGAGTTCAACATATTACATTTGTCGGTATTAAACATTCTGCGTCTTATTTTGCCTGAGCGAAATATTGTTGGTTATTTTGTACATTTTTCTTTATTATTTATTCCTCTTACAGCTTTGATCGTATGACCTCCATATCGATACATTGCTTTTATTAATGTAAAACAAACTATTTCTAGATACACAACATCTGAGATGAAATTAATAAGGAAAACTCACGATATTTACTTTACCAGTGAAAGTGTATAGTTAAATTATATTATTACTATTCCGCACATCTGTTTTCTGTGATTATGGGTAAATTAAACTCGTTAAAAGATAGATTAAAATAATAGATACAATTAAACTATTTGAGTGGATGGATTGAAAACAGCACCAGAGTATATGGGTTAATTGGTTAATTGAAAAAAAATTTAGTTTATATAAAACTCGTTTAATCATATAAAGCCGCCTAAAAGAGTTCCTGGACAGTACCTCCAATTTCAATTTTAAATTAGGTGTATATTCCATTCTATTGTTCTAGAAAAATACAGGACTAGTTAGAAATTTTATACATAAAAAAATAGTTTAATTACCTTTATTCCATTTCTGACAGGGCAATGGAATGAAAGATATGAACGGGGTTACTTTTATTTCTGATAAGAGAAAACATTTTTTTCAACACTTTACTTTAGTAGGAAGCGAGTTGTGGTTAACGAAACAAAATAGGCTACAAAATATTAGATCTGTCAGCTTGAGTTCGTACAACCTTAAGTTACAGCTGTTTTTTAAATGTATAACTATGATTTTAGATTGCCAAATGTCGTGAAACTTTTGATTTTGATTCATTGATATAAGATCTCTCTGTAGACAAACTTTCGTATTGTTAACTTTGCAAAAACCTGGGCCCAGACTTAAATTACTAAGTTTCTTTTGCCTTTCTCAGAAAAATAACTAAAGACAATCCAGAATATCACAACAATCAAACAGATTTATGTAGATGGATCAAATATATCATTTGATAATATAACACGATATTATTTAGCTGATAATGTTGCACAGAGGAACTAGCTTTTTAAAGTTGTAATAATTTTTAAAATTGGTTTGTAGTTACAGAATTTATAGATTGGAAATATAAAAACAAAGTCTCGAAATATATATATAACAAAACAAGTATAATATCTTTTATTTTATTTCAATAACATTATATAAAATAGAACAATGTTATATAATAAATAATACCGGTTGATTCTCAGCGAGAATTCTATGATTTATCGAAGGTTTGCTTCCTTCCGAAGCATTCCGCTCTGGCTAAATATCAATGACAGCTAAATTTATTATGTTTTACAAGAAACACTGGCTAAGTTTTGCTGCAGTCGGGTAACCGAAAGTTGGCACTTGGAATGTCTTTAATCTGCGAAACGTTGCTGCAAACGTTCAGATGCAAAACGTTAATGATTTATTTAGTGTTAAAGTTACGTTCGAGACTGGGGAATTAGCGCTTGAGGAATAGCGTTTTAAGTGAAGGAATAGCGCAATTCAAATTTTTGTGGGGTGTTATTATTTTATTCCTGAATAGAGATGGTGTTACGAAACCCATGCTGTTTTGTGATTTTTTTATTGAAATGTAAATTTGATATACCTACACAAGTTTATTTTAGTGAATTCATTTATAATACCTTATGAATTATTGTAAATAATTAAATGGAAGAAAAAGATATCCACCCCAGTTAAATATAATGTCCAAAGAGAGAGGCAGTGTTTAGAGTAATCGTGTGCATAAATTCAATATAAGTATTTTATGGTTGTCAAAATTATGAATATACGTTATGAATATAAAGAATAACATACGTTATCTGAGTATTTTAAAACAAAGAAGAAATTTTCAATTTGTCTGTTATTTACATATTTTTTTATCTTTGTTGTTAACAGTTATACGTTTCTGGACCGATTTTTATGATTTGGTTTTTGCGTTGAATAAAATTCAGTGTCAAATTGGCCCATAATTTTTTTACCTCGTAGACTCTTTTCAACGGAGAAATACCATATTTTTTGGGACACTTTAATGTTTTTTAAGCCGGAATCCCTCAAGCTCAAACAGCACGTGTTTGAGAATTGTTTCGATTAATTTGGGCATTTTAAAACACTGGACAGTGGTCAAAGATATCTTTGACTGGAACTTGACGCATACAACGGAACTCCTTAGCGTGAAATACTGTGCAGTATGAAGTCACATGAACTATTTTTAGTAACTATGGTCAAATTTATTGTTGTTGTTATTTTGCTCAACTTATTACATTAGTTGATGAAGTTCTGATGCTGAAGCGAGGACCTGGACCTGGAACACTAAATTGGCTACTAGTAACCCCACCATGTTGGGTATCGTTTGGTTTGTCTTGACAAGGCTATTTAGTCACACATTATTTTCTGATTATAAAGTTAAGAGGTGGAAGGGGAAGCTTCAAGGCTGGTAGTAAATTCGCAAGTTTGATTTTGTGTGTTTATTTTATGATATAAGAAAATTTCAAATTCGACTTCGAATTTCACTAGTAATACCTCTAATAAAAACTATGAAACAAATGATTTTATATCTTAACAACACAGATCAAATGAAAATCTTTCCTTGCAAAGAGTCACGAAGACTAGGACACCCCTTTCGCGTAAAAGTAATTATTTTTCTCTTTTTAGTTCACTTACGCATACAGGTCGGTTCCTTCATTTATATAATTGATACGTCTTGTCTGAAATTATAATATATTACCATAGAGTTAATGCTAATTACAACTAATGATATTAATTGACATCTATACGCTACGTTATCTCACCTAAAACCTACCTTCAAATACTCTGTCCATATATTTTTCGTTTGTATTTTTCGTACCGCTGTCGTCTAATTAATACACATTATTTATCAGCCATCCTCACATTTCTAAGAGAACTTAATTCCCTTGCCCAATACATTTTGTAGCAGTTGACCTATGAAAGGATACAATGGATATAACGACACGGGTGCTTTCCGCTGAGTTTCCTTTTACGATAATTGCTTACTAGCAGAACGAGTACCTAGGTATTGTTAGCTGGCGAAATTTGTAACAAAAGATAACTATATTATGGTTTCACTACTCCATAAGAACCCATGATTTTGGAAATATAACTGTTTAATATTTTTGATAAAAAGTGTGAAGATTGAAAATAAATATGAACATTAAAAAGGCATAGAAAATAAAAGCCTTTCCACATTTTGCATCATTAGTAACTATAAATATTTAATGTGATTATTATATTGACCGATGATGCATTGCTGACCATACACATTATAGGCTTCAGTTAGAACTTTCTTTGTTGTGGTAAATGTTTACATTCACAACCAAGTAAACGATTATTATGGCGGTCAAAATATGAAGGACTGTAGTAAATGCAAAAACTAGCTGTAGTGGTGACGGGGTGGTAAAAACCAGCTGTTTCGATAGTTAGGAAAAAGGTGTGTAGTCCTAGGTAAAAGAGTCAAAGCTACAAACGTTATCATCCCCTTGATCTTTAATAAGCCATATACAAATCTTTAATTTAGCTTATTCACGGGATTTTTGCAAATTTTCTAGTTTTAAATTAACATTCAGGGAGACCTGGAGTATATAAAACTGACTACAGCTTTAGCAGCACATACATAGACTGGAAACGAAACGAAACGAAATGAAAAGACTGGTTGTAGTATGCATGGAAGAACACATAAAAGCTGTCTAAAAATTGTGATATTATATAGATATAGATAAGTAAACCATCACCTAACATCTGCTGGATTTGGGCCCCTACATAGAGTTTTATAACACTGGGACGATGCATACCCCGACTCGTACGTAAGCCTCTGAAATAAAGAAAAATTTTAAAAATTTTAATCGCCAAGACGGCTTTACATTGTGTAGAACTTGGGATCCGGTGGTCAAAATTTAAACACAATTCAATCCAATTCATTCTCGTCCGTGACGAGAATGACGTGTGTGGGTCAAATTAAAAAAAAATCTGATATAGATAATTTGTGCCATATTTTGAAAGCATAAAGTCGTAATTTGTTTGGTTCCCGTGATCCTCTTACGGATTTTTGCTATTCGTGTGTAAAAAGTAAGATGTAGTTTATCCAACGCACGCAGATAAAATGCAACGCTCACCAATAACTGGTCAAACGACTAAGTTTTGTTTAATAAATTAAAATTTAATGGAAATAAAGAATGATCTTATGCAGTCCTTTAAGGCGATGATGAATAGTAAGATAGCTGAGATAAAAAATAAAAACAGCAAAATCTTGGAGTCAAATGCTCAAATTATAAAGTTACTGGATAGCAACTCTGCTAACTATATGGAAATGTGTAAAAAGGTGGAAACCCTTGAGAACAAACACGAAGCAGCAGTGGAGCGTATACACGAATTAGAAAATCAATTACACGAAGTACAGAAACAATTACTTAAGAAAACAGTTGAAATAAGGAATATTCTAGTATAGTATATAGTATATAATAGTATATAGTTAATACAATCTACAAAGATTTTCATATTGAACCCAGTGATGCTACCGAAAATATTTTTAGAAAGGGAAAAAATAATGGTCCAATTGTTATCGAATACCAAAATATGAAGAAAAAGAAAACGTTCTTAAAGGCCGTTAAGAAATAAAATTCCGAAAACAAAGAAAAGGCATTGAGCACTGATAGCCTAGGGATAGGTACCACTAATTCAAGGATGTACATATCTGACACACTGACACTCCAGTCAAAAAAGATCTTGGCGGCAGCCCGAGGACTTGTTAAACAAGGAGCTTACAAGTATTGCTGTGCAACACATGGAAATATCCTTTTGCGTAAAGAAGAAGGACATCCTGCTATTGAAATCAAGTCACTTGGCCAAATCAGTGATCTAGCTGCAGTCTGACTATCGGATGGGAAGTATCTTACAATGTTATGGTATATTTTTTATTGTTTTTAAATACTCTTCACGACTATTGTTCTTCTGATATTATTCGTTCTAGCCTATACATGATGGAGAACTTGTATTATCTAATACTTTTATTTTTACGATATTTATTTATATTGTGTATTTATCTGTTTACTGTATTTATATGTTATATTTATTACTTGTCCGTTCACAACCATCCAGAGTTCATTAATTCTTTTATGTACATCTCAGAAACGTGTATCCCCAATCAAAACTTGTATTCTTTGCTTATAAATTTTATTAAATGACTATGGCTAATAGTGCATTGGATAATGTGGTCACTGAAGTTGAAAATATCAATATTAGTGACTCATTTTTGATTAGGGACCCAGAAGCTTTGCTACAGTACAAATTTGATGGTGAAAAAACTCTTAAAGTTATTGCACAAAATATCAGAAGCATTCATAAAATTTTTGATGACTTTACTGTATTTTTAACTAGAAGTAAGATTGACTATGGTATAATAATTCTAACTGAGTGTTGTTTGATGAATTCTGATTTAATTCCTAAAATAGACGAATATAATGCTTTTTATACCCACAACTTCATAAATCAAAATAGTGGTATAGTCGTTTGTGTCAGAAACCATCTCACAGATGTCACTGTTTACGAACCTAATGTTATCGAGGCGGACTGTTTGGTTTTAAAATAAGGCAACAGTCATGCCTTCATTTGTTTGTATCGTTCACCGTCTTTTAATATATTGACAAAATTTTTGGATTCTTTGGAAGCACTTTTAATGAGCCTTAAACACGTACCTAATATTTATCTAACGGGGGATATAAACATAGATATCCACCCAAACAAAAATGACTCTAGGTCTGATGAGTACTTGGAATTGCTTGCTACTCACTGTTTATTACCCAGTAATCTAATTCCTACTAGAGTCAAAAAATGTCTTGATCATTGTTTTGTGAAGTCCAACGAAAAAATTTTAACTGTTATTTGTGAATCTACAGTTACAGACCACAGTAGTGTTTACTTCTTATGAAACAAAATTACCCCTTTTATGAAACAAAATTATAATGTTAGGCAAAAAAAGATAATCCACAGAATTAACCATGACAAGGCTTCCAAACTATTAGAAAATACAATTTGGAATGTTACAATATCTTTGAATGAACCTGACCAAGCAACTTACAGTCTTATTCGGACTATTTCTGAAATAATCAAAATAAGCACTGAAAAAATTGTGGTACCTAATAGGCAAACTACTTATCAACCATGGGTTACTCCCGGCCTGTTACGTTGTATGCGGGTCAGAGACACACTGCATAGGAAACACTCAAATCGACCTAATGATAGAAACGTAGAAATAACGTATAAACGTTACAGGAATCATTGTAATAAGATCTTGCATAACTTAAAAACGGAACACAATAAATTAATAGCATTCATGCTTGTAAAAATGATATTAAAAGCACTTGGAACGTTATAAAACTAGTATGCCACTTAAATCCCTCAGATAAATTCCAAGTACCTAGTGATTTATTAAAAATAAAATCAACACCATATGAATCTGCCAATCACGATTTCTTTGTTAATGTGGATGCAAATTTGTCGAAGGACATCTTACAAAAATCAAATGTCAGTGAAGAAAACCTTGCCAGAAACTATAAATTTAATCGAGACTGACCATTCCGAGATATTTAAAATAGTCAAATCTTAAAAAAATACTGAATCTTCAGGTTGGAATGGAATATTATCGGTTTTTATTAAAACAAACATACATTTTCTTATTAGACCCTTTACCCATATAATTAATTTATGTTTATCGTCTGGAAAGTTCCCAAGTGTGCTTAAAGAGGCAATCATTGTGCCAGTGTACAGTTCTGGAGATAAAGATAATGTTAACAATTATCGTCCAATTTCACTTTTACCAACTATTGCAAAAATCCTAGAGAAAGTAATAATAAGGGTAAAATAATAGGCTTGTGAACTACCTAGAGAGTAACAATATTCTTTCTAGAAATCAATATGGGTTTAGGAAAAATAAATCAACAGTGGATGCTATAGAGGATTTAGTAAAAAGCGTGGTGGAGAATCTTGATAGAAAAACAAGTGTATAGGCATATTTTTTGATGTATCAAAAGCATTTGATAAGGTTTCGATTCCATTGTTGCTACGTAAACTAGAATTAATCGGCATTAGAGGTCTACCACTTGAACTTTTCAAAGATTATCTCACCAATAGATCACAAATGGTTAAAATAGGAGATGTCCTAAGTTCTAAGCTACCAGTTAAGTTTGGCGTTCCTCAGGGTTCTATACTTGTTCTGTACTTCTTAATTTATGTAAATAGTCTTCGTGACATTGATCTACCGGATTCAAAAGTTATCACATTTGCCAATGATACTGTTATTTTATTTCAACATTCTTCATGGTCCTTAGTTAAAGCATCAGCCGAAAAGGGCTCCCAAACAATTACTAACTGGCTTATTTCTATCTAGCCAAATTTACTGGCTAAACAATAATTTGCTTACATTGAATATATATAAAAATAAGTACATAACGTTTAGTATAAGAGAAAACTTGCAACCGTCTAATGATTTCCACCTAACAGCTCACTCAGATATATGTGATGTTCATACAAACTGTAATTGCTTAAAATTTACTAGAGCTAATACTATTAAATATCTTGGTATTGAAATCAACAAATATTTGAATTCGAAGCAACACATAACTAGTTTAAAATCTCGTATCCGTAAACTTATACCAATATTAAAAAAAATTAGAAATCTTAGAGACAGTAAAACAAATAAAACTGTTTACATAACTCTTTGCCAATGAATTATTATGTATGGCATATCTGCTTGGGGTGGAGCTGGGAAAAGTACACTAATAAAAATAGAGAGGCCTCAGAGATGTATCTTAAAAATAATAGGTTTCAAGCATTACAGCATTAAGCATTGCGGTAGACTCAGCTGTATAAGGATTTTCAAGCATTAACAGTTTGACAACTTTTCATTAAAACCATTGTTCTAAGACATCATTCCTATGAAAAACTACGGTACACCTCAAGCAGAAGATCGTATCAGGTATATGATATTCCTACATGTAAAACTACCTTTGACCAGGGATTTTCTTACTTTTTGGCCCCATTATTATACAACCGCATAAGTAAAATCAAACCCATAAAAGACCTCACAACGTACTCGCGCGCAAACTACGAGCCGCCCGCTCTCCTCAAGAGCGTCTATTTGCGTTAGCCGAGCATCACTCGCTACTTAGCTCTTTATAATTTCTATTTTTTGTATAAATTCGTTAACAAATAAATATAACGTCTAGACCCGCAAATCCCGTGTCCTGTCGTATCAAACAAAAGGGCTTATCCCTAGTTCCTTTTAACGTTCGTAGCCTTAGTACTAACTTTCTTGGGCTCAAACTGTTCCTTCAGAACAACGAGCCAGACTTATTGCTTCTTCAAGAGACGTGGCTAACTCTATACCGCCCGAGGGGATTCGCTATTCCCAAGTACGCGTTCACTCGTAACGACAGGCCCAACTCCGACGGTTTCGGCGGCACTGCTATTTATTACAAAAGACCAACACCAGCGGTATCGCTCTCCTCGTCATCACTAACTCACTCGACTTAGACGTCATATCTCTCATCACTCCCACTCACTATCCTAACAATCCGGACTACTCTCCTGACATCCTCGATTTTGTAATTGTCAAGCGAATCAACCTCAATCTCAGGTCTATCGAACCGCTGGATGACCTAGGTCCGCCCAACGATTACGTCACCTCTCCTAAGAACTTTACCAAATGGAAAAGCTTTAAAAATATTAGGTCTTTACCTATGAAATTGCCGTTTTTCACGAAATAAATGAAGCGTAATTTTTTTATATATTTTTTATTTCTATTTATCAAAATAATCACCCATGCAATCAATGCATCTTTGCCAACGCATTGGTAGCTTATTGATGCCTTTCTTGAAGAAATCAGCTGGACGGGAGGCAACAAATTCTTCAAAGGCATTTTGTACTGCCTCTCGGGTATTGAATTTTTTTCCCGCCAAGTAGTTATCCAAATTCTGGAAAAAGTAGAAGTCTGTAGGCGCAAGGTCTGGTGAGTACGGCGGATGACGGAGAACTTCCAACCCCAACTCTTGTAGGATGGAGACCGTCTGCTGTGCAGTATGAGGTCGCGCGTTGTCGTGCAGGAGCAGTGGAGCCGAACGATTGACCAAAGCTGGTTGGAGACGTGCGAGCTTCTCCATCATTGTGTTGTGTTGTTCAGTTCTTCACAGTACACGTCTGCAGTAATGCTTGTCCCGTTTGGCAAGAAGCTGTGATGAATTACACCCGTGTTAGACCACCAAACAGTGACCATCACTTTTCTAGGGGTAAGTTTTCGTTTAGGGCATTGTTTGGGTGCTGAACCAGGGTCCAACCAACTTGCTGAGCACTTACGATTGTCAAACAGGATCCATTTCTCGTCACAAGTAACAATGCGGTTCAGAATTCCTTCATTTGTATGCCTGCTGAGCAGTGCAAGGCACGTCTTCACGCGTACTTCGCGCTGGCAGTCATTGAGTTCGTGGGGTACCCATTTGTCAAGCTTTTTTACCTTGCCAATTTGACGCAAATGGACCAATATTGTTTTGATGCTAATGTCGAAAGCTGCTGCTAATTCAGCCGTGGATTGAGTTTCATCAGCTTCCATAATTGCCTTTAATTCGTCATTGTCGACCAAAGTTTTCGGACGACCACGGGGTTCATTTTTCAGGTCAAAATTTCCAGAACGGAAGCGGGTAAACCAATAACGGGTGGTGCGTTCGTTTGTAGTGTTCGCTCCGTAAACGTCTTGAATGTTGCGTGCCGCTTTGCTGCCACGACGGTACTCATACTCCATAATTACTCGAATTTTTAACTTATCCATGATGACGAAAAATGTTCGAATGCGTTGAAAACAAAACACTAACTATGAAACAAATGACGATTTTAGAAAAAGAATTCCATGTTTGTCAAATAAAATTAATTTGAAATTAGAATTATCAGTAAAAAAAAATTTATTTTCATTTGAAATGGCCAGTACGGCAAAACGGCAGTTTCATAGGTAAAGACCTATCACATAAGTTTCAACCTTAAAGGCCCCGAAATCTCCGCTCGCGATCTCGCCCGAACTATCAGATAACCCGGATAAAATAGATTCATTAGTAAATTTTCTCACTGATGCTATCAACTCAGCCATCAGTGACAGTGAAAAGGTTGCTAAGCAAGGCAAACCCACACTTCCCCTAGCCGTTAGCAATCTTATTAAAGCTAAGAACGCGGCTCTCTGGAGAGCCAAGAAATATCCCACGCCCGCCTATAGAAGAGCTGCGAATCAGTTTCAACGTAAAGTTAGGTCTTGCCTCGCGGAACTCCGAGACGCTCAGATGAACGATCTCATGGCAAATATCTCCCCGTCCCACCAAGCGTATTATAGTATGGCCCGAGCCTTATGCGTAGACGCCGCCTCTCACGTCCCTCCTCTCACTCGTCCCGACGGCACTATTGCCTTTGAGAGATTGCCGAAGAGAAAGCCGAATGCTTCGCTGACAGCGTTGCATTTCAATGCTCGCCCAGCACGCAACCCGCGAATCCCTCTCACATCCAGGTGGTGGAGGATGAAGTTCTCCGCAGAGACTCTCTCCCCATCACCACCGACACCGTCACAGTCTCTTATGATGAAACCTCGCTTCTCATTAAAAGTCAAAAGTCCAAAAAGGCTGCGAGTGCGGATGGTATTTCCAACCACTCACTTAAGCACCCGCCTCAAAAGGTGCTTACCTTGTTAGCTGTTATATTCAATGCCTGCTTTGACATTAGCTACTTTCCAAAAGCTTGGAAAGAAGCGACAGTCATAGATATTCCCAAGCCGGGTAAACCTCTGAATATCCCGGCTAATCACAGACCCATCAGCCTCCTTAAGGCCATATCTAAACTTCTCGAGAGAATCATACTCTCTCGAATGCGGAACCATCTGTTTCCAATTGACAGCGACCCTCTCATTATCCCCATCAGTTCGGCTTTCGCGCTGAGCACTCCTGCCCTCAGCTTCTACCCGCGGCGTTTTAAAACGGTCGCAGTTTTCTTTGACGTAGCCAAGGCTTTCGATAAAGTCTGGCACAGCGGCCTCGTCTATAAACTCTACAAAATAGGCTTACTGGATCGCTTAGTCAGAATAATCGCGTCGTTTTCAAAGACCGTACGTTTCGATTTAAACATGAAGGCACGCTTTCGGCGCCCCATCTCATAAAGGCTGGAGTCCCTGAAGCCTTAGTCCTCGCCCCTCTTTTGTACACCGTGTACACTTACGATATTCCCGTCCCGTCGAAAGGCGTCGAACTCGCCCTCTTTGCCGACGACAGTGCCCTTTACACCAAAAGCCTCAGTGTCCCGGGTCTCACCACCAGACTCCAAAAGGCTGTAAATGCCCTCGGTGCATGGTTTTAAAAATGGCACATCGCTGTGAACCCAGAGAAGAGCTCTGCGGTTTACTCGATTGCAAACGCCGTCGTATCGCCGACAATCACCACGTTAGATTGCAAGGCATTTCCATCCCCTGGAAGCGCACTACCAAATATTTAGGTGTCACCTTAGACCAGACGCTTTCTTTCAAACCTCACGTCGATAGAGTAACGAAACTCGCACGTTTTTACTTAGGCCGCCTTTATAGTATGTTAGGTAGAAAAAGTAAAATGTCTTTTTTTATCCTCCTACCCTCTCCGTGGAGGGGAACAAAAAAAAAGACATCACAAGATTTGTTTGTAGAAGGGCACTAGAGGAGTTTCTATGTACTTTGGATTATATAACGGTCAGAAAATATTATACAAGTTTAAAAAATTATAATTTCTCCATAATTATACATATATGCCTATAATAATTTTGCTTATTTATTTATCTATCTAACTTATGTTTAAGTACTTATGTAAATTAATTTTTTTTTATGTATTAATAATTTAAATATTTATTTTATTTATTCAGTAGGTATGTATTAAGAAAAGCTGTGTAATTTCATTAGCCCTAAAATTTCATGGTATGTTCAGGTTCTAAATTATCATAGATTGTACAAAACAAATAAAATTCTTAAATGATTAGCAATGAGTAATCACTCAAATTGCAAAAAAATTACATAGTCATATCAAATTTATTTGAATTATCTCATTTCATTGCATATACTACGTGTTTACGCTAACTAAGTCGCTCGTTATCAGCAACTATTGAATAGGCCTATTGTATTAAAAATGTTCGTGTATCTTTATAAAATAAACCTAAATTAAATTTCTTTTTGAGTGATTACAGCGCAATTAATGATGAATTAGATAGTTTAGACTGGGATCTTATATGGAATAATACGAGCGATATAAATGAAATGGTAAATTTATTTTATTTAAATATATCTATAATAATCAAGAAGCATACCCCGCTAAGAAAACCAAGTGAAGCAAAATTATCCTATCTGGTATAATACCGCAATAATTAAGGCTCTAAAGGAGAAAGCTAAAATTCATTCAAATTTTAAAAAGTATAGGAATCCACGTGACAAATTGGAGTTTGATTGTTTACGAAAAAGATGCGATAAATTAATAAATGAGGCGTTTAGAAAATTTAAAACTGATATCCGCGGTACCTTGAAGCTCGATCCTAAATTCTTCTGGACCTACATTAAAAGGCAGAGGAGTAAGGAAACCAACATACCCAATGAAATGTTTTTTAAAAGCGAACGAGCTACAGGTGGACAAGTTATAAGTAATCTATTTAATGACTA
The DNA here is from genome assembly GCA_923062675.1 of Marasmarcha lunaedactyla. Taxonomy (NCBI): domain Eukaryota; kingdom Metazoa; phylum Arthropoda; class Insecta; order Lepidoptera; family Pterophoridae; genus Marasmarcha; species Marasmarcha lunaedactyla. Next base: position 7,306,681 of record OV281350.1, read on the forward strand.
TTTCAAATCTGTGTACGTAGTAGACTCTAACATAAGAAGGCACACAAAACATAACACAGAAGGCTATAAAGATAAACAGGTTCTTTCTCAAGTAGTGGTCACGGAAGAAGAGGTGAAGGATTATATTTTAAAACTTGATATGCAGAAAGGTCCAGGTCCAGACCTTATACCTACGATTTTTCTAAAAAAATGCGTAGATAATTTAAAAGTACCATTAACAAAAATATTTAATACTTCACTTTATACTGGAACTTTCCCTGAGGCGTGGAAAACTGCATTTTTGGTTCCTATACTCAAGTCCGGGAACCTGAATGACATTGAGAACTATAGACCTGTCTCGATGCTATGTTCAATGGCAAAGATACTTGAGTCTTTCGTGCAGCAAGTGATTTATGCTCATGTCAAAACACAACTCATGGCACATCAACATGGTTTTAGACCTGGAAAATCGACCTCCACAAACTTGATAGAGTATGTTACAGATATAGCCAACGCTTTAGATAAAGGGGTAGAGGTTCATGCCATATACACTGATTTTCGTAAAGCTTTCGACCTTGTTCATCATCAATCGCTCATAACCAAATTATCAGTATTCGGCATTCATGGTTCTCTTTTACGCTGGTGTAAATCTTATTTGACTAATAGATCGCAAATGACAGTCATCAAAGGTTTTTCGTCAGATGTCTTTTTTGTCCCGTCAGGAGTTCCTCAAGGCTCACATTTAGGTCCTCTTTTTTTTCTTATATATATAGATGACCTAGGAAAGGTAATAACATCCAAATTTAAAATGTATGCTGATGATTTAAAGATGTATAGGACAATTATTTCGACCCAAGATGTTAACCAGTTGCAAATGGACTTAGAGAAAGTACAGGAGTGGTGTATTAAGAACTCAATGATCCTCAATTCTGAAAAAGGTTATCAGATAAAGTTTACACGAAAGAAAAACTCGGCACCATGTGTATATAGTATTAATGGATGCCCTTTAAAAGAAGCTTCCGTTATTAGGGATCTCGGTGTGATGGTCGACAGCTCTCTCACTTTCAAAAGTCACCTCGAGAGCATCACACTTAAGGCGAATAAACTATCAGGATTCATAACGCGTCAGATGAAGGTATTTAGGGATCCAACTGTGACGATATCGGTGTATAATTGTTTGATACGAAGTAGCCTAGAATACTGCAGTCAAGTTTGGAGCCCTAGTTATCAATTCCACATCAACATCATTGAGCAGGTTCAAAAGAAATTTCTTTACCATCTTGCTTTCTCCGATAATAAATGCAGGTCGTTGCGTTCCTATGAGGAAAGATGTAAATATTACAAAGTCACCCCATTATACAAACGACGAAAAACCTTGGACTTAATGTTTTTACATAAGGTCATTCATGGTCAAATAGATTCCACAGAGATTTTATCTCAAATAAATATAGCTGTTCCACGTCAAGGGAGCAGACTGCTGAATCGTAAGGTGTTCGATGTAAATAAAGTGAACTCTAATGTTGGGAGTCATGCTCCACTGCACCGTATGTTTCATCTAGCCAATTGTCTCAGAAACTATTCAGATATATTTGGTGATTCTTTGGCCTCTTTTAAAAAGAAACTGAAAATGTACTTTTGCACACACTAGTTACCTTATAAAAAAAATTTCATTAATTTAACTTTTTTTTCTGATTTCCACCCATTATAGCTTGAACGGGTTAACATAAATAGCTTACCCATTACTGTTATTATACATGTTTATTTAAATCTTGTACTGTTAGATTCACTTCTAGAAGGTCATAATTAGGAAAACTGTTCAAAGCATGTATTTTAGTTGTATGATTTATATTATGTACCAGTTTTGTGAATTAAATAAAAAAAAAAAATAAAAAAAAATAGCCTTGATATCAATATATTTTTATTGCAAAAATGTGTCACAGTACTATTGTAAGAAAGTCGGGAATGCTTTGGCGAGAATCTTACCTTGCCGTAACACAGTCCTCGGACAAGCACGGGAGGTAAAGTTTTTTGTCGGTATACCCTCAATAGATATTACATATAATTTTGGTAATAGCTCAAAAGTGTAAAACCTACTGTTATGTTGTTGCTATTTCTTTGATTTTTTTGATGTTAAATACTTATAAATAAGCTACTGTTTACTTTGCTGTTACCGTATAATATAGTGAAGGATGGTGTACTGTATTTAAATTTTTTTTGCAAATAAAAATTATTCTTATTATATTCTTACAATATAATGAAAAATTTAAAAGCGCGGTCAAATAGTGTGTTTTGATTAAGTGAGTTATGTGTGAGTTCCATTAGAAGAAGAATGAGAAAGCGAGTGAACGAGTGGAGACTCGATCTACGTGCGGACTTGTTCGCACGTGTGTTGCCGGTCTGCCTTCCCAAGCTCTGTTTACGCCCCGCACTAGTTGAGCACCTCTTATTTCATACCGTCGTTTTCATGACGTGAGTGTACGTACCGTAGCTTCCTAAATATAGGAACGTTGTTTTCACAACGCATCTTCATTACAGACCCGATCTGCGTCCGGACCCGATCGGACGTGTTGAAGGTCGCTCCCGGCTGCCGAGTCACGATTGTTGTCTTACGACTTCTCTCGTAGCAATACTCAAATGCCACTCTCAGATCCATTCTGCGTCCGGCCCCGCTCGGACGTGTTCGCGGTCCCACCAGCTGTTGAGTCACGATTGTCGTCTCACGACTACAACTCGTAGCAATACTCATACGCTGAGATTCGTACAAATCTCGCTTCGTCCTCGAAGACTTGAGATAGCCTCTATAGGACTTACGCTGCGGCCGGTTTCGAACGGCTGCAACTAAGTCGGTCTCGCAGCAACAACAGAGCTGAGCTTACTACGGTCGATAAAATTCTATAGTAGTTCGCAAGGCTCGGGCTGTTTTTCTGGCTGCGTACTTGACGCTTGGCGCCTGTTACGTAGTCAGAGACTCGCTCTGCGGCTGGCCCCGGCCGGTCGTAACGTAGTCAATCCCACACTCTGTGCACCCCTCGAATTGATACCTCACCTCGGTGGGAGCAGCAACAACAGAGTTGAGTTTACTACGGTCGATTAAATTCGATAGTAGTTTTCCAAGGCTCGGGCTGATTTTCTGGCTGCGTATTTGACGCTTGGCGCCTGTTACGTAGTCAGAGACTCGCTCTGCGGCCGGCCCCGGCCGGTCGTAATGTAGTCAATCCAGCACTTCTGTGCAACCCAGTCTCGTCAGGTCTACGGCCGGTTTTTGTTGTCAATTTATTGGCAACACACTCCGTAGTAGACTCGCGTTTGATCAGGTGGATACTTAACGGTGACAACTAAGCCTGATAGCGTTGCCCCGGTGCGCTTCCAAGGCCCTTCAGGCCAAGGAGAAACCGGCTGACCCGATCCCATTGCACTTAGGCCTTTCCCAGGGTGACGTTACAGTGCTGTCCGAATTAGGGGCACCACTTCGCGTCGTCCCCAGCCGCGGGTAGGTAGGTTTAGGTGCTAGGTTTGCTTGGGAACCTAGGCATTATTATATATTATATATTGCAGTACCAAGCCCTCCAATGGACCAGCAAAACTTGGTAAACTTTGCTAGGTCGTTCGCCCAGGTGCTCGTTGCGTCCGGCGCCAACTTATCCGATGACGTAATAACGCAGGCCTTACAGGCAACTATCGCGTCCCCGGCCCCTCAGGCCTCCAACGTCCAGACCCCTCAGGTTTACAGCTCTCCCGCATCTCCCGTCCCGTCCGAGATGGACTGTGAATCGGTCACATCCTCTCACGCGTTGCGTCGCAAGCGTACCGCTCCCGGGAGTGACTCCGAACCCGCGTCTCACACGTCGTCAGATGCCGTCATCTTAACCGGCTCTCCTGAGCCCGCGTTTCAGCTAGTCGCCAAACTCTCTAAGAAGCGCTCGAAGAAAGCCTCGGTATCCTCAATATCCGAGCCCTCCCCGGTGTCTACAACACCTGCCCCCGCGCCAGTAACGTCGCTCGAAGTAACCGCGTCTCCGTCGGTCCCATCGAAGCCAGCAACGCACTGCGCTCCCGTCCCACCGAAGCCACAGCTCCCTCCACCTGTCTTTCTCCGCGAAAAAGCGCGACGGACCGCGGTATTTAATCTTTGCAAAGAGCAAAAAATTTTAACTATCTCAAAGTTAACAACGCAGGCAATTTAAATCCAGGTCGCGACCATCGTCGACTTTAGAGCGTTCACTAGGTTACTTTCACTAAAACAAATCGCATATCACACCTACGCCCTCCCGGAGGAGCGTAAGATCCGCGCAGTACTACGGGGCGTCCCATTCGAGCTCGCGAACGATGAAATCCTCGAGGACCTTAAGTCCCAGGGTTTCCCAGCCGAAGCAGTGCACAAGATGCACTCCAACCATGGTAGGCGTTTTCCTTTAGCATTAATCATCCTATCCAATACTCCCAACTCGAAGGAGATCTACAGAGAGGCTCGCACAATTTGCGGACTTTCGAATATCTCCGTCGAGCATCCCAACCCCCGCGGTCACCCTTGGCAGTGCCACCGCTGCCAGCTCTATAGCCACGCAGCGGCTAACTGCTCTGCTCCCCCCAGGTGCGTTAAGTGCCTGGATCCTCACATCACTAAGGAGTGCACTCGCACTCCCAAATCCACTTCCCTCTGCCTGTGTGCTGTGCAGCCAGTCCGGCCACACAGCTAACTACAGGGGTTTCACCGCTAAGAGGGTCGCGCCTAAACCGGCGCCGCCGCTCACTCCCGCTAACTTCCCGCCGCTGCGCAACCGGGGTCCCCCGGAAGCAAAGCCCGTTCAGCCAAGGCTTTCGATATTTCGTCTCGTCTATAAACTCTACAAAATAGGCTTACTGGATCGCCTAGTTAGAATAATCGCGTCGTTTCTCAAAAACCGTACGTTCCGATTTAAACATGAAGGCACGCTTTCCGCGCCTCGTCTCATAAACACTGGAGTCCCTGAAAGCTCAGTCCTCGCCCCTCTATTGTACACCGTGTACACTAACGATATTCCCGTCCCGCCAAAAGGCGTCGAACTCGCCCTCTCTGCCATCCTGCCCTTCCCGTGGAGGGGAAAAAAAAGTCCCTCCGCACCCCTGCGCAATGGCTTCGCTAGTTTAATCGGAACTTGCCTTACCTCATATTCCTTTGAGCACCTTCAGTGCAACTTTCAGATCCAGCGGACGACCCGTTAGCGGGTCCCCGCTAGCCCACCCCCTACCCTAATCTGGTGTCGCTTCTGATAAAAGCTAATGGCAAAATCTTGCTACAGCCATCGAGGTGGTTTTTAGTGGGTAGGTGCCACTCTGGTGAGTCCCACATCACCCCGCAGGAGTTGGTGCCTGCGGAGGTATGCATGATGCATCTTCCACCTCCCTCCCCAAGGAGGGTGCTGCTTAGGCGGCTAAAAAAAAGCGAGTGGACCTATACGGGTGCCTTTTTTATATATTTACGGCAATAGATCTTATTTTTCTTCTTTTTTATTTTGATATTATGTATAATAATAAAGAAAAGAATGAAGGTGAAAGTCCAAAACACTGTTTACACTTCTCATTGGGTTTTCTATATGATGCACATATCTATTAGTATTCTTAGCGATAGGATATCACAGCTATACACTAAACACTAATTTACGTACACAAAAATCAAAAATCAATGAAGAGCCGAACAGAAGAGAACAACTGTCGAATTTCCTTCAAAAACTCCATACGTCTGCCTCTTAAGTATCAACGCCAACTACCTTCATTTTTCCGTAATCGTGACGCTTGCGTGGACCTGTACATCGAAAACACGACGTTCAAAAACGGAACCCTGGTCCGAATCCCGTAAATTCTTAAACTATATTTTAACTAACCGCTATATTGGAATGGGAATGTAATAACATTGCTTCAAATGTTTATTTTTTATTTATTTAACAGTGCATACATATATGAGACTCTATAAAATAAATTACAACATGAGCTAAAATTTTAAATTACAAAAAAAATATGTTACAAAATTTTATGAAAGTTTGTTTACCCTAAAAATATTTAAAATAATCCAGAATTTCCAACAAGAGCTCGCTCTGAAGGAGTCACTGTTCAAGGAATATTACAAGTAGACGCAGGAGCCAATTATCGAAAAAACAGCGTCAGGCTTTAAATTCAAATTAAATTATTTATTTCTCAACATTGACAATTACTTGTTCTTATTGACATTAAATAAAGCATGACTGTACAACCAATGTGGAAAAACCTTCGTGAACAATAACTGGACAGAAACTTTAGCTTTGGACAGGTTTAATTCGCCACCACTATCAAAACAACGAACACAATAAAACGGCACCCATTCACGTGGTTAACGCGAGGTCCAGCCATCGCCATCCGCAACCATGTAAGAGGGAAGTGCGCGTCCCGTCATCCGACGCTTTTCTAGGATCGACCATTCAACACGGGTAGGAATATTCTAGCTGGCAACCCTCATATAGTGCTGAAGGATCGGACGCAATACGTTGCTTTTGACTTAGCCCACTTTTACTGGGTGAAAAAAAGGCAACTAACTTAATAAATAGTCCAAGTCTACTTATCGTAGGTGAATGCTCAATAAAGCTGTGTTCTTGGAACGGCTTGGAAGGCATTAACCGGCGATCACTCTTACTATGTCGCTTTTACCGGCCGGTCCAACTATTGGATAAGGCTTTGGACTGACTGAAGCATTTTTGGTACAAATACTCGTGTTATCATGTATATTGATTTTGTGTGATTTTTATTTCAAATACGCGCGGTGACATTAAATATGTTATCATTTGTCGAAAGACTCTGTAATGTATAATGATAGATAGACGTACCATCAGATACATCGCACGCGCGTTTACCTGCTTATACAAAGTAAATAATTACAATAACTATAAACTAATTCTAAATCTTAACATACTAATTTGATCACTGGTAAGTAACGAAGTAAAAAAGTATTTGTTATTGAAGTATGTAATTCCAAACTATGTAAATTCTATACTAATAAAATATTAATTGTAGAAATAATAAAGAAATTGTAAATGTAAATATCTCAAACTGTGCTCAGTGTGAACTGAGTCTCAATGAAACGACCCCACGAGGCTACTGAGGAAGCTGTTAAACTCAGAAACGTGCACTGCCACGCTGCATGTGTGTGTGAAATTACGATAGAGCACCTTTTAGGGTATTTCAGCTATTGAGGAAAATCTAATTTGAGTCATTCAAGCGAAAAATTGGCTAAATATTGCTATAACTATGGATTAGTATTATTTAATGTAATAAGTTATTTTGGCAACAGAGGTCTCGGATCCGAATATAAATCAAATATTTAGTTGTCAACATTGACAATTACGTGTTCTTATTGACGTCGAATAAAACATGACTCTACCACCAGTTCGGAAAACTTTCGTTAAGAAGAACTGGCAAGAATCTTCAAGGGTATAATTTTTTTCAAAATAAATATACAGCGTCTCTTTATGTCTATACAAAATTATTCTTATCTGCATCTGTTAGCTCGGCAAGTCTCCCTCCTCCCAACTATCCAAATGATGAACACCCTAAAACAGCACCCGTTCACGAGTTAACGCGGGATCCAGCCCTCCTCAACCATAAAAGATTGTATTTGAGTTTTTCTATTTAATATTACGTATTTTAGTAATTTGTGGTAATAACTAGTTTGTGGTATAACAGAACCTACTACCTTACGTCTACCTTATAATATTTGTCCTACGAGCATAAGCTTGATCGAGTGAAAAATAACAGGGCATTAAACTTGAAGAGCAATAATATGACAATGTTTTCTTTTGTTGAAATCAAACGTTTAGTTTGTAAGATGTTCAAAAGTTGATTGTTTTGTTTGACAATGAACTAATTTTATTTCTTTGACATGCGTAATTATGCATTATTTTTCTCTATTAAAAGTGCAAAATCATTGGTGAACGTTATTCTAATACTATACAGTCGAATATATCGGTATAAATAATTAAATGATTGTAAAGCTTACTTAGATATCGTTATACTCGTATTCTAAAAAAAAACAGACTCTGGTGGCCCTTAACTTCGGTTGAAACACAGTAATTCTTATATTAAACACAAATAACTCCGTTTTAGGGAGAGCTTGAAATTCCTAGTTATAAAATTCAAATATTTCATGAGACTTGGTAATATATGAGAGCAATCTTTTTGGAATAATCTCATGTAAAACTATGATAAAACATCCTTCTGCAACGTGCACTGCGAAAGGCAAAAGACTTCGAAAGGGAGCAGTTCGGTTGAACCGGACATGGCGCGAGTTTCCATTACCTTATAATTTACGTTATTATTAAGAAGGTTTTAAGAAAAATATAAGTTATCTAAAATACGGTTACGTATTATAAAATTATATTACATAATCCCGAAACAAATAATACCTAAATAAAAATTTTTACTTCGAGAACCCTAGAACTTAAATACCTATCAGGTTGTTTGATCTAAATTCAAAATTCCGAAAGCTTGAAATTTTTTTATTTGGTCCTAATTTAAACACCTTAAAATGACGAATGCACACAGTACCGCAGATCAAAGTTTCGAAATCCTGTTTGATCTGTTTTATACATTATTAACAATTTAAAAGTGAACGTTTTTGCGATTATTTTCTGCAAGTTTTTTTATTAAAAATAAATATGCTGTAAATATTCTGAAATTTCTATTAACGCTTCGCTGGGAGCTGCATAGTTGCTCAACCTAAATTCAAAAATTCGTTGGTTTAAACGGGTAAATCGTACAGTTGAACAGTCAGTATCAATAAATGTATGGCGTTGATATTCAACAAAAACACTGATAAAACAAACTCCTTTCTTCTAACAATTACCAGCAACATTTTCTTCGTTTCACACACGTTTAAGTTTATATATTTTTACTATATTCATAGCCGGCCAACGAGCACGGGACCCATGGACGTCGTAAGTCGCAGGCGTTTTACGTATTAATATTGATTGTGATTAGTTTATCGTCTAATGATGCGTCGCCGACCGTAGGTTTCAGTTGGGATTGCCATTGTTGCAGTAATTGCATTGGCCGTACCTTCCCTTTAATCGGAACACAACCACATGATTTGTGGAATTATCAAAATTACGCGATTAACCTGATGGAAAGTGGTACAACTCTTTGACGTTATTGGATGACAATACTGCTACATGCTTTTATGATTTTTGAAATTAATTGATGGATTGATGTTTTGATTTTTAAAATGTAATAATTCTGTTATTAATTTATTAATGTTAAAAAATGGAAAGTGAAAATCCATAATTACATGTATGGTTTGTTAAACTTAATGAGTAAATAATAAAAAAAAAATTACGACCCGGAACCAACAGTGGACACAGTGTCCCAGCGACTTAAGATATTGCGGCTATCGGAGCGCCCTTTGAGACGTTCTGCCGGAAATTTAATTTAATCTCATTTTCTTCTTTGCTAAACGACCCCTTGCAGCCATGATAGTTAATCGAGTTCATGAAATGGTGATGTGTTTGAAAATAATGAATCATTATTGTTGTCTGTCCATTTATTTTATTGCCGTCACTAAAAAATCTGTAATTGTATTGATAAAACTGGGAAATATTGGGGAATGATGGGAAAATATTGAACTTTAAAAGATAAAATCATTTAGTAACAATTGCTGAAACTCAGAAAACTGTTAGTAGTCTTGTTTGTTTGATTATTTAAATAACATGTGTTAAGCTTTCTCAAAGTTATGTTATACTTATCAGGTGGGTCGTGTGCTCAGTTGCGGACAATGAATATGGTAAAAATGTTTTTTTTTTTAAATTTTTTTTTGCATTTTTATATTATAAACCTAGACGTGTGTAAGGCAAAGCAAATGTTGCTGGTAATTCTTAGAACAAAAGGCGTTTATTAATAATGTATAATATGAGCTGATTTAATTTTAATGTAGGGTGGTAAATACAGAACGCATGTTTCAAATACGATTACGGCTGTGCTAGTTGACGGCCAGCGGAATCAGCAGTTTTAATAAGCAATGACTATAGCGGATAGCGGCAGAAAAAATACACATTGTACAATGAAGTCTCAGACTTGTGAACTAAGCATAAATCTGTCTATAGATGTCAGGTTTAACGCGATGACAATTATATCGCACTATAATTCTTTCCGGGCGGGTGGGTAGTGGGAGAGTCGCCACTATTATGGGTTTTTGTTTCTAATCGGCTGGCGTTTGTTTTTTTCTCACCTGATGAAAAGTAAAGGCGAAAATGAGGATACGCTTGACTAATGGAAATTCATTCAACTTGTACTTAATTACGTATGTTTTAGTTCCCGAAATAATTAGGTATTATAATTTTTTACTACATAAATATTATAACTATATCAACTGTTAGTGTCCCTGTAACATTGTCTCCCTATATTGTGTTTTCATATTATTTTTATACCGTGTTTGCGTGCTGTAGTAGTAGATTATACACCAAGGGGATAAAGCAGTGATAAGGACTATTGGATCCTTAGAAATCGATAGCTAGTTCACGAGCGGAGCGAGAGTATTAATTAATAATAATAATAATAAATCCTAGGGAATCAGGAATGTAGCGAAGGATTCAAGCCGGCCCAAGACGAAGAGACGTTTATCCCCGAGGAATATATGGTACTGATCACACCCACTCAGAGAATTAAAAACCAGTAATAAATACATTCGACTTCTGCATTCTAGATAAATGTTTGAAATAATTTTTCAAACATTTATCTAGAATGCACGTACTTACGGACTTTCGTACAGTTTCATGACCTTTTATTTCTCAATTTGTTGAAATCATTCCATTTATTATACTTCGGAGTAAAATAACTGTCATCAAACGAATTTTTCTTGATTTTACAGAGTTATATTCATATCATTTGCAAAGATATGTAAAGATTGCGACAGTTTTTTATCGTTTAGAATAGAACTTTTGAGGCAAATAAAAGAGCCTTGTTTTGTTTTATAAAAAATCTCAAATATTTTCAATGTTCAATATTCAAATTAAGAACATATTTTTCTTGAATTATCAGGTTGTGATGTTATTTTTTCTTTCATAAAATGTATGAATTTTTGGTTTACGCTCCAAATTATGCACCGGGAGTGCCTGAGGGCTTAAATGACTTTTTTTTAAATAGAGTTTTCTTGACATTTACTAGTAATAGGGCAATATCGTGCGGTTAGTGTAAAATGATTTTTATTATTATTATGATTAATTTTTTTTTAGCCTTTTACGCATTCAAGGAAGAATAACCCCGGTAATCTCATTATCAAATCTGTGGGGTAAAAGAGACAAATTCCAGTGAACAATTCTAACCGTGTCCAGCAAAACCATTTTGCGCACTCGTACTGGAAGTAAACCACCGAAGTAACCTAGCCCTTGTAGGTGTGTGGTGTGTGTGGCTGGGATAAAACCGTTCGTGGACATCACCTACCACATTTCCGTTACCTCGTCTGCAAGGGCCAAGTTCTTGCTTCGTTTTTCGGTCTTCGTGAAGTTCTCGTCATGTGGGATAATGATGTCCACCCAAAAGACATGGGGTTTTGAAGAATAAATTATGTTAGTTATTTCTTTCATTCAAAATATTCAAAAACAAATTAAAATATTTTGTACAGGGATATTTTAGATTTGCTTAAACTATTTCCATTATGACAAATTATTCTATTGAATATGAACATCTCGACTGCACACTTTAATGTTAAATATTTAAGCTTACAGAAAGAGCAATTGCTTGCTATATTCCAGCCTCGATTATTCAAGTACCTACCTCAAAGTTTGAATATACCGTACATTCAGGTTGAGCTTTTTACAGCTCCAAAAAAGGATAGGTTCGATAAACAGCAAACCTTTGAAAGATACGGCTAATTAAGGTTATGGATTTCAATGAATAATTTGTATGATTACAAAAAATTTGTCCTAAATTATCATAATACGAATAAGAAATCAGTAAACAAGGAAAGATCACTGTTTGAATATGATAAATAATTATAAATATATATATATATATATATTTTTTTTTTTCATCAAAGTAAGGACCATGTAAGGATTATATGCATTGCATTACTGAGAAAAACCAGTCAACTGTTGTGAAAAGAAAGTTTAAAATTCTTTGGACCTTTCTATGATGAAAGTCTATCAAAAGTCTATTTAACGTTATGAATTATACGACTAGGAATATTTGAACACAATATTAGGCTTGCTGTTTTAAAATTAGCTCAACCTGAATGTACGGTATATTCAAACTTTGAGGTAGGTACTTGAATAATCGAGGCTGGAATATAGCAAGCAATTGCTCTTTCTGTAAGCTTAAATATTTAACATTAAAGTGTGCAGTCGAGATGTTCATATTCAATAGAATAATTTGTCATAATGGAAATAGTTTAAGCAAATCTAAAATATCCCTGTACAAAATATTTTAATTTGTTTTTGAATATTTTGAATGAAAGAAATTACTAACATAATTTATTCTTCAAAACCCCATGTCTTTTGGGTGGACATCATTATCCCACATGACGAGAACTTCACGAAGACCGAAAAACGAAGCAAGAACTTGGCCCTTGCAGACGAGGTAACGGAAATGTGGTAGGTGATGTCCACGAACGGTTTTATCCCAGCCACACACACCACACACCTACAAGGGCTAGGTTACTTCGGTGGTTTACTTAAAGTACGAGTGCGCAAAATGGTTTTGCTGGACACGGTTAGAATTGTATTCCCAAAATATTATTTACTGTATGTCTAATATTTTCAGGTCGGTAATATGTAATAAATCATCTTACTTTTATGTCAGCAAAGACTTGTATTTCGAATATCGTCTTGAGGATTAAATTTCCGTTTGTTTAGGTTTACTCAAATCCAAGATTAATTTATTCACAACAAACTTTTTTTACAGCTCCAAAAAAGGATAGGTTCGATAAACAGCAAACCTTTGAAAGATACAGCTAATTAAGGTTATGGATTTCAATGAATAATTTGTATGATTACAAAAAATTTGTCCTAAATTATCATAATACGAATAAGAAATCAGTAAACAAGGAAAGATCACTGTTTGAATATGATAAATAATTATATATATATATAATAGCGGATCCCGCACTAGGCAAGCCGGTATTGCGGGGTCCCAATACTATATAGCTATAATATCGCAGTACCGAAGATTATAAATTAAAATTAGCACACAAAATATTTTGAGATTTAGACTTTGATAGGGTTTTAAGGTTATAGAAATATATACTCTTAAAAATCCTATCAAATTAAGCATTTCAAAATATACAATATTTTGAATGTTTATAGCCAATTAATGTTTTAATATTTAATATTTTTTAAAATTAATTGCTTAAATATTTACTTAAATTAGGATATATTTCGTTCTTTTTTTATTCAAAGTAAAAAGCTTAGCATTTTGAAGGCACAAATTATGAAGGCAGATCAATCCATGTTTTAACGAATGGCCAGGGAATGTCACGGGGGTATCATTAGCGTTACCTACAATTTGTGCGTTACGTAAATTAAAGACTGTATGTCATTCAGGTAGACTAAACGCACTTATTTTACCATCAGTTTTGTTAAATATTGTCAGTTGATAACGTAAGACTAAGCCAATCCATTATACTATTCCCTGAATCTCTGTGTACTCTTGTTTGCGCAGTAGTATTTTTGTTGACACCGAGTTAAACGTCCTAGCAAGGTCGAAGGACAAAATCATACAGTGAGGACTTTAATCTAGGAAGTTTGCAACTGGCTTCGTAATGGCAATTACAGCATGTTTTGTGGATGAATTATGCTGGAAGTTGAATTATTGATGAAAAAATAAATTATTTAATTCCAGTAAGTCGCAAGTGAACAAGATTTTCTAAAATTTCGAATTAGAAGATACCAACAGCTATGTCAAACAGAGGAAAAATACCGCTCTAATATTGTTAATATTTAAATTATTTATTTGATAAATAATAAAGTTTTATACCCCTAACAACGAGTATGATAAATATCACTATGGTCCCTGTTGCGTAGTATAATATAAAAAAGCATAATAAACACATTATACTCGTATTTCTAATCACAATTAAAAAATACCGATTAACATACAAAATAAACGATAACTTTTGACCGGCTATCGTTAAACATGGTTAAGGTCATTTTTGACTCATTCAAATAGCTATCGAACAAAAAATACATGTCAAAATCGAATCGTATGGGGAAGACGTTATGCCACAGTCAGACTATATTTATAGATTTACAGAATAGATTTATTCTTTAAAATAAAACTTAAATTTAGTATCCCAACTGCCCGTATGTAGCGCTATGATATTTCATACTATTAGGTCTTAACCTATGAAATTGCCGTTTTTCACAAAATAAATGAAGCGTAATTTTTTTATATATTTTTTATTTCTATTAATCAAAATAATCACCCATGCAATCAATGCATCTTTGCCAACGCATTGGTAGCTTATTGATACATTGCTTGAAGAAATCAGCTGGACGGGAGGCAACAAATTCTACAAAGGCATTTTGTACTGCCTCTCGGGTATTGAATTTTTTTCCCGCCAAGAAGTTATCCAAATTCTGGAAAAAGTAGAAGTCTGTAGGCGCAAGGTCTGGTGAGTACGGCGGATGACGGAGAACTTCCAACCCCAACTCTTGTAGCTTGGAGACCGTCTGCTGTGCTGTATGAGGTCGCGCGTTGTCGTGCAGGAGCAGTGGAGCCGAACGATTGACCAAAGCTGGTTGGAGACGTGCGAGCTTCTCCATCATTGTGTTCATTTCTTCACAGTACACATCTGCAGTAATGCTTGTCCCGTTTGGCAAGAAGCTGTGATGAATTACACCCGCGTTAGACCACCAAACAGTGACCATCACTTTTATAGGGGTAAGTTTTCGTTTAGGGCATTGTTTGGGTGCTGAACCAGGGTCCAACCAACTTGCTGAGCGCTTACGATGGTCAAACAGGATCCCTTTCTCGTCACAAGTTACAATGCGGTTCAGAATTCCTTCATTTGTATGCCTGCTGAGCAGTGCAAGGCACGTCTCCACGCGTGCTTCGCGCTGGCGGTCATTGAGTTCGTGGGGTACCCATTTGTCAAGCTTTTTTACCTTGCCAATTTGACGCAAATGGACCAATTTTGTTTTGATGCTAACGTCGAAAGCTGCTGCTAATTCAGCCGTGGATTGAGTTTCATCAGCTTCCACAATTGCCTTTAATTCGTCATTGTCGGCCAAAGTTTTCGGACGACCACGGGGTTCATTTTTAGGTCAAAATTTCCAGAACGGAAGCGGGTAAACCAATAACGGGTGGTGCGTTCGTTTGTAGTGTTCGCTCCGTAAACGTCGTTGATGTTGCGTGCCGCTTGTGCCGCTTTGCTGCCACGACGGTACTCATACTCCATAATTACTCGAATTTTTAACTTATCCATGATGACGAAAAATGTTCGAATGCGTTGAAAACAAAACACTAACTATTAAACAAATGACGATTTTAGAAAAAGAATTCCATGTTTGTCAAATAAAATTAATTTGAAATTAGTATTATCAGACAAAAAAAAATATTTTCATTTGAAATGGCCAGTTCGGCAAAACGGCAGTTTCATAGGTAAAGACCTATTATATAATTATATTTTAAGAACTAAAGGATATTTCAACCTTCGCCGCTGGTTAGAAAGGTGTCTAAACCAACATTAGAAATAAACAAAGCTTAATAAACACTTTATAATTATTTTGAGTAGTAAAACTTCTTAATTTTGATAATAAATAAATGGTCATGCTATTGAAATCAAAAAGAAGATGATTGAAGGATTAAAATCTCTAAGCTTCTAATTTACTACATTAGAAATGATTACCGCATAAGTTAGAAAACTTCTAAGAAACGTAAGCAGCACGAATCTGCTTTTTGAATTAAAATATACAAATCAAAAATAAACAACTCAAAAATAACTTTAACTTAAAAAAAAAACAACCAAAAAATTTTTTTTCAAATGAAACTAACGTGACACATTTACGCAAAAGTTTTCGATTTTATTTTTGTGTCTACGGTATTATCTTGTTGGCTAGGTCCAATTTTTATCCCTTTTTCTAGTTTTGGATCAAATTATTGGCCATCAAATATTGTAAGTATAACGAATCCCCTCTAATATATTCAAAAACCAATCGCTTCATTAGATGATCATTATACTTTGATCCTCATTTTCAAACTTATTTTTTTTTATCAAAATTAATTACTCTAATTATTTTTATTAATGGCAGTTTATTGGGACCTTAATGAAAAAACTTTTTGGCGTTTCAATTATGCTTCAAAGATTGTAATTTTCTAAAGTTAACGAGCTAAATTTTATCGAAAAATTAATTGCGACAATTTCGGTAAAAAGTTTTTCTCTCAGTTTGATTGCTGGAAATTGCGTAACTTAATACATTTTAATTTAATTATATTTTTACATTTTTTCAAAAAGTTTTCTGGTTTAAGGCTAAGGAAGGAAATCAAAATCGAGTTTTGATCAAATGAGCATTGTGACAATCAATTATTTCCTTAAAAATAAGTATCCAATAAAGATGTAATCTTCTTTAATAAACTGCTTGAAATATCGATTAAAATTATTAATTGCTCTAACTTACTCGTGAGTGGTTTCGAATAGGATATGTCTTAGAACTTGCGGTTGCCATATCAAAATGTACTAAATCCCATGAATTCAAATCATCGTTAGGGATTACAAGTTTAAAGCATCTATGTGTTTGTAAGCAAACAACATGCGTACACATCTTGGCTGTATGTGTGTGTGTAAATCAACATTTGCGTCCAAAAACGCTACTTTCCCTCTTGCTCTTACGGGGCTCTTATAAAATGCATTAGTGTGGGTTCATCGTGTCTGTACACGTTAGCGAGCTGAGTTTTTGTGTGTGTGTGTGCAGATCCAGGGCCGCGTAGCCCCCTCCAGTGTAGCGCCGGCCGTAGCGGTACTACGACGCGTCTACGCCGTAGCCTCGTACGTGCCGGAACGAATTACTGACAAAGCGAACGAACTAAATTTTTTTGTTTGTTTGTTTTTTGTGAATAAAGGGAGAAACCGTGAAATAGACAACATGCTTCCACAACCCTTTACTACAACGTTATACAACCCGTTAATACAACATTAGCTTTCGAAATTCCTTCGTAAAGTGACTTTGTTCTAGTGTTGTGAAAAATTGTACATTAAAGTCACTTTTCGATCATTTTTGAATTGGACTAGTAGCTTGTGCTATAATTAATGGACTTGATTGAAAGTGATCGTCATGGGATGTTATTATCGGGCGTAAAAAGGTAATTGTTTTCTTTGATTATAACAGCAATATTATATATTTAATGCTTGTACCTAGTATAATCAAGTAAATTAATTTTTAAGTTGTTTAAAATAACGACAGGCTTAAAACAGCGCTAAGTTATTTCTAATTAAAGCCTTGTAATTAAATATAAGTATAAATCTTATTTGTAAAAATTTTTAATGCTTATTTTCCAAATTAAGAATCACCAAGGGATATTGTTCCTTTTTTAATATTTTGTTTTTAACAGTTGACTATTTTTTTTTATTTTCAGTAATTTAATTATTTCATATTTTCGCTCCATAATGTTGTGGGTTAAATAATATTTTAAGAAATATATATTTTTTTAAATATTAAAAGCCTCCTAATGCTCACTTATGTTTAATTAAGTGAATTCAAATCCTTTTTTTATGCATAACTTTAGCTTGCTTTGATAAAATTATGTGAGTTAATGACGACCGATCTTGTGTCAGTGGATCTTCTTAAAAAAGAAGAGAATTAGTAACTTTGTTGTGGATAATTTGCTGACATACTTTAAAAATATTTATTACGAAGATCTAAATTTGGTCTGTTTGTATTCATATTGAAAGTTCAAATAACTTTTATATTTATCCAAAAACGCACTGCCCTACCGTCAATACTTTCAATTTATGAATTTCAAAGTTGCTTGGAAGAGATCACTCTTTTATTTAATAATAAGGCCGCCCAAATTTTCTTCCTCTTTTTTAGAACAATTTTTTGTGCATTTGACATTTTAGTTTGTTACACTTGTTTGGCGATAAAATGAACTTTATTCTTTTATTTAAAATATCTGTTGACCGATTGGAATTAAATAAACTACTAAGTTTTTTAGATATTTCAAGTAATTTAAATTCAACTGCGTTATCTTAGCGCTTGTATCTGTGTTCGTACAATGAAGAAAGTCAAGTTAGCTATTTTGCGGATACAAGTGCTTGAAAAAAATATTTTACTGAACTTATGTAACCAAGGCTTACTTCACGCAATCTATTATTGAAAAACGTTTATTTGTATTTTAAATTGTTTCCAATATTTCTTTTGTGTATTTGTATAAATTTAAAATATAATTGCAACTAAATCTTGTCATCAAACAAATCAATCAAACCAGTCTTGTATAGGATTTCAGGTCGCAATTTTGTTAATGTATATCACCTTGAAAGGTTCTATGCTATTCTCTATCTCATTATCTTTTTCTAGCAAGATTGATGACTTTTCTTTTATAGTATTATTATTGACCATATTCAAAGTCATTACTTAATTATTATTTTTTACTTTATATTAGAAATTATAAATAATTAAAATTATAACTTTTCCGACAAGGGCTTACTCAAAAGGAAGTCGGTGATTTTAAATGGTTTACTTCGGAACTTATAATGTCACTAAAGTACGTCTTCTTATAGTAATGTCGACGGGTCGCTCACTTCCCTCTAATATAGTTGAGGAACGCGATGGCTGGATCTCGCGTTAACTCGTGAACGGGTGCTGTTTGAGGGTGTTCGTCGTATGGATACTTGGGGGAGGGACACTTAACGGATGCAGATAAGAATAATTTTATATAGACATAACGAGACACTTTAAATTGATTTTGAAAATAATATACCGGAAGTTTTTTTCGAATTGGTGGTAGAGTCATGTTTTATTTGATAACAATAAGAACAATTAATTGTCAATGTTGAGTAATAAATATTTGAATTTGATAACGAACTATTTATCATAATTTGTAAAATAAGTAAGGTTTCATGAAACCTACTTATTTGTCCTCAGTAATAGGCTATATGACGTCACGTTGAATTCAATTTGGAGCCCTCTAGAAAATTTAAAGTCATGTAAAAGACCAATGTTTTTATTTTAGGGTACCGTGCATGATAGACCTTATGTTAGGGATGAGTGCAAAGGTTTAAGTTTTTAAGGCTTTTGGCTTTGAGACTATGGGGTGCTTGGGTCCAGGATGCTTAGAGACTATTTAGTGAAATTTCAAAACGATGGGTGAGTGAAACTCGTGACCTTAAATTTGAAAGATTTTTTGCACAACATTTATTGATAGCAAACCAATGCAGTAATTCTGCCAGCCTTTTGGTCACTTTGCCCCATCAACAGAATTATTATATACTATAATATAATAATTAAGGCGTTGTATTCTGTGTATAATTAATTTTCTTTCCTTGTTTCTGTCTTCCTAGTGGTATTTCTCAGTATTTTCGTTTATAAATAAATAATTGTATTAAAAGTTAAAAAATAAAGAAAAAAAAATTATTTAAAGCCAAAGTACTAAAAAATCATACCAGAAATGAATTTCAATACATGTGTGCATTTGAAGAATTTAACGAGAATAACCGTGATCGATTGCCATCTTCAAGTTGTATACACGTGTTACATTTTTAACATTTTACATAAGTACACAATTTATAATATAAATGACATTTGAATGTGGCTATAATGTTACATCACTGTATTTGTTTGTATTCAATTTAGAAATAATATTAATAGCAGTTTTTCATTAATTAGTTCTTGTTTCATATTTTCACCAGTCGGGTTTTATTTAATAAACTTTATTTTTTTTTATAAGAAAGGGCAAAAAGGTAGGAGCGCTACCCACATATTTGCGCCATCTTCAATCGGCACAGTCGAAATGTGTTGATGTATATGGGTAAAATGTCGTCCATTGCCATCTGGGTTTCGGCAAGACGAGCCGAATGAGCCGAAATGTATAAAGTTGAATGAGGGCTATCGGGTAGTATAGTCGCTTGCTGAATATGTGTAGTAGTTGGTTCAGGGCAGCATTACCGTTCAACAAATACTTGTGCTGGCTTGAACGTGTGTATGTAGCACCCCTAGGAATGTGTTGCGGAGGAATAAAACAAAGTTTCATTTTTTGCAAAGACTTGCAGGCATAGCAGGGGCAACAAAAAACTTAAGTCACTAGACAATAAATCGATTATACCTAGTCTTGGAATAAGGATTAATACTATTATATTAGTCTTGGTTAGCAGCACTACCTCATACGCTGAAGGTCCCTTGGTTCAGGCATTCATTTGTGTGATGAACTCAGATGTTTGTTTTCGGGTCATGGTTATTTGTATTTGTGTATTTATAATTATTCTGGGTTCCCCCAGTTCGCTGTATGGTCATCCATAACTCAAGCTCGGCTTACTTTGGGGCCATAAAGTTGATGTGTTTGTCTGGGGATTATTTTTTACTGTTTATTACAAATGATCATGCTTTAATTTTGTTCTTGCATCTTATAATTTTCAATAAAATGGTTGAAGTAATTAGTATATGACTCGGTACAGAGCGCCTATGTGTTGCATGTTATAGTTAAATACCTTAAAAAGCTTTTTTCTAAGTCATCCTAAACTTAGTGATATCTTTACGGATTACTCATAGAGCTCGATGTTTAGATATATTATTGCGTAAAATGTAAATTTATGACGAGTTAAAAAGAAAATAATCAAAACCATGGTGACAAAACCAAAACAGAAAGCATTACCACACACATGTCAGTCAAGTTTTTTTTGTGCTTTGTAAAAATGTGTCAAGTATTTTGTGAATATGTGAAATTTATATATCTAAAATTATGGATGCTTTTTTTTTTTTTTTTGTTCCCCTCCGCGGCAAGGGCAGAAGGATAAAAATGCCCTGACGCATACTCTGGCGCGATTCCAAAGTTATGTGGGACTCGTCCCGACGCCTACCAGGACCATACCCACTAAAAACCCCCTGTCGGCTCGTGCATTTTTGCCACTCAGCCTTCATCTGAGCGACGGCCAATTGGAGAAAGAGGCCGCGCTAGCGGGGCCCAGAAGGGGTTACCCGCTGGGATTACATAGCACTGAAGGTGCTCAAAGCACTGAAGGTGAATACATAGCACTGAAAGTGCTCAAAATGAAAATCAATAATTAAAACAAAAATTAAAATTTGCAAAATAAAATTGAATTAATTCGCATTTACGTTAGAATTAGGATTTACGTTAGAATTAGAATTTACGTTAGAATTAGAATTTGCGGCCAGAAGGGCCTCGAGATCGGCGGACAGTCTGGTGGATGAGTACGCTTGCGCATTCCTAGGCCTAGCGACTTTGAACTTCGAGTCTAACACAGGAGTAGTATATGAGACTGAATCACGAACTAGAGGATTGGGATGGGTTTCGGAGCGTTTGAAAAACGCTTCAGAGAGTGTTTTGAGATGTTGTTGTACTGTCGGCAGTTCAAGATCTCTATGCAAGTCCGCGTTACGCACGTACCACGGTGCGTTTGTGGCCCGGCGGCAAAAGAGGTTTTGAACTACCTGCAGTTTGTGCAGGAGGGAGGGTTTGGCGTGGGCAAAGATTGGCGAGGCATACGTCATAACGGGTCTAACGCAGACCTTGTAAAGTGTACGTTTGTTTCTGAAGGACATTTTACTTTTTCTACCTAACATGCTATTTAGGCGGCCTAAATAGTGACGAGCGAGTTTCGAAACTCTTTCGACGTGTGGCTTGAAAGAAAGCGTTGGACCTAATGTGACGCCTAAGTATTTAGTACTGCGCTTCCAGGGGATGGGAATGCCTAACATTCGGACGTGGGGGTCGCCATCGGGACGACGGCGTTTGTGGTCGAAGCGCATCGCAGAACTCTTTTCAGGGTTCACATCGATGCGCCATTTTTGAAACCATACACCAAGGGCGTTTACGGCCTTTTGGAGTCTGGTTACAAGGCGCCGAACACTGTGGCCTTTGGTTATGGATGCTTAAAATTACTTTTTATTATTAGCACTTTCGCGATCCGTAGCCTACTGTTGCGTCTTACAAGCAGACATGTTAATCCTTTGGATTGCTATTAATATTACTACTATCCTAAGACAAACACACCAACAGATTACATTTTATTTGTGATTATTTGCGCAAGGTTTGGTATTGAGATTCTTAAATTGTTATACTTAACTTATTTGAATTTAGTTCTATCAGTTTTAAGTGAGTTTACCTGAAAGGTGCCTGTTTTCGTTGCTGCCGTAGGGCCTGCACATTGAAAACTTTCGAGCAGTAGCTTTCTTACGGCAAATTCTCTACGGAAAAGGTAAAAAGATAAAAAACATCAATATTTTTCTTTAATGTGCTATTTATTTATTTAAAGATTTACTTTAACATTAACATTAAAATTAACACCCGAGTAACTCAACCAGAAGTTTAATTCTGTACTTTTGTTTTTCAAGCATTTATTAATAGAAATTTAAAGAACAGAAATCCATAATTATGAATTTTTAATTAATATAACGAAAGAAAGAGAATCTGGCATTGTAATCAGCTTACATTGTAAGATCCAGGAAAACCTGAAAAAAATATTATGAGACAAAATTGTTTCTCTCAGTTGTATTTTTTATTCTTATTTCATCAAAAGTCGAATAAAGTATTCGACTCCCTCAAACAGTTTTATCCTTTTAATATTGATCTCTTATAATTTCAATTACAATAGTAATTGAAATATTTGACAATTACCAATAGGTAAGTAAAGTAATATTTTTTATTATATTATCCCAATACCCCTTCTTGATTTGTCTGTCTAAATCTGTGTTTCTTTTTGCGGAAATAAAATATTTAATTTAATTTAATCCCAATACCAAAGGGTTTTAAATGGGTATACTTGACTTATTTTAATTTAGTACTATCATTTTTGAATGAGTTTGCCTCAAGGTGCCTGATTCCGTTGGTGCCGTCGTGCGTTCACATTAATTACTTTTGAATAGAGGCTTTCTTACGAAAAGGACGATTACAAAAATACAAACATCAATTAATACTCTCAATTGACAATAAATTAAGTTTAACAAATATAAACATTACCGGGTAACCGGGTTACCATAACGGGGGTTTACCATTTGGCAAAAGGTCACATTTCCCTAAGTCACGCGATATATTTATAATCTTGCGATTCTCGACCAATCAGTGCAGTTTAAAACTCTGATACATTTATTACAACCACCTGACAAACGTAGGATATTTTATACCTAATGGCTAAACGACTTAGAATAGCCGATTGGAAAAAGGGGCCCGATTGTTAAGGTCACATTTAAAAATACATATCGAAGCTCGAGTAGATACACAATCTCGCTTTGAAAATTTCGAACGTTTACTATTTTAAGTTTGTAAAGTGGTCGGCCGAGTGGCGTAGTGGGTAGTAGCCGGACCTCATACGCCGTAAGTCCCATGTTAACGTGTTCCGGGCATTCCTTTGTGTGATGGAAGCAGATGTTTGTTCTCGGTTCATGGTTGTTAATATTTGTACACCGCGAGCCCCTAATAACCAGAACGATGTTAACCATCGATTCTAGAGCCTAATTGGAGTACATAAAGTGGTCTAACATGTAGTCCAATAACGCATAAATTTCGAGATATTCAATATTTAAAAATAATCACAAGTTAAAAAAATGATGTCGGAGTAATTTGTGAAGTTCCTTTTTCTATTAGTCAGTTTCTTGACTAGAGATTGGTTTTTCATACTCTCTCAACTAAAGATTTGTTCACATAGACGTGCAAAACTTAATTGATTTATTTTGTTTAAAAAAATTTAATATGATACATAATTAAACTATGTCGGTTCAACATTATTTACTCGTAGTAGCGTCAGATATACGTGGTTAAAATCTGTAGGGTTATTAGGGCCCATGGTGTGTATGTATGTTTAACATGGATTCCTTCGCAGTTCGCTGTATGATCATCCATAACACAAGCTCTACTTACTTTGGGCCCAACAGTTGGTGTGATTGTCTTAGGATTTATTTATACATTATTTTTATAGCACATATTCCAAACTTTCAGTATTGGGATTCTTTAGTACCATACAAATGTCCAATCAAATAACAATGCAGTCACATCACCTGTAGAATCATCGTGATTTCCAAATTGCAAGATCGAGTCTTGTGTCGCTTTGATTGCTGAATAATCTAGTTTTTATTTGTTGTATACTTTAGTTGGTAATTTATAGTAAAGACTTTCCGTCTTATTTCGGAGTTTAATGTTTCGAATTATTTCTTGGCTATGTTCTAAATAGTTTTACCCAGGCGCATTAAAAACTCTTTAGATACTATATTTATATAACAAACGTGTAAAAAATCAACAATGGATAAAAGTGCTAGAAAACTAGGAAGCCTACATATTATTTTTATGAAGAAAAGTTACCAATAGGCTGGCAGAATTAAATGAAGAGTTGCAAATAATCTGATGTGCTACCGCTGTCCATGTTTTCCATACAAATGCTACGTTTAAAACTTTAAATTTAATTTACGAAAATCTCAAATATAACTTTTATGATTTGAATAATATGAATGGTAATTATTCATTTCTGTGCTGGGTTTCGGCACTACTGTTAAAATGGCGCAAAAAGGCACACAAATCATTTGACAAGTGCCAGCCTACTGTTAGTATTAGTATGTGTCATTGTAGGGTTCAGTTTATGGGCGTAAATGTACACTTGTCTTACTGTACTTTTGGAAATTTTAAATAATGTTTGAAAGAATAAAATAATCTCAGTCTCGTGAACAAAATTGGTTCGCAGCGTACAGCCATGTTGTTTGCTGAAAAGTTTCAGGTCCAAGTTGAAAATGGGCCACTTCGCAAACATGACGTCACAGTTCCATTGCTTTCATGGAACTCGATACAAATATTGGAAAAGGACAAATGTAAAATCGTTAAAACGCTTCGCAATAACTTTATTTAAAAGAAAAATTGACCTTAACATTTTATGGACAGTCCAGTATTGCGTATACTTTTGTTATTATGTGAAAAGATATTTTAATTTTGACGTTTTTATTTAGACAAGACATACGTTGTGGGTAAAAATAATGTATACTTTATGATGGACTCCTTTTATGTTATGCAAATCCCATCAAATCGACAGAAACCTAGTGTTATACTGATAATAGGCTCGGTGTCGAATGAGCTCGGTACGCGAACTTTTAGTCATATTCCTGGGTGCAATTTTAATAGTTGGTTTATAGAATAGCTTTTAAAACTTTAATGTTAATTCCATGATAGTACTTTTGTGTATTATTCCAAATGACATTTGAGTTTTTTATAAGTGTCATAGAATTAACTTGTTTAAAAATATTTCGCATCAATAATCTTCTTCAAAATCAGCTTCAAAGTCAAGAGAAAGAAACGTTAAGCACTACACCGCTTTATAATAAACACTAGGAACGACGCATAAACTAAACCAGTTACAGAGCAAACTATTTCAGCCGTTAAATTTACCAACTGTTATAAACTATAAAGTTGAGCTCCGAGCGGATCCATATACTCGTAGATATGACACAAGCCAGTGGGTGGCGCCCTTTTAGTTTATCATTATCATACTATATTTATTCATCACTGGGACTATAGTGAGAATATTGAGAATGTATAATAATGAAAAATTTTAATTTAGGATTGTCTGTTTTCATTATGAATTCGTAGAATTAATTGTTATGAACACTTGGTGAATTCCAACTGATAAGCTTTGTTATAATTCAATAATTAGGCAGTTTATCTACTAAAATTGTGAATACTGTTTTTGAGCCACGGATAAGGATACTTAGTGAAGAGCGCCACCTACGGTAAACTTCTGTCATAAAATCCAGTGAACAATCGAAATACAAGGCAGAAACATTTGCTTATTATATTTATAATTTATAAATATAATATTTAAATATAATAATAATATTTATAATATTATAATTATTTTGGATATATAATAATAAACTAAAGGCCCGTTTTGTTGCAGTGGTCATGTTAACTACAGAAGCTAATTCAACTTCATAAAATATTCCGAAAAAAAATTGTATAGGCAGCTACATTAAGTCGAAACAACATACGTTATATTCATTTTATGGAAAGGAAAACGTGGTATGTAATACCGTCTATAAGGCCTGTTATATTCTTATCTGTCATCACATGTAAAGTTATTATTATTGAAGCCAAAGTTTATTGAAATAAAATTGGCACAAAATTAAAAATATACACTTATTATGCACTAACGTATGAATTACTTCCGTACATGCACTCAATAAGCAGTTTTGTTGTGTAATAATACATCGACCTCGAAGTTAGTTCTTTTTGGCTTCAAGAAGATTTTTAACCTTAAAAATGAAGGATTAATATCCGAGGGCGGCGTGATAGGTATTAAAATTAAAAACGAAGAAAGTTTTATTCAAGAATCGTTATTTATCTTTCAACGTAGTTTCCTTCTAACTCAATGCACTTTATCCAGCGTTTCTCTACCAACTGGTACCTTCCATAAAATACGACTTAGGCAACCCTTTGAAATAGGCATAGGTTTCGTACGTGATCTCTTCGTTTGGGATGAAGGTTCAAATTTAAATTCAAATTCATACATTGCCAGTTTTCATTTCAAACATTGGCAAATCAATAAAACATGACTCTACCACCAGTTCGGAAAAACCTTCGTGAAGAAGAACTGGCAAGAAACTTCACGGGTATATTTTTTTTAAATAAAATTTACAGTCTCTTTATGTCTATACAAAATCATTCTTATCTGCATCTGTTGGCTCGGAAATTTCCCCAAGTATCCAAACGACGAACACCCTCAAACGGTACCCGTTCACGATTTAAAGCGGGATCCAGCCATCGTCATCCTCAACCATATTAGAGGGAAATGAGCGACCCGTCACTCGACAGTAGGTTTTACCATCGAGCCATTTTTTAAAATTCGGGTACAGAAAATGGTCGCAAGGGGCAAAATCTTGCGAATGTGGTGAGTGAGAAAGCAACTCATAGGGCAATTCGTAGATTCGACCTTGGTGATAGAGGATATTCTTCTTAGCCAAAAGCGGTCGTTTTTCAGGTCAAATTTCTTTAAAGTGGCACAATATTCGTGATTACACGTTTTACAGGTTCCTAGCTAATTTATTTTTTTTTGTAAGATCTAAAGAAAACCGCGTATTTTTATTAAACATGCAACCCTAGACCCAATTATAAGTCTACGTGTGTCATCTACCGAGTAAAACGAAAACGTCTTATTGACATACGAGGTTATCAATCTACAGCGACGTTGTAGGGTCAGTATTGGGATGCATAAATTTAATTGGCATATTATAAGGCTGCATAACGTTTTTTGGCATACTGTTTGTTTCGCATAACGTTCATACAGAATATCATTAATATCATAATTCATATTATCTTCATACTATTACTACATTCATATTATATTCAGAATATCATAATCATAAGGTACACTTTATTTCCCCATAACTTCATTTATAATAATAGTATATTAGCATAAAATGTTCATGCATAAATGGTTTTACAATAACGATTACTTATCATAACATTAAATGGCATCTCACGCTATGGCATAAAGTTTACAAGTCATACATATAGAATACCATAATTTAACAAAAATAAATGGACTGTAAATTAATAACCTAAACATTTTTACACTTCTTTGGTTGTTACAGACGATATAGCAACGCGGTTTAGTCAGTATTACGTATGGGGAAGTGCAACATCGCCACCTATTTTCACACCTAAAGTTTTGAGTACATTCGAATTAGATGAAGAAAACCCTCTCATCTCATAATGCCAACTGCTCGAAATGTCATCTTCTTAGAATACCATCTTCTCAGAATGCCAATTTCTCGAAATGCCAACTGCTCGAAATGTCATCTTCTTAGAATACCATCTTCGCAGAATGCCAACTTCTCAGAAAGCCAACTTCTCAGAAAGCCAACTTCTCACAATGACGACTTCTGAAGGGACAGTCGTGATGTTTGTTTGAACCAAATTGAACCGAAGTCGCTTTTCGCGAAAGTCGCTTTTCGTGAAAAGCTGAAAATGGTACTTAATTTGGTCTTGGCGCTTCGCCGGGTACTGCCGCACCACGCTCGCTTCGCTCGCTCGGCTCGCGCATGTATTAACTACATACAAACCTAAACTAACCCAATTGAACGGGTGCGTCTCATTTCGTAGTTTCCCTCCCTCCGCGCCTCCAGGTTTATAAAAACACTCTAGGGCGGGACAGAATAGTCGCGTGGTTTCGGGGTTGGCCAATTCGGTTCTGTATTATTGTGTTATATATTTTGATTACAGTGAGATGTTATTTACAATTCATCATCATCATTTCTTAAATAATCTTGGTTAAATGTTATTATTTATTATTCACGTGCAAGTCGCTCCTTGGCATGACCTACATATTGACTAACCTGCTCGTCCTCGCTGCGCTGGACGTCACACCTAATATTATTTATTGTTACTTTCAAGACTCAACATAATGTAGGTAAATATGTTCTGTACCTGATAAATTAGGCACCAGAAGTTTCATTTTTATTTTAAGTTTTATTACTTTACATTTATGACTTTAGAGGTTATGGATACTTCTGTTATGCGTTTTGTATTTTATGATAATTTATCTTTAGACGTATAACTGTTATGTCCTCTACATTTATGCTGTATAAAATTATGATAAAAAAAAATTAGAGTAAGTGAAACTTATGGCAACGAAACCATTCTGCGTGTATCTATTCTGCTTATACTATTCTGCTACTATTCTGCTTATCTCAATTTATGCGAAAAAGCTTTATGCTGAAACTGTTGTGTCAAACTACGTTATGATAAAAAAAATTATGCGTCCGAAAGGGCTCCCACGTTGTACTATCAAAATAACGTTAAATACGATCATGGCATGCTTGTTATACCGACATGTGTCACAGAAATTAAGAAATATTTTACAAATGGCAAAACTACAAGTACATTGTATAAAAGAAACTATAAATAAACAAAATGTAATATAAATTTACTAACAGTTATAAACTACGGAGCTGATGCGAACTTCGTACGCTAGTAGACAAAGCGTTAACTATCGCGTAACAATTGTACAACGCTCTGTGACATTTCAATACACTGCACTGCGGAACCTACAGTAGGGGCGGTGAATAAAAACTACGTATGATATATTGTATTATTTACATTATTTATTAGGCGTTTTAAAATGTGTAAACAGAACCTATACTTGATTATTGTGTACTTTAATCGAATACAACATACTTTAATCGTATTTTTCTTGGTATTTCATAAGATCTTTAAACGAAATAAACACTGCGTTCATTTTAAACCAATTCATGCTAGCGCTATTTGTCATATAAAGTATTACGCCGAGAAACTGATCTACGTTCAATTCTAAGTACAGACAATAATTTTATATAAAGAAATATTTATAAGTCATGTTTATATAAAGAAATCTGGTACAGGTTTTAATTTATATTAAAATATAGACAGCGTATACAAACAGCGTTAGTTATTAGAAGCTTCGCGACTATAAATTAAAGCTGTTAGTAAATATTCTGCTTTCCTATGTTTGCAATTCAAATTATTCAAAAATGTTTTATATGTACGTTGTAATTTTAATTTAAACATATTTTCAAACAGGCCAACATCTAAGGAATAAAAATATACTATTAAAATTAAATACCGGGTGACTTTTTTACCGTTAAAAAAAAGGGCATGTGTCTTTGGGAAAGTGAATCTGAGGATTGTGGTATAGTCCCGTGTGTTCCTTTTCCGAATCACCCTATAGATTATGGATCCCATGCACGTTTCCCGCATATTAATTGCGTCTTGTACAATTTGTATGCCATTATGTTTCGGTGCAAGCATTTTGAAGTGTAGGTTTGCTCACAGCTTTCTCGAGCGTGGGTGTTTCAAAAGTAGCTTATAGGCACGTGACTATCCCGTTTCTATGAAATTGTAGAAACAATGTTTGAATCGATGAAACCCCGTAATAAGTTACTTTCCTATTATCCAAGACGATAGGGTACATCCACATCTTTAGGTTAATAAACCAGTTATTTACAGGTTTTATGTCTTTTTTTCCCTGGGTAGTGTATAAAATGTGAGATATTATTCATTAAATAAATTGCCGACACACAAAATGTAGTACAGACTACATTATTTTAAGTGGAATATGCCTTAAATCTCAACTGATAATATCTCTATCTATGTATACCAATCTGTTTACGTTAAGTGAGTTTGCAATTTGCAAGCTCTGTAAAATAATGTGTACAATTAATCGCACTATTGCTATTGCGGGTTTCAATTAGTATGTATTTTTCAAGTCATCAGCAGTGAACGTCATTAGTTATATGTAAAGTTTATATTTATAGTACGTAAATATAAACGCTGTACCCTTAAGTACCGATGGATTTAAATAATTAACATTTCATAGTTTTCCTCTAATTTTCAAGGCTTGACACCGAACATTTTAAATGAAATCCGCAGTACAAAGGCATTAAACATATGACTACAAATCTTAACAAAGATTCTAAACATGTTAATCGCCAAACAATGTACGTATCAGCGGTCGATGGCTATCAAAACCTACGAGCTACTGACCACAGATCATTTAACACATTTAATATTCAGGTGGAGCCGTCGCCTGCTGTACGTACAGCACAATAGCCAGTCAATCCGGGTATCAATAGTTCTGTAAACAATTGCACGCAAGCCCCGGGCGCTGTCTGACGTTCTATTAATGTTCCGCTGCAGTTATTATTGTTGGGAAAAATAGAGTTAAGTGATTTGTTTTATAATGAAATTGGTTAGGAATGTGCTTGTTGCTTGGCTGAGGCTCTTAAGCAGAGAATTTAGTTAACCTTTTTGTAACCTTTTGTGGTTGCACTTTAATATGGCTAAGAGTAATTGTTTAAATGAAAGCATCATACGTTGGTAAAAGAGTCATACGTTGTAAAAAGAGTTAATTTTATAAATTTATCCCAAGTATCTTTACAACTTACTTTGGTGCGCGAAGGACTAGTACACGTTACGTGCATCTGCCGCAGTGACAAATAGTCGCGCGCCAACGTCCATGAAATTTAGATTATGATAGGTTTCTAATTTATTAAAAAATTCCCAAATTTTGCCTAATGTTTTAGCATCGCATCATATTGTTAATTTTGATTAGACATTGATGCTGCGATCGGAAGTGTTTGCTGACTGGCAATGGTGACTCGAACCAGCTACTACACATATTCAGCAATAGCCCATCGGGTAGTAAATTCGGGCTTTATACAGGTCAGATGATTCGGCTCGTCTTGCTAAACCTTGAACGGCATTTTTCTCAAAGTTCATGTACACAAGATTGAACTACACACTTTGCCGCCTGCCAGTGCGATTGATTTATTTTGATTAATAAAACACATATCATCGATATACATCTACGCCACACACCCAATTAAATAACCTAAGTTAAATAATTTAACTTAAAATGATCACAAAATCAAGTCCTTTTTTTACCTCTCCCAAAAATAACAAGACGCAGACTCATTCCGTTTTATTTTTCCCAAGATACCAGCAAACAAAACTTAAATAGCAACTTACTCGTACCTTTCGTTTCGAAATAAGTACAATAGTGTTGCAGACAAGGGAATGTTAACAATACATACGCAGACGTGTCGTTAAGGACACTTGTGCAGTGCATGCAATGTACCGTTGTGAATGAAAAAAACAAACCGAATAGGTGAGTACCCTGTCTCGCGACGTACCTGTACACAGTTGGAGTTGCGCTAATGTGACGTGGTAATTCAGTTATTGTACGAAACTTCTAATGAATAGTTATTTAAACGAGTTTTAGTTCTTACGGGATAGCATTAAAACGAGTCAAAAATAAGAATGCTTAGAGTTTTTGAGATAGAGAAATTGATAGAATATGTAGTTATACATTTTTGAAACTGATTCGGTCGCAATTTTGCGAAAATTCATCAAAAAAATCGGCGAAAACTATGAAAAATGGTATGACATACATAGGGGTGATTCAGATACTTCTCAATACGAGGCACCTAAAAATTTTTTTGGATGTAACTTTTCTGGGCACCCTGTATATTGAAAATAATTTTGATACCATAGAAAAAATTTTAGCTTTGTTTTATATTTTATGATTTTTCTTAATATTGATGACATATTTTTTTATTGGTTCAAGCAAAAAAATTATACGTAATTTGTATTCACTGAGATTGTGTCCAAAAGATGCAGCGTTGCGCAGTTAGTCCATCAGTTATTTGTATGTAAACAGGTTATTTGGTTAACGTCTTCGTATAATTTATGATATACAAGTATTACTTATTTAATTTTATACATATTAACATCCTTGTTACAATCTAATATTTATCATTAACTATAATAATTAGGTACAAATAATGTTAGCACGGGTTAAAATAATTTTTGACATTTACACATTAGAATGTACTATTTATTCACAATCTAATAAGAGTTTTTAAATATAAAACAAAAAGAAAACAAAATATGTAAAATACCAAATTTCCTTGAACATAAGGACGAAACAGATTATTTTCTTTGCAATGTTACGCAGCGTGTTTACTCAAAACAACATCACCTTTTCATAGTAATGTTGTCTAATAATGTGACGTGACGTTCTAATGGACATAAATAGAACAGTTATAGTTACATCAAGATAATCAGTAAATTTTCCTGTGACAACAGACAGCAAATACATAAAAGCGTAAAAGAAAAACGAATAAAACATAAAACTGTTTAAACATCACAAAGGAGACGTTTCATTTTCGGCTAGCGCAATGTTCTAAATGTATGAAAAAATGTTGTATACATACTAAAAATATTAAAAAAATTATACCCTGCATTATGTTGCACTTTAAAACAAAAAACGAAACATCATGTGGCCATACCGCGATGACGTTTCCATACTCCGCATTGATGAACGAAAATAAGAAACTGCATGCTTGTACCACTGAGTCTGTGACAATTTGTTATCTTTCTAGTCTGTGGTTTGTTCTGAGTTAGAGCTGACTGTATGGTTTAAATAATCGATATACAGTGCGAGTTATGACTTATAAAAATATTTATATTACTAACATATGAATGACTTTCGAGGTGTTTAATGTTCGATTACAATAATCATAATCGTTTTAGAAAATTGTAATAATCAAAATATTCCTTTA
The DNA here is from genome assembly GCA_923062675.1 of Marasmarcha lunaedactyla. Lineage (NCBI taxonomy): Eukaryota > Metazoa > Arthropoda > Insecta > Lepidoptera > Pterophoridae > Marasmarcha > Marasmarcha lunaedactyla. The sequence goes on from OV281350.1 coordinate 7,339,893, forward strand.
CTTACCACCAACTCACTCGATTATAAATCAAGGTATTTGCTGTTTTACACTAATGAAATCAAACGAAAAATTTCCAAAGGAGCTCGTAAATTGGATAAGTGATAAATTGGAAAATAAAAGTAACACCAAAATCAATAAAATATCAATATGGCAGATAGCGCCATGTTTATATTATGTAGTGTGGCTGATTTACGGATTTGAAAATATTTTCCTAAGAAATTAAATGAAATTATGAAATGTTGGCATGTAATACTCGTTCTATTTATTTAATACAATCCTAGGAATACCCTTATATAAGCTAGCCAAGTGCCCCTTAAAAATTGAAATTTCTCCTTTGCATCATTCATGTGCCTGTATAGAATCATGCTTAACCGTTTTTTAAAAAGTTTTTTTTTTGTTGAACTTGTTCGTTTTGTAAAAAAGACAAAAATAATGTTGTTCTGAAACCGAGTCAGATATGGACTTTAAGAAAACTTGACGACAATTGTTATCAATTATAAAACTATAATAATGGTTGGATTTTGACATTTGACTTGACATTTCCTGAGGTTTCGGTTATAGCGTGAGTAGTGAGTTCTGCGATTTTAACCCAAAAATTATCGTAGGTAAGTGCATTTGTAAAGTGCATGTGCATCTTAAACTAAACACATTCCGTGGCCTTAACGCTATTTATCTTCTGGAAGTTTTTACCTTCTATGCCCATCAATATTTATTTTAAAAATAGGTAACATTTTCAAATATGCATAAAGACCAAAAATTGTTACCATGAAATACGATCATTTCCTAGTTTTCTAGTAAACTGAAAGTTTCGATATTCCGTTCGGGCCGTCGCAGGTGCTCTCACCAGATGTTGAAGCGAAAAGCTCTTGTTTTTATACTAATTACCAAAGTTCGAGAACACTAAGCTGCAGCGAAGGCAAAATGTATTTTAGAAGATAACTATTATTAGTAAAATGAAAACAGTTGCGCGGGAACGTTGAAACAAAGGAGTTTAGATGTTTGTACAAAAATTTTGGTAGTTTTTATGCTTATTTGTACATAATTTTGACTGTTACTCAAAAACCTACACAAAATATTGAAACACATAAATTGTTAGACACTGTTCTTACACGACGGTCCTATTTATGAATGTTATTACACTCGACACTTAATATTAGTCTTAACGTTGAAATGTTTATCTCTTTATACAAATACTACTTTAACAAAATAATGATGTTAGAAGTTTTGAAGATTCATTATATTAAATAAAACACTTTGTAAACCGGATTTTATCACGTTTTATTGTATTTTTATATTTTAACTCGACGTTTCGTTGTCTTTACTGACACCACGAGAGTCAAAGTGTAAAAATATTTATAAATTATGCGATAAATACCGGTTAAAATAATATTTTATTTAAAATACTGAAGTATTATCATGCCGCGTATTTAAATCATGGATCAGAATCTTTTGCACTTAACAGTAATATTTATTTGCGACATGCTGGTCACACAAAACTTCAGTCATGTCTCCGGCAGCCATTTTCAGTAAAGTGCCTTCTACCAAAGTAATGCCGATGTTGTATTTATCACACCATCACTTACAAATAGAGACTTAAAATATATCACAACAATTTGAATCGATTTTACATTTTTCTTACGTAATGTAGCTGCCCAGAATTAGCGTCTTTTGCACAGCCTTCAAAATCAGAAGGAACCTTAATTCGTACGTAAGGGAAAAAGAAAAGAAAAAAAATTCCGGCCTGTAAAGAATTCTTATAAGGACAAGAAAATGGCTTTGGTAATCAGCATAAAAAATGCCATTTGAAGACTCGAAGGATAGCTCGCATACAAGAAATTATTTTGAATTTAATGACAAATCTTTCTTGTTTTCTTAGTTATTAAGATACGGAAGATTATTACAGACTGAATAGGAAAATTAAACTTAATTGCGTACTTTTCAGGAAAAGCTATATTTTGAAGGCATGGTTACGTAGAAACTTAATTGTAACTCAATTATTGACCTTCTTTCAAATATTCGTGAAATGTTCATTTGAACGTAGGTACGCACTTTTCACGAAAATAAGACAATTTCATTTAAAATTTGGGTGTTTATAAAAATGTTATAAAGAATTAATTTCAAACATAATTTTTTATTTTTTTTTGCTGCCGAAGCACCCTCGCGGGAGGTAGGTGGAAGATGCGTCATGCATACCGCCCGCAGGAAAATACCGTCCTCTGCGGGGGGTTATTTGGGACTCACCAGAATGGCACCTACCCACTAAAAACCACCTGTTGGCTGTGGTAAAATTTTACCGCTAGCCTTCATCGGAAGTGACACCCGTCGGGAAGTTGGGCGCGCTGGCGGAGACCCGCTAGTGGGTCTTCCGCCTGTAGTGAAAGTTGCACTGAAGGTGCTCAAAGGGACATGAGTTGGTGGCCGTTCTGGGCAGCCTCCGGTGAAGCCGGGGCTGCGCAGAGGTCGGCCGAAGCTTGACTTAGGGATCAATTCATTTAAATGAACCTATAATGAATTGAGAAGGGAACTATGCTCCGCCAGAGCGAGCAGTCGCTCTGTCGGAGAACGTGAAGCCCTAAGTTTACGGGCTAAGACTGCGATTTCACTAACATCGATATTTTTCGTAGCGTCGCAGACGATACGCATATCGTCTGCTACGGAGGATTGAGGAGTGGGTTTGTATGGGCGAGGAGCCGGGATGGGATTCGATGCGGGGCGCTGCCTCCAGTTTTCTGGAGCAGGCTTTGGCTGAGCAGGCTTTGCAGCCGGAGGAACCTGGCTACGCAGCGGCGGAAAGTTTTCCTGAGAAAGGGGCGGGGCCTGTTTGGGTGCCGTCCTTTTGGAATTGGAACGCATACAATGCACGAGGGCAGCCCCTGTAATTTAAGGTTTGTCCGGGCTGGCCACAAAGCACGCAATCGGGAGGAGAGCAGTTCCAGGAGTGCGATTGCACTCCTTAGTGAAATGAGGGACCAGGCACTTGACGCACCTGGGCGGGGCGGCGCAGTTGGTCGCCACGTGCCCGTACAACTGGCACCGATGGCACTGGCTGGGATGACCGCGGCGATGAGGCGCCTCGATCGAGATCCCAGAGAGGCCGCATATAGTCCTAACCCCTTTCAGGATTTCCCTGGACTTGGGGACGTTGGCGAGAACCACCAAAGCGAGAGGGTGACGCCTCCCGTACTTGCTGTGCATTTTATGCACCGCGAGTGCCGAAAAGCCTTGGGACTGCAGATCCTCCAGGATAGCCTCGTTCGATAATTCGAACGGGACTCCCTTGAGTACCGCTCTGATCTTACGCTCTTCTGACAGAGCATAAGTGTGATAAGCATATTGCTTATCGGTGAGGAGCTTTGTTAAAGCACGAAAGTCGTCTGTCGACGAGACTATGATTTTAATAGATTCACCCGAGTTGGCCGCTCGGGTGAAATGGATCTTGTGCTCATTGCACAATGTCGAAACCTCAGTCCATTTACCCTTTTCCCGAAGGAAAACGGGTGGTGGGACCTTGGCCTTGACAGAAGTTGGGGCCGGAGTGGGTGTTGAAGGCACCGGGGCAGCTGGCGTTGAAGACGCCGCAAGGGGTGTAGGACACACCGGGACGGGCGTCGAGGGCGCCGGGGTTTGTTTCGAGCGCTTCTTAACAAGCGTAAAAGAGGGAGACTCAGGGCCAGTTGGGGTGGCGTCCGAGGATGACTCGGTCGTGGGTGCGCGCTTGCGGCGCGGAGGGGCGTCCACTTCGCACTCCATGTCACTGGAGGAAGGGGTCGCTGGAGAGCCTAAGACCAGAGGGGTCTGGGGAACTGGGTTGGCCTGAGGGGTCATTAAGGGAATTAACGCCATGAAATGCGGGATAAGAGAATCCATGAAACGATACTTATCAGCATTTATGGTCATGCCTTCAGTACTTTCAAGTAACTTGTTCCTAATCTCGTCAAAGCTTAGGGAAGCCATTGCGGAGGGGTTGGGGAGGGACAACAATATATAAATATACATTCTATGAATCTACCATCGAATACTAACTTCCTGAAACCACCCTACACGCGGTTGAGGACGACGCGGATAACTTACTCGAACACGAAGATTCGAGGCACCTGGAACGACAAATCCCCGTCGACGAAGTTCACGTTCCACGAAGTACGGTTAACAACCTACTATCCGCCGTGAAAACGGCGTTAGAAACTTATTACGGTAACAACCAGTGAAATTTGGGTGCTCGATTAGCGCGGGGGCTAATGGAGCGGGAAGCGTCTGCGATCGACGTGCGCTCGAGAACGCACGCAAACTGAGACTGTCGTAAATATTATTTGAACATATGCGAACTTAATTCAGGTTCGTACTGCTCATACACTGACGATTCATCGTCCAATACGAGAAGTATTTTAGCACAGGATGACAACACACTTATAGTATAAGGCACTGGTCCTACACAGTAGTCTAGTTATCAGTTATTACCGCAAACCATGCAACTCTGCAAATCTTTCGAACACCTTCGACGCGTTTGCTGTGCTACGTACAATTTCTTGTACTATTTAACAAAACAATAATAAATTGATTTCATACATTACGTATGTACATACATACTCACTGCTTATTATATAAAGCTTAGGATATGGTTAGGAACAAAGGCATTTGGTATTTGTATAAAAATACTCCATGTTATAATCGATAGTCATTTTATTAAAAGCCTGCCATACACATAGAGCGATTAATCATTCGAAAACATAGATAGGTTTACGTCGCCTCGGTTTTTATTGATTGGTACATATTAATTGTAAAGCACTTTCTAATATTAGTACAAGCTATTTGTAACGAACTACACTTTAAGACTGATAGATGATATAAATGATATAGATGATAGTTGCTGCTGCTGCTACTGATGCTGATAGATGCTTCTGATATATTATGGTGATAGATTCCTTATGATGCTGATACTGATAGGCGATGATAATAGGGATGTCAAATGAAACCCGTTGAGTGCGTAATGATCACTGTTTTTATTGTAATAATGTCGAATTTATATACATCTAATATTGCTTACTCAGGTAAACGCGGTGAACGAGTGCAATGACACATTGGCTCGTACATCTTGCGAGTCTCAAAAAGAATACAAAACAAAATTAAATTAAATTAACTTGTAAAAATGTATAAAATCTATATCTTAATATAATTTAATTAAAATCAGTCTATTCGTGGGATTTTTTGAAAAGAAATCGATGACGTTGGCCGATTGAAGGTGACGGATCGCCCGGGCTGGTCATAGGTCCTGGCGCCAGTGGGTGAATGGGCGGGGTCCTCGCTGCGGGCGCGCTGCGCGGGTATCGCGGACACAGGGCAGGTCGACGTCGTCTGATGTTCTTCTCCTGTGCTGCGTGCTGCGGACTGCGGTGAACTTGTGCAATCAGGACGCTGCCTTCGTCTGAAAATAAAACAACACATCGAAACTGTTAGGGCAATTATAGTTGAGGCTAAGATGTATATCATGACGTAGTGATGTTGATGGTGAACCGAGACATTATTTATACTCGCTTCCTTAAGAGTATGGATCTGTTTTTTGACTGTCTCGTAAATTTCCGAGTCTGCTTTTATTCCAGATACAGAGACTGACGTGCTTATGAAGTTATTGAGTGCTGATACGGTCGGCATTGTTTCTATATATGCATTGTTGATATTTATTTTGCTGCGATAGTCATGATGGCCGAACAAGGTAAAGGTGTCTCCTTTCACGTTACAGTCCTGACCTAGCGCAATGACGCCGCTCCCTTCGAGTGTGTGTGACGTCACACTTTCCGGATACATGATGCGCACATGGCACTGCCCACAGCACGTGTATAGCCACGCTGCGTTAGAATGTAATTTAAGCCACATATCCGCGCACTGCATTGTTTTTATTTTGCAAAAGGTTTCTTTGTTTTCTTTAATTAATATTTGAGTATCGCAAATCGAGTGTTGTATTCTTAATTGATAGATAGGGGCATTTAGAGAGCATAATAATCCGTCATCATGATACTTAATGCAGGATAATATATCCGTCTGTGACATCGGAATGAATGTATCCTTTCTCACATTAATAAGTTGTATTATAATTGTTTGATATAGGTAAACTGATGACGCAATCCAGCTCATAGTGTTCACTCGTAGTCAGCGGTATTTTTATTTCCATTATTAGATAATTGCTTTTAATTTTAGTTCGGACATGTAGGATTTCATACAGGTATTTTATGTTTTCAGGCTTCACAGGAATTGATAAGTCGCAGTTTATCTGTCCGGAAATTATGTTCAGTTGTTCCTTTAATTGATTGGGTGATAAAATGTGGGTATCCAATCTTCCTTGGTAGATGTCTGTTACTGTGTTCAGCAGGCTTTCTTGAACTCGGCGGATATTTGATATCAAGTTATCGGTGTTTATGGTATTCATCATGATGTAAACTGATACTTTAAGGACGTTTGATTCTCTTGAAAGACTTTGTAGTTGATTGTTTATAATTTCGAATTGTTTGTTCATGTGTTTTTCATTGCGATGAATAATGTTACTTTCGGTTTCGAATATGGAGGTCTGGTTTTTTCATTAATTGTAATAGATGATATTCGTTTTTCTGCACTTTTTCTATGTCACTTTGTACTGCTCGGCCAGCTTATCATCGAGTACTCCGAAGAGAGAGTTGGCTTTGTTGCCGATTGCGTTTATAAGGCCTCTTTTTGATCGATGATAGTGCTCCGTGCTCAGAAGCAGGTCGTTATAGTGACGGATTTCTTGAAGTTCATTTTCAAAATGTGATAATGTTGGGGAGCATATGTCCAATCTTGCTTCAATACATAAGTCATGTAAATTATTTATATGATATTCTATATTTTCCATATTTTGCCAGTATGAGGTCAGATTATAGTAGGCCACAAGAGTCCATTGATCTTTGATGGTTTGCATTTCGGCGATCTTGTCAAAGTATAGCGACTTATTTTGATAAATTTTTGTAATGTTAGAAATTTGCAGACTCGACGGAATGATAGTCATGATAAATAATATATGCATTAGAAAGTTTTGTAATATGTTTTTTCTGGGTCTCAAGGTTCTTTTCATTTCTTCAATTTTTGGTATTTCAGCCTTTTCTTCTTGATTTTCATTTTCCTTTTTCATTTCATGAACTGGTAATAAAATTAATTTGCTGACAGGTCGTTTAATGATGTTATTTCGGGTTTTCAGTGTGACCACCCGGGTGTGCCCATCCTTGCCAGGGTGGAGTTCAAGGACACGTGCTAATGCCCATTTTCCTGGGGGCATGTTGTCTTCCTTAATGATAACAACGTCGTTCAGTTCGATATCTTTGGTTGGGGCTTTCCATTTCGATCTAGTTTGTAAGTTTTGTAAATATTCCCGAGACCAGGACTTCCATATTTGCTTGTTCATAGCTTGTATTAATTGCCATCTTGATGATAAGTGAGTGATATCTGGATCTGTCTGGGGTCTTGCTAAGATGGGACCGCCGACGAGGAAGTGTCCTGGAGTGAGACAGTTATCGTCAGGATTTTCTGTAAGAGCGCAGAGTGGACGGGAGTTCACACATGCTTCTATTTGGTGAAGTAAGGTAGTCAGCTCTTCGTATGTGAGTTTCTGTTCTCCCATCACTCGTTTCAGGTGTTGTTTGAGGCTCTTGACGGCTGCTTCCCACAGGCCCCCTGCAGAGGGCCAGGACGGGGCGTTAAAATGCCATGTTTGTTGAAAAAGGATTTTTCCTCTGATTGTGAGTGGTGAAAGCCAGCCAAGTGGGTCATAGATTTTTGAGACTTCTGATAAGAGCTGTCTTTTAGTTATTTTATCTTGATGACTTTCAGTTAGTTTGCAATGATAAGAAAATGTGTCAGTGGCAGGATTCCATCGCAAGCCTAGAGTATTTCTGCTTTCGGCGTCCTTGAACTCGAAAATAGGGTTTAACTCCTCAGATGATAAATCTTTCGTGAGTTCAGGAGTGTTGCTGGACCATTTTCTTAGATTCATTCCCGCGCCCTTCAGGACTTCGATTAATTCCACTTGTAACTGTTTTGCTTCAAGGATACTGTCGCTCCCGCACATTAGGTCATCAGTGTAAAAGGAATTATTTAATGCTTGCGCAGCCAAATGATATTTTTCTTTGCTATCGGAGGCAATCTGACGTAATGTTCGCATGGCTAGGAACGGTGCGGCCTTGGTGCTATACGTCACAGTAGTGAGATGATATTTCTTGATGCGATCATGGGGTGAGTTTCTCCACAGGATAGTTTGTAAGGGTTGATCGGATGGTCTAATCCGGATTTGTCTGAAAAATTTTTCTATGTCTGCTGTCATCACATATCTTGGCTCCCGCCATTTCAATATCAATCCCTGGAGGTCCTGCTGTAGGTTGGGTCCACTCTCCATAAGATCATTAAGGCTGTGGCCCGATGACGATTTGGCGGAAGCGTTAAAAACAACACGTAATTTGGTCGTCGTAGAGTCTGATTTTACAACGCCGTGGTGAGGTAGATAGCATGCTGTCTCCCTCGCACTTATGGTGTTGTTTACTTCGATCATATGACCCAGTGACTCATATTCATGCATAAACTGTTTATAGCTGTCTGATAATATTTGATTGTTAGCCATTTTTTTCTCTGTTTGTGCAAATCTGGCCAACGCAACTGATTTTGAAAAACCCAAATCTTTCAAAAAGTTTTGTTTCATGGGGATGGCCACCTCGTATCTACCATCCTGTAGCCTTCTTGTAGTAGATTGATATAGGTCTTCACAGTACTGCTCTTTCTCTGTTAAAGGTGAGTTATCATGGGAATCGTTGATGTCTGCGGTCTCCCAGTATTTTGATAAGTCTTCTAATTGATGTACGACAACATTGCATTGGAATGTCTTCACATTTCCTGATAGGATCCATCCCAGTTTAGTATGTTGAGCGATAGGGGCTCGTGGGGGCCCCTTATTAGACCATCCATGATAATGTCTGAATATATACTGGCATCCAACAATATATCAACTGGTTTTGAAATATTATATTCTGGATCAGCGAGGTTGAGGTGTTGAATATGAGGCCAGGACTCATTCTTAAATGATAAATTAGGCAGGTTATTGATGATGCGTGATATTACGAGTGCTTGGGTACTAAATTGATAGTCACCGTATAATGATTCGCAGACTAGTGTAACCATGCTTTTACTTTGCTTTGAACTGGGACCAATGCCAGCCACAGATGCCTGATATCGTTGGCGCTTTAGTCCTAGAAGTTGAGCTGCATTCTCTGATATAAGAGTTACTTGAGACCCTTGGTCTAGGAGCGCCCTTAGAGTTATGTAGGTACCATCCGCCGACTGTATTTTAATAGATATTGTCGTAAGAAGTATCTCTTCGTCATCCGATGCGACATAGTTAGCATAATGTTGCTTAGGTTGCTTATTCGAAACTGGAGCGCTTACTGCTGAGTGCGATGTACTCGGAGTGGGTGGTGGCGCCTGCACGTTTTGCGTTGCTTGCAGTTTACTGTACGTGGACTTTGATTTTGATTGCATTATTGAGTCATGAATTTTGGTGTTATGTGGTTCATTGCACTCCTTACAACGTCGAATTGAAGTGCATGGTTTATCGTAATGCGTGTAGAGACAATAAGGACAGATGTTATGTTTTGATATCGTTTCTATTTGCTCCTTGGCAGGTAGATTGAGGAAAGTTTGACACATAAATAGGTCATGGAATGCATTGCACACAACGCAGGACTTGCGTGTGTATGTTGGTGCGGCTTGATAAAATCCTCTGCGCTTGTTCTGATATTGCGGCGGCGGTGGCGGCGGGCAGGTCTTGTTATAATATGGAACATTCTGTGCTTGATAGACACATTTTTTGGTACTATGATTATCCTTTTCTGTACATTGTATAGGTTTCAGCGCCGTAAATTTACTTTCAATAAACGTCATAAATTCTTCAAGTGTAGGTAGTGAGCGCGGCGCCTTGCGGGACTCCTTGTAGTCGCTGTAGGCATCAATGTCTAGCTTTTTCGATAAAATGTGTACTATAAAAGGATCCCAGCTGTTGGTGTCCACCCCCAGGTTATGTACGGCGTGGATGCATTCAGTTGTAGTGTCGTAGAGCTTCTTCAATTCATGTGAGGTTTGTTTGTGAATATTGGGCTGATTGAGAAGGATTTCGACTTGCTTGGTGAATAGGAGCTGCGGGTTATTGTAGCGATGATCTAATATTTCCCAGGCAGTGCCGTAGTTCTCGGCTGATATATGAAGGTGTTGAATAATGCGCTCTGCTTCTCCCTTGACCTTACATTTTAAATATTGCATTTTCTGCGCGTTTGTTAGATACTTGATGTATCTACTAGATGTATCGCTTCGGTGTACAAATCGCAAAATGTAGGACTGTGTGTACTTTCCCGTAAATATGGGAATATAAATTTGAGGTAGAGAATGTTGTAGGTGTGCGCTTGACCCTAGTTTTTGATTCAGGGTCCGCTTTGAGGTAAGGTACTGGCCCTCGATGTCAGCGAATTTTCTTTATTATTTATTGTCTGATCCTGTTGATATAATATCGATGCGCAGATGTAGATCATCGATGTTTCGCCAGCGCTGTTGTAGGTTACGCAGTTCGTCTTCAATCTCCCATTTTTCTTCGAGTTTCTCGATATTGATGCGATTTACCCTGCCACTGTGTGGACTGTATATCCATAGGTCGCTGGTTCAAATCCGGCTCGAAGGACCAAAAAAATGTAACGAACTACACTTTAAGACTGATAGATGATATAAATGATAGTTGCTGCTGCTGCTACTGATGCTGATAGATGCTTCTGATATATGGTGATAGATTCCTTATGATGCTGATACTGATAGGCGATGATAATAGGGATGTCAATTGAAACCCGTTGAGTGCGTAATGATCACTGTTTTTATTGTAATAATGTCGAATTTATATACATCTAATATTGCTTACTCAGGTAAACGCGGTGAACGAGTGCAATGACACATTGGCTCGTACACTATTCCTCGCTTTATGGTAGAGAAAAATTGGCTTTTATTTAATAAAAATATAGCTTAAAGAACTATCTACGTGATTCTACTAAATACGTAGGTGGGGTCTATTTTCGCGGTTTGCATTTTATCATTAAAACGTGTCATTGGCATTTAAAAGAAGAAAATTTATGCAGTTCAATTAATAAAAATATTTAATTATTTTAAAATAAGAAAAGAACAAATAGGTCAAATTGGTGGGTAAAGAAATCGAAAAGTATTTTGTAGGCTCCTTCTTTTTTAAAATCTTTTGGAACCAACGAATATGGATACAAACAAACTTTTTAAATATGTAGCCCCAAGAGGACGTTATAGATACTATAACAGAAACTTTCCTAAAAATAAAGCTAAATAAAGATATGATAATTATTTTATCCCAGGATTTGAACACGGGACTTCTGGCATTGAAGGATCATGTTCAGTTGAAAAAAGTATTATTAAAGATACTTTTTAAAGATACAATTATGTTATCTTTCAAAAAGTATGTAAGTTTTAGTATATATACTTTTATATGCGATTGCATGCTAAATATAAATACATTTTAAAATTGTGCAATTTTAGCATTAAATAAAGTGAGGGCTGCTGTCCTTTTTCCAAGAACACTATTATTTGAATTTTTCAAATATTGGCGATACTTTTTGACGTCGATTGACGACCGATTGGTGTAGTGGTAAGTAGCCTTGCCTCATACGCCGAAGGTCCCAGGCCGCGGCATTCATTTGTTTGATGAACACAGATGTTTGTTCTTGCATACACTGGCGCGCGCGATCCAGGTTATGTGGGACTCGTTCTGAGCCTACCAGAACCCTACCCACTAAAAAACCCCCTGTCAGCTCGTGCAATTTTTTGCCACTCAGCCTTCATCTGAGCGACGGCCAATTGGAGAAAGAGGCCGCGCTAGCGGGGCCCAGAAGGGGTCACCCGCTGGGATTTACACAGCACTGAAGGTGCTCAAAGCACTGAAGGTGAATACATAGCACTGAAGGTGTCAAAATTTAAAGTAAAATTGAATTAATTCGAATTTACGTTAGAATCAGAAGTTGCGGCCTGAAGGGCTTCGAGATCTAATTTTAATTGCGTGGGTTCGCCAGTGTGCGCGTTTCTCGGTCTAGCGACTTTGAATTTCGAATCTAAGACAGGAGCAGTATATGAGACTGAATCTCGAACTAGAGGATTGGGATGGGTTCGGCGCGCTTGAATAACGATTCTGAGAGTGTTTTTAGGTGCTGTTGCACTGTAAGTAGTTCAAGATCTCTGTGCAGGTCCGCGTTGCGCACTTACCAAGGTGCGTTTGTGGGCCTGCGGCAGAAGAGATTTTGAACTGCCTGCACTTTGTGCAGGACGGAAGGTTTGGCTTGGGCAAAGATTGGCAGACTAACGCAGACCTTATAAAGCGTACGTTTATTTCTGAAAGACATTTTACTTTTTCTAGCTAACATACTATATATGGCCTAAGTAAAATCGTGCGAGTTTCGTTACTCTATTGACGTGAGGTTTGAAAGAAAGGTGACGCCTAAATATTTGGAAGTGCGCTTCCAGGGGATGGGAGTGTCTAGCATTTTAACGTGGAGATTGTCGGCGATACGACGGCGTTTGCAGTCGAAGTAAACCGCAGAGCTCTTCTCTGGGTTCACATCGATACGCCATTTTTGAAACCATGCACCGAGGGCTTTTACAGCCTTTTGGAGTTTGGTCGTGAGGCCCAGGACACTGAGGCCTTTGGTGTAAAGGGCAGTGTCATCGCCATACAGGGCGAGTTCAACGCCTTTCGGCGGGACGCGAATATCTTTAGTGTACACTGTGTACAATAGAGGGGCGAGGACTGAGCTTTCAGGGACTCCAGCCTTTATGAGACGGGGCGCGGAAAGCGTGCCTTCATATTCAAATCGGAACGTACGGTTTTTGAGAAACGACGCGATTATTCTAACTAGGCGATCCGGTAAGCCTATTTTGTAGAGTTTATAGACGAGACCACTGTGCCAGACTTTATCGAAAGCCTTGGCTACGTCAAAGAAAACTGCGACTGTTTTAAAACGCCGCGGGTAGAATCCGTCGAGTATGTACTCGACGATTCGATGGACTTGCTAAGGGCATTAATGCTTAGCGCGAAAGCCGAACTGATGGGTAATAATGAGAGGATCGCCATCCGTTGGGAACAGATGGTTCCGCATTCGAGAGAGTATGTCTCTTTCGAGAAGTTTAGACATTACCTTGAGGAGGCTGATGGGTCTGTGATTAGCCGGGACATTCAAAGGTTTACCCGGCTTGGGAATGCTTATGACTGTCACTTCTTTCCAAGCTTTTGGAAAGTAGCTATGGTCAAAGCAGGCATTGAAAATGAAAGCTAACAAGGCAAGCACCTGTTGAGGCAGGTGCTTAAGTGCGTGATTGGAAATACCATCCGCACCCGGAGCCTTTTTGGACTTTTGACTTTTAATGAGAAGCAAGATTTCATCATTAGAGACTGTGACGGGGTCGTCGGTGATAGGGAGAGCTTCTCTGCGGAGAACTTCATCCTCCACCGCCTGGATGAGGGAGGGATCCGCGGGTTGCGTGCTGGGCGAACATTGTGCCGCTATGCTGTCGGTGAAGCATTCGGCTTTCTCTTCAGCTTCAAAGGCATTAGTGCCGTCGAGACGAGTGGGAGGAGGAATGTGAGAGGCGGCGTCTACGCGTAAGGCTCGGGCCATACTATAGTACGCTTGGTGGGACGGGGAGATATTCGCCATGAGATTGTTCATCTGAGCGTCTCGGAGTTCCGCGAGGCAAGACCTGACTTTACGTTGTAACTGATACGCAGCTCATCTATAGGCGGGCGTGGGATATTTCTTGGCTCCCCGGAGAGCCGCGTTCTTAGCTTTAATAAGCTTGCTAACGGCTAAGGGAAGCGTGGGTTTGCCTTGCTTAGCAACCTTTTCGTTGTCACTGATGGCTAAGTTGATAGCATCAGTGAGAGAGTTTACTAATGAATTTGTTTTATCCGGGCTATCTAATTGATCGGGCGAGATCGTGATCGGAGAGTTCGGGGCCTCTTAGGCTGAAACTAACGTATTTTTGAAGCCTTTCCAGTCGGTATAGGTCTTAGGAGAGGTGACGTTATCGTTAGTCGGTCCTAGCACGAGGGACACGGCATGGTGGTCAGAGCCTAGGTCATCGAGTGGTTCGATAGACCTGAGATCGAGGTTGATTCGCTTGACAGTTGCAAAATCGAGGATGTCAGGTGAGTGGTTCGGGTTGTCGGGATAGTGAGTGGGAGTGAGGAGAGGTGACGTCTAGGTCGAGTGAGTTAGTGATATTAAGGAGATGGATACCACTGGTGTTGGTTGACAGGCACGTCCAGTCAGTATGTTTGGAGTTAAAGTCTCCGAATATAATGACTGAATGGCCGAGGGCGAGAATGGCCTCAAAGTCGCTGCGGATTGGTCTAGTGCGACTAGCTATGTAGACTGAGGCTATGATGACGGTCGGATGACCAGTCATAGCCAATCTACACACAGTGGCTTCCATGTTGAGGAGAGGAGGGGTAGGAAGAGGACAGCAATGGATCCTCTTTTGTAATAAATAGCAGTGCCGCCGAAACCGTCGGAGTTAGGCCTATCGTTACGGATGATTGCGTACTTGGGAAAAGACAATACCCTGGTGTGGTTTGCAGGAAGCCATGTCTCTTGGAGAAGCAATTAGTCTTGCTCGTTGTTCTGAAGGAACAGTTTGAGCTCAGGAAGGTTAGTACTGAGGTTACGAATGTTAAAAGAAACTAGGGATGAGCCCTTGGGTTTGATACGACAGGATGCGGGATTTGCGGGTCTAGACATTATTTAACGAATATATACGAAAAATATAATTTATAAACGGCTAAGTAGCGATTGATGCTGGGCTAACGCAAATAAACGCTCTTGAGGAGAGCGGGCGGTTCGCAGTTTGCGTGCGAGTACGGAAATTTCGTAAATGTCGACGTTTTGAATGACGTTGAACACGGTCTTCATGTCCTCAGCCAACGACGACTGAGGTGAAGACGACGGAGAGGAACGCGGGCCTACGGGAGCTACGGGAGCTGGGATAGGACGAGAAGGTGCAGGTGGGGCGGCCGGACGCTGCCTCCAGGACAGAGCCGGAGTTAGCGTCGGCTGCTCAGGCTTTGCTTCCGGGGGACCCCGGTTGCGCAGCGGCGGGAAGTTAGCGGGAGTGAGTGGCGGCGCCGGTTTAGGCGCAGCCCTCTTAGCTGAACAGCGCGACTTGTAGTTACTTAGTGAACGCGCGGAAGTCGTCGATGGTCGCGACCTGGATTTTAATATAATCGCCTGCGTTGGTTGCTTTAAGATATTTGATTTTGTGCTCTTTGCAAAGATTAGATACCGCGGTCGATCGCGCTTTTTTGCGGAGGAAGACGGGCGGAGGAAGCTGGGCCTTAGGTGGGACGGGAGCGCAGCGCGTTGCTGGCTTGGACGGAGCCGACGTAGTTACAGTCACTTGTAGTGACATTAACGGTGCGGGGGCGGGTGTTGAAGACACCGGGGTGGGCTCGGGTGTTGAAGACACCGAGGCTTTCTTAGAGCGCTTCTTAGAGCATCTGGCAACTAACTGAAACGTGGAGAGCCGGTTAAGGTGACGGCATCTGATGGCGCATCGGACGCGGGTTCGGAGTCACTCCCGGGAGCGGTACGCTTGCGACGCGACTCGACAGAGGATGTGACCGATTCACAGTCCATCTCGGATGGCACGGGAGACGCGGGAGAGCTATAGACCTGAGGGGTCTGGGCGTTGGTAGCCTGAGGGGCCGGGGTTGAGGCCTGAGGGGCCGGGGATGCGATAGTTGCCTGTAAGGCCTGCGTTAGTACGTCATCGGAAATAGCGACGCCGGACGCAACGAGCGCCTGGGCGAACGACCTAGCAAATTTTACCAAGCTTTGCTGGTCCATTGGAGGGCTTGGGACTACAATATATCATATTTAAATATATAATAATGCCTAGGTTCCCTAACAAATCTAGCACCTAAACCTCCCTACCCGCGGTAGGGGGGCTGGGGGACGACGCGAATTGGTACCCCTAATTCGGACAGCACTGTACCGTCAACCTGGGAAAGTCCCAAGTGCAATGGGATCGGGTCAGCCGGTTTCTCCTTAGCCTAAAGGGCCTTGGAAGCTTACCGGGGCAACGCTATCAGGCTTAGTTGTCACCTTTAAGTATCCACCTGATCAAACGCGATTCTACTACGGAGTGTGTTGTCAATAAATTGACAACAAAAACCGGCCGTAGACCTGACGAGGTTGGGTAGCACTGAAAGTGCGGGATTGACTACGTTACGACCGGCAGAAGCCGGCCGCAGAGCGAGTCTCTGACTACGTAAACGGGCGCCAAGCGTCAAGAACGTAGCCAGAAAATCAGCCCGAGCCTTGCGAACTACTATCGAATTTAATCGACCGTAGAAAGCTCAACTCTGTTGTTGCTTCTCCCACCGAGGTGGGGTAGCTATTCGAGGGGTGCACCGAGTGCAGGATTGACTACGATACGACTGGCCGAAGTCGGCCACAGAGCGAGTCTCTGACTAACGTAACAAGCGCCCAGCGTCAAATACGTAGCCAGAAAAACAGCCCGAGCCTTGCGAACTACTATCGAATTTAATCGACAGTGGCGTTTGAGTATTGCTACGAGAGAAGTCGTGAGACAACAATCGTGATTCGGCAGCCGGGAGCGACCTTCAACACGTCCGAACGGGGCCGGACGCAGATCGGGTCGATCCCCCCCAGTTCAGAGTATGGTCATCCATGGTGTGTTTGTCTGGGGATTTATTATTTATTATTATTATTATTACTTTAACAAAAAATTTGGCAATCTGTAGTACAATATTAAAGTGAGTCCAGAGAACCACTTCTGAAAACATTAATAAAACATATTTTATATATTTTCAAAATGTGAAGATTTAAAATAAATAATATTAAAAAAAGTTTCCTAGTACATTTCTATTAGAATTTTCCACTTTCGAGAACTTTTACAATTGAAGACTATAATTAAAATTCAAAGCCATGTAATTATTTTGTACGGTTCAGTGTTGTTTGAATCCTTGTCTAATAGCCACTAGTCCCTCGTGCATATAGAAACTACTCCGAAACTACCCCTATGTAATCAAAACGGTAATCAATGAAACGCACAGGGGCCGAGATCCATTGGTTTATTTGAATTTTAAATACGTTTGATAGATCTGAGTCGAAATAAAAACACATCAGCGCGTTTTTGGAAAGCTGCGCCAATGCTGCTACCAATTGAGATTAATAATATTTTAAAACCTACACCGGTTCGAATAAAGTTCAAACTGGCGTAGGTTTCGTTCGATTGCTATCTTATTATTGATGTGTAAGCTACCATAAATGTGACAACGAAATTATAAAGAGGAATGGGAATTTGAAATGGTAATAGGAATTTCGTTTTAGACTGGCCCCTGGAGGTTTAGGGAAGATACTAAATGGAATAATATATTCAGATCCCTAATGATATTGGCTTTTTGATAAAGATAGCTTAGGAATGATGACAGAAAGGACGTCAAAAATATGAACACTATCGATGTTTTAAGACCTCAGTAAAATTTTTCTTTTTCTCGTTATATAATTAAAAATACAGAATAACTAACGGAATTGGTTGAGATTTCTGTTTTTTAATAAGTAGCTAACTAGGAAATAGTTAAAAGCGAAGATAAAAATAGTTTTTATTTATTTTATACTAAAAAAATGTTAATATTTGACAGATATTTTCAAAACTAAAAATATATACTTGCTTGATATACTGTGATTGGTAATGCGTTCCTTTCGCTTTTTTACACCAAGACTTTAAATGACAGTATTGAAATTTAGTGCAATATTATCTTGAAACAAAAAATTTATAAGTGTTTAATATTTTACAATAATTAATTGTAAAAGAAGTACTAAGAAAATTCTTTTTGGCTTAATCTGTTGGATCACCTAAAGTAACAGTATACATTTGTAGTTGCATTAACAAATAAGCAATAGTTATTTTTTCTTATAGTTGTAAAACGTTAAACTAGCTTAAGTATTTATGCTTTACACTAACTGAATATAACTAAACAGAAATGTAAAACTCAACAAAAGACCAAAAGCGCTAGCTTTTTTACATAGTAGAAAACGAATTAGCGATTCCTTTTGTGGGTTACCTACTCATTCATTATGTTGCCCATACAATAATGCTCGCTATTGATTTTCTAATATCCCCCGTATCAATAGAAAAGGGTTCTTTTGTTGAGATACGGCGGCTTTCTGTGTATTTTGTTCGTTGAAAATTAAATCCTCTTTTGTCAAATGTTGATGCCATTTTAATTGGCCATCTGTGCAAGTCATTTTTCTGGTTTGTTTGCGTCAAATTGCGGTGTATAAAATTCACATTCGGTTTGCTGCTAGAATAACTTTTTGCGAATTTTTAAATTGTGGTGCAACCCAGGGATGGCTGCTAAAATAATGTTTTTTTATGAAGGTAGTAAATATTTTGCAAGAGACGTATGGCAGCTTGTTACTGCAGTTTTATGTGATAATATGTTTTTATGGCGTTATGTTAAGTTTTAATTAAAATTTATGAGCATAAGAATTTTAACGTTTTTGTTTACGTATATTTTTTGCTTTTGAAGTTTGTAAATCTACATATCCATTATATTATGCAGGTCTCAGTTTGGGCGTGGTAATTAACTCATCTTTTATACAATCAGATGGAATCTTAACATTTCGCAGTGCGCGCCAATAATTATTGAAAATACGGTTTTACTCTGACTTAGTAAATGAAAGGACAGTTTGGTGCTGAAAAAATTCTTTATGAACTATAAAATATTTTTAATCTTATATTTTTCTTACAATTTTGGTTCCAAATAAAAATATTTCAAAAATATATAAATAAATCCCCAGACAATCACACCGTATGACCCCAAAGTAAGCAGAGCTTGTGTTATGGATGACCATAAAGCGAACTGGGGGGGAACCCAGAATAAACGTGCATATATAAATATCAACAACCATGACCAAGAACAAACATTATCACACAAATGAATGATCTGGCCAGGACTCGAACCTGGGACCTATGGCGTATGAGGCAGGGCTACTAAACACTACGCTACTCGGTTTTCAAATATAAATGAATACAAAATCTTAATTCTAACTTAGTTCTTAAAATAAGACCGAAGAACTATTCATATTCAAGTCCACTATAAACACAAAATGTTCCCAGCGTACTTTACCGTATTTACAAACACCTGCGAAAAAACCCACTAAAACTACAGCACGGAATTAAAGCAAGTGTTTAACTGGAGAGTGCCGTCCGGTCTTAATCTAGTCGAGAGAGCTCTCACCAAACAAATTATCTTCGCAAAATACTGGCCCGAATCAGGCCACTTATTTAGTACTGGGTATAAACGGATTAGGCCCTACAAGTTAGGAATAGTGAACAGTCGGTTTGAGGAAATAGTAAGAGACTAAGAGTAAGTAGGTTGAAGATTAAGATGTAGTTAAGGTTTGCAAAAAGGTTGTAATTCGCTTTAACACTTAAAAATATTATGGTTTTGAATAATTTCACTATATATTTTCAGCACAATTTGTAGGGTAGGTATTTTGTTCCTGGATTAATTTCCACAGAAAAAGTGATTTAAGGTGGTAAAAGAAAAGATAAAATGCTTCAATTGCTGGCAAAATCTTCAGCCTTATGAAAAAAACACTTCTTGCGCTCATTTTTAAAATACATTGCTTAAAATATTAAAAACAAAAACACATTTATTATTGAATAAAAAAATAATACTCCCCTTTCTTGTTTCCCCGATTGAATGATTCCCTTCAATGACCAAGACTTCAACGAATTCTTAGATCAAACGAAGAGAGTTTGATTAAATACTAAATAGCCAACATTTATTAATTACAAGTCACAAAATGTCGAAACTATCTGAACAGTTTTGTATCCGCAAGTTTGATAGCAATATTAAATTGGCCCCATCTGGCAAAGAGCAATGGACTGTCGTTATACTGAGTTATGGGTCGGATTATCTTTGTCTTGCCAATAAGGCGTTATCCGAACATTTAAATGGTTTCAATTAATATTCTTGGTGATTAATAGTAATCCCAACTTTTTGTGTCGAAAACGTTAAAGCAAAATATGTTATGGATCTCCATTTTATTGATTGACATAAGCACTAAACAGTATTGGATTTTGAAATAACTTTTTAATTATTAGGCTCCTTAATTCTTTAAATAAGTTTTAATTTGATGTTTTGCTTCAAATTAATAATTGATGGTCTGGGCGATAATTTGGTTACAAAACCACATTTTCATAAACATATTACTGCCATAAATATATTATGTAATAAAATTGAACTGGAAATCATTTTCACGTAAAGCAATTAAATGTGATCATTCAGCATAATCATTTCTAATTTAAATCATATAGAAAGCGTTCATTCTGGGCGGAAATAAATGGCACCGCAAATTACAGGCCACATTATTTCCTCTGATTTGGCAACTCAGGTTTTTCACACAGAGTAACTTTATTACCGAAATAATAACATAAATCAGAGGTTACCGCGAAATCACGTAATGATTCCCGTGTGTATATTTTGCTAACTGTACAAAATATACAGCGAATATTCTTTTTATGTGGCTATTGACATTATGAGATAACGTTCGATTTTTTGTGCTGTTTTGAGGCATCGAGGATTTGTTTAAGGCATCTGGGTGGGCGCCTATTCTGATTGGTACAATCGTTTTTCATGAAAATGAGAAGATCAGCCAATTAACCTATATTACCTTAACAAGACGCATTCTTATCTAACATTCAATATTAATGACCCATAGGTCAAGACGCCGTTTACATTTAGTAATTGTTTGTTGGATTTTATTTGTATCAAATAAAATTGAAATTAGGGTCCTTTAATATAAAGAGAACATATTTCAATAAATTTTTAAAATATTAAGGTATTTTGCGTATAACTGCGTAGTGAAGTACACGTGACCAGTAGACTTTACTTTTTTACAATTATTTTTTTTGAAAAAGTGATCAAAGATGACCATTTTTCCTACTTTTTCCTACAAATTTATCACAAGTACCTAAGTTAAATAAGCATGAATGAAATATTACTTTTTCAAACGACTGCTACAACAAAAAAACCGATGGAAAGAACCGACGGTTCGCCTTGTCATTGTGACGTAAACACTTATGTCTGGGATTTTGGAAGAATGTGGAAAAATAATAAAGCTGCCCATAGTTACACAATGGTAACCTTTCTGAGGATAACAAAAAAATATTTTAAAATGTTGAGTTTGTGATTTTTGGTATGGAAGCCTGTTTTATGCTTGAAAGGATATGAAGACCAAGCTGATAGAGATAAGATGCATAAACATGCACCGTAGTTTTAATTTGTTTTTGGAAACCTTTTCACTGAACTAAAAATCAAATTATGAGTAATGGTAGAATTCTATATTTTGGACTGCAGTAATCTTTTATCCATGAACAGGCCCAACAGAAAATACAAGATCTCGAATAGCTAAAATGTACGGGATCTCGTACGAGTATGTCCTCCTATGACCAGAAAATTACAAAGCACCTCATTTAGTTTTAGAGTTGGGATAAAATATGCTAAAATAATAGATGGTATTAACGGAAAACACAAAATATGGCAAGTCCGGTGAAATTCAAAAGGCTAATAAATAAATAAACTGTCCATTTCGAAAAAAACAAAGTACGGTGAAAACGGTAAAAAATTATTACAATGTAAATTATATGCTTTTAATTTTCAAATGTGCCTAGGAGTTAATTAGTTACGCGTTATATTGGTTATAAGTATGTATTTATGAACAAGATGACAAATTACATTTTTAACATGTAAACATTTGCATTAAAAATAATACTATAATCCAACAATATTGGTTTTAAATTTTGTGAACTCACCGTTAAAACGTACCATGTGGTATTGTAAAAACAAGCAGGACAGCCCTAATCCCATCCGCCATTTTGAACCCCACTCTCATTTGCATAAGTCCGTTTCGCAACAAGATGGGATATAAGCCCTTAATAAGACTTTTGGATGACCGCTCATTGGGATTTATTGTCCTCAGTTATGACTTTGATTGACAAGATACTGTTCTAGTTTTGAGCATGGCATTATGTTGAGCAATAACGGCCCTAATTGTCTTGTTTATTGGAATCTATGGTGAATGGGTTTATTGAGAATATTGTGAGAAATTGGGTGAGTCTTATTGATTTTCATTTCATGTTTTGCAGGCTCAAGTTTCAATTTAATGATGATTTTTAAATAATAATAACACTAAGTCGATTATTTCAAAGAAAATTTGAACAGTTTGTTTCAATGTAATATGATTGTTTACATAATTTGAATCTAATTAATAGGTAACACTTATGTCTTATTAAGGCTACAAAAAACCTGTACTTAGGACTGTCGGCTCTGATTCTCCTAGTAGATTGTACATGTAATGTTTATAAACGCATAACTAGTTTTAACATAGTCTTATAATAAAGGGTAGTACAGTTTCTTTGGTTGAAATCTCGTCTGGGGGCGGTACCATGGTCCTTCCTATTTTAACCTCCGTAATAACCACAATAACGTAGTTATGTTCCAGTTAAAGGAAAGGATCAGCCATTTCAGTTACTGGAACTTAGAAAATACCAACTTAATTAATTAAATTTTATCAATAACGATGATTATTGATATCTTTGGGGAGGGATGACAAGTCGCATGAGGTTTTTGAGGAGGCAAAGTTTTTCAATTAAAATATAAAATAGATCTTGATATCTATCTTTGTATACAAAGTATGTTGTACTTTTATATGTATGTATATGTACGTTTTTTATTTGAGTCGTATCAAGTATCAACAAATAAATATTAAGATACAATAACAATAAATTACTTATACCGAAACATAATAATCAGCGCCATATTGAATAAAAACCCGTAAAGTCTCGGACAAAAAAAAACTTTTAGGTACAACTTTCTATCGTCTAGAACAATAATCTATTACAGTGCAATAAATGTGTCAATACGGTTCAAGTAAATGGTATCTAACTCGCTCCGCAGCGCTGTAAGCGGAGCATGTCCTATAAATAGGACATGCTGTATACAAAAGTGCCTATTATAGACCTATCGTATTTATTTATTGCCTGTGACTTCTACCTTTTATCAACGCGGATTTTTTTATAGAGTAGACTGTTAGGATTAAATTTTGACAAGGGAAGCTTGGTTACGTTTATTCTTTTTATACATAACTATTACGTTATTTGTACGTCCATTTGATTAACCTGTCAAATGTTGTGATACCGTTTTGAAATTTTTAGCGGATAATTCGTGAAACAATCCGCAGATTTTGTGAAATCGCGTTGTCGCGACATTTTTTTATTCCTAGAAAAAAAAAACAGAACAAGTTGACTACTTTTATTTGCTTATTACTGTGTGTTACTCTGGATAACTTCAGTTTTGTAACAGCTTATATGACAAAATTATGATTTTTTAAACTTTTAACAATGCTGTTCCAGTTTTTAGCATTTGAGACTACCGCGGTCATTTAAACAATACATTAAAGTAGCACAACTTAAAATCATGGAAAGCATAATACCTAATACGTTATACCAACCATATATACCTCAAATAATAGATCAATAATAGTTACAATAAATAGGTATACAATAACTCAAAAGATGAAATATTGCAGGTTCAACTTCATGTTTAAAAGAAAATTAAATTTTTTTTAATATTCTAAGATAAACATACTATAAACATAAGATAAACATACAGCTTGACATGAAATTATAACTGTATATTCATAACATTAAGAGACCAAGAGGCCACAAAATTTAACTTTTTTTTTTTTTTTTTGTTCCCCTCCGCGGGAAGGGCAGGAGGATAAAAATGCTCTGACGCATACTCTGGCGCGATTCCAAAGTTATGTGGGACTCGTCCCGACGCCTACCAGAACCATACCCACTAAAAACCCCCTGTCGGCTCGTGCATTTTTGCCACTCAGCCTTCATCTGAGCGACGGTCAATTGGAGAAAGAGGCCGCGCTAGCGGGGCCCTTAAGGGGTCACCCGCTGGGTTTTACATAGCACTGAAGGTGCTCAAAAAATGAAAAGTAAATAATAAGCATTACAAATTGACAATTAAATTAAATTTGCATTAATTCAGATTTAAGTTAGAATTAGAATTTACGTTAGAATTAGAATTTGCGGCCTGAAGGGCCTCGAGATCTAAAGTTAATTGCGTACGTTCGCTTGTGTGCGCGTTTCTCGGTCTAGCGACTTTGTATACTAAGCAGTATAAGAGACTGAATTTTGAACTAGTGGATTGGGATGGGATTCGGCGCGTTTGAAGAACGATTCTGAGAGTGTTTTTAGGTACTGTTGAACTGTAGGTAGTTCAAGATCTCTGTGCAGGTCCGCATTGCGCACGTACCAAGGTGCGTTTGTGGCCCTGCGACAGAAGAGGTTTTGAACCACCTGCAGCTTGTGCAGGACGGAGGGTTTGGCGTGGGCAAAGACTGGCGAAGCATATGACATGACTGGTCTAACGCAGACCTTGTAAAGCGTACGTTTATTTCTGAAGGACATTTTACTTTTTCTACCTAACATACTGTAAAGCCGGCCTAGGTAAAAACGTGCGAGTTTCGTTACTCTATCGACGTGAGGGTTGAAAGAAAGCGTCTGGTCTAAGATGACGCCTAAATATTTAGTACTGCGCTTCCAGGGGATGGGAGTGCCTTGCATTCTCAATTGGAGATTGTCGGGGATACGACTGCGTCTGTAGTCGAAGTAAACCGCAGAGCTCTTCTCTGGGTTCACATCGATACGCCATTTTTTGAACCAAGCACCGAGGGTGTTTACAGCCTTTTGAAGTCTGGTGACGAGACCCGAGGCTCTGCGGCCTTTGGTGTAAAGGGCGGTGTCGTCGGCAAAGAGAGCGAGTTCGACGACCTTCGATGGAATGGGAATGTCGTTAGTGTATACGGAATACAAAAGAGGGGCGAGGACTGAGCCTTGAGGGACTCCAGCCTTTATGGGACGAGGCGCGGAGAGCGTGCCTTCATGTTTGAAAAGAAACGTGCGGTCTTTGAGAAACGACGCGATTATCCTAACTAGGCGAGCCGGTAAGCCTATTTTATAGAGTTTATAAACGAGACCGCTGTGCCAGACTTTGTCGAAAGCCTTGGCTACGTCAAAGAAAACTGCGATCGTTTTCTTTCGTTTCGGATAGAAGCCGTCGAGTATGTACTCGACGATTCGATGGACTTGCTGAGGGCAGGAGTGCTTAGCGCGAAAGCCGAACTGGTGGGGAATTATGATAGGATCGCCGTCCGTTGGAAACAGATGGTTCCGCATTCGAGAGAGTATGACTCTCTCGAGAAGTTTAGACATTGCCTTGAGGAGGCTGATGGGTCTGTGATTAGCCGGGATATTAAGAGGTTTACCCGGCTTGGGTATGCCTATGACTGTCGCTTCTTTCCAAGCTTTTGGAAAGTAGCTAAGGTCGAAGCAGGCATTGAAAATGATAGCTAACAAGGTAAGCACCTGTTGAGGCAGGTGCTTAAGTGCGTGATTGGAAATACCATCCGCACCCGGAGCCTTTCTGGACTTTTGACTTTTGATGAGAAGCGAGATTTCATCATTAGAGACTGTGACGGGGTCGGCGGTGATGGGGAGAGAGTTTCTACGGAGAACTTCGTCCTCTACCGCTTTGATGTGAGTGGGATTCGCGGGCTGCGTGCTGGGCGAGCATTGAGACGCAACGCTGTCAGCGAAGCATTCGGCTTTCTCTTCGTCTTCGAAGGCGATAGAGCCATCGGGACGAGTGAGAGGAGGGACGTGAGAGGCGGCGTCTACGCGTAAGGCTCGGGCCATTCGATAATACGCTTGGTGGGACGGGGAGATATTTGCCATGAGATCGTTCATCTGGGCGTCTCGGAGTTCCGCGAGGCGAGATCTAACTTTGCGTTGTAGCTGATTCGCAGCTGTTCTATAGGCGGGCGTGGGATATTTCTTGGCTCTCCGGAGAGCCGCGTTCTTAGCTTTAATAAGATTGCTAATGGCTAAGGGAAGCGTGGGTTTGCCTTTCTTAGCAAACTTTTCGTTTACACTGATGGCTGAGTTGATAGCATCAGTGAGAGAATTTACTAACGAATCTATTTTATCCGGGCTATCTAATTGATCGGGCGAGATCGCGAGCGGAGAGTTTGGGGCCTCTAAGGCAGAAACTATCGTATTTTTAAAACCTTTCCAGTCGGTAAAGGTCTTAGGAGAAGTGACGTTAACGTTAGGCGGTCCTAGTACGAGGGAGACGGGGCGGTGGTCAGAGCCTAGGTCATCGAGCGGTTCGATAGACCTGAGGTCGAGGTTGATATGCTTGACGATTGCAAAGTCGAGGATGTCAGGAGAGTGGTTCGGGTTGTCGGGATAGTGAGTGGGAGTGATAGGGGAGACGACGTCTAAGTCGAGTAAGTTGGTGATGTCGAGGAGAGCTATACCGCTTTGGTTGGTTGATAGGCACATCCAGTCAGTATGTTTGGAGTTAAAGTCTCCGAACATAATGACTGAACGGCCGAGGGCGAGAATGGTCTCAAAGTCGCTGCGGATAGGTTTGGTGCCACAAGGTATGTAGACTGAAGCTATGATGATGGTCGGATGACCAGTCATAGCCAATCTACATACGGTGGCTTCCATGTTGAGGAGAGGAGGGGTAGGGAGAGGACAGCAATGGAATCCTCTTTTGTAGTAGATAGCGGTGCCGCCGAAACCATCGCAGTTAGGCCTATCGTTACGTGTAAACGCGTACTTAGGAATAGCGAATCCCCTGGAGCGATTAGGAGTGAGCCATGTCTCCTGGAGAAGTAAAAGATCTGGGTCGTTGTTCTGAAGGAACAGTTTGAGCTCGGGAAGTTTGGTGCTAAGGCTTCGAACGTTAAAAGATACTAGGGATAAGCCCTTGGGTTTGATACGACAGGACGCGGGGTTCGCAGGTCTAGACATTATAATTTACTTATTTACGAATTTATACAAAAATAAAGAATTTACAACGAACTTAGGAGCGAGTGATGCTCGGCTAACGCGAATAAACGCTCTTGAGGAGAGCGGGCGGCTCGCAGTTTGCGTGCGAGTATGGAAATTTCATTAATGTCTACGTTTTGGATGACGTTGAATACGGTCTTCATGTCCTCAGCCAACGACGACTGAGGTGCAGAAGATGGAGCGGGACGCGGCCCTACGGGAGCTACGGGAGCTGGGATGGGTCGGGAAGGTGCAGGCGGGACGGCCGGACGCTGCCTCCAAGACAGAGCCGGGGTAGGCGTCGGCTGAACGGGCTTTGCTTCCGGGGGACCCCGGTTGCGCAGCGTCGGGAAGTTAGCAGGAGTGAGCGGCGGCGCCGGTTTAGGCGCGACCCTCTTTGTGGTGGAGCGCGGAGCGCGCGGGCAACCCCTGTAGTTAGCTGTGTGGCCGGACTGGCCGCACAGCACACAGGCAGGGGGGGAAATGGATTCGGGAGTGCGAGTGCACTCCTTAGTGATGTGGGGATCCAGGCACTTTACGCACCTGGGAGGAGCTGAACAGTTAGCCGCTGCGTGGCCATATAGCTGGCAGCGGTGGCACTGCCCAGGGTGACCGCGGGGGTTGGGACGCTCGACGGAGATTTTCGAGAGTCCGCAGATTGTGCGAGCCTCTTTGAAAATCTCCTTCGAGTTGGGAGTATTTGACAGGATTACTAAAGCTAAAGGAAAACGCCTACCGCGGTTGGAGTGCATCTTGTGCACTGCTGTGACCGGGAAACCCTGAGACTAAAGGTCCTCGAGAATGTCTTCGTTATTGAGTTCGAACGGGACGCCCCGTAGTACTGCGCGGATCTTACGCTTCTCCGGGAGGGCGTAGGTGTGATACGCGATATGATTTACTGAGAGAAGCCTGGTAAACGCGCGGAAGTCGTCGACGGTCGCTACTTGAATTTTGATTGTATCGCCAGCGTTGGCGGCTTTTAAGTAATTAATTTTGTGCTCTTTGCACAAGTTTGAAACCGCGGTCCAGCGCGCTTTTTCACGCAGGAATACGGGCGGAGGGAGCTGAGGCTTCGGCGGGACGGGAGCGCAGCGCGTCGCTGGCTTCGATGTGACCGACGGAGACACGGTTACTACGAGCGATTTTAACGGCGCGGGGGCTGGTGTTGAAGACACCGGGGAGGGCTCGGGTATTGAAGATACCGAAGCTTTCTTCGAGCGCTTCTTGGAGCGCTTGGCGACAAGTTGAAACGCGGGCTCAGGAGAGCCGGTTAAGGTGACGGCATCTGACGAAGTACCAGACGCGGGTTCGGAGTCGCTCCCGGGAGCGGTACGCTTACGACGCGACGCGTGAGAGGATGCGACCGATTCGCAGTCCATCTCGGACGAGGCGGGAGACGCGGGAGAGCTGTAGACCTGAGGGGTCTGGACGTCGGAGGCCTGAGGGGCCGGGGTTGAGGCCTGAGGGGCCGGGGACGCGATAGATGCCTGTAAGGCCTGCGTTAGTATGTCATCGGGTATGCTGTAGCCAGACGCAGCGAGCACCTGGGCGAACGACCTAAGAACGTTGACAAGGTCCATTGGAGGGTTGGTCCTACGATATGTAATATATAAATATATAAAAATGCCTAGGTTCCCTAGCAAACCTAGCACCTAAACCTCCCTACCCGCGGTAGGGGGGCTGGGGACGACGCGGAGTGGTGCCCCTAGCTCGGACAGCACTGTACCGTCACCCTGGGAAAGGCCCAAGTGCAATGGGATCGGGTCAGCCGGTTTCTCCTTGGCCTGAAGGGCCTTGGAAGCGCACCGGGGCAACGCTATCAGGCTTAGTTGTCACCGTTAAGTATCCACCTGATCAAACGCGAGTCTACTACGGAGTGTGTCGTCAATAAATTGACAACAAAAACCGGCCGTAGACCTGACGGAGTTGGGTTGCACTAAAAGTGCGGGATTGACTACGTTACGACCGGCCAGAGCCGGCCGCAGAGCGAGTCTCTGACTACGTACAGGCGCCAAGCGTCAAGTACGCAGCCAGAAAAACAGCTCGAGTCTCGCGAACCACTATCGAATTTAATCGACCGCGGTAAGCTCAACCCTGTTGTTGCTGCACTCACCGAGGTGAGGTTTTTACTTCGAGGGGTGCACAGAGTGCGGGATTAACTACGTTACGACCGGCCAGGGGCCGGCCGCAGAGCGAGTCTCTGACTGCGTAGCAAGCGCCAAGCGTCAAGTACGCAGCCAGAAAAACAGCCCGAGCTTCGCGAACCACTATCGAATTTAATCGACCGCGGTAAGCTCAGCTCTGTTGTTGCTGTGCAAGAGACCGACTTACTTGCAGCCGATCGAAACCGGCCCCAGAGTAAGCCCTAAAGAGGCTAACAGCGTATGAGTATTGCTACGAGTTGACGTCGTGAGACGACAATTGTGACTCAACTGCTGGACCTGTGTTCGCGGTCGGTACGTCCGAGCGGGGCCGGACGCAGAACGGATCTGAGAGTGGCGTTTGAGTATTGATACGAGAGAAGTCGTGAGACAACAATCGTGACTCGGCAGCCGGGAGCGACCGTCAACACGTCCGAACGGGTCCGGACGCAGATCAGGTCTCCAAAATTTAACATTTGAGATAAATTTTTATATTTACCCGCCGACTTAAACTAAGTTATATACGGGTCATAGATTTTTTGGTTGACACGTTTTAAGGTAGAAATCAAAAATGTTTAGTTCATTGTGCTGTTATTTACTTAAATGTTTAATGAAAATATAACACTTCATATGAAATCTACAATAAGTCAGTTTTTCGTTATTCCTTACAATCATCACAATCATTTACAACCACCATGCAAATACTCATCCTCATGCGTATAACTCCGCAATGCACACAATTTTCATCCATCGTTTAAGCTTGTAAATGCCCATCTACTCGTAGGGTAAGGTTTTGTGAAATGGAAACGTCGTAACAAGTTGCCATTGACAAGTCTATTTGTGTTTGGATTGGCCTACATTTGGGATTTAGGCTGGGTTCAAGACTTGTTACTATCTAGTCTACAGCTCTGAGTATTGAGGCTAAATAGACACTAAATGTAGTTAGGTCGTGAACAAAAACGATTCTTTCAGCAATGTTCCAACAATGGACAAGATAATATATATTGTGGTTCAGTCAGATTTCAGTTAATTGTGAGTCCATGTGCCCTTATGCCAATCGGTAAAAACTGTGACCCGGTATTTACTTATTTCCTTTATTGTCGATTTCCAATCATCCAGTAAAGTCGTTTAATGGAGACCATTACGCTTTATCGATTAACCTATAATTCGGAATCACTCCATCTTATCTATTGTATTCTGTATCCATTGTAGACTGCCTTAATATTCAATAGAGATCGCTGAAAGGAGACATTTCGCAAATTTGCATACAAATGCTATCAGGAGTCCATCTCCTTGATAAGCTATGTAGAATATTACGTCTAAGTGATCCTTGAGACGCGCTACAATCAGGCTTTACGATATTTTGAAATACCTGGTTTTTGTTAAGAATACAATTGAACGATTCAATAATTTTGACTGAATAGTGTTTATTTTTGTATCTTTTCCTATTTAATCACTTTCACCAACGCTTGTAAAGTATGGAGGTACTTATAAATTGGCCCTGGGTAAACATAACAACGTCTCGTGATGTAAATCTGTAATATTTTACAATGCTTGTTATAATAGCAGATCTTATTTATGTTACTACAGATGTTACTCTGGTCAAAATCTCGGTTCATTGAAACGAAAATTTGTTGGATAAAAATTGTGTGATGCATTGTGAATTTACTTTAAGCATTCGCTCCATACTAGCAATGCGTCGGCGACGCGTGAGTTACAGTAATGAACAGCACAGATTTATATAGATAAATTGTAACGTCATATGTGCGTGCGTTATTTTTCATTTAATTTTTTATTTGTTTGGGGTAACAACAGCCAACATAGAGCATTTAACAAGGAGTTCAAGAACAACAAGCAGCTTGGCTAGCAACGGTTAGCCTCATAAAACTTCACAATTTACTGAAATGAGTTAATTTATTAAAAAAGGATTTAACTAATGAATGTTGAAAATGTGTGCTCTTTAAGACCTGTGTCATTTTGTCTTCACTAAAGATTCTTTTAAACTTAAGATTGTAGATTCTTTTGTGTTTTGAGACGTCATCGTGCAATCAATATTTTTTTAACGTTTTACGTCTCAAATGTAGCGTGTTTGGCTTCATTTTAATTAGAGTTGAGTTAAACAACAAAAATAAATTAACTAGACCTACAACTACACACCCCATCATTTTCATAAACATCCAATTAAGCCCGTTTAAGGAACAATTCTCAAAACGAACTATCATGAAAGTCAAGACGGTTCGCTATAACTTCGCCTCAACTTACTTTTAACAAGGCAAGATGAATACAATTGCGAGATCGTATTTTATGTTCTGCGGTGCCAAGTTTCATCTGCGGCTGCGTTTGAATAATGTGCCACATTAATAAACAGGGATGACGGTTTCCCCTACTGCACCAGTGAGATGGTAAGTAGGATAATTAATAGTTGTGTCCGTGGCACACCTAGAGGGTCATGAACTATAATTTTGATGCGAGTCGGTAATTATAGTCATTAACCTCGTTTGAAATTATACGATCTATTTTCTGTAATTATTTTGTAATTTGGATATGGTGAATAATAATAAGTCTAATATACTTATGTTATTTCATTTATCATGGAGTAAATTATTTGACTATAACTTTTCGCGCCTTTTCAGCCACGTGTCTCCTGATGACGGATATTTTTGATTGAATATAGACTATATTGTTTCTGTATAATGTAGCATTCCAACAGTTTAATTATTAAAATTAGTTCAGTATTAAAATACCGAATGAATCGAATATGAATAAAAAAATAAAGAATATTCCTACTTTAGATATTAGTTTTTTGTTGCTATATATTTATTTAACCCTTGGGCCAGACTGTATGATGATGGTATCTCAACTGTATATACCATACGAACCTAAATCTTCTATAATCACAAAATATATAAAGTATTGAATAAAAAACTTAACTGTAAACAAGCAAACTCCTCTCAATAACCAATCAAATCGTTGAAGTTTTGTTGAAATTTCCATTTGTAAACTTTTTTGTTTCAAAATAAATTTCCTGAAAAAAGCTGTAAAACATAAATTACCGATAATTCCAAACGTAGAGTGCCTCGTAATAAAAGTATCTAAATTGTTATAATAAATAGCTCATATTCAAGATAAATGGAACAAGGTTTTCAACATAGCACAAACTTTTACAATTATGCTTCCCGCCGCGAAGCGTAGTGGTCTGTAAATTCAATCGTGCTATGATAAATTTATCTTTATTTTGTTCCTTTGTAAGTATAAAATACAAGGGTGCTGGTTTTGATAAGAGTATTCAAAAACTAAACCTTTATTTTTAATGTTTTTAAGACTTTGACTAAGACTTTGTGTCAGCACTGAGGTTTATATAGCAAACCCTATGAGTGCCGGAGTTTCAATGTTTAAAAAAATGTTTTTATTCATCATAGGTAAAAATTTGACAGTAATTAAAACTCTTTCTTTTCTTCATCTTTATCGAGATCGCGTAAATACAACTTAACTTTGGCTTTTAAAAGCCATTCATTAAAAGGTATTATGGGTAGACTGTGAGGAAAAAAACCGGCGGAAAAAAAAAACTTCTTGGCACTCTTGAATATCACATATGCGATAAACCTCACTTAATAGTTCAGCAAAAATAAACGCTGTCTAGTGTTTACTAGATTTTTATGCACATTTAAGTTACTCATTTAGATATGTACATATTATTACAATCAACATCGAATCACAATCAAATCAATTTTATCTTAAATTATCTCTTGTACAGTTCATTTCAACACAATTTTCGAACGTTGTTCATAGCTCTACCTCTAAAGAACAAACTTTGAATGAGTGTTTCAATAATGTCTGAACAACAGTTTATCAAATCACTACCATAAACCATCAAGTTTATAATCACTACAACTGCATTTCACCTGTTTCATTCATTCCTACCATTCATTTTGAGACCTATTCAATTTTTCAGCGGTACATCTAGAATGGAAAAAGCTCGATTTGTTTGGATTCCGTGGTGGCATTTAAACGAGGAACAATTATTTTTTCCTAGGGCCGCTTTCATTTGTCACCAAAGAACTGAGAGCCTTAAGGATCTGAGTTTTTCCTGCGATCATTATCAACGCTTATTTAACCATTAATTTATCACCGTCCAGGGAATTATCTTGTTTCCTTTTGGCTTGACAAATAAGTTCATTAATACGCAATACAAGTTGTGCAAATGTGTTTAGACCTAATTGATATTTTGTTTGTTTCTTTTTTGGACTAAGTAGATTTGTTTGGAATAATTTTTGGGTGAGGTGTTTTTAACTATAGTGTTTTATCTTTCTGTTTTGATCATAAAGCTCTGAATATCTAAACAATTATTTTAAATATTTCATAAAGAATAAACTTGAAAATACTTATCATAAATTACTGAGGAGGTGTTTTATCTTCTTTTATATTTAATATGTAAGATCGTTCAATTATATTACCATATATACCTAAGATACACAATTAAAATACTAAATTTATTTCATGTTTTACAAACTACGTTATAATTTAAATAATACGTCACTGTAAAATACAAAGAAATACACGAAATCTCATGTATATTGAAAATGATTATTGATCATTTTATATTCACTGAACTGTCAACTTCATATCAAGCTTTATTTTCTTCGAATAGTTCAATAGTAAATAACTTACTGTCAATTAAACATATAAAGTAGTATGTTATAAAGTTGGAAGCAAAACCATTTCGTAAACTGAACCAGCAGGTTACCGAAATTAGCCTAAAAAACTCTAATGTCAAATATTCCAGCAGCCTTGAAAATATGAACTGAATAAAGATAAACTGAACTCGTTACGAAAGCTGCAACTATTTCCTTTGCATTTTCTATCGACCCAGTACCAAATGCAGCATTTATTATTTGTTGCTTCAATAATTCTTGGTGCAAATTTTCATTAAAGGCTTGTACACCGTACGTTACTATGCTCTTCTATAGTTACCTAACTATAGTAACTAACTACTGTTAATATTCAGCGAGTGCACTCCTCGTAAAGCTGTAGACGAAACTATGAGAACCGGAATTAATATGAAAACTTTAGTGCATATTGAAAATTTAAGTAGATTTTCAAAAATTTGTGCTTCAATGTGATATTGAAAGTATTTATTATACAGTCATTTTATGTTTAAGCCGCAATACGTTTTTTGTTTCCATCACACTTAAAATAAAGCA
The DNA here is from genome assembly GCA_923062675.1 of Marasmarcha lunaedactyla. Lineage (NCBI taxonomy): Eukaryota > Metazoa > Arthropoda > Insecta > Lepidoptera > Pterophoridae > Marasmarcha > Marasmarcha lunaedactyla. Next base: position 7,374,277 of record OV281350.1, read on the forward strand.
CAAAGAAAAAAAACCAGATCATGATCAACTTAACAATGTCATTAAAAATTTAAATAACACGCTGTAAGTACTTTCGATTTCTGTAATCGCAATTGGGCCCATTTTCTGTTCGGCGAAAATTTCGTAGCCACAGCTCATGACATGACAACTCGGGATCACCATATAGTGTCTGCATCGCTTTTATAATGGAATTGCAAATTTAAACCCTTTGTAAGCGTTTTGCATTTGGAAACACAAATTCGCTTTTACCCCAATTTGCATGTTGTGTCGCAGTTGTGGTGACTTCCGAAATGTTGAAACGCGATCCTGCATATTGTGATGATATTATTATAAATAATACTGGTCCTGTGTAACCTCTATAGTTTTTTAGTTGGCAACAATATGCAATTTGGGAATTTTTGAAAATAAGCTTAATATTTTCATTTTTAGTTCAGATTGTATGAATTTTGTTTTGTTAGAACTGTTAGAATGAGGTCTGTGCAGTTTTAATTTTTCGTGCAATATGTACATAATAAAAACTTTAAAAATAACTATAAAATATTTAGATAGCGCATACCGTATTCTGTTGTAATGATAGTTGTAATCGGTTAACTTTTTACGAAATTTGTCTTTAAAATGAGGTTATTATGAATCAAGACACTAACCATCTTACCACAAAAAAGTAAAACATCTACAACGTATCTTTTAACACGGTCTATATGTTTCACACAAGCCTAAAGTATCGAGGTAAATTTTTGCAAAGTTAATAAAGATCGCATTATTGCTTCCGTTAATATTTTACAAAATATAATCTAATTCAAAGATATGAAACTCTACGTTTCACAGTGACACAAAAACTTATTAGCTTCACATCCATAAAAGCACTTGACCATATACAAACTCCATCAAAAATCTCAACAAACACTTCACACTAAATCTTATACATTTTACTGCGTAAATAAACCTTCAGCCAGATAAAGCGAGAACCCCCGATGAAAATCCGAGATCTATAGCCAACAATGCCAAGCAGCTGCGATAAAATCACTGGCCTCCTGTGCCGAATTGCTACTGCAAGGCTTTCCACAGGATATCTTAGATCGTATAGACATGAATAATGGCCTTTATATAACACCACCTTCTAGTACGTTGAACGAAACCTAAAAGGGTAACGAGAAAATAAGTATTCGGGTCTATCTGATACAGTTTTTTTATATGATTTAGTTTTATCGATCCATTTTCGTTTCTTTCTGACGAAGTATGTCTAAGTGGTGGTTAAAAGTTAGGTTCTAATATATTGACTTATAAAAATTATCGCTGTTTAAACCGTTAAAGATGAATTATCTGGAGTAGCTTTATAAACAAATGCGCATAATACACAATTTATGCTCTTGCGCTGTTTACAAAACAAATAGCAATAACAGGAAAAAGGTTTTCCTACTACTTAATTCAAATACTGTTCTGATATTAATGATCGTATTTAGATAAGAAGCTATACACATATATTGAAGGAAACCTAAAAAGCTAACGAGAAAATAAGTGTTCGATTTTATCATTCATTATATGTATATATGATAATGTTCATTTTTATTGTAAGATACTTTCTAACTTCATTTTCAATTTGAACCGAGCATTGTGTAGAATAACTTCACAACTTTTTTAACACCTCACATAATTTTTGAGGAATTAAAGTACAGAAAGTCACCAAATCAATAGAGTGAAAGATCCGCAACACATTAAGATCGAGTAGAAAATCGACCTTTAAGTACTTTCTGCCCAAGTGTGATCTATTTATTAGTCGATCAATATTTCAGACTAAACCAGTCTACATTGTGTCTTTGCTTTAAATTAATATTTACTGCGATTTATTCGGTTTAGTTCACCATCAGCACATACATACAACTAAGAGCTTGCAGCTTTCTCTCAACAAGCGTTCTGCAGCTAAGAACCAAACGCTTGCGCATATTATTGAAAATGTAGGTATTACATCTCTACATCAAAGGTGTTTATACCTGTGCTGAATCAAGAACGCAATTTACCATTTATAGCTAAGTCCCTTCTTGTTAAAATTAAAATTGGTTAGAATTAGACCCAAGACGATCTCTATTTATTCCTAATTTTCAATCTCAATGAGCTTTTGTGTCGAAAACTCGAAGCAACACAAGAGATTAGTAAAAAAAATACCAACTATATGTTTCAAAAGTTACGTGAAAGACTAGTGCTATGGCTGACCATAAAAGCAAATAACCCAGAATAAACTAATAAATAAAAACAATGAGAATAAATATAAACAATCCATGATTCACTTAGGTGATATTTATGTTCATCACATATTATATCAGCAATACAAAATTGGATCTCCGTTGTGTGATAGCATCAAAATCTTTGTTTAAATAACTTAACCTCGATTACAACATAAAACTATTTATTAACACAAAAATTTTATGTTAATTAAAATTAAAAGAAATTTTCAGTTAGTTCCTGTAAAACCCATACGAAAGTTTCTTACATCAACCTTTACTTATATCGGTATCCACCGCCCTTTAATGTCCAAAACCTTGAAATAAGCAAGCAAAAAAAGAACATAAAATCTGCAAAAGCATTACCAGGGCCACATATGATCCGAATGGTAAATGGAAATATGCGATCGACCCTTCCTCTATAAGTGAGGCAATACATTCAACCGTGCTACATGTGTGGAGATCATAAATAATCCACACCTGTAAGTAGCTAGATTGCGTTGGGATAAAGAAATTTAATATGTATGTGTGCAGTATAAGGTTGATTTATGCTTAAGCGGTTGCCGCATGCACTTAGCTTGATTTAAGGCTATAAGAGGATTAAGGTGCCAAGAAATTTTCCCGTTGTGGATACAATTTTGGAGCTAATTTTCCAGGTTATTTTCATGAGGTCATTTGCACTATTGATTTATTGTTTGCGCTTCAAATTTTTCAAACTTAAAATCTTAGTTTGATAATTATGTTTTATTTTTTTTTAATTTAAAAATCTCAATGCTTTTCTCGACTTTTCATCCACATTTGTTCTTTTGCTAAATCAATATGAAAAATTCCGAAACAAGTTATAAATCCTGAACTTTGGTACAAACATTCCGTACGTCACCTACTCGTACACTGGTTATCATCGGATATTTTCATGACTCATGGTTCATTAACATTGGGCCGCCTAGTTACGTTATATTATATCAACTAGTGACCTGGGACACAGGTAGCAAAGCATTTACGCTAACCTTTTTTCAGTCGTAGCGTTGTGATTATTATATCGAGCGTGTACATTACATTTAAATACAACATATATTCATGAAAGTTCTTAATGTATTTTATATTATAAGCTAAAAGCGTTTGAAAAGTTTAAATATTTGCAGTAGAACAAACTCAAATACTGCTTTATAATATTGCATTACCCGTGTCACGTCAATGTGCTTGCATATATTTTCCCTCTTAATTTTTATTTTTGTAATAACTTCTAAGATTAATTGTGTAGTTTAAGGTGAACGATAGGCTCAATTGAATGTTTGTTTTTAAATTGATAAGGATTTATATCGTATCTGTTAATAAACAAATCCAATTAACCCAACTATATGTGACTATTTCTTAAACATTCAAGTGTATAGTATAGTAAGCTATACTTAAATATATAGATTGGGAATTACTAATATTATTATTATAGACCGCGTCTCGGCAAACGTAGTGTAGGACGTCCTCAGACACGGTGGAGTGATGATTTGCGCGGGATGGCTGGCAGCAGCTGGATGCGAGTAGCCGAGAATAGACCTCGATGGCGTGAAATTGGGGAGGCCTATGTCCAGCAGTGGACGAATATGGGCTGATGATGATGGTGATGATGATGAAGACGGACTCTTCTGTAGACTCATAAAAGGGAAGCAGTTCCAAAAAATATTTTTTTCGATTAAAGCTCCCAGTCATCTAAAATTCTTCCGACATCTTGAACAATCATGGTTAAATTGAAAACAATTTACATAAAATATTGTTGAATCCAAATCATAAATCTTTCTCTTCTCATATCAGAATCATAAAACTTAACCTATAAATGTAAACTCTATAAAAATCAATTTAGCAGTTTAAGAGGTTATCGCATTCCGACAAAGAGATAATCATACACGCAAACTTTGTTTAATAAGGTGTTAGTGATGATCCACAATTTGCTTAATGTGACACGTTTATCTTTTTAACCTAGGAAATAAAAAAGAAAATATCTTTATGAAAGGCTATTTGTTAAAACAATTACTAACAATTTTTTGACAGCCCAACGTAAGTTCAGTGATCGAAACGCCTCCAAAGTAAAAGGAGATAAATTTAATCCCTAACCTAATTAGAATCTGCTCGCACAAGGCCATACAAACTACAAGAAGTAAATAACTACATAAATCATTCATGAAATATAACTTCAATGGCTAATAAAATTAATATTCAAATGACGTAACGCTGAACCCGCTGGGACAAGTGACTCGTTTAAAATTTGTACTCAATTCAGTGAGCTGATAGCGTAAAGGTTACACTTAAATACTTCAATAGAGAGAATTGTATACTTTGGATTTTATTCAAGTTTTTGTAAATATAAATGCTTTTATAAATTTCGTCTCTCGGTGTCAATCAATGTCTTGGGAAATTAGTATGAAATATTAAGTATTCTAATTTTTCATATTATTGTTGAAAATTCATAAAATAATGTTGGCGAGTCCTTATTTAAGTAAACAGTGAACGTTTATAAAATTATCTAGTGCTTTTGTTTATTCTTTTTTTTATGTACATTTCCATAATATTAGCTCCAAAAAAATTGTTGATATATAAAGCTTGATTTGACTTGATCAGTTTGTTTTAGCTCATGTCTTTTTTTATTACGATACATAGGATTGATTGTGATTTTGTAATATAGATTTTAAATATAGGAAATTATAGTCACTTCAGAATGTAAGGATACATTTTTATGAAAGAATACTTTTTTTATATTCCTCATAATGAAAACTAATTATTACTCACTGGAGTCCTTATCCTTGTCTTAACCCTCGAGTTTGAGATAAAAAACATAACTAGAAAACGAAACCGTTTCCTTACTTTTGGACTTGTCACTTATGTGTGTGCGACTGCCTTGGTTTTGTTCTGACGATTTGAGATTCTTTAAGTTATTTTATATAACGTGACTTTATAAGCCTTTGTGCCTAAGGATTCCGATAGATTGCGCTTACGACGACTTGTTGCTGTGATTTTTGGACTAGTTGATTAAGTTAAAGATATTGCTGAATATTTACGTGTCATTATTATCATGGTCGGTTGGTGACAAAAGTAATTACCTATGTAAATGTACCTAGGTAATTTGAAATCATAACCTCAAAATGAGTACTTAATGAAAATGCAATTATTATTGACCCTCGACATACTCCATAATACATATATATATATATTATTATATAAATATTATATATATATATATATATAATATAAATATAATATATATTTTTATTTTATTTTATTGGATTTGGATTTTAGGTCCTATAGTTTTAGATATTTTTGACATCTAAACGCTCCACTTTAACTCCTAATAAAACCATGTATGGTGATCTGCCAATGTTCTTTGTCTTTAACTAAATCTGTTTTACCAAAAGATTACCTACATTTTGTTGCAAAAATAAACATTGTTTATAAAACATTTAAGAGTTATAAATCCTACCAAGTTAAAACAAATAAAACTTCATGTAAGTTAAACTTCAAAAATATTTATTCTTGTCATTATGAATCATAAAACCTAAACTCCTCAACCTCAACCGGTATAATTATATATAATATTTATATAAGTATTTACGAGTTAATAACACATGTATATTGTCCGATATTTTAATTAGTACTTTCGGTAACGTTGGAAACAGAATGTTACGGGGATTATAGCTTGCGTTAAAATATTGATTTCCATAAGCTAAGCTTTTAATATTAATAAAATTGTAATATAAATGTTCAAATATGTTTCTTGACAGTTTGGGAAAAATTTTAATTAGTACAGTTAGGATCATCAGTAGAGTTCTTAGATCAAACAGTTTCTATTTTGAAAATGTCGGGTATTAATGGATCGGCTTCGAAGCATAGATACTTACAGTACGGATTTTTTCATACTTTAACCCTCAATTCTGTATTCATAGAAAAACAAGGAGTACCTATACATTTACTACCTTATTATAAACCTAAGCTATACACGTTAGTATGTAAATTACACACTATTAATAATGTTATAAATGTTGCTTGTTACAGATAAAATGCCAATCATCCAATCGCCAGCAACGCTTACAAATATTTTACCAAAGAAGCATGGACAATAAAGGCTAACAAAATGCGTTTTATCAAAAACTTTCAAGATTTTACCAACAGCAGAACTTTTCTCTTCATATTTGTGCTTTATTCATTAAGACTGTGCTCGCCTCAAGATTTAAGTGAAGATTTCGTGAACGATGATGCTGTGGAGTCAGTTTCTGAAATGGTGGTGCCCATGAAAAGGGTTCGAATTCCTAGGAATGTTGTTAAAGGGCCTTGTCGGATGAGCGAGTTGCTGTGCGATACCGGACAGTGCATCTCTTTGGATAAATACTGCAACGGCGAAGATGACTGTGGTGATAAAAGTGATGAGCCCAAATCTTGTTCACGTGAGTAGTTTTTATATATATTTTTGTTTTATTGCAAAACTTAAAAAAAATATTTTTAGATCTTTAAAAGTAGGCATTTGAGATTCTAGCAAATATTTTTTTTTTTGGGAACTTTGTCAATGCTCACACAGTAATGTTTAAGAAACCCGATTTCACGTACTTTAGAAAAGTGTTTATAAAAAAATACTATTTAATGCAATCACTTCCACATTACACATACGGGTGCATGTGAATGTAACTTAACAACACGGAACAAACCACGGTACACACAAACCTCAGAAAAAACTCCGTCTTTTCTCGACATGATTATGTTTACCTAACAAAAATTCTTTTACTCAAAGACTCGGTCTTGTGTCATTCAAACGCATTTTTAATATGTCTCCCCTTCCCGGTTGGCTGACGGTTGTCACAAAAGAAAAAAAGGTATAAAAAGATGTCCTGGAACGCAAGAGTGGCTGTGTCAGCAACTCACAGACTTGGCTTTCTTCGCGTTTTATGTAATTCCCATCCGTAGTCACGCGGGGAAACGGCCAAAACGTATTATATTTAATGTTCATGGATTTGGCCATTTGCTGGCATGGATGCGCATTTGGATAGGAATAATTTTGTATTTAGCACTATAACTGTAGAGGCGTTCCATTCAGCAATTTAGAACCTAAGTTTGAGTGAAATTGATAATACATGAAATCAGTATCAGAACGTTCATATTTTAAGATAAGCAGTTGTTAGTAAGAGTTTATGCATATGTTTAAAAACAATAATGATCTTTTTTATTTTAACCATGCAGTTATTATTAAATAATAATACAAATCGACCAACAGCATCTTGTAAGTAAGCTTACAAACAAAGCCAGATAAACTTACGTCTACGATATCCACACACAAATCGTCTTCTTAATCACATATACATATTTACATGTTTTTAATCCTGAATCCTGGAGAAAACTAAATATTCAATTCACAAAATAAACACGTTCCAATTTCACCGAGAGCAGCTTAAACACGAGCTTTTCTTAATCTTTGCCCAGACAATTATTAGTGTTGGGCCTTTCCAGGCACGAAATACGTTTTCCCGAACGATAATTGCATTACACAAAGACCCAAAAAGATACAATTACAAAGGAATGAAAGAACTAGATTATTCCACAAATTTCGCGTTTTCCTCGACGTTACAGCGGCATTCAGTGAAATCTGCGATATGATGGATCCGACTTCATTATTATGTTACACAGGCAGAATGAAAAACGTCATTATGGAGAGAAACAGCTGTTTGTGTGAGGCGTATCTTTAAAGTAAAAAATGTTGTCTTGTTACTGGAATATTTTTGTATAAATTATATTTTATTGCAGTTCAGGTTTAGGGTTTCAAACAGTTAATCTGAATTAAGATATAATTTTTTTATCATCGTTATTATTTTACAAAACATAAAAACATAATTCCAAAATACTTTCCAATTATGACCACCGTTAATAAGATGATTTATCATCTCTACGGTGATATCTAGGCACACCCAAAGTATTTAGTATAAGAATATAGTATAAAAATTTGGCAGCAAAAATTCCTATTCCACCACACTTCTATGTAATACCGTACAAAATTAATCAGGCACAGTACCCAAAATACGGCATCTTCGTCGCATTATCATTTGTCAAACAAGGGACCGCTGGACCCTTATTCAATTTTGCACACGACTCACATCTGGAAGCTTCTGAGGAATATCCTAACTTAAGCCTATCCTGAATCGACCTTGGGAGCCGTATTGTTTGTTACAGGGTACAATAAAGCTAAGGAAAGAAAAATTATGATCTTGCTTTGAAACACCAAAATCGTGTGAAATATATTTGTTTTGGAGACGTGTTTTCATAGATTTAAAAAAAAAATATTTTCCTTGCATTAAAATTAGGATACAAGGTAAGAATTTTATAAATAGCCATTGCTAACTATCATTTCTCGCATTTTGCGTTTAAAAAAATCAATAAAAAGTATATAGAAATACAACACAAAAAATTATAAAATTTCGTCAGATTACTTCAAATTATAAATTTTATAAATTGTTTTAGGCGATCAGAACAAAAATCTTCATTATACAGGGTGGAATTATTTATGTCCACCTGGAGGGAAAGTACTCTAAATAATTGAGATACCAAATTTTACTCCAAAGAAACATTCCCTTATTTTTGAAAAGAAATATAACCGCATTCAAAGATTTTCAAAAATTCGCTTTAACACCCGGGAATCGAACCGACTAAAATCTGTAAAAATTACACCCTGTAATTTTATTGCATCGATCGTTCGAGTCAATCACAAGGATGAAATCTCTCTAACATACTTGGTCAATTTAATGAAAGGAAAACCATGACATCTTCTATTATTTTAATTACCTATTTACAAAAAATGGTAAACTAATTAGTTGTTCGAAATGGGCTCCATTTTCTTTTACAAATTCATTTCTAGTTATTAACCTTTAATATCGTGTTGTGGTGAATATTACAAATCGTATTCTGAACACAATTCCAATATTTAGTTTAAACTGCAATGAATGTTTAATGTATTAAAATTTATTTCGTTCGTATCAGCACCATCACCTACAAATAAAACGATAATGGCGTTACTCATACTTGTGTTGCAGGTAAAGGGTGTAATCAAAAACCAACTCAATTTTTTTTTTCTTTTTGCCCTTTCATTATTAAAAACCGGAAGGTAGCTGATGTTGATGACTAACGTTCTTAAATGGCGTTTTTACTGGACTAATGGATCTGCTACTTACAAATTCAAGTATATTGCACTTATGAAACTGAAAAAAGAGACCAAATGATGCAATGACGTGGCGCGCGAGCAAAACGGATGTGCGTATCGTATCGTCTCGGTCCTTTTAGCGTAATGACAGTCCGATTATTTATGAGGATCGTGCGTTCCGAACTTGTTATATATCTACCGCTATTTTACTTAAGCCAAAGGGTTTTGGCACTATTTATAGAACGATGAACGTTTAAATGTTTAATGATATGATAATACTAACTTAACACATATAAAAATGTATCTCACGTCATTTAGATCATAAAAAAGGCTCAAGATTTTGAAATTTCTTATGTAAATGTTTTGTTTTACCATCAACACTTTTAGTTAACACTAAGCGCCCATAAAACCAATTAACTCAGACGCTAAACTACCAACTACACCGTTTTTGGTAGAGAGAACGCCCTTAACAAAACGGGGTTAAAAGCTACTTTTGAGTTAACCTCAAAAGTCCTAAATAGGCGCCACTCAAAGGCTCTGGTGTACAATAAACCTTCTTTAATTATAGCTTTACCTGAAAACGAGCTTTTACCCTTATCACCCCGTATAGTCGTTAACTCGAAATATGGGTACAATTACCAAAAAACTGGGTACTATTTAATAAGGTGTTAAGTATGCTTTGGTAATGTTAAGTAACTGGCCTAGCATTTGGAGAACTAGAAAAATCTTTGGCTGATTGCTTGTCGATTAGGTCTGATTATGATTTTTCAGGCGTTCAGAACCGTCAAACGGCTACTTAGGGTGCGCTTATTTAAAACTTTGCAAAGCAAATTAAGACTTATTTACGGTATTGATAAAGCAAAGATTCGCTAACCAAAATTAATACTTAGCAACGCTGTAAGTAGCCATTTGAGGTCTCTAAATGCGGCTGTAAAAGTTACAATTATCATTAGATTGAAATAACACATAAATCTTCAAGCTTTTTGAACGTTTAATAGAATAACAATATATATTTTAAGTTTTAATATTGCTCATAAATAAATCCACCCAATAAGAAACCACTAAGTATTAACACCCCATTTTATGACATCATCTATATGCCTTATATTTTTAAACCAAAACCTTACAACACTTAAAATTTATTCCAACCGTAACATCACATCCTTGACTTTCATTTCGCCTCGATTCTCGCCTATAGAATAACAATTCTATATGCCTGACACATAAATCTAACAGTTCGACAGAACTTGTAGCAGGACAAAGTTTCTCACTTTCTATTGTACAGATTTAGAATGAGACGCCTAACTTTCCATGTAAGTTTTGGCCTAGATATTCTCTTGATACATAGTCATGGGGTTTGTATGTAATTAAAGTTACATCGAGAGATTTATGGTTCTTGATTGAAAATTTATGGGAGGCTTAATTGTTTACGTACAGGATTTTGGTCTGCAAAGTCTAATCGGTTAAGAAATGAAAACTAATTTGATATAAGTAATAATAATAAATGATAGACTTATTATTATATTTTTATTATTATTCTTAGTTCTTTGAAGTTGTTTTTGTTATCCTTCAGCCAATCACGATAGTCTGTATAGACTTCGCTTAACTTGTAGTAGTTAGTGTCCAAACACGCTACGAATGTGTGCGTGATTGGGCGGATCGTTTGTACATGTTGTTACTTGTTACTACAAGTAAGAGCAAGGCCCCATTAGAGCGTTGCGTTGCGTTGCGTCGTCGCAACGGATCAACGCATTGTATGCCACACCTGCGTTACGACGACGCACTTCTTCGCAACGCAAGAGGACGATTTATCATTGTAATGTTCATGACATCACAGGAGATGAGAAAATCTATGTCGATATCCTCCACACTCATTCTGAGATAAAAAAAATTTCATGTTCGCACGTCTCGTTTGACTCTCTAGCAGTGGAACAATGTCCATCGTCGCACCAGAGCTCCGACAACGCAACGCGTCACCCTCCCCCACTACGTCTCTCTTCCGTCGATCCGTTGAAACGTCGCGTGCGACGACGCAACGCTATGATGTGGCATGTCACTTAACATGTATGGAAAGAGCGAGGCCACATTAGCGCGTTCCGTTGCGTTGCGTCGTCGTAGCGGCGTCGCTGCGTTGTTCTGCTCTGGTGCGACGATGGACATTGTTCCACTGCTAGAGAGTCAAACAAGACGTGCGAACATGACATTTTTTTTATCTCAGCATGAGTGTGGAGGATATCGACATAGATTTTCTCATCTCCTGTCATGTCATGAACATTACAATGATAAATCGTCCTCTTGCGTTGCGAAGTCGTGCGTCGTCGTAACGCAGGTGTGGCATACAATGCGTTGTACCTTTGCGACGACGCAACGCAACGCTCTAATGGGGCCTCGCTCTTAGAGTGTTCCGTTGCATTGCATCGTTGTAGTGGCGTCGCTGCGTTGTTTTCCATACATTTTAAATGACATGCCAAAATCTAAATAAAAATATTGCTTTATTAAAAAAGTACTGTACGTAAATTCTAACAGAAGCTATCTAACCTAGAGAACGAGACAATAACAAAAAGAAACCATTTCTTGATAGAATATAACCTTTTAAGTAAGCTTGTGCACTCAGTAAAACTTACCAAACCACAAATCAGATAAATGTTGACAGTAAACAGATAGCAAGCACCTGATTAATAAGCAAGCCAGGTTGTAAATGAAGGAGTAAATAAAAGAAAACCTACTTTCAGGACAAGGCAAAAATGACAATACTCTTCAGAACAACAAATGTTCTACTAATTCGTTTGCTTTCTCCATTAGTGAAAGATGTTACAAAACTTAGAAATCTAAAAAGGATTCAATCACATTGTGTCGCGCTGACGCAAATCAGCTGAGTATGACACAAGACTTGACAGAGTGACAGTTTTGACAGAGACATATAAAGAATTAATATCGTTCATAAACGCTCATAGGAAAATGCAGACGTAACAGTGCTGCCATATACAATTTAGAAAACAAAATTGTGCGCTGAAGATATGTAGTTTCGTATTACTATAATATTTTTATTCAAAAGAGCATATTTTTAGCTATCCGTAAGTAAATGCGCTCATAAACTAGCCCACTTTGGAAACATCATCTTTTATTGCCGGAATTAGCTTTATGCGAAAGGTTTTGTTAGCGACGCAACATGAAACGGATTCGGCATCTCCTGGTCTTTCGCGAAGTCGGGCTCGGGGCTGATTCTGTACATCGGTTTCCCCCACAGGTTTTTATCAAAAACTGTTGATTCCCGAATTTGACGTATTTTTAAGGTTTTTGTTCACGATAGAACATTTTTATAAAACATATATTAAAAATCTGTTTCTTACCTTTCCTGTGTTACGGAGTGCATAGCCATAAGTTGTAGTCAGCAATAAAAGTGACATATAATTCGTAGTAACCTAACGATGTAAATTGATAAAATTATTCAGCGGACCCTAAAATGTTTCAAGTACATTTTGAGAGGCATTCAAAAACTTTTGGACCCGAACAAAAGTAGAAGGGCTCTTTGTTGGAAAACTTTTTTTTGTTTTCAACTCATTTTTACTTTTCGTAAAAGGATGCAAAGAAACAGTTTCCAAAAGTTTGTTTATTGTGTCTTAATACAAAATTTTAATTTTTTTCGGGACACACAGATAGGCATTTTATTTTATTTTTATTTGATTAGATATAATATACTCAAAAATATATTTCTAATGAATCGTTATATATTTATCCTCAATAATATTACTCTACTGCTCATAAAAGATGAATAAAATATTGAAATGTAACAAAATCCACCAGCATTTTAGTACATGATCTGGTTGTTACAAACTGGTAAATTTATTTCTTGAAGCAATATTATAAATGAACAAATAAAAATAAACAACAACTACATTTAATGCATTCATAATTTACAGGCCATAACTTTTTAACTATCTGAATAAATAAATAAATACCGATTAAGTTGATCTCCTTTTTAATAATTCACAGAATACTATTTTTGGTTAAAAATTACATAGGTGCAGTCGGGTATACATAAATTATAACAGTGTAATGAAAACTAGTTCTCGTAAATATGGGGCATTAGTACAGTCGCATTTGTAAGTATGCTATTAGTCTTCTAGAATGAACCATTTGTTTACCGCAATACGTCAGAAGATAGGAAAAATTCCTTAAGCCGACCGCAATTTCAAGTAAATTAAGAAGAAAAAAGTGCAGTAGGAAAGAAAAGGGTTTTTGTTCTTTTGTTTATACCTGTTGTACTGTAATTTGGACTCTGTAAAATTAAAAGTATTTAAGAGATATACATTTTGCGGTAGTGTTGTTGTTTTATAATTTACAATTCTATGGTGAAACGAATGAAACAGTCTGATGTTCAAGAGGTGATGTTAAAATTTGATTGAAATATTTGAAACTTAAATTACACCAATAAATTTTGATTTGAAAAGAAACATTAAATATTTTACAAATAAACCTCTCAGCATCGTAAAAATTAACTGTCCAAAAACATGTCATTACCGAAAAAAATAACAAATTTCAAAATTGTTAACTAAAAAACGCAAACTAAACACTAACTCAATTACAAAGCATGACACAAGTCACATTCAAATAAAATGAAGAAATGGCAAAAATTACAAGACAAAAATATAATAAAATATTTATTTCTTAAAAATACAAAAATTCTCTCTCATTATATCTAAAAATAAAAATAATTAAAAGCTTCAGCAATCAAAAGAAAGAACCTATCAGAGATGTCAGAGAAAGACAACCTTTTTATTTCTGTTTCTGATAGAGAATCTCACTGAGGAGCGACAATTCTCCAGCCCGCTTCGGTCTTTCAATCGGACCACAATCAGTGCCGTGTAATGCGCTGTCAGGACAGACAAAAGCCTCTTTTAAAAACACTGTAAAAATATTGCTCTACCCCATTGTAGGAGTCTCTTTGTTTAAATCTTTTTCCATCTCATTTCCTTATTTTTTGTTTCCCACATTAACAATACAGGTGCGCTGTATAATTTTTTAATTCGATCGTAATAAGAAAATTACATAATACATACAAAACATGTACCGGGAATTGGGGTTTTACGTTTCATTCGATATTATAATGTAATTATGTATCTACATTTGATGGATTATACCATGTTATACTAAAAGCAAAGAGAGTACATTTCATGAATACCAATAGCATGTTTGCTTGATATTCTTTTTTATCAATTTAGAATTTCGTACAGCAGTTGTGTAGGTAATATAGTGTTAGTTTTAAACGCAATGCCTGGGCACTAATATTTTTGTATTTTTAATGCATGAAGTCAAGAATTCGGTTTGTAAAGAAAAAGATTTGATGCTAACTCAAAACCGTTATATATCGCTTTTTTATGATATGTTTTTTAGTAATAGCTTGCAGATATAAGCAATTAAGTTTATATTACCGAAAACTTTGTAAAATAATTTGACTCATAGTCAACCTGTATACGACGTCATCAAGTAGCATCATTTTCTAACTTCTTTTTGGTTAACTGTTATGTCAATGTATTCCTAATATATAAAAATATATGTCATCAAGAATTTATAGAAAATTGAAAAGTTGCTCGTTCCAGGTATCATATTAAAGTTTGCAATGGTATTTTAAAAAGATAACTACTAAGTGACGTCTTCAAACGAGTTTCTTAAAAAAAATATTCATATTCAGAAATATTTAATTTTTTTCCCAAAATACCTAAATCTTTCAGAAAAAAAAAAACATAAAAATAAGTATCTCAAAATTATTTTTAATTCCGAATTCTTCTTTGTTCGATAGTGCTAATAGGTATCTCAGGAAATATCTGTTTTAATCCAAAATTCAGAAAGGATAATTTCTCTACAAAAACCTCTGAAGCAATGCGTTCAAAACCACGGAAAGACTATATTTTTATTAGCACTCAGTTTTTGTTGTAAAATTCAGTTTTTAAACGCTCATTTAATAAAGAAGACTGTGGTCACCGTATTTACATGAAAATGTTATTTTACTATAGTATTATATTTAATATTATCACAGAATAAGAAACTACACTCAGATACGAGTTGCATGCAGAACGCCCAACTCAAATATGTTTGGCTTTTTTTATTGCTGGTTATTTGATTTTATACCGAAACTCAAATATAAAGCTGCACTTAAATATAAATAACAGTTAGTTATACAAAAGCAGAAAATTTCAACGGGGCCTTATGAATTTCCGTATACAATGTACCCTTCTTTAGAAGTAATCGTGCAAAGGAGTTTTGAAATATAAGTTTCAATTAAATAACCTAAATCCGATCTTAATGGTTCCTTGATTCACTGTGTACCAATTAAATGGCAAGTAAGTACGTAAAGTTCTGAATAATGGATTATCTTATTGACTCGTATCGGTCTAGTCAATTATATTATGACTTTGAACTCAATTAATCTTGTTCAGAAGATTATTCCAGATTCAGATTAGCATATTGATTCCTGTAAGGTTTTATAGTAGAGACCAACTGAATCTAAGATATAATTTATTAAAGCCCTCTTTAATTTGTATTATGATAAACATGAAACTAGGCGTCACAAAACAATATCTACCTATTCTAGGATTTTATGGTACAAATAGTGTCATAAGATTGTTTTTCCTCTCAGATCTTCCAAAAATGTTTGAGAATAATTGTTGCCTTCTAGCTAACAGTCATGTAGTGTACATATATACAAATACCTAATTAAACATATTAGAGAGCTTAACCCATGAATATAATTGTTACTAAAATAATCAGTTATTCTTATATAAAATATTAAAGAATAAAATCCATCACAGGATTACAATTATTCATGTATTCATATATGAATAATTACATTCAAATTAATTAAATACTATTTCATTGCATTTAACTATACATACTACTATTATAATTTGAGTTGGAGACTAATCTTGATATAATTATAACAATTAATTTTGTATAACATATTATATATTACATATTCATAAAAATACTGGAAGTTCAATAAAACTTTACATACAATGCTTCTACTAAACTTAAGAACATCTTTATACACATCGCCCTCACTGAAGGTCCTACATTCGCATAATTTGTAGGGAAAAACATTCGCAAATTTAAAAAAATACAGTAACTAATTACTAACTTAGAAGAAGTAAATTATTTTTTCTACATTTCCTTACTAAGAAGCTTGTATTTCCAATTCGCAGACACCGAAAAATTGATAAACATTAGGTGACAACTATTGTCAAAATATTAAGTCGGTAAAATTTCATGAAAATGTTTTGCCGCGTTTTAATTTATTTTTTCTTTGTTACAGCCTGCAATAGAACATATTTCGGTGATGTCGGACGGACGTACGAGATAGAAGTAAGAAGACCGAGAGAAGAACACCTTCCTTTTCTGTGTTATCTCAATTTTACTGCCATGGGTGGGAGCTATGGTGACATTATACAGGTATATTTATAATTATTTTAATCCTTTTAATCCAGACTTCATTTGATTACCAGGATATTATTTGCTTCCAAAGAAAACGCATACAGTATGCGTTTCTTAATAAAGTAAAAATAGCACTTGAGATTCATGCTTTAATAGATGGTTCCAGTAATTTGTGCGCGTTGCCGTATGGGTGCTTGTGCTTATAAATATGCAACTTTATTGTGGGTGGCCGCCGCCATCTTGTCAAACCGTGTTCTTATCGCTTTAGTGTATGCAAATAGTACCACACTGGACCAGATCTTAACATAAAGAACTCTACTACCACTACACCAATAACGTACGAGTATCTTTGTGTGGTAGCCGCCATCTTGTCAAGTACAATCATATACAATCAGTACATTGTTGTCAGCCACACAGTTTTGGTATAATCGTACAAACTTAATGCCCGCACAAATATCTAGAACCGTTTATATTACGAGTATATAATAAATGCAGTAATAAAATACTGATGAATTGGTATTTGTAAAGGAACCAAATGAAGTACATTTCATGAAATAAAGATTATTTGGCAATTTCCCGAATGATAACAAATGAATCTATCTAGTTATTCAAATACGATATTTTCCTTGAAAGTAAAGAAACCGGTTTTGAAAACGGATTTAATGAACGAAACATAATGTGCTTAATTATTTATTGATGAACTCTTATTCTGACTTCATTCAATAATTTTACTGTAGAATATTACAATAATTAATAAAAGATCTTGTGGTTTCAGATTTTAGTTTATACGTAAATTTTATTGTGGGATTTTCATGATTTTGGATGTCATCTTAGAATCGAATCTAACTTGGAACGCGAATGTCAGTGAAATCAGTTGGAAGGTTCACTTCACTTTTCACTCGCTTAAGTCCTTACAAAGTTTTTTACCTTTTAAGACCAAAATTTCCCTTGCCCAGTCGCTGGTTCAGCCTATCCTGGATTATGCCGATGCTTGCTATTTGGATGCCACGGAGGAGCCTTTAAACAAATTGGAACGCTTGCAAAATCTTTGCATTCGCTTTATATTTAATCTCAAAAAGTTTGATCACGTCTCTGAATACCGCAAGCAACTCCGATGGCTTCCAATATGCTACCGTAGAAACACTAAAATCCTTTGCCTCTTATTTAATATCCTATTTAACCCACTTACTCGTCTCTACTTGTGTGAAAGGTTTTCTTTTGCTCACTCTAATAATACGCCATGCAGAGCTCATTTGCGTACTCTTCTACATATGCCTATTCATAAAACCGATTATTTATCTTACTCTTTCTCAGTTCATGCAGTCAGATTGTGGAATTCACTTCCTCACATTATTCGTGATTCTAAGTCTATATCTATCTTTAAGAAAAAAGTAAAAAATCACTACTTTTCTCAACTATGAGTTGTTTTACCCACCTCACTATCTTAACTTCAAATGTATTTTAGTTATTTATGTATTTTATTGAGGTATTTATAATATGGTGTATATGAACGTATATACAAATATGTATATATGTATTGATATTCATAAATATTTATTGGTTCAATCATAATAGAGTACTTAAGTGTATTAAGTCGTAGTACACACTATCATTGCTTTTTGACCAAAGACTCCAGTCTTGGGTCTGCTGGAAGAAATTTCTTTAGAAATAAGCTGTACCTTTGTACTACATATTTTGTGTTATTTCTATAAATTATCTTAACACCTGTGTGTACATAAATTGTTATATAAATAAAAATAAATATATTTTTGCGTATCATAGTACTAATATGTTGGGTTAAATAAAAATGTTTAGGTAAACTTAAAACTCGGTTGGACTTATTAAATACTGATCTAAGTCACCTCTTCTCGTAATATACCGGTACCGGTTTACTCTTTTACTCGTTAAGAACGTTGATCTTTTTGCGTGTCCTAATTACGTATGAAATTATACGCATTCATAGTAATTCAATATAAGTTCCGATATTTTTAGAGGCGTTTACGATTTTAGTATTTTTAAATCTTAATACAGCAATCATTATAAAAATAATTATATTCCAGTTTGCAAATTAATGACGATCGCATTACTTCATTTATTTACTTTACTTATATATAAAGTGATTTTTAAGATTTTCTGTACTCGTGATGTCGCGACATCAGTAAACTACTGTAATTTATTTATAACATATAAAAGAGATAATGTATTAGAAGAACGGCATTATTTTGAAATTGATGGTTTGGTAACAATAAAAATGAGCGCTTCTACACATAATCAGCTTTTGAAAAACCTTAAAATGTCGAACATACAGTAGTACTTTGAACGGTACAGTGCAGTAAATTACTTGAATTTTCGAGTTTCCACCTAGAACTATATTACATTACACTTTTTTGTTTCAGCTCACATTTGACACCTTCACCGTTGGAAAGTTCGTGTCGTTCACTTCAGATGGCTGCCCCGACGGGCACATGACCATAGTCGAGAGGAGTCCATCGCCACCCATGGGCCAGTGGTGTGGCTCCGCTTGGGGCTACACGGTGTACTTCAGCGAATCTGATTCAATTAACATGACATTGAGATTGGACAGGCTTAGTCAGCAGGTTTGTTTATAATATATTTGAGAAATCCACTTTTAGTTTTTTTACAGATCTGATGACAAGTAGCCAAAACAATTATTTGACGTTAGTGATGTATTGAAATGATGCGTTGCTAACGTTATAACTCTGGCAGTCTCTTACTTTACTTATTATTATTTTACTTAACTTACTTACCCACAGCATATTTTTCGCCAACATTATGACAAGTAGAGCAGGCAAAAAGACGTAACTCTTCCACCACAAACAATTACGAGTATATCTTTAGTTGTAAATCGCACTATACAAAGAAAGGCTCTCTTTAGAATAGAAATGATTAAGATTATTGTATTCTCTTACTGGAAAACTTTTTAGTAGTAGTAGAGTGTGTGTAGAGACAACTTACAACGTTATGTTAAATTCCAGATGTTATGTTTTTAAAGAGGACCTAATGGATTTATTGAAATAATGCTCTACATTCCTCTAAACGGAACATAAACCACATTATATTTACGAACAATTTTATAATACATTAATTGTGGGTGTGGGTTTTAAAATATAAATAAATAGTACGTACGAGTATAGACAAGTAAGTAAACGGTTAGTAAAATCAAACAAAACGGTACTAATAAACGAAGAAGTAAATACAATTCGCAGCAACTTGTTACTGTGTAGTCTCCATCCATTGTCACCAACCACTCAACAGCGATTACCTAATAGTTTCTGCATGAAGTCATGAATAGGTTTTAGACCCGTAAGCTTAGCACTCCATTATCTGGTGTATCGAGCTACTGGCATGTAACCTAACAATGGGTGGCCTAGTCAAAGATAAGTGCCACTTTGTACGTCTTATATGGCAGGATTAAAGTTTTAAAAGGACAGAGGTTAAAGTTTTAAGCGGTAAATGTTAGGAAACTCGGTGATATCTTCGTACAGTAAGAAAACTTGCTCGTCCTTAATTAAAAAGACAAAGTTTTTACACACTAGCACATCGCTCTGGTACCTTGCGCAGCTTTGGTGAACACGAAACCTTACATTAAAAATCCGGCTCTCTACGAAGACATTAAAAATGTTAGCGAAATTCACTTCGTGATTTAAAATAAATCTACAAACCATTCATGTTTCTCGGTAGTGTTAAAGAACCCAATTTTTCAATGAGAATTTCTGTTTTTTAAGATAAGAAAAGGCAACAATTTACGCCATATTTTAATGAGTTTTCATGTTGACGTCTTCTGAAAAAGTATATTAATGACACAAACATAAAAACCTCATATGGCACGTCAGTCATTCCGGTCAATGAGTTCATGAAAACTGCGTAAATACCTTTATTTCTAAGATATTGATTTACTAAAACGAATTCTGTTTCGTATCTTTTAGAGATATGGGTCAAAGATAATTTCGGTAAATTTAATCTGTTTTTTTAAAACGTAGAAGTTTTATCAATAAACGTTGCCTACTTGAATTTTTTTCTAAGGCTGGAAATGTGTGGGTCTTCCCCAAGTAAGTAAAGTAGGGCACTTTAGAATAGTCCAATGTGAAATGGACATGCTTTCTAAGGTTTCGTGCTTTTATTGTGAATTGAACTAAGAGATTCAGTCAGATTTTGTTGAAACAAAAAGAAATTAACTGCATTCAATTATAAGTATCATTTATAATAATTTAAAAAAGGTGTAACTACTTAAGCAGAATACTATGAGGTCGTTGCCAGCACCTACAGCACCAGCAAGTGCATACAAACATATACATTTGTATATGAATTGATAACAACATCCGCTTTATTTTGAATTGATTTAAAATGGGATGAGCCCTCTATTTATATTGTAGAAAAATACAGCAATTAAAGAGAACCATCCATTTATAAATTAGGACTTCATTTTCATACTATAGTGTGTCAAAAGAATAATTTTGAAAGTATCAAAGTATTTCTATCAGATAGGAATTACTGTAAAAAAAGAAAATACCATAACTGAAATAAAATATTATTACTAAAATAAAAAATGTATATTAGCAGTAATTAAAAGAACCACATTGTGAATATTTTTACAACAAATCCATCTTCTGCTTCATTTTCATTTATATTCCGTCGAGATTTAGGTCAAACGTGGCTTACCTACGTTTGCAGTAAAAAATTTATGAATTTTTAAACTAACTTCTTTTAGTTATGAAAACTGAAATGTTTGTGCTTAATATATTGTATTCATTACTGCTATTACTCGAAACAGTTAAAATAATCTTCTTTCCAGGTTAACCAACGTGGGACACTCAGAAAGTCTTAAAAATAAAAATGTTGTATAGGTTATATTTTTTTCTTTAAACCTTTTCAAATAACTCTCCACCAACGTCTACACAAACTTTCATGCGTCTGAATGTCTGAAAAAACCGGTACTTCCTTAAGAGTCTTCTCCAACGCAGTGAGCGCATCTTCTGGCGATTAAAACTGAGCTGGTTTTTAATTTAAGGGTACAAGAAGAAGTGACACGGTACTAAATCAGGGCTGTAAGGCGGCCGACCCAAAAGTTTTTTCAGGTGTTATGGAGGTCTCGTCTTGACCACAGAGAACGCAGGTGCATTGTCGTGGTGGAGCAAAAGGCCTTGAAGTTCCGTGTTCGGTCGCTTGATGCTCGCAGCAGCTGAGACTTCTGGCAAGCATTTGGTATTGTACCACTCTGCATTGATGCCACTTTGTTTTCTTTAAGGAACTGATACTAAATACCCCGTTAAGGTGAAATAACTGGCCATCATCTTTTTTCCAGCGCTTCTGGATCGTTGCACTTTCGTAAGCATTAGTTCGTTTTGAAACAGCCACATCGTTGACTGGCACTTTGTTTCTGTCACCTGTTATGATAGACGAAGATAACATGGCGGGAAAAACCTTCTTTGAATTTATCAATCATGTCATGGCACTATTCCACGCGCACCTGCTTCTGAGCGGTGAGGTAGGGAGTACCCAGCGCAAAATAATCCTTATGCAAAGGTGGTTGTGTGGAATATCATGAGCACTTCCCTATTAAATTTGCAGATTGTGCTAAATCTCCTCGTACGTGATAAGTCGGTTTTGCTAAATCAAAATGCTAACTTTTAGCACGTTTTCTCCCGTAACGGCAATGAAAGAACGAACTCTTCTTTCTTCACCCTACAAATTTAAGCGACCACACTGAAACACGTTATACCAGCGATGCACAGTTGCTTTAGAAGGCGTCTTGTTCATAAAGGCTAATTAAATAATTAAATAAATATCTCTAACAATCACACCACATTATCTAGCCCAAATTAAGTATCATTAAGAACTTGTGTTATGGATACTAGATAACGGACAAATAAACTTAAGAAATATATAAGCACAAATAGATATATTTTTTTTCATATATAAATATTAGAAATAAACTTAAATAAACATACATACACATCCATGACTAGAAAGCAAATATAATAAAATATCTGCCCCGACCAGGATTCGCACCCGGGACCTCTGGCATGGAAGGCAAGGGTACTTACTCCACACCCAACAGGTCAAAAAGTCTGAAAAAAAGTCGATTAAACGATTCATCGGGTTTCAAGTTGGAACTTGAAGCACATAGATCTTTTTTCCGTGACACACAATAGTTTCATAATGCTGGTATAAAAAATTAGAGGGAAATTTAAATTTTAAATAATCAAACTATAACTCGCCAGTACAATTCCGTACTAAAACAAAACTTTTTTGCGCAAAACTTTCTGAGTAGATAATATATAATACATTCCCAGACAAACACACCAACTGTATGGCCCCAAAGTAAGCAAGAGCTTGTATTATGGATGACCATACAGTGAACTGGGGGAACCCAGAATAAACATTCATGTATAAATCAACAACCATAACCCGAGAACAAACATCTGTGTTCATCACACAAATGAATGCTCCGGCCAGGACTCGAACCTGGGACCTCCGGTGTATGAGGCAGAGCTACTAACCACTACGCCACTTGGCCGTCAAATAATTGGTATATATTAAGATACGCACTGAATAAACAACTGTATATACAACGATCTCTATCATATTTCAACAGGAATTTGCGCTGCTTAATTGCTTAACAAACTCAATATGCAAAATTTGTAAACCACAGCCAAGCATATTTCATACAAAAACATAACTCATACAGACATAAGCCCCCACAAACTTTCCTGAAACATCCCAAAAATGTGCGCGCCCATAAACCCGATACGATTACGTCCAGTCATTTAAAAGTTTCAAAGTTTTTAATTACATCCTCATGTATGTATAAATTACAAGTTTCATCTCGTACTGAAGTTAATCTGTATTAATGAACAAGAGTATTTATCTTCATTAGGGGATTGACTACGTAGCCCTTTGTTTCGTCGACATGTTGTAAGACCATGTTCGCGCCTGTGAGGCTGTGACTTAGCTAATATTTCAAACCACCGGGCTTTTAACGGTTCAGTACCTTCGCTTTATCTTAGGGTAGCAGCCGTATTATTAATATGTGGGTGTGAAATTTGGAATCAATTAATTAGAGAACGATCATGATCTAGCCGAGTAACCCTCTGGCTTCCAATTACGCTAACAAAATGCTTTTAAAACACAGGATGAAAAGGTTATTTGTTAATATTATTATCATACTTGAAGTAAGTTTTTATTTACAGCACCTGGAATAAAAATTAAATTGTATGATATTTTTTTTTCGCATAGATAAAAATGTAAAATGATGATTTAATAAATAATAAGCTCTATGTCTATCGTAGAAGTCTATTCACTAATCTGATGAAAATCGTATTACTGTAAAACATGAAGCTTACAATTATAAAAATCCTGATTGACATTTCCGTAATCAACGCACAATCCTTAAACCTAGCCCTAAACCTTGAACCTACGAAGCTGATGTTTTTCTAAGGGGAAGTTTGTCAGTGTCAGGAATTTAGTTTAGTGAAGTCGTAGGTAAACGTTTTATGAAGAAAAAATAATATGTTAGTTTCGAAACCTCAGGTTTCAAACGTCAGTTTTCTTGCATCATACATTTTTTAATGACCACCTTCTATCTCCAAAATAATAAAAATCAATCAAAATTCAATGAGACTTTAAAACATGTGTACCTACATTTTAACAATCTGAACCAAGATACATTGTATGTTCAACATCTTTATTAGATATATTGAACACTTAAGAACTTTGTAAAACATCAAAAATAAAATTTCTAGTACTTAAATACTTAATGCCTGAAAACACGATTTAAGATTATTCATGGAGGACTGGATATATAAATAAAGTACAATATTATTTGACATTGGAAAATTGATGTTTTGTATCATTATTTAAATTAAACCCGGCGTTCCAAGATTTTCGAGAAAGCTTTGGTCACCAGAGACTGTCATTGAAATTCAATCAAACGAACCATGAATTTCATCGAATTTATGAAAAAAAATATCAAAAATTGTAAATGTATTTTCTCAGTACTTGGCGAACAACATAAAACGATTACTGCAATTGACAGTAAACGCTTGACTACTCATAAATAGACGACGATAAATTTACGGACAGATTTATGTCTAAGTGTCATCACTATATTTAGGCACAAATTGGTAGTAAGCAGCATTTATTAACTTCTTCATAAATATTCTTCATTATTGATAAATCAAATTTAACAAGCAGAACAGTCATTAAATACAAACATTGTAGTCGTAGTAAACATAATAGATATAGGATCTTCTATTTCTTTCTTTTATATTGATGTCATGATTTTTGGTTTGTGAAGTTATGTGTACTGAAAGTTTATGGATTCGTAAAAATCATTGTAAAAACAATTAGAATAGTCTTCTGAAAGGGCTTTTTGGGACGCATTTAATGTCATTTTTGACTTGGAAGTCGTATATGTCTTGTCATATAATGTTTGGAAGTAAGAAAAAGTCGCAAGGTGCAAGGTCTGCTGTATGGCAAATGAATCATCAAATATGTCTATTGGCTAAATAGGCCTGCGTTGCCTGCGTTATCCTTGCGGAATGTGCGGACGCATTGCCATGGTGTATACTGGTCTTGATTTAAGATTTTTCATATTTCTTAATGTTTAACCAACTGTTTCTTTATTGATACAGTCTTTAATTTGTTATTTAATTTGAAACATTGTACAGCAACTCTACTAATATCAATCTTTTGTTGTATTTTTATTTCTCTTCTCTTTTGCGAACTTTGTTCTTTACGCTACTACGAACTCTGTACATTCAAAAGTACGAGTACTAGACAAATTGACAGCGGTGGCAAATTCAAACACATAGTTATTCAATTTAAACAATTCAATTCCCAACGAGACAATACGTACAACTCAAAGTCATTACATCTAACGAATAACTTACTGTACGTACTCAAATTCACACCTAGAACTTGCGCAATTATAGTGACTGACAGCCGTGTTTGGTTTCAGGGCGTCGGCTACAATTTCGACTTCAAGTTGGCTTACAAGTTTCTAAGAAGGAGCGAAGCGCGGTTGCGTTATGGCAACGCGAGTGTGGAAGCCTGGCGGGGAGAGGCGGTCCCGGGAACGTACTGCGACCGCATACTGAGCGACTGCGACCTCCGCGCTTGTCGCATACAGTCGCCCAACTTCCCCGGCGTCTATCCTAGGAACGCAACTTGCACGTACCGCATCGAACATACAAAGGTAATGGCGATTACGAATGCAGCTGTTGCCACGGAGTTTGATGAAATTGTCGTAGTTTGAAGCGATGAGCTGGAACTCAGATATGCTTAGATGAGAATTTCTGTTTTTGAATATTGAATTCATCTCGGGATCGTTTTTTGAAATTTCTGACGTAAGAGAACTCTATGAAATTCAGCTTTTCAAACTAAACGGTTAACTCTGATAAGGAAAAATCATTTGTGTCATAAAACTGGATGATTACTTAGAACTACAATAAAACAAAACAAAAATTTCATATTGAATATACTTAATTTCTCTTCTCATCCTCTGAAACAAAATTTTCAGTTATATAAATAAGTAACCTACACTTCTCGAAAACTCTCAACTTGAATAAGAATTCGCATAGAATTTATTCACCCAATGTAGGTCTATGTGGTTCCTGTGGCAGTTAGAATTAATGTTTAATTTAGAATTCTCACCAAACTGTGCTCTGGTTACCTGTGCACCCTGTATACAGTAATGTAGGTAATAATAAACGAGAGTGTTACACCCTGTGTACGAGTTGTGAAGACCACATGTTAAACAATGCAGACGTAATGAAAATTGTTGGGAAATATTTTGATATTAATGAGTTTAGGCGTTGTGGCTGGGCTATTGGTGTTCTCTAAATATACCCCGTGATTCGATATAAACTTTTTATAGCTAACAAACATACGAATGTTGATATACAAGGTTGATATAGAATTGAGAACAAAATAGAGCGAATAGGGGGCTGAAAACCCCAAGGCAAGCAAACCTGAGTAATTTACTCCAAGAGAGTAATTTCGTTTATTTGTTATTATAATAGTTATTAGGTTCTGCCACATTGTTGTTTAAAAACTAAAATAGTTTGTCTTAAAAGCATTTTAAGAAATTAAAACTGCTAACTAAGGAAAAAAAATGTAGATAACAATTATACAGCAGTTAAGTTATTAGTATCATACAAGAATTCTTGTTTTTAATGGAAACAGACAGAAAGCAGGCCCGCCTGACGTGACTAAAATGCTCTGTTATAATATTTTTTGTACTTATGAGTAATCGATTGTTAAGAAAAACTAAAACCTAATGATATAATTACTTCCTAAAATTTTGTTGCATATTATCCTTGTTACTTTAAAATTGTTTACAAAAAAATGATACATTGTGGTTACTGCTGATATAAACAAACAAACATTTATATTACACATGTAAATGTTTGTTTGCTTGCAAACTTTGATGTTTTTAATTCAACCACGCAACGATGGTTTACGAGATTTAGATACATTTGGATACACGTGGACAAAACATGACTTGAAATACTTTCAAACATAAACAAAAGGAACAAGAATTTACTTTAGCTAAGCTAGTCGAGAAAACTATCAAATAAATTGAGTTTAAAATATTGAACCAAGGTCCTCTAGGACTAAGCAATTCTATTGAGGTTTTCTTTAAAAAAAAAAATTATTCATAACGTTGTAATCTTCGTTAAAGTAAAATAGTGGACGAGTGACCAGGACCTCAAAAATCTTGTTCCCGGTCGCCGTATTTTACGTGTCAAAAGGTTTGGTCACTACGTGAACCAAACCGACAATATAAGACGAGACGAATACTGTACGAAATTATACGGACACAAAATATCTTCTCTTGCTCGCAAGCCCATGTTTTGCATCATTCTATCTATTTCATGTCAGTGAGTAATGTAATTGAGTTTGGGTGAGTAAATGAATCTGTGGTCGTACCAGAGCCGTTTTTCCGACACGTAATCTTCCGCTATTTTATAAAAAAAAATCAAAATCGATTTATTGAAGAAATATGGTAACATTTGGTTGTAATTCAATGGACGAAAGGTATTTGGGAATAAAAAGATGTTTTTTGAAGTATAAATTAATGATCAATTTGACAGTTTCAAATAAACGTATGGCTGATTTAGTGAACCTTCTGAATAATTATTTTATCCTTACAGATTCCCGCTGACAAGCACGTCTTGTTAGCAGTCAGACAAACAAACAGTCACAAGATACATATCAAGGATCAAATCGTCAAGTACGATAGAAGTCAACGAGTTCTGAAGTACGTATCAATTTTTAATATTTATTTACAAATGTGGTAAATTATTTCAGATAAATAAAAAAAAAAAAATTTTTGTACATAAATAAATTAAAATTAAAACCAGCAATAGAATTAAAATAATATAAAAATAACGTATATCGCTAATAGCAGATATGCAGTGTGTTAAATAAAGGCAGCAGTATGGCATATATAAGCAGTAGGTATGAAAACCACTTAGGGCTGTCAAAGATGTTGAAGTAAAAAATTGAAATGTGTGAAAGTCTTAACCAACCCCAATAACTCCAATTCTTTAACAGTATATTCTAACAATGGTATATCTACTGACCATTGAGTATTATGCTTCCTTTATGTTACACCTTGTATAGATATTCAAAAAATTCATTGGACGAAATGAAATAAAAATATTCCATTTCAAATCGGAACGTTAATAGAAGCCGCATAACAATTTGTTCAGTAATGTGACCTTTTTATAACTTCGCAATAACTAACAATAATTCAAACTGAATCGAAATTACAAAGAAAATTAGACTTACCCACACAACATAACTATTATCGCAAACACTAAAAATGTTAATTGCGTCTTTAACTATAATAAAATCTAATTTATGTTTAGCGTTTGGATGACAAAAGGGCATAGGGTTGAGGATTTCACAGGCTGTGTCTTTTTTTGTTTCTGAAAAATAATATAAAGCTACTGTGTAAACAGCTTGGCTGTGCCGCGACATTAGCACACACAATTAGCTGTCTCGTGTTTGTTTCTTTCAAGCTGTAGTCAATCTGTATACCTAATTACATATTTCATGTTTTTTGCAAAGTTGACAAAAGTGTGCCGAGAGGTTTTTTTCCCGCCGGCTTTATTTATTTATTTATTTATTAGGTCACCAACAGAGTGTACATCTAAATAAGCATAGTATAACAAAAACAAAATTACATTTACAATTTTTTTTACATGATTTTTTTATTCAGGGTGTACATATGTTCAAAATACCTTTTGAAACCCGGACTTAAGGTGTATTTACGCAATTACGATGAAGATGAACAGAAAGAAGATATACATCACGTGTGTTTTTTTTTTACCCATGAAGAAAAAAGAATATTTTGATTTTGTTTTAATTTCAACATTTCCATTTTTGTTCCTTAGATATAGGTGAAAAGTCGAAGAACTTTAATAATAATAAGTCGGGCAGGTAATAAAGTTGAAAAGTGTAACTATTGCCCTTCAGTGGAAAGTAGAAAATTCCTTATTAGCATAAAAGATCAAGGGCACGGGTTCGCCACATAATTCTCAAGGCTTAAGCTGTACGTTTGTCTTGTATGAAAATGAGCTTTGAAGGGATAATCTTTCTAACAATCCCACAGCATTATTTTAGTTTTAGCTTTGTCACTTTAACCTGTATAATTTGCATTTGTATAGGAAATTAAATGATAAAAATGTATATTAGTTATATTAAGGATATATTCCCTTTTACGAATTACAAATTCAAGAAAATGTTATACAAAAAATGTAGGAAAAATCAGAGAACTGTGTATAACATATTCTAAGATATGTAAAGGATATTATAAGTCCACTGCCAAAATTACTTAATAAGCTGTTTAAACTCAATTACTTTACTTGTTTTGTTTTATAATAAAAATCACACAAACGAATATGACAAAATAACTTTTAACTGATAATTAGCCTCTATATCGTTTGCCAAGATACTCCAAAATCAATATATTATGGTTATGTAAAATTCAAAATTCCTTCATTTCCCTGTGTATTATATCAATACTCCAACATTATCATATATCTTAAATCAGCTGGGCCAACTTTGTTATTTTATTTCATTACGCTTTACTCTTAATAGAAAGTTCACTATTACTTATTAGATTAGATTAATATTTTATTCCCTTTGTAAAATTATTAATATTGTTACTAAAAATACAAGACATAAACTTATTTATTTGTTAATTTAAAATAAGGTCAAATTCCATTAACTAAAATATGAATTACCTACTCAGTACTAATATCAGCATTTGTATTTATATGTCTCATGTTGTAGTTGTGATTGTGGTATCGAAATCAACTGGATCTCCTACAAGATTCATATCACTTAAAATATCACTTAATTTTTCCTACAAATCATTCATGCAATCGAAATTGTAATACTTCTAATAACATTAATATTTTAAAAAATAACGAAGTCTATTCTTATATTTTTCTAATCACAATCTTTTTTTCCAGGATATGGGACCAATGCAATGTAGTACAAGACTACCTTACAGTATGGGACGGGGCGACCACCGACTCTCCTGTACTTGTTCGTCTTTGCGGAGGTGACGCCGTTCCAGATATAATTAGTCGGGGTCCAAATATGCTTCTGGAATTCCATACCTCGCCATACGACAACCCTTTTCATCCTGTCCCTTTGAGCTACTTACCTGGTTTCGAGCTTGAGGTTCAAGTGAGTAATTTGCATATGGCACTTTCCATATTTGATATGTTTCCAAAATTAGTTCTGATATCTTAGTTGATTTGATCATATTAAATCATTCAAAAAGGAAATTAATCACTCTTTTGTTTTTTCCTGGAACTAAACCTAAACATGTGTTTCAAATGTGCAAAAAAATTGTTTACTCTGATGTTTTTAGATGCCATTTTTGTTAACTTGGTTTGACGAAATAAATGGTTCAGTTATAGGTAGTAAAGATAATTTCTGAAAATGTGGTACTATAATTCAAAATAAATAAATGTAACAGACTAGATTATCTCTGTCAATCACAGCAAAATACCAAACTAAAATCTTAAACAAATAATTTTCAGATGCTGTTTTATTAAAGCCATGATAGGTCACATTAAGGCTCCGCCATGGTTAAATATAATAAATTACATATTCAATACATTACAGCGCCACTTTTGCTTCACTTCGGAAACATAGCGCTTATTCACGTACAATAAATTATAATCTCGCGCCGCACCCTTACTACCATTTAGCAAGTTGGAATTGGGATTTTTCCGCATACATTTGTGATAAATAAGAGCGTTACAAATTGGTTTCATGGACGAGGAAAATTTTATATCAGCTTAGGCATAATAGTGGTATATAAAATCATAATGTTATAAATTGGATTTATCGAGTTTATAATCCCGGCAATATTAACTTCTCCTTCAACAGATTCAGTCATCTGAACAACGTGTACGATTGACAGCGGTGGCGATTTTTTTATTTTATTTATTTTTATAACCTTATTTCTTAAACGACAATCTAACCGTCGTTGTGTTTTATTGTTGCCTAAAATTATCTACTTAAGAAAGCATTCAACTAAGATAATTAATATTATCTAAGGTAGTTTCATAAAATAGAAATGTAGGATAGAATTATTCATCTTTATTTAACAGGTACTTTACGTGGACAAGGAATCACACGCATACATCCAGTCAGATGGAAGATGTCGTTTCGTTCTCCGCTCTTCAGACAAGCGAAGCGGAGAGCTGCGAAATCCAAGACATTCGCTGCCTCCCAATACATCCTGTGTGTACTATTTTCAGGTAAGTAATAGTTATTTTAGTAATTTTTTGTGATTGGGTGGGGGACTATTTAATCTTAGTAAGCCATTATATGGTTTCAATCTTGTATGACGAGATTTAATTATTAAGGTTTTTTGAAGGAGCGTTGGTTCGTTTACTTGTTACTATACCAAATATTTGATCAACGAATTAAAATAATAAAAATAGCATTACAACTATGGGTTTGCTTTTTCATAACGGACAGTTTATTTATAGCCCTATTAGACTTTTAATTTTTATTGGACTTTGTGGCCTAGCCCTGAGGGCGCTTAGCCAGAACTTAAACTACTCCTACATACGATACGCCTAAGGGCACCCGAGAGGGTACGGACCTCGGCTAAGGTCGTCGTATATTGAAACTACCACTGGTTCGGAAGGGTCATCTGTAAAAGAACAATTATGGGTCTAATTCTTTTATATTACAGAACTAAAAAAACACTTAATTATTAAAAAAATAAAGAGGATGAGTATTTCAGAAATGCTAGTAATATTACAAACTAATAAATCAAGAGATTTAAAAGTCGTGTTAAAACCATATCACACCGAAAAGATTTTATTAATTTACTTTTATTATAAAATTTATAGTTAAAAACACGCAACAAAATTTTCGCGACGACGATTATAACACGTCTATTATAATACCGAAAGCGTTATTTAAATTCGTATCGCCGCAAGTGAATGAGTAGTTTTCGGTCATTTCAATTACTCTCAACCCGATAGGTTGACGCGTCAATTAATATAGCTGGCCAAACTATCGTTTCATGCCCGATGATTAAAACCGAGGAGCCTATTCAAATTTTGAATTAGCTTTACGCGATTTGGCAGTTGACAGCGGCGGTGGTGGCGCATTTTGACATTTATAAATTAGATGCTGACAGGGATTATAGATGAATACCTATGTTGTTCATTAACAAACATAATTTATATTAAATAGTAATGTATTATTTAAAAATGTGAATCAAAAATTAAAAATAATAACGATGTTTTGTGGCAATTTTGTCTGTTGAGCTCCCATCTGGGGCGGTGCTACAGTCCTTACCAGCTATATTCTCTGTCATAATAGACACATTTATGGACGGAGCCGTTAGAGCAATTACTAGATTAAAGGCAATCCCAATTACAGCCTACAGTTGGCAATGCATTATTAGTCAATATTATAATTATATTCAATATTTATAAACAAAACACCTACGGCTAAAGTAGTCCATGGGTCCATGGGTGCGGATGTCACTTACCTCCAGGTGGGTCGCGTAAATTACAAATTCACTTAGATAAAATAACGTAAAACTAAATAATGTTTGGGGATATTACCGCTTACAGCGACCTCTTCAAAGCAAAATTATAGTCACTAATTTAGTACGGCCTTGACAATTTAATAGCAATATAAATATAAGAAAATTCACTTGTTATACAAGAACAAATTAGAAAAATTACTCGTCGATGGTATAGTGAAGATTTCAACAGTCTAAATGGAGCCTGGAAAGATATATAAAAACTAGATATTTGCCGTTTAACGTTCGATAAAAAAGGCAAAATGAATATAAGAAAGGACATGGAAGTCAATTAAGCACTTACCGAATAATCGGCAATCAAACTAAGCAGAGGCATTGTTTTGTAGC
Organism: Marasmarcha lunaedactyla; assembly: GCA_923062675.1. NCBI lineage: Eukaryota > Metazoa > Arthropoda > Insecta > Lepidoptera > Pterophoridae > Marasmarcha > Marasmarcha lunaedactyla. The sequence continues at coordinate 7,407,533 of OV281350.1, forward strand.
ACAAGCACAATTACAAAACTTTAAACAAAATTTAAATTAAATTTTTAACATCCCATTTATTTATTTTGTCTTTGTTGGAAAAAATTATATGATTAAACAAGTAAATATTTTTGCAAATCAAGTCAAAACGGTAATAAAAATAAACAAAACTGATACAGGCATAAAAAGTAGCCCAATGTTCCTGACAAAATGTGCCAGGACTGTGAATCGAGGCAAAAAAGGTTTTAAGTTTACAACTAAACAAAGGCCAACGCACCACGTTACAAATACTCACATAATATAAAAATTACGTGAGGTAGAGAATAAACAATACTTTTTTTTAATACGTTAATTTGTTTAAGTGGTTGACGAACTATAAACTGTAAGATTAATCCGTGTAATCCAGCTACGTTAAAATTGTGATGACACAACTGAGGCATAATTTTTTTTCGAAATAACTGATAAATGATCAATAATATCTCAATAAATCACAACCACACAAAAGTAAAACGTATTTCCTAATATTATTATATTACTCACGTCCCAGCAAAAATAATTCATTCCAAAAGTAGAGTTTGGTGGCTGTTAAGATGATTTATCTTTTTAGGGTCGTCCGAATGAAATAGTATGGGTGTCGTTCGTGAAATACCACTCAGCGGGGACGGAGCCCGCTGGCTTCGACCAGCAGAAGGACTGCTCCTCGCAGCTGACGATATGGGACGGAGCAGCACCTGATGCTGATTTGGATCGAAAGGTGAAGGAAGTTGGAGTTTAAATTTTTTTTACTTTGTGTACTTAATGTACTTATGGGTATTAAAATCATAAATTTAATACCCACATTGTTTGTTTCAATGTTACAAAAATAAAATATAAATTCCAAATCCAAAAATTAGTATACAAACATCTCGTAGACTCTTATAAAACATTGTCAATGTTTATGTAGTCCGTTCCTATCTCTATCTATAAAATGAGTAATCTAATATAGCACCAATAAGGTACCAACCTATCACAATCGTTGAATATATCCCACTGTTTTAAACTTCACAATTACTTCGGTTTAAGTATCAAAGTTTTTACATTAACCTCGACATCAAGACAATAAAACAGAAAATTTATATCGATTTTGAAATAAACTTCTAAGAGCAAAGTCTATCAAGTTTCTACAATAGTAATAATATAGTCTCTGTGAGTATGTATAAAATTCGCATTAAATATGATAAACTTTCTCATAAACGTTAATTTAATTATGTTCTTACAATCTTGTAAGACCATATTCTGCAAATAAATTATATAATATAATAATTGTAAACTTAATAAACTTGGAACTATGCTAATGTCATAAATATGAAAGTTTTATCGATAAATAATTACATTAATCTAATCTAAAAAAAAAGGTTTTTAAAATGATATTCTATAGAAACCAAATATTGATAAAAATGTATTTAATAGTGAAATTTTTTTTTTCTCTCCAAAAAATATTAATAAATCTAAAAATGTTTTACACAACATAAAAAATAATCAGGCCCATCAGAAATTACTTCATTTTAAACCAATCACTACGTCAATTAATTAGCTTACTCAGGATCAAATACGATGTTCTGCAAGGTACAATCCGATTTGCCGTTATACGTGCCATTTCACATTTCCAACTGCCGCTAGCTACCTACTTGACGTCGGCAACCGAACATTAATTTTCTTTAATGTTCCTGAGCACTTTTACCGACTTGTGCCGACTTCTTAGCTAACTGCAGTGCGGTGTTTCGTTCATTCCTTCACTCACTCCTACTTCAACATTAAGAATGGATGAGCGGTTTTAGCTACCAGTTTATTTTTGCACAATAACAAGAAGTTTTCAATGCAGACAGGCTTCGTGAGTGAAGCAAGCAAAGTATGTTTTTGTTTGTGTTTTTTTAAAGTTAGTTTGTATATTTGTTGGCAAATTTTAGTACTTTTTTAATCGGAAAGTTTCGTTGGTTATAAAAAGTTAGGAGAAAAAATCTCTTACAGTTAAAATTTTTTCCTGGTTCACAGGGATCGAAGTTTTTTAAGCTTTGAACGACGTCCACTATTGATGCATTTGTGTTTATCAACGTTCATTCAAAACGTTAAATAAAGAGTATGGATCAGCTGCCCCTACTACATACGAATCTGTTACTTCATCTATATCAATCTATAGTATTATAAAATTGTAAAAATTTATCGTTTGTCCGTTTGTTTGTAAGAGCATCACGTACAACATGCAACACGTATTGGAATAGGGTTCATAGTATTCGTTAGGTCTTATCTAAACTTGATGATTTCGACAAGTTTCATTAAAATCGATCGAGTAGAACAGAAATGACACCTATGGTTGAATGAAAATTGTGTCAAACGGTGTTCTCGTCGCTTTTGGTGTGTGTGTACTAATGCGTGTTTGGCCCTGAAGCCTCTCAAATTAAAATTAAATGAGCATTAGCAAAAATACTTTAAAGGAAATGTTTAGTTTAAGCTTCTGTTTTATTATTTCTTAGAGTATAGTACACTTAAGATTTATTTAGAAATAACTCTGTAGGAATGAAAATTAGTTTTCTGAAGATTAAGGTTTAAGAAATTACTGAAGTTTATCATCACTAATCTGTATGGAATATGATTTTGCCTACAAGCGTCATTCTATTGTGATAAAAATTTAACGACAAAGAAAACTTAAAGTCCTAAAAGTCTAAGTCAGGTGAAATTTTAAAAGATTTGTAAAAAGTGTAACTTGAGATTTAATTCTATTTTAATTTTAAGCCAGCGAAACCGCAGGTGAAAACTGGTACTCACATAAAACAATTGTAACTGGCCCTTAAGGTTAATACATCTGTAGCTCCTTAAACCTTTATTTTTCTCACAGCTGGACATGAATGACAAACAACAGCTGCTAGGGTCGTTTTGCCGAGAGGAATCTCCCAAGCTTTGCGACCATGCCCTGCTGTCTAACGCCACGCGAGCCACTCGCCCCTGCGCCCCTTCAGAGAGTTATATCACTAGTGGACCTGCACTTACTATATTACAGGTAAAACTCTATGTTTGTACGTGTTTGTTCAAAAGTTGTAATTTTATGTAAGATCGTATAACAAATACAAACTATAAACCTATTAATGTATAAGATAACCATAACCTATCATTGAAGCTATATAATTTTAAAAATATAGTTTAAGGTACGATAAAATATTGTAAAGTTATAGAGTATGATACAATATTGCTTCTATTTTCTAAGAAATAAAGTAATTCATAAGGCATTACTTTTCAGTAAACCCATTACTTCGAATGGTTTCTCCAGAGAACGAAAATTTTATGGTTTCTACAATTTGCTATAGAAAACTTTGTATTATAATAAAACATAGAAATAAAACTACAGGTACCATGCAATTGTTATTACTAAGTAAACTCATACTGCAATACATCGTAAATATGTAATATAATAAATTATAGCACCCCTAAAAACTTTAAATTATTATTGTAGAAAATTCAAAGAATTCAAATTTGTATAATCCATCTTGAGTTAAAGCTACACACAAAAATGCTAATTTAAAAATCAGTTCCCAACTAACAATATAAATCTGAAATGAGGTTAATAATCACGCTATTTTTGATTACTTATTCCCTTTTGTATGGAATGGCGTGTTGGGTTAAAAATTAAAGTCCATTGCACATTCTTTAGGTTTTATTCCGTACAGAGCACGTTGAGAATTTTTCAGTTCAGTGAAACATTCATCGGGAAAGGGTAGATAAGTCACGTGCTCTGCTCGAGTTTTAGGTCTGTTCCTAACTCCATTCCAAATATGGTCTTATGTGGAACAGAGTTCTTGAATAATTTATTTCTTTGGACAGTATATATGCTTTAGTGGCTGTTACATTTTTATTGGTTTGATATTTAAAAGTCTCATAAAATGTTGAACATTTAAAATAGTATATAGTCTGAGCTTAGATATAAAATAATGTATTTAATAGACGGTGGAGTTAACATTTAAAACTAAAGAAAAATATAGAAGCAAAACACATTCTTGAAGGAAGAGTTTTTAAAAATTCCTAAAAAAATTGTAAACAAACTTTGCAATATTTTGCTCAGGGCTATAAAATTGGCATCAAATTTTCCTTAAAACGAACGGGACTAAAAACGCTACACCAGTACGGAACAATCCTACCTGTATTGCATTTGCCATGGTGAATAATGCAAGGAACACGTGCTCGCAGCTGTGACGGAATGCTTTAGTGACGTCGTCGCACGCCAGCCTGGACGAAAACCTCAGTCGACGTTTTGTCTGCGTTGATTAGTTTGCAAATGGGATTTTACAAATTGTACCTAGATGTTACTCTATCTGAGTAATCAGTATGCGCAAAATTTTGGATTCATACATGGCATATCGGTTGGTGTTTATTTAGTTTGGTTTTTAATTAATTTTTTAAGATTTAATCTGATTCATATTTAAACAGTTTATTTAATCAATATAAGCTCTAGCTTCTCTTCATCCATTCTATCTCTCTTTCTCTCTCTCTACGGCATGTATAATTTTTATTCTTTATATTAAAGTTAACAAATCTAAATTCATTAACTAACATTCACTTAACAATGCAAAAGGTAAATTCGATTCTTGAACGAGTATTAATACTTCAACACGGAATCAATTCAAATGCTCTTTGGAGTGCATGTAAAGTACGTAATATACCCTAATTAGTCCTTGCATACAAAATTAAGAATCAGGTTGTAACTTAAACAGAACTGTGAGTTGGGAGTAGTGCTTTATTATTCATTCTGACATTCTGCTGCACAAGGCAAAGACTTTCATTTTGAACTAATACACGTACAATTATAGAGATGTTTTGAAATTAAACTTACAAGAACAAAATTAAATCTATTTTATTTTATTGTCACAGGAACTCCGACAAGGTTCAGCCTTATATCCAGTCTCTTTTGTACTTCGCTACGAATTTGTGGATGTAAGCGAACAGGGGAAACCTTTGGCTGGCTCCCAATCAGCCTGTGATAGAGTGTTTAAGTCTGCCCATACTTACTCCGGAAGATTTCAGGCGCCAAGAGCTATATTTTACTACGGCCGGGGTGGAGCACAAAATCTTACATGCATATTAAGGTATGAATTTTCCACATGAAAACCTTTACAACATTTTCAAACATTTTCTAAAGTAAAAATATTTTGCAGGTTTGAAGCGAAACAAGGAGAGCGACTTCAAATTACATTCACAAATACCTATTTTGGGAATAAATATTGTAACACATATAAAGATTCAAAAACTTCTCGATGGAAATGTGATAGGCCAACCAAAAGACTAAGAGGTGGTGAAGGATTAGCTCAAATGATTATAACGGAATTTCCTTGGGAAGGTGTTGCTATCCAAAGAGATTGTTTTTGCACTAATCGTTCAGAACCGTTTACTATACATACGCTGACTGCTCCTATCGTAGAACTCAACTTCACGGTCACTATGATGAATATCACAGAAGATTATGATGATTTTGCCTTTGAAGGAGAATACAAGTTTATTCCAACAGGACCTGGAGATGAAAGTGTTTGTTCAACAGGTTGGGGTGAAAGAAGATTAAGGGGTAGCAGTGGAGAAATAAAGTTGTATGATAAAAGGCAAAGCTTAATTAATTCAGAAATTGTAGGGGATCGGCACGTAATTTCAGAAAGTGTAAGAGCAGAAGTTAAATGTGTTCACAGACCGTGGCTTATAGAACCAGGAGGTGATGAGTTAACACCTGTTCAAGGTCGATACTTATATGTTCAGTTGCCTGGATATGAGATGACGCAGTCGTCTCCATTTTGTCCTACTCTGAATCGGTTATATCTGTATGAAGCCCGTGACACTTCAAAACTACGAGAGGTGTGTCCGGAGGGCCCTAAAATAATACAGCTATTTTCACCCGGTTGGAAAAATTCTCAAACATCGTTAGAAACTTCTCTCAAACCCTATGCCAAAAGTTTCGTAATAGATTTTCTGCAGCATGAGCCAGCTGACTATTCTATTAAATGGTTTGAGCTAACAAAGAAACCATCGATCGAGCATAACCCTGAAGATAATATTCTTCCTTCTTCATCAATGCTAGATTGTAAATACAGGTATGTTTTATTTATATGAGAAAATATAATTTCCTTTTTTATTTATTTTTTACTTTTGTAATATTTGTTGTAGCTGTCCTGAACTCGACGCTTGCATACCTGTGGCTCTATGGTGTGATGGAAACCCGCATTGTCCTTCAGGCTATGATGAAGATGATTCAAACTGTTCCTTCAAAATATCTTTACCACCTCCATATTTAGCTGCTGCAGCTGGACTTGGTTTACTTCTTTGTGCTATCACAATTGCACTTTGCGCTTGTAAGAGACGAAAGAGAAAAGACAAAGAATTTAAAGCCCGACTTGACGGAGCGTTACCTCCAGAAGAGCGGCCTTTTGACCGCACTAAAACGAATGGTGTTCAAGAAAGTTCGCGTCAATATGCTACAGTACAGAAATATGCTACCATAGACAAATACAGTTTGAGCCAAAAATACAGCGCAGGGCTGAATGATGTTCGGTACTACGATGAGGTGGCACAAAGGGATAAACTTGCCGATACTCGTTACGCTAGTTTAGGTCGCGGCGGGCGAGGAATGCGAGTTGATAACTTAAGGGGAAATGGTTCTATGAAAGCGATGCCCGAATTTGGATACCCCGACATAAAAGACGGATTTTGTTGACAAATTCCCGACCTTGTAGAGACAACAGTCTAGTTATAATATGACAGTTAGTACGATGTTTTTACTGAATTGCAAGATTTCTGATTTAAAATATTATGTGTAAAATCTCTTTTAAATGTTAATTTACTACTTTTATGTCATTTTACCACACATTTCACAAAATATTATGACATTGAGACTGAGGTCCGGTAAAAGAATAAAACAACTTCAAACTATAAGCCATGGCTTTGAAAATAATGAACAATATTTTACCGTCGTAAGGTACCTACATATTCGGACCAGCATTGCCGAATATGCCGTTCCTATTATGTAGGTAGCAAGAACTGCAAATAATCACTTTTAACTTTGTTGTAGAGCAAATTTTCATAACATAATATGTAAATAATAAGTCAAAAAGAATAAAATAATAAAACCTTGTATCATTTTGGTTTCATGTTTGCAAAAGCTGACCTTATACTCAAACTTATATGTTGTTACGTAAAATATGAATTATTTCTTTCTATGAGTAGGTACCTAATTATTGTCATGGACGTATATTTTTTTCATACCTATTATTAGTATTTGACCTGCAGTAAATATCGTTATTCATTGTTACAACACAACTAAACTTTTTATAACAATAGCAATAAATTCAAACATTTTAAAATTGAAAATCTGATTTAACATGAGCTGAACCTAACCTGTAATATCTAACGGTCAATGTAATTAGTTCGGATTATAACATATCTGTGTAAATAAAAATGCTTGACAATACGTTTTTTAAGAGATCAGCATAAATAAAAAAGTATTAAACTAGGTTTAGAGCGTTGAAAGTTTATTCATAATCGTTTAAACAATTTTATTTTTATTTTTACTAAACTGCTCAAGAACCTCAAATCAGTTGTATTTCAACAAATTACTACTTAGATATATAAAATGAAAATGTGATATAGGTTGTAAATTGTGTAATCTATGGCGAAACATGAAACTAGTTCATATTAAGTATTATATAATACTTTGTATATACGACAAAACTGCAACTAAAAGTATTGGATCGGTTGTAAATAATTTACTAGTATAAGGTTTTTAAAGTCTGTAATTTATTTCTAGGTAAATTGAATTAAAGTCATTTCTAAGATCTGGTTGTTTGTATTATTTCCTTTCCTCTTCATTTATAATGATGCCGTATTTTATTTCTCATAACGACAAAACAGAAAGTCTAGATATTAACTTAGAAATATGCGATTGAATGACGCGTATTTCTAAGTAAATATCACACGAATATCAAATCCCTTTCTTAGAAAAATAGTTGTGATCGCAAATTATAAATAGCGTTATTTAAATTAACACATAAAATTGTATTATTATTGGAAATACAGGATATGCTCATAAGATTTTGTTTTGTATTCAAATAAAATATAAAGATATGTCATAATTTTGAACAAAATAAATAATCTGCTAATTGTTAAGGTTTGACATTTTCGAAAGGAACGTTGTGTATCAGGAAAGGCTGAATTTTTTTATTTAATACAACGGCCTTAATAATCCTATAGCAGGGATATATCAACCACACCCAACTAAGGGGTGGTTTCAGACAAGTTTTAGTCCAGCACGCTTGCCTACAGCGAATAATATCTAAGTTATGTGGGTTTCTCAAGATGTTTTCCTTCACTTTTAGAGCAGGCGGCTTCACGTACTTAGTTGTTATGTGAGGGAGTTAGTTTGGGCCAGCAGTGCAGTTCAACAAACGCTGCCCACTGGTCCAAACATGTAGTTACAGCCCCCAAGGCTCCATTGCAATGATAGAGTTGCGTATGCACCAACTCTGCAACCGTATCATGGAGATAAGACTTATGTCACATCACACAATTTATATAACTTACTACATCACAATTTGCCCGATATAAACGATATAATTATTCGTTCATTTTTATATCACACTAAGGCAGCATAAGTCACAGCAATAATTAGTAGACGGGTGCTACCACATAAGACTTAATCCAAGATTGGGATTGGTCGATTTCTTGTATTGTGACTTTTCAAATTATTATAACAGTTTTTTTATGAATTAATTACAAATTTATGAACAATTACTTACTATATTGTACAATTGACAATGTCTTAGTTCTAAATGTGAGCAACATGAATACTGGTAGTTTGCTTCAGTAGTTGCAAAGTTTATTTCATAAGGGAAACAAATTTTGGTAATAATAATATAATTATGTCAATGTTAATGTTAATCTGGTTGCATTTCAAACTATAATTTAAAAATCTCTCACGTGCTAAAATTGTCTAATTATATCGTTAACTCAAAACGTAGTGCTTGCGACACAGGCTTGCCTAGTGCGGGACATTTTGGTAAATAAATCTTTTTTTATTAATATATTTTTAGTTTATCGAGTACCTATGAAAAATAAAACAAATATTTCAGCTTTAGATTAATAGTAGAGAATCGACATCACATGGTAAATGTCAGTTACAATTAGAATAAAAACAAATGTAATAAAATCATAGAGTAATGCGTGGTTGCGTGCCTACAATATATTTACCCAATTTTTCTGGCACATCACTACGATTATAAGTCCACTTATTGTGACTTAAATAGAAAAGACTGCGTACTATAATACCTACCTGGTGCAATAAGAAAACATTTGAACTTAACAATTTATATACATTTATATTTTGACTTTGGTATTAAATAGTAACTTTGAAATTATGCAAAGCAATATTTTAAATATAAAGGGCTTAGAACTTACTATTCATGCTTACTACGTATAACTTCCATTAACAAGGTGATCATTCATTTTGAAGAAAATTAGTTTCAAGCATGAGTAAGCATGCCAAAGCAACGATTTTTTCGGCTTTGTTAAACAGTTCATTCACCTCTTGGAATGCTCTTACAATTTTAAAACACAGTATTATTATAATACAATACAGTTAGGTGAGTAAACCGAAGTCAATTAAAATTATGTTTTTTCAATCAAATAATAACTCAAGTTTAGAGCCATAAGTTTTAAATTTATAACTTTTAAAATTCATGCTGGTTTTCACTTAGTTAACCAGAAACTGTATCAATTTTGCTAAAAACGAGAATGTATTAGCTACATAATTACGATACACTATTAGAATTCACGGCAACGCATCCGTGATCACCTTCGTGTTGCTGGTATCCATGGGCTGTGGTTATTACTTATAAGACCAGGTAACCCACATGTTCGTTTGCTACTGGTTTCATTAAAAATAATATGAAGATGACGAAACTCGAAGAGTTATTTGAAAGCAAGTTATGCTCAAAGAGTTGCACTCACTGAGTATGATAATTTACCCGCTGGGGTAAATGCTGCATGTAATGATTTAACCTTTGCGCGCCTCTCAACGCCCCTTCAAATCAACTACACTTAGTTATCTTACATAGTATTAATTCTTTATCCTTTACACAAAATATATTCTTTAAGAACGTAAAGAAAGTACGGTAGCTGCACAACTATAAGAAAAATATTCATTAGAATTGGCAAACAATTAAATCATTTGCCAAGTGACCCTCCAATCATGTTGAATTACTGCTTAGAACTGTCAAGGGTGACCCGAACCCTCTTGCGAGTATTTTAAGAACACTCACATGTTAAGCATTTCATAAGGGGCCCGTCAAGTGAATTTTATGGTTTTCCACGAGCCTCTGTAAAGGTACATTAATATTTTAAAGGACGGTCCAAATTTAGGGTACAACCTACCGCCATTAGATGTTCTAACCCCGCTGTACATTAATCCTGTTGATGACTTTGAAAGAAAAATATCTGAATAAAAATGGGGAAAAATAACACGCCAAAATTGATAATTCAATGTACCTGATCTTCCATTATTAAAGAATCGCTAACTTTGTTTGCCACTTTTCTTCCTTTTCGAACTAAAACTGACAAGATTAGACTTGAAAAGGAAAGACGATAATTGGGGTGAAAGAGATAATTATAATTCCCACTTGGGGATTTAGGGTAGTCCCCTCTCCATTAACATTAATAAGTAATTGAAAATGTGATATTATATAGGATTTGTTGAGCAATCCGCTAGTTACGAGGGACCATTTGTTTGAGTGTAAAATTGTTCCTTAACATTTCAGAACTGTCGGCCTTCAAAAAGATTAATGGCTACTTTAAGTTTAGGTATGCGGGATTAACGTTAGTTAATTGATGTTGATGATCATTTTGCGTAGAGTTGCGTTGCATTATCTGCGTGCCGTGTGGTGGTTCGACATTAATTACTAGTATTCACCTGTTATAATATCGTAAACATGGTGGAAAGAACCAGCTTTGAGTTTATCATTTATATCATGGCACCATTCCACGCACGTTTGCATTCTTAGCATCACTTCCCGATCCAATCTGCAGATTGTGCTGAATCTCCTCGCATGTGATTCACCAGCTTTATTGAATCAAATATTTGACTTGTAATACGTTTCATTTCATAACAGCAGTTAAACTACGACCACTTCTTTCTTCGTCCTTCAAATTTACTCGACCGAAATTAAACATGTTAAACAGCGGTAAACAGTTGCTTTATAAGGCACCTTGGTGATACAAACTCAAGATCCCAACGCAGATCCATTTTTCTATTAAATACAATAGTTTCATACCGCTGGTAAAAAATTTAAGAGAAAAATTTTAATTTGAACGTATATACTTTTACTTTTAAATGACCGAATTTTCAAAATTAATTATAACTCGCTAGCTTTCCATACATAAAACATTTTTTTGCAAAACTTTCTGAGTGACAATTCTTTTAATACACGAAACACCCTTAGAACTAAAACCTATTCTCTCATCACTAGTAACAAGAAGTTATCCTTCTATTAGAACTTTCTGCTAACCAGAGCATGTGTTTAACCAGGACTATAACTCCCAAGTAACGACCTGCTACGTGAGTAAGATAAGTGTAACTTTTTGGTAGGGAAGGTACGGAGCAGTTATCGCACGCACGCCGCAAGAAATTTTAATGAATGCTCCATTAAGTATTGAAAGATTTATAATAGAGAAGTTTGAAATTGCGTGCGTTGGATTAGCTGCACGAATTTATAAGGCAGTTAGTTCCAAGGGCAATATACGAGCGATGCTCGCCATAATGACAGTTGGATTGGGTAGTTCCCCTGGCAGTTAGAAAGTTCATGTTACGGATTTTTAGGAGTTATTTGTTTTTCGGCGAATGAGGGAATAAATTTTATGGTTTCAATTTTGAGGATCGTTTTTTTTGTTGGGTATTTTGTCGGGGTTTATATTTATGGTATTAAAAAATGTTGCAAGCTGTATTTTTGTTAGTTGTTACATCTAAAAGCTTTAAAACATGTGCCATATCCATAGGTAAACATATATACATAGGTAAACAGTAAATTTTTATAATGGAATATAAACTGACTTCTATTGTTCTGATATTAAATTCCAAAAACTTACCTTATATTTGTTTTACCTTTATCTCACAATACGTCTTTATAACATTCAGAAAATATTTTAGTAAAAGTACGACAAAACAACAAGCTTTTAGTACGCAGACTGTATATCCTTAGACTTTAATAAACTAATCAAATAGTTTTTCAGACGAAGCCAAAATTAGATTGTTTAGAACAAAGTCACACTATGAGAACATTAGAATTATAATGAAGTCCTGACTACTACAGTCACAGTACTATTAATAATTAATTAAGTATCAAAAGCGGGTAGTTAGTTTTATCAATACCAATGTCTTACAGGTGTAACGGTGGAATAAGGCCAAGTTAATATACTTATACTATTTCCATTTCTTTTATTTTCTCGATGACAGTTCTAATTTGATATAATGTAGTGTTGTGACCGAATAAGTAATGATATCGACCGCATATATTTATTATATTTTGAACAAAGACAAATACAACAAAAACATTCAAGGTCCCCGCCATTTTGTATTTGTTTTAATCTGTCTACTTTTCTGTTCGCTGAGTTTTTTCACATTATCCATACGTTACGTTGTGTATTTTGTGTTCCTCTGTGTTGATTGCTGCCTAGCTGTCAAATATCAAAATGCCGAAAGGATCTGTTCTGAAAAGGCAGGCGAGAGAACTGGTGATCAAGGTTCGTAATTACTTTGAAGCAGAGTATCAAAATGGTGGCCCGCTACTATCACTGTCGCAAGTGCGAGAGCGTGTTGCGGCCGCATTAGGAATTAGTGGACCTACTGTTTCAAAAATTACTACCGAAGCTTACGGTACAAGCGGCATGCAGGAAAATAGCTTCGTACGCCGAAGAAAATACGCCAACCACGTCGTGTGACATCGGTTGACAACTTCAACGCTGATGCTATTCGCCGTCTATGACTATTACTTGCGCGAAGAAATTCTAAAACTTAAAAAACTTGTTGTTTCTTTACGTGAATGTGGTTTGTTCCATGGCCAACAATCGTCATTAAGCTTAGTTTTGAAAGAAACTGGATTTTCTTATAAAAAATCGGACAAACGTAAAATATTGATGGTGCGTCACGACGTTGCTCTGGCTCGCTGCGAATTTTTGAGCGAAGCCAAAAAGATATCAGATTGGTCAAATATTATTTTCACTGACGAGACTTCGTTGAATGCAAACCACGCAGTATCTAAGAAGTGGACTGACGACACCGCCGCTTCTACTAGTTCAGTGCCAATGGTAAAAGGTGAACGCCTTATCATATGCCATGCAGGGTCTACGAAAGGATTCCTGTCAGATGCTTTACTGGCCTTCAAATCCAAGAAAAGAGTGGACTACCACGAAGAAATGAACACGGAGATTTACGAAGGATGGTTTAAAGAAATGGTGCAATCTCTGGAAGAACCGTCCATAATTATTATAGACAACGCTACATATCACTCCAGACAAATTGATAAAATGCCGAAGCAGGCCAATAAAAAACAAGAGATAATTGACTGGCTCCAACGTCATGGTGAAAATGTGGATAGTACTTTATTAAAATTACAATTAGTGAATATTTTAAAATCGAAAAAAAGCCTCCCTAAAAGATTTGTTATCGACGAAATAGCTGCCGAATGCGGTCATTGGGTTCTTCGACTTGCACCGTATCATTGCCAGTACAATGCTATAGAACTAATATAAGCACAAATCAAAGGCCACGCCGCTCGAAACAATACCCATCCCCCTTTTACGGCAAACTAGATGTTAGATTTATTAAAAAATGCATGTGCGGAAGTAACTCCTGAAAACTGGGAAAAAATTGTGAGAAGAAACCAAAACATTATAGCGTCGGATTGGGAAACTCATGTGGCATTCGATAATATACAAGTACATGAACTTATAATAAAAGTTGGGGAGAGCTCATCGAGTGACAGTGACGATTCATCAGATTTTGATTAAAATAAATAAATAAAGATTACCTGTCGTTATAATTATTTCGTTTCATTGTCGAGTACCTACCTATACCTACTCATTTTACAACAGCTTCGAAAATTTTAAAGAAGTTGGCATTATCAATGAAGAATTAATACGTGTAACATCTTGTTATGAAATAAAATATTTATTATATATTGAAATATATATTGAAAGATAATATCATCTAAAAAAATTGACAAATAAATGGTAAATATAGGAAAAATACAAATAATTTGATTTAATTAGTAGTTAGATGGTAAGAAAATAAAAAAGTATTGGCAACCAGCCATCGATACTACTCGATACACAAAACAAAAAGATGTAAGTAAACCTTAGCTTTCAATGACATTTTTTTCCGCTAGGATGATTTTTGTTTGTATTGCACACTAATAATGCACAATTTCATTTCCTACCAATAAACAAAGTGTTTTAATAACAATTTAACAATAAAAAACTGTTCTATGCACCTAAAACTATTTTTTGATAAAGTGTACAAAGACCTGGCCCAGACTCCTTGCATTTTGGGACAGTTCTTTTGTACAAAAGTATCCGGCAGTAGTTTAGTTTCTTACATTTTGTAAAAAAAATATCGGGTCTGTTATCGTGTTACGTTTATCGATATAGCTCCATCCCTATCAGTTTCTCCGACTCTGGTATTATACATTTAACCTTGTACGTGTGTAAACGTCATATTTTTATAAAATAATGCATACATAATATAAAAAACGCTCACACAAGTTTTCACAGGAGCTGTCATCGAGAAAATAAAGAAATGATAATAGTATAATTAAAAGTATTTGTATTTGTCCTATTTAATACAAATTTAAAGTTTGATCGGCATATAGACAAGACACTCCTTAAGGCTTCGAAATTACTAAGCTTTGTCTTAAGAGAGGCCAAAACCTTAAATAAAAACTCTCAACTAAAATTGTTATGTACAATGCATTGGTTAGAAGCCATCTGGAATACTGTAGTATGTGGGATGGTCGCCTAATAAGTACATATTTCCAGAATTGACCCACTGCAGAAGAGAGGGCTTTGGCATCTGTCATACAGTAGAGGCGTTGCAAAAACGCTCAAATCTTATGAGAAACGTCTCTCACATTTCGGTATGCATTCTTTAGGAAACAGAAGAAAGTACTAAGACTTCCTTAAAAAATTATGTGCAAAAATTATCCTTAAAAGAATCTCCTTAGCCGCGTTAGGTTTCATGTGCCAATGAAGACTCCAACAGTATGTTGTTGAAAGCTGTTTTCTCCACCACATTGTCGCACTAATCTCAAAAAATACTGTACACTATCACGCATGCATTCCCTGCATGAGCACAATAGTGATATTTATACCTCTTTAACATGAGTATTACAAATTTAAAGAAAATCGTATTGCCAAAAGTTCATCCGGAACGAAATAACTAGTTCAAGCAAATACTTTGTAAAAGCGCATGAGGTGATTTCCTACGAGTAGCAAGGCGCTTATTTTATTGTTTAAATAATTGTATAACATTTAAATTGTATAGTTTACTTGCTGTTGGAAATCCAATATGAATAAACAAAAAATTCACAACGTGAAAAATTCACAACGTGAAAAATTAAAGGCAATTAATTTAAGATGCATTTGATACTGCCATAATCCCAATAATAAACCTAATAAATTCACTAACCAGCACCCGAGCTGAAAATTTAACTAAGCTACTCTGTACTATTGAATCAAAACAATAGTTCGACATTTCAAAAATCTTCAAATTTACTACAAAAACCAGTTAGAAATCTGCACCGATACTGCACTGGGGTACTCGACATCGGCGTAAGGGCTCATCCACACGGTGACAGGCTGACAGAGCAGATTTCCCCGTGGACTATATTTCTGCGTGTAAACGGCAGCTGTCGATGTACGTGCTCCGCGACAGATTGTTGTACGAGCGTAGGTTAGTAATTTTAAACTATTTTTGTTTTTAATTTTGAAGTGAGAAGTATTCGTCTGAGGTTTACTTTAAAAATATCGACAATAGAAAACTTAATATGTCTTCCGAGGACGGTTTCTTTTTAATATTAAAATATATAATCACTAATTTGGCAATTCAACAAGTATTGTTCTGGTTGTATAATGTTTTAAAAACCAAACTAGCAAAATGCACCATAACCAAACTCTTCAATAGTAATAATTAAACCGTATCATGAAAACACCACAAATCAGTACAATAATGCTAATAATATTTAATACTAATAATACCTTTAGAGACATTTGAAAATCTTTTCTAATTTACCAAAAGAGTATGTCCCAAAAATAATTCAGCATTAGATAAGCATTAAAGCGTCCGTTATATTCAGAGTCGCGTTACACACATACTATAAAATAAAAATTGCCCGCCGCCGGTACAGGTGCACACTTTAGAGAGTGTGGCCCAAAATTGATTGTGTAGTACCGTTTTCCATTTAGATATGGAAATTCTAACAGTGTGTAGGTATGACACTGCTCTGTTGCGTCGTGAAAATACAGGGCACTTTAATTTTTGCACTGTGTTTTTGAGATTTTGAAATATTTTTTTTTTTGTCTAGTATTTTTAATCACTGCGTAAAAAAGTAATTTAATATTCCGTTCTTTGAATGTGGTGGGTGTGTCAACTTATTTGCACACAAAAATGATGAAAAGCCTTAACAAAAGATTACAAATAAGCTCGATTTATATCTAATTCCTTTTTTATGATTTTCCAAAAAAAATTCAAAAGCTACGTATGATTATTCGATAAAACGACCTTACCTGGGACCCTTGTTTGCCTAGTCCGTAGTATTTTGTGATACTTAGCTAAAATGCAACTGAGTAGCACAATATAAGTACGAGGTATTTTTTCAAGTTACTGCACAATAAATGCACTATGTATTAAACGTCGATTATGATTCGATGACAGAAAACGTATTTGCTGTAAGTAAAAAAGTACGTATTTGGGATTTACACACCAGTGGAATCAGAAAAAAAAACTGCATCGAATGGTCTCAGTCGTCTTTTAAAAGAATTAAAAAAATATAACTTACGCCGTCACAGTTTTTAAGAATTGGTTCATGAAATTTGATGTAACTACCTAAAAATACGGTGTTTTGCCGGATTTTAAGATACAACAATTTTGTGGTAATTTTAAGAATCAATTTTTACTTACGCGGTCTTGCCTTGTGATTGACTTTTTACTTACAGCGTTCTTGCGGTCAGTAAATGAAACCGATGTTTACTTACATCATTTTAAAAGGATGGATATTTGTTGATTCTATTACTTACCGCTTTATTAAGGCATTGTGATTTAGTTGTGGAAATGTTTACAGCTTTTAATCTCTAAATGTATAAAAAAATCTTCCTACTGCAGCAGTTTAGTCAATCAATGGGTGAAAAAAATAATTGAAAATACATTTTTACAGTTAACAGAAACAAATTTGAGACCTTATACGGCCATTTTGTTATGATGTGTTTATTATAATTACTACAACATAAGCCACAGAATAGGTACATCCCCGCGCTTCCCGTGACATAAGTACCACATTTCGGCGATCCGGCTGCATACGCAGTTGATGCACGAGCGTCATAGTGAAATGAAGTATCTACGTGTTGTGTGCATCGTGTACGTTGGAACATTTAGTGTCAAGGTATGTACTAAGTATTATTATTATTTTATTACGACATAATTAAACTAAACTATTAGGTATCTATACTGATATAATACAGCTGAAAATTTTTTTCTTTTTGAATGATTGGAAAACAAATATTTTTGCATATGGTAGGTGAGTTTCTGAGAAATGTCAAAGGCTATTTATCGAGAAGTCCTACGGGAACGGGAGTTACGCAAGTGAAACTGCGCACGACGGTTAGTATTAAATAATGAACGCTAATAAATCTTTTTTAACTCACACCAGATTATCTAGCTTTAAATGTTTAATTTAGAACTTGTGTTATAGATACTAGGTAATTAAATAAATATACTTATAACACCTATAATTATTGGAAATATACTAAAATTATTAAAATAATACCCATGACTTGAGAACGAGAATATGTGTTCACTACACAAATATACCTACGCCCCAACCGAGACTCGAACCCGGGACCCCTGGCATAAAAGGTAGTTGTATCTACCACTAGACCACGAGGCCAACAGGCTATATTCAATTATAATTATATTCAATCTTCTTATCCTCGCTTCGTATCTTATGATTACCAAGTTTAGGTAGTAAATTGGCATTTGTACGTATTTAGGATTGTTTCGCGAAGGATAAGTTTTACGTGCCATCTCCAGCACGGTCACCCATTTTTTTATACGCCGTAATAGGTATATTATTATCCAAATATCTTTCAGAGGTCTGAAGAAGTCCAGTAGTTCCCAGGAAAACCTTTAGGTTGCTCGGGGCCGCCGCAGAACTCTCTCACGACGTTAAACCACCGAGCCCTCTCAACTTGGATTGAGCAAGGTAAGATTATTAAAATACGTATTGTTTTATTATTGGTAGATCAAAACCCAGCAGGGAAATAGTACCTAGGATTCTGATACTGATGTACAGTATGATGCAAAAGTTCAGTAATAGTTACCAAAAGAAATGGCTAGTATGTATTACTATTAATATTACTTGGTGTAGTCTCTATAAATAAATACCAAGTAGTTTTTATATAAAATATAATTTAAAAAAATATCTGAGTGACTGATCTTAGCAAGCCATTTCTGTTGGTAACTATTATTGATCCTTTACATCATACTGTACATAATTGTACAAAGGCTAATTTATCCTAACTAATATTATATTTGCGAAAGTCTGTTGGTTTGTTTGTTTGCCCTTTCTTTACGCCCTAACTAAGGAACCAATCGACTTGATTTTTGGCATAGTGATTTTTTAAAGGACGGAGAGTAACTTTTAGTCCTGGAAAACAAAGTAGTATGGTTTTATTTATTCTCATATATTGTTATTACAGATGGCAAAACGAAGACAGTGGATGGACGATCTTAATCCTGAAAACGAACGAAAAAAGAATAAAATAAATATTTTAAGTGAAGAAATCTATATTGATGGTCAACTAGTAAGCAAAAAGAGCCAGAATCAGATAAAGCAAAGAACACCTCATCACGAAAAGCTAATAAATACAAAATTAACTCCGACATTTCGTAGCCCAAACACATATTTGAAAGAAACTAGTAAGTTACTGGATACAATTGGAGAATTCAAAGCTAGTACAAGTTTACAGAACGAATCCCACAATATCTTATCTTTGAACGATTTTTACTATGAAGGACAAGATAAAAGTTATGATGACATTGTTTTTATTGGACAGTCACAAACAGTACCTCACTATAACTCTTCATTTACTGTTACTACGAATATCGATCGATTATCAGATGAAGAGATAAACTTAACAAGTACGCTGCATATCACGTCTCCATTAGCTGAAATTCATGAAAAAAACAGTACTCGCAATATTGGCCGACCTGCAAGCGTAGCGTGTATCACGTCACAAATATCTGAAGCTCCTGAAAAATACACTACTCACCGCATTGGTCGATCTGCAAGCATACCGCGTATCATTTCTTCTGTAAATGAAATTCCTGAAAAAAATGATTCTCGGTGCCGTGCTCGATCTGCAAGCATGCCACTTAGCACGTTATTTGTTTCAGCAGTCCCTGAAAAAAGTGTTATCCACAACCAAGATGGATCTGCGATCATGTCGCCATACACATCTCCTATTCCCGGAACTAGTGCAGCTGTTATTAGAAGTGTTTCACCAATACCTGAGCACGTAATCTCTCCTTGCATGTCTCCTTATCCAAGATACCGAGCGAGCAGAAAAAAATGCCCTAGAGCCTGCAAAAAGAAATTAGATTTTGATCACTCTTTCCTGGACTTCATTTGTGAAGATGACGCTGATAATATTTTGTTAAATGAAGCTTTTCCATCTGAAGATTCTGGTAGTTGGAGTGAGCAAGAACTTTCTGATGCATCAAATGACGAAATAAGTGGTACAAAAAAATTTAAAAATCTCAAAAAGAGTACCAAAAAAGCAAAAAAAAACAAAAGGAAGTAAACCCACTGAAATGAATATTCTAAACATAGAAAAAGGAATAAATAAATCAACAATAAAAAAACAAAATAAAAATGATAGAGACATGGGGCTGAGCTATGTTACAGAAAAAGGAAAGCTAGTTGAAGCGAAGAATATGAAACCCAATCCTTGTATTGGAAAAAGATGCAGGAATGGCTGTGGTGACATACTTGAAGAACGGAGACAGAATTTGTTTAAATATTTTTGGAATTTGAAAAATCAGCAAAGGAGAAAAGACTGGATCGCACAGATAACTATAAAAAAACGAATAACAAAAAGTACTTTAGATACACCTACTTCATCAAGGCGCAGTGTGACTTATGAATATTATATAAATGAAGGAGAAGAGAGGCGACAAGTTTGTCAACAATTTATTATTGCGACTCTTGACATAACTCAGCGTTTTATTTTATACACAGCTGAAACTGCTATTGATGGGTTCGCTAAAATGGACGATAGAGGAAAACATTCTTCCCATAATAAAACCCCGCAAGACATCATCGAGCATGCTAAAGCATTTATTATGTCATTACCACTGTTACCTTCCCATTACTGTCGCAAAGACTCCAAGAGGCTATATTTGTCCGAAGAGTTCAAAAATATTACAAATTTGTATGACATATATGATAAGAAGTGTCAAGAAAATGAAGTAAAACCTATGTCATTTAAAGTTTTTTTCAGCATATTTTAAAAAGAATTTCAATATTAGCTTTCATGTGCCGAAAAAAGATAAATGTGCCTTCTGCTCGGAAAGAAAAACTTATGACGTGCAAATGAAAGAAGAAATAGAAAAAATGAATAACCATTTGAAAGATAAGGAAGACACTAAAAACAGATTTTTATTTCATCAAAGTTTGAATGAAAGGGATAAAAGTACAATATACGCGAGTTTTGATTTACAGAAGGTGCTTAATACGCCACATGGCCGTAATATGGCTTTGTACTACAGTCGTAAGATAGCTGTGTACAATTTCACTATTTTTGAAAGCGGTACTCAAAGGGGATTTTGTCACATTTGGTCAGAGACTAATGCTCGCCGAGGAGCAAACGAAATATCCTCATGTTTGCTAAATTATATATTTAACATAGACTCCAGAGGAAGTGTCAAAACTCTGCTTTTTTATTCAGACTCGTGCTTTGGGCAAAATAAAAATAAAACTGTTCTAAGCATGCTGCGCTATGCTATTTCTAAATGCGAGAATTTGGAGGTCATAAAAATGAATTACCTCCTTCCTGGGCATACGTACATGCCCGTAGATAGTATGCACGCAACCATCGAACGTACAGTTCGACAAACAACAATTTGGGCTCCCTCACAATGGCCCACAGTTATAGAACTATCTCGTAGAAATCCCTTTCCGTATGAAGTAGCCGTCCTAACAGGAAAAGATTTCCAGAATTTCGACAAAATTCTCGACAGCACATTTAAAAAAAATAAAAAAATATTGATATCTAAATTACGAGTAGCTACATTTCGAAAAAGTAAACTAAACATAATGATAACAAAGAACTCTATGGCAGCTGATGCGCAATCCATTGAAGTGGAACTTGGTAAGATTGATCATGTGGAGCCAAATCCTAATTTATATCCAGCCAAGTTACCTATCTCCCAACAAAAATTTAATGACCTGAAAAAGTTAATTGAAAAAAACGTCATACCTGCAAATTATGCCCGTGAATATTTAGATTTAAAATTCACCAAAAAAACAAAAGACTGCTTGCCCGACACTGATGAGGAAGACTAATTAAAAATATAATATAAACAGTATGTAAGATAAACTATCCTCCAAATCCATTGACGGCCTAATTACGAATCATCCAAACAATAATTTTATCAGTTATAACAACTTTGTGTAGTATTTAACCAAACCCTTTTTCTCGCCTGAACATATTATACGGGTTAAAATATTAGGTTCTCGTAGGGGTACAAACTGTATAATTATGTTTATTTAATAAGTGAACTAATTTCATTACTAATATTGCTAAATGTTGTTAAGCAAAATGTTCAGAATTTTCTTGATTTTTTAAAATTCCATTAAATTTGATGTGATTATATTTACTCACATCATTTTATTTACATACATTTCCCTCTTTTACATTCTTCTAAAACAATTATCTTAGTCAAATTAATTTTCATTATTTACTTAAGTCTTTAGAACGATCATAATTTCGTTTCATTGGTCATGTACAGCATTTTAAATATTTTAAAATAATGGAAATCAGCTCGAGCCTTAGAGATTCGTTAGTTACTTACAACCTTTTTACATTCCGAAGTTGAAATTGAATTGCTGTAAGTAAAAAAAACATCTTTCTATTAATTTTAGAAACATGAGTATAGTCTGAATCCATTGGTACTGTTATAGTGTGCTCATGTACTAAAAATCATGGCTGTGTTGCTTGTATTAACAGAGTTATGATTTTTTTTTTAATTTTGAGAAAGTTTTTTGGTTTTATTGAAACTGTTACTTTTTACTTACAGCAAATACGTTTTCTGTCGTCGAATTTATCCGTTATCTGAATGAAGGATAAATATGTCTAGCGTTCTTCGCAAAGCAACACATATCGGACGCGCGAAATAAACATCGAAAATCGTGGTAAGAATGCCGTAAGTTCATTAAATAAATTTGTTTTTGTTTATTTGTATTTTTGTAGTTTATTCGCTGACCTTAATTTAATCTTATATCATTATACATCACAAAAATATTTTAAATTAAATTTGCTGAACATTATTAAATACATAAGCTTAGATTAAGAAAAACAAAATTAGGAATGAATATTAAAGTTAAAAAGTAAATATTGTTGTACTTATTTTTATAATTTCTCGTTATGTCAATGAAACTGAAATTAGTTTTTGATATCAGAAATTTTAATTTATCTAAAATTTGAATAACTCAAAACTTTTAAACAATGCATTGAACAGAAATAAGACGTATTAATCTTTCTCTTAATTAGTAAAGTTAGCTTGCACCCCCCGATAAGGGGAAGTACCCTTCAAAGCAAATAAATTTAAGGTAAGGGCTACTCTCAATTTTGAAATCAGTCTAGCAAACTGTTTTGGATGAAAAGTTCATTTTACGAAATAATTTAATGTTCGTTATAAGCGAACGGAAATATAGAAAATATTTTATTTTAATTACTTCATAAATTTCTTTAATAAATATTTTGAAAAAAATTATGATAATCATTTCAGTGGGTTGCATTTAAACATACAAATATTTTGGATTCTCGATTGTTATGAAGGTTGTTTTTATCATATTTAAATATCAGATAGAATCTCAGAGGCAATAAATGATTACTGCAGCCGCCTCTAAATATAGATTTTGCTTCATGAGTCTATATTATATTTATACATTATTAAAATGGATAATAATGGGAGCCTTAAGTAACCGTTTGAGGTCTCTGAGTGTGACCGTAATTAGGCCTACAAAAGTACGAACCTGTAATGACGTATTTTTACTTGATCAATCGTAACATCATCAAACATTATCGTTACATTATCGAGCGTGTATTCTTTGCTTAACATACGTTTGGGGAGCTACTAATTTCAAAACATTCTCTTCATTTAGGATTTTTACTAATAAACTATTTGAGGAATGGAAATTCTGTAAGACATCAAGTTTAAGATTAAATTTTTGAAACAAATATTGAATATACATAATTAATGTGATATTCAGACCTATTTATCAATATACCTGTTAGCCAAGCAAGACTGGACATAAATAGATCCATGACAAATTTACTTTTAGATAGCAACAGTTCATGTCTTATTTGTGTATAAATATTATTGTGAGTTGATCATGAGCTTTTCATAAGTAAACAAATTTAATAAAAATCCTTTTACAAATATCCTGGGTTTATCTGCTTTAGATTCTCTGCTTAATACAATAAAACAGTTTAGTCCCAACATTAAAATCAATTGTGTAATTTTAATAAATTGTATATTACGTATTGAAGAGTTCGCTCACCAATGCTTGGTTTCTGAAGAGGCCAGTTTTCTTCTAATAGGTACTTATTCAATAAAGTAATGTGTAGGATAAACATCACTTTTTAATTGTTCCAGTTACGGCATTAGATAATAATTCTGCTAATACGCAAATAATGAAGTCACCTTTTTCTTTATTAAAATAATTGTATACATACTACAAATACATCAATTAATATCCAACTTTTCTAAACGTAATATTTAACAAAATAATAAAAATTTCCTGTGCTAACAATATTGTACCATGTGGTACACAATTTCACAGAAAGTTTTCATAGGAAACCCTAACCAACTAATTAACTACATTCGTACGTACACAGCCAATTCAATTTCTGCAATAAGAAAAAAAGAAGAAAAAAGCTACAAAGGTCAGGTGTATGACGTCATTAATTTGTGTTTGTCTCGTTCGCTATAATTGGATTATAGGCTCTGGCAGTATTAGCCTATCCACTTCGCTGGAGTAACGAGCAGAGCGCAAACTAAATTATCTGATGAACTAATTAAAGCGTCCAATGTTAGAGACTTGAAAACAACAAGCGATGTTCCAATTTCAACAGTTCACGCTGTAGTTCCATACTTTTGTGTATAATAGTGTTGAGATAAGTTGCTGCGCTGAAATTATTGTTGTATAGAAACAAATTCAGTATATGAATGATTTCAAAAATGAGATGGAACATTTTTAGAACACTTACAATAAAAAAAAATTTTACGTGGCATATAAACCTGTGAAATACAAAATATAGTTTCTTCTAATTGTTTAATTTGGATCAAGGCGTAAACTTGATGACATCGAAAAGTAAATTCAAATAATATAGCACGTGGAGCTAAGTTTCCTTTTTAAAACTAACTTCCCTAACCGTTATCGATCTCGATCTAAAACAAACTCCATCAGCTTATTGTTACAATATAAGGAACTGAGCGGAAATCTATTGAAAGAAGACTGTTTTAACTACCGTAATAACCACGTGTACATTTAAGGTCAAAGGGAAGCAACAGACAGTATCATTAGTGGAACAAAATCAATTCTTACTTAGGCCCACGGTCGGCGACACGCCTCATTAATCGTTAATCAATAAATAACAAAATAATTAATCAATAACAACTACGATTCATAATGTCTATGGGCACGTATACCGCTTACCTTTAGCTGGATCGCGCGCTCCTTTGCCGGTTATGACAAAGGTAAATTAAAATTTAAGGTAATTTTTTTTTGTTTCCTTTCTTATTAATGGTCTATTGCTGATATGTATACTGACAATCTGTATCTACACAATTATTTTTTACCCAATAAATCCCCAAAACAAATCTTAACATTTTATTAAGAAAAATAAAACCGTATAATACAATTATTTTTGCTCAACAAAATCACATTACTGTGCATGTAAACATGCCAGCCTAGAGCTTTGATCCCTAATGACAAAATGGAGGTAAATTATTATCACGCTATAACCTCATTTGCCATGGAACCCTAATCTTTGGTTTATGCTGTATTTAGTTTCACATTTATTTAAGAATATCATGGGCTAGAAATGCACGCTATTGTGCTGAGCTATAGGAAAGCTTTAACGTTATAAAATGGTATTGCTTAACTTAATAATGAAATTAAGTCAGTAAAACCGATTTTCTGTTTCACTGTCTTGTTTGAGGTAATCGTACTTTGTCACGACTTTCCGTATTCTCTATTATTCTTTGCAAAAGCTCGTCGTCACTTCAGTACGGCCATGCGGCCTAAATGTTTATAGTCCTGCTTCCTGGTCTCCAAACTGGCTACTTTATGTGATATGTAAAGAAAAATTTAGGCGCAGTGTTATACTTATACTTTGGTGGTGTTGATTTGAAATATGTTTTTCCTAATTTTAAAACATTAGGTTTTCACATTAGGTTCCTTAATAATTTATAACATAATCTGGTGCACAACTTGCTAGGTTCAGTTTAAATTTCTTAGTCACTTCAGTTGCGCACATGATAATTTTATTGAACAGGAATCAAATATACTACACAGTCGGGCCACTGGGTCGATTGCCTAAGCTTGTCAGTAAGATTTTCAGAAGCCTATCCATCAACATATTATACTCCGTGCACTAAAGCGTGGTGTGAGAAATAAAACGTTCTTTTTCTTTCCGCTTTAAAAAATTAAAGTGAAATTACATTAGCTACGTAATATTTCGCCTGCGCTCATAATATTACAGTTGAAAATATAATATTTTTGTACAACTCAAACAAATGTAAACCACCAAAGTCTTAAAATCGAAAATTTAAAGCAAATTGAACGAAAACTCATGTTAGTAAAATGTAACCCCATAGATTGGCAATATACATTTCATATGTCGTGGCCCAGACAGCTGTCACCTGTATCTTGTTAATCACAAGAAATGTAGCTAATCGCATTCCTGTACTAGTATCCTACTTCAATACCAAGTGTTTTATACAGAATGACAAATGAAACTATAATGAAAATTTTTAAATATCTAAATAAAAACCTTTTTTAATCACCAATAAATTCTGATAAACAACCTGCAGATGTATGATAACATAATTCTATTTTAAACCCAACATAAACCTGACATAATCGGTTGAAAAGCTGCAAATTAAAAGATCATTCGTTCAAAACCCTCCATTCATTCACCGACTCATTCGCCTAGTGCACCGGCATTTAATTACTAAATGGCATAATGAATGAAAACGCCTCGTTACAGAAACGTGTGGCTGGAAAGACGTGTTGTTTCAAACAAATAGCTGTATTCAAGTATTTGTTTGGGGAAAGATTTCGAAATTTAAAGATTTAGTGGCATTTTTGGACTGTATAATAAACTAACCATAAGAGGTTAGGGACGTAGTACCTATTCGTATTATCTGATCTTTAATACTGTAAAATGAATAAATTGTTGCTATTAATATATATATAAATAATGTTAAGTTGAATCAAATCAACATAAGTTAAACGTCGAGAACAACTTAACGAACTAGAAAAAAATAATTTTAGAAGCATTAAAAGTCGCGCGTACTATTTAAGTGCGTAGGATTGTGATATATCATGTTCACTTCAGTCCCTATTTTACTAGCGCAAAACCGCGGGTACAAGCTTATTAAAAATATAATGAAAATTAAAAAGTCAGGTTCTTTTAGGTCTCAATCTGTGAATAAATATATTTTCTGGAATTTACTGACATAAGAAATTTTTTGCGACTACAATTTATTTGAATGTCGTAGTCGTGCTTAAGTTCTGTTAAATTGGTGATATTACAAACACACGGGATTTCTCTGATGGAAGTATTAATTGTTAGGTTGTATTGACGGACAAACATGTCACCGTTATACGATATTGTACGAAAATTGAAATACCTGACAAGCCTTTAGCAGACATTTTCATAAAAGGGTGCGTCTTCTGCATAGGAGTTTTCCATATTTTGTCCATGGCAACGATATTTGTATCCATTTTTCTCCAAGTGTCAAATTATTTGTCTTTTTAGATTTGTGTCTGGAAATTGTGCAAATCTTACACCACTTATTTTCTTATCTACGTGACAAATACGCAAAATTTACAGTTTACGTAAAACGAAATCAAAAAATCAACCTGACTGCAAATTTTAAAAACAACGCCCAAATAGATTTTTTTAAATATAAATTATGTCTTATTGTGTGGTCTGTACTTGGCAGAATTACAATTTTTTTTCATACGCTAACGCAAGCAAAATATCTGCTTGCTATTTTCCGATTGCGAATCCCAAAATAAATCTTCGAAAAGAACGTACCGGAAACAGCACGAACAATAAGTATACAGTAATAAAAAATAAAACGTAGGAAAAGTGCAAGAAAATGTTTTATCATTTGAAAGAAATCCACATAATTTAACTAGGGAATATTGTATGGTCATTAACTACATTTAATGTTGAATTCAAAGATATTTTACAGGGTTCCAGGGTGGTTTGAGTGTTGTAAGCCAAAAGAAGAACTATTTCTGTTAGTTACGATTCCCATGAGTCACGTGTTATTCCACAATATATTCCTAGCTTGTGTTTATACTTCGAAAAGGGAGGAGCTCTTAGTCATTGTAAGGTCATTGTAAGGTACTGTTCGATGATTTTTCTAAAAATGATGGTACTTGTTATTTCTTCATAGCTATCATAACGATGACTATGTGTATATGCATACATACATAAAATCTATGTGTACATGCAGGGTATCTCAGGAAAGTCAGTCAATCGGTGGTCCAGCGGTAGAGCACCCTTTGGGGAACCCGAGCTACCCCATATGTGTTATCTGATTTCTTGGTTCTCTGTTTTAGTTAAGCTCTGCTTTGAGGTTATTTAAGAAATAATTTAGTAAATTATCCGTTAGATAAGGTTGGCTCTACCGACTTAGACACTATTAAATTTATTTTCGTTTGATCGCAAAAAATTAAACAACAGAAAATTTTTAAAAGAAATCAGTTCTAAGGCGTTTTAGCAATAAAAACAATATACAATTTCTTATCAAAATTATTTATAAAGCGCCCTCAGATTATAGAAAAAGATTTATAAAGTTATATTTTATTGTACCTTACTAAAACGTTGGTATAAACTCAATATGGCTAAACGGAAAAGTCTTTCGATGAAGATTGAGCTTAACTAAATTCACACGCAAAACCTAAAATGTCATCAATCAGTTATGTTATTTTGGTCGTGTTTATTAAATTATAATGTCCCTACGCATGAACATTACATGTGTACTCATACGATATATCATAATTTGTATGCATCTCAAACTATGTTCTCTATACTTGTGTAGGCATACTCTATGCCTAGCAAGACATGAGTACTGTAAGCCCAGTATACTTAAACTTATTATATTCAGAATTTTTCTTTGGTTATGGCCTTCTTATTCCCATACTCAATATTATTGCAAAATCAACAGTAGTTACCCAAAACCCCATCACATATAACTTGCCCAGTTATGGTCGAACGATTTCCACCAATTTAACAACACAATACGAAGGTGAGGAATAACGGCAACATTACCGAGTTTTATTTTATTTTCACATCTTTAGGAGACCATTTCCAAGGGATAAGTATGGGAATTCACAAATGTTGTTCAAGAGTATCCGGCAAGAGTGCTTGATAAATCACTGCTCTTCTTACAAGGGAAATATTTCGAATGCGCTCGAATAATGTTTTCACACGTATTGAACCGTCCCATGTTGATAAATATTATACATTTATTTATTTATTGATATAATTTGATTTTAATGTGCAGCTTAGATCTTTGTATTGAACCTATGTTAGAAAAGAGGTCACCATTTCAGACGTTGAAAAGCACGAGATATTCAATTGGTTTAGCTGATACGATAATTATAATATATATCAATCAATCGATCAAATATATATCACTCCTTACAGATGCATTCAATTATATTTTTACGAGTCATCGCGATATAATCTGATGGAAAGTGTTATATTTAATAAAATAGTTCATAAAAACTTAAGGAAATATTTTTAAAAAATTATAAAAATTTAAATTTTGTAGTATAAGTACTTTAAACGTAGATAATTTTTTGAACAAATTTTTTTAAAACTTCAAGATAGGTCCGTTTTTATTATTTTATAAAATTATTTTATCCATCGTCAATGGTTTTGGCAGAGCATGACAAATAATTACTATTATGGGCAATTGTTTGATACCTTGGGTTGAATGATTGTAATTTCGTTAAGAATGTCAAATTTTTTTGAAAATAGAATGCAGCCCATCTTACTTGCCGATAATTTGTTTCCATAAGTAAAGGACATTTTAAATCAGTCAACTTGTGTTGAATTTTAACCCGTAACAAAAAATCTAATCTTTCCCCTTTATAATATAAGCAGTATAGATAGTTTAAAAATTTATTTCGTAGCTAATATTTTGTATTAACATTGTAGTATTTTCAGAGATTTAAACGAACAGTTAGTACCTACTGTATTATATTAGTACATTACTCTTTTTATTAGATTTAGGTTTTGGAATGTTTTTTAATTAGTGACGGAACAAATTATTTCTTGCCAATACTAAAGTCATAAAAACTATCTATGTGTATAAAATAAAAGTTATCTTTAAAGTATACACCAAAAAAATAAGAAATAATTCATTCATTTTTACAAATATCGGATGTGATATAACTTAGTATCACTGACTTATTATCATTTTATATATTTTTAGTTAAGTTTTGTATAATTTTCATCATATTATAAAAAAATAAAAAGTATAATGGACAAAAATTACAGCAAAGATCGTTTAAAAAATTCAACCTTTCATACCTGAAATTCCTCATAAAACAAAATGCACTTTATTTAATATACAATATTAATGATAGATAAATAATTTACTATATGACTAATTCCATTTCAAACATGTAATTATTATATAATAATGATAATTATTACCTTGCACCTGGTAAATAAGTAGGTCAATTCGTTTATATCTGTGCGTCATCTAGTCGAGGCAACGTAAAAATATTTATTAATTATTACAGACCTAATAAGCGTTGCAAAAATTAAATTTAGCGTTCATAAGTATTATTCTCCGAAACGTATTGTAATTGTCCAAACTATGTATATTATCAATGTCTAAGTAAAGATAATTGTGTGTTTTATTGTCGTTTACGTGAAAATGAAATTTGTAGATGTAAAGAAAATCCTTACAATTTTTAGACCCCTCCCTATAAAGAAAATTTTGTAAACAAAAAAAAATCCGTGTGTAATCCTGTAAGCTTATTACGGAAGACTAACCAACAAACCTTTGCATGCTAATAAAACAGGGTGTTCAAAAAATATTTTACAAAAAAGTATTCCAGATTGAGTAAGTCTCCACCATTCGACTACAAAAAGCCGTTTTTCATTTGGACAAAAACATTCTAAACATTTAGACTTAAAGCGCGCGGTCACACACCTATCCAGATAACGCCGGACCTTGCGATCAGCTGGGAGGTCGGTGCACAATAGAAAAACCATAAACGTAGATAATTAGATACCTTCCTACTTACTTGCATACACAGTTTTTCCACCCAATTTGTAATCAAGCACTGCGATCAACAGACAGTCGCGTATTACACATACAAATGTTTAGATTTTTTTATGGAAAGACTATAAGTCCAAATTAAAAAACGGTTTTTTTGTTGTCAAATGGTGAAGACTAACTCAATCTGGAATATTTTTTCGTAAAATACTTTTTTGAACACCCTGTATATCCTTTTTGTTTCTGATTCTTGTTCCCGCATAGCTCCTATTAGTTGAATAATATTATCTGAAATTTTTTGATAAACATGATTTGAGAGACTCATGACAAGTTCATTCATCCTTTAAAAACATAGATACGTTATAATAAAAATTAACCAACTTCAAAATACGAGTACTGTTCGTATTCAATTAATTAAGTACAATCTATGTCCACGGTGTGCTCACAGTTAATTATAGATAAGGGTTTTAAAATAAGAGAACATAATTACGAATAAGGACCAAAATAGATCTCAAATAAAGACACCATCGCTTCTAACACACAGAAGCTCACAATCACACAAAGGTTACATTGTATTACAATCTCGTTCCAAAAGCGTTCACACTAGAACAAATCCAAAAAAGTAATCAAATCAGAGTGTTTCCTAAATTGTATGCTTTTGTATTTCAATGCAAATTCTCGCGTTTGTCGAATGTACATTAAACGTGTTCCAGATTTAGGTAGAACGAGGTGAGCTGGTCATTCGTTTGATTTTCCAGCTCGCTGCTAGTCTGCTATCTTTGTTTCAAACAGCTGTCAATACCTTCATAAGTTTGAAAGGGGGTCGACGCGTTTTGACGATTAATTGAATATGTGTTGAGAGAAGGTTTAACACTTCTGTTGTTTTAAAATCACGACTACACATACACTAATATATGCGACTCTCAAATACAACACTGGGCCACTAGCATGGGTAGCATGGTTGTAGGTCTAAGCAACCTAAAATTCTTAACAATCTCTTATAATTTATGAATAGTACTGTAGTTAACAGTATAAATAAAGTATAATATAATAACAGTTTAAAGGCGTTTCCTATTTTAAGAAGTAATATTAAAATTAATTGTTAAAATTATGCAATGTTTATTATCTATAAACCTTTTTCCAAAAGTGTAACATATTGAATTAATTTATTATAAATAAAGCGTAAAAATGTTTCATTTTTTTTTTTTGGTTCCCCTCCACGGGAAGGCCAGGAGGACATAAAAAATGCTCCGACGCATACTCCGCGCGCGCGATCGGAGATTATGTGGGACTCGTCCCGACGCCTACCAGAACCATACCCACTAAAAAACCCCCTGTCGGCTCGTGCATTTTTGCCACTCAGCCTTCATCTGAGCGACGGCCAATTGGAGAAAGAGGCCGCGCTAGCGGGGCCCTTAAGGGGTCACCCGCTGAGATTTACATAGCACTGAAGGTGCTCAAAAATGAAAAGTAAATAAAAACATTAAAAATGAAAAGTAAATAAAAACATTAAAAATGAAAAGTAGTTAGAATTAGAATTTACGTTAGAATTAGGATTTGCGGCCTGAAGGGCCTCGAGAGCTAAAGTTAACTGCGTGGGTTCGCCCGTGTGCGCGTTTCTCGGCCTAGCGACTTTGAATTTCGAATCTAACACAGGAGCAGTATATGAGACTGAATCTCGAACAAGATGATTGGGATGGGATTCGGCGCGTTTGAAGAACGATTCTGAGAGTGTTTTGAGGTGCTGTTGCACTGTAGGTAGTTCAAGATCTCTGTGCAGGTCCGCGTTGCGCACATACCAAGGTGCGTCTGTGGCCCTGCGGCAGAAGAGATTTTGAACTACCTGCAGCTTATACAGGACGGAGGGATTGGCGTGGGCAAAGACTGGCGAAGCATATGACATGACGGGTCTAATGCAGACCTTATAGAGCGTACGTTTATTTCTAAAGGACATTTAACTTTTTCTACCTATCATACTATTTAGGCGGCTTAAGTAGAAACGCGCGAGTTTCGTTACTCTATCGACGTGTGGCTTGAAAGAAAGCGTCTGATCTAAGGTGACGCCTAAGTATTTAATACTGCGCTTCCAGGGGATGGGAGTACCTAACATTCGAATGTGAGGATCGTTGTAGCGATTACGACGTTTGTGGTCGAATTGAATAGCAGAACTCTTTTCCGGGTTGACATCGATACGCCATTTTTGAAACCAAACACCGAGGGCGTTTACGGCCTTTTGGAGTCTGGTGATGTTATACGGGATCCTTTGACCTTTAGTGTAAAGGGCGGTATCGTCTGCAAAGAGGGCGAGTTCGACGCCTTTCGGCGGGATGGGGATGTCGTTAGTGTACCTTTATGGGACGAGGCGCGGAGAGCGTGCCTTCATGTTTGAATCGAAACGTACGGTCTTTAAGAAACGACGCGATTAATCTGACTAGGCGAACCGGTAAGCCTATTTTATAGAGTTTAAAAACGAGACCGCTGTGCCAGAATTTGTCGAATGCCTTGGCTACGTCAAAGAGAACCGCGATTGATTTTTTACGATGCGGATAGAATCCTTCGAGTATGTACTCGACGATTCGGTGGACTTGCTGAGGGCAGGAGTGCTTAGCGCGAAAGCCGAACTGGTGGGGAATAATGAGAGGGTCGCCATCCGTTGGAAACAGATGGTTCCGCATTCGAGAGAGTATGACTCTTTCGAGAAGTTTAGACATTGCCTTGAGGAGGCTGATGGGTCTGTGATTAGCCGGGATGTTCAGAGGTTTACCCGGCTTGGGAATGCTTATGACTGTCGCTTCTTTCCAGGCTTTTGGAAAGTAGCTATGGTCGAAGCAGGAATTAAGATGATAGCTAACAAGGTAAGCACCTGCTGTGGCAGGTGCTTAAGTGCGTGGTTGGAAATTCCATCCGCACCCGGAGCCTTTTTGGACTTTTGCTTTCTAATGAGAAGCAAGATTTCATCATTAGAGACTGTGACGGGGTCGTCGGTGATAGGGAGAGATTCTCTGCGGAGAACTTCATCCTCCACCGCCTGGATGTGGGAGGGATCCGCGGGTTGCGTGCTGGGCAAACGTTTTGCCGCTATGCTGTCGGCAAAGCATTTGGCTTTCTCTTCGACTTCGAAGGCAATAGTGCCGTCGGGACGAGCGAGAGGAGGAACGTGAGAGGCGGAGTCTACGCGTAAGGCTCGGGCCATTCGATAATATGCTTTGTGGGACGGGGAGATATTCTCCATGAGATCGTTAAACTGAGTGTCTCGGAAATCCGCGAGGCAAGACCTAACTTGACGTTGAAGCTGATTCGCAGCTGTTCTATATGCGGGCGTGGGATATTTCTTGGCTCACCAGAGACCCGCGTTTTTAGCTTTAATGAGATTGCTAACGGCTAAGGGAAGCGCGGGTTTGCCT
This sequence comes from Marasmarcha lunaedactyla, assembly GCA_923062675.1. Taxonomy (NCBI): domain Eukaryota; kingdom Metazoa; phylum Arthropoda; class Insecta; order Lepidoptera; family Pterophoridae; genus Marasmarcha; species Marasmarcha lunaedactyla. Next base: position 7,442,000 of record OV281350.1, read on the forward strand.
TGCTTAGCAATAATTTCGTTGTCGTTGATCGCTGAGTTAATAGCATCAGTTAGAGTATTGACTAGTGAATCTATTTTGTCCGGGCTATCTAATTGGTCGCGCGAGATCGCGAACGGAGAGTTAGGGGCCTCTAAGGCTGAAACTAACGTATTTTTAAAGCCTTTCCAGTTGGTAAAGGTCTTAGGAGATGTGACGTTAACGTTAGGCGAACCTAGCACGAGGGAGACGGGGCGATGGTCGGAGCCTAGGTCATCGAGCGGTTCGATAGACCTTAGATCAAGATTGATTCGCTTGATAATTGCAAAGTCGAGGATGTCAGGAGAGTAGGTCGGATTGTTGGGATAGTGAGTGGGAGTGATGGGGGATATGACGTCTAAGTAAAGGGAGTTAGTGATGTCGAGGAGAGCGATACCGCTGGTGTTGGTCGATAGGCACGTCCAGTCAGTATGTTTGGAGTTAAAGTCTCCGAACATAACGACTGAATGGCCGAGGGCGAGAATGGCCTCGAAGTCGCTTAGTATAGGTCTGGTACGATGGATGTCACTAGGTATGTAGACTGAAGCTATGATGATGGTCGGATGACCAGTCATAGCCAATTTACACACAGTGGCCTCCATGTTGAGGAGAGGAGGGGTAGGGAGAGGACAGCAATGGAAGCCTCTTTTGTAATATATAGCGGTGCCGCCGTAACCGTCGGAGTTGGGCCTATCGTTGCGAGTAAACGCGTACTTGGGAATAGCGTATCCCCTGGAGCGGTTTGGAGTAAGCCATGTCTCCTGGAGAAGGAATAAGTCAGGTTCTTTGTTCTGAAGGAACAGTTACAACTTGTAGGATACTAGGGATAAGCCCTTGGGTTTAATACGACTGGACGCGGGATTCGCGGGTCTAGACATTATAATTTATTATTCACGAATTTATACAAAAGTAAAAGAATTAACAACGAACTTAGGAGCGAGTGATGCTCGGCTAGCGCGAATAAACGCTCTTGAGGAGAGCGGGCGGCTCGCAGTTTGCGTGCGAGTACGGAAATTTCGTTAATATCGACGTTTTGAATCACGTCGAACACGGTCTTCATATCCTCAGCCAACGACGACTGAGGTACGGATAACGGAGCGGGACGCGGCCCTACGGAAGCTACGGGAGCTGGGATGGGTCGGGAAGGTGCAGGCGGAACGGCCGGACGCTGCCTCCAAGACAGAGCCTGAGTAGGCGTCGGCTGAACGGGCTTTGCTTCCGGGGCACCCCGGTTGCGCAGCGGCGGGAAGTTAGCGGGAGTGAGCGGCGGCGCCGGTGTAGGCGCGACCCTCTTGACGGTGGAGCGCGGAGCGCGCGGGCAACCCCTGTAGTTAGCTGTGTGGCCGGACTGGCCGCACAGCACACAGGCAGGGGGCGAAGTGGATTCAGGAGTGCGAGTGCACTCCTTTGTTATATGTGGATCCAGGCACTTAACGCACCTGGGGGGAGCTGAGCAGTTAGTCGCTGCGTGGCCATAGAGCTGGCAGCGGTGGCACTGCCCAGGATGACCGCGGGGGTTGGGACGCTCGACGGAGATGTTCGAGAGTCCGCAGATTGTGCGAGCCTCTCTGAAAATCGACTTCGAGTTGGGAGTATTTGACAGGATTACTAAAGCTAAAGGAAAACTCCTACCGCGGTTGGAGTGCATCTTGTGCACTGCTGTGACCGGGAAACCCTGGGACTTAAGGTCCTCGAGAATGTCTTCGTTACTGAGTTCGAACGGGACGCCCCGTAGTACTGCGCGGATCTTACGCTCCTCCGGGAGGGCGTAGGTGTGATACGCGATTTGATTGATCGACAGAAGCCTAGTGAAAGACCGGAAGTCGTCGACGGTCGCTACTTGAATTTTGATTGTATCGCCAGCGTTGGCGGCTTTTAAGTAATTAATTTTGTGCTCTTTGCACAAGTTTGAAACCGCGGTCCAGCGCGCTTTTTCACGCAGGAAGACGGGCGGAGGGAGCTGAGGCTTCGGCGGGACGGGAGCGCAGCGCGTCGCTGGCTTCGATGGGACCGACGGAGGCGCGGTTACTTCGAGCGATTTTAACGGCGCGGGGGCTGGTGTTGAAGACACCGGGGAGGGCTCGGGTATTGATGATACCGAAGCGTTCTTCGATCGCTTCTTGGAGCGCTTGGCGACAAGTTGAAAGCGGGCTCAGGAGAGCCGGTTAAGGTGATGGCATCTGGTGACGTATCAGACGCGGGTTCGGAGTTGCTCCCGGGAGCGGTACGCTTGCGACGCGACGCGTGAGAGGATGCGACCGATTCGCAGTCCATCTCGGACGAGGCGGGAGACGCGGGAGAGCTGTAGACCTGAGGGGTCTGGACGTTGGAGGCCTGAGGGGCCGGGGTTGAGGCCTGAGGGGCCGGGGTTGAGGCCTGAGGGGCCGGGGTTGAGGCCTGAGGGGCCGGGGACGCGATTGATGCCTGCAAGGCCTGCGTTAGGATGTCTTTTGGGATGGAGACGCCTGCCGCAGCAAGTGCCTGGGTGAACGCGTTAATAACGCTTAGCGGATCCATTAGGGAGGGTTGGGACAGTAATATGTATAAATATAAGTATAATAAAAGATGCCTAATTCCTAAAAACCTAGCAAAATCCTAGCGGCTAACCTCCCTACCAGCGGTAGGGGGGCTGGGGAGGAAAACTTAAAACTAACCGTAGTACGCCGAAGGCCGCTACCTAGAAACCTAAAAAAAGGGTACGCTGGTAAAGAGTTGACCGCGTTAGGGTCAACCTTTACCGACAGAAAGGACAAATACACACGAAAACACACAGATATGATAAAAATAAATATGAAAATAGTAGAAAATAAGTGAAATAGAACAGAGAAATAAAATAAAAATAATAAAAGGACTGGTTCAGTACAAATTCGTTGTCACCGCTACCTGGAAACCTAAAAAGGGTACGCAGGTAAAGAGTTGACCGCGTTAGGGTCAACCTTTTACCGACAGAAAGGACAAATACACACGAAAACACACAGATATGATAGAAATAAATAAGAAAATAGGAGAAATAAATAAAATAGAGAAGAGAAATAAAAAAAAAATAAAAGGACTGGTTCAGTACAAATTTGTTGTCACCGTTAAGTATCCTTTGTACTGAAACCAGACTACTTACGCTGGGCACAACACTGCACTCAGCACAAGCACAACACAACTTAGCACAGCACTTTGAAGACTAAGGGGCTTAGTCGCAAAGAAAAATCGCACGTCGATAGCACTCAGAGGGAGTAGAAAAACCTTGAAATTCGTAGCACGGAACCAACACGCTAAACTGTGACGTCAGTAGACTGAGCGCCACGGAATATCGGGAAGGGACCGATCAACGGAGAACGGGGTGTTGCACGTCCGCACCGCGTGGCGATCGGAGCGAGAATGAAAATGTTTCAGTATGTCACCAAGAAAATCTTCGATCACGGTTGATCTTTCAGACTTGAATTCAGTTAAAAATGATAGTCGGTTATGGAAATGAATAAACAAAGATTGTGATTATTTTAAAGAAAATATTGACATATCACGTTTCTTAGTTCCAAGCGTAGGTATATTTATAGAAAATCGGAATAGTTTAGTGAAACAAACAGGAAAGACAAAAAAGCTTTCCCTATTTAACTATCTTTTAAATGTAGCCAAAGCTTTCAGTAACGATCCCAGAGAACATTGAATGCCAAAAGTGCTTCAATTTGATTAAGCTAAATAAAGCTTTCTAAGCCCAACCGGCCAACTTTAAGTTTTAGTCTGACGCGATGCTGCAAAAGTCTAGAAAGCTTCGTTAAGTTCAATTAGAGTTCAAAACATTATTTCAACTAAGTTTAGTAAAGTTGAGTAACAATGCGATCAAATGGAATGCAGTATCTTACTCATACTTTCTATTACTAGGTCCTTACATATGAAATTGGCGTTTTGTCTTGCTTTTTGAATTGTTTTTACTGATTAATTTTTCCCAAAGTACATAGGAAACTCGTATTAGTTTATTACATAATAGTGAAATTGGCGTTTTGTAAGGAGGGAACATGAAGTAATTTTTTTTTTAAATGTAATATATTAATTTAATCATATTATGTACCATTGCTATCTATGCATTTTTGCCAACTCATAGGTAGTTCATTTGAGCCCTTTACTCAAAAAATCCATTCGGACGGGAATCAATAAAATCTTTGAAGGCGCTTTGGACTGCCCCATCAGAGTTGAATTTTTTCCCTTGCAAGAAGTTATCCAAATATCGAAAGAAATGGGAGCAAGGTCCGGAGAGTTCGGTGGATGTCTTAGATATTTCAATTGAAGCTCCTCTAATTTGGTAGCCGTCTGTTGTGCAGCGTGTGGTCTAGCGTTGTCCTAAAGCAGCAGTGGCCTAGAGCGATTGACCAGCCTAGGTTGTTAAGCAGCTAGCTTTTCCATCATGGTTTGCAGTTGCTGACAATAAACATCTGCCTTATTTGTCAGCCCAATTTTAAAAAAAGCTGTAGTGAACGACACCGGCACTAGTCCATCAAACGCCCACAAGTAACTTTGAGTAAATTTTCGAGGGCAGGATATGGCTGGTTCGCCAGGGTCAACCATTGCGATGCGGGTTTCCGATTGTCGTACAGGATCCACGATTCGATTTAAAATCCTTTCATTATTGTGTCGGTTGAGTAATGTAACGCAGCAGTCGACGCGCGTCTGTCGATTTGCTGCACTCAATTCATGAGGTACCCACCTCTCAAGCTTTTTCACCTTCCCAATTTGCTTCAAGTGGATTAAAACAGTTTTGTCACTAACACGTTTGCGATGGATCCGCTTCCACAATAGCCTTAAATTCTTCATTATCAACTGGGAAATATGGAGCTTCCTACGGGAATCTGATAAAATAATGGGAGACAAGGAAAACACGTATGACTGTTGACTGTTATAATTCAGACTGACTCACTGATACATTTCTTATTACCCCCAACTGCTAATAAAATATATAAACTAATAACCCACCTACCTAAGCTCATACATACATTACACCTCCCCACTTAAATTACAATTAAATTATTTTTATTTAAGATATAAACTCTACGATATATTTAATAAAAGATACATGTGTATTAATTGTAACCAACTTTTATTATGGACATTCAATACCATACTTTAGTACGGGTTTTCTTTGAATAATGACGGTGGCAAATCAAGTGCCGTAGAGTCAAGATTACTTACCGGGGCTACCTCAACACAAGTAACTGACCTACTCTCATCCTCCCCATCTATTAACGGTCACTCTTTGCTGGTATTATCGGGTCCTAGGCTATTTCTATCGTTCGGGTGTGTGCCGCCATCCCCTTCGCTCTCTGGGCTCACGGCAGAGTATTGGGATTTGCGTTTTAATTTAATTTAAATGGTTGATGTGTCTCTGAATGGATTAACCGGTACCGCTGTCTACAAGGTACCTTCTTTGCATACGACCGTACCTTCCAACCATTTATCATTACCGCCGTAACTCCTAGTCCTAACTTGGTCTCTGACGAGTAGCTCTTACAGCGGCCCGCCTGGCGTATGCCGCAGCTGCCGCGCCTGCACATCCCGCACGCTGTCCTCGAGCGCGCCCTCACCACGTAGCAGATCCAGCCGACAACGTAGCGCGCGCCGCTGTAGCAACATAGCGGGGATATCCCCAGTGCTCGAATGCACGCTATTTCTATGAGCTAATAAAAAAGTTTAGAGCGCCGCGTCTATCTCAACGGACTCCCTAGTGGCCTTCTTAATCGCTCGTTTGCAAAGCTTAACTGCATTTTCTGCGGCTACATTTGATGCTGAATGGTATGCCGGTGAAAACAATTGACGAATTCCATTTTTTTGCAAAAACTCTCTAAATTCGAGGCTCGTAAAGGGCGGGCCTCTATTCGATACCACTTCTGTCGGTAAGCCGAAACGCGCGAAAGTAGCCCTCACCATTTCAATCACAGATACCGCATTTGTTAGAGTCATTTCGAATATCTCTAACCATTTCGTGCTAGAATCTATTAAAATTAAAAATGTTTTACCATGTAAGGGACCTAGAAAATCCAAGTGGATTCTACTCCACGGCCACAGATCGTAGACCCACGGACTCGGCGGCGCGCGCGGTGGCGCCTGCGCCTCGGCCGCACACGTGGCGCACTGCGCACATTCGGCCTCAACATCGGCGTCGATGCCCGCCCACCATACGTAGCTCTGGGCTAGCGACTTCGTTTAACGATCCCCATGTGACTCGCGTGTAGCTCGTTAAAAACTAAGCTACGTAATGTGGAAGGAATAATGACCCGGTAGCCCCACATTAAACACCCTCTATCCACATAAATCTCATTACGTTTATTGTAATATGGCTTGTATTCGTCTTCCGTGCATGTTAAAGACCACCCGGATTGAACATACAAGGGAAGCTTGCTTAGAAGCGTGTCCTTACTAGTCGCTACTCGCACGTCATCGTGAGTTACCGACAGGAACATCTCTACAAAATTCAGGTACGTACTTCTTTGATGGCTCGACAGTCCGAGACCGTGGCACCGTTTCGTGGCAGCCGTGACAGCGCATCCGCACAATTCTTTTGCGATGAGACGTACTCTATTTCATAACTGTAACCCGTCAAAACTACGGCCCACCTTTGTAACCGCAGCTACTATGGGGATTGCTGCTTTACTACCGAAAATATAAGGTTTATGGTCCGTTCTCAAGGTAAACCGCCGCCCATACAGATATTGGTGAAATTTCCTAATTCCATATACTATACCTAAAGCCTCTCTATCTATCTGCGACTACGCCCGCTAAGCCATTGTCAGCGACCGCGAGGCATACGCGATGGGGCGCTCGCCATCGCCGATGACGTGCGAGATGACGGTACCGATGCCAACGCTGCTTGCGTCTGCCGTCAGGATCAGCGGCAGCTCGCTCGAGTAATGCACTAGCACTTCACTCGACATTAACTTGTCTTTCAAATCCCGATACTCTGCCGTGTGCCCAGAGAACGACGGCGATGGCGTCACACACCCGAACGATAGGGATAGCTTTGGGCCCGATAATACCAGCAAAGAGCGACTGTTAATAGATGGGGAGGATGAGAGTAGGTCAGTTACTTGTGTTGAGGAAGCTCCGGTTAGTCATCCTGACTCTACGGCACGTGATTTGCTACCGTCACCGCTGAGCCGTCCTAAGCGCTAAAGAAAACCCGTACGTATAAAGTATGGTATTGGTTGTCCATAATAATAGTTGGTTACAACTAATATGAATGTATCTTTAGTTCCGGTCACCACTGTCTTCCTAGTAACGCTGTTTTAGCGTCGCGCACTACATATAGGTCTAAATATTTCTCGTATCCGCGGTATCGAACTAGGGGCCTGATAACTCCTACGGGGCGCACTGTCTCTCCTGTATAATATTTTAAAATCAAACGGCATTCCTCTAATTTTAATTGATATAAATATTTTTTGTAACACTCAAAACTTATACATGACACTGCACTACCCGTGTCACATTCCATCGAGATAGCCTTGTTTTGTACTTTCAAGTTAATCATAAACGGCTTACGAAGTTTAAAAGCTAGTTGATTAACTTGTACCACAATTACCTCGTCACTGTCTTTAGTATCTGCAGCCATCGCCGGCATCTCCACGTCAACATTGTGATGACTCATCACCTTGGGACAAACGCGTCGCAGATGACCCTGCTGTTTGCACGAACTGCACACTTAGCGTGCAAATCAACCACAGGCACGGCACCGTGGGTTTGCGGCCGCCTGCCGCCACTGTGGCCAATCAGCCGGCGCCACCTGTCCGCCGCGCACCGCCACGCCCGCCACCGCTGCTCTTCTAGGACGCTCCTGACCGTGGGATCCCGCAAACAAATTGATCCCTCAGGCTTTCTTCTAACCAATTTCCGAACTCTCAAGTTTTAGACAGTTTTTTTAATACCGCCACATAATCCGCCACCGTTTCACAATTCCTTTGTTTTGTATGCCTTAATTTGTAACATTCCGCTAAAATACTCTGCTTGAATTGTAGGTGCTTTTCTAGAATGTTCGTTAACTGTTCGAACGTTTTCGATGATGGTTTGTCTTGTGTACATAAGTCCACTCATAACTCGCAGCACTCTAATCCGACCATAGTGATTAATGTTGGCGCTTTAAGTTCACTCGGTATTTTATTCACGATAAAATAATATTCAAGGCGCTCCACGTATAACCGCCAATTGTCCGATCGAACATTAAACTCCAACACTTTACCGATCGACATTTTTTTTTGTTTGCACAACGTGAGTTCGCTAATTACTCGTCGCCACTGAGAAATATGGAGCTTCCTACGGGAACCCGATAAAATAACGGGAGACAAGGAAAACACGTATGATTCTTGACTGTTATAATTCAGACTGACTCACTGACACATTTCTGATTACCCCCAAGCTGCTAATAAAATACATGAAATAAAAACCTACCTACCTAAGCTCATACATACATTACAGTTCATTCCACGGGGCTTGTTCTGCAGGTCGAAACTTCCAGAACGAAAACGTTGGAATCAAAAACACACTGTATTGTCTTTTGCGACACCGCCGCCATACACAGCATTAATACTTCGAGCCGTTTCTGCAGCACTGGTGCCACGGTGGAACTCGTACTCATAAATAACGCGATATTTCAAGTTTTCCATTTTGTAAACTAAGAGACGCAAAGAAAAACCAAAAGAGGAGAAAACAAATGAATTTAGGTTTTCGAAACACAAATGCGTGAATAAATAGCTGTATAAATTTGAAATTGCAATTCTTAACCAAAGAGGAGATAATACAGATCAAAGTGGCCAGTACGACAAAACGCCAATTTCATATGTAAGGACCTAATATTTATGTATGTGTATACAGTTGGTATATTTGTATGGGGATTTATTATTTTATTACTATAAGATTTATGAATCATAAAATACTTTTTAATATTCAAACTTTATAGAAATTAGATTTTAAGCCGCGGGAGTCAAAAATATCAAAGTACGAAAGTCTACAACTTAAGAAATTCAATTAGGTGTAGGTAAAGCATTAAGTGAAAAACTAATCATAAATTCAATAATCCATTCGACGGAAACTTTCAGGTAAAATAAATTTGAAATTTAAGCTAAGATTAAGTATTATTATTAAATTAAAGGCTTTTATAACCTTATTATGACTGAAGTTTACTTTTTATTTCTAAAGAAATTCCTTTTTTATTTATATCTTGGTGTTAATAAAATTGGCATGAAAAATAAGATATTAAAATCAAAAGTCATTGTGTGCTCAAGTAGTGCTCTAATATTAGTGCACTACTTTAAATGTGAGTTGGCTAAATAAATTCTACATGATCGCAAGTAAAAAGCTAATCTATGTGGGGCACTGTTGCTGTTGGGGCAGTGTGAAAACTGATTTGTTGCACATTAGGAGCATTTTTTTTTTGTAAATTCAACTTTAGAACGCCATAAAACATAATACATTTTCCAATTTCTCAATTTAGTTACACCCACTAAATCTGAGATAAGAAAATTTACAATTTTATTTATTATAAATATGCCATTTAGATATTTGGAGATGCTATTGTACAATATTTTTCATACACTAATAAATTCAAATGAATCGGGTACATTAGTTCAATGAATTGTTAGATCATGAAAAATTTAGGCTTTTGTTATGATAAAATATTGTCATGTGGTTCTCAAATTGAAGCAGATAGTAGGAAGATGTATGCCACAACTAACTCACTTAAATGTTTGCGCAATATTTACTAATGAAGACAAAAATTTCCATATCACAATCTCCGTGTCTTCCAATTCTCAAGTATGCTAATGTATTTTACCTTGATCTTGGAGTTACAGTTGAGCAACTTTGAACGCCTCCAAACTCTGTGTATCCGTTTTGTATATGGTTTAGGATCAGATGTTCGAATTTCGCGCTAAACTCATGGTGCTTTCGATCCGCCTTTGCAGGGATACACACATCTTTGTCTTTTGTATGGGGTACTGCTTGATTCTCTGCGCCGAACTATTGGCACGACAAATTTATGACACGAAATCGAGGTCCTCTGAAAACTGAATGCTCTGCACACCAAGTCACTCAACGCATTGCTACAGTCAATCCTTTTCAGTCCGTGCAGTATCGCTCTGGAATTAACTACCACTGGAACGAAACCGCAACCAATCCTTAAAATTATTAAAAATCAACTTGAAAGTACACATTATGTCAAAAGTGCACTTTCTTTATTTGGGACACTCAGAAAGTTTTGAGAAAAAATATAAATGTTACGGGAACAAAAATAAGCCTCACAGTGCCAAATTAGGGCTGATAAATAAGGCTAAAGATGATGAACTAAAAGTTTTACTAGTGTTTTTTTTTTATTAATATTTTGCAGGCGTTTGTCTTCCATCTCACCTGATGGAAAGTGACGATGAAGAAGAGGATCCTACACGCCTGTCCAAGGGGTACCTATTCACTCTACATTTGAAAGCTCCAGGATTATATTTGTCTGGAAAAACAGACGCAGGCAAATCGTTCCACTCTTTGGCAACACGAACCAAAAATGAGCTATCGAACCGTTTAGTTCTACTCATCGGCACGCTAACCACAAACGGGTGAAACTTCTGTCTGCGTCTGGTTGACCAGTGGAGAAAGGGGGAAGGTTCGTTCAGCTGAAAAAGAGCATTCGCACACTCTCCGAAGTGCAATCTGTAAAAAACCGATAGACTAGCAACTTTTCGACGATGCTCGAGACTTTGCAGTCTCGAAGAAATAAGTTTGTCGTCACTTATGAGTCTACAGGCCTTTCGGTCGACAGAATCTAACGCTTCAAGATATAATTTTGCGGAATCATGCCAAAGATGGCTGCAGTAGTCCATAAAAGATCAAACCTGGGCTGTGTACAGGTTGAGCAGCTGTTCGGAGTTGAAGTACCGCCGGACCTTTGCGATGGCTCCCAATTTTTTGGAAGCTGACTGTGCCATGGTTTCAGTCTGTTGACCGAAATTAAGTTTCGACGTGATGGTCATGCCTAGAAGCCCTAGTTGGTTTGTGATCGGTAAAAATACACTTTGGAAAGTGGGCGTCAAGTTGAATGTGCTCTTTTTACCCGAAAAGAGACACGCCTGGGTTTTGGAAGGGTTGAACTTGACAAGGTTGGCTTCACCCCAATCGGAAACCCTACATAGTGTCAAATCAACTCGTTCGATCATCGACTCTCTCTGAATTTGGATCTGGTTTGGACTCGCTCGCGCATCGGACACATATCTCTCTACAACAGTGCTGTCATCGGCGTAACCAATAATGCCTTCCGATAAAAGAAGGTCATTAATGTGCAGCAGGAATAATGTTGCAGAGAAAACAGATCCCTGAGGTACGCCGGTGTTGATCGCCATTAGGTCCGATGTGAAGCCATCGACGACAACTTGAATTGACCGTTCCCTCAGGAAATCAGAAATCCAGTCGCAGAGTCCAGATGGTATGCCATACGCAGGAAACTTGCTCAAAAGGGCTTCGTGCCATATCCGGTCAAAGGCCTTGGAGATATCCAAGGATACGGCTATTGCCTCTCCGTGCCTTCCAAGGCCATGCTCCATAGATGCGTGACGTACACTAGAAGGTCTCCTGTTGAGCGTCCTCCGCAGAAACCATATTGGTTGTCACTGAGGAGCTCATTGGTCTCTAGGTACGTCAGGAGACGATGGTTCAATACACGTTCCATAATTTTGCAAATTATGGAAGTGATTGCAATAGGTCTATAGTTGACTGGGTCGGCTGGGATGATTTTGGAACTTTTCCAGTCCTTACAGAGAGTCGATATAGGCGTGTCAAAACAGGAGACAACTCGGCTGCACAGTGCTTTAAAACCACTGCGGGAATGCCATCCGGACCATTGGCCTTATTCACGTCTAGATTTTGTAAGCATTTGAGTACCTGTTTCTGGTGAATTTGGACGGCCTCCATCTTGGGGCCGAATGGGGGTAACGTGGGTGGGACGTGAACATTCCGCGAAGAGATTTGCGAACAAGTCTACCTTCTCTTTTGCGCTATGGGCCAAAGACCCGTCAGGCCTTTGCAGTGGTGGCAGTGATGGGCGACAGAAGTTCATCTCAACCGACTTGGCAAGGGACCAGAAAGCTTTACTCCCCGTGGAATAGGATGCTAACTTGTCCCCGATACGGCCAATGTAGTCGAAACGAGCACTTCTGATCACGTTTTTGCAGGACTTGGCAGGAGCATTGTACGCCTGCTTTTTAGCTGGGAGATCCATAGCTTTGCTTCTGCGAGCGCTAGCCCAGGCTTGGTATGCTACATGCTTTCGCTTTTCAGCTAGGAGGCAATCAGCATTAAACCATGGGCGGGCTTTGGACTCCAGGGATACATCAGAGAACGGTATAAAGTACTCCATACCTTGACATATCACACTGGACACAGCATCAGCACAGCATGATGGATCAACAGAAGTAAAGCAAGCGTGCCGCCAAGGATAAGAGGCGAAAAAGTGACGCATCTCATCCCAATCTGCTGACTTGTACCGCCATACTCGCCTTTTGCCTTTTGGGCTGGTATCGGTTGGCGAGTATTGTGACACAGATTTCACCAGACAGTAGTCGGATGTCCCTAATGGCGGAGATACGGACACCGAGTATCTGTCTGGATCGGTTGTCAGCAGAAGGTCCAAGCAATACGCAGTATGGTCAACAACGTCAGGAACGCTCGTAGGTTCATGGACGAGCTGAGAGAGACCATGAGTTACTGCGAACCGATAGGTTTCTCTGCCAGCGTGGTCGGTGTCCTTGAACGGGTACAGCCACTCTCCATGGTGGGCATCAAAATCCCCAAGGAACACCAACTGCGCATATGGATAGCGTCGTTGGACCTTATCTGCAATATCACTGAGATATTCAATAAGTCGAGTTGTCTCCTGAGCTCCCGTGTGTGATCGGTAAATACTGGCGTATACAATTCGGCCCAGGCCAGTATCTTCATAGACCCATAAAACAGAAAAATCCGGAACTTCCAAGTATCGGAGACGCCGACAACAGATCTCGTCTCTGACACCCGCATTGGGGTGAAATTTGGTCTCCAGGATATAGCCTGCGTAATGCAGGTATGCAAGATCCGAACGATCACAGATCTGCGTCTCTGTCAGAAAGTCTAAGTGCGTCCTCTCTGTCTCAAGGCGGTGGTGGACATCGTGGAGATTTGAGTGCACTCCTCGGATGTTAGAGAAGTATACATCCGCTGTCGGCACTTATTTTTCTTTTTTGACTTTTCCATTACGTGAATAGGGTGAATAGGGGAGAGGAATAGAAGTTGAGTGAAGCGCAACGTTTGGAACCGAGCAACTCGAGTGGTCAGACCCACTGGTGGGGGACTCACATGGAGACCGCGGGGACGCCCAAAACCCCCCGGGGGTCGCCATCGGGCCCTATCCATCCGGTCACCAACCGGCACGATGGAGCAATCCCGGGATTTTACACAGGCGGTGGGGCAGCCTTTCACGAATGGCTAGAACGCTAGTTGGGCCCCCTACAACCTGCGGTCGGCCAGCGGTGCAACGTTTCTTTGGATCCCGCTGCCCTCCAGAATGAGCCACTCGGTGCATCATAACCCATCGAGTTCAAACGGCTCTCATACGCTGCGCAATTAGGACCTATTCTCCTCCAATGGCTACTCAAGACATCATGCCGGAACGTGACTAGGGCACTTGGCGGCATGGCTTTGTCTCGAGGGTGATTGCAAGCCGGGGTTGAAACCTACCACCTGCAAAATGGTTATCTCGCCATTCATCGGTCGCTAGAGCCTTATCCGCTGTCCGGCAGGGTGCACCATAGGCAGGTGAGGTTGGCATTTGGAGAGTCTTGATGGTAGACGACTCCCCCTTACACCCCTAGTGTAAGGGGGAGTGAGTGCGCGGTCATGGTGGAGCAAAAAGCCTCGGAGTCCCGTGTTAGCTCGCTTGTTGCTTGCAGCAGCAAATACTTCTGGCAAGCATTTAGAAGTGTACCGCTCTGCATTGATGCAACTGTGGTTTTTTAAGGGAATTGGTATACCCGCTAAGGGGGAAAACTGGCGATCAACATTTCTTTAGTGCTTCTCGTTTGTTTCACTTTTAAAGGCGTTTTGTAGTTCGTTTTGAAACAGCCATACTGTTGACTGGCACTTTGTTTCTGGATCATATTGATAAATACAAGTTTCGTCTCCGGTTACGATAGCATATACACAACGGGAGGAACTTGCTTTGATTTTATCAATGATATCATGCGGTGAGGTTGTGGGGTACTCAGCACGAAAAGTAGTCCTTGCGCAAAGGTAGCTATGTAGAATATCATGAACACTTCCCGATCCAATCTGTAGATTGTGCTGAGTCTCCTCGTATGTATTTCGCCGGTTTTGTTGAATCAAATTTTTACTTGTAGCACATTTTCTTCGGTAAGAGCAGTCAAAAGACGATCACTTCTTTCTTCGTCCTTCAAATTTAGACAACCGTACTTAAACTTGTTATACCAGCGGTCCATAGTTGCTTTAGAAGACATCTTGTTCGATTAAACGATTCATCAGGTTTCTAGTTGGACTTGAGGTGATAAAAAATCATTGCACGAAAATGTTCCCGCAGAGATGCATTTTTCTATGACACACAATAGTTTCAAAATGCTGGTAAAAAATCTTTGAAGGAAATTTAAATATGGAACAAAAATATATTTATTTTGAAATAATCGAATTTTTAAAATGAATAATAACTCGCCAGCATACACAAAAACTTTTTTCGCAAAACTGTGGCCTTTGTGTGAGTGGCCGATATACGAGTATAGGTATTTATTGTATGTATATATGTAGTATTTAAGTAAATAAAAATGTTTTGATTATGCTGAACCTGATTTAAATCTTGATTGTAACTTCAGCGTTTCTGGTTGCTTCGTTAAGATCACTGTGTAGCATAAAGATCGCCAAATATAACCTTATTTTAAAATCAAAATTATTTTATGCTATTTCTTGTTATTAAAGTGAAGAAGTGTACATAAACAAATGAAGCCCCGTACTTAGCCAGTATATTTAATGACTGTGTTGATAATGGTGTTTTTCCTGATTTAATGAAATTGAGTAAGGTCATTGCAATATTCAAAGCAGGTAGTATGTCTGACCCTAATAGTTTTAGACCTATATCTATACTACCAACGCTCAGTAAGATTTTTGAAAAGTTAATTTTAAATCAATTACTTTCTCATTTTTATGGTAATAGTTTAATTAATTTTAAGCAATTTGGTTTCTCACGGGGTCACTCAACACCGATGCCGGTGTTGAGCTCATAAAACACGTATTCAGCGCCTGGGAGGAGTCGTGTGATGCTATTGGTGTCTTTTGTGACTTGTCCAAGGCGTTCGACTGTGCGGATCATACTACTCTAATCATGAAACTGCACCATTACGGCATACAAAACCGAGCACTTGCCGTGATTAAATCATATATTTTTAATAGAAAACAGAAAGTTGCAATAAATGGAGAAAAGCCATCAGGATCGGCAGTGACAATGGGTGTGCCCCAGGGCTCAGTTCTTGGTGCTTTCCTATTTTTAGTATATATCAATGATCTGCCATCGGTCGTTAATAATCAATGCAAAGTCATATGCTGTTAAAAAATGAGACAAATTTCAAATGAACCCACTGCTCGATTAGTCTTTTTTGGTTACTTCCACAGCCTCATGACATATGGTATTCTGTTGTGGGGGAGTGCTGCCGACATCGATACTATATTTATTCTGCAGAAAAAGGCTGTTCGCGCAATCTATCAGCTCAGTCCAAGGGTGTCACTTAGAAGTAAATTTAAGGAAATAAATATTCTTACTTTCCATTCACAATATATTTTAGTAAATTTAATGTATGTAAAAAAGAACATAACCAAAAGAAAAAAATAAAAATAAAAAAACAAGGGGAAGAAATATGCTGGCAGCTCATAAAAGTAGGCTTCATAAAGTCACTTACTCACTCATGGGTCAATGTATACGCTTTTATAATAAGTTTCCTGAGGATATACAAGGTCTTTCTATTGACAAATTCAAAGAAACTATAAAGCAGAACTTGTGTGCAAAAGCATATTATAAACTATCCGATTATTTGGATGATAAAAGCCCTTGGGTATAATCCCCTCATTAACAGGATTGTACTAGTATTTGTAACAAAACATGTGTAATGTGTCTGTTGGTTCGTTGAGTTCTTCGTCCCGATGCATATCTAAAACGTCACTGTCACTAAAGTACGTCTTTTCATGGTAGCGTCGGGTCACTTCCCTGTAATATGGTTGAGGAGGGCGATGGCTGGATCCCGCGTTAACTCGTGAACGGGTGCCGTTTGAGGGTGTTCGTCGTTTGGATACTTGGGGGAAGGGCGACTTACCGAGCTAACAAATGCAGATAAGAATAATTTTGTATAGACATAAAGAGACTCTGTAAATTCATTTTGAAAAAAATATACCCGTGAAGTTTCTTGCCAGTTCTTCTTCACGAAGGTTTTTTCGAACTGGTGGTAGAATCATGTTTTATTTGACGTCAATAGGAAAAAGTAATTGTCAATGTTGAGAAATAAATATTTCATTTCATATTTCATTTCATTTCAAGCAGAAGCCAGTGCCCAGTCCCAGCACAATTAACGTACAATTAAAATCTTAATTACGAAATTAACAACAATGTATATTTGTTTTTATAGAGTAAATATGTTTTAAGATATAATAGATGATATAGCAAAGGTATAGATAAATTTGTAAATTACTTACTACCATATTTATGTATGGTATTCATGATCGAGAAGTATATTAGCTTTTGCCATCAGCTACGCTAATTTTTTATTTCTTTCCAATGACAATCTTATATTGTGTGTCACTAAAAAATGCTATGAATCCTGCTAAAGTATTTTGTCACCACCCATTTAGTATAACCATACTATTCTCTCAGTATAATCGCGAATATTTATCCATCCGCACACATTCCGACTCAACTTAATAAATTCAAATCTTTTTCACGAACCAAACTGCAACTCCTCCATGTCATCTGACGAGGTCGACGACCGGAACGTCACGCGTGACTGCTTGGACCTCAAACCCCAAAGGGTACAAAATCCCATTGTGCTTGGCTCAGGACGCAAGGACTTTCATAATGATGTAGAATCGTCATAATCTTAATGTGATACTTGAGACGGGAAGGAGTTCTTCTCCTTTAAGAGTTCTTTTTTTATAATTTCAATAGTTTTTTACATATTGGGTAAAAAAGAAGTATCGTCAAAAGTTATTTTTAAGTTTCATGTTCTTACATATTTATTAAGATGTGGCTCAAGTGCGAAATTCATTGAGATGATCATTCACTATGTTCTTATCATTATGAGCCCATGAAAGTGTGTTCGCAGTTTTCTCGAAGGAGCTATGTATTCGTAGGAGTTAACTTCATATAATTTATTTTAAAACTAGCTAAACCGGGCCATAGCTGTGGCTCAGTCAATTACAACAATTACTGTGGTCATCGTTGCCATGACAACCGTTTCCATAACAATGGTTGCCATATCAACGGTTACTTAGTAACGTCACTATGACCAATTATGACACTACAGAAAATTTAAAATTTTTCTTTTCCGTAAGAACGTTGGAATAAAAGGTACACAATACAGTACTTTGTTAAAATGCAATGTTGTGTAAATTTCAACTCAATCCATTGATTAGTTTTTGAGTTTTGTAGACACAAACATACGGAAGCAAATTTTTGTAAAATAAATTTATAGAACAAAGGATAACTATAGGCATTTCATGCACCAAGGCGCCATCATCATTCTGAAATGCCTACAGTTTTTCCATACTTCGTTTCAATTTACTCGAGAGGCAATCTAGTACTTTTCCTGCATTTGTCGGTTTTCTTGATCATTAGATTTGACGGTGATTGGTTTTGCAATATTTTATAAATCAAAATCATCCAGGCAAATTTTTCATCCAAAAAATATCACTGAAAAATGACCGACCTGCCAATCTGAGATTATAAAAATGAAAAGGATAGAAATTAATCTATGCAGTTGTTACTTATTCAAACCTACCTATGTACAGATGATGTGAGAAGCAAGGCAAAGAAACAAGGCAACTGTTGTAATTTACATAAGATTTTTTAATAAATATGACTTACAAATAATGTATTATTTTTATATGTATATAAATAATGTGCTATTCAAAAATGTTTATTAGGGTAAAAATATATGTTTCACCTTTAACAGGCTTCTTAATTTAGGAATTTAGAAACTTTACGGTACGGCATTTTAACTACAAAATAAACAGTACTTTGGAATTGAATGTGGATTATACCCTTTTTCAAGAAACGTATTCATTGCCACATCTAATTAAATTACGACTTTAATCATTCTAATCCTATCAACATATATCTGGTAAAACAATTATGATATTTCACGCACAAACATATCCCCTATTGCCTTCTTTGCTTACTCAAGTTGTTGTTGACACAGCCCGCCTGTGTATTATTGATGAGAATAATTTATCCAATAGCCCCGAGCCTTAAGGGCATCTAAGGGAAACGCCCGCAAAAATCACGCTATAACATGAACGAGAAATTTATGACCCCCAACTGTACGTTCGATGACTACTGATTTTTCAGAGGTCAAATTTACCCCGGCAACATTGCGAAATTTTACTTAATGCTATGTCTAAATACGATAAAACATTTTTACCGCTTTTCATTTTTACAAATTTCCCAATATATTCAACTTTAACCTTCTTTCTTAATGCAGTTAATGTATATATATCGTTGTAGAATAATATAGTTTAAATGTTGTAAATCATAGATTGCTAGAATCAGAGCTTCTAGGACCTGAACTAAAAAATCTCAGTTAAGGGCGCGCGCCATCTTGAGAGTTGTAAAGACCTATTTCAGCACATAAAAAATAATATATGTCTCGCTTCTTGAAATGAAGAGTGATTTAAATAAGGTATAATACGAGTTTAGATCTGTATTAAATTAGGAAATGAAATATATAATATAAAACAAAAATTCGAAAGACGGCATGAACTGTAATTAGTTTATAACAGCCTTTAAAATTGGGAAATTATAAGTCAAGCTACAAACTTCTTTATTGGCCACGTGATCAAACTTCTAATTTGATAACAAGCCACGGAAAAATGAGATAGCCTCTAATACACTAATTCGTCTTTTTTGCAACGCCTACTAAATATTCGATATAAAGGGTACTAGTTAAATTTCGGTTAGGTTAATGTTAGGCTGCATTTATCGCATGAGCGAGCCGAGTGAGCGGAGCGAGCCAAGTGAGCGGAGCGAGCTTGGTGCGACAGCACCCGGTGAAGCGCCATAATCGTAATTGGAAGATAATTCAAAATTTTACTGCAAAAACATCATGCGACAACATATTTTTAGTGGCTAAGATAGTATTATTAGGCGCTCGTCGGTTGTGGTTGAGTTATTAATTTAGATGGCAAAATAGATTTTTCGTGGCGTATAATGGTATTAAAAAGAAGTGCGTTTGATTAGCACCCCTTAAAATTTAACATAATTATTTTAGCAATAGCTAAATGAGTATACAAACATAATGGTACTGATATCTTATTATTTCTTTTTCAAAATTAAATTCCACAAAACAATGAATAATTTTATCTTAGATTAAGAATATATAGGAAGCTTGTAAGTTCTTTATCAAACAGTTTTCGTTTGCTTTCATCATAAAACGAAAAAAACAAACAATGCAATATTCTACTCAAAAAAATAAAATAAAAAATTCTTTTACACAACGTACATCACAAACCAAACGACATTCAAATATAAACACAAAACATTTTACCTTTGTACCCGAATATATTTCCGACTGTCAGTTCAGTTCAGAAAATGGGAGCGGCTGTCAAACGCCAATCGCTTTGCTTCGAATGGACAACGGCAGCCCGATTCAATTTTCCTATCGACTAAATAAGTACGTAAATACGTAATTTCACGGTGGGTTTAATTCTAAGCTGGTTATGTGAATTTGCTTGGGCTGCGGTCCACATGTCGGTACAGCTCATGTTTGGGATCTTAATAAAATAGGATTTTTTATAGGATGTGAGGATTTAGGATTTTGTATTGTATAAAAAAAATTTGCAGATACTATACAGTCTTTCTGGATTTCAAACGTTTGAAATAGAAAAATTATTATTATGAAATTATTTAAAATAACTTGAAAACTGAAATTTGATAAATTATTCACGTTAATGCATAATTTGGAGGATTATTTTAAATGGAATTACAAATGGCACCCATTTTGTGAAAAAGTTACAAAATCCAAACTACAATAAAATAATAAGTAAGTTGAAAAAACGTGTACTATTTTTTGATAAACATTTAATAAATATCTTCTTTGCAAATAATTTAATGAAAAGTAATTTCTGTAGGAACCTTCATATTTCAATATTTTTAAAAAGAAATTTAAAACTGCCTACGAATATTATTTTCGTAACGCTTGCAGCATTTTCCTGCGACTTCTATGGCGTCAGTTCAATTGTGAATCTATGTGTTATTGCGGGTAACAGTAATCTTGGTTACTAATTATTAATTGGTTATTAATGCCTTTTTGGCATTTTAATGTGGTGGGGTAAAATATATTAAAACAGTATAACAGTAACAGTATTATTAGGATACAGTATTTACTAAAATTTAGAATCTATCCAATATTCATTCAGAAGTGCTTGTAAGCATAATACTGCGTCCTATATTAAAAGATATTTGATGTTCCCAACCACCACCGATTCAAAACTAGATATCAATATATGTATATTCGCTTATCATTTTCTGTCACTTATGCCACAAACATTCAACAGAAGTACAGTATATTTCCAATATTAGTGGAAATTATTGACACAATTTTAAAGGGCTTATTTTTCAAGCGTTGATTTATAAAATCATGGCTTGCTAGTGAAAAATCTTTTAAAAAATGTTTTTCATTGTTAATGTGCACTTATGCAAACAAATGAAAGTGATGTAGTCACAAGTCAGTAATGTTAGCAGTCAAGTAATGTTATACAACTATTATTTCACGAAATGTTATACAACTATTATTTCGCTTTACTTGTGGTATCCAAATGCCGTGTGCGTGAGCGCGAAAGTTCGCTCGCGTGTTCGGACACTTACAAACAACTAAAGCAATGTCGCCTTATGAGATAACAGTAGAGAACTTAAATATCCTTAGGATTTAGCGACTTTTTAATTGAGTTATTGAATTACTTTAAATATTCTCTCTAAGTTCTCGTCGCCTTTTTGTTCGTTTAAAATCAGTTCCTATAAAAAAAAAGAACCTAAACTTACTAAAACCATTGAGAACATTCTAATGATCGCGAAAAACCGATGTTGATTTAGTTGTATAGGAAATACGATAGCTGATTGGTTGGCCCAAAACATTAAAACATTTTTTTCTATGTTGTGATTGTTTGAAGTTAGACATTCAAATTATACTCACATACAAATAAGCTTTACGTACACATAGGACCACGGACTGAAATAATTCGAACCATCTATCAGTATATTGGCAAAGTTTGAAATGAATATGTCAGTAAGAAGTTGTTTTATTAGATTTGCAAGACTTGTGTAGGTTTATTGTTGTAAAGTAAAATAACATGAAAATAACTCATTTCATTAGAATCTAAGTCTAATACAGATAGATGTAGATTGGGGTCCCAGTGTAAGCAAGTAATGCCTGTATTTAAAGACCTCGCTCTTCCTCAACTTTACAATTTATTCTAACTATTTTAATGACAATTTTAATTTCCATTTTAAAACGTCTTTGACAATTTTACTTTTTTTTTACTATTTTCATTATTGTTATTATTTTTGAATTTTTAAATAAATTCAATATCTTATGTAACACACATGGGTGTGTGTAGTGTGTGTGCAATAAGTGTGTTTTTATGTGAAAGTGTTTGTTTGTGTGTATGTGAAAGCGTGCGATTGTGTGTAAATAGAAATATAAGTGTGTTATATAGGTACTTACTATTACGTACTTACGATGTTCGGTAAAGCAAACATTCCATTTTATAATAAGTTTTAGGCTGCACCCATTGCATCAAGAGATTTTTACATTCGTTTTGTACTTTGTCGTATAAATATATTCTTTATTTATCTTATTATATAAGAATGTGGAGCGAGAGCTGAATTGTCTCCAAGTAAACTCAGTTTTGTAACTGAAAGGCTTGTCCACATTATTTATTCGTCGCTTATTCAATATGGGAGGCTCAAATGTTTTTATAAGGACATATAATTTTCTTACAGAGATGAGGCCACTGGTGCAATAAAGTCTTTCAGTGGAAAATCGGCGTTTTTTGAAATACATGACCTAAATAAGTGTTCGTTGAGCTCTTTTTTAATGTAGAAATTGAGTCTTTGCAGCTTCACCCTAATAGCTCCACAATAGTATACTGTACGTTTCAATGGATTGCACAAGAAAAATATATATTAGGTTGAGAAGAGACCTGGAAGCGCCCAGCTGATGGTATTTGTCAGGTATAACGTGTCTTAAAGTTTTACACATCCAAATCAATATGACTAATGAAGTGTTCTATGTGTGGGTAGTCGCTGATCCACAATTACACCCAGATATTTCGTTTGAGAGACTTTTACAATCGATGGACAAAGGCTGGTTACTAGTATTCCCATTACACGTGTGTATATTTAGGCTAAAGTTACTCGGTGGCTGTGAGTTGTTATAAATGCTAAAACAAATTAAATTAGTCTTAGCTGTATTTAAAGTAAGAAGGTTTTGTTGCAACCACAGAGTGACACGAGCTAGACCACATTCAGCACTATTTTTTATATCGTCCCACGATTCACCAGCAAAAACCACAGCAGTGTCATCTGCGTACGATAGGATTTTGGCATTTAGCATGATAATACTGCACAAGTCGTTGATATAAATCAAAAATAAGGTTGGCCCTAATAAACTGCCCTGTGGCACGCCATTTAACACCCCGCAACTTTTCCCGCAACCATTTCCTTTCCTCTCCGAAAGGTAGTTTGCAGAAAGAGCTAGCAGAGTCCCTCTAATTCCAGTTTTTTCAAGCTTGTGCGCAAGCATAGGGACAGAGACGGTACCAAATGCTTTTTTCAGATCAAGGAAGACCGACAGGCATTTTTACCGTTTTTAAGTTGGTTTGTAATAAATGAGCTCAAATCAAGAAAAGCATCCATTCTCGCTCTGATCGCCGCCCGGTATGGACGTGCAAGACCCCGTTCTCCGTTGATCAGTCCCTTCCCGATATTCCGTGGCGCTAAGTCTACTGACGTCACAGTTTAGCGTGTTGGTTCCGTGCCACGGTTTTCAAGGTTTTTTACTCCCTCTGAGTGCTATCGAAGTGTGATTTTTCTTTATGACTAAGCCATTTAGTCTTCAAAGTGTTGTGCTAAGTTATGTTGTGCTTGTGCTGAGTGCTGTGTAGTGCCCAGCGTAAGGAGTCTGGTCTCAGTACAAAGGATACTTAACGGTGACAACGAATTTGTACTGAACCAGTCCTTTTATTTTTATTTAATTTCTCTTCTCTATTTTATTTATTTATCTCCTATTTTCATATTTATTTTTATCAGATCTGGGTGTTTTCGTGTGTATTTGTCCTTTCTGTCGGTAAAGGTTGACCCTAATGCGGTCAACTCTTTACCTGCGTACCCTTTTTTAGGTTTCTAGGTAGCGGCCTTCGGCGTACTACGGTTAGTTTTAAGTTTTTCTCCCCAGCCCCCCTACCGCTGGTAGGGAGGTTAGCCGCTAGGGTTTGCTAGGTTTTAAGGAACTAGGCATCTTTTGATATACTTATTTATACATATAATTGTCCCAACCCTCCCTAATGGATTCGCTAAGCGTTATTAACTTCGCGAAAGCGTTCACCCAGGCGCTTGCTGCGGCAGGCGTCTCCATTCCGAAAGACATCCTAACGCAGGCATGGCAGGCATCAATCGCGTCCCCGGCCCCTCAGACCCCAACCCCAGCCCCTCAGGTCACCAACGTCCAGACCCTTCAGGTCTATAGCTCTCCCGCATCTCCCGTTCCATCCGATATGGACTGCACGTCGGTCTCATCATCTAAAACATCGCGCCGTAAGCGTATCGCTCCCGGGAGCGAATCGGAATCCGAGTCTGATGCGTCATCGGACGCGTTTAAGGTGGGGACCTTAACCGGCTCTCCTTTTCAATTAGTTGCCAGAAAGCCGCGGTGTATTCAACAACCGAGCCAACCCCGGTGTCTTCTACACCCGCCCGCGCGCCGTTCATGTCACTCGTAGTGACCGCGTCTCCGTCGGTCCCGTCGAAGCCAGCGACGCGCTGCGCTTCCATCCCACTGAAGCCTCAGCTTCCTCCGCCCGTCTTCCTCCGCGAAAACGCGCGCTGGTACGCGGTCTCTAACTTGTGCAAAGAGCACAAAATCAATTATCTCAAGGCGAATAACGCAGGCGATACTATTAAAATCCAGTTCGCGACTATCGACGACTTCACTCGTTTACTCTCGCTTAAACAAATCGCGTACCACACTAACGCCCTCCCGGAGGAGCGTAAGATCCGCGCAGTATTACGGGGCGTCGCGTTTGAGCTCGAAAACGATGAAATCCTCGAGAGCCTTAAGTTTCAGGGTTTCCCGGCTGAAGCAGTGCACAAGATGCACTCCAACCGCGGTAGGCGTTTTCCGTTAGCATTAGTTATTTTATCTAATACTCTTCTTAATGAAATCTTCAGGGAGGCTCGCACAATCTGCGGGCTCTCGAATATCTCTGTCGAGTGTCCCAATCCTCGCGGGCACCCCGGGCAAAGCCACCACTGCCAGCTGTATGGCCACGCAGCGGCCAATTGCTCAGCCCCTCCCAGGTGCGTTAAGTGCCTAGTTCCCCATATTACGAAGGAGTGCACTCGCACTCCCAACTCCACTTCCCCTCCCAGCTCCCGTAGCTCCCGTAGGCCCGCGTCCCACTCCGTCGTCTCCACCTTATTCGTCGTTGGCTGAGGACATGAAGACCGTGTTTGACGTCATTCAAAACGTCGACATTAAGGAAATCTCCTTACTCGCACGCAAACTGCGAGCCGCCCGCTCTCCTCAAGAGCGTCTATTTGCGTTAGCCGAGCATCACTCGCTACTAAGCTCTTTATAAATTCCATTTTTCGTATAACCTAAATAAATAAATAGAATGGCTAGACCCGCAAATTCCGCGTCCTGTCGTATCAAACCCAAGAGCTTATCCCTAGTTTCCTTTAAAGTTCGTAGCCTTAATACTAAACTTAATACTTCCTGAGATCAAACTGTTCCTTCAGAACAACGAGCCAGACTTATTGCTTCTTCAAGCGACGTGGCTTACTCCAAACCGCTCCAGGGGATTTGCTATTCCCAAGTACGCGTTTATTCGTAACGACAGGCCAAACTCCGACGGTTTCGGCGGCACTGCTATTTATTACAAAAGAGGATTCAATTGCTGTCCTCTCCCTACCCCTCCTCTCCTCAACATGGAAGCCAATGTATGTAGATTGGCTATGACTGGTCATCCGACCATCATCATAGCTTCAATCTACATACCTAGTGGCACCAGACCAATCCGCAGTGATTTTGAGGCCATTCTCGCCCTCGGCATTTCAGTCATTAGGTTCAAATTCAAATATTTATTTCTCAACATTGACAATTACTTGTTCTTATTGACGTCAAATAAAACATGATTCTACTACCAGTTCGAAAAAAAACCTTCGTGAAAAAAGAACTGGCAAGAAACTTCACGGGTATATTTTTTTTTTTCAAAATAAATTTACAGAGTCTCTTTATGTCTATACAAAATTATTCTTTTCTGCATCTGTTAGCTCGGCTAGTCTCCCTCCCCCCAAGTATCCAAACGACGAATACCCTCAAACGGCACCCGTTCACGAGTTAACGCGGGATCCAGCCATCGCCCTCCTCAACCATATTAGAGGGAAGTGAACGACCCGTCACCCGACGCTACCATAAGAAGACGTACTTTAGTGACAATGACGCTTTAGATATTCATCGGGACGAAGAACTCATCGCACAAACAGACACATTACACATGCTTTGTTACAAATACTAGTACAATCCTGTTAATGAGGGGATTATACCCAAGGGCTTTTATCATCCAAATAATCGGATAGTTTATAATATGCTCTAGCACACAACTTCTCCTTTATAGTTTCTTTGAATTTGTCAGTAGGAAGACCTTGGATATCCTCAGGAACCTTATTATAAAAGCGTATACATTGACCCATGAATGAGTTAGTGACTTTATGAAGCCTGCTATTATGAGCTGCCAGCATATTTCTTCCTCTTGTGTTAACATTGTGCAGATCTTTTTTTCTATTGAACAAGGTTATGTTCTTTTTAACATACATTAAATTTTCTAAAAAATATTGTGAATGGAAGGTAAGAATATTTATTTCCTTAAATTTACTTCTAAGTGACACCCTTGGACCGAGCTGATAGATTGCGCGAACAGCCCTTTTCTGCAGAATAAATATAGCATCGATGTCGGCAGCACTCCCCCACAGCAGAATACCATATGTCATGAGGCTGTGGAAGTAACCAAAATAGACTAATCGAGCAGTTGTTTCATTTGAAATTTGTCTAATTTTTTTAACAGCATATGCGGCAGAGCCAAGCCTTTTCGCTAAACCATCAACATGCGGTCCCCACTGCAGTTTGGCGTCTAAGGTTATGCCCAGAAATACAGTTGAGTTTACAGGAGTCAGTTCCTGGCTCTTAACTACAATGTTTGTGTTTACCTGTTTGACATTTGGCAATGTAAATTTAACACATTTCGTTTTTTTTTCATTGAGGAGCAAATTATTAGCTGAGAACCACTGCTCTGTGTTGGAGATGCATTTGTTCACCGCTCGATAGTCAATTTCTTGTCTTTTGATTTTAAACAAGAAGGAAGTATCGTCAGCAAACAATATGACCTCGCATTGATTCTTAACGACCGATGGCAGATCATTAATATAAACTAAAAATAGGAAAGGACCAAGCACTGAGCCCTGGGGCACACCCATTGTCACTGCCGATCCTGATGATTTTTCTCCATTTATTGCAACTTTCTGTTTTCTATTAGAAATATATGATTTAATCAAGGCAAGCGCTCGGTTTTTAATGCCGTAATGGTGCAGTTTCATGAGTAGAGTAGTATGATCCACACAGTCGAACGCCTTGGACAAGTCACAAAAGACACCAATAGCATCACACGACTCCTCCCAGGCGCTGAATACGTGTTTTATGAGCTCAACACCGGCATCGGTTGTTGAGCGACCCCGCGTGAAACCAAACTGCTTAAAATTCATTAAACTATTACCGTAAAAATGAGAAAGTAATTGATTTAAAATTAATTTTTCAAAAATCTTACTGAGCGTTGGTAGTATAGATATAGGTCTAAAATTATTAGGGTCAGACATACTACCTGCTTTGAATATTGCAATGACCTTACTCAATTTCATTAAATCAGGAAAAACACCATTATCAACACAGTCATTAAATATACTGGCTAAGTACGGGGCTATACCATCAATGACAGATTCAATAATTTTAACAGAAATCCCATCTAAATCGGCAGTATTTTTTACTTTAATGCTTTTAAATGCATTTAAAACTTGTGGAACAGTAACATGTTTAAAAATAAAATCAATATTGCATGAATTTACATTTTCCGTTAGCAGTGACTGTGCAAGAGTGGAACATGAATTAATACTCGAAGTAGTTGACACAGGGACGGCAGTAAAAAAATTTTTCAGCAACTTCTTTGTCAGTTGACAACACTTTATCATTAATTTTTAAATTATATTTGGTGTGTGGTTCTTTTGCTTTCCCAGTTTCCTGATTAATTATATTCCATGCAGTTTTTGAAATGTTAGTACTATATTTAATTTTATTATTAATGTAATTAGATTTAGCTACACTGCAAACTCGTTTAAATAATTTTGAATACTTTTTAACATATTCATAAAATGTCTTATTATGATTATAAGTTCTTTCACTGTACAATTCATATAATCTATTTCTACTTCTGCATATTCCCACTGTTGCCCAGTCACTAAACCTAAATAAATTATTATTTATACATATTTTCTTTTTTTTAAAAACAGAGTCATATTCATTTCTAATTATATTATGAATAGAGTTATATTGAGTAATAGGATCTGCACAGTAATCTAATTTAAATGTTTTTTCAAATACATTTTCCCTAAATGTTTCAAGCCGTCTCTCATTTAAGGGTATAAAGGTAATTTCTCTTTTTAAAGTCTTTTTTAGCCCAATATCAAAAGTGGCCAACTGCCCACTATGATCTGATTGTAGTTTATTAATTACTGACTTTGTACATGGCATTAAATTTGTAAAAATGTTATCAAGACATGTGGCTGAGGTCGCTGTGATTCGCGTAGGCTCTAAGAAGAGATTTTTTAGGTTGTAACAATTAAAAAGATTCAAGAATCGTTTACTTAGTGATGTCTCTACTAATAAATCAATATTAAAATCGCCACAAATAATTATTTCTTTGTTTTTGTTATTTACTCTATGTAATACCTCATCCATAGTGCTCTCAAATACTTCAAATGGTGAGGATGGGGGTCTGTATACACTTATTATAACAATATTCCCTATCTCAATACAGGCTATTTCAACTGATCGCTCAACAGACAGACTTACAATATCAGTGCGTTCTTTAAATGTTAGGCTCTTATGAGTGATGATCATTGAGCCGCCGCAAGTTGTTTGTTCTCTGTTGAATGAACTAGCAATTACATGATTCTCATAAGAAGACATAATTTGACACTGTGTGAGCCAGTGCTCTGTGATACATAGTATATGAATATTTTCACAGTTTATGAATAGTTCGATCTGTAATTCCTTACCATCAATGCCCTGCATATTTTGATGGACTATGTTCAGAAAATTATTTTTTACATTTTTATTGCTTAAATTACTACTTAGAATACTGGTGCTAGATGTATTATCTATTGTCACTAACTTATGTTTAAATTATTTCTAATACTATGTTTTGGAATATTACATTCCAACGGGTCAAAAGTATAAAGTGACTGCTCAATAGAAGCAGCGGTTGTAGTCAACGAATTGACTGTTATGAATAAAATATATGATAGCGAGTATGCTATATGTCGTAGGTCATTACTGTACAAATTGTACCTATCATTGGTCATATATGGCTTGTTAATAAATGTATTTAAATCAATAAACTGAAATTTTTCACTATGACGACATGTCATATTTTGTACATCTATATTTAGTCGATGCTTCATATTATTTTCTGAGGGGCTCTGGGTAAATGGAAATGCAAACAAAATAATTTTACTAATATTCTGCCTGCAATTCAATCTAGCAAAACATGCTGTCATTGTTTTCCTACTTAGTTGCTTACATCTGCGGTTCAGAGACTTTAACTCCAAACATACTGACTGGACGTGCCTATCGAACAACAACAGCGGTATCGCTCTCCTCGACATCACAAACTCACTCGACTTAGATGTCATCTTGGGATGACATCTAAGTCGAGATGAGGATCTAAGATGGGACTACCATCACTCCCGCTCACTATCCCGACAACCCAAACCACTCTCTTGACATCCTCGATTTTGCAATTGTCAAGAGAATCAACCTCGACCTCAGGTGTATCGAACCGCTCGATGAACTAGGCTCTGACCACCGCCCCGTCTCCCTCGTGCTAGAACCGCCTAACGATAACGTCACCTCTCCTAAGACCTTTACCAATTAGAAAGGCTTAGGCTAGTTTCAGCCTTAGAGGCCCCGAACTCTCTGCTCGCGATCTCGCCCGATCAAATTGATAAAATAGATTCATTAGTCAATTCTCTGACTGATGCTATCAACTCAGCAATCAGTGACAACGAAAAGGTTGCTAGGCAAGGTAAACCCACGCTTCCCTTAGCCGTTAGCAATCTTACTAAAGCCAAGAACGTGGCGCTCCGGAGAGCCAAGAAATAACCCACGCCCGCCTATAGATTAGCTGCGAATCAGCTACAACGCAAAGTTAGGTCTTGCCTCGCAGAACTCTGAGACGCCCAGATGAACGATCTCATGGTAAATATCTCTCCGTCCCACCAAGCGTACTATAGTATGGCCCGAGCCTTACGCGTAGACACCGCCTCTCACGTTCCTCCTCTCACTCGTCCCGATGGCACTACTGCCTTCGAAGTCGAAGAGAAAGCCGAATGCTTTGCTGACAGCATTGCCGCACAATGCTCGCCCAGCTCGCAACCTGCTGATCCCTCATACATCCAGGCGGTGGAGGACGAAGTCCTTTGCAGAGACTCTCTCTCCATCACCGCCGACCTCGTCACAGTCTTTAATGACGAAATCTCGCTTCTCATTAGAAATCAAAAGTCCAAAAAGGCTCCGGGTGCGGATGGAATTTCCAACCACGCACTTAAGCATCTGCCTCAACTGGTGCTTACCTTGTTAGCTGTTAAAAAGTGCCTGCTTTGACCATAGCTACTTTCCAAAAGCTTGGAAAGAAGCGACAGTCATAGGCATTCCCAAGCCGGGTAAACTTCTGAATATCCCGGCTAATCACAGACCCATCAGCCTCCTCAAGGCCATGTTTAAACTTCTTGAGGGAGTCATACTCACTCGAAAGCGGAACCATCTGTTTCCGACGGATGGCGATCCCCTCATTATTCCCCATCAGTTTAGCTTTACTTAGCGTCAAGTATGTCGAGTACATACTTGACGGTTTCTATCCGCGTCGTTATAAAACAGTCACGGTTTTCTTTGACGTAGCCAAGGCTTTCGATAAAGTCTGGCACAGCGGTCTCGTTTATAAACTCTACAAAATAGGCTTACCGGATAGCCTAGTCAGGTTAATCGCGTCGTTTCTCAAAGACCGTACGTTTCGATTTAAACATGAAGGCACGCTTCCCGCGCCTCGTCCCATAAAGGCTGGAGTCCCTCAAGGCTCAGTCCTCGCCCCTCTGTTGTACACCGTGTTCACCAACGACATTCCCATCCCGCCGAAAGGCGTCGAACTCGCCCTCTTTGCCGACGACACCGCACTCTATACTAAAGGCCACAGTGTTCCGCACTGTGTAACCAGACTCCAAAGGGCCGTAAACGCCTTTGGTGTATGGTTTTAAAAATAGCGCATCGATGTGAACCCTGAAAAGAGTTCTGCGATGCGCTTCGACCACAAACGCCGTCGTCCCACTGGCGATCCCCACGTTCGAATGCTAGGCATTCCCATCCCCTGGAAGCGCAGTACTAAATAATCACGTCACGTTAGATCCAACGCTTTCTTTCAAGCCACACGTCGAAAGAGTTTTTAAACTCGCCCGTCACTACTTAGGCTGCCTAAATAGCATGTTTGGTAGAAAAAGTAAAATGTCTTTCAGAAATAAACGTACACTTTACAAGGTCTGCGTTAGACCCGTCATGACATATGCCTCGCCAATTTTTGCCCACGCCAAACCCTCCCTCCTGCACAAACTGCATGTAGTTCAAAACCTATTTTGCCGCAGGGCCACAAACGCACCGTGGTACGTGCGTAACGCGGACTTGCACAGAGATCTTGAACTGCCTACAGTACAACAACACCTCAAAACACTCTCTGAAGCGTTCTTCAAACGCTCCGAAACCCATCCCAATCCCAATCTAATGTTTATATTAATATCACCTGCTATTATGATACTACTTTGTGAAGAAAGTGACTCTAGATGAGAGTTCAATCAATAAACAAAGTTTCAGCATTTTGATACGCTGGAGACCGATAGTGTTGTAGCACAGTGTTATTTAAAACGTCTACTTGTAGGCAAGATGCGTGTCTCAGTTTGCGTGCGGATTCGCTCGCACGTCGATCGCAGACGCATTTTCCGCTCTCTAGTCCCCGCACTAGTTGAGCACCCCAAATTTCACGGGTCGTTTTCACGACTCAGGTTTTCGTACGTATCTCTTGAATTTCACAGTCTTCCTAAATTTCATAGAAACGTCGTTTTCACGACGAATCTTCGTTCGTCGCCTGCAGCCCGTCGTCGCCGACCTGCGTCACCGTCGCCGCTCCGGCAAGCTCTGCGTTCCAGGACTTCGAGTCTTCGTGTTCGAGTAAGTTATCCGCGTCGTCACCAACCGCCCTATCGTGTGTAGGGAGGTTTTAGGAAGTTAGACTGCAAACTCAGGACACAGTCAGTGCCTTTTGTGTCAATCCGGGACGTTATGCGAGAAGACTGAGAAACAGATGGCGTTAATATGTATTGACAATCATGTAGTTTTTATTACTGGCAATAGATGAACAACACCTTAGTCTATCGTGACCACGGCAACTGCAAAGATGCCGAAACGTCGAAATAATTTTAAAATTAACTAAAATATACGCGATAATATCCGGTAAAAAGTGTTTTATTTAAAGTTAGTCATCGTTGGTAGGTTCATTTTTTTTTTTTTTTTTTTTGTTCCCCTCCGCGGGAAGGGCAGGAGGATAAAAATGCACTGACGCATACTCTGGCGCGATTCCAAAGTTATGTGGGACTCGTCCCGACGCCTACCAGGACCATACCCACTAAAAACCCCCTGTCGGCTCGTGCATTTTTGCCACTCAGCCTTCATCTGAGCGACGGCCAATTGGAGAAAGAGGCCGCGCTAGCGGGGCCCAGAAGGGGTCACCCGCTGGGATTACATAGCACTGAAGGTGCTCAAAGCACTGAAGGTTAATACATAGCACTGAAGGTGCTCAAAATGAAAGTCAATAATTAAAACAAAAATTAAAAAATTGCAAAATAAAATTGAGTTAATTCGCATTTACGTTAGAATTAGGATTTACGTTAGAATTAGAATTTACGTTAGAATTAGAATTTGCGGCCAGAAGGGCCTCGAGATCGCGTGACAGTCTGGTGGATGAGTACGCTTGCGCATTTCTAGGCCTAGCGACTTTGAACTTCGAGTCTAACACAGGAGCAGCATATGAGACCGAATCACGAACTAGAGGATTGGGATGGGTTTCGGAGCGTTTGAAAAACGCTTCAGAGAGTGTTTTGAGATGTTGTTGCACTGTAGGCAGTTCAAGATCTCTATGCAAGTCCGCATTACGCACGTACCACGGTGCGCCTGTGGCCCGGCGGCAAAAGAGGTTTTGAACTACCTGCAGTTTGTGCAGGAGGGAGGGTTTGGCGTGGGCAAAGATTGGCGAGGCATACGTCATGACGGGTCTAACGCAGACCTTGTAAAGTGTACGTTTGTTTCTGAAGGACATTTTACTTTTTCTACCTAACATGCTATTTAGGCGGACTAAATAGTGACGAGCGAGTTTCGAAACTCTTTCGACGTGTGGCTTGAAAGAAAGCGTCGGATCTAATGTGACGCCTAAGTATTTAGTACTGCGCTTCCAGGGGATGGGAATGCCTAACATTCGAACGTGGGGATCGCCATCGGGACGACGGCGTTTGTGGTCGAAACGCATCGCAGAACTCTTTTCAGGGTTCACATCGATGCGCCATTCTTGAAACCATGCACGAGGCAGCAGAGGGGCGAGGACTGAGCCTTGAGGGACTCCAGCCTTTATGAGACGAGGTGCAGAAAGCGTGCCTTCGTGTTTAAATCGAAACGTACGGTCTTTGAGAAACGACGCTATTAACCTGACTAGGCGATCCGGTAAGCCTATCTTGTAGAGTTTATAAACGAGACCGCTGTGCCAGACTTTATCGAAAGCCTTGGCTACGTCAAAGAAAACCGCGACTGTTTTATAACGACGCGGATAGAAACCGTCAAGTATATACTCGACGATTCGGTGGACTTGCTGAGGGCAGGAGTGTTTAGCGCGAAAGCCGAAATGATGGGGAATAATGAGAGGATCGCCGTCCGTTGGAAACAGATGGTTCCGCATTCGAGAGAGTATGACTCTTTCGAGAAGTTTAGACATTGCCTTGAGGAGGCTGATGGGTCTGTGATTAGTTCAGAGGTTTGCCCGGCTTGGGAATGCCTATGACTGTCGCTTCTTTCCAAGCTTTTGGAAAGTAGCTATGGTCGAAGCAGGCATTGAAAATGATAGCTAACAAGGTAAGCATCTGTTGAGGTAGGTGCTTAAGTGCGTGGTTGGAAATTCCATCCGCACCCGGAGCCTTTTTGGACTTTTGATTTCTAATGAGAAGCAAGATTTCGTCATTAGAGACTGTGACAGGGTCGGCATTGATGGGGAGAGAGTCTCTGCGAAGGACTTCGTCCTCCACCGCCTGGAAGTGTGAGGGATAAGCAGGTTGCGTGCTGGGCGAGCATTGTGCGGCAATGCTGTCGGCGAAGCATTCGGCTTTCTCTTCGACTTCGAAGGCAGTAGTGCCATCGGGACGAGTGAGAGGAGGAACGTGAGAGACGGTGTCTACGCGTAAGGCTCGGGCCATGCTATAGTACGCTTGGTGGGACGGAGAGATATTCGCCATGAGATCGTTCATCTGAGCGTCTCGGAGTTCCGCGAGGCAAGACCTAACTTTACGTTGAAGCTGATTCGCAGCTGTTCTATAGCCGGGCGTGGGATATTTCTTGGCTCTCCGGAGAGCCGCGTTTTTAGCTTTAATAAGATTGCTAACGGCTAAGGGAAGCGTGGGTTTGCCTTGCTTAGCAACCTTTTCGTTGTCACTGATGGCTGAGTTGATAGCATCAGTGAGAGAATTTACTAATGAATCGATTTTATCCGGGCTGTCTAATTGTTCGGGAGAGATCGCGAGTGGAGAGTTCGGAGCCTCTAAGGCTGAAACTAACGTATTTTTAAAACCTTTCCAGTTGGTAAAGGTCTTAGGAGATGAGGCGTTATCGTTCGGCGGTCCTAGCACGAGGGAAACGGGGCGATGGTCGGAGCCTAGGTCATCGAGCGGTTCGATAGACCTGAGGTCGAGGTTGATATGCTTGACGATTGCAAAGTCGAGGATGTCCGGAGAGTGGTTCGGGTTGTCGGGATAGTGAGTGGGAGTGATAGGGGAGACGACGTCTAGGTCGAGTAAGTTGGTGATGTCGAGGAGAGCTATGCCGCTTTGGTTGGTAGATAGGCACGTCCAGTCAGTATGTTTGGAGTTAAAGTCTCCGAACATAATGACTGAACGGCCGAGGGCGAGAATGGTCTCAAAGTCGCTGCGGATAGGTTTGGTGCCACTAGGTATGTAGACTGAGGCTATGATGATGGTCGGATGACCGGTCATAGCCAATCTACACACGGTGGCTTCCATGTTAAGGAGAGGAGGGGTAGGGAGAGGACAGCAATGGAATCCTCTTTTGTAGTAGATAGCAGTGCCGCCGAAACCGTCGCAGTTAGGCCTATCGTTACGTGTAAACGCGTACTTGGGAATCGCGAATCCCCTGGAGCGATTAGGAGTGAGCCATGTCTCCTGGAGAAGGAATAGGTCAGGTTCTTTGTTCTGAAGGAACAGTTTAATCTCGGGAAGGTTGGTGTTAAGGCTACGAGCGTTAAAAGATACTAGGGATAAGCCCTTGGGTTTAATACGACTGGACGCGGGATTCGCGGGTCTAGACATTATAATTTATTATTTACGAATTTATAAATTATTAAATAATTTACAACGAACTTAGGAGCGAGTGATGCTCGGCTAAAGCAAATAAACGCTCTTGAGGAGAGCGGGCGGCTCGCAGTTTGCGTGCGAGCACGGAAATTTCGTTAATATCGACGTTTTGAATAACGTCGAATACGGTCTTCATGTCCTCAGCCAACGACGACTGAGGTGCGGATGACGGAGAAGGACGCGGCCCTACGGGAGCTACGGGAGCTGGGATGGGTCGGGAAGGTGCAGGCGGAACGGCCGGACGCTGCCTCCAAGACAGAGCCGGAGTAGGTGTCGGCTGAACGGGCTTTGCTTCCGGGGGACCCCGGTTGCGCAGCGGCGGGAAGTTGGCTGGAGTGAGCGGCGGCGCCGGTTTAGGCGCGACCCTCTTGGTGGTGGAGCGCGGAGCGCGCGGGCAACCCCTGTAGTTAGCTGTGTGGCCGGACTGGCCGCACAGCACACAGGCAGGGGGGGAAGTGGATTCGGGAGTGCGAGTGCACTCCTTAGTGAAGTGAGGATCCAGGCACTTTACGCACCTGGGGGGAGCTGAACAGTTAGCCGCTGCGTGGCCATAGAGCTGGCAGCGGTGGCACTGCCCAGGGTGACCACGGGGGTTGGGACGCTCGACGGAGATATTTGAGAGTCCGCAAATTGTGCGAGCCTCTCTAAAGATCTCCCTCGAGTTGGGAGTGTTCGACAGGATTACTAACGCTAAGGGAAAACGCCTACCGCGGTTTGAGTGCATCTTGTGCACTGCTGTGACCGGGAAACCCTGAGACTTAAGGTCCTCGAGAATGTCTTCGTTGCTGAGTTCGAACGGGACGCCCCGTAGTACTGCGCGGATCTTACGCTCCTCCGGGAGGGCGTAGGTGTGATACGCGATTTGGTTTAATCCGAGTAACCTGGTAAACGCGCGGAAGTCGTCGACGGTCGCTACTTGTATCTTGATTGTATCGCCAGCGTTGGCGGCTTTTAAGTAATTAATTTTGTGCACTTTGCACAAGTTTGAAACCGCGGTCCAGCGCGCTTTTTCACGCAGGAAGACGGGCGGAGGGAGCTGAGGCTTCGGCGGGACGGGAGCGCAGCGCGTCGCTGGCTTCGATGTGACCGACGGAGACGCGGTTACTACGAGCGCTTTTAACGGCGCGGGGGCTGGTGTTGAAGACACCGGGGAGGGCTCGGGTATTGAAGATACCGAAGCTTTCTTAGAGCGCTTCTTGGAGCGCTTGGCGACGAGTTGAAACGCGGGCTCAGGAGAGCCGGTTAAGGTGACGGCATCTGACGAATTATCAGACGCGGGTTCGGAGTCGCTCCCGGGAGCGGTACGCTTACGACGCGACGCGTGAGAGGCTGCGACCGATTCGCAGTCCATCTCGGACGAGGCGGGAGACGCGGGAGAGCTGAAGACCTGAGGGGTCTGGACGTCGGAGGCCTGAGGGGCCGGGGTTGAGGCCTGAGGGGCCTGGGTTGAGGCCTGAGGGGCCGGGGACGCGATAGATGCCTGTAAGGCCTGCGTTAGTATGTCATCGGGTATGCTGACACCGGACGCGGCGAGCACCTGGGCGAATGACCTAAGAGCGTTAACAAGGTCCATTGGAGGGCTTGGGATAATATGAAATATATAAATATATAATGTATGCCTAGGTTCCCTAGCAAACCTAGCGCCTATTTATATAACAAATGCCTAGAATTCCTAAATAAAAACCTAGCAAAATCCTAGCGGCAAACCTCCCTACCAGCGGTAGGGGGGCTGGGGAGAATAAATTAAAACTAACAATAGTACGCCGAAGGCCGCTACCTAGAAACCTAAAAAAGGTAAAGAGTTGACCGCGTTAGGGTCAACCTTTACCGACAGAAAGGACAAATACACACGAAAACACACAAATATGATAAAAATAAATATGAAAATAGGAGAAAAATAAATAAAATAGAGAAGAGAAATAAATAAAAATAAAAAGGACTGGTTCAGTACAAATTCGTTGTCACCGTTAAGTATCCTTTGCACTGAAACCAGACTACTTACGCTGGGCACAACACTGCACTCAGCACAAGCACAACACAACTTAGCACAGCACTTTGAAGACTAAGGGGCTTAGTCGCAAAGAAAAATACGCACTTCGATAGCACTCAGAGGGAGTAGAAAGAACCTTGAAAACCGTAGCACGGAACCAACACGCTAAACCGTGACGTCAGTAGACTGAGCGCCACGGAGTATCGGGAAGGGACCAAACGACGGAGAACGGGGTCTTGCACGTCCGCACTGGGCGGCGATCGGAGCGAGAATGGTAGGTTCATAGTATGTATATACTATTTATATATTGTTGTCCCTCCATAACCCCTCTGCAATGGCTTTGCCCCCCGAAATGAATCCGAAGATTCACGACCTTGTGATCAAAATCTCTGAAGGCCTTACCGAATTAGGCCCCATCTCTGACCCCAATGCACTGTTGAAGACACTCTTCATCATTTTCCCTCAAATAACCCCTCTATTTGTTCAGACCGTTCAAGCCACCCCAGCTCCCCAGACCCCTGTGAAAACGACGTTTCTATGAAATTTAGGAAGACTGTGAAATTCAAGAGATACGGTACGAAAACCTGAGTCGTGAAAACGACCCGTGAAATTTGGGGTGCTCGGGAAAATTTATTTCTAATATTTATATATGAAAAAAATATATATGTGTGTGCTTATATATTTCTTAAGTTTATTTGTTCATTATCTAGTATCCATAACACCAGTTCTTAATTATACTTAATTTGGGCTAGATAATGTGATGTGATTGTTAGAAATATTTATTATTATTATAATTCTTTAATTAAAAACCGTGAAAATTGTTGTTTGATAGCACAAAACACTAACAATGTTTTGTGCTATCAAAGTAAAATCATTTTTATTTATACATATGCGGCCCTAAGTTCACACAAAACACAACAAAAACTTCACATTAAACTGCAACTGGTATTTTAATTTCATCTAATTCTTGTATCGTGTATTACGAATCACCCATAATTCTGGGTATACGAGCTTAAGCCAGTAGTATATGTAGGTTTTGTTTACTTTTATGTACAAAATAAATACAAATGAAATAGATATCGCCAAGTTGTGGAAATACAATTAAAATGTTGTATTTTTAAATTTTCTTTAATTTCAAGTTTGTTTTTTGTTTCTTTATTAGGATATGTAAAGTATGACAAAAGATCATTTCACAAACAACGTTTGAAAAACTAAACATTTGATCAATTTTATTTCGCAAACTTATTACTTAAAAATTATCATTTGACATAATACAGGTTTCGCAAATGTTTTACTTAGGAAAGATTTCAAAAAAATAAAAAATAAATAAAAAAATATTAATTATAAAATACCTCGTGTCGTGATGTTTGAACCAAAGTCGCTTTTTGTGAAAAGCTGGAAATGGTAGTTAATTTGGCCCTGGCGCTCGGCTCGCGCGTGTATTAACTACATACAAACCTTTATCGCAGGAAAATCCTCATGGATACTCAACCACACTCTCGGTTGGGAGCGAGATGTCGGCACCCAATACAGAGCGGAGCGCGATGCGCTTGTGCTGGGCCGTCTCGTCGAGGCAATCGTTGCAATGGTGGCACCTGGCAGTCGGCTCCTAACCGATCCGAAACAGGTAACTCCCAAAACAACCATGTCCCGAAAGCTCCTGAGTCAGATGGTAGGTCAGGAAACCGAATCGCCTACTCAACCACTGCTGGAAGACCGTACGAATTGCCTCAATAGTCCAGAGTCTGGGGTTCGAAAACGCCAGCCTGGACTCCCAAGCAAGCGGAGCGAGCGTCAAATGCGTGCACTCACTTTAAAAAAATAATGACTTGTGAAATGACGTTTCGCCATAATGAAATTTTTTCTAGTAAATATTTTGTTTAATAGTTGTAAAATGATAAATTTATCAAGTATAATTTTGTCAAACGTTGTGTTTCAAATGAAAATTTGTTATTTGTTTTTTCTCAAATTATTGGATACCATGGTAATAGTATCTATATTTCGTAAACTAAAGTGAAGCGTGTCAACTACTGGACGCTGTACTCTGTATTCTAATGTAATGTCTAATTTAGATATTTGCATAAAATGAGACGAATGTGGATAATGTATGTTAGTGTGAAATGAAGTTGTGAATGTTCTGTGTGTAGGAAGACCCATCTTATTTACTTATTGAATGGTAAGATGTTCAAATAAAAATAATAGTATCTCTAATAATATGGACTTGCATAATATACATTTACTCATATCAAGTAGCTCAAAAGTCGTGGATCAAACTTATCGGGAGGTCGGGTAAATTTATTCCCAGTAAAAATATTTGATCAACCTCTGAAAAGTTGTGATTAATTATTTGTATTTATGAAAAGATTTAGTATTTCTACCAAAAGGTACAAATATTATTAAAAAAGAAATACTATTCAGCTGTGTACAAAGTACATATTTTGCATTATATAGCGAAACGCGAAATAGTTCACATCAGCAGTAATTATCATTTAAATAGACGCAAAACTGTACGATTTTTCACTTTTACGAACAACTTCCTACGTGTGCACACTTTGTAACTACCTATCAAGAAAATAAATCAAGATAATTTATCAAGTATCAAGTTTTATTATTTATTAAGACATCAGCATCGTACGGTCCAACAAGGGCCCGTACAAGCTGTTTTTTTTTAATTTTTTTTTTTTGAACGGGAGCAATGAGTCATTGCGATAAATATGTTTTTTGTCGATATGAATTACGTGTATTAAAAATAATAGTATTTTTTTGTAATATTTTGTTTAATTGTGGTTTTTAGTAAAGGTAGTAGTATGAATATCGGTATAAATCAAATGTTATAATTATGTATGCCTCTAGAGAAATATTAATTCTGACTGTATTAGATTTACTAGATGGGATGTAGAACAATGTATTTTTTGATGGACGTGGTTGTCGCGGTACACAGATGTTAACTTGTAAGTCAGATTGGGAGAATCTAATTTAGAATTGACGATGTCATTCCTAAATGACATCGTCAAAATTGAATCAGCATGTCTAATAAGTTTCTTCTGTATTAAAATGTAACAACACCTTTACATGATTCTGTGTAACATTTAAAATTATTGTGGAATTTATAGTTTACAGATTCATTAAAAAATTCTGGATATGGTCGATGCAATTTATATATGATCATTATTTTGCGTTTAAAATAACAGTAGCGATGCAATTTGGACAAAAATTTGATTTGTGATAGTACCAATGGTAATAGCTTGTCGCCTTAATCGGATGGATAGGAAGTAATCCGTCTGAACAAGTCTCCGCGTAAACGTATGCTTTGGGTATACCCAAAGTGTGCAACTTATTTAATAGGATGACGCAATCCACACGAACGAATGGTTTTTCACAATCTGTGTAGATCACGTTAATCTGCTCCATATGATGCCAAGTGTGATTCACAAACTCGGTTAGGTTGGTATTTACCGATCAATATTTTAAGAACCTATGCTGGTTATAAGGAATTTAAACTTGCTATTACTTGCAGTTTGATAACCTAGTTCTTACATTTGGTACTTCTCATCAACTTGACAGGAATGAGTCCAAAATCGCTAACTGCCTAACTTGTTGTACCTTGCGCGAAATTCTAAAAACGAATAAACAGTACCGTAAAAAGTACCTAGTTGTTAGGATTTATTTTGAGTGCGATTACCATTATACAGATTGTAAGTTACAAGTGACACTTATAAAAGATGTTCCCTTACACTCTACGATATCGATTTAAGTCGGGGGCAATATATGATATATTTTGTCACATTAAAAGTCTAGAGTTTATAAAATTTACAGGAGCATCGATGGGGCAGTAGTTAAACACCTGGTTTTTCGATTGTAAGGTCTCAGTTTAATCCCATTAACTGCAAAATGTAACAAAGAGTTTTAAAACTTACGTCTTTCTCGTCGACTCGTTACTACAGCGAGTAGACAATACAATAGCTTAAGTGGAATAAGCACATCCCTTACGTGGCTAATATACTTAGGAAACTAATTTACATTTTCAAAGAGCTTAGGATTGCCTCGGATTTGGCATTACTACTCCAAAAATACACAGCACTCGCAAAATGTGTAACAACGTACTGCATAAGTTCATGGGGAGCTGCAGCTAAGATACTCATAATCGAAGCCAAACGAGCTCATCGCGCCCTGCTAAAGGTAGTGATGAGCTTACCCTTCCAATATCCCGCAACACTTTTATATGAAAAAGCTAATGTTATGTCAGTGCGCCAATTATTTATAAATCAGTGCACAAAATCCTACACCCTCCACTGCCAGACGTGATAAAACTGGAAAAAATCTGCTATTAAAAGTTATTTTGCCAGCAACTGTTACAGTTTTCAGGCCCCTAAATTGTATTGTGACTTTAATGCCATCCACAAAGTTCGTAATCTATCCAATCATCAACTAAAACAAAAACTTAAAATATGGTTACACAGTTTAACTTACGATGAAACAAAAAATTTGTAAGCAATATTACATTGAATGGCTGCATGATTCAGGGAATTTTTAATTTTTTCCTATGTATAATCAAATTGATACTTAACATAATTAAATAATCCTTAAACTTAAATGTATCAGGAACATTCAAATACTTTAAAGTTTTGGTGGTTATCATGCTCTACACATTCTTACATTTACATGGTTATTTTTTTTCCTTGCTTATTCTTTTTTTTTGTTTTCTATCATATTTTTACTGTCTTTTTTCTCATTTATTTTTATAGAATGTTCCATATGAGAGTAAAATAAGCAAATGTATACAGATTGGGAAGGAACTGTCATCTGAAATACAGCTCACGCTAGTGCAGATGATAGAGCTGCACTTTAATTGTAAAAATTTCTAATGGTTACAAAAAACGATCAAGCGATTTATATTAAAATATCTTGACAAGTTAGTTTCTCAACATA
This sequence comes from Marasmarcha lunaedactyla, assembly GCA_923062675.1. Lineage (NCBI taxonomy): Eukaryota > Metazoa > Arthropoda > Insecta > Lepidoptera > Pterophoridae > Marasmarcha > Marasmarcha lunaedactyla. Next base: position 7,484,449 of record OV281350.1, read on the forward strand.
GATTTTACTTAGATCTTAGATTTTCAACTTTTTATCTGATGATTATTTTGATATAATTATTAAGATGCACTTATTTCAATCAGAACGGATACGGGCACCTCCGTAAAGCTGATTATAAACACAAATAAAATTTACACAAAATCTCTCCTCCTGTTCTGTCGTCTAGATATCTTGTACATATTGCCTCTTAGCTAATTACAAAACCACATAGTTTCAGCGATACGGAGGAGGCACTCCCGTAGACTTGCACTATTCATTATTCAAAGGCTTACTTCACAATACTCGCTGCTAAACTTGATTACTTGCATCTGTTTGCATTGCATATTCAAGTATTTTTTGATACGTAATTTGCAGAAGAATAGAAAAGAAGATAAAAAAGAAAGGAAATTCGTTAAGTGTAAACCAGAAATTATTAAGTGGAGCCAAACTCCATAATCAGATAACTACTAATGTTTGTTGTCATGTTCATATATTTATAAAAATCATATTCATTATTGAGTGGGAAAATTTAAATAGGAATGCTATGCTAATATTAAATAAGCTGAACATAATTTGGTATGTGAAGTAATTTTGTGGTAAATATCTGGAAGGTTGAGATATATTTAGATACATATTTGGTTCCTTTTTGGTGCGCGTCGCCAAGGTATGGAATGAACTGCCTGCATCTGTTTTTGTTTTTCCAGAAAACTATAGTCCTAGTTCTTTCAAGCGTCGAGTGAATAGGTATCTCGTTGATAGACGTGTAACACCTTCGTCTTCAGCGTCACTTTCCATCAGGTGCGATGTCTAATACTTTTTCATTAAAAAAAATATATATGTTGAAAAGACTATAGTATTTCATTTTAAACTAATTTTAAAAAAATCGTATGATGACGTCACGGAGCATTTATTCAAATTCAAATTCAAATATTTATTTCTCAACATTGACAATTACTTGTTCTTATTGACGTCAAATAAAACATGATTCTACCACCAGTTCGAAAAAAACCTTCGTGAAGAAGAACTGGCAAGAAACTTCACGGGTATATTTTTTTTTTTTCAAAATAAATTTACAGAGTCTCTTTATGTCTATACAAAATTATTCTTTTCTGCATCTGTTAGCTCGGCAAGTCTCCCTCCCCCCAAGTATCCAAACGACGAACACCCTCAAACGGCACCCGTTCACGAGTTAACGCGGGATCCAGCCATCTTTTTAATCCATTATCTTTTTAAAATCGCACTACAAAGTACCTACATAATGTTTCCGATTCTTGATGACAGATATTTATTGCAAACATTGACCTGACAGTTTGTCCAAATCAAGAAAGGCATTGATTCTACTTTTATTTTTATTTATTTATTTTGGTTTGGAAAACTTACAGCCAACATAATTAGTATACTTAAGTACAAGAATTAGTACAAGAAACACAAGAAATAAAAAATAATAACACACTAAACATCCATAAAAAAAGAAAAAAAAACACTTTATACATCCATAAAAAAGAAAGAAATTAATAACTTCAATATACGAAAAACGAAAATGTTCAAAGGAAATGTCTCAAAATAGCAGCATACCGTTCGGGCTTAGGTCGTAAGCTTATTCCTACGCAGATAGGCGTCGTCACATCAATATCAGGTCCCTAGAAACGCGTCGCAGGCAACTGGATCTCCTTCACTTGCACAAACTCGTTCATTTCGAATTTGATGACCCAAATATTCTTAAATTAATTAATTTTAACACAACACTTCTAAAGCGAAACTGAAAAAACCTTTTTACTCTGGAGATATATACAAACAATATTTATTTTTAGAACCCCATAGTTCGGATGTGTCATTCATATAACTATAACATAGAAATATTAGTGGAACACGATGAGCTGGATATATTCGTATATAAACATATTGTGTGTAGGTATATAGTGAAAAATATCCTCAGCTGAACTTACTCATTTAATTTTATGTTTTATAGTTTTAAAGGTAATTTAAGACATTGTTTATTATCTATTCTTGATTCTCAGTCTACTTATTACGCGATAACTTTTAATCACGCTGTGTGTACACACTTTTGGGTTTATATCTAGTTTTAATAATAATAATCTTATTTTTATTAAGTTTAAGATATGATAGTAACCTGTTATGTATATCATAATAATAAAGAAATAAATAAAATAAGAAATACTAAGATCATTATCAAGTTTTGTTTTTTTTTTTGTTATTTATTGTATTTGTTATTTATTTACTTGATAAGTTTATAACAACATTGAATGTTAGTCAAATCAATGACCGCATGTTAAAACTTAATTGAATTTTTCGGCGAGCTGCTATTAACGTAATATATTTTTAAAAAGAGATATCTTGAAATCGTTTTTGAATTGGAATCTAAACTTTTTCTTTATATGCCAAACTAAAGTTTTGACGATTTCTTCTTCAATGCCTCTTCAATTCTGAAGGTTAGCCGTTGGCTTTCTGGACTCTTCTCTGTTCGTCGCGAGCCTAATCATAATTATAATAAATCCCCAGAAAAACCCATCAACCGTATGGCCCCAAAGTAAGCAGAGCTGGATGGATGATATGGATGATCATAATACGAGGGAACCCAGAATAAACATAAAAATATAAGTATAAACAACCATGACCCGAGTACAATTACTTGTGTTCATCAGATAAATGAATGTCCCAGAACTTGAACCTGGGACCTCAGGCGTATGATGCAGCGCATTACCCACCACGTCACTTGGCCACTGAAAAAGTAAAATAAATTTTATTCGGTAGCTTCAGATAATGTCTTTTCTACGTCATAAAAAGGCTACCCACCACTTAGTTTTGTAGTTGTTTTTAGCTAGAGTTTTGAGCTGTTCACACCTTCAGTTGTAAAATGAATGAGGTTTCGAACTAGGTGCTATGGAGAGGGCTATGCTCAGTATTTCGCTACGACACCGAATCAGAAATGAGGAGATCCGTAGATGAACTAAAGTTACCGACATAGCCCAAAGGATTAGTAAGCTGAAGTGGCAGTAGGTGGGACACGTGGCGCGTCGAACTGAAGGCCGATGGGGCCGAAAAGTTCTGCACTGGAGACCACGTAAAGGTTGACGGAAAACGCAGCTCGGGACGGCCTACGGCTAGATGGACGGACGACATAATAAAGGTCGCAGGAAGTCGTTGAATGATGAGCGCGTGCGACCGGTCGCTCTGGAACTATTTGGGGGAGGCCTATGTTCAGCAGTGGACGTACTGTGACTGATATGATGATAATGATGAATAATGGACTTACTTCCCTGTGTCTGTTTAAGTATTGCATAGATAAATAAAAAAAGGCAACAAACAAACGCGGCAGCTGTATGGTTTTCAAGTAAGCAGAGCAAAGTATACAAAGAAGTTAAAAAACATATCCATAATTCAATAAAATATTTATTTATCGTATATAAAACTCCTGCCTACCGGAAGACCGACATCATTCGACCAAGGTCATTCTGACCACAAAACGGCTAACAACATTTTATAAGAATGTAACTTTTGTCTGTTCAAATTTATTCACCAATTTTTTTAGTTTACCTTTCATGATTACACGGAATGTGTTTTCTTAACAAAATGGTATATAGATTAAAATCCAATCACTCAACATTCCTTATCTTCAAACATTACCCCGACAGTAACAAACAATTTAGTACAACACGTTAGAATCCCATTGAAAACCTTTATACCCTTCAAAGCCAGAACTTTTCTTGTTAGTATCTACCCCTGCGGTACACATTTTATCATTTAATCCCCCTATGTCATTCATAAATTGTATTGAAGTTACAATGCACCCCTCCGATTATTGTAAGTGCTGAGTAACAAATGTTTGTAGGGTTGTGAAAAGCTGTTTAAGAAATACGTTTTACAAATACAATTATTACGAGTAGGTATTACACGTATAAACATATTTACGAAAACAAAAGAATATCTGAGGAAAAGTTCTGATAGACATTTCACCCAAAAACGCCCAGGCCTAACTCTGGACCTGGATAGCTGAAATTTTGCATGTAGTAACTTCATAATATGCACACAGGGATAAAGGTATCTAAGCATCTAAGTGGTATTTCGATTGGAACGTTAATTAACGTAACGCGCACGAATAAGCTTTTAATTACGTGATAATTTACTTCATAGTTTAGCATTTTTTAAATTTTCTGATGCTTCATGCTGGTAGTCAAATTTGATTAATCCAGCGCATGTTGACCGGTTCAGACAAAGCATTTATCACCCTAACTGGGGTGACATTATGTAACTTAATAGGTGGGCAAATATTTTGATTGATAGAAGTTTAATGCTTACGAAAACTTATACCCACATAACTGAATAAAAGCTTATATGTGGATCATTTTTTAAATTTTAAATTTATGAATAGCTAAACCAGACGAAAAAAAATCAAATGATTTTAAAATATTAACTGAAATTGAAACTGGTGTTATCTAAAGGCATAATCCTTAAAGCGCAGCTGAATTAACTTTGTAAATATATAGCCCAATTTGTTAAACCTGTTAGTTTGTTAAAAACATTAATAACTCCCCACTTCACGCACTCTTGTTAGCCACCATGAAAACTAACTTACAAAAGACAACATGGTACAAAACATTTGGAACCGGCTATTTAGAGGTCATCAGTTCGGCAAAGCAGCCATTTCTTCCAACTATTTCCCCCAAGGAATGTTTCCCGAAGAGAAATATGAAGCAATTTTGGTAATGCTTAGTTGTCAGCCCACAAGGGAATGAAAAATTCAAGGGACCTTTCTGCAATACGGAGGTGGCACATTGCTTCTAGTGTTCGAAACGAAGTTTTTGTGTAATTTTTAAAGGTGCGTTAGTAATAGCTGGATCTTATTATAAAGCACATAATTGATCAGCAAAATAATTAGTTTAACAAGTTTCTTTAGCTATACAACCACATTGTTCCTCTCTGCAAACGTCATAAAGGTCTAATACTCGATTTACGTTACGGCTAATATCCGTTGTGTCTTACTGCTTTAAACATATCTATGTTTATCATATTATTATTGCTATTGATATTGTCTCAGATTCAATAATACCCTAAATATTGAGCTTATGAATTTTGCTGAAAAAAATAAAGCTGTGTATACTTAATAAATAATGAATAAAAAATAAAGTTAACCATAGTGCCATATTTTTTATGGATTTTAATCTACAAATATAAGTTTTTAGATTTTTCTAATAATAAATAATTAAAAATAAATAAAACAATTATTCACTATAGTGACTTTACTGCACCCCCTTATATGAAAATATATTGAAAAATTTAAATACTGCTCTACTATAGCGATACTAACATTATGTGGTAGGCAGCGCTGTTATTGTGGTTTGGATTTAGCAATGGTATAATAGGATAACGTATTTTGATCTATATGAAAAGTTATCTATTTCGGTATAAAACAACTTCATATTTTATACAAACCATAAAATTCTAAGAATGCTAAATAAATGCTCAAGTAATTAATAGTTTATTAACTCTTATAAAATAACAAAGAAACTATTTAAAACTTACTCAACATTCCTTATTCTATGTAAATTAGAATAAGTTTCGAATCGTTAGAATTTTACAATAATGAAGTATTACTGATTTATATTACAAACTCCGTAAACTTACTTTCAGTTTATAAGAAGTTAGCTTACAAAAAGGCTGGATTATTTAATGTATTTCTAAACTGCGCTACCGGAACTTTAAAGGCATAGGATAATTCACTTACAACAAAAGATTGGATTATTTCAGTTATTGCCTTTGAATATTTATACAGTTAAATTTTCTTGTCATCTCATCTGTCTCGCATCTTTGCGCACGGTCCTTTATGATCTATTTTTTTTTTTTTTTGCTGCCCAGGCACCCTCGCTGGAGGGAGGTGGAAGATGCGTCATGCATACCCGCCCGCAGGTAAATTCCTCTGCGGGGGGGTTATGTGGGACTCACCAGAATGGCACCTACCCACTAAAAACCACATGTTGGCTGTAGTTATTACCGTTAGCCTTCATCGGAAGCGACACCCGTCGGGAAGTTGGGCGCGCTGGCAAAGACCCGCTAGCGGGTCTTCCGCCTGTAGTGAAAGTTGCACTGAAGGTGCTCAAAGGGACATGAGTTGGTGGCCGTTCTGGGCAGCCTCTGGTGAAGCCGGGGCTGGGCAGAGGTCGGCCGAAGCATAATTTAGGGATCAATTCATTTAAATGAACCTACAATGAATTGAGAAGAGAACTATGCTCCGCCAGAGCTAGCAAACGCTCTGTCGGAGTACGTGAAGCCCTAAGTTTACGGGCTAAGACTGCGATTTCACTAACATCGACATTTTTTATGAGGATTGAGGAGTGGGTTTGTATGGGCGAGGAGCCGGGATGGGATTCGATGCGGGGCGCTGTCTCCAGTTTTCTGGGGCAGGCCTAGATTGTGTAGGCTTTGCAGCCGGAGGAACCCGGCTACGCAGCGGCGGAAAGTTTTCTTGAGAAAGGCGCGGCGCCTGTTTGGGTGCCGCCCTCTTGGAATTAGAGCGCATACAACGGGGTGCACGAGGGCAGCCCCTGTAATTTGCGGTGTGGCCGGACTGGCCACAAAGCACGCAATCGGGAGGAGAGGGAGTTTCAGGAGTGCGATTGCACTCCTTAGTGAAGTGAGGGACCAGGCACTTGACGCACCTGGGCGGTGCGCGGCAGTTGGCCGCCGCGTGCCCGTACAACTGGCACCGATGGCACTGGCCGGGATGACCGCGGCGATGAGGCGCCTCGATTGAGATCCCAGAGAGGCCGCAAATAGAGCTAACCCCTTTCAGGATCTCTCTGGACTTGGGGACGTTGGCGAGAATCACCAAAGCGAGAGGGTGTTGCCTCCCGTACTTGCTGTGCATTTTATGCACCGCGAGTGCCGGGAAGCCTTGGGACTGCAGATCCTCCAGGATAGCCTCGTTCGATAATTCGAACGGGACTCCCCTGAGTACCGCTCTGATCTTACGCTCTTCTGACAGAGCATAAGTGTGATAAGCATATTGCTTATCGGTGAGGAGCTTAGTCAAAGCTCGGAAATCGTCTATCGACGAGACAGTGATTTTAATAGATTCACCCGAGTTTACCGCTCGGGTGTAATGGATCTTGTGCTCATTGCACAATGTTGAGACCTCAGTCCATTTACCCTTTTCCCGAAGAAAAACGGGTGGTGGGACCTTGGCCTTGACAGAAGTTGGGGCCGGAGCGGGTGTTGAAGACACCGGGGCAGCTGGCGTTGAAGACGCCGCAGGGGGTGTAGGGACGGGCGTCGAGGGCGCCGGGTCTTGTTTCGAGCGCTTCTTAGAGCGCTTTTTAACAAGGGTGAAAGAGGGAGGCTCAGGGCCAGTTGGGGTGGCGTCCGAGGAAGACTCAGTCGCGGGTGCGCGCTTGCGGCGCAGAGGGGCGTTTACTTCGCACTCCATGTCACTGGAGGAAGGGGACGCGGGAGGGCCTAAGACCTGAGGGGTCTGGGGGGTCTGAGGGACGGGGGTGGCCTGAAGGACCAGTTTGGAAATCAATTCCTCGATGTGAGGGAGAAAGGATTGAAGTGTATGAATCATATTAGGGGTGCAGTAAGAGCTTTTAGCGTCGTGAGCAGCGATCAGCTGATCTTGAATTTCCCTAATGCTTAGGGAAGCCATTGCGGAGGGGTTGGGGAGGGACAACAATATATAAATATATATACTATGAACCTATCAACGATGACTAACTTCCTAAAACCACCCTACACGCAGTAGGGCGGTTGAGGACGACGCGGATAACTTACTCGAACACGAAGACTCGAGGCACCTGGAACGACGAAATTCCGTCGACGAAGCTCACGTTCCACGAAGTACGGTTAACAGCCCACTGTCCGCCGTGAAAACGGCGTTAGGAACTTATTAGAAGTACGGTTAACGAGCCACTGTCCGCCGTGAAAACGGCGTTAGAAACTTAATACGGTATACAACTATGAAATTATATATTACGACAACAACCAGTGAAATTTGGGTGCTCAATTAGCGCGGGGGCTAAAAGAGCGGGAAGGCGTCTGCGATCGACGTGCGCTCGAGAACGCACGCAAACCGAGACTGGCCCTTTATGATCGTTTTTTTTTTTTTTTTTTTGTTCCCCTCCGCGGGAAGGGCAGGAGGATAAAAATGCCCTGACGCATACTCTGGCGCGATTCCAAAGTTATGTGGGACTCGTCCCGACGCCTACCAGGACCATACCCACTAAAAACCCCCTGTCGGCTCGTGCATTTTTGCCACTCAGCCTTCATCTGAGCGACGGCCAATTGGAGAAAGAGGCCGCGCTAGCGGGGCCCAGAAGGGGTCACCCGCTGGGATTACATAGCACTGAAGGTGCTCAAAGCACTGAAGGTTAATACATAGCACTGAAGGTGCTCAAAATGAAAATCAATAATTAAAACAAAAATTAAAAAATTGCAAAATAAAATTGAGTTAATTCGCATTTACGTTAGAATTAGGATTTACGTTAGAATTAGAATTTACGTTAGAATGAGAATTTGCGGCCAGAAGGGCCTCGAGATCGCGTGACAGTCTGGTGGATGAGTACGCTTGCGCATTTCTAGGCCTAGCGACTTTGAACTTCGAGTCTAACACAGGAGTAGTATATGAGACTGAATCACGAACTAGAGGATTGGGATGGGTTTCGGAGCGTTTGAAAAACGCTTCAGAGAGCGTTTTGAGATGTTGTTGTACTGTAGGCAGTTCAAGATCTCTATGCAAGTCCGCGTTACGCACGTACCACGGTGCGTTTGTGGCCCGGCGGCAAAAGAGGTTTTGAACTACCTCCAGTTTGTGCAGGAGGGAGGGTTTGGCGTGGGCAAAGATTGGCGAGGCATACGTCATGACGGGTCTAACGCAGACCTTGTAAAGTGTTCGTTTGTTTCTGAAGGACATTTTACTTTTTCTACCTAACATGCTATTTAGGCGGACTAAATAGTGACGAGCGAGTTTCGAAACTCTTTCGACGTGTGGCTTGAAAGAAAGCGTCGGATCTAATGTGACGCCTAAGTATTTAGTACTGCGCTTCCAGGGGATGGGAATGCCTAACATTCGAACGTGGGGGTCGCCATCGGGACGACGGCGTTTGTGGTCGAAGCGCATCGCAGAACTCTTTTCAGGCTTCACATCGATGCGCCATTTTTGAAACCATACACCAAGGGCGTTTACGGCCTTTTGGAGTCTGGTTACAAGGTGCCGAACACTGTGGCCTTTGGTATAGAGTGTGTACCGTTTATACAGTTACAAGGAATGTTAGGATTATAGTTAAACTACAACGTTAAGAGTAAAATAACTAAACCCGACGAGTGCAGTTTTGACACTAAAATTTATTTGCATTAAAAGTAAAATGATGAGTCACACGTTAACCTAGATAAATCCTTTGTACTTTGTACATCCTGCGACTCCAAAAGGAATGTAATCAGAGAGGTAAAATATAATATTACTAAACTAACGCAATACAAGTTGAAATTAAATATAAAACAAATAAGTAAAAATTAAAAAGGTAGAGTCAGCCTTCACGTTGAGTCAAATGTTGTTTATAAATTGGTTTTGGTAGGTATTTAACGCACGAATTGTTAGAGTTAATTGTTTATTTTATTCACTGTCACTGACCTCGGGAATTTTCAACCTTACCGACCGAGGCTGAGACCTGTGATAGAGTACCACGTCATCGCACTTAACACTATTAACACTACTGTGTCCACTGTGTGTGGAGCATGGTGCGCCCACGCCGGGCGCGCTTCGCTCCACTGGACGCCGCTGGGACGGTGGCTCCACCTGGGCCGCCTGGGCCGCCGCCGTCGCCGCTGGTGCCGCCTGGAAGACCACCGGCATTGCCGCCTGCAGTGCTGGTGCCACGTTCGCGCGTTGTCTCGCTGTGCGGCAGCGATATATCATATAGCCGCATACTAGTATAAGCAGTGCTAGTGTGACGTAGAGTACGGTGTACTGGTGTAGGTCGTGTACGCTGAGTGACGTGTAAGTCAAGTCAGACTGTTGTTTAATGACCTTTATCTGATCCTTTATACCATTCCAAGTTCCATTATGATCCTCTGGTATAAATAATTCAGGCATGGTAGTGTTAAAAATTTGATTTAAAATTGATGTGTCAGCTCCAGTCGGTACCATTGCTTGTGTGTTTACCTTGCTAAGATAGTTAGTATGTCCGTAAACTCGATAACCCTTAGTTTTAAGAATGCAGCCCTGACCGATGTCAATAAGTCCATTCCCCATCAATGTTATCAGCTCCGTCTTGTCTGGACAAAATAAGCGAGCTAGGCAATTATTACAACACGTGAATAACCACCTGTTAAAAGCACGTAATTTGATCCACTGCTCTTCGCACTGAATTGGTTTCGTATTGCACAACGCCTTGTTGTTAATAGTTATATTACACAGGGTGTGACTTATTTGTTGTTCATAGACTGGTTTATCGAAGGAGCATAATACTTTTCCTGATGTTAAGTGAATGCAATAGGAAGTATCTTCTTCTGTTATTAATAAAAGTAAATCCTTCTGAAAGTTAAAAGCGATATAAGGGGTATTCGTTTCCACAGTGTATCCTTTGCCAGGAATGCTATAAATTTGATCGACCTCAAATATTTCTTTAGCAACCAATGGGATTTTAATTTCGATTATCATGAACGATCTACCTACTTTTGAATTAATTTTCAGCAGCTTATAAAAATCATAAATGTTTTCTGCATTTATCGGCAACGTTAGATCACCCTGTAGTTGACTTGTAATGAGATGTATTTGCTCATGTAATTGCTCCACAGGTAATAAGTGAGCATTTAGGTGGCCATGTGATAAATCAGTGACAGTGTCAATCAGGTCGTTTTGGATTTGTCTTAAACTTGAAATTAAAATCTGAGCTGACAAAAATGATGACATAAGGTATAATGAACGTTGGTCGTCTGTTTGTACTCTATTTAATGTTGAAGTTATATTTTGTAAATGCAACTGTACGATGCCGAATTGTTTATTCATTATAACTTCATTTCTTTTTAAGATATTAGATTGAGCCTCTATTACGCTGGTCTGATTTTTAAGTAAGGTCCGAAGATGATTTTCATTATAAGATATTTTTTCGATGTCCTTTTCATATTGCCTCAAAAATCTATCATCCAGAACGCCAAACAAGGAGTTAGCCAAATAACCCACGCCATTGATTAGGCCCCTCTTCTGCCTTTTCTGGTCTGGGAATTTAATTAATTCATTATAGTGCTCGATTTCTGATAGCTCATGCTGTAATTGGTACATTATACTGTGATATTGTGGTGGAAGATCTGAAATGTAAGTATCCTTCTGTAATCGATGCACGTATTTTTGTAAATATGATAGTCCTGCCCAGTATGTTGTCATGTTAAAGTACACTAACAACTTCCATTCATCTCTGATAAGGTTCATCTCGTACTGTTTATCAAAATAGAGTCTTTGATCGGAGTTGAAATAAGATACGTTGTAGGTACAACGAACAGGAGCAATTGTAAGTAAAAATACAAGCAGTGTCGTTAAAATAGAGTATGAAAATCTGCTGGTTTTGTGACGAGTTCTTGTCGTTTTTTCATTACTCTGATTGGTATTGATGGTTGATGGAGGATCACTTGTCTGTTTATTGCAGTCTGAGCTATTTTTGTTTCGAGTACTATCTTCGTTGATAGGAAGAAGTGATAGTTTTAATATAGGCCTTTTAATGATGCCGTTTTTCGTTTTTACAGAGACCACCCTGACATATCCATCTTTCCCGGGGTGGACCTGAACGATTCTTCCCAATGCCCATTTTCCGGGGGGTAGGTTCTCTTCCTTGACTAATACGATGTTATCTAGCTCTATATTTTTGGTAGGATGTTTCCACTTGGATCTTGTTTGTAGCTGTTGTAGGTATTCCGAGGACCAAGTCTTCCAGAAGCTCTTGTTCATCGTTTGAACCATATGCCACCTGGTGCTCATGTTTATTTGATTGGGATCTGTCTGCGGGCGAGACAATAAGGGTCCTCCAATCAGGAAGTGCCCTGGTGTGAGGTAATCATCATCGGGATCTTCTGTTAATGCGACCAGGGGCCTTGAGTTAAGGCACGCCTCTATTTGATGTAGAAGAGTCACGAATTCCTCATAGGTAAGTTTCTGCTCCCCTATGACTCTACGAAGATGATATTTAAGTGATTTTACGGCAGCTTCCCATAAACCACCTGCTGAAGGGAACGCTGGTGCATTGAAGATCCACTGTATGTTAAAATCTCTGATGTTATTAAAAAAGTTGCTATCGATGGTTTTGATGATTTCTTTGTACTCCTTTAGTAGTAGTCGACTCGCACCTTTAAAGTTTGTCCCATTATCACTATACATGTGACTGGGGGTACCGCGACGAGCACAAAAACGTCGAAATGCCGCTAAAAATCCAGGGGTGCTTAAGTCCGACACCAGCTCTAAATGGACGGCCTTAGTGGATAAACATACGAATACCGCGACATATCCTTTAAGCGTTTTTATGCCACGGCCTTTATTCGCCTTGATATCAAAATGTCCGGTGAAATCCACGCCTGTATGGCTAAAAGGACGAGAAGGTGTAACCCGAGCCGCTGGGAGATCAGCCATGATCTGATGTTGATTTTGGTTACTGTAGCGCCTGCATTTTACGCACTTACGTAGCTCTCTCTTTACCGTGCGGAGGCCGCTGACAATCCAATACTTTTCTCTTACATATGTCAAAGTAAGCCGGGGCCCACCGTGGAGTGTCACCGAGTGAGCTTGATGAATGATTAGTTCAGTGAGACGACTATGGCTAGCTAATATGATCGGATTTTTAGCTAAACTACTCAATGTCGATTTATTTAGTCGCCCTCCGACTTTCAATAATCGGTCGTTTTCATCAATGTAAGGATTCAAACATAAAAGTTTACTATGGACTGGCAATCGTTTACCTAGTTTTAGGCATTCAATCTCGTTTTCAAATTCTATGGCTTGCATTGCTTTAATTATAATGTTGTAGGAGTGTTGTATTTCAGATGCCGACAAGTGTGACTCACGTGAGGTGGTTTGTTTATTATGTAACCATCGAATGTAACGTGAGATCCAGCCTACTGTTGCAACAACTTGTCTTATAGAGCTATAATAATTTATTAATTGTAATATTAATGTTCTATTTTTAGTTTCAGATAAGGTTGAGTATACATTGAACCTTTGTTTTTCTTCGCACGATGTTTTATAAGTATTAGTTCTGGATACGAGTAAGGTGTTTTTGTCAATTTTATTTAACCATTCCGGGCTCCACCATAAGGGATGTGAGTTCAGCTGGTCTACTGTTAATCCTCTTGTGGCACAGTCTGCTGCGTTTTGTTCTGAACTGACGTGGTGCCAACAAGCTGGAGGAGTGACGTCAACTATCTTCTGTACTCTGGTTGCCACGAATCGTTGCCATCTGTTAATGTCACCATGGATCCAGGACAGTGCTATCATGGAGTCACTCCAGCAATATATCTCATACTGTGTATTTGTAAATATATTTAAAACCTTTTGAAGAAGTTGAGATAGAAGAAAAGCGCTGCATAATTCCAGCTTTGGGAGTGTTAATTTATTTTTCAAGGGTGCTAATTTTGTTTTTGCGGTTAGTAGTCTCGTTGTGCACCCGGCCTTATCGTTTATAGTTGTAATGTAAATAACGCAAGCGTAAGCTTTTTCGGATGCGTCGCAAAAACCGTGAATAATGTATTTACCATTATTACCTAAGTATCTTGGTATTTCAATTAAATTAAGTTTTTGAAAATCTAGTTTTAACAAATTCCATTCGTTTTTGATCTGATCCGTTAGCTCTTCATCCCAGCTTTTTTGTTGTTCTGACCAAGTCTTCTGGAATAATATCTTTGCTCTGATGGTAAGAGGTGAGAGCCAGCCTAGCGGATCAAATATCTTTGAAATATTAGATAGCAGCTGTCTTTTAGTAAGGTGATCGTCATTATTATTATCTGTGAATTTGTTTTGAAATGAAAATGTGTCTGTTTTTGGGTTCCAGCGAAGACCTAATGTTTTTCTTGAATCACTTTTAAAATCTAGGGGTGCGTCTGCTTGACCAGGGGATAAATTTTGGATTAGCTCTGTGCGATTGCTGGACCACTTCCGAATATTCATACCAGCCTCCTTCAAGATGTCGATTAACTGTTGCTGTAACTTTTGGGCTTCTTGTACTGAACCCCCTCCTGTCAGGAGATCATCAGTGTAGAAGGATGACTGTAGAACTCTTGAGGCTAGAGGATACTTATCCTTCTCATCCAAGGCTAGCTGTTTTAGGGTCCGCATGGCTAAGTACGGAGCGGCCCTGGTTCCGTAGGTAACTGTTGTTAGCTGGAACTCCCTTAGCATTTCGTGTGGTGCACTTCTCCAGATGATGCGCTGTAGGTGCTGATCAGCTTCTCTTACAAATGTCTGTCTAAACATCTTCTCAATGTCCGCTGTTATTACGACTTTATGTAGTCGCCATGCTAAAATAAGGCTGTGAAGGTCTTTTTGTAAGTTAGGGCCTTGGAGCATTAAATCATTCAGGCTGTTACCTGTAGATGTTTTGGAAGATGCATTGAATACGGTTCTCAACTTTGTAGTAGTAGAGTCTGCTTTCAATACTCCATGATGCGGGAGATAGCATGATGGCTCTATCTTATTTGTTACAGGTTTCATGTGGCCTAAACATAAGTATTCTGACATAAATTGCTTATAACTATCTGAAAAGTCCTTATTTTTAGACATTTTGTTCTCTAAATTGTGTAGTTGAGCGATCGCTTTAGATTTAGACAAACCAAGATGTTGTTCATAGTTTTCTTTCATGGGAAGCGCAACTTCATACTGACCGCTCTCTAGGCGCCTCGTAGTAGCTTGATATAGCTTTTCACAGAGTTCTTCTTCTTCAGACAGCTTATTAGAGGTGTTGTTCACTTCTTCCAGTTCCCAGTATTGTGATATATCGGCTAAGTTGTTAAGTACTACATTACAGTTGAAGGTTTTGACATTACCCGATAATATCCAACCTAAGCGCGTCTGTTGAGCTATAGGTGCTTTGTTAGGGCCCTTAATTAAGCCATCCATTATGATTTCCGAATACACACTTGCATCCAATAGTAGGTCAATGGGCCGAGAGATGTTATAGTCAGGATCAGCAAGTTGTAGGTGTTGTAAATGTGACCACGGTTGTTTGTTGAAAGTCCCGTTAGGTTAGTGACACGGTTAATGACTAGAGCGTCTGTTGAGAATTTAAAGTCATCGTAAATAGATGAGCAGTTCAGTGAGATAACACCATTGCTCTGTTTCGAACCATACCCAATCCCGGAAACTGAGGCGTGATAACTTTTTCTAGGGAGGCCTAGTAGTTGTGCGGCATGTTCAGAAATTAAAGTTATTTGTGATCCTTGATCTAATAATGCCCTTAAGACGACACTGGTACCATCATATGTTTGTATTTTTAATAAAATTGTAGTCAGCAAAATTTCCTCATTATCTGTAGCGACGTAATTAACATTATGATTTTTATTTGAATTAGTTGCATAATCTGTCGATGT